>OW052220.1:60068568-62726068 GCA_932526605.1 Nephrotoma flavescens | reverse complement strand
AGCCAATTAATTTTTGATACTTTTTCAAGTTGTATGTTTGTAAACATATCATAATTTAGTAATCGGCCGCGTGTACATATACATATTATAAATTCGAGCGTATGTCTTGTTCTTTCATTTTTATTGGTGTCACGTAATAATATGACTTATTAATTTTCGTTGGAATTAGTGATGACTTTCTAGGAACTTAGCGTGCATATGTTATTTTAAACCAGGTATATTATTTGTAACCGGCTTCTGTTAAATTGTTTCGGAAGAAATTGGAATGAATCCTCCTAAGACGAGCAGCACCCGAAAGTTACCTGATATTATTACAAAATGTACCATCCAATAAATTTAGTGAGCCATGCAGATAAATTTGCTACGCAATTGTGAGACAAAAAATTATAAATAAAATGTTTAGTAGTCAGCCAATCAGTAAAATCGTCAGCTAAAATTTGAAAGCTTGCTAAATTATATATCAAAATTGCATCTTAGCTAGAACGGGTACCGGCCATATAAATAACCTATAAAAGGTCATTTGCAGCCTACATATTCAATTGGTAAAACTGTTTTATCAAAATTCGATTCCCTGGTCCGGGGGTGTTTATTAATTATTTCTATTCTATTGATATCACAATTGATTGCCACAATTGAATACCTTTCCTGATCTGAAAGCTTGATCTATTTGAAGTCGTGAATTTCCAGGAATTATTTTTAATACTTAGCGGCAGGTGCTCGACCCCTTAGCAAGCAAGCAAGTCGCCAGCCGACTATTCAATCAATTTTACCAGTAAAATAACACATTATTTTTGAATTTATTTAAAAAACAAGTAAATTTTAATAAAACTAAATTTAAGAATGTTTTTCTGTGTAATATTTTTAATTTGACATTAAAATGTCATTACATTAGCTCAAGCAACATGCTTAATAACGTTATTGTTAAATGGAATCAGTTGATAATGTTGTTGACCTTATTCTAATTATGCCTATTGTCTCACTAAAATACTTTAGAATGTTTCTTCAAGGCTTGTAGGAACTGAACGGAACGGATAATAACAAAACTCCCATAAAAAACACATGTAACAATATTTTTTTTGTCTGACACGTTACGTGCAGGAACTGAAAGGAACGGATAATATAAATAGACTTTTATACTACTTTGCATACAAGGTCCTAATTGCTTCTAACAGCATTCATTGTTTTGATCTTGTATTCTAGGTTCGCAATGAACTCGTGCAGTTAAAGCGTGTATTGTGGATGAAAATATAGAGTTGCTACCATGGCCAGCGAATTCAGCTGATTTAAATATCATCAAAAACGATTGCGTCTGAAACTTTAACTTTCCCTGAAATATCGACGGGTAAGTTAATTTGCCTTTTCAGAATATTAACTATTGTTACTATATGGTATTGGTTCTACTGAACACGAATTCCTCTCTCTTCAAATATTTTCTTTCTTTTAAGAAAAATTTACGGCTAGAAAAAACTGCGTCGAGGTTCAATGATAGAGAAATGTTTGTTGACCTTCGCTTTACCCTGTATTTTCATTTATTTCTCATCAGAAGACTATGGAACATGAGCGGCCCAGACAACACTCGCGAGCCCGTGACAGTCAGTAAAACCGTTGCCGCATACTGTTCCAAATTACTTTGCACTAATGCCATAAAAAGTAGTCCATGGGGTGAAAGCTAAATCATTTCGGGAATTTGGGACTCGCATTTCATAGATTTCGGAGCAATATAACTGTTTTTCTAATGGTTATTCGGACATTTACCGATTTCGGACCCTCACCGTAATATATGTAAGACAACACTCAATATGTATGATACTAATTTGGTTTCGTTTATTTTGATCTGAAAATTTGCGTTGATTTTAGTTGGTAAAAAGAAAATGAAATTTATATTAAAAATAACAACAACAATGTTGAGCTAGCATAGATTCTGTTGAGTAATAACGTTTAACGCACAAATATCATGTGAACACACTCAAGACGAACTAGGGTAGATCTACGAGATAGCCGTGCAAATAAATGAATAAAAATTATTTTCGATTACATTCCAAAAAATAGATCTTCAAACTAGTTGGGAACGAAGAAACTGGCGGTGGTGAACAATTAATATTCACCGAATTTTACCTCGAAAATTTCTAATTTGGCGAATCCCTCGCTCAACGCACGCTTTATACAAAATGCCGCGTGCCGCACATTGAAGTTTCGAAATGCGCGTCTAAACCACCCTTTACAATCGGTTAACCGCATAAAAGCATCGCCGCAACATTTGTGTTTGTTTCCTCTGCTAGCAAAGCAAAAATAAATGAAGGAACTTTCTTTAAACAAAATTACGCTTGTTTTTATTAATTAATTTTTATTTGAACAAAACGTAATTATAATTAATCTGGTGTTTGAATTAAATATAATTGTAATAAGAATTAAACTATAACATAAAATTATTTTGAAATAATGTAAATGCTTAGAAAATGGATGAATATCACGATAATGAAGATTTATTTGACACAAAACGGTGAGTGTTGTTGAAATTGCATGTACATTTTTTAGTGAATTAATTAAAATAATAGATGAACTAAATAATTTGGGTACGTTTTAATGTAGTAATTTTTCTGCAAGAGCGGTAAAATTTTAGCTACGTAGAAATTTACGTCATATGCGAAATAAAACTTGGCCAAATGTCAACAAACTTTAGCGCTCTTTTGTTGATGTTGCTTAATTAAATTACGAGTGAAAATTATTTACTAATTTTGTATTAAAAATATCAAATTTTAATTTAGAAAACGGCAAAAAATTATACACCATTTGACAACATTTAACGAGGAAGTGAATGAGTCTGATTTTCTGGAACAAATAGGGGTTGGGATGTTGGAGTCGGATGATACTTCTTCGCAAGAATCACACAATTCATCTGATCCCAATATGTTACCTGAGCTAGAAGGTAATCGGCAAATTGTGGCTGAAATCCCTGGACAGGTAGAAAAAGGAAATAATACATTAAATGAAAAGCCGACAGCGACATCGGCCACTATCACATCTAAAGTGTCAACAAATCTTTATGAATTGGATAATACTTTACATAATTCATCAGGCACGATAGATATTTATACAGAACCGCCGCAGGAAGATACTCCTACGATCATGAGCAACATAACAAGTACAACAACTGGCCGGGCCATTCGAAATACTTCATTATCAAAAGTAACAGCCGCAAATTGTTGTAAGAAGCGTAGCCCTTTGACCACCGTATCGAATAATAGTTTATTAGGAGCGCAACAGCCGGAAATACCTTCAATTTCTTCCAAGAAACTTATGAATTTCACCGCAGACGAAAAATTTTTTATAATGAAACGTGAAATTGCAACCCAATCTCAACCAAATCACTTTCTACGCTTATCCGATGAAATGATATTGTCGGTATTTAAATGGCTACCGAAGAAAGCATTAATACGATGTAGCTCCGTTTCAAAGCAATTTAATCGCGTTGCTCAGGACGAAAGTTTATGGACCCGTTTGGATTTAGGTAGTAAATATATTAGATCTCATGCCATGTCGTCAATAATGTCGCGTGGTGTTATAATATTACGCTTGTCTCAAGCTCAAATCACGGATCCAATATTTGATTTGGATAAAAATATTTCGGATGCTAAACTCCAATATTTGGATTTATCGATGGCTATCATATCGAAACCGTCGCTAAAACAGCTTTTATCAAAATTACGGTATTTAACGAAATTAAGTCTGGAACATATTGCATTAAATACGGATATTTGTCATGAAATTAGTGAAAATAAAAAATTAGAAGCACTCAATTTAACAATGTGTGAAGATATAACGCCACAGGGATTATTAAAAATTTGCCAGGAATTAACATTACTCAAAAGTATTAACGTGTCGTGGACATCGCTCGATTCTAGATCGGTGAAAATTTTCGTTGAGAATATTTCATCAAATATATTGCAGTTAAATATAGCCGGCTGTCGCAAATCGATGAATAATCAATGTAAGTTATGTTAATATGTAGTTAGTTTATATTATTATGTTTGCTTATTTTAATATTATTTTTCCGAAAAATAATAAGAACGAGTAATACCCTTTAAATCTTCAGAAATCTTCCTCGAACTATTTATCAAACAACTCGGTTAAAAATTACAGAATTATAAAACTCCAAACTATTTTTTTCCATTATTTTTAGTTCGTAGTTACGCGTATCCATATCCAATGCTAAAATAAGATAAATTAGCATTGCCTTGAGTTGATATTACTTGTTCCTTTCGATTATAACTCCGGTCTGTTAGTTGAGATGAGGCTAGTTACTCTACGACGAGCGTGCTCATCTTAAATTCCACATAATATTGAAATCTCATGAGATCCAAACCGATATTGAATAGATGAGAGACAATTCTGAGCTACTTTCGACTAATTTGTTAACAAATAGTGAGTTCCTCCTAATTTCTCAACATCCCTATAATGGAATATTTGTCAGAAATTAATTAAAAAATGAATTATTTTGCTGCTTATAAAATATCAACAGAAATGCTCTTTTGAGATGCCTCTTGTGGCGAGTAGCATAACTTACCTCTAACCTTTTCCGTTCTCAATATTTTGAATTTTGAAGCCGCCTAATAATTTTGTTGTTTCGTTAATATATATTTTAAAATATTAAATTTTCATTTTCAAATTTTCTATAACTCAATGCGTCGCTCTTTCTTTTGGCAACGTTAACGTAAAACAGCTGGCTTTACCTTTTGGTTGCTAGCTGATATTATTTTACGTGACTAGCGATAACCGGCTGGGATCCTTTTTGAAAGTTGGTGACAATTGCACTTAAAAAAGCGGATAAAATAAAATAATAAATAACATAAAATATTAATACAAACTACTTTAAATGAAGTATGTAACTCGATTTTTAATCCGAATATTTATTTCTAGATGTACAAACTTTAGTTGAGAGATGTCCCGATTTGCTTGAATTGGACTTATCGGATTGCACGTCACTAACTACAAGCGCTGTTACTTATATATGCAAATTAAAAAAGTTGGAATATTTGTCGTTATCCCGGTGCTACAACATAAACGTGAATTCATATTTTAATTTAAATAATCTTAACTCATTGTTGTATTTGGACGTATTCGGCCTAATGAACGATCAAGCAACGCAGTTATTACAAAATTCATTAGTAAACGTTGGTATAAATAAATTTATTCATAGTTCTGTTGCACGGCCAACAGTTGGTACAAGAAGAACATCAATTTGGGGATTACGAACAAGAGATTATAATTAATATTGCTTTATAAAATATGATAGTGTTAAAAATTTAAATTATATATTACCATTTTAAAATGTGGTTACAAACATTTATTATAATCAGTTATAAACAATTACTGATAATTGTAAGATAGTTTATTATTACGTATTTTTTTTCTACAAATACCTTATTTTATTTTAAAAATGATATAGTGAAATAAATTATACGCTTTTAAAACAAAAATAATAATTAAAATGAAATATTAATCCTATTTTTTAAACAAAAAGCACGTCAACCAGCACCATCCAGCAAAATATTCATCGAACACAGATGTTTAGACGGTTCAACTGGAATTGTTCCGTCTTCACTTTAATACATCTCTTGGCTTTAACAAACCTAGTGTTTCGGTAACACTGTTTCCGATTCTATATCAGTACATTGATTCACTACTAGAATCCGAGCTTGGAAACACACATTTCCTGAATGCAGCTTACAATTTAATTTCAATTATAATAAAATGGCTAGAGATCTAATTTATTTATTTATTTTCTAGAATACACGTTTTATAATTGGTCGTCGATTCTCATATATTCCGTGTTATCTGAAAACTCAACTAACTTACAAAAAATATACATAAAGATCTAATTTCTTAGAAAATTAGAACTTCTCTCATTTAATTGTGTCCTCATTGATGAACTTTTTCTTGGCGTTGAATTTGCAACCTACCTTCTTTACAGTTGCTTGGCACACTTGTGAGTGAAAGTTATGGAAACTTCCAACCTGGAAACAAATTATTTATTTCGTTTAAATTCATCATTTTGGGGCTGTTTACCAAACACCAATTTATTTGTGGACACCGCTTATTCAGATAAGTCACGCGAGAGACAAAGTCTACACATAAATGTCTCCAAAATCGTGTCTTGGCTAAATGTAATCATCGAGGAATAAATATAACGGGTGATCCAATAAGAGCCTCCGGGAGCTATATTCTTGAACTATTCTATAACGAAAATTTTCGGTACCTAAAATTTTCGTAATCGTAATGGAGAAATCATAAATTGGTATTTTTGAAACCATTACGAAAATAAGAGAGAGGGGAATAAAAAATAATGACATTTCGTAATGAGGTGATTAAAAAGGTCATTCCAATTGAAAACCTTAAGCGAAACGGACGTTTTTTAAATTATTGTGTATTTTTGTGCTTATATTGGTAAATTTTAAATATTTTATTATTAAATTTTTAATATTTTATTTTATAATATAAATTATTGTGGTTATGAGTGGCGATAGATCGTCGTCGAGGAAAGACGTGTTTTTGTCTCTCCTCGAAATAAATAAATAATTTAATTTAACTGTGTTTAATTAATTAACTAATAAATAAATAAGTATATGTATATACATTGATAGTTAAATAAATAATAATAATAATTTGTGTAATGTGATAAGTATAGTGAAAAGTTTTAAATATGTATTGCATATTTGTATTAATTTGTGTATGGTGTGCTTGCAATGGTGTAGAATATATACATAACAAATTTCGTCTGTATGTATTTTGATACCGTTGTTTGAATGCATCTTACGCATTTTGGGTAAACTTTCAATATGTACGTACATAGGACTGTTTTGATTGCAAAGGATGCATAAGGTAAGTGTTTTTTCATTTTTTATTGTTATTACATATTTTATTACATAATACATAATTGTTTCCCAAAATACATTTTTATATGATATACATTTTTCATAAAGTATATAATATGTAAACACATATTTACAACCCATGAAGTTGTAGAGTCGAACTATTTTCATGTAATCGGTTAGTCGAATATAGTTTGCGCGAGAAAGGGTTCTTTCAATTTCTGTTGTACTGTACACTCGCTAACAATTTTTGTTGTTGTTTTTGGAGGAGAGTGCATGTTTTATGGTGTTATGATACTGACTAGTTTTCAAGTGCTGTAATGTGCTGTAAAACTATTAAGGCGAAAAAGAGAAACAACTAATTTAAACAGTAGACAACACTATGCTCATTTATTTTGACGTTATGAAAACCAAATAATATATTTGTGCAGCGTGCGCTGCAATGTTTTGTTTTGAAATATATTTGTAGTATACACGTACACACAAAATCACATTACTAATAAATGACTATACGTCAAAAAAAAATAATCAAAGTTGATTAATTTTTTATAGATTTGCCCAATTTAAACTGCTGCAAAAGTAAGCTATATCATTTGTTGCTGAATTTATTTCTATTTTTTGTTTATATGTTGTACACACTCATTCTTTCAAGTGATTTGTACTTACATTACTTGTCCTACTCTATTTTCATTTTAAATCATATGAACCATTTGAAAAACTAGTCAGTGTCATAACACCATTAGGTAAAGTAAAAAGTTAAAGGAATTCTATTGAGGATGCGTTTGTTATTTACTCGTATATGTATTGTATTTTATATGGAAGATTAGTATTGGAGGTGTATGGCGATTGGCGATAAATGCATTACATAACCATCGAAAACGTGGTTTTGCGATGTAAAACGCAATGAGCCAAGGCTACACACGATTTCAGCTTCTGGTTTCAAACTAAGTCGTAATAGACTTTTTATTGTTAATTTAAACCCTTATTTTATATTAAAACACCAAATTTTTTTGTATTGTTTTATTCAGCTCTCTCAAAAATACAATTTAAGCAAAAATCTACATATCAAAAATGGCCGTAATTTCTTTTTTATTTTCATTTCTATTTGTGTTAATTCGGCTTCACCGAAAAATGTCGCAGTTAAAACGGATTTTGTAGGTAAAAGGGGAAATAATGGAAGGTGTAGTAGGTCTTATCAAACCGTGTGTAGATATTGGTAATTATTATTTATCTTTACATCTTCACTTTTTATGCTTGTGTGTGCAGATGTTTTACGATACACGTGTGGTTGGTTCTGTGAGCTCGGTATTTGTTCTTGTAATGGAAAATTAACGAATTCTTTTCGACTGCGAGTGATAACGATATTCTATCTTGTCATTATAATGCATATTGTTTTTCGGTTCCCGATAGTATGCTCAGTTTTCTTTCGCATTGTATTGCTGATGTTCATAACCTTGCATGTGGCATTTTTCGTGCATATGAAGGTTTTACTTGTGAGGAATAGGGACTGATGATTTTGAAAGTGTTTAGCTGTTTTTGATAGTTTTTACGTTTATTTGAATATGTTGAATTTCATAGGCTTGTTTTTGGGAATGTTGGGTGATGATGGGATTGCGATGGGTATCTTTATTGATTGTATTTATATTTTTAGCGATTGGGAAGGGAGTACACGGGGGATATGGTGTAGGTGTTAATTACTAATATAAGAAATCAAATTTGCAGTGTTGCCAAGAACCCTTGCCTGAGGTTTAGATTTGGATGTTCAAAGTAGTCTCTTTACTGAATGTTTGGATGTTTTTGTTGAAGTTTGCCGTCAATTTCGCGGGACCGGAACCATCTTTGAATTTTAGAATGATTTGCCGTACGCTGACATTTTTGAGCTATAGGATTACACGGTACGTTTGTGATCTGACATGGATTCATCGCGGCTTTTCAAAGTATGGGTTTTGTTGATTGATGATGTTGGCGGGGGATCACTTGGGGGCCAGTAGAGGTTTCACAGAGAGAGATTTGAGCCGTCTATTTTGATCGTTTCGGAAATAACTGTATGTGTTGCAGTTTGTTTGGCTTTTTACTCTACTTTACGTAATGTAAGTGAAACATATTGTTTGAGGAAGATGATTATGTGGTAGTTGTTCGGGGTCACAAGAATGTTCGTGAATTTTTTAATTCCAAAAGCGAAAATCAAAAGAAGGATGTAACAAATCATAAACAAATATTTGGGTGATGTGCCCTCTTCATCTTTATGGTGAATGGAAGGAAGATAGTCAATAGAAGTGTCCCAACTAACAAACTAATCTTTCTATTATATAATTTTTTTTACTAACAAGGAAATTTAGAAATGGTTATGGTGCACTTGTGAGAGCAAAACACCGAACTGTATTGTGGAAAAACGACAGTTTGCCCAAGTATGTTCTTTTATAAGTTAGAACATTTATCAAATCCTTTTCTAGTAGTATTAGAGACCCTCGCAGGTTCAGGATTCCTAGTCAGTTCGGTCACCGAATCGTGTCTTATGTAACAGTTTTCGTCGAATAATTAGGTGATATTCGTATGAAGCAGCAGTATTTGCATATGCTCAAGTAATTCAGTTGCTGCGTTGTTCGAACAAATCTGTGTACATCTTGACATGGGCATACTTAGCATGAATTACGTTATAGGTAACTAGCCTAACAGCTGCTCTGCGTTGTATATATCTTATCTTATCTTTCTCTTTTACCCTCCGAATTTGGCTCACTTGAAAGCTGGTATGATTGCCTAATTTCACACACGGTTTTGGGTATCTAGTATTTTTTTCAAGGCCAACTAGCCGTAATAGATAATGTATATGTATGTGTAACAAAATTTACAAAAAAAAATAATTATTGAAATCTCTTCTCATATCTCTTTGCATCCCATCCGTGTATATATATATATATATATATAACTCCAAATTTTTTTTATTTTTTTTTATTTGGCTCTCTCGAAAATAAAATTTATACTAAAATGTATAAGTCAGCGGTTCCCAAACTTATTTTACCACGGAACCCTTTTCCGATTCTTCAAATTTCATGGAACTTTATTCATTGAAAATTCTGTTTCGCATAAATGTGTTGTTTAAGAACGGCAATATAACTCCAATAGCCTTTTTGGCTAAATTTTTATATTCATCAAATATATTACAGCAGAAAATTGCTAACGGCACCTCTTCGAAGTTCGCGAGTATCCGAACTAACTTCAATTAAATTCTCTTATTCTACTGCTAGTAGTCCCGTTGGCGTTTCATTGCTTTTGAAAGGATTTTGTTTGTACCCAATAATTATCGTTATTGTTTAATTTTGGTATGTATGTATGAAATGTAGTGTGTATATATGTGTGTATGTATGAAATGAAACCTTATGGCACGGATTTTATCTGGTACTAGCTCGTGGCATAAACGCTGGCATAAGTCAAAAATGGCCTTGAAATATTTTTTATTTCATTTATGTTTGTGTTAGTGTGGTTGCACTGAAAATTTATTTAAGTCGCAATTAAAACCTGTATCATAGGTAAACGGGGAAAGAAACGAAGAAAAATACGGTTTCTGTGATACCCCATGTGGCATCAGCCATTGAATGTGCATGTCCACACTAGAGCAACTTGTATCCGTTTGTATTTTATTGGGAAAGAGGAAAGAAACGAAGAAATTACCGGATTCAAGTTACCGTAGTATGGATATGCACAATTGGAATAACTTGATTCCATCTAGATGGGGATAAATAAGTCTGCAATAAATTGGTGTTTGGAAAATCCTCTTTGTTGTTTCACGTGATACACTATGGTTAGTACATTTTAATAATAATATGGAGCCAGTGCACCTAGAATACTTACTACATCTAGTCTAGTATTCTAGGTGCACTGATGGAGCACACTGATACAATGGGCGCTTTCACGGCACTCAACAGTTGGGAACATGTTGAGTAAAATCAAAGCCAACGTTTCGAAAATGTTTAGCACTTTGAAATATTCAAATCAAATTGGCTATGATTTCACTAATCATGATGGGGACCTAAAAGCGCCCAATGCTTATGGTGTTTTCGATTGATTTTTTACCCCTTTTATGCGTCAATCGAACAAAAAACTGGTTTACCCTCATTTATGTGTCTGTGTGTGTTAGCTGTTGAGCATAACGTACGTAATTCCAAATGGGTGGGTATTGGGGTCGATTCCGGGATCGAAAATTTTATGCTATGTTATTTTAATTCCCCGCTTCCTATTGGAATTTGTATTGAAAAAACAAAAATAATATAACATAAAACTTAAGATTCTGGAATCGACCCCATTGCCACAAATGACAATCGTCAAATTCAAAATGACAGCACAATGACAATACAGTGTTGGTGTTCGTGAAAAGAGTGGTTACTCTACCAAAAAACCCCGTGTAGCAAAAATTAAGGCGGTGATACATGTACAGATGTTGCCTTTAAGACAAAAAAAATGCCTTATACAAAATTGAGAAATGTTCAATTTAAAATTTTTGCCTATAAGGCGATTCAAGATGGCCCTTTTAACCGCGTTGATTAATTAATGCGATAGATTAATGCGCTGATACGATAATTTTTATGCTTTTTTATGCATTTTCGGGATAAAAAGGGTACCCTTTTTACAATCAATGCAAGTTATTATGATCAATCGAAAACACCATTAGTATATTTATTGGTGATCACGTGTGAAAATTGTTGTTGTCTAGTCTATTTTTGGTTTACTTGACTCTACCCTTAATAAGCCTCGCCACACTTTGTTTCTTTGGTCGTAATTCAATAATTTCAAAAAATCAATCACCGTCCACATTTGATTTCTTTGCGCGTTTCTTTTTTAATGTTTTTTGTTTGCTGCTAAAACTACTTCCTTGCTTGAAAAAATATATTTTTTGCACTTGAAGCACAATTTAAACTAAAATTAACCCAAAAACGACAAATAAATAAGGTGTCCTTGAAATGTTTATCTTTGTTGTTGTGCGAAAATCAGTAGAATCAAAAAAAAATATTGCTGAAAAAAGTATCAAAAATTTCCCCGCCAAAAATTAGTTTGTAGGTGAAGGGGAAGGAAACAAGGAAAGAATCACGACCAAAGAATCAAATTGTGTAACCACGGAATGAATGTAAAAAAAGTTCAGTGTGCAATATTTTTCGCCACTATATTCTACCCTTTTCCATGCAAATCAAGGATAAAAAACGGTCCAAATTTTTTCATTGAAAAATCGGGTTATGTCCATTCTGTTTGTATTCTGTGGTATAGGGAAGGGAAAACATGTTTGAAAATCACAAATTTCTCGTAATCGTAAATTTCTTTGTACGGCATCTTACCCAAGTATAACAAAACGAAAGTCAAAATTGAGCATAGTATTTTCCTTCGTTTTCATACAAAATTAACGAAAGTTAAACTTCACATTGGGTATTTTCGTTTATTCATTCCGAACATTCCGAACGTTTTAAAATTGACAGTAATCGTACTTTTATCCATTCTATGTTTTCTATTCTTTTTTTTGTCTATTCTTTTATTCATTCGGAATTTTCAGAACGCATTCTTTTTGATCTACATCAATAGGTAGAACAAAAAGAATATTCTGTTTTGAAATGTCAAGCTGTGATAGTGCGTGTGCAAATAATTTATTTTTTCTTGTTTTCAATGAAACAACATAATATAATATATGTATTATATATGTATATGTATATAATATTTCTATATTATCTATGGTTCAACAAAAGTAAATGCTGCAAAAATAAAAACAAGTCGCTGCTGTGACAAAGTATTCTGTTTATTCCAGTTATGTTCTTTTATTACATTTCGTTCGGAATGTTCTTAGATCACGTGATCAATATTCTATTCCTTCTATTCTTTCTGGAGAATGAATTAACGAAAATACCCATTATAATGATAGTGTTTGTAGCGTATATGTATACTGTGTTGTTACTACTGTATACTGTGTTACCGCAATTTTTCTTTCGTAGGAATGTGTATAGTGTGTAATGGTTTGTTTTTATTTTTCATGTTCACGACATGAGTTTGGTAATTTTATAAAATTTTGTTAAAAAAATTTAAAGATGTGCGTTAATTTAAATAAAATTACATCAAAATATATTTTATATCTATTCAAATATTGTTTTCATAAATTAATTAATTTCTAGTTCAGTTTTAAGTTTTTAGGTAGAAAACAAATGCGAAAATAATAAACTTGATGTGCAATAATCATAGTACCTATTTGGAAAATTATTTAAACTTTTAATATTACAATCAAAGAATAATTTCAAATTGTGTAATAATAAAAAATAATTAAAAAATTAACTAAAATATAATTTAGATTCGTATATAATATGTATATATGTATGTATATTTTTATACCGCAAATTTAATAAAATAAAAATATTCATTTTAAACCTAAATTTTTATTTTGCTCTCACATTTGGATGCCGCCATCTTTTTCTTCTAACATTTTCAAATATAGCATTTTACATTCATGCACAACCTCGCTCCCGCCATTTTGTTTTTTGTCTTTTCTGTTCACACATACATGTATACAATTCTCCTTTATTGAGTTTCGTTCAGTTTCGTATAATCGCGACACGTTTCATACGTTTTATTTTAATAAATTGCAACTCAAACTTAGAAAAATACTAGACTAAGTTTAGTACTTAAAGCTTAGTACTCAGTTCAAAGTGAAATGAAATTTTAACGCGGTCTCCAAAAATCTATTTATTTTCGCGTGAAATAGAAATGAAATTTTATTTGGAGAATTTTTAATTTTAACGTATAAATTTGTAGACATGCATAACTTAATTTCTTTATTTTACGTAAATAATTTAAATTGAATTGACTTTAATTAAAATTTATGAATTTGTGGTATTAAAAAATTTGTTTTTGCCAAAAACAAACAAATGTCAAAATTTCGCGTGAAAATAATGTGCCGAGACATTATTTTCACATGATAATAATTTGGAGAGTTTATGCGCGCCATCTTTGATGTATTGAACACACTTGGTTTTTTCGTTGGAGAACTGAGTACTACAAAACGAAAACAGAAATGAAATTTTTCATTTCTAGTTTCACTTTGGTAAAATCGTATGGAAATTTCACTTGAAATCGAACTGAGTACTAGGCTTAAGTACGAATATCGCCAGGAAAATTGAAAGTAAAAATACTTGGGTATCGTTCAATAATTGTGGGTTGTTCCTATACTCCTATTTTCTATTGATTTTTTCATATTTTTTCATTCTGTGTAGGATTTCTTAATTGCTGTCATATCCCTTTTTCAACCAAAAAAAAAATGGCTCAATTTAAGTCTAAACCACACAAATGTGTGAGTATAAAATCATAGTATGTAATGGCGTTTCTGATAAAAAATTTCGCTTGAATTGAAGTACAACCAACACAATTGTGATTATAGTTATAGTGCTTTTTTCGGACGAAAATAAGTTTGACGGGAAAACACAAATGTGTAAGTTTGTTGAAAACACATACACATATGTGTGCTGTTGATGATTCGAAATGTGCAGAACACTTGAAGCACCTTGTGCTAACCGCTTTATATTACATTTTCCACTAACAATTTATTACCTATTGTCTATTTATGGAACCCGGGTCAATTATGAAATAATTATTACGCTTGGCCTATCCCTCCATCTTGTTATATGTAAAAATGTGTCCGGATGGGCCCGACGTCAAACGGGAATCTTAGGTTACACACCCTCGACCAATCAAAATAAGAGTACCATAAATTTACTAAATAAGTTAAATGTCCTTTTTATCGAAAATCCCAGACGGAAATGTGGGAGTTCAAAAATATGATAGTGCGCCCGGAGCAAAGAAGGTTAAAAACAAGGACACAAAGCGAATAGAGATAAAATCAACATCGTCAGCAGTTAGCACAAATCATACATCGAATTATACAAACAACGTGAAAAAGTTTCCATATACAACCAGAGAAAAAAATTACGGAAACAGGGGCGGTATGTTGTACCATCACTTAGAATCGAAACAAGTCGAATCGAAAAAGTGAAAGTTGTATCATTTTTGATTTTCGAAAATGATACAACATACCGCCATTCTACTTTTTTCGAATTTCGATTCGCAGTGATGGTACAACATACCGCCCCAGATCACATATAAACTAATTGTGATGTATCAAAACAACAATAATGCCATGACGAAAATATTTCATCATGACGAAAATATCAAGAGCCATAATAAACCTTATAATGACCTTAAAGCATATTAGCATGACGATGACACCTATACGCGCGCCTTAAATGGTTCAGTAAAGGACGAGCTGGTGAATCTTGACTACACTATAACTTCCTTATGCTTCGATAAAAGTTTTTGGCCAGCTTGCCCTTCCAGAGAATTTTGGAAGAGAGGTACTGCACCGAATACCGAAGCGATGTAACTTTTCACAGACGGCTCCAAGCTAGATGGCAGGGTAGGAGGTTTTCTGTGATGAACTAAATGTGAGTATCTTAGTTTGGCTTTCGGAAGTGGGAGCTGGACCCTGACCTCTAATGAGTTTAGACTACTATCTACGTTTGAAAGGAAGGTCATTCGCTCCATCTTTGGCTCAATTAAAGTTGAGAACAACGAATATCGGATTCGTATGAACCATGATATAAAGCAACTTCTCGGAGTTTGCGATATCATCGGATTAATCAAATCCAATCGAGTTAGGTGACTGGGCCACGTTGCTAAATCCCCACAACACATTTGTATGACAAATAAAGTGTTTCAACAACAGCCAGCCCATGTACGTCACAGAGGAAGACTCCGCCTGTGCTGTCGTGACGACATCAGAATCGAAAGTGGAGGGCAATGGCGATGGATTGAAACGGATAGAGGACCACTGTGCAGGCGGCAAAATCTCAGCACATTTCGTTTTTTTTGGGAGCATGCCTCTGTTCCTGGTCGGCATCACACAAAAGGACCACATTTCTCTCTCTCTCTGGCACTATATCCCATCAAGGGATTTGGCCGCCTCAAGTGAGGTTTCATAATCATATTTTCATTTAGGATAATGAGTGATTAATTCATTGATACTAAACCAGCCGTGAAATTTTTTCCTTGTCACCACTGGGAATCGAACCCAGGACTTCCGGTCGCTGGAGCAAACATGCTGACCACTTGCCACCGGGGCGGGTGGACCACGTATTTGGATCAATTCTTAACGGATACCCAATCAGATCTCGAAAGGTAGAGTGAGAACCTGTGGAATCACAACGGACCGTGCACAAGCAGCCACTAAAACCTAACCTAATCTATTAGTTTTTAATTTTAAAAGAGATAGTTTAAAAGTTTGGAGATAGAGCTAGGGAATATTAAATACTTGTCGTCTTACTTTGGTACAAGTTAAATCCATTCTGGAATAGAATTAATTTGTGCTCAACCAAAGATATTTTTTAATTTTTTTTTATTAGTTGGTAACAATTACATTTTGAATTTGAAAACAACGTAAAAATGCAACTAAATATATTCAATTAAATAGTAATATGCTAGAAACATTATTGAATATTATTATAAATCGTAACTAATTTCTCGTGTTGTTTAGAAAAATGCGATGTCAAAATAACAAAAATCACTTTTATATTTTTATTGCCAACATTTAAAAATAAAAGTATTCAATAAAATTGCCCTGGTGGTGAACATTTAAACTACAGGTAGAATAGAATAATTCTATACCAGCAGAAAAGTTGGTTTAAAATAATTCCAATTTGGAATTACATATGTGGGATTGTTGTTGTAAATTTCTCAAAGTAAGACAGCAACTGTTCAAGAAAATGTCACCCTACATTACAAAATTTCAGCTCTATACCTTTATTAAGTACCCTGTTTCTTTTTAAACACGGAACCCTAAAACGAAAGACTATGTATTTTTATGAAGAGTAACGAAGCAAAGGAAAAAAATTCATCATAATATGCGTGGATTATGCAAATTAAATGGGTTATACAAGTGTATTGTAATTTTTATCGTTTTCTATCAATGTGGAAATATTCGATACAATTAAAAAAAATTGTGTTAATGTATTTTATAACCCATTTAAATTGCATAACCCACGCATATTTTGATGAAATTTTTTCCTCTGTTTCGTTACTCTTTATAACATTAGATACTCTTTGCAAAACTCTTACGAAAATTAAATATTTTATTTACAACAAATAGAAAAATCCAACAAAAAAATTATTGATAATTGTAAAATATAGTTTATTGTTACGTATTGTTTTCTACAAATACAATATTTTATTTTAAAAATGATAATATTGAAATAAATTACATGCTTTAAAAAAAAAAGTAACGTAGAAAAAAGTTTATGCTGTTTTTGTTTTCACATCTGCAGTCAGCGCTCGTCACAATATATTCATCGAGCGCAAATCATGTGGAATTCAAAATACTCAAAACAAAATATATTTTATTATAATTTTATTACGACAAAAATTTTACAACTAAAATTATATCTTAAAAATTAATTATTTATTATTTAATGTGTGTAAACTTTCTAGGATTTAAATCAGTTTACTGAAATATGAATATTTATGTTATGTATGTATTTAATGGAACACTTAAAAACTGGAAATATTATGATTTTAAAATACTTTTTTGAATCGTTTAAATCTAATAATAATCAAATAAAAATATTATCATATTACACAGTAACGAAATAATTACAGAGATTTTTTTCCCCCAAACCAAACCAATTTTACTGTATCTCTAATATACTATCAAAATGTATTCGTGCAAAAAAAATAATTCAAATTTTTATATTTACAGATTTAATAAAAGCTGATACACAGCTAATTTAATTTTAATTCCATTCATGTCCTTTCGGTTGGAGATAAAAGCAAAAATTAAAAAATAAATATTCTACACGTTACTTTTGTAATTACTTAATATTACGATTATATAGAATAGATTAATAGTACATAGAGTTGAGTAAAGTAGTCCTGTTTACAAACAACTATTTTATTGAATTTCTTCGAGTAATTCTTTTTCCAGATCAGAATCGATATCTTCATTTTCGTTTACTTTAGAAACCGCCGCAAAAGTAGGATTTGTTTGCCCATCTAAATTAACGTTGAGATTCTCATGCGCTGTGGCTGCATCTAAATTGCTTGGAACATTTTCTACAATATTACTAGCGATGGTAGTTTGATACTCAATCGAAGGCCGATTAACTGCAATCTGCAGAGCTTCATGTTGAATTTGAAGTGAGCTCACTGAATCAATAGCATCCGTACTATAGCAACTAGGTACTTCGAACGTACTCATCACTACAGGTTTTATAAAATCTATCGTATCGGTAACATTCTTTTCCGATTCTGGATTTGTGCTATGACTACTAGAATCCGAGCTGGTGGTAACTTTTGTGTTTTCTTCATGCATTTCACTGCTCGAACCGAGGCTATAACTTGATTCTGTATTATCTTCAGAATTATTTTCTTGCTTTGGACTTGCACTCGAATCATCACTTATCTCGGTCACCTTGTTATTTAAATTTTCGGTTTGTTTCGCGTGATCACATTTTTCAGTGTCTAACATACTCGTATTGCAATTATCTTCCTGAGGCTGGTTAATATAATCCGAGACGTCTAACGGTGTATTTGTGCTCTCTTCTTCCATTGAATATTCACACGAGTCGTCACTTATTTCATCCAAATAGTTAACAGGACCATCTATAGGTAATTGTACTACATCAGTTTGTATTTTTGAATGTAAATTTTCTGAAAAAATTTCATCCGAGCTGTCTTGTTCCATCGAACTTTCAGACGAATCATCACTTATCTCGATAATTACATCTGGGCATTGGTGTATCTCATTTGTATTGGACTCTACTCTCCCATCTGAAAGATCTTCTGTGTTAACTATAATACAGTCAGATTCATACAAGTTTTCGTCTGATTTCGTTAAATCTTCTAAAGGTGTATCGATATCTGATATGGTAGTACTTGTATTATCATCGTCCATATTTTCTTGTTGTGCTGTTTTCTCCTCTTGTAATGGTAAACCCGAATTGATTTCTTCCGATGAACTTGTACATTTATCGTTAGTTGTTTCATCCAAATCTGCTGCATATTGATTTGCTTCTTGTGTCATTGGTTGTGCTTCAGCGTGTAACGGAGTTCCATTTGAATCTGATTTATAAAATATTTCTTCCGGATTATTAAGCTCGCCTAATGGCTTGTCATTTTCAAACTCACTAGGACATATATTTTCGTTTTCTTTCACATCACAAGCTTTTTCCACATTTTCTGATACACCAGAAACGTTTTCCATCTTTATACTTCCGCTCGAATCACCACTCAACGCGTCAAATTGTTCAATTAAATCTGGACATTGTTCACATTCCTCTACATTCGATTCAGTTCTTCTCTCTGTCGCGCTACTACAAAGTGGTGCTACATTTTCGTGTACATCGGACAAATTTTCATCCATTACAACAGCGCCCGACTCACAATTCAACACGTTCAATTCTTTTATTATATATAGTCCTTGTTGGCTTTGTTCCTCATCCACAAGATTCTTCAAACTTTCTTCTTGTTCTTTATTTATTAATTCTGAGTCTGAAATTTCAGAAATTCTATTTTCTTGTGTGGCGTCTTCAATCGTTGAACTCGTTTCCCCACTTATCACATTCAATTTATAATTTTCTTCTTTAGGTGGCCTACCATCTTCGGAATTTTCACTTAAATTTGAACTACTTGTCTCAGGAGCGGGTAACACTTGTTTAAATACCATCATAGAATCATCTGTTTCCTTTTCAATATGATTTGAAATTTGTGCGTTTACAGCTTCAGGTTGGATTATAATATTCTCAATAACATCCGACTCTTCTATATTACAAATTTCGTCATGGGGTGGCATTGCAGTATCGTCATTAGTACGCACCTGACCAATGTTTGATTCTTCAGTTTCCATATTTACGTCGTTTTCGTTGTAATGTGATTCATCGTGTTGCTTTGTGGAAGAAACCGAAAAATCTTCTTGTTGGATAATAAAATTGTTTTCCTGAGGAATTTGGTATTTGTCCTTTAATTCATAATCGACATTCTCTAAGACTGGTGCTTCTTCCATCTCAATATCACATACATCCTGGTTTGGCCTAAAATTATTTTCTTTAGCCGTTATGCTTGATTCTAACAATTGTTTATCATTTATTTCTTGCTGAACATCTTCATTAGTTTGCACTGCATAATTCTCATAAACTGTCGAATTTTCCGCTATATTAGTTGTTTCGTCTTGATTTGATTGAATCGTTGTGTCCTGTTCTTCAATTATTTTATTTTCAATTGAAAATGGTTGCTCAATTTGATTTTCTTGTTCTGGTGCATCAGGAATGGATTTCTCGATATTTTGATTGCAGGCTATATTCTCTGTAGTGTTTAGATTTTGATTGTGTGCAACATTCGATTCAGTCTCAATTGGTGCGATATCACGTTGACCACTTTCGTCCATTTCCGAAATGAGGGCTTCCACGCTAGTAACTAAACCATCCGGTTTCGAAAGAATCTTTTCGTTATCATGCAATTCTAATTGGTTCGTAATTTCTAAGTGACATTCTGACATTTTTTGAATTTTATGTTTTGATTCGTCCGAATCATCATCGATTTCCAAAGGTCTTTTTATTGGTATAACAGGAACACTAATTTGTGCAGGCAATACTAAGTCAGTCTCTGTGGTTTGGAATTGTGTGTTATCCGTTTTGATATTATCTGAATTATAAATGGATTTTTCTACATCTATTTCGCTTAATTCAACACTAACAATGTCCACATCAGTCTCTAAGGTTGATATTGTAGCATTAATCTCTTCCTCATTACCTGGAATATCAACAGAGGGAGCCGGTTCGCTTGCTTTAAATTCAATAACAACGGCATCACCAATCTCTGTAGTTGGGAATGCGACCGCATCCTTTTCGTCATTATCTGTACTATCAATGAGATCAGTTTGGCATGCTTTAAGTTCAATATTATCACCGTCACCGGAATTTTCTGTATTTCGGGTTGTAAACTTATCATTGTCATGATGATATTGACTACTAATCGGTAGCTCCGTTTCACATGCCTCGCTTGCTACAGCATTAAAATTGTCAATGGCAGAATTTGTGGATACATCCATTTCCAAATTATCTGAACTACCACTGGGTAGATCCGTTTCGTTTAGTTTAATTTCAACATTACTGCCGCCACGAGTATTCTCTGTGGTTGGCATTTCAGCAATAACATTTTCCGTATTATCCGGATTAATGCTTGGTAGATTCGTTTCAATTGCGTCGAATACTTCAGCATCCTTCGTTGCATTATCTGGACTACGTAATGGTAGATCAACACATTCGTCAATGGTCCTCGATGTTGGCAACTCAACTTCATCCTGCTCCAAATTACTTGCACTGTCAATCGGTAGATCTGTTTGGTATGCTTTAGCTTCAACGTTACCACCGTCAACGGAACTGTCTGTGGTTGAAAATGTAGCATTATCATTTTCCGTACTGCTGATTGGTAGATCAATTTCAATTGCTTCGCATACTTTGACTTCGACGTTATCACCATCACTGGAGTTATCTGTGGTTAGCATTTTAGCGTTAACATTTTCCGTATTATCCGAACTAACAATTGGTAGATTTGTATCGATTGCTTCGCCTGCTTCAGCATTAACACTGGCATCGGTCATTTCCGTTGTTGTGAAATTTTCCTCATCCTTCGTTACATTATCTGGATTACCTATCGGTAGATCCGTTTCACATGCATTGCGTAGTTCAACATTAACACATTCATCGCTGGTTTCCGATGTTCGAAACTCAACTTCATCCTTCGCCAAATTATCGGTACTGTCAATGGGTAGATCCGTTTGGTTTGCTTTAACTTCAACGTTACCATCGTCAATGGAACTATCTGTAGTTGGGAATGTAGCATTAACATTTTCCGTATTGCCGATTGGTAGATTCGTTTCAATTGCTTCGCATACTTCAGCATTAACACTGACATCAACCATCTCCGTTATTGAGAAACCAGCCTCATTTTTCGCTACATTATCTGGACTACCGACTGGTAGATCTGGTTCACAAGCATCGCATACATCAGCATTAACACTGTCACCGCTAGTCTCTGATTTTGAAACCTCAATCTTCTCCAAATTATCTGTACGGTCAATGAGTAGATCTGTTTGGTTCGTTTTAACTCCAAAGTTACCACTGTCATCGGAAGTCTCTGTGGTTGGCATTGTAGCGTTAACATTTTCCGTATTATCAGTACTGCCGATTGGTAGATGCGTTTCACTTACTCCGCATACTTCAGCATTAACATAATCACCGCCTACCTCCGTTGTTGGGAATGCAGCGACATTCGTGTCCACATTATCAGGACCAACAAATATTTGATCGGTTCCTTTTTCTTTAAGTTCATCAATCACGTCGCTGTCAGTGGTTTTAGTTTCTAGAGCAACTTCGCTTGCTTTAAATGCCGCAACACCATTATTATCACCTTCCAAAGATGGGAATAGAGCATTATTCTGCTCTACTGTATCAACTTGATTGACATTAGGTAGATTAGTTTCGCTTGCTTCGAATTCAACATTTCTATCACCGTTTGTATCTATTGTGGGCAATTCAGAGTCTCTAGTAATAGTATCCCTCTCCACATTTTTTGAATCATCCATGGTCACTTGCATTGTGTTTGTTATAAATCCAGTACCAACACCTTCCTCGTCAGGCTTTTCCTCTTTCACACTAATCGACTTATCAATAGTTATATCCATTTCAACGTCGACATTGCCAGTATCTGCGATTGGAAATTCTACCTTAATATTTTGTATGCCATTAGCAATATGGTCACCGTCTGTCTCATTAGTTGGGAGATTAATCTCATCCTCTTCCATATCATATAACTCACTGTCACTTTCTGTAGATGGGGGTTCCGCCTTAACAGATATATTGATAGCTGAACCTAACGGGACGAATTCATCGTCAGTTTCTATGCATGGAGCTTCAGTTTTAACCGTCTGCACAATGTCGGTACTACCAATGGGTAAATCCATTGCGCTACCTTGAAATTCAGCGTTAATATCGTCAACGGTATCTGTAATTGGGAATTCATCTATATCTCTTGGTTCTAATTTAATGTTAACATTAACACCGACACTTTGATTTACAGTTCCAAGATCGTCTGTTGTATCACAACTCGCGTTTTGCGGCGTTGTCGTGGGAGCAAACCGTTTTTTCCCTGTTTTCTCAGCATTTGGTTCAATCGAACGTTGTCTACAATTCCTCTCTTGAGACTTACTTTTTAAGCTTTCTAGGTTTTTTACACGTAACGCAGCAGGTTCCCGTTCCTTACTAGGCTCTGTGATACACGGGGATTTCTCTAATTTGATTATTGCCGACGATGAGACTTGACCTACCGTAGACATTTTCAACAGTTCCGATAAATTTGGTTTCTCATCAATTTCCGATTCAATACTATCTTTGGACGTTGACAACGGCACTTCTTCACTATCAGTATGCTCGAAATCATGTTCAGGATTTTCATCATATTCCATATGATAATTCCCAGTAATCATATCATCTTGTTCAATGCGACTATCGATTGTGGTCGGTTCGTCGGATGTAGGAGAAAGGAAATTATTAAATTCCGTTTTAACGCGAATTCCACTTGATTGTGATAACGAAGTGACTGAAGATATAAGCGGCACGCTAGGTTCGGATTGCTTTAAACTAACAACTTCTGCAATCACAGGAATTTGAATGTTTGTTTCACGAACAACTGGTTCAGTATTAGCTGAAGTTTCTAGTGAACCGTCGGGAAAAGAGGCTGACATAGATGGGGGTTCCTCGTCTGCAAAATAATCCGATTGATTTACTTTCCTTCTGGAATCTAACACGATTGCAGCAATACTGGTTACTTCTGTAAATATAGACACAAATAAGAATCTTGAATATAGATGAAATATCGTTAACTTAGCAAAATTACCCGAGATAACAGGAATTGTAATTCTAGATTCTGCACCAATCGCGGCATTTTCCGCTGACTCCGTTCTACTCTCTTTTTCTTTTTTAATTATTAGAGCCAATTGTTTTGGAATTTTATAAATTTTCTTTTTATGCTTATTGCGTCGTTTTCGGGGAGGATTATTACCTGATTCGTCATCATTGGATTGGCTACGGTTAGGAGATATAGAATCATCCTCATTTTCATCTGGCTCTATAAACGATGAATTTAATGTACCATGCTCTTTTTTAATTTTAAGTTTTAATGTCGGTTTTGCTGCCGCCAATTTAGAAGTTTGATTTGTACTTTCAGGAACAGCAGGAGCACTTGGCGCAGCGTCCGTTGACCTATTCGGCACTGACACAGTAGTAACCGGTACAGTGCTAACTGCTGGTTCTGGTTCAGCAGGCTCGGGTTTAATTTTACGTAACACGACGAGATCTACGTTATTATCAGTGTAATTCGAATTTAAAACTTCTTGTTTTATTTGCACCATTGGAATACTAGCTGATGCTCTAGAAACAACTTCCTCATAACGACGATCTACTTTTTCTCGTTTTACCGCCAATTCTTGAACAGGTTCTTCATTATCCGATATTACTATAACATCATCATCTCTATCATTTGGTACATTGGAAGACTCATGAATTACACTACTATCGTTAGCAGTTGTATCTTCCTCTGCATCATCGTTTTCATCCTGAAATCCAACATCATCTACAACACTATCTTCTATATCACGATCCTCATCATCATTGTCCTTATTAGAAACCGAAACCTGAGTCTCTTCGTCATTTGCTAAAGCAGATTCTGGCTCTACTTTTACAATTTTATTGGTGTCATTAGTTGGAGCTGTAGTCAACGTCTTTTCTGGTTCAATGGGTTCAGTGTTTTTATTTCGTACTGGGGCTGGCGCTATTACAGGTTTCGGCTCAATTTTTTTACCTTCGCATATAACGACATGGCGCTGTAAATGCAACCTCTTCGCAAAAAATTTACTGCACCGAGGACATTTGGTATTATTTTTGATTAAACATCCGTGCCATTCGTACAAATTCTTTGTTACAAACGCTTTCTGGCATTTAGGGCATTTTATATCATCTACAATATCGTATTCGATGGGCGGTACACATGATGTCAAAAAGTGTCTTGTGTATCCGGTTATTCGATCAAATTGAGAATTACATTTGAAGCATGAAAATGGAATTGATGACAAACGATGCCATAACTGATGATCTCGATATTCTTGTAAATCGTAAAATGCTTCGCGACAAGCTGAGCATCCGTGTTCCAGTGTGTTGGGAGTATGTTCACGGAAAAAATGTAAACTAAAAATGAAGAATACAATTAGTTTATATTAAATATTATTTAATTGATAGGCGGCTTACTCATATTCCGGTTGAGTCTTAAAATCTTTAGGACATACAATACACGGGAATAAATTTTCCGTTTTCACTTTTTCGACTGGTGGTAATACTGCCGATACTTTACGCTTTTTCTTAGTTTCGAGTTCTCTTTGGCGCTCACGCCTATTCGGAGTTTTAAGAGTAATCAATTCTGTATCGACCTTACTCGAGGTAGGTTCATTACCCTTTTCTTTATTTTGTTTTGCATTTAGAATTGGTAATTTAGAATTTATAGGCAAACTCTTTTCTCTACCTGATTTTAATTTTTCTTTTATCAATATAGGTTTCTCTTTGATTGGCGGTGTAAGCTTTTCTTTTGCAGCTTGTAACTTTTCTCTTGTAACCAGTCGAATTTCTTTAACAGGCGGTGTCACGACTTTTTCTTTAATTTTTTCTTTTAAAAGTAGTTGTTTTTCCTTAACAGTCATTGGTTTTTCTTTAACGGTAGTTGGTTTTTCCTTGACGGAGGTTGATTTTTCTTTTAATGCTAAAACTTTTTCTCTTAAACCTATGGGTTTTTCCCTTAATGCTAAAGCTTTCTCTTTTATTGGTGGCGTTAGTAATTTCTCTTTATTATTTAAAGTGGCTGATCTTTCTCGTAAAATTGGAATCGCCTTTTCTCTTAAAGCCGGAATAGGTTTCTCCCGGTTCGGTAGAATTCTAGGCGGTAAAGCTTTAACTGATTCTCGCTTAACTAGTATTTTGCGAGCAGGCAGAAATTTTTTTTTAGCAGCACTCACTGAAGGTTTTGGAATCTTTTTCTTAGGCGGCTTTTCATCTATCTCATCGTCGTCAACTTCTTCGTAGCTTACACATTCAGATTTCAGTTTACGTTTCCGCTTCATGCCGGTTCCTGTTGGTGGTAGTTCAACCAATGTTTGTTGCGGCGTTGGAGGCGGATCCTGCTGCAATGGTGGTTTTTCATCTTTTACATCTTCTGGGGGTAAACCCAATAATTCCCGTGTCTGGAAATTGGTTGCCTTGCACATTTCGCGATATTCGTAAAAATCGTTTATTTTATCAACACATAATGTGCAAATTTTCTGTGGCAATTTATCGGTACTAGTCACCTGGAAAATAAATGTTTAGATATTTCAAATGAAATAAAAATCGATAATAATCTAATTAGACATAGCTAATGTTAGTTAGCTTCTTTGTTCCAAAACGTGAAATATTCTTAACATTTAATTAACAAAAGGCGCCAAATCGTCGTTCTAAACAATGTGCTAAGACGATCTCAGACATTTTATAAAACGTATCGTATTAAGCTAAGTAGTGTAAATAAAAAAATCTCTTAACCTGGATCCCAACACAATCGACAATCTTTTTGCATAAACTTGGCTCATCTTCAATTGTAAATGTTCCATCCGGATCATCGACAATCGGAACTTGATCTCTGTTATCTATTCCACATAATCGGCAAATGTTGTACAAATTTAATTTAACGCGTTCATCTATTTTGATTGCAAATCTTTCCATTTTTGACAATTAAAGTTTACAGAAGAAGCGAAATGTAGCTCTTTACTCGTCCATGTTTGTTTTCTTCCTATAAAATAATATTAAAGGTGGGTTTACGCATCGGCAGCTGTAAATTTTTATAGCAAGAATTTGAATTCATTTTTTTTTCATGATAACATATTAAAGTACTAAATTATAATTAGAATAATTATCAGACAGAGACAAATTCAAGTAATTTGTGAGTATTTGTCCTGTAATTGCATAGACACTTCCGAAAATGTTTTTAACTTATTTTTATAGGTGGTCAAGGTACTTTGGGCACTTGTAAAGTTATGCTCTAGTGGCAAATTTTAACATTACGGTAACAATTCAAATTCTCAGTTGTGCTGTTTTGTTAATGATTATAACTTTCACGAAGATGAATAAGAAATGTGGGATTTTTATTCAGAAATCTGCAGAAATGCTAACCAACCATTCAAATAAGAAAACCAATTGCGACTCCAACAAAGTAGCTGGCATGGAGCAAGTACTGAACAATTCTCGCGTCCCTTAGAGAAGTAGTAACCAACGTTATCTACCTTCATTTGAGAAAAATCGCAATTAAGCCAAGGCGATGTGAGTCTATTGGCGATTTTCATCGAATATAGATAGCGTTGGTTTCTACGTCTACAAAAGGGACGATAATTGTTAAATCCATTGTTTTGACAGTTTTGATCCCCCTTGCTTCATAGCAAACTGCGATTTGCGTTTTGTTCACCAGATGTCAGCTACTTTGTTGAAAATCGCGAATAGGTACGAGAGTGTATAGCTTTGGTAATTTTATGTTAATTTTGTACGACAATCGTGATTACTTGTCCTATAGATGGTGCGATATTTGTAAGTTTTATGTTTTAATAATAAACACAATTATAAATCTAAATATACTACGTAGGGTGATTCTTTCCACAGTAATATTTCGCACCACACAACGTGTTTTTCCAAAACTCCACTTAGCTTAGTGGTGCAGCAATCTTAATATTTGGAGTAAAATCTAACGGTTATCTAACGAGGAAAGTATGTCAGGTATGTGTTCAGGGTTTTGCTAAGGCCATTAGATTAGGATAAGTGCTTGTGGCAATGAAAAACGTAACCTCAGTTTATAATATTTCCGCGAGGTGGAATTTTTGATGCTCCAATCGATTTTTTTAAATTCGTTAAATAATAAATTCAAATTACAGATAAATTTAATTTTTACTTTCATTTATTCAATTAAATCATATAAAGCGTAAAAAATAATTATGTATTTTGTCAAAAAACTGAATTTCTAAAAACCCTAATTCTTTTTTGGATCGTAATTTTCCCATTTGCGATGGTTCAATTTACGAAAATCACAACAGTTCTCAGCAATATCTGTTAAATATTTGGATAATTTTAACAATTCTCTGTCACGATCTCGATTTAAATGCGCCTGGCGGAATGATTTAATTCGTAATCCAGATTTAGGATTCATTAAAAAATTATCACGTATATCATCAAACATAATGGTATTTTTGGGGCCGTATTGCTCATATTTACCCCAAATAACCCCCAATGGTTTTACTTCGATCACACCTCGTTTTTGTGTATGAATACTTATCATTGCATCGGAATCGAGATAAAACCAAATTTTGTATTCCGGATGTGTATTCACGCCGAGAAGTTTCATTTTTTCCTCAATCCATTTCATTCCCGTTGCGGACCAAATAACAATGTCGTAATGCTCATAGGCTGTAGTTAAGAATTCGTGGAGGTATGGCCTCATAAGTTCGGCTCCCGTCTCTGCCGCAGATCTATGATCGAATAGCGTGTAATCTATATCCAGAACAAGTAGCTTCTTCCCTTCTCGTCCTGGATTTAGTACATTAATTTTGTAATCCTTGATCCTTTTCTGTATTTTTGCTAAATAAATCTGCAAAAAAAATTTAATAAGAAGCATTGTTTTATTATAAATAGATGTCGATTAATAATTAAACCTCTGTATGTTCAATTGCAACTTCCTCCTCAACATCCAAATCATTAACCACATCATCTACATCGTCTGGTCGATTGCACGCATCCTCAATGTCAGACTCCAGTGATCCAACCATCATTAGTTTAAAGTTAGGTTTCAATTCCAGTGCCCGAATTTTAACATCGTCGGCCGCAAATTTTCCTTTAAATAATTGTGGCGTTTGAATTTTAAAGATTATATTGTAAAAATTAATGTATTTACCTTTAAATTTTAAATTCAATAATTTCTGACGTTCCGGTTTAACATGAGTTTTTTTGTAAATTTCATGTTTCAAAATTGCGACTGTATCATGTTCAGTTAAATCAGTTATATTGTACTCTTTTCCACTCCACTTTACAATTATATTTATTTCTTTTATATCTTCCATAGTTTACAATTTTAGGTTTTAATTTTCGGATTTGCACAGATCTCTTGAGATATTTTTGTTTATAATCTTGCTTGCTTGCTTGATTGTCAAAATATTGGCACAGCACCGTATAAAAACGTGTGTTTGGAAATTCATCTCATTCTAGATGAGCAATAATATTAGGCGTCTCGCTTTACCCAACGTTGAATATGAACGAGAAAATAGAAAAAATAATTAATTAGTTAAATTTCCAAACACAAATTTAACGTTGGTGTGCTTAAATGTAGGTGGCATATGTGTACTAATCGGTAAAGTTTGTAGATTCGATAAAAACCGCTGGAAATGTCATTACAATTTGTCAACTCAATTTTAACTGTCACATTCGACAAGTCAGTCCACTATAAACGTAATTGCATATTATTATTATTGTTGATAGTTCTCATCATTATTACAAAATATATAAAATAATAAATAAAGGTGAACATGGCAACCAAACCAAGTGTTCTTATTTTAGGAGGTAAAATGTATTTTAAATTTTGTATTGAAATTTTAAACCTAAAAGACCGGCATTCTTTTCTCTACTAATTTTTAATATCTACCTTTTTATTAAATACTAATATTGTGATAATTAATAAGTATATTTAGCTAAACTTTAAATAACTTAAATACATATTATAGTTTTATTTAAAAAAAAAATAACAATTTTATAATTTTTAATCAACTCAAACCTGCGTACGAAATGAAACAGGATGTGGATTTATCGGGCGACATTTAGTTGATTATTTAATTACAAATAATCTGGTTAATGACATTAGGATCGTTGATAAAACTCCATCACAAATGGCATGGCTTAATACAAGACATACGGATATTTTTAAAGATCCATGTATCGAATTTAAAAGTGCCAATCTTATCAATGCAAGTAAGTAAAATATTATGGCCATCCATGTGCCAATTATGTAGTATTTTATTAATTATTGTAAAGTAGATTTATGTTTTTCTAGAGAAAAAGGGTCCATCATAATTCTTAAGTTCCGATAACACACTCATATTTTGATAACACATTTCCCACAAAAAAAAGTTGTTAATGCACTTTATTGCGATAGTTTTTGAGAAGTTCATTAGTTTTTTAAAGCATAAGGAGAAAAAAATGAGTAATTATTATATATGTACATACGGCGTGAATCATGTAGTAAACACATACACAAATTCATCTTATTTCTTTCTCAAAATAATTATGACATTTTTTTACTAAAAACAGGGTGCATGCATAATAATCTCGCATTGGTTTTGCTTATCTTGTTTTAGATGTTTATGTCTCATTCTGAATAGACGTCATATCCCTTTTCCGAACAGATTTTTTTTGCCTTAATTTAAGGCCACCATACACAAATGTGTAGTCAATAACCATTGTTGGTAATGGCGTTTTGTTTTTTTCATGATTCTCTTTCGTACACGATTTTTACAGACACAATTATGATCGCTTGTCGGAAAAGGGATATAACGGCAAATTAAACTCTCTTGTAAAAATGATTTTATTTTGTCGCCCTCTGTAACACAGTGGGTTGGGTAGAACGCTTGTTGTGTATATAGAGGGTCTCGGGTTCGATTCCCGGTGGTAACGAAAGTTACAACTGGATACACATAAAAATATTATTGATAAAAATACATTGCCTGGTTATATACAGCTATAATTGCTAGTCGACCCTAAGCAAATGATATAAAAAAAAAATTATTTGCTAACAAAGTATGCCTTTGAAGCACAGTGTTCTTCAATAAACACCCCGATTCTGAAGCACAGTAAGTGACTGAAAAATGGTCTTAGGTACGACTTTTTGTCTTTATCTTGAGTTTAGTCGTAATTATGAGACTTTTCGTAGTCTGCGCCTATGCTATGACCAATAAGACCACGAAATATGTATGCCTTACGTAAGACTTTTTGTTTTGAGTTTAGTCTTAATTAGGACACTTTTCGTATTCTACATATAGTCCTAGTTGGTGTTGGTCTTAAAAAAATGTACACATATTTCGTGGTCTTATTGGTCACATACTACAAGCAGAATACGAAAAGTCTCATAATTACGACTAAACTCAAGATAAAGACAATAGCTTCAAAGTTTCAGTCTTCTTTCGCATACTAGGTAGGTCAGACGTTACATTTCAGACGTTGAATACAATCGACGCTATAATTTCCTTCTACCATTTAGGTAGTTTTATGTTGAATATTTCTTCGGAGCTTACACCGATATAGGATGTTAAATTAAACGATTCATCAAGCTCGAGTCATTATTTTATAATTTTTGGACTATGTAATCTATGAAGAGAACTTATATTACATATTCACGAGATTTTAGGTTTTGATTACATTTGAGTACATTATTAGAACCTAAGCAATTACTAATTTATACAATGCAAGAATAGTTATTTTTCCACACACTTTTAAATTTTTGTTTATCTATTTCCTTTGATCAAAAAATTTTCACTTTTCACTAATTTTATTTTTTATAAAATGAAGTCTTTAATTTTAATAATTTGTTTTAAACAAGTTTATACTTTAAACAAGTATAAGTTAAATAGTGTGTTGGATTGTATGAATAAATTACTTGACAAATGAACGGGGGAAGTGGTTCAAAAGGATGGGTTGAAATGTGAGATGGAAATAGTAAAAGGAAATATGATGAACAAGAGTGACGGTAAAAATAAATAAAGTTATGTGGATGTGTTGCAAGTGCGTAAGGATATTCAAGCACACATTATTAAGCCGAAGGAAGGTAAGAAGGAAACTTCTTCAGAGAATACTAAAAAGAAGCTGAAGGAGGCAGTGGACATTGTGAGCTTGGGTATTGAAATAGAAAAGGTGCAGAGTATAAATAAAGGTGGGGTAGTAGTGGAATGTAAAGGGCAGGTAGATGTTCAGAAATTAAAGTAGACTGCGGAGGAATCCATGAAAAGTAAGTTCGTGTTGGAGATACCGAAAGCTAGAAATCCCATGATCAAGTTGCAGCAAATAAAGGAGGAAGCTGACGTGAATCAGACAGATCTTGTTGAGGCAATTGTAAAGCAAAATAGCCTAGATAAGGCGAAGTGTGGGTTTTGCTTAAGAATAGTAAAGGTGGTGGAGAATAAAAGATTTCGGGACATAGAATTGATCCTGGAAGTAGATCCGAAGACGCACAAATGGATGTTGAGTAAGGGCGAGGTATCCTGCAAGTGGAGCTGTGCCAAGATAAAGGACTATGTGTTTGTGAGCAGGTGATATAATTGTTCGAGTCTAAAGCATATAGCCAGAGAATGCCTCAGTAAAGAAATGGCATTGTGTTGGAGGTGTGGATAAGAGGATCACTTGGCTAGTAATTGTAACATGGAGCCAAAGTGCGTGGAGGCGGCGGAGAAAATGAAGTTAAATGTAGACTACAAGCACTCATGGGATGAAATGTGTCCAGCGTACGTAGGTAGAATAAGGAGGCGAACGGTGAAGCGGACGCCGAAATCGTATTTTGAGATGGTATTTTGCGAATTGAAGGGTATAGTCATTAAAGATGTGACTCTAGCTCCAGATATACAGGTGGAGTTCTAGTGTATAAGACCGAGAAACTAGGGAGCAGGCTGATAAGTCAAGTTAGTAAGCCGATGGAGTACTGGATGCTAGCGGTAAAAGTAGGACCAGTAAAGAGGGTTGATGATATGGGAATGATCATGTGCTGTTACAGGTCACCAAGTGCTAGCGTAGTGCAATTCTTAACTGCCTTTAGTGAGTGGTTAGAGGGATTGATGTTGTTGGGAGCAGTGAAGATAATGGGTGAGTTCAATCTAGACTTACAGAATCTTTTGGGCTTAAACAATTCGTGAAGGAAAATACCAGTGTAACGGATGCATCAAGAACGACAATTGATTTAGTATTTTCAAATAAGGAAGTCTATTGCATTGTTGTGGACACCCCAAAAATTACAGACCATGCGTTTATAATGAAGTAAATGAGAAAAAGGTGATCAAAAGAAAGATAGATCTAAATGTTATGGAAGAAGTACTTAGAAGAACAGAGGATGGTGTACGAGAAGTCACTGGGGGTATTGAGGAGGAGTGTGGGAAATTAAATTTATGGGTGGAAGAAAAAGTGAAAAGGGGAACACGTGAGTTAAGGACAGTGGACATAGCTAGAAGTTATCCATGGTTCACCAACATAGTGAAGGAGGTTGAAGGCCAGAGATGATGGCAACTTTAGGGGACTGAGCCAGTTAAAGAAGGGTGGGTGGAGTTTCAAAGAAAAAGACAGATTTGTTGCTGTGATTACGAGTGAGAGGAGATTGTATTATGAGAGAAACATTGATCAGTGCAAAGGTGACCCAGGAAACATGTGGAAATTATTAAAAAGGATGGATTTTGATAGAGTGATGGTGTATGAAAAGATAGACAGCGAACAGGTTAAACAAGTATTTTGTGGATAGTGTAGAGGATGTTATAAGGGAGACACCGGAGGAACAAGACAATGTGGATAAAGCATACGATGGAGGAGTATTTGAGTATGTGGGCATGGCACAGGAGGACTTCCTAGATAAAATAGTTAGAACGTTAAAATTGGCAGGATGTGAGGGGGTGTTAAGCTGTAAAATGTTTAAGGATTTGTGGGGGCTCTTAAGAGGATATGTGAGCCGCTTAGTAAATTTGTCTTTGGAATATTTGCAGTAGTTCCTACAAGTTTGAAAGTGTTATATGTAGTTCCTGTGCCTAAAGTTATGAATAGTTGTTGGATGTCGGATTTTCGTCCTATAAATATTTTGCCAATCTTGGCCAAGGTATTGGAGTCAATAATTTTGGATAAGTTGCTCGGGCACATCGCTGTGAATAATATGCTATCTAGGAATCAATCTGGTTTAAGAGAGCGGCACTCTACAGAGACAGCGGTTCAGATGGTGGTGGTGGAGGATTGGAAGAGAGAGAGAGGGAGGTTGGAAAATCGACAGTAGCAGTTTTCCTTGATTTTAAAAGGGCATTTGAAACAATAGATAGGGCAAGGCTTCTAGGAAAATTAAACAAATATGGTGTGAGGGGCGAATTGTTAAGTTGGTTGGATAGTTATTTTAGTAATAGAAAGCAGTATGTAAAAATAAATGATGTATGCTCTGATCCTATAGATGTAAAGTATAGAGTGCCACAAGGAAGTAAGCTGGGACCATTGCTATTTATAGTATATATAAATGATATGCCATAGACTGTAAATAGATTCAAAATTCACTTGTTTGCTGATGATACGTTGTTTTATTTGTCGGGAAATGACTTGGTCGCGATCATAAGTAGTATGAATGAAGAGTTAGGTGAAGTGGCAAAATATAAATAAGTTAATGTATAAATAAGTTAATGTTAAATGTAAACAAAACAAAATGAATGTATATAGGGAATAATGTAGTAAACGGAAATATTTTTATTGATAATGTTGTAATAATATGGGTAGATAGTTTTAAGTAATTAGGCATTGTCTTGGATAACAAGCTAAATTTTAAGGAACATGCTAGTTTTGTTACGAAGAAATTAGCAATGAAAGTAAGTGTATTAGCTAGGTTTAAAAATTTGTTATCGGTAAAAGCGAAAAAGGTAGTTTATAACACTATTGTAATGCCACATATAACCTATTGCAGTACTATACTATTCATTGTAAATATGTCTGATATAGATAAAGTGCAAGTTATCGTGAATAGATCACTGAGGATTATGTTAAATAGAGATAGATATGCAAGAATATGTGATATGTTGCTGGAGTTAGAGTTGTTAACAGTGGAAAAAACGTTGTATATGAACGTAATGACTTTTATTTTTAGTCTTGATAAAAATTTGTTACCACAATATTTATGTCAGTTGTTGTGTAGGAGACAGGATGTGCATAGTCATGATACTAGTTATAAGGATAAGTTTTATTTAGAGTTTAAAAGACAATCTAGAAAAAAAATTGACATTTGACAAAGGTATATCGATGTATAATGAGTTGAGTTACCGGAAAATATAAGAAATTGTAGAAGAATAAAAGATTTTTGGGCAGAACTGTTAAAAGAAATTTTATAATTATTAAGTAGATGATGTATATATACATATTGTATTGTAAACTGGAAAATTAGCTTAAGAGCTATTTGAAAAATAAAATAAATAAATAATTTGTTTGATTGAATAATTTAATAATCAGGTTCGTCGCCTATCTTTTTAGTAACAATAACATAGGCATCTTTTATTTTCGTCTATTATTCGGATATAGTTTTTTATATTTAGTTTTATTTAGATAGTCAACTCACCTTTATTCTGTACTAATTGGTTATGTCGTTAATAGCATCTTGCCAGAATGCGTTTATGAATCCCCCAAATGGAGAATGGACCTATGTATTTAATTGTGCGGGAGAAACTAAATTTGGTCAATCAGATCCAGTATATGAAGAAGGCATTTATAAATTAAGCATGAATTGCGCTAGAGAAGCCGTAAAATATAATGTCCAACGTTACATTGAACTAAGCGCAGGTAATTTAATTTCATCTGATAAGACGGCACATAAAGAGAGTGACAAAACGGAACCGTGGACGTTTGTTGCAAAATATAAAATTAAAGTTGAAAAAGACTTAGAAACCATTCCAAACTTGAACTATACTATTCTACGACTACCTATAGTTTATGGAGTCGCCGACCGTAAAGGACTAAGTAAGTTAGAACGTAATACATAAGCAATTATCACGTTTAAAACATATATCTATCCCTTTTAGCTCCTCGTATTATTACAGCCGCACTATATCGAACTATGCACGAAACAATGAAATTGTTATGGACCGAATCAATGAAACTGAATACCGTACATGTCTTTGACGTAACAGGGGCTGCTTGGGCTTTAGCAACTAATCCAAATGCCAACGGACAGATTTATAATGTGGTTGATGATTCCGATACAACACAGGGGTCGTTATCTAACATATTAGCTGATATTTTCAACATTGAAGTTGATTACTTTGGCCTCATTAAGTCAACGTTAGCAACAAAAACTGATATAAATGAAACACTTGAACTTATCAATGATAAATTAATGGCACCGTGGGCAGAGATGTGTATGGTAGATAAAGTGAACAATACACCTTTAACCCCGTATATGGATACAGAATTTTTGTACCACAAGCACTTGTATCTTGATAACACTAAACTTAAATCAACTGGATATACATTAACTGTTCCAATAGTAACAAAAGAGAAAATTCAAGAAATTATTTTAGATTTTATTGTTCAAGGATTATTTCCACCATCCATGGGATCGTCAATGTGATAATTTGTATGTTGCCCATAATTTTTATTATTAAGCGAAAATGATATCATGCATTACTTAAATAAGTTAATTAAAGTAATAAATCTTAAAAAAATATAAAATCAATTATCTCAATAATAATATTCTTTTTATGAATAAATAAAAATATACATCATATTAATTAATTTTTAAGCTATAACAGTCATAAATTACATACATATAGTTTTTTCTTGGTTATTGCAAATAAAATATATTTGTACGAAGCAAAGTAAGTCGAGCTGTGAAAAATGTACTTAGTTAAATTAAAGAGAAATGATTTTATATTATGATCTGAAAAATGTGCCTATTTTATATTAAATATAATAAAAATCGTTAAAGTACTTAGAATTTTAATGGCTGTTATGTAATAATAAAATACTCTTAAATTGTATAGTGGTTTTGAAATTTAAACAAAATAATTCTCATTTAATTACAAATTATTAATGTGTAAAATAATGAACAAGTCATCCATTATATTTAATTATAATTTTAACTTTTTAATTGATTTGATTAAATAAACTATTTTAGTAGCAAATTAATTTGTTTATTAAAATTTTATTTAGTTTTTTAATACATATAAGTGTTCCAGTTTTTCGATAAATTATTACAATTTTAACTACTATTTGTAGAGGTCACCAATACTATTCCCAAATATTTGAACGCATTCGGTTTTATTGAAATAAAGTTTATAACGCAGACTTAAACGTCAATTGTTGAATCTAGCGACCGCAGGACTACGTGTCGGGAACTGATGTTTAATACAAGTGGCAGTGCCCCAAAACCTACTAGCTAACTTGAGCAAGAGTACACTTAAACATTTGTGTTAGACATACAATTTTTGTTTTAATGTAATTTTATATTTAATGTAAACCTTCTTAATACCCACGCTAGGTGCTTTTGCTGAAAACTTTATTTATTTATTTATAAAGAAATTTATTCTGTGAGTAGGTACTTGTATTATTTCAGATTTAAAACAAACATTCAGTTTAAAACAAAAATTAAGTAAATTAAAACAAAAAAAAATTAAACAAAAAAAAATTAAATAAATAAAATTTTAATTTGACATTTAAAAATTTAAAAACTAATTCTTCAGGATTTTTTCAGGACAACCTATTAGGGTTGTTTCTCCATAGTTTGTGGAATGGTATTCTAGCATAGTGTAGTGTCGTTGACTGATACTACTATCTATGTGGACAGTCGGGCGGCCATTCTTTTACTGGAATTGGTTTAACTGGCATCAAGGGCGGCGTTGGATTGTCACATATCTCTTAACGAGATGAGTGAATTATTCAATATCCAGTTGATCTGTGTTCCGGGCCATTCTGACGTTGAGGGAGGTTGCAGAGTAGACGAATTAGCAAGGTACGCTACGACTCTTCAACTGGAACTAGGAAGATAATGTGTAGGAAAGCCTATGTCTGTGCTGAAAGCAGCAAGCCATAGGAAAGCAGTTGCCCTGGCAAACGCTAGGTGGCTTGCCAATACGACTGGTAGGGACGCGATGCAGGTATGGCCTGAGCTGAACTTGAAGCGCTCCAAGATCTTAATCATACTAGGGAAGCATGATTTAGGTAGAATTGTAAGGGTACTTATCGGACACTGCCTTTTCCGAGATTCTGCGAGAAGACTGGGTCTGGATGCGAATGACTTCTGCAGAAGCTGCAGGGACTCATGTCGTGTGCTAGCTGGCAGAAGACATGAGCACTTGGGCAAATACACTATAAACAGCCTCTCTGATCTCGAAAACTGTAATGTGCGAGATCTTTTACGCTATATTAATAGCACTAAATGGATTTAAAGGGAGTCCAATGATGTCGGATCCTGTGGTATCACAATGGATTTAACAAAATCTCAGAAGTAAGATTAAAGCAGTTTATGTAAACCGATTGACTTGAATTTTCACTTGATGAATAGAATCAAAGTGAGGTAATGTGACGTATTTCAATACATGCAATTGCACAATGATATAACACCCAATAGTGATTAAGTGGTTTTAGGTGTACATTACCTAATGTTCTCAATGGTCACCAGTTTGAGTATCATTGATGTATCCAATATTAATTAGCGAATATTGTTCTACATAACCAGCAAGATTTCTCGATCAAATATTCGTCGATTCAAAATTAGAATTTATAACAACATTTTTAAGGAGCATTCCATCCACAGTTTTTGTCATACTTGACTTATTTTAGTTTAGTTCCCCGTCTGAAGAAATGACATTGTGAAATAGTGTATATAGGGTAAAAGATATTTTTTTAACTATGGCGAAGTAATTGCATTAATACAGATTGAAAAACTTATAGGCGAACAATACACGGTCAGTAATAATGTTATTACCTAACCTATCATTACCTGAAAAAGTTGTCTTTCTACTACCCTTTCTTTTGAATCTTACACGGTATACCTGATGACAATGCAAACTGGATAAGGTTAAAATTATAAAAATGCAATCGAAAATGGGAAATAAGATTATTACTGACCGTGTAAGATTCACTATACGCTAAATATGTCATTTGTAAAACATCTTTACCAATTCATCGAACACGTAATGTTGTTAGTTTTAAACCCGAAAATTATTAAAAATAATATCTCACTAATGAATATAACTTAGTTTAGATTGAATATTGTATAAGCTCCGTATATTGCGCCGAACCCATGATGTGCCTTGAGTTAGTTGATTCTAAATGTCGACCAGGCGAACAAAATATAGGGTTAATTTTCCTACCCTCTATCTGCGCTTAGTCGGATTGTCGTAAACTGTTTATTACGGTACAGTTACAATAGTAGTCTGAAGGAATTTCCAGAAAAATTTATCAGCCGGGTTTACTCTAGGTAATGATGTTTAAACCATTTTTTTTGAAAAGATACTAGTGAAATGAGTCAATTACGATCAGTTGCAGTCTGATATTTACACTGTTAACATCATAAGCGAAATATCGAGTGACAATTATTTAAAACGCCCCCAAGAAGAGAACTTAGTACCGAAACACATGCGGTAATAGCTTACCATACAGCTGACATAAAGAATCGACAGATTGACAAACAAATGAAATTAAACCACGCTACGGTCGATTATAATGTTAAAAAATATCGGGAATGTGGCAGTTTTCTTAATAAAAGACGTAGTGGAAGCCCAAGAGCGACAACATCTGCAGATGATCATAGAATAGTGATTACTAGCAAGATGAATAGATGCAAAACAGCCCTAGAAATAACCGCAGAATTAAATGTTGGTCGCCCAAAACCTGCAGTTGGTGTTTCTACGGTTAAACGTCACCTTGAAGAAGCCGTAATCCATGGCCATATTGCTATGAAGCAACCATCACTACGTAAGCAAAATTAGCAAAAGCGACTTAAATGGTCTCGTGATCACCAACATTGGACGATAGAACATTGGAACAACTTTTTATGGACGGATGAGTCCAAAGTTGAAGTGTTCGGTACTCGAAGACGAATATTCGTGCGAAGATCTGTGGGTGAACGTGTCAGAAAGAGTGTATTTCCACTACCGGGGCAGTTTTGCTGGTACAAGTGTAGGCGATATTGTGAAAATTGACGAAATACTAAGAAAAGAAGGATACTTATCTTTCAACAAGAAAACGACCCAAAACATTCATCTAAATTATGTAAAGGCTATTTTCGCCATTTAGAGGAGGAAGAGACGATTAAAATTGTGAAATGGCCTCTCCACAGCCCTGACTTGAGTCCTATTGAGTTACTGTGGGAAGAACTGAACCAGGAATCCAACAATCAGTTCCAACATCAGCTACTGTTATGTGGAACAAACTTCAATCAATTTGAAACTGAATAACGCCAGAAACTCTGACAAAACTTATTGCGAGAATGCCTCGACTGTGCGCTGCGATTGTTCATTCAAGGGGAGGTCATATAGATGAAAGTAAAATTTAAATTAAGCGTTTTAATTTTAACATTTATTTAGTATATTGCCATAAATATATGTGAGTATGTACCTAAAAAAATATTTTCACTGAGTTATACACTCGTGGATAAAATTAACGCATATTTTTTTTTGTTATAAGAAAAATCCCCTGGCCAATTTCAGTGGGAGTGGTATCAAATGATTCAAAATTTATATTTTTTTCACAAAAGAGGCACAAATGTGGCGTTATGGAATTATAGCTGCTATTTTCCATTGCAAAATGTTCAAATGTGTCAAATTATTTTTTTTTTAAATATTTTCAAACATTAAAATTAGCTTTATTACAAGTTAGTATTAATTTAGTGAGTATTGCCCCCCCCCCCCTCCATGCTCTTAGCTTTAATAAGCTTCCATTCTTCTGGGAATACTAAGTAGAAAGCTTTGTATCATTTCTTGCGGAATTAGATTCCACTCTTGAGGCTCTGGTATCGAATCTGGTGCAAGATTTCTAGCTCTATTCTAGCGTTTTAGAATGTCCCATACGTGTTCGATCGAATTTAGATCCGGGCTCATTAGTTGCCACTTAAATGCACGGATGCCGATGTCTTGGAGATATTGATGTACCGTTGCAGCTACGTGTACTGGAGCATTAACACAAAACTAACATAAGCTATGAAGCCCACATATGGCAAATCGTGATCGCCAAGAATGTTACGAACACACCATTCCGCATTCATCCTCAATCCAATCTCCACCAGCTCCGTGCGGCCTTCCCAATTGATTCCACCTCAAAGCATTATTGAACCTCCTTCAATTCTTACATTTTACACTATGTTATACGGTGCGTAGCGTTCTTCAACTCTTCTGTATACAAGATTACGTCCATCTGGTTTCCATAATTAGATTCTGGTCTCATCAGAAAAGAGAACAGTATCCCATTGATCAGTTCCGCAATTTGCATGAGTATATGACCAAATTCTAAACGGCTGGATTTGTGTCGAGGAAGAAGCCGTGGAACTTTTACGGGCCGAATTAGGATTAGGTTCATTTCTTTTAATCTTCGTCTAATTTTTCTGGTACTAATATTCACTTGACGGACACTAATTAACTAATTTTTCATTTGAGTAGCAGTATGCTTTCGATCTCGTAACGAATTAATTTTTAAAAATCTGTCATCATGCTCAGTTGTACACCTTTTACTTCCTCTTCCGGGCTTTCTTTTATATTCCCCAGTCTCGATATATTTTTTTCTTTATTTTCATTACCAACTTTATCATTATAAATAAAAAGCTAGTATGTACAATATTATTAAGACTAAAAAATTTCAGAAGGTAAGATAAGTGAACCATTGGATCAAATAGATCACGTTACTGGTCCCCTGATTCTAAATTACAAGAAAAATATTTAACTCCTATTTACAAAAATAACAAATAAAAACAATATAATTTACGATTAAAATTAATAGAATATTTATGTAATAGATAAATATAACTACTATTATTAATTCATTACACATGAATATATTAAACCCTCTTAAAATACTACATTTATATAATTTTTCTTTCTTTTATTATCATTCCCATATTTAAGTTATCATTGTGAAAACAAGAACATTTTTTTTTCGCTTTTTTAAACTAATAGTTGAAAAAGATGGTCGATATTTTTAGTTTGATGAATCCATTCTTTAAGATATTTTGAAAAACTAGAAAAGTTTCTGCACTTTCGAATATCCAAAGTAAATTGTTAAAAGTTTTTCCGTAGGTCTAATCTAAATTTTGGAATATGTTTTAAAAAGGTATGATTCGACCTGCATGAGTCAGAAAATTATTTCCATTTTTAACATTAAATATTCTTAGAATCTTAAAAACGTATATGTGCCTTAATGGCAGTATGCTGAGATTTTGAAATAAGGGCCACGATGGCGAAAAAGATGGTTTGAAGCACATAATTCTGATTAACTGCTTTTGTCGCACGTAGATATGCATGCGTACTATTGCACGCACTACCCCAACATGATAAGCCATATTGCAGAATAGAGTCCGCTGATCCAAAGTAGATCATTCTAAGTAAAAATTGCGGAGAAAATAGCCGTAAAACATACATTTTTCTAGAGACCAATAATAGTCTAGACTTCAATCCTTGTATATGCGCTTTCCAATTTAAATCTCGATCAATAATAATACCTAGATATCGAAATTCCTCAACTGAGTTCACTAGGAAGCAATCATTAGAAGGGCATTGCATTTTATAGTTTCTACTGCATTCGAAAATGTGATATGTTGTCTGAAGATACGACGATGGAGTATCCCTAAAATGCAATAATTTCGTTTTGTGACTCAAAACCAAATTATGTGATAGTTGATATCGTTCATCGACTTAATGTGATAAACAACAGAGTCACTATCCTTGCTCAGTAAGATTTTTCCTTGTTTACACCACAAATATTTATTTGAGATTTAACTTTTGTTTCATTCTTTTAGCTTCTGCATACAGTTTGGTTTGGAACGGCGAGAGATGATTTTGCGATGTTGGGCAACTAACCCCGAGATCAGACGTCCGTATGAGATGTTTATTAGTTGTTTTGGATTTATACTTTAATAAAATTTCATTTTTCAATTCATGCTTTGTGTTTTAATCATTAACACGGGTTTTCTGAATGTTCTTATTCGTTGTTGTGGATCCTTATGATTAACGATGAATACTGATTGGATTACACTATTGTCAGCTTTAACATCCAGAACGCGAAGTAAACTGGTAACCATTTCATTTTTGAGTTGCATATTTGATGGAAGACCGCTAACTACTACATCATTTTGAATTGTACGTTGTAATTCTTTACCCAAACTTGCTTTAATTTTTTGGATTTTATATCGCTTAAGTATTCGTGAAACCGAAGACTGGTTTATTCCTAATTTTCGTGCGATTTGTACTTCAGAATAACCTTCCTGATGCAATGTGACGACTTTAACCGCCTCCTGCTCATGAAAGGGTGCCATATTACAATGGATCTTATATTAGGTGTTATATTTAGAACACATTTACAAGAACTAGTGTTACTGCATTTAGAAACAATTAATATGCAATGGTATAAAAGCCGATCGTTGAATTTCAAACAACATGCACTTATGATTAAGCTTTTTTAAAAATTATATTGATTGGCTTGCAGTAGACTTTATTCCAGGTGGTTTCTGATAAAAATATAAATGTGCTATCATTTGACACTAGTAGTATTAAAATTGACCAGCGGGATTTTTTTTAATACAAAAAAAATATGCGGTAATTTTGTCCACACATCAATAATAATCAAATCTAAAAGGTTGTTAATTCTAGTTGGACTAAACGGTAAATAATATAAGTTATTAATTTTTAAGCAATCACTAAGTCTATTAAAATCACCATAACAAATAATTCTTTCTTATTCAAATAATTATCCAGTTAAAATATCTTGTATAGTATCTACATATGTCACCTGAATAAACAGGAGAAGGGTTATAAATAATCAAAATAAGTATTTTTTCCAAATTCTCCAACAAGCTCAGAAGATAAGAACTCAACGTTACCTAAATAATTAGAAGAAAGTTTGTTTATTTTATATTTTAAAGGATGAGCGATACAAGCACCACCTCTACGGGAATCAGTACGATCACCTTGTTGTCAATGGCCTAGTAGCACTCGGCCGAACATGTAAAATAGCTTCAGGAACAAGTTTATCTTTATCATTTAGCAGCTCCAAGACATTCTCAATGAGAAGTCTTTTAAATTTTATTTCTTCCACCAAGTTTTGATGAAATGGCTAACCAAAATAGACCCTAAACCATAGTATGTTTAGTAGTAGTATGTTTTCCTGAGGTGTCCTGAGGTGATAGAAATATCACAGCACTGCAACACACTGACTTATCTACTTTCAAAATTCAGATGGCTGAATACTATGAAATATACTACGAATACTATTGAAAATAATATGACATGGGATAAAAAACTAATAAAAGTGTGCAACGCAACCGTGATAACAAATCCAAATCGTGGTGATAACCAAATAATTTTAAAAGAGCTTATAAACGTTCATAACGTAACATCTTAATGTAGAACCGTTGACTTGTACACAAATACAACAAGAGGAATCGATCTATATAACACGTTGGAAAGATAGTACCAAGTACCAAAAACTGATTCGGGCTGACACACCAATCACGAATAAGGTGTGAACAAATCGATAAAGTGTTTAGAATTTGATTTCTACAAAAGGCTCTATGTAACCTCGCATGTCAAAAGAGTAACATATGATAATAAAAATGTTTTATTTTGTGTATTAGCTAGGCAAACCAAAGGCGGACTAACAAAACACAAAAAAGACGCAACCACACGATTGACCAGCACGACATCCAACACCGTCCAAACCATAACGTCGTCTTGGTATATTTCAAGCAATTAGAATCTTATAACTATTTTTTATGTCATCAACAATTATATTTCTCCATATTTTGCAAACACATTTCACGGTGTACCGGTTCTTTGGTAAATACTTTCCATTAATTTTTTTAAAGGGGGCCTTTAATCAGCATAACGAAGTTTTACATCGCATAACGAAGTTATTTTAGAGTTTTGATTAGTTAGAGATCCTACCAATTTCATTGAACTTTCATCTGGTATTAGTACACAAATCTTTCTCAAATGTTGTTAAACACCGGTTTTTTAAATATCCTGATATTTAATTGGTAATAATAGTTTGTTTGAATATTTGTTTATGATATTACTCGTATGCTATTTTTTTATTTTAGTTTGAATGTTTTTGCCTCATTCCAAATTATTTGAATTATAGGAGTTGGAGATTGTTCTAACTATTTTGATTTATAAATGTAAAATTTAAATTTAATAAATACATTTTATTTACCACCGGCAATTGAATGGCCACAGAATTACAGAGTAGCACTCTTCTTAGTCTGCAAACATGGACGGCTCTAGATATAGCCCTAGGCCTAGTGCTAGTTATCATTTGGGATCAAAGAAGCCTTCTAGAATGCGTGAATTTGTCTAGCAAAACAGATAAGGATTATGCCTACATACGAAGAACAACTAAACGAAATTAATGACATTAAAATATAAAAACATTAATTTATCGAATATTACAATAGCGGTTTAGTAATTCCGTTTAATGGTGACTCCAAGGTATTAAAAATGTTATAAAGTAAAGTTAACAAATTCTATAAAATATTGTTATTTAAGATTTTACACATTTAATATTCTTATTAATAACAAAAATCACAGCTAACTGCAATTACATACGCATACTTATTCTCACTTAATTATTTATCTGTAATATTTTCTTAATAAGTTCTTTAAAAGAAAAAATTCTTGTTTTATTTTTGATATTTTAGTTTGAATTCAATCATTTTCTCTTTTTAACATTTCTTTTCTTATTTTCTTATAAGAAGTCAATAAAATTTAAAGTCTTATTTTGATTTTTTTTTTTTTGAAACCATAGATAGAGAAAATATAAAAGAAATATGTGTACATCTATACATTATACGAGTATGTATTGAGAGACTTGAAATATTTAAGTAATCTTGAAAATAAAATTGTGTTGAGGTGAGATTAAGTATAAATAAATTTTTCTTATATGTGCAGTATACTCATTTTATTATGGAACCGAAAGGTTTTTTAAACATTTTACTGCTAGTTGATGCGGTAAGTATAAGCACAAAACTTTGTATTTTATCGTCTTCGCTGCATCTTGAAGCCATACGTTAATACCATACGAAGGTTTCTTTAAGTTACACAATTTCTTGCATCGTACACCTTTCCGTCGAAAAATTGTTGTTTCCTAAATGGGCGAGTGAATGTTGGAGGGGGCGGGGCGATGGAGGCAGGGGTGCTCGGTAAAGATCGCCTAGGCAGGGGGCCCATTTAACAAAGCCTACTCGTGAACGGAGCTCTGGATACCAGGCTACCTCCAGTTGTAATTAGCCTTACCTGCACAGGTGGTGATCTCTGCACAGGTGAACCTGTATTTCTCCGACACTCGTGGGAAGAACATGGAAAATCAAGATGGAAAAAAAAATAAAAGGGCCGATACAAGGGTTCAAAATAGTGGTGAATTGAAACAGATCCCTCCGACGAAGCGACGGTACAGGGAGGGACGGTCGGCGTTCAAAATTTTTGATAAACTGGCTGTGACCCCTGAGGAGCAGCTTACAGTAGAACAAAAGGAATCTGTGGCATGGGCTAAAAAAACTGTTGGCTGCGATAGCTCGGTGTCCTTGTGTCTAAAAGACATGTCCCAGGATGAGCTTGAAGCGGGCGACAGCAAGCGAGCCAAGGTGCAAAGAGCCAGGACGCCGGGTGCTCCTAGGTATCATAAGCTGAAGCTATTCGGTGAGATCCTAAATGAGCACGTGTTGGTACTAGCCGTCATTGACAGAGAAGTCAGGAAGATAGGAGCATCACGCCGGAGAAGTGGAGGCGTTGTGTACAATGCACTCCATATTCTTGAGGGTCCTTAAAGAAAATCCGGGATCCCCCCGTCCTGTAGCGATGCGGGATGGTACCAGGGCCTCGTGAAATTAACTGCGAAGCAGAGATTGGTCGTCCTTTATTAATGGGTAGTGGCCGAAGTAGACGAGGTGTTGCAGGGCGCGAGGCTTAAAGCAGTCTACAGAGGAAATACCGAGCGGGCCGAGGGCACGCGTCTGGTTACCAACCGAGCCGGCTAAGCCAGAGGAGATCCTTGAGATCATTCAAGCCAGTAATCCCGATCTTTCAACGGAAGACTGGAGGATTGTACAGCAAGAGGAGGCTAAGAGGGGGGGCTTTAGATTGGCAATCATGCTGATCAATAACGAATCCCGGGCTTCCCTTGAAAAATCAAAGGAAATGATCAACTTCGGGTTCGGGTCGATCAGTGATCACCATTAAAATATATATAAAAAAACGAGGTCGATACGTGCGCGGAAGACCACCTTGGGGGCGACGGCGAACGGACCAAGCGGGAGACGGTCAAGCGTGCGAAGGACGACCAGGGGAGTGATACTTCGGACGTGGGTAGTATAGTGAAGGGAGGTAGTCCCCCTCTCTGGAGTCTGACGGGGACATCTTGTAGGATTCTTGACGGGAGAAGGATGGCGGCCGCCACAACAAGCCAGATGGCACTATCCCGATGCAAGGAGTTCAGGAAGAGGTGAGTAAGGTAGACGTCGATGATTAATATTGTACAAATAAATTTGCATCACACGAAGGCTGCCTCGGCAGTTCTTATTCTCAGACTGACTAAGTCAGATGAGAGGACTTGGTGTTAATCGATGAATCTTGGATTAACAATAACAGGATGTATGGCCTCAGAACGAAAGGGTATACATTATTATACTTAAGCAACTCTGAGAAGATCAGATCGTGTATTTTAGCGAAAAATAATTTGTATATTTTTCTTCCACAATTTAGTAGCCGGGACGTAACAGCGGTGAGCGTTGAGGCTGGCTGTGAAAAATTATGGCTAGCCTCAGCCTATATGGATCGCGAGAAGGGGGTTCCACCGGATAACCTGGGGAAACTGTACCGGGAAGCAGATCAAAGAAGGTTAGGTGTTATAATCGGATGTGATGCAAACGCGCATCACACAATCTGGGGAAGCACAGACGTTAACGAGAGGGGTGAGTTATTTTTTGATTACTTATTAAGTATTAACCTTTTAGTTTGCAATATTGGGTCAGAACCGACAATCATTGTTAAAAATCGACAGGAGATTTTAGATGTGACCTGTGCGTCAAAGACAATTTTTCATATGATCAGGGGGTGGAGAGTGGTGATGGAGCACTCATTCTCTGATCACCGATATGTAACATATAACATCAACATTAAACCTGTTACTTGGAAAACCTTCAGGAATCTCAGAATATGAGGAGGTCTTGTAGGAATTATTGCCGCCGGGCATCCCTAAACTCACGGCGACAGTAGAAGAATTAGACTGCGTGGACCAGGGGGTTGGGAACCTATCGGAGGCCGTGTAGGGCAGCCTTTAATAAAGCTAAGAAAAAGGAGATTCAGTATTGGGACTCCTATAAGGAGGGCCTAAGAAAGTACAAAAAAGAGTTGTGGAAGGCACAAAGTGGGTCTTGGAGGCTCTTCTGTTGTCGAATGGAGGAGGTCTCTGAGACTTCTTGCATTAGGAAAATTCTATCTACTAACCCAAGTAGTCCTAGTTATTTAATTGAACCGGACGGGTCATGGATAGCTTCAACTGCGGAATTATTAAAGCTCTTTATCGAGACCCATTTTCGGGAAGCCTTGATGGAGCCTGAAGCTCATCGAGGAACACCTTCACTAGAGATGGATGGCATCGTGGACAGGGAACAAATCCTGTGGGCGCTGAACTATTTTAAGCTTTATAAATGGCGGGCCCGGATTAGATTATACCAGCAGAGATCCAAAAGAACTCGGCAGTCATCCTCCCCTGGCTGGAGGGTATCTTCAGGGGATGTCTGAAACTGGTCTATATTCCTAGGAAATGGACGGAGGTCAGAGTGGTCTTTATCCTGAAACCGGGAAAGAGCTCGCATGCTTATCCAAAGGACCTGAGGCCTTTAACTTTATCATCCTTTCTGTTGAAAACCTTGGAAAGGTTGGTAGATGTAGTTAAACGAGCAAAAATTGAGCCCAGGAAATGGGCAATGTCGCAACATGCGTACTGTAAAGGAAAGTCAGTGAGAAGTCAATTTACACGCAAGAGTTTTGTATGGTAGCATTTCTCGACATTGAGGGTGAATTTAATAATGTAAAAACGGAGGCGATCATGGAAGGATTGTCATTTTTGAAGATGGATTACCCTATAAGTAGGATGATAAATCAGATGCTGGTAAGCAGGATTATTACCTGGAACTGGGGGAGTCCACCATTGGAAGACGGGTGGTTAGAGAAACTCCGCAGGGAGGAGTAATGGCCTCCTTTCTTTGGAGTGCAGTGGTGAATGGATTGCTGTTGGAACTGGAGAAAGACCGGATGGGGTTGTACGCATGCAGAGGATGTAACGATAGCTATCTCAGGAAAATATCTGAATACGATTAGGAATGTTATGCAGAATGCACTCCCGATCGTTACGAAATGGTCCGGATAATGCGGATTAGGGATCAACCCTTCCAAGACAGAGCTGGTACTATTTACTAAGAAATATAAAATTCCGGTAGTTAGCCTCCCTACCGTGAACGGCATTAGACTTGCTTTTGCTGATAGACCGAGATTTTGGGCTAATCTTGGACAGGTTCAGCTGGAAGCCTAACATTGTAGAAAGGGTGAATAAGGCTAACGTAGCCATTTACTCGTGTAGGAACGCCATAGGTTAGAGATGGAGTTTGAAACCTGAGCTGGTACTCTGGCTCTAGGCCAGCTCTGGAGAAGGTAACATATATAAGCATGATGGAGAAGATGCAAAGAACGGTCAGTATACTTATAAGCGGGGCGCTTAGGACAACACCTACACGAGCTTTAAAGGTTATGTTCCACCTTATTCCAATTGATTTTTTTGGCAAGCAGATGGCAGCCAATGTGGCTACGAGGCTCTCGGCTCACTCTCAGTGGTAGTGTCTCCATGCGGGACACTCGACGATAGTAAGATCACTAAGGGAAGAACTGGTGAATCTAGATTATATTAAACCAACGTTTTGCTTTGATAAAGGTTTCCGGATCATCTGTCCTACGAGGGAATCCTGGGGAAACGGATCAATACTGGAAAACGAGGCACTACCATTTTTCATGGACGGATCTAAGCTAGACGGCAAAGTAGATGCTGGAGTCTTCTGTGAGAAGCTCAATGTTAATATTTCTGTTCGTCTCCCTGACTACTGCAGCGTGTATACCAGGCTGAAGTGGTGGCGATAGGCGAAGTTGTGACATGGTTGAAGCATAACGTGGTATCCGTGAGGGATATCGCGATTCAGTCTTAATGAGATGAGCGAGTATTTCAGCATCCACATAATCTGGGTTCCAGGTCACTCGGATGTCACGGGAAACTGCAAGACAGACGAACTAGCTAGGTACGACTCTCCAGATGCAGCTGGAAAGGGCAGTTCTGGGGAGACCTATATCAGCGGAACCTATAGCTATCCTCACGTGCACGATAGCGAAACAGCTTTGGCCAAAACTGCACTTGCGACGTTCCAAAGCACTAGTATCCCTGGGAAAACGAGAGGTAGAATTGGTCGTAGGAATACTGACAGGACACTGCCTTTTTGAGGAACATTCGAGAAGGCTGGGTCTACAGACTACTGACTTTTGTAGAAGTTGTATGGACGAAGAGGAGGAAGAGACTGGATCACTTCCTATGTTCGTGTGGCCACTATCATTCAGAAAGCATAAGTACCTAGGTGTGTACAGTATGGACAGCCTTTGGAACTCGCCGACTGTGGAGTGCGAGATTTTTTACGCTACATAAGTAGCTCTGGATGGTTTCAGCGGGAGTGAAAGGGAGGTGGTATCACAATGAGCCACTATTGGCCTAAGTGTGCGATAGCAGCCACTCTAACCTAACCTATTCACTTTTAACTTTAATTTTGGAAGTTTCTTGGGTAATTCTAGATCGTTTGTTAAAATTGTTGCACAAGATCATAGTAAGTTTGTTTTGGAATGTTATGCCCAAAAAAAATTATTTTGTATTTGTTTTCTACTTGGTGGGTCGCTAATATGGTTTTTACGGACACTTTTTACTTTTGTAATAGGTCCCCTGCGATAATACCGGGCTCCGATATCGATTAGAAATTTGAAATTGCTACGTATCAGAAACGGAAGAACGTTTAGTCCTCCCTGTCTGAATCCTTAACTATTTGAAAATTCTCCGAATTTGGATCGGCACAATCCTCGATATTTTCTGAACTGGATCCTTTTCTCTGTTCTTCATTGTCGAAACATGTCTCACTGTTGTTGATCAATTTCTTATTGAATGACTGACTTGATCGCATAGACAAACCAATCGATTCATTTCTAGAGAGTTTAACGTTTTCCCCGTTTGGTTTGAGAAATTTAATTCTCTTGGTTTATTCCATTTTGATGTGGTCGGCTGAGGTTGGTTACCAGCCGATTCGCGAAAGTTACTCGCAATTATCTCATTCGTGTTTATCTTGCAGAGGAACGCGTATCCTAAATACGGTTTGCGTAGCCCAGAGATGAAGGCTGCTAATGCGTCTTTATAAATAGAGGCCAGGAATTGGCGTTTAGCTTTGCTAGTACCTTAATATTTTGAATATTTTCTTTTATCTTATTAAAGTAGGAGTGTACTGATACAATTTCTCCTTGCTTTGTCGCCCACAAGGAATTTTTTGTTCCACAAAATTTTTATAGGGAATAATATTCTCCTATTTAACTTTGTTTCCAAAATATTTAAACCGAACTTACTCCCTCAGTAGGCCAGAAAATTACAATTTCGACAAAAATGCTATGAAAATATTTTTCCCAGTTCCCTATTCCCAGGGAAAGCCTGATAGTGCCACAGATGGCTAGGCCGCGTTGAAAGATTCCAATGACAACGAATGATAGGGAGAGTGTCCCATCAACGAACCCGAAGAGGGCGTGCAAGGCAAAGTGAGGAGGATCTGGGTGTTAGAATCCTTTCATGTGAGAGAGAGATAGACCGACAAAAATCCACATATTTTATACAAAACGTCTTACCTTGTACGCTTCAATCTTAATAACGCAAGCAAACAACGTGTACACTAAAAAAGAAAACCAAAGCCACTTAATAAATCGACTATTATTAAGTTATGTGAATGGTTGGTTGGTAAAACAATTTTTCTCTTCTCTGCTTTAGTGACTAACTTTACTTTTGTCTTTAAGATCTGTGTGTATAGGAAAAAAAATTATCTTACTATGAATAAAATAAGATTAATATTGTAATAATTTAAATTAATTCGAACTTTAATTATTTATTTATATCAAAATATATAATAATTCGTGCCCAATACACATAACATTAAATATAAGTGCAGCAATTTAAGTGTGGATATTGCATTAGTTCGTGGAGTTATAAAATGACGAATTCTAATTTTATTGACAGAACAGCAAGGTAAGTTTCGAAAGAATTACAAAAAAAAAAGGAAAAATACTTATATACGTATATAGAGGTCTTAAAGGTAACATTCATGTCAACTTACAAAAAAAAAAAAAATATTGTTAGATATGTACCTAAATGGAATTTTTATTATTATAATTTTTATATATAAATTTTGTTTTGTCTCATCAACATAAATATCACCTTTTTCTGTTAATTTTATTTTATGTGAAATTCTTGAATAATCTCAAAATTATTTTGAGACATTTTTTTTTTTTTTTTTGGTTTCGTCTTAAATGTGAATTATGTTTGTTTAAGAAAAATGTTTCATTTTTACAATTATATTATAAAATTTATATATGATGGAATGTTGTTTTAAAATGGTACAATGTTAAATTAAAAAAAATTTTAAATTTAATTTTATAAATTACAAAAAAAAAAAATTATTTACTCGGTGTGAAATGAAAAATTTACAAATGTTTGTGAAAATGTCGAATTTGTGATGTGAAATTTGTATTGTGAAATATTTTTTTATAAATTTTTTCAAATGACTGAATACAAAATAATTTATATAAGTGGTATTGTGTAATTCCTAGGATTTCAATCAAAAGAATTCAATTGAAAAAAAAAGAAAAAAACAAATAGAAAATTTATTGATCGTGATGGTTCAATAAAATGTATATAAGGTACTTAAGCTATGTATATACTTAATTGTTTAAGTTATGTGATAGATCGGTTATGGAAATCGTAACTGGATTATTTATTATTAAAGTTGTATTCAAAAGTATTGCGATGGTAAATTGTGTATTTTGTGTAAATGAAGTCGGCTAACGAAGTGCGTTTTATATTGCGGATACAGACAGTGCTTTAAACATTTCTTAATCAAGTTCATTGGTGTGTAATGTTCACTAGTATGAGTTTTTTATTTTTTTAAACCAAATAAAATGCTGCTGCAGCAAAACAAACAAATTACATTACATGCAATCGGCCGGAATTTCACAGTACATCGTTGTCGCTCTCATTTAAAATTATACCAATTCTAATTGATCTAATTTTTAACCAATTAGTCATCACACTTGGTAGCGGAATGTTTGTATTGTTTCGTTATGGAATAAGCCTGTAGAAGTTATTGGACTATTAATAGCGTAAATATTTAATTTATGCAGATATTACTATACAACAACTGAGTAGATACTCCAAAAACTATAAAAATAGCAAAAACTAGAAAAATAACAAATATGATTAATTTGAAAATTATAGCCGCGTTTTTTCGAGATATTTTGCACCTGAATGTCTGGTTCAGATAAATTATTTCATAAACCGGGATTACTGACTTCAGTTCAAATACAAACTTGATATTAGGCGTATTAGGTTAATATATGCATATATTCTTTGTACAGTCAATGGCCTATGAACACTTTGATATCCGCCAAATGCAGTGTCTGCGCTTGATACCAATTTTTATTAATGTCTTCCCGATCTGTTATTATAAATTTTTTAGTACTTCAATTCTAATAGTTTCGATTTCACAAGATTGGTTTGGGTTACCTCGGGTGAGGCCCAAACTAAATCAGTTGAAATAATGCTTTATTTTCTTGTTTGAACATCCACGACTTGCCATCGCTTTCCCACCGACTTATTATCGTACACAGATATGAATACTATTATGTCAATGAAGACTGACCGGGTCACAGCCATACATCGAATCAAAGCTATACCTCTAAAACACAATTCCAGAATAAATCGTTACGGAGTTTATGACCCAAAACATCCCTTGGGCAGAAATCGAGGAGGAACTGCTATTATTATAAAAAGGCAGATTTGCCATTATGTTCTAAATGGGTAAAGCGGATAATAATGGATAAAATGGATAATATTGCCAAATAATAATGTTTCGGCAGATATCTACAAAAAAAATTTTGCAATCCTGGGCCAACGTTTTATGGATGCTGGCAACTTTACTGCCAAACATACGTACTGGGATTGAAGATTAGCTATTCCAAGGGGACGTCAATTAATAAATGTTATTCAAGAAAATCACTACGATGCCGCGTTGTGTGACCATCCAACTTATTACCCTGCTGATCGTCAAAAAATCCCTGACGTTCTTGATTTTGCAGTCACAAGTAAAATAAACCGAGAAATAATCCAAGCTAAACGTGGTATATTTTCTGCGATATGTAATTCCTTAATTTGGTTTATACTTAACTATTAAGTCATATTTGCACAGCTTCAGTATCATGCGCTGACGCCTTGATGAGTTCACTTTGTGTATCTCATTCCTTATAACGCCAACAAGAGGCTTATGATCCGAGTGAATTTCCACTTTTTCTTCCAAATATATAATATAATTATGGAACTTTACGCATGCATAAATTATCGCCAGTAGTTATTTTTCTGCCTGGGCGTATCCTTAGGTATGCAACTTCTTAAGTAATTGACCATACCCAAGAATCTCTGTACCAAGGTCTTGGATGTTGGGTCTTTCATTTCAATGATGGCTTTGATCCGCTTGGGATCACCACTTATCCTATGTTTGCCAAAAACATGGCCTACAAATTTTACTTCCCTCACTTTATATTGCACCTTGTCTGGATTAAACGTAATGTTCAATTTTTTTGTTTTCGCTACCACTTGTTCTAAATTGTAATCAGGTCCCTTTTCATCTCGTCCCATCACCAATACATCATCAATGTATAAGAGTTTCCAGGGCTATATTAATCCCAAAAGGTAATCGTTTAAAATTATACGTCCCGAACGGTGAGCTAAACGCACATAGTTTTTTCGATTCGCCGTCTAATTCAATCTGATAAAAATCCATCCTTAATATCCAACACAGTAAATAGTGTTGCGCCAGTTAATTTAACTGTGAGATCTTCTAATTTAGGCATTTCGTAAAAATCTTGTTTTATAGCCTCATTTAAAAATTTCGGATCCAGGCATATTCTCAAAGACCCGTTTGGTTTTTGAAGTACAACCATATTGCTGACCCGCAATCATTTGGTTCAAGTATCCGTTCAATAATGTTCTTCTTCTCCAATTGGTCTAATGCTGCTCTTATTTTTTCTTTAATAGCCATCGGAATTCTTCTCGGAGGTCTTGCCGTTGGTTGTGCATTTTCTTTTAAATTTAATTTAATTTTGTCCGAAAATTTCCCTAATCTTTTAAAATTTTTTTCATTAGCCTTGATAAAACTTCCACTATCATTTATAATTTCCCAGATATTTTTTTTTAATTTAAAGTTCTTAATGGTCCCCAAACCGATTAAAGGCTTCACATCAGAATCGACGATTATAACATTTTCTATATATTGTGAACTTTCCGACTTAATTGCTAACTCAGCTAGGCCATACGGCAAAATTTTGTGACCGCCAAACGCTCTTAATATTATATTTGTTTTTTGAATATTTGACTTACTCTCTATTTTTTTAAAAAATTGACAAGGGAAGGATATTCACATCTGACCCCATATCAATTTTAAATTTTGCTTTAAATTCTTCAACGTAAAAAAATTCAAACCATCCCCTAATCATTCGGTAATTCTAGATTATCTAAACTACTGACATAATATTCAACGCTTTCTATACAATACGCATCATCATCATCACAACCAAGACTCGCACCAACTTCGCTTATGTTTCTGGATCGACAACATTTTCCATAGTGATGCTTGCCTTTACATCTAGAACAACTTTTATTATACGCGGGACAGTTGCCGCCCCGGTGGCACAGTGGCCAGCGTGCTTGCTCCAGCGACCGGAGGGCCTGGGTTCGATTCCCGCTGGTGACAAGGAAAAAATGTCACGGCTGGTTTAGGATCAATGAATTAATCACTCATTATCCGAAATGAAAATATGATTATGAAACCTCATTTGAGGCAGCCAAATCACTTGATGGGATATAGTGCCAGAGAGAGAGAGAGAGAGGGACAGTTGCCTTTCACATGTTGCTCGGCACACCTCTGACAATTAAATTTCAATTCCAATCGCTGTCCTGGTTGTGATGACGAACGCGCACTGTTAACACAACTCTGATATTTATTATTTTCCCCGCTAAAATTAACTCTCAGAGTAAAACCCCTATCATAATTATTAAATTCACTATTTCTATTACTATTCATACCTCGTAGTTCAGCTATTTCCGAAGACTGTTTTAGAATTTCCTGGGCCTGTTTGGATGTTCGCTCTTCTATGCGGCATTTCTCTATGACCTCATCCAATTTGGGATCACCCTCTTTGATGAACCTTTCTCGCAATTGAAGATTCATTAAGCCAAATACTACACAACCTCTTACCATCGAATCCTTCGCTTATCAAATGCTTCTATGCATTTATTTACTGTCAAATTCTTATCCTGGTTTATCTCCAATGTATTCATCAACTCCACAGCCTCGCGACCAATTAAATTTTTAAAGGTTGCGATTTTAATTTGCTCACTCGCATCCTCTTTCACACTAGCTATCAAGAATACCTCAAAATCCGCCTTGAATGCATTCGAATTATTGGACAAATTTCTCTTTATGATTAAATGACTTGGTTTGTTTAACCCTAAACCCTCCATTTTTGAGTATATCCCTTTCTTTTCTTTCTGCGTTCTATGTTATCTTTTATTTTATGTAATTTATTTACATAAGTCTTTTCGGTTTTATGTACTTTCACTACACTGCGCCATGTATTATTGTTTATCAAACTACGTAATAAAACGAATAACGTTATAATTTTAGTTACGTTTACACATTGCAACTCATAATATATACTCCAGGGGCCAATGATCTCGAAAGTATTCGAAAAAACAATTATCGAAAATTTTAAACCGGAATTACGAAATATCATCTCTAATCATCAATTTGGTTTCAGAGCCGAGCACGGAATCATTGAACAAGTACACCAAGTATAGCTACAGAAATAAGGTCAGCATACGAAGAGAAAAAATACTGCTCCGCCGTCTTTTTGGATGTCGATTTGGAAGCATTCGATAAAGTTTGGCACGGCACGATGGTCTGCTTCATAAAATTATTCTGAAATTGCCAGAAATTTACTGACTGATGACGTCAAATACAATACCTCGAAATCGGGCGGCAGTGTGCTTGGCCCAACGTTATAATTAAATCTCACTTCAGATATACCAACGTCTTTTTTGCAATGGCAATGAAGAGAAATCGCGCCACGTAACATTTACATTAAATAAGCTTACTTGTTCGCCATCCGAAGCGGATGGTCACGGGGCTTCAATTGCTGGACCAATATACTGTTTCTGTTAAAGAAAGAGTGACATTAGTGTTGCCAGAGCCAAAATAACCGATATGTCAAATCTGAACCGGTTATTGTGACACCCTTTATGATTTTGAATTGACACTGTAATGGCTTTGATATCTGAGTTGAATTGTGAGCTTCAATTTGTTCTGAAGATGGGATCTAACATCATATGATCACTCAAATTAAATTGTGACATGAATGGGTTCCAATTTAATGCTAAATGCTTTGTAGGATGTCAATGTGAATGTTTTTTTTCAACAAGCAGCTTGGATTAAAGGTTAGCATTCAGTGCTTGGTGTATATCACAAAGATATTCATCATTGAGGTTGGTACAAGTATTCAGTTCTTTGGAAGAGAGACATATATATATATATATATATATATATATATATATATATATATATATATATATATATATATATATATATATATAGATTGTCCTGTATCGCAATCAATAATTAATTAGAAGATGATTCTTTTTCGTTACCCACACACGTGTGTGATGGCAATAAGATGGCAGGAAGGAAAAGAAACGCGTTTTGAAATATTGCATTTTGAAATGTCGCGTTTCGAGCGGATCCCATAAATTATATATGTAGTCTTAGTTGCTGATGAATCGTAGGGACTACCACTGCGTGGTATATGTTATATCGATTCCTCTGTACTAACGGAGTTTTGATCTCAAATATGACTGTTGCCTCAATTTTTATGGTTTTGATGGTGGCTATTTTATAGATGGCGGCTATATTCTCACTTCGGTATGGCATATCCTGACTTAGATTTAAATTAGTAATGATTTGTTTGACTTGTTCTTGAAACAAGTTGGTGTGGAGTTAGGATTAAGTGATCGAATGTGTCTTGATGGTCTTCAGTGATGGTGCTGATTATAGCGGCTTGAAAGTTTCGTGTATTGCAAGGTCGGTAAATTCTTCATGGTACAGGATGGTTGTTAGCATTTGATTGTATGCCTCGAACTTAGGAGGTTGTTTCCTCATGAGTGTGTTTCATGACGTTGAAACTTCACTCTAATTTTGACATATGCTTTTGTAATAATTCCTTTACTGGTGTGCATTTAATTTTTGTATTCTTTCCTTGTCAGTTTTTCCATCTTGTCCATCGTTCTCAATCGGCAGCCGGCTGATCTTTGCAGTTGGCCTTTTGAGTAATCCTCCGTTAATATTCTTTATTGTTATCGTTTAATAAAACCATTGTTACCAATAAATATACCTTATGAATTTCTTTCTAGAAGACATTTTCCTGTAGGTAAATGAGTACTAGTTCTCCCTCCGTTATATTTGTTTTTTTTATATCTCATTTACTTCGCTTCTGTAGCAGTAGTATGTATTCGGATAGCCAGTCTTCCAGAATTTCGTTATTTTCAGCGTTATTTTCATCAGAAATCCTCATCATGCTAAATGGTTGATGTTTTGATTTAAATGGTTTTTAAAGCCATTTAAATGGAGGCCGTGAGTTGACACATACTTCTATTTGAAAAACTGTTTTTGTCATTTCTTCAAATGTTAGATGTTGTTCTCCAATTTTTCTACGTAACTGGTACTTGACAGATTTAACTGCCGCTTCCAATAGTCCACCCATGTACCTCAGCTGTCAACCCAATAGTGCTACTACACCAGCTATGTAGAAGATGCTTATCATCAGCACATCAAACCTACTATTGCGGCCGATAGACAAAATTCTCGATCTGTAACGGGATACATCATACGATTTTTCATAGAGCAAAGCCCAAAGTACAAAACATTAGCACAGGTAAAGTAAAACTAATAACCAATGTAGATCACGATAAAGAACACTTAGGCCCGTAATTTTGAACGAAGATTAATCCACAAACGAGGATTTACCCTCGGTTTGGTAAGTTTAAACGAGGATTATTTGATCCATGGTTATTTTAAAAATCCACCGATTTCGATGTATTATTTTTATTTTTCTATTATTTTTTCGTTCGAATTTTTTTCGAATTTTCGAACTGTCATTGTCAAATTGAGTTGATTTTATTTACTTTTTGTAATTTTTTTTATTTTATTTTACAAAATGTTATTGTTTTTCTCGAGGAAGCACCTAAATTTTACGATGTGCAATTCTTTATGTCAAATTTACTACTTTATTTACATAATTTTAGGAAGGCCACGTTTCATTGCCGTTCAAATCGAAAGGGATGTTAAACGTGTGCCCCGGAATTTCAAGTACACTCAATAATACAATAAAAGTGTGTCCAAACAAGAACAATTATTCTTGGAATAATCCGCGAAACGCCCTCGCAAATAATACGCGATGTCCAGAATGCAATACAAAATGGTATTACATATGTAGCGAAAGTAGAAGTTGTTGTAAGTCCAAATTCCAAAGTTTCAAGAATTCAGTGCACATAATCTGCAGAAAAGGGTCATTCCGATCTGTTGGATGCTAAAATCAAAGTGTATGGTGGAGATTTCATCTACAACGGAATTCTTGATAATCGACTAAAAGAATCTTTGGGAAGCGATCCCAGTGCCACAGTATGTCCAAACATCGCTTCTAAACATATTTGGAATATTCCTCCGAGCTCGCATATCAATAACAGTAGATGTTCTAAATGTAAGACGAACAAATGTTACATAATGTCAGGTAATTAGTTTTAATGTCGATTTTATTATTAGGATTACATAGTCATAAATACATCTACTTTTAGCTTATATAGGCCGCACATGAACCAGGGGCGGTATGTTGTACCATCACTTCGAATCGAAATTCGAAAAAAGTCGAATGGCGGTATGTTGTATCATTTGCGAAAAGCAAAAATGATACTACTTTCACTTTTTCGATTCGACTTTCTTCGAATTCGACTTTTTTCGATTCGAAGTGATGGTACAACATACCGCCCCAGGATGCTCACATGGAAATCAACGTGATAACACAGAATTTAAAGGGACCGGTTAGTAAAACTACGATATGCGACAAATGTTGCAACTTAAATATTAGATTGGGTGGTTTTGTCTCGCTACAAAATTGCAACCCTACTTTTTGTAACGAATGCAACCTGAACAGACGGGAGTAGCACTAGAAAAATGGTTATCTTTTGAGTTGTGGGATAAAATTAATACAATGCTTTGTTGGTTTTGGTCAATTATATGTCTACCTAGATTTCCGTTGTGCGATACCTGTTTATATAATGATATTTGCTCATCCAGAGAGCACAAAATAAAATAACCAAAGAAAAAATAAGTTCTTGTTCTTTCAGTGTAGTTTTATTAATAATTGCCTTACTTTATAAAATATACAAGTTTTAACATATTTTACTTTTACTATTTGATTTGTCCAAATATCGTATTCGATCGTATTTGTTTGATCGATAATGGTGGCCCATCTTCAATTACTTCGCGAGTAAAATCTTGAATAGGTTGAAATAGTCGTGGAGATCATCCCCATGGACGTCTTCTTGGAAAAATTCACCATCGTGTAGCGTTGATATGAATCGGTATATGGCATAGAATGTTACCCAGATTGGTATATCTTGATTGAAATTTACTGGCGGCACAAAATAATTTTATTAATAAATTGTTTCGACAATTATCCAATTTAACTTACAAATTGCAAATCCTTTGGCCACCATCGAGATTGGAGACGAAAATAAATTTTGATCAAAATGTTTTGATAAAGGTTGGCTTGAATGTCAACATAAATAGTATTCTAAACATAAATAGTAATCTAAAACGAAATTGTTTAGTTAAAAACTTTACTATTTGTTTATTGAAAGACTTACTTGTATTCATAAACCACCACTCGATCGTGTCATCAAATTATGACAAATCCTACACAGGCAATGCATGGTTCCACCTTATAACCAGTCGAAATTCTGATCCGCATCGTCTACCTCAATCAGGTATTCCCATTCTGCTCGAACAACAGAGCCCCGCCTCTGTACAAACATTTATTAAAGCGGCATCGTTAAAATTATCCGACAATTTAACAATGGCTTCATAATTAATTTCACCATGTTTGACGATAGGTTGGACATGAATTTTTAAAATTTCCAAACGTGTCTGTTCATTAGGAAGCAGAATTTCCATTTTACGTTCTAAGCGTCCGGGATGTAATAATGCCGCATCTGGCGTATCCGGACAGTTTGTGTCCATAATCATTTTAAACTAATCCAACGAATTCGTTGAATTTCATGATCGGCTGATGTGCCTTCGGAACAAAAAAAATTTAGTAACTTTTTAGTAACCATGTGTGCGATGTTCGAAAAAAACATCGCCGATTAATCGTCGTTTAACCTTGCCAATTTAAACCATGGAAAAATCCATGGATTTTTTTACCCGCGGATTTTTCGAAAAATTTTCCTTGTTAAAACTTACGGGCCTTATTGTTAGCAACAGCAATGGTCAAATCCGCTTATAATAATGGAAACCACGCTACATTAAGAGTCCTGTTTTGTTCACAATCTCTAAGCAACTTTCATTATCGAGGAAACAGTTCAAAAATTAAAGTTCCTTAAGGCAGAAAGTATATTTCAAAATAGCTAGGGTCTGTGGTCGCAACATCGGAGAGGTAAAAAAAAGAGGTTTTTCTTTTTTTTAAGAAATCTTTATTTCTGTATAATATTACAACTAATCTCATTGATTATCTAGTAATTGTTTTATTAGTTTAGTAGTCTATTCTTGTGGGTTGGGAGGAACCACTAATTCTAAGGGTTTTATTCTTTTTAGGCGCTTCGGTTCATTGGTGCAGCTCTTCGTTGTCATGCTGCTACAGTCGCAGTACACGACTTCTCGCAAATTTTTGTATTCCATGTTTAAGTCTCGATGGAGATTGTCATTTCTAATGTACCAAGGAGCATAACAAAGCTACGTAGTACTTTGTTTTGAATGTTTGAATGATCTTAACTGTAGTTTTCCTTGTGCAGTCCAAAGCTGAATACCATACGTCAGATCGGTTTCATTTTTCTGAATTTAAAATTCCGTTCTTGCTTTTTAACATGAGCTTTCCACCTAAGTTTAGTGTCTAGCGTCATGCCGAGTTACTTAGCGTTATCAGAATATGGAATTTGTTGCGAATTCAGTTAATTTCGATTTATTTTATTGTTATTCTCTATTTTTGGTCCAGTTAATCACTATACATTAATTAATAGCATTTTGTAGTTTCGGGGTTGTTTCAACTGTGTGGTCATAACAACTGTGTCATCACCAAACATATACAGTAGGTTTAGGTATAATACAGAGCCGAGATCGTTACCTTGAAGAAATCCGGCCAATATTTTCTTTGGCTTTGAATATTTCACTTACTGGATCATCCGGAGTTAACGGTCGTTGATGTAAGACTAACAACTCAAAACATTATGGTTTAGCAAATCTTGTTAGAGCTTAAATTCAAGACCACGGTGCTAAACCTTATCAAATGCTTGGGCTACGTCTAAGAATATTGCTGAACATACATACTTTCTGTTTTTCAGCGCCTCCTCAATTGTGTCATTGACCGTTTATATCTGTTCTCGTATCTGTATCTGTTCTTGAATCGTTGAGTGCCTTTCTCGGAACCAAAATTGATGTGCTGGTATACGATTTTTGCTCTCTATGATTGGCTTTAGTCTCTTGAGAAACAGTCTATCGAAAAATTTTGATGTTGTTGTTAGTAAAAAATTTGTACTATACGATGTTTTGTCGTTTACCTAAGCGTTTACCTAATTAATATTCGAACAGTTTGCTAGTAGGGACTCGCAATACCATCGAACTATTATAATCGTTACGATCATAGCATACAATATTGGCGAAGCTTGATGGTATGCAATATTTTGACATTTCGTAAAAATTAAAATGGCGTCAATAGCCAATAACCAATAGGAATTATAATTATTTCAGTCAGATCAGGATTTTTATTTGGGTTCGTAGGTTAGTAGGTTGGCTTTCTACTAGAGTGAAACTCACATTTTAATGGCCTGCCTACTTCAAGTAGATGTCTTCCTTTGGGGGTAGCTTTATTTGATCCTCAGAATATGTTTTTCGCGTTAAAGTCGCCTCCAATAATAAAATTATTACCCTAATTACTAATTAGGTTTATATCTGGGTGGGTTATATCAGTAGATTTCTGATATTAATATTATAGCTCTTATTATTAGGTACAGTAGCTACTTCCATAGATTACTTCTCTATTTTTAATTCTTCGTGAGGTTTAATATTATCCTTAATGAAGATTGGCTGTCCCGCCTCTAGTCTTTCTGTTGGATGTAGAGCTTGCTAGCACTTGCATCCACGTATTTTGGCATATATGAAGTTCTGGTAAAATGACTTTCTGAGATTAGGCTTATATCAATTTTTTTGTGTTTAAAAATACTTCTAATTCTGAAATGGGTTGGGCAAGGCTATTTTCATTCCAAGTAGCAATTCTTAAATAGTGTGTATCATTATTTTTCCATGTTAAGTTTGTATGGACTAGAATCAAGGTAGTCAATAACTACCTAAGTTTTACTTGTCGCATCCGCAGTTTTTCTTGGCTCATCGCTGTATTTTCCAGTATTCCTAGTCTCTATTCTTCTTTTTTTCAGTAGCTCGCCCATAGAAGAGTCTTTGGTCCTGCGCAGCCAAATGTGAATTGAGAGCGTTTAACTTCTGAAGTATTTCATGCAGAACATGGGTTTCCTTATTCGGCGCTGTCTTGATATTTTCGTTCAGCTTAGTCATTTATGCATATGTTGGGCCTTCTCTTACTTTGGCGCTATTTAGAGAAATTTAATTTGGGTGAGATTACAACCCAGGTTGAGAATTCTTACTTGTTTGATTTCTCTTGGTATCTCTCATTCTTTGCCGCTCTTTGGCTACCTCGCAGCCTGTATAATTTTCTGGGTGATGATTACCACTGTGTGTGCATTTCACTGGTTCGTTCTTAGTTTTGTTGCAGTCTTTTGATGGATATTTCAAGGGCACTTTACGCTTTACACTATTTGTGTGTGTGTCGCCTGACAGTTGTAGCATTGTGGCATTCTACTAGTGATCTTTTTAATGTCTCAATCTTTACTTTCATCTCTCAGCATTGTTAAACATAAAAAGAGGAAGGCTGACTTTGGTTGTTTCTCTTTTACCGTTTGCGTTTTAATTGACTATTTTAGCATCTATGATGTAGTCTGCTGACCATGACTTTAATTAGTTGCTCAGCTTCGTTTTCATAGGTGAACCATTCGATGTTTTGAACATTGGTTGCATTTGATAACATTCTGTAGGTTTCTGGGTAAACTACGTTCACTTTCCAAACATTTTTATTCAGTGCAGTGACGTTAAATGTACTAACTGGTTGCATTGGTCTCTCTTTCGATTGCAGTGATACATTCTTATGTACCTTCACTAGGTCCCTAGAACACTGATCAGGTCATTGGGATTGTGGTTTTCTTACGCTCGGTGGTGAATTTTAAACCCCAGCGACGACTCCTTTTTTTTGTTTTGACATTTAGTTTTAATTTGTCTTCGTATAAAAGTCGTTTCATAAGCCAATTCATCTTCATCCGTTTTATAAGCTTTGGATTGGTTCTCATTTTTGGTGGTTATAGCACAATTTCTTCTTTAAGCTGTTGAACTTCAATAATTGTCCATTGAGTAGCATTAAGTTTTCTAGCGATTTCGTTAAATCAACTTTTTCTCTAGCAACATCGTGGTGATTTGCTTGGTTCACGTTCTACATGCATTTGGAATTTTTGTTCTCCTGCTGAGTCGCGGAATCCGTTGAACCTACCCTATGTGAGGCTGGATTAGCCAACTATGCAGTTGGCGTACCACCTGAAGTGAAAATTTTGTTTTCTTGTACACTCATTGCTTTAACGACTGGTTATTGCAGCAGCTATCAACCTAACCAGTAAGATTGGTATAGTGGGTCAGTTTGATGAACTTATTTGCTAGGTTCTTGAAGTTCGGTTGCCCTGCCTTTCTCGATCGCTAAATCCGCGTTGAATGATTAGCAGAAAGCGCCACGTGTACGTGAGCTTCTAGACCAACGCCTCTTGCCCCCTAAAATAAACTAAATTCGGTGCTATTTAGCTGCAGCAAAAAGCTATCATTCTGGATAAGCGCAACCTTGTAACGCAAAGAAATATAAAAAAGGCCCATATCAGTACCTTATATGGATTGCACAGTTAACGTTGTCGCAATTAAGAAATATATATTAGATTTACTGTAAGGCAAGTAATTCAAAACAGCATTATGTCTTCGCCATAAAGAACACCTTACGGAGCAAGCTTTATTAGAATCTAATACAGAGCAAAACATGGGAAATTTACCTTGTGCCAGAATGTGACCGGGAATATCGTTGTGTAAAACGGGAATCGATTATGCCGGTCCCATTCAAGTAAGAACAACCAAGAAAGAGTTCACAAAACTTACAAAGACTATATCGCCTTATTTATCTGCATGGTAACAAACGCTATACATATTGAAGTCGTAAGCAATTTAACAGCCGAATCATTTATTGTTGCATACAAACGATTTACATCCAGGAGAAACTGAAACACTTATAATGAAGAAAGGTGACTATTGGCCATACCGCCAGTAGGAAGTGGGATTAAATCTGTTAAATTCCTTTTTGAACGAATCATAGTGGAAGCAATACTTGAGGAGCTTTATACAGTAACCACCCAAACAGAAGCGTGCCATACATTATCGATCGCTAACTCCACTCTGCAACAGATCTGTCACCGACCAAATCGCACAGTGGTTGAAGTTTTGGCGTTTGGATCGTGAGGTATCGGGCGCGAATTCCGATAGGGGCATTATGCACGAGATATTCATCAACAGATTACGATCTGTGGTGAAATGGAACACATCTATGACCCCTTGTCGGAGTGCAAAACTCATAGACCGACCAATCTTTTATGCCAGTATAGGCTGACATGGAGCTATGCAATGTGCAGAGTGTAATAAAATCGGACCCATAGCCGTACGTCCTCGATTTGGCAAGCAATGCGTAACGTAGGGCGTGAAAAGCGAACCGCGAAAGAGTTGGGAGTGCTTCGGCCCCAAAACAGATTGCATAGAATAAAACATGAAAAAACAGATCTGTCAGAATTAACACCAGGACTTTTTTTGATAGGAAATTCTCTCGAGGCACCGCCAGCCGCAAATATAAACCACATATAATTAAAAACAAGATGGCACATTGTGGAAAATATGGTCTTCAGAATACTTCCAAGCTTAGCTCGGGTAGCTACAATGAACTACGAGAACAATACCTTTTAGAGGACAATTCTGAAATTGTGTAAACTACCAAGCTATTGACGAAGGCAATGATTATCTCGATAATTTCGGTCTTTCTAATTTTAAACGCCATCGGAATATCTGAAGCGACTTCATTATTGACAAATCACGCACGAGTTGGAGTCACAAGTAGCCACATTTTTTTGTATTTAGAAATAACTCGTGGTATACTACAGTTTTTATAGTAACTCATGAAATGTATTAAAACGGTAAAGAGTTTAAACGGAGGGTGTTAATTCGCGCTGAAATACAGTGACTCATAGAGAAAATAGCCGGCCGAAAGTTCTAAGAAATCAATTAACATTACAACCAAAAATGAATATTTTTAAAAGTTTATTGTATTCTTGTTTCAAGAATACAAAACCTAATATTAATTCAATAATAATTATAACCACAAATTACAAATAAACATAAAGAGAAAAAATTTATCTCAAAATGAAAATGGCTCACCTAACAAAAATTTCTCAGATGATGGTAATTTTTCAAAATTTTGGTTTTGTTTTTTATGTTTGCATTCTCACACGGGCGTCTCACTTGTGTTGTTAGTATGCCTCGCACAATAATTAAAAATATCATTAAAAGGTATAATAACGTCAAAAGAATTCTTAATAAAGTAAAAATAAGTCCGATATAAATCAGAGTGAAGTTTATGCCAAAATAACAAAATGTACACTGTGTCCTTTAAGTATTTAGAATTGAAAAAACACTCAAATGTTGAACTTTCATTATAATTGTTTCTTACATAAATTACTAGTTCAGAACCACTTCGATCATCTCTGTGCAATTCGTAGGGTGTTTTGTTGTAAAAAATTTCATTTTTTAAAATTTACTCAAAACTTATAGTGTAAAAATGATTATTAAAAAAATTCAGATATTATTATAAAAGTTCAATATTTGAGTGTTTTTTTCAATTTTAAGTACTTAGAGGTCACAGTGTATATTTTGTTATTTTGGCATAAACTTCACTCCGATCCGATACAAATGTTTTCTTAACGTGATACACGTTGGATTGTCAACAAATCCAGAAATAATCCACAACTGAGCCCGCCGAAACTCCGGGATATGGTGGAACAACATCTGAAAATCAACTGTAATGCTGAGACTGTTCGACGAGTGCTACGCAGAGCAGATTAACATGGTAGAATTGCACGAACGAAGTTATTTGTTAGTAAAAAAAAAAAAAAAATTACATTGAAGTTCCCCACAACTATGTAACGATCGATTTTTCATACTGGAAGCACGTTTTATTGGGTCTGATGGAAGAGTCAACGTTTGGAGAAAACCCAATGAAGATATATGATTCCACAGCATTTGCAGGCTACAGTTAAACACTTAGTTAGGTGTGCTTGTTCAGCTGCTGGAGTTGGTAAACTACACTTTGTTGATGGAAATATGGATAAACATCAATACTTAATGATTTTAAAATAAACTTAAAACAAAGCGATGCAAAATTAGGGATTAAAGACTCGTTTCTCGCTTCACGATCCAAAACACACGGCTGGGATTGTAAAAGAATGGCTGCTGTACAATTGAAATAAAATTTTGGGAAAATCCACCGGAAAAGTCGGAAAATCTAAAAATGATGTTCTGTACCGGATTTTGCACGTATCCGATCCAGATGGTCGTTTATAAGAGAAAAATTGGAAAAACTGAGTGGAAAACTCGGGAACTTCCGGAAAACCCCGAACAAAATTGAACTTTTTCTAGCGCATCGGTTCAGAATGGCTTGATTTAGCTCAAACTTTTTTTGATGTGTTCCCCACTTCCAGGAGATGGTTCTTACGTTAGAAAATTTTGTGAAAATCCACCGGAAAAGTCGGAAAATTTGGAAAATCGAAAAATGATGATTTGTACGGGATTTGGACGTATCCGATCCAGATGGTCTTTTATAAAACAAAAATTGCAAAATATGTGTGGAAAACTCGGAAACCTTCGAAAAAACTCGAAGAAGATTGATTTTTTTTTCTAGCACATCAGTTGAAAACGGCTGACCCGATTTGGCTTTTACTGTATTCCTAATTTTCAGAAGATGGTTTTTACGAGAGAAAGTTTTGGGAAAATCCACCGGGGAATTCGTAAAATCGAAGAATTATGTTTTTGTACAGGATTTCGCACGTATCCGATCCAGATGGTCAAGAGACAAATTGGAAAAATATGGTTCTTACGAAAGAAATTTTTGGAAAAACCCGATTTGGCTCATTCTTTTTTGCTGTGTTCCTAATTTTCAGGAGATGGTTCGTACGAAAGAAAATTTTGGAATAATCCACCAGAAAAGTCGGAAAATTCGGAGAATCGAAAAATGATGTTTTTGTACGGGATTTTGCAGGTATCCGATTCGGACGGTATTTTAGAAGAGAAAAATTGGAAAACCTGAGTGAAAATTTGGAAGCTTCCAGAAAAACCCGAAGAAAATTGAATTTTTTTTTCTAAGGCATCATTTGAGAACGTCTGGACCGATTTGGCTCAATCTTTTTTTGATGTGTTCCCAATTTCCAAGAGATGGTTCTTACGAAAGAAAATTGGAAAATCCACCGGAAAAGTTGGAAAATCGAAGAATGATGTTTTTTGTACGGGATTTTGGACGTATCCGATCAAGATGGTCTTTTAGAAGAGAAAAATTGGAAAATCTGAGTCGGAAAACCCCGAAGAAAATTGATTTTTTTTTCTACCGCATCAGTTGAGAACGGCTGAACCGATATGGCTCAATCATAAATTTTATCCGCTTCAATCAATCAAAATCGACGGCGATGCAACCAACGTCGCACAATTGACCATTTTCCCAGCGACATATGTTGGCAGCCCACGGCATATGCATGAATATACGCAGGATGCTATGACGTACATATGTGCGGCATTACAGACGGCCATCTGGTTTATCATGTTCACATGTAAACAAAAATAGCCTGAAATCACCGGTAATCTACTGCCAGGAAAAACTTCTAGCGATCGCCATGACATCACTGCACGTGTGTTTAAAGAAAAACTCAGGACGCTAATAGACTTCATCGTTAAACGGATGATTTTCGGACAGCCACGTTCTTGGATGTACTCAGTAGAGTAGCAGAAGCGTGGATTACCACATGTACACATTTTGCTGTGGTTAATTGAGAAAATCGGACCAGATCAAATCGATTCAATCATCAGCGCCTAAATAACAGATCCAGAAGCAGACCGGGAGTTGTTCGAGGTAGTCACAACAAACACGATTCACGGTCCGTGTATGGCCGATGGGAAAAGCACAAAACAAGATCCGCATCCATTGCTGCCATACACAATTAGTGGAAACGACGGTTATCTACTATATCGGCGTCATTCACTCGAAGATCGTGGCAGAACAGTCACTTTAAGGAAAAGATGTCGTGGTCGATAATCGCTGGATCGTTCCGTATTTCAAGCTTCTATCGAAAATATTCGCAACACACTGCAATGTTGAGTACTGTAACTCCATTAAGTCCATTAACTATGTTCGAAAATAAGTGAACAAAGGTAGCGACCTGGAAGTGTTCGCCATTGCTGCTTTGGATGCAAATGACAATGTGTCCAAATTCCAATTGGGCCGTTATATCAGTTACAATTAGGCGATTTGGCGTATTTTCTCATTTGCATTGCACGAACGTCACCCCACTGTACAACATTAGTGGGTGCACTTTGAGAGTGGACAACGTGTCTATTTCACGGAAGCTAATGCAGCACAGCGAGCAGAATGATCACCAGCTACAACATTCACGAATTTCTTCAAAATTTGCCAAAGCGATCTGTTCGCACGAACTTTGCTTTACTGGGAAATGCCACGCTATTATACTTGGAACAGTCGTCGAAAATGTTTCAAAGACGAAAGAAAGGTCAACCTTGTGCTTGGCCTTGTATATGTACACCGTTCATCCACGACAAGACGAAGGCTTCTATCTTCATTTGCTTTTGTTCCATGTTCGTGGTCCTACTTCGTTCGAATCGCTTCGTGTTGTGATAAATTTGCTGGAAAATGACTCACATTGAGACTTTTCACTCACCGATGCCACTGTTTCTGCGCCGTCAAATCAAATTCGTACATTGTTCGCGATCATCATAGCGACATGTCGAACACATGGGAATTGTGAAACAAATACAAGGACGGGATGGCTGACGACATTTTGCATCGAGTTCACACTGCTACATCGAGAGATATGCAACGAAGTTTTGATCATGATCGAAGAAATGTGCGGCAGTTATTTGTCGAAATTTGTCGCTATTCTCATGAAAATTTCGTGAGAATAGCGTACAAAATCCCAATGTTGATATCATTTCTTTTCACTACAATTCGTTCGAGATCTCAAATAGCGTTAGCCGTTGCATCATCGGGAATTGCAGCCACATTGCTAGACGGCGGCCAGATGCACATTCTGCGTTGAAGTTGCCGATGAATATCCGCACGAATGAAAAACCAGTGTGCTCAATTGTCAAGAACTCGGCAATGGCTAAGGTATTGCAAGAATGCAAAATCATCATCTGGGACGAATGGACAATGGCACATAAACGATTATTAGAAGCGTTCAATCGAACTATGATGAAGGATTTACGAAGTGACCCAAGAACGACTCATCAACTGCTGATTTTTCCAAATAACTTTTGGCGCTTAGCAATGGTCGAATTCCTGTTGATGTTTTGACAGGATTGATTTCGTTTTCCTCGAATTTTTGCATGTTCACGACGTTGAAGGAAGAGCTTTTCACGAAAGTGTTTCCGGACATCCGCTGATATTATTTATGAATCACGATTGGATCAGCGAACGAGCGATTTTAACAGCGAAGAACAAGGAACAGTCTGAATTACTTGATTCCGGGGGGAAGTGCATTGCTACAAATCCGTTGACTGTGTGGCCAATCAAGACGAGGCAACCAACTATCCGACTGAGTTTTCGAATGCGCTTGATTTGCCGGGAATACCACTGCATAGCCTGATGCTCAAGTTATGATCTGGTATAATCATGCTGCGTAATCTGAACCTTTCGAGATTGTGTAACGGAACGCGATTGGTTGTGAAGAAACTGATGAACAACGTGCTGCAAGCAACGATCATCAAGGGCAAATTCAAAGGAGAAGATGTTCTAATTCCGAGAATTCCTCTGACTCCAACTGACATCCCGACGATTAATAAATCGCAAGGTCAATCGTAGGGAGTGTGTGGAATAAATCTGGAATTTCCGTGTTTTTCTCATGCTCGTTGTTCCATCATCGTTATTCATTTACGCGCCGGACAAAAAACCGAAAAATATTGTTTACCACACTGCATTGAATTGATTCCATTTAATTTCACTCCAATAAAATACATCGAATTGTTTTGAATTCCAACTGACTCAAATTCATTACCACACTGAGAGAAAAAATCTAAAAAACAACTCAAATTTCGATAGATGCTTGAGTTTGAATCGACATTTCATTCACTTTTCAATACATTATGCCGCCTATATCGTTAACAATGAGACATCGAGATTGCAGTTTAACGAAATCGCAAGTCAAATAGTTCTAGGTGGCAGGTCATCGTGATAATCAAAAACGGCCAAGAAAGCCTTTAGCTCGTTCTCATATTGTAAAATAAACATAAAATAGCCCATGGCATACATTATTCAAAGCCCACGAATTAGAAAGGAAATGCGTGTCCAACCCTTTCAAAAGAACAGTTGTTTATCTCCTGTTGCAGGAATATCGATCTTGCTCAAATGCAGCTCATGCGCATACTGCTACGTCGCACAGTAACTGAAAGCCCCGGTATTCAAGGGCACGTGAAGATCAGTTCTGTGAATAAATGAAAATAACAGCTTCTGTTAAATAGTGATTTGGTTGAAGTAGGCCCGGATACTGCGATGTATAAAACGAAAACGGTGAAGTTCACCATAGTAATTCACAAACCGCAATAACTACTTCAATTATGTGTTGTGAATTTTATATTGTGAGAAATGATGCTTTTGCGTGAACCGATGGCCTTGTTAGAGTTTATGACTACTAATATTTGTATAGGCGTTCCCTGCTGATATATATTTGGATTAGTTGAAGGTCTTTCCAGTTTGGGTCAAGCCTAGACAAAAAATTGATGGAAAGTCGGACCATGCCACTATTACTCCGATTTAGTTAATTGTTCTGGAAATAATTCATGACTTCCTTCCAAAATAAATAGTTCAAGTAGTAAACTCTCTGAGTATAACATCTGCGGAACTATGTACATGTAATTTAGATCGCTATATGTTTTTACTATTTCGCGACAATGTTAGACCATGACATGTGGCAAGGAAAGATTCTCGGTTCAGTTTAGCTTAAGTTGCTGCAATTGTTTCACACACAGTTTCCTTACACAAAATTGACATAAATACGAAAAGTATCAACAAATCATACGTTTTATTAACTTCATGATCCTGTATTTTGTAACACCAGCTTATGTATTGCTGATGGTAACAAAAAAAAATGATTAATGTAATTTAGAAAGAAGAAGAAATCGAAGGGAATTAATTTTGGTAGGGAATATTGGTGTACTCTGGTATTTGATAGACACTATATTGGCAACATGAAAAGACTCTCTCACTCATCACCGCCAACACTTACGTCAGTTCAGTACAATCCGTATTACTTTGATATGATTTTTAACATTCGATCGCATTGGCAATCAACAACAACAACAACAACAACAACAACAAACGAAAGATATGAATCCCTTCAGATTCTGAAGGTTACATGAAAGGAGAAGTCCGCAGACGAAGAAGCGCTACATTCGTTGCTCTGCAATATATGTATTTAATGCCTACAAAATTTAGAGAGATCAAAATAATTTAATTGTAGATAATACGAAATAAAATTAGTACGCGTATTTACTTTAAATCGTATCACAAACCATTAATAAAAACTTACTAATTTTAACTTAAAAAAAAGTCAAACAATTGAAAAAATTAAGCAAAATAAAAATATAGAATATAAACAATATTATAAATGATATAAATAAAAGATATGATACAACTTAGCCGTAAATACTATTTGTTTATGTCAACCTTTACCGCCGCTCTTGTCCTTGCCAAATTATTAGCGTTAACATCGAATTAACGAAAAAAAAAATACTCTAACTAAAGGCGATCGATAAATGTGGTTCCGGTTTTACCAGGTCATACGACAACGACGCCAAATTATGTTTAACGTACCGCCGATAATTTTTAACGGGTGATGTCTCGGTGTATTTTCTCAAAGCAGCAGATTATTCCAAAAATCGAACACGAATCACCGAGCATATATACTGGTCTAATTCCATCGTTGAGTGTAATGCACCAAACATAAAACCAACTATTCCGTGATTGCGCCCGTTCGTTTGTATGTTATTCAATCACTGATCACCATATATATTACATTTATCCAAACGTACCATATTCAAATTATTATGTGCTCCCTTTTTCAAGCCTCGAAAAAAAAACTAAAAAAAATTGATTAGGAAACCTTCAAAATATCGTACCTTCCGGCACTATACTATTCAAGTGATTTCGTTTTTTTTTTGTTTTATTTTCCACTCAGAAAGAAAATTCTATAGTATTCCCCCATTTTTCATATTGGGAATTTTACTTTTACTTTTAACTTTGTAAATACGTTTTTTTATATGGGCTAAACTCCAACTCGAGCTCCAAGACAAAAAAACAAATTCACAATCAGAAAGGTATTCCTTTTTTTTAATTTAGAATTATTAGAAGTGATCGAATCAGTTTTCAAAAAATTAAATTGCCTGGCCCTCAGGCGAAAGTGATTATTATTGAAAAATAAATATTTTTATTACGTCTAGGCGCATAAGATAATTCACCACCGTTTAGTGTTGCTAAATTTGATACGGCTTAAATAAAAGCAAAATGACCTTACCTTCATTTGCGCAAATTGCTTTCAATCTTCGAACACCACTTTCGGATTCTCTTTTTCAAGTACTTCTAACAAATATGTCATTGCGAATTGTAGACTAGCCTCGGGATACTTTGATTTGTAATTTAGAGCTAATTGATGAAGGTGCCGAGAGGCTAGCAAAAAACCAAGATTTGTACCTTTTGTGACAGCATTTAGCTGTTATGTGAGCAAAGGGTCTCTAGTGTCAAATATATCAGTATAAGTATTCCGTTTAGAAAAATTTCACAGCTGATCCATCAAATACAATTTTCAATTTAGACGAATTCGGATCAGTTTTATAAACATGAAAGATGGTGTGGAAGATAAAAATGTTTGGGAAACTTAGCGAGGATAATTTCACATATCTTAACTTAGCGGGGATAATTTCGCCCATCGTTCAACGTCAATTTCAAATATGAAATTTGCAATATTTTTTCTTGGAACTAGGTGGATTTTTTGCTACGGTCTTATCTAATACAGAAACAGTATGAGACCGACGGTCATTAGAGTTAACACTGAAATGACCAGAATACAAAATTTCACGTTTAACAATGGCCAGTCGTAATAAAGAATAATGGCAATGACTCCATATAAAGAAAAACACCATGGGACAATGGTTTGACGTTTCTTAATTATTTAAAAAGCTCTGAAATCGTTTGACATACAAAATTATAATTTAACTTTGAAACGGAGCTAAAGTGGTAAACGAGTTTATCTAATTTATCACAAAACAAACAAATTCATATAAATTTTTAGATGTGCCATCTATGTGCCAGCCTCACTAAGCGAGTGACGCTATATTTAAAATGAGCAAAAAATTCAAAAATTAATATTTTTGGAATAAAATAAGAATAAGTAACGAAAAAACAATTTTGGAAGTTTGTTTATCAACAACGTTGAAATAGTATCCAAAACGGTATAACCCCACATTACATTGTTACTTCAAAAGCTTTTTTAACTGAACGTTTGTTTTGGAAAAACAATGCTGAACTTTTTGATGGAACACTCTATACTAATTTCTTATTTTCTTCACATACACATATAAACAAATTCTTCTTTCTGCAAAAAAAATATGTGTAGACGAATTTAAATGTGTCTGCATTAACTCGACATAATAGGCTCAATTTTAAAATATGGTTTTCCTGAATATTGGAACTAACCATTCAAATTGAAAATTCGAACGAAGTGCTTATGTTTTTATATACAACAAAGCTTCTAAAAAAATATTAAAATACACTGGTTGGTTTGAAAAATAACGAAAAGCTCGTGAAATAAATGGTGAAATCTTACGGCCCTTAGATTTATTAAGCTCTGGTAGTATTCGATCATTCAAAGCACTCTGTGAGCAGTATATAACGCTATTTTGAATAAAATACTTTTCCATTATGTATGTAATATCAGGTTCGTTGCTTCTTGATTCTATGTATGGGGATTTATGTCTTTTGTTTTTAATTAATAGGAAGCTGCACTCAATATACAGACTTTTGTAAACCGTGGTGCTTAAAAAATTGTTTAGTTTTATAATTATTTCTAAATTAAGGTGAAGCTAACTTATTATTTACTGAAGTAGTCTTTGCTTTGGTGTCCTTAATCCATTAAATCAATTGGTTTCGTTCTCTGCAATCGTCTTACTGCATGGGAGGTGTCCAACATACCACGAAGCTCTTCATTTACGTGTTGATAAATACGTTGTCCATGTATTACTGCAAGTTTTTTTATTTCTTCTTGGACCGTCGGGATATTTAGATCCCGATGAAGGTCATCATTCCTAATGTACCACGGAGCGTTAACTATACCACGTAGCACTTTGTTTTGAAAAGTTTGTATTATTTTAGTGTTGGTTTTCTTTGTACAGCCCCAGAGCTGTATTCCGTAAGTCCATACAGGCTTTAGCACCTGTTGATATAGTAGCAATTTATTTTCGGTTGACAATTCCGAGTTTTTCCCGAGCAGCCAATACATTTTTCGATATTTGATATTAAGTTCTTCTTTTTTCTTTTTAACGTGCTCTTTCCATCTGAGCCTGGTATCTAAGGTCATCCCTAGATATTTAGCCTTATTTGCATACGGAATCTGCTGACCGTTAATGATTACAGGTTTGTAACTGACTTTTAGATTAGTAAAATTCACATGCGTGGATTTTGATTCATTGAGCCCGATTCGCCACTTTTTTGTCCATTTTATGATTTTGTCACATGCTTCTTGAAGTTTCGTTGTCGATTCCTCGATAGTGTCTCCTACTGAGAGAACTGCAGTGTCATCAGCAAATGTTGCAACGGTAACATCGTTTAAATGAGATAAATCTCTGGTGTAGAGTAAGTAAAGAATTGGTCCCAAAACACTACCCTGTGGGACTTCTGCCGAGATCTTTTTTAGCTCGGAGTATTCATCTTCATATTTCACCCGAAAGTGGCGATTCTCTATGTATTATTTTAAAATCATGTAATATTGTTTTGGTAAATCTCTATGTAGTTTAAAGAATAAACCTCTGTGCCATACCTTATCGAAGGCCTGTGCCACATCTAAGAAGATACCAGAGCAAACCTTTTTCCTTTCTAATGTATTCTCAATGACATCTGTAAGCCTGTGAACCTGCTCAATAGTGGAGTGTTTCTCCCTGAAACCAAACTGATATTCTGGGATAAGGTTTCGTTGTTCTATGGTTATTTTCAATCTTTTGAGCAGCAGCCTCTCAAACAATTTCGCTAGTGTTGGTAGAAGTGAAATTGGCCGATAAGATTTTCTATCATTCGGTGGCTTGCCCGGTTTCGGAATCATTATTACTTCTGCTACTTTCCACTGCATTGGCACATGTTTTTTCCTGATGATCGCATTGATTATGTGCAGTAATTTACGGGTCCCTTTTTCAGGCAGCTGCTTTTTTATTTGCCCTGTTATCAGATCGTAACCAGGAGCTTTCTTTGTTTTTATGTTCTTAATTTCTGTTTTTAGTTCTTTCAATGTTACAGGCCTGATATCTTCGAAATCAGATATTCTGGGCGTATCAGCAGTGTTTTCGTAACTGGTCTGCCGACCTAGAGGTTGAAATGTTTCTTCAAGATGTTCAGCAAACAGGTCAGCTTTATCTTTCGCACTTCTAGCCCAGTTCCCATCGTTTGTTTTGATTGGGGGGATCTGCGTTTTTGGTCGTTTTAACCCTTTTGTTGCTTTCCAGAGGGAATAGTCGGTATCTTTAGTTGGGGCTAGAGAACAGAGATATTTTCCAATTGTTTCATTTTTCACTGCTTTTATGAGTACCTTAAGTTTGATGCACAAGTTGTTTAAGGTGATTTTATCTTGCGGCGCACGTGTATTCTGCCATTTCTTTCGGGCTTTTCGTTTTTCTTGCACTAATTCTCTTACTTCTATTGGGTAAATAACGGCGTTTTCTTTCCTGGATGATAATTTGGGGGTGCATTCCCAAGCCGACCATTGTGTGACATCAAGGAGCCGGTCTAGTTCCTCTTCTATTTCATATTCACTTTTGATTGGCACTTGAAGTTCTATTTTTTCCTCCACTAACTGCTTAAACAATTCCCAATTTGTTTTGTTGTTTGTTAGTTGTGGTGAATTTGTTTTTGATGTGTAAACATCTTTGCTCGCACCTACCAAAATTTTTTGTATTAGAGTAAACTTGTAAATGAAACGAACGGAAATGACGTATACCTACTTCGTTTGAAAAAAGCAACAAACTCAATAAAACAATTTTGTACTATACATGGCTTGCTTGTATGTACATGTATAATAGTATAGGGAAAACAAAATAATTTAAAAAATGAACTAGAAACCATCAACATTTCCATCGATCAAAAAATCAAAGGTTATAATGACGTCTTGTTTTTAACATTAAACTGCCAGAGTCTCAAGTGACAGTCACGCAGATAAGCTCAATTCATTTGCTTTCCGATACCTGTCTGCGCAATGACGAGTATGTTAATATTCCTACGTTTGAATGCCGCGTTCAGTTCAAGAGAGATGATCAGTGGGCTGCCGGAGTAGCAATTCCGTCAAAAGATCCATGAAATGAGCATAGTGGACACAAATATTTTACCGTACGAACTTCCACTTGTCATAGGTCGGCCTTACTTTTTCAAAACCAATATTGACGTAACAGATGGACTGGTCAATGGAACTATGGGCTGTCTAAGGTATATCGAATGCGGCCATCCTGACCAGAAAACGAGAACGATGAAAACGTCAACAGTAAAAACTATCAAACGACTCTGGATGGATTTCGGTACAAATTCACAAGGCAAGAAGGTGAGGCGGCTTAAAGCTGGATGGGCGCAGAAAACGAATATCGACCGATGTTATTTCTAGAAAAAAGCTCAACTGTTAATCGAAACAACAATCTGACAATTAATGTTAAACGTAATCATTTTCCAGTCGTACCTGCAAGTGTAACCACAATTCATGCATCACAGGGTGGTACCTATAACGAGAAAGTCAGTATATACTCTTACGATAAAAGACACAGTCCACAACTTGTGTATATTGCTTTATTACGAGTAACGAGTCTCGAAGGACTGTTCATCACGTCGGCTATCGATGATCATGTCTTCTACCATGGACGTAAAAATGGGACCTCAATGGATCTTCTTCAAAATGTGCTATCACTACAAATCCGCTAACTATAGATCAGGTTGTAATGGCGAATTTTGTACGAGATAATAATGACGTCTGGTTTTTAACATTGAACTATCAGAGTCTCAGGTCACATCACCTCGACCTAACTGATACAGTCACGCAGGGATCCTCAAATTTCTTGCTTCCCGAGATCTGAATACGCAATGACGAGCATGTAATATTATTTATTTTGAATGATGCGTTTAGTTCAAGAGAAATGGTCAGTGGGCTGCCGGAGTAGCAATATATATATAAAAATACAAGTTGAACTTATACAGTCAAATCGCATAAGGAAATCATCGTTTTACTAACAAAAGATATGAGGGTAATAACACAATCCATTGATAATATATACACGGCTGAACTTCAGCTTCTCAATGGGAATAAGATGCTTTCTGTAGTTGTATTTACCTCGCCGAAAAAATCTGTCGAAGCATAATGAAGTTCATACATCTCGTCCTTAGGAGACAGTAAGAGACTATCCTCTTGTACCGATGATTATGAGCGGGGATTTCAATATTAATTTTGCTTCATCAAGCTAAACCACTAATAAACTTCCTGCGAGACGAATTCGATTTGCACATGACCTCAGATCGTAACATATCTACTACGAGATATGAAACGACTATTGTGCAGTTTGTCAATGAAAATTAGAAAAGTTAGAGTCGATATGTATCTTATTTTAGCTACCATAATCCAATTGCGTCGATTATACCGAAGGAGAAATAGACCAATTTAACGATGATAAACAAATGAAAAACTATGGTTAGTAAAATTACATTCCTTCTTTCTTTAAAGTAAACTGTACGCGTACAGGCGCACTTTTTTACATTGTACTATTCTTGTACTGCCTCTTTTAACAGCTTCGATCTTTACTCGCATGTTGAGTATGCCAGTTATGTTGTAAATGTTTTCTATTTTCTAGGATTTATCAAACGTTAGCATGAACAGGGGAAGCCCTCTTTTGGAAACGGCTTCTAGTCGGTTCTCTCCGCTACGTCTCTCTTTTTTAATAATGTTTACGGCATCAAGGATTTTAAATCCTTTATTTTCTAGATCCTCCATTATTGAATTAGTTTCACAGGTTGGATGTAGCCCTCTTGCCATGACCTTGATGGGACGCTCGTTTTTATTTTCGTACGTGTACCACTGATATTTTTGCGTATTCAGCTTCATTGACAAGTTTCTGTATGCGTTTGGATTTGAAGTGTTAATCTTCCATACATTATTGTTTAGAGCAGTAATTTTATACTCTTGTTCCGTAACAGTACTCATTACACTTTGGATTTCTGAGTAGTTCGTTACTCCTACTATGAAAATCGGTGGTGGGGCTTTTACCTTTGTCTGTGCTTCATTTTGTTGAGCTGGTTGCCGTTCTGATGATTTTTCTACCTCATCGAGATTTATTGGTGAAAGTGATTTCTCTTTTGGTTTAGCTGGTTGTTGGTCTAGAGCTATTTGTTTCTTGATGATTAACTATTTTCTAGAAACCTCTTTTGAAGTTGATGGTAAAGTTTCTGCCATTTCTGGTGAGTGTTGAGCTTTCCTTTTCTTACTTGGCCTTTTACTTCGTTTCAACACCCAATTTGTTTCTCTTTCCAATTCTTCTTCATCCGTATGGAATGGATTGATTTCATCATCGATTGCAGGATTAGGTTTCGTCCCAAGTTCTGCACGTGTTTCAACTGCTTTTTTGAGTTCTTCGTTCTCTTTCTTTAAAATTGTAAATTCTTCTTTCAATTTAGTTGTAAATTCCTTTATTTCTCGTAGTTGTTCACGGAGTTCAGCATTTTCCTTCTCGTACTGAAATATATTTTCAGTTGTAGATTTTGGTGATCTTGGTAATTTGGAACTTCGTCCAAATGGGTTAAACAATGATTGGCCCACCCCAGAATCTATTGGGCCTGCCTCCGAAGAGTGTGAATTTGTCAGCATATCTGCTGCTGTACCACCTGGGGTATTACATTCCGTATTTGTTGTATTCATTGTTTGTTTTAGCCAATTTATACCACTGGCATTTGGTCCCCGGTAGCACTTTGCTATTGCCGAAGCAGTACCCACCCCCCGCGACGTGGACGCGGCTACCTTGGTGTTACCTAGGTGTACACAGAGACAGCCGAAGCCCTCTGAGTACCCTAGGCTGAAGTGAAGCTAACTGAAAATATTTAAAAAATGGCCATAACCCATAACTGAATATTATTTTGAAAACGAAGTTGTTCAAAAAAACGTTCAGATTACCGCAGAGTACAATATGGATTTTCGTACCTTTTAATCCGGATATACCACAAGTCTCAACATTTAATTAAATTGATGTTAATAGTTATTTTGACTCCACTAAGCACATTATAAATACACTAGTGAAACTTACTGTTGGCCGCCAAATGACATAGTGGTTAAAGCTTTGGCGTTTTAATCGGGAGGCCCCAGGTTCGAATCCTGATAGGGGCAGGGTGCAACGGGAATTTTCATCTACAGATTACGATCTTTGATGAAATGGAATAGATCTATGACCCCTGTTGGAGTGCAGGGTTCATGGGTGGACCCTTCTTCCATGCCAGTATATGCGTTCGTTCGTTCTGACAATTTTTACGAAAAATCATATTGGTCGAAAAAATGACTGAACGAACGCAACCATAAACCTGCCTTTAGTGTGGAATTCGATGTAAAAGTGAACGTAATGGCCATTCACCTCAATCGTCTATTGAGAATTGAGTTGAGTTGTTTGATTTGTGTTCTCACCAAAATTAATTTTCGTAAAGAACAAAAGTATTTGCTCAGAACAAAGTAGTTTTCAGCTAGTTTCAAATAAAAAAATGTGTTGAAAACGGTATTATTGGAGGAATGGAATAAGATTAGCCCTGATTTCAAAAAGCTTGTTGAATCAATTTCTAATTGCATAAAATTGGTTAGTTTTGAAAAATGTTTGTAACACTTTTTAGATGCTAATCTTCGATGGGCCATTTTTATTGTGAGCTGGATTTTTTTTTTTTGTTATTATTAATGGTTTTGACATATACGGTTCTAATTTTAATTAATTTCGTAGACATTTTTTTACTAAACAGAATGTTTTCAACGGTGGGCCATTTTCAGTGTGAGTCACTGTAGCTATAAGCGATCACAAAAAAAAAAAAAAAATGCACAAAGAGGATTTTATTTTATTTTAAAAAATATAGCAGTCGAATTTCTGTCGATTCGGGTATGCTCTCGAAAAATTTAAAATAATTCTTTTTCTAGAAAACAATCAACAACTTCTAAAATAAGATGATTTTTCAGAAAATATACGGGTTTTAAGAAATGGTGTATTATTATTGTAAGCAACTTTGATATTTAATGGGTCTATATTTAAATTTTTTTTAATATTAAGCGAGGCGATTCTTTTAAAATATAATTTCAAAAACTAAAAAATATCTTAAGTTTAAGTAAGATATTGTTCTTTGTTGAAATTATAATTCCTTTTCAATTTCATAGAATCTACTTATCATAATTTAAATTTTGTTTTGTTTTGGTAAACAAAGATTAAGTTATTCAATAATATATATTATTATGATATGATTAATTAGGTAATTGACCTTACCACTCGTATTATATACAATTGGTTTGGTCAGTATTTTATTTTATATATAATATGGTTGAGTGAAACTGCGAGCTGTTAATTTTTTTATTTTTAATTTTAAATATAATTAAAAATTTGATATTTTTATTTGATTACATATTTATGGTCCATACAGTTATACCATCATGCTGCTATTCAATAAAGAGTGTCTCAAAAAATTACAAAATTGATCTTGATAAATTCAATCATGTTGTAAACAATAATCATAAATCACAGCTTTCTTCATAAAACCACTTCATTAAATCGTCATTTATTTGTTAGCATTCGACCACCCTGTATTCAATTGAAATATGAGATCTTAAAGTAGTAAAACATATATAGCTACAATATATTCAAGTAAATATTTTTATTAGAATCTAATCCTAATTCAAAACATATAAAATAAAAAGCATTTTTATAGTAAATTATTTATAAATTAATATTCATAAACTACTCGTAATTTAGATTTATTTACATTAAATGGACACGCTTTTTATAGATTTTCGCGCATCTATCACGTCATGGATTTTACCACCTTGTAGATATTTATAATGATTATAATATTTATATGGAACACACCCAAATCAGATTTTTGTCTTTACAAAACAAGCATACGAAATTATTAAATCGTTTTATGAAAATTAAAAATATGAATGTGCGAAAAGCAACAAAAAGACCTTGTTTGGGCCCCATCTTAAAGTGTCACTTTACAAATAAAGTTTTAATTTTTATTCGTTTTTAATTTAATTTATTTTTTATGTTATAATTTTTATTTTTATTTTTAGATAAAATAAAACCGATAATATGTCAAGACGTGCTGCTCCAACGATAGAATGTCCTCTAGCGTCTTTAGGGCGAAATACACCATCTCTAGACACAAATATATATCATCATCCACTTAGTTCCAGTCCGCTCGATCCACAAATCTATCAAATGTCCAGAAAATCGCCTTTACTAGAAATAACACAAAATGATCGTATAATTGTATCAGCCGCATCCCATCTCCACCATCAAATCCAGCAACGTAATACAACATCATCGTCATCGAGCCGAGAGAATCACCATCAACAAAATATAAAAAATAATCCAAATATTTATCATTTATCACAAAGTTCAACGAGTTCGGTGGAACAAAATGTTTATGGTTTACGGCGTGACATTAAACCATCGGCATCGCAAGAGCAGCAGCAGCAGCAACAGCAGCAGCAGCAGCATCAAATGGAAGCGTTACTCTCCTATCATGATCGTACAAATCCAAAAGTGTATTTACTAGATGATCGGCTAGGCGGTACCGATGATCAAAGTGCGTCGACAAAAGGTGGCTGCCAAAACGGTAAATACTACATGGACGATAAAATCGAAACGTTTTACAACATAGACAATTCAAAATTAAATCATAACACGGAACGTTATTACTTAGAGGATAATTTAAATATGTGCCATTATCAAGCGATCGCGAATGAGAATAAATTTTTACAGAAGTCGATGGTGCGAAGGACGTCGAGCCCGAGCGAAACAAGTGAATCCGATCGATATTTAATCGAACCGATGAATCATTTGAAATTGGCAAATAATAATCGTATGTTTGAAAAATCACCATTCCAGGCAACACGGTATGTAGAAATCTTACTTAATATATCATTATAACCGTGTATATTGTTTATTAATAAGCCGATAAGATAGAGTAGAGTTTGTATGATGGAATGTTTATGGCCTATGGGCTAGATATATATAAAAAAAAAATTGAACCACCCTTTTAACAAGAAAACTCGTTTTTTGTTGTTTTTTTGTCTTTTTACATTCACGTACATCTTGTAAGATACACATAAGTACATTTTGAAATTATTAAGCCACAATTTTTATTTTAAATAACAATTGCGTTTAAGTAATAATAGTACCAACTAATAAAATAATATAGTTTTACTGGAAAATCTCTAGAATCGAAATTAAATAAAAAAAAAAAAAGTTTCTTTCAAAACATTCTTCCACTGCATTAAGAAGATGTCCAGAAGGGTTTTAGATACGATATATTTTATGCTGTTATTTGTTTCGGTTTATTGTGCTATGTGCTAATGCTAATCTTAATTCTAACAAGTGAATATTATGTAAATTATATTTACTGAATATCCCCGCAATATATCTATTTATCGGCATTATATTTTGTGCGTCTATAATCAGTAGTTTCTTTTGAACTACTGAAAAATGATTTCTTATCGAAAAAGAGATCGGGGTACACAAGAAACAATTTATTTCTTGTGATGATGCAAAATGATAAAAAATATATTGTGTTACACTAATATTTAGTTTAACACCAAGGGCCGACATGCTCTAAGTTCAGCCGGTTTAAAGGTGTACAAACTATATATATTGGACTGCGGTCCAATTCATGACTTATTTTGTGGAGACTGACTTATTTGAAAGTCTACAATAAGTCTCCTGTCGAATATAATTATTAGACTCTTGTTGGAATTATTTTGACGAGTTACCAGTTTGGGCGCAAGCCTTGCATAAAACTCAAACAAGTCTTTCGATTTAAATCTTTAACCGGTTAATTATGCTTAAAGCTTACTAGCTGACCCGGCGAACATCGTACCGCCTCAAAATCAATAAATGATGTGTTAACTTATTAGCTGAATTAAATTAAATTTTTTATTAAGATTAAATAAATACTTCAAATTAATTAAATTCCATAAATGTACAAAAATCATTTAATTACTTTGAAATTAATGTAATTCACGTGGCAGCAATGGTTTCGCTTTATTAAAGTGAATCGAAATGATTCGCGTAGCGTTGTTGCACTAGTTTCTGTTAAGCTATTTGCTGGTTGGATTGCACTCGGGTCGATTGCTTTCATTGAAGCACCTTGTGATATACGACATTTTTCCTTTTGTTGTCAGGTGCGAGAACGAACAAAGCGGATAGTTTGCCGAGAACATGCTACGTACAATTGACCGTGAGAGAAACATTCATTTTCTAGATTCAAGCCACAAACCACCTGTGATTTGTTGATCGTCATGGCGAATGCAAGACGAATGGGAAATGATCCCAACCGACATGCCATTCGCGTTTAATTCGTTTAAACGCGAATGGTATGTCGGTTGGGATCATCGGAATTCTCGGAATGAGCGAACTTCCTCACCTTTGATCTTTCCTTTGAGTATCATATTGCCCGTGAGTTTTCTCACCCCCAAATGCGTTCCGTTACATTGTTTTGGTTGGTTCAGGTTTCGAAGTATGACGACTACCGAGCCAACCTTCAATTGTAAATTGCGAAGGCAAGATCCAATGAGTTTAAAAATTCAGTTGGATAGTTGGTTGCTTCGTCTAAGAATTAAATTTTGAATTGTGAACTTTACTGTGATCCACATCTTTGTTCTTTGCCTACTCGTCCACTTACCCAATTGTGATTTTTGTGGTTAGCAATGATTTTCGGGAACACTTTATTTATTTCAAGAAATCGATTTAGTAATATAATACAGTTATGATTTCAAACTTAAAATTACAGAATTTTTTTTTTGATACTCTACTAGAATATACATATAGGTAAAATATTAAAAACTCAAATTCAAGTTGAATTTTAAAAATTAAAAAATTTTAAGGTTAGCTCTTCAAATTTGAAGCAGTCAAAAATAATTATAAATTTAAAAAATATTTTTTCAAGTTAGTTTTGAAAGTGCTTTTAGATAAATTGAAGTCGAAGTGATCCTCTATTGTATTAAATGTTTTCACTGATCTATTGATTGGGTTGTTATCTCTGGCGCCAACAATCGATAATTACGAAATGATCTACTTGGAACATTAATAAAGTTGTTTCCCAGTACGTAGGCAGAATCAATGTGACCAAGTAGTACCGATGAAAGTGGTCTCTAGAAGAAGGCGGCTATTTTGAAGAGTGCAAGGATTGTATTCTTTACACCTTGTTGAATATGGTGGTAAGCGAGCCATACATTTACGTGGAATGGTTCTCTATGGTCGTAGTCCCAACCAGATTTTTTTTAACAGGAATACCATTTGTATGCTTACGATTCTCTTGATGTGAACATTGTGGTAAGGATTCCAAACGATTACGGCGTATTCCACTTGAGATCTTACATAAGCGAAATATAGTGAACATAACGTTTTTATATGCTTGAACTCTCTAGTGAATCTAGTGAATACAGTTATCGATGTGCCTGTTAAAACCGATATTTTCAACGAAGGTCACTCCCAAATCTGTGATCTCGTATATCCTCTGAATTTCTACGCCATTGGTGTTGTATGCGGTAATTATTAGATTCCGTTTGCGATAAAAAGACACAATTTTGCATTTTTTGATATTCAAATCGAATAAGTTGGTCACACCACCTACTAAGTCTATTGAGGTCTTCTTGTAGTTCGATAGAATCGTGAATTTGTTTGATCGTATGAAACATTTTTACGTCATCGGCAAATATGAGAACATTTGAGTTTTTTATTATGTTCGTTATGCTGTCAATAAAAACAATAAAAAGCCATGGTCCAATGTGAGATCCTTGGGGAACACCAGAAGTCACGTTGATGACTTTAGATTTCTTATTTCCAATTATTACATATTGCTGACGACTTGTTAAATACGACTTGAACCAGTTGTTATATTCCATTGAAAATCCAAATATATACAAACTTTGGAGTGCTTTATAATGACAAATAGAGTCAAATGCCTTGCTAAAATCTGTATTTGCCACATCAACTTGGTTTTGTTTCTCAATCTCGTTTATAACTATGTTAGTGAATTCAACCAAGTTCGAAGAAGTAGAGTGACATGGCATACATCCATGCTGGTTAACAGATATATGACGTATTAATGACGTTTAGGAATTGAAGATGTTGTTGATATTCCTCTGTAGCATGTGACGCCATCTCGTTTATCTGATTTGAAAATTGGTGTTATCTTATAGATTTTCCATTTCTCGGGAAAAACAGCCGATGTTAACGAATGATTGAAAAGCTTACATAACGGATTTACCAAAATATTCACAAACCTTTTTAACATAACTGATGGAATGTCGTCTGGCCCACATCCGTCACCAAAGTCTTTCAAGGCTGATAGAATGTTGTCAACGGATATAATTGGCCGAGTGATAGAGATGTTTGTATGGCCGGTTTGATCAGTGAATCCGGTATTATTCATTGGTCGGTATACAGATTGAAAAAATTCGGCGAACATGTCTGCGTGGCCTAGTGGCCTGGTACCGTTCGGCTTCACGTTTATTTCTGAAGTATTTCCAGAATTGTTTGGAATTTGATTTAATTTTGTCTTGAATGCCAGCCAAATAAGACTTGTACTTTAGCTTGAAATACGTATCAAACTCCTCGCTCTGCTTTAAGAATGTCATCTTGTCTGTTTCTAGATCTGATTTCCTCATTTTAGTGTAGGCTTTGCATTTGCGATTTTTAAGGTTTATAAGCTGGTGAAGTCAGTAATTTCTTGGAGAATTCTTCGGCAGATGGATCGTTTAGCAATGCAAGTTTTTCACATAGCGCAACAGGTTGATCTTGAAATGACTGGTATTGTTTGACGGGAATCGCTGGACAGTAGAATCATTGTGCCTCCAAAACAGATTAAGTCGTTGCACAGATCTTTCATGAGGAACTTCTTTCTTTCATGACAAAATCAATAACATGAGCTGAATCTCTTCCCAGTTCTACCGGGCGCATCGAAGAAAAATAAGCCACCATTTCCATCATCAATTGCCTTCATTAACGTGTCGTGCACTTCCTTCTGTTGGGGGTTCAACAGTGGTACATTCGTTCGAACTGATTGGTTCAATGCATCTCGATCGTATTCAAGTTCACGTTCCAATCTCGTTTGAAAGCGTCGTTCATTCCACGATATGGCATTGGCTTTCCTAACTTGACTAACAAACTGCCGCACATGAGGAAACACATGTCTTCGGACAAAAGCAAATAGATCGAGATGTCCAGAACTGGCATGAATTCGATATAGAATATCTTCTGCTATGTCATCCTTGTTTTTGTTCCACAGTTCACGTGGATTCGATGGGAAGCATGTCGAAATAATGATAGCAAATAATGTGCGTATCTGACTTTGTGATGCAGAAATTGAGCTGTTGACATGCAGCACGAAATGTTGGGCACACTATACACCATTGACAGTTGGAAGTGATTCAAATGATGTCGCCCCACGAACATTCATTATAGGATCAACCGCAACATAAAGCATTCGTCATTCTTCGGGTGAGCTGTGTAAATGTGACCAAGAGCAGCAGTAGAACGCACATATGGATGATCAGGAACTGCATTGAATGTTTTGGAAAGAAGTGGCGAATACGGAACAATCCAAGTGTTGTAGACCACGAACTCGTTTTTTTTATTCACTTTCGTTGTGATAGTTCTACCGTCATCATCGGGTGATCGACGCTGATATAGTGGATAACCATATCGTTGCCAGCAGTCTCTGCCGTTAAATTTCGTGGATAGCCCTTGGAACACTTGCCGTCGACCATACACGGTGATTGGAGGTTGATGGCGACATACGGATCGTGAATCATGTTCGTAATTACAACATCATGCAGGTCTGGATCGGTTTCGGGATCAGGAATCTGGGCACATATGATGTCATTTATTTGGTCTGGTCGAACTCTTACGACTAACCAAATGAAAATGAGTGCATGCGGCAAGCCTCGTTTCTGCCATTCAATCGAATACATCCAGCATCGAGTATACTACTCAAAGACGCAACGTTTAACAATTTAGTTCATCAGCGACCGAATTTTTTGTTTTTTTTTTGTTTGGGGAGCAGGAGTTGCACAATTTCTATCCATTTCGGTTTGCACGTAAAGGTGATGAATAGATCTGGCCAACCGTAATGATGAACATATGTCATTGCATCTTGCGCATATGCTTGCATGTGACGCGGGCTGCCGATATACGTCGCCGGTAGAATAGTCAATCGACCAATATTAGCTGCATCTCGTTCGGTGCTGATTGCATCGCGTAAATGGATATACTCCTCCAAACGCAGTTTGGTTTGGTTCAACCAAATAAAAGTGAGGCGCTCCGTTTCGATTTTGACGTACATGTCGACGTAATAATGCTGAAGCAATCGACGAAATCGCAGCAAATATGCGTAATAATTCATCGAGCTAACCTTCTTGGTAGTTTCCTGAAATGAATTCAGTGAAATTAGAGTCAGAATGAAAATTATGATATCAGTACTCACCGCTCAATGGATTTATCATGTTGATATTATCCCATCGTCTCCTTGCCAAAACATCAGCGCGTATTGCAATGCGTCGTATGAATCAAGTCACTTCTTTGAAATCAGTTTTAGCTGAAATTTCAAAAATAAATCGGTTGAATATAATTAATTGAATCAAATTTAATTGTAATAACCGTCGAAAAACCGTCGAATGAAGATTGATGAAAATTCTAAAAACAATGCTGATAAATTGCGGCGCACGACATATACAACAGAGACATGAAATACTTAGCAAATGAAAACAACAACAAATTCCCATACAAAATTATAAAATCGTCTTTTTCAAGCGTGGACGCAGTTGGAACCAGATGAATTTAGACAAATATAGATGGTTGGTCTTTTCTATACTTTATCAATGCGTGAGTAAACTTTTCGAGACCGAGACGAACAAAAAAAAATTCATCGAAATCAGTCAATCCGTTCTCTAGATATCATCAAAAAAACCATTCCATACAAAATGTATGGAAAAATGAATTTTCTTCATGATTTTTTTTTCGTGAATTTTTCCGATGTTTTAATAGTTAGCATAATATTCGGGCGGAGACAAATCCAACAAAACAAAGATCTTAAAAATCGGTCCAGCCGTTCTTGCGTTATAAATAGTGTAACTAACCCGACTTTGTTTTATTGATTTTAATCTAAATCATACTATTTTATCTTAACCTTACACTTTCGAAATTCTAAGGCCGGTTTGACTGTGGATTTGGGCCGTTTTATTACTTTAGCAAACCGTGCCCAAGAAGAAAACAACTCGTACAAAATACTTTTGTTCATGACTATCTTATAAAATTCTCGTTATACTTGTGCGCTTCTTCAATTTTATTGATGGTCACCCCCCATTATTCATTCAAACAAATATCAGTTAGATTTTGTTTGTAAAATTATTTTATTGCCGAATGCAAAATAAATAAATAATTTAAATAAGCTTCAATTTGGGGTTAATTTTTAATAAAACTCATAAATTATTTGATTATTGCCAAAATTTTTTTTTATATTACTGATAGAATCTTGTACCCATTTAGTAATTTACATTGCATAATAAAGTATTTTAATTAGTCGGCGTAAACAAGTGATTATCCCCAGTTTCGTGTAACTCTCCCTCGTGGTCGCGATAAGGCCACTGGTTTGGTTTTTTGCAGTCTTCTTGTTGGTGTGGTAGTCAGCATACAGCGTAAGTCCAAACTTTCATGCTGGTGCAGACGTTGTACCACGGTGCATTAACAATACATCGCAGGATTTTATTTTGAACTGTTTGTATGATTTTGATACTTGTCTTCCTGGCACAACCCCAGAGCTGGCTACCATATGTCTATACAGGTTATGAGTCGATGCAGGTTTCAGGATTTCTTCGTATAGCAGCAGTTTGTTATGAATCGCTAGTTCAGATTGTCTCCCTAAGAGCCAATGCTATTTCTAAATTTTATGTTTAGTTCTTCTCTCTTCTTTTTATGTGTTCCTTCCATCTAAGTTTGGCATCTAAAGTCATGCCGAGATATTTAGCAGTGTTTGCATGCGGCACTACTATCGAGTTTATCATTATTTTGCTTCATTTAATTTGATTCGCCATTTCTTTGTCCAATTACATATCTGTGCCCTAATTCTCTAAAAACCAAGATAAATTATAACGTGTAAAAGTGAAAACCTTTACACACGAATAAAATTATCGTAGAAGTCTAGATTTATATTGGATATCGTGATGTTTTTTTTCAAGATAAAATGTAAAGTGGCAAGATAAGTTTATGTCAAAAAGTATCACCAACAATTTATCGTTGAATAACTTTACTTGATTGTGTAAAAGGCTTTCGTTTGGATATTATTAATAATTAATTGCGTGTTTTGATATTTTGGATTATAGTTTTATTTTAGAATTAAATAACCTCAAGCTCTAATAATTTAATTAACTGCGATACCTTACATAAAAAGTTATAAAATTAATTCAATTTTGAATGTAAATTTGTGAACTTAAATGGACTGTTATCTTTTACTTTTAGGTTTTCGATAGTAATGGTGTATGTGATTGTTCCGTATATTGGTCAGTTTCAGAACTCTCGAATTAAATTGTGTATTTCCGTAGGAAATTCTTCCATTTGCTTCATTCTGTATGTATGACAACGACTATGATAATCGACACTTACTTATACACAATCAACTTCCCAACCTTTACTTATACCAATGTTATCGTTGGAATGAAAATATTCTTTCAGTAAAGTTAAACATTCGAATATTTTACTCGATCGTCTTCATTCTTACCTATACTTTTGCTTAGTTTTATCTCCAGTCGTTCCACAAATACAACAAAACAAATAAATGTATTATTTATAATTTCATGTTTAAAGTAGGAAATAAAAAATTGCCTGTTTTAGAAGAAGAAGAAGACTTAAGGGGTAGAATATTTTAAAACAAAATGAACCGTAGATTACTTTTTCGTCATCGATTACAATCGGTGATGTTAATAAACACAACTAAGACCCTCTGATGCAGTGCAGAACTCAGCGCTGACCCACCGTCCACGTTAATGTACAGGTTGACATGGAGCTTGCAATGTGCAGGTGGTAGACTGTAGTTGTGTGCGTAGGTGAATAGGTGAATGGGTTAATGATGTGGCGTGAATGCGTGGTATCACAATGGGCTAATATGGGCCTAATTGTCAACCACTGAAACCTAGGGTGGATCGTAATTTTGTTATGACTTGCCCCACAGCAGAAAATGCTCTTTCACTCTCCACGCTTGTTGGTTTTATTGTGGACAAGTATTTTATAGCTAAATCTAAATAAATTCCAAGTCGCTTCTCCTCTAAAATGCAATCTACTTCCTTTTTTTATTATTTTCTCCAAAGACTTTTTTGTATTAATCTGCGCGCTCCCAAAATTTATTTCTTGTTTCTTCTGAATGGCGAGTTGTAATCTTTCTTTTATCGTGACCGGTGATGGATCGGAAACTATTTCTGGATAATCATCAGATGAATCAGTATCATTGTCAGCAATATTACGATCTACAATTTTCATACTTAAACGCTCAATAATGCTAAAAATTATTTTGACTATTGCAGTTTTACTTAGTAAATTAAATAAACCATAATTTCTATTATCAGTTGTCCTGCCGTAATCCATCGGATTTTGTAGAAACTGGAATACATCGGAATAATTGGTTTTTCGCTCTTTTATTCTAATTATTAGTTCACACTGTAATTCCTTACTAAGTGATAAATTCTGGTCAGATAATTCATCTAGCATGAGTTTAAGTGCGACATCTGCACTTAATAATGTAAAATCTTTTGAGCTTAACGATTCTACTGCCAATTTGATAGGTTCCAGTGCTTTTATAATTTCATTAATTCTGCTTAGTTCATGTTCTCAAAAGCTGACGTCGATATTTAAGTCTATCAAACTTTTTCGAACAGTAGATTTTAGTTTGAATAACCGTTCCAGCATAACCAATTTCATTTATGACGTGCTTTTGAAGTATACTGTCATTTTTGGTGGGTAAACAAATATCTTTACTACTCGTCGTATTTTATTGATAACCGGATATAAGTCGTCATGGGATATAAATATTATTACATAATCTTAAAACTATTATAAAATTGAAAAAAAATAAACTATTTCTTTTAGTTTTTCTAAAATTGTTTAAATGAAATTTATCGGTAAATATTTGATTTTTTACCAGTAATTCGGTAAAGAAATTTGGACGGTAAAACCGGTAAACCGATTTACCGTTTACCGGTAATGCAAACCCTAGCAAAAGCCATTTTAGTTGCTCAATTCTCTAATATAAATATCAAGTGTCTCAAGTAACTGATTTGACAACATCTAATGGATCAGTTCTCCACACAACAAGTAAAGCTTTCGACTTGGTGTGCACTCGTAATATTTTACTTGATCATTACACTTGCACAATTAAGAAAACCCACGAGTACAATAAATGTGATGGTCTATAGAAAATCTAAATTAGTTAACAAATTTCAGTTTATTGTTGTTTAATATTTCATTTAGAGTCACTATTAGCTCTCAACAATCTTTAAGTCTTATGCTTTAATGCTTTAAACCTAGATTATTTATTAATTTGTGTTTGAGAAATTGATAATTAACCCAAATTTAGAACAATAATGAATGAGTACAAATTAGGTTATGCATTAAAACTAACTTTTAACTAGCACTAAGGTGAAACAAGATATCTATTTCATAAAATCGATTTCAAACGAAGTTGATTGATCTAAGTCACACCTCCTTCTCGTCACCGATCCTTAACATTAACCTATACATTTTACTAAAAACTACAACTTCCTTCCATAACTAGACCTAAATAACAAATTAAAAAGAGTTTTAATTTCGGAAAACTCGCAGTGACTAACTAAATCGATGGTTAAATGAGCTTCGTTACTTAAAACTCATAGTTTTTTGTAGTGTACTCGAAATTCTAAAATTCTATTACGACAATCCCAGAATTGCAGAAAATATTCCAGAATCCAAGATCCGACTATTATACTTAGATATTGTTAACTCGCACGAGTAGAAAGTGCTAAATGGCGCATTTCGTCTTCAACAATGAAATACACTGAAACTAAGGTCTGGGGCGGTATGTTGTACCATCACTTCGAATCGAAAAAAGTCGAATCGAAAAAGTGAAAGTTGTATCATTTTTGCTTTTTGAAAATGAAACAACATACCGCCATTCGACTTTTTTCGAATTTCAATTCGAAGTGATGGAACAACATACCGCCCCTGCTTAACACAGATTTGATTGAATTTCAAAAATATATCGTAAATATAATTTACAGGATAATGTGATTTTGTAATTAGACTAAAGTATAACCTTTAAACGATTTAGAATATACAATATTAATCAAAATTGAACGGATCTATTGTACACGTCTTTACCATACGAAATATTTCGTTACCTATTTGACCGTAGTAATGTTCTTTTCAAACATTTGATTTGTTTTATATCTTTACCTAACCGTATCTTGATTGTTATTTCAAATAACTTCCGACTCCGACTATTTTTCATTGTAATTTTTGAGGCTTTGTGTGATTCTAGATGGCCTTGATGTATTTACAAGAATTTACGTTTCTAGAGATTGTATTGTTTTAGTTATTAAGGATATAAAAAAATTAAAATTTCGTTTTGACGTTTAATGTTATCTTGTTCATTTGACGACAATAGTTTTGTCTTGGGTAAAAAAAAAATGTTTAAAGAATACGATTTAAAAATCGTAAGATAATTTATTGTATACAATTTTCACCTGTAAAATTAGCCATACCACAATGAATAACAACTTGAACTATTGTTTGTCAACACATGCTATTTAGAATAACTTATATCCATAAAAGTAATTTTGAAATTTAAATGGGAACGATAGTTATGAGTCCTCAAAGTCTAAATATGAATCTACGTAATTCATGAGAGTGTGTTAAGTTTGATATTTTTTTATCGAAACCGTTTTAAATTTTATCTTGAAGTGCAATTAGAGAATGCGAATATTGTAAAAAGGTATTACATTTGAATTTATGGGCGGAATGTTGTACCATCACTTCGAATCGAAATTCGAAATAAGTCGAATGGCGGTATGTTGTATAATTTTCGAAAAGCAAAAATGATACAACTTTCACTTTTTCGATTCGACTTTTTTCGATTTCGATTCGAAGTGATGGTACAACATACCTCCCTATTTTACTTGTGAGATAGTCTTGATAACATCATCATTAATAAGCCCAGCCAGCTGATCGGGCGTAAATAGGAAAATTCGTCGATAATAAGGAAACTAATGGATCGTTTGCACCTTGCACGGCACCACACGCCGAAACAAAAAAAACAAATAAAAAAAAATACCCAAAACAAAATTACGTGATAACACGGAATACATTTTAAAGCCTTTATTCCACAATGAAACATATTTTTTCAGTAAAAAAAAGAGCGAGATAAAAATATAATTTCGCCACGTACCAAAACGAAACAAAAAAAAGTTCAGTAAAATTTACTGGGGGAAATGTTGCCATAAAAAGTGTGAAACCCAATACTTTTTATGGCAACATTTGTTGTCTTTGTCACTCTAACGTAATTTTAATATGTATACTCTCCTCTTTTCGGTTTCTCAGTATTTTTTACTGAAAAAATATGTTTCATTGTGGAATAAAGGCTATAAAGGCTTAATTGAGTACTTACAATTTGTTATTTTCCTGATGATACAATTGACTTCTAATAGCCAAGATGAATTGCAACTGTCCGTGCTTGAAGTTGACGTGATGATTAGAATTCCTGATAAAGTTAACGTGTCGATGTAAATACCTAATATAGCTGCCAGTACTCCGAACTTCCCGTAAAGCAAAACTCAGCCGAATTTGCAGTGCCCGAAAAAATTCCGAAATTAAAAACGGCTTTAATTGGTAGCAGCCGTAATTTCCGATGTTTTTAGATAATGATATTAATGGCCGTTGGTAAAATCGTTAAGAGTATAAGTGGCCGTAGTTTTTCCCAATGTTATTATTAGTCGTTGATAAAATTGCTGCATGGTTTGATCACGTCGGGGTCAAAAGTTTTAGTGGTTTGGAGCTTCCAGTAAGCTATTAAAAAAAATTCTAACGAAGAGTTGGTTTATACTCAACTAACCATTCCGGTGCTAGACAATTAAAATTAATTTATATAACGGATTTGGTACAAGGTGCAAAACGCCACAACTTTATTGAAAAAATTTGCATTATTTCGTTATATTTTGTTGTATGGCGTATGTATTTAGCGAATTAATTCGAAGTCTGAAAGCTTTATTTTTAGAGTTAACATATCTGAATTTTGTATGCCTTCAAATGAAGATCTTTATGCAAAATTCTGAATAAAGTGGTTGGTGGAATGTTAATAGATGAGAACCATGGCAAATTGAAGCTTTTGTACTCCCACTCACACTAGCCATTACAGCAGTAATATGAACATGATGGTAGAAGCGGTCTCCACAAATTTAGCAACAATTTTTCGAATTGCCGCAATTGACGGAAAATTTCAACGTTCTTCAATCGTATATCTCTCCATTTTTAATAACCAAAATGTTTCTACTTCTCATCTGTCTCATCTCATATGGCACTTTAGTACAAAAAATATAAATGGCGATAAATTACTTTACCGCCAAGCAATTTTACATATTTCATACGAACTGGTAGTTCGTCGGATTTAAACTTTCGTTCTCGATGGCCTCACGTAGGCGCAAGTGACTTAAGTAGCCTATCAAATCGAATATTTTGGTTGTAAAAAGAGTAAATGGAACTCTTTCGTTTGAGAAATTTGTAAGTCCCAGTCAAATCATATAAATTTCCGAAAAATAGCCGCAACTCATATTTCGATCCCTTACAACTTACATATATGAAAAGAGGTTCAAACATGCCATTCCCAGAACCATATGCAATACATTTTTCGTAATAAAGGTGTTCCATCTGTTAGTTTTTTTATATTAAAAAGAAACACATAATGTATGTTGGAAATTCAATTTTTTTTATTGAAAATGAAAGTTGGTTCTATTTTATTTTTAAACCCTCAAAGAAAATAATCTAACGGTGTCAAATCCCATGATCTTCTTGGGGACGAATTGACATCATAATTTCTTAAAATTAAGCCATCATGACATGTGGCGCCCTCTTGTTGAAACCAAAGATCATCTAAATCCATTTCGTCCAATTTTGGCCCCAAAGTACAACTGTTACTGTCTCACGAGCACGTTAATTTCGTAATAAGTTTTGATAACCAAAACGCTTTGTTATGTTGTAAACGAACATATGGCAAAAAAAGGCATAGTTTTGACTTTTAATTAAAAAAAAATTTTTAGTAAAAAAAAATTTCGGGTTTGCCACCAATTAATTTTTTTTTTGAGTGTTGGCAAAAAACCAACAGATGCAGCTTTATAAACCGAGATCCATTCTAATCGAGTGACAAATCTGTTAATTTTCATTTTCTAGAACCTCACACAGATTTCATATAAGACCATGAGATCTCATATATCCCTTTTCCGGCGCTCGATCACAACTCTGCGCGTTAAAATTGTGCACGAAAGAGAATCATGGAAAAAAACAATACAATGTCTATTGTTATTTACATGCAAGGACTTATATAGAAACAAACAAAAATTTTTGTCTGGCCGGAAAAGAGATATGTAAGCTCCCACACAATGGGAACTCATATTGGAATCCATTTTTTTTAATATGCTGTCTTTATTTTGCTTGGTTGATTTAACCACATCATCAAAATTGTGTATATTTTTTTTGCAAGACTATGTTATGTCATGTTTACTTATTTCTTAATTTTATTGATTCAGGTTATATTTTCTAGGTTCAACTTTGTTTCACTATGCACTATTGATTGTCATAATGTATTTTTTGTTTTTTACACTGTAATATCCATACGATTACACTGTTACTGTTAGCTTTATTGTATTTTTTTTTTGTGATTTTAAATTTTGATTTCCCTATCATTTACCATGTTAGGGATAACTTGAATCCGGTAACTTCTTCGTTTTCCCCCTTTACCTACAAAACCGGTTTTGTCTTGGATTCTTTCTTTTTTAAACTAAAATTTTGGTACATAGTTTCAAAACACACCAACACAAACAAAAATGAAATAAAAAATTCTCAAGGTTATTTTTTGTATTTTTTTTAGTTTGATTTTGTTTTTGAGCCATGCGCATAACCATAGAAAAAAAGTTTACCATAGATTTCTCATTTGTATAAAACGAGAGATAAAAATGAAATTCCAATGTCATGATTGTATTTGTGATTTTACATTGTGCGCAATGTAAAGTCACAAATACAATCATGACATTGGAATTTCATTCGTTTTATACAAATGAGAAATCTATGTTAAACTTATTTTTCTATGGCATAACAAAACAAAAATTTTAATGTTATTAAAAATTCGAATTCAAATAATAAAAAAATAAAATAGAATTTAATTAAATGAGTTTTAATTAAACGATTAAAAAATGGATGATACATAAAATTAAATGATTAATAAAATTAGTTTAGTTTTTGTTATCATTTTACACAAACACATAGAAAATTTAAAGTTACCGGATTTAAATAAAATGTGTGTGGACGTAAAGGGTATAAGCCATAAAAGTTACCAGATTCTGGTTACCGTAGTATGAATATGCACATTAGGAAATTATAGATTTCAACATAATCTTCTACTTTTTCTTCCTGTAGACTTTGAAGTTTTTTTCTTCTATTATTCTATGTTTTTTCCTCTGTTCTTCGTATTTCCGTCCGTTGTACCACAAACGTCGCATCTTTCGCCGTCTACTTTTTTGATCAGCTGCCCTATTCCTGAATACGATACGAAAACGAAAATATAAAATTCACATTTGAATTAAATCAGATTCGTACGATTCTTATTTAAAATTGAATAGGAATCTCGTACTTCCGTATCGTATTCTGGAATAGAGCCCCTGCAGTTTTAAATATTTGGTGTCGAACGTGTTGTTTATTCTCAACCTCGTCATTGTTTTTGCTAGTCCCACTTGTAGCTCCCCTCTTATTGAACCAAGGTTGGTCTCTTATTATTCTATTCGTGTTTTCTCTGTGTTGTCTGCCTTTCTGCATCATCTCTTTTAAAAATCTCGTCTTCCATTCGTTGTATGTTTTATTTTTGAATATTCTTGTTATTCCTTCCACAGATATTTTTATTTTATAGGTCCCATTTGACTGAGCACCCTGTTTTGCTGCCTTGTCGGCCTCGTCGTTTCCTACTATTCCTCTGTTGCCTGTGGATGTCCATATGATAGTCGTTTTATTTTGTATCGTGTTGCAGCGTTGCTTATTTTGGCTTCATAGTATTTTATTTTGATTGTCTTGTTCTGGAGTGCTTTGCAGGTGTTTAATGAATCTGTGAGGATCACTATTTCCGAAACGTTGTTTCTGGCTACCTTTTTCATTGCCTCATACATCGCTTTCTGAGTATCCGTTGTAGATACCTATTCTTCTATTGCCATTTACGATAGAGCCATCGGTGTATACACCCTGTTCAGCGTTTTGTATTTGTCCATCAATTCCTTTAGTTTGAATTCCCATTGAATGCTGTGTGTCTTTTTTGTGTTTTTACAGTCTCGTGGAGTTGCGTGTCTACCTTCATGTATTCCTTTGTATCTCATTTTTGGTTTGAACTGATTTTTCTCCATTTCGGTATTTTTTCAATAATGTTTCCTGTTGCTCTATTATCTCATTCATGGTTTTGGATGAGTTCTTCTTTTAGATCTTTTTTCCTGTTTCTTCTAAATTTGTATGTTTCTATTTTAAGATCGATCGGGATGTCCCCTGCTTCAGCGATAATGTCTGTTACTGGCGTCCTGCTCGTCAGATCCAGACAAATCTTCAGGCTTCTGTATATTATTACCTTTTTTAGTTTTTCTCCGTTTGTTTCCCTTTCACTAATATTGCGCTGTACCTCAATCTACTTTCGATTAGGCTCTTATGCAGGTTCAGCAATGTCGATGTCGATATATTTCTATTGATTAAGAAATTGTACATCCTGCTAATGATTTCTTTTGGTATCCTTTTTCTTTCCATTATTTCCACTAGATTTACAGTGCTGACATTATCGAAAGCTTTTTCAATGTCTAGATATATGATTGTTGTTGTTTTTTTCTCTTCTTTGTTTTTTTCGATGATTGATATTAGCTTGTTAATCATTTCTGTGTAGCTTCTCTTTCTCCTCAAACGTGTTTAGCCTTGTCTTTATCATTTTGCTTGTAATTTTGGCGAACGTCTGATACAGATGAATGTCCCTGTAATTTTCTATAAGCTTGCTGTCCTTGTTTGCTGCTCTTGGGATCACCAAGATTTTTATTTCTTTCCAGCTTTTGGGGTAAACTTGTTCCTTCCATGTTTTAGTGATAAGCTTGGTCATTTTTGATATGTGGTGGTTGGGCAGGGATTTTAGTAGTTTAGTACACTGAATTATATATTCCTCGCATATGTTGCTGTATGTTGGATGTTTTTCACCGTTTCTGCGCAGTTGTTGCATCTCTTTTTCTCTCTGCAGTATTTCGCCATGTGGCCATAAATAAGACATTTCTTGCACATAACAGGCTTGTAAATTGCTATCTCCGTCGGAAGGGGATTGGCTCTGAACGTTATCTTGATCGCCTGAGTAGGTTCTGCTGTTTTCTCTTGGTTGTTCCATCTAGTTATTCTCTCCAGATTTATCACCTTTGCGTTAGCTTTTATGTTGTTTTTCATTTTTTTCAGGTCGATGTTAATTTGCATTTCGTTTATGTATCCGATTGTTTTTAGCATATAATTTAGGATATATTAGTTATACATGTAAAGCCTTCGTATTTCAACCCTGTTGAGAATCTTGTTAGCTCTTTCCACCTCGCTTATTTGAATTTTCACTCTATTCTTTCCCAATTGGCGAACGTAAATTATGGCTCCAAAATTCAACGAATTTAGCCTTTCCGCAATTTCCAAATCCTCGATGCCTTTTTTCTCAATTATTATCATGTAGAGTACTTTGTCCCCTGGTGCGTATCGGTTGTTTTTGTATTTGTCTGTTTCTTCCTTTTTATTGTTCGTAACACTCGTGTTTAATAATTCTTTTTCCTTCTCTGTGTCTTTTGATTTTTATGTTTGGTTATTATTTAATTTTACTGTATCTTCATCCATTTTATTCACTTTATTTATTTCTGTTTTCGTCAGATTGCTGTTCCGGTTATTGCCGCTAATCGAATCCGCTAAAATTCGTGTCATCTTCCGATATCGATCCCTCGTCATGGTTTCTATCGCTATCGTCTTTAATTCCCATCTTATTTGTTGTGTTATGCTCCTTTATGTTTACTTTTAATTTTATTTTATTTTCAAAATCTGTGACATTGTCGTTCGCTTTTAGTATTTTCCTTTTACCACCATTTTTCCAAAATGGACGCCTCCGTGTCCTCCACGCCGCATTTTAATGTTATTATACAAAAGGTGTATGTCATTATATGTTTTTATTTTCTATTGTTTATAAACAGAAACTGTTTAAATTGTTTTAATTAAATTAAATTAAAAAATACACACCAAAAAATTTTCAAACAAACGATTATCCAAATTGCAATTGTGGAATCCAATTTTCAAAATGCAAAATTTGCTTCACAATGGCTTAGTTCTATTAAATTTCTAATTTTCCATAGTCAAATGTTCAACCCATTTTCATAATATAAACAGAGGTTTATTTCAATTAGATGAAAACCGCTTAATTCCATTAAAAATGGTAACTCTTCATATTCAGAACTTACATTGGAATACAATTTTCATCATATAACCCGAAGTTAATTTTAATTTGTTGAATAGTGGCTGAGATAGAAATGTCCGGGTTCCATTCAAATTTCACTAATTTGCTATTTTTGCAGAACCTAATCCGAATCCCATTTTATAATCTCAATTTTATTCTACACCATTTTTCGAATGGCTTAGGCGCTTCATTCAGTTTGACTGATTTTCAGTTTCCTTCCGGAATCCTGTAAAAATCATAAAATCCACAAAATAGGAAATTGATTAATACCGAAAAAAAAGCAGGCCACCAAAGTTCATTACAATATCCCATGTCCAGTCACCGTACAAATTTATCTTGATAGGTTAGTAAAAAGCCTACTTAGTTCCTTGTCTTCGTTGACCATATTTCAGAATTATCTCCAAAAATTATTTTAAAATCTAATTTTCATATTGGTCGATTAAAAATATCCTAGTTTAATCCTAATTGACCCAAACGCCAGAACTAATTTTAGAGTCCCATTTCCATCCACCATACCCAATTTCATCTTGTTTTGCTATTTTTTATTTATTATAGTATAGTTCTTCCCATGTTGATAATTTTCCAGAACTTTCTCCAAAAATTATTTTAGAATAATATTTCCATATACCATAGGTTAATAAATGGTTTAGTTCCATAATAGTTGGCCATACTACAGAAGTATCTTTAAAAATTATTTCAGAATCCCATTTCCATTCACAATGCAAAATTTTATCCTAATCGGTTACTAAATGGACTAGCTCCTTCCCAGTTGGCCATATTTCAAAACCGTCTGCAAAAATTATTTCAGAATCAAATTTCCATTCACCATTTCCAATTTTTCTTGTTCGTCCCAGGTTGGCCCAGGTTCTTCCCAGTTAGTCGTATTCGAGTATTTTCTATCTGAATTTATTTTAGAATCCTATTTCCATCTGCGACACCAAAAATAATATTAAAGAAATTTTTCCGAGTTCAGATCCAACGCAATCGATTGCTGGTGCTCGGATCCCACTTTCAATTTTCACGAAAATCGTCCGAATCCCATGATGCCAATAAACCTTCCAAAATATTCCGAGAATTGAATATGAAAAGCTTTTTGTAATTTTTATGGCAAAAAACAGCAACCTCTTGATAAATTTGGGGAAAAATTGGAATTTTTATTTTGAAATTGGACAGCATATGGTTTTGAGTGCTTAGAATGTCAACCTGATTTAGAAATAATGAGCAAATTATTTACGTAAAGTGCAATATTTCCGTTTCAAGCATGAACATCTAAAAAAAATTAAATCAATGATTATAGGTAAACTAGAGAATGTGTTAAACAAATTTAAACGCAGCTTCATTCAAAATTAGCTTACTTTCCACAATTGAGCAAATATTCCGAGAATTCAACACAACACGAAAAGTTTTTATAATTTTTGTGGCAAAATACTGTAAACTGCTAAATTTTACGAAAAAGTTAAACTTTTATTTTAACAAAATTAAACGACACGTGATTTTAAGTTCTGTCAAGCTGGTTTAGAAATAATGAGAAAATTAATTATTTATGGGAAGTGCAGTATTTCGGTTTCAAGCTTGATCATCTATAAAACTTCAATCATTGGTTATAGGTAAACTAGGCAATGTGTTGATCCAATTTAAACTTCTCACCATTCAAAATTAAATTCCCTTTAACAGTTGAGCAAATATTGCGAGCATTGAAAGAAAAAATCTTTTTCTAATTTTTGAGCCAGAAAAGCAGCAATTTGTACCTCTTGCTAAATTTGAGGAAAAATTAAAATTTTTTATTTTAACAAAATTGATCGGCGTATGATTTTAGGTGCTTTAGGTTCAATTTAAACGACACAATTTATATAATTCACAGGTACAATGCAAATTCACCGCAGTGTTTCATCAATGGACTATCACGAATATGCAGATATTCACCAACGTTTGATCAAGGATACCATACACTGGTCTCGCCATCTCCTACTGGCCAACAAACACCCGGACCCTGGATTAATAATAATAAACGAAGTACGAATTATCGTTCAGGCGATGCCTTTGATCGACTGCCCGATGAAATCATCCTTAAAATATTTAACTGGTTAGATAATTGTGAATTATGTAAAATAGCAAGAGTATGCCGTAGATTTGAAACGCTAATATGGAAACCAATTTTATGGAAAGTTATTAGATTGAAAAGTAAGTCAAAATCTTAATATATACCATAAAATTTTTAAATCGCACTAAATGATTGTGTATTTTTATTTCAGATAATATGGAAGGTGATAAGGCCCTAAAAATTATATGTAAACGACTGTGTCGACAGAAACGTAATGCTAGTTGTTTAGGCGTAGAGCACATTTTATTAAGTGATGGTTGTAAAGTAACTGATAAAGGATTAGATCTTATTAGTCGAAAATGTCCCGAATTAACGCATTTACAAATTCAATTTAGCGCCAGTGTCACAAATTCATCCCTTAACAATGTTTTGACACAGTGTACAAATTTACAACATTTAGATATTACAGGTAAATTTTAAATTACACATTTTGAACTTGAGGGTGCGCAACTAACTCGTTACAAATATATTTTATTAGGTTGCTTACAAATTACACATTTAGATACACATCCTAGTTTAGATGATCAAATCACAAATAGAAGACTACTACTGCAATATTTAGATTTAACAGATTGTACGGCGGTCTCCGACAATGGATTAAAGGTGATCGTTAAAAATTGTCCTCAATTAATATTCGTATACTTAAGGCGATGCATTCAAATCACAGATGTTGGTCTTAAACATTTGCCCAGCTTTTGTGTTGCTCTGCGTGAATTAAGCGTTTCGGATTGCTCGAATATAACGGATTTTGGACTTTATGAATTAGCTAAATTAGGTGCTACGCTGCGATATTTATCGGTTGCTAAATGCGATAAGATTTCGGATGCTGGCTTAAAAGTTATTGCTAGAAGATGCTATAAATTGCGATATTTAAATGCCAGGGGATGCGAAGCCGTTAGTGACGATTCAATAACTGTTCTAGCAAAATCGTGTCCACGGTTACGGGCGCTAGATATTGGAAAATGTGATGTAAGTGATACGGGGCTGAGAGCGTTGGCCGAAAGTTGTCCAAATTTAAAAAAATTAGGTTTAAGAAATTGCGATATGATCACTGATATAGGGGTTCAGTGTATAGCTTATTACTGCCGTGGTTTGCAACAATTAAATATACAAGATTGTCAAATCACAATAGAAGGATATCGTGCTGTGAAAAAATATTGTAAGCGATGTGTCATAGAACACACAAATCCCGGATTCTGTTAATATATAATAAATAATATATAAATACAAATTATAGCAATTATTGCCTTTGTTTTTAATTAATACGTTTTAATAATAATTATGTTTAATTTAGCAACTTATTATAGGTAATTAATTTTGAATCTAAAAAATTGAAAATAAAATTTTTATATATAAATTATTAGAAAATTTAAATTATTACATATTTTTGTTTTAAAAACAAAAGGATCAATTTATATATATAAATTTGTAAATAAAATTTTTGTAAATAAACCGAACTTAAAAAATAAATCATCTAATAAATTTTCTTTCATTATTTCCGGTAGGATTCGAAAATCAGGGATTTTCGCAAAAAATTGAAAACTTTTTTTTTGTTGAAATTCCGGTTCAAAATGATTATGGGTAATGTATATGATACGTTGGACATGAAAATACCGGTAGGACGCATAAAGAGAGTTCGGGTATTGGAATTTTCGTATTTTGAAATTCGATCACATTTGTAAGGTCATGGCCTTACTTTTTTTGAACCGATAAAATTTATTGTCGCCGATTCCGAATGTTTTGTGCATTTTGGATTATTTAGGATATTTTAGGTAGATCAACGTTTAATTTGCTGTAATATGTCGCCTCATTCGCCTGCAATCCACGTTCGATTACAAATGTGATCGAATTTCAAAATACGAAAATTCCAATACCCGAACTCTCTTTATGCGTCCTACCGGTATTTTCATGTCCAACGTATCATATACATTACCCATAATCATTTTGAACCGGAATTTCAACAAAAAAAAATTTTCAATTTTTTGCGAAAATCCATGATGGTTAACTTTAGCCTTACTTTTTTTGAACCGATAAAATTTATTGTCGCCGATTCCGAATGTTTTGTGCATTTTGGATTATTTAGGATATTTTAAGTAGATCAACGTTTAATTTGCTGTAATATGTCGCCTCATTCGCCTGCAATCCACGTTCGATTACAAATGTGATCGAATTTCAAAATACGAAAATTCCAATACCCGAACTCTCTTTATGCGTACTACCAGTAGTTTCATGTCCAACGTATCATATACATTACCCATAATCATTTTGAACCGGAATTTCAACAAAAAAAAATTTTCAATTTTTTGCGAAAATCCATGATGGTTAGCCTTACTTTTTTTGAACCGATAAAATTTATTGTCGCCGATTCCGAATGTTTTGTGCATTTTGGATTATTTAGGATATTTTAGGTAGATCAACGTTTAATTTGCTGTAGTATGTCGCCTCATTCGCCTGCAATCCACGTTCGATTACAAATGTGATCGAATTTCAAAATACGAAAATTCCAATACCCGAACTCTCTTTATGCGTCCTACCGGTATTTTCATGTCCAACGTATCATATACATTACCCATAATCATTTTGAACCGGAATTTCAACAAAACAAAATTTTCAATTTTTTGCGAAAATCCATGATGGTTAAGCCTTACTTTTTTGAACCGATAAAATTTATTGTCGCCGATTCCGAATGTTTTGTGCATTTTGGATTATTTAGGATATTTTAGGTAGATCAACGTTTAATTTGCTGTAATATGTCGCCTCATTCGCCTGCAATCCACGTTCGATTACAAATGTGATCGAATTTCAAAATACGAAAATTCCAATACCCGAACTCTCTTTATGCGTCCTACCGGTATTTTCATGTCCAACGTATCATATACATTACCCATAATCATTTTGAACCGGAATTTCAACAAAAAAAAATTTTCAATTTTTTGCGAAAATCCATGATGGTTAAGCCTTACTTTTTTTGAACCGATAAAATTTATTGTCGCCGATTCCGAATGTTTTGTGCATTTTGGATTATTTAGGATATTTTAGGTAGATCAACGTTTAATTTGCTGTAGTATGTCGCCTCATTCGCCTGCAATCCACGTTCGATTACAAATGTGATCGAATTTCAAAATACGAAAATTCCAATACCCGAACTCTCTTTATGCGTCCTACCGGTATTTTCATGTCCAACGTATCATATACATTACCCATAATCATTTTGAACCGGAATTTCAACAAAACAAAATTTTCAATTTTTTGCGAAAATCCATGATGGTTAAGCCTTACTTTTTTGAACCGATAAAATTTATTGTCGCCGATTCCGAATGTTTTGTGCATTTTGGATTATTTAGGATATTTTAGGTAGATCAACGTTTAATTTGCTGTAATATGTCGCCTCATTCGCCTGCAATCCACGTTCGATTACAAATGTGATCGAATTTCAAAATACGAAAATTCCAATACCCGAACTCTCTTTATGCGTCCTACCGGTATTTTCATATCCAACGTATCATATACATTACCCATAATCATTTTGAACCGGAATTTCAACAAAAAAAAATTTTCAATTTTTTGCGAAAATCCATGATGGTTAACCTTACTTTTTTTGAACCGATAAAATTTATTGTCGCCGATTCCGAATGTTTTGTGCATTTTGGATTATTTAGGATATTTTAGGTAGATCAACGTTTAATTTGCTGTAATATGTCGCCTCATTCGCCTGCAATCCACGTTCGATTACAAATGTGATCGAATTTCAAAATACGAAAATTCCAATACCCGAACTCTCTTTATGCGTACTACCAGTAGTTTCATGTCCAACGTAACATATACATTACCCATGATCATTTTGAACCGGAATTTCAACAAAAATTTTTTTTCAATTTTTTGCGAAAATCCATGATGGTTGTTAGCCTTACTTTTTTTGAACCGATAAAATTTATTGTCGCCGATTCCGAATGTTTTCTGCATTTTGGATTATTTAGGATATTTTAGGTAGATCAACGTTTAATTTGCTGTAATATGTCGCCTCATTCGCCTGCAATCCACGTTCGATTACAAATGTGATCGAATTTCAAAATACGAAAATTCCAATACCCGAACTCTCTTTATGCGTCCTACCGGTATTTTCATGTCCAACGTATCATATACATTACCCATAATCATTTTGAACCGGAATTTCAACAAAAAAAAATTTTCAATTTTTTGCGAAAATCCATGATGGTTAGCCTTACTTTTTTTGAACCGATAAAATTTATTGTCGCCGATTCCAAATGTTTTGTGCATTTTGGATTATTTAGGATATTTTAGGTAGATCAACGTTTAATTTGCTGTAATATGTCGCCTCATTCGCCTGCAATCCACGTTCGATTACAAATGTGATCGAATTTCAAAATACGAAAATTCCAATACCCGAACTCTCTTTATGCGTCCTACCGGTAGTTTCATGTCCAACGTAACATATACATTACCCATGATCATTTTGAACCGGAATTTCAACAAAATTTTTTTTTCAATTTTTTGCGAAAATCCATGATGGTTGTTAGCCTTACTTTTTTTGAACCGATAAAATTTATTGTCGCCGATTCCGAATGTTTTCTGCATTTTGGATTATTTAGAATATTTTAAGTAGATCAACGTTTAATTTGCTGTAATATGTCGCCTCATTCGCCTGCAATCCACGTTCGATTACAAATGTGATCGAATTTCAAAATACGAAAATTCCAATACCCGAACTCTCTTTATGCGTCCTACCGGTATTTTCATGTCCAACGTATCATATACATTACCCATAATCATTTTGAACCGGAATTTCAACAAAAAAAAAAATTTCAATTTTTTGCGAAAATCCATGATGGTTAGCCTTACTTTTTTTGAACCGATAAAATTTATTGTCGCCGATTCCAAATGTTTTGTGCATTTTGGATTATTTAGGATATTTTAGGTAGATCAACGTTTAATTTGCTGTAATATGTCGCCTCATTCGCCTGCAATCCACGTTCGATTACAAATGTGATCGAATTTCAAAATACGAAAATTCCAATACCCGAACTCTCTTTATGCGTCCTACCGGTAGTTTCATGTGAAACGTGTCATATACATTACCCATAATCATTTTGAACCGGAATTTCAACAAAAAAAAGTTTTCAATTTTTTGCGAAAATCCATGATGGTTAGCCTTACTTTTTTTGAACCGATAAAATTTATTGTCGCCGATTCCAAATGTTTTGTGCATTTTGGATTATTTAGGATATTTTAGGTAGATCAACGTTTAATTTGCTGTAATATGTCGCCTCATTCGCCTGCAATCCACGTTCGATTACAAATGTGATCGAATTTCAAAATACGAAAATTCCAATACCCGAACTCTCTTTATGCGTCCTACCGGTATTTTCATGTCCAACGTATCATATACATTACCCATAATCATTTTGAACCGGAATTTCAACAAAAAAAAATTTTCAATTTTTTGCGAAAATCCATGATGGTTAGCCTTACTTTTTTTGAACCGATAAAATTTATTGTCGCCGATTCCAAATGTTTTGTGCATTTTGGATTATTTAGGATATTTTAGGTAGATCAACGTTTAATTTGCTGTAATATGTCGCCTCATTCGCCTGCAATCCACGTTCGATTACAAATGTGATCGAATTTCAAAATACGAAAATTCCAATACCCGAACTCTCTTTATGCGTCCTACCGGTATTTTCATGTCCAACGTATCATATACATTACCCATAATCATTTTGAACCGGAATTTCAACAAAAAAAAATTTTCAATTTTTTGCGAAAATCCATGATGGCTAGCCTTACTTTTTTTGAACCGATAAAATTTATTGTCGCCGATTCCAAATGTTTTGTGCATTTTGGATTATTTAGGATATTTTAGGTAGATCAACGTTTAATTTGCTGTAATATGTCGCCTCATTCGCCTGCAATCCACGTTCGATTACAAATGTGATCGAATTTCAAAATACGAAAATTCCAATACCCGAACTCTCTTTATGCGTCCTACCGGTAGTTTCATGTGAAACGTGTCATATACATTACCCATAATCATTTTGAACCGGAATTTCAACAAAAAAAAATTTTCAATTTTTTGCGAAAATCCATGATGGTGCCTTACTTTTTTTGAACCGATAAAATTTATTGTCGCCGATTCCAAATGTTTTGTGCATTTTGGATTATTTAGGATATTTTAGGTAGATCAACGTTTAATTTGCTGTAATATGTCGCCTCATTCGCCTGCAATCCACGTTCGATTACAAATGTGATCGAATTTCAAAATACGAAAATTCCAATACCCGAACTCTCTTTATGCGTCCTACCGGTATTTTCATGTCCAACGTATCATATACATTACCCATAATCATTTTGAACCGGAATTTCAACAAAAAAAAGTTTTCAATTTTTTGCGAAAATCCATGATGGTTAGCCTTACTTTTTTTGAACCGATAAAATTTATTGTCGCCGATTCCAAATGTTTTGTGCATTTTGGATTATTTAGGATATTTTAGGTAGATCAACGTTTAATTTGCTGTAATATGTCGCCTCATTCGCCTGCAATCCACGTTCGATTACAAATGTGATCGAATTTCAAAATACGAAAATTCCAATACCCGAACTCTCTTTATGCGTCCTACCGGTATTTTCATGTCCAACGTATCATATACATTACCCATAATCATTTTGAACCGGAATTTCAACAAAAAAAAATTTCAATTGTTTGCGAAAATCCATGATGGTTAGCCTTACTTTTTTTGAACCGATAAAATTTATTGTCGCCGATTCCAAATGTTTTGTGCATTTTGGATTATTTAGGATATTTTAGGTAGATCAACGTTTAATTTGCTGTAATATGTCGCCTCATTCGCCTGCAATCCACGTTCGATTACAAATGTGATCGAATTTCAAAATACGAAAATTCCAATACCCGAACTCTCTTTATGCGTCCTACCGGTATTTTCATGTCCAACGTATCATATACATTACCCATAATCATTTTGAACCGGAATTTCAACAAAAAAAAGTTTTCAATTTTTTGCGAAAATCCATGATGGTTAGCCTTACTTTTTTTGAACCGATAAAATTTATTGTCGCCGATTCCAAATGTTTTGTGCATTTTGGATTATTTAGGATATTTTAGGTAGATCAACGTTTAATTTGCTGTAATATGTCGCCTCATTCGCCTGCAATCCACGTTCGATTACAAATGTGATCGAATTTCAAAATACGAAAATTCCAATACCCGAACTCTCTTTATGCGTCCTACCGGTAGTTTCATGTGAAACGTGTCATATACATTACCCATAATCATTTTGAACCGGAATTTCAACAAAAAAAAGTTTTCAATTTTTTGCGAAAATCCATGATAGCCTTACTTTTTTTGAACCGATAAAATTTATTGTCGCCGATTCCAAATGTTTTGTGCATTTTGGATTATTTAGGATATTTTAGGTAGATCAACGTTTAATTTGCTGTAATATGTCGCCTCATTCGCCTGCAATCCACGTTCGATTACAAATGTGATCGAATTTCAAAATACGAAAATTCCAATACCCGAACTCTCTTTATGCGTCCTACCGGTAGTTTCATGTGAAACGTGTCATATACATTACCCATAATCATTTTGAACCGGAATTTCAACAAAAAAAAGTTTTCAATTTTTTGCGAAAATCCATGATGGTGTTAGCCTTACTTTTTTTGAACCGATAAAATTTATTGTCGCCGATTCCAAATGTTTTGTGCATTTTGGATTATTTAGGATATTTTAGGTAGATCAACGTTTAATTTGCTGTAATATGTCGCCTCATTCGCCTGCAATCCACGTTCGATTACAAATGTGATCGAATTTCAAAATACGAAAATTCCAATACCCGAACTCTCTTTATGCGTCCTACCGGTATTTTCATGTCCAACGTATCATATACATTACCCATAATCATTTTGAACCGGAATTTCAACAAAAAAAAATTTTCAATTTTTTGCGAAAATCCATGATGGTTAGCCTTACTTTTTTTGAACCGATAAAATTTATTGTCGCCGATTCCAAATGTTTTGTGCATTTTGGATTATTTAGGATATTTTAGGTAGATCAACGTTTAATTTGCTGTAATATGTCGCCTCATTCGCCTGCAATCCACGTTCGATTACAAATGTGATCGAATTTCAAAATACGAAAATTCCAATACCCGAACTCTCTTTATGCGTCCTACCGGTAGTTTCATGTGAAACGTGTCATATACATTACCCATAATCATTTTGAACCGGAATTTCAACAAAAAAAAGTTTTCAATTTTTTGCGAAAATCCATGATGGTTAGCCTTACTTTTTTTGAACCGATAAAATTTATTGTCGCCGATTCCAAATGTTTTGTGCATTTTGGATTATTTAGGATATTTTAGGTAGATCAACGTTTAATTTGCTGTAATATGTCGCCTCATTCGCCTGCAATCCACGTTCGATTACAAATGTGATCGAATTTCAAAATACGAAAATTCCAATACCCGAACTCTCTTTATGCGTCCTACCGGTATTTTCATGTCCAACGTATCATATACATTACCCATAATCATTTTGAACCGGAATTTCAACAAAAAAAAATTTCAATTGTTTGCGAAAATCCATGATGGTTAGCCTTACTTTTTTTGAACCGATAAAATTTATTGTCGCCGATTCCAAATGTTTTGTGCATTTTGGATTATTTAGGATATTTTAGGTAGATCAACGTTTAATTTGCTGTAATATGTCGCCTCATTCGCCTGCAATCCACGTTCGATTACAAATGTGATCGAATTTCAAAATACGAAAATTCCAATACCCGAACTCTCTTTATGCGTCCTACCGGTATTTTCATGTCCAACGTATCATATACATTACCCATAATCATTTTGAACCGGAATTTCAACAAAAAAAAGTTTTCAATTTTTTGCGAAAATCCATGATGGTTAGCCTTACTTTTTTTGAACCGATAAAATTTATTGTCGCCGATTCCAAATGTTTTGTGCATTTTGGATTATTTAGGATATTTTAGGTAGATCAACGTTTAATTTGCTGTAATATGTCGCCTCATTCGCCTGCAATCCACGTTCGATTACAAATGTGATCGAATTTCAAAATACGAAAATTCCAATACCCGAACTCTCTTTATGCGTCCTACCGGTATTTTCATGTCCAACGTATCATATACATTACCCATAATCATTTTGAACCGGAATTTCAACAAAAAAAAATTTCAATTGTTTGCGAAAATCCATGATGGTTAGCCTTACTTTTTTTGAACCGATAAAATTTATTGTCGCCGATTCCAAATGTTTTGTGCATTTTGGATTATTTAGGATATTTTAGGTAGATCAACGTTTAATTTGCTGTAATATGTCGCCTCATTCGCCTGCAATCCACGTTCGATTACAAATGTGATCGAATTTCAAAATACGAAAATTCCAATACCCGAACTCTCTTTATGCGTCCTACCGGTATTTTCATGTCCAACGTATCATATACATTACCCATAATCATTTTGAACCGGAATTTCAACAAAAAAAAGTTTTCAATTTTTTGCGAAAATCCATGATGGTTAGCCTTACTTTTTTTGAACCGATAAAATTTATTGTCGCCGATTCCAAATGTTTTGTGCATTTTGGATTATTTAGGATATTTTAGGTAGATCAACGTTTAATTTGCTGTAATATGTCGCCTCATTCGCCTGCAATCCACGTTCGATTACAAATGTGATCGAATTTCAAAATACGAAAATTCCAATACCCGAACTCTCTTTATGCGTCCTACCGGTAGTTTCATGTGAAACGTGTCATATACATTACCCATAATCATTTTGAACCGGAATTTCAACAAAAAAAAGTTTTCAATTTTTTGCGAAAATCCATGATGGTTAGCCTTACTTTTTTTGAACCGATAAAATTTATTGTCGCCGATTCCAAATGTTTTGTGCATTTTGGATTATTTAGGATATTTTAGGTAGATCAACGTTTAATTTGCTGTAATATGTCGCCTCATTCGCCTGCAATCCACGTTCGATTACAAATGTGATCGAATTTCAAAATACGAAAATTCCAATACCCGAACTCTCTTTATGCGTCCTACCGGTAGTTTCATGTGAAACGTGTCATATACATTACCCATAATCATTTTGAACCGGAATTTCAACAAAAAAAAGTTTTCAATTTTTTGCGAAAATCCATGATGGTGTTAGCCTTACTTTTTTTGAACCGATAAAATTTATTGTCGCCGATTCCAAATGTTTTGTGCATTTTGGATTATTTAGGATATTTTAGGTAGATCAACGTTTAATTTGCTGTAATATGTCGCCTCATTCGCCTGCAATCCACGTTCGATTACAAATGTGATCGAATTTCAAAATACGAAAATTCCAATACCCGAACTCTCTTTATGCGTCCTACCGGTATTTTCATGTCCAACGTATCATATACATTACCCATAATCATTTTGAACCGGAATTTCAACAAAAAAAAATTTTCAATTTTTTGCGAAAATCCATGATGGTTAGCCTTACTTTTTTTGAACCGATAAAATTTATTGTCGCCGATTCCAAATGTTTTGTGCATTTTGGATTATTTAGGATATTTTAGGTAGATCAACGTTTAATTTGCTGTAATATGTCGCCTCATTCGCCTGCAATCCACGTTCGATTACAAATGTGATCGAATTTCAAAATACGAAAATTCCAATACCCGAACTCTCTTTATGCGTCCTACCGGTAGTTTCATGTGAAACGTGTCATATACATTACCCATAATCATTTTGAACCGGAATTTCAACAAAAAAAAGTTTTCAATTTTTTGCGAAAATCCATGATGGTTAGCCTTACTTTTTTTGAACCGATAAAATTTATTGTCGCCGATTCCAAATGTTTTGTGCATTTTGGATTATTTAGGATATTTTAGGTAGATCAACGTTTAATTTGCTGTAATATGTCGCCTCATTCGCCTGCAATCCACGTTCGATTACAAATGTGATCGAATTTCAAAATACGAAAATTCCAATACCCGAACTCTCTTTATGCGTCCTACCGGTATTTTCATGTCCAACGTATCATATACATTACCCATAATCATTTTGAACCGGAATTTCAACAAAAAAAAATTTTCAATTTTTTGCGAAAATCCATGAGTTAGCCTTACTTTTTTTGAACCGATAAAATTTATTGTCGCCGATTCCAAATGTTTTGTGCATTTTGGATTATTTAGGATATTTTAGGTAGATCAACGTTTAATTTGCTGTAATATGTCGCCTCATTCGCCTGCAATCCACGTTCGATTACAAATGTGATCGAATTTCAAAATACGAAAATTCCAATACCCGAACTCTCTTTATGCGTCCTACCGGTATTTTCATGTCCAACGTATCATATACATTACCCATAATCATTTTGAACCGGAATTTCAACAAAAAAAAAATTTCAATTTTTTGCGAAAATCCATGATGGTTAGCCTTACTTTTTTTGAACCGATAAAATTTATTGTCGCCGATTCAAAATGTTTTGTGCATTTTGGATTATTTAGGATATTTTAGGTAGATCAACGTTTAATTTGCTGTAATATGTCGCCTCATTCGCCTGCAATCCACGTTCGATTACAAATGTGATCGAATTTCAAAATACGAAAATTCCAATACCCGAACTCTCTTTATGCGTCCTACCGGTATTTTCATGTCCAACGTATCATATACATTACCCATAATCATTTTGAACCGGAATTTCAACAAAAAAAAGTTTTCAATTTTTTGCGAAAATCCATGATGGTTAGCCTTACTTTTTTTGAACCGATAAAATTTATTGTCGCCGATTCCAAATGTTTTGTGCATTTTGGATTATTTAGGATATTTTAGGTAGATCAACGTTTAATTTGCTGTAATATGTCGCCTCATTCGCCTGCAATCCACGTTCGATTACAAATGTGATCGAATTTCAAAATACGAAAATTCCAATACCCGAACTCTCTTTATGCGTCCTACCGGTATTTTCATGTCCAACGTATCATATACATTACCCATAATCATTTTGAACCGGAATTTCAACAAAAAAAAATTTTCAATTTTTTGCGAAAATCCATGATGGTTAGCCTTACTTTTTTTGAACCGATAAAATTTATTGTCGCCGATTCCAAATGTTTTGTGCATTTTGGATTATTTAGGATATTTTAGGTAGATCAACGTTTAATTTGCTGTAATATGTCGCCTCATTCGCCTGCAATCCACGTTCGATTACAAATGTGATCGAATTTCAAAATACGAAAATTCCAATACCCGAACTCTCTTTATGCGTCCTACCGGTATTTTCATGTCCAACGTATCATATACATTACCCATAATCATTTTGAACCGGAATTTCAACAAAAAAAAGTTTTCAATTTTTTGCGAAAATCCATGATGGTTAGCCTTACTTTTTTTGAACCGATAAAATTTATTGTCGCCGATTCCAAATGTTTTGTGCATTTTGGATTATTTAGGATATTTTAGGTAGATCAACGTTTAATTTGCTGTAATATGTCGCCTCATTCGCCTGCAATCCACGTTCGATTACAAATGTGATCGAATTTCAAAATACGAAAATTCCAATACCCGAACTCTCTTTATGCGTCCTACCGGTAGTTTCATGTGAAACGTGTCATATACATTACCCATAATCATTTTGAACCGGAATTTCAACAAAAAAAAGTTTTCAATTTTTTGCGAAAATCCATGATGGTTAGCCTTACTTTTTTTGAACCGATAAAATTTATTGTCGCCGATTCCAAATGTTTTGTGCATTTTGGATTATTTAGGATATTTTAGGTAGATCAACGTTTAATTTGCTGTAATATGTCGCCTCATTCGCCTGCAATCCACGTTCGATTACAAATGTGATCGAATTTCAAAATACGAAAATTCCAATACCCGAACTCTCTTTATGCGTCCTACCGGTATTTTCATGTCCAACGTATCATATACATTACCCATAATCATTTTGAACCGGAATTTCAACAAAAAAAAATTTTCAATTTTTTGCGAAAATCCATGATGGTTAGCCTTACTTTTTTTGAACCGATAAAATTTATTGTCGCCGATTCCAAATGTTTTGTGCATTTTGGATTATTTAGGATATTTTAGGTAGATCAACGTTTAATTTGCTGTAATATGTCGCCCCATTCGCCTGCAATCCACGTTCGATTACAAATGTGATCGAATTTCAAAATACGAAAATTCCAATACCCGAACTCTCTTTATGCGTCCTACCGGTAGTTTCATGTGAAACGTGTCATATACATTACCCATAATCATTTTGAACCGGAATTTCAACAAAAAAAAGTTTTCAATTTTTTGCGAAAATCCATGATGGTTAGCCTTACTTTTTTTGAACCGATAAAATTTATTGTCGCCGATTCAAAATGTTTTGTGCATTTTGGATTATTTAGGATATTTTAGGTAGATCAACGTTTAATTTGCTGTAATATGTCGCCTCATTCGCCTGCAATCCACGTTCGATTACAAATGTGATCGAATTTCAAAATACGAAAATTCCAATACCCGAACTCTCTTTATGCGTCCTACCGGTAGTTTCATGTGAAACGTGTCATATACATTACCCATAATCATTTTGAACCGGAATTTCAACAAAAAAAAGTTTTCAATTTTTTGCGAAAATCCATGATGGTTAGCCTTACTTTTTTTGAACCGATAAAATTTATTGTCGCCGATTCCAAATGTTTTGTGCATTTTGGATTATTTAGGATATTTTAGGTAGATCAACGTTTAATTTGCTGTAATATGTCGCCTCATTCGCCTGCAATCCACGTTCGATTACAAATGTGATCGAATTTCAAAATACGAAAATTCCAATACCCGAACTCTCTTTATGCGTCCTACCGGTATTTTCATGTCCAACGTATCATACACATTACCCATAATCATTTTGAACCGGAATTTCAACAAAAAAAAATTTTCAATTTTTTGCGAAAATCCATGATGGTTAGCCTTACTTTTTTTGAACCGATAAAATTTATTGTCGCCGATTCCAAATGTTTTGTGCATTTTGGATTATTTAGGATATTTTAGGTAGATCAACGTTTAATTTGCTGTAATATGTCGCCTCATTCGCCTGCAATCCACGTTCGATTACAAATGTGATCGAATTTCAAAATACGAAAATTCCAATACCCGAACTCTCTTTATGCGTCCTACCGGTAGTTTCATGTGAAACGTGTCATATACATTACCCATAATCATTTTGAACCGGAATTTCAACAAAAAAAAGTTTTCAATTTTTTGCGAAAATCCATGATGGTTAGCCTTACTTTTTTTGAACCGATAAAATTTATTGTCGCCGATTCCAAATGTTTTGTGCATTTTGGATTATTTAGGATATTTTAGGTAGATCAACGTTTAATTTGCTGTAATATGTCGCCTCATTCGCCTGCAATCCACGTTCGATTACAAATGTGATCGAATTTCAAAATACGAAAATTCCAATACCCGAACTCTCTTTATGCGTCCTACCGGTAGTTTCATGTGAAACGTGTCATATACATTACCCATAATCATTTTGAACCGGAATTTCAACAAAAAAAAGTTTTCAATTTTTTGCGAAAATCCATGATGGTTAGCCTTACTTTTTTTGAACCGATAAAATTTATTGTCGCCGATTCCAAATGTTTTGTGCATTTTGGATTATTTAGGATATTTTAGGTAGATCAACGTTTAATTTGCTGTAATATGTCGCCTCATTCGACTGCAATCCACGTTCGATTACAAATGTGATCGAATTTCAAAATACGAAAATTCCAATACCCGAACTCTCTTTATTCGTCCTACCGGTAGTTTCATGTGAAACGTGTCATATACATTACCCATAATCATTTTGAACCGGAATTTCAACAAAAAAAAATTTTCAATTTTTTGCGAAAATCCATGATGGTTAGCCTTACTTTTTTTGAACCGATAAAATTTATTGTCGCCGATTCCAAATGTTTTGTGCATTTTGGATTATTTAGGATATTTTAGGTAGATCAACGTTTAATTTGCTGTAATATGTCGCCTCATTCGCCTGCAATCCACGTTCGATTACAAATGTGATCGAATTTCAAAATACGAAAATTCCAATACCCGAACTCTCTTTATGCGTCCTACCGGTATTTTCATGTCCAACGTATCATATACATTACCCATAATCATTTTGAACCGGAATTTCAACAAAAAAAAATTTTCAATTTTTTGCGAAAATCCATGATGGTTAGCCTTACTTTTTTTGAACCGATAAAATTTATTGTCGCCGATTCCAAATGTTTTGTGCATTTTGGATTATTTAGGATATTTTAGGTAGATCAACGTTTAATTTGCTGTAATATGTCGCCTCATTCGCCTGCAATCCACGTTCGATTACAAATGTGATCGAATTTCAAAATACGAAAATTCCAATACCCGAACTCTCTTTATGCGTCCTACCGGTATTTTCATGTCCAACGTATCATATACATTACCCATAATCATTTTGAACCGGAATTTCAACAAAAAAAAATTTTCAATTTTTTGCGAAAATCCATGATGGTTAGCCTTACTTTTTTTGAACCGATAAAATTTATTGTCGCCGATTCCAAATGTTTTGTGCATTTTGGATTATTTAGGATATTTTAGGTAGATCAACGTTTAATTTGCTGTAATATGTCGCCTCATTCGCCTGCAATCCACGTTCGATTACAAATGTGATCGAATTTCAAAATACGAAAATTCCAATACCCGAACTCTCTTTATGCGTCCTACCGGTAGTTTCATGTGAAACGTGTCATATACATTACCCATAATCATTTTGAACCGGAATTTCAACAAAAAAAAGTTTTCAATTTTTTGCGAAAATCCATGATGGTTAGCCTTACTTTTTTTGAACCGATAAAATTTATTGTCGCCGATTCCAAATGTTTTGTGCATTTTGGATTATTTAGGATATTTTAGGTAGATCAACGTTTAATTTGCTGTAATATGTCGCCTCATTCGCCTGCAATCCACGTTCGATTACAAATGTGATCGAATTTCAAAATACGAAAATTCCAATACCCGAACTCTCTTTATGCGTCCTACCGGTATTTTCATGTCCAACGTATCATATACATTACCCATAATCATTTTGAACCGGAATTTCAACAAAAAAAAATTTTCAATTTTTTGCGAAAATCCATGATGGTTAGCCTTACTTTTTTTGAACCGATAAAATTTATTGTCGCCGATTCCAAATGTTTTGTGCATTTTGGATTATTTAGGATATTTTAGGTAGATCAACGTTTAATTTGCTGTAATATGTCGCCTCATTCGCCTGCAATCCACGTTCGATTACAAATGTGATCGAATTTCAAAATACGAAAATTCCAATACCCGAACTCTCTTTATGCGTCCTACCGGTAGTTTCATGTGAAACGTGTCATATACATTACCCATAATCATTTTGAACCGGAATTTCAACAAAAAAAAGTTTTCAATTTTTTGCGAAAATCCATGATGGTTAGCCTTACTTTTTTTGAACCGATAAAATTTATTGTCGCCGATTCCAAATGTTTTGTGTATTTTGGATTATTTAGGATATTTTAGGTAGATCAACGTTTAATTTGCTGTAATATGTCGCCTCATTCGCCTGCAATCCACGTTCGATTACAAATGTGATCGAATTTCAAAATACGAAAATTCCAATACCCGAACTCTCTTTATGCGTCCTACCGGTATTTTCATGTCCAACGTATCATATACATTACCCATAATCATTTTGAACCGGAATTTCAACAAAAAAAAATTTTCAATTTTTTGCGAAAATCCATGATGGTTAGCCTTACTTTTTTTGAACCGATAAAATTTATTGTCGCCGATTCCAAATGTTTTGTGCATTTTGGATTATTTAGGATATTTTAGGTAGATCAACGTTTAATTTGCTGTAATATGTCGCCTCATTCGCCTGCAATCCACGTTCGATTACAAATGTGATCGAATTTCAAAATACGAAAATTCCAATACCCGAACTCTCTTTATGCGTCCTACCGGTAGTTTCATGTGAAACGTGTCATATACATTACCCATAATCATTTTGAACCGGAATTTCAACAAAAAAAAGTTTTCAATTTTTTGCGAAAATCCATGATGGTTAGCCTTACTTTTTTTGAACCGATAAAATTTATTGTCGCCGATTCCAAATGTTTTGTGCATTTTGGATTATTTAGGATATTTTAGGTAGATCAACGTTTAATTTGCTGTAATATGTCGCCTCATTCGCCTGCAATCCACGTTCGATTACAAATGTGATCGAATTTCAAAATACGAAAATTCCAATACCCGAACTCTCTTTATGCGTCCTACCGGTATTTTCATGTCCAACGTATCATATACATTACCCATAATCATTTTGAACCGGAATTTCAACAAAAAAAAATTTTCAATTTTTTGCGAAAATCCATGATGTTAGCCTTACTTTTTTTGAACCGATAAAATTTATTGTCGCCGATTCCAAATGTTTTGTGCATTTTGGATTATTTAGGATATTTTAGGTAGATCAACGTTTAATTTGCTGTAATATGTCGCCTCATTCGCCTGCAATCCACGTTCGATTACAAATGTGATCGAATTTCAAAATACGAAAATTCCAATACCCGAACTCTCTTTATGCGTCCTACCGGTAGTTTCATGTGAAACGTGTCATATACATTACCCATAATCATTTTGAACCGGAATTTCAACAAAAAAAAGTTTTCAATTTTTTGCGAAAATCCATGATGGTTAGCCTTACTTTTTTTGAACCGATAAAATTTATTGTCGCCGATTCCAAATGTTTTGTGCATTTTGGATTATTTAGGATATTTTAGGTAGATCAACGTTTAATTTGCTGTAATATGTCGCCTCATTCGCCTGCAATCCACGTTCGATTACAAATGTGATCGAATTTCAAAATACGAAAATTCCAATACCCGAACTCTCTTTATGCGTCCTACCGGTATTTTCATGTCCAACGTATCATATACATTACCCATAATCATTTTGAACCGGAATTTCAACAAAAAAAAATTTTCAATTTTTTGCGAAAATCCATGATGTTAGCCTTACTTTTTTTGAACCGATAAAATTTATTGTCGCCGATTCCAAATGTTTTGTGCATTTTGGATTATTTAGGATATTTTAGGTAGATCAACGTTTAATTTGCTGTAATATGTCGCCTCATTCGCCTGCAATCCACGTTCGATTACAAATGTGATCGAATTTCAAAATACGAAAATTCCAATACCCGAACTCTCTTTATGCGTCCTACCGGTATTTTCATGTCCAACGTATCATATACATTACCCATAATCATTTTGAACCGGAATTTCAACAAAAAAAAATTTTCAATTTTTTGCGAAAATCCATGATGGTTAGCCTTACTTTTTTTGAACCGATAAAATTTATTGTCGCCGATTCCAAATGTTTTGTGCATTTTGGATTATTTAGGATATTTTAGGTAGATCAACGTTTAATTTGCTGTAATATGTCGCCTCATTCGCCTGCAATCCACGTTCGATTACAAATGTGATCGAATTTCAAAATACGAAAATTCCAATACCCGAACTCTCTTTATGCGTCCTACCGGTAGTTTCATGTGAAACGTGTCATATACATTACCCATAATCATTTTGAACCGGAATTTCAACAAAAAAAAGTTTTCAATTTTTTGCGAAAATCCATGATGGTTAGCCTTACTTTTTTTGAACCGATAAAATTTATTGTCGCCGATTCCAAATGTTTTGTGCATTTTGGATTATTTAGGATATTTTAGGTAGATCAACGTTTAATTTGCTGTAATATGTCGCCTCATTCGCCTGCAATCCACGTTCGATTACAAATGTGATCGAATTTCAAAATACGAAAATTCCAATACCCGAACTCTCTTTATGCGTCCTACCGGTATTTTCATGTCCAACGTATCATATACATTACCCATAATCATTTTGAACCGGAATTTCAACAAAAAAAAATTTTCAATTTTTTGCGAAAATCCATGATGTTAGCCTTACTTTTTTTGAACCGATAAAATTTATTGTCGCCGATTCCAAATGTTTTGTGCATTTTGGATTATTTAGGATATTTTAGGTAGATCAACGTTTAATTTGCTGTAATATGTCGCCTCATTCGCCTGCAATCCACGTTCGATTACAAATGTGATCGAATTTCAAAATACGAAAATTCCAATACCCGAACTCTCTTTATGCGTCCTACCGGTAGTTTCATGTGAAACGTGTCATATACATTACCCATAATCATTTTGAACCGGAATTTCAACAAAAAAAAGTTTTCAATTTTTTGCGAAAATCCATGATGGTTAGTTAGCCTTACTTTTTTTGAACCGATAAAATTTATTGTCGCCGATTCCAAATGTTTTGTGCATTTTGGATTATTTAGGATATTTTAGGTAGATCAACGTTTAATTTGCTGTAATATGTCGCCTCATTCGCCTGCAATCCACGTTCGATTACAAATGTGATCGAATTTCAAAATACGAAAATTCCAATACCCGAACTCTCTTTATGCGTCCTACCGGTATTTTCATGTCCAACGTATCATATACATTACCCATAATCATTTTGAACCGGAATTTCAACAAAAAAAAATTTTCAATTTTTTGCGAAAATCCATGATGGTTAGCCTTACTTTTTTTGAACCGATAAAATTTAGTGTCGCCGATTCCAAATGTTTTGTGCATTTTGGATTATTTAGGATATTTTAGGTAGATCAACGTTTAATTTGCTGTAATATGTCGCCTCATTCGCCTGCAATCCACGTTCGATTACAAATGTGATCGAATTTCAAAATACGAAAATTCCAATACCCGAACTCTCTTTATGCGTCCTACCGGTAGTTTCATGTGAAACGTGTCATATACATTACCCATAATCATTTTGAACCGGAATTTCAACAAAAAAAAGTTTTCAATTTTTTGCGAAAATCCATGATGGTTAGCCTTACTTTTTTTGAACCGATAAAATTTATTGTCGCCGATTCCAAATGTTTTGTGCATTTTGGATTATTTAGGATATTTTAGGTAGATCAACGTTTAATTTGCTGTAATATGTCGCCTCATTCGCCTGCAATCCACGTTCGATTACAAATGTGATCGAATTTCAAAATACGAAAATTCCAATACCCGAACTCTCTTTATGCGTCCTACCGGTAGTTTCATGTGAAACGTGTCATATACATTACCCATAATCATTTTGAACCGGAATTTCAACAAAAAAAAGTTTTCAATTTTTTGCGAAAATCCATGATGGTAACGCCTTACTTTTTTTGAACCGATAAAATTTATTGTCGCCGATTCCAAATGTTTTGTGCATTTTGGATTATTTAGGATATTTTAGGTAGATCAACGTTTAATTTGCTGTAATATGTCGCCTCATTCGCCTGCAATCCACGTTCGATTACAAATGTGATCGAATTTCAAAATACGAAAATTCCAATACCCGAACTCTCTTTATGCGTCCTACCGGTAGTTTCATGTGAAACGTGTCATATACATTACCCATAATCATTTTGAACCGGAATTTCAACAAAAAAAAGTTTTCAATTTTTTGCGAAAATCCATGATGGTTAGCCTTACTTTTTTTGAACCGATAAAATTTATTGTCGCCGATTCCAAATGTTTTGTGCATTTTGGATTATTTAGGATATTTTAGGTAGATCAACGTTTAATTTGCTGTAATATGTCGCCTCATTCGCCTGCAATCCACGTTCGATTACAAATGTGATCGAATTTCAAAATACGAAAATTCCAATACCCGAACTCTCTTTATGCGTCCTACTGGTAGTTTCATGTGAAACGTGTCATATACATTACCCATAATCATATTGAACCGGAATTTCAACAAAAAAAAGTTTTCAATTTTTTGCGAAAATCCATGATGGTTAGCCTTACTTTTTTTGAACCGATAAAATTTATTGTCGCCGATTCCAAATGTTTTGTGCATTTTGGATTATTTAGGATATTTTAGGTAGATCAACGTTTAATTTGCTGTAATATGTCGCCTCATTCGCCTGCAATCCACGTTCGATTACAAATGTGATCGAATTTCAAAATACGAAAATTCCAATACCCGAACTCTCTTTATGCGTCCTACCGGTAGTTTCATGTGAAACGTGTCATATACATTACCCATAATCATTTTGAACCGGAATTTCAACAAAAAAAAGTTTTCAATTTTTTGCGAAAATCCATGATGGTAACGCCTTACTTTTTTTGAACCGATAAAATTTATTGTCGCCGATTCCAAATGTTTTGTGCATTTTGGATTATTTAGGATATTTTAGGTAGATCAACGTTTAATTTGCTGTAATATGTCGCCTCATTCGCCTGCAATCCACGTTCGATTACAAATGTGATCGAATTTCAAAATACGAAAATTCCAATACCCGAACTCTCTTTATGCGTCCTACCGGTAGTTTCATGTGAAACGTGTCATATACATTACCCATAATCATTTTGAACCGGAATTTCAACAAAAAAAAGTTTTCAATTTTTTGCGAAAATCCATGATGGTTAGCCTTACTTTTTTTGAACCGATAAAATTTATTGTCGCCGATTCCAAATGTTTTGTGCATTTTGGATTATTTAGGATATTTTAGGTAGATCAACGTTTAATTTGCTGTAATATGTCGGCTCATTCGCCTGCAATCCACGTTCGATTACAAATGTGATCGAATTTCAAAATACGAAAATTCCAATACCCGAACTCTCTTTATGCGTCCTACTGGTAGTTTCATGTGAAACGTGTCATATACATTACCCATAATCATATTGAACCGGAATTTCAACAAAAAAAAGTTTTCAATTTTTTGCGAAAATCCATGATGGTTAGCCTTACTTTTTTTGAACCGATAAAATTTATTGTCGCCGATTCCAAATGTTTTGTGCATTTTGGATTATTTAGGATATTTTAGGTAGATCAACGTTTAATTTGCTGTAATATGTCGCCTCATTCGCCTGCAATCCACGTTCGATTACAAATGTGATCGAATTTCAAAATACGAAAATTCCAATACCCGAACTCTCTTTATGCGTCCTACCGGTATTTTCATGTCCAACGTATCATATACATTACCCATAATCATTTTGAACCGGAATTTCAACAAAAAAAAATTTTCAATTTTTTGCGAAAATCCATGATGTTAGCCTTACTTTTTTTGAACCGATAAAATTTATTGTCGCCGATTCCAAATGTTTTGTGCATTTTGGATTATTTAGGATATTTTAGGTAGATCAACGTTTAATTTGCTGTAATATGTCGCCTCATTCGCCTGCAATCCACGTTCGATTACAAATGTGATCGAATTTCAAAATACGAAAATTCCAATACCCGAACTCTCTTTATGCGTCCTACCGGTATTTTCATGTCCAACGTATCATATACATTACCCATAATCATTTTGAACCGGAATTTCAACAAAAAAAAATTTTCAATTTTTTGCGAAAATCCATGATGGTTAGCCTTACTTTTTTTGAACCGATAAAATTTATTGTCGCCGATTCCAAATGTTTTGTGCATTTTGGATTATTTAGGATATTTTAGGTAGATCAACGTTTAATTTGCTGTAATATGTCGCCTCATTCGCCTGCAATCCACGTTCGATTACAAATGTGATCGAATTTCAAAATACGAAAATTCCAATACCCGAACTCTCTTTATGCGTCCTACCGGTATTTTCATGTCCAACGTATCATATACATTACCCATAATCATTTTGAACCGGAATTTCAACAAAAAAAAATTTTCAATTTTTTGCGAAAATCCATGATGTTAGCCTTACTTTTTTTGAACCGATAAAATTTATTGTCGCCGATTCCAAATGTTTTGTGCATTTTGGATTATTTAGGATATTTTAGGTAGATCAACGTTTAATTTGCTGTAATATGTCGCCTCATTCGCCTGCAATCCACGTTCGATTACAAATGTGATCGAATTTCAAAATACGAAAATTCCAATACCCGAACTCTCTTTATGCGTCCTACCGGTATTTTCATGTCCAACGTATCATATACATTACCCATAATCATTTTGAACCGGAATTTCAACAAAAAAAAATTTTCAATTTTTTGCGAAAATCCATGATGGTTAGCCTTACTTTTTTTGAACCGATAAAATTTATTGTCGCCGATTCCAAATGTTTTGTGCATTTTGGATTATTTAGGATATTTTAGGTAGATCAACGTTTAATTTGCTGTAATATGTCGCCTCATTCGCCTGCAATCCACGTTCGATTACAAATGTGATCGAATTTCAAAATACGAAAATTCCAATACCCGAACTCTCTTTATGCGTCCTACCGGTAGTTTCATGTGAAACGTGTCATATACATTACCCATAATCATTTTGAACCGGAATTTCAACAAAAAAAAGTTTTCAATTTTTTGCGAAAATCCATGATGGTTAGCCTTACTTTTTTTGAACCGATAAAATTTATTGTCGCCGATTCCAAATGTTTTGTGCATTTTGGATTATTTAGGATATTTTAGGTAGATCAACGTTTAATTTGCTGTAATATGTCGCCTCATTCGCCTGCAATCCACGTTCGATTACAAATGTGATCGAATTTCAAAATACGAAAATTCCAATACCCGAACTCTCTTTATGCGTCCTACCGGTAGTTTCATGTGAAACGTGTCATATACATTACCCATAATCATTTTGAACCGGAATTTCAACAAAAAAAAGTTTTCAATTTTTTGCGAAAATCCATGATGGTAACGCCTTACTTTTTTTGAACCGATAAAATTTATTGTCGCCGATTCCAAATGTTTTGTGCATTTTGGATTATTTAGGATATTTTAGGTAGATCAACGTTTAATTTGCTGTAATATGTCGCCTCATTCGCCTGCAATCCACGTTCGATTACAAATGTGATCGAATTTCAAAATACGAAAATTCCAATACCCGAACTCTCTTTATGCGTCCTACCGGTAGTTTCATGTGAAACGTGTCATATACATTACCCATAATCATTTTGAACCGGAATTTCAACAAAAAAAAGTTTTCAATTTTTTGCGAAAATCCATGATGGTTAGCCTTACTTTTTTTGAACCGATAAAATTTATTGTCGCCGATTCCAAATGTTTTGTGCATTTTGGATTATTTAGGATATTTTAGGTAGATCAACGTTTAATTTGCTGTAATATGTCGCCTCATTCGCCTGCAATCCACGTTCGATTACAAATGTGATCGAATTTCAAAATACGAAAATTCCAATACCCGAACTCTCTTTATGCGTCCTACCGGTATTTTCATGTCCAACGTATCATATACATTACCCATAATCATTTTGAACCGGAATTTCAACAAAAAAAAATTTTCAATTTTTTGCGAAAATCCATGATGTTAGCCTTACTTTTTTTGAACCGATAAAATTTATTGTCGCCGATTCCAAATGTTTTGTGCATTTTGGATTATTTAGGATATTTTAGGTAGATCAACGTTTAATTTGCTGTAATATGTCGCCTCATTCGCCTGCAATCCACGTTCGATTACAAATGTGATCGAATTTCAAAATACGAAAATTCCAATACCCGAACTCTCTTTATGCGTCCTACCGGTAGTTTCATGTGAAACGTGTCATATACATTACCCATAATCATTTTGAACCGGAATTTCAACAAAAAAAAGTTTTCAATTTTTTGCGAAAATCCATGATGGTTAGTTAGCCTTACTTTTTTTGAACCGATAAAATTTATTGTCGCCGATTCCAAATGTTTTGTGCATTTTGGATTATTTAGGATATTTTAGGTAGATCAACGTTTAATTTGCTGTAATATGTCGCCTCATTCGCCTGCAATCCACGTTCGATTACAAATGTGATCGAATTTCAAAATACGAAAATTCCAATACCCGAACTCTCTTTATGCGTCCTACCGGTATTTTCATGTCCAACGTATCATATACATTACCCATAATCATTTTGAACCGGAATTTCAACAAAAAAAAATTTTCAATTTTTTGCGAAAATCCATGATGGTTAGCCTTACTTTTTTTGAACCGATAAAATTTATTGTCGCCGATTCCAAATGTTTTGTGCATTTTGGATTATTTAGGATATTTTAGGTAGATCAACGTTTAATTTGCTGTAATATGTCGCCTCATTCGCCTGCAATCCACGTTCGATTACAAATGTGATCGAATTTCAAAATACGAAAATTCCAATACCCGAACTCTCTTTATGCGTCCTACCGGTAGTTTCATGTGAAACGTGTCATATACATTACCCATAATCATTTTGAACCGGAATTTCAACAAAAAAAAGTTTTCAATTTTTTGCGAAAATCCATGATGGTTAGCCTTACTTTTTTTGAACCGATAAAATTTATTGTCGCCGATTCCAAATGTTTTGTGCATTTTGGATTATTTAGGATATTTTAGGTAGATCAACGTTTAATTTGCTGTAATATGTCGCCTCATTCGCCTGCAATCCACGTTCGATTACAAATGTGATCGAATTTCAAAATACGAAAATTCCAATACCCGAACTCTCTTTATGCGTCCTACCGGTAGTTTCATGTGAAACGTGTCATATACATTACCCATAATCATTTTGAACCGGAATTTCAACAAAAAAAAGTTTTCAATTTTTTGCGAAAATCCATGATGGTAACGCCTTACTTTTTTTGAACCGATAAAATTTATTGTCGCCGATTCCAAATGTTTTGTGCATTTTGGATTATTTAGGATATTTTAGGTAGATCAACGTTTAATTTGCTGTAATATGTCGCCTCATTCGCCTGCAATCCACGTTCGATTACAAATGTGATCGAATTTCAAAATACGAAAATTCCAATACCCGAACTCTCTTTATGCGTCCTACCGGTAGTTTCATGTGAAACGTGTCATATACATTACCCATAATCATTTTGAACCGGAATTTCAACAAAAAAAAGTTTTCAATTTTTTGCGAAAATCCATGATGGTTAGCCTTACTTTTTTTGAACCGATAAAATTTATTGTCGCCGATTCCAAATGTTTTGTGCATTTTGGATTATTTAGGATATTTTAGGTAGATCAACGTTTAATTTGCTGTAATATGTCGCCTCATTCGCCTGCAATCCACGTTCGATTACAAATGTGATCGAATTTCAAAATACGAAAATTCCAATACCCGAACTCTCTTTATGCGTCCTACTGGTAGTTTCATGTGAAACGTGTCATATACATTACCCATAATCATATTGAACCGGAATTTCAACAAAAAAAAGTTTTCAATTTTTTGCGAAAATCCATGATGGTTAGCCTTACTTTTTTTGAACCGATAAAATTTATTGTCGCCGATTCCAAATGTTTTGTGCATTTTGGATTATTTAGGATATTTTAGGTAGATCAACGTTTAATTTGCTGTAATATGTCGCCTCATTCGCCTGCAATCCACGTTCGATTACAAATGTGATCGAATTTCAAAATACGAAAATTCCAATACCCGAACTCTCTTTATGCGTCCTACCGGTAGTTTCATGTGAAACGTGTCATATACATTACCCATAATCATTTTGAACCGGAATTTCAACAAAAAAAAGTTTTCAATTTTTTGCGAAAATCCATGATGGTAACGCCTTACTTTTTTTGAACCGATAAAATTTATTGTCGCCGATTCCAAATGTTTTGTGCATTTTGGATTATTTAGGATATTTTAGGTAGATCAACGTTTAATTTGCTGTAATATGTCGCCTCATTCGCCTGCAATCCACGTTCGATTACAAATGTGATCGAATTTCAAAATACGAAAATTCCAATACCCGAACTCTCTTTATGCGTCCTACCGGTAGTTTCATGTGAAACGTGTCATATACATTACCCATAATCATTTTGAACCGGAATTTCAACAAAAAAAAGTTTTCAATTTTTTGCGAAAATCCATGATGGTTAGCCTTACTTTTTTTGAACCGATAAAATTTATTGTCGCCGATTCCAAATGTTTTGTGCATTTTGGATTATTTAGGATATTTTAGGTAGATCAACGTTTAATTTGCTGTAATATGTCGCCTCATTCGCCTGCAATCCACGTTCGATTACAAATGTGATCGAATTTCAAAATACGAAAATTCCAATACCCGAACTCTCTTTATGCGTCCTACTGGTAGTTTCATGTGAAACGTGTCATATACATTACCCATAATCATATTGAACCGGAATTTCAACAAAAAAAAGTTTTCAATTTTTTGCGAAAATCCATGATGGTTAGCCTTACTTTTTTTGAACCGATAAAATTTATTGTCGCCGATTCCAAATGTTTTGTGCATTTTGGATTATTTAGGATATTTTAGGTAGATCAACGTTTAATTTGCTGTAATATGTCGCCTCATTCGCCTGCAATCCACGTTCGATTACAAATGTGATCGAATTTCAAAATACGAAAATTCCAATACCCGAACTCTCTTTATGCGTCCTACCGGTAGTTTCATGTGAAACGTGTCATATACATTACCCATAATCATTTTGAACCGGAATTTCAACAAAAAAAAGTTTTCAATTTTTTGCGAAAATCCATGATGGTTAGCCTTACTTTTTTTGAACCGATAAAATTTATTGTCGCCGATTCCAAATGTTTTGTGCATTTTGGATTATTTAGGATATTTTAGGTAGATCAACGTTTAATTTGCTGTAATATGTCGCCTCATTCGCCTGCAATCCACGTTCGATTACAAATGTGATCGAATTTCAAAATACGAAAATTCCAATACCCGAACTCTCTTTATGCGTCCTACTGGTAGTTTCATGTGAAACGTGTCATATACATTACCCATAATCATATTGAACCGGAATTTCAACAAAAAAAAGTTTTCAATTTTTTGCGAAAATCCATGATGGTTAGCCTTACTTTTTTTGAACCGATAAAATTTATTGTCGCCGATTCCAAATGTTTTGTGCATTTTGGATTATTTAGGATATTTTAGGTAGATCAACGTTTAATTTGCTGTAATATGTCGCCTCATTCGCCTGCAATCCACGTTCGATTACAAATGTGATCGAATTTCAAAATACGAAAATTCCAATACCCGAACTCTCTTTATGCGTCCTACCGGTAGTTTCATGTGAAACGTGTCATATACATTACCCATAATCATTTTGAACCGGAATTTCAACAAAAAAAAATTTTCAATTTTTTGCGAAAATCCATGATGGTTAGCCTTACTTTTTTTGAACCGATAAAATTTATTGTCGCCGATTCCAAATGTTTTGTGCATTTTGGATTATTTAGGATATTTTAGGTAGATCAACGTTTAATTTGCTGTAATATGTCGCCTCATTCGCCTGCAATCCACGTTCGATTACAAATGTGATCGAATTTCAAAATACGAAAATTCCAATACCCGAACTCTCTTTATGCGTCCTACCGGTATTTTCATGTCCAACGTATCATATACATTACCCATAATCATTTTGAACCGGAATTTCAACAAAAAAAAATTTTCAATTTTTTGCGAAAATCCATGATGGTTAGCCTTACTTTTTTTGAACCGATAAAATTTATTGTCGCCGATTCCAAATGTTTTGTGCATTTTGGATTATTTAGGATATTTTAGGTAGATCAACGTTTAATTTGCTGTAATATGTCGCCTCATTCGCCTGCAATCCACGTTCGATTACAAATGTGATCGAATTTCAAAATACGAAAATTCCAATACCCGAACTCTCTTTATGCGTCCTACCGGTAGTTTCATGTGAAACGTGTCATATACATTACCCATAATCATTTTGAACCGGAATTTCAACAAAAAAAAGTTTTCAATTTTTTGCGAAAATCCATGATGGTAACGCCTTACTTTTTTTGAACCGATAAAATTTATTGTCGCCGATTCCAAATGTTTTGTGCATTTTGGATTATTTAGGATATTTTAGGTAGATCAACGTTTAATTTGCTGTAATATGTCGCCTCATTCGCCTGCAATCCACGTTCGATTACAAATGTGATCGAATTTCAAAATACGAAAATTCCAATACCCGAACTCTCTTTATGCGTCCTACCGGTAGTTTCATGTGAAACGTGTCATATACATTACCCATAATCATTTTGAACCGGAATTTCAACAAAAAAAAGTTTTCAATTTTTTGCGAAAATCCATGATGGTTAGCCTTACTTTTTTTGAACCGATAAAATTTATTGTCGCCGATTCCAAATGTTTTGTGCATTTTGGATTATTTAGGATATTTTAGGTAGATCAACGTTTAATTTGCTGTAATATGTCGCCTCATTCGCCTGCAATCCACGTTCGATTACAAATGTGATCGAATTTCAAAATACGAAAATTCCAATACCCGAACTCTCTTTATGCGTCCTACTGGTAGTTTCATGTGAAACGTGTCATATACATTACCCATAATCATATTGAACCGGAATTTCAACAAAAAAAAGTTTTCAATTTTTTGCGAAAATCCATGATGGTTAGCCTTACTTTTTTTGAACCGATAAAATTTATTGTCGCCGATTCCAAATGTTTTGTGCATTTTGGATTATTTAGGATATTTTAGGTAGATCAACGTTTAATTTGCTGTAATATGTCGCCTCATTCGCCTGCAATCCACGTTCGATTACAAATGTGATCGAATTTCAAAATACGAAAATTCCAATACCCGAACTCTCTTTATGCGTCCTACCGGTAGTTTCATGTGAAACGTGTCATATACATTACCCATAATCATTTTGAACCGGAATTTCAACAAAAAAAAGTTTTCAATTTTTTGCGAAAATCCATGATGGTTAGCCTTACTTTTTTTGAACCGATAAAATTTATTGTCGCCGATTCCAAATGTTTTGTGCATTTTGGATTATTTAGGATATTTTAGGTAGATCAACGTTTAATTTGCTGTAATATGTCGCCTCATTCGCCTGCAATCCACGTTCGATTACAAATGTGATCGAATTTCAAAATACGAAAATTCCAATACCCGAACTCTCTTTATGCGTCCTACCGGTATTTTCATGTCCAACGTATCATATACATTACCCATAATCATTTTGAACCGGAATTTCAACAAAAAAAAATTTTCAATTTTTTGCGAAAATCCATGATGGTTAGCCTTACTTTTTTTGAACCGATAAAATTTATTGTCGCCGATTCCAAATGTTTTGTGCATTTTGGATTATTTAGGATATTTTAGGTAGATCAACGTTTAATTTGCTGTAATATGTCGCCTCATTCGCCTGCAATCCACGTTCGATTACAAATGTGATCGAATTTCAAAATACGAAAATTCCAATACCCGAACTCTCTTTATGCGTCCTACCGGTATTTTCATGTCCAACGTATCATATACATTACCCATAATCATTTTGAACCGGAATTTCAACAAAAAAAAATTTTCAATTTTTTGCGAAAATCCATGATGGTTAGCCTTACTTTTTTTGAACCGATAAAATTTATTGTCGCCGATTCCAAATGTTTTGTGCATTTTGGATTATTTAGGATATTTTAGGTAGATCAACGTTTAATTTGCTGTAATATGTCGCCTCATTCGCCTGCAATCCACGTTCGATTACAAATGTGATCGAATTTCAAAATACGAAAATTCCAATACCCGAACTCTCTTTATGCGTCCTACCGGTAGTTTCATGTGAAACGTGTCATATACATTACCCATAATCATTTTGAACCGGAATTTCAACAAAAAAAAGTTTTCAATTTTTTGCGAAAATCCATGATGGTAACGCCTTACTTTTTTTGAACCGATAAAATTTATTGTCGCCGATTCCAAATGTTTTGTGCATTTTGGATTATTTAGGATATTTTAGGTAGATCAACGTTTAATTTGCTGTAATATGTCGCCTCATTCGCCTGCAATCCACGTTCGATTACAAATGTGATCGAATTTCAAAATACGAAAATTCCAATACCCGAACTCTCTTTATGCGTCCTACCGGTATTTTCATGTCCAACGTATCATATACATTACCCATAATCATTTTGAACCGGAATTTCAACAAAAAAAAATTTTCAATTTTTTGCGAAAATCCATGATGGTTAGCCTTACTTTTTTTGAACCGATAAAATTTATTGTCGCCGATTCCAAATGTTTTGTGCATTTTGGATTATTTAGGATATTTTAGGTAGATCAACGTTTAATTTGCTGTAATATGTCGCCTCATTCGCCTGCAATCCACGTTCGATTACAAATGTGATCGAATTTCAAAATACGAAAATTCCAATACCCGAACTCTCTTTATGCGTCCTACCGGTAGTTTCATGTGAAACGTGTCATATACATTACCCATAATCATTTTGAACCGGAATTTCAACAAAAAAAAGTTTTCAATTTTTTGCGAAAATCCATGATGGTAACGCCTTACTTTTTTTGAACCGATAAAATTTATTGTCGCCGATTCCAAATGTTTTGTGCATTTTGGATTATTTAGGATATTTTAGGTAGATCAACGTTTAATTTGCTGTAATATGTCGCCTCATTCGCCTGCAATCCACGTTCGATTACAAATGTGATCGAATTTCAAAATACGAAAATTCCAATACCCGAACTCTCTTTATGCGTCCTACTGGTAGTTTCATGTGAAACGTGTCATATACATTACCCATAATCATTTTGAACCGGAATTTCAACAAAAAAAAGTTTTCAATTTTTTGCGAAAATCCATGATGGTTAGCCTTACTTTTTTTGAACCGATAAAATTTATTGTCGCCGATTCCAAATGTTTTGTGCATTTTGGATTATTTAGGATATTTTAGGTAGATCAACGTTTAATTTGCTGTAATATGTCGCCTCATTCGCCTGCAATCCACGTTCGATTACAAATGTGATCGAATTTCAAAATACGAAAATTCCAATACCCGAACTCTCTTTATGCGTCCTACCGGTAGTTTCATGTGAAACGTGTCATATACATTACCCATAATCATTTTGAACCGGAATTTCAACAAAAAAAAGTTTTCAATTTTTTGCGAAAATCCATGATGGTTAGCCTTACTTTTTTTGAACCGATAAAATTTATTGTCGCCGATTCCAAATGTTTTGTGCATTTTGGATTATTTAGGATATTTTAGGTAGATCAACGTTTAATTTGCTGTAATATGTCGCCTCATTCGCCTGCAATCCACGTTCGATTACAAATGTGATCGAATTTCAAAATACGAAAATTCCAATACCCGAACTCTCTTTATGCGTCCTACTGGTAGTTTCATGTGAAACGTGTCATATACATTACCCATAATCATATTGAACCGGAATTTCAACAAAAAAAAGTTTTCAATTTTTTGCGAAAATCCATGATGGTTAGCCTTACTTTTTTTGAACCGATAAAATTTATTGTCGCCGATTCCAAATGTTTTGTGCATTTTGGATTATTTAGGATATTTTAGGTAGATCAACGTTTAATTTGCTGTAATATGTCGCCTCATTCGCCTGCAATCCACGTTCGAATTCCAATACCCGAACTCTCTTTATGCGTCCTACTGGTAGTTTCATGTGAAACGTGTCATATACATTACCCATAATCATATTGAACCGGAATTTCAACAAAAAAAAGTTTTCAATTTTTTGCGAAAATCCATGATGGTTAGCCTTACTTTTTTTGAACCGATAAAATTTATTGTCGCCGATTCCAAATGTTTTGTGCATTTTGGATTATTTAGGATATTTTAGGTAGATCAACGTTTAATTTGCTGTAATATGTCGCCTCATTCGCCTGCAATCCACGTTCGATTACAAATGTGATCGAATTTCAAAATACGAAAATTCCAATACCCGAACTCTCTTTATGCGTCCTACCGGTAGTTTCATGTGAAACGTGTCATATACATTACCCATAATCATTTTGAACCGGAATTTCAACAAAAAAAAGTTTTCAATTTTTTGCGAAAATCCATGATGGTAACGCCTTACTTTTTTTGAACCGATAAAATTTATTGTCGCCGATTCCAAATGTTTTGTGCATTTTGGATTATTTAGGATATTTTAGGTAGATCAACGTTTAATTTGCTGTAATATGTCGCCTCATTCGCCTGCAATCCACGTTCGATTACAAATGTGATCGAATTTCAAAATACGAAAATTCCAATACCCGAACTCTCTTTATGCGTCCTACTGGTAGTTTCATGTGAAACGTGTCATATACATTACCCATAATCATATTGAACCGGAATTTCAACAAAAAAAAGTTTTCAATTTTTTGCGAAAATCCATGATGGTTAGCCTTACTTTTTTTGAACCGATAAAATTTATTGTCGCCGATTCCAAATGTTTTGTGCATTTTGGATTATTTAGGATATTTTAGGTAGATCAACGTTTAATTTGCTGTAATATGTCGCCTCATTCGCCTGCAATCCACGTTCGATTACAAATGTGATCGAATTTCAAAATACGAAAATTCCAATACCCGAACTCTCTTTATGCGTCCTACCGGTATTTTCATGTCCAACGTATCATATACATTACCCATAATCATTTTGAACCGGAATTTCAACAAAAAAAAATTTTCAATTTTTTGCGAAAATCCATGATGGTTAGCCTTACTTTTTTTGAACCGATAAAATTTATTGTCGCCGATTCCAAATGTTTTGTGCATTTTGGATTATTTAGGATATTTTAGGTAGATCAACGTTTAATTTGCTGTAATATGTCGCCTCATTCGCCTGCAATCCACGTTCGATTACAAATGTGATCGAATTTCAAAATACGAAAATTCCAATACCCGAACTCTCTTTATGCGTCCTACTGGTAGTTTCATGTGAAACGTGTCATATACATTACCCATAATCATATTGAACCGGAATTTCAACAAAAAAAAGTTTTCAATTTTTTGCGAAAATCCATGATGGTTAGCCTTACTTTTTTTGAACCGATAAAATTTATTGTCGCCGATTCCAAATGTTTTGTGCATTTTGGATTATTTAGGATATTTTAGGTAGATCAACGTTTAATTTGCTGTAATATGTCGCCTCATTCGCCTGCAATCCACGTTCGATTACAAATGTGATCGAATTTCAAAATACGAAAATTCCAATACCCGAACTCTCTTTATGCGTCCTACTGGTAGTTTCATGTGAAACGTGTCATATACATTACCCATAATCATATTGAACCGGAATTTCAACAAAAAAAAGTTTTCAATTTTTTGCGAAAATCCATGATGGTTAGCCTTACTTTTTTTGAACCGATAAAATTTATTGTCGCCGATTCCAAATGTTTTGTGCATTTTGGATTATTTAGGATATTTTAGGTAGATCAACGTTTAATTTGCTGTAATATGTCGCCTCATTCGCCTGCAATCCACGTTCGATTACAAATGTGATCGAATTTCAAAATACGAAAATTCCAATACCCGAACTCTCTTTATGCGTCCTACTGGTAGTTTCATGTGAAACGTGTCATATACATTACCCATAATCATATTGAACCGGAATTTCAACAAAAAAAAGTTTTCAATTTTTTGCGAAAATCCATGATGGTTAGCCTTACTTTTTTTGAACCGATAAAATTTATTGTCGCCGATTCCAAATGTTTTGTGCATTTTGGATTATTTAGGATATTTTAGGTAGATCAACGTTTAATTTGCTGTAATATGTCGCCTCATTCGCCTGCAATCCACGTTCGATTACAAATGTGATCGAATTTCAAAATACGAAAATTCCAATACCCGAACTCTCTTTATGCGTCCTACCGGTATTTTCATGTCCAACGTATCATATACATTACCCATAATCATTTTGAACCGGAATTTCAACAAAAAAAAATTTTCAATTTTTTGCGAAAATCCATGATGGTTAGCCTTACTTTTTTTGAACCGATAAAATTTATTGTCGCCGATTCCAAATGTTTTGTGCATTTTGGATTATTTAGGATATTTTAGGTAGATCAACGTTTAATTTGCTGTAATATGTCGCCTCATTCGCCTGCAATCCACGTTCGATTACAAATGTGATCGAATTTCAAAATACGAAAATTCCAATACCCGAACTCTCTTTATGCGTCCTACCGGTAGTTTCATGTGAAACGTGTCATATACATTACCCATAATCATTTTGAACCGGAATTTCAACAAAAAAAAGTTTTCAATTTTTTGCGAAAATCCATGATGGTAACGCCTTACTTTTTTTGAACCGATAAAATTTATTGTCGCCGATTCCAAATGTTTTGTGCATTTTGGATTATTTAGGATATTTTAGGTAGATCAACGTTTAATTTGCTGTAATATGTCGCCTCATTCGCCTGCAATCCACGTTCGATTACAAATGTGATCGAATTTCAAAATACGAAAATTCCAATACCCGAACTCTCTTTATGCGTCCTACCGGTAGTTTCATGTGAAACGTGTCATATACATTACCCATAATCATTTTGAACCGGAATTTCAACAAAAAAAAGTTTTCAATTTTTTGCGAAAATCCATGATGGTTAGCCTTACTTTTTTTGAACCGATAAAATTTATTGTCGCCGATTCCAAATGTTTTGTGCATTTTGGATTATTTAGGATATTTTAGGTAGATCAACGTTTAATTTGCTGTAATATGTCGCCTCATTCGCCTGCAATCCACGTTCGATTACAAATGTGATCGAATTTCAAAATACGAAAATTCCAATACCCGAACTCTCTTTATGCGTCCTACCGGTAGTTTCATGTGAAACGTGTCATATACATTACCCATAATCATTTTGAACCGGAATTTCAACAAAAAAAAGTTTTCAATTTTTTGCGAAAATCCATGATGGTAACGCCTTACTTTTTTTGAACCGATAAAATTTATTGTCGCCGATTCCAAATGTTTTGTGCATTTTGGATTATTTAGGATATTTTAGGTAGATCAACGTTTAATTTGCTGTAATATGTCGCCTCATTCGCCTGCAATCCACGTTCGATTACAAATGTGATCGAATTTCAAAATACGAAAATTCCAATACCCGAACTCTCTTTATGCGTCCTACCGGTAGTTTCATGTGAAACGTGTCATATACATTACCCATAATCATTTTGAACCGGAATTTCAACAAAAAAAAATTTTCAATTTTTTGCGAAAATCCATGATGGTTAGCCTTACTTTTTTTGAACCGATAAAATTTATTGTCGCCGATTCCAAATGTTTTGTGCATTTTGGATTATTTAGGATATTTTAGGTAGATCAACGTTTAATTTGCTGTAATATGTCGCCTCATTCGCCTGCAATCCACGTTCGATTACAAATGTGATCGAATTTCAAAATACGAAAATTCCAATACCCGAACTCTCTTTATGCGTCCTACCGGTATTTTCATGTCCAACGTATCATATACATTACCCATAATCATTTTGAACCGGAATTTCAACAAAAAAAAATTTTCAATTTTTTGCGAAAATCCATGATGGTTAGCCTTACTTTTTTTGAACCGATAAAATTTATTGTCGCCGATTCCAAATGTTTTGTGCATTTTGGATTATTTAGGATATTTTAGGTAGATCAACGTTTAATTTGCTGTAATATGTCGCCTCATTCGCCTGCAATCCACGTTCGATTACAAATGTGATCGAATTTCAAAATACGAAAATTCCAATACCCGAACTCTCTTTATGCGTCCTACTGGTAGTTTCATGTGAAACGTGTCATATACATTACCCATAATCATTTTGAACCGGAATTTCAACAAAAAAAAGTTTTCAATTTTTTGCGAAAATCCATGATGGTTAGCCTTACTTTTTTTGAACCGATAAAATTTATTGTCGCCGATTCCAAATGTTTTGTGCATTTTGGATTATTTAGGATATTTTAGGTAGATCAACGTTTAATTTGCTGTAATATGTCGCCTCATTCGCCTGCAATCCACGTTCGATTACAAATGTGATCGAATTTCAAAATACGAAAATTCCAATACCCGAACTCTCTTTATGCGTCCTACCGGTAGTTTCATGTGAAACGTGTCATATACATTACCCATAATCATTTTGAACCGGAATTTCAACAAAAAAAAGTTTTCAATTTTTTGCGAAAATCCATGATGGCTAGCCTTACTTTTTTTGAACCGATAAAATTTATTGTCGCCGATTCCAAATGTTTTGTGCATTTTGGATTATTTAGGATATTTTAGGTAGATCAACGTTTAATTTGCTGTAATATGTCGCCTCATTCGCCTGCAATCCACGTTCGATTACAAATGTGATCGAATTTCAAAATACGAAAATTCCAATACCCGAACTCTCTTTATGCGTCCTACCGGTAGTTTCATGTGAAACGTGTCATATACATTACCCATAATCATTTTGAACCGGAATTTCAACAAAAAAAAGTTTTCAATTTTTTGCGAAAATCCATGATGGTTAGCCTTACTTTTTTTGAACCGATAAAATTTATTGTCGCCGATTCCAAATGTTTTGTGCATTTTGGATTATTTAGGATATTTTAGGTAGATCAACGTTTAATTTGCTGTAATATGTCGCCTCATTCGCCTGCAATCCACGTTCGATTACAAATGTGATCGAATTTCAAAATACGAAAATTCCAATACCCGAACTCTCTTTATGCGTCCTACCGGTAGTTTCATGTGAAACGTGTCATATACATTACCCATAATCATTTTGAACCGGAATTTCAACAAAAAAAAATTTTCAATTTTTTGCGAAAATCCATGATGGTTAGCCTTACTTTTTTTGAACCGATAAAATTTATTGTCGCCGATTCCAAATGTTTTGTGCATTTTGGATTATTTAGGATATTTTAGGTAGATCAACGTTTAATTTGCTGTAATATGTCGCCTCATTCGCCTGCAATCCACGTTCGATTACAAATGTGATCGAATTTCAAAATACGAAAATTCCAATACCCGAACTCTCTTTATGCGTCCTACCGGTATTTTCATGTCCAACGTATCATATACATTACCCATAATCATTTTGAACCGGAATTTCAACAAAAAAAAATTTTCAATTTTTTGCGAAAATCCATGATGGTTAGTTAGCCTTACTTTTTTTGAACCGATAAAATTTATTGTCGCCGATTCCAAATGTTTTGTGCATTTTGGATTATTTAGGATATTTTAGGTAGATCAACGTTTAATTTGCTGTAATATGTCGCCTCATTCGCCTGCAATCCACGTTCGATTACAAATGTGATCGAATTTCAAAATACGAAAATTCCAATACCCGAACTCTCTTTATGCGTCCTACCGGTAGTTTCATGTGAAACGTGTCATATACATTACCCATAATCATTTTGAACCGGAATTTCAACAAAAAAAAGTTTTCAATTTTTTGCGAAAATCCATGATGGTTAGCCTTACTTTTTTTGAACCGATAAAATTTATTGTCGCCGATTCCAAATGTTTTGTGCATTTTGGATTATTTAGGATATTTTAGGTAGATCAACGTTTAATTTGCTGTAATATGTTGCCTCATTCGCCTGCAATCCACGTTCGATTACAAATGTGATCGAATTTCAAAATACGAAAATTCCAATACCCGAACTCTCTTTATGCGTCCTACCGGTATTTTCATGTCCAACGTATCATATACATTACCCATAATCATTTTGAACCGGAATTTCAACAAAAAAAAGTTTTCAATTTTTTGCGAAAATCCATGATGGTTAGCCTTACTTTTTTTGAACCGATAAAATTTATTGTCGCCGATTCCAAATGTTTTGTGCATTTTGGATTATTTAGGATATTTTAGGTAGATCAACGTTTAATTTGCTGTAATATGTCGCCTCATTCGCCTGCAATCCACGTTCGATTACAAATGTGATCGAATTTCAAAATACGAAAATTCCAATACCCGAACTCTCTTTATGCGTCCTACCGGTAGTTTCATGTGAAACGTGTCATATACATTACCCATAATCATTTTGAACCGGAATTTCAACAAAAAAAAGTTTTCAATTTTTTGCGAAAATCCATGATGGTTAGCCTTACTTTTTTTGAACCGATAAAATTTATTGTCGCCGATTCCAAATGTTTTGTGCATTTTGGATTATTTAGGATATTTTAGGTAGATCAACGTTTAATTTGCTGTAATATGTCGCCTCATTCGCCTGCAATCCACGTTCGATTACAAATGTGATCGAATTTCAAAATACGAAAATTCCAATACCCGAACTCTCTTTATGCGTCCTACCGGTATTTTCATGTCCAACGTATCATATACATTACCCATAATCATTTTGAACCGGAATTTCAACAAAAAAAAATTTTCAATTTTTTGCGAAAATCCATGATGGTTAGCCTTACTTTTTTTGAACCGATAAAATTTATTGTCGCCGATTCCAAATGTTTTGTGCATTTTGGATTATTTAGGATATTTTAGGTAGATCAACGTTTAATTTGCTGTAATATGTCGCCTCATTCGCCTGCAATCCACGTTCGATTACAAATGTGATCGAATTTCAAAATACGAAAATTCCAATACCCGAACTCTCTTTATGCGTCCTACCGGTAGTTTCATGTGAAACGTGTCATATACATTACCCATAATCATTTTGAACCGGAATTTCAACAAAAAAAAGTTTTCAATTTTTTGCGAAAATCCATGATGGTTAGCCTTACTTTTTTTGAACCGATAAAATTTATTGTCGCCGATTCCAAATGTTTTGTGCATTTTGGATTATTTAGGATATTTTAGGTAGATCAACGTTTAATTTGCTGTAATATGTCGCCTCATTCGCCTGCAATCCACGTTCGATTACAAATGTGATCGAATTTCAAAATACGAAAATTCCAATACCCGAACTCTCTTTATGCGTCCTACCGGTATTTTCATGTCCAACGTATCATATACATTACCCATAATCATTTTGAACCGGAATTTCAACAAAAAAAAATTTTCAATTTTTTGCGAAAATCCATGATGGTTAGCCTTACTTTTTTTGAACCGATAAAATTTATTGTCGCCGATTCCAAATGTTTTGTGCATTTTGGATTATTTAGGATATTTTAGGTAGATCAACGTTTAATTTGCTGTAATATGTCGCCTCATTCGCCTGCAATCCACGTTCGATTACAAATGTGATCGAATTTCAAAATACGAAAATTCCAATACCCGAACTCTCTTTATGCGTCCTACCGGTAGTTTCATGTGAAACGTGTCATATACATTACCCATAATCATTTTGAACCGGAATTTCAACAAAAAAAAGTTTTCAATTTTTTGCGAAAATCCATGATGGTTAGCCTTACTTTTTTTGAACCGATAAAATTTATTGTCGCCGATTCCAAATGTTTTGTGCATTTTGGATTATTTAGGATATTTTAGGTAGATCAACGTTTAATTTGCTGTAATATGTCGCCTCATTCGCCTGCAATCCACGTTCGATTACAAATGTGATCGAATTTCAAAATACGAAAATTCCAATACCCGAACTCTCTTTATGCGTCCTACCGGTATTTTCATGTCCAACGTATCATATACATTACCCATAATCATTTTGAACCGGAATTTCAACAAAAAAAAGTTTTCAATTTTTTGCGAAAATCCATGATGGTTAGCCTTACTTTTTTTGAACCGATAAAATTTATTGTCGCCGATTCCAAATGTTTTGTGCATTTTGGATTATTTAGGATATTTTAGGTAGATCAACGTTTAATTTGCTGTAATATGTCGCCTCATTCGCCTGCAATCCACGTTCGATTACAAATGTGATCGAATTTCAAAATACGAAAATTCCAATACCCGAACTCTCTTTATGCGTCCTACCGGTATTTTCATGTCCAACGTATCATATACATTACCCATAATCATTTTGAACCGGAATTTCAACAAAAAAAAATTTTCAATTTTTTGCGAAAATCCATGATGGTAAGCCTTACTTTTTTTGAACCGATAAAATTTATTGCCGCCGATTCCAAATGTTTTGTGCATTTTGGATTATTTAGGATATTTTAGGTAGATCAACGTTTAATTTGCTGTAATATGTCGCCTCATTCGCCTGCAATCCACGTTCGATTACAAATGTGATCGAATTTCAAAATACGAAAATTCCAATACCCGAACTCTCTTTATGCGTCCTACCGGTATTTTCATGTCCAACGTATCATATACATTACCCATAATCATTTTGAACCGGAATTTCAACAAAAAAAAATTTTCAATTTTTTGCGAAAATCCATGATGGTTAGCCTTACTTTTTTTGAACCGATAAAATTTATTGTCGCCGATTCCAAATGTTTTGTGCATTTTGGATTATTTAGGATATTTTAGGTAGATCAACGTTTAATTTGCTGTAATATGTCGCCTCATTCGCCTGCAATCCACGTTCGATTACAAATGTGATCGAATTTCAAAATACGAAAATTCCAATACCCGAACTCTCTTTATGCGTCCTACCGGTAGTTTCATGTGAAACGTGTCATATACATTACCCATAATCATTTTGAACCGGAATTTCAACAAAAAAAAGTTTTCAATTTTTTGCGAAAATCCATGATGGCTAGCCTTACTTTTTTTGAACCGATAAAATTTATTGTCGCCGATTCCAAATGTTTTGTGCATTTTGGATTATTTAGGATATTTTAGGTAGATCAACGTTTAATTTGCTGTAATATGTCGCCTCATTCGCCTGCAATCCACGTTCGATTACAAATGTGATCGAATTTCAAAATACGAAAATTCCAATACCCGAACTCTCTTTATGCGTCCTACCGGTAGTTTCATGTGAAACGTGTCATATACATTACCCATAATCATTTTGAACCGGAATTTCAACAAAAAAAAGTTTTCAATTTTTTGCGAAAATCCATGATGGTGTTAGCCTTACTTTTTTTGAACCGATAAAATTTATTGTCGCCGATTCCAAATGTTTTGTGCATTTTGGATTATTTAGGATATTTTAGGTAGATCAACGTTTAATTTGCTGTAATATGTCGCCTCATTCGCCTGCAATCCACGTTCGATTACAAATGTGATCGAATTTCAAAATACGAAAATTCCAATACCCGAACTCTCTTTATGCGTCCTACCGGTATTTTCATGTCCAACGTATCATATACATTACCCATAATCATTTTGAACCGGAATTTCAACAAAAAAAAGTTTTCAATTTTTTGCGAAAATCCATGATGGTGTTAGCCTTACTTTTTTTGAACCGATAAAATTTATTGTCGCCGATTCCAAATGTTTTGTGCATTTTGGATTATTTAGGATATTTTAGGTAGATCAACGTTTAATTTGCTGTAATATGTCGCCTCATTCGCCTGCAATCCACGTTCGATTACAAATGTGATCGAATTTCAAAATACGAAAATTCCAATACCCGAACTCTCTTTATGCGTCCTACCGGTAGTTTCATGTGAAACGTGTCATATACATTACCCATAATCATTTTGAACCGGAATTTCAACAAAAAAAAATTTTCAATTTTTTGCGAAAATCCATGATGGTTAGCCTTACTTTTTTTGAACCGATAAAATTTATTGTCGCCGATTCCAAATGTTTTGTGCATTTTGGATTATTTAGGATATTTTAGGTAGATCAACGTTTAATTTGCTGTAATATGTCGCCTCATTCGCCTGCAATCCACGTTCGATTACAAATGTGATCGAATTTCAAAATACGAAAATTCCAATACCCGAACTCTCTTTATGCGTCCTACCGGTAGTTTCATGTGAAACGTGTCATATACATTACCCATAAAAATTTTGAACCGGAATTTCAACAAAAAAAAGTTTTCAATTTTTTGCGAAAATCCATGATGGTTAGCCTTACTTTTTTTGAACCGATAAAATTTATTGTCGCCGATTCCAAATGTTTTGGATTATTTAGGATATTTTAGGTAGATCAACGTTTAATTTGCTGTAATATGTCGCCTCATTCGCCTGCAATCCACGTTCGATTACAAATGTGATCGAATTTCAAAATACGAAAATTCCAATACCCGAACTCTCTTTATGCGTCCTACCGGTATTTTCATGTCCAACGTATCATATACATTACCCATAATCATTTTGAACCGGAATTTCAACAAAAAAAAATTTTCAATTTTTTGCGAAAATCCATGATGGTTAGCCTTACTTTTTTTGAACCGATAAAATTTATTGTCGCCGATTCCAAATGTTTTGTGCATTTTGGATTATTTAGGATATTTTAGGTAGATCAACGTTTAATTTGCTGTAATATGTCGCCTCATTCGCCTGCAATCCACGTTCGATTACAAATGTGATCGAATTTCAAAATACGAAAATTCCAATCAATACCCGAACTCTCTTTATGCGTCCTACCGGTATTTTCATGTCCAACGTATCATATACATTACCCATAATCATTTTGAACCGGAATTTCAACAAAAAAAAATTTTCAATTTTTTGCGAAAATCCATGATGGTTAGCCTTACTTTTTTTGAACCGATAAAATTTATTGCCGCCGATTCCAAATGTTTTGTGTATTTTGGATTATTTAGGATATTTTAGGTAGATCAACGTTTAATTTGCTGTAATATGTCGCCTCATTCGCCTGCAATCCACGTTCGATTACAAATGTGATCGAATTTCAAAATACGAAAATTCCAATACCGAACTCTCTTTATGCGTCCTACCGGTAGTTTCATGTGAAACGTGTCATATACATTACCCATAATCATTTTGAACCGGAATTTCAACAAAAAAAAATTTTCAATTTTTTGCGAAAATCCATGATGGTTAGCCTTACTTTTTTTGAACCGATAAAATTTATTGTCGCCGATTCCAAATGTTTTGTGCATTTTGGATTATTTAGGATATTTTAGGTAGATCAACGTTTAATTTGCTGTAATATGTCGCCTCATTCGCCTGCAATCCACGTTCGATTACAAATGTGATCGAATTTCAAAATACGAAAATTCCAATACCCGAACTCTCTTTATGCGTCCTACCGGTATTTTCATGTCCAACGTATCATATACATTACCCATAATCATTTTGAACCGGAATTTCAACAAAAAAAAATTTTCAATTTTTTGCGAAAATCGATGATGGTTAGCCTTACTTTTTTTGAACCGATAAAATTTATTGTCGCCGATTCCAAATGTTTTGTGCATTTTGGATTATTTAGGATATTTTAGGTAGATCAACGTTTAATTTGCTGTAATATGTCGCCTCATTCGCCTGCAATCCACGTTCGATTACAAATGTGATCGAATTTCAAAATACGAAAATTCCAATACCCGAACTCTCTTTATGCGTCCTACCGGTAGTTTCATGTGAAACGTGTCATATACATTACCCATAATCATTTTGAACCGGAATTTCAACAAAAAAAAGATTTCAATATTTTGCGAAAATCCATGATGGTTAGCCTTACTTTTTTTGAACCGATAAAATTTGTTGTCGCCGATTCCAAATGTTTTGTGCATTTTGGATTATTTAGGATATTTTAGGTAGATCAACGTTTAATTTGCTGTAATATGTCGCCTCATTCGCCTGCAATCCACGTTCGATTACAAATGTGATCGAATTTCAAAATACGAAAATTCCAATACCCGAACTCTCTTTATGCGTCCTACCGGTATTTTCATGTCCAACGTATCATATACATTACCCATAATCATTTTGAACCGGAATTTCAACAAAAAAAAATTTTCAATTTTTTGCGAAAATCCATGATGGTTAGCCTTACTTTTTTTGAACCGATAAAATTTATTGTCGCCGATTCCAAATGTTTTGTGCATTTTGGATTATTTAGGATATTTTAGGTAGATCAACCAACGTTTAATTTGCTGTAATATGTCGCCTCATTCGCCTGCAATCCACGTTCGATTACAAATGTGATCGAATTTCAAAATACGAAAATTCCAATACCCGAACTCTCTTTATGCGTCCTACCGGTATTTTCATGTCCAACGTATCATATACATTACCCATAATCATTTTGAACCGGAATTTCAACAAAAAAAAATTTTCAATTTTTTGCGAAAATCCATGATGGTTAGCCTTACTTTTTTTGAACCGATAAAATTTATTGTCGCCGATTCCAAATGTTTTGTGCATTTTGGATTATTTAGGATATTTTAGGTAGATCAACGTTTAATTTGCTGTAATATGTTGCCTCATTCGCCTGCAATCCACGTTCGATTACAAATGTGATCGAATTTCAAAATACGAAAATTCCAATACCCGAACTCTCTTTATGCGTCCTACCGGTATTTTCATGTCCAACGTATCATATACATTACCCATAATCATTTTGAACCGGAATTTCAACAAAAAAAAGTTTTCAATTTTTTGCGAAAATCCATGATGGTTAGCCTTACTTTTTTTGAACCGATAAAATTTATTGTCGCCGATTCCAAATGTTTTGTGCATTTTGGATTATTTAGGATATTTTAGGTAGATCAACGTTTAATTTGCTGTAATATGTCGCCTCATTCGCCTGCAATCCACGTTCGATTACAAATGTGATCGAATTTCAAAATACGAAAATTCCAATACCCGAACTCTCTTTATGCGTCCTACCGGTAGTTTCATGTGAAACGTGTCATATACATTACCCATAATCATTTTGAACCGGAATTTCAACAAAAAAAAGTTTTCAATTTTTTGCGAAAATCCATGATGGTTAGCCTTACTTTTTTTGAACCGATAAAATTTATTGTCGCCGATTCCAAATGTTTTGTGCATTTTGGATTATTTAGGATATTTTAGGTAGATCAACGTTTAATTTGCTGTAATATGTCGCCTCATTCGCCTGCAATCCACGTTCGATTACAAATGTGATCGAATTTCAAAATACGAAAATTCCAATACCCGAACTCTCTTTATGCGTCCTACCGGTAGTTTCATGTGAAACGTGTCATATACATTACCCATAATCATTTTGAACCGGAATTTCAACAAAAAAAAGTTTTCAATTTTTTGCGAAAATCCATGATGGTTAGCCTTACTTTTTTTGAACCGATAAAATTTATTGTCGCCGATTCCAAATGTTTTGTGCATTTTGGATTATTTAGGATATTTTAGGTAGATCAACGTTTAATTTGCTGTAATATGTCGCCTCATTCGCCTGCAATCCACGTTCGATTACAAATGTGATCGAATTTCAAAATACGAAAATTCCAATACCCGAACTCTCTTTATGCGTCCTACCGGTATTTTCATGTCCAACGTATCATATACATTACCCATAATCATTTTGAACCGGAATTTCAACAAAAAAAAGTTTTCAATTTTTTGCGAAAATCCATGATGGTTAGCCTTACTTTTTTTGAACCGATAAAATTTATTGTCGCCGATTCCAAATGTTTTGTGCATTTTGGATTATTTAGGATATTTTAGGTAGATCAACGTTTAATTTGCTGTAATATGTCGCCTCATTCGCCTGCAATCCACGTTCGATTACAAATGTGATCGAATTTCAAAATACGAAAATTCCAATACCCGAACTCTCTTTATGCGTCCTACCGGTAGTTTCATGTGAAACGTGTCATATACATTACCCATAATCATTTTGAACCGGAATTTCAACAAAAAAAAGTTTTCAATTTTTTGCGAAAATCCATGATGGCTAGCCTTACTTTTTTTGAACCGATAAAATTTATTGTCGCCGATTCCAAATGTTTTGTGCATTTTGGATTATTTAGGATATTTTAGGTAGATCAACGTTTAATTTGCTGTAATATGTCGCCTCATTCGCCTGCAATCCACGTTCGATTACAAATGTGATCGAATTTCAAAATACGAAAATTCCAATACCCGAACTCTCTTTATGCGTCCTACCGGTAGTTTCATGTGAAACGTGTCATATACATTACCCATAATCATTTTGAACCGGAATTTCAACAAAAAAAAGTTTTCAATTTTTTGCGAAAATCCATGATGGTGTTAGCCTTACTTTTTTTGAACCGATAAAATTTATTGTCGCCGATTCCAAATGTTTTGTGCATTTTGGATTATTTAGGATATTTTAGGTAGATCAACGTTTAATTTGCTGTAATATGTCGCCTCATTCGCCTGCAATCCACGTTCGATTACAAATGTGATCGAATTTCAAAATACGAAAATTCCAATACCCGAACTCTCTTTATGCGTCCTACCGGTATTTTCATGTCCAACGTATCATATACATTACCCATAATCATTTTGAACCGGAATTTCAACAAAAAAAAGTTTTCAATTTTTTGCGAAAATCCATGATGGTGTTAGCCTTACTTTTTTTGAACCGATAAAATTTATTGTCGCCGATTCCAAATGTTTTGTGCATTTTGGATTATTTAGGATATTTTAGGTAGATCAACGTTTAATTTGCTGTAATATGTCGCCTCATTCGCCTGCAATCCACGTTCGATTACAAATGTGATCGAATTTCAAAATACGAAAATTCCAATACCCGAACTCTCTTTATGCGTCCTACCGGTAGTTTCATGTGAAACGTGTCATATACATTACCCATAATCATTTTGAACCGGAATTTCAACAAAAAAAAATTTTCAATTTTTTGCGAAAATCCATGATGGTTAGCCTTACTTTTTTTGAACCGATAAAATTTATTGTCGCCGATTCCAAATGTTTTGTGCATTTTGGATTATTTAGGATATTTTAGGTAGATCAACGTTTAATTTGCTGTAATATGTCGCCTCATTCGCCTGCAATCCACGTTCGATTACAAATGTGATCGAATTTCAAAATACGAAAATTCCAATACCCGAACTCTCTTTATGCGTCCTACCGGTAGTTTCATGTGAAACGTGTCATATACATTACCCATAAAAATTTTGAACCGGAATTTCAACAAAAAAAAGTTTTCAATTTTTTGCGAAAATCCATGATGGTTAGCCTTACTTTTTTTGAACCGATAAAATTTATTGTCGCCGATTCCAAATGTTTTGGATTATTTAGGATATTTTAGGTAGATCAACGTTTAATTTGCTGTAATATGTCGCCTCATTCGCCTGCAATCCACGTTCGATTACAAATGTGATCGAATTTCAAAATACGAAAATTCCAATACCCGAACTCTCTTTATGCGTCCTACCGGTATTTTCATGTCCAACGTATCATATACATTACCCATAATCATTTTGAACCGGAATTTCAACAAAAAAAAATTTTCAATTTTTTGCGAAAATCCATGATGGTTAGCCTTACTTTTTTTGAACCGATAAAATTTATTGTCGCCGATTCCAAATGTTTTGTGCATTTTGGATTATTTAGGATATTTTAGGTAGATCAACGTTTAATTTGCTGTAATATGTCGCCTCATTCGCCTGCAATCCACGTTCGATTACAAATGTGATCGAATTTCAAAATACGAAAATTCCAATCAATACCCGAACTCTCTTTATGCGTCCTACCGGTATTTTCATGTCCAACGTATCATATACATTACCCATAATCATTTTGAACCGGAATTTCAACAAAAAAAAATTTTCAATTTTTTGCGAAAATCCATGATGGTTAGCCTTACTTTTTTTGAACCGATAAAATTTATTGCCGCCGATTCCAAATGTTTTGTGTATTTTGGATTATTTAGGATATTTTAGGTAGATCAACGTTTAATTTGCTGTAATATGTCGCCTCATTCGCCTGCAATCCACGTTCGATTACAAATGTGATCGAATTTCAAAATACGAAAATTCCAATACCGAACTCTCTTTATGCGTCCTACCGGTAGTTTCATGTGAAACGTGTCATATACATTACCCATAATCATTTTGAACCGGAATTTCAACAAAAAAAAATTTTCAATTTTTTGCGAAAATCCATGATGGTTAGCCTTACTTTTTTTGAACCGATAAAATTTATTGTCGCCGATTCCAAATGTTTTGTGCATTTTGGATTATTTAGGATATTTTAGGTAGATCAACGTTTAATTTGCTGTAATATGTTGCCTCATTCGCCTGCAATCCACGTTCGATTACAAATGTGATCGAATTTCAAAATACGAAAATTCCAATACCCGAACTCTCTTTATGCGTCCTACCGGTATTTTCATGTCCAACGTATCATATACATTACCCATAATCATTTTGAACCGGAATTTCAACAAAAAAAAGTTTTCAATTTTTTGCGAAAATCCATGATGGTTAGCCTTACTTTTTTTGAACCGATAAAATTTATTGTCGCCGATTCCAAATGTTTTGTGCATTTTGGATTATTTAGGATATTTTAGGTAGATCAACGTTTAATTTGCTGTAATATGTCGCCTCATTCGCCTGCAATCCACGTTCGATTACAAATGTGATCGAATTTCAAAATACGAAAATTCCAATACCCGAACTCTCTTTATGCGTCCTACCGGTAGTTTCATGTGAAACGTGTCATATACATTACCCATAATCATTTTGAACCGGAATTTCAACAAAAAAAAGTTTTCAATTTTTTGCGAAAATCCATGATGGTTAGCCTTACTTTTTTTGAACCGATAAAATTTATTGTCGCCGATTCCAAATGTTTTGTGCATTTTGGATTATTTAGGATATTTTAGGTAGATCAACGTTTAATTTGCTGTAATATGTCGCCTCATTCGCCTGCAATCCACGTTCGATTACAAATGTGATCGAATTTCAAAATACGAAAATTCCAATACCCGAACTCTCTTTATGCGTCCTACCGGTAGTTTCATGTGAAACGTGTCATATACATTACCCATAATCATTTTGAACCGGAATTTCAACAAAAAAAAGTTTTCAATTTTTTGCGAAAATCCATGATGGTTAGCCTTACTTTTTTTGAACCGATAAAATTTATTGTCGCCGATTCCAAATGTTTTGTGCATTTTGGATTATTTAGGATATTTTAGGTAGATCAACGTTTAATTTGCTGTAATATGTCGCCTCATTCGCCTGCAATCCACGTTCGATTACAAATGTGATCGAATTTCAAAATACGAAAATTCCAATACCCGAACTCTCTTTATGCGTCCTACCGGTATTTTCATGTCCAACGTATCATATACATTACCCATAATCATTTTGAACCGGAATTTCAACAAAAAAAAATTTTCAATTTTTTGCGAAAATCCACGATGGTTAGCCTTACTTTTTTTGAACCGATAAAATTTATTGTCGCCGATTCCAAATGTTTTGTGCATTTTGGATTATTTAGGATATTTTAGGTAGATCAACGTTTAATTTGCTGTAATATGTCGCCTCATTCGCCTGCAATCCACGTTCGATTACAAATGTGATCGAATTTCAAAATACGAAAATTCCAATACCCGAACTCTCTTTATGCGTCCTACCGGTAGTTTCATGTGAAACGTGTCATATACATTACCCATAATCATTTTGAACCGGAATTTCAACAAAAAAAAGTTTTCAATTTTTTGCGAAAATCCATGATGGTTAGCCTTACTTTTTTTGAACCGATAAAATTTATTGTCGCCGATTCCAAATGTTTTGTGCATTTTGGATTATTTAGGATATTTTAGGTAGATCAACGTTTAATTTGCTGTAATATGTCGCCTCATTCGCCTGCAATCCACGTTCGATTACAAATGTGATCGAATTTCAAAATACGAAAATTCCAATACCCGAACTCTCTTTATGCGTCCTACCGGTATTTTCATGTCCAACGTATCATATACATTACCCATAATCATTTTGAACCGGAATTTCAACAAAAAAAAATTTTCAATTTTTTGCGAAAATCCATGATGGTTAGCCTTACTTTTTTTGAACCGATAAAATTTATTGTCGCCGATTCCAAATGTTTTGTGCATTTTGGATTATTTAGGATATTTTAGGTAGATCAACGTTTAATTTGCTGTAATATGTCGCCTCATTCGCCTGCAATCCACGTTCGATTACAAATGTGATCGAATTTCAAAATACGAAAATTCCAATACCCGAACTCTCTTTATGCGTCCTACCGGTATTTTCATGTCCAACGTATCATATACATTACCCATAATCATTTTGAACCGGAATTTCAACAAAAAAAAATTTTCAATTTTTTGCGAAAATCCATGATGGTTAGCCTTACTTTTTTTGAACCGATAAAATTTATTGTCGCCGATTCCAAATGTTTTGTGCATTTTGGATTATTTAGGATATTTTAGGTAGATCAACGTTTAATTTGCTGTAATATGTCGCCTCATTCGCCTGCAATCCACGTTCGATTACAAATGTGATCGAATTTCAAAATACGAAAATTCCAATACCCGAACTCTCTTTATGCGTCCTACCGGTAGTTTCATGTGAAACGTGTCATATACATTACCCATAATCATTTTGAACCGGAATTTCAACAAAAAAAAGTTTTCAATTTTTTGCGAAAATCCATGATGGTTAGCCTTACTTTTTTTGAACCGATAAAATTTATTGTCGCCGATTCCAAATGTTTTGTGCATTTTGGATTATTTAGGATATTTTAGGTAGATCAACGTTTAATTTGCTGTAATATGTCGCCTCATTCGCCTGCAATCCACGTTCGATTACAAATGTGATCGAATTTCAAAATACGAAAATTCCAATACCCGAACTCTCTTTATGCGTCCTACCGGTATTTTCATGTCCAACGTATCATATACATTACCCATAATCATTTTGAACCGGAATTTCAACAAAAAAAAATTTTCAATTTTTTGCGAAAATCCATGATGGCTAGCCTTACTTTTTTTGAACCGATAAAATTTATTGTCGCCGATTCCAAATGTTTTGTGCATTTTGGATTATTTAGGATATTTTAGGTAGATCAACGTTTAATTTGCTGTAATATGTCGCCTCATTCGCCTGCAATCCACGTTCGATTACAAATGTGATCGAATTTCAAAATACGAAAATTCCAATACCCGAACTCTCTTTATGCGTCCTACCGGTATTTTCATGTCCAACGTATCATATACATTACCCATAATCATTTTGAACCGGAATTTCAACAAAAAAAAATTTTCAATTTTTTGCGAAAATCCATGATGGTTAGCCTTACTTTTTTTGAACCGATAAAATTTATTGTCGCCGATTCCAAATGTTTTGTGCATTTTGGATTATTTAGGATATTTTAGGTAGATCAACGTTTAATTTGCTGTAATATGTCGCCTCATTCGCCTGCAATCCACGTTCGATTACAAATGTGATCGAATTTCAAAATACGAAAATTCCAATACCCGAACTCTCTTTATGCGTCCTACCGGTAGTTTCATGTGAAACGTGTCATATACATTACCCATAATCATTTTGAACCGGAATTTCAACAAAAAAAAGTTTTCAATTTTTTGCGAAAATCCATGATGGTTAGCCTTACTTTTTTTGAACCGATAAAATTTATTGTCGCCGATTCCAAATGTTTTGTGCATTTTGGATTATTTAGGATATTTTAGGTAGATCAACGTTTAATTTGCTGTAATATGTCGCCTCATTCGCCTGCAATCCACGTTCGATTACAAATGTGATCGAATTTCAAAATACGAAAATTCCAATACCCGAACTCTCTTTATGCGTCCTACCGGTATTTTCATGTCCAACGTATCATATACATTACCCATAATCATTTTGAACCGGAATTTCAACAAAAAAAAATTTTCAATTTTTTGCGAAAATCCATGATGGCTAGCCTTACTTTTTTTGAACCGATAAAATTTATTGTCGCCGATTCCAAATGTTTTGTGCATTTTGGATTATTTAGGATATTTTAGGTAGATCAACGTTTAATTTGCTGTAATATGTCGCCTCATTCGCCTGCAATCCACGTTCGATTACAAATGTGATCGAATTTCAAAATACGAAAATTCCAATACCCGAACTCTCTTTATGCGTCCTACCGGTATTTTCATGTCCAACGTATCATATACATTACCCATAATCATTTTGAACCGGAATTTCAACAAAAAAAAATTTTCAATTTTTTGCGAAAATCCATGATGGTTAGCCTTACTTTTTTTGAACCGATAAAATTTATTGTCGCCGATTCCAAATGTTTTGTGCATTTTGGATTATTTAGGATATTTTAGGTAGATCAACGTTTAATTTGCTGTAATATGTCGCCTCATTCGCCTGCAATCCACGTTCGATTACAAATGTGATCGAATTTCAAAATACGAAAATTCCAATACCCGAACTCTCTTTATGCGTCCTACCGGTATTTTCATGTCCAACGTATCATATACATTACCCATAATCATTTTGAACCGGAATTTCAACAAAAAAAAATTTTCAATTTTTTGCGAAAATCCATGATGGCTAGCCTTACTTTTTTTGAACCGATAAAATTTATTGTCGCCGATTCCAAATGTTTTGTGCATTTTGGATTATTTAGGATATTTTAGGTAGATCAACGTTTAATTTGCTGTAATATGTCGCCTCATTCGCCTGCAATCCACGTTCGATTACAAATGTGATCGAATTTCAAAATACGAAAATTCCAATACCCGAACTCTCTTTATGCGTCCTACCGGTATTTTCATGTCCAACGTATCATATACATTACCCATAATCATTTTGAACCGGAATTTCAACAAAAAAAAATTTTCAATTTTTTGCGAAAATCCATGATGGTTAGCCTTACTTTTTTTGAACCGATAAAATTTATTGTCGCCGATTCCAAATGTTTTGTGCATTTTGGATTATTTAGGATATTTTAGGTAGATCAACGTTTAATTTGCTGTAATATGTCGCCTCATTCGCCTGCAATCCACGTTCGATTACAAATGTGATCGAATTTCAAAATACGAAAATTCCAATACCCGAACTCTCTTTATGCGTCCTACCGGTAGTTTCATGTGAAACGTGTCATATACATTACCCATAATCATTTTGAACCGGAATTTCAACAAAAAAAAGTTTTCAATTTTTTGCGAAAATCCATGATGGTTAGCCTTACTTTTTTTGAACCGATAAAATTTATTGTCGCCGATTCCAAATGTTTTGTGCATTTTGGATTATTTAGGATATTTTAGGTAGATCAACGTTTAATTTGCTGTAATATGTCGCCTCATTCGCCTGCAATCCACGTTCGATTACAAATGTGATCGAATTTCAAAATACGAAAATTCCAATACCCGAACTCTCTTTATGCGTCCTACCGGTATTTTCATGTCCAACGTATCATATACATTACCCATAATCATTTTGAACCGGAATTTCAACAAAAAAAAATTTTCAATTTTTTGCGAAAATCCATGATGGCTAGCCTTACTTTTTTTGAACCGATAAAATTTATTGTCGCCGATTCCAAATGTTTTGTGCATTTTGGATTATTTAGGATATTTTAGGTAGATCAACGTTTAATTTGCTGTAATATGTCGCCTCATTCGCCTGCAATCCACGTTCGATTACAAATGTGATCGAATTTCAAAATACGAAAATTCCAATACCCGAACTCTCTTTATGCGTCCTACCGGTATTTTCATGTCCAACGTATCATATACATTACCCATAATCATTTTGAACCGGAATTTCAACAAAAAAAAATTTTCAATTTTTTGCGAAAATCCTTACTTTTTTTGAACCGATAAAATTTATTGTCGCCGATTCCAAATGTTTTGTGCATTTTGGATTATTTAGGATATTTTAGGTAGATCAACGTTTAATTTGCTGTAATATGTCGCCTCATTCGCCTGCAATCCACGTTCGATTACAAATGTGATCGAATTTCAAAATACGAAAATTCCAATACCCGAACTCTCTTTATGCGTCCTACCGGTATTTTCATGTCCAACGTATCATATACATTACCCATAATCATTTTGAACCGGAATTTCAACAAAAAAAAATTTTCAATTTTTTGCGAAAATCCATGATGGCTAGCCTTACTTTTTTTGAACCGATAAAATTTATTGTCGCCGATTCCAAATGTTTTGTGCATTTTGGATTATTTAGGATATTTTAGGTAGATCAACGTTTAATTTGCTGTAATATGTCGCCTCATTCGCCTGCAATCCACGTTCGATTACAAATGTGATCGAATTTCAAAATACGAAAATTCCAATACCCGAACTCTCTTTATGCGTCCTACCGGTATTTTCATGTCCAACGTATCATATACATTACCCATAATCATTTTGAACCGGAATTTCAACAAAAAAAAATTTTCAATTTTTTGCGAAAATCCATGATGGTTAGCCTTACTTTTTTTGAACCGATAAAATTTATTGTCGCCGATTCCAAATGTTTTGTGCATTTTGGATTATTTAGGATATTTTAGGTAGATCAACGTTTAATTTGCTGTAATATGTCGCCTCATTCGCCTGCAATCCACGTTCGATTACAAATGTGATCGAATTTCAAAATACGAAAATTCCAATACCCGAACTCTCTTTATGCGTCCTACCGGTAGTTTCATGTGAAACGTGTCATATACATTACCCATAATCATTTTGAACCGGAATTTCAACAAAAAAAAGTTTTCAATTTTTTGCGAAAATCCATGATGGTTAGCCTTACTTTTTTTGAACCGATAAAATTTATTGCCGCCGATTCCAAATGTTTTGTGTATTTTGGATTATTTAGGATATTTTAGGTAGATCAACGTTTAATTTGCTGTAATATGTCGCCTCATTCGCCTGCAATCCACGTTCGATTACAAATGTGATCGAATTTCAAAATACGAAAATTCCAATACCCGAACTCTCTTTATGCGTCCTACCGGTATTTTCATGTCCAACGTATCATATACATTACCCATAATCATTTTGAACCGGAATTTCAACAAAAAAAAATTTTCAATTTTTTGCGAAAATCCATGATGGTTAGCCTTACTTTTTTTGAACCGATAAAATTTATTGCCGCCGATTCCAAATGTTTTGTGTATTTTGGATTATTTAGGATATTTTAGGTAGATCAACGTTTAATTTGCTGTAATATGTCGCCTCATTCGCCTGCAATCCACGTTCGATTACAAATGTGATCGAATTTCAAAATACGAAAATTCCAATACCGAACTCTCTTTATGCGTCCTACCGGTAGTTTCATGTGAAACGTGTCATATACATTACCCATAATCATTTTGAACCGGAATTTCAACAAAAAAAAATTTTCAATTTTTTGCGAAAATCCATGATGACGCCTTACTTTTTTTGAACCGATAAAATTTATTGTCGCCGATTCCAAATGTTTTGTGCATTTTGGATTATTTAGGATATTTTAGGTAGATCAACGTTTAATTTGCTGTAATATGTCGCCTCATTCGCCTGCAATCCACGTTCGATTACAAATGTGATCGAATTTCAAAATACGAAAATTCCAATACCCGAACTCTCTTTATGCGTCCTACCGGTAGTTTCATGTGAAACGTGTCATATACATTACCCATAATCATTTTGAACCGGAATTTCAACAAAAAAAAGTTTTCAATTTTTTGCGAAAATCCATGATGGTTAGCCTTACTTTTTTTGAACCGATAAAATTTATTGTCGCCGATTCCAAATGTTTTGTGCATTTTGGATTATTTGGGATATTTTAGGTAGATCAACGTTTAATTTGCTGTAATATGTCGCCTCATTCGCCTGCAATCCACGTTCGATTACAAATGTGATCGAATTTCAAAATACGAAAATTCCAATACCCGAACTCTCTTTATGCGTCCTACCGGTATTTTCATGTCCAACGTATCATATACATTACCCATAATCATTTTGAACCGGAATTTCAACAAAAAAAAATTTTCAATTTTTTGCGAAAATCCATGATGGTTAGCCTTACTTTTTTTGAACCGATAAAATTTATTGTCGCCGATTCCAAATGTTTTGTGCATTTTGGATTATTTAGGATATTTTAGGTAGATCAACGTTTAATTTGCTGTAATATGTCGCCTCATTCGCCTGCAATCCACGTTCGATTACAAATGTGATCGAATTTCAAAATACGAAAATTCCAATACCCGAACTCTCTTTATGCGTCCTACCGGTATTTTCATGTCCAACGTATCATATACATTACCCATAATCATTTTGAACCGGAATTTCAACAAAAAAAAATTTTCAATTTTTTGCGAAAATCCATGATGGTTAGTTAGCCTTACTTTTTTTGAACCGATAAAATTTATTGTCGCCGATTCCAAATGTTTTGTGCATTTTGGATTATTTAGGATATTTTAGGTAGATCAACGTTTAATTTGCTGTAATATGTCGCCTCATTCGCCTGCAATCCACGTTCGATTACAAATGTGATCGAATTTCAAAATACGAAAATTCCAATACCCGAACTCTCTTTATGCGTCCTACCGGTAGTTTCATGTGAAACGTGTCATATACATTACCCATAATCATTTTGAACCGGAATTTCAACAAAAAAAAGTTTTCAATTTTTTGCGAAAATCCATGATGGTTAGCCTTACTTTTTTTGAACCGATAAAATTTATTGTCGCCGATTCCAAATGTTTTGTGCATTTTGGATTATTTAGGATATTTTAGGTAGATCAACGTTTAATTTGCTGTAATATGTCGCCTCATTCGCCTGCAATCCACGTTCGATTACAAATGTGATCGAATTTCAAAATACGAAAATTCCAATACCCGAACTCTCTTTATGCGTCCTACCGGTAGTTTCATGTGAAACGTGTCATATACATTACCCATAATCATTTTGAACCGGAATTTCAACAAAAAAAAGTTTTCAATTTTTTGCGAAAATCCATGATGGCCTTACTTTTTTTGAACCGATAAAATTTGTTGTCGCCGATTCCAAATGTTTTGTGCATTTTGGATTATTTAGGATATTTTAGGTAGATCAACGTTTAATTTGCTGTAATATGTCGCCTCATTCGCCTGCAATCCACGTTCGATTACAAATGTGATCGAATTTCAAAATACGAAAATTCCAATACCCGAACTCTCTTTATGCGTCCTACCGGTATTTTCATGTCCAACGTATCATATACATTACCCATAATCATTTTGAACCGGAATTTCAACAAAAAAAAATTTTCAATTTTTTGCGAAAATCCATGATGGTTAGCCTTACTTTTTTTGAACCGATAAAATTTATTGTCGCCGATTCCAAATGTTTTGTGCATTTTGGATTATTTGGGATATTTTAGGTAGATCAACGTTTAATTTGCTGTAATATGTCGCCTCATTCGCCTGCAATCCACGTTCGATTACAAATGTGATCGAATTTCAAAATACGAAAATTCCAATACCCGAACTCTCTTTATGCGTCCTACCGGTATTTTCATGTCCAACGTATCATATACATTACCCATAATCATTTTGAACCGGAATTTCAACAAAAAAAAATTTTCAATTTTTTGCGAAAATCCATGATGGTTAGCCTTACTTTTTTTGAACCGATAAAATTTATTGTCGCCGATTCCAAATGTTTTGTGCATTTTGGATTATTTAGGATATTTTAGGTAGATCAACGATTAATTTGCTGTAATATGTCGCCTCATTCGCCTGCAATCCACGTTCGATTACAAATGTGATCGAATTTCAAAATACGAAAATTCCAATACCCGAACTCTCTTTATGCGTCCTACCGGTATTTTCATGTCCAACGTATCATATACATTACCCATAATCATTTTGAACCGGAATTTCAACAAAATTTTTTTTTCAATTTTTTGCGAAAATCCATGATGGTTGTTAGCCTTACTTTTTTTGAACCGATAAAATTTATTGTCGCCGATTCCGAATGTTTTGTGCATTTTGGATTATTTAGGATATTTTAAGTAGATCAACGTTTAATTTGCTGTAATATGTCGCCTCATTCGCCTGCAATCCACGTTCGATTACAAATGTGATCGAATTTCAAAATACGAAAATTCCAATACCCGAACTCTCTTTATGCGTCCTACTGGTAGTTTCATGTCCAACGTATCATATACATTACCCATAATCATTTTGAACCGGAATTTCAACAAAAAAAATTTTCAATTTTTTGCGAAAATCCGTGATGGCCTTACTTTTTTTGAACCGATAAAATTTATTGTCGCCGATTCCGAATGTTTTGTGCATTTTGGATTATTTAGGATATTTTAAGTAGATCAACGTTTAATTTGCTGTAATATGTCGCCTCATTCGCCTGTAATTTTTTTGTTAAAATTCCGGTTCAAAATGATTATAGGTAACGCATATAACATGTTTAGCCCGAAACTACCGGTTGGATACGTAAGGAAAGTGCGATTATTGCAAGTTTCGTATTTTGAGATTCGGCCACATTTGTAATCGATCCTGAATTGCAGGCGAATGAGGTGACATATTGCAGCAAATTAAACGTTGTTCTACTCATAATTACATTGATAACCCGAAATACACAAAACATTTGGAATCCGTGACAATAAATTTTATCCGTTCTAAATCAGTAAGGTTACTTCCAATCCGCACTTCCCAGCTTTGCTCACGCCTTTGGCGAGTGCCGATGATTTCGGATTTATTAAGATAAATATTTATTTCCCCATCATAATTCCACGAGTATTGGTCCATCTGTGCAGAGATCCTTCTACCAATTATGACATTTAGGCTGAGTCAAATAAACCCCAACCTGAAAGATTGTTGGCTCGAGTATATTCCCTATAGCTATTCAGAATTGCAATAAAAAATACTTATGTGAATTTTTACGGTGATTGGGTCTTATACAAAGAATATGGTCATTTGCTTGGGAAATATATTGCTGAAGAGTATTCGTCGATTTTGGAGCATAACTTGACGAGAATATTCATATTTCAGCTCCTACTCAAGAAATCGTCAAGCGGCTTTCTGTTCTGGATAGAGGACGAATTATAGCATGTCTATGTTAATGCCCCTATTATGGTTCTCGCCTCACCATCACTTCACCTCTCTTTCGCCGTGACAGTATGATTCGTGTGAGTAGTATTTTGGTATTATATGGTTCTCACCTTTATTTTGGCGAATGAGAGTATGCGGTGATTTACGTTGTTTTTAAATTATTTACTTTATTGTGGCTGGCTACAGTGTTTTTGTTAGCAGTTTTGACATATTATGTGTTTGTTTATGTATTTTAGCTAGTTAAAATAATTAAAATATTCTAAAACTAATAATTAAAAATATTAATACGATCAACGATTATTAATAATGATCAGTAGTATCGATTTATTTTTTCGTGATAAAATTGCCTGAATTTATAATACAATATTTTGAAATAAAATAAAAATAATTATAATACACAAACAAATTATATTTACTATAAAAATAATTTAAAAATAAAACCTACATTATCACTATTGAATTAAAAAAAAAATCGCACTACATCACCTAAAAATTTTAGGTGATCATTTTTGACATCACTCTCGCTCACTTCGTTTTCACGGCGAGAATCATAATACGAAAATGTGAACGCGGCGACTAGACGTCGCCAAGTGATGCATATGTGATAACCATAATAGGGGCATAAATAACATAAAATGGGCGATCGAACCAACGCGTGACAGAATGAAAATTTAACACAGGGGAATTATGCCACAGGATTATGAAACACTCTAAGCACCAAATTAAAATATTCGTTTATTTGCTTGTGTAATGATGTAAAATGACAATTTGAGAATAAATATAGAATTTTTTAATAAAACAAATCAACTATTTTGTAATTTAAATAGAAAAATTTTAATTTAATGAAATTATATTGTATGGAGGTTTATGCTTTTCTGCGACATTTAGTGTGTCGTAGTTTTGATTTCAGATTTTCAATCTATACTCAAACCCATCACCATATTTTCCCGAAATATTTGAATTATTATAATAATTAAGTTTGATTTAAATAAATTAAGCTCCTCATCACAATAATCCGCTTCAAATTGTGCTTAATATCGATACAATTTTATTTTTTAACCGAAGATGTTGAACAATTAAGAGAAAATTGATCAATATTTTTTAATATGCCTTACGAGTCTTTTCGATGAATTGTTTCTTTCGCATATTTGATTTTTCGATGAATTGTTCAGTGTAGAATTGTTTCCGTGTAAAATTGTTTGTTTTACAATTATTCTTCTCTGAATTTATTTCTAACAATTGTTTGTCGCACTTTTGTGATTGTGTTAAATTATGTTGCGCATAATTTTCGGCTTGCCCATTTATAGATATAAATAATATGTTTGGTAAAATTTACAAAAATGTCAGTCATTTATATAAAACACGCAATTAATAACACAAATTAAAAAACACAAAGTATGTTTTCAAATTTTAGTAAAAATTTATCAAATTTAACAAAAAACTTGTACACTAGACAAAAAAAAAAGAAAATATAATCATTTATTTTTAAAATCAATCAAACTTTTGTGAAATGTATAATTTGTTTTTGTTGGTCATTTTACAAAACAATTTTATAGATTTCACTGCTAAAAATTTTTTCAGTGTAGATGGTTGATTACCAACTAGTTTCACGACTTTGTATGAGATCTGTGGGATGTTATTTGGACCGTTAAAAAATCCTGATGACGATGATGATGAAGGTGATGGTGGCCCAAAAAATGATTGCGGTTGCCGTATTGTTATTGTGCTTGAGCCCGGCGAGTTAATACAACGCACCCTTAATTCGGTCAACTGCTGCTGGATAGAAGACATAAATTGCAATGTGCGAGTCTCGGGTAGTTTTCTTAATTGGGATGCTATGGATTGCCCAAAAATTTCAAATTCGTCCTTTTCTGGTTCAGAATTTTCGGCTGAAACAAACTTATTTAGTGCGTCATCAAAATCAGTAGTGGGCAAATCTATAGTGATGCTTCTTTTCTCTTTTTTGGAGTGGATTCATTTAATTCCAAAGGAGAAATATCAACATTTGATTCGTGATAAGAAACACAGTCATTTAAAGTTTGTTGATTAGAATCGTCCGTTAAACTGCTTTCAATCTAAAAAATACGTTCAACATCAATAAAATACTTTAGAGATACTTACATTTAGTTTTGCTTTTCCTATAAACAATACAGGGATCCAAAAACGACATTTCATTAAAATAAAAAAGTGAAGGTTCTATAATATCGTCCAGACCGCCTCCTGATTTTTTTGAACTATCAATTTTCTTTTTCTCTGCTGTATAGCAAAATTGAACTTTTAATTTTATTTTTTATTGCATCTTCATCTGAGCCCATTTCGGTTAATTTTCAAGTTCCCTGTTTTTGGTTTGACATTTTGACTAAAAAAAGGTCTAATTTTTTATTATATGTCAGGAAACGTCAAAGTTTCGTGTTACACTTCTGACATTAATGTATAACTTAATGTTAACACATATTGCAACTCGTTGAAATTTTGTGTCTCCACATGCAACTGTTCGAAAATTAATGTTATAACTTGATGTTAATGACAGGTGGAGAGTAGGCGTTAATCAAGCCAGAAGAATTAATAACGTGAAATATTCGCTAATACTTGTAACGTACTGAATTAGAAGATTCTCCAATAGAGATGAACGTATAATAACTTAAATTAATTTTCGATCTAGAATGTTCCAATTTGTGCCAGTGATGAATCTGAAATGCGTAACAATAATTTACGTTCGTAAAATGTTAAGTTATAACGAATACATATTCACCTTTAAAATGTCACGAGGTAATTTAACTCGGGCTAAAATTGAAACGCCCAGATTGCGGTTCCTATTTTTAAATAATATATACATACATTCAAATTTTCTGAGTCAATCATATTCTATCAATTCATTTGATTCTTTTTTATTTCATTTCTCGAGTCTTAACATTTAAAATATTAATCAAAAAATCAAAATTAAAATTAAATTTATTTCTATTTTAATATAATTCTTTAGTTTAGTCTAAAATGCTGTTAATATTTATGTATTTTTGTGATTTAATAATATTTATTCATATTTGTGTTGCTTTTAAATTTTAAATTTAATTAAATAAATCATATTTATTTGAGGTTTAATTTTATTTTTAAAATAAAATTAATGTTATTTTTATTACATAAGAAAATACAATGTTTTTTCTAATAGTACGTAATATTATAATAATACGAGTTTTATTTTCGATACTTATTATGTATATGTACGAAATTGATGAGCATGTCGCAAATGATGATTTTAGACAAGGGGACCAAATTTTTAATTCTTTAAACAATTAGCTTAGTTAAGTTTATTTTTTATGATTACGAAGATGGAGCGTAGACAATACTTTAACACTATGTATTAAAATACATAATTTAAAATAAAATATATAAAATTAATAACTAAAACCAACAAGTGTATAAAATGTTGTTTAGAATGCGAGGCCAGCATCTCTGTAAGTAGCGTAAATTTTTTCGATTGAATTGGCATAAGCAGCTGTTCTCATGTCAAGACCCAAATTGAATTTTTGTGCCGTCTTTATGATGGCACGGGCTGAACGTTCCATTGTATAATCAAGACCAGAGTGTACTATATCCTTTTCAGATGCACCAGAAATACGTTTCTGGAAAGCTTCCGATGGTGTAACTGGAATGCTAGTTCCATCTACTTTGCCGAAACGACGTTCTAACGATTCTTGTACAGATTCTAAAACGAAAACATTAATATATAATTAGTTTATTTGACTAATGGAATTTAAAAAATTTAACATTTGCTTCGCAAGTTAATTAATGTTTCTCAATAAAAATATAATTTATAAATTAGTCAAATAAAAATCAATACACTAGTAATAATTTGCGAAACAAATGTTTATATTCATTTAGTGAATTAGGGCAAACTCTTGGTATTGATAAGAAACGAATCGAAGTGCATGCAACAAAAATACAAACAAATTTGTTTTTCTTCAGAATCATTCCTTAAAAAAAGGCAGCGAGCGAAACACAAAATATACAATAATCGTATATTTAAATATGGTATTAGAATTTTGATTTACATCATTAGTATTTAGGTATGGCATATTTGCAACAATCTGAAAAATAACGAGCATCATTCCATTCAAATCGTATTTGGCATATTGGTTAAATACTACTTGTTTAATCTATAAATTTTGGAACAATATAATTTTTCAAGGCTTAGTTAATATAAAACAAGCGTACGGACAAAAAGGGAACAAATTCCGTCTAATCCTAGTTTGAGGCAAAATATTGTAAAACTAAAAAAAAAAGTCAAACAAACAAAACATAGTGTGTGATATAATACCCTGAAAAACAAAATCTTCTATTGACTTCTGGACCGAAGCTAAATAGGACAGAAGAAAATAATAAAAATAATAATAATAAAACAATTATAAATAATTTTTTGTAATTTTGAAAAAAAAAATATTCAACTACATTCGAATGAATAAAGATTTTGACACTTTAATATAAATAAAAAATAAGACGTAGTACGCAAACTATCTACTTACCCAAGAGATGATAGTTCGATTCACGTTCATATTTGAAGGTAAGACGACCGTATGAGACATGATTTAAATCTTTCAACCATTCAAAGAATGATACTGTTACACCACCGGCATTCATGAATAGATCAGGGATAACTAAAATGTTCCGTTCAATTAAAATTTTGTCCGCCGCTGGTGTGGTTGGCCCATTAGCTGCTTCTCCAATAATCTAGAAAATATTAATATGTATTCAACATAGTTTATAGTGATATTTTTTTGAGTAAAATTTTTTTTACTTTGCATTTTAATTTATGAGCGTTCTCGCTGGTAATTGTTTTTTCAACCGCTGCTGGAATAAATATGTCACATTCTTCAAACATAAGATTTTCGCCTGTGTACGCCCGAGCACCTGGGAATCCAACGATTGTTCCATTTTCGATTAGATAATTTTCAAGAGCCTTGAATATAAAAATAAACCATTAAATTATGTGTAAAGTAGAAAAACAACAAAAATTCTTACTTTGATATCAATGCCCTCTTCATTAATAATGGAACCATTGTATTCAATAATACCCTTACAAATAGCACCAACCCTGGTTAAGTATCTACATGTGTGTAAACCGACATTACCAAAGCCTTGGACAATAAATGTCTTTCCTTTCCAGCCTGTTGTTGTTCCAACAGTTTTCATTAATGATGCATCTTTCATGAAATTATCAATACCGTGGAATACACCACGACCTGTTGCTGATACACGACCATGAATACCACCCTGGTTAATTGGTTTACCGGTAACGCAAGCATGTGCGTTAATATCTAAATGCCCAATAGTTTTTGCGTATGTATCTGCAATCCATGACATTTCACGTTCACTTGTACCCATATCAGGGGCTGGTACATCAATACCCGGCCCAATGAAACCTTTCTTAGCTAATTCAAGGGTAAAACGACGGGTAATCTTTTCGATTTCATGTTCGCTATAATCTTTTGGATTGATTTTAACACCAGCTTTGGCTCCACCAAATGGGACATCAACACAGGCGCATTTAAATGTCATTAGGGCTGATAGAGCTGTTACCTCGTCACGCGTAACATGTTCCGAGAAACGGATACCTATAAAAAAAATAGTAATAAAATTTTTTTAATATTTTGTTGACATTTATGAATGTAAATAAATGTTAAATTAATGTTGATCGTCACGTTTAAAAATAACAAAACATAAATTAAATACTTTAATGTATCAATACATAAAAGTGAATAAGAATATTTGTTTGGAGAAACTTGGAGAATTTGTGCAAGCTCGATCGGATTATACAACAACAATAGAATAAATTTTGTTTTGGCATTAATAAAGTTAATTCCATAATCTCGTGCAAATTTTGTTTGTTTTTAAATATTTTAATATTAAACAATAGACATATAAAATAAATAAAAACAGAATATAGCCGTGATTCCCAAAAAAAACTTAAGAAAACTGTCTCAGAAAATTGCCGATAGATGGCCAGAGACTGTTTGATAATGCAAATACGGAGTTTTCTATTGGGTAGGTTCGGATTGTAAATAAAAACTGTATAAATAGACATAATGAAATTTAAGGACACTCCTAACTTGTTGAGGCAGAATAAAAGCATTTTGAGAAGTTTGATGTTCCTAACAGACAAAATGTTTTCATCATGCGTTTGCAAGTAAATGATTTGTGTAGAAAAATTTATAATTTTTGTGAAAATTGAACTATGATGCTGCTACCTAGCAAAGTTGCACGATACCGCCTTAGCGGAAGAAATATTCGAGAAAAATTTTACAAAAATTTTGCTGAGAATATGACAAAGACAAGAATAAACATTAGAGCGACTGAGATACAACATTTTGTATTTTATGGTACAAAAAGTTGGGGAAATTTTGAAATCAACAAAAACTAACCTTACATTTTTTAAATAAATAACTAAAAATCATTATTTTTAAAAATGGACAATTATTTTATATCACAAAAATTATAAAAAAAATTATATTATTTTTCAGATGAGCAAAAAATATGTTGTTTTATTATTTTGATTAATTTACCAAAATATCTAAAAAAATTCTACTATAAAATATGTGAGGGGAAAACCTAAAAACATCATTCAGCAGAAGAAAAAAAATTAATTTTATCGTGTCGAGACACCAAGCACAAAAAAATTATGTAGCTTCTCACCATAAAAATATCAAAAAAATAAAAGTTTGCTGAAGTGGGGAAATTTTTTCAGTTTGGTTGCCATAAAAAATACTTCGTTTGGTATTTTTTATTTATAATTATGGCAACCAACTCAACAACAACAAAAATTCTCAGGAAAACAAAGTGACTGATGTTTCGCTCACACACAGAGAGAATCTATATTTTTATCTCGTTCTAATTTTCCGCAAAATAAAACGTTGTTGTAGTGGAATAGGCCCATAAAGCGGGAAAAAGAAAATAACTGGATGAATCATTTGGAAAATGGTAACCAGAAAGAATTAAACGAACGCGCTGATAATTAATGGATAGTGGAAATATACGGTTTCCAGACCAACCGTTCTTTAAAGCAGACGAGTAAAAATAATTTTCTACGAATAAATGCAACAAGCGCAATTTCTTAATTGCCTTCGTTTGCATTAAATTTAGAAACGAGCGACTAGTAATAGAGCATCGTGACAATTAAATCGCCATTTAAAACAGTGGGTAATATTATCTACAAGATCAAGGTCCAGAACTCATGACAAATCATGGACTTTCCCTCCTTCATCTATATACATCATAAAATTATAAGAATGTTCGCAGACAACATTTGAAAAAATATTCTTTCCGTTATGTATCATAGGCTTATACTTCATGCTATACCGGGTGCCCAATTTTACATAAGTTACTCGCGGATCAATGGAATGATTTTGATAGGAAGAAAAAGTAACAAAGAATTTTAAGAGATAAGAAACAATGTGTAAAGAATTGTTGCAAGAAATAAATAGATTGCAGATGTTCTAATTGCGATGGCAAAATCGAATTATATTTAGATATAATTTAACCGAACTCTAATCTTGGTTTTGAAACTGAAGCTCATCTCTTAAGTACGTAAACAATATTACATTTTCAATTTACACTGGAAATTAATTTTCGCTGAATCGATGTATATAGAACGGATCAAGCTTTACCAAGCTCATGTAATCTAATCCAGTTACATATTCCTAGATCCAACACTTACAGATATTGCGGTTCAAGCAAATACTTCCACGTGTATTCAGCTTTTGTACTGTATACGTTCATAGAAATAATATAAAGGGAATCAATCTTGCCAGTCCACCACCAATCCTGTGATCTCAAACGATCAGGTTAGATAAACAAAATAATCTTTACTATGATGGTCTGTTATTACACATGATCCTGCTACTATAAAACGCATGGTCCAAGCGTGTAGCTTTAATCAATTAGATAATCAGAAGCGAATTCTTCAATTGACTGTTCGAGTAGGTAACAACTCTCAGTTGTAATTTTTATTATATCGTTTTTGATAAAAAGTTTAGTTTGATTTGAATTACAACCAACACAATTGTGAGTATAGTTATAGTGTTTTTTTTTGGACGAAAAAAGTTTGAAACGAAAACACAAATGTGTAAGTTTGTTGAAAACACATATAAAAATATATTTTTGACGTGGTACTTTTGCCGTACCCACACAATTGTGTTAGTGGGCAGCAAAACGAATATACGCAATTTCGAGGTTTTTCTATTGAATTTTATTATTAGTAAGGGTTTTGCCAGTTTGTCATAAACCTTTCACTAGCTACAGTGACATTCTAACCGAAAGTAAGCATCGGTTTTCCTCATTACCTTGAATGCCTTTGAATGGCAATATAATCAATTCTCTCTCTGAATCTTTCATTTAAATTCCGCCAAAACGAGATTAACTAAACATATTTTATTTCAAAATATTTTTATAAATGTATCCCGAATTGATAAAATTGAGCTTTAAAATTTCTAGTAGTGATGTGTTATCTGCTTTATGTCATTCTCAAAATTTTGGTAGATTCTAATTCTCAATTTTTTCGTCATTGACATAATCATGCAGTTTCGCTTTCTGGAATCCGTTTCGAATACATTCAGCAGGTAATTCGTTCCAACTCTCGGAAACCCAATTTCACATATCTTCATAGGACGCGCGTCTCATTTTTTTGGTTTTGTAAACGTATGTATACCACACAAACGTGTGTATATCCATTTCTCCCATTTTTTGCGGATGTGATTTTGAACGACTTATTAACCGTCAAGTCTAATGGTTGTAACAATTTTGTAAGTCCACCGGGTATTACAGTTAATTGCGAGCATTGTTTTACTTTTAGTTTAATATCTTCTGTGAGATGTGATCGATGCGAATCATAAATTAATACCGACTATGGCTTAAAGAGTGACCGCTTTCTGCGATGCAAAACCTTTTCAAGCCATTGGCCCATAATCTCTTCATTCATCCATCCTTAGAAAAAAGTTCACTTATTGCTAAACTATACACTTATTTCCTAATCATCGTCAGTTTAGCGATTCCAAAAGTAGAGAAAACACTATTAGTCGAGGCAATGAAGCACTAAAACGGCAAAAAGTTCGAAATTTGTGAGAGCAAGACGGATCGGAATGCGGTTTTTTGTATTCGCTTCCAAAAATTATTTGTAAAAACTGGGAATTTCATTGCTGCAGCCAAAAATGCATTCAAAAAATGCATTTTTTGAGACGGCTTTTGGAAAATTAGAGAACTTTGTAAATAAGAATCAAAACTAGCCCCACTCGGGTTCCCGGGGGTTTTTAAGGTAGCTGATCACGATTATGATGTTCAAAATGACCCACAGCCGACCAGGAGCTCAGGAACGCCGATGAACGTCATCTCCGTGGGACTCTCACGAAAATCACGCGGAGAAGGAGAGAAACTCGGCACCCGGGGGGTTTTTTGGGTCGCTGAATCCAAATATTGCATCGACGAACACCCCCCCCCCCCCCCCCCCCAAGACACCCGGTGCGCCCGAACCTGAACGCGGTCGTCATCCCCGAGAATTTTCCTGACAATATCGGCAAAAACAATCCGAAAATCATTGTAGGGGCGTTTTTTGGACGCGCCTAATTCAAATTTTACGTGGAAAACGATCCTCCTATCCTAGCTCCTAGTGCATAGGAACCTGGACCTGAACGTCGTCTCCGAGGGTTTTCCTCACACGATCGCAAAATACTAACCGAAAATCGTCTCATAATTTCACACATTCATTGATGTGTAACTCTCGGTTGGACCCTCGAAAAAGTTGATCCAGTCCTGTAAAATTCTAAATGCCGGGTTTGAATACAGCGAGGAGAATTACGAGAATAATCTCCTGCTAGATCTCCAAACTTTGCCGAACGGCCTTTCACTTTTCTCCCAATGCTCGAAACGCTTTTGTGAGTAGAAAACCGTTAACGAAATACATTACCAAAGTTCCATAGTCAGGAGAAACACGTGTTTATTTTCTTGATATTTTTTGAGCATTTATGTTGCCACGAGATATATTTATTACGAATAGTTATGTGACTGATATTTTTTGTGCATATCGGTCAGTGATATTTTTCGTGTATATCAGTGAGTGATATTTTTCGTGCATATTAGTGAATGCTTCATAATATATATATACATATCAGCAAAGAAGAATTTCCAGCACATCTGTTGTGAAATCTGACGTGAAATTTAGATTAAGCGCCCCAAAAATGCCCTTACAATGATTTTCGGGTTGTTTTTGCCGATATTGTCAGGAAAATTCTCGGGGATGACGTCCGCGTCTAGTTTCGGGCGCACCAGGTTTCCGGAAGGTTTCGCTGATGCCATATTTGGATTCAGCGACCCAAAAAAACCCGGGTGCCGAGTTTCTCTCCTTCTCCGCGGGATTTTCGTGAGAGTCCCACGGAGATGACTTTCATCTGCGTTCCTGAGGTCCAGGTCGGCTGTGGGTCAATTTGAACGTCATAAACGTGATCAGCGACCTCGAAAAGCCCCGGGAACCCGAGTGGGGCTAGTTCTGACTCTCATTTACAAAATTCTCTAATCTTCCAAAAGCCGTTTCAAAAAATGCATTTTTTGAATGCATTTTTGGTTGCAGCAATGCAATTTCCGGTTTTCCGAGTGCTACTGTTATCTGAATTTTGATGATCTAATCGGGCACGCGATTCTATAAATGTAAGGGAAATTCTGATATGCAAGATTTTTAGTGAAAGTAGCAGTAAAAATAATTTTTTTATGGGGAGTTTGATAACAGCGGAGTAAAACTGATTGGATGTTGGTTCGCAAAAGATTGTGTTGGGAGACAATCGTTCACCCAGATATAGTCCACAATACTGGTCTATTGCAGATGCATTGGCAGAATTGTGACCAGAATTGTGTGTTTGGCAGAGGTTTAGAAATCTTCCCACGTATCCAAAACAGTGTGGAAGCGTCGCACCGGCGTGCATGGCTTGCTGGAGTAAATAACATTACAACTACTTTTTTTTTATTTTTTTATTTATAATAAAATGCGATAACTTAATACCGTAGACAGACACAAACTAGACCTTGTTGTTTAGATTATTAAGTTATTTCTGCCTGTCTGTCGGAATACGATTTTTTCAAAACAGAATTATTAAGTTTTCATAACTAAATAAATGCAATCTATAACGATAAATTAGACACACCCGTAAAAATCGGGTTTCTGTCTGTCACCACAATTTGTTTATTACGATTATTATAATTTAATAAATGAAAATCGCGATAAATTTTTTTGTCTGCTACGGTATAATCTAAACTCAAAAATGACTTAATGAAGTATTTAATTAAGAAATCATTTAATTTTTATGAACACGTAATATTGTATCGCAGATAGATACAAAACGCCAAAATTTTGTACTTGCAAGATTTTATATGTGCAAGATTTCGGGGCGCTCCCGATCTAACGGTTCAATTTTATTATTGGTGGTTACTTTAATACAAAAAAACACCTATTGGGGATCAAGACTTACAACCCGTAAAAGAAAAGAAGGTAGAGTAAACAACTGCGAGTGCCAATCTGGAGGTAAACCAACATATTGGCCTGCTGATATAAATAAAATACCAGATCTCTTTGATTTCTATGTAACGAAAGAGATTACCGAGGACTACATGTGCCTCGAAAATAGCGAGGGGATATATTCTGACCATTCACCTGTTATCACGACACTCAGCACAATGATAATTAACAAGGATAACTTGCCTAAGCTAACAAATAATAAAACTGGGACCTATTGCAAGAACTATTTGAAGAGTAAATAGACCTTCAAGTGTCAATTAAAACAACGGTACAATTAGAAGACGAACTGAAGGTACTTAACAGTACTATTCAACAAGCAGCATGGTAAAGTCCTGCTAATCATACCGAATCTCGTAGGTATTAAAATTACCCACTTGAAGTCAGGGAATTAGTTAGAGAGAAACGGAAGGCACGAAAGACCTGGCAAAGGAGACGCGCCCCGGAAATAAAAAATCCTCAAACTGAAACAACTTATAAAAGGAATTAAGAACGAACCTATTAACAAGTACTTAAGTGGTCTCACCGAACATAAAGACACTGATTACTCTCTTTGGAAAGCAACAAAGGGATTAAAAAGGACCAAAATGCATGTGCCGCCTATTAAAAATGAGGAAGGAGCCTGGGCCAAAAGTGACAAGCAAAAAGCTACTTTATTTGCGGCTCACTTGGAAGAAACCTTTCCACCGTTACCCAGGCAAACTGCAGATGAAAACATCACAACAATTAGCAACATTTATGACCATAAAATACGACCTGTAACATTACAGGAATTGAAAGAGATCAAGTACAATTTAAATGCGAAAAAAGATCCAGGTTATCATCTAATTACTAGCCAAGTCGTAAAAGCCATTCCCGAGAAGGGATTACGAAAATTGGTTCAAATAATCAATGCTGACTTCAGACTAAAATATGTCCCACAGCAATGAAAGGTTGCTGAAGTACTTATGATTTCTAAACCAGACAAACGACGTATGAAAAGTCGTACAGGCCGATTTCACTACTTCATGTCATTTCAAAATGATTTGAAAAATTACTGCTCAAGAGGCTCAAGCCAATAATAGAAGAACGTAATTTAATTCCGCCCCACCACTTTGGATTTAGGAAAAATCACTCTACGATAGAACAAGTTCACAGAATAACGGACATAATAGAAGACGCGCTTGAGAATAATAAAATATGTTCCAGTATCTTCTTAGATGTAGCACAAGCTTTCGACAAACTTTGGCACCAAGGACTTGAATTTAAATTGCATCGAGATCTACCTAAACAGTTCTATCAAATTCTCAAATCGTACATCCCAGATCGGCATTTCGGTGTAAAATATAACGGAGAGTACTCTGAACTATCGAGAATAGCAGCAGGCATACCACAAGGTAGCGTACTGGGTCTTATTATACTGTATATCTTGTACATCAGAGATATGCTAAATACAGAAGATGCTACCATAACCACATTTGCAGACGATACAGCTATTCTGGCAACTGGAAAGTGCAACGCGAAAACTTCAACAAGCAACCGTCTCAGTGAGTAGCTGGACAAAGAAATGGCGCATTAGACTAAACGAAGCAAAATCGGGTCATGTAAACTTCGCAAACCAGGAAATTAACTGGATTCCAGTGGAACTCAATTCAAGGCAGGTTTCAAATACAAATACAGCCAAATACGATTGCAAGCTTAGATTGAAAGAGCATGTTAAAAAGAAAAAAAGAAGAATGGAGCATCAAATATAGGAAAATGTATTCTGAGCAGAAATTCAGTGCTTGCAATACACAATAATTTCGGGTGTGTAACGAAATCGCGGTTTTCAAAATCTCGGTTTGTCAAAATCTCGGTTTTTTCTAAATCTCGGTTTTCAAAATCTCGGTTTTCAAAATTCCGGTTTTCAAAATCTCGGTTTTCAAAATTCCGGTTTTGTATAAAAAAACCCGATTTTTTAGGGAATCACGGTTTGAATTTTTAAAATTTGGCATGTGGGAAAGTGGGACTCTTAAATGATTTTTTGAGAAAATTCAAAAATGAGTTTGCGATAAAGTTCTAGAAAATGGCTAATAGGGATGGAAGCTAAGTGCCCGTGAGCCTCTACAATTATTGCATTTCAAAATGTTGCATTAACAAAATATTGCTTTTTTTATTAATCTTGCGCAAAATGTTTTTTTCTTTCTATCTCTCTCTCTCTCTCTCTCTCTCTCTCTCTGGCACTATATCCCATCAAGGGATTTGGCCGCTTGAAATGAGATTTCATAATCATATTTTCATTTCGGATAATTAGTGATTAATTCATTGATCCTAAACCAGTCATGAAATTGTCTCCTTGTCACCACCGGGAATCGAACCCGGGACCTCTGGTCGCTGGAGCAAGCATGCTGGCCACTTTACTACCGGGGCGGCATTACAGAATGTTGCAAGTACCAAATGTTGCAATTGAAAAAAAAAAAGATTCCGAAAACCGAGATTTTGAACACCGAGATTTTGAAAACCGAGATTTTAGAACCGGGATTTTAAAAACCGGGTTTTTGAAAACCGAGATTTTTAAAACCAACCGAAGTTTCGTAGTACACCCAATAAATTACTATTATATTGACAAATACTTAAACCAGTATAGACCTAAGGTATTCAACTTTGCGGTTGTACCAAGAAAACAAATACACAAATGATAATATGTTTTCAAAACAAAGAGCTGCGTGGCATTGTGAACACACCAGAAATGATAACTTACATAGGGGCTTAAAACATGGAATATGTCAGAGAAGAAATAAAAAATCATGCAAAGAAACACATTCTGCGGATATTTCGGCACCAAAATGCAGACATACGAAGTTTGTTGGACACCACCAATGCAGTAAGAAGACTTCAAAGGCAGAAACCTTTAGAACTGGGCAGTTGTATTTAATTAGGACAGAGAAATATAATACACTCAAACGGGAGTAACCATTGGGTTATTTATTTAAGAAAGGTAAGTTACTAAATGATTTGTAAATCAGTTGTAATATAAATTATAAATAAAAACCCATAAAAAATTCGCAGGTGCGTTTCATAGACGAAACAATGATAACGCGGTGTCGCAGGTTACAAAAATCAATTTTTGACTTTTACTTTACAACCAAACGAAGGCAAATATGAGAAAGAACATTTGCTTACATATTTTGTTCAATACAAAATGTCTAACTATAACTTGTCTTCATCAAACCTATATTGTTGACGATTTAAAACCACAATCTTCCAACAGTTGTTAAATTTAAGTTTATCTCATAACACTACACCACATCTTGGGCTTTGCGTTCTAAATTTCAAACCTGCTTATAAAAAACGAATGTGATTGCGAATTTAATTTTATTCCACGTTTTATCGAAAAATAGTTGTGATGGTTGCGCCAGCCTTAATCTACATTTACTTACTATCAATATTTTTCAAGTTCAAAAATTTTTTCGATTACATTAAAAATAAATAACCAAATAAATGTTTCTTAAATTAATAATTAACACGATAATACATTACGATATCAGTATAAAAAAGCATTACATTCTGTTTTTTTTATGGTAGACACTCAAAGTAATTAATTTGTTTCACGTGAATCTATATGTTATTTCAAAAATAAAAGTTATATGCGCGTATGTAGTCATAAATATGAGCAAGTGTAAATATGCGAGGGCAAAACTATTTTAAATTGGTCAACACAAGTTGAATTGTGAATTTGGTGCGTATGTATGTTAAAATTCATATTTTATAGTGTTGAATAAGTAAACGGAAATTTTATCAGAGATAATGATAACAAAATGTTTGCGTATTTTTTGTAGTTTTTCTAAACGATAAGCAATACTCTAAATTCGTATTTAAGGAATGAGTGGGATTATGAATTGACGACAAATCGAGTTGCAACAATTTTATGATATTATATCGACATTCATGAGGCAATTTACTTCATCGTAGTTCACGTGTTGTTAACCTTGCTTGTTTCAGCATTTTTAACGACAAAAAGTGTGACGGTTTCACATACTACTTCGTTAATAAATCGATAAAATCTGGTTAAAACCCAAAACGAATTACATAATTAAATTTACAGAAATTCTATAAATACAGAGTGTATTTGTCAATTTGACAACAGTAATTTATAAATTCATTATGTTATGAATATATGTGTAGTCATAAATGCAACCAATATATGATGAAAGTCAACCAATGTCGCTCATCTTATAAACAAATCAGTTTAGTGTACGACTTCGATGTTTACCAGAATAATCGGCTCTTTTTTTATTTTTAAGTAAACGGTAATAAAATTCCACTAATAATTACACACATGTGATTACTTGTTGGTGTTTATGCCAAGTTTTCAAACATGAATTCTTAAATTTGAAGGAAAAATTAGCATTTATGTATAGATATTTGTTTAAGAGTTTCTACCACTTATTTGTAGAAAAACTGAAAATATTTAATCAAGATTATGTGTCAAGTCGATGCGAAATACACACTAATATTTTACGATTGGATTCAATAAAACATGTGTGTTTATTAAATAATGTTTGCTTTAATAGTGTGTGAATCACCCATATGTTTTTGTTTTGTAGAAATATGTAGTATATAGTACAACGAAAATTATAAACAATAATATTTTTTTACGCATATTATCAATTGATAGAAAAAATGATATAAATAGAACACAAAATTCAAAATAATATCAGAATTTTCTCCCTGTTAAGCCGTCTTTCTCTAATAATAGATAAACCTGGCACTACTCCAAGAATATATGCAAAACATAAAAAATCGTTACGGAAAATTTTTATATGTGTAATTCTTGTCGTCCATCAACCTTACGAACGTGTATTAGGAAGTTGAATTGATTTTCTCTACAACATTGTAAAATCTTGAACAAAATTTTTACTTCAAATTCAATAATTTCGGTTTATTTTAAAACTAATAATATAAATTTTGAAAACGTAGCTAGTTTGGATATATATGTGCTCAATTCAGCATTCCAATTGTTCGATAATTTTACCTAGTCAACTTTAACTTTCGAGAATTTTGAGTGCTAGAAAATACTATGTATGGTCAAAGTTTGAAGTCCTACAGATGCATGGTGGCTCTATCGCCCAAGTGGTTAAATATAAAATACAATATTATCTCGTTTCATCTATTTAGGGGCAAACTTAAGTGGCTAGGACTATCAATTTTTGATCATGAAAACCACATTTCTCATCAAATTTTAATATTGATTTGTTATAAAGGTATAAAATACGTGGTAAACTAAGAAAACTGCTAAAGTAGCAGAATATTATAATCTGGGTTAATTAGAGATCTGTAAGATGTGACCCAAAAAATTAAATAAAATTAATAAAACCCCACGAGTAGATCAAGAAATAGCTGAGTTTCCCTTAACATGGCTGCATACAAGAATATTGAAATTGTTGAATATAAAATGGTTGAAATCGACTCAGTCACCTAACCCTGTGGATAATCAGTGACCCCAGTGGCACTATTCTGGCTTTTCACTGGGAATAGGGAATTGGGAAAAATATTTTCATAGCATTTTTGTCCAAATTGTATTTTTCTGGCCTACTGAGGGAATAAGTTTGGTGTAAATATTTTCAAAACATATTTAATTGGGAAACTTTTGTTCCACGAAATTTTTATATTGAAAAATATTTTCCCATTTAACTTTGTTTTAAATATTTAAATTTAAAATATTTACACCAAACTTATTTCCTCAGTATGCCAGAAAAATACAATTTAGACTAAAATACTATGAACATATTTTTCCCAATTCCCTATTCCCAGGGGGGCTATTATGATAACGGACCCGAAAACGGATTTTCCTATTATGAAAATCCGATATCGAAAAATCCACTATTATGAAACTAAAAAGAGAAAACGAAATCGTATTTTCCGAAAATCGAATGTCAAAATCCGACGGCTATTTAGGTGACGAATTTCAGTTTTTGTTATCGAATGTGTGTTTCTTCAACTATTTAAATCAATATATTATTTTTACAATATATAAAAACTAAAAAAAAATAAATTAAACAATATTTAAAATGTCCTGAAGTATTTCATATTTAAATGATAGTTATAATTAAATTATTTCTTTTGAATTTGTTAGGACTACAACAACTGGAGCATTATTACTAACTTCATGGTCATATTTGACAAATTCGACCAAACAATTTCATAATAGGATTATTTCAAAATAGCCCCCCAGGACAAACCAAGGGGGGGGGGGCTATTATGAAAATTTGATATCGGATCCGAAAGCGGATTTTGCTATTATGAAAATCCGATATCGAAAAATCCGCTATTATGAAACTAAAGAGAAACCGAAATCGTATTTTCCGAAAATCGAATGTCAAAATCCGACTGCTATTTAGTTGACGAATTTCATTTATTGCTATCGAATGTGTGTCTTTCTTCGACTTTGAATCAATGGATGTGTACGAATAATGGGAAATTTTTTAAACGGTTTGCCATAGTCTTTCAAAAATAAATGAATTTACCGAAAAATTTGCTTAAAACTGTCTTTTACCCGACAAGTACGCAGCCTTTTTACGAAATATAAAATCTAAAAAAAAATTTTTAATAAAATAATACATATTTAATATGTTTAGATAAAATATATTCATATTTAAATTATAATTATAATTAAATTATTTATTTTGAACTTATTAGGACGATAACAACTGGTGGACAATTTGAGTTACTTACTTGTCGGTTTATGGAACGAAATAAGGAAATCGCAAAAAATTATTTATTTATAACCTTTTTATATACATATATTTCACACACAGAATATTATAGAAAATGAAATAGGTTTCATCTGATAAGTCATTATCCAATTAAAAAACCACAACAAAATAAAATTTAGCATTTCAAGTTAATTAAAAAACGCATTATTGATAACTTCATTCTTATAGTATTTGGCAAATTCGACCAAACAGTTTCATAATAGGAAAATACGCGGCGGATCGGATTTTTCGATATCGGAAAAAATCCGATATCGGATTATTTCAAAATAGCCACCCAGAATAGTGCCACAGTTCAGATTCTCAACCAGAGAGCCTATTATGAATTTTTTTCGATTTCGTAAAATTCGATCCACCGCGAAAATTCGTATTATGATATGTTTATGCTTTCGTAAAATCCGCTCTATTATGAACCAAAAAAAAAATCGAAATCGAATTTTACGAAAATCAAATGTCAAAATTCGACTGCTCTGGTGACGAATCTCGTATTTACGAAAACAAAAGCGTATACTTATTATTTTTTAATTAAAATAAAATACTTTAATTACTTTTTAAAACGTAAGTTACCCAATTATTTTATAAAAATGGACTAGTTTAATTTATTACAATTTATTTGAAACTTTATTATTGAGTTTTTTGTAGGCCAATTATTAATGGTCACCAATTTCACATTTGTTGTTTGGTCGCCATTTATTTTATGGAAAAAATGTTGGCATAGTCAAACATTTGTTAAATGTGCCTCAATATAAAGAGACTACCCAACATTTGTGGAGTGAAATTACAAACAAATTAAATTCAGTCGGCCCATCTGAAAAATCTGTTGATGGTTGAAATTTTAACTAAAACAACACAAAAACAGCAAACTTCATGGTCTTAAATTTTACGACCAAAAAAAGTTTCATAATATTCGCGGCGGATCGAATTTACGAAATCGAAAAAAACTTCATAATAGCCCTCCAGACAAACAAATTGCCCATCCCTTTGGATGTACCGATGATATCACGAGAATTGCTTGTATGATTTTTTGGCTCCCTGAATTAAAAAAGGCTGAAATTAAAAAGGTGGACTTAAAAAATGTGTTTTTCTATGAAAAAATGGGGCCTTTTTTAAGTCAAATTTTTAACAAACTTTCTAACTTAACAAACGTAAAACAAAAACAAATTTAATTTCAAAATGACACAAAAAAGGCATATTTTATGTCATTTTATAAATATATTTTTTAATTCATTTTCAAAATGACTTAAAATGGCATATTTTATTTCACATTAGAAACATAAAATTTACATTTGTTTTGCGTTTCATAAATGAAAATATAAAACATAAATAAGTGAGCACATGAAACACACATAAAAACACACATTTTATGCCAAAATGATTTATTTAAAGCCAGCTTTTTTTTATTTCATTTTCGTTACAGATTTTAAGTCAATTTTAAAATGAAATAAAAACGCTGGTTTTAAGTCAGAAAAACCACAATTTTTAAGTCAGTCTTTTTTAATTGGGGGACCCGATTTTTGACAATCTTCTTCTAAAGCACTCAACCCTACGATATAGTTTTGCTGTTTTTTATTATTCCTTTATAAAGGGTTTTCCAAAAGGTTTCATTTTGATATTAAAAAAACGAGTATTTTTTAAGAAAAATCAATGAATGTTTATTTAATTGTAAAGAGGATGGTATGCCATTAACATTTGAAAACGATATCAGCCAAATGGCCGCCACACCACCATATCCTTTTCATGAAATTTTCCATAACCAATTCGCACATTTGCGGCTGTATGTCCTCGATAACTGCACGAATTCCATCTTTAAGGTCTTGAATCGATTGAGGAGCATAGACGATTGGCATAGACCTTATCTTTTACGAGGCCCCAAAGAAAAGTCTCGTGGCCAATTGTGACCTCTTCGAGAAATAACACGGTCAGGAGACTTTTCTTTAAACTTTTCGGTAGCGCAATCCATTCACCGTAACAGTTGCACCAGCCTCATTTTCGAATAAATAAGGTCCAATCACACCACCAGCCCAAAAACCGCACCAAACAGTGACACATTGAGGATGGAGAGGCTTTTCAACAATTATGAAAATCCGGATCATTTTGATGCACTTGAAGGACCCAATCAGCGAAGATACGACGTTTCTGGTGATCGCCCGGCTTGAGTTCTTATGTTAACTGAACTTTAAATGCCTTAAGGCCTAAGTCTTTATGCAAAATACGGTCTAATGTCGTTTGTGGAATGTCTAATTCCAAAGATCGACCAGGAATCGACAAACCTGGGTTTTCGTCAACAATACGGGCTACAGCAGCAATATTCTCAGTTGTTCTTGAGCGACGCACACGGTTTCGATTCTTCACATCACTAACTTGTCCCAACAGCTCAAATTGTTCCACCAGTTTCAATATTGCCCGCCGAGAAGGTGCTTCACGACGACCTAAAGTGCTCTAGTTTTGCGAACTGTGACTGCAAAATTTTCACCATTTTTGTAGTAAATTTTAACAATTTCAATGTGTTGTTGAAGCGTGTATCGTACCACTTTTAGTAATGGCGTAGTTTTTACTTGTCAAATGGCAAAAGATGACAGCTTCAAAATTGACAGCTGCCCAAATAGCAGGCTATTCAAAATGGAACCTCTCATTCGAAAAGCCTTTATAACACACCTTTTTCTTTGAAAGAGCTTACAACAGATAAAGATTTTTACAATACCACTTTAGTTTATATTAGATGTATGAATTCATTTTTACAGATTTTTCAGCAAATTTATTTTGTATAAAAAATAGACAACAACGAATCTAGGAATATCATGGAAATATTGTTCATCGTTTTTTATTACCTTGCGCGGTCTCTCAGGTAACATACGAATGCCATCGCAAAAGAAATTTGCAGGCTTCGACACGATAGTTTTCCACGATGAAGGGATCTAACCACGACTTTTTATGTTTGGGATTCTCGGACAAAATATACTTTTCAACAACCGTAACAATTTTTCACTTGAAGTTCTTTTTTTTGTTGCCGGGTAAACAGTGAAAGGCACGTGTTCATACAATGACCTAGGTTGTGTTCCGTCAACACATGTGGGACCCATCTTCCAAATTTTTGAATTTTTCCCATTTAGTGCAAACGCTTGGAAATACTTCTTGCATTTGCGCTTAGTCTCCATTCAAACTTTCGGAGCGGTCTACTAAGATCGAAATCTCCACTTCTAAAACGTTTGTACAAATTGATTCCCTAAGAAATTTTAAATTCGTCTGTATTAATTACTTTAAAGATTTTCGGTTTTTTTATAGACAAATATTATTTTCTATGACATTCACATTGTTTGAGACCTTTCGGGCCACCAAAAAATGAGGTCATTTACTTACAATACTCTACTAAAAAGAAGTAGAAAATTCACTCAACCCCCCATTAACCCCAAGGGTATTTGTGTGTACAGAGTCACACAACCCTTTACAAAAATGAGAACTTCCTCAAGTTTAATCTTGGCAGTTTGGTTTCGTACCGATAAAAGTTGGTCTACAAATCGTATACGACTAAAACTGTATAACAAAATCACAAATACGACAAAACGAAATCTTTGACGCAATCCCATTTTATCATAATTTTACCTCAGCAAACAAAGTGACGACTCGTATTTTTAAAAAAGAAATCCGAGAGAACATTTTGAAATCAAAAATTTTGTTTTTTTCTTATTTTTCAAAGAAGAATTGCGGCAACAATTACGATCTTGAATATCTATTCTACTTCTTAGAAAAACAACATAGCAACTAAATTTAATAAGCCATTAACGAATAACACGAAATATTTGAAAATTTTTAACTTGAACCTGTTGATAAGAAATAAACGAATTGTTATGTCAATATAATTTAATCAAAAATATAATAAATTATAAGTGACATACGAAAATAATTCTATAAATTAATCCGGAAATGCTGTAAAAAAAAGAACATTACTGCAAGCACCATATATGTACATATTATGAATTTAAACCACATGTATAAATTGAATGACTCACCATTCGAAAAGACAACAATAGTTAATTGTATAGCCAATTTGGCTGTTCACAAAGCCAACAGACAAGTAATAATAATAAACTATCAATTTAGTTAATTTTAACAATTAAAAAAAAAAACAAAATCTTTTTTAACCCGACGTCTCAAAATAATTAAACTAGATTTATTTATCAAATCATGAATATTACATAATAATGCGATAATCTTAATTTAGCCGGCTTCAATAAATCAAAATATAATCACAAGATTTTCGGCTTTTTCTAAAATTACTGATTAAACTTTGTTAAACCATAATATGTATAAAATGAAAATAAAAGTGGAGGTGTGTCATCAACGTCACAACGTTGTGCTATCATATGATTCGAGAAATGATGATAGATTTTTTTTTTTACACAGTGTGATGTTGACTTTACATGTTTACGTACATACATATATGCAAATAAAACAGTACGAGTAGTTAACAATTTATAAATAGTTTTACATTGCGCGTATTACTCTATTCGCGACAGTTGAAATATTATATCAAAAAAAAAATTTTAATCAACTATTATGGAAATAAATAAAACTTTATTATATGTGCCCTGATAAAATATAACAAACATTTTGTTGTCAACCATTATTTAATCATTTTTTAATTATTACGATTATGTGGTTACACTAAATAATGAAATTCTTACAAAATCACGTCATGTTTCGTAACATGATAGATTTGTGTAATAACAAATAACTTTCACAGTTGAATTGCTGAATGAAAACAAACCTAATTATTAAATTTAATCTTAAAAATAAGTTTTGTATTACAATTGTGAGCTAAATATTTCATGTTGCCCCCCGTTTAAAGCAAAGTTATTATCCCCTATAAAAAATTAATTAACCACCGTTAGACTGTGGGCGAAATTTTTATGTATGTATCCCTAAAATTTTCAATCACACACAAAGAAAGTATTAAGATTATGATTCAGAAATTATTTGGGTTGAGATAACAATTATGAAATAAATTGATACTCCTCTATCAGTATTCATGGTCGTTCATTAAACTGTGTATGTCGGTTGAAATAGTGCTACAAAAACATTGTGGTCATTAGAAAAATATTTTTGATCACTAAACAATTTTTAATTTCTCGATATAGCTGGATAATTTTTTATTAATCTACGTAATACGTATACGAGACGAAACTCGAAGCTAGAGTAATAATTTACATTGAAAAATATCCTGTTGCATTTCGCCTTTCTTTGTTTTGTCAGAATAAAACCTTTTATACATGGGTGGTATAATCGATAAAAGTATTACTAGTTATCCTATCAGACACTTCGTTATATAATTCAATTTTCTTATACACGTATTCTTGATTGTAACAATTTTGTACTCTATAATTCATTGAACGTCAGAGCACTTAAACTAAATTACTTTCAATTTTAGTTGGTGTTATAATATATAGGTCAATTAATCGGATCTCGGGTCTAAGGAGAATTTACACACGCTGTCTTATTTAAATTATCATAATTCACAAAACGTGTTGATAATGAAAGACGAGATATTGTTACCGCCCAAGTCGTTTTCAAATATCGCAGCAGATACTGTGATCAACAGCATTCCATACTGATTTTCATTGCTTTCAAAGATTGCTGACCAAAGAAATAATATAACATAAAAAAGCATGCAAGAATTTCTTCATGGGAAGTAGCGCCAGCAGTAAAAATGTTTCCAAAAATAAGGAACGGCTGTTTGGTGGAAAATTATCCTTTTATTTGAAAGTCGTTAGGGAGTGCAAAACAAGGAGTGTTAAGCTCTACCTATTTACCATAATGTTATTTTCGATGGAGACTCATAGCTAAAATTATTAATACATGTGGCAATATACACTAGCGAGCAACTAAATTGACAATATACTCGTACACTTCAGCGCTTACAGAAAGGCGAATTTGTTCACAAGATTTATTATTTTTTTGAAAGCCTGATATTTTTGCTTTGCAATGACACTATTGATTGATTGAATGACGTATCTAATAATTCGTATGCGGTTATTACACTTATGACAAAGGCTTGGGGAATCGCACCCCATTCCTCATCCAACGCAATCTTGAGGTCACTGATGTTAAATGGTACCGGATTTCTGACTCGTCCCATAAATGCTCAATTATGTCTGGACTGGGAGCTGGCCACTTCATCGTCTCCAGTCCAACCTCATCCATAAACTGCCGAGTGGTTCGAGCTGTATGACGATATCGGGCATTGTCATGTATCAATATTAAATATTCCCCTATACAGTCGTGTGCAATATAATAGATAATTCTATGGAATTTTAAAATAATATATTATTTTTTTACAAAATCATCAATATCAAAAATTGAAACGGGAAAGTTAAGCAATCTGGATAAAAATAGTTATTCGACGGAAATAATTAGTTTTTACATAAAGATTTAATATTTGGTGATGTGCCCCATAGAATCTATTTTAACTCACCCGACAGGTTTTCTATTGGTTTTAGATCGGGAGACTGAGCTGGCCATTCCATTACATTAATTTTATTTGCAGCAAACCAGTCTGTTACCTCATTCGGCGTGTGCTTCGGATCATTATCCTGCTAAAACACCCAGCGAAGGGACGTGTTTGCATCAGCGTACGGAAGCATGGTTCCCTTGAATATCCTCCATATACATTTTTTTTACCAAGATTTCCGTAGACCCGTAGACTATTTGGATTGGTCCATAACAAAAAGGCGGAACGTGTCATGGTCCGATGAAACAAAAATTAATTTTTTCGGATCGGATTTTTCCAAACATTATGTCCGACGACCCAAAACTAAAAAGTTCAGCCCGCCCTGTACAGTAAAAACTGTCAAACATGGCTGAGGAATCATTATGCTATGAGGGTGTTTCTCGTATAGTGGCGTAGGGCCTATATACTGGGTTCACGAAAATCTTGATAAAAATATTTATAAGGAGGACATTTAGGGGACACCATGCTTGCGTATACCGAAGAAAACATAATCCTGCGCTGGGTGTTTCAGTAGGCGAAGGTGGTAAAACACTGGTTTTCTGGAAATAAAATTAATGTAATGGAATGGCCAGCTCAGTCTCCCAATCTAAACCCAATAGAAGCCCTGTGAGGTGAGTTAAACGTGGTTTAAGTAAATTGCCGGGCCAAAATATAAAATGGAGCTTTGGGAAAACGTTCTAAACGCTTTGTGGAGCATCCTAGTTGAAAGGTGTCAATCACTGGTAGATTCTATGGGGTGGCGATGTAATGCGGTGCTTAAAAATAACGGGTACAACACCAAATATTAAATCTTTATGTAAAAATTAATTATTTCCGACGAATAATTATTTCTAAACAAGATTGCTTAAATTTCCCTATTAATTTGCACAGATGGCGTAAACGAATTAAAATTGTAAACGATAGCTCGATCTGTGATCACAATGAAGTATTATTGTAATAAATGTTTTGTTTTCTAGAGGAGATTGACAATTAAAAAACCATGTTTCAATTTTTGATATTGATGATTTTGTAAAAGAAATGAATTGTTTAAAAATTTCATAGATTTACCTATTATATTGCACACGACTGTGTATCCTGCGTAGAGTACTACATGATCCAAGAGAATGTCCTCGATATATCTTTTAGCGGTCAAACCTCCTCTACAGCCTCCACCAGATACAAAAACAATATCTATTTTCCCTCAAGCGATATGGTTTTGCATACGCCAACGCCCAAACTTGTATTAAATTCAAGAGTTTGGCAAAAATCGAGAACAAGCGATGGATAATTAAATCTCAATACCATTCCCATCCACTCAATTTACAGCAATACCAATTTCTCAAGTTCCACTTAGTATTTCATAAATATTCATACTAGAATTTCAATTTAAGAATCAAATTAATTTAAAAAAAAAACGCAGTTAACGTTCCTCACTTTAAACGTTCACTTAAATTCTAAATTACGATTTATAAACCAAATTATATCTTAGTTGGTGAAAAACGGACTAGCTTCATCCAGCACAGCCATTTGATTATATTCACATATACAAAATGTCATAAAATAAATTGAAGAAAAAAGTACTTCCCAAGTAGTAACAATTAAGAGCAATTCATTTAGAGTAAATTGCAAGTAGGTCCGCTCTCAAAATTTTATTTTTTTTTATCTATAGATTCTTCATTTAACATAACAATTACAATTCAATCGTGCTATATCCAAAAACGTAATTAAATAAAAATGAAGAAAATGATATAATAGACATTACATAATTACATTATGACTTTTTAATTTACCAATTAGTCACTTTCTGGAACTTAACAATGACTTTGAACTTCTCGATTTTATTACTATTAGTAGTAATAAAATGTATTAGAAAAAAAGTTCATCCAGATGTTGCAAATTTTACTACAGCTAATTATTAAATTGGTATTACGTCTACTCGTGCCAGATGTCAATTATTTTACCTTTATTACATGACGATTTTTTTTTACGTATTTTAAAATTTAGAATAGTTGAATTCAATAAAAAAAACCATTCAAGATATAAGTTTAATAAATAAAATAGAATAATAAAATAGGTAGTATAAAACGTATAAATTGGCAATAAAACAAAAAACTTGGTTATAAACAATAACATTAAAATTCAACATACATTCTTATGCAGAATTGGTTTTATTTTAAAATAAAGAAATTCAACAGAAATAATAAATAAGCCCTTTTCGAAATGCACATGGATCATAACACACAAATTGCAATTGCAAAGCAATTTTTCAGAAACAATACTTTGTAAAGGGCCTTCAAAAACAAGTCGTCCCCACCTTCACGCCTGAACGTAACACACAGACTTTCTATAAAACATGATGGCTTCTGTTTTACAATCAGAACTATTATTATTAAATAAAAAGTCAGAAAATCTGTAAACCATTATAAATTTCTGTACTGGACAGAAAAATTTTAATGTGTGTGACTTCACTAATTTCAATGATGTGGTCGTTCTTTTTTAACCCGTCTTAATTGGATTGGTGCTATTTTTTGCGTGTACAACTGACCTTCAAATATTTAACATTGTATATCAGTTCCTATCCAAAAAATAGTTTTGGTGGACTATTTATGAAATTACTTATTGTTAGATTTTGCACGGGTCGTTATGCAAAAATGTATAAAAAAATTTACTAAACAGACATACAGCAACTACATAATTCCAAACATTAAAAAATATTAGGTGTGCAAGTAGAAACTCGGCTCTGAAGTTGGTTGCATTAAAATATACTTGAACGCATCCAAATCGCCCGCCATTTTGGATATACATATGTTTTCATGACATAAGTTTCTGTCATTTACAAGCTGCCGTTCCATTTGTTGATTTTAAAGGTGTTAGACGTATTAGTCGATTGTGCATAATTTTTTAGTGTGTCGTCTCGATTTATAATAGTTTAAGTTAATTTAAGATAACTAATAACTTTGTGTGGAAAAAAATTAAAAAAAATTTTTTTGGTAAACAGATTTGGGCGGTAAATCAAAAAAATCAAAAGAATATACCATCGTAACAAAAAGCGGCATGGAGGACGCGGGGGCGTCCATTTTGGACGCAGATATATGGTCACGAAGCATGAGCGGGTTATACCGGAACATCCAGTCAAAAACGGACACAAAGATAGAGAATATAGGAAAGGGCGATTCAGAAAAATTAAACAATAAAATTGAAAAGACAAGAGAATCAGTCATGGGAACAGATTCTTTAAATACAATTGCTATGAAAAATAATAAAGAAGAAATGAACAAATACAAGAACAACAGATACGCACCAGGAGACAAGGGTCCCTATATGATAATCATTGAAAGGAAAGGTATTGAGGATCTAGAAATCGCGGAGAGGTTAAATTCGCTAAACTTCGGAACCATTATTTTCGTAAGACAAATGGGTAAGAACAGGGTAAAAGTACAGACACGGGAGGTGGAAACAGCCAATAAAATTCTCAGCGTGGACCTACGGAGGCTCTATTTGTACAATGCATATATCCCTAATTATATGCTTGAAACGGGGGATATGTAAACAAAATATAAACTAACAGTGACGGATAAAATCAAAAACAAGGTGATCAAACTGGAAAGAATAAATAGATGGAATTATCAAGAGAAAACGGCGGAACATACACAGTCAATCAAGATCACCTTTAGAGCCAACTCCCTCCCGACAGAGATAGCTATCTTTGAAGTAAAGAGAAAGGTCACCTATTTTATCGCTGAGCCACTCATATGTAAAAAGTGCCTTATTTGCGGTCACATAGCTAAGCATTGCCGAGGGAAACACAGATGTAATAAATGCGCAGACTCCGATCAAGTTAACCAAAATTGTAAAAATGAGTTGAAGTGCCACTACTGTGGGGAAAAACATCCAACATACAGCAACATATGTGAGGAATTCCAAAAGCAAAAAACAAATATTTAATGATACCATAAAAAATATCATATAATGAAGCCAGAAGTAAAACGATCCCAATGGAGTTTAGTCTAAAGGAGGACAAATTCCCAAGACTGCATGGTAAACAAATGGAGGAAATGTACAAGGAAATCGAGAAGATGAGAGAATTAATAAGGAAATCAAAGGAAAAACGGAAAGCAGAAAACAAAGCAATGGAAAACCAAAACTCGATCATGCGGACTCATATGATCGAAATAAACAAAATCAATCGAAGTCTACAAGCAGCCAGTCAGGGCTATTTAAAAACGGGGATTAACGAGCCAGCTAACAACCTAATTTTAACAGAAATAATCGATCAATTGATAACCACGGACAAACTGACCGTAAAAAGTTATAAAATCGCCAATGACGACGGACATCACGAACAGGATAAAAATATTGCAAATCAACATTACAAGCCTCAAGTCAAACAAAGAAGAACTCTTAAAATTCTTGTCAATCGAAAAGATAGATATAGCCTGCCTAGTAAGGCCTAGTAACTATAATATTTACCCGAATAACTAGTAGAAGCGGACAATTGAAATTGTCCGACAAGCGCTCGCCAAAATAGGAAAAATGCAATGGACGGACGGACGGAGGTGTAAAACCTCTGAAACAACTAAGGTGCTAATACAACAAATTAGCCCAATAGACAAAAAAATGAATAGAATCTTAAGCAAATCAAAAAATTATAGAAACTAGTTTTGAAATAACACTCATTTTATTATAGATAAAAGTAATATATATTAAAGTTAGTCAGTTGGCCTAAAATAATAATTGAAAATTTAAAAAAAAGTAGACAGCCGCATCTGTGTGGCCTCTATTTTTAGAAAAAGTTGAACATCTCGAAAACTACTTGACCTAGAGTTCCCAAATATGACCTTTTTAGAGTAGTATCTATCTGAGTGCAAATTTTGAGCTTTATGGTATATATAGTTTTCGCTGTGATAGTGCCAACAGGCAGACGGCCTAAGTCTTTGTATAAGCTTGCTCGCAAGAGCGAGCGCTAATAGAGTTGATAATTATGGCGGAGTGGGAATATAAAAGAAATAAGAAAGGAAAATAAATATAACTTAATAGAGACGGAAAACCATAGTAGACGAAGAGGGCAACGAGTTTATAATAATAAGCTTATATATTCCTCCCAACATAAACAACAAAAGCATAATTGAAAAATGGAAAAATCTTACGTTACATGATAACAATAAAAGGAATACGTAATTCATGGGCGATATTAACGCTCATCATCCGCTGACCCCAAGAGCAGAGCAAACTACAGAGGAAAAAAAATAGCAGAATCGATAAACAGCTCACAGCTGATTATTATGAACAATGGCGCACACGGAAAACAATCCGCAATTGATATAACAATGAGCTCAATGGACATAGTTAACAAAATAGAATGGAAAGTCGAACTAACAAAAATTGGCAGCATCGACCATCTACCAATAATAATATCAATGGAGAACACGAGAATGGGTAACGCCAAGATGATCACAAAGACAGACTACACAAAAATGCTGAAAGAAATCGAAAAGCTCAACCTAGAAGCTTCAACAACATCGAAGAAATTCAATCGATGAAAATTCCGCATCTCTCTTCCCGAAAAACAACTATTCACATAAATTGATGGAAAGAAAAGATAGATAGGATGTGGAAAATAAAGAAAGAAAAACTAAAAATCTATAATCAGCACAGATTCAATAAATACGCAGGGATGGAGTTGAAAAGGCCTCCGGGAGATTAAAAAGGGAAATAAGACATGTAAAGAGGAAAAGTTGGAAAGCATTATTGAGAGCATCAACCCCAACATGTCAATTAGGGAAATTTGGGGTAAAATAAAAAGCTTCAAAAACCACAGAGACAACAAAGGTGCTAAATAATAAAACCAGCATCGAGATTTTCATGAATCTAAACGTCAAAAAATCGAGCATCTCAATCAATAATTCATTGGCCGATAAGTATAGTGGATAACGAATATCAAGGAGGGAGAGATAAACAAAATAATTCAACGCAGCAAAAACTCCGCCCGGGCACTAACAACATAACATATAAATTATTAAAATCTCTGCCTAAGCACCACATCGCAAAAATAAGAGAACTTATCAACAAAGCTTGGAGGGAACAATCATACTCGATTAGATGGAAAGAAATGAAAATCAAGGCGATCCCAAAGGCTTATAAAGATCTGTACTAGACAATATCAAAAATAACAAACAAAATAATAAAGACGAGCCTAAACAAGTTTGTAGAGAACGCGAAAATAATCCCGGAAAACTCATTTGGTTTCAGGAATAATAGATCTACCACAGATATGATTACCAAGCTAATCGCATGCATCGAGAAAAACAAAGAAGATAAGAAAGCAACAATAATCATATCCTTAGATATCGAAAAGGCTTTCGACCACGTCAACACAGAAAAGCTGGTGGAAATACTGACAAGAAAAATGATCCCTCCGGAAATAGTCAGCTGAATTTACAACTCATTGGTAAACAGAAAGATAACGATTCAGTGTGAAAAAGAATATTCAAAAGAACAACCAGCCAGGGGTTACCACAAGAGGAACCGCTAAGCCCCGATTTATTCAACATATATTCGAGTGGACTACGCGACATAACATCAGAAGAAGTAAAAGTTCTGCAATATCCAGACGACTTTTTAATAATTGCAAATGGTAGAAACCAGAACGAGGCCTTCGCGAGCATAAACAAGGGAATGGAGAACTTCTGAGAAGGAAATATAAGATTCTAGAAAACAAGGACCTCCAAGGGATTCTAGGGGAAGAAAAAACAGAAAACTACGTGGATATTTATAACTTCCTGAGGGGGGAAATTAATATTTAAAAAAAAATGCAGTATATTTTTAAAAAAAATAGCAATCGATTGGGGACTATAGCAATATAATACATTATGATTGCACGCGCAAAGTGCAAACAAAACTAATGCTGGAAAGAGCTTCAACAAAATAAGCGAGATAGAATCATCGCTATCAATCACAACAATGATTAGAATTTAGTTTGAATTATAGATGGAAGATTTGCAAGAATCGCAACAATCAGTTTCGAACTTAATGAGATTATTGATTTGAAAAAATCAGTCATCTCATCAAGCCGCGGCGACTGACGTTTTTATTTTACATAGGAATATTGTCTATATATAGAACAATACCATGTATATGTAGCACTAGCGAATTACTACCTAGTCTACGGAATAGTCAACAGAACCATTACAATAAAACAACAACAACGTAAAGTTCGAGTCGGAGGTAAGGCTCCAGTTTCTACTGGCACACCTAATATGTATGCATTTTTCAATCGGCATTCGATTCGCTGCCCCGATTCTATAATCAACGTGATATATATCGAGTAAAAAAACACTATCGGAAAATTTCATAATCGCTCATTTTCGATATCGAAAAAAAAACTTAAGCGAAAAAATCATAATAGGCCCCTGCGTTTGGTGAGATCAGAAAGCAGTGGTGTACTATGAGCTGTTGAAACATGCATTGCTCGAAAAACACGAACGAGTGATATTGCAGTACGACCGCACGCTCCATGCCATCGCACTCCCATCGTTCAGGACACCATTAAAACGCTGAGAAGGGATCTGCTACCGCACCCGTCTTATTCGTCAGATGTGGCTCCCTCGGATTATCACTTGTTCCGGTCGATGGCACATGGCTTGGTAGGGCTACACTTGGCCAGTTTCGAAGAAGTGCATAATTGGTTGGATGAATGGTTTCGGTCCAAAGACGCGTCATTTTATTCGTGGTCTTCATATATTGCCAGAGCGATTTGTAGATAGCGAAAAAAATGTGCAGATAGCGAAGGACAATACTTTGAATAAACCATATTTATATTTATATTGAAATTTCCCATTTTCTATTTTTCAAAAAATCCCCGGAAATTTAGTTACGCACCTAGTAACATAAAAATTCGATAGACGACGAACGGTATCAGTATAATTTTAGTTGGATTTGCGTCGATTTGCAGATGTTTATATAAAAATGGATGGGGTAATTTTTTACCCCAGTACACAGAAATGCGTTTAGTTTCATTCTAACGATAAAAAATGCAATAAAATCAATCAATTATAACTCGTTTTTTTGTATCTGGTGAATATCTAACTGAAATGGATTTTCAATAATTTTTAGTAATTAGTTTTTTATTTACATTTTTGTAGGTCTGGGGTAGTTTTTACTCCCGTACACAGAGTGAAGATGAAATAAAATATTTTTATTACAAATGTCCATATATTCATAAAAACTGTGACAGTGTCATAAAATTATCACATATAATTTCTCACATACGATTCACCTCAGACGTGTCAAACCCGATACATTTCGAACGTGCCATATGCAATTCATCTCAGACATCTCATGTACGATTCATGATGAGTCATTTGTGGAATCGGTACAAAAGGCCGAATTTAAATAGGCCGAATGTCGAAGGGCCGAATGTGTCGAAGCGCGAATGTATCGAAGGGCCGAATGTGTCGAAGGGCCGAATGTGTCGAAGGGTCGAATGTCGAAGGGCCGAATGTCAAAGGGCCGAATGTCGAAGGGCCGAATCTTTTTTTGATTTTAGAAATATTATTTTTTAAATTTGTTGTTTTATGGAATATTTTGTAATTTTTTTTTTTTGTTAAAACATAAATGAATTTCTTATGAATTTATGTATTTCATTTTTCATCTTTGGATATTCATGCAATTCGACGTATCCAGTCAGCGATACATTTTGGTGAAGGAAAATTTTGTCATGCGCCACCTGAGACATTCGACCCTATGTCAGCCTTCTGATAATAGGTATATGTTAAAAAAAAATTAAATTAAATAAAAAAATATACTTCTGAAAACAAAAAAAAAATCGCCCTTCGCATTCGGCTCTTTAACATTCGGCCATTCGACACATTCAGCCCTTTGAAACTCTGCCCTTCGACATTCGGCCCTTTGATATCATACCTCATTTGTGTGTCGCCAATGGTTTTCCCGCTGAGAACTAGTGTACAAAATGATAAGTAATCGAATAGTAACCTTGCAAATTGATTTTTGTTTGAATGTTTTCCATATTGAATAAATCGAAATCGAGTTGATATCAGATTTGACAATTTTTTTTTTTAAGTGGCCAGTTACTAAATTGATGGATATTTATTTAATTTGAATTAGGTAGTAATTTTATTTGCCAAAAAAGTGTATGCGCCAGATAAACCCAATCAACGCTTTAAACACTTTCGATTACTAATCTAATAATAATATTTTTTATTTATGATGGCTTAAGTGATATTATAAATCATCACGTTATATACCGACATTGATGAATAATCAGTACAAACCAATACTATTAATAACTATTATAAATTAACATCGACCAATATTTATTTATATTTAAATTGAAATTAGAAGTCTAATCAATTTATTGTATAATGTTTCGTGTTCTCTCTACCCTTCCTCATATCAAAACATTTTGTGTGTTGTCAACTGAAAATGTTTACATAAATATTTTCAAGTATTGAACTACAAATTGAAAAATAATAATATTAAATTATTGTTGAGGCTTGATTATAAAAGAGATTAGAGCTTCGCAATTTATTAGCACTTCACAATTAGTTCATGAAATCATACAATATTCAATTATATTACTTTAGTTTAATATTTGTATTTAAAATTTATTTGTTATTAACAATTCAATTTACATTAATTATAAAATGAGACGATTAAAGTAAAACATGTTTATGGTTATATTGTTATTAAGCGTATAAAATTTTGTGATTCTCGAGTTAGCATGTATGCTTTGATTATAATTATTATTTTCGTTATTCATAAACACCTACTATCTCTATACGAATATGTCTATTTATAAATTTTTTAGACTCTTATTAAGATATGTGTACGTCTCTTAGTACATTTGTAATAATTTTTATAATTGCTCTTGAATATGTACTTAACAAATATCATACAAATTAATCTAATTTTGTTATTTTTATTAGGAAAGGTGATGGTGTAGATTAAAATTAAGTTACACTATTTTCGATGCAAGAATGGCTTATAGACATCGGCTATAAGGTTTCATAGTGAGAATAGGGTTTTAAAGATAAGGCGAAAAATGTATTGATGAGTACAACACATACAATGTCGTTACAACAAACTTATCATTAAAATAAAATAGCGATACAAAAACAAATTTATATCGATTAGCATTTTAATTTCAAGGTTTTTACCATTTTGTTATAAGCAAGAAAGTTTACTTCCTGTTATATAATTCATTTTCTTGAATCTAATACATTTTTGTGTAACATTATTTAATTTAGCAATCAAATCATAAATTACCGCACTTATTCCATTTAATGGTCAGGCATAACATGTATGATTTATAAATTAATTAAATTATAAGTCATTCAAAACGATGTGCAAGGTGTTACTTCGTCTATATCTTATCATGATTTCTTCAACTTTATAAAATGGAAATATTTTTTATTGTATTATATTTAAATCTTATTTTTGATGAACACGTGTCGTCGACAGTGTATGACGAGATCTAAAAATACAATGTATGGTGTTTTGTTTTTGTAAACTTTATTGTTTATTAATCCTCTAATTTATGCACATATATATGTCGTTTTTCTTTGGTAAATTTACAACAACAATCCCATATATGTAATTCCAAATTGAAAGTTTTAAACCAACTTTTCTGCTGGTATAGAATAATTCCATTCTACCTGTGGTTTTAATGTTCACCACCAGGGCAGTTTAAGTAATTATTTTTATTTTTATTTGTTGGCAATAGAAATATAAAAGTGATTTTTTTATTTTGACATAGTATTTTTCTAAACAAGACGAAAAATTAGTTACGATTTGTAATAATATTCAGTAATGTTCTATCACATTGTGTTTTCACGTTTTCACGTAGTTTTGAAATTCAAAAAAAAAATTTTGGAATGTACTTTGAGTACAATATTTATTCCGATTCCGAATAGGAATAGCTTGCACCAAAGTAAGACGCTTGGCGATTTTCACCGAATGTAGATAGCGTTGGTTTCTACGTCTACATGGGGGACGAGAATTGTCAAATCGATTGTTATGACAGTCTTGACCCCTCTTGCATCATAGTAAATGTCAACTACTTTGTTGGAAATCGCAAATAGTGTGTGATGTTAGTTTGAATAATTAATTTCACAGATACTTTTATTTTACGCTTTAATCTTCGGTACGATTTCGGTACGCCTATTTGTCAATAACGTACATATTCGTTGCATGTTATTACATTTAATACTATAAATTACGCATGCTTCTTATATTAGGTGTGCAAGTAGAAACTCTGCTTCTTTGGTCAAATTCAATATTGAACTTGATGGTTTATCCGCTGGTCTTTCAAATATGATGACATCGCTCTGATTAAGTGATAATATACTATCTTCGATCGTCAACAAACATTGGACACGTCATTTGAGAAACACATATGAATTTTCATAAATTAGTCATTTAGTCAACATACCGTCAAAAAACTAAAACAAACAAGCATTTTTCAATTTTCATACACATTTAGAAAAGGAGCAAAAAATAGAAACGTATGTTTTTCGTAAAAAATAATTCACATATGCATGTTGACGAATTTCCAACTGGGTTGTTTTGCCCATCAAACATTTTTGGGACGAGTTGAAAAGACGTGTTCGAGCCAGAGTTGTTGCTCCAACGAGTATTCAGGAGCTGAAACATCGTAGAGCAATGGGAGACGATACTCAAGATTTTGTGAAAACTTTGGTGAAATCAATGCAGCATCGAGTAGAAGCTGTCATTCGGACCAGGGGAGGGCATACTTCTTATTAATAAAACTGTTTTTTCTTTTGTTTATTTCCATGTTTTAATTCGATTTTTACCCCTAATTTTCATGCTGACAAATTCACAAAACATGTACCTCAGATATTTACCCCCAAAAATCAGTTTGATGGCACGCATAAATACAAAAAGGTACCACTGGATAGGTATTGAAATAGACTGAACCTGCATTTAAAAAAAATTAAACAAATATTGGATTTTTTTTTGATATTTTTGAACTTTTGTGGAAAATTGAGCAATGTGCGATTTGTTTGCACCCTGGTGTACATTTTTTCTAAATATTCACTACGTAAGGTGACAACTGTTGCATTACCTTTGTCGGCTCGTGTAACCATAATATTAGAATTATTTCCCAAAAATGTTTCTTTCTTTTACATAAGATAAAATTTGATTTTCCGAGGGTGTTAAATGTTGTGAATTTTGATTACATTTGAAATTTGTTAAAATATTTGCAAAACGATTTCGTATATTAATTTTGTCATTTTCACTGAGATTTCATAAAAAGGTACAAATTTACCAACCGTAGGTGGACAAAATTTATTGCCTAAACTTGTAAAAAATTTAACGTTATTTGAAAGATCAGTATTGGACGCGTTAATTAAACATATTTCATTCGTACTAATTAGATTACTCGACGTTTCACTTAAATTATTTACAGAGAAAAAAACATTTATTATCAAACTTTTAAAAAATGATCAGTCGTATACAAAATTCGTCAACTAAATATTACATCTCCTGAAAAGTTCTCGGTCTGACACATAGATGGTGCCACAAAGTTAAAACCTTTTGGCGATTTTCATCGAATAGCGTTGGTTTCTACGTCCCAAAATTTCGTGTATTAATTAAACACTGTTTTTTGGTGGGAAAAAATATCGTTCAACCAAAGCAGTGGCTTGAGTGTAATCCGGACACTGCATCAGGAAAATCAACCATCAATGGAACGTGTCGGTCATATTTTCCACGAACATTTATCCATGAGTGTTTGAAGTAAGCACCGCATTTGCTCACAATGTATCAAAAATGGAAATGCGTCGATGATTCCGTGTGCTGTTTGGAGCTGTTTAAGCGCAATAAAAATGCCCTAGCGATTATTACTTGTTTGCAGACCTAAAAAAAAGCTCCATGGAAAGAGATTTGGCTCCATGAAAAAGTGATTGCAGAAACTGAAGCTTATTTTGAAGACAAAGATAGATCGTTCTACAAAAAAGGCATCGAAATGCTAGAGGGGTTGGACTGATTGTCACGCTCTAGAAAGAAATTATGTTGATGAATAAAATGTATTTACCCCAAAAATAAATTACGTTTTCTTTGTTAGACCGGGATCTATTCAGGCGCTGTGTTATATAGTCGTCGAATATTAGTTTAGTTTAATTTCATAATAGGCTGCATTTTTTCGCTGTACAAAAACTTCATAATAGGCCCCATGCTATGGTTTAAAAAATATCTGCATTTTTAATCAAGCGGCCCTCCTTCTAAGAATTGTGATCTCCAAAAGAATAAGATTCTTGAATTGCTTGTAGTAAATATTGTGAAAAACTCCTGCAATCGCAGTTGCCAGCTTTTCAGAAATCAAGACTGGCATTTTTGTTGTACAAACATTTCTTTTTGCGTATTTTTAGAAATCAACTACATAGGCCGCGAAGTGTATGTGATTGGCGTTGGTTTTAGAATATGAAGTAGCCACAGTGATCAGCTTAGATAAAGGCGAGAGAGAAGTTGAGATATGAGTGGAGTTGAGATAACTACCACAAAACCTATTAGAGTCACAGAGAATTACAACAGTCAAGTGCAAAGAAAAGAAACAAAAAGTATAATGAGATGCTTCAGATGGGAGAAGTTAACTCACTACGTTCGAAATTGTTGACAGCAATGGAATGATCATTTTGTGAGACGAGTTTTCATTTTATGAACTTGAATACGAATTTTGTTCTAAAACCAGTACGATTGTTGGGAGTGGGCCCGGTAATGGAGATGATCGATGAAAAGAGAGCGATCTAGAAGGTCACGACAGGGAGACGTGCCAAGGTGGCACACCCTGGAGTACTCTCAACTCTAGGAGTGCTGGAATGTGACGAGGCGGAGGAAGGATCAAGAACAGGAGGAAACCCTATAGAAATATAATTCTAGAATTCTTAGAAAACTAATTCATACTAAAACAGTTCTTCAAAAACTAGTCCTCTGGGAAACAGAAGAGGACAGTGGATATCGAGGGCGACGAAATACTCAATATCTTCTCCCCTCCCGCCTTATTCTTGTTATTTCAGATGTTATTTGTATTCGGAACCAATTTCTCCCCAACTTTTTATATTCGAACACTTTGGGTAATGTAACAAAAGTGAAACGCGAATTAAAATAATAGTTTCACGAGTCTCACGAGTTTCACGAGTCTTAGCAAATTAAAAGGGGATCTTCCCAACAAATTGCCATTTTAAAAAATCAATCTACGTAAACATGATTCCAAAATTGTTTCTATGTTATAATGAAATTTGTTTTTTGGACAAATCAGAGATTGGCACTTTCAAAAAACAAGTGAACCCCTTTCTCACGACACCAGAGTTCTGTGATGCATGGACCATTCATCGTAACAAAAAATATTCGAAAAATAATTCTTTCTAAAAGTTTTCCAAAAACTAATTATCCTGAAAACAGAAGCGGATAGAGGGCGCTGGAGGTTGCATTTTCCCTAATTAACTCTATCCGAAGAATTGATTTTTGATTAAATATTTCTCGAGGAATTATTAGAATTTAGCCAAGCACACAAGGCGGATGAGCTGATTAGGAGTTGTTCTTTCATCGGGCAAACAAAGTACCTACTTAAAAATAAATCGAATCTGTGGGTAGGCTGCCCGGGCGTAATATGATATTGCAACGGATTCTACAAAGTAAACTAGTGAAATGTGTAATATAATAAATTGGGAATTTATTAAGGAATGGAAAGGTATTCGATCAGTTTGCTGAGCAGGACCTGAAACTCGATCAAATTAAAAAGCCCAGAAGTTTCAGATGATAGATCTTAGACGCAAGATGAAGACCCTTAAAAAAATCATTCATCACACAACGATTGAAACGTGTGAGAATAGAATGTGAGGCAGCCAGAGCAAATTTAGCAACTGATTAAGTAAAATCGCGCAAGTTTGATTTGGAGGATAGTACCCATATTACAAAGTTAAAGGCTTTCAAGCGCAGACTCAAGTGACATAAAAAGTCAAAGTAAGGGTGCTTCAAATGTGGTAAGTTTCGTCACTACGTACGAGACTTACGGTAACGATCATTTTACGAAGCAGCTTGGTTCTCGAATAAAAAGTAGAAACTGACAACGAGGACCAGAGATCGGGAATACGGAAAACCAAAGGGTACAAGAAACGAACAAGACCACAGGCCAATGTTAGTCCAATACCAAGAATTGGAAGACTGTGAGAACCAAAAATGGCGCACAGAAAAGAGAAATGTTCCTTGAACGTAACTCAATAGCCGATCTACGACAAGGAATGCACGATCGATCGACGTGCAGATGCAACACAACCAGACGAGATATAGAAATTTTCGACGAGATGGTTCGACAAAGTGTGTGCATAAAGCAAAAATGAATATCTCAAGAATAACGCGGATTTGTCAAAATCCCGGTTTTTTATAAATCCCGGTTTTCAAAATCCCGGGTTTCAAAATCCCGATTTTGTATAAAAAAAAAAATCGATTTTTAGGAAATCCCGGTTTGAATTTTTAAAATTTGACATGTGGAAAAATGGAACACTTAAATGTTTTTTTGACAAAATTCAAAAATGAGTTTGCGATAAAGTTCTATAAAATGGCTAATAGGGATGGGATTTGGCCATTTCTTAACAGATTTTGTTGAAATTCGATACGTGCGATGGAAATGGGATTCTAAAATGATTTTTCGATAAAGCGGTCATTAGAGGTGGAACTAGGCCATTTCCAAGGCGATTTTGTTGAAATTCTACACGTGCCATGGAAATGTATTTCTAAAATGAATTTTTGATAATGTTCTGAAATATGGCTATCGTTATGGAACTAGGCCATTTTTTAACCGATTTAGTTGAAATTCGACATGATGAGTCCTAAATGGGATTCAAAAAACGCTTTTTTTGATAAAGTTCTGTCGAAAATCGCATCTGGGATCTAAATGGGATTTTAAAATAATGCTTGATAAAGTTCTGGAATATTGTCATTAGGGATGGAACTAGGCCATTTCTAAATCAATTATGTTGAAATTCGTCACGTGTGAGGGAAATGGGATTATTAAATGATTTTTTGATAAAGCTCCGCGTATCTGGACAAAAAGGGCGATATATTTCATAAATTAGTCAAAAAATTATTTTAGAATCTTATTTCCATCGCATATGTTGAATTTTATCATAATCTGTCAAGAAATAGCCAGGTTCTGTCACTAATCGCCATATCCTAGAGCTTTAGCAAAAATTCATTTTAGAATTCCATTTAGACTTCTTACTTGTAGAGTTTTAACATAATCAGTAAAGAAATGGTCAAGTTTCATCCTTATCGACCCTATCAAAATCAGTTTTGAATTCGAATCATTCACTTAGAAATAGTAAAACCGATGCTTTATTCCCGACATGTTTTTGAACCCCGCTCTCCTGGAATTTTTTTTAAAGGCCCTCGGAGGGCTAAACGGAAGGGGAGGAGCCTCTACAATTCGTTATGGTATCAAAGGATTGAATGTCGAGGATGGGCCGCATTAGTCGAAGGGCCAAATGTGTCAAAGGGGTTACTTTTCGTGTTTTGGAAATATAATTTTTTTAATTTGTTTAAGAAATAATTCGTAATTTTAATTCATCAAATATTAATGAATTTGCTTGATAAAATTTTCCTTCACCAAAATGTATCACTGACTGGATACGTGGAATTTTGACGTTCGGCTTCTGCCCCTATAATCAATTATATTCGAAAACAAACAAATTTTTCTAGTAAATTTTTGAGCAAGATATCTTATTTTTATGTTAAAATATTATTAGTTCCGCCGACCGAAAAAATATTTTTGTCAAAATCAAGACTTTAGAACTAGAAGAAAAGAAAACAGGGAATTTGAAAACTGGAATTTCGAAAACCGAGAATTTAAAAACCGGAATTATGAAAACCAGGATTTTGAAAACCGGGATTTTGTAGTAGGTACACCCATAAAGCTTGTAACTTTAAAATTCTGAGTGTTAATTTCCAAAATCTATTACGAATCTAGTGAATGCCTAAAATTCGTAACAATATTCTTTTAAATGTCAAAATGTAAACAGAACCGATAAAGTTTTACAAATTACTCATTAGATTCGCTCAAACATTTATCCATGTTAATTGCAAAACCGCACCAACTAAGAATTGATGGGAACGTGTAAAAGGTCCGTTAAAATCCGGAAGACATTACAACCTGTCATTTTTTTACGTGCACATTTGAGCACAGTGTCTGGTCGGAAAAGGGATATACACACAAAATTTACCGTCGCAAACTTTTATGTCACCTTCTTTTCAGTGATCAAGCCATGCGTGGAAATAATTGAGGTCTAGTCGTCAGTCAACAACAAATCAAAATTAATTTTTCTGTTATAAAAATTCGTTTATCATTTATTAAAAAATTAAAAAAAAATAGTTTGTGTGCGTTGAATGTGGCATACATTTTTAATGTCGTTTTCGCGCGTCGCACACGTCCACACTCCCTTCGGCGAAAATATTTAAGCCGAATACGTTCGGCACAAACTTTTGTATATGTGAACCCACCTTAAAAAATTTTGATTTAGGGACCGAAGATATTGAAGAGGCGATTGCAGTTTTAATTGAAACGGACATTGATAACAAGGGTTAAATTTGGGAACGATTTAATCAATATCAATCTCACCTCAGGATTTTTTCAACTGAAAGCACACATTTAGAATTAAACTAGCCATATTACCGAGGTGCACATTTGTAATTTTGGTTAATATGACAATATTAAGACAGCTATAACAATCTAAAAATGTTTTAGGGTAAATTTAAAAACAACAAAAAAAATTCACTGTTATTGTTGAACCTTAATGAACACCCAAACCATATGGACGTAAAGAATATAAACATGCTTATTATCTCAGAGTATCTTAACATAATATTAAGTTTCTATTTTCAACAAATCATCTTAACTTCTTAACAATTAGATAGAGCATGGTCTAAATATTCGGTAGGCTTGGCGAATGTGTTAAATAATATTCGTTTAAAAATAAAATCAAAAAATATTTGCATTAGGAAGTGTTATGTACGTAATACCTTTAAAGATAAACCTAACTAGGTAAATAAACAAAAACAAACAAACTTCTCAAATATCTCTCAACATTAAGTAAAAAATCAAACTGTCGTCAGTTGAACCGATCGAAATCACCACCCTAAGATAAGCATTTATATATCTTATTTATTTTATTGTTTTCACACCGCTAATCATATTTTGTATCACCCAAAATCAATCCAACACCTCTCTTACTAGTTAGTATAAATCCCAAAATGGCAGGTCTCACAATAGTAAATATTATTGTTTGTGTAGTAAATTAGCATACCTAGAGTGCCAAACACTAACACACGAACAGTTTCTTGATTCCGCTAATTTTATTACAATAAATTAGAATAATGAATCATTAAATATTTTTTTTAGTCAAAATTAAATTTAAGATAACACATTTGAACACATGATAAATGTATTTCTTCTAAGCGTAAAATACTTTAAACATATGATATGGAATATTATAATACAATGGATTGCGTAACTATTATATTTTATGGGTCGTATTACTTTGTAAAATTTATGCCAAGAACCTGAATTGTGTACAGCTCAAGATAAATAAACACGTGATAAATTTGTGTCCCCCTTTTCATTTCGTCAAGCATGGATTTTACATGGCAACAGTGTTACGAAAATTACTTAAATCAAACCGGTACAAATCCGGCTAAAATTGCGTTCGGATTCCTTTGTCTTATTAATCATTTTGATACATAAGACGATTTCTGATAAAAAAAAAATACGTTCTTCTTTATTGCTCCATTCCAAATCATGCCATAGAATGCATGCACAGAGAACGAAATTTGATGAATAAAAAGGGGATTGACTATTGATAAATGTTTCGTATAGTTTGCCTTTCTTATTTTTTTCTTTAAACGAACACCGACGTCTTCAGACAATAACTTAAGGTGTGTTGGTTTGCTTGCAAACCACATAAGAAATGAGAATCAATCAAATTTTTGCATGAAATCTACTGGGTGCCGGCAACTCATTTTATTATTCAATTGGTTGCTTGAACCTTGATTTTGTTGTATACAAGAACGTATTGATTATACAAACAAAATGGGCCCAGGAGGACAACTATGTTATATAAGCGAACACCATAAGCAAGGTAATTTATACATTTTTGTTTTATATTTCCATTTCACATGTCAAGGAACACAAAATGGAATTTTGAAAAAAAAAATCAATAAACGTGACGTTCTTTTCTAATGCGAGCACAAAAAAAAAATTAATTCCACTATGCTACAAAAATTTATGAATATCTTACCTCCTTTTGTTGGGGTACGATGCGTACAATGCTGGGCACGATAGCCAACAATTGTTTCGAACTCACCAGAGTCTCGGCGCAATGGAAAACTAACTTCCAAAATATGATCACATCGTTCCATCAACATAAGAATACCACGAACTCGTTTTTGTTTTTCCTCCTGCGATAATTTGCCGTGCCATTCTTCGACTAATTTATTTTCGACAATTTGACATGCACGATGATAGAAATATTCAACCATGTCAAAGAATTTAGGATCTTTATCGGTGACAACGCTTTTCAAACGATCCGGAATTTTACGTTCGCTATAATCCCTTGATTGTGATATACTTGCTGGCACGGCACGTGCAAGAGAAGCCAATTCCTGTCTTACAATACCATTTCGAGCTAAACTTTTTAAGTGAAACATTATTTTAAAATTGTTTAATTATTTAAATTTACAAATATAATTTAGCTCCACTGCACTTCACTTCCTAATTTAAACACTCCCGACACGCTACTAAATCAAAATCGCGAATTGTACGCGTATTTTTATCAACTTTTTTCTTGACTTTGTTTTCTTCGAAATTCTTGTATTTCTTTATTTGCTTGTGACGTCATTTCATTCGATTTTAGATTTATATATTCGTCTCATTTCTGCTGAGCACTTGTGCCATAACACAAGAAAGAGAAGTAAAATTGTATAACATAAGTATATGTTCAAAGGGTTTAACATATTTTTAGTACAACAAATATTCCGCATTATACAGGCGGAAATACCTGCGTATAACGAAACAAACGAAATATTTTATAATTATTTTACGTAATTAGTTCGGTCAAGGGAGAAATTTTCGGACGAACATATGTTCTTTTCTAATCAAACTACTATCAGCGACTACTTAGCAAAGAAAATCACAAAAGCACAATGAAAAGAATCACAGCAGCCGTATACCGGCAGTTTGCTCTAGCAGTTCTTCTATTTCTGGAACCTTTAAGAAACTCTAGTTCTGAAGTCGCGCACCATCAGGACGCTAAGTAAGTTCTGAAATTCCAAACCAAAGTGACAAATTTCGTTACTTTTAAATTCTCTAATATAATTTCGCTATGGTTTTCGTGTATCGGTGGGGTTATGAATTGCGACAAGTAGTGTTTGATCAATTTTGTTAGTCGAGTAGTTATGAAAGCTTGTATTGAGTTTTTGATCCACTTCCTACTTTGCGGCCGTTTGTACAGTTTATCGTTTCAATTATGAAGAAAGATATTTTTGCATTTCACTGAACATGAATAAAATTTTGTGTTAAATTTATTTCAAATTCTTAAATATGTCTGCAGTACTAGCATGTATGGCATTTAAATAACGATAGTTTAAATTATTGCTTTTGCTTTTCATATGCTGCGCTTATACCGAAGCTAAGATGTCAATATTATTTAGCTTGCGTTCACGTCATTTCACGTTGCACGTTTTTCGCCCGTTTTCATTTTAGGGTTTATTTTTTTCTAAATTTTCCTAAAGAACAAAAAATTTGACTCATTTTCAGCTACAAAATATGTAAATTTATTCAAACTTTTTTGTAAACATAAAATAAAAACTTCCATTTTGGCATGTGTAGCAATGTTGCTTGTTTATACCGTAGCTATGTAGCATTGTTAGCTACGTAGCAAATGCTAAATAGCAGTGCTATTTTAGCTAGCTAGAGCTATGTCGCATATGTCGTGTTTATGCCGTTGCTACAGCTGTCATTTGCATTTAGCATTGCTATTTTAGCTGTGGTATAACCGCAACAATAGATTCAATATTAATTTCCAGTAAACTCTGCAAATTATAGAATGGTTTATTAAAACCTGCCGAATGTTGTTACGTAAAGACTGGATCGGATTGTTTTGTGGTTGTCAAAATTTGTCAGTAAAAGCAATTGAAACAGCTTGACCAACTATGTATAATACTGAACCTATTGTTTATGTTCTCATCGCAGTTCATATTTTTCTCATAAATAATTCCAGTAACATTTTCAAAATTAAATTCATTCATTGTATTTTTTTAATTTGATTTAATAACTGGAAAACTACCGACATCTTGCAAAAACTCCTTTAGGACTGTGTCGTTTACATTGCATTTTTTATCGACCTAGGTCGTCACACAAAAATGTTACCCAACCTAATTTGGGTAACTAGCGTTTTCATCATGTTACCTATCTAGTTTAGGTCACATCTAGTGTATAATCCGTGGACAAAATATGACGATGTAAAGGTAAACTACCTCAATAAGTTTGATAGGCCGGTGTTTAAAAAAAAAAAACTTAATTACCTACGAATAAAGTATTATGGCTGCGGGCCAATTCTAAGGTAAATCTAGGGTAAATGCCGTTTTTAACAGTGTATGCGGTAAATTGAAATACTGTACTAAAAAGTAGGGTAAAGCGAAAACACAAAAGGTAAATAGTAGTGGTTTTTGTTTTTGCTAAACGAATCATGAAAATATGGCGGCCATGTTTCTAGACATAATTTTTTTTATATTCGCTAGCATTTTTCAAAATGTGCTTGTATATTTATGAACACAGTTTTATTTGTTAAAATTTTTATTTATTTTTTCATATAGTTTATTGTGTATATTACGCAACAAATTTGAGAAAATATATATACAATCTAAATTTATTCGTATAAACAATACGAATAATTGGAATAACAACAATAAAATTTATGACATTAGTTCGTGTAGCTACATACCAATTTCTGTATATTCCTAGAAACCATGTGTCTCTTTAAGCTGCATTTACCTAATTTGATTTACTAGAGAATTGGTACGATTTGAAAAGTGATTTGTACTAAAATTTTAATTTACTGTACTAATTGATTTGCCTGGGGTGACATGTTCTACCATCACATTTTCGATACTTTATCGAAGTTTATTTCTCATTTTCCTAAACTAAAATGGACAACTGTTTCATTTATGAATTATTTCTTTTCTATTGCTATCACAACCTACTAGTACAAATGCGAACAAATTTTCTTTCTCTAATTGCGTTCAAGTATCGAAAACAAATTATTTCTTGATAGAAATGGAGTAGAATATCACAATTTTTCAATCTAGTAACCTGGTAAATGATATAAAATGTGAAATACTATCACATTTTATTCTAAAGAAGCGAGACATAATCTACGATAAAGTATCGAAAATGTGATGGTAGAACATGTCAGCACTGATAATTGGCCCATAGCCTATGTATATACTCAGGATTGGTTATAGGGCATTTTAGAATAAAACAAGTTTCGTTTAAATCGAAAGGTGGATCATTGGCGTAGCTTTTAGTACACTGCTCGGATATTGAGATTTTCCTGTCTGATGTTTATTTCAGAAAATTATTTGAAAATTATTTTAACAGAAAAGTTCAACATTTTTTTAGAATGAAGTCTTATCTAATCTCTCTACTCACTCCGATTTAATAAAAGAATTCACCATAAGCATTACGAGTTCGACTTGCAAGTTTTAAAACTAACGACAAATTTTCTATCAAAGCCAAATTAACCATTACAAGTTGTATCTCGAAATTATAAATAGGCATATTTTCTTGACAACGTTACTACAACAATTCTATTGGATAAAGCATCGCCTGGTAAAAAATCACCCTTATTGTGGTTGTCGTGTCGATCGATTTTTATTTTGTATTGCGTAACTATCACGAATCGACTAAAAAGTATTGCCACGTTATCATTGAAAAAATCTGAGTTATTGTGAATTTTTCGGCTAACTTAGCAATCGTAACTTGGTTTTGTTGTTACGTTTTGTCAAGAAGCTGTCAGTTCGTGTGTCAGAAAATCTAAATTGAATTTGATTTACTATTAGGAGGGTTATTTCGGGATATGAAAAAATAAATAAATTTCGAAAATAATAAAAAATTGAAAAGTTCTGTAATTGGTGTCTATATAATTAATTTATGTGTAAATTTGTATTTATAATTAAAGTGCGTTCAAAATTTCATAAATTTTCCAGGCAATTTTGAACTGTCAATTTTTTTAATGTGAAAATTACCAAAAATAAATTTTTGAATAATATACCGATATTATTATACCACATATAATTTTAATTTACGTACAAAATTGATATAATAAATAATTACTATCAAAAATATATTTTTAATTGTGTTTTAGATTAATTTTAGTGAAATAAGGCTCTAGTCGTGCGCTAAAATGCCATCGACAATAAAATGGCATTTTTACGACAAACGTCGATTGATAGCGACGTTCACAATACCAATTATAGCAGTCGACGGAAAATCGACATCGACACGACAACCGCAATAGGGGTGAATAAATCAAAAAACATTTGCAGTAGAAAAACAATAAAAACCTTTTAAAGATTTTTTCCATATTTCGAAAATTACGTTGCTAACATAATTGGCTCACCAGAATAACGAAAGTAAAATTATTACGGATGTGCTTTTCATTGAATTGAACAAGAAACCAAGCAAACAGGTAATTTAATAATAAACATCTGATTGGCAACGAATGAATTTTCACCCCTATTCCACTAGTCGCATCACTTTAAGTGACGTGACTACACATCTTCCTGGTTACTAGATCATTGAATCAAAACTTACAAAATAATTGTTCAATAAAGTCGTTCTGGCTGTTTTTTAAATCTTAGTAGGCTGCTTTATAAATATTTCCTTGCGACTGCTATCACTCCAAATGGCAATTTCTATCACTTGAAATTTTGACGTGACAAATAAATAAAAAAAAATCAAACTAATGAAGCCAACTTAGATTAAAATAAAATGTATTGAGTGTTTTGCACAAAAATATTTAATAAATTTCGATTTTAAAATCTAGTAACCAGGAAGATCCATAGTAACGTCGCATGAAGTGGTACGTCTAAGAGAATTGAATGTTTGCCTTTGTTAATTTCTAATGTGTTAGTAAATTTTCATCATAGAAATGTCAAATCTTACCATGATAAAATTATTTCTTAACAATTATTGTAAAAAAATATGCCAAGAACAATTTTGGCCTTATTTTATTTTGCACGGAGTATAATTAAAAAATAAAGAAGATCTAAATAAAATACAATAAGATTTACTTTGGCTTAGTACACGTTCAAACCACTTTATCAGGCGGTTTTGGAAATAGACCATGGTAACTTGGGTACTCAATTATATTTCCAAACATATAGAATAACTTTAGGGTAATTTAGTTTTTAGTTTTCTTTTTGACAATTTTTTTGCTTGATTCAATTTTATTTTAGTGTACTTTTGTTGTTTTGTTGTAATGTTGATCGTACGACTTTTAAAGTACAACCTACACAAAAAACATCATCAACAAAACTTTCGAATATGTCAAAATACAGTAATTTTGCCGAATACAAATATTCATGCCCGAAATGTTATTATGAGACAGGGTGTTGATGGGATATAGATATTGCCAGAGAGAGAGAGAGTGTGTGTTGAATAACCAACATTGAAAAAAATAAAATTACCCAAAAGTTACTTTTGGTTTTCAAGAGGTTATTTCCTAACTTCTGTGTTTCAATAGATAAAACCAATTTTCTTTTTTTCCAAATTTATTTCAAAATAAATTTGGGAAACGCCGTGCGCAATTCATTTTTAGACATATCCCAAGTATAACAAAATTCGACTTTTTTGTCATTTTTCGAAGTAAAAACTTATATTTAGTTTCGACTTTGACTTAGTTTTGCTTTCGACTGAGAATAAGATCCTGTACGAAAAGTGTCGCGATTATTCGAAACTGGACGAAATAAAATTGTGCTTATGTATGTGTGTAAATAAAAACTGGGGGAACAATTTGGTGCAAGTATGTGTGTGAAACGTCACAACCGAAACTACATATTAGGAGACGAGATGCTGGCGGAATTAAAAAACTACTATTTTGATTTCAGAATTTTATTTAAAAAAACATGAAAATTGACAATACGACTAACATAAATCTGTTGATTGATGAAAAATAGTATCTATTTGTTTTTTCCATATTTTTTTGTTTTGATATATTATAACACGGCATATACACTTTATATGCTGTATTATACCCAATTCACTTTCATTCATCATAACAATTTCATTATTTCCATAATATGTAAGTTTAATTTATAGGCCGACAAATTTAATTAAATCCTGTGCTGAAATTTTGATGAACATAATTTAAACCATTAATATCCAGACAATTAATTACTTAATAAGTATTTAATTTTGTAATACTTACATTTTAAATTAAAATGTTAAACCTGTACCTGCAGTTCGCCTTTCACATCACTAATAATTATGATGACGTCTCCATTCTTAGTTTACAATAAAATTTCTTTCTTTATACTTAGGACAGTATACATATACGCACCAATACTAAATTATTGATTCTTCGACTTTTTTCTAATATTTCGAAGGAAAATACGATAGCTCAATTTTGAGTTTCGTCTTGTTATACTTGGGAAATACCCAATTTTGGGCAAAAGGTGTTGTAAATCCAATTTAGGACTAGTTGCGATAGAGGTAATGACAACAAAACATGTTTGAAAATTATTAAAGAGGTAGAAAATTTCTAAAAGATAACTTTGCTGCAAACAAAATTTCTTTAACATCTTAATTGTTCGTTTTTGTCCATTTAAAAAATTTTCAGCCTTATTTATAAAATGGGTAAAATACTGCATCGGGTCGATACTATAGAAATTATATACGTAGTTGGATATCATTTTCTCTTCGCTATATTGTGAATTTAATAAGGACCTTATGTTAATTAAAGAAATGAATTATCTTTTGTAAAATATGTTAAAAATAACATTTTTATACAAAAAAATACAAACATTTTCATATAATAAAATAGTGGTAGAAATATGATTGAATAAAGAAAAATGCTTCTATATTTACGAACTACTTACCTAAAGTAATTTTAAAGAAGTGATTCAGAACGAGAAAGTACATAATAATATGAAGATAGAGATTTTATGATGAATTTTTTCCACTATCCTATTATAAACGAAAACAAGTAGTAAAGTAAAAAATAGGACTTCCGGAACAAGTATACTAACAAAGTATACTGAAATTAAATGCTATTCCCGTAATAACTACCTAAGCCGTTAGCCTAAATTGAAAATATGTAAAAATATTTCTAATAAAGTAAAACTAATTTAGTGTGAAGATCAAATTAATTTCTTTCTTTCTTAAAAAAAACATAATTCTGTTTGAGAAAAAAATTTACCACATCGAAAAGACATTTTTTGGATCAAATTCTTCCTTGAATTTTATGTAACTTAGCGTATTGCATTTGGTCATTTACAACAACATCGTATTAAAAATTAACCCAAATGGATTCATTACTCCAAGTACTAAAGGTTTGTACTAAAATATTAAAAGCGATATTTCAAACTACAAAATTGACATAAATATTATTAAAATTAAAATATTAATAAAATCACGAAATATTTAGCCAACAACTAAATCTAAAAATGGCTGTTCATTTGGAAAATTATAAATTCAAAACTAAATCTTAATCCACTTTTACCAATTGCAATACAGCTACAATTATTTCAAATTATTCTTTCATATCGATTTATGTTAATGGTTGAAGATCTAGGTTACTAATACTTTTAAAATCATTTTAGAAGTTTCAATCGTTGTCCTAATAAAAAAAAAAAAAATTATATACGATTTTTAATATATCATTATTTAAAATATAAATCTATTTCACCTATTTAATTTACATTTAAAATTTCCGCTTAACTAAATCAGAATCCAAGTGAGCCGACAAGCGTTAAAACGAAACGGCTTTAATTCAAATTTTCAAACCCAAAACACCACGCTGAATCAACATTTGCGTTTTTTTGACATTTACCGGGTTTCAACCCTAACGTAGTATTCAGCAAATCATGGTACACTAGACTCATTAAATTTTAAAGCTGTCACTCCATTTTTTGTCTCGCTTTATTCCACTCCAATGCATACGGATTATAGAAAAAGACGACTATACATACATTAAATTCTTATTAATCAAAAGGAACGTCGACATATTTTCTTTATTTTTTAATTCATCTTATAAATTTTGTTATTTTGAAAGAAAGTTTTGATGTGAGTTTAAAAATAGTTACTTTAATCAATTATTTAAGTTCTAAAGAAAAACAATTTCGATATGTTTGTGTAGTTAGAAACAGGAATTCATATTTTACTATAAAATATGAATAACACAAAAAAGTGCGAAGAATATTTTTTTCCAAGTAAATTTTTTTTGTCTGCGCCAGCTGATCAAACGTGGTGAAAAGTTATCTACCCAGCTAAACTATTAATTGAAATTTCATATACCTACTTATTAAATATTTGAATTATTCGAAATAATATATTTTTTTGTTGTAAAATATGAGCTCGGTTGAAGATACTATACATCATTATCAAAAAAGTATTGAAAAAGCTGCCATTGCCAATGACAAACAACGAGTATGTATACCACAAAGATTTTATATTTTTTTTCGTAATTTACCCTCCGCTAATAAATGGTCAATATAATTTAGCTTCTGCATTGCATAAACAAATTATATAAACTGCCCGTGATTGTCCAACATTTACAAGAGACTGGAATTGGTCGAACCGTAAATTCATTGCGAAAATTTGATGGTGAGGTTGGCGGAAAAGCCAAAGCATTGGTCACGAAATGGAAGGAGATGGTAGCGGCAGAAGAATCGAGCGAAAATGAAGGTGATGATAGTGAAAAATCTGATGGTAAACTAAATATTTATTATGTAAACATATTTATTTTGAAATAATTTAATTTATAAATTGGATTTTGGCAAAGTGTACAAAGTGTCAGAATTGTTGCAAAAATGGCTGTCAACTAGGTAGTTGCTAAGTGAATGCTACGTTGAAAATCTCGTATGTGATGGAATATGTTCTCGTATTTTTGTAATAGGTTCACATTCAGCAGATCGGATTTTGAAAAGGGTTTTAGTTTATTTGGTTTATTGTTGAGTCAAATTTACGATGGCCATAAGGAAGCGATAATGGTTATAAATCTACCGTCAGGGTTGAAGAACAAAGATTGACGACATGACAATCGATTCTTTCCGACTAGCAATATTTTGAAACGTTTATTTTTGGACGACACGATATAAATATTTCGCAAAGTTCTGTTACTATACCTTAATTTAGAGTGCGGCCTTAGACAGCGACCCACAGTTTGGGTTTAAAGCTAAACTCAGCAAGGAACCATTTCTGTTAAACCATAAACACATTTCCACAAATCTAAATATCAATTAGAAGTAATACCAAATATCTACGAGAACACATTGTACTTCAAGCACTGCCTGTTCGGACAACCATTCGAATTCCAACCTGGAGTGTACACCTTTGTTAAATACCATGTAGCGTCATCGAGACATATTATAAAATTTGCATCAAACCCAAGGTTAAGTTTAATTGGGTCAACTTAGGAATATTTAATTTTCAAATAAGATGTGCATTTTCAAATAAATAATAACGTTTTAACATGGACGGAAAGCATCCAGTAATTCAAAGAAGTGAAATTGACAAACCAGAATTTAGGGTCGGATTCCTCATCAGCAGCCAGTATCATCAACTCCCAGCCTACTAACAGGTGTGTACTCAGTTTCAAGAACTTCAGATTTCGATTGTGAACATTCACGCTCCCAGTGAAAATAGGGATGCTTTCTTTCAGTATATCGAAAGCGTCTTGAGCAAAATACCACAACACGACGTCGAAAGAAGCAGAAACGCTGAGAGATCATATTGATCACAAATTGACCATATTCTTATCTTCAAACGTCATTTCTGTTTCATTAAAGGTATCAGTACAAACGGTGGAATTAACAACAATTCGATTATCCCGGAAACAATTCGATTTTAAATAAAACATACTTCAGTGTGTACTTTAAAGTGATATCCAGCATATACATAAAACGAACTGAAGAATTGCACAGGTAAGCGAAATCTTCCTCAAAATATAAGGTGATATCCAAGGGCTGGTGCAGACGAAAGATAGAGAATGTCACTCACATAACGCAAATCATCGAATATTAAACGATTAATCGATATCACTGTATAAAAGAAATAGCTGCAAGTTACCATCCACACTTATATGTGGTCGGCTTCCTTTCACCAACACAGGCTGTCGCAACATCATTTTCATTTAAAGAAAATCTCCATTGGAATTATCAGATCAAAATACTGATCAACGACTGTTATTTTTATCAAAATCGTTGAGAGGTTCTTTTGAGTGACGTACAATAAAAGAAGGTTAAAACAGTTTAAATATCTAGAAACTAACAGTTTAAATATCAGATTTATAAAATCATCTAGACTAAAATGGATGGGACATAGTCTACGATCTCAAAATCGGAAGGATCGCCAAGAAGGCCCTAGAGTCGGCACGAAAATAAATTGGAAAGTCCGCCTACTCGATGGATGGTGATCAACCGAGTTATTTGGAGATTTATTGTTGTGGTTGCCAAATGCCTGGGATGTAGCAGTAAGTAAAAATCTGGTTATGAAACGGCGGATTTTTTCAATAAATTGAATGAATGGAACCGTTTAGCTGGAGAATTGGATTTCTTATACTCTAAATTCATCTCAAATTTTGTTGCACGTCTACACTTGCCAAACGTGGTTAAATCAAGTCCAAATTTTTTGGGAAGAAATTTTCACATGGGAAAATGAAAATGTAGTTATGTGGTAAATAAATGTTACAATTTTATAATTTTGCTCTAATTTGCCATTTCAGATGATAATGTAAACTCGGATCATGAAGCTGAGGGTACGCCAAATTCTTCACCTGAAAGTCGCAAACCACAAAAAATTGAAAATAAAATAAAAACGCCGAATGAACCACAACTTATGTCAGATCCTCATAATTATCAATATAAAGAAGAAAAATCGAAGCATCGTAAAGAAGTGAAACATAAGGAAAATGAAATCGATAATGATTGTGATTTTAATGAAAATGGCCATAAATTAAAACATCAACATCATAGTTCAGCAAGTAAATCATCTAGTCATTCAAAATCACATATACCAAGTAATTCAAAATCATCAAATGGTCATCAAAATACTAGTTCAAGCTCACACAATAAAGATAAAAATCGCGATAGTGAAAAACATTCGCATTCATCACACAAGCATGAAAAATCAACCACACATAGTAATTCTAGTAGTAGTAGTAAAAGAAAACGGGATGATTCCTTAAGTGATAAGTTGTCTGATATTGAAGAAAGTAAATTAATTATCGACGATGAGAAATCTAAAAGTAGTAAGAAAAATAAATCTGAACATAAATCATCCACATCTTCAAGTCATCATCATAGCAGCAGCAGTAGTAGTAAACATCGTGATCATTCTAAATCTAAAGAGGCTGGTAGCAGTAGTAGTCACTCTAAATCAAAACATGAAAAAAGTAGGAAAGATAATGACCACGTGAAAGAGAAATCCAATAGTAGTCACCATCAGAATGGTGAGCATGATACTAAACATTTAAGAGAAATTACTCCTCCACAAAATGATGTTAAGCCACACCGATCTGAAAAGAGTAGCAAAGAAAAAAGACATAAGTCATCTGACGGTGAAACAAAAACAAACGATTCAAATAAGACTGCCAAAAAACGGGTGCACGAAAGTGATGATGAAATAGATGGGGATGGGATTGATCAATCTACGGGGGCAAGTTTTGCGGAAGCTCTGGGAATGCTCGAACCGGTTTCATCAAAAAAGACACCCAAAAAACGAAACCAATCACCTGTTCGCACTAAACCAGAAAAATCGGAACCTTCAACACCTACTAGTAATAATAATACGTCAACTAGCACTAAAATGGTAAAACCAAGTGCATCAAAATTGTCTACATCAAAATCATCAACAACAGTACAGTCAACTCCTTCGACATCCTCTACACCATCACTACTTTCATCAAGTGTAAAATTAAAACCGCTTGAAGCCGATCTAAGTATCGACTTAGTACCAACAATATCAAACAATTACAAGCCTATGCCGCTCAACCCTATTGTAATGGACTGCGTATTTTTTAACAATAAACCTCAAAAGAAAATCATGACAGAGGAAGAGGCGCTCGGCGCAAGCATGTCATCAAAAACAATGCGAACCAAAGTATATTGCGGGATCAAAACAACCATAACGGTGGTCCCGCCACTGCTTGAATTATGTATTCGAGTATTACAAAGAAATATTGATGCATTAGAATTTACGGGCGGCGTGCCATTCGATATACTAAAACCAATACTAGATCGTGCTTCGGCCGAGCAACTATTTAATTTTGAACATTATAATCCGTATTTAATGGAGGATAGTGATGTGCTCTGGCAGGGGCACTGTAATCAAAAATTTAAGGGCAAAAAACGTTTAGAGATGGAATCTTGGCGTGAAATGTTTATTGTAAATATTTTCTAAATTATTATTATTTTTAATGTGACATAAGTAAAATTGTTAATTTTTGTATATTTTAGCGATGCTTAGAGGAGCGAGAATCTAAATTAGCAAGTCTTACAGAAAATATCAAAAAGACTCAAGTGCAATCAGTACCTGTGAAACAAACAAAATTAGCATATATTGATAGTACCGCGAAAGCTCCTAGAAATATACGTAATAAACAAATTCAATTTGGTACTGATCGAAAATTAATTACTACGCCGGCCGCCCGTGTTGCATCTCTAAGTAATGTGACATCAAATATTGGCCAAGTCGGTGATGCACGTTTGAAGGTTGCAGCAGGTTCACGGGATTATGCACAAGTTCAACAAGGGCCGAGTAATATCAATAATTATTTTTGTGTTTTTATTTTGTAACTAATCGAAATAATATTTTCTAGGCTCAAAACCAAGGAAAGCACCTTTAATGCAAAAAGCTATGCAACTAATGAAAGGCCGTTTTAAAAGATAATTTATATCTTTTTTTATATTATGTTGTAATATTTATAAATTATCCAATATTATTAGGTCGTTTATTTTTGTTTCGTTTTAAACTTAAAATTAATTAAAATTTTATTTTTTTTATTACCTAGTATTTTTTTGCATAATCAATTATTTACTGGTATTGTAAATAAGAAATACATTTTTCTTGTTTTGTAGTTTTGTCCTAAAAAAACAAAGATTGTATTTTATAACAATAACATAAGTTATGTTTAAAAAGTAAATAGTGAAAAATTTAAATCCAATAAATTATTTTAAAAAACTTAGCATCAGTTTCTATAAATGGCAATAATCTGAATTATACAACAAGGTCTTATTAAAAGCATTTACATTGGCTGATATAATTTTTTATGTAAATTATTTATTTATAAAAAATGATTGAAAAAATAGTTACACCTAAAAAGAGTATGACAGTCAAGTGAGGTGGCAGTAACTCTTTGGGAACAATTATGATTGGTCAGAAACATAAACACAAGTACTAAATTCATATTTTTTTTAAATAACTGCTAAGCCAAACCAATTCATCCAGAACTGGCCTGAATTTATCGCAAAAGCTGTTCAAACCAAAGATGTCATCATACGGTTATTATATCGATAAATAAATGGTATAAAATCGAAGCATCAAAGGAATACTCAGAAGAGAATCTAAAAATAAAAATTGATCAGATCAACCATGATATCAAAGAAGTTGATCAAATACACAAAAAAATCCTCATGGAAGTCGAGGATGAAGATCCTAGTAATAAAATTACATCAGAAGATCCTGATCTATCCTCTTGAAGGTAGAGCTACACGATACGGTGGTAGAGATGTTGCACAACATCAAAAACTTAAAGCTAGATAATCCCTTTGAAGCCCTCATCATACACCTCGTGATGAAAAAGTTGGACCCAGATACTTTGGAGAAATATGAAAGCAGGCTGATCCTAAACTGAACTTTTGCTTGGAATTTTCGACGTGGAGATTCCAATCACTGCGGGCAGTCGGAGGACAAAAACTGAACATCGCACGGTTGGCCAAACCAGAGATCAGCGTGATACGGAAAAGTTTAGTAAACTCTAACAGCCTCAGCAAATCGGTGGCGGATAAATACAATGCGAAATTTGCACGAACTGTCTCGCACATAGTCCAAAAATAGCGTGCAGCGTGAAACCCGGATGTACCAGCTGCAGTAATCGACATCACCACTTATTGCATGAGCCAGAGCCAAGGGCCGCAAAAACGGCATGTGTCAGCACGTTGGATGGCAATCAAACAACTGTTAGCAATCAAACAACTGTTGTAAAATCAACTCTCTGCGGAAAGCCGTTCAATGTACGAACGTTAATAGATCAGTGGTCCTACGTTTCTCTAATTACGGAGGAAGCAGTTCAAAAGCTGGGCCTACCAATAAAGCAGACGACGGTTAGGATCTCAGAAGTTGGAACTAAAACAAACTAACAAGACAAATGCCAGTGTCAATATTTGCCTTCAACCTCATTTTGATTCCTCATACAGATTAAAGGTCTGCGCATACGTGCTACCAAAGATCAGCACAAACATCCCGGAACAACCGATTTCCAGAAGGTCTGACGATAAATGGAATAGATTACGTGTAGCGGATCCAAATTTTGATCGCCCGGCACCAATTAACCTACTGTTAAGGGCGGACGTTTACAGCGACTTCATCGGGGACCGAATAATTAGATGCAGACTATGTGCTATATGCACAAGCTTCACAAAACACAATCCAACAGCAGATCGTAGCACCTCATACGATTAATAAGGCAGAAGGAAACATGGAAAAATTCTGGGTATTAGAAAAGGTTCCGAAAGACAGTAAAAGCTGGTCGGTAGGAGGAATCTTCATGCGAAACACTGTTCAAGCAAACCACCAAGCGAGGTAAAGATGGCCGATATAGGGTACAATTGCCATTCAAAGGGAGCCAATTGGATCTATACTCGGAAGTTCTCGACAAGATCCAGAATTGAGATCACTATACATAAATATTATGCGAGAGTACATCTAGATGGGTCACATGAAACAGGTTGACCAAGGCAGAGGGAAATTGTATGTAGCCATCGTGCATAAGTCATGAAAACAACAGACGCTACCAAAATTCGGATAGTGTTTGATGCTTCGATGACAACATTCACAGGCATCAGCCTGAATGAGGGTCTTATGTGTGTCGGCCCTCCACTACAGAATGATCTATGGGCGGTCCTTCTTAGACGGAGAAAACATCAGATAGTGTTCTCGGCAGACATGAAAAAAATATACCGGAAAATACTAGGTCAAGATGAGCATCAGAAATATCAACGAATTTTATGGAGAGAAGGCGATCGTCATCCAATAGGTGAATATCAATTAACCACAGTAACATATGGAACATCTGCCGAACCATATCTTGCGATTCGTACATTACATAAACTCGCCAAAGATGAAAACAGTAAGCACTCCAAGGACAGCCATATCCTAAAGCGTGACTTCTATGTTGACGACGTTTTTACCGGCGCAGATTCACTGGAAGAAGCAGTACAAGTGAAAGCACAGCCTATCGCACTACTTCATCAAAGGGGGAATGGAATTGAGTGAGTGGTCAAGCAATCATCCTGACCTATTAAAGGGATTACACAAGGATGAGATCTTGAGCGGCAATCTTACCATCGCGGATGAACAATCAATCAAAACCTTAGGGATAGGCTATAGTCCGTCGGCCGATTGCTTCATAATCCAAGTACGATTACCACCGAATGACAAGAAAATAACGAAACGCCAGTTCTTGTTGGAAATATCGAAAATCTTCGACCCTTTGGGATGGCTGGCACCATTAATCATAGGTTGTAAAATAATGTACCAAAGGCTATGGAGTCTCGACCTAGGCTGGGACGAAGAGCTAATAGCAGAAACAGCTAGACGCTGGGATCAACTCAAGCTCGATCTGAATTCTGCGCGACAAATTAAAATACCCCGTTATCCCAATTAAGCGGAGGACAACTGTACGTTCGAACCTAAAAACTTTGGGTCGTCCAGTACAATATTGGGCCGATTTTTTAGTGTACTTAATTTCTTCTAAGTTCGATTCACATACAAAAGCTAAATGGAAGGAAGCGTCTTTATCGAATGTGCTTCCATCATTCGATGACATTTCAAAGTTTATTCATGTGCAAAGTCACAAAATAAATGGATATAAATCGGAATTGCCATCTACAACAAACAGTTTAGAAGATTCAAAAGTTCAACAATTTCAATCGAAACCTTTTAAACGAACAGAAATATATTGCAATGTCGCTTGATGAACGAAAAAAGGTTGCAACCGAACTAAAATTGTGTACAAATTGTTTGAGATCATCACATTTAGTTGAACAAAGTAATATTACTGATGTATGTCGAGTTTGTAAGACAAAAACATCACAGTTTATTGCATTCGAATAGTTCTGCTTCAGCAATTAGCGTCACGACCCCACCTCATATCAAATCTGAATCATCAGCCTTGACCACTTCTTCTCCGAGCAATCCAAACTTAACAACATTTGTTGGGACATCCATTCCAAAATTTGTTTTAATAGCTACAGCACTTGTCGGAATTATTGATAAGGATGATCGTTCAATTACAGCACGTGCATAACTCGATTCCGGTTCGCAACTGATTTTATCACAGAGTCGTTGATAAGACTTTTAGGAGTTAAAACTCATAATTCGTTTGTCAACATCAAAGGTATTGCTTGTGCTTCTATTTCTTCGTCGAAAGGTTCGACAATTACGATCCATTCGTAAATAAACCAGGGGGCCTATTATGAAATTTATCCGATATCGTAAAATACGAAATCGTAAAATCCGATCCTCGGCGGATATTCATATTATGAAACACGTATTTAAACTGTCAAAAGTGGACCAATGAAATTAGTTCTAATAACCAAATATAGGGGAGTGAAGTAATTTTTTTGTTTTCTGTAATTTTGTTGTTGCTGTCAAAGTAAAAACTCGGGTTTTATATCTAATTTCGTGTGATTTGTTCATCGTAAAAATAAAAATAAATTAAAATTAATACGTTGCCATTGGGAGTTTAATATGGATACAATCGCGTATTTTGTTAACACAAGTGATGATGACTCGGATCAAGATGAAATAATGCCCGCCTACATCTGAACTGTGGAGAATTGAAACGATTTGTCGCTAAGCCTTGATAACTTCCAAAAAGGAAACTAGTAACTCAAACAGTTGCCCGTTTGTTGAGGCCTTATAACAATAAAATTTTAATTAAGTATTTCTAGGTACTATGGGGTGTTATAAAATTTAATGGATAGTAGATATGATTTATAATTACGTTTTAAAAAAAATTAATTTTATTTTTTTTATTTAAAATTTACACAAAATAAATTAAAACGAACTTTTCTTCTTTCGTAATTTACGATATCCGCCACCTAAATACCAATCGGATATGACATTTGTATTTTCGTAAAATACGCTGACGTTCGGATTTTTGATTTTCATAATAGCAATATCCACGGCGGGTCGGATTTTTTTAAATTTCATAATATGAATATCCGCGGCGGATCGGATTTTACGATATCGGATAAATTTCATAATAGGCCCCCTGTTTATACTCAACAACGTAAATGACATGATATTTTCAAATTTAGTAATTTTGCTTATTCTAAGCATTTTTATATTTCTCTTTCTAAGAATTTTTATATTTCTTTTTCTACAATTAAATATAATGTGTGTAACACGATAACTCACATGTAATATACTGATTGATAAGCAATTATTGTATTTGCATGCATTACATACATATAATAATTTATAAGATAGATAAAAAATTATAATTGTTAATTATGCTTAAGTAAACAAAATTAATGTATAAATATCAAAGAAAACTTAATAAACAGCTCAGTTGTAAAACAAAAACCATTTAAATCTATTTGTGAGCCCTCATCAGTGGTAAGCCACAAATATTAAATACTACAACGACAAGAACACCCCCTGTGGCAGTATTCTGGTAATACCCCGGGAATAGGGAACTGGGGAAAGAATTTACATATAAATTATATTTAAATAATTTTTTTCTGGCATACTGAGGTAAAAAGTTAGTGGCATGTTTTTTGAAAACAACATAAAATTAGGAATAACTTTCCCTGATAATTTCGCTATGGAAAAATTATTCCCAATTTACTAATATTTACATCAAACTTATTTCCCAGTAGGCCAGAAAAAACTGATTTATAGATAAAAGCTATGTAAAATCTTTCCCCGGGGAATTACCAGAATAGTGCCACTGGGGGCACATTGAAGTGCAATTATTGGATAAAATTTCTGGTAGACAACCGTCACGTCGAATTGACCCGACGGTAACTTATGGTACTAAATCAGCTCCATACTTAGCAACACGTTATCTACTTCAACTTGCAACAAGGTAGTCAGCCAGAAGCAAGCACAACTATTCAAATGACTTCTATGTCGACAACAAATTGCTAAATTGCCCTGTCGACAACAAAGTGCTAAATTGCCCTTACGTAAATGGTGTTCCAATAGTCTAGAGTTTCTTGACTAAATTCCAGTTGAAGATAGGGAAGGTCGTTATCTAATCGATGATAAGACAGGCATAAAAACGTTAAATCTCTACTGGCACCCTATCTAAGATCATTTTCGTATCAATGTTAACTTCGGTTCTAAAAGAATCATCATATCACAATTTGCTAAAATCTTTGATCTCCTTGGATTAGTAGCCCCAATAGTAGTCATCGGAAAGTTATTATTACAAAGGTTGTGGTCACTTAAGCTTAGTTGGGATGAAAGCCTTCCCATTGAATATCATACATATTGGTTTAAATTTCTTAGTGAACTCCCAAAATTGCCCAACTTGACCGTCTCGCATCATTTGTTCAACGGTAGGGAGAAATACTCTGGAATTAAGTTGCATGGTTTTGCTGACGCTAGCGAAAAGGTTTTTGGTGCTGTCATTTATGTAAGATTCTTGCACCTCGAAGGCTATTGCGTTAATTTAATGTGTTCAAAATCTCGAGTTGCTCCATTTAAAAAGGTTAGTTTACCTCGGCTAGAGTTGAATGCAGCGCAACTTTTGGCCAAACTCATACAAAAGGTTTTGGGTGTTATAAATTTCAAAGTTGATGCATGTTATTTCTGGGCGGACTCGATAATAACTTTGCATTGGATTAGGTCTCCATCATGTAGATGGACGACATATGTTGCGAATCGTAACTCCTATAATCAAGCCAGATCCGATTCTGGTAAATGGCTGCATGTAGAATCAAAATTAAATCAAGCCGACTTGATTTCAAGAGGAGTTTTTCTGATATGCTCACGAGGTCCGATCTATGGTGGTTCGGACCTAGTTTTTTGCATTCGCCAATTGAATCTTGGAGTAATTCACAAGAACTGAATACACAACCATTTGAGATCAACGAAGAACGAATAACGTTGACGGTTATGACTGCAGGGGTGGAAGCGTCGATGATATCCTGAATCGATTACATTTTAAAAATTCGTTCATTTAAATTCAAAATGCAATGTCTTACGTCCTCCGTTTCATCAATAATTGCCGATTAAAACATTCAAAGATAACCGGGCCTTTGAATGTAGAAGAATTACAAAATGGTTTCAATACAGTAATACGTTTAGTGCAAGCCAACTGTTTCCCAACAGAAAATCGAGAATTACAGCAACCTGGATTTGTAATTCGTGATTCCACATTAAAATCATTATCATTATTTATGGACGAGCAAAAGATAATTAGAGTGGATGGGTGGTCGTCTACAATTTGCATCAATTTCATATACATGTCGACATTCAGCTTTATTACCAAGCAAACATATTAGTGGCCGTACGACAATCTTACTGGCCGATAAACGGAAAACAATTATCGAAGAGGGTGTATAAACAATGTGTGCTTTGTTGTCGAGCTAGACCAAAACTTCCAGAACAATTAATGGCAGCTTTACCACCAGAAAGGGTCAATCCGGCACCACCGTTTTATGACGTTAGTATCGATTATGCAGGGCCGATTTACATTCATTATCATATACGTGGCAAAATTCCGACCAAGACATACGTAGCCATTTTTGTCACAGGGCAGGTCGAGGAGGTGGAAGCGCTGATACCCAAGCGAACTTTTCCAAAGAAGGGCACCAACAACAAACAGGGAAATTCGCCGAAAAACAACAACAAAGCGGCGAATAAAAGCGAGAAACCGAAAGGCAAGTGCTTTAAGTGCGGAAAAAGCTGCCATTGAAAGCGGGACTGCCCAGAAAAGAAGAGCAGCTCGGACAAAAAGCAAGAAGACACTTCAGTGGATACTTTCATTTGTCACACGGAACCAAGTGGTGACAGGAATGCCTGGATTTTGTATTCAGAAGCGACAAACCACATGAGTCACCGACGTGATTGGTTTGAAAACTTCACTGAAATATCTGAATCGGTGAAAATAGGCAATGGTGATAGAATTATGGCTCGACATCAGTATTCGTGTTTTCATTTTCAACGATTGGATTCGCAAGCGAGTCATGGAGGTTCTATTTGTACCGGACTTGCATGTAAACCTATTTTCATCGGGAAAGGTGACAGATTATGGACACAAACTGAGCATGGACAACGAAGGATGCGAAATACTGAAAAACGGGAACGTCGTTGCAGTGGGAGTTAGCAGAAAGGTTTTGTTCCAGATGATTTTCAAAACAGACGAATCACCACAGTTCGAGGCTACAGCAAACGTAACAATCAAAAAGGCGTCACTTCAAAAGCCGAAACATTGAATTTTTTAATGAGCATTTTACATGCGAAGTTTGTGTTTTCGGCAAACATCATCGAAACAGCAGGAAAACTCAATTGGCGGAGCCAGATACTACCTGTCATTAAAAGATAAGCACAAACTTCGTATTGGAATGAGCAAAACTGAGTGTGCCGAGCGAGAAATGCGGACGATCGTCGAATTAGCAAGAACGATGCTTCAGGCGAAGCAAATGGAAAAGAAGTTTTGGGCCGAAGCGATGAATTTAGCAGTCCATGTGCTAAATCGAACTGGAACAAGCACGATCGTCGAAAAAACACCGTATGAATTGTGGCACAACAAGGATGTGAAGATTAACCATTTGCGAATTTTTGGTTCGGAAGTCTTCGTGCACAAAGGAGAAGCGAAAGAAAGACGCGAAGGCCACCAAATGTATCTTCGTTGGATACGACAGTCGTTTCCAGGCATATCGAGCATGGAATTCAAAGACAGGAAAAGTTGAAATATCATACGACGTGGTGGTATTTTTGTTGCAGGAATCCAACGCTCGACATCGGAGCTGAAAAAGCTAGCACGAATGAGAGAAAAGGCGTGGCGCGAACAGAATCGTTGTCAATGGACGATTGCGCGATCGACCATCACGGCAGCGAAGCGCCTAACATTTTTGTATCGACGCAACACAGTGCAATGATGGCAATCAGTAAAGAGCCGAGGACATTCGAGCAGGCGATACAATCGGGTGATCGCAAACAGTGGGAGCGTGCAATGGACGAAGAGTACGATTCGCGCATAAAAAACCGTACATGGACTTTGGTTAATACATCATCTAACCAAAGGGTAATCGAAAATGGGAGGGAGGGGGTAGTGGATCTACAAGATCAAGAAGAATCCGGACGGAAGCATTGATCGCTACAAGGCGCGATTGGTAGTGCGAGGATTCACGCAAGAATATGGTATCGATTATCAAGAAACCTTCAGTCCAGTGGTGTAGTTTACATCGATCAGAGCGATCCTGGCATTGGCAGCGGCGAAGCAAATAAGGTTAATGCAATTCGACGTCAAAACGGCATTTCTAAATGGAGATTTAGAAGAAAATGTATACATGCGCCAGCCGATTGAATATGATATGGAAGCGGAAATGTGTGCAAGCTATCCAAAAGCTTGTATGGACTGAAACAGGCGTCATGCTGTTGGAACAATAGATTCACTGCTTTTGTCAAAAATTTTGGATTCAGAGCGAGTGAATCGGATCCGTGTGTTTTCGTTTGCGGCGGGGAAAAATGGTATGTTAATCGTAGCAATTTATGTCGACGACGGTTTGATTGCAGCGGAGAGACAGGAAGACATTACGCCGGCCATCGAACAATTGAAAAAGGATTTCGAGTTGAATTGTTTTCTGGGACTTGAAATTGATTGACGATTCTCATAACTCAACAAGGCTACTCAAGAAAAGTCATCGATCATTTCAACATGACGGATTGCAATGCAGTGTTTACTCCATTGGACAATTCACAAAATCTGGGAGATTTTGAGGTCGACGAGGAAGTGGATTTTCCGTATCGAGAAGCAGTCAGAAGCCTGATGTATTTAGCCGTCGCCACGAGGCCAGATATCAGCTTCGCAGTTGGAAGTGTCAGCCGATACTTGGAAAAGCCAGCTGCAGCGCACTACGCCGACGACACACAAACGCGACGTTCGACGTCGGACTACGTTTTTATGTTTGGAGGTAGCGTCATCAACTGTCGATCGGAACGCCAGAAATCAGTTGTGCTTTCGACGATGGAGCCGGAATATATGGCAGAATCACACGCAATAGAGGAATTGGTCTGGCTACGAAACTTACTGGGTGAAGTTCAGCAAATCGAGAGCGATGCGCCCGTATTTCTTTTGCAAATTCTTTCTTTCACGTCCAGTGATTTTCATTTTCATCCAACGATGCACTATGCGATATATTTATCCAATTTGTTTGGATGTTGTCTAGGATGACTATAAACAGTCTTATGAGTTTTTTTAAAGAAGCCATCCATTAAACACCCTAAATATGTATGTAAGATTAAGGTCGAAAACTTTAAAATGGTTAAAAATAAATTTGAGTCTTTCCTAGTTTCTGGATGATGGGCGAAATTTCTTACTATTCTTGGATCCATACTTTCACCAAAATAAGTGTACAATATATAAGCTCTAAAGCTTCCATCTGTGTACACGTAAAAATCCAATCCAACTTGATCTCAATCATTTCCTTGATTTTGGCGATTATTGTTTTTGGTATTATTGAAAAAAATTCAGTCAGCCGAAAACATTTATACCTTCATTGCTAAAGATCGAAGTGACTGCACGTAAATTATAAAGCACTCAGTTTATATTTGTTGAATGCCTCGGTTTCTTTCATATACTAAATTAAAGAAAGGAAAATGTAACGATGATTAGAGTGAGTTACAGTAGGTTCAACAAGAGCGTGTACGGCATAACTGTACTAAAAACTATAGACTACACATTTGAAAGAAATGAGTGCGATTTATGAAAAACGATTGAAACGGCACATCCGAAAGGGCCAAAAATGACGGTTGCAAGTACAGCAAAATTCGGATAACGCCGGGCCTATTCCTACAGCCTGTTTACATATAACAATAGGAAGAATTAGAACGGTATTTTTCTTTTTTTTGGGACGGAACGACCCGGTTTCAGACACCTAGCGATCGTAGGGCACAACACAATTCTAATCTACTAGAAGAAGGATAAAGACTTAAAAGGTTTAATGAATAACGATGGTATTGGTCTTCAACAATTACTTCTCTAAATCAGCCTACTGAGAAAAAAATTGGGTTGGGCTCGTTTGCCCGACTTTCAAAATCCCAACTTTTAATATCCTGACTTTCAAAATCCGGACTTTCAAAATTCCGATTTTCATAATCCCCCCCTCCAAGGGGCTTTAGATTTGAACTTCGGGGGACGTAGGAGCCGGGATCAGCAAACATGTCGCAATGCGTGTCTCACGTAGGAGCGGATTATATAGAATCTATTAATGACACCTACTCTAGTAGGTATAGTTATAAAAAATATTAAATATTAAATTTAGCTATAAAAAAACAAAATTTAGTATTTAATATTTTAAAAAAAATCCCGACTTTTGTCGTGATTTTTAAGGTTTCAGCAAAATCGGGATTTCGGAAATCGGAATTTTGAAAATCAGGATTTTGAAAATCGGGATTTTGAAAATCGGGATTTTGAAAGTCGGGATTTTAAAAGTTGGGATTTGGAAAGTCGGGATTTTTTTGTTGGGATTTTCATATTTCGGTCTTTTGTAATTCGGGATTTTGAACTGACCCCAAAAAAATTATATTACAAAAATTAAATATCACGTGCATCTGGAAATTCAATTCTAAATTAATACATCCGGCTTCCTAAATCAAATTGATTGATTGAATCGCTCCAATTACAGACACCTAGATAAAGTCGATAGTTTTTAATACAATGACACACAATTGTAATTTAAAAAAACAATGCCAACGACACGAAGTGTTCCCAAGCGGTCACCCATCTAAGTACTAACTTCGCCCAATGTTGCTTGACTTCGGCGATCGGACAAGAACCGGTATTCTTAACATGGTATGATCGTTGCCGTAAGCAGATTACGCCTTATTCAATGTATAGAAATGTTGACGATTTTGATGATTTGGACGCTGGATTCATCTGTGGAAAAATTGGCGAAAAAGAATCCTAATATACCAAAAACAAACATACGAAATAGAATTATGGAACATGGCTACGCATGTGGAAATACTTTGGTCAAACCATTGGTAACACAAAAATACATTGAAAAGCGACTACAGTGGGCTAATGAACCTGAAAACAAAGATTGGAGGAATGTTGTGTTTACCGATGAGTCATCCTTTTGGAGATTTAATGTTAAAAGGCGTGTTTGGTCAACTATAAGCAAAATAAAAACCGATTATAAAATACCATAACCTACTCTGTTCGGAATTTAAACTCAAAAAGGGTATCACAAAATTATTGGCAATCTCAGTCACCATTCCAATCCGATCGAAATTTATAGGCACTCCACAGTAAGCAGTAAATTTAGGTGATAGTATGGACAAAAGGAGCCAGGCCAATTATTAACAGTAACCCAAGAAAATACAATAAACTTTCATAAAACCAAAAAAAAACGTAGTATTATTTTTACTTAGGTAGTTTTTTTCCGTACATGCTCTTGTTGAGCATACTGTACCTACTCTAAGACCTTCCGGTATAGCCCTTTCTAACTTATGAGGTGAGAAAATAATTATTATATTTTCTTCCTTAAATGTTATTAAACACCGAAGCTATGCCTGTCCATATTCCCAGGGAATTCCACAATGTGCCTAGGCTCAGAAACTGATAAACAATCGTAAATAATCCACGGCACCAGAAAGACGGTTCATGTCATTGCGCGTAAAGAACGAAATATGTAGAAATATTTTATTACACAAAATTGGGCTTTGTCAAACATCATTGGTTTAGCTTGGACAATCAACTTTCCTCGAAATATCAATTTGACGCTAAACTTGAAAAGTACTAACCTGTTACGACAATATTGTTGATGTGATCCGTTAAATAATTTGCAATAAAACATTAAATCTATACTTCATATGGTCCAGCTAGCAGCGTAGCGCGGGGCATTGTGGGTAACTATTCAAAGAGAATGACTACATTCATTTCGAGGTCTTGTTCACATATTTCCGGCCGCATACCTCTAATTAAAAACATACATCCGCGGAATATAGAAGTTCATCCCGAACTAACTCAATTCTTTCGAACGTGACGGTTGATTTATGTTCAGTTTGACGTAAAATATGAAAACTTCAAAAACATATTTTTTTTTGTATAAATTATAAAAATTGTATTTTAACAAAGAAACGGGAACTATTTTATATTAAACTTAACTATTTCCAATCAAGGTTATTGAGTTATCAATATTATACTGTAATTTGATCAGTCGCTTGCAATTTGTTGTGGTAGAATATAACAGAGAACTGTTTATTATTTGGGACGAGGCAGCCGAGGTGGAAGTTGAAGGTATTTGTGATTTAGATGTTTCTCTGAAAATAAAATAAATCAACATTAAAACTATTTATTAAACAGGGTTGTTACAAAATATGTTAGTCTTACTCATTATCCACTTCTAGCGTATTCCAAATTTTAAAGCTTCCATCAGACGACGTACATGCAAATGTAGTACTATCACGATTCCATGAAATATGAGTAGCGGGTGCCGTAAGACCGCGTAATTCGTGTAATTGTGATCCAGCTGCTAAATCAAATATCCTAATTTTATATTCTTCACCACTTGCCGCCAAATATTTTCCATTTGGACTAAATGCTATTGTTTGTATAGGTAATTTACAATCGGTGAAAACTCGAAATAATTTCCCACTGGTAACGCACCATAATCTCAAAGAAAGATCTGAGGATCCTGTTGCTATGTAATTTCCGTTAGGATGAAATGCAATTGTCTAAAAAGGTAACAAATATAATAATTCTGAAGAGATTACGATTATATGAAAGACTTACATCTACATCCTGCATATGGCCGACATAACTAAATAACGGAAAATTTCTATCAGTAGACCATAACCTTGCTGTTTTATCCTTTGACCCGGTCGCAAGATAAAGTCCATTAGAACTTTCTGCTATACACCATATTGGATAATTATGACCTCGATAAACTGCTGCACACCCGTAATCCGAAGCTTTCCACGCCCGCATTGTACAATCTTTTGAAACACTGTACAATAATGGATTATATTGTGATAATAATACATCAGTTACTGAATTACTATGTCCCCGCATTGTAATACACCCGTTCGAATTCATTTTATTTAAGGTACATCGAGCCTCCATAAATTTTTTCCATTTTACTTTTTTAGCTGATTTACTACGAAATCGATTTTTAATGACGACATTATCATCATCAGAATCGCTTGTACTGCTTGAACTATCCTCACTACTTGTACATTCAATATCAAATTGATCACAATTTTCAATACTCCATTCACATGATCGATTATTTATACACGAAAATGGTTTTCGGCCGTAATAACTACTTTTCTGTAACGCCCATATTTGGATATTAGAATTATCAAAACCACCAACTATATGGCACTCATTCTGATCAATACTAGTCGAACATAAACGGGAATGATCAGATTCTATATTTACTAACCGTACTACTGTTGAGGATGCGATATTACTGTAGGCCTCTACTAATTCATCGCGAGCATTTGATTTCCCTATGCTGTCGATAGGCGTTGTCGAATGTAGTAAGTTTACATTCTTTATATCATTTGTAATCATACTGTCGTTACATGTTATATCAGAACTAGCTAATTGATTTACTTTACTTTTAATCGAATTGGTCATAGGGCTTTTTTGCAGTTCCATTTTCATAATATTTTCTATATTAACAATATCATTGCTATTCAATAATTTATTATCAACTATATTATAATCCAGTGATGCTAAATCGTTTATATTATCATTATTGGTTAGTTGGATTAAGCTATCAAAATCATCAAAACTATCGCCCAGCATCATATAATCCTCTTCCTCCTCATTATCATCGTCACTCATTAATTTAACTAATTCATCGATTTCTATATGAAACCATTTATGAATAATTTGTATCACGATCAAATGTCCTTGTTTTGATAAAAAGGTTTTTAATACTTTTGATGATTTTTCGCTCAACTTAATTTGATATTTACAGGAACGAAATGATGCTATAATCGGATGCTGATCAATTTCTTGTATTTTTGATACAGTCGATAAAATTTGAATTAATCGTTTAAATGATTCTTTTAAATTATTTTCATTCATGACTGAGTCAAAAACGTTTTCGGGCATAGACAACATTAACGCATTTTCGGTTGTTAGTTGGTCAGAAGTAAATATTATAGGCGACAATCCATTTTGTTGTGCAATTTTATCATCATTGAACAGTTGTGAATTACTCATATTGCCGTTTAATTTGAAACCAGGTGATCTACAAGAAGACTCAATTGGAGCTACAATGTTCGAATTTCTTTTTAAAAAATCGAGCGCTGGCCGCCAATCTCCTCCTTTAAGCATTTCGATATACAAATGACATAACAACGGTGGTAACATTTGCTGGAGTTCGGATTTCACTTTGGATTTCTGTGATTGTACAAATGTTACGAATCTAGAAATGTGCAAACAATTAAATAGAACTATTTTATTACAATAACTAATTTGATATACCCACTTTATAAATTGAACATCCACTTGACTTGGATTGTTCTTCAAACAAAACACATTGGAATAAGAAAAGGTATTTTGGCTTGAAATTTCACCATCGATCAGTATATTCTCTGCCATTTCGACCGATGTTTGTGTTAATTTTTCAGGTTTCCGGAGTCGATCCAGTGTCTACAGGGAATTAAAAAAAGTAACCAAATATAAATAAACAATTGCAAAAGTGAGGTTATATTTTTAGAACAATCATTTTCTCTTCATCGCACTATAAAATATTAATAAAACTATGGTTTTCTATAATTACCGAAAAGTTTCTCCCCTTCAGATATGAACGTAACGAGATTTTTATCAGGTCATTTTTAGGTTTTCTCGATTTATTTTTGTTTTGTTGAATCCGCTTTAGCGATTCTGCCATTTTTTCTTTCGAGAATTGAGAAATTGACATATGTATGACAGTTCGAAAAAAAAAATCGAATTTGTAAATGGTCGAATAAAGTATGGTGTAGACGGTGTATTTTAATTTTTTCCCCAATGAACATTTACGAATACTTCGTACACAATTTCCAATTCGAGATTTCAATGTTATTTTTAGTTTTAATGTCGGGTTCACGTACGTGATCAAAAAAATTTGAACACAATATGAAGTTAGAAGCAAAAGCTATTGCTCTAAAAATTAAGCTATTTTACTTGACGTTTCATTTGTCATTTTCAACCATTTTAATTTGTGTGTTGTGTTTGGCTGTGGTGACGACTGATAATTAAATAAAATAAAATAAAAACTTGAAGTGTGCATCTCTTGTTTTTGTACGTTGATTTTATACATTCTGAAGAACAGCCGATAGTTTTTAATGCTTCTTACTTTTCACAAAAATTATTACACACAAATTAATATTATTTTTAATTTAAATAAACACTATTATCTTAATACGTATACGCACGGAAAAATTAAAACACCAAATGCCGATAGTGAAAATGGCGCTTGTTTTGTTTGTTTGTTTTTGATATTGACATGAGTCATATAGAAATGTCAAAAAACAGCAAAATTATATATCCCTTTTCCCACTTGCCCACACAATTGTGTGGGCAAGACAAAAGTATATATGTTTTCAACAAACTTACACATTTCTGCATTCCTTTCAAACTTATTTTCATTCGAAAAAGAAAAAAACCATAAACACAATTGTGTTGGTTTTACTTCAAATGAAGCGAAATTTTTTATCAAACATTTCATTATATACTATGATTTTTTTATTCACACATTTGTGTGGGTTCGACTTAAATTGAGGCATTTTTTTATTTTTTTTGGTTGAAAAAGGGTTAAATTGAGCCTATTTTTTTTTTGGTAGAAAAAGGGATATAATGAGCGTCATTATTGCTCATAATTTGTTTTTTGTTTTTTCTATGTTGGATGCTTGCGATCAAAATTTGCCCAAAGATAAAAATATTTCTTCTCAGGAGGGGAAATTCCAACGATTTGATTGGCTTGATTCGCGAATCATTGTTTGATCACGTACGTGAACTCGACATAAGAGATAACCAGTAAAAAAGCGAATTTTAAAAAAGTTATTTAAATGCATCCACAACCGGCAAAACAATACGGAAACATGAATATTTATCTTTAAAATTATTAAATAAAAATAATTTTATTATTTTGGTTATTAATCTTTGACATTTTATATTATATCTGATTAAGTAAAAAATATGCAGTCATTTATTCTTAAATGAAAAATTTGTTTAAAAAAGACGTTCGTAGCTATTGCCACGTGGCAATGTCTTAAATGGTGGAAAATAAAAAACTAAAATATTTTAATTAATTCATACGTTTATTATTTATTTAACGTTATTTGATTACATGCTGGAAAATCAAATTATAATAATTATAAAAAATAAACAAATTTCATCAATTTATTAATAATTAATAAACTAAGTGTAAAACCACAGAATAAAAATATAACCAGAACAGACATTGCGTAGAACAATAAATTGTCTTCCTTCCTTAAATTTTTATAGAAAACATAACTTTTAAATCTGAATATTTATAATTACTGTGTAGATTTTATCTTAACTAATTTGTTTTGGTTAAATATACCGCTAAACGTTTTTATGAGACCGTAATTGTTTATTTGAAATAAAAATATTCAAAAATAAACGAGTTTTTTCCTTCCTTAAGTGAGCCAAGGTTAAAAAAATGAGTCGATATTTCTAATTTTTATTTTTTCTCTATTAATAAACATTTCTCTATGTTTTTCTCTATTGGGAAATGTTTTTCCCAATAAAAAAATTACTAAACGCCGCAATACCCTTTCGGGAATAAGAAATTCCCAACTGTTAGAAAAACGACACAACGGATGTGGACAGTAAAGAAAACCCTAAGGCGATTGATGTTACCGAGGATAGTGCCAAAGTAATGTTCGGTACCGTATATAAAATGGGGTATAGCAAAATGATCCAATCTAATTGCGAGCGGGAGCAGATCTTTGTTGATTCATTTGGTTCGTTGACAATCCGCTTAACGTAAAGTCAAGGCTCACAACCTCCGAGGAATAGGTTAGGTTAGGTTAGGTTTCAGTGGTTCCTATCGCACACTTAGGCCAATTATGGCCCATTGTGATACCACAGGATCCAACATCATAAACTCCCTTAAACCCATTTAGTACTATTAATATAGCGTAAAAGATCTCGCACATTACAGCTTTCGAGATCACAGAGGCTGTCCATAGTGTATTTGCCCAAGTGATCATGTCTACTGCCAGCTAGTTCAGGACACGAGCAAAGGAAATGAGCAAGAGTCTTCTCCTCCTCCTCGTCCCTGCAGCTTCTGCAGAAGTCATTTGCATCCAGACCCAGCCTTCTCGCATGATCTCCGAAAAGGCAGTGCCCGGTAGTTATCCTTACAATTCTACCTAAGTGCACACTTGCTCAGTGTGATTAAGATCTTGGAGCGATTCAAGGTCAGCTCTAGTCATACTTGTTTCGCTACCCTGCCAGTTGAACTGGCGATCATCCACCTAGCATTTGTCAAGGCAACTGCTTCCCTATGGCTTGCTGCTTTTAGTACAGACATATGCCTTCCTACACATTCTCTTCTTGGTTCCAGTTGGAGAGTATAGTACCGTACCTTGCTAACTCGTCTGCCCTGCAATTTCCCTCAACGTCAGAATGGCCCGGAACCCACACCTACTGGATATTGAAATGTTCACTCATCTTGTTAAGAGACGTGTGGCAATCCAACGCCATCCTTGACGCCAGGGAAACTGAATCCAGCAAAAGAATGGCCGCCCAACTGCCCACATAGATAATGATATCAGTTAACGATATTACATAATGGCCAGTTCATGACCTCTCAATCGCTATAACTTCAACCAGGTACACACTGCAGTACTCAGGCAAACGAAAAGATAAAATTCCACACGGAAAACACCAGCTCCCACTCTAGCATCGAGCTTGGAGCCGTCGGTGAAGAACTTAACTGTCCCGTCTCCATATTGAGACCACAATTCTAATCCTCCCTAGAGGAGAGAATCACCTTAAAAAACTTGCCAAAGCACAACAAGGGTGTTATATCCCTTATCCCTTTTGTGTTTTACTAACACAATTGTTGGGTACGGCAAAATTACCATGTCAAACATTTATTTTTGTATGTTTTTCACCAACTTAAATATTTGTGTATTCTTTTCAAACTTATTTTCATTCGAAAAAAACACTATAACTATACAAACAATTATGTTGGTTGTACTTCAAATCTAGTGAAATTTTTTATCAAATACGCCATTACATACTATAATTTTTTACTCACACATTTGTGTGGTTTGGACTTTAATTGGGCCATTTTTTTTAGTTGAAAAAGGGATATAGTCCAAATTCTCCAGGTCATGCCTCACATAATTAACTATAGTTGAGTGCCCTTACTGCAGGCACTTCCACCCAAAGTCGCTGATTGCCAGGCGGCCGTATTGACCGCCATTTACTTACCGAGGATATCCAACGGGAGAATTTACAGCATGACCTTATAAGGCGCTGGTGGGGGTCGTTTTCAGCGCCCCACTAATGAGCAGACATGTTTTTGTATGATAATTTCTCCAGCGCTGGCCACCATACAGCAGTACGGGCCCTACAACTGCCATGTAAAGCCACTTTACCAGCTCCGGTTTCAAGCCCCATTTCCTTTCAATGACCTTTTTACAAGAGTAGAGTGCCACAGTAGCCTTCTTCACTCTTTCTATCGTGTTTGGTTTCCAACTGAGCTTACTGTCCAGAAGAATCCCTAGGAATCTCGCCTTTTCAGTAAGGACCAGCCTAGTACGATTCAGGCTTGGTGGAACCATTGCCGGAATTTTATATTTCCTAGTGAAAAGGACCAGCTCTGTTTTAGATGGGTTAATCCCCAATCCACATCCCGCAGTGATTGATAGCGCATTCTGCTTCACATCCCTGATTGTACCCAGGTGCTTACCCGAGACAGTTATCGCTACGTCATCGGCATAAGCAACCACACTTATTACTTCCCCCTCCCGTTCCAGTAGTAGTGCATTGATTACTACATTCCAAAGGAGGGAGTGGACACCTCCCTGGGTATTCCCCGAACGACCCGTCCTCTGACGGAAAATTCCCCATCCTCTCTATGACCCTTCTGCTTCCTAGCAAGTGATCAATCAGCCTGGTTACTGGGAATCCGATCTCAAGTGGCAGCAATCCTTCCTTAATTGCCTCCACCTTCACGTTGTTGAAAACTCCCTCGATATCGAGAAACGCCACCAAGATTTCTTGTAAATCCAGTGACTTCTCAATTCACCGAACCAAGGTGTGTATCTACGGACTTACCCTTATGGTACGCATGCTGAGATTATGCCCAGTTTCTGGGTACATTTCTCAACCGAATATAAACATCCAGCAGCTGGATGACATAGATATTGGTCTTAAGACCTTAGGGTTGGTGTGCGAGCTTCTACCCAGCTTTGGGATGAAGATCACTCTAGCCTCTCTCCATTTTATCGGGATGTACTCCAGCTTCAGACACCCTTTGAAGATAACTTCCAGCCAGGGAAGCAAGACCTCCGAGTTTTTTTGAATTTCTGCTGGTACAATCCCATCCGGGACAGCTGACTTAAATGGCTTAAACCCTTTAATAGCCCATTTTATCTTCCGTGTATTCAGAATATCCTCTGCACGTAACAGTTGGACTCTGCAGTCATTCCTAAACCCGCAGTCATCCAAAGGCCTCGCAGTTGACACTTCCTCACTTCCAGGGAAGTGAGTTTCCATCAAAATATCAAGAGTTTCTTCACTAGACACCGTCCATTTGCAGTCCGGTTGTATCAGATAGCCAGGAACAGCTGGACTAGTGGAGAGAATCTTTCTTAAGCGCAAGGTTTCCGGTACCCATTTCATTCTATCATAGAAGCGCCTCCTTTGCGCCTCCGAGGAATAGGGAGACTATAAGCTATTAATTTTAATAAGGTTAAGGTAAAAACAACAAGGCAAGAGAACCAGAAAAGACAATTAGTTGGTTTTTTATACTGTTTAATAGCGATAGCTGTAAGTTGTAGTCCTTCTGAACCCGAGACATAAAGTAGTCGTTTTGGCAGCAAGAATGGGCTGAACATCATCGGCAAACAAGTGAAACAGATATAAAACAAATATAAAAAGTAGTCGCTGCGAATGGTCGTCGATTTGTTTTTTTTCCTGTGATAATATTTACTATTTGAAATATTTTAATTCATTTTAATTTAATATTGTGTATTTATATAAATAAAATATAGTCGTTTAGTGTGTTAATTTAATATTTTATGTTTTTTTATATTGTAAATAATATAATGTAAATAGTGTGTAAATAGTGTATTTATATGTATATATGTGCTGTTAACAGCTGTATTGTGAGTGTGACATTTGATAATTATACATATACATACTTTGGTGTAAGTTTTCGTTGTGTATAGAAATATGAGTTGTGCTAAGTGTGAAGCTAGTGTGGATAAGGACAAAATTACATGTTCTGGATTTTGCCGTAAATTTTTCCATTACGGTTGCGTGAATGTTGATCGTTCGGCTATTAAGTGTTGTTCGAAATACTCCAACATTTTTTGGTTTTGCGATGAGTGTCGTGACCTTATGACCAACCGAACATTTAGTAATATTATTGCGGATTCATCTGCAAGTACTGCTCAGAACTCATATTTTGAAGTTTTGAAGGAGGAGATTTCTACCAATAGGATACTAATTGGTGAGATTATAGAGAAACTCAATAGTTCAGGCATTAGGTGTGCTGGAACAGTTGCTGAGTGCCCTACCGTTGGATTAACGACATCATGTGATTATGCTGTAGTGGAAGCTTCATTGACACCTACCGTTGATGTTTGCAAATTTACACCTAATTTAGGTAACACCTCCGCATTGAATATGGCTTCAACAGTTTCTGTTGAGTCTACATCATCTGCATCATTTGGTACCATATCTTATGCTGAAGCTGCTGCATCTACATCACCTTGTTCTGAGATTCCATTGCTTTCTTCTGGTACCTCGAGGCCACTTGCATCAATTCCGATGGTTAGTCGTCGGCAAATTGTTAATACATCATCCATTGCTCATGTTGCTAACAGTTCAGCACATAATCAGGATAGAAGAATTTGTGGGACTGGAAACTTACCTGTTGATATTAATATCAAAACTGTTCCTCCAAAGTGTTGGTTGCACCTCTCAAGGTTTGCTCCGGATACTGCTGAGTGTGATATATTAGCAATGGCTAATGCGTGTTTGGGAACGGACTCCTGCAGTGTTTCTAAACTGATCCCAAAAAAGTTTAATGTGAATAGTTTAGAGTATGTTTGCTTTAAATTGGGTATCAGTGAAGTTTTACGCGAGAAGGCGATGAATTCTGATACTTGGCCGGTTGGAGTTTTTGTTCGAAGCTTTAATTCATCAAATTTTCGGACACTTGGGCCTGTACGAGCCAAATTTCGGAGACCACAGTTAAAAACTACAGTAGTCAACACCACACCATCTTAAAGGACACGATTTTGTACGATAAACCTTATCCAAGTAACAATTTGAAGGTGAATAAAAATAATTTATTAAAATTTGGCCATTTAAATGTACGCAGCTTAATTAAACATTTAAATGATATTACTATTCTGTTGCACGTGCATGAATTTGATTTTCTCGCTTTGTCTGAGACTTGGCTTCACAGTGAAATTACAAACAAGTCACTCCATATAAATAATTATAAGATATTGAGAGGTGATCGAATTAATGATCGTTGGGGAGGTGTTGCTTTATATTTTCGTGCCTCTTTAAATATTAAACAGTTGGGATCTGGTTGTTTTGGTAAGGTTGAGTTTCTAGCCTCAGAACTTATCAGTAGTTTTGGTAAAATCCTGTTGCTGGTTATTTATAATCCGTCGCCTGTGGTAAGTGTTGATTCTGATAATTTGAATATCATTTTTACCCAGTATTTGTTGGAGTATAAAAAGGTTGTGTGCTTGGGTGATTTTAACTATAATATGTTAATTGGTAATAAATTGAATACTTGTTTTCAAATTCATAATTTATATAGTTTACCATTTGGCCCTACTAGAAATGATAATCTCTTAGATTTGATTGTGGTGTTTGAGCCTGATGCGCAAAATATTTTATCTTATGGACAATGTGCAGTTCCTGCTATTTCTGACCATGATTTGATTTTTGCATGCTATAAGTTGTGTCATACTAGGGATAAAATATCTTATATCGTCGTTCCTGATTATAATGGAATTGACTATGTATATTATACTAATTGTTTCTTTTCGTTAGACTGGTTGAATCTTTTTTCTTATGCTGATGTGAATGATATACTTCAAGAATTTAATTCGAATTTCTTATCTTTGGAAAATATGTGTGTACCCCGAAAGCTAAGTATTAATAAATGTCCAACAGCACCTTGGTTAAACGCAAATATTTTAAATTCAATGGAACGTAGGGATTTGGCTTATAAAAAGTATAGAAAACATGGTTTAGAATTGGATTTTAATTATTTTAAGTTTCTAAGAAACAAAACTAACAAATTGATTAATCAAGCCAAACATAGTTTCTATTTTGGTAATGTGTATAACTCAAGGATGACCTGGAAGAACTTGAAAAAGCTTGGTGTTTTATCTTCCACAGACAACACAAATATTATGTTTTCTGCTGAAGACATTTTAATTGGGTTAAGTAAATTTGGGGACTCAGTAGGTGTTCTACCTTTACCTGATTTGGATTTTTGTGAATTTGTTGACGGTAACTGTTTTGTGTTTGACTGTGTAGATGAATTTATGGTGTTGAATGCTATTTGTGCTGTGAAATCTGATTTGAAAGCTTATGATTTAATTGATTTTAGGATAATAAAATTTTTTATAGATTTATTTCTTCCGCATATTACATTTATTATCAACCAGTGTTTGACAAAATCTTTTTTTCCGGATTTATGGAAAGTTGCCTCTATCATTCCTCTGCCTAAAAAAGATATTGTATCTAATATTGGGGACATTCGTCCAATTAGTATTTTGCCTGCTCTTTCAAAGGTTTTGGAGAAGGTTATGCAATTGCAAATTCAGGAGCATCTTAAACAATTTGATTTTTTATGTAAGTACCAATCAGGTTATAAAACTGGACATAGCACTACTACAGCTTTAGTGCATATTATTGATGATCTTTCTGCTATGCTTGATAAGAAAAATTCGTTTGCAATTTTGGTTTTGTTGGACTTTTCAAAAGCATTTGATAGTGTGAATCATGATCATTTGTTACAGAAACTTTACTTGTATTATAAATTTTCTAAATCTGCCGTAAAATTAATACATTCGTATCTGAGTAATCGTAAGCAGTTTGTAAAATGCGGTGTCGATTGTTCAAGCATTTGTGATATGGTTACTGGTGTACCTCAGGGTTCTATTTTGGGTCCATTGCTTTTCTCCATATATATCAATGATCTGTCATGGCGTATAAAGCATTGTAGATTCCACTTTTATGCTGATGATTTACAGCTTTACATTGGTGAGGATGTTCTCAAGATAGATGAGACCATCTCATGTCTTAACAATGATCTAAAACAGATTTCTTTTTGGGCTAAAAATAATTCACTTTCTCTTAATCCTTTTAAAAGTAAGGCATTATTTCTTTCTAGGAATGTTTCAATTAATTTGACTCCTACACTTCTTTTGGGTAATGACGTTATTTTATTTGTTCCTTTGGTTAATAATTTAGGATTAATGTTAAATTCGAAACTTACGTGGGATGACCATGTAAATTCTGTATGTCAACGTGTTAATTATAGTTTGTATAAGCTTAGATTGATAAAGAAGTTTTGCCCAATTGATTTACGTGTACAATTAATTAAATCTCTAGTTGTACCAATTTTCACTTACTGTGATGTAGTTTTTGGTGTATGTGATGGTTCATCGAAACGTTTGCTTGAAGTTACTTTTAATAATTGCATTCGTTATGTTTTCGATCTGAGGAAATTTGATCACGTCTCAGAGTATAAATATTCTATTCTTGGATGTGACTTGTTTGAGTATTTTTATTTCAGAACTGCTGTTTTTATTTTCCGATTAATTCATTCGGGTTTGCCAACGTATTTGTACGAAAAACTTAATTTTTCAAAATCTCTGCGCACGAGAAATATCAATCTGCCAATTAACAGAACCAATATATACAATAATTCTGGTTTATTAAGCGCAATTGGTACTTGGAATGGTTTATCAGTGGATTTAAAACATGTAAATTCTTTAGAAAGATTTAAAAAATTGTTATTTGATGTAATTATGCAGAAGCATGGTAATGGTTAATTATTATGTATATATATATTATGTAAATAATGTACCTATATATGTAAATACTTTTGCTATGGTTTTGTGTTGTGCTTAATTGTTAAATTTTATTTAGTTTTATTTTTTGTGTATCTTGTAAATATGTCTGTAACATAAAAGTTTATACTTAAGTTATGGTTAATAAAGATTATATTATTATTATTAAACAGATAATGGTTAAGCAAGGTAAGAAGATCATAGAAGAATAATATGGTACACTTGGGAGTATCCGTGAAGATAAACAAAAAGGAGACTGTTCAGGTATGAACGAAAAAATGTACTAGACAAAAGAATATCACGTGCCAGTTTAGTGGTTAATGCTCTCAAAGTCCTTGAAGCAGTCGAGAAGAAGTAGTAATGTGACATTGCTATGAGCAATCTCAAAGTGGGGGTATGCGGTTTTCTCCATAAAATCATTGTTCTTAGGATTGAGAATGACTGGAGCACACTTCTAGGCAGATGCAAATGAGGAAGTTGTAAGTATAAAATTCAAGATACGCGGAGGTGCCTTGAGAAGAAAGGAAACACCGGAATACAATCGACATCAGAATCAAATTTTATTGAAAATATCATACAGTAAAGTTCGTTGAGAGTAGAACTTTCCTAATCAAGTGTTGATAGTGCAATTGTATGTAAGAGTAGTTGTGTAACATTTCAAAATCATATTTTTTATGTAATAAAAAGTTGATATACAAAACAAATGCAATTTTTATATAGGAAAAAACAACTATTAAATTGTTCGGTTTTTATGTTGCTAGAAAGAAAAACCAATCTCGCACAACTATACCTCTAACCCTTTTACGTAATGTGCAGTATGTTCTCTAATGGAAATTGATACCTGATGAGACAAAGATCCTGTCGGGCCAATATAATTAACAGAGAGAATTAAGGTCCAAATTAAAATAGTTATGGTAGATGAACGTTAGAGAAGCAGCTTCGAGTCTGCACAGTTCAAACAGAGTACCAATATATAACAAAAATATTAAATCATTGGTTATTTTCTTACGAAGAAGAGAAAAACCGCACTACAAACACATTAATTGTATATTTATTCACTTATCATGTGCTTAAGCAATTACTTGAATGCCAAAATTCTGTAAATTTTGTTTATTACTTACTTTTTGACAATTTATACACGTTAAAGAATGTTTTAGTAATTATAACACATAATAATGACCAAAACGTATTGTTACGAATTTGCCCCGCCAAATCCGGTTCGTATCACTAGATTGTGAACATCGTTATACAATTTGACGGTTACAACACCACTTCCCGTAATTCACACTCTTCCAGAATATTCGCGAAAATACCAAAAATAATCTCTAAAAAAATTCAAAATATTTACTAAACAATTACGCAACAACTGGAATATTTTCTAAGTATTCCTACAATAATTTTCCCACTTATTAATATTTTGCACTGTTCATTTTCGCTTTTAATATTTCGCGTGCAGGATCTCCCAAATGACAAAATAAAACTGACTCATTGTGTTTGTTGCACTCGTATTTATAAATCGATCGAACATTCTAGATTCGCCTGTATTTATTCTAGAAGTGATTTTCTAGACTACTACAATCCGCTGTACAACAAAACTTTTATAAACCACATTTAGTGCCACAAGTAGCCCTAGATGTTCTCAAACTCACAAAAATTGTCAGTGATGTTGTAAACCTTTAATAGAGCAATTTTTGTTGTATAAATAGCCGAATTCCATTGGCGTGATAAAAGTACTTGCAAGTACTTATGAGTAGATGTTCAACGGAACGCTAATTTGCTTGTTAAAAGTAAAACATAAGTCTCGTTAATGCAGAAATAATTGCTCATCAACCCAATCCGGCGGTCCATACTTCGATTCTTTCGTCGTGATTCTTTCTTCGTTTCTTTCCCCTTTACCTACAAACTAATTTTGTGGCGGAGAAATTTTTGATTCTTTTTTCAGCAACATTTTTGTTTGATTCAACTGATTCTCGCACCACTGCAAAGATAAATATTTCAAGGGCAGCTTGTTTATTTGTCGTATTTGGGTTAATTTTAGGTTAATTTCTGTTTCGAGATGAAAAAATATTATTTTTTCAAACAAAGAAGCAGTTTTCGCAGCAAATAATAAACTTTTATTACAATACGAATAAATCAAAAAATTTAATTTTACACAGATATACAAACAAAGAAACGAGCAGAGAAACGCGCAAAGAATCAACTGATCTTTTGAAATGATAGAATCACGACGAAAGAATCAAAGTGTGGACTGGCGGAATAGGCGACATCGTAACAGTAAGACTATGGTTGCTAGGGTGTTTTATTTTCCGTGTCCGTTATACATGGAACTCTTCCATTACACTCGCAACAGTTCTATGTAATTTCGTTATTCCAATTTCCAATTGGAGTTGCACGTAAAAAAGTGACATTCCAAAATATTTTCAGTCACCAACAAAACATGAAAGTGTAGTGATGTAACAAGTGTTCTGTAGTTACTTTACGTTAATAATAAACGTAAATACCTGTGTAAATAATCAAACTGTTTAAATATTAATTATTGTGTTATTTAGTTTTAAAGAGAAATCAATAAAATACTTCCTAAACATTAAAAATGTACGCGCTAAATGATATTTGTGATATGCTGGATACGTACACTGGACGAGATAAGGTAAATTTCGGTAGTAACATGTTATACAATTTACTCTTGCACTACTGAAAGTAAAAATTAAATTTTTTTGAGTTACGTTGACCTATAATGTTAACCGGAAAATGTAACTTGTTTATTTTCAATGTCAACCGTTTTTACTTTCACTTCAGCAGCAAGCAAAACATTTTGAGTCTATGAAAATGATGGTCAATGTTATCGACAATTTCATAACTGATAATCTTTTTAAAATTGAAGCAATTCAAGAATTGTCAGTTCCTTATTGATTATTAATTCATTAATTTTATTTCAAGGTTATACGAACATTATGTTACACCGCAAAACTGGCGGCTGGCATTTATGCCAAATCAGATCCCGAATATTCCAATAAATTGGCAATATTCAGCTCGAAAATGTCAGCAACACGGGCAACATTACGGCTGCTGGACGATTTACCTATGCTTCAGTATTCAATAGAATATGGGCTTGGCCGAAAGGTAACTAGACTAGAAAAAATCAATAGATTTTTAATGACGAACAAATTTTGTTATCATTTTTTGTAATTTTAGGAACCCGATAGAGTTATGTCGGTAATTGGTATTATTAGAAATGCAGTCGATCATATTTACTATCCTATCGAGAAAATATGTTGGCTGGCCGAACATAATTTATTAAACGTTAAGGATCCAAGTAAATGGGATACGTTAAGTTCACTTTGTTGGGTTGCCTCTATTTATCTAAATCTTGTTAAGTAAGTATACTCCATAGTTACGTGAATTGTACAATTATATCAAAATGTACTTTCACTTCGGTTGTACAAAACAATGCATACTCATAAAATCATAAATATTTGTTATTGTTCCGCGTATAATGCCATACCTGTTTTAACCCTTCCCTTAACAATACGTTTACGTTACCTTATCGCATAATAAAAATCAAAATTCTCTATCTACATTTTTATTATTGCAAGTTTTGTTATCTAAACTTCTTTGTAAATCTATTCAACGCAGTTCGCGTCTTACGGCACAATCAAAAAACATTCACAAAGAATTTTGTATTCTGAAATCCACCAGGATTATTCCATAAAATCGCTACTGATTTTTATTAAAAAGAAGTTTACATTTTATTTGGCGTCTTATCAAATAATCTTCAAACAAATTCATAACATTATAGATAATAAACGTATTTGGGGTCGAGGGGAATAAAGTTTTGGCAATTTGATCACAATTTGGTGAAAGTACAATACATATTTTAATATTATTCATAATCTTCGCACTTGATACTTTATCGACGTTATCTCAACATTTCAAGTGCAAGTGTGTAAGTATTTATAGGGCGAAGATATAATAATTATTAGGTAGTTTGTATATTTCAGCAGTTTCCTAATAATTCTGGCTCTATTATTCTTTCTGTGTTAAGGCGAAATCCTCGAGTCGGTGTAAGTTTAATGCTAGCCAGGCCAACATGGTATATCTTTTCATGTTTTCACATTAGTAAAATACTTTCAGAACATTTCCCGATCCAGATTGTCGAGAAAGAGAAGTCTTTGGGCAAGGTAAGATTTTCTTACTTCTGTCTATCATCTAATATAGAAAAAACGTATTTTAGTTTAGTAACACAAATTCGTATCTATCGGCAAAATTTCAACAGGTTATGGGCCCAGATTACGATTATTTGTGCATTAGAGAACGACAATTAAAATGTCGGAAATGGCATGTTCTTCAATAGAAAAACTAAAAGGGCGTGATATTATGATTCGTCGAGGTTCGCTGTACAAGTATATTTTGAGGACCTAGACCTATGGGATGCAGTAATAGAGAATGAAAAAACTTTGTTTGCATCGTTTCTTAGTAGAACCGCGAAATCATCAGAGTGGTATATTGATTCAGGAGCTTCAGCGCATATGACCGCACACGAGAATTGGTTCAAAAGAACCACAGAGCCACCACCGAACAATGAGGTCGTGACTGCGAATGACTCTCGTCTGACCGTCAGAAGTGTTGGAGACATTCAGCTGAATGCTAGTGATGGAGGTGTTGCCAATGTGGAAGGAGTGATATTTGTTCCAGATTTGTGTGTAAACCTTTTATCCGTCAGCCAAATAGTAAAAAAGGCGGTAAAAAGGCGGTATTTGACAACTGTGGGTGCAATGTTTATGATCAATCACACAAAGTAGTTATCACAGCAAAACATGAAAATAGTATGTTTATATTTAATCGGTCGAGTGATAGTTTGGCCATGATATCCAGTGCTGAGACGTCTAGATCAGATGAAATATTATAGCATCGGCGAATGGGACACCTAAATTTCAACAGTTTAATGAAGTTGAAATCAGAACGAGCAGTAAGTGTTAATTTTAGTCAAATAAACCACGATGGATGTTCAATTTGTTTGAAGAGTAAATAAACACGTCTTCTCTTTAAATATGTTGCAGTTCGGGCCAATCAAAGGCTCAATTTAATACATTCTGATTTATGCGGTCCAACCGAATGTGCTTGGAGGTGCACGACATTTTATGGTGTTTGTAGACGATACCCCAAGGCGCCTTTTGCCTACATACTTAAATAAAAACAGATGTAGTTAATTCTTTTGTGGAATTTAAAAGGCTTGTCGAGAACCACAGTGGAAGGACCATAAAATTTTACGTACCGATAATGGTTCTGAATATTGCAACGAGCAATTTTTGAAGATCATACGCACGTCAAGTATTCAGCATCAACTAACCGCACCGTATACGCCAGGACAGAACGGAAGCAGTGTCTACCGCCGCGTATATATTTAATCATTCACCGTGTAAAGTGATCAATGGAATGACACCAGAAGAAGCGTGGTCGGGGAGAAAACCGGATTTGTCGCGGTTTTGAGTGTTTGCTTGCGTGTGTTGGGTGCATATCCCAAAGCAAAAGCGGGAAAAATTAAACCCAAAGTCGAAGATGGGAGTCTTTGTCGGTTACAGCGAAGTATTGAAGGCCTACGGGTTGTATGATCCCGATACTAAGCGGATTATAGTTAATCGTGATGTGATGTTTCACGAAAATCAACGTGTTGGGGAACGGATACTGTCAGATTCAGTCAGTACTTATTTAAATATTTTCCCGGAAGCGTCGATAATTGATGATAACACCGCAGATTTGTCGCAGACCACAACGAATGATCAGATCAGATTGATAGTAAAGGATCATCCGCTGAAGTGACCAATGATGATATACTTTACACGACCAGTGAACAGGAATATGAGTTGTTGTTGTTTTATTGTAATGGTTTTGTTGTGATTGTTCCGTACATTGGTCTATTTCAGTATATCTCGAATTAAATACACATTCGTAGGAAATTCTTCCATTTGGCGTCAAAATCTGTATGACAACGACTATGATAATTCATACTTACTTATACACAATCAACTTCCCAACCACTCCATACTTTTTCTTTCCTTTAACGCTGGATCGCGGATAAATTAGAATTTAATTGATTTAATATGAAAGAATCGAATTTCGTACACTATGCAGTAATTCGCTAGTAGTACAACTACATGGTATTGTTCTATATATAGACAATATTCCTATGTAAAAATATCAACGTCAGTCGCCGCGGCCTGATGAGATGACTGATTTTTTCAAATCAATAATCTCATTAAGTTCGAAACTGATTGTTGTGATTCTTGCAGACCTTCCATCTATAATTCAAATTAAATTCTAATAGGAATATGAGGATGAAACTCATCAAGTATCAACTGATGACTATGTGCCTCCTGAAACAGCCCAGATTAATATGGATGAAGGCGTAGTTAGACGTTCCTCCAGACAACCTAAGCCAGTAAATTGGTATGACTATATGACTTGCAATGTGCATTCAATCGAAATGGATGATCCAGTCACTGTCAGTTAAGCGTTGAATCGAGCGGATAGTGAGAAATGGTCAGGTATAGCTTGATTAGGACGCTAATTGCAATCGCCGTGAAATTTGATCTTTATATAAATCAATTGGATTCAGTGACGGCGTTTTTACAAGGGGATCTCGATGAAGAGATCTACATGATGCCACCAGAAGGTTATGCAAAAGGCAACAAAGTGTGTCGTCTCAATAAATCATTGTATGGCTTAAAACAGGCAAGCCGCATTTGGAATATAAATTTAGATAATGAATTGTTAAAGTCTAGCTCAGCCAAGTCCAAAGTCGATCCGTGCATCTATTACCAAGCTAGTGGAAATTAAGATGATATTTGTTGCTGTTTATGTGGATGACCTGATAATATTCACGAACGATAAAGAAATGAGAAGGAAACTCAAAGAACAGCTGATGTCGACATTTAAGATGAATGATTTGGGTGAAGTGCGTTATGTATTAGGTCTACAAATAACACGCGATCACAAGAATTGTCTGATTTGAATTGCTCAAACACAAAAAAGGAATTGGATGAAATGGCTGAAGTGCCGTACCAGTCAGCTGTTGGAAGTATTTTGTTTGCAGCTCAAGTGTCCAGACCAGATGTGTTTTATGCCGTGAATTTAGTTAGTCGATTCAACAATAATCCTGGCCAGGCTCATTGGACAGCTGTTAAACGTATACTACGTTATTTGAAGGGAAGTGCAACGGCTAAATTGGAATTTAGAAAAAACGTTGGCAGCGGTTTATCGTTTTTTTCTGATGCTGATTGGGCGAGCGATTTGGACCAGAGTCGATCAACTACAGGATATGTTTTTACATATCAAAACGGTCCGATATCCTGGAACTCCAGAAAACAACCCACAGTGGCCCTGTCAACAATTGAGGCCGAATATATGGCATTAACTTCGGCCACACAGGAAGCGATTTGGTTAAACGGATTACTGCGAAAGTTATTTGCCGAAACTTCAAAGTGTGTGAAGATTTTTTGAGATATGATAAATGACAAACGTATCGAACTATGTTTCGACCAATGATATGTTAGCAGATGTATTGACAAAGGGACTGGGGGAGGGGGGGGGGGCTTTGCATTATGAAGAAATAGAATTCTAGTAGGGGGTATTGAAATGAGAATTATATTGTTTTATAAGTAGGCAGCTTTTTTATATTGATTTTGTTTTAATAAAAAGGTTTTCTTACTTCCGTGTATCATCTAATATAGAAAAGGCGTATTTTAATTTAGTAACACAAATTCGTATCTATCGGCAAAGTTTCAACAGTTAAACACAATCAATCGCGTTTGAAAAATTAATTGCGTAGTAAGAAAAAACCCAAATTTAAAATCAGATGAATATAATTTGCGTATTAGCATTTATTAAGAATGAAATTGTAAACGGCCAAAGGCGAACACTTGGTTCACTTAGTTTAAAATTCTATATACTAATGTTTATACTCACCCGGCAATTTGATTGAAGGACAACCCTCATATAGCCGTTTTTAATTAGTGTTATTGACACTCATTTCTTATCATTGTTTATTTCTTATTCCGATGAAATCGATCTTAATCATAATTTTTTAATATCAAAGAATGTTGAATCAAATTTTTTTTTGCTTATTGATTATTTCCATGTTCTTTTTTATTTTGGTTTTTTTTAATGAAACCGACACTAGAAATTAATTTCCATGTTGCCAGCACGTTGACATTGGCGTTGTAAATAAATTGAAATATTTATCGTTTTGAACAAACAGTTTTAATATTCAAACCCAAATCAACTAGGCATTTTCACTTTCCTTGCACTTCTGCCAATTTTGTTAAAGAAAAAGCACATATGGAAGCAATATAAATAAACAACAACTACCACCAAAAAATTACTTCCATTGGGCATAAAAAGATCAGATTCTTCCAAAAAACAAATCCACTCCATACTAGTACCCTCCGTATTGAACTCAAGCTGATTTGTTACAGAGGACACTGCAAGAAGTGAATACTTACAGACTACATACAAAAATAATACAAATGGAAATATTATTACAAAAAAGTACTACATGTATTGTCATTCAAGCACGCCACGCTAAATAACACATTTTTAAAGATTTAGGCAACGCTAACCTCTCAATATCTAATGGAATAGAATTCCAAAGAGAAATACCCCTAACAGAAAAGGATGTATTTAAAGATCTGCTTCAAGATCTGAGGTTGCTTCGTTCTGAGAAGCTTAAAAATAAAAAGATATACACGAAGTTCATAAAAGTCAACCAAACTACAGCCAAGAATCAAATCTAAAAAGGGAGAAATGTGGTCATATTTCCTAATACTAAAAATGAAACGAGTACTAGCATTGAAACATCTTTGGAGAACATTCATATTATCCTGAAGCATTCCAAACAAAACAACGTCAAAGGAACATACGCTTTTTAAAATTACTATCAGTGAACCCTACAACTTTATATAAACAACTAAGCATTCCAAAAACCGTTTTATTTACCTTAATCAAATGATCACCCCCAAGTAAGAGTTTTATTAAAAATGAACCCTAAATTTCTAACTGTATTAGAGAATGGATTAAAGAATCACCGATAAAAATTATAATGGACTGGGATTTACTAGCAGAGCGAATCGGTTAGATAATGACCAAATATAAATTATTTGGACATCATCAGCAAATATATGAAAAGAAGAATGACGAATGGAACATGCAATGTCATTAATATACATTGAGAACAGTAAAGGACTAAGAACCGACCCTTGAGGAACGCCAGAAGAGACAAGTAAGAAGTCTGAAAAAGAATTGTCATAGAAGACTGCTTGAAAGCGACCTGAAATATAGTCTAAAATCAATTTAGCAACAGAGAAAGAAAAAATAAAGTTCGAAATAAGCTTATTAAACAAAATTTGATGATTAATTGAATCAAACACTTTAGAAAAATCTAACAGGTTCTATTCAGAACTATATCTAGACCAGTTTGCGATTTAACTTCCCAAATTGCAGAATACAAATCAACAGTAGACATATTTGTAAACGCAAAAGAATTAAGAGGTTCGACGGACACTAAATCAATATTGGAAATATCATGGGTGGGACTTGAATTCAAATCGCTTCCCTGCAACACTCGGACAGTGCGATAAACTCAGCTTCAGTTGATAATAAGGCCACACAATCCTGCCTTTTACAAGACCAGCTGATTGCACCATTTAACAAAAAAATAACCAGAATTGGACTTTCTGGTTTGGCGGTCTTTTGCCCAATTCGCATCAGCGTACCCAATGAGTTCCTCACTCATTTCCGAATCACCTAATTTTAAACGAAGTTTTGAAGTTCCTTTGAGGTAGCGAATCAATTTCTTCACTTCATTCCAATCGGATTGCATCGGGTTAGCTACTTTCTGCGATAATATTGCTACTCCAGCTGCAATATCAGGTGTGTATTCGTCGATATGTATAATAAGCATCCAATTGCTGCACGATATTTTACATTGCCTCATCGGTCTCTTTGTGATATGATGGACTCAATGGAATATCAGTCGGTTTGGAGTTCTCCAAATTAAAGACTCCTGCACTTTGCTCTGCATGACTCCTGCACTCATGAGAACGTTGTGTAATTTATCATTCCAGACCCGTGCTAACTGTTTCAAACCAGAAATACTCTTGTTTAATAGACATACCTTGTCCTCATTTCCGTTGGTGATAAAACCAGGTAGCTGCCGCATATTATCTCCTCCAAGTCACCATTCAGGAACGCGGTCTTCGAAATGTTACATGTCTTGCGACAGGAGCAAACACTTGATCATAATCTACTCCAAATTGTTGATTAAAGTCCTGTGCGACTAATCTAGCCTTGTATTTCTGAATCTGTTGACTAGCATTAGTTTTTAACTTGTAGACCCATTTACATCTGATCATTTTTTTTCCAGGTAAATCTACCAGTATCCACGTATCATTTTTAATCTGCGATGCATACTCTTCATCCATGGCAACAATCCAATTATCCTTTTGAATACATGAAACAGCTTCGTTAAAATGGGATGGTTTGCCATTGACAACGACGCTGATTTTTTCGATCAAACATTTTGGACGTATACCCTTATTTGAACGATTATATTGCCTTGGTAACTCTAACAAAGAATTGCTGATAGGAGCATCATTTTCTATGCTTTCTTCGGCAATCGTATCATTATTTAGCATGCCATTTGACTCATTGGTGACAGTTGAACCAGCGTCGAAATCAAAGTAAATATAAGATTCTGTTCTGGTCCTCGCGATGATTATCAACATGCTTTGCCGGTAGGTTGCATTTTGACACAATATCATCATCATCTATAAATTTTACGTCTTCTGCTTTCAAATCCATTTTCTGACGCTGTGCATCTTGGATTCGTACGAAGCATTTTGCGCCAAATCGTTTCAAATTTTCATAAAATGGTTTTCTACCTTGTCAAATTTCAAAGGGACGCCTTCCATGGCAATGAATTTTGTAAACAACTCGCCATCACTATCGCTTCACCCCAATAGCGATATTCCAATTTAGCATCCAGCAGCATGCAACGGGCCATTTCCATTAATGCACGAATTTTGCGATCTGCAACGCCGTTCTGTTGAGGAGAATATGGCGCCGTAAGATGAATTTTGACTCCGTTCATATTCAAGTATTGCACAAATTCCTTGCCGGTATATTGTCCGCCACGATCTGTTCCAATACATTTAATTTTCAGTGCAATTTTATTTTCGACTAGCTGGTGGAATTCTTTAAATCGCTGGAATGTTTCAGATTTCTCTTTTAACAAATATACGGACGTATATCTTGAGAAATCATCAATGAACGTTAAAACATATCGTTTACCTCCGATTGTGATTGTTTGCATTGGCCAACATATATCACTGTGAATCAGATGCAGTATTCTCGATGAACAGTTTTTAGACTCTTTTGGGAATGACATTCGAGTTAACTTTCCCTTGATACAGACGTCACATTCTGCCGCATGGATACAATTCGATTTGCAGCCTGGCAGCTTCATCCCATCTACAAAACCTTCTTTCGGAACATTTTTCACTGTGTCGATGCTGCGGTGACCTAGAATACGATGCCATTCATGGATAAAAACATTTTGTTTATTTGCAACCAAATTAATATTATTATTATTTGCTAAACGCATCCGGTACAAATTATTGACCTCCGCGAAAGCAATCTGATTCTTGTTGTCAGCTGACCAAATCTCACAGGCACCTCCGTTAAATATCACATTTAGCCCTTTTTCGGTTAATCGTTTGATAGAAACTAAATTCCCACCAATTTCTGGAATATACAAAACATTCTTCATTTTTACATTACTGGGGATTCCATCTTTGTTCATAAAATACTCAATCACACTGCCCTTGCCAGATGATTTTATTTGCTGGCCATTTGCAAGCGACAAATTTTCATCATCGATTATCCATCACGCTTGGACATGTGCCAACGATGAACAAGAGTTGATCTGTATTACGTTGTTCAACTATATTCGCCTTTGATTTGTTATCTGCATTGTTTTTTCTCGCCTTCCACTTTGCAATGAATATGGCACTTATTTCGAAAATGACCTGACTTTTTACAGAAATAACAGCTGACAATTTTCTTTGTTATATGCGAACCATTATTTGTCACTTTTAATACATTCGCATCACAAACAGTGTTTTTGGATACCACGCGACCATTTCGTCGTCTTTGCTCCTCTGTAATTTTTGCACGTACCAATTCTGGCGTCAATTTTTTCTCGTCATATACCTCGAGTGCTGTAATCAATCCACTATAGCTGCGTGGCAGAGAACCAAGTGACGTGGCACTCATGTAAAATTCCGGACTGAAGTCTTCACTAAGCGCAAGCAGCTCCATATCAGTTTCCTCTGTTGCACGTTATCGCATTATTTCAAGCAATATTCTTACTTTAGTACTCCGCGAATCACGCTCATGGAAATCATTTAGTACTTTCCATTTTTCTTACCCATTTTTCGTGTTTCGGATATGATGTATTTGGTTATCTTCCACACACAATGAAATAGTTGAATGTGCTTTTTCATCCATTTTGTCCCATTCGTCGGCATTGTTTTCCGGCCGATCTTCTGTGATCGCATTCCACACTCCATCGCGCTTTAACAACATTTCCACCCTGAATCGCCAATTAAAATAATTTTCTGCATTCAACCGAGGAATTTGATATTTTGCGATAATGTCACTCATTTTTCACATTTCGATTATTTTTACGTGTACACAAAAAATAATAATTCAGAATAAAAAAAAAAATCTATTTTAATACGCGTTATCTGGGCCCATAACCTTTGTTAATTATATTATTTTTATAAGATGGAACTGCGATCACTTATTTAAAGACAGATAATTATATCTAATAACAACCACACTTTATTTGTATATATGACATAATTTTTAAAGCATAGCCTACATTACAACATTATATTGATTGATGAATATGAATACAAATCATATTTCCAACAGGACTACAGTTAATTAGAGAAAGGTTAAAATCATTAGCTTTGAAATCTACAGAAGCAGCCCCTTTGCAACTACCAAGACCCAAGTTCCGTACGTTACGCCAAAATATCTTAGAAGAAAGTGAGGGATCTAAGTTATCCTTGAAAAAATTTTGCTTAGCGATACGAATTAAACCTACCACTCTATTTCGAGATTGCTTATAAGCTAGATAAGACAAAGAATTAAGGCTAATTTTCCAAAGACGATATTTAGAAATAGCACTCAAAAGAAATAGCACTCAAAATCTCTTGCGTCATCCTAGGTCTAAAATAAACAGTTAGTAAGAGGAACGCAATCATTAAATACATAATTAATAGAGGAATTAAAATAGTCAATTTGATCGGTAGAAGTACAAAGAGCAAAAATATTGTCACAACAAATTGAGCTACAAGTTGATGAAAGGTGAGATTCATCAATTTTATAAAAATCCCTAAAGCTGAAACTTTTAGGTTCAGGTTGAGAGTAATAATTAACAGAAAAAACAAGAAGATCATGATGAGAGCCAATACCAAGAGACAATTGAATAGAAAAACAAATAGAATTATCAGCAGAAGCAACAACGTGATCAATGAGCGAATAAGAACCACCACTTGCGGTAGCGGTGGTTTGCACCGATTGTAAAAAATAATATTTTAGGTGCCCAGAAATCAGCGACTCAATTACACACGAGATAATGCTGTCTCAATCAAAAATAACGCCAGCCGAGATCAGTTAATCTTAACACGTTGAATGCCATGCTAATTTTATATGGCTTGCCCTGCCTGTCTGGCCAAAATGAATTTCTCAGTATGTGTTGCATATTTTGATGAAATATTATTTACAACATAACAGTTAATTTATGTAATCATTCGTTACGCATTTAACAAAATGCATAGATAGTGAAACTGATGATTGCCTTTCTTCACGTACGACCCTACTGAGAAATCTACGTCATGAACTTAAAAGAATGCCGGGAAAAGCTAGGGTCACACGACGATTTTATAAAGTGTGCTACGAAAAAAAATGCGATAAACCTAAAGGTCGACTAAAGCCCAAAAACTGTAGCAAAATAGTTGTGTCATACTGTGGAGACTGAATAATCTTGGCTTCGCCGGTCACCGGTGACCCCCGTGGCGCTACGAACAAACTCAGTGCCGGTCACTGGTGACCCCCATGGCATTCAACGTGTTAATATTTTAAACGACTCAAATTGCTATATTCCTGGTCGCCCCTGAGTGGATACGAAACCTAAAATAATTTCAGTTTCAAAATTCGATAGTTGGACTACACACTGGTTTTATTTCTAACATAAAATCCACTCTGGATCAGAATAACATTATTCTGATACATTATATAGAAATATATCACCGTCTAATACGTGGCCATTAAAATTACATGGCCTCAACCGATGTTTGACTTATCAATGTTCTCTTTATAAAGGCCCGTTTCAACTTGTGTACAATAATTTTTTGATTTACCGATCAAAAATGGAATAACTTTAATTCAGTACCAACAAACTAAAAGCTTGTCCCTTTATTATTATCAAAATGTAAGGGAACTACGAATAAAATTATGCTAAGTCTTGAAAACTCAAGAACTCTCTGGATATGCGCTTACATAAACAAACAGCAAGATTTTACACTGAAACCAAAGTGACCCTTTCTAATATTGAGCGATTAAAATCAACATGTTGGGGTCTGAACGCATTTGATGCATCTCAAAAATTATAGTAACACCAAAGAGTATGTATATTTATAAAGAGTAACGAAACAAAGAAAAAATTTTCATCAAAAAATGCAAGGGTTATGCAATTTAAATGGGTTATACAACACACTTACACATCTTTATTTAGCACAATTTGTAATGCTTTCTATCAATAGCCACGAGTATGACAATATTCTTTACAAATAAAATAATAAACAGTTGTGTAAGTGGTGGGATAGGGTTGTATAACCCATTTAAATTGCATAACCCACGCATTTTTTGATGAATTTTTTTCCTCTGTTTCGTTACTCTTTATAACATTACATACTATTTGGTAACACTGTGCATAAGATACCCTTAATCGATATTTTAAGTTATTGGGACGTTTAGGTGACAATTAAGGCGCTAGAATCTTCTCTGACGTCGACCTTGTCATCGAGTTCTCACTCATATCTCAATGAGTTGAATGACCACCTCATCATCTAGATAAGCCGTGGTGAATGAAAAGCGGACGATCACATTCAGTGCAGTTAGTACAGCAGTACAATTTTGTTCAGGGACACTCCAGCATATCCACTCTCCTAGCTTCACATCAATATGTTTTAGGGAGCATATGAGATGGCTGGGTCCAAAATTTAACGACTTGTTTAGGTCTTGCAGATTGAAGAGGAGACCTTTACTCCTGTCTGTCCTGCATTATCAAGTAATTTTTTAACATCTACTGGCGCCCAGGAATCAATCACTTTGTCCTGTAATGGACTGTTTCTTGGATATATTATGGATTTAATAAACAGTGGACTGGTTTAAATTTAATGCTTCAGCTACTTGATAAATGGCCAATTACCCAACTAGGTTCTCAGTAAACATTGACAGGATTAGCAGTTGGCTGTGGTGATACTTTAAGAAAACCTGTGCACCTGTTGTAAAGTGCACTAGCAAATTAAAACCGAGGCGAATGGCGAGATTCCTTGTTTCGGATATTAAGATGTCCCATAGTTCTGACTGAAGCAGACACTCATCGTTAGATAGTACTTCTCGCTGTTTCCCTTCAATAAAATTTTGTAATCTAGGTTTTTATAAAGTTTTCCCCTGGAACAATGAAAAAATAGTTCGTAATTTTTTCCGCAATGTACGGAACTGGTAAAAACAAGTTTTGTTGTGAGTAAGGAGATCCGCTTCACCAACTTCGCTTGGATGATCATCTCTAAGCTATCGTTAAATCTATATTAAAATAATATCGAACACTAATTGTAAATTATATCTCTTTTTAGAACTATCCGGGGCTTGCAAGTGATTGAGAAGCACAAAAAATGTATTGATAAGTTAGAAAATGAAACTAGGCAAGTATAGTGTAGTTAATGAATTTATGAATTTATTCTAATCGGTAAATTTTCTCCATTTTTATAGTGCAAATTTAAATCGTTTATTAGCCAAACAGAGAATGGAAATGATAACAGTTTTAAGGCTGACACTGGACTTAGTTCATGCCGGTAGCACATTGCCAAAAGGATTTTTATGGGGCGGAAAATTGGAATCGTGGCACGTTGGTTTAATTGGAACGGTTTCATCGTTTATTGGTCTGTATCAATATTTTGCAGCTAAATCGTTACTTAAGTAAGATAAGTCACACCAGTTTGTATAAAATATATTTGGAACACAAATCAGACTAAATTATAGATAATTTTTATTATAAACTGCAAACTTTATTTGCTTGATTTTATTAGATCTAGTCTTAATATTTGTCCTACAAAATTAGAAATTATTTAATAGAAATGTGTAAATGTAATAGGTAAATTAAATAACCATGTAAATCAATTGTTTCTAACATATTCGGCTAACACACACCTTTATTGTAATTGAAAAGACAAATTGAAAAAAATATTGTGCCTTATTGTAAAAAAGTATGATTTGAAGAAAATCAGTATTTATACCTAAACGTAAGTCTTTTAATATTATTATGTGATCACAGATAGGAAATTTTATATAAACAGGTAAGCAACAGATTAAGTATTAGGAAATGTGGGAATTGAAACCGATAATTTATTTTATACTCGTTGCCTTATAGGCAAAAAACCTGTAGCTTATTTTGGAACCGGAAAATAAGCAAGCTTTTAATGAGGGCCGAGGTGTTAAACGAACCGAAGTTGAGTTCGAAAAATTTTCAATATTTACCCACCGGCTGGTCCTGGCGTGAAGCTGTCTGGGGGAATCAAGTTGGCACTCGTGTCAGCTCTGTATCGTGCAGCTTCCGGAATCGTGTTTGCTCCTCGAGATGACCACCAAGCAACTAGCTCACTACGATATTTGTGGTGTGTTAGGCTAAATGACGGCGCTAACTGAGGTGGGTTAAGGTGCTAATCATACCGTGCTGGTTACCAGCCAGGCGGAGACCAAGTAAAAAAACCTCAGTCTCTAATAGTGTATTCGGATAGCTGACATTCTCCGAATCAAACTGCCTTATCTGTGTACTGCGGATCTTGGCACAGATAGGCATCTTTCTCCGCTTCTCGTGGGACAAAACATGGATGAAACTAATAATACAAAAAAAAATTCATGGCGTTCTTAAAAACCAATATATTGCTGGTTTGAGCAACGGATTCCTTGCTGGACTCTTTAAAATTATTATTTATTGGTGCTGTTTCACTGGCTATAAAATAAGAAATAATAATATACCCGTGTTTGCATTGCACAAAAATAAACTAACTGTTTCTGTTCTTATTCACTTTTCACTGCTTAGAAAAACAAGTTAATAATTTATATGGTAAACAATATTTTATGATAATAACATGTTGACTGATCGGCTGATCATTATCGAATGGCTTTTATTCTTTGCTTATAGTTATTCGATTCCTTGAATTTTTGACAAGTCTTGAAAATGATACGAATAACCTTGTGGTTGCTTCTCTTGTAAAAATTGTGCGAACGATGGTTCTATTAGTCCACTGGTGATTATTTAACGGCAAGTTGTGTTTGATTTGCTTCGCGTTTAAATAAAATAAATAAATTTGTACAGTGCAGTTTTGTATAGCCGGAATACTATTTCTACATTTGTTTGATCTCTGGTTGATTTTCAATATTGTAATATTGTATAGTAGTGAGCTCGAATTTCAAAAACAACCTAATTAGTAATATGAGCAGTGGTGCAAAAAGTCATCAAAAAGTCATCATGGTGAGCGTGGCAATTCGAGACCTGCTGACCTTGAGTTTTGCTTGTTAGATCTTGATTATCATCAGTTGGAAGGGAACTTATCTTTGCAATAGGTCTCTTGAAGGTGGTGTTTTTTGTACCTTTTATTACCTTTTATTATACCACTCTGTTTAGACCATCTGACCCTGAATGTGTATCTGTTATCCTTCCTATTGCCCATTTTGTAGGTGGAAGTTGTTCATCCTTTATCAGAACTAGCTGACCAATTCTGTAGTTTGCTTTTGGTTTTTTCTATTTGTACCTTCATTGTAGACTGCTTAAGTATTCCTTGGACCATATTTTCCAAAATCCTTGAGTCAAGCGGGCTCCACCTCTGGTTTGCACTTATATTGGTTTTTTCTGACTCAGCGAGTGATATCAGTGGTCTGCAGATTAAAAAATTTCCAGGTGGCATAGCAGCAAAATCATCTAAATCGCTTGACAGTGAGAGAATTGGCCTCAAGCTTAAACATGTTTCAATTTGTGTTAGCATGGTGCTGAACTCCTCGTAGCTTTTACCGATAACTTTTCTTAAATGGCCTTTCGTTGGTTTGACTCCAGATTCCCATATGCTCAATATGGTTAGCTGCTTCCTGAGCTGCGTTCCGAGGTCCATCGAAGTTGGTACCATTGTTATATTGTATGTGTTCAAAGGCATACCCCTTCTTGAGGTAAATCGTCTAAATTCTACCAGGAACGCTATTATTGTTAGCTCACTCACCAGTTCGAAGTGAATTGCTTTAGTAGAGGAACAAATAAATATCACGATATATCTCTTGTAGGACTTGTTTCCTCTTCCTTTGGATACGCGGATTGCAAATGGACCCGCGTATTGGTGAAAGGGGCAGATGGGGTGACTCTAGCTTCCGGTAATATACCCGTTAGCTGTTCTGATGCTGCTCTTCTGGGGCGGTATGTTGTACCATCACTTCGAATCGAATTCGAAAAAAGTCGATTCGAAAAAGTGAAAGTTGTATCTTTTTTGCTTTTCGAAAATGATACAACATACCGCCATTCGACTTTTTTCGAATTTCGATTCGAAGTGATGGTAGAACATACCGCCCCTGAATCGATTGCATTTTTCACAATTGTGGATTGTTGTGCGTATTAGATGTTTACCATCCAAATTACAATATTTTTTACACCTCCATGTAATACAAGACGGTGTGCTTCATTTGTGATGAGGTTTGAATAAATATGTTTTTTAGTAGAATCAGTTGTTGCTTTTGGCTTAACCTGAGATTTTTATAATCTACCGCCGACCCTCAACAAACAATTTTCGTCCATGAATGGATTTAGTGATGATAGTTTGCTATTATTTTTGGCTTTATTCGTTGTTTGAGGAGTTTAATGTCTGCTGTGAATTCTGTGTCTTGCATTGTTTTTATAATTAATTGTTTTTACAATTATCTACTTTTAGAAAACTTGGAATCTCTCCAGAAACTTGATGTATTCGTTTTTTAAGGATAGTAATAAATCTGCAGCAGTACGCTATAGTTCTTTTGATTTTAAGAGCCGATGAACTGTGGTTGACGAGGGGCGTCGATAAATCAGCAATTTATTTTTAGTTCTTCATTGGCTGCTTCTTCAGTTGTTGGTTCAAACGCTTGTGGGTATTTTTTCCATTATTCTCTTGTGCACTTTTACCACGAGATTTAAATTTTGCTATAAAGTGAGTTCTGTCTTCGTCAGCTATTTATTCTATTCTCGAAACAAAACCAAACACAATCATATTCTATGGTTAGGATCAAAGTTAGTTCAAAGGTTAGGATTAAGAATAAAATCAAGGAATAACTTATCTCCTTCATCCGCATCAGTACTTTCCCAAATTGTGTGATGTGAATTTGCATCACTTCCCAGAATGACTCAATTATTTTTTTTGAGCCTACTTTAATTTTTTTTTTAACAATTTTCTTTATTTATTGAATCTTTCAAATATGAAAATAACAATAAGTTTTCAAATCTTAATAACTAAGGTTATTATGTAAATCTGCGGGAGCAGAATTTACTTCTTATCAATTTTCCTCTTCAATCGCGAAGACGTAGGTATATCTTTTAGGTTTCGCGCCAGCAAATTCGGGTGAGATACCAGTTTCCCTGCATAGCTGATCCGCATCTTTTGTAATTCGTCTTTGACAGTTAGGATGTTAAGGTCCTTATGTATATTTTTGTTTTTTACGAACCAGGGTGCTCCTGTAATAATTCTGAGAATTTTTGACTGTGTTCGTTGGATAATGTCGATATTCGAATTTGAGGTTGATTGCCATAATTGACACCCATACGACCGAATTGGTTTAATTATTGTGTGATACAGGAGAAGTTTGTATTCTAGGTCAATAGTTGAATATTTCCCCATCAACCAGTGCATCTTATCAATTTTTAATTTGATATGATCTCTTTTCATTTCAATATGTTTTCGCCAAGTTAATCGTCGATCTAGATGGACGCCTAAATATTTTGCTCCATTTGATTGGAGGATTTGTATTCCGTTCATTGTGACAGGCGGACAAGTAAGCTTATTTAAAGTGAATGTTACGTGGGTCGATTTCTCTTCATTAACCTTTATCCTCCATTTCTTTAGCCCTATTTCGATATCATAAATATGTTGTTGCAGAATTTCGAACGCCGTTTGTGGGTTTTTATGGCTACATATGATTGCCGTATCATCTGCGAAAGTAGACGTCAGAGTTTGCGAAGACGTTGGTAGATCTGAAGTGAAAATTAAATATAACGTTGGGCCAAGCACACTACCTTGTGGTACTCCAGCCAGAATGTTTTTCTCGTTTGGTTTAGAGGTGTTGTATTTGACATAATATCTGCGATTTGTCAAATACGACTTCATGAGTTGGTAAATTTCTGGCAATTTAAGATTAATTTTATGCAGCAGACCCTCGTGCCAAACTTTATCGAATGCTTGGGCAACATCCAAGAATACGGCGGAGCAGTATTTTTTCTCTTCGTATGCTGACCTTATTTCTGTAGCTACTCGGTGCACTTGCTCAATGGTTCCGTGTTCGGCTCTGAAACCAAACTGATGACTAGGGATGATATTTCGTAGTTCCGGTTTAATATTTTTGATAATAGTTTTTTCGAATACTTTCGAAACGATTGGTAGTAGGCTTATTGGTCTATATGACGAGATTTTGGTAGGATCCTTGCCAGGCTTTGGGATCATTTTTATAGTTAATCATTTCCAGCACTCAGGGATATATCCTGATTCGTAAATTGAATTAAATATTTGAGCCAGTCGACCAAAGGCACACTCAGGCAGTTGTTTAAGCATTTCACCTGTAATTGGATCATACCCAGGGGCTTTGTTTAATTGAATTTGATGTGCGATACTAAACTTTACCAGTGTTTGTTTTTTAGCCTACTTTAATGAACTTCGTACAGTGACAGGTGGGATATCTTACACATCATGTGGAAGGTAATAGCTGATATTAGTCAAAAATTTTAACCATCTGTTTCAATGCGTTTTGTGACCACAGCTGAATTGCGTATAGCAAGTCCTAAGCCCAAGTACCCGTTCACCATTGACCCAAGGTTCTTAGACTAGGCGAATGTAATGGAGGCTAATCTACCGGAACCTCAACATTAGGTTTGCTCCTTTATTTTAACCTCCACCACAGTTGCATCAGACTCCTCTGATTCTCCAGGGATCCACAAAGTTACCCCATCCAAGTGACCACCTCCGAGTCTGTAAAGAGTGTTCTACCTCCTCACCCATATCGTCACTGATACGAGTAGTATGTCATCCTCAAATTTCTTATAAAAATTGCGTGTGACTACGCTGAAACCATAGCTAATTAAACCATTAGTTCTCACAGCCACCGAATTTTCAAACTTGGCCACGCTCCAGTCGGTGTCAGTAGTTCAGGATCGCACCACTTATAGCATTGTCAGAATTTCTTCCGGGTCGCTAGCATCAGACGTGACTTCATTTAGGCTCTCTACAGCCTTTTTGTAATTGGTCAATGTCCGTTGGTCAGCACATGTCAACTTGACACGATTCCAGTGCAAGGCAAACCGGGCGAATCCAAGGGTTACTCTCATAATCGTCGCATAAGTGCTCTTTCACCACCTCATTCAACTTTCCTAGCTCATTTCCTACTTTTATAAGTTGGTACGAGGACTGTCCTTGCTTGTGCTCATGACCCTAGAGATTGCATTCGAGAAACCAGGGGGGCTATTTGGGAATTTGATTCGATAACGAGAGTACAAGATTCATATTGGATTTTAAATAAGAATCGTTCGAATCACATTCAAATCAAATATGAATCTTGTACTCTCGTTATCGAATCGAATTCCCAAATAGCCCCCCAGCCTTGTTCGTGCTTGTGTCCCGTTTTTTCGGTACGCCTTAAGTGCCCGGTCATAGAGACCAGACCTAAAGGCCGAAATTCCACCAATATGCCAATTGTCTAGAAGATCGAACTAGAAGATCGAACGACAAATTTTACACTAAGTGGTTTGTTTAAAATGGATCTAAATGAACTAAAATCCGCATTAATAAAGGCTGGCCTAAAATCACTAAATGCCATAAAAACTCTACTGATTAGAAATAAACGGTACGATGATCACACGGTATATTTGTTGGCCTTGACTTTTGTGTCGAGTGTTCGCATTTTTTCCCAATTTTTTTGTAAAATTATTGAATTTTAATATGGATTTATAATTGACCAACTGGTCTGTCTACGTAAGTTTAACAATAATTGAAGCTAAAAAAAACGTCTAACACGTCAGCAGAGAGGAACAAGGAACAAGCAAAAAACATTATCGTCTATTGCGTTATTCTACTGGTAGGATTTTACAAAATAATGTTGATAACCTCAGGATACAAATTATATAACTCTATGAGACAAACCTGCGTGTATGAATATACGGGATCCACGACAAACCAACCCACCACGACCCACAAAGAAAAGCTTTAATTAATTGGATTTTTTATGAACGGCACATCATATTATAAATGAGCTTATAAGCTCAATATTTAGTGTGTAGATCATTACAAAATTATATTGTAAATAAATAAATAAAAATATTTAATCAAAGTTAGAAAACGCAATTGCAATGGCGAACATGAGGCAAACTCGTCTGACTGCCCTAAAAAATTGAAGTTTTTAACAAGCCAGTGACATTAATCTCGTATGAAAAATTCGACCGACATGCGTATGAAAAATTCGACCGACAAACCCCCACCTGACATTGCCGATCTGACCAAATATCCAGTGTTAAGTGAGCCAAGTCATTTGAAGGTACAACGAAACGCGGTATCAAAAAATCACCCACTAGCCACACCAAGTATCAATAATGGTCAACAACACAAGGAAATCTTAGGTAACATTTTTACAAAAAGTACTAACAATAATATAAACATAAACAATAATACATTAAATACATAACGGTAGGGATAATAATTTATTATCGTTAGGCAAGATCAATAAATTGAATGATATTCTTTTAAATTTATCAAATTGTAAAACCCGGTTTGAACAATTTCACTTAAGCATGAATTTAACTGTTGAATATCTTTATGGTAAATAATAACCCAAGCCAAAACAGAACAATTTTAAAAATGCAACCCAATATACAATTCAACGGGAAATTGATAAACAAATAAAACTTGTCAATGAAATTGTAATACACGCAAGAAACGAAGCGATAAATTTATCACTTTAACTGACGATATTAACTTTTAAAAAACGACAAGGAACCGCCTCAGACGGCAATGGAACAATTTTCAAGATCCCTCAACAAAATATAATATCAAAATTTTAAATAGGGTGTTTGCAAATGCAATTAAGAAGCTTGTTATAGCCAATTGGAATGACATCCTGTCAAAAATTAACCAACGAACGCACGATAGAAGCAAAGGTCACATATGGAAACTCAGTAAGGCGTTAAGAAGAAAAAGGACACATATTATTCCTTAGTTAGAACCTGTTGAATTAAAATTTATCACAGATGAAGAAAAGACCAAACTAATTGGAAGGACTTTATTTAATTCTCATAGAAATTTAACTATAACACAAACAGTTCCACAACTGAGAATATTTATCAGACCATCGTAAATTTTAATGATACACTAAATATATACTAGTCTCGCAGAAATAAGATCCTAAAATATCTGAGGACAAAAAAATCCCCTGGGCTTAACGAGATTACTAACGTTGTAATAAAACAATTTACAAAGAAATTGATTGTTAGTTTATATCTATAATGCGTGCCTGAAATTTTCTTATTTTCCTAAAGACCCAGCAAACCCTACTAGCTTAAGACCCATAAGTCTTCTTAACGGCCTCACCAAGCGTTTTCAGTGTGTCATTCGGACCCGAATCCAAACTCATATTTCCGATGAACAATCTGCTCGTAAAATATTTCTAGACTATCAGTTTGGAGTTAGACATGGCCACTCCTGCACACATCAACTAAGCCGATTAATAGAATTAGTAAAAACGAATTTTACAGAAAAGGTATGATTCTTTTGGATATTTATAAAGCTTTTGATACTGTGTAGCATGAAGTTTTGATTTTCAAATTAATAAGCAAGGAGTTTCCTATTAAAATAATAGGGATAATCCAGAGCTTCCTCGATCAAAGAAAATTTCAAGTTCATGATCAAAGGGCAACATCCAATTGGTATGAGATAGCGCCAGGGGTACCACAGGGATCAGTACTCAGTCCAGATCTCTATTCAATATATACAGGTTGTATCCTATAATTCTTCCAAATTGCTTGCTAACTACTTTTGCCGATAATACAGCAACACTATCCTCCAATATTTACCATAATCATATCACAAATACGCCCGAGGACTCATCTAATATCATAAATGGTTATTTTGATAATTGGCGGAGAGCACCTAAATACTTATCCAGCAGAAGACTTAACCTGAATGGATCATTAATAACCTGGGAAAAAAAGGTAAAATATCTCGGTATAAATATCTAGATAATACGCTGGTCTTCAAAACACATATTGAAGACAAAAATAAACTATCTCAAAAGCTCGTTAAAGTGCTTATAGAGAAAATCATATTTACATAGATCAAAAAATTATTAATTTAGTAGTAAATTATTCTACCAACTTTATACTGTATGGTTGTCCTAGATGGACCAAACAGCAAAATTACCCAAAAAAAAAAATCTGAAAATGATTTAAGATAAACCAAGGCACTTCCATACGAAAACCTTACATTTGGTCTCGGGTACTACCATGATTAGAGATTCAATTGCTTCTCGTAAATACAAATATATAACTCTAAATTGCCAATCAAATTAAAATATAATAAATATAAAGATTTATTATCCAGAAGCTGAATAATTGGATAAAGAAATATTACAAAAATTAGTTAATCTCTTAAATCAAATTGTCGAAGCAAGTTCAGAGTGGTGAAGATATCAGTCGTCTCGTCAGGAATTATAAAAAAGATAGCGAGGATCGGAAAACAAGGAAATACCTCGAAGAAAAACTAACAGCAGCTCATGCCCTTTACAAAAAATATTATGATACCGACATATGATAACAAATTTACCGGCAGTGTATTTAAAGTTGCGTTACTTCACCGAACCGCAGCAAGTTCGTAGAAATTATGACATCTTGCTGGATGATATTCATAAACGATTAGAAGAACAAAAACGTCCATCGTCTGGCCGTGAGGTTGCTCCGAGCCGCAGTCAACATGAAAGTAATAGCTAGTTGAATCCAAGAAACAGGTGGTGGAAGCTTTTATCTTAATAAACTTAACTAAGCAACTACCAACAACGTCAGTAAAGGGTCTTAACAAAACAACTTGAGAAGATCTGACACTGTCTGATCAAAATTTTGACTTTAAGAAATCGCCGTACCAACCAATTGCTCAGAAAACTGAGTTAGGATGGATTCTCCTGGGTGTCACGACAAAATCAGGATTAACGTCAAATTCACTATCTCTGGTAGAACAAAACAACCTAGAGACGTACAGCTGCGTCAATTCTAGGAAATTGAAGAGCTACCCAAGGGAAAGTCATACTCAGAAGAAGAAGAGATGAGTGAGCAACACTACGAAATTACTCACAGAAGACTACCAGAAGGTCGATATGAGGTTACTATACCATTGAAGGATGAATTGGAAATAGGAGACTCAAGGAAAAGTGGGGTTTCAAGATAAAATCCGAGTAGAAAGAAGATTAGAAAGGAATCCACAATTAAAACAAGAATACCATAACTTATGAATGAATACATAAAGCTAGGACATATGGTTCCAGTCAATTCAGAAGATGCCAAAGGGCAAATATGTTACCTATCTCACCATGCTGTGGTCAACCAGTCAAATACAACAACCAAGGTGAGGATAGTCTTTGATGCATCAATGAAGACAATAAACGGGATCAGTTTCAACGATATCCAGCTAGTAGGTCCAACAATACAACAAGATTTGTACTCTGTTATAACAAAACGGAGGAAATACAAATACGTATACATCGCAGATATTGAGAAAATGTACAGGCAAATCCTGGTAACAACAAAACAGAACTTACAAAGGATACTATAGACAGCTGACCCAAACCAGCTAATTAAAGAGTACAAGTTACGAACAGTCACGTATGGTACATCGTCCGCTCCATATTTGGTCACAAGAAATCTAAAACAACTTGCCATAGACGACCAGAATAGTTATCCAATTACTGCTGAAATTCTGTTGAAGGATTTCTATGTTGACTGGTGCAGAAACCATAGAACATGCAGTAAAATGTCAGCAACAGTTAAGAAAAACGCTTAATAATGGAGGTTTTAATCTGAGAAAATGAGCATCGAACAACAGAACCATAATGGAGGGTATTCCTGAAAAACAAAGGGAGTCAAAAACCACACTCATGAATAAGGACCATGAATCCATAAAAACGTTAGAGATATTGTGGAATCCCTAACGAGATGAATTTGAGATCCAGGTCAACATGGAACCCATGAGGTATCCAAAATATTCGATCCATTAGGATGGTTTTCCCCAACAATTATTATAGGAAATCTATTGTTTCAGCAGACTTGGATAAGAGGACTATCATGGGATGAAGAACTACCTGAGGAAATGAAGAAAAAATGGATTCAATATAAAAATACGTTCAGCGAGCTGCAAAAAATTAAGATTCCACGATGGGCTCATACCAAGGACAAGTGCGAAAATTTAGAGCTGCATGGGTTTTGTGATGCATCGGAATTAGCTTACGCTGAAGTAGTTTACTGCAAGGTGAAAGATGCAGGAGAATCAACAATTACACTTATGCCCGGGAAAAATAAGGTGGCCCCAATAAGTCAGAAAATAAGTCTTTCAAAATTAGAACTTTGTGGGGCAGTACTGTTAGCGAAACTACTGATACAAATTTCAGAGGCCATGGGGATTCCAAACGTTAAATTCAAGCTAGTAAGTGGAAAACGTAAGTCGTAGCAAATAGAACATCGCAGATTCATGCTATCCTCGGCCCTGCACAATGGAACCATGTAAAATCAAAAGAAAATCCCGCCGATTGTGCAACTCGTGGCGTAGATCCTAATAAGCTGGGTGATACTAAATTACGGCCCGGTTTGGCTTAGGAGTAGTATCGAGCCATCATCAAGTAACGTAATAACGGAGACTGAGTTTGAAAAAAAAACGGTAAGATACTCTTCGGCAGCATAAGCACAACTACAACAGAACCAGAAATATTAGATAAGTTTTCCTCTCTCACAAAAACAATTCGAGTATTCGCATATATTTGGCGTTTATATTGGAATAGCCACCATAAAGGTGAAAAACGGAAGGGGGCGCTAACAGTTAAAGAGTTAGAAGCAGCTAAAATAAGGATTGTGAAGATGGCACAAGCTTCTTCATTTAAGGACGATATAAGAAAATTAAAGGAAAAAGGGTCAGTGGACTCCATGTGTAAGATTCTCTCCTTACATCCATTTCTGGACACGAACGTAGTACTTCGAGTAGGAAGACGATTACAACATTCAATTTTGAATGCCAGAAGTGTTTTTGGTTAAATGCTAAAAGAGCAACTCAACTGATGGGAAGCCTACCGCCTCCAAGAGGGGCCCATCAATTTTCGAAAGTCCATTTGCAATCTATTCATCATTCATCCGATATTTTAAACGTAATAACAAACCAAGGGATCCAATGGCATTTCATTCCCCCAGGCTCTCCACATTTCGGCGGTATATGGGAAGAAGGAGTGAAATCGGTAAAGCAGCACTTGAAGAAGGCCGCAGCATCTGTACTACTAACATATGAGAAATTAACAACTCTGTTGTGCCAGGTTGAAGCAACATCAAATTCTAGACCGCTATATCCATTATCAGAGGATCCTAACGAACTTGAATGTTTAACATCCGGGCATTTCTTAATTGGCGATTCCATGTTCGCCCCGCCTGATGTTGAAACCATTTACATGTATCAAAATCTATTGACAAGATGGCAGCAAATCAAGTGAATGCATGAAGACTTCTGGAAAATGTGGAGCAAAAATTACCTCTATACTATGCAGCACCGAATGAAATGGACAAAACTACAACCAAATATAAAGGAAAACCATTTAGTTCTTATAAGAGACGAAATATTGTCACCCACCAAGTGGCTAATGGGATGAGTATTAGAACCTCACCCAGGACATGACAAATTAACGAGAGTATACTCAAAAGTTCCATAGCTAGGATCAGCCTCTTACCAACACACCACACCATTGAGTCAGAAGCCGAACCAATTATTGAAGATTCAAAAGTGCAACAGTTTATAACAAACAACAAGTCGACGGAAGGTTCATCCCAACTAAAAGGAGAACACGATGTCAATCTTGCAGTTTTAATTATAATCATAGCATTAATTATTAGGCGTCTGTTTTTATTATGAATTCTCAACATTTTTAAATTCGAAATAATTTTTTTCTTTAAAAATGTTTCTGTTTTAAAAATGTTGCTATAAAAATACTCGGATCGAATATATTTTATGGCAACATTTTATAGTGGTTTTTGCTGTATAGTGACTTAAAACCATCTGCAAAATTTTGTTGGGATATATATATATTTTCTTGTCTCTCATGTGCAAAAAGTCAATATTATATCTTTCTCATTTTGCAGAAGAAAAATGTTGGTCGCATGTAAATGCCCATATAAGCATCACTCGTCAAAACCCAATACATTTCTCTCTAAATATATATCAAATAAATATGCCCATCGCAATCCCAACATCAACTTGACTGACTGAAGTTGAGTCAGGCCAATAAATTGAAACACTTTCAAAATCATCGATCCCTAGCCTTTGCAAGTAAAATATTCATATGAACGTAAAATGTTTCATGCAAAATTCTAATATTCAGAAGTCTCCGAAAAAAATAATTTCTAAAAGTGATTTTCACCTCGCAGTTAAAACTGTAAAGCCGGAATTCCATTACTGCAGCTTTTTTTTGTGCAGAAAACCAGAAGGAGATAATATCAAAAATCCGACAAAGACAGACTATCTTTATTTTATAGCGAAATTTTAAGGGGAATATTTGACAACTACGAAATTATAACCAAAATTAGTTAAAAAATGAAAATTATTGTTAAATCAATTTTATTTGTACTTCTAAAGTACTAAAACATCTAAATATTATTTTTAGGCATCATTTTATTACGTTTTTTAATTATTTCCTTTCAATAATTGAAAACTAAGAAAACGCCTTCCTATAAAAAAGTAGGGGAATTTTTGACCGCGTTTGTAACATAACCTAAATAATATCTCATTATTAAAATTATGTAATACTAGCTGAGTTACCCGGCGTTGCACGGGAGGTATATATTTCAAATATCTTGATTGTTATGCAAGAATTCTCTCTTTACATCGCTGTAGTTGCAATCACATATGAAAAGAAAATTATAAGTAGCTGTATTCAGTAACGGGTGCCTACGTTAATGCATCCAGGCGAAATTTTGTAATGATATTATTGGACATCCTGTTTGTGGGGATAGTTAATTAATTTTGGTTTGATATTTGTTACCAGATGCCAAATAATTATACTCCATTTTTACAAACCTTCAACCAGATCAAAGTTAATAATAAATATAAAGATATTTTAGTTAATAATTTTTATTATAAAGCCTTTTCATAAACAATATTTTTGGTTTTTCCATTTGGTGTGTAAATAAATAAATTTTTTGGCATTCCCACTCTGGAGCAAGCAACATACAGTTGGTCATGTGAAAAGCATGAATTTTCCAAAATAAAGCCAGCTATTTTCAATGATTGCCCCTGGGCTTTGTTGATTGTCATTGCAAAAGCAAGTCTAATGGGAATTGTAGTCGCTTGAATTCAAACGGCAAATCGGTGGGAATCATAGGAATGCGCGGAATTAGCACATCTTCTCCTTTACTTTTACCGGTAATAATCGTTGCTTCAATCACATTCGGCATCAATTTCTTCACACAAAGCCGTGTTCCGGTGCACAATTTCTTTGGATCTAAATTTGGGAGCAGTATTATTGGTGAACTCTCTTTTAAAATTAGTATGTGTGGTGGAATACCAGGTGGCTCCAAAGAATTAAGAAACTATTGGATAATTGACGGATTGATTCACATCAGTAACCGTGTCGGTAGATTTGTATTTCATTAGTGGCCCGGGTAGTTCCGATTGAATTTCATTATTTAATTTATTAATGCCGTCATTTTTGGGACCTAAAGATTGTTTTAAATTTAAATTAATAAAATTAATTTGAATAATTAAATCAATTATAGTAGAGGTATGATTTGTGTATAACAATCGCATGCTAGATTTCCTTTTTGGTGTCTAAATTTTTTCGACTAAGGCGCTATTTAGGAACATTTAAATAATTGTATCTATACATACATGTAAAAATGAATTCTTGATCCAGAGCAGACTTCAGGATTGGAGCATGTCACTAATTTCATATAACCCCTTTCCTAAAGTCATTCCCTTCAAAAAATCTTAAAAAAATTGAAATTTTCGAAAAAATTTGTACCACAGCCCCTTGACCTCGAGGTCCAGCCCCTTCAAAAGTATCGTGGTCTTGGTCCTGAACATGCAACATATACATGGTAAAAATTTCATGACGATCGGTAAAGCGGCTAAGGCGTTATTTCAGAACAATCAAATAATTGTATCTTTACATGTAAAAATGAATTTTTGATCCAGGGGCGGACCCCCGAATTCGAACATGTCTCTTATTTCATATAACCCCTTTCCAAAACTCAATCTCGTAAAAAAATTTAATTTTTTGAAAAAATTTGTACCATGGCTCCTAGACCCCGGGGTCCAGCCCCTTTCACAATATCGTAAGATTGGTCTTGAACATGCATCATTTCCATGGTAAACATTTCATGGCGATCGGTTGAGCGACTGAGAAGTCATTTTGGAATAATCAAATATTTGTATCTATACAAGTAAAAATTAATTTTTGATCCAGAGCTGGGCCCCTCGGATTCGAACATGTCAGTAATTTCATATAACCAGCCTCATAAACTCATTTTCGTGGAAAAATTTAAAGAAAATTAAAATTTTAGAAAAAAATTGTACCGCAGCCCCTAGACCCCGGGGTCCAGCCCCTTCTAAAATATCGTAAGGTTGGTTCTGGATATGCAACTTGTACATGGTAAACATTTCATGGCGATCGGTTGAGCGACTGAGAAGTCATTTTGGAATAATCAAATATTTGTATCTATACATGTAAAAATTAATTTTTGATCCAGGGCTGGGTCCCTCGGATTCGAACATGTCAGTAATTTCATATAACCAGCCCAGTAAACTCATTTTCGTGGAAAAATTTAAAGAAAATTAAAATTTTTGAAAAAATTTGTACCATGGCCCCTAGACCCCGGGGTCCAGCCCCTTCCAAAATATCATAAGGTTGGTTCTAGATATGCAACTTGTACATGGTAAAAATTTCATGGCATATATTTATATAAAACAAAAGGTAGGTTGCAATTTCAGGAAAAACGGGAAATAATCATCGATCACCAAAACATGCTTACTCTCCTTACCAAAAACAACAAGCAAATATAGCAAGCAAAACACAACAACAGAATTAAAAACCTGTTTATCGCGCAAACAATATTTGAATAAGCCTACAGGAAAACTCTAGTATTTTACACCTTTATGTGTTGTAACCTACTTGCTAAAATACACATATTTATATAATTAAAATTTATTTGAAAAAAAAAATGTTTTAAAACAATGAAAAACACTTATCTTATGCATCCTTTGGAATGAAACAGTTGTGCGTATGATGCATTCAAGCAACGGTATCAAAATATATATAAACAAAAATTGTTACGTACATATTCTACACTATTGCAAGCGCACCATACACAAATTATATAACTGCACAGTATATACAACTTTTCACTTCACTTATTAAAATTACACAAATTATTATTGATATTATTATTTATTTATCACACACATATTATTTATTTATTAGTTAATTAAATTAAATTAAATTATTTATTTATTTCAAGAGACAAAAACACGTCTTTCTTCATCAACGATCAATCGCCAACCATGTTATAACAAGAACACCAACACGCTATTACTACAATAGAGTTATACTACACAGAGTAGAAATGTTTTTTCCCCCATATAAAGAAGCATATAATATTTGCTATTTCATTTGAGGCACGTTGGTGAAGGATGGTTATATAAAAAAGCATATGGCTTACTCATATTTCAAAACGAAAAACCCCAAATCAGATGTTTATTTATGTGCGCAGTGACAACCTATGATGACGACTTAATTTAGTGATTTTAAAATTATTAATTAAAATAATAAAAATATTATAAAATATTTAGTTGGTTTATATAGTAGTGTGTGGTGTGCATTATTTGATAAAAAAAATTATAAACTTGTTATTGAAATGAAGTGTATTGTCAAAAATTGTAAAAATACGCATAAAAGATTTCAAAAAGGCGTATCTTACCATCAGTAAGTTTACTAAGTGTTTATATAAAATAAAATGTAAATTATGTTAAGAAAAAAGTGATTTGTGATAAATTTATCCATTATTTAATTTATAAATCAGAGAAAATTAAGTAAATAATTTTGATTTCGGTGTGGGGTTTTTCATTTTGTGTGTGTGTTTGTAAACATATGTTATATTACCAGTGTCGCATTTCTCTTATTACTACGTACATATTCTACGTGTTTTTCTTTTCATAATTATTTTTTATTTTGGAATATTATAAGTATAATTTTTTATCGAAAATAAAAACAATTAATGCGTACTATATTCGAATAAAAATAATTGTGAATTTGAGAAGTTTTAAATTTCAATCGAGCAAATTCTAAATACGACCCGTTGATTTATATGCTTTCTCTTTTACCCTCCGAATTTGACTCACTTGACAGCTGCTATCATTCACTCTGTAGTATTTAACTTTATGATTACTACACGATATTTACGCGCCGCTAGAGGATCATGTTGCAACTAGTTTTTTTATTAAATATGTCACAAAATCACTAATTATATAAAACTTTTGTTTGTGAATAATAATTTTATAATGGTTGTTAAATAGTACATATACTCATAATTCTAGACAAAATTAAACTAAGTTAAGTTAGCACAGTAAAATGAATAAAATTATCGCGAAAAATGCACATGTCAACAAAATGTGTATTATCGAAGTTTATTGAAAATCCGCTAGATGTAATCCGAATAGAATGAGCCGTTCCACACGGGATGTCAAATGAAGCACTGCTTCAGGCTTCAAAATAAGTCGGAATAGATTTTTTATTCTTAGTAGTTTAAAATCTTATTTTTTTTGTATTGGTTTATTCTGCTCTCTCGAAAATTTTTTATTTCTAATCAATTAAAGGGTTTCAATTTTTATATTGTCTAGGGCATTTACATTTATTTTTTGCATGGTCAATAATTTTATAAATGATGAATAAAACGTTAGCGTTTAGAGAATTGGGCCACAGCAGTTTTATTTGTATTTCATGAAAACAGGGTACGGAAAACTCACGACGAGATTCTTCGATTACTATAACATTGAAAAAGGGAAAAAAACACATTTTTAAATTCACTTTTCAAATTTTATTTATGTTTTTCTGCGATACAATATAGGTATGTGTTTTTAAGTATCTTAAAATCTAAAATATTTTTGGTTTTTTTTTTGTTATAGTAGTTTACTATCAAGGTAAAATTCAATTATTTATATTCATAATATAATATGTTATAATATTTGTTTAAAATTAAAAATTGTATATATATTTTATAATTTATATTAAAATAAAAAAAAAAAAAGTTAAAAATATAATTCAATAAATTATTATATTTAATAATAAATTCAGTAATAATTTCCATTCAATACAATTATAATCATATATTGTCGTAATTTTATTTTTCGAGTAAATGTCTTTTTTTAATTATTATTTTATTTATTTTTATAATTAATTTTTGTATACATGTTTAATTTATTGTTTTATTGTTCTATTTTCACTGTACCTATTTTATGTGTGTGTCTGTGTTTTGTTTTTGTAATATATTGTTTGTAATCAGCTAGGTAAAGCTTAAAATAATTATATCTTTAAGTTTTTGTTTTAAATATATAAATTACTCTTAAATATGAATGATTATGAATAATATAATTTATTTATTATATACGAACACAAAATACTAATGAAATGTTTTTTTAGAGGTTTTCAATTAATTAAAAGCGAAATAATAATTGATTGTCATTTACGCTAATTTTAATAAATTAAAATATTCATTTTGTTAAATTTGCAAACTAATATGTATTTCATAAGCAATTTGAGATATGTCAAATCTTTCACCAGTATATATATATATATAACGAGATTTATAAAATGAATATATTTTTTTAAACGATTTATATATTGTGTATTGCTTTAATATTGCAGAATAAAATAATATAAATAGTTTAAAACTAAATTATTATTGGTGTAATGCATCCCATCTATTTATTTATTTTGCAGCTTTATATTTTATGTTTTGTAAGTAGAGTGTCTGGATATATATATTCTATATAATTTTTAAAGGCAAATATATTACGTATTCTTTTAATTATGAATATAATTTATTGTATTCTTTTGCTTTTTATTTATTTTTATAATTTTTAATAATATTATTAAAACATATTTTGATTCGAAAATTAAGACAAGTTTGTAACAGCAATCGCAATATTTATAATTTTTCTTATGTTTGCAAATCAGATGAGGGCAAAATTTTGTAAATGTAAACATTTTTAGAAAGCACCAATTTCTTTTATTAATTTTAGTTTATCCTATTTTTTGTACTTCTAATATTATTAACGATTTTTTTTTACTAATAACATCATTATAAAATAATAATATCAAGGCATTTAAGGGTATTATTTTAAATATATAAAAATCTCAAAGATTTTTATATATTTTTTTATTATATATAAAGGCATATATTTACCAATAACAAAAACAAATTTTCTTGTATATATATAAACCAAACAATTAACCAAATTTGAAATAGCAATTTTGTTATTTTATAAAATTTCTGTTACAAACGTCCTCTATCTATAAATGCACATTAATTAATATTATTTTTGATTAAATATTATTTTATTTATTATCATTTTATTTGGTATTCTAAAATTTAGCCAAGAGAGGTATTTAATAATATATTTAGGAATGTTTAGTTAAAAACCAAAATAGAAAATATTAAAGCTTTATTTAGATAAATTATTTAATTAGACCAAAACCATTTTTGTAAAAATTATTTTATTTTTGTATGTACAGTTCTGACACTAATTTCAGTCATTCAAATTACCTCATTCCGTTATTTATGTATACATAATTATTATATAATATTAGACAAACAATTTATTTAGAGGGCATGATAGATATAATTTAATGGATTTATTTAAGTATATATATAAAAATATTTATAGTGAAAAGAATGTGTCTTAGAATATTATTTCCATTTCTTTTGAAGTAAAACTCAATTACAATTAGTTTAATTTAAAATTTCATATAAAAATACATAAAAAAAGCAAAAAGCATTTTCTTAAGAAGAATTTTATATTTTTTTATAGTTTAAATCCAATCGTTGTTGTTATATATAATATATTTATAATGGTTGTACATATATAATAATAAGATTTTAATTTAAAAATTATCGTTGTTCACATGAAATGGAATTATTTTTGGAATAACAATAATAATTATTTACAACAAAAATTCATGTAATTAAAAAAGATTGTGTGATCAAATTTTTGGCATTTGGTATTTTCCCTAAAATTTTGTTTTCCTTGTAGATCACATAAATAATTTATAATATGTATATTATAATATATATATACATATTGTAATACATAAAATATAGTATAGAACTATATAAAAAATCTAAAAATTAAATTAAAAAAGCGTAATTAAAACGTTTGGTATAAAATAAATATAAATCTGATGTTTTATATATAATTTATATAATATTGTCATTTGTTTTTAAGTATTTACTTATTAAAATTATTTTATTTTCTTGACGTGAGTAAAATATTATTTGTTAAAAGAGTATTTTTTTTTTTTTGGTTTATGATTAAAAAGATAAAAATTATAACTACGAGTAAAAAAATTTATAGTTCATTTTGGTATTTTCTTTTTTTGTTTTGTTTAAATATCACAAACTTAATGGTTAAAAATTAAAAATTAGTTTAAGTTAAGGAATTCATTAAAGTCTTATATAATAAAATAATTTATTTAAAATAAATCAAATCATCCATTCATCGCAACAATATCAATCTTACATACACATTTTTTTTTTGTTTATCACATTTTGGGTAAAATAAATAAAAAATAATTTCAATAAAAGCGAATATATAGTAATTTAAAAAGAGACCGGAAATTTATTAAGAGATTTTGGTATAGAGAGTGTTGGTTGGCCATATATTTTATATTAAGCCCGGGTGGTTTATTATTTATTTGGCAGATTACTATTATTTTGTTTATTACTTAAGTTATATAACATTAATTCATATTATTGATAATATTCAGACTCATCATTTTGGAAGCTGTATGAATTTTGTATATATTTTTTTTGGCAGCACCGGCCGGTAATAACATATATATTATTTATCAACAAAATAAAACTTTTAAATTTTGAATATATATATTTTTATATATTTTTTTTAATTCAAAAAAAATGCTCAAAAAAATATAATTCAATTAAAAAAAAAAATTATGTATATATAATAAGTATATAATATATATGTAATGTTGTTACAATTTTTATAAATAAATTCGAAAACAAAAGCTTAAAGCCCTCAACGATTTTCTTCAAATATAATATTTTGACCGGGATCAACCTCACGTTTTTCGAGCTTTAATCTTTTTATTTTGTAATACATGTTTTATTATATAAATATATAAGTAACAATTAGTTAAATACAATATTACTAATAATTAAATATATTATTATTATTATATACCAGTAAAAACTGATTTTTGTTTGTTCTACAATCAATTAGAATATTTTAAGACACTTAATTTATAAAGTGTTTGTGTGTTCTTTTGTTTATAGAGATTAATATAATTTTTTTATGTTTAATAAAACAATAAAAAATAATATTAAAAAAATTATTATAAATCTATAATATTCAAAATAAAAAAAATTGATAAACAATGATTAAACAATAATGTTTCTTGTAATATTTGTGATGACTTTTAAATATCCTGTTTGTTAAACATAAATAAATGTCAATTTTTTATAATTTTTTCGATATAAACTTTAAAAAAAAGTTTTTTTAGCTTAAATTATTTTATTAGATTTTTTTTTTTTTTATAAAAATATTTTTTATTTTTATTTTAATAGCAGGCACTCTTTTAAAAACAATTATTTTTTTGATTTTTAAGATGATTTCTTGTTTGCTTAAATTTATAATTTTTTTTATAAATATTAGAAAAATTAAAATTAGATTCTGTTTTTGTATTCTCGTGTGAAAATTTAATAATTTTTGGTTCACCTAAAACGTATTTTATTTTTAAAGTTAAAATATTTTGTGGTTAGATACGAGATTATGGATAATATAATATATATATATAGGATTAAAATTCTCATACATTCAATTCAAAGGGTTTCAGCTTTGTATTTTTTTTTTTAAATTTCGCGAATTCAACTACTTTAAAATTTTTTTTTTTTGATTTAAAATATTAATCAGTCAACATTTAGAATTTAATTTTATATAGAAAGGATTTGATCAACTATTTTTATATACGGGTATATTCACATTTATTTAAATAAATTCAAAAAAGCACTGATTAAATATATTTGTATAGCATTTTAAAAAAAAATATTGAGTTAACAAATCAAGATATTTAAAAATGGTTTTGAATTTTAGACGCGAGATTTGTTTCGTTGTTTATATGATAAATGTATATAATGTAAAAAATAAAGCGAAAAAATCTGTCGAAAACTTGGTGTTTATAATCCTCTTCTCACGGCGCGGTAATAAACATTAATCCTATAAAAGCGAATATAAAAAAAATTCACTCTATCATAATATTATTTTTCAAATATTAGAAGAAGAAACATTATATCACACTATTTATAAAATTAAAGTTTTATCAAAATTATAAAATAAAAAAATTAATTAAATTATCGTGCAAGCAAAATTGTGATTAACATTAAACAATAAATTTAACGAAACAAATCTTTCTTGTTGGCTAAAAAAAGTTATAATTTTAATAAACATTTTTCTGTTGATCAACTTTTTGTTACGTTTTGATTTGATGCCAGTAAGTTTTACAGTTATATTTATTTTAAGAGAAGAGATTAATAGCTCAGGTTTGATTTTATACAATTTTTCCACATATTTTCCGTCCGTAATGCATTGTTTTATTAAAAGCAGAAAAATAGTTAAGACTCGATGAATTAAGGTATAAATTAATTATATAGGAAAGCAAAACAAACATCACAAATTGTCCAATTTCTGCATTATTTCTTACAATTATTATATACAATTATAACATCGATGATTCGTATGAATATTTTGTTGGTGTTATTTGTCTTTAAAGACGTCGATTACCCTCATTTCCAAAACCGACAATTGCTTGTGATTTGGAATTACGGGTTAACGGTTTATGATTTTTGTAATCACCAGCGTGTTGCCATGACCAGCATGAACGGCAAAAGTATCTGTTAAATAGATAAGAGGTAATATTAGTTTTAGTATTTCAGATTAGTTAGGTTACGATTAAGACAGCTATTATTTGCCATAAAAATCTGCTGCAATTAACGTATGTGCTAGGGTTCTTATCTACAAAAGAGAGCCGTTTTGTTCTTTTTTTCTATCAAGTTGTTTTGATTATTTAATTAATTCAAAATTAAATACTTTTTAAAAGTTATGTTTATACAAAACATCTCGGGATACCTCTACAAACGGAATAGGAAAAATTCTATTCTAAGGATGATATGCAAGCGTGTTATTATCCGGAGAGTCGGGATTCCACGACTAACTTAAATTATTTTCCTTATTAATTAAATTATTTTCATCATATAGCCATTTTTGATCTTTTTAACTTTTTACCAAGGAATATTTTTTTAATCATAATTTTTGTAAAATATTATTTGTTTGTATTTTTGTTAAACGATTATAAAAGAGCAAATTAACCAGCGAGCTATTTTACAAATATTATCTTCAGCCGAGCTTTGTTTACGTGTTATAATTTTGGTACTACTCGCTAAACAAAGCGATTCGTTTACAATACGAAAACGATTAACATATTCATACGAAAACGATACGTTTACGAATCCACGGTACTATGATAATTAGACTTTTTTACGATGTTTGCCTATGTTTTAGTGGAAATCGAAAAGAGTACGAATGTTGCGATAAACATAAGTATCGCTTTCCCTGTAACTGAAACGATACGAAATTTGCGATACCATTACGAATCGATATTTTCGTAACGTTAATATCACGAATTTGGCGATACGATTATGAATAATTTATTACGTCTCCATGGACCGAATTAGGGTTTCGTCGAGTTAATCCCTATCGTTTCCATGCTAAATATGTTTTGACAGTTTCGTGAATATTTTAACCCGTGTTTATTTTAAATATATTTTTTCTTTATAATAATACTATATATATTTTCTGAATACTATAATTTTTCTTTTGATAGATAGAATCTCATTTAACCCAACTACTTTCGTCGAGTTAAGGAGGATTAAGAAATTTAACGAAAACTCTAAATGCGACTCGTTTCCATGATGAGATAATCCGAGATAATCCCGGTTATTTTATTCATTAAAATTCAATATATTTCGACTGTAGTTGGGTCGAAATTATCAAAATCAAATATTTCTTCATGCTGGATGCCATTTTGAATGAATCGGACGGATCGTGATGTATGTGGAATGATATCTTTATCAAATTGGCACGCAATAGATTCAGAACAATTTTTTTTATTTCCCGTTGTCGTTTACCCATTTTAATTAACGAAACCAATTAATTTTTTTTAGTTGTTTCACTTACTTGCAACTTTTAAATAATTGTATTCAATAAAACAACTTAAATACAAGAATAAATTATCTATTATTAACAAAAATTTAATAAAAGCTTTTGTAACCAAGGCACTTAATTTATGAAAATGGCGTCGTTTGTTAAAAATTAAATGCAAGTTTTACTTTACTTAGATCACCTCAACATATTAAAACAAGATGAAGCGAATGGTGATTTTTTTATATTTCTCTCTCGTCACTTGTAGTTGAATTTTTATTGTGTATTGTATGTTATGTATAAATGTACGTACAATTTCTTCGTATTTGTAAAAAATCGTATCGTTTACGTATCGGCAACGTACCGTTTTTTACGATACGCTTTTGTTTAGCGGGTAGTTGAACATTTTACTTTGATCGAATTTTTCTTGTTTTCGGAATCTACATAGTTTTCTGACATAAAAAAAAATCGGTATATTTTTGACATTTTTTACCCCGACTTCGATTCAGTAAAATATCCCAATTTTTTTTATTACATGAGTGAACGCGTTTATTTTTGGCTTGGCATATAAATTTGACAGTTCAGTATTTTAAACATCAATTTCCTTTAGACGTGAATTTAATATAAAAGTGATATATTTCCTAAACAACGTGTTATTTAAATTTCAGACTCATACAAAGATTTTTAAATTTTTTGTCGTTTTTTCCAAAACAAAACACAGTTGTCAAAAAAAAAACCCGAAAAAATCGAAAGCAAAGTGGAGTTAAAAATATACCGATTTATAGGGTGTGCTCGGTTTGTAGCTAAAAAATACTCGGATATTTTTATCCTTTTGTACATGAGGGAACACTAGGAACATTAACCACGGGTGAAGGCTAGTATAACTCGTCCTATTTTCGTTTAAATTATTTATTAATAAATTTTAAGGTCGGGTATCAATTTCGATTTTCAATATTATCCGGTAATTACTATTCACTGTCGCTTAGTTCTCGTATTTTTAATATAATAATATAATGGAATCTTATAATGGATTTTGGGTTGATCGAGAAAAGTTTAAGTCCTGAGGAATCAGTGTTGAATATTATGTTCGCGGACTAAATCCTAAACAAGTTAAGTATAGCATTCAAAAATCAATTCACCATACCACCAAGACTCTTATTTTCGAGAAAAGTTCATCCAGCTTAGAAACACGTCCAAGATATACTAATTCAAGAAGTTCTCGACACACATACAGAAAAAGATCTGATCCTGCTCAATGGAAAATTTCATTCTCTGAGCGGGAAAGCAGACAAAGTGACCAGAATGTCCAAGATTTCATAATGAAAATGGAAGAGTACGCATATCAAGAAGGAATTCCGAAGCAAGAATTGATTGATAGGTCGGATAAATGATATTATACTTTTATACGCAAAAACAAGGAGCGCGATCAACATAAAACATTTTCGATCGATAGAAAAATTGAGACGGATGTGTGACAATTACGAAAAAATCTGGAATACCTCTGGTTTCGACCCTCGTCGCCTAATTAAGTCACTCAACAGAAGACTGCGAGCAGTGGCCGCTTTTACACTCAGAAAAAAATATGATAAATACATGATTGCATTTACCATAATATCATCATAATATCATCATGATGATCACTCAAAAAAAAAATTTTGAGTGATCACCATTGCTATGATGAAGAAGATCAAGAAGAATGATCAAGAATATCATAGTATGATAAAATCAATCATTTAAATAATTGTATTTAACATACAATGATGATATTATGGTAAATGCAATCATGTATTTATCATATTTTTTCCCGAGTGTATAGGAAAAACTATCGATAAAAATGAATCTGATGAAGAAGATTGCACCGAAAATATACACTTGTGCGAAGTTAGTGCATTAAATCGGCAACGTAATTTGCTGGAATTGTAAAGATCTTGGTTACAAATTCCAGGCTTGTAAATTGGAGAAAACTCACCAGTTTTATGACGGTTGTGGAATGGCGGGGATGGACAAACAAATTGCAAATTGCAGGAGGTGCCAGAAAAAACGTGTTCAGGGATATGTACATCCCATTACTAAATGTAAATCCAAAATCCGCAAACAAGCAGAACATAGGTAGGATAGCATCTAATTCGGCACCATCTTGTGTAAAAATTAAAATGCGGCCTGACGCAGAAGCGAGCCGAACTACAGTTCAACCGCAGATTTTATAGATGAAAAAAAAATCAATACATCAACCACAAAATTCATATTAAGATTTCCGGATGAAAACAAAAGTTAATACCTAAACACCACTAAATTTACAAATTAAATATAGTAAGGGTGCTTTCCCCAATTTTAAGTAAGCAAATTATTTTTGAGTTTGATATTTTTTATCGATAAAATGTGTATTTGGCTTCTATCCATGGGACTCGATTCTATGTCGGTGATAATGATAATGAAAAAAAGATTTCCTTTAAATTTTCATTTTATGTTTATCAGTTCAAATTATTATTTATTCAGCAAATGCAATTGACACTTGAACACCTGTGCTCTCGCGGAAAAAATTATTACTATGAAAAAGAGTTTAGTCGAGCTTTTCTATGAATTATCTATGAAAAGTGATATTGGAAAGTTTAATATTATTTGTATATAGCATTAAAATATAAAAACTACAAATTTATTTACAATTAATATTAAAATTATCAATTTAAAAATGGAAAAAGTGTCTCGGGTGTATCTGAAGCAAACTTCATTTTTTTCCACTGTGGCATTCTGGTAATTCGCTGACAATAGGGAATTGGGGAAAGATTTTATATGTAATTTGTATTTTAAATTTTTTTTCTGGCATACTGAGGTAAAAGTCTAGTGATAATTTTTTGGAAAACAAAATAAAATTGTGAATCATTTTTCCTGGAAAAATTATTCCCAATTTATAAATATTTGCATCAAACTTTACTTCTTAGTAGGCCAGAAAAAAATATTTGAACTGAAATTACATATAAAATCTTTCCTCAATTCCCTATTCCCAGGGAATTACCAGAATAGTGCCACTGGTAGCGTTTTCTATACTTTCCCTAGTCTCAATTCCTTGTACAAAATGAAAAAAATTAATTAATTAAAACATTTTAAGCAAGATGTCGGAGCAAATTGTTAATTATTTTCAGTTCAGTGTTTGCTTTCGATTTATTTGGTTCTTCCAAAGACTAGAGCAAACTCTTAAATAAGCGATACTCGTAAATGAAGGTTGGAAGAACATTTCACTTGATTACCTATTTAAAAGTTTTATCTGACTCCATGTCCAGTAGTTTGTAGCCAGTTATAGATAATTTTGAATCGAAATTTATAACGGGATTTAAACGGAGTTGAAGAAATACTAGGTAGTATAAAGATTAGTTGAAGCAACTTTTTTTCTGCTAACAGAACAAGTAAAAAATAAATAAATTTTGTTAAAAAATGGTTCTTTTTGTTTTAGAGTAATTGGGAGTTTGATTGGAAATCTAATTATTTATAAGGTTTATAAGCACTTCATCAATATTTAAGAAACACAAATAGCAAATTTTTTACATTAAAAAAAAGTTTTGTATTTGAAATAATTTAGTTTTAATAAATCAGCTTGATTTAAAAAATATTTAATGTATTTACTTTCGTTTGATATTTCATTGTGCCTCGCAAATCACTTTACAAATAATAGCGCATCCCCAATAGAATTCCTTTAACTTTTTCCTTACAGAAAAGTATGAAGAAAAAAACTTTGAACTTGAGAGAACTCGAATATGGGCGAAGTGTATGGCATTCCAGCTGATTTGATATAACGATTATAAATTCCATATAAACACATACATACTTTCCTTCTTCCCCATATATTCACGCTGAAGCTAGTTTCCTTAGAAACGTCCTTGACAAGATCAAATTTATTTACATAATGGTTTATAACATCAACTTTGGTATTGATTCGAAAACTTTTAGACATTATGATTATATAATAATTGTTCGGCGTTTCTAATATATTTCGTGTTACTTGAAGAAACACATTAAAATGGCCTTAATTGGGGCCGTTCGATATTGCTATGAATTAATTAATTCAGTAAAAATTATTAAAAAATTACTTGCGCTGGAATTGAAGCCAGTGTGAATGAAATGAAAAGTTTGTAAGAATAAATTTAGTGAGTTATCATATAATTCACTAGAGTTACGATTATACGGTTGCTCTACATATATACTGTTATATTTGATACTGTTTATGTTGGAGGTTGAACCCAGGTTCAACCTCCAATATAAACACCAAAACTTAACTTGGAGTTAACTCGACTCAATCCAAAAAATTTCTTAGGTCGAGTTAACTCTGGTTAATATAAACGCCCAGAGTCGAGTCGAAAAACAACAACAAAAAATAATCAATAAATTTAAAAATAAAAATGGCAATTTTTCATATTTTTCTTGTATAAGCGCATCTGTGTTTAAATTCGGCAGCATATTTTTGTGTTTTTTTTTCGATTTTTTATTTTTTTTTATTTATTTTTTAAATATGTTTCTATGTAACTAGTTCGAAAGAAAAAGTTAGAATGATTTTTTGAAGGAAAAAATTGGAATGATTTTGACAGTTATAACCTGGTTTCGACTTAACCTTAAGATAACTCTCCAATATAAACACTAGAAGTTAACTTCAAGGTTAACCTGAAGATAACTACAAGTTGACTCGACCTAGGTTCAACCTCCAATATAAACAGTATAATATATAGAACACAAAATTAATCATTGCGTAGTAATATTCAGTCGTCATGGGCCTGATGATTGAATTTTTTCATGATCTTATCAGATCGAAACTGGATGTTACTTCTGTTTAAGATTAAAATAACTTGTTTAAATGTTTAAATAATTTAAAATGGAAAACTTTTCCATTTTTAATATTGTCTACATGCCAAATTAGAGTTCCATAAATAAACAGTTGTTGGAACAACTGCTTCCTGGCGAGTCACAAACAAAATGTTCTGAAGTTAACTTGTGTTCTGGCAAATAAAATAATTATAGGGACGCATATTTAAGGTTGTCTGCAAGAATTCCTAAGGTCCAAGTTTTATCTAATTAATCAAAATCGGCTAAATTTTGTTTTTGATCGAACCTGTTTTAGCGGGAAAACTCATACTGATAGTTTTTACGCCCACGTGTAAATGTGATGCAAACATTTAAAACACACATACATACAAATAAAATTTACTAATTGTTTTATTTCACCTTCTCAAAAAAGCCATTACAATTATTAACAAATGTTTCTCGTTAGAACCGTTCGACGTACAATTTATTAGAATTTGAAAAAAAAAATCAAAACATTCAAACTAAATTAAAAGTCAGATTTTAAATGGAAATTTAACCACAACCATTTATCCATTTCTCTGGATCATTGGCCATTGCCTGCAATGGTTAGACAAATAACTGCTAACTGATAATGTTAATTTGCCTTCTTCAATTTAAGGCCCCGAATACATAAAAATATTTTATGGGGAACTTTCGGTACAACGCTCCTATACAATGTGTTTCACATGATATAACCGAAACGAGTATAGCGTGTAGCTAAGCTAATGTCATGGAAAACCGGACCGATGTAACTAATGCACATATTGTATTTTACCTTAAATCATGTAAAAATGAACTTAAAACAGCTCAGCTAATAAAGCGTTCCACGAAACTTGGGTGGCATTCAAAAACTATCCAAAACCATAAAATTTCATTAAAATGATTTTGCCTCGAAAAAACGTCACATAAGTTTACTTTTTTATTTTAAATTTAGATAAGATTAACAGTTTAGCTACCAAGTTATAATCTACAAAGTTTACCACGCGTTATTGTTCATTCAAGCAAGGACGGAATGATTAATCTTAAGTCTCTCTTACAATGTTTTTGGAATGGCGGAATATTTATGTCATAAAATGACATCAATCCAAACCGTTCGTGGAAATCTCTAGAGAAAACCAAAATTAAAAGCCACTAGTTTTGTTCGATCTATCGGCTTAGGATCAACTTCTATAGTCTATACTAGATATGTCCACTAATTTTTTGACAAGTTTACTTTACGTATACATCGAGAAAATCAGGTAAGGAGTATAAATTTTAAAAAATTTTAAAAGCAGGATTGTTTATCAACAGTTTTTAGGAGGGGGAAGCTACATTTTTCACTAAAAAAAATGCGTATTATTTTATGCAAAATACGTACAAATGTGTAATTTATAAAAATTTTGATATTAGAATTGTATCTTAACAGTTTTTCGACAGTACATAATTTTTTTGGAAAAATTTTGCAATTTTTCCAGGAAAACTTTGAAATTTTAAAAATTTTTTTTACTTAGTTTGGCACTTGAAGAATTGTATAAATTGTGGAAAAACGGGGATTTAGGGGCAATAGCCCTCATCCTCTAAAGTATACAACGAAATCAAATTACATTAAAAAAAATATATATATTTACGAAAGTTAATTCTTTTAACATTTTGTGGCAGTATCAGAAGAAGCTATAAGAGCGAGAAAAACTCTTTGATCTATGTCTGCAAGCAAGGTTGACGAAGCAATTATTATTAATAAAAATAAAAAAATATTGAAAAAATAAAAAAGTGAAAATTTTTCCTGAAAATCAAAAAAGAAAAATTCCGGAAAAATTTAGCTTCCCTCTCCTGAAAACTGATAGTAAACAATCCTGCATTTAAAAATTTCCAAATTTTATATTCGTTTCCTATTTTTCTGGATAATTAAATTACTGAAACATTAAAAAAATCGACTAGTCGATCGCGATCGACCTTATGGTATACGACCCTCTGGTCTATACACTTTCTGTCGTAACTTAAATGGAAGAACATAATCGACCACACAATTTTAACCAATCGGTCCGTAATAATAATGCACTAATAAATAATCCCATTTTAAAACCACTTACCTGAAGCATGTTAGTTCCCGGCAATAATATGGGCCATGTTGAACGCCACATGCTGAACACAACGAGTCCTCTAAATAAGGATCTACTTGAACTTTTTTAATAAATCGAGACGTTTTGATTTCGATAAATGCAGCTGATACAGCTTTCATATACGATCTAGTGTTATTAAATGTCACTCGGCCTGAACCAATTGGATATTTATATTTGTCAGTGTCTATGCCTGCATAAACTACTCCATCAAAAAGGTCGTTCATAATGGTTGATAATCCCTCGGCGGTCAATTTTCCATGCAGTGCTCCAACAAACACTGTTTTTGTTGGGTCTAGTTTTTGCGAGGTAGACTTTACATAATTAGAATCGGCAATTATCCATGGAATTACTTCCACCTATATAACGAGAGTTCTTAGTAAAATTCCAATGTTAGAGAACACAAATAAATTTCTCACCTCTTTCGATTTGATCCGTTTTGATGAAATTTTAAAATAGTAATTTCCACTATTCGGTAAACCATCCTGGGTCATTGTGCAGGACGTTAATAAGGCTCTTACTTGTTTTTCTGATTCAAATATTATATAGACGTAACCTTTTGGTTGTGATGCATTTTGTTCTTTGCCTGGCCATTCAACTCTGTTTTAAAATACACAATTTACAATTTTCTTAAATAATAATAAAATATTTAAAAACAAACTTTATATTTCCAAATTGCTTAAAAATTGCAATTAAGTGCTGCTCTGTTAAATCCCACGGTATTCCACCTAAAAATACTTTTGGCGAATATGTAATAATTTTGTGGGAACGAGGTGGCAATGTTCCGTTCCAATAACATGTCGCATCGTAAAATGCAGCCGATGAACGATGAAATCGTGCGATTCGGTCTAAATTTGCATCACTACTTGTTGCCTGAGTTTGTTGTATTTGAAAATTTTTAAACTGAGCTGGTGTACAATTGTGAAGTAATTGGTTTAAACCAAAAAATGGAAGTTGTAATGGTGTTGTGTGCTGTTGTTGTTGTTGCTGCTGTTGTTGTTGCTGCTGCTGTTGTTGTTGCTGTTGTTGGTGCTGCTGTTGTTGTAATAACTTTAATGCATTTAATGCTTGTAAATTTTGTATTTTAGCTAATTCTAAATCAGGCGATGTCATTGAGCTCGGCATCTGTTGATGCTGTTGTTGTTGTTGATTATTTAAAGATAGCAAACTCTAACAATTGCAAATTTAATATTGGATAAGTAATTAATAAATAATAAATTAATATAAAAGTTATTACCACTAAATCCACAAAATTATTTTCAAGATGAGATACTGCACTGTTATCACTTTCGGGTGAGTTCGAGCGGCTTCCAAATCCATTAAAAAATATTGATTGATCAATTGGATTGCTAACATTGCTAAATAAATAAAATACACATTTAAGTTAATTAATTTAAGGTATTTTTATAAATATCGTTTTACTTAAGTTGTGGAGAATTTCTAAATGAGCGTGTATATAATGATGAAGGTGTTGTGCTTGGTGACATTGGTGTTGAATCAAAGCTTAAATTTCGCTGCATCATTTTCAGTGGTGTTGACATTTGATTTTGTCCAATGTGATCAAACTGTAATTTCAAAATTAATAAGTAGTAGTTTATTTTGTGTAAAAAAGAAAACTATTGATCTTCTTACAGTGGAAAATTTTAAGGGGTGGTACGAATCATAACCAAGGCACTCTCTTCACAAGATAACGCTAGAAAACGTAACTAAACGGCAATCACAGTTGATTTAGCTATGCAATTTATACATCATGCTCGAGACACAACTAATTCAAACATACTAACAAGTTAAAAATTCAAACACGTTCAAAATTGAATTTGAGACACATCATTTTTTTTTACGATCGGTTATAATTTTTTTGAGTGGAACTCCCGTGGTCATTCCAGTTCTGGAACGGTACCGTAAACTGTAAAGCATGCGTAAGAATTGCTCGGTAAGGCATTCTATCATGCCGAGGAGTTTTTAATCCATTCCACTGGTTATAATTTTTTCTATGCGTTCCCATGCGGTTATCCAATTTGTACTAACCCTAGTAGGTTGCTTGATTTTAGCATGAAGTTGTGGTATTTTTTGTCTCTGCTGGTCGCTATCTACTTATAAAGTCTAAATGTCTTTTACAAATGTTTGTGAGCAATCTGTTCTATAATACTCTTTGTGTTAGTTGTTGAGGCTATATTGCTCTTGTAATCTATAACAAGCGAAAAATTAAAGCCCCTTCGAAATTTTAATTAAAAAGCATAATTGCTTTATTGAGTGAGCTTCAACCATTTGGTTAGGAACTTATGAATTCTATTTAGGATAAAAAAAACTTGGTATCGCCCATCAATTTGCGGGATGATTACGTTAAATTTGGTTTGTATCCTAAGACTTAGGCAATATATCGCAGGAAGATGGTATGTTTACCACTTCTTCCAAAATTCATCCGAAGAGCTTCAGACAAAAGCCGCAAGTAGTGGGAGCCGAAATAATCAAACATTTCGGAAATATAGGAATATCTTCTTCCTATGCGAGATTTCCAAGTCTTTAGACCCTGCCATCTACACAAACCAAATTAAAACAAAATCATACGAAATTTTATGGGCAATACCAAATTTAAGTTTTTCAAAGTACAATTCATAAATTTAGTAACCAAATGTTCGAAGCTCACTCAATAAAGCAACTATGCCTTCTTGCTCTATAAGTAAAATTTCTAAGGAGTTATTCTCCGTTAGAGTCTTTCAATTGGTAAACAAATAAAAATAAAAAGTTAAATATTGAGGTGAATACAAATGTCAAACGTTTTATCTGTTTCTAGAGCTGAGAAACATTTTATATAAGAAAATATTTGTATATAAACAGAAATTTGTCTAAAATTTGAGAAAAATTGCAAATGAAAAAATTATAAATTAACCGCATTTGAAAGAATATTTTGAAATATTATTAATTTTACATATTTTTTATTTTTAATTTGGCTTTACGTTCACAATGAGCCTCGCCACACTTTAATTCTTTCGTCGCGATTCAATGATTTCAAAAAATCAATCGCCGTTCACATTTGATTTCTTTGCGCGTTTCTTTGTTTATGTATATGCGTAAAATTATGTTTTTTGATTTATTCGTATTGTAAAAAATTTTTATTATTTGCTGCGAAAACTGCTTCCTTGGTTGAAAAAATATATTTTTTGCACTAGAAACTAAAGTGCAAATTAAAGTGCAATTAAGTGCAAATTAAACTAAAATTAACCCAAAAACGACAAATAAATAAGGTGTCCTTGGAAAATTTATTTTTGTTGTTGTGCGAGAATCAGTTGAATCAAAAAAAATTTTTGCTGAAAAACGAATCAAGAATTTCCCCGCCAAAAAATTAGTTTGTAAGTGAAGGGGAAGGGAACGAGGAAAGAATCACGACCAAAGAATCAAAGTGTGGAACCACGGAATAACGTGAAATAAGCAATCATACGAGTACAATTGTCAAAAATATGCCACGAATTTTTTGGAATTTTTTAGCTTTTTATGCGACATTTTAACTAGTTGAGAAACACAGTCTTATTGAAAAACTAAACAAAAAGACAACAACTTCATCGCTAAAATCAAGCAACCTAGGGTTAGTACAAACTTGGATGACCACATGAGAACATATAAACAAAATTTTAGCAAATGGATCGAGTTGAAACTTCCCGGCATTTCAGTATGCCTTACCCAGCAGACCTGCCTCTGATCTGGCTAGGATTCAGGAATTGTACAAATCATAACTTAATACGTTATCAAAAACGTTTACTGCGACCTTCATGATTTTGAAGAAAAAGGGAACTACATATTCTAAAAAAATGAGCTTTGTTGAGAGCATTATCATGCATAACTATACATGTAGAAAACTGCTTTTAATCAAATAGGAAAAGGGTTATCGGAACTATAACATCATCAACTTTCGTAAAAAGAGCAGTGCCTCTCTACTTTTTTTTTTTTAAATAAAATATATTAAATATATTTTATAGAGAAAGCCGACAACTATGGCTTGAGATATATAAGACAATGCACAATGTAATACATACCACATTAAAACGCCCATTCATAACTTTTTGTCACCACCAGGAATCGAACCCGGGACCCCCGAAGATAGACCAAGCCCTTTACTTACTATGCTATCGAGGGCGACACCACAAAAATTAGCCATATCGCTGAGGGAAATGAGAAACTAGAACTGAATTCTTTTCACACATTTAATAAGTCTATAACGGTTTTCTCTCCCTCCTTAAACTCCTCGAAACATTTTCTTTGTCATTATCGCAGAGAATTTTCCCTCTGCATATAGATGTACGACTATGAATCCAACCTCTTAACAAAAGTGAGCATTTACATTTTAAAAGTGGAGCCTTCCTTTATTAGTTTACTATTTTTTTATTCTTCTCTGATTTGGGAGCGTTTAGGAGAACGTCTACCGGGCCCTTTTTCTCTTCGGAATTATTATTTTAAGCTCTCCATAACAAGTTGCTTCACAACAGCCAGGTTATAACTAACCTTGTTATTTTGCTCTCCCCTTAGGAATTGCATTCTAAGAACATTGGTATTGGCAAGTGTTCTTCTAACCTCATATGAACAAGCCGATTACTATTGAAATGTCACCTCACAAAAAAAAATTATTAAGGGAAAGGATTAAAAAATGTGCTTCTTAATAAATCACAACCCTTATGTCAATTTCTCTTCCCCACCCTTATACCAATTTCAGCCACCTTTAGAAAGTAATCGCTTTTTGGTTCATATGCGATTTTGAAAAATGTGCAGAGCTTTGTACAGAACACACCAAGTATTGAGGGTACAACTAAGTTTTGAGCTTTGTTTTTAACTTCGAAGCTTTATTCAGAGGAATTGGTACAAGGATGTATTTTACTTAACTAAATTACGACAATAATTTTGTGAAATATAAAAGTAGATGGCATTAAAACGAATTCTTAATCTGTGCCTTTTATTTGTTAATTTATATGTAAACAAATAAGCGCGCCGTAATAAAATGATAAAAATATAATGAAAAGTCATATCAAATAGTAACCTTAACCGAAAGTTAAGAATTACAGTTAGACATTATTCTGAAAATCTAAGTTAGAAACCAATAAGTGAATTGGTGGGCGTAGTCTGCAAATGAGATTATTCTACTTTTTTGACAAACTAGATTTCAGATTTTTAATGAGATCTAAATGTCACTTCTTTCGTAAAATAATTAAAGAAATAACCTAGCTTTAAGGCGATGCCACATACACATTTCTACGAACGACATCTAAAAACAGATTTCGCATTTACGAATTAATTAGAGCATATTTTTGACTCAAATCAATGAGATAATATGTAAAATATCTCAAGTTAGTAGCTAAAATAAAAAATTGGAATTATTTAATAATTTTAATTGAAAAAATATCAATTTTCTATTAAGCCGTTCTTAGAAACGATTTTTTCTCTGAATGGTATAATTTTACACGTGAACGAACGCACAAAAATCTAAAACGATTTCCGAACTCATCAAAAAATTTTAAACGATTTTTTTCTCTGTTGTCTATGAACTTCAACAAATGTCAAAAAATTCCAAAACAAAATATATATTTTTCATTAATTTAATATTTTTATAAGGCTCATCATGAATATGGTATGGTAAACTTATTTAATTATAAAATGAATTAGTTGCTTATGTATTATGAAAATTTTATAAAGAATTGTTGTTGTAAAAATCGTCTGTATTTTTTTTGTATGTGGCGAGGCAAAATAAATTTACGCACGAATCGTCTGTTATTAGATGTGTATGTGGCAACGCTTTTAGAACCAGTTTACCGTATTTCCATATTTTGTTCCCACATACTGTGAATTATATCATAAGCTTGAAAAATGATCTAGGTGGCCAAATTCCAGTACCATTCATTCCATAGCATCGGGTGGGAAGTAGTTTAGAAGTTCATTTATATTTTACATACATAATTTTGTCAACATCGAAAAAAGGCAGAAGTGATTTAGTTCCGCCTAGTTGGCTATATGAAGAAACATACAACGCCATATTTATTAAATGGAACCGAAAGTGGTTTCGTACTTAAAGGCGTAAAAGGCCCACCAAGCAAACGAGTAATTTCATCAAAAAGTACAAATGAGCTCGGCGGTCATTGCCAAAAATATAACCTTCAACCAAGATGAAGCTAACAGTTGGTCAACTTCCATACTTCGAGAACTTAGGTGCTTAGTAATAACGACGAATTCCAGAGTTCCTAAAGCATATTGAATATTGGTTCCTCTGTTCCGCCTACTTTCATCAAGGTGATATAGTAAATTATCCACATCTTCGACGAGTCCTTCAATTTGAGACCGACTTAACTGCTAACTTTTAGCCTTCTACTGTACATCTGAGTGATCATTTATTCATTAGTAGAAACCTGGGACAACCACATCATTGAGTCCATTTATTGAATCCCACTGATCCGCATTGAGGATGCGTATTACGAATAGCAGTGAAGATTTGGCCTTCTGTTGATGGCTCGAAACGATTTCTGCCGTAAAAATTACCATAGTACTGACGACCAAATCTAGTAATTTGCGAGTGAGTCAATAAATAATTCGTTATACGCATGCTACCGGCACATATTGTTCATATTGACGTTGCCAAGATGGAATAAGATGGACAAGGTTCCGGAGTAATTGTCCAGGATACAAAAATGACTTAAATGCGCGTGACCTTGCACTTACTAATAACAAAAATGTCAAGGAACAAACAAAAATTGACTACGGGGAAAAATTGAAATGAGTAATGCTTTAAAAATTAACTTAGCTTAAGGATTCTGACAAAAAAATTATTTTTTTCGAATGTCTGGATAAAATTTTACGCAAACGCCGATTATCGTACACAAAAGAGCGCGTTCTTTTACGTTGATTGCAGTAGCATTGCTTAAATAAAGCATTCACACCAAAATTATGGCACTTAAGTTTAGTTACAAAATAACTTCGTAATTTCATGAGAATAGATCGTGCTTGTTAGTTTATGTAATAAGGACTTCAATATTTTTCTTTGACAGGGCAAGGTCTAAACAGGTGGATCCACATTTACAAAAATTTGTACCGATCGTATTTGGCAAAAATATTTTCGCCGTAAATGTTTCAACCGACAAGTGCTGGATCGTGTGCACACACGCCCACACTTCCTAATTTGGGGCGAAAGTCTTTTCGCCGAACCCGTTCGATACAACTTTTTGTAAATGTGAGCCCACCTTAAGCGTATTAGCTAATAATTTCAGAACTTTTGGAAAACTGCATCAAAAGACGGGGCGGGTGACGTCATGTAATATGTTATACTCTTACTTAAGCTGTTATACGGCCGAAACATAAAATTTAACATGATTATCGCTGTGTAGCGTTACCACGTCCAATCGACGTCCAAAACTTTAAATATCAAAACAGAACTCAAGTCGTGGCCAGCCGAAAATTAATTTTACTAGAAATAAAAAAAAATTGGTATGTGTCAACAAATTATAATCTAGGCATTTCCGACTGTTTAAAAGTCGACTGTGTCATACTGATACCCAGTTTTCAATAATTTTAGTCTCTCCATATTTGTTTGTAAATATTTCCTTTACATTGTAAGGCAAATTAGTAGGAAGCGCACGCGTCGTGGTTTTCCTGGACATGTTCTGGTTTTTGAAACATCTTCCCAACGTCCGTGAAAATCCCTAAATTGTACTGATTTTCGGCTGTTCGAATACTCACTGATCATCTGTTATCAACCCAGTTTCTTGGAATTTGTACGCAATAATCAGAATTTTACGTTCAGTTGGTCAATTATTAACATCAAAAACGGCATTAATTTGATAATTTAACGCGTTGTGCCACCGTCACCTATACACGACTAAAATTGTTAATCCATATAGATGTTTTTTTTGTTTTTGACATTTAAATTTTGAAGTGAAGTTCATATTTGATCCATCATATTTCATTTATCGACTACATTAAACCGTGTATGAAAAATATGTGAGTGCCGATGTTTAACTGTATGCAGTCCAAAACAGTCCAATTCTGGGGCCCTATCATGATTTCCGCGGCGAATCGTAAAATATTTCGATATGTTCTTTTCGACCCGCTTCAACTTTCATATCATGAATTCCGCTATCGAAAATACTGTATAACTGCTCATTTAATTTCATAAGCGCACTCATTTTATCTCAGCTGGCTTGACATTTACGAGGGCTGCCTTTTATATTTCGGGATTAGAGAACAAAAACAAATATTAATCATTGAAAATCGCTTTATTGTTTTTCAAAATATTCCCCATGAAGATCTATACACTTTTGCATGCGTTTGAACCAATTGTCGAAGCACTTTTTTAAATCTGATTGCGGTATCTCCAAAACATGCATTCTGAACGCAACAACCGCTTCTTCAGGTATCGAAAAACGTTGACCTCTCAGTTTGTTTTTTACGTACGGGAATAAAAAGAAGTCATTTGGTGACAAGTCAGGACTATACGGCGGGTGACTCATCAAATCGATGTTTTGAGTGCTCAAAAATGCAGTTGTTTGAGCCGATGTGTGAGAGCTCGCATTGTCGTGATGAAGAGTGATCCGTCTTCGGCAGTTGGTTTTCCTGATTTCTTGGAAGACAACTGGCAAACATATGGTAGTGTACCACTCAGAATTGACTGTTCTGCGTTGTTCTAGTGGTACGGTTGCGACATGTTTATTTTTTCCGAAAAAACAGGCGATCATTTGCTTGCAAGTGCTTCGTGCGCGAACAGCTTTTGTTGGATTCGGCTCATCTTGAAACACCCATACAGTCGACTGCTGTTTACTTTCGGGCTCATACGCGTTTCTTTCGACCAATCGACACGAGCCTTTTTTGAGCGATTGACAAATTGTGTTGGATCCAACGTGAACAAATTTTTTTTGACATTCAAATGTTTATGCAATATTGAATGTATGCTGGTCCCACTAATGCCTAAGGTTGTCTCAATCTCACGATAGGTCACATGACGATCTTGCAATATCAGTTCGCGCACAGCATCAATGGTTTCCAGAACAACAACTCATTCTGGACGACCTTCACGAAATGCGTCTTGGAGTGAACTACGACCTCGATTGAATTCACCATACCATCGATAAACCCTAGTCCTTGATGGAGCTTCATCGCCAAAAATTGAATTAAGTTCATCCATGCACTCTTGCTACCTTAATCCTCGTCGAAAGTTGTAAAAAATAATCGCACGAAAATGTTCACGATTTAATTCCATTTTTTCGCCGAGATGTTGAGTTAATGAGTACTGTAAACAACACAAATAGCGCTTGAATGTCAAAACGTTCTGAGTACGTATAATCTAAAAATATCAAACTTTACGATAGAGCTGTCAGTTGCCAGATTGCAACACTAGGGTTGTCCAATCCCGAAATATAAAAGGCAACCTCAGTGTAAACAACATTACTTTGAAACTAATTTCGACTTTTAGATTTGTGATTTGAGGTTATAGTTTTGAATTAATTATTTTTGGGTTATTTTTAATATTTCTTCTATAAAAATGTACTAATTTTTTACATCGATTTATTTTTGGCAAGTGAAGAAAATGAAATGAATTTTAAATTAGGAATCGAACGGCGGATTATAAAGAATTGTCAGTCGAAAAAATATCCGCCATCTTTTATAAACCGGAACTCTTTTCTCGCTATCGAATAGATGGCGAAAAGGTATCGTGCTTGGTGATACAGAATTCACGATATCGTGTGAAAATTGTTTCGCGGCGGAAATCATGATAGGGCCCCTGAAATGATGTCGAGAAAACCTTCATAAGGGGAAACCAAAGTATGCGGGGCGTATTGTGGGCGATGCAACTTTTATGTCCATCTATCGGAGGTCTTAGGACTTTATAAGTTTTACATACATATGTGGGGTGCAAATGATTGACAGCCTCCACGAAGTATTCTCAGATACGGCCGCACCCTGGGCAATGTATTGTAACACGAACGGTTCTGGTAGCGAATACTCAATCCAACACAATGCAATGGACCAAAACACAAAAGAATTTATCCCAGGTGGTACATCATTCTTCAAATTGGCTCTTCGGAGGCCGGTTCCGTATATTCTGGGGGAAACACCTTTTGCATGTTAGTGAAATCAATTTTGAAACAGCGAATCCGTTTCAACAGCAGTCAAATACAGCAAGAACGTATGCCAAAAATAGAAGTAAAAGCAGTTCTGCAACCGATACCTTCAACGTCGGTAGCAATGCAAATGATGGACATTCTAATCTAGAAAAAGAAAATCAAGCACTAAAACAGAAGATTGAAGACATAGAGCTCCTAATCTAAGTATCACAGAATTTTTAAATACCGAGAAAATTGATATATGCTTAATTTTAGAAACACATTTTACCAGCAGCTCCTATGTACCAATCAGGAGATATACTTGTTACCATACCACACATCCTGCAGAAAGAGCAAGAGAAGGATCAGCTATATTTATTAATGATAAAATTAATCATCATGAATAATTATAAATAGAAAAAGGATCCATGCGAGTAACCCACGAGACGGTTAAATTTGGTCATCACGACACCTGTAATATATCTGCAATATATTGTCCCCCACGTTATAACCTAAAGAAAGAAGACTACATTAACTTGTTCCAGAAATTAGGAAGTAACTTCATTATCGGAGGTGCTATTAAAGCAAAAACTACCTTCTGGGGTTCAAGATTAACCTCTCCAAAAGGAAAACTCAAATTATTAATTTTACTCAGGAGGGAAATCAACATACTGGCCATCTGTTCCTAACAAAATCCCGCTTCGCTTAGTAGTTCACTTAGTAGGAGACACTATCGAGGAGTCGACAACGAAACTTCAAGAAGCATGTGACAAAATCGTATTGGGACTACAAATTAATTCGGTGCGTTTTCGAAAAGTGGCTTTGACTGTAATAAATTTTTTATAGTGACAGCTGATTTCCGTTGTTTCAGACAGAGACAGAGTGACATCTGCTATTAACATTCAGTTTATATTGCTTTGATGCTTTGAGTTTCATACAAAACGTGTTTTTAAGGTATATGTCGAATTTTATGATAAATAAACAGCATTTGCGGGAAGTGTTAATTTTTTGTTTTAATTAGAAGCTGAACCGCATCTAATGCTTGTGGAAGTTTACGGTGACGTAAACGTTGAAAATGGTTTCAACGCTCCAAAATGATGATTTCAGTGTTGAAGATAAGCCTCGCTAGGACAGCCAAAAAAATTCGTAGACGATGAATTAGAGGCATTACTCGATGAAGATCCGAGTCAAACGCAAGAGAAGCTTGGCGGTACATTGGAGTGACGCAACAAATAGTTTCCGTACGATTAAAATCCATGGGCATGATTCAAAAGCAAGTCAATTGGGTCCCTTATGAATTGAAACAAAGTCGTGGAAAGACGATTTCTTTTTTGCGAGCTGCTGCTTCAAAGGCAAACAAGAAAGGATTCTTCACATCAGATAGTGACTGGTGACGAGAAGTGGATCTGCTACGATAACCCCAAGAGGGAAAAATAGTACGCTTTGTCCAGCCAATCGTTGCCGTCGACCTCAACATCAACACCAAAGACGAACATTCATGGTTCAGAGCTGCTATAACCTGGCGATTCCATTACGGGTAAGCGGTTCAGACTACAATTAATTCGTTTGAGCCGTGCATTTCGAGAAAAACGACCGCGATATGAGGAAAGGCGTGAAAAATTATTCTGCTACATGACAACGCTCGACCTCACGTTGCAACAGTCATAAACAATTATTTGTAAACGCTCAAGTGGGATATTTTACAGCACCCATTGTATTCTCCAGATATTGTCCCCTATTATTACTAGTTGTTCCGACGGATGCAACACGATTTGGCAGGTCACCGGTTCACCTCTTTCAAAGAAATTGAAAATTGGATGTAAACTTCGATCGCCTCAAAAGACGAAACATTTTTCTGAGATGGGATTCTAAAATTGCCTGAGGTGGGGAAAAATTGTAAGCAGCGATGGACAAAATTTTAATTAATCTGTCATTCATTTTATTTTAAAATAAATGCATTTTCAAAATTAAAAAAACGGACCGAATTAATTTGTACTACCAATAAATTGGATACAAATTAGGCGAATCGTGCTCAATGAATCGAAATCCACGCATGTGAATTTTTCTAATCTAAAAGTCGGCTTCAAACCTGTAATCATTAACGGTCAGCAGATTCCGTATGCAAACAAGGCTAAATATCTAGGGATGACCTTAGATACATACCAGGCTCAGATGGAAAGAGCACGTTAAAAAGCAAAAAGATGAACTTAATATCAAATATCGAAAAATGTATTGGCTGAAATAAATTGTTATTATAGCAACAGGTGCTAAAGCCTGAATACGGAATATAGCTCGGGGGCTGTACAAAGCTTGACTTACGGAAAACCGCTGAGGCTGTACAAAGAAAACCAACACCAAAATAATACAAACTTTTCACAACAAAGTGCTACGTGGTATAGTTAACGCTCCGTGGTACATAAGGAATGATGACCTTCATATAGGAACCTAAATATCCCGACGGTTGAAGAACAAATAAAAAAACTTCAGTAATTCATGGACAACTTATCCATCAACATGTAAATGAAGAGCTTCGTGGTATGTTGGACACTTCACATGCAGTAAGATGATTACAGAAAACGATACCAATTAATTTAATGGATTAACGACACAGTGCAAAGACTACTTCAGTAAATAACCTATAAATGGAGCTGTTCAATGGGCCTCTTCTAAATTCACAAGTGACTAAATTAAGAACGAAAAATTACTAGATGAATTGTATTCAGTTGTAATAATTTAAATAAAAAAAAAAATACATATGTTAAACCTATTAAGGAGTTTGACTCTTTTATCTTTCGTAAATCCATTGGAATGTCTTGATAGAATTCAGAATCGAGTAGCGCTTAAGAGCAACGATGAGTTCATTCGATTCTATATACCACAGGCATAATGATCTATAACTGAATTTTGTAAATTTTAATATTGATATTCTTCAGAAACTAGGTCCTTTATTTCAACCACTGTGTTCTTGATTTACGTAAGAACCTTACTATTTTGGGACCTAACATTTTAAATTTTTCCTTTTTTCTCAGAGTAAATTCGATGAGGGACCAGTTAGCGGAATCTGCGTTTCCCAAGGTCTTTATCCAAAACCTACGAGAATTAAACCACTCCTTTTCTCAAGAAGCTGGTACGTTAAATAAAGCTAATACATTAAATTGAACGTGATGTATGTGATAAACAATTGTAACACAAGGGCTGAAAAGTCTCGGGCCTAACATAAAAAACATGTTTTTTTTATTCAAAATTGGCTTTATTCATCAACGTAATCTAAATCAAGAGCAACACAATCATTCCAGCTCCGGCCTTTTCAATACCACTTTTGTAGAACGATTTATCTTTTGCCTCGAAATAGGCCTCAGTTTCAGCGATAACCTCTTCATTCGAGCAAAATTTCTTACCGGACAGCATTTTTTTGAGGTCTGCGAACAGCCAGTAGTCGCTGGGAGCCAAATCTGGCGAATACGGTGGATGTGGGAGCAATTCGAAGTTCAATTCATGTAGTTAGTTTTGCTATTGTTTTGATTGACTTGTGACTCGGTGTGTTGTCTTGAAACAAAAGTAGCGTCTCCCTTAGCACAATAACTCACAAACTAATGAATATACATAATATAATGTGACAGCTGCCTTTTAAAGGTTATTACCAACTGAACAAAAAAAATTGAACAAAAAATCGTGTTTTCGTTGTTAGACCCGGGACTTTTCAGCCCATGTGTTAAATCACATGCCTCCAGTTTCTTAAGTATTAATAACAGGGTTCTGTCAATGTGCTTGTAGCTACATAAAAGAGATTTAGCTGAAAGTGTAGTAACATTTGTCTTTCTCAATTGCCAGCGGATAAAAAATTTACGAATCAAAAAAATTCAATAAAATATTTGAACTGCTTAAATGTTTAATTGAGCTTCAAATACAAACTATACCATGATACGCAAACCAATTATGGAGATCTGATAATAATTTAAGTAATTTGGAGTTAAACGATTATTATTCTTGCCATGGTAAAATACAAGGTACATACTAAAGTTCGACAATCGAGATATTAGTAATTGGACTATTTATCTTTTAATGAGCAACAAAGGTATTCTGAATGATAATTCCTGAAATAATAATTTTTATTCATTTGTATATTAAACACTTACTTGAATTCCTTCAAACGTTTTTGAAGGTATAAAAATTCCAGGTGACATCGATGATTGGGTCGATGATGGTGTCATTGATGTAAATGGGCCCGGCGATGTTGAACTATTTTGTGACGTTATTAAACTACAGTTTCCACGTGATGAATTATTATTTTGGCTGCTGCTGTTGCCAAATCCCAGTATATCAGACAGTGAAAGATGTTCTGTAACAATTTAAATAAAAAAATAATTCTATCAATATAGATTATCTTAAATATATGTATTACGAAACTTATTTTTCATTTTATTATTATATGATTTTATTTTTGGAGACAATCTAACAAAACTATTTGTATTTTATGACCCTATTAAATTTTGTAATTTGTATATCATAATACATAATTGTGATTTTGTTTTTATTCATGTTAATAAATATAATAACAATAATAGTATACTAATGTTTATAGTGGAATAAAAATGCAATTTATCCGTCTCTTAAATAGCAATAATTCAGAATGTCGGCCCATTACTCATTTCAATTGCTTAGTGTCTACATTAAATTATTGTAGGGAACAATGCAAAAAAAACTATGTAAAGAAGAAAAATCAAAAACCTACTCAAAAAATATTTTGTTTTTATTTCCAGAAAAAAATCAAACCCCCAAAACAACTACCCATGAAGCAATTTTTTTTTTGTTCTTGCAATAGAAAATAGGCTAGACTAGACTAGTACAAGCCAATTTTCATATATACCAAGATTCTCGTTTTAATTAAAATATGCCAATAAATTATATCAAAGAAAATAAACATTTCAAATTTCTTCTTTATTACTTAGAACCAAATAAGATTTTTATACAGCACATCCATATGTAACACACTAATACCATATCTCAGCATTGCGAATTGGTTGTGTTCAATTCAATTAACAAAACAGATTTAACGTTAAATATTTGATGATAAGAATAAAAGTAGAATTAAGATAATAATTAGAATGCATTAACGGCTAACTTAAAATTTTTTGATGCATGAAATATAAAACAGAACTTGAAAAATCTATATGCAAGTGTTGCATATAAGCGGTACACCGTTAATACGCGATTATATATAAAAATAATTGCAATTTTAATTAGTGCTATTATTAAAATAGAATTACTGTTACAAACTTACTAGTGATTTTAAAAACAATCAATGGATTTAATAATTTATTAACATTTATATGGTTCCATTGATTGAATTCGAGCGAGAATGTTTTTATCTACTTCGTAAATTCTAAAGTTACCATCTTCTAATATTAATCGAGAGATGTGGCCATCACAAAACAAATTATATGACGACCGAAAGGAAATTTTTACTGATCAGTTGTTCTGGAACTGAGTCTCTCTAATTTTTTGTTTTCGTTTGGGAAGAAAAATAAATTTAATTAGAACGTTAATCAATATCACCAAAGCCTTGACTTGGTCGATGGCTGACATATTACATACAGGGTGTTTGGCACGTGGACCGACAAAATTTTTTGGCAGCTTGTGTTTGTTAACAAAATTTAGTTCAATAAAACAATATTTTATTACATATTCACAACTTATATTTAATAATAATTTTAATCAAATTTAAATTTTTTACTTTAACCCTTGGCTTTTATTTACATCTAATATTTGAATTTAAGCTTAAATTCTGTGAAATGAATCTACCAGGAACATAGGTAAGCAAATCCAATTATTACCAAATATATTTATTAAAATGAATGTGTAGGCACTAGTTAATCTTCATTTCCATCGTTTTTTTAGGGTTCACAAACAGCTTGGGGGGAGGGGGGTCATTTGGAAGCTTTCATCCCATAGAATAAGTGTCACGGTTACTGATATGTAATATTTTTAAGTCTGTGTAAACTTTTTTGTTTGTAGTCGTAAAGGCACGAAATAACTTTTATTGAGAAAAAATCGCGGTTAGGGTTAAGAAAATACCTATCAATAAATTGAAAGGTATTTTCTTAACCCTGACACAAATAACCTTGACAAAAAATATCTCTTAAATGAATAATTTCTATGACATGTAGTATACCACTGGAAAGGGCATCATAAACTAGACATTTTTTAAAACAAAGCTAATTCCAAAATAACCTTTATTTTTTTTAAATAATCATACATTTACACATTTTTAGGATTTGGAAGTTCATAAGTCATTTTTCTTACACCAATTGTATTAAATAATGATTTGTTTACAATAAAATGACATTGCCGATTACAATAAAACTTATTTCGTGGCTTTACGACTACGAACAAAAAAGTTATGACTTAAATGGTGGCGAGATTTTGGGTAATTTAAAAACAAACTTAAAAAAATCATACCTCAGTAGCCGTGAAACTTAGGACATCAGTTCTATGGGATGAAAGCTTCCAAATGACCCCCACCCCTCCCCAATATGCAAACAAAATAGGCAATACAGCTCCAGCGATAACGAAACAGAAAAAATCGGAAATTGATTATCAATTGATGGAAATTGGTCAAATTTAAATCTTAGTTGGCTTAAAATCCCTCCTTTTATATCCACTCAAGGAAATATAATTCACAGCCTATTAAACAAAACGAAATTTTAATTATCGAAAGTGATACCCGATGTGGTAAAACCACACAAAAATACTTCATTATTTAAAATGAAGTAAGATTTACACACCGGGTAATAAAAAATTGATTGTGCACAACTTCAAATAAAATTTTCTATGATTTTGAAACTCCTGATAAATAAATATTTGAATTTTCAAACAGGATTTTATGATTCATAAAAGTCCCGGTTTGAATGACACCTTTCCAATCCCACCCACACAGCGGGTAAATGTTGCTTATCGAATTGCGGGTAAATGTTGCTTATCGACATCCCTCTCTTAAAATTGATGCACACGGAACGACAGATTGTAAATGATTGAAATTTTGAAAATTTCAGAGCCGAGTTTCTACTGGCACACCTAATAGATTAAAATCGATAAAATAGGGAAATATGATTAGTGAAAAAATTCTAAATATAGCGGACGAAATGTTATATTTTTTTATCAAGCATGCAAAACCTTTTAGTCGATTGGGGATTACGTGAAATGAGAAATGTCTTAACAGAAGAATAAATAAATATATAATGCTTGAAAGAGATGACATTAACCCACATTGACCAGCTCGTACCGAACCAAACGCTTATGACATCCGCGTTTTATATAGAACTCGTCTTTTAGAATGGCGAAATCAAAATGTAAGTATTTCATATGTACATACAGGATTATCCAATTATGCCAAATGCCGAAAGGTTATCGGCAGATTAAATTTGTTCAAATTCTCATTCAGCAATTTTAGCTCCAGCTCTTTCGCCATGTGCTTCAAAAGCTACGACATCCCATGCTCAACATTCCTTAAATACCCATCCCCTGTTTAAATTTAACGTAAGTATTAAAGTTTTACAAAATTAATAAATTGGCTTGATTACAAAATATTTGGAAATTTCATTAAAATAAGTTTAAGTCTATATAGCACTGAGCGTCGTTCGGTGAAAGTTGGTTGGATTCGACAATTTTTGTGACATTAAGTATAAACATTTCAAAATTGAAACGTTATTTATTAATTGTAATACCATGTAAAAATCGAGTCTATAATTTATACAATACACAAAATCCAAATAAATATCAGTTCTGAACACAAAACAATTATGATACTAGGGCCCTTTCCCAATTACCGACTTATTTGTGGACACCGGCTTATTCAAATAAGTCACCTCGCGAATAAGTATGTCTACTGTCTAATGGTGTTCTTTTACGATGGGAGTGCGATGGTATGGAGCATTGTTGTGCTTGCAGCTCGATGTGTTCAAATTTGTTTGGTCTTCCGGAGCGTTTCTTGTCCTCAAAGTCAAAATCGCCAGTTCTGAAACATTTTACCCAATCTTCACAGGTAATTTTCGATGGCGCATGTTCGCCGTAGGCCTCCTCAAACAAATAACGTGCTTCAGCTGCATTTTTTTCAAGTTGAAGCAGAAAAGCAAAGCTTCCCGAGAATGCTGTTTGTTTAGCACAAAACTTGACATTTTCATTCTTAGAAATAATATTTTTGCGTTGCGATATGTACTGCTATTACAACTGGTTATCGTTAACAACTGTCCACGTTATGAATAAAACACAACTTCTACCATAAATGACAACTAGATGTGTCGCCACCACTATCTATGTGTGAAACCCGGAAACTTAGTTGCACCTGCATTTTCACGGACCGTCATTTTTAATGCTTCTACGTATGGATTCGACATTACTTTCCGAACTAGTAGCTTGCCGGAGCTAAATCTTTCGATGGCTTCATGTAGAATTAAATAAGTTTTCTTATCAGCACACCCATCATAATCGATTCTCTGCACACGAAAGTTTATCTCACCTATAAAATAAAACGTTCGACCCGAAAAACCATAAACGAATTTTCCCAAAATTAGCACCCTTGGAAATCTACTACTGGGATTTGATTCCTTGGCATTCCCTTCACTAATTCACCAATAATAAAATCGTGGTAGTCGAAACCCGGAGCGTGCGAGACCACATCAAAATCGTTTGAGGCAGAAAAAAAATGTAAAAAAGAGGCCAAGCCAAAATATTAATTAGATAGTGTATGCTACAAATAAATATTGTTACTCATAACAAGCAACATTTTAAAAAGACGCGATTAGAGCGACCATATAATGTCACAGTGAAGCAACCAACAAAACATAGCAACCTGAAAAACATAAGAAGAAACATGGCGGAATATGACACAACATGCTGCAGCATTGTTGCTCATCCGGAGGACTCCTAAATGAATTATTTAGAAATCATAACTTTCCAAGTGGTTGTAATCGTTTCCTTGCATTTCAAAATCGTGTCCAAAAATTTGGTGAAATTTTATTGTTCAAGCTAAATAAAATGTTAAAAGAAGGCTCAATATGATATGCATGGTGCAATATGACCAAACATGATACAACATCCCATTATTTAGTTTAATTCCCACTTGATCATGAAACAATTTTCTTAAAAGTTGTGCTACATGAAAAAAATAAAGAAATTGTCCCAGACACACCGGACGATCCTCTGAACGAATTTTCCTGACATCTGGACTAATCTCAACCGATTCCTTGCAATTAAAAACCCCCTTCTCCAATTTTTATGAAAATCATGCGAGTCAAAAAAAATAATAAATGGGAACCGGACCCCACCGGATGGCCTTCTTGGTAATCAAAAACCGCTCCTCTAACAATTTTAATAAAAATCGTGCGAACCGAAAAAAACAAAAGAAAAGGACCCAGGCACAACCGGACGACCCTCTGAACGGATTTTACGGGAATTAGCACTCATCGCAAACAATTCCTGTGGCCCTATTCTGGTTTACTCCGGGAATAGGGAAATGGGAATTAGTGACGTATTTCTAGCAGTTGGGAATTTTTTTATTCCCCAGTGTATTCTGGCGTTTGGGGATTCTTTTTATTAGAAAAAAATAATTCCATTTTATAGTAGTTTTGACATTAAGTTTTCCCCATTATTTTGTGGGGAATTGTAATTTGTACATTTTTAATTTTTAAACATTATTTTTTTTTGATAAATATATATTTAAGAATAAATTAAACTTGTAATATGGCCGCAATACGTGTTTTAGTTTATAAAAACCTACATAAAAAATTTTGTCCCCGAAATTCCCAGTCTACCAGAATATACATTTGGAAACGGGAAATAAATTTTGGGAATTAGTGCAATTTGTAATATCAGCAAAATATTTTCCCACTGGTACTAGAATATTCATCAAAAATCATCTAAGCCGAGTAAAAAAAAAAATTAGGAGGAACCTGGGCACCACTGGAAAACCCCCTAAACGAATTTTTCTGAAAACAAGGCCCATCGCAATCTGTTTCTGGACTCTGGTTCTCGAAAACCATTTATAAACGTAATATTAACTGAAATCGCCAAAATTAATTTCATGAAATTGCAAATGTTATAGGTGTGTAAATAACACTTTTTATTAAAATAAAACACATTTGCTTGTTTAGAAAATGAAAGAACTATATAATGAAAGTAAGCTCCACCTGCAGTTACAACTTTTCCCCATCTTTCAGGCAATTTACGGATTCTCTCTCTGAAGAGATTTTCGCCCTTTTTTTGTTGCCTTTGAAGCAGTATTTCAGAAATGGTTTATTGACATCAAGGTCTCTGCTTTTAATTCTTGTGGAACCTAGTTGCTAGCTTTTTCAACCGTTCCGATTATTTGTAAACATTCTGCAATTGAAGAATTTGAGTATTATGACTGGGAATCAGAGAAAATTTTTGATGATTTCATACCACTTTTATATAAAATCGAAGATTTTATTTTTATGTGTGTATATCGATTTAATTCCTCCAACATTTTATGATATGATGCGGCAGAGACAGAGAAGGCAATAACAACTTCACCATCCTCAAAAAGAAATTATAAAATGAAACGAGGTCATCTCCCTCTCCAGGTATCAGCAGCCCTGCGAACTAGCTGGGATTATCAAAATGAAGTTTCTGACAAACTAAAAATGACAAAAAACTTTACAACAGCCCAAAAAGTGTAAATCTACACTTTCAAAACAAAAATTGTTTTGCAAAACGAAATAAACTGTTAATAAATTTCAGATTACAATGGCAAGTTAATTTAGCCACAGCCATGAGCCATAATCTTCCAATATGTTTTCTAGAAGCCAACGTATGCGGTGGTCATAGATATTTTGTAATTTTAAAATTTTGCTATTGCTACACTTTTTACTATAGCAACAGTTTACAAAGAAAAAAAATCTATGACTGCCCCACCGCATAAATATGTTGGCTTCTAGAAAACATTAGGAATTGTCTAAATAAAAATCAGGTTATATCAGGTTACATACCTTTACGCGTAGACATCTCCACGATGCCTTGTCATTGACCATCGAACTGACAAAACACTTTTTACTATAGCAAAATTTTAAAATAAAAAATATCTATTACTGCCCCTGCCGCACTGCATAAATATGTTGGCTTCTAGAAAACATTAAGAATGGCCTAAATAACACGATTTCACATACCGTTAAGCGTAGACATCTCTACGATATCTTGTCATTGACAATCGAACCGCCACTACTCTTTTTACTACACCGCATAAATATATTGTCTTCTTGAAAATATTAAGAATGGCCTAAATAACCTGATTTCATATGCCGTTAAACGTAGGCATCTCTACGACACCTTGGCATTAACTGCCTATTTATCCTCACTACACATGATTAGTGTATGCATAAATATACACTTGCCATCAGTATATTTATGTACATATATACACTTTTAAGATTTTGTAAGGTTTTTTGTCAATTTGTCGGACCCTTCGCGCTACTCTAGGATTCAATTGGCGATTTGATTATATTTCCTTAAAAATGAGGCGGCGAGCTTTAGATTTTTTGGTGCTCTCCAACTTAGTGATTACGAAGTAAAGCATTATAATCACATTTATTAAGCAAATCAGCGAGCATCTCAATCACCGAGCATCAACCCTTTTAGGTTTGGGTAATTTTTGGGGGAGATTTATCAAACTTAAAAATCGACGTATCATCAATCATTGTTATGCATTGAGTTGTAGGCTTTTCTCACTAATTTTTTTGTTCGCCGTTTAAAGGCCAGACAAAATATTGTTTAATAAATCGTTTTTTATTGGTATGATTGGTATGAGTGTTCTAAAAGGCCGCTGATCGCCGACTAAGTACTAAACAATCAGTTCTTCTTCATGCAACAAAGTAAGTTAATTTAATCATGTAGTGGTACTGTAACGCTTTTCAAACAAATATTGTCTTTTATTTTCACTGCTTTGTCTCTGCCTGCCAAAATCGACGTACGGCACTCAAATACTGTACTCAAAATTTGAGTGACCCTAAATAGAAGAATTATGTTAAACTTATCTTAGTTCAGTGGAGTGAAACGCTCAAATCACCTCTTAATCACTCGTACAGATACGGAAGATTGAGGACCTTTATTTGTACCAACACTATCTTCTGTTTGGGTCCCATTTGAAACGCGATATTTTAAAACGAGAATTATCAAAACGCGATATTTCAAAACGCGATATTTCAAAACGCGATACAGTACAAAACGCGATATGGTACAAAACGCGATATTTCAAAACGCGATATAGCACAAAACGGGAGTTTAGGATCGGGTTATATCAGGCGGGTGAAGGGGAAATTTAATTTCAGTTTATAGGAATTTAAAAATCGATAGGAACGATAGTATATAGGATCGGTATCAGGTGGGTCGCTGCGCTCCCACCGCTTCTCAACGCATATTCTGTACCATATCGCGTTTTGAAATATCGCATTTTGAAATATCGCGTTTTGTACCATATCTCGTTTTGTCATATCTCGTTTTGAAATATCGCATTTTGAAATATCGCGTTTCGAGCGGATCCGCTTCTGTTTCTAGCCGAAAATGACAGAGGCCTAACGAAGCTAAAGATAAAGCGGTAGATAATAAGGATAAAGAAGCAGTCTCTACCAATGACGCCGCAGAAGATTTGCAAACCGAAAATCCGTTTCAAACTACCTATGAACAGCAAAACTTCGTTGAAATGGTTTGCCACTGAACCAATAAACGTTATCGATATTGAAGAAGAACTCCATACCGATGTAGATGAAGAAAATACTCTAAAAATGTTAATCCAATCATCAAGCGGATTTGTAAATTGATGATCCTGCTACATGGACTATTAGATTATAGGATAATAATAGAACAATAATTCGACATGGTCCTACACAATTTGCTGAATCATTTCCAAAGAGTTGGGTCAAAGTTCTACTGTTAAGAAAATTTGGAGCAAATGGAGACAAACAAATACGGCATTGATTATTTTATTCAAAAAGAACTGATAAAGTATGGTGTTTTGCCTGCAAATTATTCTCCGTTCGGAGTACATCCTTATCGAATGAAGGATTATGTGATTGTGTTCACTTAGGTGAACGGTTATCGAGTCACGAGTGAAGCGCAGAGCATTTAGAATTCAAAAATCAACGACCAGACCATGCACGTCAAAATTTTATAATTGAGTCGCAAAGATGGATTTTAGTCTGTCTTTGGCTAAAGCCAACGAGATTGCGTTAGAATTAAATATTGACCCAATATTTAAAATCGTGCGTCATTTGAAAATGCGACCATTATTTGATTATGAAGCTGGCGATGAAGCTATTAATGATGGAAAAGAAAATTTTAAAACCGATTATTTTTTGAGAATGGTCGATACTGCTATTGTGTCATTTATAAGAAACGATTCGAATCATATGAAAAGCACAACAATATATTTGGATTTTTTATAATGTAGAGAAAATAAAAAATATGAATCATTTTCGGAAAACTGGCGTATTTCTGGCGTATTTCGCTGATTTTTCTACAAAATTGAAATCATCCACATTATGGTCAAACTACTCAATGATCAGGTCGATGCTAGTGGTTAAAAATAATGTGGATATTGCAAAATAACAAAAATTACGTGTCTTCTTGAAGCGCAAATCCGACGGATAGAAAGCGAAGAAATTTAAAATATTAACTATGGAATATGTTCAAAAATTCATTTTGGAAGCTTCAGATGATTCGTTCCTAGTTACTAAAGTAAGCATGTAGGTATTTAAAACGATTATTATTTGTATTTACAAATTAAATTCAAATATGTTTTCGGATAAAATACAATTCACACTGCAATATTTTTTTGTATGTAATATTATGATTGTTTTTTGTAGGTTGCGTTAATTTTTGGAATCGCTGATGCTTGTCGACGGGATGAACTAGCCCGCATGGAAATTACTGACATTAGTGATTTGGGATCTAACATTTTTTTGTTAAAATCCCGAATAACAAGACAAATAAACCACGATCATTTATCGTAAACAAAACTTATTTAGAATATTACAGAAAATATATAGCTTCGCGTCCAAAAGATTTAAATTCTTTGCGTTTTTTTTTAAATACACAAATGATAAAGGTTTCAAACAATTAGTTGGCATACATCAGTTTGGTAAAATGCCACAAATTGTTGCTACTTTTTTAAAATTGCCAGATGCAAAACAATACACAGAGCACTGTTTCCGTCGTTCATCTGCGACAATTTTAGTTGATAATGGCGCAGATTTAACATGCTTAAAAAGAATTGGAGGATGGAAGCCATCGACTGTTGCTGAAGGGTATATCGATGAATCCATTATCAATAAAATTGAAGTTGCTCATAAGATTTTCGATACAATGGATAATGAAACAGCCGATGCAAATAATGTTAATGATTTTAAAAGTAATATATCAACAACAATGCTGGGATGCGATACTACTAATCCACCAATGTTCAATAATTGTACTAATTGTACGATAACCGTTAATATTACAAATAAGTAAAATTAAACTCCTATACCTAACACATAATTAGTCTGACATAGATTTATCAAATAAAAATTGATTATTATGTATACTGTTAAATTAAAATAAATAAATGCATTTGGCTTTATAAGTGTACTTTTATTTCTTCTAAACAATTAAAAATCTATACAGGAATAAACCTGGCCTAGGCCAGAAAAAATATTCTCGTACTATTATTACTTGTTTCTTATAGCAACAAATACAACATACTGGAATCATGAGCTTTTCGTTTCGAAAAAACAACGGAGATATATTTTTTCCTACGATCGGAGAAAAAAAAATTGTTTTTCTGGCATACTATGGTAAACAGTTAGTCTAAATTTTTTCAAAAACAAAATAAAGTTGGGAATATTTTTTCTATCCAATTTCGATACGGAAAAAAATTTTCCTAAATTATAAAATTTTAGATCAAACATGATTTCTCAGCAGGCCAAAAAATGAAATTTTTGACAAAAACGCTATGTAAATATTTTTCTTAATTCCTTTTCCTATAGGAAAACCAGAATCGCGGTGCAGGACGCGTGATTTTCTGATACTAAGACAAAGAAAAGGTCTAACTGCACATACCGCTCAAATTTACCGCTCAATCACTGTTGGCATTTCAACAACAACAATGTATACCAGACACATTGGTTAACGTAATAGTGGCTGAAATCAACAGAAAAGCACTAAAGTTCTATTCGATGAACAATAAAACAGCGAAAGGACATTGGGTGTGGTATGATACTAATTCTATAGAGATTTACACTCTATTCGGAATTTTAATATACGCCGGGGTTCATAAACATTGGGACGAGAGATTGAATGAGCTTTACAGCATAGACAACAGTCCATGAGTCCAGCTATTATTTCGATTTTTACGGTTTGATAACTACCAAACCAGATAAGAGTGATTACAAACTATGATAAACTAGCGGCATTCCGTGATGTGTGGAACTTATTTTTAGCATATGTTCGACCACCTTATAAGCCATCAGCTAACTTAACAATCGACGAGCAGCTAGTGTTAACTCGTGGCAGATGTTCGCCCATGCAGCGTTCCATTCAAACTAGCGAAATATGGTATACAAATATTCTGGATATGCAATGCCAGAATTTCCTACCTTTTGAATGGCAAACTTTTGAAAAACAACCAAATGAGCCTCGTACTGTTAATCATTTACTATATCGGTACCATTATTCTTGACCAAAGGCCGAACTCCTTACCACGGACAATTTTTTTACTAGCTGTATTCTGGCCGAACAACTTTTACAGAAAAAAACTACGATCATCGGAACAATTCGACGAATAATCCGTAATTTTGTTTTGACAATAATTTGATTTTGGTAAGCCCATTCCAAAAAAAATAAACGTTCTATTGTTATCAACTTTACACAGCGATACAGGAGTTGACAGTTCTTCAAACCAACCAAATATTATCTAAGATTATACAACGCCACGAAATGGGGTTGATAATCTCGATAAGCTTGTAAGGACCTATACTTGCAAACGAAAAACAGATCGATAGCCAATGGTGTTATTTTTTAACATGGTAATGTATCAGATGAAGCATCAGAATTCAGAATATAATATATGCCTCATGAATTTATATGTTTAATGAGTTTGACTGTGGTTTTATTTATTATTTTGAATTTTAAATTATATTTATGTGATATATTGACTGAATTTATGAATTGTTTGTTTGAATTCATTTTATTTTTGCAATAAATAACATTATAAATAAAGGAAGAAACAATAAGAATATCTAATTATTTCTATAAAAAATGCACCATAATGTATGTGGGGTCAGATTGACACCTGTGCACAGACAACGTCTTGAGCGTGGCTCATCGTTATGTTTTAGCTAATGCCTTTCGAGTGAATCCAAAATCCTGTCTAGGCATCTAGTGGGAAATATTTGTCAATATTTGAGCTTTTTGTAAACAACTTATAACTTAATCAAGGTGTCTAATAACTAAAGGGAGAAATGAAATTTGAATTAAAATTTGAAAACATTTACAAGAGCATTCAACTCATTCCCTCATTTATTTAAATATGCGAAATACGAAAAAACCCGGATAACCAAAACATTGCCGATAATCACTGTTTGATATGTCGGTGACATTTATTGAAATGTGTGACAGCATCAAGAAGGAGAAAGAAGGAAAGATTTAGATCTGACTGATTTATATTTCCAGCTTCCATTAGCACATAGCTAATTCAAAACTAAATATTTATTACATAAAGTCGTTAATTTAAATTATTGCTAAATTTGTAAATCTATACATTTTATGAATTGTTGTAGGCAATTTTAATTATATTACATTGGCAACATTTTTGGTGTGTTGTGTTACATAGAGAGAAAAACAAATTTATGAATCCCATGAGTTCATATTTTAAAAGCACAATTTTTTTGAAAAAGAAAGCTTGAAAATAAAAAAAAAATGTTTTCAAAATTTATGCGAATGAAATGGAAAATATGTTAACATAAATATAATAATAATTTTATTGTGCTTTTATATTACTCGTACATAGTTTTTCTGTTTCTTTGGGAAAGTTTTTTTTCTTTCTACTGTATGGGATGTATTATTAATATTATGTATGTATGTGTATGTTATGTACTTGCAAAAAATAAATAAGTAATATAATAAAAAATTCATAAAAAAATAATAATAGTTATGTTAAATTTGTATAGGGTAATATATATATGAATGCACAATTAATTATGTTTTTAGTTCTTAAAATTTTTAAAGAGATTTATGTAATGCATTAAATACGAGCTGTACAATTATTTAAGTGAATTAATTATGAAAGTAGTTTTCTATTATTGTTGTCATAAAGTTACGACTCAATTCTAAATCAATTACGTGTTTTAACAAATAAATCTATTAAAACCGGAAAATTCTAGTCACAAAAAAGAAACTATTTTATATCAGAAAATTATATTCCACCCAAATCAAACAGCCCGTATAGAATCGATGAAATGAATGGGAAGCTGAAAGAATAATAAATAATTAGTGAGATTTCGAAATACGATAAAATCGCGCTAGGTCAGGTTGTGAACTGCGTGTGGGATAAATTTAGTAAAGTTCGGTTTATTACAAAATATTCGGAATTGTCACTTTCATGTTTATCTCATTTATTACGTTGGAACGAATTACAATCATAAACTAAATGCGTTTTACATACCGATTTTGTAACTTATGACGCGATGAAGTATAGTTATAGAAAATTATATTTAGGCTTCTTGAAAGAAAAAATCAATCTGTGGTACGCACACCTGATTTGTTCAGAATTGTTTATGCTTAAAGAGTTTTCATTTGTTTTTCTTAAGACTATTCTTTTTGAACCGGCGTGAAGTTTTTATAACGTTAAAAAAAAGTTGAAGCATAAAAGTGTAAATGGTTATATGATTCTGACGTTAAAAAGTGCAGGTTTGAAAAAATTAACATCAAACAACAATTTACGATAAATTATACAACAATACTTGAACAAAAGTAAAAATGTTTGCCAAATCTAAATTTAATCACTGAAAATTATCGTAAGATATGGAGATGTAATCTCCGTAATCAAAAGGGGATGTCAAGTGGGCTATCTAAATATGCGTGTGCAATTTCATTAAATAGGCTTTGGCTCTTGACATACTTTTCAAAAATATAATGTTTACCTTTAAATTCGGCGAAAGTAATGGTAGTGGATGATGTTTCTGTTACTCTAGGAATTTCAGATTTACCAAGTGTGTAAATATGAAACCGGAATTTTTTTAGTAAAAAGTGCATGTTCATCGTTTGATAATGAATAATGATTAAGAGAATTTTATTCAAAGTGTTGCCCATTATTAGTTATACATGTTTCCCATCTCTCTGGCAATGCATCGATGCCACGCCAAAAAAACTGTTCTTATTTTGAGGCAAACCAGTTATCAAGCCATTCTTGTAGGAAGTGACGTGCTCACAAGGCAATCAAAATCACTTTGTATTGCCTTTTATCAGATTCTGGTATTTTTCACGTAAAGCTCGATTCAATTGATCATTTGTTGTTATTAGCGTTCAGTATTTACGGTTTCAGCACTTTTTAGCACCTCAAAATAAATCACCCTTTTATGATCCCACTAAATACAAAGCATTGTCTTCCATTAGAAGCGATTTGGCCTTGCAGTCGATATCGATAGTTGTCCTGGGTCAAGCCAATACAATTTGCGCTTTGGATTCTTAACTTAGATCCATTTTCAGTGACAATTCGATGGAAAAATGACTTTGTTTTGTATTTGGCGAGCAACATTTCGCCAGTGATATTCCATTTTCCTGTTGCCTTTATTTTATTGTTTATAAGGAAACCATTTTCCCAGCTTTTGGATTTTTCCCATTGCTTTTAAACGTATGTAGACGGCTTCTCGTGACACATTCAATTGATCCGCGAGTTGTTTTTGCGTTTGAGCGTCATCGTCATCCAATAATCCTTGCAATTCAATGTTTTCAAACATTTTGGTGGTCTTCTACGTTCTTCGTTTCTCACGTCAAAATCACCACTTTTGAATTTATTAGACCACTCATATCATTGATTTACCAAGAGCATGCTCACCATAAGCTTTGATAGGCATTCGATGTGATTCTGCAGCAGTTTGTGATTGACAGATATCAAAAGAAAACAATGGCACCGATGCCGTTGCATGTCGAAAGGTACATCGACAGATGGCGCTATTTATTAGTAAATTCTCGTTTCATATTTACACACTTAGTATGGCATATATGCAGCAGGGAAACTTTCGAATTTCAAAATGAAACTTTGCATACCGATTAAGCCTAATTTTTGTGCATATGCAATTCATAAATTGAAGAAAACCAACTTGCGCCTAAAAGATACTATAATAAAAAAATTACATAAAGTGTTTTAAAAACCAAAGAAAGTGGCTTTTCTGATTGCATATTCCTGTCAGGTTTTTTTATTGCCATCCGAAAAATATAGTGGCTGAATTTATGCTAACCCAGAATTGGCCCAATCCCATTGAACAACAAAATCCGTCGAAGGTACGGTTTTCTGATATAAAATGTTCTAGAAATCCAGTGAACTTGGCACTTCTGATTGAATATTCCTGTCAGATTTGTTCATTGCCATCCGAAAAATATAGTGGCTGCATTTGGGTTAATCCAGAATTGGTCCAATTCCATTGAACAACAAAGACCGTTGAATTAATGGTTTTCTGACTTAATGTGTTCTAGAACCCAATGATCTTGGCACTTCTGATTGCATATTCCTGTCAGTTTTTTTTATTGCCATCTGAAAAATATAGTGGCTGAATTTTTGCTAATCCAGAATCGGCCCAATTCCATTGAACAACAAAAACCGTTGAATGAATGATTTTCTGACATAAAGTGTACTAGAAACCAAAGAAATTGGCACTTCTGATTGCATATTCCTGTCAGCTTCGTTCATTGCCATCCGAAAAATATAGTGGTTGAATTTATGCTAATCCAGAATAGGCCCAATTCCGTTGAACAACAAAAACCGTTGAATGTACGGGTTTTCTGATATAAAGTGTTCTAGAAACCAGTGAACTTTGCACTTCTGATTGCATATTCCTGTCAAATTTGTTCATTGCCATCCCAAAGTTATATTGGCTGACTTTGGGCTAATCCAGAATTGGACCAATTCCAATGAACAACAAAAATCATTGATTGAATAATTTTCTAACGTAAAGTGTTCTAGAAATCAAGGAAATTGGCACTTCTGATTGCATATTCCTATCAGATTTGTTTATTGCCATTCGAAAAATATAGTGGCTGACTTTGGGATAATCCAGAATTGGCTCTATTTCATTGAACAACAAAAACAATTGAGTGAATGATTTTCTGACATAAAGTGTTCTAGAAACCAAAGAAGTTGGCACTTCTGATTGCATATTCCTGTCAGGTTTGTTCATTGCCATCCGAAAAATATAGTGGCTGAATTTATGCTAATCCAGAATAGGCCCAATTCCGTTGAACAACAAAAACCGTTGAATGTACGGGTTTTCTGATATAAAGTGTTCTAGAAACCAGTGAACTTGGCACTTCTGATTGCATATTCCTATCAGATTTGTTTATTGCCATTCGAAAAATATAGTGGCTGACTTTGGGATAATCCAGAATTAGCCCTATTTCATTGAACAACAAAAACAATTGGGTTAATGATTTTCTGACATAAAGTGTTCTAGAAACCAAAGAAGTTGGTACTTCTGATTGCATATTCCTGTCAGGTTTGTTCATTGCCATCCGAAAAATATAGTGGCTGAATTTATGCTAATCCAGAATTGGCCCTATTCCATTGAACAACAAAAACCGTTGAATGTACGGGTTTCTGATATAAAATGTTCTAAAAACCAGTGAACTTGTCAGCTTCGTTCATTGCCATCCGAAAAATATAATGGCTGAATTTGTGCTAATCCAGAATTGGCCTAATTCCATTGAACAACAAAGACCATTGAATGAATGATTTTCTGATGTAAAGTGTTCTAGAAACCAGTGAACTTGGCATTCGAAAAATATAGTGGCTGACTTTGGGATGATCTAGAATTGACCCTATTTCATTGAACAACAAAGACCATTGAATGAATGATTTTCTGACATAAAGTGTTCTAAAACCAAAGAAGTTGGCACTTCTGATTGCATGTTCCTGTCAGCTTCGTTCCTTGCCATCCGAAAAATATAGTGGCTGAAGTTGTGCTAATCCAGATTTGGCCCAATTCCATTAAACAACAAAGACCATTGAATGAATGATTTTCTAACATAAAGTGTTCTAGAAACCAATGTAGTTGGCTTTTCTGATTGTATATTCCTATCAGGTTTGTTCATTGCCACCCGAAAAATATAGTGACTGAATTTGTGCTAATTCAGAATTGACCTAGTTCCATTGAACAACAAAGACCATTTAATTAACGATTTTCTGATTTAAAATGTTCTAGAAACCAATTAAGTTGGCACTTCTGATTGCATATTCTTATCAGGTTTGTTCATTTCCATCCAAAAAATGTAGTGGCTGAACAACATTTTAAACATGCTGTTGTGTAATTAAAACTCTCATATTTACCGAAATATCGTCTAACAGTGTGACGGTAAGCAAATTTGAATCGGTTATGCCCCAACCTGATACGGTTTTTATTTTTTGCTTAATTGTATTTGTTTAAAACTTGTTGGTTTTATTGTGTTTTTTTTAATGTTTTAATATTTTAATTTTCAAGTCAAATTTGTAGACTTTTCTTATTAATAAATAAATAAATAAATTTGGACCACACGTGTTTCAATCATTGTGGAGTAGCGTTTTTTGGACTGTGTTATCTCCAACCAGAATTGGTCACGTAAACTGTATGATCTGACGTCGTCAAAACTGTTGGTTTTGGTCTTTCATGGAGTCTCATATTCCGATCAACATGCAAGAATAAATCAAAAAGCAAATTGAAGCACTCCCAAATCTTTCGCGGATCGTTTTTCACGTTCTATCTTACGCATTGCTTGCCAAATCGAGGACGTACAGCTATGCATAGGTCTGATTTACGTAGAACCACCTGCACATTGCATAGCTGCATGCCAGACTTTCGTACTGACATGTAAAATGTGATGATGAAAGATGAGATCAGATGATGAAAAATCCCTTTTGCATCTGGCCCCTATCGGGATTCGAACCCGGTACCTCCCGATCCAAACGCCAAAGTTTTAACCACTATGCCGTTTGGTCGGTATACGTAAGATTTAAATTTACTATTGTGCTGTCCGTCGGTCAATAAGACCCAAGCCTGATACGTACATGACACGTCTTATGAAAAATTCATATGATTTTTAGAAAGTACCAACCTTCAAACGATATGTGTCAAAATTTTCTGATAATCCGACCAATAAGCTCGGTCTTCACTCGCAAAATTCTGTCACGACGCTTTAGTTTATAAGTTACAGGTGTTTTAATAACGTTAGTTTTGTTATTTTCAAAACAATGAAAAAAAAATTATTTTATGGTTAAACACCTTTTTTAATGGGAAAAATACGGCTCAAGCAAAACAATGGCCGTAAAACGTGGCTGTACAAACACCTATGATGCCGAACGCTCTGGTCGGCCGAATTCGGCGGTTATTCAGAAAAGATTAAATAAAAGTGCACAAAACCTTTTGGAAGACCATAAAGTTAAGTCAGATAGTTGATACGTTAAAAAAGGGAGTTTATACACTATTTTGCATTGCATGAACAGCGAGCTGTTTAACCGTAATAAACGGGATTTTTTACGTCGGTATATGTAACAATAGATGAAAAATGGATCCACCATTACACTCCGGAATCAAATCGTCAATCAGCTGAGTCGACTGCAGCCGGTGAAGGGCGTCCGAAGCGACCAAAAACGCAAATGATGGACGATAAGATTTTGCTTTTAAGAATGCACAAGGTATTTTATTCGTCGACTATCACGAGAAAGGAAAACATAAGAAATAATTTTTTTATACGAGCACTGATTGTAGGGAAATCAGTTTAAAAAGGGTGACACCTTCCCAAATGGATGAAATAAAATTATTATTTATTTTTTAAGCAAAACATCTGGTTGTTTATAAAACAGTAAGCTTCTATTGTACTTCCGGTTAATTTAAAAGATTTTAATGTAGACTCCTAGAAATTTTAGCAACAATTAGCTAGCCCGTAGATACTGGTTAGTTGTTGATCTTTGTGACTGAACTTCCTTGTATTATAACTGCTAACAACTACATCAAGACTGCTCACACTACCTCTTTGTGGGCTTTGTGGTGGCTTCATCAACAACAATTAAATACACGAGGTACTCTACCAACAAAGATGTATGTGTATCAGTTGGTATGGATGGTATAAAATACATACTTAATTAGAAAAAAGCATAATGGAAACTTTGGAAAATTCATGTAAATTTTAATACAAACAAAAACAATAAAAATATTTCAACAAAATTATCAAATGACATTGTGTTCTCTTATCAACATAATCGATGTTTATAGATGAAACATGAAAACTTCATAAAATAGGATAAAAGCGTATACCATGTGAATATGTAAACTAGCTGTTGGTGGTATTGAGCAAAGGAAGCAAACATTTTATATATAAAAAAAAATTATTTTACAATTTTTATTTTAGTTGCCAAGTCTTTAAATATGGTACACACTCCTAACTGCTGATAGGTTATGTCTTTGTTATTGTTTTCTTATAGTTTTCAAAGTAATTTGTTGTTTACGGTTTAAAAAAAAAAAAACTAGAGTAAAAAAATCCAGCATAACCCGAAAAATATAATCATACTGTGGAGTATAAATCACTTTGTAATTTTGAGATGTAACTTTATTATGTTTGTTGAATTACGAGTACGAGTACATGCAGAATTTCTTAATATTTTGGCTTCATTCTTATTACCAGTTTGAAGCTGATCGGATACAGCTTAGTTATACATAATGTATCTATGTATGTATGTTTCTTAAAGTCAATATTAAATATTATAACGCAAGTTATTAAGTTAGTGGTAATTTCTTCCAGCGCACCCCTCTTCTATAAATGAAAATAAAAAAAAAATGACGTAACTTTGGCAAATCCATTGCTTTTCGTGAATCTCTTAAAGTTTGTTCTTAATAGTTACTTTAACTGTCATTTGGAGTAGACTTAGTTCAACCATATAAATTCTATCATAATGTACCATCTTTTATTGCCCACTAAATCTACTATCTAAAATGGAAATACGAACTTTTCAGGTAACCATTAGACCACACGAAAAGACATTTAACACTGGCAGATTTAATTCTATTCCAGCAATATTTATAATCGTTACATGGTTGTCTTGATTTAAATTATTTCGTGATTAACCCTGAAATCAATTTTGCTACAAACCCGGGTTCCATGGGCTTCCCGAGAAGCTTATTGTAATTGCTTATTGTAAATCAAATCTGAACAGCGAGTGTGGGATGAAAATCTTAATGCAGTTACATGTAGCGGTTGATTCAACACGAATTCAATCTAGCGTGAGACTATAGCGAACACGCATACCAACCGCATAACTAACAACATGCTATATTCAAATTCACATTGACGTTCAACGAAAAAAACGAAAAATAAAATAAAGACAGATCGTCTCCAAACATCATCACAGCAAGACGCAGCTTGCCATCACCGTCGCACACCACGATGCTGCACACCTACACCGCCATTACGAAGGACGAAATGTGTGATCTAATTTGAAGTAAAAATTTAATAATAAAATTTATAACGATAAATAAATAACTAAGTGTTATACATATGCACATGCTTTAAGAAATTCAGTTCATGAAGCCACTCAGTTTTCACCACATTTCTTAGGCTCAGTATATCTTCTTCTCCGAGAAGTATCTCAATTCCCAGGAAATAATCTTAGTGTCGGATAAGTCCGATGTTTTGTTTAATTTTTATCAAACGGTCCAAAAATATCTGATTAAAGCCTCTGACATCAAAATCTAACAATCACAATTTTTTGTGCAAGATCTTGAATAGATTATACCAGGCTTTAAAGACTATCATCAGAGGTGAGCCGTCCCCACGATTTGTAAAATGCGTTACGCCACTCGATCGTTCCAATTATAAAATATTTACTATTCCTCACCGAAATTGTGTTAATTATTTTTATCTTTCATAATATTTCCGAATGAGAGGTTAATAGCTTTTTATAAGGATGGGGCTTCGGTAGGTATTTGATGAGTATACTTGTTTGTATTGCTTTCTTGATCTTATTAGATTTTTTATCGCCTTTTTGCGGTCTAGCACGTGATATATATTATTTGGAAAACCCTATATCGATACCTTGAGCCTCAGCTGGCCAAAGCACCGCCCAAAGGTGTTATATATGAAATTATTTTCTGTTAACAGACGGTTGGATTCCTCTAGATAACCCTCAAAGATCAATATCAAATCGAGGTAAAAAGTATCCCTCATGACCTTCAAGCGACAGACGGTACCTTAACATACGTATCGATGCCGGTATTCCAAGTAATAGTGGAAAAGGACATGTCAACTGCCAGATTCGAAATTGTCAGATGTTTAGCCATACGACATCTAACTGAGGTCATACCTTCCGATGCGTAAATTGCGCAGAAAGCCATGGAGCAGGAATGCACTCTAACAACAATATAAATGAGAAACCAGTAATCTGTGTGAACTGTGGGGAGCAGTATCCGGCAAACTACGGCAAAAGCCAAGTAAGCGAAAAGTAATTTATTATAACTGCATGGGGTAAACTAAATCAAGCCGAAAAGTTTCGAAACCACCTTACCCAACACTAAATGATAGAAGAACTTCGATGCATTTCAATGAACGTCAATAGCCTAGTCTCAACTGCTCCACGAGCCGTTTTATCTGAAACACGCCTTCATCAACAACAAGATAGAAGTTCCCTGGCTATGCTAAAGCCGAGCAGGACGGTCGCGCGGCTGTAGCTGGAGATATTGCTATCTTAATCCAGGAAAGCATTCCTCATTTCAAGGCCTGAACGTTCATCATTGCCGAAACTGTGGCAACGCTAATAAACGTTTACACCCCAGGAATCACATAACAGCCTGTTCAATACATATCAGAAAAATTAACAAGAATAACATTCAATGCCTTACGAATATTAGCAATAGAATCTCAGCTGCGGGAGACTTTAACCCCCACATACTTTATGGAATTGCTGTTCAAATAAAAAGAATGGAGAGGACCTCATTCCCAAGATTCTATACTCAGTACTTGACCTAGTTCACAGCAAAAACAAATCCTAGCATCGCCGTCGAGTAATATTTAGTATTCCGTTAAAATCCATAACTAACCCACCAAAGGTATTCCGAAATTATTTCTCAAGGAAAATTTAAATTAAATATCCATACTCGTAAAAACCTTCCTAATATTTCTCTGATATCAACGATAAACCAAATTGACGCATGCATCTGACTTTTCAAAAATGGCAAAATAGCCCCTAATCGAATTAAGTAAAGTAGCGGAATTACTTCATTCAATTGACCCTTACATTACCGAGGAGCAGTAAGAATGGCCTGTGCTACTCAAGCTGGAGCAGACTTAAAAATACAATTGAAACTCCAAACAGTTCAGACGATCGAAAATCGCTTGTTTCCACGATATAGAAAAGGCTTTCTATACAGTTCGGCACAATTTTCTAATCTAGAAATTAATATTATCAAGCTACTCTTAGCGGTACCACTGGCGGGAGTCACACAACGGTTGGTTCTACAATCACACAAGACATTCCAAAACCGAATAACAAGGAAAACAAAATTTTAATATACGCTGACAATATGACCATATTCACCTCTTCCGTTAGTGCATAAGTTAATCCTAACTGAAACTGTAGTATTAAAATTAATCCTATTTAAACCGAAATTATCCATTTACTCAAAAACAAGTATTCCAAAGGTTCTGAAGCAGATCCCATCTCCTCTACGAAGAGAGTGCCCTTTAGCCCAAATATATTTAATTTGGGGGGTTATATTCGGAAAAACTTTCACAAGAACTAAAAATTAAAAATATCAGGCCTTCGCCGCTCGGCAACAGCTCTATCGATACCTCAACCGAAACAGTCGTCGCTCTGATGGCAGGGAGGCAATAGGCGGGCTACCTGGAACCTTCGACATGGCGCAATTATTGGCTATTATAACTCAAATATTTGATCAACAAAAGCAAAACTTTGACCAACAAAGTAAAAAAGACTCCACAAACAATACAAGATTTCGTGCAACCATAAATGGACAAATAATTTAATTTGATGAACAAAATCAAAAATTTATTCAAGAAATGGATCAAATATTTGATCAACAAATTAAAAAGAGGTAACAAATGTTTCAAGATTTGAAACAAGGTTTAAAAAATAGGTCGAGAAAGCATCGAGAAGAAGCTGGAACAAATGGTAGACATAGTATTTGGCAAACAAAATGATGATGTAGGCGATACGAAGCAGAAGGTTGCGAATTCACATAACGATAGGATTTAATAATGGAAATGGCTCTCGATAATAAGGTGGAACCGGATAATGAAGATCATGGAGTAGGTGCCATTGGCCGGGAGGAGCCATTGGGCTTTGTGGAATCTGGTGGTGACGAGGAAACAACAGATAAGGAGAATCAGCTCAGCCAGCCCGAAAAGGATGAACAACTCAACTGGAGAATGCAGAATTGACGTCAAGCCGTTTACTGTTCAACGAGATTGTTCAGCCGGAAAAGTTAGTGTCCATAGTGAATGGGGTTGACGGCGAATCACATAGTAGGGATGGTTTCGACGATCTTGGTGTGGGGGTTGTTTATGTAACGAAGAACGACAGCAACCCATGGTTGTGCAGCAAACTTGATGAAAGTGATGATGCTGATGCTAGAGGTGTTGAGGTTAACGTGAAAATTAAAACCTGATTGCAAAGCATGGATAATGTCAGTAAGTGCCCTAGGCCGGAATTACACTATAAAAGATCTTTTTATAATTTTTTTTGGTTAGTTGCATGCTTTATAAAAGTATCACTTTTACAAAATGTTTTGATCAAAGTTAGCCTCACCATGCGGGGAAATTTGATAAATTATTTTTGACATAATCGCTTGTTCAAAATGTCGATCAAATACAATTGGACGGCAAAAACTATCAAAGCATTAATTCACGAATACGAGGCGAATGAATTTTTATACAATCAAAAACATGTCGAATATAATAACCGAAATAAAAAGGAGGAACCCGTTGCAGGTGCCGCGATGCTCTTTGATAATGCCGAAGAACAATTGTGGCAGCTACGTTTAGACGGGATATAGATGATTGCAGGACCCAGATTAAATTTCAATAACTTCGGTACTTGTATACGATCGTTTTAAACTTAACTTACCATAAATGGAGCTCTTGCAGTTTGCTCTTCTTTCTCGTAGAGCAATTGCAAATTGGGTTAGAATCCCAACTTTGGACCATCGGCTCAACGTGGAATTAAGTGCGAAACTTTTGGGTTCCACCCAACTTTAATAATAATCACAACTGACATGACAAAAAAATATTTATATTCAACTTAACAACAAAAAATCGTAACTTTTCATCTACATTCTTTCTTGAACTTATTAGTTATGTTTTGAATATTGGGGCATTCGTCTGACTGTTTGATCAATCATTCTATGCATGACCAATTTAAAGTGGAAAAGCTTAACATATACAATATATTATAAAATAGTTAAGTATTTATTTTATAATATATTAACATAAAAGTCAATGCATTGCTTAATACAAATATATGCTTCAATAACATAAAGTTCTTATGTTATACGCCAAGATACATATACATATAATGCCAACAACATGAAAAGCTAAACAAATAAAAATAATTATCATTTTCTATTCACCACAATGATGAATAGTTTTACAAGGAATTCCTTTAAGGTTGGGTAATTTCCTTTTTTAAAGTTTAGATAATCCTTAGTAAAATATTTATCCATACCAAACTGGTTAAAGAGAGTAGACAAAAGTTTATTTATACTCGTAAAATATATCCATTTATCAGTATAAAAATTTATATAGTTTAAAAACACTAAATTCAACAGGTCTAAAAACTTAAAACATTTTCTATTTATTAAAATATAAACATATAAAAAATTATTTACTCACCACCTTCATTTGATGAAATTAGTCCACAATTATTTATTATATCTTGTTGTTCTAATAATGAGTTTATGGAATGTTTATGTAGTATATCAGAACCCGAAAAATTTCTTGAACTATCTGTGCTGTTACAATCTATTAAACTCATCTGAAACGGAAAATACAAATAATATTTTATTAATATGCAGTGGATTGGGTATTTTTGCTTATGTTAGGTTAACTTGATGTATTTTGCCTATCCAAAACCATAAAAGTGATATTCATATAAAATCGAAATTTTAGTGTTTATCTGTGGGAGTGCCAAAGCACTCCCTATTCTCTATCGCGGCGCGGTTCGCTTTTAACGTTCTATCTTATGCAGTAGCCATATCGAGGACGTACGACTGGCTATAAGTCACTAGTCTACACCAATAAATCGGAGACAAACGACGATTAGGAAGCTAACAGCCGTTGTGTTATTAACGTTTTTCTTCTCCAGCTGCTCCAAAAAGTGGTCGAAAATTGAATTTTCAGATTGCACTTTATTCGTAGTAACATCAATTATATTTCAACTGGTTTTTGTAATAGAACGCGCGCCTTCGCTTTGTGTTCCAACAACAAAAATACCAAAAATATTTTAAATTATTGAAAGTTATTCGATTTAAACGATGAATTGAATATGACCGTCTGAATTTTTAAAATTTTCAAAAATGTAAGGGCTACGTATTTCGGTAGTGTTATACCCTCAATGAAACTCAATACTTTTTATGGCAACGTTTTTATTTAACACACCAAAAATAGTATGCGATGAGAAATAATTTCGCACACTACGACATTTTAATGGTTAAAAAAATATTATAGTGCAATCTAAAAGCGATGCCACGTACACATTTCTACGGACGACTTCTAAAAACAGATTTGACATTTACGTATTAATTAGAGCATATTTTTGACTAAAATTAGTGAGAAAATATGTAAACTTTCTCAAATTAGTAGCTAAAATAATAAATTTGCAATTATTTAATAATTCTAATTGAAAAATAATCAATTTTCTATTTAGCCGTTTCTAGAAACGATTTTTGCTCTGAATGGTATAATTTTACACGTGAACGAACGCACAAAAATCTAAAAACGATTTCCGAACGCATCAAAAAATTTTAAACGATTTTTTTCTCTGTTGTGTTTTTCTTTCATTACTTGAAAACAAATGTCAAAAATTTCAAAGAAAAATTTATTTTTCATTAATTTAATATTTTTATTAAAAGCTCATCACATGAATATGGTGGAACCATGATTAAACGGATGATTACAATTTTTCACTTTGACATTTGAATAGAAATGCGGTATGCTCAAAACAAACTATAAAGAATTGTTTTTGTAAATATCGTCCGTATTTTTTTCTTGTATGTGGCGAGGCAAAATAAATTTACGTACGAATAGTCTGTAATTAGATATGTATGTGGCAACGCTTTTAAGAGAAAAATGAAACGTGGGATTATATCTTTGGGTTCATTGTAAGGTAAAATAAAATTTTGAAAATTTTGTGTTTCGTTAAAATCGTTTATTTTCAAATTTATTAGGTTATGTTGCCTCCAATCTGTCACTATTTTGACTATAAATTTTACTATACAAAAACAAACAAAAGTTGCTCTCTTTGTCGCTCTAACGTAATTAAAATATACTCTTCTCTTTTCAGTTTCCCAGTATTTTGTACTGAAAAAATTCATTTCACGTGGAATCCACGCATTACTCCTATTATTTTAAATATGCACATGGGGTATTATCATAATTAGAATTAAGTAGGATTTAACATTAACATTAACTGAAAACTTATTATAAGATCTTGTCACTTGAAATCTGATCCTTTGATTAATCCGATATTTTTGTAGTACACATATATTTAAATATTTGTTCACGTAGCCAGGTCAGTGGTTACTGCTAATTGGATATTAAATTTGAGTTTACTAGATCTCTAATACATTCAACCATTTCCTGATTAAGTGGTCTCTTCAAGAGCTGTTATTATTTCATAATATTAGATTCTATTTTAATAGCCTCGGGAAGCTCATTAAATAGAGCAGGGCCCATATAAAATGGATTACTTTTTGAGCGGCTTGTACTTACGGTATTTAAATAATATAATTAACTTGAATTGTTTCTTGTATAATGTGAGTGTAACATACTTCAGATAAGGTTATAGGAGTCAGATTACATTTCATCAGAGCCACGTGAGCTTTCTTAATAAATAAAATTTCCCTATAGAATCTCTAAGGGAAGTGTTTTGGAAGAGTACAGAGATTAAGTCGACGTTAGTACTGGCAGGCACTTGATGGATCCTGTTTTGCAGAACCCAGAGACTTTTGATGGAATTTTTCGGTGCAGTAGTCTACAGCGAGCTCATATAACTCAATCTAGAGTTGATATAAGCGTCATAGAATAACCAAGATTTTCTTTCATCAATGAGACTTCTTATTCTCTTCAACGCAAATGCGTAAATCCAGTTTGATTTTTTAACTTTCACTACCTGTTCCTTCCATTTCAGGTTTTGGTCAATGATAAGCCCCAAGTAAGTAGTAGTTGGAACTTGCAGTATTTTATTATTATTTACTTCCAAGTAACGGGAAAAACGCACAGAAAACATTTTGTTTTGGAAAATTATGTAGTTTGTCTTTAACATGTTCATGCGCATTTTATAAGCAGTCAGCCAGTATTCTACTTTAATAATACATTGTGCCATTTGATCAAGAAGGTTTAGAGCATCTGAAGATTTATACACTAGAACAGAATCATCCGTGGACATAAAAAGTTTTCCAAACAAGTCTATATTGCACATGTCACTAACGAATAGTACCGAAGAATAGAACCCTGCGGCACACCAGATACCATAGTCAGCAGTCGCTCTTAATGCCATTTACAACCGTGTATTGGACACGGCTAGTGAAATACGATGATAAAATGGAGAGGGTGGCTACGGATGGATTTACCTTTGTAATTTTTGAAAGTAGGATTTTATGTGGTACAGTGTCGAAAGCTTTTTTAAGGTCTATAGAGAGCATCGATACATATTCCTTTCGCTCTAATCCCAAATAGATTTCATTGAGAACAGACAATGCTGCTGACTGCGTGCTAGATGCATCAACAAATCCGAATTGGTTAGGATGTATAATTTTATTTCTAGCTACAATTATTTTCTCAAATATTTTTGAGTAAACGTTCAGGATTGAGATTGGCCGATAGTTAGATTTGAAAACAGGGTGAACTATTGAAGTCTTAAGACAATCCGAAAAGTGGCCAATATGGATTCATTGATTAATTTAACGGTTAAGGGGATGAGAAAAGTTTTACATTTTCCTATAAACTTCGTTGAAATTGAATCATATTCTGATGCAGCAGTTCGATTAAGATTATTTGTTATTGTAGTAACATTCAAATCAAATAAAAAACCTCTTAACGAGGTAAATGTTCGAGTGACGAAAGCCGAATTCAATTCACAAAATTTCTGATATCAAATTTGTGCCGAAAAAAACAATTGTATTCGATTTGTCAACGATTTTTCGGAATGTTAGTGCATTCAGCGCGTTGTTGTTTAACATTCAAAAAACCGTTGACAAGTTGTTGTTTTTGACAGCTAGAAAGAAAAATGTAAACAAACGCGCCGAATGCACTAACATTCCGAAAAATCGTTGACAAATCGAATACAATTGTTTTTTTCGGCACAAATTTGATATCAGAAATTTTGTGAATTGAATTCGGCTTTCGTCACTCGAACATTTACCTCGTTAAGAGGTTTTTTATTTGATATCAATGATTTTGGCAAGGCAAATTGAAAATGAATTGAATTGCGATTCGTTTTATTGTTGTCAGTCGTTTTGACTTCGACTTTGAGTTCACACACACACGATAGCACACAAGTGGCCGCTACGTCTTACTGTGCCTCATACACAGATGCGAGGCATTGAAATGACCAAAACGAACAACAAAGCCATGCTAATGCAACAAATACAGAAAAAACTACACTATAGATAGTTGTATTAGAATATATGTGTACATCGTATGTGGGCACTAGTTTAATAAGTAGTGGTGCGAAAGAAAAAAATTAACATGAGATTGTTAGTGTAACCAATACAATCTTCTGTAGTTTGTTGAATATTGGCATCTGCGTTTCAGACTTTGTTCAGAGCTTAATTGTTGTTCGTTTCGCGAAAAACGAGTTACGCATACTCTCACACAGCTGCCGGCTGTGTGTTACGGAGTGCGAATGATTCGTTCTTCTTCTCTCGGTATTCGTCACTCCAGTGGCCTGCGTCTGTGTATGAGGCACAATAGAACGTAAAACAATAGAACGAAACTGTTTCAATAAAAAAATGGAAAACAATAAAACAAAATTGTTTCTATTGAAGAATGGTTCAATACGATTTATGTTTGGAAAGTACATATATGCTCTTGGCCTCGAAATAGTAAAGACTTTTATTATCTTTTTTATGTTGAAAAGTAGGGTCAGGTCTCATCATTAGGTTCAGGTAGGTAGTTTTTTTATTATGTTTAGCACGATAACCTACGTTCTGGTGTACTGTTTCTAGTGTGTGGAAGACGAGTCTATTTCTTTATTTTGCATGCAATTTTTCAATCTTCATTTTGTAGTCTTTTAGTAAATATTATTTCAGAATCCTTTACCACAAACAGGTCATGCCGGGTGTGATCTTATTACACACCCGGTTCTCGTAGGCTATCGGCTGAACATTTGTAGTTTAGTTTTTAGTGTATGTTACAGAGTAGTAAAAATTTAGACCAGATGCATGTGTTTTTGGTAGAAATTCGATTGAGTAATTCAACAATTTTTTTTGCATGTTTCTTGCTGTTTTGTCACTAACTGCATGCGGCTACCATTAATTTTTGATTACTTAAACAATGCAATAAAATATACATATTTTAGTGTGTTAGTTGGAAATAAAAGTTAATGGTAGTTAGCCTCTCGCTGATATTCCATCTTCATGCGATGGGAGGGGAGATAAGATCTATTTTTCAAAGAAATCATCATAATGATAAAAAAATATCGATTTTATGCAAGGAGACTCAAATGTTCAATGTTTTTGGTGATTTTTTCGATCACATCAATTTGTCAGTTTTTTAATTTTTTTTTGTTATGAAAAAAGAGTCACTGGTAAAAATTCTCTTAGCAATGATAATAATATGATGTATTTATATTTCGTCGGCTCAGTATTATCTTGTCGTAAGTACCAAAATGTCGTTTATCAGTTTTTTATACTAGTATTTTTAGTTTTTCTTCCTCTTTCTAAATCTACAATCCATAGGATAAATGGTTATATGGTTTCTGAGTTACAGAGAATTTATTTATCGTAAATCCACACAACATCATAAACTGTTTATATTTGTATCGTATGTCACAAATTCTGGAGATACGACAAAGTCGCTAACACACATTTATAATACAAATGTCGTATGTCCAGCATAAACAAATATTTTGATATACGTCCAATTTTTTTCTGTCACAAAATAAACCAATAAGATCACAGTACTCCACCACGTGAGCGGAATATATATAAAGGTTAATCGCAATTTTAATTCAGTCCTGGTTATTATTGAATGGTGCAAATCGCGGTTATTTTTTATTTCCTATTGTTTATTTTGAATTGTTTTTTAATATGTTATTTTATTTTGAAACTACTGAATATTTGTTTTTGAAAATAAAATATACATGCAGACGATGTTTACGAATGTTTTAGTTGCTTTCTAATTTGTACCATTAACAGTCAAACGTTCATTTTTATGAAATAATCTTACGTCTCCTAAAATTTTTACAAATTTTATCGTAAGTCCATAAATTTTAATGTGATTTATGTATTTGTTAGTCAGAAGGTGTTTGTCGTATGAGCAAATTTTTTATCGTAAGTCCATTGTTTGGTACAACTTCGAAAATTATACGACAAATTGGAAAACTGTTCGTGATTTACCGGAAAAACTAGTGGATTTATCTAAAGTGTAGGAAGTGATAATCAATATATGGTATGATAGGTTTGGAATTATTCTATTAAATTAAACACTTCTCGGTGTTATACTATCTAAATAAGCTTTCAAACTTAAAACTCAATTTCCCAAAAATGACATATTTGGACTTACGACAAGATAATACTGAGGGGACGATTTGTTTCATTGTAATACGTTGATTCACTATCATTATGAACCGCAACGGACCGATATTAGGGTGCATTTGAGCCAAAAAATGAAATTTTGCAAAAAATTAAGGTGGCTTTTAAGTTATGGAGGTCAATATCTAAAATATACGAGTTTTCTGGGACAAACAGTTGATGTCATATTGTAGGTGAGATTTGTGGCTAATAATTCTGAAAATATGAACCAAAAGTCTTGGGCTCATTTTTTAGCAATTCGGCCTAATGTGGCCGGCCGATTTTGCATTTTTCAGTTTTTTGGTCAAAATGACCCTCCAACCTAATTTTTTGAATTCTTTTTTTTTGCTATTTGATAGCTGGCGTCAATACCTTTCCAACGATATGCATATGTCCAGGGTATGTCGAATAGATTCAGCACTGTGGACGTGGCAAAATGGCCAAAAATGGCCGTTCAGAGGCCGGCCGTGGCCAACATGGCGGCCAAACCAAAAAGTTGTAGAACAAAAGTTGCTTAGTTTTTTAAGTACTACAACCCCTGAAAATATGAGATCAAATAAAAGAGGTACGGACAAACAAACATATATACCAAAGCACGATTATATTGTGACGTCATAGAAAAATTTAAAATTGTCATAACTTTGGTCAAAATCATCCGTTTTGAATGTTTGAGGTGTCGTTGAATTGGTATTGACGTCTACAATCATAATTTGCTAGTTAGAAAATAATTAAGGCATTTTTTGGGGCAGTTATACGCGAAAAGCTGATTTTTTGGGGAAATTTTTGGAAGGTCATATCTCCACTCAATGTTGGTAGAAATTCATGCTTTTATACATTATTTAGATTTATTTTTCAAGACCTTTCCAATGGTATATAACATGATCCTGGCGGCCTCAAAGCGAAAAAGTTCGAAACTTGCTGTATAATATACTTCGTTCGACTTCCAGCACAGTATGTGCTTTCGTCACTCGTTTGGACTGCCGTCCAAAGTGATAATCAGTAACTGAGAAATTAAGTTTCGCGAGCCTTAATATTTTAAGTAACTGGAAAAATGGGGTATTGTAGTATGGTTAGTTGTTCCGTCAGTTAACTTTCCAACGTTTATAAAGTATTCGTCAAATCGTTAGTCAGTGCAATAATTGGATTCCCAGAGTACTTATCATCTTTGTTAAATATCAGTTTTTTTAGAACCGTCCAAGTCGCTTTGGTATTTCCTATAGATTGCTGGAGAGCACCAAGGTTGAACGCTGATTTGAGCTCTCGTTTAGTATAAATTACTTGGTACCGAAAATACTTGAATCTTTCTTTATATAGTAATAGTTACTAGGATATTTCTTTTTCAGACGATAAAAGACATTTCTTATCTTTAAAATAGATAAAAATTCTTCGGTTAGCCAGGTTTTAGTGCCATCCTTCTTGAATGATTTGGTATTAGATTTAATGAGTTGCGATAGCTCATCACACAATTGTTTAAAAGTACTTATACAAGAATCATCATTACATATATAGGGAAGATAAGCGAATACCCTATCGTAGTCTCTCTCTCTCTCTCTCTCTGGCTTTCACATCCCATGAAGGGATTTCGCCGCCTGCACAATGGCCTTCCATCCATCCCGATCCATTGCTCTCGTCCTCCAGTTTCGACATCCTAATGCTTGCAGATCTTGTTCAATGTCGTCACGCCAGCGTAGTCGGGGTGTTCCTCTACGACGTACTCCGGCTGGTTGTTGGTGAAACACTTTATATATCATCCGTTGTTGTTGGGACCTTGTAACGTGGCCGAGCCATCTCACTCGATTGGATTTAATGAATCCGATGATATCGCTGCCTCCGAGGAGTTGCTTTATTTCGTGATTCATACGAATCCGATATTCGTTGTTCGCAACTTTAATTGGACCAAAAATTGAACGGATGACCTTCCTTTCGAATGTAGATAACAATCTACAATCATTAGAGGTCATGGTCCAGCTCTCGCTTCCGAAAGTCAGCACAGGTCTTATTAGTGCTTTATAAAGTGCGAGCTTGCACGACTGCGATAGATGTTTCGAACGCAATAATCTTGATTGGGCGTAGAAAACTCGTTGTCCGGCAGCGATTCGGGCTTTTATTTGTGCCTGCATTTCATTCAGTGATGTTATAACTGACCCGAGGTATTTAAAGTTTTCGACACCATCAAAATTGTGGTCGCCAATTCCGAGATTTGCACTAGAGATGTTCCTGGGTGTTGTTAGATATTTGGTTTTACTGCTGTTCACCTCCAAACCAAGTCTTCTTGCGCAGCACGATATCATCTGCATATCCAAGAATTTGGCCGGATTTATTAAATATACAGCGCGAAGTTTCGATGTTGCTTTTTCTCACTACGTACTCAAGCGCCAAATTGAACAGCAAAGGCGCGAGTGCATCACCTTGTCGAACGCCAGATTTTATTTCAAAGGAGTCTGACACAGTTCCTTCAATTACGATTCTACATACAGACCCATACGTTGTTAATTTACACAGCGAACGAGTTTCTCTGGGATACCTAGGCATATGAGCGCGGCCCATAAGTTGTCGCGGTTTATACTGTCATATGCCTGCCGGAAGTCTATATATAGTTGATGTATGGTTATGTTGTACTCCCAACATTTTTCCAAGATCATCCTCATGGTAAAACACTGGTCCGTGGTTGATCGGTTGGGTCGAAAACCACATTGATAGTCGCCAATGATGTTTTCGGCGAAAGGGATGAGTCTGGCAAGTACAACATTAGCCAACACTTTGTAAGCAGCGTTCAATAGGGCTATGCCACGATAGTTTTCACATTTAAGACGGTCGCCTTTTTTATGCAGCGGACATATGAGCGCGGTCTTCCAATTCTCCGGCAGCTCTTCTTGGTCCCAAATACAGACGACGAGATCGTATAGACTTGTTGCAAGAGTAGCGCCTCCGAATTTAATCAATTCTGCGGGGATTCCATCGAGACCGGGTGCCTTTCCGTTTTTCAATCGACTAATAGCTGCGTCTACTTCCTCCACTGTGGGATATTCGACAAAGACCTCGTCACCTGGAGGAGCTATTGCTCTAATGGGGGTCACGTCGTCATTCCGATTTAGCAGATTTTGAAAGTAGGTTTGCCATACTGAGAGAACATCAGCCACGTTTGTTCTCAACTCTCCATTCCCGTCTTTGATGGCTGTACTTCTTGGGTGGAAGTCTTTAGTGAGATTCCTGGCATTGGCAAAACAGTCCCTTGAGTTTCCCAGTTCCGCTTGGAAGCTGATGTTTTCGATGCATAATCTCATATGTTCGCGCTTTTTTTGTCGAAGGTATTTAGTCGTGGCTTTCCTAGCGCGGAGATATTCTGCTAGAGTGCTTCTAGTGTTGCGAGCCAACCATTTTTCACGAAGCGTTCGTTTATTTTCGACGACCCTACGGCATTGGTCATCGAACCAATCATTGCGGGGCCTCGGAGGTCTTCTTCCGATGGTATTTTGCGCCGCGGTGGTTATAGCTGACTGTATAGCGTGCCACTGCTCCTCGATGTTAGAGGGAGCTTCTTCGTTGTTGCTGGGCCGCTCTAAATAGTTAGTGACAGCTGATTGGTAACTCTGCAATGACGCTTGGTCTTTTAGAGCATTGATATTCCATCGAACGGTCTTTTGTGCTTGTCTGTTAAACGTAGATGACAGTTTGCACTTATATTTAAATATGACAAGCATATGATCGCTGTCCATGTCTGCACCTCTGTAAGATCTAACGTCAGATATGCTGGTGGAGTGCCTCTTAGACACCATGACGTGATCGATTTGATTTTCCGTTCTCCCATCATTCGATCTCCACGTTACTTTGTGGATTCTCTTATGTGGGAAAAACGTACTTGATACAACTAAGTATCGTAGTCAATGACCCTAAACTAACGGGATTTACGTTTAGCCATAACTATAGAATCGGATTTATCTACCAGAACAATTCGATGATCGAAATATCAGGGGAATCAATTAGGTTGACGTTAAATTTTGATAGGATTAGGTCAGTCGTCAAGTACCGAGGGCGTTGAAGAAAATCGAGTGTAAAACTCAGGGCTCAAGTTGTTGAGTATCATGTATCCTCCTCCAAGTCGTCTTATATTCACTTGAGCTAAACAAATTAATATTAATGTCACCCAATACCATTGATTTACATTTACATTTTGGTGAAGGAAAATTTTATCAAGCAAATTCATTAATACATATTTGATAAAAAAAAATTACGAAATATTCCTTAAAACAAATTAAAAAAAATATATTAGCCATTTTCTAGAACTCTATCGCAAACTCATTTTTGAGTTTTGTCAAAACTCATTTAAGAGTCCCATTTTCCCACATGCCAAATTTTACAAATTCAAACCGAGATTTGAAAAATCGGGATTTTTTTTTTTATAAAAACAGGGATTTTGTAAACCGGGATTTTGAAAACCAGGATTTTGTAAACCAGGATTTTAAAAACCCGGGATTTCGTTACACACCCAATTTTTATATAAAAATATTTTTAAATAAAATTTACTAATCCATTTTTTTTTGTTCAACACGTGGAAATGAATGTTTTTGGAAGAGTGGGCAATTAATGTTTTGAGGAGTACTCGTTGATACTAAATTATTTGGTAAATTGAAATAATTCGTTTTTAAATCACCGGTATTGCATTTTTGGTATTGTTTAATATTTAGGAAGAATGTAATAATGACGATGAACTTCTAATATCGCAACCCCATATGGAAATTGGGAATTTGATGCTGGCTTACTTATTTACCCCATCATTATTTTATTTAAATTCCTCTAGTTATATATTTTGTTTTGGATATCAACGTTGCAGATTTGAAGTAATATAAATAATAAAAATTATTTTACCGATGTCTAGTGTACTCTTTTCCATTTGTAATTCAGAAAGCGATAATTTTAATTTAGAAAACTTCAATTGTAATTCAGAAAGCGTCTATTGTAATTCAGAAATAAAACAAGTTTGAAACAACAATGAATGCGTACTATCGATTACTCTTTCTACTTTGAATGACAAGGTGCGAATTAAATGAATGTTAGGACCTCTTGATGCTGGAAAGTGTTCTACTGCTCTTTTCTCAACTCTTGCACGGCCTCTCTTTCGACGACAAAACAAATAAAAATTCGTTTCATCCATCCAAACAACTTGTTTCCCCTGCTGTATGTACTCGTTCAAGGATTGTACGTATTCAGCTCGTTGTGTTTTGTTGGTCTCAGAATTCATTGCAACAGGTTCAACGTCTACTCCTTTTGTAGTGAACAGTCTGCCTTCTAAGTATTTACCTACGGTTGACACAGATAAGAATTTGTTGAAATTACTAACCTTTTCGTTTAATTACTTTAGTGTTATGGTACAGCCTTCTTCTATCTACGAAACCATCACATCAATTCGATCATCAGAAAGAATTTTTGGCTTTGTACCACCTTTTGGCAACATTTTTTCAATCCCAGATTAGACCCAATAATAAGCGATCTTATACGTAATTAGCGTTGCAGCCAAAGCTATCCAATCATCACCTCTGTTAGCTCAATTTACTATCCTTTCACGGTCTTTTCCGCTATTTTTTTTTGTAATTTTTTCTTTCAATTACTTCCTTTCCAATCATTCATTATTGTTCTGCAGATAGGACAAGCACTATCCACAATATCGATTATAGGTTGTGCGCACTTGTTGTGGAATGTTGACATGGCAGGAATCGTACTACTGGATTCCTTGTCAGTACAGATTGGCAAATTGCGCAATTTTCCTTAAGTTCCATTTTTATGGGCTTATGCAAAAATTGGGGTTTGAACTGTTTAAATTGTTATATGTATGTATGTAGAAATGAATTCAAATGTTTTAACTGAAAAAATTCACGGGTTAATTTTTTTGATCAGAAAATTGTTAGTGCTTTTTCTGAAGTACAATTGACGCTTTCTGAATTACAATTGGAAAAGGTGTAGTACCACATCGTCAGATATTATTATTAAATAATAGTTAAAATTTAATTTTTTAATTTACAAATTTAAACTTCCGGTGCTTGTGGGTGGTGACATAACAATTTATTTCCTTTTTTATTAGGATTCATCTATGTTGGAACAGAAGAACTTTGTATTAATTGAAATTTTTAACAATTTTCAGCATTCAATTTAAATCAGATTTTTTCTTTAAATTAGAAATAATATCTCTATGTTCATTATTACCGGCTTGTCATATGGCAGAAGATATAGACATTGTATGTAGAAATATTGGCGAGTAATACAAAGAATCTCTTGAGAAAGAATGGCTAATGCTTGGGTTATGTCTTTGACATCTTAAGCATTTGTTGAAATTACTAATTTCTGAATTATCCTTCGTAAATAATTGATCAAAAATATCTCACGGGCTACAATTTTCATCAACGTTAGTTTTTAGATCAGCTGTCTCATGTGTAAAAGTAAAATCCGGTATTTCTTTTATATTTTCATTTCATTTTTCGTCGTTTTCATTCGCTAAATATTCTGTTTCTTGATAAACCAGGCTCTAGTTCTTCTTCAGATCCCCATTAAACATCATCAGAAAACGGATCGGCTTCAGAACCAGATTCTGACCCGTTAGATATTCGCTAATTTTCTCAACAGAGCCAACTTCTTCGAATAAATCGCGAATTTTTTTTATTAAAAATAACTGACTCGTAGAACGAAGTAGAAGTTGACTGATGATGACCACACATAACGACACTTTTTATCAACTAAATAAATTTCTATGAACTTCGTTTTATAAACCCCAGCGGGTGGGATAGCATATCCCATTGAAGCGCGTCCAAAGTTTCCTTGACAACTCTTGCAACGTTTTCATGTATTTTCGCACATTGTGGGCTTCAATGTTCGGCTTAATTGCATCAATTGTTGTTGATAACGTTCTCCAGCGATGGTTTCGATAGGCGGGAGTAGCCCATTGTAGAACATTCCAAATTGATCCCACCAAATGGACAGCATTAGCGTCTTGATGATGACTGGGCTTACCCCACGATTTTCTGCGCTTTGGGTTGTCGTAGTGGGTCCACTCCGTCTCTTGGCTTGGTTCATATGGCACCAAATTTCCTTGTTTTTACAACATATCTATGGTCTTGAGACGGATTTGAATTGCTTGTTAAGTCACTCCCAAAGTTTCAGCGAGCTTCCCTTGAGTTTAGCATGAAACATGGTCCAATAACGCCTCCAACTCAGCGTCTTCAAACTTTACTGGTCTCCGTTCTCGTTCTTTATCACTGGTGTCTAAATCGCCGAAATGGTGACACTTTAACATGAATATAGGTACAAGATTGTCCGATGCGATTTAATACTAGTTACGCCATCTTTTGTAAAGCTCACAAAACTTATTTGTAGCCCCAATAAAAGAACCATAATATTATGGGAGTTAGCGGTTTACAATTAATCTTGATATATTTTCATGAATAACGGTCATGATCCTATACATAAATAAAAGATTGACTGCTATTGGCGATTTTTATCGTTTTTCGTTGGTTTCTACGTCTACAAAGAGAACGATAATTGTCAAATCCATTGGTTTGATAGTTTTGATTACTGATTTGGATACGGCATACATAAAATATGTGGTATAAAAATTAGAATTTTCAAATTCTAATTAGTGTCAGACTACAAAAAAACAGTTGACATACTCTTCATAAAATGGACGCAATGCGAGATTTATGTATTATTTATTAAATACGAGTACCTATATAAGTAAATGTATTCAAAATTTAATAGTAAAACAACAACTTTGTTTATTTTTATTTACGTTTGACATTTATGTCGAATTTTTTATTTATTTTTGGCTTTTGTATGTTGTCCATTACAGATATGTACAATATTTCATATTTCAAGGGAAAAATACGAAAAAATTATTTAAATATTTTTTTAAATTAGGCAGCAGTGTTTTATTTATTAAATTATGATTTAAAAAATTAACAATTTTGAATATATTTCTGTCTATCCTATGTGTATTAGGAAAAAGAAAACGATTTCAGATAATTTTCGGAATTGTCTCGGTTTCCGCGTGCCGCTCCTACTTTATATTTTCGGTAATACGATTTTCGAGTAAGAGGTGTATATAATACAAGCGAGTGGAATATAAAAAAAGTTGTACCATATTTTGTTGTTGTTTTCTAGATGTCAGCTACTTTGTTGGAAATCGCGAATAGCATTCATATCCGTGAACGTATTAAAGAATATAAGGCCAAAGCAGTTAGTCAAGCTCCTAATAGTTCGGTAATATTCGATAGTTCCATATATGTAATTAACAAAATTTATTACAAGCCATTTAATTAATCTAACACCTTAAAATGTTGCTAACAAAGCAAATATAATTAAAAACAGCGGCCGTTCAAATATTACCAGAGCCATCTACGATTTAAAGAGCCGTAATATTAAATTGTGTATTTTATTTAGAGGGGTAACTTTTTCTATGTTTCCATAACAAACAATATAAAATAACCAATTTTTGAACTAATATTTGTGCATGAAAATTTAATTGAGTAATTAAAATTTTTAATTTATACGATTAGAACATATTCAAAAAACATATATTTGAAATTCAGCCATTACTATTTAATATTTAATTAATGAAAATAAATTAAAGTGAGGCAAAATTTTAAAGTCTTTCTATAGAATTGAACTTTCTGTTTAGTTGTGTGGGTTAGTAAAAGATACGTAAATTGATTTTCCGCAAATTGTTCAAATGTCCAATTAAATAGTTCCGCTTTATAAATGAGTGTTGGTCTCATCGATATGAATTGGGGAATAAAACGATGAGTTTTAATTGCAATTAATAAACCACAAGCCTTCTATGAAAATTAGACAAAAAACAGGAACTGACACAGGAGTTTTTATGAATCTCAAAAATCCGTTAGTTGAAAAGTTATAAAAAATTTAAAAAAAAAGTTTTGAGACGTGTTGTACGAGTATTTGGTTTTATAATAAACGAGTCACTTAAAACGACAAATTACACGACTAGCGGAAGCGGTTTGTGTAAATTCATCAAATAAATTAAAATTTCGATGATTTTGTAAATACGTGTTATTTATGGAACCAACGAAAATTTTATTACAGGTAACCCTCCAAGAACACGGCTTTCGAAGAACATGTATACCTACTTTTCTCCGAATTACACGGTTTCAAACTACACGATTTTCGTTGATTCTCTTGTCTTGTATACCATAACAAAAAAATTAACACTCCCGTTTTTTGTAGTCTCGAGTGTACTTGGACGGTTTCCTGTATATTAAAATTGCAAATTCAAATTGTCATAATTTCGGTTTTATTTACAAAATATTAATGTAAGCTGATTCTTATGCGAAACAACAAAAGCTCCTCCTCTATTTAAAGCATACGATAAAAAATGGCGGAATCTTACGGCTCTTCTATCTAGGTGGCTTTTCTTGCTATCAAAAACCATTATAACAATATCGCATATTAAAGCTATCCGTAATCCGTCATCGAGTTTTATTCTTGCAACTTTAAACTTTTATAAATACTTGCATGCGCAATATCAAGATAGTTTCCAGTTTCCATATACGATATTTTCCAATTTCAGAACTTTCAAATGTACAAAATTTTTTATTCAGAATTAAATAATCTACAAAAAACTCCCTCTGATTGTAAAGGAAAGCTCACAGGTAAACAGAAAACTAAATACCTATATACATGGTTATGATATGTATGCACATACATACATAGACACAATGTGGGAAAACACTTTCTGTATCAGTGTACATATATATGGATTTGTATGTAATCAGTAAAAATAATATTAACACATTCCTACCAAAAAAAATTATATATGTGTGTGACTATAACATTTATATTAATATTTACCTGTTGAATTCTATTTTAAGGGAGGAAAATTTTTAGAGGGTGAAATTTTTGTGATGTTGTTTTTGTAGGAAAAACACAGAGACAAAACAATACATGAGTATCAAAATAAACAACGCAAACATAACAATTTTTTTTGTAGTAAGGTAGGAAAATAACAAGTACAGGAATAATAAATGACAACTTCCTATATTCTGTAGTAAAACTACCTAGTAGTTACTTTTGCTTTGTTAGTTTCAGTTTTTTTTTGCTATAGTTTTGTATGATTACTTAAGTTGGGTACGTATTTAACGTTGATTTCCCATTCTACACGATATATGTCTCACATGTACAAATTGTCATAATAGCGGAACCATAATAATGTTTTTTTTTGTTTCTATATATATTTCAGACATGATTTTTTTTTAGCTGTACTTAAACGAAATGAAAAACTGAAAAGAAAAACATATAAAACCATAAACATAGATTATAAGTGTAGAATATATGATGAGTGACACACATTCTGTTTGTAGTTTTTTCGTTTAGTAATCAACAGTTATACACAAAAAATATGTGTATGGATATATGTATATTGTGTGTGTATCGTTACAAAAATTCAAATAACTAAACTAAACCAACAGAATACTAAGAAAACAGCAAATGATCAGAATGCTTAACAATTTAATTAGCTTTGAGATGATGCAGATCAAATTGTATTATTAAATAGCGTATTATTATATGTTTATAGATATAAGTCACGGCGCCTCTTATATTTAATTTTGTTATGCAGACCGGACATTTTAGTTGGACAGTTCAATTTTTTCAAATTTCATTCAAATGTTTTTTATTTGGTAACCGCAATTTGAGGGATGAAAAACATTATTTGATATGGGTTTATTTAAATGTATACCAAAAAATAGAGGGGTTTGTATATGTTCTGGGAAGCTTCCAATTTTCTTTTACCACAAAAATATATACATAAATCTCGAATACACCAAATACCAAACTTGATTTCTAGTGAAGTGAAAAATCTTTGCAGAATTTTGGTATAAGCTGTTCTGTTTAATCAAAAATCGTCCATCATTGCAAAAACAAAAAAAAAAAACTACTAAGAAACGTATGAAGTTTTCCCCGATCAATTTTGTAGCAAATTTAATGATTTACAATAGTTTTGTTCTTAATGACTTTACCGTAAATGCTATACTTTTTTATAATATTTGCAAGAAAGATTAAAAAACTAGAAAAAATTTCATAGAGCTGGTACTTCCGGTACACTATTTCACTAGGTAGGTTCTTTAAAATTTATTGAAAAAATAAGTATGAAGGTCCGATCAGTCAGTATTTCCGCTTAAATTTTAGAATAATGATCTAAACCAATTTTCTTGCACATTTAATTTAGAATCTTTTCTTTGTAAATGACATACATTTCTGATATATTTCTCAAACAGATTGCTACTTCCGGTTCGTTTATTTCTGCAAAATTTCACTAGGACTTCAAAATTTATGGATAACGCTTAAATGAATTGTTAGCTTAAAGTTTCTGGATTGCAGAGAAGCTGATTTTTCGTGGAAACCTGTTTTTATCAATACTTGACATTTCCGGTTAAATTTTGGATACCTGTGGCCCTATTCTGGTAATCTCCGGGGAATGGAAATTTTAAATTTTGTAGCAGTTTTATTCCCTATTCCCCAAAATTGTATTCTGGCGTTTGGGGAAAAAAAATTTTGGGAAAAAATTATTCCCCATTATAGCAGTTTTGACGTTTATTATTCCATACCTATTTTAGGAAAGAATTAACTGGGAATAGAATTTAATGGAAATTTATTGTATTTTGTACTTTATTATGACTGTAAATTTATACTGAAAACTGGTAATATTTATTGGAAATATTAATCCAATGTTTTACTTTAATAAACAAAATTATTTTTTAAGTAAAATTCGATTAAAATATCAACAAAAACCAATTAAATGTAGTAAACTATTTTTAGACTTTTGTTTTCTTGTTTTATTGCGATCACTCGCCAACTAGACCACAGATCACTAGACCGCGAATAATTAAATTATTTTCCCGTAAATTTATTCCCCAATCGCCAGAATTACGGGGAATTGGGAAAAATATCTGGGGAATAACTGCTACAAAAATAAATTATTCCCTATTCCCGGGGAATTACCAGAATAGGGCCACTGGAGTCATATGCTTGAAATCGGTGGAAATTTCCGTAATCGGAATACAATTTGCTATGAAATTCTTTATATTACTAAAATTTTTCACCGGCTACTTTAATCATTTTTTTCAAATTTGTATCCAAATTTTCTATTATTTATTTCCCTACTAGGCGAATAATTCCGTATCGATTTACCTAGTCGGAATATTTCCCTTAGTAGGGGGAAAATTATGTTTCTTAATTTAAAAAAAGAGAAAAAATCTAAAAAAATGTTTAAAGTAACCGACGAACATTTTTAGTAATAAAAGAATTTCATAGCAAATTGAATTCCGATTACGGGAATTTCCACCGATTTTAAGAATAGGGCAGGGATCTGAATCTGAAATTTTGGAACATGTCCATTTACTCAAGTTTGAACATACAGCTAGTGCTGGCCACTTGGTCTGCAATCACTTAATTACGTACCATCCCAAAACATCATTCGCTATTTCCGTCCCAGGAAGGTTTTGGAAGTTAAAGACGATTTTCATATAAATTTATATGGGGAAATACCGAAGCTGGAAGATTGTGCCAATCCTAACAAACGGAAAGCTAACCACAGTTTGCCCTTATCGTCAACAACTCAAAACATAAAGAACCATTTCCGACCTAGGGTGTTCTTATGAGATACAAATTTTTATTTAACTTAACCTAAGATTTTGGAACTTGGCTATTTTTTCAAATTTGTACATACGGCTGTGCTGGCCACTTGGTCAGCAATTACTTAATTACGTATCAACCCAAAATATCACTCTCTATTTCCGGTCCAGGAAGGTTTTGGAAGTTATAGACGAGTTTCATGTAAATTTATATGGGGCCATATTGAAGCTGGAAGATTGTGCCAATCCTAACATACGGCTGACACAAGGGAGCTCACCATAGTTTGCCCTTATACATTACCAAGTCAAAACATAAAGAACCATTCCCGGCCTAGAAACTTCTTAAGAGGAACAAATTTTTATTTGATTGGACCTAAGATTTTGGATCTTGGCCATTTCCTCAAATTTGAACATACGGCTGGCGCTGCCTTAATTACGTGCCATCCCAAAACATTATTTGCTATTTATGGCTCAGAAAGCTTGTGGAAGTTATAGACGAGTTTCATGTAAATTTATATGGGGCCATATTGAAGCAGGAAGATTGTGCCAATCCTAACATACGACTGGCACTAGAGAGCTTACCATAGTCTGCCCTTATCTATTACCAAGTCAAAACATAAAGAACCATTCCCGGCTTACGAAGTTCTTAAGAGATACAAATTTTGATTTAACTTAGCCTAAGATTTTGGAACTTGCCCATTTCCTCAAATTTGAACATACGGCTGGAGCTGGCCACTTGGTCGGCAATTATTTAGTTACGTAACATCCCAAAATATCATTCGCTATTTCCAGCCCAGGAAGGTTTTGGAAGTTATAGACGATTTTCATGTAAATATATATGGGGCCATATCGGAGCTGGATGATTGTGCCAATCCTAACATACGGCTGGCACTGGGGTCCTGATTAGAAGTAGAATAAGTTAAACTTATAATATGGCGTATTATTATTTCGAACTTAAAATATACAAAATTACTATTGCCAAAACACGATACATACATTATTTCCAAGTGTTTATTTTACATGAACAACATACAGTGCTGGGAAACAAAAATTGGGCAAACATATTTTATTGCAAATTGGAGTTTTTTTTTGCTAAAATTACAAAACTTTTGAAAGCAATTGGCTTATTGTTTCAATTTAAACACTTGTATGACCTAATTTTTAGAAAAAAATATTGTACCTGCAATTTAGGGGCAAAACCCCGAAAAATGCCAAAATATTCTAAATACGTTGATTAGAGTTAAAGTAATGGAATAAATTAAACATTTTTTTTTTATTTTTTTTTTGTTTTTTATAGATTTATAGAAGTTCTATCTTTAATGTTTATATTTTGTTGGACCGCATTTTGTTTTTATTACACCGGTACAACCCCGCAACTAATGTACAAAATAATTGGTCAAGCAATTATATTTTTTACGCCTACCGTTCTAGGGTGCAGATGTTTTATTTCCTGTAATTTTTTGTTTTGAGTATAAATAGTGCATATTCTGTAAGATTAAGCTATTCTGTAAGTGATCCTAGTCAAATAAAGAATAAAGTGCAATTTTAGTTAAAAAAAATAGGAAAAGTTAGTGAGCAGTGTAAAAGCAATATCTTGATTTTTGCGCGAGAAAATTTAACCACGCGTGAAATAGCAGAAAGATTAAACATTCCTAAAAGTACTGTCGTTTCATAATATTACAATGTCGTCGGAAATGTTTTAAAACTTCATCGGACATAAGACGGGATGTTGAGCGACAACGGGAAAACAAATTTCAGCCAGCTTGGTGAGAAAAAGACTTGTAAAGCTGTTGAGAGCACTTAAACCAGTCCAGAAGCCTGAATTCACATTATTAGTGGAAAAAAACGTTTACTATGGGCACATAAGCATGTTTCTTGGACTCCAAAGATGTAAGCAGCATGTTGGAGATGGAAGAATTCTCGTAAGAAAACCGGGCGAGAGGCTTAGCAACGAATGTCTTTTAAGACTTCCACCGAAAAATGAAGGAGTTATGGTCTGGGGATGCTTTTCTGCAATGAAACCGGTCGATTGTGCTTCCTTAGTTCCAGCATTACAGCAGCTGTTTATCTGTAGGTCTTACACAACGAATTTGAGCCTTCTGTGTTAAAGTTTTTTGGCGAGAATTTATTTTTCAACAGGACAATGCACCGTGCCCTACTCCTAAAGTTGTGAGTTATTAATTTTGAATTGTAGATAGAAAAATTGGCTTTCAGATAAACATAAATAATTTGTTAAAAACTTGTTTTTTTTATCTCTTCATTTAAAGGTAAAAAAGTACCTCGAAGAAACAAGTATCAATGAGTTGAGCTGGCCCCGTATAGTCCAGACTTAAATCCCATTGAAAATATTTGGTCTACAATGAAGCTAGAAGTAACAAGAAAGCGCCCAGAATCGATTCAAGCTTTAAAAAGTTTGTTGATGACGATTTGGCAATCCATACCATAAATTCAATGAATCGAAGGTGTATCGCTGTAATAAAAGCAAATGGCGGTCCAACAAAATATTAATATTAAAGATAAAACTTCTATAAATCAATAAAAACAATTAAAAAATAAGTGTTTCATTTATTCCATTACTTTAACTCCAATCAACGTATTTTGAATATTTTGGCATTTTTCGGGGCTTTGCCCCTAAATTGCAGGTATTTTTTTCATATAATTTCGTCATACATGTATTAAAAATGAAACTATAAGCCAATTGCTTTCAAAAGTTTTGCAATCTTACCAAAAAAAACACTCCAATTTGCAATAAAATATGTTTGCCTAATTTTTTTTCCCAGCACTGTATAAGAGAAAAAAAAACTGGGATGGGATTTTGTGTTTATAATTTAAATCGTCTTATAGAGGTATAAAATGAAAAAATACTGGGATGGAATATAATAGTTTCGTGTAAATAATAAAAAAAAAATCCTGGGATGATAAAACTGGGATAACTTCACATGCTTGGTTACAAACACCTAGGTAAAGTCGATAGTTAGTAACACAATGACATCACAATTCAAGTCTACACAATCAGCAATTAATATTTCACATTCATCTGTAGATTTCCTGAGATTTAATTTTAAATTAATATTTTCCGGCTTCCTGAATAATAAAAACATTTATTAATTTAATCCTCTGCAACTCCACAACTTACAATAGAATTTTCTGAAACTATATAGGTAGTTATTTGAATTATATTAAAAATTACTCTAAAATCCGTTATTTAATATTTATTTAATCCACGAAATATCAAAAAGGACATATTTATGCCATGCTCAATGGAATTTTACCATTCATCAAACAATCACTGTCAAACATGGTATGCAGAATTGTGTTGGCACTCTAGCATAATACACAATGGAACTAGGCCATCTCTCAACAAAGGATGGTCAAATTCGGCGTGCGAAGCTAAATTTCGACGAAATTTTGGGATCCGGCTTTAATGAATGGAACCAGACTATTTCCTAACCGATAATTCTCCAATTTAGTTTATAGAGCTGGGTAGAATTTTAATCAAATAATGTCAACTTGTAGTGGAATTTTAACGTGTCTTTTTGATGAAGTTCTACAATTCAACCTTTCTGAATGGAACTTTGCCATATCCCAACCAACTATTGTCATATCTAAATGAATTCTCAATCATTAAAAAATGGATTTTAGAGAAGTTCTGGAATTCGATTTTAATTAATTAAATTATAAACCAATTAAATAAACATTAAAAGTAGTTAATATAATTAATAATAATAACGCCTGTCAATATATACATATTATATATTTACAATACATACATGAATTTAAATTATATTGGGTGAATTCACACGAGGACTCATTTGAGACCGGTTTCTGGTCTCAAAATACGAATCTCAAAATACCAATATAATTGATCGAAAATAATTTATAAAAATATGCTGATAAATGGAAGAAAAATTCTGATGTGGACCAATATTGTTGCAAATTCAATTTAAAATCAATTAGTTCATAGTCGCTTTTCTCATAAATGATAGTTTTACAAAAAATTTGCGGGAAAAGGAAAAGCTCCGTTGAGCTTTATCTGAAAACTTATTATTTTTATTATCAAGCGTTATTAAATGCCATAATACTACTTCCTGGCCTGTTAGCTTTTATTTTGATTTCCAGTTTGATGGCCCTTGAACGGGATTTACGTTTGATATCTAAGTGCAAGAATTAGATTTTGATAGCCCCTGTTACAATTAAACCTAAGCAATTAAGATTAGCCTCTGAAGTTTAACTAGTGTTGTGCAAGTTTTTATATGTCAACTCAGACCTTTTAAAGCGTTGGTAAAGTCTTACTCTTAGGTCTTCAGTTCCCCTTTCAGTTCTTTCTACTTCAGTTTTTTATTCGAAAATAGTTACCTAAGCAGTCATTAATTCCTGGGTTACTCCCAGTTTCCGGCACGTGTACCAGTTGCTTACTAGCCTCAGAGCATGTTGTATTCACTCCACTTTTGTATTATCTAATTTGCTCCAAGCCATGACTACTAGGCGATCAACACAGCTGATGTTGTAAGTTTTCAATCTGGTGAGTAATTGGTTGAACAACTACTATTCGCTGCGGTTGTTTGATACTGGAGACTCGAATCTCTCTACCCTTCACCACGTTAATAGTCCATTTTAAGATGAAGGATTCAAGACCCTTGTATTGCTTGTGCTCAAATAAATCATTTCGAAATTTTAATGTTTTCAAAAGCGCCTTGTTTATTGATAAGGGCACACAATTGCATTTCATTATTCCGGCCTCCAGGCCGGTTTTCCAGTCGAATACACAGGTTTAATGGATTTCAAGCGATATATTTAGACAATTTTGGATTTGATAGCACCGCGTATTTTCTCTATAGTTTTAAGGATAAATAAACATGAGCATGATCATTAGGATGTCCTCAGTATTATGTCCTTCCCTACTTTAGGAGTGAAAATTAGTCTTTCGTGTAATGGGACATATTACCAACTAAAACCGGACCTGCATAGCTTAACAATTAATGACTAAAAACAATAAATGTCTAATTAAAAAAAATAATATTTATAAATTGCAGTGAATTTCTGAAATCTTCAATCATTAAATTCGATTTTTTTTTACAAAATTGCAAAGAAATCTGATGTATTCGTTTATGCGCATTTGCACATTTTCACCGGAAAATTGTTAAGCGTATCAAAGAACGAAATATTAATACTTCGTCATATCTCCCTTATTCTTAATAATAACTTCAAAAATTCGTTTTGGCATTGAGTGCCAAAGATTTTAAAGCACATTGGGACGAATTTCATTCCAGCATTGCTTGATACACTGCTTCAGATCCTTTACAGATGAAAATAGACGTTCATTTGCATACACCTTTGCAGCCAGTATACCCAGAAGAATCTCAATGGGGTTGCAGTCTGGGCTACATGATGGCCAATCTAGTAATGGAATATTTTTGCATACAAACTAATCCTTAGATGCCTGTGAAATGTGGATCACAGCGTGGTTCTATTGAAATACGAACTCACTATCAATATGATCATCAATAAATGGAATCAAAACATCTTCCGCTTACAATATTTTTTTGAATTTATTGTGGCAGTTATCCACCAAATAGGTGTCTTAAAATTTCCTGAGAAAGCTCCCCAAACCATTAAAGTCCCACCACCAACATTTCTCTTGGATGGAACGACAATCTGATGTGATTGCGTAGATCATGTCAATAACAACTGTAGCAGTCTGGTCCGTCTAAATTAATTTTTTTTTTCATCAGAATCCCATGCATGTATTGCTGGGGAAACTTCGAACGGCGTTTCATATGTGCGATTGTTCGTCGGGGTTTCAATTTAGGTTTGGTCCATTTAATGGTTATTGTTGTTTTTGGTCGCTTCTCGTTTAGTTTGCCACTTTTTGCAATGCAGTGAGCTTTGAATTTCTTGGTGTAAGCTTTTTGATACCATAAGTTTTTGGATTTTTGAAATAATTTCTGATCAATCCCTCAGATCTTTTGATTTCCTTGGCAACGAGGCCAATAATGTAGCCTAATTTCTTCAATATTTCAATTTGCGCTATTTCTTCTTTATTCAAACCAATATTCAAACGTTTCCCTTACCCATCCCTGCAAAAGCGTCCTATGTTATATTCAATCTGTGTTATTTTGAAAGAAAAAACTTACTGAGAGATTGCAAAAATTAAATATAATCAAAACAAATGAATTTATATGAAAACATTTTTTTTGTAACTACGTTTGCAACACCTAAAATCGATAAAGGTAAGCAGCACCTAAAATCGACACTCTCACTAAAAACAATACTTCACAACTAAAGTGAAGTACTTTCGAAAAAAAAGTATTTGATGTAAATCAAAAATATTTGATCGAAATCAATTTTTTACGTTCTATGTGACACATAAATGACAGATAGATTTGGTTTAAATCAAATTGATATTTTTTGAAAGATTTGATGTTTTTTCGATTTGATCGAGACTACCGCCACCAAACATTATTGTCAATTTTTGACAAGTAACAAGGCACGAAAGTGCGCCATTTTTATAATTTGTTATTTATGTATTTTTTTTTGCTGTGCCCAAATGTGTTTTGTGTAAATCAATATATTAAACAAATTAATAACCATATTTAGTATTATTTATTATATATAAACTTGTTTATGCCATAATTTTTTTTTCAACATACACGTTGCCTGTGTTGCGACCAACCAACAAAATAACCAACAAAAGATGGTCGCTTACGCGCTATTACCTATACACTGACAACAAAAAAAAATGTTTACGTTCTTTGGCCACTAGCAAAATTTGATTTATTTTTTGGTTCGATAGAACCCGCCATAAAACAATAGATGTAAATATACAAAACTTATCTTGTTACTTCTCTCACTATTACAACATTTGAATGTATGTATCATAACTAAGCCTTCGTAGTACAAATGGCAATCGAAAAATTTGATAAGAGAAATACGAAAGTGCATATAAACGAACGTCAACCACTGTATTCGGGCTCGATAACAAATTTTTGATGATGAGCTTTGCAGTCCCTTACTGTTGTAATGTTGCTACCGGAGGTGCGTGCTAGTGACCACAGGTTCTTTATTGTAATCTCTTAAATTCGGTTAGACTGCATCACGTCGGGTATTTGCTTAGGCAAGCTGCACGTTTAAACTGCCTTGAAACGAGAGAAACTGCTTTAGAGGCACTTTACATATGCCCATTTTCATTTTCTTGACTTCAAATTTTTTAAATTTAACGAAGAAAGCCGTCCCTACCTAAAGTAACACTTGTCAAAAGGAAGGTGGAAACAAATTATAGTTGTACTTCAGGCTCGCAAATTAGTCGGTGAAATTACAATTCAAACTCAATCGCAGTTAAAAGTAATTTCGATAATGCTCGTTCCAATAAACTGCAAACAGCTTTCCTAAATTTGTTTTGGACTGGAGCTTTGTACTTACTTTTATTTTAAACGAGCTAAAATCAAAATTTTGCCGCAATAAAATATAATTTTATATTATGATACACAATATTGCCAAATTTATAGTGGATTTTATTGCAGTAGAATTTTTATTACAACGTTTCTTGAAACCACCAGCACTCATTCAAAACTTATACTCGGCTAGTTTATTAGTTCGCAACAAAAGCATCATATAGAAACTTTTTGACAAAATTTTTATGTTATTTTACCACTCTATTTTCAATTGCAGTACATCATGGCTAATAGTTTTCTTTTAGTAAAACCGATATAAACTAAATTTGCTTTTATTTGTTGTTAGGTGATTTATAGCAATTTTTGTGCAGTACTATACTGATATATATAATAAGGTAATAGTGGATGTAGTTGACGATTTTGTTAGTAAATTTTATTTAACGAAGTGAAAATAAAATTGGAAGAAACTTTAATTTATTTAAAACCCAAACAGTAGTTACCCAGTGTGTTACATACAACATAAAACTTAAAATATAAAACGTCTAGACACTAATATTGTTTAATACTAGGTAAACATTAAAAAAAAAACGTTATATCCAAGGTCGGAAGTTTTATTTTCCTTCTTTATTGTGTGTAAACCATGTTTTATAAGTTATATAGTAATAATGATACTTAAAATAAAGTTTAATTGTAATTTTATGTGAAAGTATTCTCGATTACATTAAGGGAGGATAAATTATTAATTTTTATCTATTTACTTACTTAACTTTTGCATATAAAATCTTTTATTGTACATATATGTATATATAACATTTTGTTATAGGTAAATGGCGCGCTAGAGAGTTGCTTGATTTTTTTATGGTTCAGTATACTAAATGCATCGCTTTCAGGATTTCGCTCGCTGCAATATATTGTGAAGTCATGTTCACAAAGCAATACGTATTTAAACAACCAGAACAAAACGCAAATAATTAAAATATCTGCTTACCTGCTTATTATCTGAAAACCGTCACATTCCCAAAAGAGCTCATAGGTGTGTTATTTATGTAGCTTTATATACTCTAAAATATTATGGAATGTAATACCCATAGTATATAGATATTGTACATATATGGTGGTAAACCAGTGTTTGTGGACAATTGGAAGTACTTCCACGCCACAAATATTACGATACTTCTATACCAACTTGTAGGTACTTTAAAATCAAATTTTTAATGTTAGTATGTACATAGCTAGATTTCTTTGTTGTTGCTTAGAAAATTTCAACGTTTATCGTTTGAGTCGCGGAGAAAACACAAATTTAATAAAATAAATGGGCATAAGGCCAAATTATTTCTTTTACGAATAGTTTGTTTTATTGACAAATTAGACACCAAAGATGGAACAATGAACAAAAATTATTTAAGGGAATTTTTTAATAGAAATAGCTAAAAATAGGGCTAAAGTGTATATGAAGTATACATCACGGAAATCGATTAAGATGAAAATTTTTTCAAAAAATTTCTTTGTAGGATTGGGTTCTATCGTTGTTAGGAGGTGCAGCAAGTTCAAAATTTCTGAAAAATTATTACATTTTCCAGGAAAATTTTGATAATTTTGATAAAAATAAAAAATGTTGATGTTTTTGAATAGATTTTTATGTTGAAATTGCCTCTCAGTATAAATTGGGTAAAACAAACAATGAGTACAATAAATACGGAATGTAATACATCAGGTGGTACAGCAGCACATATGCTACCAAATCCACACTCTTCGGAGGCAGGCCCAATAGATCCTGGGTGGGTCAATCATTGTTTAACCCATTTGGACGAAGTTCCAAATTACCAAGAACACCAAGATCTTCAACTGGAAATATATTTCAGTACAACAAGGAAAATACCGAACACCGTGAACAACTAAGAGAACTAAAGGAATTAACAACTAAATTGAAAGAAGAATTTACAATTTTAAAGAAAGAGAATGAAGAACTCAAAAAACAGTTGAAACACGTGCACAACTTGGGACGACATTAATCCATTCCATACGGATGAAGAAGAATTGAACAGACAAACAAACCGGATGTCGAAACGGAGTAAAAGACCAAGTAAGAGAAGGAAAGCTCAACACTCACCAGAAATGGCAGAAACTTTACCATCAACTTCAAAAGAAGTTTCTAGAAAACAGTTAATCATCAAGAAACAACTAAACTAGCTTTAGAACAACAACCAGCTAAACCAAAAGAGAAACCAGCTCCACCAATAAATGTAGGGATATCAAATTCTCCACTATACAATAGATCACAGTAGCCGAATACAAACTCGTATCTCTAAATAATGGCGTCTGTTAAATTAATGTTGTGAACTCTGAAACCTATAGAGCTTTGCCTACAAAGCTTAATCCCGAGGGACACCAATGGTTTAACTATGATGATAAGCTTGAGGCCTTCACCCAACCTGCGCAAAAGAGGAAGTTATTGAGCATCTCATTCAAAAGGATTATCAAATAGAAAATGCTGTGAATAGCATTGAGAAAGAAAATATCGAAACTGAATGAGAGTTAAATTAGAGCCATTGAAAGAAATAGCGGCTTAATCCTGCAGTGCACAAAATGTCAGGGTTTTAATCATTTGCAGAAATATTGCCAACGAGAGACTAGATGCGTGAAATGTGCCGGAAAACATCTTACCCAAGTATGCCCAGTTAGTAAAAATGTTGCTGCAAAACGTGTTAATTACAATAAGCTACATCCCGCAAACTATACCGGGGATATGAAATAGCTAAGGAGCTACAATAAATAAGAAATAAAACGCGAAAACAAGATCCAGCAACTCCGGGCAAAAATTAATCAAAGCAACCAAAACCTCATTCTAGTAAAACGGGAGAACAAAAACTATACTCGGAAGTCGTCATGACAAAACCAGTTATTTCGAAGGGCACTACCGAGAATACATCAGTGTTTCAAAAGATACTAAGAAGCATCGAAGCTCTTAACACTCGTCTAGCTAAACAAGAGAAATTCCTTCCAGCTCTAACCAACAGGTTATATAAGCAAGACTCTAAATGAAATGAAAATGATGCGAACAACAACAAATAAAACATTAAGAATACTAACCTGAAATGGTCTAATGCAACATATTCTAAAATTAGAAATTTTCCTAAATACTGAAAAAATTGATATATGCCTAGTATCGGAAACCCATTTTACATCAACTTCATACCTTAAATTTTATGGATACAGCTGTTACCACGCCATTCATCCAGAAGGAAGGACAAGAGAAGGATCGTCGCTGTTTATAAAAGAAAACATCAAACACTTTATAGATCTTAAAATTGATGAGGAATTTATGCAAGTAGTCACCTTAACAGTATTTATAAATAACAAAAAAAAAGAATATAGTGTATCGTAGGGAATCCAAGTCGGTTCTACCCGACTTCGTGTAGTTGGGCAATTACTCACCCCCAGAGACACCCGAAACCATCGGGCATCGCCGCAAACAACCGAAACCGACAACCCTCCTATGCATCTGAGCGAAAATGGAAAAAAACATAAACGTATGTGCTAGGGAATCGAATTACCCGACTAGGGAGTCCAATTACCCGAATTTCGGGTATCCGACTTTCGGTTCCGTTTTTTTACCATTACCCCACCAGTTTCTACAAACATACGTTTCTATTTTTTTTCATTTTCGTTAAGATGCATAGGAGGGTTGTCGGTTTCGGTTGTTTGCAGCATTTACCGAAGGTTTCGGGTGTCTCTGGGGGGTAAGTAATTGCCCAACTACACGAATTCGGGTAGAACCGATTTGGATTCCCTAGTGTATCGTCAATATCTTGCCCCCCCCCCCCCCCAAAACATAATTTTAAATAAAGAAAACTATGGCACATGATTTAAAACACTTGGATCAAGTTTCACAATCGGATGTGATTTTAATGCAAAAAATACCTACTGGGGCTCAAAAATAACCTCTAAAAAATGAAGAGAGCTGTTTACAGCAGGAAGACTGTGCAGTTGCGATTTTCATTCTGGAGATCAACCAACTTATTGGCCTACGGATAGAAACAAAATACCCGATATCATTGACTTCTTTGTCACCAAAGGTATAGGCGCAAACTATATATACCTAGAAAGCAGCGAGGGGATTATGGCGGAAAATACGCATGTTATTATGACAATCAGTGTAGCGATTGTTAAGAAAACTAGTCCACCTTCGCTAACTAATAAAAAAAAGTCTGCTGGGAGAAATTCCAGAAACTAGTTGACGATAATATTGATCTTCAGGTGCCAATTAAAAATCCGATACAGCTAGATTAAGAATTAGAACAACTCAACAACAGTATACAAGATGCGGCGTGGCGTATACTCCCTCGAGTTCAAATAAAATGCGCCGAAATGCTATTTACCCTCTGGAAGTTAGGGAACTGGTTGCAGCAAAACGAAAAGCAAGATAGATCTGGCAAAGACGTCCAGAATATAAAACAACTCTAAATTTTTTGTCCAATAAACTAAAGTTGCTAACTAAAGAAATCAAGAACGAATCCATTAATAAATACCTAAGTAAATCTCCAAGATATGACTTAATTACAGGTCAAAGAGAAAACGCTTTTCTTGAAAAACTACGTAAACTACTGCAGTGTTCACACTTAAACACGTTCCAAATCAATGGAAAGTCGCAGAAGTAATCATGATACCTAAACCAAACAAATCACTTAATGAGAAAAAATCGTATAGGCCGATTTCCATACTCCCAATAATTTTAAAATTTTACGAGAAACTACTCCTCAAAAGACTCAAACCAATAATAGAGAAAGAAATCTTATCCTAAACATCAATTTGGCTTCAGAGAAAACCATTCAACAATAGTACTACAAGTACACCGAATTACAAACATAATTGAAGATGTACTTGAAAGTAAGAAAATATGTTAAAGCATCTTCTTGGATGTTGCACAGGCCTTTGACAGAATGACATAAAGGGTTGGAATATAAATTGCAAAGGGACTTACAAAGCAATTTTATGAAATTCTAAAATCTTACATATCTAACCGACACTTTTGTGTTAAATTAGATGGCGAATACTCAGAAATAAAGAAAATATCAGCAGGAGTACCACATGGTAGCGTTTTGAGACCAACTTTATATGTTCTATACACCCCGGAGCTGCCAACGATAAAGGAGACTAACATAGCGACGTATGCGAATGATACGGCCATCTTATCATTCGCTGATAGCATAGAAGAACCCACAAGCAAATTTCAAAGGACTACTAGTATTGTCAGCACCTGGACGAAGAGATGGCGAATAAAACTTAATGAAACAAAATCTATTCACGTAAACTTTACCAAGAAAAAGGTCAACTGGGTACCAGTAGAACTGAACTCCCAGAAAATCCCCTATGCAAACACGGCAAAATATTTAGGCATGACGCTAGATGCGAAACTAAAATGGAAAGAGCTTGTGAAAAAGAAAAAAGAAGAGTTAAACATCGAATACAGAAAGATGGATTGGCTGTTAGGAAGAAATTCTAAACTAACTTTACATAATAAATTGTTACTATACCGGCAAATCCTAAAACCTGTGTGGACTGACGGTATTCAGCTCTGGGGCTGTACCAAGAAAACCAATGTCAATATCATCCAGTCATTCCAAAGCAAAGTCCTAGGTGGAATAGTAAATGCACCGTGGTACATCAGAAATGACAATCTCCATAGAGATCTAAAGATGGATTTCGTTAGTGAAGAAGTAAGCAAACACGCGAGAAAACACCTGCAACGTATTAGCCTACTCGAAAATTCTGAGATACGTTGTATGTTGGATGATCCAAACCCAGTAAGACGCCGAATTCAGGATCGACTAAAAATATAATAAAATTGTAAAGAGGACTAGCCAAAGGACTACAACCCTCCAAACAAGAATATAATTGATGCAATATAAATTACTAGATGATTTGTAAATCAGTTGAAATAAATAAATTAAAAAAAAAAATATTGATATTGTGAATTTATGGTAAAATTGCAACATTTTCCGCGAAAATTTAGAAATTTTCGGTTATCCTTGCGCGAAGGAGATGAATGTTAAGCAGCTTTGGGTAGCTCCCAGTTTTAGTATGTGAATAACAAAACGAATTTCAAAAAGTTCGGCACTTTGGTGTTATTTTTACGTGGATGGGATGAATGCTAAGTGGCTTTGGTTTTCAATTATAGTATGCAAATAACCAACCAAATTTCGAAAAATTTTGCGCTTAGGTGTTATCCGTGCGTGGAGCAGATGAATGCTAAGCGGATTTGAGGAGTTTCAAATTTTAGCACAATATGTCATATACCCTCATTAAAAGATTCATTTTTGAAAATTTTTCTAATTTTAGCATTTACATTTTTAATATGAAAGCAGTTAAATTTTAATTTTTTTGAAAATCGGCAGAAGCAAATTCGCGTAATACGTACAAAATTCAATATACTTTTTGTATACCGGGTGATTTTTTAAGCTTAGGATTGAAAGTTTTATCAAATATCTCGAAAATAAGCACTGTACGAAAAAATGTCCATTCCGGGTGGGAGGGGGGGGGCATACATTTGTGCTAAAGTTAGTACTCATCCTCCCCATATTTGTTTAACTTTGAAACTAAAATAGGAATCTCTATGTTTTATTCTAGATTCGGATTCTACGGCTTAAAGTACGTAGGATTTCTCTGGAACATTTTTTTCGATTCATGATAGATGTAATATCTATATTAAATGTTTTCAATTTCTCCTATTGAGAAGTGAATACTCGAAATTATTCTTAAACAAATTGTATTTCTCAAATTTTTAATTTAATGTTTGTTAATTTTTAAAATTTTGCTGCATTTGTTCACGTGCCGCTGGCAAAAAGTTACTCGATTTCGGAAATCAACGCCATGAAGATCTTGGTGTAACAACACAAGATACGGATGATACTTATGACGTTTCAAATTTTCCAAATAGTGGTTCAAATTTAAGAAGAATTTATGGACGATATTATTCAGTTAATCGACTCACTATTCGTCGTATTGTATAAAAATTTGAAAGTAAATTTTCTTTACACGATACAAGAGTACCAGTACCAAAGGAATGCACGCACACAAAAGAAAAATAAATTTTTGATGTGGTACTTTTGCCGTACCCAAACAATTGTGTTACTAAAACACAAAAAGGGATATAAACTAAGTTTCAACCCAATCAAACAAATGGGTTGACAAATTTCTTAGTTCATTTCAAATTGGCCTTTATCTAAAACTACATCCGAAACTCATAATGGATTCCATTTTTCCAATCTTTTATATCAATTTGATTCAATACTAGATTGATTTTCTAAATTACTTAATATTTTTCAGAACCACTTCCACCATTTATATTGGGAGCCCATTTTCAGTAAATAAACCAAGTTTCATCCAAATCGCTTAGTGAAATGGTTTACTTCGATGCAAATGGTCCATTTTCTAGACCATATCCACAACTCTATTGAAATGAGATATGTGTTGAGAAATGGGTTAGTTCTATTCAAAATGTCCTTTTTCACAATTCATATTGTTAATCTACTAATGGATTAGGCTACCTCGCCATATTTGACATAACCAGATTTAATTTTAGAATCTTATAGAAATCATAAAACATAAAGGAAACTTAAAACAACAAATAATTACGTTTCTTAATTTAAAAAAAGAAAAGAAATTTAAAAAAATGATTAAAGTTGCCGGCGAAAAATTCGATCTTTAGATCTTTGGCATTAAATGATGTTGCAATAAAAGTATATAGCAAGAACTGCACAAGATGCAAAATACATCTGAATGCGGGATATACGCATATAGCCAGTTAAAGTAACTTTGTCACCAAATTGCAATTATCTACTGTACAGCTATGTAGGAAAGAAAACAATAGCATTTTCCGGTTAGTCGATACCTGCAATATACTTAGTCGTATTTCTTAACGCATGATCTGATAGGTTTCGGTTTATGTTTTGTGAAACAACAGAAATAAGTTTACTAAATTTAAAATCAAAATTTGTGATCCAAAACAAAATTGCGATCTAGCTTTCCATATAAAATTTAAACTGATCCGAAGCAATGTACCTCTTTCGACGCGTGTATTGAGCACAACAAAGCAAGACAGCAAAAAAGGTGGAATGAATGAATGTCCGTAATTTTTATCATTTTATCTAAATTGCTTATTATTTTTCACGAAATTTTATATGCAATATGTATAGTAGGAACACGTACTTTACAAATGTCATGTTCCGTGATATCATAAACTACACACAACCTAGAAAATAATGCAATTATGGGAGACACTCATTTAATGCACCGTTTTGGTTAGCATGATGTGTTGTGTTCAATACACGTGTTGAAAGGTAACAAATTTTTGTTCTTATTCGATTTATTTTCAAAGGAAATTTTGCTCTCCGATCAAAAGAATAACAGTCAATAATTTACATGAAGCCAACAAAGTTTATCGCAGTGACACTGAATTTTTTGATCTTTGAGCAAATTTCTCAGAATTCGTCATTAAACTCAAGCTGTTGTTAGAATTTCTCTAAAATCGTGATTTCCGCTTATATTTTTTTGACAAAATTATTGTTTCTAAATTGATTTAGAATCTTTTCAGGTTGATGATGAAAATCAGATTGATTTAGAATCAAAAATCAGAAAAAGCTCGTTTGGTATTCACGACTTCCGGTGCACCCTTCAATTTTCATTTTGTTTTCTAATTTATGTAAAAGCATTTTCCATTCCAGTTTTATGGCCACGATTTCATTTCGAATGTTGTTTTTTGTTCTGTTGAAATAAGCCTAACGCAAATAGTCGGGAGCGGTTAAATTTTGTGAACGCGGCGGCAACCAATTGAAACTGCTTCTTTTCGAAATTATTTGTTCGCAAAAGATGTTCCTTACAATATCGGTATGGGTATCTTCATCTTGTTGAAACCACAGCTATTTGCGATTTTGCATAGTTGGCCTTGGAATATTTTCCAACATCGTCTGATTTTTCGAAGAAATTTGGACCAATGATCTTTTTAGACGATACTCCGAACCAATCAGTATACTTAAGTAGGTGTAGTTGTCGCTGATGAATTGATCTTGGATTTTCCGTTCGAAACCATATATTTTGGCTTGTTTACGAAGCCATTTAATTCAAAAGGGGTTCCATCGCCCATTCTTAAATTGTGAATGAAATCGAGATTTTCTTCAACTTTTTCCCCGTAGCGAAATGGCAAAATCAAGCCGTTCTTGATAGTCTGTCGGTCTTAATTCTTACACACCCCGAACTTTCTTAATGTGCCCAAAATTTTCTGTACGGTCCTATAAACAGTCACACTAGAACGGTTTTTTTGCGGTCACCGTTTATTTGCATACACATTTGATTTTCGTTAAATTTCATGGGGATCTTCCAATTTCCTTGTCAAATTTGTTGCAAATACTTTTGAATTCATTTGTCTTCTATGAAGCCAAAATTGGAGCACTTGAGGGGATTGCATTTTAGATTTGGCAGCACACTGGTCTAATGAATCATTTTAACTCTGCTTTAGCTCTTTTTAACGTTATAACAATTTAAAATTATCTGTGTATTATGCAAGGTTATGGAAGCTGTCCTAACGACGATCAGACAGCATACATTTCTATTACCTTTCTGTAACATCCCTGCGTTTAAGAAAGCCTATCTCCAGATCGTGCGGCGTTGAAACTTTTTCAATATCTATCTGAAGCAATAATCGTTCTCCGCACAAAGAAAATTTAAATTGAGTTTTTTAATCTCAACACAACATAGTGGCCCGTCCATTTTATTTTATTGTTTTTAAAAACAAACAGCAATCTGAATGATTACCCCACACCAATTTGTGTTTAAATGTAGGGAAGTTTACTTTCAATTATAAAATTTGTATTTTAATATCCAAATAAGTAAAAAATCAATTATTTTAAGCACAGATATAACTTCTATAAATCTTAAATTTTAATGTTCGCTCAACTGTTTTTATTTCAAACGAATTACATACACTGTCTGTTAAGAAAGTAACGGGAATTGGTAATTTAAAAAGCCCGCTTAAAGGGATTGTAAACATTTTTTTTGTAGCTAAGTTAGCACAACTTGTCCTCTATCTTGTGAAGTTTGAACGTTATCTGTCATTTAGTTGTTTACAGTGCTCTATTTTGTCAGTTCATCTCAAGTGTGTTTCAAGTGAAAATCTAGACGTATGGGCGGTACTCTGAGGTCATTAGAGTAATGAAAAAACATCAATACAAATGTTTCCCGCTCTGTGTATCGTAGACAGAGACCGCCTGTGAGACTGTTTTTTCGACTTCTTAAATTACTGTAAACGTAGAAATTTGGTATAAAGCTGCAAAGATTCTTTAATTTTTCATTCAATAATTATTAAGCAAAATCAATTGTATTCTTGTGAAATAAGTTGGTAATAACTTCAACCATAAAATAAATAAATAAAAAATAAAAAAACAATACCGTAAAAAACTCAAAACCGTACTTTTAACTCTAACACAAGCTGTAATAGCGTACTGCGGCAATTTAAAAACGTAACAGGAAAATTTTAAATGCAAAAGATCGAAATATTAAAGGAAATCTGTACTTCCCAATGGTGCAAACGATTGCAATCTTAGCAGCAACGTGACCAAAAAATGGAGACATCCAATTTAGCTGTTTTTGCTGATTGAAGATCAAGTAAATAAGTTTTATCACAAAAAAATTTATATTCAGTTAAATTCAAAAATTTAAATTATCTCACATAAATTCCTCTCAATTCTAGATTAAAAATTTGACAACGTTGACTCAATTTCCCTGCTTTATTTATTTAATTCCTGCCCTGAATGATGAGCTCAAACCTTTTGTTTGCGGATTTATTTAAGAATTAATAGGTTATATATCTGTACTAATTGTTTTTCCGATTTCACCAGGTGGGCAGTTTAGTAGTAGTAAATTTAATCACACGCATTATTTTAATTAATTCGAACTTTCAATAAAGCGTTATGAGTGTCTTTTCTTTACATATAAAAAGCACCGACCCCAATTAAGATTTTTTTTATCCTTTCTTGAATTTCGGCAGAAGAAGGCGAATGTAGTTGTTTTCAAATGAAATTAGTTATCATAAATAAAACAATATTTGTGTAGTGAAATATAAATTTTATAATTTTGATCAGAATAATCAAAATAATTTTACCCAGTTATTCAATTTAAATTAAAATAATTAGTTTTATTTCGGTCATATCACAATACACAAACATATTTTTCATACTCGTAATTATTCCGATAGCAATGATAAACAATGATTTAATCTATATATGTACAAGACTTCAATTATTTTTATGTTAACATGTCTATAAAACTTTTTGACATGTTTTATATTGATTTATGATCGAATTCAATTTTTATTTATTTTTGCATAATTTTCTGTCAATATGTAGTCAGTTATGTTCTCGTACCAGCAAACAATAATGTACGTCGAAATATTTGTGGAAGATTTAAAAATTGTATTTATTATTTTAAATGTTAGAAATTATAATTGAGATAAAAAGTAAAAATTTTACATAAATAATATTAAATTTTGATTTTTAAAAACTTAATTAAAAATTTTAAAATTATGAATTTACATAAAATATTCTATAATAAAATAAACATGTTCTCAAAAAATTTTAATTAATTTATTCGGAGGAAGCACCTGTTCTGTTCGGGATAAACATATAATAGATATATAATAGAGGCAGCATAGTTCGCGGGTTTACGTGACAACATTCGAGGTCGAAATATATGATGGAAGTCCATCCTAAATGGAGCATGTCAATTTTATTTCTGTTGTGTGAGCAAGAGCAAACTTCCACCAAGAAGTTTTTTTTGTGAAGCAGGGCTGTGAAGCAGGCCCGGGACTGCGATTTTGTAAAAACTGAAACTTTCAATATGATTACCACCGAAATGACTATTTTGTATGGAAAGTAAATTTATCAAAGAAATTGTACTTGATTTTACTATTTTAACATTTATAAATACTGCAAATATATTTCGGTCCATTTGATTCTAATTTCACTAAACAAAAATAATGAGAAATTATGTAGATAAAATAAAGAGTACCCTTGCCCAAGCTTTGTCATTATTTTCATGACAATTTTGAGCTTTCGATGTGTTCCCAGATGTATGTATATCCCTTTTCCGGCCCGGGATTATAATACATACACATTTGTGTATGGGGAACTTAAATTTTAAGGAAAAAAAAATGCCCATTATAAAAAATTGGGGGGTGATACATTAGTGGTAAAATTAGTACTCCAACTCCCCATCTTGTAGGTGGAGCGGAGAGCAACTTTGAAATTAAAATAGGAACCCCTACTTTTTATTGCAGATTCGCTATGCATACGATTCTGCAATTCGTTTGAATTAAAATTAACTATTATCGTAACACAGGTCCTTGCGATTAAATCTGCTTTCAAATAAATGACTTTTTGTATTTTGTTTTAAAATATCGATTCAGTTCGAAGATTATTTCGAGAACAAAAAAAATGTTTGCGTTAGGCTATTAATACAATACAAAATGGAGTATTTAACTGTACAAGAAAAAATTATGGAATATGGTCCATTTAAATGCTCCGTCTATGACCATAACCATTTCTTAACCAATTGCAATCAAACTCCGTTTGAATGTTAAAACTAGGATTTGAATATGAGTTCGGGATGTTTTTGTTTATGAAAAATTAATAATTTGAATAAATTATTCCTTAAATAAGTAAAATGTCAAACTCGGTTTACACTATGAAAATACCCAATTTGATGAGTACAAGGTGCGGGAGTTCTAGGAAATGGTCGATTTGAAGTTAATTATTGCTTAACCGAGTGCGGTAGTAATTTGTTAACTGGCAGTACAAATACTTATTTAGTAACACTCTATTTTGAGCTTGCAAGCTCATTCATAATTGGGTGGAAACCTTTAATCGTAATGTTGTGACTTTCAATTATTTAACGCATTACCTACATGTATAGTTAGGTCTTTAGTTGAATTATGTAGACTTAATTAATTTTTTGAGGGCGCATAACTTCACCATCTACGTCAACCAACCAAGTATTTACAAATTTGGGTGACCGCATGGTAAGTAATGGAAGGAAACGAGATCATCCCCAACCTTCGATATTCCAGTATGGTTCATTATTACGTTGTGTTGGTTTGGCAATTCTTGTATGTACGTAGTTTGTATGTCGTAGATGTCTTTAAAGTAAATCTGTACAGTTTTAAACATACGAGTATTAGATATTTAACAGGCTAAATATCTAATACTCGTATGGTCAGCTGACAAAAAAAAATTATATGTGTTTTGGTATGATTGGCAATTAATTATTTGTATAAAAAATGGGTCAGACAATTTGTAATAAATTTTGTTATAAGAATGGAATAAAGTGCGGCAAAGTTTTAGAAATGTTACAAATTGCTTTTAAAGTCTGCTATGAGTAAAACAAGAGTTTACGAATGGTATAAGCGTTTCAAAGAAGGTCGTGGAGACGTTGAAGATAACAAACTTACTGGTCGCCCCAGCACTTCAACAACCCACGAAAACGTGGAAAAAGGGAAAGAAATAATTATGAACAATCGTCATAAGTTCCACGCCGTTTTCGTGAAAACGAAATTCGTGAAGCCCGAATTTGTGACGAAACAATTTATGGCTTTTGTATCACGATAATGCATGCAATGCTCACACTTCGTTTTTTATTAGTGAACTTTTGGCGAAGAACAACAAAAAACCTTAAAGGGTCGTTGCTTTATACGCATATATGAAATTGAAAACGCATCGCTGAGAGGGCTAAAAGCTATCACTGCCTATCGGATTCTACGATTTTGAGATTTTGAATTTTACAAAAAGGAAATATGCTAAATTTCTAAATATGCCCCTGTTCGCCAAGCGGAATACTGTTGGTGCTGTTTACTTAAATTTGCTACGGGAAAATACCATGCCAGGCACATCCGTGAGCACTTTGATGAAGAGAACTTTTATTTTGAGCAAGATGAAGCATCTTCCCACTATCATGGAGCATCTTCATGCAATTCGGATGAACAGATGGATTAAGTGAAGGAGTGCCTTCGACTGTAACCATGCGCTCTTCAGACCTTACGTTTCAACCCATTGGATTATTTTTATACGGCCCATTAAAGAAAATATATTTGACAATATATGCTTACTACGTTACTGTTTCGCGTTAATTTTAGTGCTTGTCCCTGTGGATAAAGACGTCTAGAATTTCAAATGCTATTTTCGTCATGTGATGACGATCGGTGATGAAAATAACATTAACAAAACGCGGTTGAACTACGTTACTTTGCATGTCCAGAATTATTTTGCCTAAATATTTGGATTTTTTCTAACGAAGATGTTTATTTTCTAAATTGAGAGTTGTCGTCTGCACACAACGCTGTCAAGGAGTAGTAAAATATTGACTGTATTATGGAAGGTTATAGTAAAATAGTAATTATAGTTAAAAAAAATTGACATTTTTGCTTATTTACGTAAAAAGTGCATGTAAACTGAATTTAATTTTACTTAAATGAAAAAATCTTATATTGTTTACAAGACTTTAATTGATAATCGCTAAAACTGGACTGTGGTATCAAGGAAGGAAAATAGGAGATTGCTCGGGGCCGAAGCCCAACCGATTTTTTTTTAGTGGAAGTGTGATGTTTCTGTCAAGTGGTCTATAGTAAATTTATTTTTTCTTACTTATACTCCCGATAGGTTTTTGTGTTGCAGTTGAGTTTCATTGAAAATTCATTTGAAAATTCTGGTAACGAATCTAATTTGGCCACATGGGAGTGAATCACATTATTGGCTTATGTTTACGCTAGACTGTACTGATGCATTTTGCTTTCGATTGTTGAACTAATGAAGTGCTGCTCTTGGTCGAATGGAACGGAAAAAATCTATTTTCTTTCTTTGCCAGGGATGGCTAACCAAATAAATTAGAATTATGCTTACAATGGTGGTTGAATTGTATAAATACCTACCGACTTTTTGCTTTTTTTTGGAATTTTTGATTATTTAGATGGCGATTGGAGTATTGACGAATGAATAGTTTTTTTGCTTCCCTAGAGGGCCGTGTGGCCCTCGTTGGGAAACACTGTTTTAGAGTTACAAACACCAATAAGTATTTTCAGAGTCAGATCAAGTTAACAAAAGAACTAAAGCCCTTCGATCATATGAAGCGACATATGTTCTCGGATTCTGATCTGGAAATGTTAGAAGAAAATGACCAATTTCATCACAAAATCATCTTCAGTGATGAAGCGCATTTTTGGCTAATCGGTTTCGTCAACAAACTGCAAAATATGCGTTATTGGTCAGGTGAAAACCCTTGATGGTTGAGGAGACGATGAGTCTTTTAGCGAAATGTTCCGCTAAAGTTTTCATTGCATAATCAAAATTTTCGCTCGATTGTGGTATAGTTCCAGTTTCAAGATATACCAATAAGCTGGTTAAGGTTTTTTTTTTGAACTGACCGATTATTTTTTTAATTTCGTTGAGTATGAGTTTACTTAAATCACTGTTGATTTCCGTTAGAGTTAATATAAATGTATAAAAGTCCTCGGATGTCACAATTGCTGAATCTTCTTTGACTGTCATTTCAAGCGGAGTCAATACGTCAAGCAATTTTTGTAAATAAATGATTTCCCTTTCAGTGACGGTTTCATAACCTAGATCAACTAGTGCATGATTAACGCAATCTATAAGGCGAAAATATCTTAGTACCATCGTAGCTATCGAATTCCATCTTGTTTTTACATCGATAAGAAGAGCAAGTTTTTTATTTTCCAGCTCGATCACAAATTTTTGAAGTTTAATATTTTAGGCTGGAGACTTTTAGAATGTTTTTACTATTTTCCGTACCTTCTTTATAATAGAAGAAATATCCTCATTGAGCTCCAGTAGACAGGGTTGTTCCGTAGGCGAAAGAAAATTATCATTCTCGAATGGAAAGTTTGTATCAAGATAAACTGACTCAGCGTCAATGGTATAATCATCTCCGGTAGGGAAATCATCTTGGATTTCACTATATTCCGATTCGCTGTCAAATACAAATACAAAATACAGTTGGTGCACAAGTTATAAATTGCAGGGCTGTGCATGGAATATTGAAATTTCGAAGTTCAAAAAAGGAATGGAGGGGTGAGGAACCATTCGCAGTTTGTATTACAAAATATTTTGAGAGATAAACAAAAAATAATCGCATGTTCGCTTATAAATATTGCCACCGTACAAGTGGCGCAGTGGTGGCATTTGGACCGGGAGGTACTGGTTTCAAATCCCACCAGACACAGGATGCAAAGCGAATTTTCGTCATCGATTACGATCGGCGATGTTAATAAACACAAATATGACCCTCTGTTGGAGTGCAGAATTCAACGCCGACCCAACCCACCGTCCATGTCAGTGTGTAGGTTGACATAGAGCTTGCAATGTGCAGGTGTAATTGTAATTGTGTAACTGTAATTGTGTGAAAGGGTGGTGTGTGCGGGAACGAAAAGGGAGGTATTAATTGACCTTAAAAGGGCATTAAATCCATTGATCACGTTCTCTTAAAAAAAAAAAAATATTCGAATAAAGAATACTTAAATATACTCAAGATTAAACTGATATTCGAATACTCCATTATTTTGGATTTGAATGCTCTAGTGGCACTGGAACTTGGAACTACATAGTAAATATTTTTAGAACTTTCAGTGCCATAAGCATTCTTTTAATTTGATTTAATTTTAGTAGCCCGTGAAAGATTAACACCCCTGAGACTACTCATCTTCTTGGTTACTAGATCATTAAATCAAAACCTACAAAATAATTGTTCAAAAAAATCGTCTGGCTGTTTTTTAAATCTTAGTATGCTGCTTTATAAATATTTCCTATCGACTGCTATCGCTTCAAATGACAAATTCCATCACTTGCAATTTTGACGTGACAAATAAATAAAAAAAAAAATCAAACTAATGCAGCCAACTAAGATTTAAAAAAATTTCATTTAAAGTTTTGCATAAAATTATTTAGTAAATTTTGATTTTAAAATCTAGTAACTAGGAAGATCCATAGTCACGTCGCATGAAATGATACGTCTAAGGGAATTGACGGAATATCATCGTTCACCATTAAACCCTATTACGATCGCTAGGAGTCGGGAACCAATCAATTTACTAGTGATTAAGTGTTTAATTTATTAACGATTATTTGGCCATACGGCAAATGGTTTTCGACAATGAGCTGGTTACTCAAATATTTATGAAGATTTTAAATATTTTTCAATTTAAAAATATTGGTTGAGTACTTTAAATGTATGTACCAATCTATTCTTGAAACCCGATTGGGCTTTCACTTTTGGCAGTACATATTTAAATAGTTGGACTTCCTTCATTCACCACCTGTTCTAACCCCGCATTTCATTTCAATTTTAACAAAATCAGATTCAAATTTAAAATTTATTATAGACACAAAACTTTTTAAATCCGATATTTATTTCGGTAAAATTTTTCTTGTTTAATGTCATGTATTTAAAAATAAATCTGTTCCTTTTTTTATTAAAAACATATTACTCTTACGTTTTTCTTACATCGTTACGTATTTATGTAGTTTTCTGTTTGAATTTTGTTTAAATTCGATAATAATTGAATACATTTATATAAAATAATAGTTCCCGTCCGTGAATATATATACTGTTAGTGTTAGATTACATTAAATATTTGTTGTAGTAGTACATTTAGTTTGTTATTGTTGTAATGTCTACAAAAAAAAATTATACTTGTATAATGTACATACTCGTAAGAAGCAACTAAAAAAAAATTGCACAGTGTTTTGTTGTATTGATATTGAAAATTTTATTAAAGATATGTTTGTCTGGCAAAAATGTTTATGATATTATTCTCTATAGGTTCAAAAATCAGATTAGCTGTTGAAAGAAATAGTAATAGAATATTATGAAACTATTGTGATAAAAAAACAAAATTAAATTCTAGATAGACTACTGTAGTAAATTTAGAGGTTTCAATTTAGAAATTTGTTGTTATATTTATTACTATAGTCTATTAAATTATGTTTAAATGTAAAAATTAAAACTATTATTTTTTTTAATTATATATAAGACAGATTCACAAGAATCATGCTAAAACTGTGCTTTCGCTTCAGACGTTATAACTAAGTTTTTATTAGGTTATCTTAAGAAATATTATAAGCCAACACAGAGAGTTAATTAAACAAAGATAGTGCGAGGCGTGTTGTCTAAAAAACTACGACAACGAAGGCCTAGTGGTGTTTTTTAGAGCTGCATTAATCGCGCCCGGTAAATTAACAATGTTAACGCAAGTACGTAAGTAAGTAAAAATCTCTCATTGGTGTTAATCGTCAATTCGAGTTTTTATTAATTTTATTTTCCTAAATTTACAATGTATTTAATTTTCATAGTACGTGATTCGAATTTTTTTTAAGTATTTATCTATTACTTGCTTATACAAGCTATAATTTTTAGAAACATCGTTATAATTACTAATTTTCATTTAAATGCATATTGTATACCCATAATATGTTATTTTTCCGGAGATTATACGATACCTAATTTGTACATAAAACATGTGCAGTTCTTTTAATTTTAAAATGCTTATTTTATTAAAGCTTTAGCTCCATGTCAGTCATACATAATGTTTATGGTTTAAAATTGGGATAACATATTTTATAGATATTATTCAAACTTAGTCAGATCGAACGGAAAATGAATAAAAGTTAGGAAGCAATATTAGTCGGAATTCGCTGTTCATGAAAGTTTGTTTAGTTAATAAAGAGTAGGAACACCTCTCTGTAATTGTTATTTATAGAAATCGGTTTAGTGACACAGAACTACAATAAAATACAATAAAAAAATTAATTAAATTTTAGATGACTTGGTGTTCCAGGAACGGGCAGTGAGAAAATTTATAGAAAATTTCTGAGCATTCTATTTCTAGAAATTCGATTTTATGCAATCAGACAATCGTAATGCATTTTTATCTGTTTTATCAGAGACGGAAACCGGTTCATTTGAACCAAACCAAAACCACTGAACCAACGAAATTTTACCGAACCAAAAACAAACCAAACCATTTTCAAAATGATTTGATTGAACCAAACCAAAACCAAACCAGTTTTTTAAATAATAGTTGAAGCGAACCATAAACGAATGTTTTTCTGTTTGGTTCACGGTTCGGTTTTATAGTAAAAAATTTGTTCTATTACATACCTACATAAATTACCGGACAAGTGGTGCAGTCGTTAAAGCTTCAGCACTTGGACCGGGAGGTACTGGGTTCGAATCCCATCAGAGGCTAGATGCAAATCGAATTTTCATCAGCGATTACAATCGGTGATGTTAATAAACACAACTAAGACCCTCTGATGGAGTGCAGAATTCAGCGCCGACCCACCGTCCATGTCAATGTACAGGTTGACATGGAGCTTGCAATGTGCAGGTGGTATACTGTAGTTGTGTGAGTAGGTGAATAGGTGAATGGGTTAATGATGTAGCATGAATGCGTGGTATCACAATGGGCCAAAAAATGGCCTAAGTGTAAACCACTGAAACCTACCTACATAAATTGAAAAAATCTACTCATTTCTTTTTGAAACTACTACATTATTTTTTTCACGTGTACTACATTTTTGTATTAAAATTAAAATTTCGAGGTTTTGTTTCGACAGATCTTAGTTTTAATTTTTTTAGTTTATTAAGCGGAATAAAGCGTGAAATTATTATGTTTTATTTTCGAATTTCATTAAATTCGACAAAAACTTACACAAGAAGGAAGGATATTGTATTCAATGTAAAAAATCGGTACGTAATTATTTGAATTTCCTGTTATTTCTTTAATAAAATTTTTCTGTACGCAACCTCAAAGTAAATGTCTACCAACAAAGAAAAAAACATTCGGTTTTCGAAAAGTTCCATTTTGATGCAATAACCAGAACCAGTAAGTGCAACGAATGCAGTACTGTGATGACAAATAACCATCCTGAAAATTTAATGCAGCACCTCAAAAGAAAGCATGCAGAATCTTACGAAATAATTGACTCGAAGCGTAGAAATAAATCAATTGAAAATAAATTGACAAGCAACAGATGTACATTGGACTCCTTTGTTTCTGTCACCACAACCAGGCCAAATATTAATATTCATATAATGGCCAATGAAGTGAAAGAAGCATGTATCGAAACAGTAACAAAAAATGATAGACCGCTAGCTGCACTGGAGAACAGTGGCTTTCGCAGAATTTTAGGTCTAATTTTAGACATAATATACGTGACAATATTGTTGATAAAGCAAAAATTATCAGACAAGAAACCACAGTAATTTTGAAAAACAGAGTATTTTCGAATTTTGATTTTATAGATGGAAAATGTGTAAGAATCACAACAATCAGTTTCGAACGGATGAGATTATTGATTTGAAAAAATCAGTCTTCTCATCAGGTCGCGACTACTGACGTTGTATTATTTACAATGGAATATTGTCTCTATATATAGAGCAATACCATGTAGTTGTACTACTAGCGATTTACTGCGTAGGGTACGAAATTCGATTCTTTTTTACATTAATTCGAGAATACTGAAAATAGACCAATATACGGAACAATCACAAACACCATTGCTATCGAAAACCTAAAGTAAAATAGAATATTTTCACTAAAAATCGATTGTGCGTGTCTCGTCTGGATAGATCTGAGCTGATTTTTTTTGAGCTATTGATTGAATAGAGTATTTTTTATTATATTATTTATTACCAAAAAGACTTAAATTTAAATATGAATAAATGTTATACAAAAGAAAAACGTTGCCGAGTTGTTATTGTTTGTAGGATTGAAAGGAGTCTGTAGGATTGAGGTTTATCGATGGCCGGAACAGAATTAGAATCCATTTCCTACGTGTTATAAGACAAGTATCTGCCTCCCATGGTCTTTTTAACGCGACTTATTAGTGGAGTAAACTGTTTTTACTTGAATATCGTGGATTAATTAAGAATAAAAAAGTGAATCTAAATTCTTAATCTGAACCAGAACCAAACCCAAACCAAAAAAGTATACAGTTTATAAACCAAAACCAAGTTTTGTAATATCAAGAAACTGAAACCAAACCAAAAGTCCAAAATCCGTAATAAAAAATTGTTATTAAACCAAAACCGAACCAACAGAGGTCTCATGTCTAATGAAGGAATTTAAATTTCTCTAAGTTTCTTAAAGACATGTTTCTTAGGAGGCTCTGACGGTGGTTTTAACAGCGCAGCATTTTAATATGGAAACTACTGCATACCCCACGGCGATCCTGGTTTTTAAAGACTAAACAATTTTTGTTTATTTATCATCAAACCCAACCTCGTGTTTGACACCATGCGATTGTCATGTCTTGGCAATGGTTGTTCGCCGGGGAATAATGTCTGGAGTAGGATGTTGTAACATCATAATGATCGAAATTCGAAAAAATATAATTTTTTTCTTGTAATATGACAAAGAATTGTGTGCGAATTTTAAATTAATTAAGCAAAAAAAAAAAAAAAAAAAAATTAAAGCACACCAACAATTTGAAACAATGGTTTCTTATTTGGGGGAGCATAGGAAGATGGTTACTGGATATATGACAACGACAAGAGCTCCCCTTCAAGAGTAGTAATATGCAACTCATTCAAAGCAGTGCTTCAGCGGTATTTATCACAACTTCAACATGGTTTTATGCCTAAAAGATCAGTATCTACAAATCTCATAGAATTTACTAGCTACTGGTATATTAAACATATTGAGAACCACAAACAAGTTGCAAAAGCTTTCGAGCAATTGTACAACTTTGGACCACATTTTCAAGTTCGGATTTTATAGCCAGTTCGTAGCCTGGCCTATTTGGAAAATCGAATTCGATCAATCGAACGACATTTTCGCATCATCGGTATTTGGGAATTCGAAATCGAATTTTATTTAAACGAAAAAGAAACGATCGAAAATTTCCCTTATCGGGGAATTCGATTACGAACAATAATTCTACGATCATGAACGAATTTTTATTCGTAGTAGTTTTGTTCACGAAGGCGAATACAAAGAGCAAAATTTTAAAATATAAGCACGTTGATTTTATTTATGCACACGACATTTCGAAAATAAAATTATCGTTTAATGAATTACTATTAAATACAAATGTATAATAGGATTTTTACATATTGAACTGTTTTTTCTGCTTTAAAAAATGTATAATCTTATAGGAATTTAAAATGTAATTTTTAATGATTGTGAAATACATACCAAAAATAATACCAAAAAATTTACTGTTAAATTTAAAAATATTCCAATTGGATTTGTTTTGTGGCGAAATTGAAACATTTTTATATAATCTTTAACATTTATATTAGATAAGTCCCTAAGTTCCTAATAGTGTCGCGGTAAAGATCAAATAATTTTCTAACGATTTGAAATAAACACGAGAATCGTAAAACGATTTACTAAACTTTTTTTAATTCTAAAGAAGGCTATTTTAGACTATGTTTCTACTTTTATATATCCGATCCTAGAGATGTTCACGGGGTCCGACCTATATATGACCGAATAGCTAAATCAAAACCCCACGTGTGTAGTGAACAGGATTTAATTATGATGGTTTTTACAAAGTCCAGCGCATTTTTAATAAACTATGGTTTTTGATTTCAATTTATTTTCTAACTTTTTTGTCACCGCTCCTACAGACGTTCACAGTTTTTAAAATATAATTTAGAATAGCGTAGACAAAGTTGTAACACTGAAATGAACATAGATAGTTTAAAATGATATGTACAGTGCCATACACGACTTAGAAGTTTCATGAAATAATTTGAATACATTATCAAATTTTATTTAAACGAACCTAGAGATATTCACGGGGTCTCACCTACACGGCCAGATAGATCAGTCAAAACCCTATGAGTGTGGTGAATGGGATCTAATTCTGGTGATTTTTAACTTGCTCAGATACATTTTTATGTTTACGGTTATATCCCATATACCAGAAATGTTCACGGGATCTCTTTCATTCATTAAATTGTAACTCATCCACAAAAGAGTTTCGCACTTTACCCATAAATTTAGGGGTTTTTTTCGAAAACGATTTGCAGGATATTGGAAAAAAAATCGACATTGGATTTATAAAATGTCCTATGTGTAACAAAAATTGCAAAAATATAAAAATTAATACTATAAATGGGTTTTTGGTTGTCGATGTCCAACCGCTAAATTTTGAAGACATTTATAACATCGAAATCAGCAAAATACAAGCGAATCTTCGCTTATCAGAAGAAATTATATTTTTAAAAGGCATCATCCATTATGATAATACAATTAAGCATTATAAAAGCTACATCGTACGACCTAGCGGCCTATGGGAAGAACACGATGATCTGCGCACAACAGTCCGAAAGATTCCAAACAGTACAAGAGTGAACCCAACACTATCTTTCTCTTCAAAATAAGTTTCAATTTCTGCAATCACTTCTTCATTGGAGCTAAACCTCTTTCCCAGTGCACGGAATCATCGACGCGTTGTCGTTTTTAATCCATTGTGAGAAAACGCGGTACCCAATTCGAACACAGCTTTCGCATGGACAATGCTAGCCACTACTGATATCTTTACAATGTCAACTTCACTTAACGGCATTTTAAAACAATTTCGTGGATTTTTTTATGTTTTCTGGAGTCACAGTGGTGCATCATCGGAGGTTGTACGACCACGTTTAAATTCAGCATACTGGGAATGTCAATTGGGTAAAAATCCTATTGGAGAAAATCTCAAAATTTCCAATTGAGAAAGAAATTGAAAATGAAGAAGTTTTAAATTTCGAAATACAAGGTGAAAATCATTATTCGTGTCCCTTTTTCACAATATTGATAGATAATTTTCTGACCTATTCGAATATATGAAAAAGATCCCGTGAACATTTCTGGTATATGGGATATAACCGTAAACATAAAAATGTATCTGGGCAAGTTAAAAATCACCAGAATTAGATCCCATTCACCACACTCATAGGGTTTTGACTGATCTATCTGGCCATGTAGATGAGACCCCGTGAACATCTCTAGGTTCGGTGAAATAAGATTTGAATATGTATTCAAATTATTTCATGATACTTCTAAGTCGTGTATGGCACTGTACATATCATTTTAACCTATCAATGTTCATTTCAGTGTTACAACTTTGTCTACGCTATTCTAAATTATATTTTAAAAACTGTGAACGTCTGTAGGAGCGGTGACAAAAAAGTTAGAAAATAGATTGAAATCAAAAACCATACTTTATTAAAATGCGTTGGACTTTGTAAAAACCATCATAATTAAATCCTGTTCACTACACACGTGGGGTTTTGAGTTAGCTATTCGGTCATATAGGTCGGACCCCGTGAACATCTCTAGGATCGGATATATAAAAGTAGAAACATAGTCTAAAATAGCCTTCTTTAGAATTAAAAAAAGTTTAGTAAATCGTTTTACGATTTTCTCGTGTTTATTTCAAATCGTTAGAAAATTATTTGATCTTTACAGCGACACTATTAGGAACTTAGGGACTTATCTAATATAAATGTTAAAGATTATATGAAAATGTTTCAATTTCGCCAAAAAACAAATCCAATTGGAATATTTTTAAATTTAACAGTGTAAATTTTTTGGTATGTATTTCACAATCATAATTTTTATCTAAAATTTAATGTATACAATATAGGACAAGGAAAAATACGACCTTAAACCAATTTGATATTTTGATCACGTTTATGGAAGAACATTCTGACTTCGTGAAAGACTACAACCTAGCTGCAGATGCACTTGTATCAAATAAGCGGCTGTGGGATAAAATTGGAGCACGATTAAACAGTCATGGATCGCCAATTCAATCCTCCGATGTTTGGAAAAAAGAAACAAAAAATTTAATTGCAATTAAACGTCAAAATATCGCAAAGATTTAAATAATTATTACAGGTATAATGATTAAAAATAATTTCTCTAGTCTTTATTTGACAGTGTAAGTTTTTATTTTCGATCGAATTTCCAAATACCAAATCATGTTTAAATCGAATTGATCAATCGAATCGAAAAGCAATTCGAATCCATTTCCCAAATAGGCCCCCTGGTTCAAATCTTATTTGAGTAATCGAATCCAATATATTGAAATAGGAGGTAAAACATCGAATAGAATACAAGCAACCTCTGGTGTACCACAAGGCTCTCTTTCCCATGGATTTTCACAATCTTCATAAATGGTATTACCGAAATGATAAAGCATTTCAATATCCTGATGTTCGCAGATAACCTCAAAATCTACAAAGCCATTGAGTCAGTCGGGGGCGGTTGGGGTTGATACGGACCACGGAGGTGAGCAATAATTGTGTGTACATATACGGAGTATAATTTACAATTTTATATTTGTATTGTATTGGTTTTTCGCATGTGTCTGTGCATTCTAGATGTCAACTTTATGATGGCAAGTACCAAAATAAAAGGTTCCGGTTGAATATGTATGATGCTGACGTCTACCTCACCTCTTCTATTCACTTACTTTTGAGCAGTGGAACCGATTGTTTACTATGGGGCTATTTTTTAATTCAACCCGAGCAGGCAGGCTTGCTCTCAACGAGAACAGGTTGTGCACTGCCAAATGATCCAGTGTGTATAGAGTAATAATCTATTTCTTTGCTTTACATACTCTTCTACACTAACATTCATTTCAGAGTAAAATTTGAAGAACCGATTATGCGCGGTGTAAGCATAGTTCGCAAATAAAAACAGAGTGTGCAGAGTAAAATTACTCAGGTTGAATAAAAAAACACAGAGTATTTTTTGACAGCGCACTGCTTGCTCAGGTTGAATTAAAAAATAAGCGCTACGTTAATTTGATTTTTCATTTTCAAATATGTATTTAAATTTTTGTTTTTATAACCGCTATCAATAAAAAAAAAATTGTCGATTAAAAAAATTTGTGATGTATGTGATAAATTTTATTTTGTGTTTAAACGTACATAAGTTAAAATGATTTCCAATTTCCAAAGAATGGTGAGTATTTTGTGAAACCGCGTGCGTGTGGCAGCGTAAATATTCGGGACTGCGCGAGGTAATCAACGCAGGAATGAATTTTAGCAGGACGTTATTGTTAGGTTGAATGCGTTTAACCTAACCAATCGTTTCCATGAGCTCATCAATTGGTATCAAGTCTTACAACATTTCGGTATCACCACCCGTTTTGAATTTACTGGAATCCGGAATAGTTGAGACGCCACCACTACAACTGCAAACATCACCAATGCGTCCCAATTCCACAAGACCCCAACCACAATCGGTTCGACAATCTGTTATTTCTCAGTCACGCGATACTATTCGAGTTTGTCATCAACGTAATCAAATCTCGGAAATATTATCATCTCGATCACAACGATATCGGGATTATGATCCAAGAAGCGTAAGTTCATTATATCATGAGATAATTAATTATATATTTAATTTAATATTTATTCTAAATTATAGGAGAGCTTTTCTGTTGCCTCGGTGACTCGGAAGCTTCGGTTACAAGAGGAAATATGGAAATCTATTTTCCAGATCACCAATGCATTTCGAGTTTCGTATTGAGGTTATTGTAACGATCCACAATCGACGTTCAATTGAAAAAAATCCCGAATTATTGTAAATTTTTCTTTTAACTTGTCGTTGTCATGTCGATCGACATTCTATACGACTTTGTTTTAACGTATCGATTTTTATTTTTTATAATGGTCTTGAATCGACTAATAAATGTTGCAACGTTAACATTGAATAAATCGGAGTTATAGTGAATTATTCGATGCTGTAATCGTGACTAGTTTTGTTTACATATTTTGTGTATCAGTTCATCTCGCTTGTCAGAATAACTTAGTTTATATTTAGTATTAGGGAGATATTATGAATCTAAATAGTTGCCTAAAAATAGGTAAAAGAAAAACTGGTGTGGTTATTGTGAAAGTATTTATTTGCCACAAAAAAGATAACGCATATGGTGGCCAGACTTGCAATAAATTAAGAATTGATACTGGTGATAGAAGTCAATTACAGCAAATGTCAAATTACAATAAATTTATGTAAATTCGAGTCGTTATCAAACAATTTAACATATTTAATAAATAATAATAATAAAAAAAAATCTGGGTAGATCTAAATATGGATCACAAAATTGCGTGTTAAGAACAAAAATATCATCGACGAAAATATGGCGTTTATGACAAACGTCGATCGATTTGATCGAGAAATCTATATCGACACGGCTACCAAGTAGAATAACATTTTCCTTGAAAAGATTTTTAAAAAATATTAAAAGCGAAATTAGGATTAACGCATCAACCGATACCCACGTCTAGATAAGAATTTAAGTTATTATAGTTAGTTACTCGAGAATCATACTTAAGATCAATATTAGGTTTTGTTCGATTGGATGCCGTATCCGGAAACATAATAGTGCATGTGACGATACAGTGGTTAGAAACACACTAATCAAAAACGGAGCAATTAATTACAAACCCCCTTTCAAAACTACAACATCCATGATCAATACAACATACGGATAATTTACGAGCAGTTTCTTACACGCCAAACTCAAACACATAATCACAAATTTCTGGAGGATAATCAAAGATATTTATATTAATTAGGATAACGGTATATTAATTAGGATAACGGTATTCTTAATTTCGATATTTTTCAAATTTAGTAAAATTCGAAATAAATCCAATAAAACCAACAATGTTCCCAAGTGCAATCTATAAATACTTACAATGGTAATTTGTTTATCCATTACAATATTATTCTCCGAAATATTAGTAGTTTTGGTACCCCTACATTTATAACTATTATTCCAACTTTAAATGCTGTAACTATTCATTTCATAATAAAATATAGGAGGACCTGTCAATATTATAACGTCAGGCTTCACTAAAAAAGAAGATACACACATCAAAAGTGTAAATGGAGCACATGGTCTTTAGGTTACCATTGCCTTAAACAATTGATTCTTGTTTTGTTTTTTTGTTTCTAGATTTTTTTTTTATTATTATCCCTGTAATCTGTTCTGGGGCCTATTCAATGCTCTCCCTGCTCTTTCGCGGTTTGCTTATTCCGTCCTTACTTTTACGCCAGTATTAGCCAATTCGAGGACGTACGGCTATAGGACCGATTTTAAGACCATCTGCACATTGCAAGCTCAATGCCAGGCTATACTGACATGGAAGACGGGTCGGCCCATGAGTTTTGCACTCTGATAGGAGGGGTCATAGATGTGTTACATTTTACTACAGATGGAAATCTGTTGATGAAATTTCACTTTTGCAACCTGCCAGGATTCGAACCCGGGGTACCTCCCGATCCAAATGCCAAAGCTTTAACCATTTGGTCGGTGTTTCTAGAAGATACATCGATTTGCACATACAATATCAGAAATTTCAGGAATAATGATAAAAAACAGTTAGTGTATTATTGAAAAAATTGTTTTTAGCCTATTTGAGGTTAACTCAGATTTTATTAAGTTTTAACTCCTTAAATAGTGATTTTAAAATTATGAAATTTAAAATTTTGTATAGAAGTGGAATACAACAATACACATCGTAATCTAACCCATAATGAAATGGACGAAGCAGCAGGAATGCTTCGAAGTGAAAGAAGCCAAGCAGACCTTGCTCGTCATTTTAATGTGTCCCGTAGCGTGCTATTCAGATTATGGCAACGACAATGTATGGCACCCGACTGGGTGTCCGTACGCGCATTACCTAGGTTAACTAAGATTAACAACTTCAGCGCAAGGCCGTTATGTTGTTACGACTGTGTTGTCTGTAACAAGACATAATATTCGTTTACGCGTGACATCCCCATATTTTGTTAGATTTTATGTTTTTACTCGCGGTTTCTTGCGTCTGTGTTGTTGGTGTCTGAACGCGTTCCGTGTGGAGGGATTCTCGTATGTTTTTGTTCGTTTGGTTGGTAGTAAAACAAAAATGGGAGAGAGAGAGAGCAATGCGAATCGAGTGTGTGCGTAAAGCAAAACATTCCATAAGAATGTTTTTCTTATATGCCTCTCGTTTATATCAATGCGAATTGATATAAACGAGAAACAGAGAAGAGAGACAATTGTTCTGGAATGTTTTTCGCGTCGTTTGTGCGACGCTCGAATTTTTTTTGTTTGGTCATTCAAGTTGTGATTTTTGCTCGAGATATTCGAGTGGTGATTTTCATAGTGTGAAGTTTTTTTTGAGATAAAGTACGATTCAATTAAAATATTTGTGTTAAGAATTTTTTCTTTTTATTTAAAGACAATATAAAAATTGTATTTTTGGTCATCGTCACGACATATGTAAATGGAAATAAATATAAAAATAAAAAACCAAATGATTGTAAATGTTGAAGTTTGGTATTAAATTTATATTGGAAAAAGAGAAAAAACTTAAGAATCCCGAGTTGGGATAAAGGTGTATTAGTAGTTTAATGTAATTTTGTAATTTTTTTTACATCAATTTATTGAATAAAAGAGGAAAACAATCATAACAAATATAGTGATAACTAAATAACGCAAATTTTTGTTGGTTTTGTGGGGGAGTGCCATGCGCGCACGATTTTTGATTGTGTAAAGTCTTCGTATAAGAAGAAAATTTAAGATTTAAGAAAATTCGAGTGGTTTGCATTGTTGAAGGTGCAGCATTTTCTTATTAAAACTGTCCAGCGCATTTGTGTTTGAGTGAGGACGCAGCCGCAACCACCTTACAGGTGACCTTGGCGAAGGGCAGATAACGGTGTGTCGAGCACGAATTTAGTAACGGGTGCCGCTATTATTATTTAACGGGTGCCACATTGATACAACTGGTGCCGCTATTATTATTTAACGGGTGCCACATTGATACAACTGGTGCCGCTATTATTATTTAACGGGTGCCACATTGATACAACTGGTGTCGCTATTATTATTCAACGGGTGGCCAGTTGAGGCTACTCTTTTCTTTTGCGACCAGGTGAGGCTGGCCGCGAGATAATTTTTGGTATCGGGGAGAGGCCCCGCGACATTCGGGTAGCCAACCGGTTGCCGTTGTTTTATTTATCGGTGGTCTGCCGCAACGACGGCCGCGCAAGGCCGCAACTCAAATTTATATCGGGGAGAGGCCCCGCAACAAAATAATTAACGGCACCAAAGCCGCAACGGTCCGGGCATGGTCCGCCTGTGGCATGACGGCCGCGCAAGGCCGCACCAGTACTTTTTTTTTTAAAAAAAGAAATAATTATTAAGGTACAATTTTTATTTTTTTTATTTTAAATTTTTTTATTTTGATTTTTTTTATTGTCCATTTTTATTATATTCTTAATATATATAATTTTGAAAATTTTGTGATCGAGCGCCGCACAGCGGGTGCACGCTCGGTACGCATTGTTCCTCTCTCTCTCTCTCATTCTCTCCTTAGCGTGGTGCGGGTGGAGGGGGAAGTTGTTTCTTTTTTTCGGTGGTTTTTTTTATAAAATGAATAATTAATTTTTTCGGTGTGGTGTGATGGGAGCGGAGACTCCCTCTGTGTCGGTTTAGTGTTTGCGGTCCCTTGGTGCCCGCATCCAATTCCGTAACCAGGGCTTGAACCCTGTTTGAATTCGAATGGATGCGCGCACCAAGGCACCTCTACCGTTATTATTATTATAACTTATTTTGATTATTCGGTTCGTTCCTCAGGTTCCGGCCGACGAGTTTCGGCGGAACATCGGTGTTATTATTATCATTTGCGTTTTCCCATTTTTTATAATTATCTGTTAATCACGGTGTAGGCCAGGAGCCCTGCATGCCTCAAACCCCACGACCTTCGCACTTCTCCGCTGAGAACGTAGCCGGCAAAACATCACCGTGGAGGCCTCTGCAGGTGCTTAGTGAAAATCTGCAGGTTGGCAGCAGCCAGCCTGTAACAGTGGCGCCCAAACTTTTATCGCGAATTTTAAAATTTTTTGATTTTTTTTTATGAATTGTAGCTTCACTCCCTTTGGCGTGCGTGTCCAGCGCCGAAACCAGTGTTCTGCTCTGTTTGACTTCGCCTGGACGCGCACACCAAAGCCAGTCTCCCGGTGGACATTCCCCATCTGCGATCGCAACCAGCACGGGCTGTTTGATTGCGCGTAGATGGGGGTGTCATACCCCTATTCATCAGACATCCGATTTCCGAGCTCTTTCCCATTTCCACTATGTGGTGTTCGATTGTGGTGGAGCTCGGATGTCATTTGTCTGGAGTTTAGTGTAGCTTCATTTTGTCTTGTCCCCGAAATTTCTTGGCCGAAATTTGAGGAACAGAACATTTTATTATTATTATTATTTTTATTTTTTTTATTATTTAGCCGACACGGAGTGGGATTTCCACTCTCATCATACCATCCGTTTCGTATTTTTGATTTAAATTGATTTTTGATATATTTATTTTGATTGATCTTTTTGATTGATGTTTCTGATATCTTCGATTTTATTTGATTTTGTTATGTTTGATTTTTGATATTTCGATACATATTGATTTTTGATTTTTTTTTGATCGATCTATGGGTTGTATCCTAACCCACGGTTCACGGTTAATTATTACTTTGAGTTTCTTTTTATATCGTTTTTCATTTGGAAATTATTATTCTATCTATATACCACTGGGTGTGTTGGTAGTTTTGGGTTTTTCTATATATTATTATTTTTGATTTTTCGTATCGTTTTCTTTTGAATTTATCCTGCCTGCATACCATCGGGTGTGTTGGTAGTTTTGGTATTTGTTACTATATTTTATTATTTTCGGTTTTCGTATCATTTCAAATTTCAACGAGCCCCTCCAAATTAGGTTCTCATCGAAAAGCGCCACTTTGGGGGGTATCTCGTCCAATCCGTGGTTAAACAATCGTGGGAGTACGGGCCCCACAAACTACTACAAGGTATCCATTCCGTTTTTTGTTTATTATTATCTTAGTTGTATTTTCTGTTGCCACTTTGCCTTCTTATTCGGGTGTGTTGGTAGCTTCATTATCTACGTTATTATTATTATTAAATCTTATTTATTATTATTTTGGTATGAACCGAAATCCGTGGGATACGCCAGGAAGACCTCAAAGACGTACAGTGTGGGATAACTCGGACGTAGAACCTCGTATCCAACGTATTTTGCCGTGGGATCGAGTGGAAGATAACCGAGCTCAAATTCGAACTAGCTCTTATCCAACGCATGGGGTAACTTTCTGGCTATTCATCGTGATTTAAGTCATACTTTAAATTATTATTGTACTTAAAATTTCAACGAGCCCCTCCAAATTAGGTTCTCATCGAAAAGCGCCACTTTGGAGGGTATCTCGTCGTAGCCGGGTTAAGCAATCGTGGGAATCCGGGCCCCACAAAACACTATAAGGTAACCATTCCTCTTATCATTAATTAAATTTTTTTTTTACGTTTTTATTATCTAGTTATAGTGGGTGTGGAAATATAGTTATAAATTCACTTTACTCTGAAACCTTCAGTTTCGAGTAAAGTCATTTTGAAATAAAATAATTTTGTATCCTTAATAAATTAATAAAGACCACGTCAATTCTTTTCTTGCCGAGTTAAACCGAGCGAACTTATTCCCTTATCCCTACTCAAATCAAAATGGACGTCACCCTTTTGGAACCAGAGGAGTTGGAAGTAGAGTGTCTCCTTCGTGATATTCGTTTCGACACGCCAGATGCCCAGCATCAACTCGAGGAAGCGATCCGAAGTGAGCAGGCCGAGGCAAAGCCAATACCATCCAGAATGCATACGAGTGCGGCAAAGAGGCCAGATATTGAAATTAACGCGTGTCAACGCAAACTGAAAATTTTAAAGGAGTTGATCACGCAATTGGACAAACAAACCGAGGATCCAGTTGTAACGGCGCGGCGATACCACTCTCGTTTGCTGCATTTGTCCGGTCGATTAAGTCGAGCTCTAACCTCTCCAAAATACCAGGATTTCGCACGGCAGGTTCTTAAAGCATGTGAGGATTTACAGACGAGTCTCCAAATCTATCTACAAGATCACGATAAGCTGAATGAGTCCATCGAAAGCGCTAAGGGCATTCACCTTGAAATGGATATGCTCCGTTCAGATAATCCCCAGGGCAGTGGAAGTGATGGGATTCAAGTGCAAAACCTTGGTGATGAGGCAGACGAATCGGAAAACCCATACCACACGGAGCGCAGATACACGTTAGAGGAATTGCTGGATCAGGTGCAGGCGAGAAGTCTCGCGGCTTCACAATCAAATGCGCAGACAGTCCTGTTGGAATCCATGATTCAAAAATTCGAAACCGTATCGCAGCAATTAGTGAATTTGAACCAGCGACAAACCGCCTTCCAAACGCAGCTGGACGGAAATAACCAGTCAAACCAAGCTACGCCAACTCCGATTGCACAAGAACGGATTCCTTCCGCTTCCACCAGTTCACCATCCCCACCGAAATTTATCGATCGACGTTTATTGTCGGGAAGTGGGCTAAGTTACACCGGATCTCCCTCGGGCATCAACATAGACATGTTTTTATTTCAAGTTGACACCATCGCGTCGTCTAGGGGATTGTCCGACCAGATCTTGCTATTGGAGTTACACACCATCTTGAAAGACATAGCGTTGCAGTGGTACTGGACATTTCGTAAACACAACCCGCACGCGACCTGGTCAGAACTACGAAGCGGAATTATCGAGCGCTTTCAAGATCGTCGCACAAATTACGAAATTCGAAGAATGGTTGAAGCCCGGAAACAACAGCCCAACGAAAGTTTTTTGGATTTTTACAATCATGTTTGGACGCTGACTCTACAATGCCGCACACCGTACTCCGATGAAGAGCTCATTCAAATTCTCATGAACAATATGAAGCCGACGCTACAATACCACCTAACCGATCGTCAATTTAGCAGCATCAACGAGCTGATCAAAAGCTGTTCGGCCTGGGAGGAGTCTTTCCGGCGGCTCAAAGCTCCGGCGGATCCTGCAATCCATCCACGACGCGTGATCAATGAGTTATCAGGCGGTCCGTATGATGATATTGGAGCATATGACTCTTATGAGAATTATCCCTTGACTGATGTTCTACCCGATAACTCAGTATCCGCAATTCAAACGGGGAGCAGGTATCCGTCGTCAGCGGCGAGACGTCCGGGCGGACAAGTCCCAGCCGACAGTTCTGGGGTAGTTTACAAACAGCATTCGAGTTATGGTAAAAATATCGTGTGCTTCAATTGTTCAGATATGGGACACACATTTATGGATTGTCAATTGGCTCCAGTTGGATTGTTCTGCTATCGATGTGGATTACGAGGTACGATTTCTGCGCGTTGTCGACGTTGTGCCGAGGACCGAAACATGCAATCCAGATTGTCGGAAAACCAGAACAGTGGTTCTTGGAGGACTGGGCCACGAGAATCACCACAACCACAATTGCCACCCAGACTGATGCCGCAACGGACAAGTCCACTCAAACCAATTCAGGAGGACGCAGCGAGCAATACGGACGCGGAACTCCGCTCCCAATCGAACCCGACCCGAAGGTAAACTCGTCTGCCAGTCCTGATTCCTCTCCCGATCCTTCTTCCTTACCAAATTCCCCTTCCCTTCCTGTCGCTCTAAAGTTCTTTTATAATTCTCCGTCGTTAGCTAAGTTAGATCGATTAAAGCGTTCCAAGAAATATTGGAACCACCGCGCTGCAATGAGAAATGACGTGATTTCCTCCGTTTTGTTCTCCGAGGGTAGTGACACTCGGCCTTACACCCAGGTCTTAATAAACAAGATTCCTTTTAAGGGTCTTCTCGACAGCGGGGCGAGTGTCAGTGTTCTCGGGAATGGAGCGGAGAAAATCATGGCAAATCCATTCGTAGAGTTTCATAATTTTCCATCTACGATAACTACCGCGAGTGGTCAAGTCCAACGAGTATTTGGTTACATACGAGCTAGCGTCGAGTTTAATGGAATTACCCAAACCATGAATTTTCACGTTGTCCCATCATTAGAACAACCGCTTTATTTGGGTATCGATTTTTGGAATCGTTTTGGAATTTCCCCAAAAATATCCGCGTTAAATAATTCGGACGAATTAGGTGAAACTACCAACACACCCAAATTTCATATTTTAACATCTGATGATCGTCGTAACTTGGATCTTATCCGCGAACAATTCCCGAGCAGCGATATTTTAGGTTTGGGCCGCACATCCCTCATCACTCATATGATCGATGTCGGTTCCGCAAAACCAGTCAAACAACGTTTTTATTCCGTATCCCCAGCTATCCAGAAACTCATGTATGCCGAGTTGGATAGGATGTTGTCTTTGGGGGTCATCGAGGAGTCACAAAGTTCCTGGTGTTCACCGGTCACGTTGGTGCGTAAGGCCAATGGCAAAGTTCGTCTGTGTTTAGATGCTAGAGAACTGAACAAGGCCACCGTCAAGGATGCGTATCCGCTGCCAATAATCAACGGATTGTTGGGTCGTTTGGGACACACCCGATTCATTTCGGCGATTGATTTGAAGGATGCCTTTTGGCAGATCCCACTCGACCCAGCATCCCGCGATAAGACAGCGTTTACGGTTCCTGGACGGCCCTTGTATCAGTTCAAGGTGATGCCGTTTGGCTTATGCAACGCCCCACAGACGCTTTGTCGCTTAATGCACCGCGTGATCCCGTACCAGCTACACGATAAGGTCTTTGTGTACCTCGATGACCTTCTGGTCACATCCTCCACTCTGGCCGAACATTTCGATTTGCTTCAACAGGTTGCTGGATATCTGTCGGATGCTGGTTTAACAATTAATTTGACCAAAAGTAAGTTTGTGTTGAAAGAAGTAGACTATTTAGGTTATATTGTGGGTGATGGTTGCCTCCGTACAAACCCAGATAAATGTAAAGCTATTCTGGAGTACCCTATTCCGAAAACGACGAAACAGATTAGACGTTTGCTGGGAATGTGCGGATGGTACCGTCGCTTCATTCCGAATTTCGCCTCTTTAGCTTCTTCTCTCACCGATCTTACTGGTAAAAACACTAAAATATGTTGGTCTGCAGCTGCTGATTCTTCTTTTAACGCGCTCAAAACCGCCTTGTCAACTGCCCCGGTTTTGACGCATCCTGATTATACAAAACCCTTTTTTATTCAGTGCGATGCCAGTGCCGTTGGGGTCGGTAGTGTCTTATTTCAGGTGGACGCCGAGGGGGTGGAGCGGCCCATTGAGTTTTATTCACATAAGCTCAATGCGGCGCAGCGAAACTACTCGGTGACCGAGCTGGAATGCTACGCTGCTGTCCTCAGCGTGCGAAAATTCCGTCCTTACGTGGAGGGCTATCCGTTCGTCATTTACACTGACCATTCCAGTTTACGCTGGTTAATGAGTCAAAAAGACCTCTCCGGACGTTTGGCGAGATGGAGTCTTAAACTCCAAGCGCTGGATTTTCAGATTGGATACCGAAAAGGCTCAGTTAACGTTGTACCTGATGCATTGTCTCGAGCTTTTCCGGATGAATCCGCTCCTTGTGCGGATGATTCTGAAAGTAAGAGCACGCCTGATCCTGGTGCCCAATTTGAAGATCCAGTCTTGTCGAGTAAAAATATCGACCCTTCCGTGAATGCGTTAATACCTTCTTCAGTTCCCATTCTGCATGTTGATCAAAATTCGGTTGCGTTCCAAGATCCAGATTACGTCGATCAGATCGCGAAAATTCGTTCATTAAAAGACTGTTCGCACAACTACAGAATCCAGGATGATAAACTGTTAATATCCCCTTCGTTTGGTTTTAAATATACGGATACCGACCTTTCGAATTGGAAACTTGTTATTCCTAATTCCTTAACTTCAACGCTTATCGAACAGGCTCACGTACCTCCCACTTCAGCACATTTAGGCGGCAGCAAAACCCTCGAGCGCCTGCAGCGTCAATTTTTCTGGCCTCAAATGGCAAAACAGGTTAAACAATACGTTGCTAGCTGCACTAATTGTAAAATGAACAAAGCTGTTAATTTCTCTACACAACCAGCCATGGGAGCTCAGGTCACGTCAACTCGCCCGTTCCAAAAATTGTATGTTGATTTTTTGGGTCCGTATCCACGTTCGAAACTCGGAAATACCTGTATTGTTATCGTTCTGGATCATTATTCGAAATTTGTAGTTGTCAAACCCTTACGCGAAGCATCTGCCTCTTTATTGTGTCGATTTTTGGAAAATGAGGTATTCCTTTTATTTTCCGTTCCCGAAATTATTACCTCCGATAATGGGAAGCAGTTCACCTCGAATTTATTTAAAGACCTGTTAGTTAAATACGGTGTAACCCATTTACGTACGCCGGTGTACTCGCCCCAAAGCAACGCCTCCGAGCGTGTTAATAGAACGTTGATTGCTAGCATTCGATCATATTTGAGCGATCACGATCATAATCAGTGGGACAAAAATTTGCAAGAAATTGCGGCTGCTTTACGTAATGCCATACACGATTCGATACATTACTCCCCTCATTATGTCGTGTTCGGTCAACATATGTCGATGCATGGTTCGGATCACTCACTGCGACGATTACTCGATGAACATGATCCCAGCGAAGTCCAGGTATGGGCTAAGCCAGATCGAGTAAACCTCCTAAAAGATCGTATAATTCATTACTTACGCGTAGCACACGAAAAGGGGGCTCAACATTACAATTTACGTAGTACTAAGCGCACTTTTCGAGTCGGACAACCCGTTTTCATACGATCGTTTGCTTTGAGCGATGCGTCGAATAAATTTTCCGCCAAATTGGCAAGCAAGTTCAAACCCGCGGTAATTTCCGGTAAAGTAGGACAAGTGGCGTACGCAGTCGAGGATTTGAGTGGCAAAAACCTAGGTACTTACCACATTAAAGACATTCGTGTCTAACCATATCGCCTACCTCATTTGTTTAAATCGTTTGTTATCTCGTTCCCATTGTTTGTTTTAGGCCCGGCTTATGAGACATCTCAGGGTGTGGGACGTTCCCACGTTTGTTACGACTGTGTTGTCTGTAACAAGACATAATATTCGTTTACGCGTGACATCCCCATATTTTGTTAGATTTTATGTTTTTACTCGCGGTTTCTTGCGTCTGTGTTGTTGGTGTCTGAACGCGTTCCGTGTGGAGGGATTCTCGTATGTTTTTGTTCGTTTGGTTGGTAGTAAAACAAAAATGGGAGAGAGAGAGAGCAATGCGAATCGAGTGTGTGCGTAAAGCAAAACATTCCATAAGAATGTTTTTCTTATATGCCTCTCGTTTATATCAATGCGAATTGATATAAACGAGAAACAGAGAAGAGAGACAATTGTTCTGGAATGTTTTTCGCGTCGTTTGTGCGACGCTCGAATTTTTTTTGTTTGGTCATTCAAGTTGTGATTTTTGCTCGAGATATTCGAGTGGTGATTTTCATAGTGTGAAGTTTTTTTTGAGATAAAGTACGATTCAATTAAAATATTTGTGTTAAGAATTTTTTCTTTTTATTTAAAGACAATATAAAAATTGTATTTTTGGTCATCGTCACGACATATGTAAATGGAAATAAATATAAAAATAAAAAACCAAATGATTGTAAATGTTGAAGTTTGGTATTAAATTTATATTGGAAAAAGAGAAAAAACTTAAGAATCCCGAGTTGGGATAAAGGTGTATTAGTAGTTTAATGTAATTTTGTAATTTTTTTTACATCAATTTATTGAATAAAAGAGGAAAACAATCATAACAAATATAGTGATAACTAAATAACGCAAATTTTTGTTGGTTTTGTGGGGGAGTGCCATGCGCGCACGATTTTTGATTGTGTAAAGTCTTCGTATAAGAAGAAAATTTAAGATTTAAGAAAATTCGAGTGGTTTGCATTGTTGAAGGTGCAGCATTTTCTTATTAAAACTGTCCAGCGCATTTGTGTTTGAGTGAGGACGCAGCCGCAACCACCTTACAGGTGACCTTGGCGAAGGGCAGATAACGGTGTGTCGAGCACGAATTTAGTAACGGGTGCCGCTATTATTATTTAACGGGTGCCACATTGATACAACTGGTGCCGCTATTATTATTTAACGGGTGCCACATTGATACAACTGGTGCCGCTATTATTATTTAACGGGTGCCACATTGATACAACTGGTGTCGCTATTATTATTCAACGGGTGGCCAGTTGAGGCTACTCTTTTCTTTTGCGACCAGGTGAGGCTGGCCGCGAGATAATTTTTGGTATCGGGGAGAGGCCCCGCGACATTCGGGTAGCCAACCGGTTGCCGTTGTTTTATTTATCGGTGGTCTGCCGCAACGACGGCCGCGCAAGGCCGCAACTCAAATTTATATCGGGGAGAGGCCCCGCAACAAAATAATTAACGGCACCAAAGCCGCAACGGTCCGGGCGTGGTCCGCCTGTGGCATGACGGCCGCGCAAGGCCGCACCAGTACTTTTTTTTTTAAAAAAAGAAATAATTATTAAGGTACAATTTTTATTTTTTTTATTTTAAATTTTTTTATTTTGATTTTTTTTATTGTCCATTTTTATTATATTCTTAATATATATAATTTTGAAAATTTTGTGATCGAGCGCCGCACAGCGGGTGCACGCTCGGTACGCATTGTTCCTCTCTCTCTCTCTCATTCTCTCCTTAGCGTGGTGCGGGTGGAGGGGGAAGTTGTTTCTTTTTTTCGGTGGTTTTTTTTATAAAATGAATAATTAATTTTTTCGGTGTGGTGTGATGGGAGCGGAGACTCCCTCTGTGACGGTTTAGTGTTTGCGGTCCCTTGGTGCCCGCATCCAATTCCGTAACCAGGGCTTGAACCCTGTTTGAATTCGAATGGATGCGCGCACCAAGGCACCTCTACCGTTATTATTATTATAACTTATTTTGATTATTCGGTTCGTTCCTCAGGTTCCGGCCGACGAGTTTCGGCGGAACATCGGTGTTATTATTATCATTTGCGTTTTCCCATTTTTTATAATTATCTGTTAATCACGGTGTAGGCCAGGAGCCCTGCATGCCTCAAACCCCACGACCTTCGCACTTCTCCGCTGAGAACGTAGCCGGCAAAACATCACCGTGGAGGCCTCTGCAGGTGCTTAGTGAAAATCTGCAGGTTGGCAGCAGCCAGCCTGTAACAATGTGCAACTGCAAATCCACCGTGAGCGGACTTTAACTGCTCGACAATTACAGTCAAGCATGTCAAGAACTGAAAACATTTATGCTAGTGACCAAACCATAAGGAATAGACTACATGAACACAATTTTCACGCTCGCCGCCCGTTGAGATGTCCACCGATACGACATGAAGATCCAAATTGAACAGAAGGGCGATGGTCCAAAGTTTTGTTCACTGAGGAGACAAGATTCGGATTTCACCCAGATACTAGGAGAACAAGAATAAGGAGACAAACTACTAACGCCGAAAGACTAAGAGTTGTGCAAGAAGTGCTTGGGGTATGGGTTGAAATTATGAGCGGTAAAAGAACTGATATCGTTTTTCCAGAAGGTAACTTATCGACAGCTAGTTACATCATAACATACCAAAAACAAATCGGATCAGAATTCATCTTAATGCATGACAATTCCAGGCCACACACAGCAAGAATCAACAATAGACTGATTGGAAGCACATGAAGTCCATGTGTTACCATGGCCAACACAATCTTCGAATCTTAATCCGATTGAACACGCATGTGATCAACTTCCACGAATAACAAAGCGAGTGCAACAATGCAAACTCATTCAAGATCACTGGAGACAAATTCCGCAAGACAGCTTGGATACGTTGATTAGCTCTATGCCCAGAAGATGCCAATCATAAATGCAAGAGGAAGCAACACCACTCATTAGGAAACCAAAATAACTGTACTAACTAAATGAATTAAAAACAAAAAAAAATATGAATTGGACAAAATTCGTAAATTGGTGTTTTTCTTTCATTATAATAATACAGTAACGGTGTTTAATCGATGTTTCTTCTAACACTTTTTATAAGTTCGTTAACATTTTCCCGTTTTGTTCCCTACGTAGTATAACTTTTCATTGTGGCACCAAAGATACTTAAAGTTATGCTGCATTGAATTTTGGACTTGACATTGTACTTAATATTCATGTTTTTTTGAAGTTTGAAAGACAGAAACTTCAAGGTAATTAAAGCAGTAGCAGCAGTTATTTAGATTTCCATTCACAAGTGAAATTAATTTACAGCAAACAATGTCAGTTTCGGGCTTCGGCAGACGTATTCAATGATTTTGGAAATCCAAATTGATGATTAGAAATAATGTTGTTTGCACTCACTGATATCTAACATATTATCTGAGTTATATTATCGGGATCACTTTACCAATTTTGAGAACTTCAGGAAAGTCGGTCCAAAGATACGTTTATTAGCTCAACGGTTTTGGCTACTAAGCAGTTTAGTGAAAATTTTAGGAACCTCGCAGAAATGCTATTATCTCCCGTTACTACATTATTATCTAAGTTTGAGATGATAGTGACTTCTTCCGTTTCATCAGTTGAATACAAATCGACTGGTTGATTGATATTGTGGTTAATATAATCAAAGTAATTTGCTGAAGAAACTTGTTACCGGCTGGCTACTGCCAACCTGCAGATTTCACTTAAACACATGCAGAGGCCTCCACGGTGATCTTTTGCCGGCTAAGTTCTCAGCGAGAATTGCTAGGGTCGTGGGGTTTGAGGCTTACATGGTTCCTGGCCTACACCGTGATTAACAGAAATTTAAATAAAAAGAAAAAAAGAAAACGCAAATAATAATAATACCGGGTTCCGCCGAAATTCTTCGGCCGGAACCTGAGGAACGAACCGAACAACAAAAATAAATTATAATAATAATAACGGTAGAGGTGCCTTGGTGCGCGCATCCATTCGAATTCAAACAGGGTTACACCCTGGTTATGAAATTGGATGCGGGCACCAAGGGACCGCAATCACTATGCCGACACAGGATGAGAAATCCCCCCTCATCATACCCAACCCGAAAAAATTTTAAGAATTCATTTTAATATATTTAAACCCACAAAAAAATATAAAGAACCCTCTTCCCACGAGGAAAACAGCAAAGAAAGGGAGCAAATGAAGGAGAGAACGAGAGAGAGAGGGAAACGAGAGAGAAAGAAACAATACGCATCGAGCGCGCGACCGCTATCCGGCGCTCGATTACAAAAAAATGTTTATATAAAAATTTAAAAAAATTTTAGAATAAAAATTTAAAATAAAAAAAATGTACCGAAAAAAATGAAATAAAATAAATCAAAAAAATTGTACCTTAATTATTTAAAAACCAAAAAAAAAATCTGTTGCGGCCTTGCGCGGCCGTCATGCCACAGGGTCGCCGCCCCGGACCGTTGCGGTGCCTTTCACCGTTACCAAAAAGGTTGCGGCCTTGGTGCCGTCGTTGAGCGACTCCCCGCCTTTGCGCTCGAGAGTTTTGCTGCCGCCTAAATGTGCTGAAGTGGGAGGGACGTGTGCCTGTTCGATAAGCGATTGGGTTAAGCTATTCGGAATAACTAATTTCCAGTTCGAAAGATCGGTATCCGTGTATTTAAAACCAAACGAAGGGGATATTAACAGTTTATCATCCTGGATTCTGTAGTTGTGCGAACAGTCTTTTAATGAACGAATTTTCGCGATCTGATCGACGTAATCTGGATCTTGGAACGCAACCGAATTTTGATCAACGTGTAGAATGGGGACTGAAGAAGGTATTAACGCATTCACGGAAGGGTCGATATTTTTACTCGACAAGACTGGATCTTCAAATTGGGCACCAGGATCAGGCGTGCTCTTACTTTCAGAATCATCCTCACAAAGAGCGGATTCATCCGGAAAAGCTCGAGACAACGCATCAGGTACAATGTTAACTGACCCTTTTCGGTATCCAATCTGAAAATCCAGCGCTTGGAGTTTAAGACTCCATCTCGCCAAACGTCCGGAGAGGTCTTTTTGACTCATTAACCAGCGTAAACTGGAATGGTCGGTATAAATGACGAACGGATAGCCTTCCACGTAAGGACGGAATTTTCGCACGCTGAGGACGGCAGCGTAGCATTCCAGCTCGGTCACCGAGTAGTTTCGCTGCGCCGCATTGAGCTTATGGGAATAAAACTCAATGGGCCGCTCCACCCCCTCGGTGTCCACCTGAAATAAGACACTACCGACCCCAACGGCACTGGCATCACACTGAATAAAAAAGGGTTTTGTATAATCAGGATGCGTCAAAACTGGGGCAGTTGACAAGGCGGTTTTGAGAGCGTTAAAGGAAGAATCAGCAGCTGCAGACCAACATACTTTAGTGTTTTTACCAGTAAGATCGGTGAGAGAAGAAGCTAAAGAGGCGAAATTCGGAATGAAGCGACGGTACCATCCGCACATTCCCAGAAAACGTCTAATCTGTTTCGTTGTTTTCGGAATAGGGTACTCCAGAATAGCTTTACATTTATCTGGGTTTGTACGGAGGCAACCATCACCCACAATATAACCTAAATAGTCTACTTCTTTCAACACAAACTTACTTTTGGTCAAATTAATTGTTAAACCAGCATCCGACAGATATCCAGCAACCTGTTGTAACAACTCGAAGTGTTCGGCCAGAGTGGAGGATGTGACCAGAAGGTCATCGAGGTACACAAAGACCTTATCGTGCAGTTGGTACGGGATCACGCGGTGCATTAAGCGACAAAGCGTCTGTGGGGCGTTGCATAAGCCAAACGGCATCACCTTGAACTGATACAAGGGCCGTCCAGGAACCGTAAACGCTGTTTTATCGCGGGATGCTGGGTCGAGTGGGATCTGCCAAAAGGCATCCTTCAAATCAATCGCCGAAATGAATCGGGTGTGTCCCAAACGACCCAACAATCCGTTGATTATTGGCAGCGGATACGCATCCTTGACGGTGGCCTTGTTCAGTTCTCTAGCATCCAAGCACAAACGAACTTTGCCATTGGCCTTACGCACCAACGTGACCGGTGAACACCAGGAACTTTGTGACTCCTCGATGACCCCCAAAGACAACATCCTATCCAACTCGGCATACATGAGTTTCTGGATAGCTGGGGATACGGAATAAAAACGTTGTTTGACTGGTTTTGCGGAACCGACATCGATCATATGAGTGATGAGGGATGTGCGGCCCAAACCTAAAATATCGCTGCTCGGGAAATATTCGCGGATTAGATCCAATTTACGACGATCATCAGATGTTAAAATATGAAATTTGGGTGTGTTGGTAGTTTCACCTAATTCGTCCGAACGATTTAGCGCGGAGATTTTTGGGGAAATTCCAAAACGATTCCAAAAATCAATACCCAAATAGAGAGGTTGTTCTAAGGAAGGAACAACATGAAAATTCATAGTTTGAGTGATTCCATTAAACTCGACGTTAGCTCGTATGTAACCAAATACTCGTTGGACTTGACCACTCGCGGTAGTTATCGTGGATGGAAAATTATGAAACTCTACGAATGGATTCGACAAGATTTTCTCCGCTCCATTCCCGAGAACACTGACACTCGCCCCGCTGTCGAGAAGACCCTTAAAAGGGATCTTATTTATAAAGACCTGGGCGTAAGGCCGAGTGTCACTACCCTCGGAGAACAAAACGGAGGAAATCACGTCGTTTCTCATTGTAGCGCGGTGGTTCCAATATTTCTTGGAACGTTTTAAACGATCTAACTTAGCTAACGACGGAGAATTATAGAAAAACTTTAGAGCGACAGGAAGAGAAGGATTGGATAGGGAAGATGAATCGGGAAAGGAATCATGACTTGCAGACGAGTTTACTTCTTCATCGGATTCGACGGGGAGCGGAGTTCCGCGTTTGTGTTGCTCGCTGCATTCTTCTGGATCAGTTTGAGTGGCTCTATCCTCTGTCCTATCAGCAGTCTGGGTGGAGGTAGATTTGATCTCGGTACACTCCGTCTGAGTGGCCGTTGTGGTGACGACATTTTTACCGTAATTCGAAGGCTGTATATAATCTGATCTCGAGTTGTCTGTTGAGATTTGTCCTCCAGGACGTCTCGCCGCTGCCGATGGAAACCTGCTCCCCGCTTGAATTGCGGATACTGAGTTATCGGGTAGAACATCAGTCAAGAGATAATTCTCATAAGAGTCATATGCTCCAACATCATCATACGGACTGCCTGATGACTCATTGATCACGCGTCGTGGATGGATTGCAGGGTCCGCCGTAGCTTTGATCCGCCTGAAAGACTCCTCCCAAGCAGAGCAACTTTTGATCAGCTCATTTATGGTGCTAAACCGACGATCGGTGAGATGAAACTGTAATTCTGGCTTCATGTTCGCCATTAAAATTTCGATGAGCTCTTCGTCCGAATACGGGGTACGACATTGTAGCGATAAACTCCACACTTGGTCGTAGAAATTCGTAAAACTTTCGTTGGGTCGTTGTTTGCGTGCCTCGACGGTTCGCCGGATTTCGTAATTGGTGCGACGGTCTTTAAAACGCTCGATGATACCGCTTCGTAGATCTGTCCAGGTAGCGTTCGGATTATGTTTGCGGAATGTCCAATACCACTGCAAGGCGATATCTTTCAGGATGGTATGTAGCTCACATAGCAATGTTTGGTCGGACAATCCGCGAGACGAAGCGATGGTGTCTACCTGAAACAGGAACATGTCGATGGAGATGTCCGAAGGAGATCCAGTGTAGTTTAGTCCACTTTCAGCTAATGATGGTCCGTCGATAAAGTTTTGCTCCCAATCGTTTTGCTCTAGTATTGTAAGGTCCATTTTGGATAATGACAGGATAGGGTTAAACTCGCTCGATTTAATTTGGCGAAGAAAATTAAACTCAAAAATGCGATCTTTATTAAATTTATAATACACAAAAAGGTTTTAATTCAATTAGTTTTAAATGAAACTGAAGGTTTCAAATAAAATAGTTCGGAATAATTCCACAAACACAATAACAACAAAAAAAATATAGAAAAAAAATAAATATAAATATTAAATATAAATGAAATAATGCAAGAAATTTGGTACTAGGGATGAAGCCGCGATCCACTAGAAACCTGAGGCCCGTAATCCCCAAATTTAACGACGGGATATTTGACGAGAAACCCTCGAAAGCGGTACCTTATCGTAACCTTCCTTTGGAGGGGCTCGTTAAAAAACATTTTCAATATCCAAAATAAAAAAGAAAATAATAATAATAACGCGAAAATCAAACTACCAACACACCCAATAGTACGCCGATAGTGAAATAATACAGCCAAATAATACAGCAAAACGCAAAGAAAATCAAATAATGAGAAAAGAAAAGAAGGAATGGTTACCTTGTAGTGGTTTGTGGGGTCCGTATTCCCACGATTGTTTTACTACGGATTGGACGAGATACCCCCCAAACTGGCGCTTTTCAATGAGAACCTAATTTGGAGGGGCTCGTTAAAATTCAATTACAAAAGCCAAAAAATAAAAATATCAAAACCCAAAACTACCAACACACCCAGTGGTATGCAGGCAGATAATAAATTCCAAAAAGAAAAACGATACAAAAAGGAAAAATGAAGTACTAATTAAACCGTGGGTTCCAATACAACCCATAACTTAATAAAAAATAAAAAATATCAAAAATCAAGTAATCAAAATATTACGCAAAACTCAAATCAGAAATCAAATCAAAATACCGAAATATCAAAATCAAATCAAATGAAATCGAAAACATCAAAATATCAAAAAAAAATCAAATAAACATATCAAATATAAATTTAAATCAAAAATACAAAACGGATGGTATGATGAGAGTGGAAATCCCACTCCGTGTCGGCTAAATAATAAAAAAAATTAAAAAAAAATAATAATATAATAATAAAGTGTTCCGTTCCTCAAATTTCGGTCGAGAAATTTCGGGGAAAAGAAGAAATGAAGCTACGCTAAACCCCAGACAAATGACATCCGAGCTCCACCACAATCGAACACAACATAGTGGAAATGGGAAGGAGCTCGGAAGTCGGATGTCCGAAGAATAGGGGTATGACACCCCCATTTGCGCGCAATCAAACAGCCCGTGCTGGTTGCGATCGCAGAGGGGGAATGTCAACCGGGAGACTGGCTTTGGTGTGCGTATCCAGGCGAAGTCAAACGGTGCTGAACACTGGTTTCGGCGCTGGACACGCACGCCAAAGGGAGTGAAGCTACAAATCATAAAAATCAAAAAAAAAATCAAAATTCGCGATAAGTTTGGGCGCCACTGTTACCGGCTGGCTACTGCCAACCTGCAGATTTCACTTAAACACATGCAGAGGCCTCCACGGTGATCTTTTGCCGGCTAAGTTCTCAGCGAGAATTGCTAGGGTCGTGGGGTTTGAGGCTTACATGGTTCCTGGCCTACACCGTGATTAACAGAAAGTTGGGGAAACGCAAATAATAAATAAAACCCGGATTCCGCCGAAATTCGTCGGCCGGAACCTGAGGAACGAACAGCAGATAGTCAAATAATAAATAAAATAAATAAAAAAATAAAAAAAATGATAACGGAAGAGGTGCCTTGGTGCGCGCATCCATCCGAATTCAAACGGGCCAGGCCCTGGTTACGGAATTGGATGCGGGCATCAAGGGACCTCAAACACTAAACCGACACAGAGGGAGTCTCCGCTCCCATCACACCTCACCGGAAAAATTTAATAATTCATTTTATTTTTTTTAAAAAAAAAAAACACCGAGAAAAAACTTCCCCCTCCACCCGTACCACGCTAAGGAGAGAATGAGAGAGAGAGGAAACAATGCGCATCGAGCGTGCACCCGCTGTGCGGCGCTCGATTACAAAATATAAATTTAAATTTAAAAATAAAAAAAATGTAAAAATATATAAAATAAAAGAAATAAAAGAACAAGAAAAATCGTACCTTAATATATATAACAAATAAAAAAATGTTGCGGCCTTGAGCGGCCGTCATGCCACAGGTGCCCCCACCCGGACCGTTGCGGCTTTGGTGCCGTTAACCCCGCTGGCGTTGCTGCGACCTTGGGCGGTCGTCCGTTGCGGGGCCTTTCCCCGATACCAATACAAAATACGAGGTGCCGGTTGGCCACCCGTACCGTTGCGACCTTGTGCGGTCGGGCGTTGCGGGGCCTCTCCCCGATAAACAATACAAATAAGGAACAATAGCCGGTTGGCTACCGTTAGTTGCGGCAGACCACCGAAATAGACCGTTGCGGCGCCTCGGATACGTGGCGTATGTTAATAAATCTTCAGCACCCGTTAATTAATCAAATAAATCTTCAGCACCCTTTAATTGTGTATATAAGTCTTCACCACCCGTTAATCAATCAAATAAATCTTCAGCACCCGTTAATCAATCAAATAAATTTTCAGCACCCGTTAATCAATCAAATAAATTTTCAGCACCCGTTAATCAATCAAATAAATTTTCAGCACCCGTTAATCATGTATATAAGTCTTCAGCCACTCCCAGGTTATGGTACGCGGCACCACCAATAATCTCCAAATCAAAAATGATTTAATTTTTCTATATTTACTGTACCACTATCAACGAATCGCACAAATTTCAACGCGGTCATAAAAAAAACTCTTTCCCTCGAGTTTCACATAACAATTTTTATTATTTATCTTTATCGTCCGCTTAACAAAAGCCTATCCCATAAGACAGCAATTTATACATGTATACAAAAATCACCTTTTATTTTATTTTTATTTTACTCGCATAACAAAATTAAATTTTAAATAATTATTAATTTTTCCTTTTTTTTATTTTTATTTCACTTTGGCAACCATTTTAGATATCACCAAAAACTATGAATTTTTCCAAAACTACAAGCTCTAATAATCAATTCCCATACTCGACTCTTATAAATCAAAAACTCGAATGCTCTATCACAAAAAAATTCGAGCGCCGCACAAACGACGCGCAAAACATTCCAGAAGAATTGTCTTTCTTCTCTGTTTCTCATTTATATCAATTCGCATTGATATAAACGAGAGGCATATAAGAAAAACATTCTTATGGAATGTTTTGCTTTACGCACACACTCGATTCGCATTGTTCTCTCTCTCTCCCATTTTGTTTTACTACCAACCAAACGAACAAAAACATACGAGAATCCCTCCACACGAAACGCGTTCATACACCAACAACACAGAGGCAAGAAACCAAGAGTAAAAACATAGGCAAGAAACCAAGAGTAAAAACATAGGCAAGAAACCAAGAGTAAAAACATAAAATTTAACAGCATATGGGGATGTCACGCGTAAACGAATATTATGTCTTGTTACAGACAACACAGTCGTAACAAACTTGTAAATGATTGGTAATACTTGTTGGGATTACTTTAAAATAGTCGTTGAATATATTGGCGACTACTTCTGGATCGTCAGTTTTAAAGATAATTTTCTTTAAAAAATACCACAAATATTTTCGCCTGTGATATCTATTAATTGGCTTGTAAATGCTTTCCATAGTTATAGATTGTGTGGTATTTTCATTGATATTTTTTTTGTTAGTGGCACTTTGAGGAGTTATAGAACACAGAACACACAGATTATTTTATCTGCAATTGCTCGAAGATACATAATATTATCTCTGTAGGTATACATAAATCACTTAGATTATGACCATTACTTTCTTGACATTTTTGTGGTAACTTTTTCAAAAAAAAATCAATTTAATTTAATTAATTTAGACTAGATAACACTTGAACTCTGTTGATAAACATATAAATCACACTGTTTAGAAAAATGAAACAAAATAAAATTGTTCGGCCTACTTCAAGGAAATCTTGAAAAGGTTATACATATTTCGAAATATTCCAAAAAACTAGAAATAACTGGTTGTTCTTATTCAAGTGATTGCATATCCAATTGAAATATTTATTTCGTCAAATTTCTATAAGTGAGTACTTATTTATATGTACGAATGCGAAACTATTAAATATGGTAAATACACAAGAAAAAATGTGGTCCAATGGTAACAGACATTTATTTTATTAATATTCTGATTGCAATTCTAGAACATATAAATTTTTGTCGAGAATTACTCTACATCTCAGAAAAAAAACGATTATCAATTCACATAATCTGATGTCATTTTAGTTTAATTAACTACATAGAGCATATTAGAAATGTTATAGCTCCAAGAAAATGTGCTAAACCTAAATTAAATTAAACCAAAATCATTTTACTTTATAAAAAATCTTAAATAACTTATTACTAAGCTAAAAAGGAAATTTGTTCCATATAATAAGTTTATTTATTAAATTTCCTTTTTCACTTGAGAAAAAAGCAAATAAAAGATTTTCACATTTTAACACGCACTTTTTTTTTTATTTTATATGTATGTTTGCAATAGTTTTGTTACCAAACCACCACCAAAAACAACAACGAAATAACATTCTCAATTGCTTAAATATAAAGCTAGAGAAAATTTATAACAATAAAAAGAAATAATAAAAATAAAATAAAAACTTATAAAAAATCGATTTGAACCAAGAAAAAATATATACAACTGTATCCTAGTTGTTGTGTGTTAAGAAAATAGTCTAGATTTTAATATAGAAAATGTATTTTCTATTTTTTTTTTTTTTTTGTTACTGATAAATTTACAAATCACTGAATTTTTTTATTTTAGTTTTTTCCCGAGTTTCTCCTCGTAAATGGATTATTCATTTTAATATTGCTTTAATCACATTGTAAAATTAATTTTTAGAAAATATTAAAGTGCCGCAATGTTTTTTAAAAATTTAAGCGTCGATTCTTTCAAACAAAATTATGCTCTCCGATAAAAAAAAATACTGGTAATGCGATAAATGCCCATGAAGTTTCAATCAAATTCAAAACAATATCACTGAATTTTTGGATCTAAATCTAAGGAGCAAATGAAAAGTTTTCGCCATTAAAAGCTTAATTAATTAAACGCTATATTTTATATTATATTACTAAGGAAATTTTATTCCTTCAAAATACGTTGTAGTCTTTATGGTATTAACAAATTTGTAAAAAAATTTGAGGACTTATCCCAGTAAACAGCATAATTCCAAAGCTTCAACACCAGTTGATAAGTGAGGGTATAATTTCGTGAGGGTATAAATTGGGACTATAATTAAGTACAGTATCTGCATAAGTACCAGAACTTAACTGTATAGCGCGTAACGAATAAAGCTCCACATTAAAATCGATTAAAAGTAAAAAGATCTTTATAAAGAAAAAACACGGTTGGAATTTGCAAAATATCAGTGCGGCACATACTTGTTGATAAAAAAAAAGTTTCCTCGCAGCACAGATATTTTTTCACCACCACAAAAAATAATTGGTTTTTTTGCCAAAAACAGGTGAATCCAATCTAGTTAAGATTGCAATCTTCTAATAACAGTAGACATCATTCAACAGCATCAACTACAGAACTTGATTTGTAGAAGCTGGGTTTGTAGATATATTCTTTAATTATTTTTAATGAAAATAGAAAGAAATTTTGAAAAACGTGATTTTACTTTGCAAATAATTTATCTCGTTTTATAAAATTTTGAAGTTTAATTGTATAAAACCTGTATGTATAGAGGCGTGATTCTGAGTTGTAACTTCACAATTGTTTAAATTAGTGCCCGGTTTAAGATCATTTCATTTATGCGCATTCCAATTATTGGCCAATATTAAATCTGAATAGTGCGTTCAACACAAGTGAATGCTTTAGCACCCTTACGCTTTTCTAAAGCAATTTATCCAATTTCTGTTCCTGCATTGCTCACCATTATGTTTCGGAATACACTCATGTGGGTAGAATTCAAGGTACTTATGCTGAGTGCGTCCGGTTAAAATAAAATAAACAGTTGTTAAAAATTCACAAACATGAGTTCGATGATTTTGACCATATTATTGGAATCGCGATGTTAATGATTGAGGTTAAGAAGGTCTACGCTTTATTCATCTATATACAATAAAGTATTATAAAGTTTAACGTTCCTTACTTCCTTCTGCAAGAGAAGGTAGAACTGCGACCTAACTACAATTTAACGAATAATATAATCCTTCAATCTAAAAAATTACGCTAAACTTGGCTGGTATAAAATCATGACAAAAAGGATCAAAAGGAGCGTTTTCTGCTAAATGCTCAAAACCCTTTCTAAACTTGAATTGTTCATGAGTAAAGTCAAATAGAAATGGTGCACGAGTTGCAAATTCAGATTCAGTTTAATCAAATGACTCGAAACACTCATTTTCACTATTTGGATTTACAGTTAAATAAACTCTTATACATTTGTTATTAGTCACAATTAAAACGAAATTAATTTATTTTATAACAGTAGTTTTATGACTGCATCTTTATTTCCTAAGAAATTTTGGTCCATATTTTAAAAAGAATCCGAGTCAAAAATTTTTCACTTAGGTTGCCTTTTAAATAAAATAAAATAAAAAACACAATTTCTGTAATTTTTTAAACCTCCCCAACTCAAGATTTATCTAGTGAAGTCACCGCCATATTCTGTGGGATTATGGCGGTGGGCAGCAACCCCATAATTCACCACATAAGTGGTGGGGGTTGTACACCTGACGGTTATAAACACATATAAAAGACGAAACGGCGAAAATAAAAGATTTTTATCATTCGAAGACAACAAAGTAACGTGTTAATAAAATTAGTGGAAAATAAAGGAACGAGTTATGAAATAAAATATTTGGAAAATAAAAATAGAAGTTTCCTGGTTAAGAAAGTTTTAATTATTCTAACCTCTCCACAAGGGGGCTCGGGATATTTCTCGAACGAATTAACATAGATTGTTGGATAATTGTGTGAGTGTGGTGAAGGATGTCCCACAGGAGAGATATCGACGGTCACAAAGAAAGTGTAACTGTATCGTGACGGAATCAAGAGGTTCGTAATTAAAACATGGAAAATGGCACCTAAATCAAAAAAACGAACAACGAAAAGAAGAAGCCGATGACGTCAACAAAGAAGAATTTTACCACAGTATGATGAAGGAATTTTCGAGAAAAATGAATGATATGCAACTTTCTTCAATGGTTCAAACTGCATCACAATCGGCGAACAACGTAGCTATTCAAGTCAATGAACTCGAGTTGAAGCATATGAAACTCGAGTAACTTAAGCAGACGAATGAACTTTTGGGGCGTGAACGGAATTTTGTGGCAAAAAATACAAATTATACTAAGAATGGGTCAATTCAAAACTTAACTCTCTTGTTTCGAGATGTAGAGGACGCCATGGTCAAATTTAACGGTGAAGACGGGTATCCAGTAGAACGGTGGCTCAGTGACGTGGAAGGAGTCGCCATAACGTGCGGATGGAGTGATATACAAATAATCACGTATGGGAGGAGGTTGCTCGACGGAAGTGCTAAGAAAGCCTTACGCACGATAAGTTTGATCACGAACTGGAATGAATTAAAAGAATTACTAGCCAGAGAATTTACTTCGGTAGAGAACACAGAAGTTATACACAAACGACTTGCGTCCAAAAAGAGAAAGCCGAGAGAAGGTTATCGAGTGTATTTACTCGAGCTGATGGAAATAGCCCATATCGGGAAGATAGAACAAGCAGCTATCATCCAGTACTGCATTGATGGTATCGATGGATATAACACTAAGAAAATCATTCTGTACGGCGCCACCAATATGGAGGAATTCAAAAATGAGATATGTAAAACTATACAAGGAACTGATGAGTTTACAAAAGCCTGGGATAATAAGGATCATTGCAGGAACCAGCTTAAGCCAAGGCCGGAGTAAACGAATCGTGGTCGCTGTTATAACTGCAACGAGACGGGGCACATAAAAAATGAATGCAGAAATAAAGAAAATGGCTCGAGATGCTACAAATACAATATATATGGGCATTTAGCATCCAAATGTCCCACCCTCGAACCAAATAAGACTACTGCAGTAATGACGAGCAAGGGTATTGCTCGAAAAAATGTATAATATATAAACATAGGCAACCATCAAGTACTCGCGCACTCGTGGATTCCGAAAGCGACCTCAATTTGATGAGCAAAAGAAAATGGGAAGCGTTGGAACTGGAAGAATAACAACGTGTACCGACGAAATTATACGGTGTTGATTCAGGTGCCATGGAGACTTTAGGGAGAATAGGATATGACGTAATAATAGATGGCGAACGATTTCATACTTGCTTCCATGTGTCCCCTGATGATTTATTCTCCTGTGAGGTGATAATAGGGAATGAGCTACTGAATGTTGCAGTAACTATACTGTCACCGGACAATATACCAATTAGGAAGTTTGCTCCGAACGTCGATGTCATGGCAGCGGACATCACAGAGGATGTATTTTCATTGAATCACATAAAGGAACAGCGGTGTGCGTACGATATCCGGACAGCGATTGCCAATTACGATCCAACGAAGGGTTCGCCTAGCCAAATTGCTAGACTTGAGGAATGGGGTTTTTCATGTGAATGCAGAGGATGAATCGGCCAAGTATACATCGTTCGTGACATCGGTAGGGCAGTATGAATTCTTGAAAGTACCATTCGGTCTTTGCAATTCACCTGCGATATTCGGGCGCAATATCAATGATATTTTCAGACAACTGTGTCTCGAGGACATAGTTTGCATATATATGGGTGACCTAATCGTGCACGGAGGTTCAGAGGCAGAAGCCGTAGAAAAAATAAAGAAGGTACTTAAAGTAGCTGAAGGCAACTGCCTACAATCAAATTTGGAGAAATATCAGTTCCTGGTAAGAGGAATGGAGACTTAGGATATGCAATTGAGGATAGTCAGGTGATACCATCAACGAGGAAACAACAAGCCATATCCAAATTTCCGGGACCAACAACTGTTCTGCAATTACAACACTTTTTGGGGTTAACCGCATATTTCAGGAGGTTTGTCGAAGGGTACTCAATCATAGCAAAGCTACTAAGCAACTTTCTTCGGAAAAGATGACCATTTTAATTCGGGCCCGACCAGCACCGTTCGTTCGTACGCTTGCAAGAGGAATTAATTACAACCCCGGTTATGCAAACCTATTCGGGAAAGGCTCGAACGGAGTTGCACACAGACGCGAGTAAAGTGGGGTTGGCCGCAGTATTGTTACAAGCAGCGGTAGAGCATGATCACACGCATTTACTATAGTAGAAAATTTCTCCATGCGAGGAAAACTATAACAGTTACGAGCTGCAAACTTTGGCAGTCGTACGAGCGGTTAAGAAATTTTGCGTATATTTGATAGGGTTGCAGTTTAAAATTGTGACAGATTGCGCGGCTTTCAAGGGTACTATAGAACGAAAGGAGTTTACTTCGAGGATCGCAGGATGGGCATTGTATCTGCAAGAATTCAATTACCAGTTACAGCACCGAGCTGTAACACAGCTGGGTGGTAACATCCCAAGAAGTCACTCATAGAGTGAAGGTCGCTCTTTTAGATACAAGTCCGTATAAAACATTTTACAAATCTATTGGGGTTTTGTTTAAAATATTAAACGTACAGACTGCTTAGTAGTCCCGAAGTCCATGCGCAAAGAAGTTGTTCGAACGTGCCATGAGCAAGGGCATTTCGGAAAACAAAAAGCGGAAGAGCTAGTAAAACGGGACTTTGACAAAATTCAGAAGACGATCGCCTCAGTAAAACAGAATTGTGTGCACTGTATTGTAGTAAGCCGGAAGCGAGATAAGCAGGAGGGATTGCTCAATCCAACACCGAAGGGAGACGTGCCAATAGACACGTATCATATCGACCATTTGGGACATCTCACCTTGTCCAAGTTGGATTACCAGTATGTGCTGTCTGATAGATGGGTTCACAAAACTTGTATGGTTATACCTCACAAAATCCACGTCAGCTAAGGAAACCATACAAAAGTTGGAGGTACAGAAAGCCGTTTTCGGGAATCCAAGAGTCATCGACATCGTATCAGACCGCAGTACCACCTTCACCTCGGAAGAATTTAGGTCGTATTGCGAAGAAGAGGGAATACAACAACACATAATAACGATGTAAAAAATAAACGATGTCATCATCCCTATTCTTGCCAAACTTGCTTACGAGAAACCAGAGGATTGGTGGAAGTTCGTCAACACAACGCAAAGGTATATAAACAGTACGTACGACCAGGCTATCAGGAAGTCGCCGTTCGAATTACTAGTCGGCACAAAAATGCACTACCCAGAACACGTCAAAATACGGGAAGTGATCGAAGCGGAGTCAATACAGACGTTCAAATAGAAACGCGATGAATAAGAGATAAGGCAAAGGCAGCTATTGACCAAACCCAAAAGGAAAATCGTCAGTCATTCGATCATCACTATCGGAGAAAGGGTTGTAATGAAGAAAACACAGTTTGGGACAGGTAGGAAAATTCAACCCAAGAACACACGAATGAATTTCCCAACGGAATTTCTTAATTCACTCAATGTTCTCGGATTACCGTTACACATTCTGAATTTGAAAATTGGTGTGCCAATTATATTATTCCGAAACAACAATCAGCAAAAGTTATGCATTGGTACAGGTTTACTAGCTAAAAAATTGTTGAATAATCTAATTGTAGAAATTCTGACCATTCTGATTGGACCTCATAAAGTTGAAGACGTACTACTTCCATGAGTACTACTCATTCCGACAGATATAGCGTTCGAGTTCAAACGAATTTGCAATATGCCTTGCGTTCGCTATGACTACCAATAAAGCGCAAGGACAATCTTTGCAAGTCTGCGGTTTGAATTTAGAAAACGAATGCTTCTCTCATGGGCAGTTAAACACATTTTTTCTTTCTTTCCTTTTATTCCAAAGCATACCCACAACAACACAAAGTACGGCAATCAACCAAATGATGTTTTTTCTCGGTGAATCTATGTTCACAAGAATAATTTTATTTACTTTCCTAATAATTAATCAGACTGAGTCACAGCGAAACGTGGCCGGATTCAGGTAGTTGTTCAATAATGCCGGAATAAATGAATAAGTCTCCCCGTTTTATGATATACGTAAAACTAATTTACATGTTAGAATCTCGGAAAGCAACATAGGAGCTGTAGTTTCAAGGGGAATGTTGGATATTAAAATAAAAAATTGGCTCTCTACACCTCTTATTGCGAACAAGCTTCGTCTCAAGATAGGGACGATTTCTAAATGATTTTGAAATAATAAATCGTTAATTAAAAAAGAACGTTACAGATCACAATTTAAATAGGCAACGGATCAAGCAATTGGATATATATTTTGAGCAATCGATTGCTGCTACTATATTTGAATTCATTTTACATTTGGCTGAACACTGAGTGAGTCTTGCTGCAGGAAAGCATTTCGTTTGGAAATTTTCAAAAATTTATTCACATTATGAATAAACTTGCATACTCAAAATGGAGTGTATGACTTTATAACCGAATATGAATAGTCTAATTATTTAAGAAAAATTTATTTTGTTAAACAAAAGAAAAGCTCCTGTACATTTGAAGTAAATTGTGTAAGTTTTGTGATTCCATTTCTGGAGGCAGGTTGTTTTTTTAGGGTACTTCGTAATTATAAATTTTATGCCGATACATTCTTTCCCATGTTCCAAAATTTATTTTTGGGCTGTATTCACTTTTATTATTTTTTTAGAATGTTTAAAAAATATTATAGAGAAAACCCTCCAAGAACACGATTAATTCGTTCCTTCTTCTTTAAAACCGTGTTGCTCGCTCGGGACTACAAAAAAGAAAAGAAAAAAAAACGTTACGTTTTATTTTTTGTTATATACAAAAAACAAAATAAAAGTGAATAACGAAAATCGTGTTGCTTGAAACCGTGTAATTTGAGAAAATGAGTATCCGTGTTCTTCGAAATCATGTTCTTCAAATACCGTGTTCTTGGAGGGTTACCTGTACACTCAGTGAAGCTGCGGCAATAATTGAATATATGAATGATGACGACGAGGAAGCAACTCTTATAATTATTCCCCTTGAGGATTAAGATTATGGTGGTCTAAGTGACAAACAAGCATATAAACGAGGATGAGCTTGATTTAGATGTTGTACTGCCTCACGACGAAGCAGGCCAGGAATGGCCAAACTGAACTCATTTCTAGATTGGGAAATAAAACTTCAATTGGACTGTTCAACGAATTTTTTGATGAAGACATGTATGACCATTCATTAATACTGATGCTAACAAATATTTATGCAGAAGCCAAAAATATTGAATTCCACTTGACATACGATACCAAATAAGTTTTTAGGAATCCTGTTATTTTCGGGATATAACAAGAAGAAATGTACTGGTGGTTCATTTTCCAATTGTTAGAGATGCTATGCAATGGAATATACAGATAACCCTCCAATAACACAGTATTCGAAGAATGCGGTTTCGAAGAACACGAAGCCCTTCAAATTACAAAACACGTTTTTAAGGCTGTTGCACGACTGTGACATTTTAGTCGTACTCAACTCACAATTCTTTGTGCGTATATTGTCCTACAATTGAGATCCTTGTATTACTCCAACTGCAGAAACATCACGATACTAAAGTGAGCCCGTATACACCCCCCACTGGTAATTCTACCAACGGTTTACCAACGATGCACAACAGGGTCTTGGTAAATTGTTGATAGTAATACATCGAGAAATCTAGATAATTTTAACAGGATTTTAACGTCGTAGCAGGCAAATTCGAATCCGTACGTAGAAATTAATGTGTGATAAAAAAATCCAAAAATGCTGACATGATTAGAAAACCTGCATCAGTATCGATTATTATGGACGATCTGCCCAATTTTCTTCATAAAACCAGAGATAGTGAGGGCAGTCCCGTTACAGCAGCTATTCATATCTTTGGAGATGTTAAAAAACAGAAATAAAGAGGCAAACCTATTAACGTACCGGCTATTTAAGTAAATCTTTTTGCAGATACCCACAATTATGAGTAAACATCGCAATTGAAACAGACGCCGCCCGAACGGGATATTCTGAAAAAATTTCGACTGTACATTAAAAATGTGTACAGTAAGATATCGACTAGCTAGACGATACAATAGTTTTATTACATTTTCTTTATTTTCACGCTATCAATAAATAAGATTTTTAAAGCAAATTATTTTGATTCTCTTCATTTCTAAAAATTTGCGATCACAACCTAAACACAAAAAAAATTGAATGACAGATACTTGTCATGAAATAGCAAAAAGCTTGCTCATTTTCTTTTTTAAGCAAATTTTTTGATATCTGTAGGTTGGTCGTCTGCGGACCAAGTAGCACAAAGGTAAAAATATTTTAACTCGCAGGGGAATTTTTATAAAGAAAAAAAATGAAGGAGAGAAATATTTTCAAGCGTTTTGATTGGTTTAGCGTGCGGATCAAAAATATTGAATTGTTGCTCGCACTCGTGCAGTCGGCTTTAGTAATTCTCTTTTATTTTGTTTTTTGTATACCATAACAATAAAAAAAATTAAACATAACGTTTTTCTTATTTTCTTTTTTGTAGTCTCCATCAAGAAGGTTTCAAAGAACACGGAACGAATTAATCGTGTTCTTGGAGGGTTTTCTGTATATAGAAAAATCAAGACGTTCTGGAAAATAATAATAGAAAGCACAAACAAATTTTACAAGATACGTACATTTTTGAGCACAATCTCATTGAAATGCTCAAAGTATGAAATTTTTACTCACGGTCTTTCAATCGATGAATTAATGTGACCATATACTGGTCGGCACAATTGCAAAATGTTTATAAAAAATAAGCCGGTACGAGTTAGATATAAGCTTTGGTGTCTTTTTCTTCGAAGGAATACATACATGTATAAATTTTTCCCTTACGCAGGAAAACAAACCAATTTTACCAAAGAGGATGGCCTGGATTACAACGTTGTGCAAGAATTACTAAAAATAGTAAAAACTCCACAACAACACATATTTTAACAATTTTTTTACGTCATACAAATTGATGGTTTAGGTTTCAGTGGTTGACACTTAGGCCATTTTTGGCCCATTGTGATACCACGCATTCACGCCACATCATTAACCCATTCACCTATTCACCTACTCACACAATTACAGTATACCACCTGCACATTGCAAGCTCCATGTCAACCTGTATATTGACGTGGAAGGTGGGTCGGCGTTGAATTCTGCACTCCATCAGAGGGTCTTAGTTGTGTTTATTAACATCACCGATTATAATCGATGATGAAAATTCGATTTGCATCTAGAATCTGATGGGATTCGAACCCAGTACCTCCCGGTCCAAGTGCCGAATCTTTAACCACTGCACCACTTGTCCGGTTGAAATTGATGGTTGCTCTTCAAAATTTAATTTTTTTGCTACAGGAACGGTTCGTGAGAATCGAAGGGCAAAGTGCCCAAATACCCCAAACACGGAAAGAGGCTACTACAAGACTCAGTTCGATTCTGAACCCGAATCCATTCGATACGATGGACATGGAACGATAATTCAGTTGTCTCTTTTTGGTCAAATTTCGACGATAAGAATTCTGTAACTATAACGAATCGTATAACTAGGCGAAGAAAGCATTTAAAAATTTTCCATGCCCTAACATAATGCATTCTTATAATAGCAACATGGGAGAAGTAGATCCTTTTTGATCGATTTCTATCACAATTTAGAGTGCGAATTAAAGGCAGAACTCAATCAGTTTGAATTTAGCAGTGGCAAATGCATGGTGCCTTCACAAAATCGTATCCGAGAAACCTAAGCTTTTATTAGATTTTCGGAGGCATATTACACATCTTTATGAACAACAGCATCTGAAAAAGAAGATCTAACACTGGCCATGGGACACAGCTCTTCTTTTTATCATAATCCTAACTGGCAGTTTTCGAACGAAAAATATACAATTATTAAGATAGATGATAACAAGTGCAAAAGATGTCACCGATATCACCGTCAAACATCAGTTCTTGAAATGTGAGAGTTGCTCAAAACATGGTACTGATGTTCTGCTTCACGGTTGCGCTTTCGCAACCAGCCATAACTCAGGATCCACTTGTAGAAATCCAACGATAATTAATATTATATCTAATGTATTTTCGTTACGTTCTACAAAAATCCTTGTTTTTAGACCAGTAGTTTGGAAGTCACGTGAAATAGGGTAAAGTCTAATGTTCAATTTTCATCCGCACATGAAATTATAATTAATGACCATTTCAGTACCACTTTTCGAACACCCTGCGTCTACATTTCGCTACATCACACTTTTAATGTGATAAATTTATTTTAATTATTTAATGATTTTTTACAAAACAATTTTTTGTGCCTAAAATTTTGTTTATTTAATAAATTTAATAAGCTTCTTATAAATACAGTTTTCATTTTAATAATAAGAACCTCTCGTCTACCTGTCTACTTAAAAGTAAAATATGATTGTAATGTGACAATGACAAGGTGATGAAAACTCAAAAAAAAAAAAAATCTTTTATATGGAATCATAACAATCATGTTTATATTTGAATACAAATTTATTGACTTAAAATATTTGATGTCTAAGGTGGTGCAATATTATAATGGTTATTTTTTGGCATGAGAATGAAAAAATAAACAGCATAGAGTAGTTATCATTCATACATTAAAAAAGGGAAAGAATATAATAGTAAAAAAGTTTTTCGCATTTATTTTGAAAAAAGCTATGAAGCTTTATACATATGTACATACTCTACTATAATATATTGGTTTCCTAGACTCTTATTTTATATAATAATGTATGTTTTTTATATAGTAAAGATAATTGTATTTTCTCATCATGGGTTATGCTGGAATAAAGTATAGTAACATTGTTCTTGATTCCTCTGGTACAAATCCGATTTTCAGTATGTCAATTTATTGAATTTATGCTTAATTTTTTGTCATAACATCTCGTTTAGCAACTTTAGCGTGTGGTGTTGAAATGTAAATATAGCTCGTCTTGTATAGACCAAATTTTAAATTGTTATTTGCAACATGATCTTTTAATAAAAGGACGTAAGCAGGAAAAACTGTTTTTTTATTACTACAAAAATAATTTTGTAGCAAGGTTAAACCGATTATTACTAAATTATTGTATGAAAAGTTTTATTTAAATTATCCGTTCTACCGTAAATATTTTATTTAATCTCGCAGAATAGTTCATACATATATATATACGTACGCTTATTATTATTTGTTATCATTACTATTTTTTATTAAACAAATATAAACTTTAATATATGGAATAACCCGAAGTTATATAATAACTATTTTCATTTGTTTTTAAAAATATGGGAAATAGTGGAAAACGGATGCTTTTGTTATAAAATAATATTTTGTTGCCTAATGAACGGTAAACCCGCACAACGGGTTTACCGTTCATTAGGCAACAAAATATTATTTTAACGCACAACAATAAATTGAGCTCTATAAAATTTACCCCGGAGGTCTACTTTAATTTGAATAATTTTGGTTTATATTGTTAATATATTTGTATTGTTTGTTATTTGAATATCAATCCTGTATACTAGCTGCTGCCGAGATGATTGTTTAAAAAAGATACATCGTTGATTTTTCGACCTTTAAAATTGTATATTTAATTTACTTTTTTTAATATAAAATTTGGCTGAATTTCAATTTTTTTATTTAGTTTGCGAGTATAACATAAGCAGCTCCTATTTTAGTTTTTTTTTTTTTTTTGATAAAACGAAAAATGTGTAAAGAAACACTCGTAAAGTACAATTTTACTAATATTTTCCATTAAACTTTTTTCTAAAAATATAACATGCGAAAGTTCTACAAAGGAACGACCAAAAAAACCACAAACATATTTTGGCTCTTATAATTTCTTATTTTATCAGTCTACCTTTAGTTTTAGTGGTTTGGTGTTCAGCAAAAAGAATATAATTGTTTTGTGATTATTTTTGGTATTCTTATTTAATAGAAACATTACTATAAATATTTCTAAAATTAACACCCTTGTCATGAGCTCGTCGTCACCTCGCACTGCTACTACAACATTTGAAATTTTGGCAATGCCCATGAAACTATGAACATAATTCATAAAATTCGCTTAAAAAGCACGGGGGGTTGCACCAAAAATCCTAGAGTCCTGAGTTCTCTATACGATAGCTATTTTCAAACGTTTTGAAAGTTCTATACGATACGAAAATAAATAGTATTTAGGAATACGAACGAATACAATCTTAAGTTTCTTTACGTTAGTACAGGGTGGGCCAAAAGTCACGCCCGCGTAGAAAAATTTAATATCTTTTTTGTTTATTATTATTTTTTATTTTTGGATTTTATTCATTGGGCTTGTTACACCAACATGCAACATTACGAGAACGAGCAACGGACCAAAGTGGTAGCATTTTAATTTTTCAATGGGAATTCAATTTTACTGACGCAACGAGCCTATCGAAATTATTTCAACACCAGAAATGCACCTAGTAAAGCCACAATTTATCGTTTAATTGGACGGTTCCGACAACAAGGTTCAGTGTCAGACTTGCCACGAACAGAAAGACCCAAAATTTATTTATTTATTTATTTTACATTGGACCACAAACCGTAAGCCTATTCCATATGGCCTCGAGATATAATTTACAGTAATATAAACATATTCGTACTAGCATATCAAACCGATAAACAAACAATCAACTCGTTAGTCAACGAAATAATCGCTCTTAATACAAAGTCATATAAAAACAAATCAAAAGAAAATTTAAATATAATTTATACCAAAACAGATAATTAGAAAATTAAATAACATAAAAGAATTAACGCTCTAAATAACCCCAGGCCCATATTGAAAAAATCCAGTGTAGAGAACCGATCATGACGTTTTTGCGTTCTCACAATTGGATTGGATAGTCCACAGTTAGTCCTTATTTGCCAGGCCAAAAAAATCTGAGTATTACGAGTTGTATATGATATCAAACCAGTAGAGACGATAGAATTTATAATTTTATACAGCATAATTTCATTACACACAAGTCTTCTCCACTCAAGCGTATCAATGTGAAAAACTTTGCGATGTATATCATAATTGACATAATTAGTGTAAGGAATTGATCTGTGGAACAAAAATTTAGTAAACTTTCTTTGTGCTCTTTCAACTTGCTGAGAATAGCAATCATAATAAGGTGCCCAAATCTGATAACCATACTCAAGGATCGATCTTACGAAGGTATTAAAAAGTGTTAAAAAGATTTGAGGATTACGAACGTCACACGCTCTTCGAAAAATGAAGCCTAACATTTTATGGACCTTCAGGCAGATATTTTGTATGTGCTTGTCAAAAGGTAATCCTGAATCAAACGTCAAACCTAAATCATTAATTTCCGTTACTCTACATAAAACCGGGCTACTAATATAATAATCATATGTGAAATTTACCCTTTTCCTACTGAAAGTAATTGTTACGCACTTACTGACTGAAGGTTTCATAGGAATTGCCAGGCTACCATTAAATTTAACTATTTGAAATCTATTACTGAGATATGAGCGTACTAAAATTACCAAATACTAGGACAATAACACATTTATTTATTAGTAGGTCATGCGGAACTCTCATCAAATGCTTTCTCAAAATCAGTATAAATGCAATCAATTCTTTTACCATTATCAATATTAGAAATGAGATAATTTGAGAATTCCAACAAATTGGTCGTAGTGGATCTTTGTGAAACAAATCCACGTTGAGAAGCACTTAGACTCTGATTAACTTCATTAAAAATATGTGTAACAGTTTTTCATAAATAACAGTTTTTCATAAATTTTACTAAAGGCATTTAAAATACAAATGGGCCTATAGTTTTTGATATTTGAATTATCACCTGTTTTGAATATTGGAATGGCATACGACTTTTTCCATTCATTAGGAAATATTCCAGTCCGTACTGACATATTTATTAAGAATTGTAATGGAATGACCAAAGCGTCTTTCAATGCCGGGAACTGCTTTAGTATCGCATCGCAAATTTTTTGACAGTTAAACGAGTGTGGCGCCACTTTGATCAAATGCGGATATTTTTGGAACTAAAACAAAAGTGTCCAGGCTAAGTATTTTTCGGAATATCAAACTAGTGACATCTATTGAAATATAAATGAACTAAAATTTAAAATTTTATTCGTTAATCGGTTGTAAAATAATTTTTATTCAAATAAAAATTAAATTTAATTTAAAAATAAATCAAATTTAATATTTGTTTATTAATAAATCAAATTAAGAGTGGGAAGGGAAGGAACTAGTGGTGCAATTGGATATCCGCAAGATTAGGTACTTGCAACATTTTGTAATTGCTACATTTTGTAGCTGCAATATTATTAAAAAAAAACAATATTTTACAATGCAACATTTTGAAATGATATTATTGTAGGGGCTAACGGCTGCACTCTCGCCCGCTTAGCCCTCCGGGGGTCTTTTTATTTTAATTTCGGGGGCGTAGGAGCCGGGATAAGCAAACATGTCGCACTGCGTGCCGCACGTAGGAGCGGATTATATAGAATCCATTAATGACGCCTACTAAAAAGAAAACTAATGTTAAACAAATGTGAATAAAATATTTCAATTGCATTATAAACTGAATTACCCTGAAGTACTTCTATCCATTTTATTTCATTCAACTTGACTTGGCAAGCATCTAAATCTAATCGCTTCAGATTAATTGAATATGACCTAAAATAATCTTTGGGTCTTGTTAGCTTGGAGTGAAAGTGATATATAGAGAGATGGATGATGATTATCAATTCTGGCCAACGGAGAGGAACTCTCCTGTACAATTATTAAACTAGGAATACACGTGGAAATAACTAAATCTAGAAGTTTGCCGTTAGCATTTCCAGAGTTTCGAAAAAATATTGATATTGATCACCGTACCTTATCGGATATAAATAACCCTCTTGACTGTGGACTCCAATAAATTGACGCAAAGTTAAAATCTCCAAAAATTAGTGATTTACCGTTATAGAGTAAATAAATTACGCTGATAATCAAGTGACTGCCGTTATTCAATTTAATGCAGATCCATAGGTCTTCAAATACAGAGCCAATTCCCTGAAGCAAAGTTACATCAAACTCTTTTTTCAAAGCAATAAGAACCCCGCGTCCATCCAGTTTAATTGTCCGGCTTAAGTCTCTGTCTTTTCGAAAAACTTGATAATGATCAGCAACAATCTCACCGTCAAAAATTGAATCCATCAACCATGTTTCCGTTAAACAAATCATATTGAAATTAGTAGCAGCGGAATTGATTTTAAATTGTATTAGTTTAGTGCGTATGCCCCGAAAATTATGGTAATAAATACTAGAATAACTACTTTAGTATTAACTACTAAAATAGTGCAGAATCAGGTGAACATTGATCGTGTACGGGATAGTGTTGAAGAATATCCAGAAACATAAACAAGAAGACGTTTTGGACAACTGGGCATTATCTAGAAAATCACTTCGGCAGGCATGCACCCATACAAGGTCCATTTGACCCAACAATTTTTACCAGTTGACTACCAGCAACGACTAATTTGGGCAACACGCTTCCTCGAGTTGTGCGTAGAAAAAATCGAGTTCTTAACACTTATGAGTGATGAAGCATATTTTCATCTTAGCATATTACGGTCCATTCACGCGAAAACGCGTGTTTTGTTGTATGGATTTTTAAGGATTTTTAAGTAAAAAAAAATATAAACGAGCTAAAATTTATTTTGGTTGCATCAAAGGAGTGTCATATATGTATATTAACAATAGTATTTAATAACTTAAAATAAGAAATATATTTTTTTTATTGTCAAAAAATGGTTTTAAATACAACTGAATGTCTGTACATACAATACATTCAAATTGAATAAAAAGTCTATTTAAAATTGTAATTTATGAGGTGAACCCCAAAACCCCAAATCCCCCCAAAAAAAAATCTATAAAATATTTTATTTGTAGTTTTTTATCTGTGATTCATGTTGTTTCTGCACTGAAATATCTGTTTTTGTATATTTTAACGCTGTATGGGGACGTGCACCTCAGGTTGAAAACCACTGTTTTGTTTATGTATGTAGACAGAGTAGATCAACTTGAAAACACCTATGAAATTTGGTTACATGTAGCTGATTCGCTTTAAGTTTAGGAATTATATCGATTTTACGAAAAAAATTGTTTGGTTGCCATTTTTTGCGTAACTTCCCCGGACTGTAATCAGTTAATGGATATGTGAATAAGCAAAATATACGATTTAAGGGTACTGCACCCAAATTGTACTCGCTCAAGTGTACAGTATTGTGTGGAGTGACATCACAAAGGGTTGAAGGGCCCTATTTCTTTGAGAATGACAGGAGTCATACTTTGATCAATAATTGTACACGCCCTGTGGCACCACACACGGCCCGCGCCACAATTACACTTCTAAGTGAAATTTTTGATGACCGAACTATGAATTTGAGGATTCAATTGGCTAGCACGTTCATCAGATTTAACTGCGCCTGATTATTTTCAATGGGGTTATCTGAAAGAACGAGTGAATGTGAACAAGCTTCAAACTATAGAGCAGCTAAAGTACAGTATTGGAGCTGGTACCAGGGCAATAGAGCCTGATACTTTGCGTGCTGTTATGCAAAACGCCCGTTTTAAAGCCCAATTGTGGCATTGATGAAAATGGTGGTCATCTATCTGACATTATTTTTCATAATTAAAATTTAAACCATACAAAGTTCATATTACATTTAAAAAAACAATAAAAAATAGTAATATACAAAAAAGTTATTCAATTTTTACACGCAGGCGTGACTTTTGGCCCACCATGGTAAGGGACATATTTGTATATTAACAAAAAATGAAGCTTTGCATACTAATTAAGCGCAATTTGTTCTAATTAGTTCTCGTTGCAAAAATTAGTCCAGGAGCCGAAAAACGAAAAGAAGGAAAAGAAAATTTGAAATTTCTCCTTAAAGACGAAACAAATTATTTTTAGAAAAAAACAGAAATAATATGTAAACCTAATTTTCACACTTTCCAAAGGCGACTAAACTGACGAAATTTGTTCTTATCATAGAAATATAATTTTCACAAATTTGAATTCACAAATTGAGTAAATACAAACTAGCCCCTAAAAGATACTAGATTAATCAAATAAACACAGTGGTATGTATACCGTTCAATAATATTTGTGTTGAACAACAAATGAAAAAATATGAATAAAATGTTCTAAACTCCTAAAACAAACAATTTAGATAACATTATCCTGTCAGCCATGTCCATTGCCACCCGGAAAAACATAGTGATTGAGATTGGGCTAATCTAGAACTGGCTAATAAATTCCACTGAATAACAAATTCCGTTCAATGAAAAATTTTCTGACATCCAGTGTTCTAGAAACCAATGATCTTGGCACTTCTGATTGCAAATTCTTGTCAGAGATGTAAATTGCCTTCCGAAAAATAAAGTTACGTTACATTTAAACAATTGTTTTTTTTTTTAAATTTCCATGAAGTCACAATTCATAATTGGTACAGCCGAATAATGTTATTGTTGTGTATTGATGAAAGTAGTGCTCAAGTTTAGTGAATAAAAACTATAACCTAAAGTGAATCCGTCGGAAATAATTATCGATTATTTCAACTTTTTGTGTTAAAATAAAAAGTGACATCTCTGACTAGAAATTTGAAAAAACTGCCATGAGGACTCGAGATTCCGCCGTCATCCATCACTCGCCACACTAGAATCTACTCACTCAACAACATTAAAAACCAGGAAATACATTTTTATATTTTTATTATCATCTTCTGAGATAGTACAAGATAGGCACAAAATATTTACGGAAATAGTCAACTGTCGTGTACTAATAAATAGGCACGATAAGATGAGAACCGAATTTTTTTTTGTCATTTGCGAACAATACCAGATAAACGCAAATTCACGAGGTTGAGGAAAAGCTGAATAACTTCGATATATTTAAGATCCCTGACCCCAAAAAATCTATATTCCGCAATTTGACGGAAATATAAAATAATTGTCAGCATGGTTGAAATCAGCAAAGAACACTTTAAGAGTATTCGAACCATTAGTCATTCAACAACAGTTTTGAAGGCAGTCCATAACAAAATTGGGGGCAAGGCACGAGACATATTGAGCTGAGCCGGTAATCACAGAACTTTTTTTGGAAACAAAATAAACACTTTTAGAGATACTATAGGTGATAGACAAGAATCCCAAAGCAAGACGATGTATCAGTTTGACAAGGACAACTAACAAAGTGAAAGAAATTGTGCAAAACGTTAAATCACTAGCCAAACAAAATTTTTTATACAATGAAGCTTGGCCAGCTATAACGACACAAATTAAGGAAGACGTTCTGGCAGCGTTCATTTCAGGACTAAGAAAGCCATATTTTGGTTATGCGAAAAGTCTAGAGGGTATATTGGGCAACTTAAAAAGAGTTACAGTACCAGTGAAAAATAACTTACAAACCAGAAATTCTGAACAAAATAATTATAAAAAGACACATTGGCCCGACCAACAATTGATCTTTCAGATCGAGAAAAACCTTTGAAAGCGGAAAACAAAATTTCATTGGAATCTCAACAAACTCCAGATATGGGAAATTTTCCTTCCATATCTTAATTAAAATCCTAATCGACACCGAGGCTAACAAAAATATTATTAGAACCGGTATAATCAAGTCATCTGCTAGTGCCAGAACGAGCATCAATAAAAAAACATATTAGAAACACAAAATGGATAAAATAAGGGCAAAATTATTTGCCAGCTCAATCATATTATGAATTCAATTTTCAACCATACGGTAACGTTCGATACAAAAAGGGACGGCGACTGGTTAGTCATCGAACACAAAAAAATGAATTTTAAAATTGAAATTCAACCAGGGTTATATAGATCCAAAATTTACAAAACTACGGTAAATATCTTAACAAGTACTCCGGAACCACCAGTTGAGTAATTCAGTTTAAATGTAAATCATTTTGAAACAATTGAGTCAGTCCAGGCTTATGGTCATAAATCCATATCAAAAACAATTATTAAATATCTAATTCGCATGGATAACGATGAAAATGAGGAAACTGCTCTATTAAATGCAATCTACGACCAACAGAAAGTTTTAGTGAAAACAAATGAGAAGGTTTCCGCAACAACGGTAAACAAGCATAAAATACTGACCAAAGATGAAAATCCTATTTTTACCACCAAAACATACAGATAACGTCCAATGAAACTAAGGGAAAACACGACGAGGGTCAACCAAGAAAATACGATCCAATTCAAATTTAAACTTCAATTTCAGTGAAATTTGTAAAAAAAATGAAAACGGAATCGATCTGTGCCACATTGGTAACATGAAACTTACAGTTGAGGAACGTGGAACATCAAATGTAAAAGTCACAAATACAGGTCCTGAAAAATCTTGTTTTACAGTGGTTTTGGCTGTCACAGCAGATGGCAAACAAATTGCCACCGTATGTTATTTTTAAAAGAAAAGCGCTACCGAAAGGGAATTTTCCCAAAAATGTTATCATTTCTGCCATCGAAAAAGGTTAGATGTCATCTTCGGAGATGGAGTTGTGGGTATCGAAAGTATGGGGAAAACGACCACAATCATTTTTCAACAAAGAATCCCTTTTAATGCTGGATGATGCGCCGATGAAGATGTCAGAGCGCAACTTGTTAACATTTAAATGGATTTGGTAAATTAGAAAACAACGACGAAGAGTTTTGTGATTTTGAATAAATATCAAAAACTAGTATTTACCTATCCATATACGAATATAAATTATAGAAAATTATTTTTATTTATTATTTTTTAATATACCTATGACTTGAATTCATGTAAATTTTATTTATTTTAAAAGAAACATTGTTTTTATGAGTCCACAATAGGATACCTATTAAATTAAGACCGAATTGCTGTGCTATTATTTTTAAATAAATCTACCTAACGACGTGGGTATCAAAAAAATTGTTAGGAAAATGTAGATTTTTGTCGATTACCCAGGTAAGTATTTTAAACTTTTTTAAGCTGAGCACACCTTTAATAAGCCGCATACAATTTTAAGCATTCGTATAAACCGCACTCCTAAAATAGGCCGCACTCTTGTAATAAGCCCATTTAAGAAAAAAAAACTTTTATTTACTAATAAGCCTCGGCTTATAATGAAAAAACAGAGTTCACACCTTTTGGAATACCCAATAGTATAGTTTCAGATTAGGGAACAGCTTTTAATTCGATCCAATTTCAAGAATTTCTAATAAACTAAATATAAAAATAGAATACATCGTCGTCAGAATCCAACGGTCAAAATGAATGAACCCACAGTACCATAGTCGAAATATTTAACCTGAACAAAAATAAAACTAACCCTTATGTGAGTGAAGAAAAAATATTTTAATTTGAGTGATTATCTTATTTTATCCACGTTCGTCCAAGTTGTAACATTTCTCATTTTTAAGTATGATCGTAATCTATACCAATTGAACTAGAAGTTCTTATAAAATTTTAATTTTTTATTGGAAGTAAAACATACAAAAATAGACGTCTAACGGACAAAAGGTACCCGGGTGACGTGGGTCACTCACATTAAGGCTAAAAAGATTAAAAGAAAATATTTAAACAATAAAAATTTTTACCGTCCCAAAGAAATATCGATTTTAGAAACCATTTTTTAACAACTACTATTTTAAAATTTAAGTAAATAAAATTTAAAGTAAAACTATCCCATAATTTCAATATTTGTAAAAAATGATTGTAAAATTCAAACGGGGAATATTAAAATTATTCATCCAATAAGTTTAACTAAACTTAGAAGTAACATTAGCCACAATTGACGAAGTAGTTGAGGATAGAACGAATAAAATTGAATTGTATAAGATAATAGAAGTAAAATGTAAAAAGCTGTGGAATAACTTCAACCAAATAAAGCCGTACCATCGCACAAGACGCAAACACTGGGATCAACTAGGATCAGCTTGAAAATGGCTGGCAGGTAAACCCCGATGCTGAATTTACGAATAAAAAATACCACCATGAATAAACTCGTCGAAGCTAACAATCAACAACTTAATAAATAAACGTCTAACGGACACAGTGAATAGAATTATAACAAACACTACGATGATAAATAAAGTAATAATTACTGAAATAGATATGATAATATCAATATCGACATCATAAACACTATCTAGGATACAATTATTCGAACAACAGTCGAGTCGGTTAAGTAAGCAGAGAGGAATATGCGAAAACAAAACCGCAACTTAACAAAAAATTTTAATCTGGTTTTCGGATTAATGTGTGACTGGTCTTCTGCATCATTGCTCCCACCACTACCGGATAAGGCATATTTGCATTCCGAAGAGGGGCGAGGCTTCAATTCCCCTCGTTCCATCTTATAATTCCTTCTCTTCAAATTAGTCCATAAACGGTTACATGTAATTGGTGATGGACCCTTTGTCGCATCTTCCCTTTCTCCCACTTGTCTCCAAAAGTATTTGGTTTAGTACAGTGAAAAGAAACTGCTACATCTGCTACAAATTTTATCAAAACTGGAGTGTTCTTAGGTTCCCATCTATAATAAAATATATAATTCTATAATTAAAACTGTCAATGGACAATGGAAAATTGGAAAGATACAAAAAATAAATTCGAACTGAGCCCGGAAGGCTTTAAAAATTAAATTCGCCAACTTAACACCAATAATTATTTTCGGCCATCTACTGGTAAAAATGCCCATCGCTATATAGTCGATAAAAATAAAACGGTCTTTGTTCGAAAATTCTAATAAGATGAATTCAGCAAGCAGTAACAAAAAAATCAAAATAAATTATTTTTCAAAATATTAATAAAATAATTAAAATTCAATCGATTGTGGTAAAGTAATTTTTCTAATTTGTACTATTTTGCTTTACGATTCATATACTAGATGTCTTAGCTCAAAATATCTATGAGACTGAAACCGGTGTTAAGAAAACATGCGACTCGTAAATGGGACGGAATAAGAAATAAATGTTGCCTCAAAATGAAATATGGTGCATCGCAATTGATTGATATAAATTTTTATTTTTTTGCAATATTTATGTACGATTCGAAAATAGTTTATGGTGAAACATAAATTTTATATATTGTATGAAATTATATTTTTATTGCAAAAAATATATAATTAATAGTTTCTAAAAGTATATTGCCATAAAACAACATTGTTAAATTATTTTATAAAATGCGACCACATTTATTTACCATACAACGTAAAAATTTTCTAGGAAAATTGAAAGCTTTATCTGCACAAAACTTTATTACATTTTAAGAAAAATATATGATTGTTAATTTATGTGTGATTCACAAAATAATGCCGTACAATTTTTGAGGATCTAAACTACATTTATTACAATATAACATGATGTGTTGTTATACATAAAAATATTTGCTGAATCGAATATTTCGTAAATGATGTCAACTGCCACGTATTACCTATAAGGTAGTTGATCTTTGTATCTTATATTGTCTCTATTAGGTTTGAGCTATAAGAAATTGCCAACAATAAAGATTACCGATAGTTGTTGTATTTCGAAAATAACTTATATTAATTACACAATATAATAGTATTAAAAATAGATTTTGTATCAATTTATAAAAATTATATATTTTTAAGTGAACATCTTAAAATTTTCAATCAATTTCTATAATTAGTTTTTTAATAAAAACTCATAAATAGACAATCGATAGTAAAGTTATTATTATTTTATTTCATGTCTGATTTTAGGTATTCTTATCAATGATCACAAAATAATAGTTAAATAAAAAAAACACAACAAAAGAAAATATAACTGTCATCACCAACCAATCAACATTTGTACGAAGAAGACGTTGTTATATTTTTAAGATATTTTTATTTTTGATAAATTAAATATAAATGTACTTTAGAAATACAATTTAGTCGAATATCAAATAGGGAAATAGCAGTGGAAGGAAGGAACGAAAGTTAAAATGGTTCAGAAGAATTATTATTGCTGGTCACTTTTTCTTATTTTACTTATGCGAGAATTTTGAAAATACTCAAACGTTGATAAATGCGCGCTTGGCTTCCTCAGTTCGAGGTTTCGGTGGCTTGGGATATTATTACCCTTCCTGGCGTAACGAATTATTTCTCCTTTAATTCTGCGGAACATTTACCATGCAATCCAGAAATCACCTAATTAATTTGAATAATAATGGTTTCCCGTGTCGCTATGTCAAATTTACATAGCGTGAATTGTCACAACTAACAGGTTCTCTTACTCGCACCGTAGATGGGCATTGGAGTCTAGAAGTTATCTAAATTAGCAAATTTGCTGACCTTTTAAATCTTTGGGCGGTAGAATTTTTTTATTTGCAAACGGTACAAATGCGTTTCCCGTGTCAAGTTTATTTGAATTGTGGCGATTCCACGATGTACGGGGTTTGTTACTTGGGCAAAATATTGCTTTGAATGATAATAGGAAGTGTGGGATGAGAAAGTCAAGAGAGTATGGGATGAGAGGAAATCGGGGGATAAGAAATCTGTAGGATGTACATATGTATAAAATGTAAAGAGTCTCGGATGAGTTTTTTTAACGCTGGTGCTGATAGTGTATTTTTTGAATCGTGGGATGAAAGTCTGGGATAACTTGAAGGCAGACTAAAATACCCAATCCTGCAAACAAATCTAACGCTTCACACGTTTTGTGTTCCCCTGTTCAACAAAAAAATGTTTATCTCGCTTTAAATTTTGACGCAGAGATACAAACTCATGATTAGATTTATTTATTTTTGTCCAATAAGGAAAATTTTGATTATTATTTTTTCGAGATTTAATATTTTTTACAAAAACTGAAGTTTTGTCTTGTGTGTTCGTTTCAGAGTAGTAAAAAACATAACGATTATCACCTTACTTCATTTCTAGGTTTGTCTAACTTTTTCCGACAAAGCACTGACTGAGGGCATTCAAAAAGAGTGAAACTAGTCAACCAAAACGTTTTGTTTGGGATAAAACTTTCCCTTCGAACGATACATGTTTCCCTTTGAATAAAAATATGTTTCTTCCGACAAATTTTGACGCAGGGATACCAATTCACAAAACAAAAATTGTAAGTCGTTTGTGATTAATAAATGCTTAATTGTGAAAGTTTGCAGACCTAGAATGGAAGCTCTGTGTCGCAACAAGAATAATCTTAATCACTATATTTTGTGATCGTACAGACCAAGGTACCGGGGGTTTGGGTCCAATTCAACAGACTCAAATGTGAATTTAAATAACAAATATTTAATGAAAAAAGCATTTTTATTGGTACATTTTGGCAAATGTCACCCCACCCTCAAGCATTGCAAGTATTTAATTAATCAGTTAATCTTGAAGCAAATTTTAAATAAATTTCAATTTTAGATTTTACACTTAAGACTTTTTAAACCAATAACTAATGCTTCCAAAATGGCTGTTACAAAATTTTGCACTTAGCTTAAAATATGAAGCTCAAGCTAGTACAGGGTGGTCCATCTAACGTTTGCAATTTAATTTGGCTCTAATTCTCGGTAACGCTCCCCCCATTAACTGTAAGGCAGCTCATTTTCCAAAAAAATGGAGCAATGATGCTGCCTGTCCAAAATCCGCACCAAACAGTCACTCGTTGGCGATGCATCGGCTTCTTTATGGCTACGTGTGGATTTTCTGAGCCCCAAATGCGACAATTTTGCTTGTTTACTTTGCTTGTTTTTTGCTCATTTTCTTCGAATAGTTCCACAGCCTAATTAGCGAACCGAAAACGTTGCGGATGGTTATTTTACTTCACGTTCAGCACTAATTGAGCTTTGTGTATCTTTATACCGAGGTCTTTATGCGAAATTCTCATTACAGAACTGCGTGAAATATTCGTTTCTTGAACACGAGTTGATGATGATGGATGCTCAGACAGATTCTGAGCAACAGCTTCAATGTTCTCGGCTGTACGCGCTCTAAATGCACGTGTACGTGTTGATTTATCCAATAAAACTCCAGTTTTATGAACTCGCATTTCATTTCTACTGAATTTTCCATGGAAATTTCTTTCAGTTTGGGTAGAAGACTCACCACTTTGAAAGAGAGTTTTCAATATTTCCTTTTTCCACATTTCTTGAAGTTTAGTTTTATCGGCGTGGTTATGGTGCTTGAATCAAAATTCATTTAACGTTAGCCGCTGCTCGATGCATGCAATTTAATGTGTTCATGTGTTGTAATGTTAATTTTATTTTGTAACCTGTTGGTTTTTGTTATATTGTTACGAAGTATATCACTTGATGGTCGAGTGGTTAAGCTGTACACCACCAAGTGTTATCAACCCAAAGAGCGCGAGTTCGAACCTAGTCGGAGTCTATAATTTTATTGAGGCGACTATTATTCTTAGCACGGATCGATGTTGTCGGATCAAGTATTGCTCCAATACTCATTGTGTTGGTTCTGTCAGCTTCTGTCGAAAAAATTGTGTTGTGTCTGCCACGTACAAGCAACCTATACTCTCGAGAGCCAGTAATAGGAATTATCAGGAAGCGCTCTCGGGAGGGAATCCAATTAGATTTCTACTCTTCTAATCATCAGTACTTTACTCTATTTCTCGTTTCGCCAGTAGAGTAGAGTAGCTGAGGATCTATTTTTTAATTCAACCCGTTACCCGAGCAGGTTTTTTATTCAGTACGAAGTATTTTTTGACAATGCACTGCCTGCTCGGGATGAATTAAAAAATAGGCCCTGAGTAAGGAATTGTGGTTGCCCAGAGGTTCTCGCGCCTTAACGTATTTTGGCCTAAGATGAAAACCAAAGCATTAATAACGGATTTTATATTGTTATAATGATCCTCACGACTGCATATTCTCGATCTCGAAATCTACGAGTGTGTCTTGGTTTACAAAATGCTTGAAGCGAATTAATTTATTTAGATAAAAATAGTGAAATAAATGCCTTGGTGAAATAAGGTTGATTTTTCATAATGGAATTAAATATTATTTTGAACAGCGACAAATAGTTTATCAAACAGCTTCTCTTACTAACCATAGTAAACTTCAAATCGCATTTGCAGATGAAAAAGTATTTACAATTAAAATTTTTACACAAACAAATATAAATGAAGCAGTAAGAGTGTTGCAGACCGTCCGGTCAGGTAGGCCTGCAACACTCTTACTGCTTCATTTATACTTAGCTGTAAAAGGCGTTAACAAATTAATTTCTGATTTCATATTTATGTCACTTGAGGGTTCCGACTGAAGGAATTTTTATTCTTTATTGTCTTATAAATCCAATCAACCCGTGTTTAGCGCAGGCTTTCCAAAGCCTATTTTAAAAACATTTTTCTGCTAAAAACTCTTCACCAGGAAATTATTGTCAACATCACGTAATATTTTAAAATGAAAGTTTACCTTTGGTCCGCAATACGGTTTTTGAAAGACTCGATTCGCAGTAGGTCTATTATGTTATCTGGCCTAGAAATAGAACGTTATAATGAACAGATGCGGAGTGAAAGACCCTATTCATCCTAATCGGATGTTTCGGTGTTGATATTATCATCATAAAATGATTTTTTGTGGAAGAAAAATTAAAGTTGTGGTTCACAACATAACTTCAAAAAGTGATATCCTCCTGTACGTTCTGTTACTCTCTTATTTTCATTCATAGTTTATTTTCTAAAATTGTACTTCATTTTGATGTTTTTGCTGTGAAAATATAATGCTCGCAGGTGGTTTTTATGCAAATAAAACTGGACCATGTCTGTATCACTTCTGCTTTTCATCTCCTTTAAAATAACCCATCAAAATTGAATACAGTTGCCGAGAATATTAAAATTATAATCTCTAAACTCTAGAAATATAAAATAGAAAGCCTTAGGCCCTTTCCTAAACACCGACGTATTGACTTATTTGACGCCATCTTGAATAAGTCGGTCAGGTCGATCCAATTCATTGTACCGATTTATTTGTGACGTAATAACAAAAACCAAACGGAATTTCTATTATATGGAAAGCAATTTTTTTTGACATGTTGGTCGTTGCCGCTAGATTTGAAAAAATATACTGCATATATTACATTTACACATTTTTGGAGAGATGTGTAGATATATTTATTCAAATGAGTCTCCTCGCGAAGTGACTTATTTAAATAAATCGGTGTCCACAAATAACTCGGTGTTTGGGAAACAACCTAAGGCCCCTCTCCAATTACTTGTATTACTTATTTGAAACTTATTGACTTCTTCGTCGCCATCTTAAATAAGTAAGTGAAGCCGTTCCAATTCATGTACTTACTTATTTTGACAGCTTGTTAATGAAATTATAAACAAAGTCTTGCTGACCCAAAATTTTTATTTGGAATGGATCGAAAAAAACAATTAATAACTACTTCATAAATATAAATAAGAAAAAATTACTACTAATAAATAACTACTTCATAAATAAATAATAAATTAAAAATTACGTTTTAGATTAAGATTGCGTTACAAATACATACATTAAAACTTTATTTCATATTGGCAAAATAGGTCCTTGAGATGAAAGAGACCAATTTTGCCATCTTGTACGCCACTGTGCACCTTATCATATAAAATTTTAGCTAAGGTTCTCCTACGTACGAAGTTTCTTCAGTTACGATCATATTTAATTCACATCAGAAATAATATCATCATATAAGCAAAAATAATCATAAAATGGACAAACTGGAATTATTATTATTTTCTTAAAGATGCTTGCATATAGAGTCAAAAATATGCCATTTGGATATCTGAAAAGAAAGCAGCAACAACGAATGAAAGAAAAAAATATTGACATATCAGTCGTTGTCACTAGATTTGAAAATAAAAACGACATGTATTACATCATAGAGCAAGATATACATAAGAGGACTCATGTAGACATTCCGAGGTTAATCTATTTTACAATTGGCAATCTGTATAAGCCTAACAAGAACATTGAAGAATAAAATAACTATGCCGATATGTTTATAAGATACGTATATTTGAATTAAAAAATTTAATTTGTGTATATAAATATATTAAAACTATAAAATAAGATTAACCTCGGAAAAATTGGCTTATAAAATTTGCACTACTTGATTTCTCTTATATATTTATTCCTCGATGATTACATTTAGTCAAGACACAATTTTGGAGACATTTCTGTGTAGACGTACTTATTCAAATAAGTCACCTCGCGAGGTTACTTATTTGAATAAAATGGCATACACAATGAAGATGGCGAAAACGCCGGAGTGTTATTGCAGGAGTGCCAAACGAAGAAACTGTAACTGAAATTTCAAGAACAAGAACTGAAATTTCTGATTTCCATGAACAAAAATTTGGGTTTGGTGAAGTAATCGTCCTCCATTTAATTCAAAGAATTGAAGTGCCGGGATACAAACCGTATTTCGATAATTTTTTTACGACTTACAATTTATTGGAAATATTAAAAAATAGAAGGATTAATGCAATTGGAACCGCTCGAATTAACCGATTTCACAATTTTTCGGAAGACCACCAATTTAAAAAAAGACCGTTGGTATTTAGAGTAATGTATCAGCAAGGATGACAAAATTATTGTGGTCAATGGCTTGATAACAAACCTGTTTATCTCTAACATCCAATTTTATGAGAAAGGGTGATATAAACTCACTACCGGAAATTGTAAATTTTTATAACAGCGGTATGGGAGGAGTTTATCTTCTAGATCAACTAATCCAATATTATAGGACGTTATCAGATCCAAAAAATTGGTCATTGCGAGTAATGACGTATTTTTTAGATTTTGCGATCAACCCAAATTGGATTGAGTATAACCTACGTACATACAAAAACAAAAGATACCAGCTAAAGACACACGTGTCACTCTTTCTGATGAATTCTTTCTCCAATTCACGAAAACAGGGGCGTACTGCAGCGGATATTACAATACCGGATTTCCATCTCATTCAAGAAGAACACCGGGCGAAATTCATCCAATCTCGGATATTTTGTATGATTGTATTAATCATATGGCTGAATTTAGTGGAAATAAAGTGGCAACTAGATGCAAGCTCGAAAGCTGTGCATTTCGCACGCACGTATACTGTGGAAAATGTTCTATACATCTTTCTCTACTAAAAGAAAGGAACTGTTTTTTAAAATTCCACAAAAAATTAAAGTTATTTTAAAAACTGTGAGACTGAAATATTTAAATTTTCATTTATTGGATGTTTCTTTATTTATATGTATTATTTTTTTATATTATTACTTGTACTTTTGCTAGAAGCAATTTATGAGTGTGTTGTGTATGTTTAATTATTTTTGCATTTTAAATACTTTTTTAAGTTCGAATTGGAAATAATAATTTTATAAACTTTTTCCTTAATACAAAAATTGGCCTACCCTCAGTTATTTTTAAAATTTTTGTATCTTATTTTTACTTAAAATGGTACCCAGGCAAACCAAAACATGTCACAAGAAAAATCTATTTGGTCCAGATTTAAATCAGGACTCAAAGGGTTTAATACAAAACTTTTTTTGACCGGTTTATATTTTAAAGGTTTTTTTGGAAAGTTTTCTTCCCAAAATGTTAAGATTAATTCATCTGAATACTAATTAAAACTTTGATCTTAAAACTTAAAGTTTTATCAAACATGTTTTAGTTGAATCAAACTTGAGTCTTAGGCCCTTTCCCAATTACCGACTTATTTGTGGACACCGACTTATTCAAATAAGTCACCTCGCGAGGAGACTTATTTGAATAAGTATGTCTACACATAAATCTCTCCAAAAACGTGTCTTGACTAAATGTAATACATAATAAACAAATTTTTATTAATCACTTGTTTTTTGTTTCGCAGAATATTCTGCGAAACAAAAAACAAGTGATTAATAAAAATGTAAGCCGGTAAGCAGCTAGGAGACCGGATAATTTACGTTGAAATGCGTAAGAATTGCTGAATTGTGCACCAAACGTATTCGCGGGTAAAATGCCTTCCACGGCATTCCTTTAGGAAAAGGCGTGATTATAAATTCGCTTCAAATTCAATGCGGATTAAACATTTTGTAATATTTAGGGAATCCAATACCTTGTTTATCGACAATTTGCGGTTATTCCAGTATTGAAATTTACCAGTAATTTTGAAAAATTTAAATTAAAAGAATATTAGATAATTTGCTTAATGAGACTTAATTAAAAGTTAAATTTGAAAAAAGGTATCTAAAAATGTCGACCCTATGCTGGTCAATAATGTTGCTTTTCTAATTTAGGCTTTATACAATAAAGCTACTGTGTCTAAATGTACTTATGAACCTCAAAATACTTTACCTAGAAATAAACAAATTGATAAGGACGATTGATAACGTGTGGTAACGACATGGAGGGTTAAGGCATGGAGGGTTAGAATATTGAGTTGGAAGAGAATTAAAATTTTTATCTTTCTTAGCTTTTATACTTGCGCAAATGTAATAAAATAAGTGTTATTTCCTTTGAATTTGAATTATATTTTAACCGTACAACCTTTCTAGTAATTAGTGCTGACAAATGTACTGCAAATTAAATTTAGAGCTTATGGTTGAAATATTGTACAATGTTACCCCAGTGGGTTTAATATGTTTTTCGATAAATTACCGAGAAACCGGTATTGGAATAAAACAATTACCGAAAACCGGTAAATATAAATTCCTGTAATATTGGATTGCCTTATAGTATTTTGTGTTTTTTTCACAACTAGGATTGTAGGATTTAGAATTTGGATTATGAATAAACACAAATTAAAAAAAAATTATAATTTCAAAAATTGGGGCTTTAGTGTAATAAGCTCACATTTTGATTTAGAAAAATTAATTTGAAGTTTTTTTTTGGAACTAATGGAATTGAAAGGACTAGTAGTTTCGCTGCACGTCGTTGTGCCCCTCTCTGTTTATAATCTTTTAATCCTTTTAGAAATACATCCACCAAAAGGTAATTTGCATTTAAGTCTTAGAAATTTGTTATTAATTAATAAAAGAGCTGTGTTAGAATGTAGATACTTGTAGAACTCCCACATTAAAAAGTTTGTTCTGCATTAATCAAGGTTAATGCGTTTGAATGTGGTGTACCTGACTTATTACCTCACTGCTTGAAATCTGTGCTTCAATCAAATTAACTAAATAGGTAAAACCAGTCTATTATATTTTTTAGCCGCCGCCAAAAACAGTTTATTGTCCACAGTGTGATTATCCTTTCCTGTTTTCCTGGGTTTTATAACGGTCTCCTTCCTAGTACTTGGCGATATCGTTTTTGTAGCCGAACTATAAAAATCTAAACACATTTATCGTGTAAATTACGTAGGTGAGATTTATCTCAGGCGATAAATTTGTGTGTAAAACCTTACTACCGTACAGCTTACATAATGTAGTGAATTACATAATGCAATTTATTTAATATACTCCATGCTACATCGCTTAAACCAATTGGATCGATTTTTGATGCTACCATGTTTTAGATATTACAAAACTGCTAAATAAGGTCAACCATTTTAAATACTTGTAAAGGCCGGTTCCCGGAGTGAAATAATTCGACTTCCGAAAACCAAGACAGCTGGAAACCCTTGTACAAACACAAAAATATGTTTTTATACCAAATTGCTAAAAGGAGGTTTTCGAATACCAGAAATCAATAGCTTGGTTTCAGGAAAATTCGTTTAGTGAGTTCTCCAGTGGGACCCGGTTTAAATGTTTCTTATTTTTTTCTTAGCTCCAAGCGACGTTCATGAAAATGTCTGAGAGAGGTTTTTCGAGTACCAGGAATCGATTGCATTGGGTCCTGATTTCGGAAAAGTTCGTTTAGAAAGTCATCAGGTTCGGATCCGAAACGTCTTTTTATTTTATTTTGGCTCGTACGATTTTATAAAAAAAGTGAGTTCCAATGCGAGGAATCATGGCGATTGGTCCTGATTTTGGCGCAAAATCAATCCAATGGAACCTGGATCTCTTGCAATAATTTTTTTTTCACACGATTTTCTAAAAATTGCTGAGAGGCCGTTTTCGAGTATCAGAAACAAATTTAGATGAATCCAGATTTCGGAGAAAATTCATTTAGGGGGTCATCCGGTGGGGGCCTGGTTCCATTAATTTTTGTCGGCTCGCATGATTGGAATTGATTTTGATGAGTGATTATTTTGGGAAAATTCGTTTAGTGTGTCATTCGATGGGGCCCGGTTGTAATATTTTCGGCTTGAACAGTTTTGATAAAAATTGCGGTGATAGGGGTTTTTTTAATGAATGGAATGGAATGCAATGAGTCCTAATTTTGGGAAAATCCGTTTATAAGGTCCCCCGTTGGGTCCCGGATCCCATTTTTTTGAAATAAATTTAGCTCGAATAATTCCTATACAGCTTGTCGAGAGAGGGTTTACGAGTACCAGAAATCGATTACTGTTACTCCTTATACAACGAGGTTTTTGGTTGGGTTTGGGGGCTTCTTTTAACATTTTATTTGGCCTGAACGATTTTGATAAAATTCGCCAAACAGGGTTTTCGATTGCAAGGAAATGATTACAAGGAGTTCTGATTTTCAGAAAATTAATTTAGAGGTCCGAAAAGGCCGTCATGTTGCACCATGTTGTGTCATATTGCGTGTGTTCTATTACGTCGATGTTGGATCTTGTTTAGGAATGTTATGTGCTCTAGTGGAACGTGGTTGCTTTTCGTTGGGTCTTGCATTAATTAGATGTCTGACGTTTTATTTCATCATATTGAGGAATGTTGCGCTATGTTGGGCTTGAATGTTTTCGTTAATCGCGACTTTTGAAAATGTTCCTTATTATGAGTCACAATATTGATTCACTATCTAATTAATGTTACGAGCTTGGTCCATTTTCACGTATTCTTCCGCTTCAAATGATTTTAATGTTGTCTAGTGGACCCGGGTTCATTTGTTTAATTTTTTTAGGCTCGCACGGTTTTTATTAAATTGCTGAGTAGATGTTTTCGAGTACCAGACACTGATTGTGATGGTTTCTGATCTCATTTAGAGGTCATCTCGAGAGCATTTTTTAAATGTTTTTCGACTCGAACGATTTTCATAACAATTGCGAGTTTTAACATTCGAGATTGCCAGGAATGGACTACGATGAGTCAAGATTTTCGGAAAATTAATTTTTAATGATAAAAAACATGTAGAGAAGGGATTTTCGAGTGTCAAGAATCAACTGCCATGACTCATGATACCTGAAATTTTGTATAGGGGTGCTCTAGTTTATCCGTTATTTATAAGATATTTTACAATAGAAATAAATCATTTCCTCATTGAAGGCACTAAATCTCAGATTGCATGATGTCTTAGCCGCCATTTCTTAACTAAACGGATTGGGATAAAACTCTCTTTACATACAGTTTCATACCCGGTTCGTACATTAAAAATATCCAAATTGATTGAAACAAAACCGAGGGTTATTTAAATTTAATAACAGGGTTAAACCTAATCGAGGCACCGGATGTACTAAATCCAAATAAAATAAAGGTTCCTACTAGACAACTAAGAGATCATGACTTCCTGCACTTAGATAGACACAGAACATCGCGATAATGGACCAGTGAAGACGATGGGTAAGATTTTGAATAAAAGTAGCTACATATTTATTTATTTTTTAACTAAAAATAATTTTAAAAGTAGATTAAGGCAATTTTATGCCCCTCGGTGATTTTATTTGTGACTTACTTGTTACTTTACATTTATATTTTAAATTTTGAAATCCAAAGCGGATTTATTTTATTTTGTATTTTTCAGCGTTCTACACTACTCTTCAGTTGCTTCTTATTCATTTTTCTTTCATTTTTAAATGAATTGTTTTTTACGCTAATTTCTCTTCGCTCATGAATAGTGAAACGAAATTTGAAAAATGTTATTGAGCCATTCTACACGGGTTGTCAAGAAGCGGCTTCATCTTCGTTTCTTTCCCCGTTTACCTATGAACCGGTTTTAATTGCGACTCATTTTTCAACAAACATAGAATTGAAATAAAAAAAAAATAAGGCGAATTTTGGGATGTAGATTTTAGTTTAAATTTTAATTTCGAGAGAGCAGAATAAAACAATACAAAATATTTTGTGTTTAAATATAAAGGTTTTAAATTAGCAATAAAAAATCTATTTCGACTTATTTTGAATCGTGAAACCAAACTTCATTTGACAACCCGTGGGAACGGTTGATAGAGAATATAACTATTCTTTCTACGAATAGTGAAACAAAATATTTTTTGTTACTTTTCATTATTCACTGATCAGTATTACAAATATATATAACACTGTTCGATCAGTAAATAGCGAATAATATATTTTAACGAGCTAATTTTTAAACCCTAGTAATTTTACATTATATTTTTCAAGTCAAATTTGTAGACTTATTTCAATATATATATAAATAAATAAGAATATTAGTGTCGTGAACAACTTCATTTGGCATCGATAAGAAATGACAAAAAAATCACAAGACCAACCGTACTTTAGAATTGGCGCTATATGTAAATATTTGTAAATGGACGAATTTTCTCTATGAATTAAATTCGTATTTAAGTTTTTAGTCCATAAGAACGGTCGTCACCGATCTTTCATTGTAATGCCGGGTTTCCACCAAACGAACAGTTTTTAAAACAGTTCTGTTTTCTAAAAGCGAAACAAAAACATGTTTTGTTTTTACAAACAGTTTTCTTTTTTCAAAACAAACTGTTCCATAAGATTTGTTTGTTCTATTTATTGAGTGTTTGTTCCGTGTATCCGTGAACATATATACAAGTTTGCAAAAATGTTCGATGACGCGGAACCAACGAAAATGTATTCTACAAGCCGAACTGCAGCCCTATTCCTGAATACGATACGAAAACGAAAGTATAAGATTCCTATTCAATTTTAAATAAGAATCGTACGAATCTGATTCAATTCAAATATGAATTACGCATTTTCGTTTTCGTATCGTATTCAAGAATAGGGGGGCTGTACTCGATCGAGTATACACCGATCCTATCAAATATTTCAGTCATCTATTCATTTGAATTAGTTAAAAAAAAATCGTAATACATATGCGAAAACATGATACACGCACACATTAGATAGAAGTAAAAACAAAAACAAATAGAAGGTAAATGTAAAATAGAAGTGGAAGAGGTGGAGCCAGATTTCATTATAATTTAAAATTTGATTTTTTATTTTGTTATTTGTTTAGTGTGGATATTTAAGCGAAGGAGAAAGGTTGTGAAATTTTTGTTTGGTGCTGTAATTTTTTAAAATGAAGAAATAATCCCATAATGCTCCATTTTCACAGCAATCTTGAAATAAATGTGGTGCATTTATTAATGAAATAAAATTAGGAATGACTATTTTTCTTTTAAGTAACAATTTTAGTTCCAATTTCTAATAAACGAAGAAACGATAGTATACTGTATAAGGATAATAATTACATACTTGTTACTGTAAAGCTTCTACAATTTTTTATTTTATTTTCTGTTTACACATTGTTTCGTTTTTCTTTACGAAATGTTTTCTTTATTTATACTCAATACCATGATACAGTCAATGCCTTCTATACTACTGGCCTTTTACTACTCTCATTTTTCGCACATGACGTCAATTTAAGTCTATACCGAGACTGCGCAATAATAATTTTAGGATATTTACACTAACAAAGCAACTAGAGAAAGCAACAACAACGTCGACTTAGCGTGTCGTCATCATTTGATGTAAGCGGCCAGTAGTTTAGAAGGCATTGATACAGTCGACCGAAAATTGTCTATGTATTCCAATAATATGGCTTGTAGAATACATTCTCGTTGGTTCCGGATGACGACAAGACATTTACCATTAGTTGTGGATTTTTTTTAATTAGCGAGACCCAAAAAAACGTAAACCGAGAGACTGGGTTAGTTCTTTGTGACAGTCTTCAAAAATCACAATAAAGTTGAAAAAATGTGCAAATGTTGCATTGCATTAGATTGGCACAATATACTCATATGTGTAAGGACAATTAAGTTTGTGTATGAATGATGTTGTGAATGATTGAAGGCAAAATCGTTTCACAATATTCTACTCGATTACAGATATAATATACCATGTTTTTCCATGAACCTGGTTGGAGTTAGGTTGAGTTGAAATTACGTTTTCGTTAATTCCAAAATGGCGTTGATCGTTTCCATGGAGTAGAGTTAAGTTAAGTTGAAATGTTCATAACTGCTTGATAAATGTAATTATTTGAGCCTAATAATTCAATATGTATACTTATTATAAGCCCTGAAAATTATTTTAAAATATTCCTTTGTTTTAAATATATCCATATTTGTGACTGAAATTTTTCCTTGCCGCCATTTTGATTTTCAACTGTACTCCATCCTACTAGTTTCATCGAGTTCAAAATAATTTAAAGAAAACTCAACTCTACTCTATTTCCATGAACGCTAACTCCAACTCAAGCCACTTTCAACTCTGCATGGAAACAAGATAATAGAAATTCAACCGCTATACGAGAACAAGACGAAATTTTTTTTCAAACGATTTACTTCTACCAAAAATTATTTTACACTATGACTATGTATGTATTGAGAATAGTTACAAACTTACAACAACAATAATGTAGATATTCGCCATTCTCGTAAAAGGAAACACGTTCATAAACAGCAAATGAATTTACTTTCAGAAATCATTAAACGAAAATACATTTTTGCACTATGGCTTACATTGTGATACAAATATGTATAAACATAAAGTCCCGGCTGTATCTTAACATATTGGATAATTTGATTTTTTTGTTTTATTATAATAAAATGTATTATTTGCATCTTGCTCTGTTTCACATTAGGGCAAACAAAAAATAATACGAAACAACATAACTTTATTTTGATCGGTTTATTGTCGTGTTATAAGTGAGAAGCTTTTATCCGAGACAATTTTTATTTTTGTATTTCCTTTATACGATATATGTTCATCTCAATATCAACCACCATAGATTTGATAATCGAATTGACATCCTGTTACTTAGCGGTAAGAAGAAACAACTGGTTTGGAATTGAATCAAGCTCGGTGGTTGATAGGATTCTCTTCATTTGAGGATTTTTAAAGTATAATTTTATGACAGCGCATACATGAACAGTTTAATGTCAAATGCAAATGAATTGATTATAAAATATAAACCAAACAAGCGGCCTAGATAGGAGCTCTATGTCTTTTAAATCGTGGATAAACCAAATGGGTTCCGAATGCTCGAATTGTGATCGCAATCTAATCATCATTTTGTTAAAAATATTTGTTTTGTCTTTATTTCATAATTTATAAATTTTAAAAATAGCCAGGAATTGTTAATCTTGCTCTTGCATTCTACAAAGGAAGAAATGCTTGACGCATAATAATCCAACAGGGAGTCAATTCGCGTTCCATGAAATAATCAAAATGAAAAGTTTTTTTTTCAAATGGAGTGGAATTTAAAATTACGTGCAAATAATTCAAACTACATACTAGATTGCAAATGAAAAAAACTTTTCTTTTTTTCATGGAACGCGAATTGATCCCCAGGACTCGTCTAGTGAAAAAATTCTCACATCATAATGCATAACATGATAATCTGGACGCGGCAGTTTCTACAGTATTCACTGTTTAATGGCATAATGGAGTTTCTGTAGGGGTAGTAAATTTTGCAGGTTTGATAAGAAATCCAGACAAAATCACCACAGTTCTTTATATGCCGTATGATGGCGCAAGTTTTACTGAATCGTGCCGTAGAGAATAACAGAAAATCTAACTGGCATTCTGCTAAAGCCGTGTGCACTTGGAATGATTTTTTTTTGTTTAATGTACGATTCAAAAATATAGTTTGATCTACAAATTAATTAATGCTAATAAACAACTGGAAGCAATTAGAAAAGCCAATTTTTGAGCAAGTATCAAATTCAGTGTTATTCTAGCCGCTTTTTAGCATACATTTTTGATAGATGGAATCACTTTCCCACCTTTTTAAGGGGTAGAATTTATTTTTCACTTAATAAAATTTGTTTTTATTCTCCCAGATTTCTAGAAATAAATCAGTCTGACGCGAGTTAGGATAGTTGAGTGTAACAAAGTTTCTGTAGCTAAATGCGACGACACATTTGTGAATTAAAAAGTAAAAGTTGCAATTGTACCTTGCCATATACAAACAAGAGGCTATACAGTTTTGTGTAAATTTCCATTTCAGAGGTATATATACAAACTGCTAAAATAGGTATACAGCTCAAAAATAAAAATTTAATTCCATTTTGTTAATAAGTCTAAAATTATTATTACGATTGTTGAATCCATGTTTGAAGAAAATCAAATTGACACATTTTCCAATTCTAATACAACCACCTGCGACGTTGCATTTTACATTTTTCAACCAAAATATCATACAAAAAATTCAACAATATTCTATTTTGTACTCGTATTTAACTTTGTTGTTAAGAAAAAAGTATAAAAGAAAAGGAACAACTTCCTCATATAAACGCAGATTTTCTTATTGTTCAACAAAAAAAAAATAAAAATAAAATAAAAGTAAAAATAGATACACAACTCTACTACATGGTTACAAATTTTTTCAATTTAAGTTTTCTTTTCAAAATAAGGCTAACAAAAATCTTTGAAAAAGATAAAATTAGAAACAAAAATAATACGTATAATAACAACAGCAATAGTAAAAAATGTTGTGATTTGGGTGGGAAAACAAGGAGTGTGGGCCATTCTATCTTTTTAAAAACTGTATGAAAAAACTTTAAAATACAAAACAAAAAAAAAAAATTGTGAGAAATGATAAAAAGTGCAATAATATTCATTTTACTTTTACAATATAACTTGAAACATTAAAGTTGTGTGTTTAATTTATAATTTTACACAAACATTACTTATATATTAACAATCTGAAAATATAATCAATAAAAAAAAGTTCCGCATTGAAGGCAATAAGGCAACAGATAATTTATGAGGGGACAGTGGATATTCCCAATTTCCGGTAATGTTTCCGTCATAGCTTTGCTGAATAAATTGTACTGCATCATGTACTACGTACATTCGTCGTTTTGTTATTCTTATATTAAAAAATCTGTATTTTAATCTCAAAATTTAATTTTCACCCATTTTCTTGTTCTACCGAGAAAGAAAATCCTTGTTTGATAGTAATATGGAATTGTTGTAGGTGACCACGCTCAATGTTCAAGATTCATGGTTTTATTTTACATTTTCATTTTGTTTTGTTATTTACTTCATGTATAAATTTTTTTGTTTTTGTACCAAGTTTTGTTTAAGGATATTTTCGATTTGTGAATCGTCTGTTTTTTACGATGTCGGCTTCTCATCAAACTTTATTCATGTTTTTTTATTGCTAATTTTTTATGATTGTTTATGCGAATGTTAATTTATACTTTTCAATTATTGATATATTTTCTATTTTTGTGTTTTCTATTTATTTGGGTTTCTTGTTGTTATTTTCTGGAAATACAAAGAGGCATAACATTTTATTTTTATTGTTTTTCTTTTAAAAAAATGATGAACTACACGTAAATTTAATTTCCAACCATGAAAATTATATACCAAAAGTATAAAAAAACACAAATCAACTGTTTCGTGGAATAAACTTCATTTATGTTATGAGAAACTATTAAAATTGGGCAAACCAATAATCAAAATGGAAGCAGCTTACAATTATAATTTGGTATCAAAAAATATGTTCGAACTGGTTTGGTTTTCAAAACTTGGCATGTTATAACAAATTAATGGCCATCATGATCCATAAATCCACAATACAAAATTATTGATTTTAAAAATATAAAACAAATTTCAAATCAAATCGGCATAAGAAAAAAATAATGATTGACATAATTTTTAAATCAGTCTGCAAGGCACGGTGGTTATGATGATGAGTCCGTTATTACAACCCTTCAATATTAAATTCTATCAAATTCGCCAGGAATCCAGGCCGTGGAATCTTGTTCCAAGAACAAACGTACTAAGTAAAAAGTTTACTTTTCTGATCCGTGTTTCATGAGAATGATAAAAAATACGTCACAATATTTTCATACAAGAAAGTTTTTTTTCTATGATTAGTCATGAAATGAATAATATTTTTTTTAAAATAGCAGCATATTAAATATCGCAGATTTTCATGAGTTCACTTTAACGAATTCAAAAAATATTAAACAGAAATACATGGAGTTTAAGAGAAGTGTAATTTTTTATTTTGATAATCATTAAACTGAAATTCATGAAGAATGCATATACAAAATCAAAATTGTCTACCCTGGATTTTATATTCTTTAAAACACCAATTGAAGAAGTTTTGTAGATACGAGGGGAACTATTAAATATATGAGCAATTCTCCCGAAATTTACATCTTGAGGATATTTTTTCTGTGGTGTATCTTTGCTAAAACAAGTACAAAAGACAATAAAACAGTTCAATGAAGAAAAAAAAGTCTGTTTCGAAAAATAAATCGAATTACCTATTTGTTTATAATTTGGAATGGTTCTAATAACTAGTGATGCATAGGCCCTTGTAGTGGAAACTAAAAAGTGTCTAATAAGTAAAATCACTTAATAAAAATTTCAGCATTTTCTGATTTTTCTAGTGCTAATTTTAAAAATCTCTATCATGCGCACACAGATATTTTTTCTAGATTTATCAATCAACCGAGAAATTCAAACCGGAAGCTTATAAGAATTTTCTTGTTCAGTGGTGAATGCTGGCTGACAATGGGTGCTTTCAACTAGGCCAATATGTTTATTTTAATATTCGGTATCATAAACGTTTTATGAAGGTAAAAATAACGTTTAACTTAACTGTGTTGTCATATTTTTCGAGATGTAACAAATCCGTTCAGATATATTTATTTACTCAACATGTTGCTAACGATTGGTGGATCTGAAAGTGCCTAATGTTGCAAAACGATATTGATGCACCAATAAATTTTAAACATTTCAGATTTTTTTTCGCATTGAACTCGGTATATACTGACTGTATTATACCGGGTTCAATGCGAAAACAATTCAGAAATGTTTAAAATTATTATTTGTGCATCACCGAAAATGATCATACATACTGAGTTTTGTTAAATTATTTAATTTTATAAATTAATAAATCCAAAAATTCGAAATAGAAATTCGTTTAAAATAAAAAAAAAACAAATCAAGAATTGTTTTCAACGAAAATGATGTTTTTTAAATCATTTTTATAAAGTATGTTTCATAATTATTTTAATATCGAGCTGGTCCTCCTTTATTTTTTATAACCTCTTTCTGTCTTCTAGGCATTGATTCTACTTACTTCTTGGTAACTTCCGGTGACATTTTATCCCATTCTTATTATTGTTTTTTGGTGGTAGTCTAAGAAAATGTTGAAATCACTTTCATCAGTAAAAACTACCGTCTCCCAAAAGTTGAAGTGTGTTGTTTTTAATTTTTCTGCTAATTCAATTCTTTTCTTGGAATTAACATTCGAAATTAATGGCTTCTTGAGTGACACACGGCCATGATATCCATGTTTCCACAAAACCCTTCTAATATTTTGATGGTGGGTAGCTTTATTAAGTATCTTATCCACGTCTGAAACTAGTTCTGGAGCGCTGGTTTTTGGATTTTCTCTCACCAAACCCAAAATCTTTCGCTCGTCCCGATTGGAAAATGTTGCTTTTCGCCCTGTTCGCTGCACGTTTTCAACCGATTGTGTGACGTTGAATCTGGACGTTATTTGGGCCACTGTAGAAGGACTTCGGCCAACTAATTTTCCAATTTCGCGCACATATTTTCCAGTAAGTTTCATATTAATTATTATTTGGCGTTCTTCGTTGGTAGTTCCCTTTCGATATTAAAATAATTATGAAACATAATTTATGTAAATGATTTAAAAAAAATCAAGGATCATACTATAAGTGTATGATCATTTTCGTTGCAAAATATTTTTGATTTTTTTTTAATCATAAACTGTAAATGAATTTTTATTTTGTATTTTTGGAATTGTTAATTTGTAAAATTATTTAATTTAATAAAAAAAAACTACAAAATAAATTCTATAATCCTTATTGTTACTAACTGTATGTCAATCATTAATTAGGTATCTTGCAACCAGAAGATCGTTTAGAGGTCCAGCTCTATTTGGGTATTCTAATATTATGTGAATTCGAAATCTGAACAAACGTCATAAAATAAAAAACGAAAACGAATCACTAAGAAACGAATGAATATTGCCCTTACCGGATTGCACCGTTTTCAACCATGATTTGTCCATTCATGAACGGATTTCTCTTCGTTGATAATTTTATTGACGAATCCAAAGAATAATTGCAATTCTAAATAATAAATTAATATCGAATGCAAGTTAATTGGTGTAAAATTTTTTTTGCTAGGTTGAGATTCAAACTTAGTTTGAATTATATTAGTTAATATAATTTTTATTAAAAGTATGAAGAATAACTAAAAAAAATTATTGTATGAATAAAATATACAAACAATAAAATAAATAAAATTTCCCTGCTGATAACTTTACAGTGTACATTTTTATTTTCGCGTGTTAAATGTTTATTATTAGTCTTGATGAAAAGTGATTTCCTTTAAGTAAAAAATTTAATAGTTTCTTGTGACTTTATCAGAAATATCTCCTTCATGTCTTAGATAATTGAATGACCAGTTCTTATCTCCTAGCGCACGTTAAGATTCGCAGGAGGAGGTATTCTGGCATCTTGGGGTTGGTTTCCATTTTCTTCCTTTTCAGCAGATCCTTATTTTTGTTCCCATCCGGCCCGAAGAAGGTAGTTTTAGGGATACATGTAACAAAAGTCTCATTCCTGGTCATTAAGCAATTCCCATTTAAAAATTATCAACGTAAATGCTCAGTAAATGTATGGTGTTGTATTTTTGGTGTTGAATTACTAGGACCGATCATACTTCCAGATAGATAAGATGGTCTAAATATTTAATTTTTTTTAAAAACCAATTTGAAGTACTTTTGTAAGAAGTCTCATTGCTAAATTTGCAATGTATGTGGTCTATGCATGATGGCGATCCACCACATTTTGCACGAAGTGTACGATCGCACTTAAATACTTTGTTTCCAAAGCAGTCGATTGGCCCCGGAGGACCAATACAGTGGCCGCCAAGATCACCGTATCTAAATCCATTAGATTTTTACCTCTGGGACCATTTTAAAAACTAAAGTTTATTCCTAATATACAGTACGTGCAACAAGAGCGTGTACGGCAAAAACCTAAGTATAAATAAAACTATGATTTTTTTTTTGTTTTTATTATGAAAGCTTGTTTTATTTTCTAGGGCGCTATCAACTAAAATATAGTAAAGTCACCATTACTGTTAATAATTACCTGGCTCCTTTTGTCCATACTATCAACTAATTTTTCTGCATACGGTGTACTCTGCGGAGTTATTTTACTCCACTCTTCTAACAATACCTTTTTTTAAGTCCGCTACATTATTAATCACATGTTTTCTGATTACGCTTTCAAATTTAGACCATAAGTTTTCAATAATATTGATGTCCGGTGACTGGGGTTTTCATGGCATGAGGAGTATTCCAAATGAGCTAACTTTGAACAGTTTGAGATTTGTGTTTCGGATCATTGTCCTGGTAGAACCGAAAATGATTGTTAATATTTAACTTTTCAGCACTTTCCTCCAAATTTCTTTTTAGTATGACTAAATATACATTTTTGTTCAAATTGCCTTACATAAAGTGTAAATTTCCAACTCCGGAAGACACCATACAAGCCCATAACATAACATGACCTCCACCGTGTTTAACAGTGCTTCGTAAATTTTTAGCTGCTAGCCCGTATTAGTTTTATACATGGTTTCTTCCGTCTGGTCCAAAAAGGTTAAATATGCTTTCATCAGAAAATAAAACAGTGTTTCAGAATGTTTCATCTTTGTTTTTATGGTCTTGGGCAAACTTAATTCTAGCCTTACGATTAACTTCAATGATGTATGGCTTTTTCCCCATTGTTTTACCATGAACAATTGGTTCTCTTAATATTCTGCGTATTGTTTCTGGATGATATTTTTTATGTAAATATTTTTCAGCTACATCGGCCTACTTTGGAGCCCTTAATTTGGGGTTTTATTTTATTTTTCGGGCACTCCATCGACAATCTTTTTCGGAAAATATTTGATTGTACGCTTTTCTAGGCTCATTTTCAACACGGTGTTGATAATTGAAGCGTCCAATATTATGCTGAACAGTAGAAGAACTTGTTTTCACCATTTCTGCAATTTTTATTTGAGTTCTGCCATATCTAAAGTGTTTAATAACTAATTCACGCGTTTCAATAGGGTGTACTACGAAATCCCGGTTTTGAAGATCCCGGTTTTCTTATCTTCTAGTTCTAGTCTTACTTTTAAACAAAATATTTTTTTTTAATTGGGCCGGCCGGACTAATAATATTTCAACATAAAAATAAGATATTTTGCCAAAAATTTACTAGAAAAAATCAAGTCTGCAACATTTTGAAATGCAATTATTAGAGGCTTCGATAACTCTCACGGGCACGCGGGAGGTTGCTGCACCCCCGAGGGGCTTTAGATTTGAACTTCGGGAGACGTAGGAGCCGGGATCATCAAACACGTCGCGCTGCGTGCCGCACGTAGGAGCGTATTATATTGAATCTATTTACACCTACTAAAAAGAACAATAATTGCAAGATTTTGAATTTGCATCATTTTAGAAATCCATTTCCATCGCACGCTTTATCGAAAAAACATTTTAGAATCCCATTTCCATCGATGTATAAGAAGCTGGCTCGAAATTTCCATCCCGAAAAGGTTTTTTTTTCAGAAAGTGTGTGTCTTTGCTAAATCACATAAAAATAATTCCATCCCGAAAATGTTATTGTTAAATTAAAGAAAAAAATAAACAGCCCGAGAAAATTATAAAATTATATTACTGTTTGCAGTAAAAAACATAAACAATCTATTAAAAAATTAAATAAATTTTAATGATCATCTAGAAAATCACTATTCATCAATCACTTTCTATATTAACTGAAAGCAAATATGTTCATTACCAAATTTCCTTGTGGCAAACACAGAGATGACCCCTTACCTTGGCGTATAGAGGTGTGGGCCAATGTGTATAGAACTTATGTTCAGGCGGCCATTCGAAAATAACGAGGATTGACGGTGAATGCTGATTATCACGAAAACCACTTTTTATACATTCTTCACTTGCAAATATGCTCAATACCAAATTTCCTTGTGGCAAACACAGAGATGACCCCTTACCTTGGCATATGGAAATAGGTGGGCCAATGTGTATAGAACTTATATTCAGGCGGCCGTTCGAAAATAACGAGGATTGATAGTGAATATTGATTATCACGAAAACCACTTTTATACATTCTTCACTTGCAAATATGCTCAATACCAAATTTCCTTGTGGCAAACACAGAGATGACCCCTTACCTTGGCATATGGAAATAGGTGGGCCAATGTGTATAGAACTTATATTCAGGCGGCCGTTCGAAAATAACGAGGATTGATAGTGAATATTGATTATCACGAAAACCACTTTTATACATTCTTCAGTTGAAAGTATGCTCAATACCAAATTTTGTGTGGCAAACACAGAGATGACCCCTTACCTTGGCATATAGAGATAGATGGGACAATGTGTATAGAACTTATATTCAGCCGCCCGTTCGAAAATAACGAGGATTCACGGTGAATACTGATTATCATGAAAACCACTTTTTATACATTCTTCAGTTGAAAGTATACTTCGGTTTACCTGAAGAATGTATAAAAAATAGTTTTCGTGATAATCAATATTCACCATCAATCCTCGTTATTTTCGAACGGGCGCCTGAATATAAGTTCTATACATATTAACCCACCTATCTCTATATGCCAAGGTAAGGGGTCATCTCTGTGTTTGCCACAAAGAAATTTGGTATTGAGCATATTTTCAAGTGAAGAACATATAAAAAGCGGTTTTCGTAATAATCAATATTCACCGTCAATCCTCGTTATTTTCGAACGGGCGCCTGAATATAAGTTCTATACACATTGGCCCACCTATCTCCATATGCCAAGGTAAGGGGTCATCTCTGTGTTTGCTACAACAAAATTTGGCAATGAGCATACTTTCAACTGAAGAATGTATAAAAAATGGTTTTCGTGATAATCAATATTCACCATCAATCCTCGTTATTTTCGAACGGCCGCCTGAATATAAGTTCTATACACATTGGCCCACCTATCTACATATGCCAAGGTAAGGGGTCATCTCTGTGTTTGCCACAAGGAAATTTGGCACTGAACATATTTTCTTTCAGTTAATATAGAAAGTGATGGATGAATAGTGATTTTCTAGATGATCATTAAAATTTATTTAATTTTTTAATAGATTGTTCGTGTTTTTTACTGCAAACAGTAATATAATTTTATAATTTTCCCGCGCTGTTTATTTTTTTCTTTAATTTAACAATAAAATTTTCGGGATGGAGTTATTTTTATGTGATTTAGCAAAGACATACACTTTCTGAAAAAAAACCTTTTCGGGATGGAAATTTCGGGTCAACTTCTTATACATTTTCCATCGCACGTATCGAATTTCAACAAAATCTGTTAAGAAATGGACAAATTCCATCCCTATTAGCCATTTTCTAGAACTTTATAGTAAATTCAGATTTGAATTTTGTCAAAAAACCATTTAAGAGTCCCATTTTCCCACATGTCAAATTTTAAAAATTCAAAACCGGATTTCCTAAAAATCGGGATTTTTTTTATACAAAACCGGGATTTTGTGGCGACCCATTATCTCAATTATTACAAAATTTCACTTATTTGTGTATATTGACACACTATATTAACTATAATCGCACAAAAGGTTGTTTAAACTGATAATCAAAATTGTTTTACATTGAAAATTTTGATTTGTGTCATCATTTTAGATGGACATGTTTTTACGTTGAAATTTTGTTTTTTGTTACTATTTCGTTATAAATTGAAATTTTTTATTTATTTTGTTTTATGAAATTAACAATTAATACTGGAGCTTATAATAAATGTAAATTAAAAATAGAAATTTATTTTTGTTTTTTTTGGATATTTACTTTAAAAAGAATAAAAATTGCTTGCATCATTTTGGCTGTGACCCACTGTAAATAAGAGAGTATGTTTTGAAACAGAATAATAAAAATATGAAGTATATTGGGAATCGTTTGATTCGAATATCTTAGAAATTAGTGAATTCTGAGTTGTGGCACTGATTATTAGGCAAGATTAGTTAAATTTTTCTAATTGCATAAGTTCGAATAAATATGTATCGTGAAATTGAATATTCAATAAAATGCGGTACAAATTTTAGCGTTTATCCATCATCCCATAAATATTTTTATACATCATTTATTGTTCAACTTGTATAAATAATTGTTGTACAGAAGCAGAAATATGGCCGTGAAGCCCCTAAGTCTAAAATATACTTAGAAATGTTTATTTAATCGTTTTATAAATATGGTTCTGATATTTATAGTGTTCTGCATTATATTTGCAATGTTTAATTTTAATGTGGAATATGCTAGTGTTGTTATTTTATCTATTTTTAATAGACGCAAAGACTCCATTGCATTACGGTCGCTTATGCCATGTATATTTGTCTTCGACTTCGAGCAATTACAAATATTTTATGGTCTATGTTTTCAATATAAATGTAAAGACAATCATTTAGGAATCTTAAATATAATTATTTTATATTTATTTCTTAGCTAGTACGGGTATATACAATGTGTCGTGTACTGTGCTTTCTTTTTAAAATGAAGAATATGTTAGGAAACGAATTAAAATTTTAAATCGATAGAAGTAAAGTTAAATAAATATATGTACATAAAAAAAATTTATTATTTACTTTTTGTGATGTACAGCCTAAATTTTTTCATTTACTACCAGCAATTAAAATGATTGTAAATATGAATAAAAAAAATAGCGGTTAACATTTAAAATATGAATTTTAATATTAATAGAAAAATCTATATAAATTTTCGTATCCCCATTTTGTGTACGTGCTCCTAGAAATATTAGTTTGAATATTCCATTTTCCATGTTAAAGAGGCTATGTGGTTAAAAATATTCCAAACGAAAAGTTTATTACAACATAATCAAATTTAATAAAAATTGCTTTTAAATTGTAAAATTAAAATGATGTAATATGTATAATAGAAACGAGCGTGTTTCTCGCAACGATTCTTATTGTCATAAGTTTCGTATAGATGGATGTATTATGTAATTGTGTATACATATTATGTTCTTTTTACTTATGCAGATAAATCGAGAAATAAAAATTTCTAGTATTTTATTTTTTACACTCTTCATACAGCGGAAATGCTTTGCATGTTAGGAGTTTGGTACTTTAAGGAGTAAAACTGTAATAACTAAATGTTTTATTTTATTTTTATTATACATTTTTTTTATAAATTTTATTGTATTATAAATTTTTTTTAAATAAATTTTTATTATAATTTTATCCGAATTTGTGCGAAAAATAATAAAGGTCACGAAAGCAACGTTTCAACAACAATTTCCTAGGTTTTCTACTTTTTAGTAGTTCTTTGCGTAAATCATACAAAATAAAAGTTTTTCCAGTGTTGTGTTCCACGCAACAACCAAGTTCTATTATATTTAAGGTTTTTTACAAGAAGACTTTTCTAAAACGGTATTGCTTAAATGTCAAAACATTATGGGAACTCATACATCGTGAATTAACATTTGATGATAAAAAGGACGGTCCCTTCATCCTCATATAAAAGGTTGATTACGGTATATGGTTAATTAATTATAGAAATTTCTATGGTGCCACTCGCAAAGCCATTGTATCTGGAGCACCCAATTTTCTGTGATAAAACTTATCGCGCTATTTTTGCTTATAATTAATTTATTTAATTCCAAACTGATATTTTTTATTCAAGTTTTTAGTAAAAAATTGATATAAAAATACAGGGTGGCGCACGAATCGTGCTACAAAAACAAAACGTAATAACTATTTTTCTGTGTGACTAATCTGTTTTTTATTTTTTTTATTTTGCAGATTATTATTTAAATTTACTAAAATGGATGCTTGGAATACCGAAACGAGGATTTGGATAGTGCAGCGCTACCATGCTTTGCAGTCCATCATTTCCGTCCAGAGGGAATTTAGGCGGGAGTTTGGCGGCACTCCCCCGAGTAGATGGACCATTATGAGGTTGGTACGCATGTTTGCTGAATCTGGAAGCATCGCACGTAGACCGTACAATCGAGATCCCTATGTTCGGGTCGAAGCCACAATCGCAGCTGTAGCATCATCAATTCAGGCAAATCCAAGTGTTTCGACTCGAGAGTTATCGGCGCAAATTGGAGTTAGCAGACGGTCATTACAACGGATAATTCATGATGACTTAAACTTGTTTCCGTACAAAATCCAAATTACAAGCAAATTAAAACCTCTGGATTTGCCTATTCGCCTGGAATTTTGCCGGAAAATTATTGAAATGGCCGAAGAAGACAACAACTTCATAAATTGCTTGTTTATGTCTGATGAGGCCCATTTTGATCTAAACGGCAATGTAAACAAGCAAAATTGCCGTATATGGAGTGAAACTAATCCAGAAATACTCCATGAGACGGAACTGCACCCAGAACGAGTGACAGTGTGGTGCGCAGTTTCATCAAGATGCATTGTCGGGCCATACTTCTTTGAAGTAAACGGTGAAACAGTAACTGTAAATGGGGACCGTTATTTAAACATGTTGAAAGATTTTTTTTACCCAGAACTGCGGCGAAGACGTATCCCTTTTAACAGCATTTGGTTCCAGCAAGATGGAGCAACTGCACATATAGCCAGACCGGTTATGGAGGAGCTCCAACGAAAATTTCCAAATAAATTAATATCCAGAAACTCCACTTTCCGCTGGCCCCCAAGGTCACCTGACCTCACTGCACCAGATTTTTTTTTATGGGGTTATGTCAAACAAGAGGTGTTTAAAACGAAACCAAGGAATTTGACTGAATTGAAGCAGTCCATTACAACAATAATTGAGGCGATCCCGACTTCAACCCTTCAGTGCGCAATGAATAATTTTCTGATCAGGTGTCGCACATGCGTGAATGAGCATGGAGGTCATTTACGGTCTATCATTTTCAAAACTAATTAGTTAAATAAAAATAAAATTGAATTATCTATACAATAAAAAAAAATAAAGCCGATTAGTCACACAGAAAAAAAGTTATTACGTTTTGTTTTTGTAGCACGATTCGTGCGCCACCCTGTATTTTGCTCTACCTATTTATCGAACGCCGCTATCGGGAGCCGCTTTCCTTTTTAATGGGAAATTTAAAAAGGCCTTTGTTTTGTACAATTCTTAAACCATATCAAACTTATTCTTACAATAAAAATTGAAAACGCAGCAAGCTTAATTCTTGTTATAACATGCTGTCAAAATAAATGTTAATTATGGTATCAGGGATGATACTGTCGATATTATAGTCTTTTTCGATACTTTGACTGTATGAAAAGTACTCAATACTTTCGAGCAATTTTTAGTACTTTGAGAAAATTCAAAAAATATCATTCGTAATTGGGTTATGAGACAAATTTTGTAGAAGAAAAAATAACAACAGGTTACATCTAAAAACCTGGGTGTTCAACAGCTCTACTTCAAAGTTTTGATGATTAAAGCTACTAATATAGAATAATGGTCTGCAAGAAGTGTAATTTTTTTTAAAGGCCCCTGCAAAATGCCATTAAACATTGGTACAACATTCAAATTTGGTTGAACTTAATTTAAAAATATGTAGTTCTAAAAAATTTGATAAAAACATAATACTCTCAAACTAGTTGGTAGTACTAAGGTGGTTTTGTTACTCCCCTAAACTTTATAAGTTGAATTAGGGCTCACCTTTATGCACTGAATTTATAACTATTTACTAATTTTATTTAATAATACACCCATACCTCGCTATACGGCCGCTCTTTATACGGCATTTCGCTATAACGTCCCTCTTCAATTAAGGCGCGTTTTCGATTTACGGCCTAAAATGTTTCGCTATAACGGCAAAAAAAACTTTTTTTGTCGATGAACTCATTCAGTTGCAAGCAAAACCGGCATTTGATGAAGAAACAGAGCCTATTGTATCCAAACAGCTAACATCAAAAAATTTGTCGAATGATTTTTCCTATTTCGAACAAGGAATAAACATCCTCCTTGAAAACGATCCTGACGTCGAACGTAGCAATAAAGTTTCTCGAGGAATTAACTCAGCCATTAGCTGTTCTAAATTACTGAAGAACGAAATAGACAAGAAGGCAAGACAAACAACGTTGAACAATTTTTTTTAAGCCATCCTTACCAGCGAAAAAACCGGACAAGTGGTGCAGTGGTTAAAGCTTCGGTACTTGGACCGGGAGGTACTGGGTTCGAATCCCATCAGAGGCAGGATGCAAATCGAATTTTCATCATCGATTACAATCGGCGATGTTAATAAACACAAGTTAGACCCTCTAATGGAGTGCAGAATTCAGCGCCGACCCATCGTCCATGTCAATGTACAGGTTGACATGGAGCTTGCAATGTGCAGGTGGTATACTGTAATTGTAGGTGAATGGGTTAATGATGTGGCGTGAATGCGTGGTATCACAACGGGCCAAAAATGGCCTAAGTGTCAACCACTGAAACCTGAAACCTACCAGCGAAAAATGATGACGACAGTGATCTGCAGGTTACCATTTCTTCATCGTCTTCAGATTAAAGCCATTTTAAAAAAAAATTATGTACATATTTTATGTAACATGAAGTTGCTTCATTTTTGTTTATAGATTGCATATTGTTGGTTTGTGGAGTCTGTTATTATTTTATGTACAAATGTATGTACTTGTTATGTATGTATTTATGATTTAAATGAAACAAAAAGATAAAATACATTTTAAATGATAAACCATGTTACATATTTAACAAATTTGGAACCGATCCCATTGAATTTGTATGAATTTGTATTACAATAATTGATTCCTTATACGGCTTTTCGCTTTGCGGCCAAGTTTCGTGGAACGTATCTAGGCCGTAAAGCGAGGTATGGGTGTATTTATTTTATTTATATTATTTTATGATTTAAAATAATTATTGGTTACAATATTTTATAAAAAAATTCACTTCTGCTTTTCATTAAACTTTCCCAATTTCTTTCCCAATTAAACTTTGTTTTCAAAAAAATAACACTAGCTCAGTATTCCAGAAAAAAACATTTTAAATAGAAATTACATATAAAATCTTACACCAATTCCCTATTCCCAGGAAGTTGCCAAAATAGTGCCACTGGACGTGCGAATTTTAATTATTATTTGTTTTTTCACAACGTTTTATACCCACCAACAAAAGAAAGAATCATGGCTAACTTTTTATTTTCGGTTTTGCATTATTCATGACACAATAATCTTGGACACAAAATGGAAGTCGACTAAGGCAAATCAAAGTCGGTTTTTATTTAAAAATGATTTATTGAAATTGACTTTTATAAATTAAGCTAACCGCCACACTATCCTACCTCCAGTGAATCGATAATAAACGATACTTTTTATTTGAAACGGACTGGCTTAGTTATAATGCGGCCAGTCCTTGACCTAACCTGCTTATTAACGTCTGGAGCAAATGTTACCCTTTTACTATGCGAATTATTAGAAACTTTAATAAAATGCAAATCCGTTAATGGAATTTTCGAAACCTCATTTGACGTTTGTAGTTTTTGATGGTTTGAGGTTTCGATGAAACAAAGTTTGAGTCGATTAATGAAAATATTTGACTCAACACCTTTAATTAATAATGTGTAATATTTTTCATTTCGTTTGACAACTGTAAAAGGTCCTTGGTATGGAGGTTGCAGAGCACGTCGATGTGAATCTGTTCTTACCAATACTGCTTTACAATCAGTTAAATCTTTGAACACAAATATTCGCTCTTTTGCATGATGCGTAGCTTTGGATGGTCGAATGCTATCAAAATATTTTCGTAATTGGCAAACGAATTCAGATTGATTGACATGTTCACTCGTGATAATGAAATCAGCAGGTCAATTTTGTCAAAGAGTGCAGACTCAAACTGTGCACCTCTGTCCGTAACTATTTTTAAAGGAACACCAAATCTACTGATCTAATTTTTTAATAAATGAATATAATTGCTGATGCAATAGTCTCAGTGCGAATATTTGATGTATGAATCGCTGCAGTCCAACGCGTATATTGATCAATCATGATCAAACAATAAATTCTATCTTCCGAAGGTGTTAGGACCAATAAGATCAATATGAAATTCTTCAAAATGAACGTTTGTTGTCCCATATGATCCGATCTTACTCGTTACATGTTTGGTCACTTTGCACTTCTGACACTCTATGCAATATTTTGCCCAATTACGTATTTCGCTCAACATTGATGGAAAAATGAATTTTTTGGTGAGGGGTTGCGCAGTGTATCTGGACTTAAAACGCAAAATAAACCCTAAAATGACAGCTGAGTAACGTATGCTGAATATGCAATTTAATCAGAGGGTCATGTTACCAAAAAATACAATAGTCACCAAACCAACGATCTCAAACACACAAAAAACTTGGAGACATTTGCCAGCAGTTTTGCACAGCCAGGTGTCTCTTACGCAAATATCCTAAAAGGTAACAAACCGAAACCCAAAGTTCATTCTAATGAGAAGGACCTAAACATTCACACCATGGTAAATAAATTAACCGAGACCATCCAAAGTTTCATGATGATGATGATGGAAAGACAAATGAGCATGATAATGCAAAACATGAATACGCTTATGCAAATCATAGTCATAAACCAAAAATGACAATTTTAAAAATATCTATTTGGAATGCGAACTGACTCTCGCAACATAAAGCTGAGGTACAAACCTTTCTTATCGAACAAAATATAGACATCATGTTAATATCTTAAACACACTTCACAAAACAAAATTTTTTTAATATTACCGGCTATTCCGTTTATGACACCAAACATCCGGATGGAAAAGCACACGGCGGCACTGCAGCCTTAATAACAAGAAGAATAAAGCACTACGAGCTCCAGAAATATGCTAAAGATCACATCCAGGCTACAACTGTCAGTTTGGAAGAAGGGTATGGGAAATTTTTAATATCGGCTGTGTACTGTCCACCGAAACACGCAATTAAAAAACAGCAATTTATCGATTACTTTAACCAGTTGGGAATCAAATTTCTAGCAGGGGGTGGTTACAACGCCAAACATGTGCAATGGGGTTCGGAGTTGACGTCAGGAGGAAAGCAACTCTACGAAGCAATAAACGAGAAAAACCTTGATTATTTATCATCTGGACATCCCACATATTGGCCCACAGATAGAAAGGAAATTCCTGATTTAATAGATTTCTGTGTAATACGATGAATAGCATGCACCAATGCTCAAGTCGTTGACTGTTATGATTTATCACCAGATCACTCACCAATAATAGTAACACTAAGTACCCAAGCATTAAAAACTGAACCACCCCAACGTTTAACAAACAAGCTAACGAAATGTGTTCTCTATAGAACCATAGTAGATGTAAATTGTCATATTGATGTTCCACTTCGCACACCAGACGACATTGATGCAGCGATAGAAAACTTAAGTCAAATAATGGAAATGGCTGCAAAAAAGCTACTCCGGAGAACAAAAATTCCGATAAAAATATAAGGCTTTCAAGTAACATTCAAAAGTTATTGGCAGAGAAGCGGACAATTCGGCGGCTATGGCAGCTTCACCAATCTCCTTTGCATAAATGGAAATTAAATAGAGCTATTAAAGCTTTGAGAGAAGCAATACGGGAAGAACAAAATTTAGGAATACAGAATTACCTAAGTGAGCTTACAGCAACAGAAACAATAGATTACTCACTGTGGAAGGCAGCAAGAAATTTAAAACGGCCAAAGGTATCGAACCCACTGATAAGGAAGCCAGATGGTCACTGGGCCAGAAGTGACTTAGAAAAGGCTATCGCTTTCTCTAACCATCTACAAAAAGTGTTCACCCCAAACGAACAAAATATTGATTGCGTACTACCACAGCTTACGAGGGACGGGTCGAACCCAAATCCAGTAAAATTTAAATGGAAATGCATCAAAAAAGTTATCAAAAACAGTATAAATCCTAAGAAAGCGCCAGGTCATGATCTAATGACTGGAAAAATGATCAAAGAATTACCTACCAGATAGATGCATAAAATATATAACATATATTTTTAACGCGATTATGAGATGTGGATACTTTCCCCAAAAATGGAAAATATCTCAAATTATCAAGATTCCTAAGCCAGGTAAAGACGAAACCCAAGTCTGGTCGTACAGACCAATAAGTCTATTTCCGATAATTTCAAAGATTTTTGAAAAGATGCTACTACAAGAACTAATACCTATATTATCTGAAGGTCGCATTATACCAGATCACCAATTTGGATTTAGAGAGCAACACGGCACAATAGAACAGGTCCACAGAATTGTAAATAAAATTAAGCTTGCCTAGAAGAAAAGAAATATTGCTCGGCAGTTTTCTTGGATATGGTTTTCTTGGATTTCTTGGATTTTCTTGGATATGAAGGATTAAATTACAAAATTAAAACTCTTTTGCCTAAACACTTTCATGCAATTCTTGAAAACTATTGTACTTAGCCCAAAGGATGTTCCAGGTGAAACAAAATACGGCCACTACTGATCTAACCGAGATAAAGGCAGGAGTAGGTTTAGGTTTCAGTGGTTGACACTTAGGCCATTTTTGGCCTATTGTGATACCACGCATTCACGCCACATCATTAACCCATTCACCTATTCACGCAATTACAGTATACCACCTGCACATTGCAAGCTCCATGTCAACCTGTATATTGACATGGACGATGGGTCGGCGTTGAATTCTGCACTCCATCAGAGGGTCTTAGTTGTGTTTATTAACATCACCGATTGTAATCGATGATGAAAATTTGAAAGGCAGAAGTACCGCAAGGTAGTGTATTGGGACCTGTGCTATACTTGTTATTCACAGCTGACCTACCAATAACTGAAAAAAATCGTCACTTCAACTTTTGCTGATGACATAGCTATATTATTTTCACACAAAAATCCTCAAACAGCATCGAGAGAATTACAAGAACATCTTATTAAATCAAGGTTAAAAACTTGGCGGATAAGGACGAATGAATGTAAATCAACACATGTAACATTCACACTAAATAAACGTACATGTCCAGCAGTAAAATTAAACAATATCACAATTCCTCAACAAACAAACGTCAAATATCTCGGTCTTCATCTCGATAGAAGATTGACATGGAAAAAGCACATTGAAACAAAACGCAATCAATTAAAAATAAAATTTTCTAAAATGTACTGAATGATCGGAAGAAAATCGAAACTCTCTCTAGACTGCAAGGTTCTACTATACAAAGCGATCCTAATCCCCATATGGACATAAGGTATCCAACTATGGGGCTCAACTAGTGCATCAAATATAGATATCGTACAAAGAACGCAAGCAAAGATACTTCGTAGCATTACAAATGCCCCATGGTATATTCAAAACAGCAACATCCATAGAGACCTAGGAATCAAAACTGTTAAAGAGACAATCAAATCATGCAGTCTAAAATACCAACTAAAACTGGAATCACACCCTAACGAATTAGCTAGAGAACTACTAAGGCAACCGAAATATGGACGGCTTCACAGAACAGATCCTCTAGATTTAATTAACTGAGAAATATAATCTAATAATTTCGTGCATGTTGAAATGAAATTAAGTAATTAATAATAATTTAATAATAATAATGCATAATGATATTAAGTATTAACATAGGTTACTTAAGGCTTAATTTAAAAAAATGTAGTGTTTAAGAATTTCACACTTCTTGTTAGTTTCGTATAAAGAAAGATTCAAGAATAAAGCCTTTGGCAATAGTTACAAAAAAAAATAATTGTTTTTTGGATATTTACTTTAAAAAGAATAAAAATTGCTTGCATCATTTTGGCTGTGACTGTGACCCACTGTAGTTATTTCTAGCAAATTAGGTAAAATTCCATATAAAAAATTACTCAATTCGCGAATGAAATTAACATTTTAAGATATTGGAAATTATTCTAAGAAAATTTGTAGAATTTTAAAGAATTATGAAAATTAAAATCCGATGGAGGATGTTGGAGTAGAAAACAATTTATTTTACTAATCAGAATGTATTTTTATTTAATTTTGAAAAACACCATTTTTACAAACAATTTCGAGTGATATTTTCAAATCGTTCTACCGAAAAATTAAAAATTTTGGATTGTGTCACTTTTGCGTTTCTCAATTTGAGTTTTAAAACTAACAAGTGTTTGTGTCACAAATTGGAAAACTTAAGCCCGAGCACATAAGGTTATTTTCGATTTGGCCGCTCTATTTTTCATATAAATTTTTAGGGTAACTAACACCCTGATTCTAAAGCACAGTCAGTGACTGAAAAATAGTCTTAGGTAAGACTTTTTGTCTTTATTTTGAGTTTAGTTTTAGTTATGAGACTTCTCGTATTCTGCGCGTAGTTTGTGACCAATAAGACGACGAAATATGTACGTCTTACGTAAGAATATTTGTTAAGACCAACGCCAACTAAGACTATGCGTCGAATACGAAAAGAGTCATTAGTCTCTCCGCGCGCGGTTGGGAGGGTTAATAGGTCGTTGGGATAATTATTATTATTATTAAGACTAAACTCAAAATAAAGTCAAAACGTCTTACCTAACTACATTTCTCAGTCACGAGAATCGGGGTGTAAATTTTACATTTTTCAAGACCGGAACTAAACGCCCACGGCTTTAGTCGACAAAACTCAATAACAGACAAAAGATATAAAACAGCAATTTGATTAAAAAAATTTAAGAATGTTCAAGCAATTCGGCCGTTGAAGCTTAGACACGAACTTTTATCTAGTTGTCGATATGGAATCTGAGCTTGCACAACTCGAATATTAAAGAATTTAATTGTAATCGACTTTAGCTCGTGTGTTCACAAGTGTATATTCAAGGCGGACACTATTTCATTTATTCTGTGTACATCTCACTCACGCTGACCTGGTTTAAAATACGACCGAAAGACTGATAAAACTGGAGTGGTTAAATGTTTAACACCCCTGAGAAATTTTGTGAATTAAACACACAAAAATAGTGGATTCTGGATCTACTCTTTTCAAGTAACCGCCACCAACAAAATAATCGAAATATTTTATTTGTTCGAGAGGGATTGTTCCGATATCGTTTAGCGACTTCTCGAAGGAATCAAATATGTTCTTCAACACTAGAAGAGATAATTTGAAATTTGTCCAAATAAACAAACACTCTATCCTGCAGATGAAGGGGTATACATTTGTACATAAGAGGGAATAGATGCTAAGACGCGTAATATATTTCGAATTGCATGTCACGAAATTGGTACAATGTTGTACTGTGAAAGCCGTATATTGCCTGAAGCTTACGTCAAGGGAAACACTAGGAATAAATATATTCTAATTTAATCTTTCCAATAAACCGACGAAGAGTGGCAGTCTTATATTGCCATTACCTTTTTTGTTCAGAGTATCAGGAGAGAGACAACTAATTCTTCCTTCTTCAATGGCCACTCAACGATATCTCTCTCTCTCTCTAGCATTTACATCCCATGAAGAGATTTTGCCGCCCGCACTATGGTCCTCCATCCGTCTCGGTCCATCGCTTTCGTCCTCCAATTTCGAAATCCTAATGCGAGTAGGTCTTGTTCGACGTCGTCACGCCAGCGCAGTCGGGGTCTTCCTCTGCGACGTACACCGGCTGGGTGTTGATGGAACACTTTGTAAATCATTCGTTGTTGTGGAGACCTTGCAACGTGGCCGAGCCATCTAACTCGGTTAGATTTGATGAAGCCGATGATATCGCTACCTCCGAGAAGTTGCTTTATTTCGTGGTTCATGCGAATCCGATATTCATTGTTCGCAACTTTAACAGGACCAAAAATTGAACGGATTACCTTCCTTTCGAAGGTAGATAATAATATACAGTCGTTAGAGGTCATGGTCCAGCTCTCGCTTCCGAAAGTCAGCACAGGTCTTATTAGTGCTTTATAAAGTGCGAGCCTGCACGACTGCGAAAGATGTTTAGATCGCAATAATTTTGATTGGGCGTAGAAAACTCGTTGTCCGGCAGCGATTCAGGCTTTTATTTCTGCCTGCATATCATTCAAGGAGGTTATAAGTGACCCGAGGTATTTAAAGTTTTGGACGCTATCAAAGTTATGGTCGCCAATTTCGAGATTTGTCATGGAGATGTTCCTGGGTGTTGTTAAAAATTTCGTTTTGGTACTGTTCACCTCCAAACCAAGTCTACTTGCGCAGCGATTGAGCGGGATGAAACTGTCCTTGCTGTCGCTAGGTCTTCGGCCAAGAAGCGCGATATCATCTGCATATCCAAGAATTTGGCCTGATTTATTGAATATACAGCGCGAAGTTTCAATGTTGCTTTTCCTCACTACGTACTCAAGCGCCAAATTGAACAGCACAGGCACGAGTGCATCTCCCTATCGAACACCAGATGTTATTTGAAAGGAGTCTGATACAGTTCCTTCAATTACAATTCTACATACAGATCCAGATGTTGTTAATTTACACAGAGAAACAAGTTTCTCTGGAATACCTATAGGCATATGAGCGCGGCCCATAGCTTGTCGCGGTTTATACTGTCATATGCCTGCCGGAAGTCTATATATAGTTGATAAATGGTTATGTTGTACTCCCAACATTTTTCCAAGATCATCCTCATGGTAAAACATTGGTCAGTGGTCGATCCGTTGGTACGAAAGCCACATTGATAGTCGCCAATGATGTTTTCGGCGATTTAAATATACAGCATATAAACCCAAACCAATGCCTAGACCGAAACCTATGGAGATAGATGGTAGTCTCCGTTCTCGGCAAATAAATTATATGAATCGACCCCAAAATCTACAAAATAATCAGTGGATAAAAAAAGACCGTACGTTGGTCAACCCAATCCGTCACAACAAATTCATAGGCCACACAAGCTCCAGAGTTTATTATAACGAGCAGTTTTATGATGAATCGAATTTTTATCAAGAACGAGAACCTTCTTTACGAAGATGAGGGCGAAATGCAACAACTAGATGTTATTCATTTTTTAGCTTAAAGAGCTCTTCATTACCATATTTAGAACACGTAGGGAAGAGCGGCAAAAAATTTCCTAATAGATACTGGGTCAAACAAAAATTATATCCAACCATGATATATAAAATACCCCCAGAAAAATATTAAATCCTTCATTGCAAACTCAGTAGCGAGTAGTGTCAAGGTTACACATTATGCCTTTATAGATCTTTTTGGCCCAGGGGGGAAGCTAAAATTCTTCATTCTACGCAGCCTCAAATCATTCGATGGTATTATTGGGAACGATAGCCTGAAAGAGCTTGGAGCCACAATACACACCAACGAAGGATTTATGATAATTAATCCAAATTTAAAAATTCCGCTTAAGCAACATTTATCTGACTCCATTGATAATATAAATTTCAGAGTTACTCACCTCAATTTTGAACAAAGGCAAAAATTAAACAAAATCATAAATAATTGTCCAAACCTTTTCTCCGACCCGCAGACGAAAAGTTAACCTTCGTCACATCTGTCAAAGGAGAAATTCGTACTAATAATCCAAATCCAGTCTACTCTCGACCATATCCATATCCCATGTGTCTTAAGGAAGAGGTGGAAAAACAAATTCGACAATTACTCATGGATGGCATCACCAGGCCTTCCAAATCTCGAAAATCAGAAAAAAATATCGACTTGTCATTATCGTAAGCTTAATTTCGAGACCACAGCTGATCGATATCCAAATGAAATCAAAATTTTTACAATCATTGATCTCAAAAGTGGTTTTCACCAGATTCCATTAAAAGAATCGTATATTGAAAAGACCGCTTTCCCCTTAATCACAGACAATATGAATTCACGAGACTCCCGTTCGGACTCAAGAACGCTCCGTCTATATTTCAACGCACTATCGACGACATATTGAGAGCACATATAGGAAAGCGTTGCTTTGTTTATATAGATGATATTATTATATTCGGAAAGAATGAAAAAGAGCATTTTGAAAATTTAGAATTAATTTTCAGAACATTGGAAATTTCTAATTTGAAAATTCAGTTAGTCAAGTGTGAATTTTGGAAGGACGAAGTGGAATTCTTGGGATTTACTATTCCAAAGAAGGTATTAAGACCAATAAAAAGAAAATAAGAGCGATAACCGACTTTCAGATTCATTAGGGATTATGCAAAATTAGCGAAACCCTTGATTTCTCTCTTAAGAGGGGAGGATGGACATATGTCCAAAACCATCTCAAAGACAAAAGCTGTGGAATTAGATAGTACAGCAATAATGGCATTCGAAAAGATCAAAAACTCACTTACTTCCAACGAAGTTCTTCTCAAATTTTCGAACTTCAAGAAAGAATTCGAATTAACCACCGATGCATCAAATTTCGCACTTGGTGCAGTATTGGCTCAAGATGGCAGGCCAATCACATTTCTCCCAAGAACTCTTGACAAAACGGAAGAGAATTCTGGGCGTTAACTTTCCTGTACGGATCAAGAAAAGTCAAGATATTTACTGACCATCAACCCCTTACTTATGCACTTAGCAATAAGAACAATAACTCAAAGATAAAAAGGTGGAAAGCCATCCTCGAAGAATATAATTATGAATTAAAGTACAAACCGGGGAAAATGAATGTCGTAGCGGATGCTTTGTCTAGAACTTCTATAAATTCGCTATCCACACAGCATAGTGATGACAGCTCGTCACACAATCTGATTCCCACAGTTGATGCTCCGTTAAACGTTTCTAGGAACCAAGTTATTAAATATGAGGAAAGTTCATACCAAATAGTAAATCCATTTGATAATTACGCAAGACACATAATGACTCAACCTCATTTCAACGACACGGACATCATAAACATCTTCAAGCGGTACTTAAATCCCAATACAGTAAACCGATTAAAAACGACAGAACCGATAATGGGAAAGGTCCAGGAATTATTTCCGATGCATTTTCGAAACTACAAAATACGATTTACGCAAAGGATAGTACAAGACCTAACGGACGAAAATGAACAAGAGGAAAAGGTTTTATCAGTTCATCAACGCGCCCATCGGAATGCCGAGGAAAATAAAAACCATATTAAGTATAGAGAATTATTATTTCCCCAAGATGAATAGAAAGATTAGATTCCTAGTTAAGAGATGTTCTATATGGAAAGAAAATAAATATGATAGACATCCCAATAAACAGATATTAAATCCTACGTCCCATTCCTAATTATCCAGGGCACACTTTGCATATTGATATGAGTCATTCCATTATATTTCGGGGAATTTTTCGCAATATTCAAAAATTGTCTCTTAGATTTTAATTTTTTGTATTTTTTCGGATTCCTTATGTAATATTGGAATGCAAGTGTTTTTTGTTTTTTATTTTGACATTCGAAATTCCCGTTATTCGATATGTCAGTTTTGACGTCGTTCGCACTTTTAATATTGTGTCTATATATAAAATGTTGTATTTTTCGTTCTGTAAAAGATATTGTTTTCGTTTTTACTACGTTAGAAAGGTGAATATTTATGGTTAACAAATAAATTAAAAAAAATTTCAAAGTGCCGTATTTTCGATGTTATGGCAAGATATATGTGCGCACGGCTCTTTACCGCTAGAGGGCGCAGCTACCAAAATCTTAATACTACTTATACAGGGTTTGAAAGGTAGAGGTTCGGCCTTTTAAACAAGTTATAAATCGTATTTGCACTGTATCTAGTTTGGCTGCAACATGACTTTAAAGTTGAAAAATAACAAAATTGTCATTTTTTTCGTTGTGAATGTGAATCAAATTTAGAGAAAAGGGCGATATATATGCTATTCCTAGAAATAACTTTGATCACAATTAAGTAGAGCTTCAAATGAATCTTAAAGCAAAACTTTATGTTACATAATTTGAGCACCAGAGGATTTCAAATTTAAAATTTTTAAGTTTTAAACTTGAAAATCCAATATTTTAAATGAGATTTTGAGAGGATGATTGATAATAAGGGAGTTTTATCGGCGTTTTATAGTAAAATAACCTTGGTCTAATTATAACAGCGAGTGAGCTGTTATATCTGGGAAAGCCAACAGATAGTGTTTGTTAGAAAGTTTATTGTACCGGGTGAGTCATGGCTAAGGTAACCTAAAACAGAACGCCCTTATCATCAAAATTACACTAGCCTGACGTAATTTATTAGCCCTATGTGTTAAGTTTGTTGTTTATTATGTTTGTTATATTATGTGAGTCACTTTATTTTACTCTCACAGGTATGTATCTTATTGTTTTATATATCTCTAGTATAATGTAGTTTAGGTAGTTTCCGTGATTTAAGGTTTCTACTCGAATAAACATTTTTTGTATTGAAGTATATGGTTCCTCTTCCAATGTTTGCTATTGTCAAATATAAGCGAATCTGACGGCAATAAAAGATGTCACATTTAAAACATTTACAGTTCTCAATATAAATAGATAAATAAATGTTTACTTTACTTAGTTAATACTTAACAGTAAACGACGTAATAGTGCTCTTGCAAATTTTTAAATATTTCTCGTAAAGTAAAAGATGGTAAATCCACAGTGTTGTAATCCATTTGAATTGGAAAATCATAAAAATATAAAACAACAATCTAGAGCCGTTAGCGAAGCATTAGCTGAAAAACCCAAAAAGTATTTAAACCGCGATTTATCCAGACAGAGAATTTGTGGAAAATGCAGCATAAAATTATACAAATTAAACGATGTATCAATTATAACAAACCCAGCTTCCGAATTTGTAAGTCAACTTCCATCATCATCTGAATCTTCTGCTTCAAATCAATCGGAGCCGATATCACTGCCACCAACGGAAATGTTCCGAGAAGGTTATATCGAAGAGTTCTCTGAAATATGTATACGATTGGGTGGATCACCAGCAAAAAAACACAGGCTCATTGACCCAGGTTATAACAATAAACAACTAGAAAAAGTAGTAAAACTCACTTGTGAAAATGTGCTACGCATACCGGTTCCAAAAATATCACCAATTGATGTGCCAGATGACGAACATGAGCTCATGAACAATTTTATGGAAGCATACAAGCAGCAAGGGACATCATACGCAAATCAAATGTTCCTCCTAACTTAACCAGAGAATTGGTCAGTGGCTAAAATTATGGATACATTTAATGCTTCGAAATATATGGCAGAAATGTCGAAAAATCTCATCAAAGATCATGGACATGGTAGCTTACCAGGACCTAGGAAAACTAGATCTGGAGTCTCTCTTGAAACAATTACCTTAATAGAGGAATTCTACAGAAGTATGGACATCAGTCGTCAGTTTCCTGGAACCCACGGCTTTGTTAGTGTTCCTGATCGTGATGGAGGTCGCATTAAAAAACAGAAAATGCTAGTTTTATGCAACTTATCCGAGGCATACCAATATTTTTTGGATTAAAATCCAAATCAAAATATTGGATTTTGTAAATTTGCCGAGCTTCGCCCAAAAGAATGCATATTAGCTGGAAAACCAGGAACACATTATATTTGTGTGTGCATAATTCATCAGAATAATAATTTATTATGTCCGGTTATATCAAAAATTTTAAATTGTGATCCTGCCATTATGAATGAAAAACAGTTATTAAAGAACATATCCCGTGAAAATTTGAAGTGGGATTGTTGTGAAGGTAAGATTACTAGTTATATTATGCAATTCGAAAATATTTAAAATTGGTCTAAATCTACGTTACTTTTATCTTTGTTTACAGGTAAATGTAGAGAATGTAACAGTCTCGTCTATAAGTTAATAGAACAACTAAAAGATGCTGCAAAATCTGGAGTAATAGATGAAGTGACATACAATAATTGGATTTCCGTTCAAAATATATACAAACTGATAAAGATCACGTCTTCAGTTGACGAAATTGCCGATATTTTATCAGAATCTTCAAAATTCGGCCTAGCAGCACTTCGCAAACATGACTACATAACCAAAGAACAGTCAAGATATCTAAAGTCAGTAAAAAGTAATTTACAAGAAGGAGAATATGTAGTGATTTTGGATTTTTCGGAAAATTTTAAATTTGTCACTCAGAATGAAGTACAAGCAGCACATTATTTTACACCGCAAGCAACATTATTTCCGATCGTAGCCTACTATAAATCAGCAACAGGTTCAATAAGCATACTCTCCTACGCAGTAATTTCAGAAGAAGATACGCATGATACTGTAGCAGTGTACACTTTTCAAACGAAATTTATAAAATTTTTACAAGCAAATGGGGCTGAATATCCAAATCCGACGAAATTATATTACTTTTCTGATGGAGCTGTATCCCAATTCAAAAATAAGAAAAATTTTGTAAACATCAACTATCACAAGGCGGATTTTGGCGTTGACTGCGAATGGAATTTCTTTGCTCCTAGCCATGGAAAGGGACCATCAGATGGTATAGGAGGCACCATTAAGAGAACCGCTAGATTAGCATCATTGAGAACTGTTGACGACAGTCTTTTCAATAATCCAGAAGAATTTTTTAAATGGTGTAAATTTAAAAGTAACATCAAGTCCGTGCAATTTGACTATGTATCTAAATTAGAATACACATCAACTAAGAAGTTACTAAATAACAGATTTTGTAATATTAACACAGTTAAAAATACTAGACAAATTTTTCAGGTAACACCAAATGATGATTTAAACTTTATTAATACTAAAATGTTTTCCAATTCAATAGTTGTAAATAAAAGTTGTTTATGAGGAAAAATTGTTTCTTAATTTGTGCTTGTTGACTTATTTCAAGTATTGTATTATTGTGTTATAAAATCATAACATTAGTCCAGGACCGAGAAATTCTCTTTTCTTCTAACTTTAAACAAACTTATAATGTGTTATAACTGAACAAAAAAATAACGTTTTAAATTTTAAAATCCTCTGTGCTCAAATTATGTAACATAGAGTTTTGCTTTTAGACTCATTTCATGCTCTACTTAATTGTGATCAAAGTTATTTCTAGGAATAGCATATATGTCGAACTTTTCTCTAAATTTGATTCACATTCACAACGAAAAAAATGACAATTTTGTTATTGTTCAACTTTAAAGTCATGTTGCAGCCAAACTAGATGCAGCGCAAATACGATTTATAACTTGTTTAAAAGGCTGAACCTCTACCTTTCAAACCCTGTATAAGTAGTATTAAGATTTTGGTAGCTGCGCCCTCTAGCGGTAAAAAGCTGTGCGCACATATATCTTGCCGTAACTTCGAAAATAACGGTACTTTGAATTTTTTTTTAATTTATTTGTTAACCATAAATACATATTCACCTTTCTAACGTAGTAAAAACGAAAACAATATCTTTTACAGAACGAAAAATACAACATTTTATATATAGACACAATATTAAAAGTGCGAACGACGTCAAAACTGACATATCGAATAACGGGAATTTCGAATGTCAAAATAAAAAATAAAAATACACGTGCCTTCTTTTTTTATCAGACCAACAATAAAAAAGAACAAAAATTAAAATTTAAGAAGGTCATTTTGGGCGGTTCCCCGAAATATAATGGAATGACCCATATATATTCCAAACATCTATTGACAAGTTTAGTAAAGTCGCTGTTTGTAAACCACTAAAGTCTAAGGCGATCGAAGATATTAAGCAGCCTCTTAGAGACATCCTATTTTTCTTTAGTGTTCCGGAAATCTTTGCAATCGGCAACTCTTAGTTCAGCTACCATAACATCAATGATGGAAGAAGCATTGAAAATCAGAGTATTTAACGTCCCATCATATAAAAGCGAGGTGAATAAACGGGCAAGTTGAAAGATTTCACTCGACTCTCGCTGAAATAATGGGATGTCTCAAAGCTGACAGGGTTGAACGATCATTCGAAGAATTGTTTTATAGATCCGTTAACGAATATAACCATTCGATACATTCAACCACAAAAAAAAAGCCGAAGTATTTTATGGTAGAACTCCTAATATCAGCCCTGAGGAGTTCGAGCAAGCTCGCGCGTTTTTTTTATCCAGAACTACGCCGAAAGAGAATCACTTTCAACTCTGTATGCTTTCAACAACATGGTACAACTCCTCACGTAGCCCGGCCAGTTATGACAGAATTGCAGAATAAATTCCCCAATAAGCTGATTTCAAGAAACTCCACATTCCGTTGGCCCCCCAGGTCTCCTGACTTTAGTGCGCCTGATTTTTCTTGTGGGGTTATTGCAAACAGGAAATTTACAAAACAAAACCAATAAATTTGAATGTTTTAAAGAATCCATTCGAACGATAATTGAGGCAATTCCCGCTGCAACTCTTCAGGCAGTAATGAATAATTTTTTGCTGAGATGTCTCATATGCGTCAACGTGCGTGGTAGCCATTTAATTTCCATTATTTTGAATAACCAATTAAATATTTTATGGAGAAATGCCGATAACTATGGCTTATGGATATATAAGACAATGCACTAAGACAACCCGGGACCCCCGAATTACATAGCAAGCACTCTACTTACTATGCTATCGAGGACGACAAAATACATAATAAAAATGAATTATCTTTCAAATGAATCAAGAAAAAATAAATTAGGTACATGAATTAATCAAAAAGTTATTTGTTTCTTAATGTAGCAATATTCATCAGCCACCCTGTATGTATTCTTAATATTGGAATTGAATATTCCAATATGAAAAGAAAACCCATGATTTTCCAAACTTGAAAAAAAAATAATATTCTAAATATTGGTGGTAATATACGGCCAGGCCAACAAATTAACATTTGTTCAAAAATTACAAATTCAGAAATTGTTGGGCATTGGTGCCAGCGACAAATGTTAATAATAACATTTCTTCCAAGACTAAAAGATGTGGTCCTATCCTATTAAAGCACAAATCGATTAAAATTTGAGTTGGGCAAATCAAGCAATGAAATTTTAGAGCACTTACACAACATTTGAGATATAGCAATCAAACAATTATTCTTCAAATAACGTGAACATTCTCGAAAAATATCGGTAATATTTAAAATTTATTTGTCTAATTATTGTTGTTTTGGTTTTATTTGCATAATCAATTTAAATTTATTTGTACTTGTAGAAAAGTTACTGAGGTAGCTGTTTTTCTATCAAACCTCTTTTTTGATTTTCCTATACAGATCTAGGTATATAAAAAAAATGTTCTTATTTATTTACATTGCTCAAGGAGAAATTAAATATTTTTTACCAATACTTAATTGAGTTACCGATCAATAAAAATAAAAATTGTTTTCAAGCCTCAACCAGCGACCACCTAAAAGCTTTAAAGTTTAAAAAGCTTACTTTATGGTTTTTATGTAGCAGAAATTTTTCAAACGTATATTTTTCGTATTATTTACCATTTGCGGTATTGCGTCACCAACAATTCAGCGAATATAATTTGGGAGTAATCGTTTACTAATGAAGTGTAGTCACAGTAATCAACTGCCTTTTGAATTACGATATAATTCTGATAAAAAGCAAATCGTTTATATAGGTAATTTTTTAAAATCAGGATAACCGACTTATGTTACTGACTTACATAAATGAGTAAAGTTATTAGATTATGACAATATTTTTTATTATTACCTGAAACGGTAAATTATTTGTAGAGAGGTAACTGTAAATTATTGTTTTGATCAATTATTTATTAAGTATTATGATCAGGATATGTTTATTGCTTGGTTTTGTTAAAGTCCCGTTACTTAAATAAAACGGTTAATAACAAAATAATAAACATGTGGTTTTTAAAGATAAAATTAAAGATTAGGGAAATCTCAGACTACACTGTTGTCTAATAAATAAATAAACAAAAAAAATAATAAATTAATTTTTCTACATACCTGTTGCAATGAAGGCATTGTTGGTTATGTATTAGTGTTTTTCCTCTTTTTATCACTTTTCGATTATTATACTTTAAAGGCGTGAAAACCACGTTGTCTCGTTAAAAAATTCTTTTTCTATTTTAATCACTCGCCGGATTATTTTTCCGGCTCTATATTTTTTCGTATACAACAATAGAATATTTTTTTTTTATATTTATTTATTTATATATAAAATTGCAACTGTTATCCTTTATATTTTATTTTTAATTAAAAAGTATATTATATACACTTTTTTTTTCTATAAAAGGACGTAAAATTTAATTTAAACGAGAAACTTTGCAATGATTTTTTTTATATGTATTATAAAAGAAAATCTTATTGTTTTGATTTGACAATAATGATAATGCGAACTGTATTATCTAAAAACAATCATAGCAATTATTTTGATCCCTTCTTGTACGCACTTTTAATTATTTATACTTTTTTATGAACAGCTAGGTATTTACTATTATAATATTATTATATTGGGGGCAACATATAAACAATTTATTACTTCATAAATACAATTCATTATATATTATTAAAAATTAATTAGAAAACTTTATTTGGTTAGATATAGGTATCTAAATTATTATTATTACTTTATAATCCAAGTTACACTGAGCTTTTTAACTATATTAAGCCTTACCAATATAAAAAAAAAATTGGTACTGTAGATAAATAATTTTAGAAATAATTTTTTCCAACCAAACTAGAGCGCAGAGTGTATGCAACTGATTTGAAATTATGGAGAAATTTATAGAGAAAATAAAAATTATTTTCGCTACAAAAAATATTTGAAATTAACCGTCAACTCGCATACATACATAAAATAGCGCTACCGGCCGAATAAGAATATAATAACAAAAAATGTATATAAGAATTGTTTGGATGTGTATATGAAAAAAAGAACTTTTTTATGCATGTGTATTTTTATACATATAACTTTTTTTTAAAGTCACTTTCGCTCTCACGTTGCTATAAAATTCATGCGCGAAAAAACGTTTTTTAAAAGTTTCCACTTTTTACCATAATATTCTCATTTCCTAGAGAAAATAAAATTTCGCGAAAGGAAAATTTTTTTGTGTCTCATCATAGTCCTTATAATATGCGCATGTATGTGCTTATCACGGGCTTTTCGTATTAATCATATGTTTATTTATAAATCGTGATTTAATTTTTTTATGGCATATCAATTTTCGACATTATGGCGGAACAATAAAAAGCTCGGACTTTAAATTTTTGCATTTTTTTTATTAATTTAAATTTTACATATCCATACTCATATCATTATTTGTATCGCACAATTCCGAATTCTGCGAAAGGTTCGAATCATAATCATCGAAATTCAATTTGACACAATTTAATTTCATCCGTTTGTCGGTTGTATCTAATGCATCATTTATATCATTTACATCTCCCGAAGGCTCATCGACCGGCTGATCCATAAGCAGACTATCTTCCTCCATTAAATCTTCGATTACATATTTTTGTAATGTGGTGGCAAAAATGTCATCTCGTTTTAACGATAAACTCTTATGCAGTGAATCAACAGCCTCTTCTAATTTTCCCATTAGGGCGAGTACAAATCCTATTGCCTTGTAAGTCGATGCCGATTGTGGTTTAAGGATGAGGGCACGTTGATGGAAAAATAACGCTTCCTCATATTTCCGATTTTTACGACAACAGTGACCTAAATTATTTAGCAACGGTTCCCATCGGGCCGATATTGGTTCAAGATTTTCCCGGGCTAAATGTTTAACCATTTCCAGCGTCATACGAAACACTTCCTCGGCACTTTCATAACTGTAAACAAGAAATAGTTTAATAAAATAAATAAAACTGTAATATATTATGTAGTCCCCACTATTCATATTCAAATTTGATGACTCCCAATTCATGCAGTACGAAAACATCGAGCGGTGCAATAGCCATTGCCTGGTAAAAGAATTTTTCGGCTAATTCAACATTTTTCGTTAGACCGCATTCCACTCCAATATATAACAGTGGTAAATGGCATCCCCTCATTAATTGGGTTGCTTTAAAATACGCAGCCATTGCTTGATCGTGCTCATTTTCCCGTGCAAACGAATGACCATACGCTAACCATGCTGGTCCAAACAATCGATCCAATGATGTAGCCTTCATTAAATATCGTCGTGCCGGATCACTTTTACCAATTATATCGTAATAACATCCAACCGCGTACCATGATATCGCCTGGTCCGGATAATCATCAACTAATTTATGGGCAACATAAAATAATTCTGCAATACAAATATTTATTAGTATTCCGCTTTTATTTTGATTAATTAAACACAATTTACTATTAAATTCTTTCATTTCGACAAGGCATCCGATTTGAATTGTCAAACATTTTGAATGATATGGATCACGTTTTAAAATATCATTTACGATTTTAAGACATTTATTATATTCACAGTTGTAAAAATATTTTTCAGCTTTGGCTGCTAGCATATCGATACTATTTTGTAGCCGGTCACAGCTGATCTTAAGCGAAATACAATTTTCGGAATCTTGTTTCATCGGTTTAAACGGAGTATTCATACTTTTATTCATTTCATTTAATTTTGTTAGGCTGGTATGAATTGAGTAGGTTGGTGTATTTCGAAGATCATTCAATATCCTGTAAAAAGTAAGAAGTATACATAAATTTCAATGTTAAAATTATGTAACGGTTTTAATACATACTTATTTGCTGGCGACATAATAATTTGCATCGTGGGTGTAAATAATCTTGAACTCAAATTGAAATTTTCGGGTTTAGTTGGTTTTGGAGCTTTTTTCTCTTGGTTCAGTTTGTCGGAAAATTGCCGCATCGATTGTAATGCTCCGAAATTACCAATCGGAGTTTGTTCCGCATTTCGCTGTGGATACACCGAATTATAATATTTTTTTAATTTATTTTCGTATAAAGTTTGAATTATTTTGGCATTGGCAGGTGAACACTGCTGTTTGACTGGCAAATGTTGTAACAATTCACACTCTTCCCAGGCCATTAACATTTCGTGCTGAACCAAGGCGTCGAGTGCTTCGGAACAATAAACCGATTTGTGCAGGGCTTGCACATAAAAATCTGTTGCCATTGTTCGATTATCCATGGATTCGTATACCTTTCCCTTTATATAATATATAGACGCAACAATTTCACTTTTACTCGCTTTTTCAAACCCGTACTGTTCTCCAAAACTTTCCTCGGTCTTTGAATTAATCGCGGTGTTTGCTAAATCTTCCGCATCTATAGAGTTGAGTACGTCCAGCGCTTGTTGATACTCTTTCGCCTCGAATAAACTTTCGATTACCAAATAGTGACACATTAAATGTGTCTTTTCTAAGCCCTTCGATTTAATTATGTGGGCCGCACGGTGATATTCCTTCAACAAAAACATACATTGGGCCAACCAATAAATATCTTTTGGATCATCATTACTAAATTGCATAACCTTCTCGGCCCAAAATAATGCCGTTTCATATCGTCTCTGCAATGAAGAATACAGCATAATTTATAAAAATATTGAAACAAATTTCCACGCCATTCGAAAATTCTTACCAAATCAATAAACGTACGTATCAATTTTCTGTAGTGATCTACATCAATTAATTCTTCTTCCGCATTTAATGTTTTCATATCTTTTTCATTCGATGGTACACTATTTGACATTATTTATTTTTAAATATTTATTTTGTAATTTACGCTATTTTATCGCATCAAATCGTACATAAACAAAAATCGCCAGGTGTAATTGTCAATTGACAGCTGACAGTTGTTGTTTACATGGCCGCCAACTTAAAGAAGTAAAACTTATGATTTGTAGGATTCTTGTACATTAGTGAAACAGTTTCGTTTTATAGAGGATATAAATTTTATAGTTTGAGGTTTGTTTACGTGTAACTCAACAGTCGGTAGGATTGTAAATTAAATTTTTAAAAGAATTAAACCAATTCGGAAAATTTTCAGACAAAGAGGTAACAAAGTTTGAAAGGGACATCGGTTTGCACTTGTATCTCTAATTTGGAACTGTGTTGAAAAAACTTGGGATAACTTATCCAAGTTTTGATTTATGCATCAGCAATGATGAGCGCCCTGTTTGACCTAAGTATGTCGACCTCCATCTGTATTTAGCCTTACTTGTTTATACGGATCTCTGCACACGTATACCCAAGTTTCTCTAGACGGCAAGGTAGAAGCCGGAGTCTTCTGTGAGAAGCTTTTGCCAAAACTAACAAGACCCTGCCTTTTTGAGGAACATGCGGTTCTACAGATGAATGACTTTGTAGAAATAGCATTGATGAAAAGGAGGAAGATACCTTAAATAACTTCCTATGCTCGTGTCCGGCACTATCATACAGAAGGCATAGGTATTTGGGCGTGCACAGTATAGCCAGCCTTTCAGATCTCGCGGCCTGTAGAGTGCGAGATATTTTGCACTATGTACGTAGCTCCGAATGGTTTTGAACAGGGGTAAAGGGGAAATAGAATCCTGTTGTATCACAACGGGCCATTACTTTGATATGCTCGGTAAAGTTGTTTGTCTTGACCTGCGCAACAACTTTGCATGAAGAAAGCAAATCCTAATGTTTCAAGAGCTATCAAAGTGAAAATGAGTATATTTTGACAAATTTTTAACTCAGAGCCAAAACATGCCAAAAGCGATATCTCAAAAATGGGAACTAACTTTGAAATGGGACTAGCACCATTGAATTAAGCGTACTCGAATTAGGTTTACTCCCTGGGTGACCAGCTTGTCATATATTTCAACTAGCAAAGTGTTATTTTAGAATCCTATTTCCCTCCAACATACACAATCCCATCATATTCAGTTAAGAATTGATGGATATCCGTACCAGGTTGTCATATTCCAGAATCTCTTATAAAATCATTTGAGAATCCTATTTCAATCCAGCATACCCAATCCCACCATAATCAGTTAAGAATTGGTCGAGTTCTGTTCAAGAGGGACCAGTTCCAGAAGTTATTCAAAAAATCATCTAAAAATTCCATTTCCATCATACCTACCTAATCTCATTATAATCTGTTAAGAATTGATTGAGTTCCATCCCAGGCGCCCGTATTTTAAAATTTCTTCTAAAAACCATTTAAGAATCCCATTTCCATGATAATCGACTAAGAATTGGTCGAATTCCGTTCTAGGTCGCCTAATCCAGAACTTCTTCCAAAAATCATTTAAGAATCTCATTTCCATCCAGTATACCCAGTCCCATCATAATTGGTTAAGAATTGGTCGAGTTCTGTTCCATGGAACCTAATTCCAGAACTTTTTCATTTAGGAATCCTATTTTCATCCAGCATACCCAATCTCATTCTAATCTGTTAAGAATTGATCGAGTTCCGTCCCAGGTGGTCATTTTCCACAACTGCTTCCAAAAATCATTTAAGAATCTCATTTCCATACAGCATAACAAATCCCCTTTATAATCGGTTAAGAGTTGATTGAGTTCCGTTCCAGGTAGCCCAATTCCAGAACTTCTTCCATAAGTCATTTCAAAATCCCATTTCCATCCAGCATATCCATCATAGTTGGTTAATAATTGATCGAGTTCCGCTCCAGGTGGCTTAATTCCACAAATTATTTCAAAAATCATTTAAGAATTCCATTACCATTCAACATACCCAAGCCCATCATATTCGATTAATAATTGATTAATATCCATCCAAGGTTGTTATATTCCAGAATTTCTTCCAAAAATCATTTAAGAATCCCATTTCTATCCTACATGCCCAATCCCATTTTCATAATCGGCTAAGAATCGATAGATTTCCGTCCCAGGTGGCTATATTTCAGAATTTCTTCCAAAAATCATATAAGAATCCCATTTCCGGCCAGCATACCGAATCCCATCATAATCGGCTAAGAAATGGTCAAGTTCCGTTTCAGGTGGCCATTTTTCAGAACTTCTTCCAAAAAACTATTAAGAATCCCATTTCCATGCAATCCCATAATAATCGGCTAAGAATTAGTTGACTTCCGTTCCGGGTGGCTATTTTCGAAAACTTCTTCTAAAATCATTTAGGAATCCCACTTCAATCCAGCATATCGAATCCCATCAAGCTCGGCTAAGAATTGTTGAGTTCCGTTCGATAAGGTCAGTTTGTAAACTGGAAATTCCTTTCAAAAAACAATTAAGAATCCCATTTCTATCCAGCATACCCAATCCCATTAAAATCGCTTAAGAATTGAATGAGTTTCGTTCCAGGTGGAATTTTCCTAGGGAAATCGCAAAGGGAAATCCCCTCGGGAAATCCCCATAGGGGATTTCCTTTGGGAAATTCCCTAGGAAATTCTCTAGCGAAATTCCCCTAGTGGGTTTCCCTAGGGAAACCCCTTAGGGAAATCGCCTAGGAGAGTTCCCTTGAGATATTCCCTAGGGGAAATCCCTAGGGGAATTCAAATTTTAAATGATAATTGGGGTTTCTCTAGGGGATTACTCTAGGGGATTTCCTTAGGGGATTTCCCTAGGGGATTCGACCCTTGGTAAAATTGTTTGTCTTGACTTGCGCAACAACTTTGCTGTAGAAAGAAAAACGAAAATCCTAATGGTTCAAGAGCTATCAAAGTGAAAATGAGAATTTTTTGACAAATTTTCGACTCAGAGCCAAAACATATCGAATGCAATATCTCAAAAATGGGGACTAACTTTGAAATGGGACTAGCACCATTGAATTCAGCGTATTCGAATTAGGTTTACTCCCTTGGTGCCCAGCTTGTCACATTTTTAAACTAGCACAGTGTAATTGATATTTAGTTACAGTAATATTTTGAATTTTGATAATATAATTTCTATAAATCTAATTGAATTCTGAATTGACTACTCTCCGTATATTTTCAGCCTATTATTATTAACTGTCTTGATTCTGCAATTTGTACGGATTGAGGAATTGAGCGGGTAATAAATCTGAACAATTTCGTATGGCCCCGTCCATAGTGGATCTAGTTTGAGTCTTTGAATTTTGGCAGAATATTCTTTTGATTTTGACTTATTGCGAATCAAGGAATTTCTTGCGACTTGCCATGAATATTGAATTATATAGCGAAGTCGAATCTTGTTGGATAGAGCTTGGAAGATTAGGTTTATATCCCAAAGGAAATTATATCGGCATATATAGTTAGTGGAAGTATGCGGAGCTGAATTGAAGTTAAAAATAGCATAAGGTATCCATTCGTTCCAAGCCAACGAGAGTACGATGTGATCGCTCTAAAGCTCCGTTCGATTCAGGGTGGTAGGCCGTAGTATGTATTTTTTTGTTTTTAGTAGTTTGCAGAGTTTACTGAATATTTCTGACATACAAAATTAGAGACCTGATCCATAACAATGGAATTAGGTGCTCCGAAACTAGATATAAAATGTACAGAAAATGTTTTTGCAACTGTGTTAGTATCTTGAGAAGCTATTTGGAATTGAGAGAGAGTATTTTGTTAGGTCATCTTGAATGGTTATGTGAAACCATCATAGGCCCCACGATATCCATGAAAATCTTAGTGAACGGAATTTTTGATGTTGAAGTGATCTGCATTGCACATTTATTTATACGAGATACTTTATTTTTCTGGCATAACGAACATTTCTTAATAAATGATTTTATCCGCTTACTCATGCACGGAAAATCGTAGTATTGATTGATTCGCTTTATGGTTCTAGAAAATCCCTGATGTCCGCCAAGCGGTATAACGTGAATTTATTTTATTATTTCATGTATATCTTCCTCCGATGTTAAAACCGTTACATTTGACACATTAAGCGGGACTGCTTTGAATGATTCAGCTATCAAACTATTCTGACTGGAATTAATGGAAGAGTGTCAGTCTGATACGGCGAACGGTGCATCTTGCGCGATTTGTTTGGTCTGAGCTCTAGTGATGGCTACAATAGTTTTGCCTGTTTAAGGTATCTCAGAATCGTTAGAAATTTGTATTCGACTAAGCGCATTTACGTTTTTATTTATCCTTCCCGGCGTATATTCTATATTGTATAATTGTATTCATCCATTAAAAACCGCCAGTGAATTAAACGAGAACTTGGTTTTGGGTTTCTATTGAGTAAAACTAGAGGACGATGGTCAGTTCTAATATCGAATAGCTTTGAATTATGATCCTGTATGTCATAACCGTAAATTACTACATCGTCGAGATAAACGAAACATGTGAGACCGTTTAGTCCTAGCAATATGATATTCATCAGGCGCTGAAAAGTTATCGGGGCTCCCTTCAGCCCAAATGGCATTCGTAAGAAGTGAAAATGACCGGTTCGAGTGCTAAAAGCTGCCTTTTCTTTATCGTTAGCGTGTAACTTAACCTAATGGTAACCGTTTTAGTCAAATCCAATGTAGTAAAGTAGTTAGCTTTTCGTAATTGATCTAAAATTTCGGTTATGTTGGGAAGAGGATACAATTGATCAACAGTAATATTATTTAATTTTTGGAATCTATTACCAAACGCATTTTCTATCACCAACAGAGCATTTTTTGGAACGATTAACAACGGAGAATTCCATGACTTGCCTATCAATTTCATTCATGGCCGTTTCTGGTAATCTGTATGGCGTAGTATGAATTGGTTCTGGCATTGGTCGTTGATAGGGTATCGCCCTCTAAATAGAAAACATCATTGAATTCTATGAATATCTTCAAGATAGATGATTTTTCTTGTTCACTAAGATGATTGAAATCCAAACTTTGGCTTTGTTTATTTGGTCGATCATCTATATTTGGATTCCAACATTCAATTTTGAAAACATCATAGTAACTACCCAACTGAAAGCTGATTTTTTTCTTACTGACATCGATCTCGTAATCATTGGTATTGATTAAACTAATGGGGATTTCTCTTGAAGCGAAATTGACTACTGAACTGGCAATAAATACACCTCTCGTAATTTCGTGAGAAAGACAAACATAGTCGTTATTAGTTCGATGTGGATTCAGAATATATAAATATATATCTTTTGAAAAGAGATGGAAGCTTAATATTTGGTATTTCTAGCTCAATCACTGATTTAGGTAAATTACAAAGTGGTATCTGATGTTCTAGGTTTTGGATAGAAAATTTAATAGTAGAATTATTATTGTCAATAACAAATTTATTGTTTTGCAAAAAATCTTTACCCAAAATAGCATCTGCTTGAACAGGAAACGAATCTGGAACTAAATGAAATTGTTGATTTATTTTTGAATCACAACTTGACTGCAACAAAGAGCCAACGTTTCAATTTTTTCAGATGTATTGCCCTTGATTTGGCACTTAAGCTCAGCTCGATATAACAAATTATTTGGGAGTTTACTGACGCTCTTTTTATTATGCTGACATCCGCTCCTGCATCGATAAGGAAATAAACCCACAAAAATAGTAGAATTTTGATTATTTGCAAAATGGTTTTCATTGTCATTGTTTCTAAACAAATCTGATAATTTCACTTGGTGCTCAATTGAGGTTGGAGAAGAATGATTCAGATTTAAATTACGTCTTGAACTTGAACAGCTGTATCCTGATTGTCTTGTAAAGGTTCTTGAGAGTTTTCCGCGCATAGGAGTTGTTTTTGAAAAAAATTAAGTATATCGCTTATATTGTTTGTAAATGTAATCCTCTTAATTATATTTCTAAATAATTTAAAATTTTATCTAAAATGAGTAATATTAAAATGCGTTGTAATTAAACAATATTGAAATGTCAAAATTGCGTTTTCCTTTGTAGATACATGATTATGTTCGTTTACATTTTGTAGATAAACGAAAATGAAATAATGACATTTTTTTTTATTTGTAGATACATACTGTAAATATAGTTAAACTTACTAATTTAATTTTCCAAAAAAATAAAGATTATCCCGTTTAGATTGATTTAAACAAATTATAGTTATGGGTGAAAGGGGCAAACTTTTAGTTAAACTCGGACTGCAAAAATTAAAAGAAAATCGATCGCAATCATCTGGACCAAGCAAGCAATATCCTCCCTCATCTACTAACTCTCTACCATCGATATCTACCGATACATGTCCGGCACCTGACTATAGCCAATATATTTTGGATAATTCAAATTTTATCTTATTCAAGGTACCAGCAACGACGGACTTGTTACCTATCGACCTAACAGACAGCAGCAACTATGAAGGTTTTAAACATATCAATCATACATCTGAATCTTTTATTATACCAGAAACCAATGCTACGGTGGATTCTTCATCAATACTTGACAATGCTACATTTGTTTATTACGGTGATACATCACATTACCAACGTCGGAAAAAAATTCATTTAATTTTATCGATAATAATACTAACGGAGATGGTGAAAATGATGACACTGACACAGATTCCAGTTATAATGCACCAGAAACCGATTCTAAAGAAACTTCGTCTACAAATACTACTTTGAGGGACGCACCAAACACAATATTGAATATTGCTAATATGTCCCAAGAGAAAGCTGTAGAGGAGCCAATAGAGGTATATGATGCTGAAAATGATTGTATGTACTGAAACACGAAAACAACAAATAAAAAAAACGAATGCTAGGGAGAACCTACCTCGGTTTTCGGACAGTTACATCTAATACTGGTAGAGTAAGCCAAAAGCAAGATGTGCCCAAGCAAAACCACCAAATAGGACCTAGCTGTACTATTGACACTTGTAAACAATTTTCAAAATATAATGAGTATTGTGGAGCAGTAAGCGAGAAAGTTTGGAGACTAATGTATAACAGTTTCTAGAAATTAAACTGGGACGAAAATAAAAATTATAATAGCAATTTAGTATTTTCAAATGAAACACAAAGGGCGACTACAATTGATCCAACTAGTTCAAGGCGCATTTTCTCTCAAATACCGAATAAATTATCGTTGGAATTAAACAAGGTTTTGTTTTAAAATGTGTTCAACATTAGCAATTTGGCATTGTTAAACGCAATGAAAAAAAATCACGAAGTGTTTCGACTGAAAATCACGAGTTTATGTGCCAATTTTTAGAGTCATTAAATAAACTCCGAGCCATTACTGCAGGAAAAAGGAGCAAAAATTTGATTCAAAATCAGCACTCTACGCGGAATATACAAACCACTGTAGTCACTTGGAAAGCAATATGTATCAAAAACTAAATTCGTATCCGAATTTACAAAAAGAAATTTTGCATTGTTCAATCTTAAGAAAGATCGTTGTGACATATGCGTTCAATATGAAACCGGAAATCTTTAAAAAAAACGTGACTTTGCCATCTCATTTTTATGGATTTACAGGCTGTTAAAATTTGCCCTGTTGTTACCGCTAGCAGTATGTATTTCAAAACTCCATTTTCAATGGAGTGTGATAGCGTTCATTCCAAAATTGAGCAGAAATTAAAAAACAAAACCATTGAAATTCCTAATGATTATCATAAGTTCACGATCGATGCAAGAAAAAAGTCGTTTCCAAATCGAATTTTTTCGCCTGAATTTAATTTTTTCCGGGACTTTTTGTCAAATCAAATGTACTCATCTATTCGGCCAGGTCGTAATAATGTCGTTATAAATTTACGACAATTGCAATACACATCGGACGGAGTAATATCTTACAAAATTAAGTTTGAAGATGAATTAGCCGAATTACCAGCAAGGCCAAAATTACAATTTTTGTAAAAAAACTGCAGATTTTCCGCAATTGTTTTTAGCTCGTAGAAAAATATCTGCCAGAAAATTTAATGACTTGCAAAGTATGAAAATTCACATTAATCAAAATTATTGGGAATTTTACGATAATTTGCCACATGAATAAAATGTTTAAATGGCGAATATTAAGTTTAGACTGAATTCTATTATAAGACTGAATTAGAAAGTTTTTTATATTTCTTGTTAATTTTTTTGTTCTTTTTTTTAATGCCAATTTTTTTATAAAAAATATTAATGTATTTAATGCATTAGGTGCTAAATAGCTATGAAATGTCGATGAATCTGATTATTAATTATAATAAAAAACATAAAAAAAGTTGTTTTAATTTTAATTTTAATGCAGATGCATGCTTATGCATTGCAAATTTTTTGTTTCACAAGTGAGTACCTACATGTTTAATTACAATTATGAATTATTTTGAAATATTGGCTTAAAATTCAATTTCAATCATTTTAATTAAATGATATCTGTTAATATATTTTTGGGAAATCTTCTTAGTTTTAAATAAAACTTTTAAATGGTTTCCTGTAAAATACATAAAATGTAGTTACACACTAATACATTGTCACCGGCGATATGTCAAATTACGTTAAGTTGTTAATCAGAGCCGGTATAAAAATGGCAATGACAACATAAAAAAAATATCGTTGAGTTGGTGTTAGTGACAGGCAAGCGCGCGTACATTTCTTCATAGTAAAAAAAAATTCGATTACATGGGGTATGCCAGGCAAGTTTTATTTCGCTTGTATTTCCTTAAATACTTAAGTTTTTATTATGATTTTTCAATGACATAATCATAGTTTATCTAAGTACAGTTTCAGACTATTTTTAATCTAAATTTAAACCCTTTTATTTCATAATTTCAATATTTTCTAAAAGTTTACCGACATTTTTTATTATGTTTTCATTTTTTTTGTTTTGATTTTTTGCTGCGTTTTGATTTGTGCAGCGTTAGTCACATGAACCAATTAGATCTTTTTTTAAGTTTTTTTTTTATATGCATAGGGTGGTGAAATGATAATATTTATATTTTTATCTTTTTTCTCATCTTGACTTCAGTTTGAGCACACCATTGCGTGGCATGATGTGTGCAGGAATATATTTGTTGCGAGTTTGCGAAAGCCTTGTTAATGTTTAATAGGGAAAGTGTCAAAATTTAATATTTGTTTATTTTTGATCCTAAACATTTTTTTTATAAATTAAATTACTTTTTTAAATTTAAATTACTATTTTAAATAATTTTTTTTATTATCCCTGCAATCTGTTCTGAGGCGTATTCAAAGCTCCCTGCTCTTTCGCGGTTTGCTTATTCCGTCCTTACTTTTACGTCAGTGTTAGCCAATTTGAGGACGTACGGCTATAGGACCGCTTTTTAAGACCATCTGCACATGTCAACCTATACTGACATGGAAGAAGGGTCGGCCCATGAGATTTGCACTTCACCACAGCTGGTCATCTGCTAAATTTCACTTTTGCCATTCATTGTGCCATTTGGTCGGTAATAATTTTTCATTTTAATATGATAAATACCTATGTGTATTTTAATGACGTAGTGTATTCGTCTATAATTGCTTATTTCGTGCACACAAAAGAGGAACCGATCGATCGAAATTTTAAGGTATTTTTAATTGTTATCGCCGATGCATTCGGTATTGAAATAAATAATGTATGCATATATTTACCAAGGATGTACAGGTAATTTCTGCTCAAGTTATATTGCATTTTAGACCGAGAAGTAGGGATTACGCACCCATTTTTTAGTCAGCTCGTCACATGAAAAGGCATGTTTATAGAGACCAATTTTATCTCTTCTATGGTTTCCAAATAATCGATAAAATTAACACCTACACTTTCTGTTCAGATTAATGCATTCAGATTAGAACCCAGCACCGCAAACAATACTATGATGCGAGGATGACAGTGATACTAAATAGAACAACCATCATTTCTCGTAATACATCAGGAATGCAATTGACGCCATTATGATATTTCATGATAGCCAAATATGTCATTTCTATTACCCTCGAACAAAGGCGTTCTTTAAGTGCAAACAAAAGTAGGAGTTGCAGCAAAATTGCAATATCTCGAAATAAATTCATACATTGCAATAAGACCGGGCGAGTATCGATCTTGATGAATTGGCTCGCGAGATGATTTTGTCGGGAAATTAAAACAATTAAATTTTTACAAGCACAACTTTTGTTTATTTATTTATCAATAAAGATGTTTGTTATTTAAGTATTAAAATTAAATTTGGCTATTAATTTAATATTTGGCTCTTGGATATTTACACTGCACAAGAACACAACACAACTAATGAGAGAAAAAGAGTAAGAGAGAACGAAACGTCATCGACTATAAACATCAAAATAAATCATCAAAAAAAAAAAATTCATGTAAAATTTTAAAGTAGTATGCGAACAGGAAAAATGTTAAAATAACGTGTCATGGCCAGTATATATATAGGCTCTGACATAATCGTTCAAGACGGAATACAACATGTGTACCTTTATCGCAGAAGTTACTTCTATATACTCCTCTAAAACGGAAATATGTCAAAAAAAAAATTTAGTTTGGTAAAGTACGCCAAGACTGGTTTTAAAGCTTAAAGTGTGTTTCTAAAGTAGTCAATATTCTTTAAAAATTATTTTTATTTTAGATTTAATTAGCACGAAATTTTTGGCCGATTCGCCCTTAATTTATTATCTTATCTTAAGTACCAATATGTCAAATTACGTTAAGTTGTTACCGCTCATATGGTTCACCCTGTTCAGTTTGACTCGAGCATTCAACAAGTGAAAAGCACGTATAATTTTGTATTGTGCATTTTTTATTAAAATGAACAGTAAATAAATAAATAATAATTTTAAGATAAAAGTTATCTCGCAAATAGCATGGAAAATAATTTAGTGGAAGTGAAATTATTATTTTTTGCAAAATCACGAGAAATTGCGGGACTGTCAGAGACAAACATAAAAATTGCAACGAGAATCGCGTGCTCAAGCTTGTTGGATCTAATTATACAACAATTTAATTTGCAATTAATTCGAAATAATATAATACTAGCATTGAATGAGGAATACTGTGAAGATTTAAGTCGTGTACTGGAATTGAAGCAAGGTGATTCGATCGCTGTTATACCACCGTTGAGTGGTGGATAAATTTTTGAAGTGTCCGTGTTGTCAAACTGTCATCGGCGGCAGTAAAATAGTCCTCAAAAATGGATTTCATAGAATTAAACCACAAAAAATTAGATTTAAATGAAGTATACGATTTAGTGGCGCACGAATCTTGCGGTGCCGTATCATATTTTGTAGGCACAACGCGGGATAATTTCGAGGATAAACAGGTTAGTTACATTACCGAGATTTCAGTTCTGTTTTGCGTTGAACCGTGACCAATGATACCGCAAATGACCTCAAATCTACATGACTCGATATTTTTGATGTGAAGCTAAAATTGTTAATAATAATTAGACGTGCAAGGTCAAAATAATTTTGTCTGTTGTTACGTATCGGTGATCAAACATCCGATAAGATACAAAAACATTTCTGAAATCAATAAGGATGTAAAATAAACAACTTAATATCTGTGTCTTCTTATCTTATCTTGTTACAAGCCCACATAATTGAGTTTTCAATTGTACGATGAAAAATGTTTGTAGAATGATTGCGAATTACATCGTGCTCTTTTCTTTCATTTCAGGTTATCTCCTTAGAATATGAAGCCTATGATCAAATGGCCGTGAAGGCAATGAAATCGATTTGTACAGATGTTCGTAATAAATGGTCCGACATTGTAAATATGGCAATATACCATCGCCTCGGTATTGTCCCGGTGAAAGAGGCCAGCGTTATAATCGCGGTTAGTTCACCGCATCGGAATACAAGTTTGGAAGCAGTTCAATTTACAATAGAAAGTCTCAAGAAAATTGTACCAATTTGGAAAAAGGAAAAATACAGTAAACCGGAGGGCAGCTCCGAATGGAAAGAGAATAAAGAGTGTATGTGGTCCAGTTTTAGGAAATGATTACGCGAAATCCTTAAAACACAGCAAAACCCTAGATTTAATAAGTTTTTGGTGCAAATAAAATTTTATATTTACAGTTACAATCTTTTGTATTTTAGCTACTCAGAAACGTTCATATCCGCTGAATTGCGGTGATACCGAAACACCAACTCCAAAAAAACGAATTTTAAATAAAAAACTTAGTAAATTAAGTTTTGAAGATTGTTTGGTGAAGAGCTCCTCGGGCGATGATCAATTAAACCCAGATAAAAAAATTGTTCAGATTACGGCGAGTGAAAGTGAAATTGAGCGCCGCGTTAATTGTTTCATTGAACGGAAGCGGGAAGAAATCGATCTACTAAATATACAAGATTTTACGGTTCATAATTCAAATTCACTCAATAATGACGAAATCGACGAGAATAACTTCAGTTCTTGTGCTCGAATTGATAGTGTCTTGTTTAAAATGAAAGATTCGAAAGGTCACCTACGAGGTAAGCTAATACATATATATTTTGTGGAATAACAGAACATGACGGGATTATAACGGTTTATAAATAATTACAGTACAACGGGTGAAAAATGATATTGGGCCCCAAGTGGTCGACTACAAGAACGAATTGGATAAGCTTATGACTAATAAAACAATTAAACCAGAAATTTTGCACAAATCAGGCTTATCGCAAGGTATTGATGATCGGTTGGCGAACGTTGAAAGTGTTTTAGATATACAGAATCCGGTATCTAAAAATATTTATCAACGGTTAAAACATATAGAGGATAAATTATTGTATTTAGAAAGTGTGTCGCCCGAATATTTTGGCCTAATTGAAAAAGTAAGTCGAGTTAAAAATCGATCGATATTCAAAATAAATAAAAACATATATTTTTAGGAACCGAAAAATCCAACACTACACGGTATCGATAAACAGGACAAGAAATCGTATTCAACAATCGAATTGGATGAAATGTTGCATAAGCTTAAATCAAAAATTTCCAATACGAATGTAAAAGCTTAGTGCTAAATAATTATTCTACTCGCCGCTAGATGTTGTTTTTTATAGTACGAAATGTCAAATATATATTCACCATTATATAAAAAAATACAGCTTTTTATATTCAACCCAACAAAAACAAAACGGTTTTTGTATTTTGCTTTTTTTTTTTTTGGTAGTTGACAGCAAACCAATTTGTTTTGCACACAAAATTTTTTTTAGTCTATATTCGTTTTAAATGTTTGTAGTTTTTTTAGTTTCGCGGAAAATAAATAATTTTAATAAAATTGCATACTTAAATTTTTGGTGATTTATATATGATAAATTAGATAGAAGTGAAATAAATTTATAACATAAAAATCCTTGTTAAATGAATTAGTTGTGTGAAAAACAATCGTGAAAAGAAAAAATTACTGTTGCTGTCAAAAGGTAAGTGCTTTTTGTGTTCCTACAAACAGGATTATCGATTTTTTGATTTTTTTTGTACAAAGCTACATAGTTTGAATTATTGTCGTGATGATGATTAATAAAAATGGAATTAGCCGGTTTTTTTTTGTAATAAGTTTTATATAGAAGAAGTAAATTGGTTGTTTTTATGTGATAATTTAATATTTCGTGTTTAAAATAACTAGGTAGGTTTCCTCGTTTCCTAAGGAACGTTCACCCGCTTTATGGATTAGTTTGTTGTTGATTTTCTTCTTCCGGATAAAATTGTGAAAATTCTAAGCGATATCAGACGGAAAACGATATCGTTAGGCTATACACAGCTGATACAACTTATCTTAAGGTTGGTGAATGGGATCTCGTTAAAATAACCTTGACCTAATATTTTCATAAAGCAATAATAAAACTATTTACCTAATTGAAAAATTTTCAATTCATAAATGTATGATAATTAATATAATTAGCTTCTTGTTAATGATACAATAATTTCTGGGTGCTTCTGACAATATTGCATTATTACTTCAACAGTAAATTGCATAATGAAAAATTACTACATTCGATATAACTATTATGACGTCATCAATCTGCCGGCTGGTCTGTACAATAGTAACCTATTAAAGGAGGTTTATGCATGCTATAGTTTTAGTGTCCCATTATTGTAAAATACAAATTATGGGTCTTACGAGCTTCGACGACTACACCGAGGTTACAAACGAATGCCTCTTCTCTTTAATCAAATTTCAAGTTTAACCGTACGTAAGTTTGCTGGTATGACAACGATGAAGCACAAAACTATGTAATCTGAAGTCCCACTGGCGAATGATTACGGATGTAATACAAATATCTTATATAGTTACGGTTAAAGTTCGAAATCGGTAAATGTACGAAATTTTTGTTTTCAAAATTCCTTTACACGTTTAAGGACCTATTATACAGAGGCCCAATGTTAACAATATGTTTCCTGGCTCTCTCCATCTCCGTAGTTTCATTTGTTTCCCATCAGCGACATGAGTGGCGCAGTTAGCTCCCTACTATCCCAAATGACTGCGCTAATATCATATCTGTGGGGTCAAGGCTGAATCATTTCGTGACTGTAGGACTCCCATTTCATAGATTTCGATGCAATAAAAGTTTTTTCCAATTTTATTCGGACATTTAATGATTTCGAGCTTTCACCATAACATCGTCAGCCGAACGGGTGGTGTACTACGAAATCCCGGTTTCAAAGTCCCGGTTTTCAAAATCCAGGGGCGGTATGTTGTACCATCACTTCGAATCGAAATTCGAAAAAAGTCGAATGGCGGTATGTTGTATCCTTTTCGAAAAGCAAAAATGATACCTTTACTTTTTCGATTCGACTTTGTTCGAATTCGACTTTTCTCGATTCGAAGTGATGGTACAACATACCGCCCCAGGTTTTTAAAATCTTGTTTTCGAAATCCCGGTTTTCAAATTACCGGTTTTCTTTTCTTCTAGTTCTAAAGTCTTGATTTTGAAAAAAATATTTTTTATTAATTAGGACCAGAGGAGACTGTTCTTGCGAGCCCTAAAGATCAAACTGGTATGTCTATATTTGTCATTTATAAATGCGTAGTATATTTCAATGAAGAACAACGTCCTTATAAAATGGAAAGTAAATAAAATAATAAGTGTTTTTTGAAATATTGTTTAATATTTACTTAATAATGTTTTATTTCTTTTCGACTTTTGTAACTCTGCTATTTGTTTTCGAATATAGTTAATTATAGGGGCGGAAGCCGAATGTCACAATTCCACTTATCCAGTCAGTGATACATTTTGGTGAAGAAAAATTTTATCAAGCACATTTATTAATATTTGATAAAAAAAATTACGAAATATTCCTTAAAACAAATTAAAAAACTTATATTTCCAAAAACGAAAATTAACCCCTTTGACACATTAAGCTCTTCGACACATACGGCCCTTCGACATACCGAATTGTAGAGGCTTCAATAACTCTCGCAGATACGCGGGTAGTCGCATCGCTCCTCCCCTCCGTTTAGCCCACCGAGGACCTTTAGAAAAAAATTCCGGGGGAGCAGGATTCAAAAACATGTCGGTAATAATGGAACAGTTTTACTATTTTTATTCTAAGTGAATGATTCGAATTCAAAACTGATTTTTTGATACAGTTCTAGAATACGGTCGTTAGGGATGGAACTTGCCCATTACTGATTATATTAAAACTCTACAAGTAAGGTCTAAATAGGATTCTAAAATGATTTATTGCTAAGGCTCTAGAATATGGCCATTAGCGACAGAACTTGGCTATTTCTTGACAGATTATGATACAATTCGACATGTATGATGGAAATAAGAATCTAAAATAATTTTTTGACTAAGTTCCGAAATATATCGCCCTTTTGGTCCAGATACGCAGAGATTTATCAAAAAATCATTTAATAATCCCATTTAGATCGTGTCAAATTTAAACATAATCGGCTAACAAGTGGCCAAATTCCATCTCTATTGATCACATTCTACAGCTTTATCAAAAAATCATTTAAGTACCCCATTTCCATCACACGTGATAAGTTTCAACAAAATCGGTTTAGAAATCGCCTAGTTCCATCTTCATTGGCCGCTTTATCGAAAAATCAATTTAGAATCCCATTTCCATCACACGTATCGAATTTCAACAAAAACTGTTAAGAAATGGCCAAATCCCATCCTTATTAGCCGTTTTCTAGAACTTTATCGCAAACTCATTTTTGAATTTTGTCAAAAAATCATTTAAGAGTCCCATTTTTCCACATGTCAAATTTTAAAAATTTAAACCGGGATTTCATAAAAATCGGGATTTTTTTTTATACAAAACCGTGATTTTGAAAGCCGGGATTTCAATACACACCCCAGCCGAACTTTAGTTTGGTGCATCCTCCTTTACTCTAACCGAGGTAAAACTCACTTTTATGTTTAAAGTGAAATGATGGGTAAAGTATTACAGTTGCCAGAATGTTTAGCCTGGCCAGTAGTTGCCAGAATAGAGTGAACTGGGAGTTGTCCGGAGATTTTTTTTTCAAATTCTGAACTTCTTCAGTTTCTTAACGTTTAAGAAAAAGAGACTGCCCACCATATTACCTTGACGAAAGTCCTTCATAGAGCTCTACTTTGACGATATCCACATAAAAAATATTTTATTTTTCGTTTGACCCAAACTAATTTTAACAATACATATTTTATTTTTTCCTTTAAATACACGAAATTTTAGTTCCATACACCAAAACAATAGGATGGCCAACAATTTTGATTTAGAACAAATAAGTTCTCAATATCTCAGCAACCGTTAGTAATTTGAAAAATGAGTTACAGATTCTGAAGGAGCACCTAATTTTACGCTACATTCTTAATTTAAGAAAACCCCAAATTTGGCGTATGGACCAAACTAATATTCAGGTGACGATATTCACTATATAGGGAATTGGTCAACTTTTCCATAGTAAATTAGTTCGTCAACATCTCACACGTTCTTGTTGTACTATTTAGTAAACGCATTTCAGTATCACGACTAAAGGCGTTACTTTAATCGTGTTTTGAATTTAAGTAGGGTCCATTCCATTCTCGCTGCATCAAATAGCGTTTAATTCGTGCTCCTCGCCACCATTTAGATTGTTACAATTATTCCCGCTACCCATTTTCCCAAAATTCTGGCCTGCTCTCTGTTAGTCATTGCTGCAGCAGCCTCTTTCTTAAATTTTCTTTGTAGGATTGTGTATCTATCGTTTTTAGGAGGTGCAAGGAGGTCTTTAGGAGGTCTTTTTTCATTAAAAATTAAACATTTTTAACGTTTTTATTTATCAAATCTTAATTTTAATTATAAAAATTCGAATTACGGGTGCGGTACGTGATCTCGCATTTCAAAATCTTGCATTACAAAATCTCTTATTTCAAAATCTCTCGTGAAGGGAGAATTAAGATATGGGGGTGAAGGGTGAATTAAAATTTGAGTAAATATGAGTGATTTTATAATACGGGATTTTCCAATACGGGATTTTGAAATGCGAGATTTTGAAATGCGAGATATCGTATCGCTCCCTTAGCATACTAAAATTGGGAACTCCCCAAAGCCGCTTAGCATTCTTCTCCTTCGCGCAAGGATAACCCCTACGTAAAAGAAAAATCGCGGAAAATGTTTCAATTTTACCATAAATTCATAATTTCAACATAAAATCTAATAAAAAACTTATTATTATTTATTATTTTTTAACTTGACACCAAAAAAAAAAAATGAAAATGTCAAAATTTTCCCGGAAAATGTGATAATTTTTCTGAAATTTTTAGCTTGCACCTTCTAAAAACGATAGATACACAAACCTACAAAGAGATTTTTTTAAAAAATTTCTTCTTACCCGAATTTCGCGATGTAAACGCCATCTACACTTTAGTCCATTCCTTTAGCTGGGCTATGAAATCCGACATATTTTGCTTTTGGCGGTTCTCTTCTTTATGTATCACCTATATTGAGCATCTCCGGGATGATTGTATAGCTTCTCTTTTTTCTCTTTCTGCATAACACTCCTTTCTGATGAGCCATACGCAATCTTGACCCGCATTGGCCGGTATTTCCTCTTACTAGATCTCACTGTCTCGGACAATGATAGAAAAATAGGTCATTCCACCAATCTTATTTGGTAAATCCCTGAAAATAGATAACTGGGAAAAGAATTTACAAAGCTTTTGTCTATAAATCAGTTTTTTCTGGGCTATTATAATTTTTCCATAGCGAATTTGGGAGGGAAAATTATTCCGAATTTCATTTGGTTTTCAAAATAAGTACCAATAACTTTTTACCTTAGTATGCCAGAAAAAATAATTTAAATAGAATTTATGTGTAAATTCTTTCCTTCCTATTTCACTTTAATCTTCTGACTAAACGGAACTGTCATAATGTTGTTCGGCAGCATCAGAGAGCATCGCCACACGGCGAGTTCTGATTTTCTCTGTCACCTCAACAACTATTATCACTTTTCTTATGTATCTCGCTGCCACTCTCCGTTATACAAATACTCGTTGCAGCAAAATTACCGTAACTACGTTTCTCAGGTGATTCACTTCCATTCTCCTTCACTGTAGGTAGTCTAGACATTAACTATTCGGGTCCATGATGACTAAGAAATGCTTCACTACGAGGCAACGATTCCTTATTAGGTTCAGTATTTAAAAATCCAAGCCATCTCATTTCTTCTACGTGAACTAACGCTGTATCTCGGTTTGAATTTTTCATCATCTTTCCGACTAAGCCGTACATATGTATATCGCGAGGTTAAAATAAAGCGGTTCTAACTGTCCCAATCGCCTTTACGAGAAAGTCACCCGCATGATTTTTAGGGTGGATAACTAGAAATATTTTCAATTTTCAACAAATTATTTCGACATAATCTGTAAGGATTATAGTTTCGAACTATGAACCGCAATTAGAGTTAGAACTTGTGACTTGGGATTGATGTGAAAAACTGTTAAAGTTTTAACCACCAATCAAAACTTTGTACGGTAATGAAACATTCAATATTCAAATATACATCCAATTCAAAAGATAGTCTCATTTAAAGCCTTAAGCCAAAATCTCATTGAAATGCCCAATTTCTATGACATAAGATAATCATTGTTACACTGAGAAAACATATATTAGAAAACGAAACACTTTATAACATGTTTCGGACATAAAGAATATTTGAAAAGACGACAACAACAATTTAATTCTGAATTAGAAATGTTTTATTCACTCGATTTTATATTAATTTCAAGAAATAATATAAATGTTGTACAAAAATGTTGAATATGAATGTTTAAAATAAAAATTGTACTAGTTGGCTTTCATATAAAGCTGATTTCATTGTAATTTTTTATCGAAAATAAGTAATTAATATATGTGTTATAGAATATTTAGATATGAAGAATTATAATATTTTACTTATGTATTGAAAATAAAATATTACAGTTTTCAACATTTAGTATAACTGATTGGCAATATAAAACATAACATCATAGAGGTGATGTTTATTTCAGATTCATACAAGAAATGTTTCAGCCATAGATTATTTTCATAGATATGCTCCTTATAAATTACATCCAATTATCTAATATTTTATATGAAATTTGAAAATTAATTATTTTGAAATTATATTTAATTTTTGTGCGAAATGGAAATATTGAAATTCTTAATATAAAATCATTTATCAGTTATGTCGACTTACTTTAAAGGAGCTACCGATATGCATTATAACCATTTGTTATAAGAATTAATTCCAATTACGAGATTATGTTTACAGTATTAGGATATAATTTATCTATGATAAATAAATTTATATAACCAAAATAAATATGCTTTATGTATGTCAATGGAGTAAATAAAAGAATTTGTTTAATTTTTAGTTAATATTTATTAAATTAAAAAATATTGAAAATACAAAAGTTTTGTCAAATAGATTGGCTTTTCTAAAATTATAATATTGACAGCTTTTTATAATATTAGAGTTAAAAAAATATTACAAAACATAGTTTTCCGTCTTTAACGTACAAATATTTTTAGGTTTTAAACCGATTAAATCTAAAAATTGAATTATTTTGTTTAAAGTACTTATCTCCACTACATGTGCACAGATATGTCTATTATAAAAAATGGTTTTCAATTCGTTATACTTTAAATATATAATATTGTTGATTACATATATATTAACAATACGTCCAAAGACTGGGAAATGTTCATTTATATCAAAATATAAAAAAACTGCCATACCAATTTTATATGATATACTTTCAAATTTAAAACTTGATTAACCTTAATAACTTCATTCAAATTTTTAAACCGACAAGATGCTAAAAATTGTTTTTCTTCTTCCAACAAATCTTTGGATTTTCTAAACAGATATTTCTAAGCAGATATTTTTTTTAATTTTTAAATTATATAACGAGGTAACTAATTTCAAATTTTCTGCTTTTAATAAATTTTCAAAATCGTTAAATTCTAAATCATTTTTAGCCTGGGATTCGCCAAATAAATCATTTTCTGGTGGATTAACCAATATTACTTTGTCGTCATGAATTTTATTCAATCTCGAACAAAAACTAAATGATGATTGTTTTGAAGACGAATCGTGGTTTGGCACGGCAGACGAATTTTGAAAATTTTCTTTTGGGAATGCACGTGGTACAGTTCCAATATAATTCACTACTATGAAACATTTTTACACGATTAATGTACAGTTTAAAAATTAAAAAGAAACTTGAACAGAAACAGCAATTCATTTTGCAAATTAAACTTAATTACAAATTAAAATTAATAGAAACAATAACGTAAATTACTGTTGTTAAATTTAAATATCACCTCAAATTAGTTCCCGGATTAGATTGTTGACAGTTATGTATGATTGATGATCATACATCGTATTTATTTTGTAAACCGCCTTTTGCAAGAAAGACCAGGTTGACTCGGCACCGATTGGATATAAAGTATTCGTAGCATGAAATGCCTTAAAACACAAGTCGACAGCCTGCAGTGGTGTGTCAGATTCGTAGAAGTGGTTATCTATATCTATTAATCCTTTTATATTTGATTCTCCAACAAAAATTACAAAAGGTTGCACCGTCTCTTTTAGAATTTGTAATCTTATTCTTAGCGCTTCTCATTTCTCGGTTAATTCAACAAAAAATATAGATGTATATATATAATTATGTACTAAAAATTTATTTCTATAATTAAAAATTATAACTTTTGGATTAGATTGGATTTACTTTCCCATTAACATAATAGCTTGGACAGATTGTGGATTAGTAAAAGCTGTTCTCCAAATGTTTAACAAATACCATAATAGCTCAACTAATACACCCATGCCCCTACAAGTATTAGCTGACCCCAGTTATATTACCCTGATGATGAGATATCGTCGTGTGAATATTAAAGTGTCCTATTTACGCCATTTATTTCCTATGGGTATAGGACACTTTAATATTCACACGACGATATAATATTGTGAAGGAAATTTTGATTGGTCGATAAACTACCTGAAAGACGTATTAGCAGTAAATTTATATGTTAATTTTTAAATTTTTGTAAGTGTGTCGAACTGAATTGAATTGTATTTAAGAATAATTGAACGGGTTTTGCTACAACGTTTTTACTAATCTGTAGTCTGCCCAAGCAATAATATTGTACTGATTATACATTATACTTACTGGAACTTGAAGTATAAAAATGTCAGCACATTCAGCTTTTGTTAAACGCACAGCCTCCCCACGAGAATCTCTTTTTCTCGAAAAATTATTGTGTAACAAATATGGTAGTAACAGAAACCCAGTCAGCTCAGAGTCACCTATTTCAAGTATTCGATTAATTGCTGGTTTCTTACCTATAATGAAATAAATATTATTTACAAATTATTTATATATTTAGTTAATTACCATACCAGTTTTATTTTTAGCAATCTGTATAATTTTTTTATTTATGGTGTACCACGTATCAAAAAAATCGTGGTATTGGCTTTTAAATAAAGCTTTGAAGTCTATATCTAATAAAAGTATACCTTTATTAGACTTTAAAGCAGGAAACTCGTCGAAATATTAGATTATGTTTTTTGACTTGCATGAATTGAGCCATTTCTGTCTGGTATCATACGTTGAAATCCAATATTCAGTGATTTTATCCCAAGGTGAAACATTTGTTTTTAAATATTCCAGCTGAGTATCATTGATAGCATCGCAAGGGTCGTCTTGGCTTTTGTCTGGTTCATTTAAAGAAAACGAAGTACGAATTTTTTGTTTTAATTTGTTGTATGCCGTCCAAAATTTTCCTGTAGCAAGTGACCGAGTATTTGGATTATACGGTACATAGAATACGTTGGCCTTTTCACCAGGGAAAGTTCTACTAAATTGGCTAGGTACAACAATCTTTCCGATCTAATCTTTATTCGAGAAAGATCCGAGTTTTTATCAATCTCTTTTTCGATAATTAAGTTCGCTAGCGACGATTGGTGGTGAGCGAGACGATGATAAATATTGCAAAATTTTTTGATTATTCTGCCTTTCGTGCAGTTTAAATATTCGTCCAAAACGTTTCCAACATCTACGTAAAGTACGATGTTTGAATTCTGAGAAAGACAGGAATTTTAATATTTTTTTATAATATTATAATTTAAATTAATTACTAATGAAGAATTATCATCCAAATCGAGATGAGACAAAACCCCACTGGAAATGCTTGCTGTATCTGCTTCCCATAAATTCAATTTATCCAAATTGTTGAACTGAAAAGTAAATTATTTTATAAACAAGTATCAAATCAATGAACAAATGTTATTTACCTCATTCATGATTAATATATCGTGTAGCTTAAATCAACTACTAAAATTTATTTTTAATAAAAGTGGTCGAAATTTGTGTGTTAAAATTATGATTTAACTAACCCTGTTAAAAAAAAACTTTAATCCTGCTTCGCTAAATTCCCAACACCATATATTTAATATTGGATATCGACCGTTTCGAGGCAACCTGATAAATTTACGAAATTGAGATTTTCACGAGAAAACTAAAACAAAACTATATATTTAACTTGCATATAATTCTGAGAAAAAAGAGAGATCATATAAAATGATTAAAAAACCATTTTCTGGAAATATAACAGGTTTTGGTTCAAAACGGACGATATGTGGGTGTGTTTATATGTGTGCGCATATTTACTTTGTTTAAAAAATTGTTAAAAACTAAAATGTCAGAAAAATCAAGTTTTTCATTCAATTGATTTCCGATTTTCGGTGAACAAGAAAAAAATCAATAGTTTTCTGTCAAAATTGAAATTGTAATTATTTTTAACTATTTCACTAACTACTTTAATAAAAAAATCAAGTAAGAACTTTTTGTGAGATATAATTCATAGCATGTAGCTATATGTAAATATATTTTATTTCCATTAAGCAGTAAATATATTATTTCAGGAACGGCTACATTTTATTTTCGATTTGGTAATCAGTTATTTCAGAAAAAGCTTACTTTTATTTTCTATGTGAATATTTAATATTTGAACAGAATAACGGGATGTTTAAGCATCATCAAAATGTAAATAGCTTTAATTTCAACAATTTTTAACTATATAAATATATTTATACATTAAACACATTACATTATTTATTTATATAAATATATTAGTATTCCTTTTGTGCAGTAATTATTGAATTACTATCATCAATGAAGGATTACAGTATTTTAAAATAAAATAATAATAATTCACAACACAATAAAATACAACAAAAAAGTATAACAACACACAATTTTATTACAATTTTGACTCATTTAATAAAAAACACCAAATACTTACCAAATTTAACAATAATTATTTGAGACTTATTTATCTTTTGACTATTTGTAAAATTAACACTGTCGTGTCACGAACTACTGTACTGTTTAGAATTCACTCTCTAACTGAATATAATTCATAAAGAAACAAAAATGCCTATAATTTAGGATCAGGGATGTGAAAAGCAAAATTTGTAAATTTCCATATTTTGTATTATTTTAGTTGAGATTTATTTAAGTACAAGATTTATTTAAGTACAAGTGCTAAGCTATCTTTAAAAGCATTTGTTCAACTCGTCCAACTTGGATCAATAGTTTTTCAAAACAGTTTGTCAATTAATTAATTTTGGGCAAACAAACTTAGAAACATTCAGCCCTGCTAATAAAATAGTAATATTCAATACATATGTATATAGGGTGGTCCAACTAACTAACTAGACTAACATTTCACCCTGTTTACTACTATTCCTGAAGATATACAAATAAATTTGGTGCAACACAGCGTATATTTGTGCTTAATTGTAATTTTTTGTTACGTATTTTAGAGGGACCATAAGTTTTTGACGTGAATAATCATGATGAAATTTCTTATGGTTGGAGTTAAGTTTATAATTTATGCAATTGAATTTGAACTTTAATACCAGATTCTGCCTTTAATAATGATAGATTTTGTAATTTGTATGTTTTGTGTTTTCAAGAGAAACTCATATGGAGAGTAATGTTTGTAATTATTTTGTTGATATTTGATTGCAAGCAATCTAGAAATTATGTAATTTACGGAAATAATTTTAAGAGAAATTTTATTTTCAAAAAAGATATATTTATACTGTTTTTTAAAATAATACGCAATACATTCCCAATTTATTTTTAACGCACTTCGTATAAATAATGTTATGGATTTGGATAATATTAAATAGTCGATAAGAGAAAAATAAAATGTTTAATACAATTATATAATATATGAAAAAATAGTATAAAATAAATCACTTTTGGTTACAATGACATGCTTAAAATTATTTCTATTTAATAAACTATTATTTCTAAATTTTATATAATTTAAACTTCTATACAAAATATTTAATTGAATATAAATATATTGCAAACATTAATTATCTGTTTTTTCAATTCAGATTTATTTATATTTGAGGCTAACATAAGTTGTTTGACATACTTGACATAAATCGAATGAAATGGTTTTTGTCCTTTTTCAACATGCGGATTTTTTTCAGTGTACCAGTAATTTTCAAAATTATTTTATTAAATTATGTGTTAGTTTCCGATATGTATGAAAACATTTTTATAATATCATCTTTTTTTCCTCTGAGATTTCCTTAGTTGTTTTAACTGGCCCTTGTTGAACCCCATAATCTTTAAGTACTGCCACTCGGTTACTTGTGGTTGCTGGAATGGCCTGGAAGCAAGAATCGATTTTATACTTCTTTTGTCGGGATGTTATTTGATAAACAACCACCGTTTTAGTGGTCGCATGAACTCTTAATCCAATGTGTTCGTTTTAAATTGTTTTATTAAGTTTCTGGTTTTCCTTTTGAAATCTAAAGATTTCAGATTTAACACATCTATCTGTTTTGGGTTTATGGAAATCGAGATTAAAATCTTTGTTGAAAACATTTCTATAAAAGCTTAATTTCACAGTGCTCTTAACCTGCACCGATCAAATTAGCCCGCCTCAATGAAACCTTTACTATAATTTGTTACACATTTATTACAATTTATTACAACAAATCCCGATTTTATTACAGTTACCGTTTTCGAGAAACGAGTGGTCGGTTTAGCTTGTAATTAAACCTATATACCGCCAAAAATTGTAACTTTTTTTTGATATAGCTGTGATATTGGGATGGTTCTTGGACCAGAATTTATTACAAATAAATTACATTAATTAAATAGTTCAAGATCAACCCTATATCTTGACTAAGGGTAAATTTAGCCCCAAAAGATTATTTATGACAAAAACAACAATTTTACCAATAATAATAAATTATTCCACCAGATATTGAGCCAAATGTTACTCCTTGGACCTTGTGGAGGCCAGATCAACGTTATACAGATGTATAATAAATTATCTATGTGTCAGGTTACACGGAATTGGCTCCAAACTGGTGTAATAAATTGTTGAAGTTGATAAAATCGAACTTTAAATTAGACATTTGAACCCTTTACGGTTTGGAGCCAATTCCGTGTAACCTGACACAAAGATAATTTATTACACACCTGGATAAGGTTGATCTGCCCTCCACAAGGTCCAAGGAGTCTCCCACTCAGGACTCAAACTACCACCTGTGTTATTTAGTCCGTAATTCACCAACCAGGAAGCTGTCTTCCTAATTGTGTTCGCTTCTTAACGCCGTCCAAACATGAAATGATCTTGTATGGACCTCTGTCGCCCCACACAATTCCAAGATTCCTGCTCACATATCCCATGAAGCGTGCTGTCATCCATAATCATTCAAATATCCACATTTCCTGTGACCAGAACAACCTCTTTATTCAACCACTCTTTCATCGGTAATCTGCTTCGCTTCAATATGACACTATAAAATTTTAGAGGTATCGGTCATAAACTAAGTTGATCATTACCATTATGATAGTGTAAGACACTATTCTTGCTGCCTGCAATTTCATCACAGAATTCCGTTCCGTCAAAAAGCCGTTAGTGCCGTATATGTTATGACTGATAGATCTTCATTATTTTGGCCAAACGTAGCTGCCATATTTGCTGTTCGACATTACTCGAGACGTATCTGAATTTCTCCGTCACTTACATTTCTGACCATAAAAGCTCTTGCCATAAAGCATGTGTTACTTCAATGAAATGGGTTAGCTTCGATTAACAAAGTTAAGCGAATGAACTAGTGGATAACCTATCGACTAGTTAACTGCTGTAAATTATTCGACTGCTGTAAATTATTCGACTGCGGCGTTTTCTCTGCAAAATAGTCGTTTACGAAGGTGATGGCCTACTCATTCGATGAAAATCTCTGGCCTCCGAGCGCAATTTCAAGGTTAGGGAACAAAAAAACATCGCTTTAGTCGCTAAAGGAGGATGGTGAAGCAGTTTCAAAGAAATTCGTCCTTTTTCGCCATGGCAACCGCTGAGGTGTGAGACGGCACATTGTCTTGGTTGAGCAAGATTTTTTTTTGGCTAATGTGGCCGTTTTCCCGTAATTTATGCCTTCAGCTTGTCAAGTGTGCTCCTGTTTCTACGGGAAACCATTTCCTTTTAGAAGATAATGTATTAAAATAACTCCATGACTGCCCCATAAATCAGTCGCCATCACTTTCCCAGCTGAACGAACAGTTTCTGCCGGCGCCGAAACTCTGATTTATTGCGCCTAAACTATGCCAACAGAGCGTTGAAAATGTTCATTCGAACCCGTTTCTGGTCCAAAGCGAGCAAACGCGGCACCCAACGCGCGGACAACTTTCTCATGCCTAAATCTTAATTCAATATGTGGCAAACACGTTCTTTGTACATATTCTTAGTCTCATCTATCTCTCTAACTTTAATTCGTCCGGTTGTCTAGCACCATTTGGTGAACTTGAATAATGTTATCGTCAGTGGTTGCGGTTTTTGGACTGCCCGAACATTCATCGTCACCCAGTGTGTAGAGTCCCATTATACAGCGTCCAACTTACTCAAATGATTTCGGTGAGTACCTTTCAACGCACGTGCAAACATACTCATCCACTTTTGTCGACGAATGCTGCCATCTTCATGTTGAGATCGGAAACTTTTCAAACAACCCTCGTATTTGTTAAGTTGTTCACTGCCAGTTTAAGTTTCTAATACGGTCCGCGGTGATGTAGTGACGTACGAGTAATATTAGTACAAAAAGACTGCAGACGTTCTTCAAACCCTTTAGAATATACGGGGTCACTATATGTATTACAGTAAACCCTCGATTTAACGAACCCCGATTTAACGTACGCTCGATTTAACGGATAATCTTTTTATTTTCCATTTTTCGGTTATCGATTATATGATGGGATTGGATATGTTGGATGGAAATGGGATTCTTAAATGATTTTTGGAAGTTCTGGAATATGGCCACCTGGGACGAGTTTCGAGTTTCGTCCCAGGTGGCCATATTCCAGAACTTCTTCCAAAAACTGTTTATGAATGTCATTTCCATCCAATAAACAAAACCCCTTCATACTCGGTTAAGAGATAAACGAGTTCTGTCTTAGGTGGTCATATTCCAGAACAAGTGCAAAATCTATAGTCGATTAAATTTAAAAACATTCGGATTTAACAGACATTCGGATTTAACGGACTCCCCAATTAGTCCGTTAAACCTAGCTTTACTGTATTTCCAAGATCTCTAATTATATATCTTTCTTTTCTATTCTTCTATTCTTCATAGAAAGAACTAAAGAAGAAAAGTAGTAGATACACTTCGGAATAACGGTGTCTTTATTTACAAGGCGATTTTGACACTGTAATTTCGAAGGTTCAGGAAAGAAAAGCCCATATAGTCTGGTTCGAAAGGTTTTGGAGATCTTCAGGTCTTCGCGGGTTAAGCACGTTCCATGTTCCCATTTTTAAAGCGTTGCTTGTGGAACTGTACAATTCGTGGTCTTTGTGTTGGACGCATAACTTAGTAGTACTTTTGAGAGCAGGTTGTTAGCCTGCTGTTCAACCCGCTTGTTACGTGTGTGGGTCTCGCACTGGTGAATAATTTTAAGACATCCAGTCCTATCTTGAACACGTTTACATAGCGTGCCGCTTGATATAAGACAGACGCTCGCTTCAGCAGCCCCTAACCTGGAGAACAGACGCTGATTTATTATTTTTTTGAGGACGCCAATAGCTCGCCGTTGTATGTAATGTTCATGACTATACAGAATTTGTTCTGATCGTCTCCAATACACTGCCTGATTCATTTAGAGGTACCGAGGAAGCACCGCGAGCAGGTATGCATCTAGGATTTTGCCCTCAAGATAAATTAAAAATATCACATCAATCAAAACTAAGATGCGATTTTCGTTTGTTTAAAAGAATACTTCTCTATATGGTTTGCGAATGATAGCAGCCAATCCTTTAAATTCTAAGAACCTGGGGGGCTATTTGGGAATTCGATTCGATAACGAGAGTACAAGATTCAAATTGGATTTTAAATAAGAATCGTTCGAATCATATTCAAATCAAATATGGATCTTGTACTCTCATTATCGAATCGATTCCCAAATAGCCCCCCTGGAACTAGCAAAGTACTGTTTGGAAGACTAAGCTTTATAGACTAGCGATGTCATCTAATTAAATTTCCACGGGTGAGGTTTAATTAGATGCGAGAATATAAAACTGAGTTGGATGAACTGAGCTCCCCCAGAAAAAGTACATCCAGACGCCCCAGAAAGCTTCTCATCTCGATGGAAGGTGGTGCAGAACTTGCGGCCGCAAATAAGTGGACAACGGATTACTTACATCGTCTGCAGCAGCGGCCCAAATGGCGAAAGGAATGAAAAACCATCGACAAAGGGGATACTGCCATATTACGAGATGAACTGTTACCCTCGACCAGATGGAATTTAGGCCGAGTTATGGAGTTACATCCCGGCAGGGTTGGACTAAGCCGGGTCGTGACTGTGAAAACCACTGATCATTCCAACATCAAGAGACCAATAAGAAAGGTGCCACCGTTGCCTATCCAACAACCGATAAGTGAGGCAGATAGTGAGAAGATACAGGCCATAGCGAACCATCTCGCTCGCCGACAACAACCAAGTCGTGTTGCAAAACAGAATCGAAGTCCTGTCAATCATACTAGTCGACATTTATTACTGACTTGTATAGTGATTTGTGTCATCAGTTCGGTACATACTCGTCCATTTGGAAGAGAATCATATGCCACACAACCTCAAATGGTCAAATGGACTCTGGTCATTCAATATAATTTGACCAATTATTGGTAAGAAATGCGCAACATGGAAAAGGGTCTTACTCTGCTTGAAACAGCCTGCAACCATGTAATCACCATCCAATGTGACCTCCTAATACAACAACTACAGTGGCAATTCAACAACATCGAACAAGACAACGAGCTCCTGACACGCAACGACTTCAATTATCACAGAGGAAAACGAGGATTGGGCGATATCATTGGAAAAATAGCTGGGGACATGTTCGGGATTCTATCTCAAAGAAAAGCGGAGCAGTATGAGGAACAGTTTGACCAAATTCAACGCAATGAAGGGTACAGCCATTGGTGATAGAGTCAATATACGGATCATCAACATCAAAAATAGCACTGGAACACTACGGCATCCTAGAACTACAGCTAGGATGTACACTCAGGAGTAATAATTTACATCTATATGCAAGCAGCAATAAGATCAGCAGCCTTCATACCGTTGTTTAGTATATCACCCTTCATCACCAGTGCACGATCATCAACAAACCACAATTTCAACTTCAACATTACAACTCCAGATACGAGACTGTTGGAGCAAGAAATACGTGACCAACAAATGAACGAATCAAAGGCGTTTGATTCGCACGATATCCATCATTACTGGGAATTTTAGCAATAATACAATACATCCGCGCACGACGCAGACATCCGCCGGAATATGTTGAAAACAACACAAAAGAATCAGTTTACAATATTTTATCGGAAACTCGACACCATCGTTAACATTTTTTATTGTTTATTTCTCATTTTTGTCAACAGATGATGATGTCTGTTGGGTATGATATCAAAGGGCCGAATGTCGAAGGGTCGAACTTCAAAGGGCCGAATGTGTCGAAGGGCCGAATGTCGAAGGGCTGAATGTCGAAGGGCCGAATGTGTCGAAGAACCGAATGTGTCGAAGAACCGAATGTGTCGAAGGGCCGAATGTCGAAGGGCCGAATGGGTATTTTTTTTATTTTTAGTTTTGTGTTTAGAAATAAATTTTTTTATTTTTTTATTTAATTTAATTATTTTTATATTTTTTGTACATATACCTCGGCCCTTCGACACATTCGGCCCTTCGATACATTCGGCCCTTCGACATTCGGCCCTTCGACCCATTCGGCCCTTCGACACATTCAGCTCTTCGACATTCGGCCTTTCGACATTCGGCCCTTAGACATTCGGCCCTTTGTACCCATTCCGTCTGTTGTTGCAGGTGACACATGTGGGTTTTTCGTCACATACCGAATCCGTGTTATGCAACAAGGAATTGTTGCAGTTTCCCGCTTTGTTGATGAAATCAATTCATCTTTTTACGCTAATATTGCGAAAGTGGTGACACCGCGTGATAAAATGCCCGTGTTCTTGGCAATAAGAACATGTGATCGTAGATTTTGGTGTAATCGGCCTCTGGTGGCCGTTCTCCGTATTTATGAGCACTTTCCGACTGGACCTTGTACTCAGGTTTGGCTGCCCGTGAAGTTACTGGTTTGTTCAATCCGGAGGTTGCCAACGCTTGAAACCTTCTCAATAAGAACTCTAAGCAGTTGTTTAACGGTGACAGTTCGCGTGGGCAGTCGAGGCTGTTTTCAAAACGCTCCAAAGTGTCGAAGTCTAATTTCTGCATTACAAGATGTGCGATGATGGCTTCAAATGGGGTTTTCAACTGAAGATTTTTAATGTTGTGCAGCATCTCGATGATGGTGTCATGCAGGTTTCTGATACTCACGGCTGATGGATATTGTATGTTGGTCAGAGCTTGTTATTATACCTCGCCTGTTGGATCTGTCAAAGCCGCCTCTAATTTTCACCAATAGAAATGTGATTTTAAATACGTCAACTTTAATGTGTTTGAAAGTTGAGTATTTTGATGTATCAGCCGCATGAAGATGTCGTTGAACGCTTACGGATGTTATGTTCCCGTAGTAATCGTCGGTGAAGTATTTGTATTGACTTTCCTCGTTGATTTCCATGAGGATACTTCGGTGCAGCCGATCAATTTCCTTCATCTCAGTTGAGTTGATGAATTTTTAATTTGAGTTACTTGTCTGAGAATTCGTTTGATGTTAGTTTGGCATTAATAGCGTCCATTTTGCGATACATTAAACGCATTCCGATATCGGAGTTGTTGACGGAGTATTTTTTGTACGGGGTTGGACCTTCCTCTGTTGATCTATTATCACTTGAACCATGATGTTCGAGCTGCTTTAATGGTTCAGTGAGTTTCTTTTGGGCCGTATCGAACCTTGGATGTGATGTTTCTTCATCACTGTCTAATGATGTTTCGGTCCCAAAGATGTTGAGTGGAAGTTTTTCGACTACGCTTGTGGATGTCCTTTCCAAGCTTGGGAATGTCCTCTTCCAAATCCCGGATGTCGTCCATCGCTTTCTTGTACACCCGTTTGTCTCATGGCGCACGTCCAGATATGGATGTGTTTTGGAAACGTTCCCATTTCGACAATCTGTTTGTCGTTTTGAGGTTATCGTAGAAACCCCTAGTGATTGGTCGGCCATCACCGCGCTTTATTTTTGCGATGTAGTTAAGCAGCTCTTCACTAATGCTCGAATGATTCTCCAGAAGTACGTCCATTCTGACGATCTCGGTTAGTAGTTTTGTCGAAATGCGACGGCTGTATGATGTTGTGTCTATGTTTCGGCCTAGACACCGCCTAATGATTCCGTATTGATGTTTTTTTACGGCTCGAAGGACCAATGTTAGTCTAGCAAAGTATTATTTAGTTTGTAAGACTAAGCTTTGTTAGACTAGCGATGTCATCAGATTATACCACACGGGTGAGGTTTAATTAGATGCGAGAATATAAAACTGAGTTAATTGTGTTCAATTTCATTCTGGCCTTTATTATTACAAAAATAGTTTATTTATACAAAATTAATAGCTGCCTAAGCAGTTTATATGAAATACATGACAAATGTAAAACTATGAAAAGACTGATTATTTCTGTGGAATTAAACAAAAACAGGATATCTGCAAAAAACTAAATGTTGTGGAAATCGCATTTAAAGATTTTTTGAAAAATTTTCAAAATACGTTTAATTACACATTCCAATTATTAAATCTATTAACTTTATATAATATTAATACCAATCTAAAGTAAACTTTTCTAATTGCAATTGAATAAAAACAGATTTCAATAAAGATCAAGATATCTGATTCATTAGGCAAAATTTTGTTTCTCATAAACTTGGTAAGTGCAGATAATATTTTCTCGCATTTTTCGCTAAACAAATTAAATTTCGGTATCTGCACATGTTGTGTTTTTGTTTAACAAAAGATTCTAGTGAAACCCGAAAAAAGGAGTGGGTCGAAACCGAGAATGAGCTAAAAGTTGGAAGTGAATAAAAATGAGTACATACATATGTATATAAGAATTTTAAAATTAGATCAGACTTTTTATTACATTAATAATATAACATTGCACTCCTCTAATTCATTTCGAACTAAACGGTAAACGGCTAGAAGTGGTAACTTCGCTTAATTCCGATTTAAATACAATATTTGAGTGGGGTGAAAATAATCAGGTCAAATTCAATGAGAAGTAAAGACAAATATGCACATTCTCGCGTAAAAGAAGTTGTAACGAATACCCTTTTGTGATTAAAGACCATGTACTCGTTAATTGTGACTCAATTCGTCTGCTTGGTGTTCAAATTAGCAACACCTTAAAATGAAATGAACACATTTTTACATTGGCCAAATCAGCTTGACAAAAACTCGGTTTCCTCAATAAATACAGAAGGTTTTTTAAATCGCATCCCAGATGTATAAGACCTTTGAAAGAGTTGATTGCAATTAACAATAAAAAAAAACTTTGATTTTGTTTGTTTGTATTTTAATGAACGAAAACAGAATTTTACATTCACTCTGCCCTGTCGCAAAGTACCAACTAAAATAATTTCTCTACAGCAGTAATGATGTACTAAAAAATGGTTTTCATCATTTACGCTAGGTCGTGTGGCGATCGTTGCTGTTCCATCTGGTACTAAGATATTAGAATCCATCAACTTTAATTTTGACATTTCGATCCGACCGGCAATGTTATTGATTTTTTTTCTGTGTTTCGATACAATAGAACGTTATGAAGATCGTTTGTGTATTTCACTTTGTAGTGATGGATTTTGATGAAACTGAACATTCCCCCGCCCTTGACTCGTATGAGTCAATCGTTGGGATCAGACAGATTTTGGTGATCGGTCTTTTGAAGGTGCTCGTAGCTGTTTTCACGGTGACTACCCGAATTAAATTATCTCGCCCTGGATGTACTTCAACCACTTTTGCTAGTGGCCATCTCGCTGGTGAAATGTTGTCTTCCTTTAAGATGACAACGTCGTCAATTTTTATTTGGGTAGCTGGATGACGTAGTTTGTTTAACTGGTTTAAGGTGGTGAGGTATTCATCATTCCAACGACGCCAGAATTGTTGGATGAATTTTTGAAGCATCTGCCATCTCGATAATGTATTTAACTTACACTGGGCCAGTGTTGCTTCTGGAGCAAGTGTGAGGGGATGCCCCAATATGAAATGGGCTGGCGTCAATGGGTCATCACCTTCGTCGTTCCGACACAATGGTCGTGAATTTAGTATCGCTTCCACCTGCTTTAAGAACGTAAGGAATTCTTCATAATTTAATATAGTCTCTCCGATTACACGTTTAATGTGGAATTTTGTAGACTTCACGGCAGCTTCCCACAAGCCGCCGAAGTTTGGAGCTGCTGGTGGAATAAGGTGCCACTTAGTGCCCTGGTCGACTGTCCAATCGATTACCTTGCCCGAGAAACTTTCCGAATGAAGTAAATCCTTCATCTCCTGCAATTGATTGATAGCCCCTATGAAGTTGGTAGCATTATCCGAGAATAAATCCGAACAGATTCCTCTAGATGATTGGAACCTCCTTAGTGCAGAGATAAATGAATCAGTGGTTAGATTGGTCACCAATTCCATGTGGACTGCCTTTGTCGCCATACAGGTGAATATGCAAATGTACCCCTTTATAAGTTTCGATCTTCGCATTTGATGGGCTTTGATTAAGTATGGTCCGGCATAGTCTATGCCAGTTTGCATAAACGGTCGGATAAGATTAACCCGTGCTGAGGGTAGTTGCCCCATTAATTGCTGTTGGACCTTCTTTTTATATCGGTGGCACTTCACACATTGGTTGATTGTTCCTTTGATGAGATGCTTTCCGCGCACAATATGGAACCTCAGTTTGATGTGCGAAGCCATGTGAGACGTGCCGGCATGACACAACTTCCTGTGAACGTACTGAACCATTCTCTTCACTACTATATGTGTTGGTGGGAGTATAATCGGGTGCTGCGTATCGTAATTTAGTGCCGAATTTGATAATCTTCCGCTGACTCGTAATATGCCACGGCTGTCAAGAAATGGATATAATTTTAATAGGTTATTTTTACATGATGTTTTACCAGATTGGAGGGATTCGATATCAGCTTGGTACGTTTGGCGTTGAATGTGTTTAATAACGTAGATCTCAGCATTGTTAAATTCATCCACAGTAATACTTCCAATTCTGGGTGAAGTTGATCGTTTCGCATTATGCACCAGTCTTTGCATTCGGGCCACAATTCTCACTACCATCGGATAACTGGAGACCCTAGACATCATCTCGTTCAAGTGGTTCTCAAACTCATTGGAATTTTGAACGATATACGCCTGCGGTTCTGCTTCGGATTCATGTGAAAGGCCGTGCTTCGTTTCTGGTATGATTAGTGGGTTGCTCGATAACCAACAGGGTCCTTTCCACCACAGGATATCATTTTTGAATTCGCCTGGTGTTGTTCCTCGAGTGGCGCGATCAGCTGGATTCAGTTTTGATTGAACATGGTGCCATTGGTTTCTGTTTGAGTACGAGAGGATTAGCCCAGTTCGATTGGCAATATAGGTTGGCCAAACTTTGGGTGGTTTGGATAGCCAATCCAACACTATTGAGGAGTCGCTATAGAAGAACTGCCTCGGTTGATTTTTGCAGTTTAGTGCAGAGGTAACCTTCTTCGTCAGCCTTACCACTAATGTGGCTGCACAAAGCTCTAGTTTCGGTATAGATAGCGTTTTTATGGGCGCTACCTTTGTTTTCGCGGCGATGATATTGATATGAACCTCTTGAGATGGTGTTGTTACACGCGAGTATAGGACCGCAGCGTAAGCATCCTTCGATGCATCGGCAAATCCGTGTATTTCGAAAGTATCATCAGTTGTGTATAACCATCTCTTGATTTCTATCTCATCAAGTAATCCAAATTCGTTTCGAAGATTTAACCACCTTGTTCGACATGCCTCCGGTAATTCGTCGTCCCATCCAAGTTTTTCCAGCCATAACGATTGGAAGAGTACTTTGACACTTATCATGATAGGAGCGAGCCACCCCATCGGGTCAAATAACCTTGACGATTCAGAGAGTAGCCCCCGCTTCGTGGTTGTGCTGTGTGGCGGTAGACGCACTCGAAATTTGAAAACATCTCGCGATGGTTGATAACACAATCCTAGCACGGACGTTATTGAATCAATGGTTGCAAATTCTCGTTCGGTGATATGAGAGTCCGCTGCTTCAATATTATCCAATAGCTTGGGATGATTTGCTGACCACTTCTTGAGTGTGAAGCCTGCCGAGTTCATTATTTGTAGCAGTTCGTCGCGTAACTGCGATGCATCGGATAGCGAATGACACCCTGTGAGCACATCATCGACGTATACATCGGACCTTAACCTTTCAGCCGCGATTGGGTATTTGTTCTGCAATTGGTTGGCGATATAATTCAACGAATTCGTTGCCAAAAAGGGAGCAGATGATGTTCCGTACGTTACGGTCAGCAATCGGTAATGCATCAATGGATGATCCGGTGTTTCTCTCCATACTATACGCTGGTAATCGGTGTCCTCGGGACGGATCATCACCTGCCGATACATTTTCTCGATGTCGGCGCTGAATATGAATGCATACTTTCGGTATCGCAACAGAATTTGAAACAACCCTTGTTGAACGGTTGGCCCAACCAGCAGCTCGTCATTCAGTGATTGTCCGGTTGACGTCTTTTGCGATCCATTGAACACCACCCGTAATTTTGATGTATCTGCCTTTTTAAATATGCCATGGTGAGGCAGATAAAATGTTTGCTGATTTGGTCTTGCTATTTCGTCTTGTGGAATTTCAGCCATGTGACCCAACCGTTCATAATCCTTCATAAATTTAATGTATTCCAAGCGCAGCCTTTCGTTGGTAGATAACCTTTTCTCCAGACTGTAAAACTGACGTAAGGCTGACGTGTATGAATGACCTAGTAGAGGCGGGATCCTTTTAAATGGTAAGCCAACTATTATTCTTCCATTACTGCTAACTGCAACTGTGGCTTCAAAGTGTTCGACACATGCTGATTCTTCTGGCGTATACTGTAACACCTCTGGTATATCTTCAACCTCCCAAAATGATCGTAGCGTTTTGTCGATATTCACCTCTTGATTTTCCGATATGTGTACCGTCTCATTTAACGTCTTGAGCCGTGACAAGAATCGGCCTCCTACTATCCACCCCAGTGTGGTGTTTTGTGCCATTAACGATGGATTGCCTAGTGGTATTTTGCCATCGTCCAGTAATTCGAAGAAGTAGTCGCTACCTATTAATAGATCTACTGGGCCCGGCTTATTAAATGTAGGGTCAGCTAATCTAACCGCATCGCTCGTTGGTACGTCAACATCTACCGGGTTCGATGGTAGGTGTGAGGTGAGTTTGGGGACGATTAGAGCTGCAATTTGGTATGTGACATCACGATTGACTCTCGATCTTATCATGAGTTGTGTGCGTCCCTTTGATAATCCTGCTTTGGTCCCACCGATACCACTGACAAAAACTCTCGCATTTGTTCTGATGAGGTTCAATTTATTAGCACACGATTCGTTGAGGAATGATCGAGTTGAACCAGAATCCAGCAATCCTCGTACAATATGCCAGTTGTTGAACCTATCCTTAATTTCGACCAACACGGTTGGCAACATTGCATTTTCACTGGCGATATTTGCTTGCTTGACGACAGATGATGTGTAGATTTCTTCTGTAGTCGCAGTGTAGGTTTCGCTCGTTGACGCTTTGGGTTCGCTGCTGGAACTGGTCTCGATTGAGCTCACTTGATTGCCCGTTTTACTGTCATCCGGATCTGCATGAACGAGAGTGTGATGTCTCTTCCTGCAAATTTGGCATGTCCTTCTTGAGCGGCATTGGTAGACGGAATGATTGTCTCCAAGACAGTTGAAGCATCTTTGGTGTTCCTTTAGAAATTTTCTGCGCTCAGGTAATGCCATGGATTTAAACCGTGTGCATTCAAACAGACGATGACGATCTCCATTACATAGTTTGCAGGGTATTTGGGATATTTCAGTGTGTAACATCTTAGCAACTGGTTGCACTTTGGTCTCAGGTTTCTTTACCGTTGATTTTACTTCTGTTAGGGCATCAACGCGAATTAACAGGAAATCTAGGAAGCTCTGTAGCGTCGGGAAATCCTCTTCAGCAGATTTGTATCTCCAGGCCTTTCGTGTCTCGTCATCAAGTCGCTCCATCGCCATGAAAATGAGCCACGGATCGCGTGATTCTGCGTCCTTGCCCAATGCCTTTAGTCCTCTTACTACTTCGTCCAAATTATCATGAAATGCTGTAAGGTGGATAGCGGTTGCCTTGATTACTTTTGGTTGGTCCAAGAATGATTTGATGTGAGCCTCGACTATCGGTTTCTTCCTGTCGTAGCGTTTGGTTAGCCGCTGGATTGCTTCAATGTAGCTAGCATCGTCTACGCGTAAATGACTGATCAAGCTGTAGGCGTTGCCCTTTAAGAGCCCCTTTAGGTACTTAAACTTTTGTGCTGGTGACAATGATATATTTTCATGAACGGTGGATGAAAATATATCGTAAAATGATTGCCAGGTTTTCAGATCTCCATCAAATGTTGGCATTGTTAGAGACGGCAGCTTAAAGTCTGACGTGGGGTTGACACTAGCGGTCGCATCGAATGACTGCTCATGATTTGATGGCTGATGATTTCCAGATTTCATCCGAATTAGCGCCTGCAATTTTGGGATGATCGTGTAGTAATGATCATCGACGGTATCCATTTCAGATGGTGCGGTTGCATCAATTTGAAATATGGCGTCTTCGGTTGCAATGAATTCCGAATATAATTTGTGCGTATTGTCACATCGAGTTTTGAGATCATCGTAAGCCAGTCCTGCACCATGCGTATCAATGTAATTATTGAGGCGAGTGAGCTGGCCCTTTATTATTCCCTTTCGTTTAATAAGCTTCTCCATTTTATGCACAACACAAGCTTGATTAATGGCGGCTACGTAGCCCACGCGGTGGCAAAGTTTTTTTTTGTTAATCTCCTGAAGCTGATGAAATGGTATTGCCGGTTAGCTTCGGTATCCGGCTCGAAGGACCAGTGAAAGAGTTGATTGCAATTAACAATAAAAAAAAACTTTGATTTTGTTTGTTTGTATTTTAATGAACGAAAACAGAATTTTACATTCACTCTGCCCTGTCGCAAAGTACCAACTAAAATAATTTCTCTACAGCAGTAATGATGTACTAAAAAATGGTTTTCATCATTTACGCTAGGTCGTGTGGCGATCGTTGCTGTTCCATCTGGTACTAAGATATTAGAATCCATCAACTTTAATTTTGACATTTCGATCCGACCGGCAATGTTATTGATTTTTTTTCTGTGTTTCGATACAATAGAACGTTATGAAGATCGTTTGTGTATTTCACTTTGTAGTGATGGATTTTGATGAAACTGAACAACCTTCATTCGACCATGTACAAAGTATTACTGTCAAGTTTGGGGTGGCGCATATGGCATTGTCTTGTAGTTGCTGGATAGAGTTCGGCGGCGCACCATCCGAAAAATACGTAACCCTAAACTTATAAAATAAAAGAAACTTCAAAATTATATTAAAAATAAATAATAAACAATAATTCATTTAAAATGGTAACTCTTCATTCAATAATTATATTATTTAAGAAGAGTAAGAGCATAATATTACAATTCCTCACTGTCGGATTCATTTAAATAAGTGGTATTTCTGATGTTGTTTTTTACGGGTAAGTTTTGATAAAAATCATGAAGGTCCTGAGGGATAAACTGTAGCAAGTCGAGTAGATCCTTATGTTTTTCTTTCGAAATATAATTGGACAAGACATTTTCAGTAGGGTGTAGTTGCTGCAGTTTCACGAATTTTTTATTGACGCGAATTGTACTCATCCGGTAGACTTCAGCAGCGCTGGTATGGTTTGTTAAGTAGTCCACTGCACCACATAAATCCTTAGTGTATCTAAAATTGAAAGTTTATAAATTATAAAATTTTGTAAATATACTATGAAACTACCTTTAAATTCTAATATGATTCCATACTATTTTCCGGCCCGAATCAGTTTTGCTTGGCTTTTTATATTTTGTTTTCAAAAGTTGCGCAAAGTCATAGAAATCAGGATTTTTCATTTCTATGACGTTAAATTTTTTGTTTTTTCCACATATTCTCATTAATTGAGCCCAATCGTGGGGATGGAATATTTCCATACTTGTTCTCTTTTTCTTGTCCTCAATAGTTTTGTGATCAGAGTCACATTCTAAATGTGTATGGCCTCTCTCTCTGTCTGGCACTATATCCCATCAAGGGTTTGGCCGCCTAAAATGAGGTTTCATAATCATATTTTCATTTCGGATATTGAGTGATTAATTCATTGATCCTAAACCAGCCGTGAAATTTTTTTACCACCGGGGATCTCCGAACCCGGGACCTCCGACCGCTGGAGCAAACATGCTGACCACTTTGACACCGGGGCGGCCCTGGCTCAAGAAATTTATGTTCAATAGTATGAAACGCATGATTTGTTTGTTCTAATAAATACTGGAACATACTGCATACAATGTTATTTCTATTCTGTCCACCGCACGTATCACTATAAATAGTGACGTGCTGCTTTAAATTATTTGCCGACATTAGATACTTATACAAGCACGAACTGATTTCATTAGCACCTCGACCACTCATAGCTTCGTGCCAAACATAGCAATACGTCGAGTTGTCGTCACAATTTCTTATGGTAAAATTAAAGGTCCACAAGTTCCGTTTGTAAAATGCGATATTGCCTTTTAAATAAGGTGTGGGAAGGCACTGTTGAAGGTCGACAGCCAGTACAGTTTTATTTTGATCACATTTATCTTTCCTTTTATTTGCATAAGCAAGCTCAGACATCTCTTGGTGATTGTCTCTGTCTCTCTGGATAATAGTTTTATTTTCATCGTTTGCCAGTTTGATCTGCAATGCGTATTTGTCACACTTTTGGCACGTGTCTAACTGTGGGCGTTTAAATTTTAAATTAAAAGTTTTAAATATTTCCCTGTATTTTGAAAATGAAACTGATTTTTCTGAATACATTTCTAAGTACATCTCGTACATTTTTGCTAAATTTAAACCAATGGGTAAATAACTTTTCTGAGTATGAGACTGCGAATAGTGGGACTCGTATTTAGGGAAACTGTTAATGTGATTTCTTACTGCCTCTTCCTGACTCGATGTAATTTTGGGTTTATTGCTAGATGTGCCTCTCTTGTCTGTTAGTTTCGCACCTTCCTGCTGCTTTCTAATAACAGTTCCCAGTATTCCAACCTTTTCTCCAAGAACATCAAGAAAACAACTTCGGCATACATTAATTTCTTCGAGTGTGATCCTATTAGTTAAAAAGTATTTTACACTAATATTTCGTTGTCGTTTCGGATTTATTAAATTAGTTATTCTCCTCTTTTGTTGAACTTTTAAACATTTAGATAGAAATGCTAATCTCCCTATGCATGTAAGTACGGACCAATATTCATTAAAACATCGCAGTCGCAATCCATCTGATACTCTCTCAGCACATTTTGATTTACAAATTTTGAGCTTTCTTGATTCTCTCTTTTCACGTTTCCGGCCTTTTAATGTTGTATAGCCTTGTCCAGAGTTTCTTTTTCTTTTCCTTATCTCTACTTCACGACGTTTTGATGTTTTTATTTTTTTTATTTCACCCGGAGTACGATCACTATTTTTAGATTTATTATGTTCATTATCTGTAGAAGAATCACAAATTGTTTCATCACACGACGATGAAGATACGCCAGCCTCGCTCCAGCTCTCACTTTCATCATACTCGTTACACATTATTCTATCACTCATAGAATTAGATAGGACACCTGTTGATGCAACAAAGTTGGGCTCGACGTACTTCTTCCTAGTGTTTTCTGAATCATTGGTACTATTATTTCGATCGTCAAAGTTTTCCGGACCTTCTACATCGTCAACAACATTGGTTTCGAGTGGCGTGTTCTCACTGCTATCGGAATCAATAATACCATTATTTCTGTTAATAAGATATCCCTCATCGTTAATATTGGTAGCAACGTTGGTCTCGAGATCTGTTATCTGAATCATTTGCAGAATAATTTCGGTCCACAAGGTATTCCGCATCTTCGTCATCGTCAACAATGTTGGTTTCGATTTGTTTCACACTATCATCTGATTCGCCGTTGATAGAATTTCCTTCAAGCAAATACTCCGAGTCGCTAAATAAGTCAGGTGACAGTGGGTTATTATTTCTTTTAGTAATTTTGTACAAATTTTTGTTGTTAACATTATTGGTTTCTAACGATGTTTCTCCCGTGTTGAGTAGAATTTGTATTATCTCATATTCATCAACTGTTAAAATTTCTATATTATATGTAATAATAAGTAAACTTTAAGTTAAATATTTACCAACAATTTTAAAAATTAAAATTTGATTCTTACTTTGAGTACAACTCCCGGCTTCTAATTTCACTTTTAATATCTTTTCCGGGTGCACCATTTTAAAACTGTTCTCGCTATTACTTAAATTTATCACTTCTCTTGTTGATTCTAATAATACACAATCACTTTCATTTGAAGGTAAAAATAATCGGTCAATTGAATCCATTTCATTCGAATCCATGTTTATTAAATACGTATATTTTAAATTAATTTACTTCCTTCGAAAGAACAACCTCTCATCACAAAATTCCACTAACCAATGTAATATTAAACAAAAAAAAGATGGAATAATAAAATAAATGTAAAAATGGAATTCCCCTTTCTAATTTTCACATAAATAAAGCGAAACAACCATTTACACTTTACCATTTTAGTATCTACCAAAACTAAATTATCTTTATTTTAATTACCTTAAATGTTTATAATATACTAAAAAAATAATCCTTAATTATTAACTATAAAACTAAATATCTGATTTTAAATATTGAAGTATTTTAGAAAAAAGGAGTTATCTGCTGATATTTATTGAAAAAACTAATTATCTGCTCTAAAAATGATTATAATGTTTAAGAAAAACTACCTATCTGCAGATGTCGCATTTTGTAATATTTTATATACAAATTTTTTGGTTGTGTAAAATTGAATAAGTTAAGAAAATTATTTTTTCCGAAATTTTTATCGTGTTGATTTATAAACAACAACAGAATATCTAAAGATAAACTGTTATTCGTAATTAGTGTTTATCCTACATTTAAGATAATTAGTTTTGATGAAAATTTTCTCGGGAAATAATGGAAATTTTGAAAAATTAATTAAATTAGTGGTTATAGCTTTAAATTTTTAAGCCAATCACATTAAAAAATAAAAAAGTGAATTTTTGGAGATACCCTGTTTTTGTTTAATTCCACAGATTTTATGTTGTGTTTTTTTCAACAGCTATCTTTAATTCCAAGAACCATGAATTATGCTAGAATTAATTTCAAATGCAAATGAAATTAATTCGAATTGAATTTAAATTTAATCACGATCGTTAACAAGAATTTTCTTTTCGCTGTACTGGCTGTACTCACAAGAGAAATGATTTAAAATTAAAAGCAAAATTAAAAAAAAAATATGCGAAGTTTCAAGTAACCACACCAAATTTTCTCCAAACTTTGAATATACTATAATATAGAAAATAGGAAAAATTAAATTAAAAACATTAGAAATGACAACCATTTTAATGTTAAATATTCAATTATACAATTTCCCCCAATCATTCGACATTTAAATTTCGCATAATATTAAACGTTTGCCTAAATGTCATGGTTCCAAACTAACCTATATATTCTCTATTTAGATTTAGAGTTAGGTTACAATAAAAATGCGAGGTCGGTGTGCAGAACCAACTATTTTTGTAATGAGTCATTTCATATGTGTTGTCATACAGATCCCCTTTTCCATTTCAATGTTTTCTACCATGAATGTTTTATTTTTATTACTTTATAAATTATGCGGTTAATTTGTTATAATAACATATATGTAAAACATATTTTATGTTGATGTTGACTAATGAATAACAGGCATGTTTTTATAATAAATTTCATGTTAGATTATTGATGGATGTTTATATTGAAGATATTGGAATCCATCATATTTTTTATTGGTTATGGAAGAAAATATTTGGAGTTAGTTACCTCGCGCAGCATCACTGCTTTTCAGCATTATGATATTTCACATTATTACTAGACGAGTATAAAAGCACAGGCACGAGGTGAACATGCATGTTTTTTTAACTTTCTATGGCCATAATTTATTTTGCTGTGTGAATAAATATAGATTGCATGCTTCCCTGTAAACTTTATAAGCAATAAATTATTTGCAAAATGTTCAGCATTAAATTGAAAATGAAACCGTACACGAATATTCTAAATTTTTTTATTTTTTTTTTCAGTATATGATGGTATAAATCATCCACTATAACCGTAATTGAGTGATAATAAAATGTCATAATGTGACATATTGAAAAACAATTTTTAATAAATTTATCAATATCTATAGTTAGTTTGCTGACTGTGATTTAACGATCTAAACTTTTATTAATCACAATAAATATAAAAGAAGTGTGTTAAAAAGTTTTCATTTAGTTGTAGTTGGATGTTTTTTTAAATGGAAAAAACGCAAAACTTATACTAAATTCTAGGGTCTCTCCTCTGTCTGAAAGCTTCGTGTCCTAACACAGGCGGTTGTTTCGAAGCAGTATTGCCGTGAAGCTGCAACTCTTTATTATCAAAATGGTATTTTTTGAACTTTTGAAACCTGCAAATAATAAATAAATATATTATGAGTTCAATAAAATCAATAAAAAGTTCTTCTTCTAAGATTAATATTTTACTAGCATCTATACACAGTACAAGTGACAGCTCGGAAAATACCATATCGCTTCAAAAAAGTTATATTAGTAGGCGTGACGTATAAGTATAGTACCTCGAACGCAGAAACTATTTGTTGGCCGGACTATCAGCTTATGTCTGGTAATGAACAATGATTTAAAGTAATTTCAATGATTTTTGCAGAATTTTTCTATGGGACAGAGTTTAAAAATAATTGGAAATTACCAGACATAAACCGATAGCCCGGCCAACGAATATTTGCTGAGTTTGGAGGATTATATCTCAACTCTGTCCCATAGAAAAATTCTGAAAAAATCACTGAAATTACTTTAAATCTTCCTACATCACCAGACATGAGTCGATAGTCCGGCCAACCAATATGTTATATATGTTTGAAAGACTATACCTCAACTCTACTCCAAGAAAAAATCAAAAAAAAATCACAAAAATTACTTTGAATCGCCATGTATATAAAGTTAGCCCAGGATTCATCCCATAAAACAACGATGGCAACACTAAACTATCACGACAGTTTTTCATCCCAGAATATTACTATCAGCCCTGAAATTTTACCATCCCAGAATATTTCATCCCAGGAAAAAGTATTATGAGAGAAAACTATCATCCCAGAAAATAAAGTTAGCCCAGCTATCACTATAGTAACATTCACCATCCGATCACTATCAGCCCGAAAATTTCACACATTCCATAAAAACTATAGCAACTACATAATAACTAAAGTACTAACATTATATTAATGGGACGACAGAAATCATAGGATTTACTAAAAAAATTATTAAATAAAACGAACTTATTCTACCTATCCGATTATACATCCCAATCGATAAAAGAGTCGAATAAGGACGAATGTTTTTTAGATGCGGCACAATACGATCCTCATACAGGATCAGTTTCATGAAACTTCTATGCGTCCAAGCGGCGCAATTGATTTTCAAATTCCGAAAATCATTCAATTATTCAATTTTTTGATGCACAATCACTCCCACCGCCCATTCTGTAAAAGTGTCGGATTAGGACGCATGCATTTTGGATGCAGGACATTAACATCTTAATACAGGATCATTTTCATGAAACTTCTATGCGTCCAAGTGGCGCAATTGAATTTTAAATTAATCTGAAGTTAATCTGACTGCATACAGAACAGTAAACGGACCGAAAATGACCACAGCTCACCGACGAGCCCGTCGTGAGTTCGCTCGAGAGAAGAATGGTGAACAGTCCTATTCTCTGACGAGTGTAGGATATGTTTATATGGCACCGATGGACGCGAAAGAGTATACAGAGACAAGGAGAGCGATATGCACAATGTTGCATTGAATATCATTAAAGGCGAAGACAGAAATTGTATTCATCACACGAGCAACTACTGGCTGTCGATCAAGAGGAATGAATTCTCAACGGTACATTGAGGAAGTACTCGAGGAGTACGTCGTACCTATTGCCGGGTTTATTTGTGAAAATTTTCTGTTTATGCAGGATAATGCGAGACCGCATACGACTGGTGTAGTATACCAGTACCTTCAAGAGGTGGATGTGCCTGTTATGAAGTGGCCAGCTCGAAGCCCGGACCTCAACCCCATCGAACATTTATGGGACGAGTTGAAAAGAAGGGTTCGAGCCAGAGATGGTGCTCCGACGAGTCTCCAGGAGTTGCAACAGGCGATCGTAGAGGAATGGGAGGCGATACCTCAAGATTTTGTGAAAACTTTGGTGAAATCATTCCAGCATCGAATGGAAGCTGTTATTCGGGCCAGGCGAGGGAAATCTTATTAATAAAACTGTTTTTTTTTTCTTTGTTTATTACCATGTTTTAATTCGATTTTTACCCCTTTTTTCATGCTGACAAATTCACAAAAACGTATAGCTCAGATGTTTACCCCTAAAAATCAGTTTGATGGCACGTATAACTACAAAACAGGTACCACATAGGTATTGAAATAGACTTTGAATATGCATTAAAAAATTAAACAAATATTGGTTTTTTTAAATATTTTGTGGGCCGCATTTAAAATGCATTCGTCCTAATCCGACACTTTTAAAGAATAGGCGGTGGGAGTGATTGAGCATCAAACAATTGAATAATTTAGTGATTTTTGAAATTTAAGAGTCAATTGCGCCTCTTGGACGCTTAGAAGTTTCATAAAACTGATCCTTTACTAAAATTTTAATATCCCGCATCTAAAATACATTCGTCCTAATCCGACACTTTTATAGAATGGGTGGTGGGAGCGACTGAGCATCAAAAAATTGAATAATTTAATGATTTTCGGAATTTAAAATACAATTGCGCCACTTGGACGCATAGAAATTTCATGAAACTGATCCTGTATTCAGATGTTAATGTCCCGCATCTAAAATGCGTTCGTCCTAATCCGACACTTTTATAGAATGGGTGGTGGGAGTGAATGAGCATCAAACAATTGAATAATTTAATGATTTTCGGAATTTAAAATACAATTGCGCCACTTGGACGCATAGAAATTTCATGAAACTGATCCTGCAGAAAGATGTTAATGTCCCGCATCTAAAATGCATTCGTTCTAATCCGACACTTTTATAGAATGGGCGGTGGGAGTGATTGAGCATCAAAAAATTGATTAATTTAATAATTTTCGAAATTTAAAAATCAATTGCGCCACTTGGACGCATAGAAGGTTCATGATACTGATCCAGTATGAAGATATTAATGTCCCGCATTTAAAACCAAATGCAACCGAAATGCATTCGTCCTAATCCGACACTTTTATAGAACGGGCTGTGGAAGCGATTGAGCATCATGAGATTTAGTAATTTAATGATTTTTGGAACTTTATATTTAATTTCGTTACTTAAATCAACAATCTTTTGCTGAAATTATTGTATCGAAATATTTCGGTTTATTTTAGATTTCTATTGTTATGTCATGATAGAATAATATATATATAACATAATATCATGATAGTTTTGTTAGTATTGCCTCAAGCGTATATTTGACTTTTATGGGATGAAAGTCTGGGATAACTTTTTTTACCTGCCAGACTAAAGCCTATAGTTCGATCATAAAATGCGTCACGTAAAATTTCTTAAAAACATAATCGAGGATGGGCAAATAATTATCATTTATTTGTATTAGCCCCGAAAATTGTTCGGTTTTCATATTATCAAGAAAATTCAATATTTTTACTCTAGCCTCGAAAAATGTTTGTGTCGTCATAAATTTAGCTGTCATAACAATAAATATTTTCGGCGCTGATTTTTCGGGATAAGAGTATAAAAATGTCATGATAGCAATAATTTGAGTTGTCATCACATTTTTCTTGGATGGAATTTTGGCTATCTTCACATACATCTTTCCGGATTTCACTTTTTGATTTCAGCTTTTGCCACAATTATTTCATCTAGGATTAGCCCCTTAATCTTGCATTACAAAATGTTGCACTACAAATCTTGCATATCAAGATTCCCCCTACTGATATGCAAGTTAGTGCAAGATTTTGTAATGCAAGATTAAGAGGCTAACCCAGCGGCCATGTTTTACTATAAGTAACATAAATTCAAGGGAAATTAATTTGGCAAATAAAATTTGCACTATTTTGGCAATACATAAAATCAAATGTTTTATGATTTCCATTACACCTATATCAAGCACGCTACCATCCCGAGGTTAAACTGAAATTTAAAATAATGAGATTTTAAATAAATCATTTAAATTGCCGTTTACGGTTCAATATTTAAAATTTCGTTTAGTGCGAGTGAATTAACACTAAAAAACCGGCCGGTATTGAGCGACTGTGTTTCATAGGACTAAAATCACTGCGAGCTAAATACAAAATATAAACAAGAATAATTTACGGGACATAGGTTATTATGTTATGTGATAAGTTTCTTCTAAAGTTGGGCTTTGGCACATACCTATCCCATTTGCAACATTCGAGGAGATAACGAATACAATTAACGGTTGGAACCTATTACAAAATGTTTCGTGTGTTAAAAGTAAATGTTTTCATCATCCGTTGTCCGTCATTCCATTTTTGTGTAAATGAATGATAACAAAAATGGAATGACGGACAACGGATGATGAAAACTTGGCCTTTTCCTTTATTTTATATTGCCGATTATAACGTTTTGTGCTTCAAGATTTATTTGATTTAGTATGAACAATATTTAAATTGAAATATTTTTAGATTAGTTTTAATTCTCAGCTTTAATTCTTATCTATTATATTCTTAGTGCCATTGTAGAGATCACAAATTTCTTAACGATTTGAGATGAATTCGAGAAAATTGTGATACAAGTTTTTTTAATTCTAAAAATGGCTATTTTAGACAATGTTTCTACTTTTACAGTGCGGTTCAATAGATTACCGCCACTCAATCAAAGGAAGCAAAAGTCAGTTTCCAGCCGGTGTGTGTTTGAGGTAGAAAAAATTGCGGAATAAAGAAAGAAAGAGTATTTAGTACTGAATACAAAAGCAAAAATCAGAAATCGAAGTTAGAAATTCATGACTTTGTTTCGGTTCATTTGATTATCGCCGCTTGAAAAATTACATGAAATAATAGTATTATGTGTGATTTTTTACCAATTTTTTTAATACAACATTAAAATATAATTTCTGATATTTAGTGGAATTTCCATTTTTCTGAATAACTTCAAAAATACGATCCGTAAGTGAATCGTACAATGACTTCAAATAATTTAGTGAAATTTCTGCCCCGGCCGCTTTATTCCCTATTGTGCTGTAATAAGAGATTGAACCCCAGGCAACCTTACGTCCCCATAATGGCAATTCAAAAACACTTCCTCTTTCCTAAGGTCGTGAAAATAATAATTATACCCATCCAGGTTAAATTTTTTGCATCACATTCTAAGTTATGCGTTCCTTTGCGAATTCCAATCGTTTCTGCTTCTATTCATTTTCAGTGGTGGTTTTTTCTTTAACTTCAGCCACTTCAGATATATTGCACCTAAAATAGCGTGGCGGACAGACGATTTATTGGCATTAACACCAGCTTGAAGGGCAATTTTTGTTGTAGAAAGAGCCGAATTGGAGCCTAATTTAACGTGTAAGTGCCGTTGAAAGCCTTCCAATCGATAACCTCCATGAGATTTTGTATCCTTCAAATAAGTATGGCTTCGTGCCCTCATCCGATCCTTCAAACCTATAGCACGGCCTGAAAGCTCTTCCTGATGATACACATCTATTTTGGCCCTTTCTGATAAAGTTAAACCCATTGACTAAAAACTGAATAACAAAAATACTAATGTTTAACTTCCGTTTCAAATTTTAAAAAAATTAACTATTCAGATTCATGAACAATGACGATAATCAAGTGAATCGAAGTGGCGATAATCAAATGAATCGAAACAAAGTCATGAATTTCTGACTCACTTTTCAAAATAAAACAAAATACGCAATTATCTTGATGTCTGCGATTTTTGTTTTTTGTTTTTGTATTCAGTACTAAATACTCTTTCTTTCTCTATTACACATTTTTTTCTATCTCACACACACACCGGCTGTAAATTGACTTTTGCTTCTTTTGATTGGCGGTAGTCTATTGAGTGGCGGTAATCTATTGAACCGCACTGTATATCTGCGATCCTAGATATGTTCACGAGGTCTCATCTACATGGTCGGATAGAACAGTCAAAATCCTATGTGCGTGGTTAGTGGGATCTAATTTTCTCAGAAATGTTCTTGAACTTTCGTTCATATATTCGAATAGGTTAGAAAATTGTATATCCCTTTTCCGGCCAGACAGTTTTTTCCCGTAAATTTAAGTCCACCGCACACAAATGTGTGTGTAAATAACCATAGTTTGTAATGGTTTTCGTTATTTTCATGTTGCTCTTTCGTAACGTACACAATTGTGATCGCAGGCCAGAAGAATTGACCCTCCAAAGTTTCCTTGACGAATCTTGCAATATATGGCCGAGCGTTGTCGTGCAAAGATCACTTTGTCATGTCTTTTGGCATATTGTAGCCATTTGAGATTCAATGCTCGGGTTAATTGCATCAATTGTTATTGATAACGTTCTCTAGTGATGGTTTCGTTAGGCTGGAGTACCTCATAGTAGATCACTTCGAACTGATCCCACCAGATGCACAGCAATTGGTTCTTGCCATTAATATTCCGTTTGACAGTTGAAGTTGATGCATGACCGGGCTTACCCCACGCTTTTTTGCGCTTTGGGTTGTCATAGTGAACTTTTCGTCCCTCATCACGATTCGATGCAAAAAAAACCCTTCTAATTTTTTCTTTGGAGCAATTGTTCGCATGTGAAACGGCATTCGATGTCTCTTGGTTTGAGTTCATACGGAACCCAATTTCCTTGTTTTTACACTATACCTATTAACTTGAGACGGCTTTGAACCGCTTGTTGAGTCACTCCCAAAGTTTTAGCAACCTCCTCAATCTCCCTCCGCGTTCTTTGTCACTGGTGTCAAAATCGCAATTTTTAAAACGACGGAACCAGTACTCATATGATATTATTGAAGGAGGATTTTTCCCAAATGCTTCACCCAGCAATCGGTGCTTATCAGCTGTAATTTTCTTCAAATTAAAACAAAAAAGCATCGCTTCCTGCAAATTGTGTTTTGTTGGCACAAAGGTTTGCATGGTTAGAGCACAACCAAATATGTTGTTTACACTTCAGCGAAATGACACATACTGATTTTTAGAGGGAAATTATGACGCGATCGGAAATTTTTAGCGACTTAAAAAATGTTTCCAACCTACTCGACTGTTGAAATTTTCCATAGTAGATAAAGGGTGGATAAGTAAATTTAAGTTAGGTAATGATTTATCTATTGGGAGATTTTTCTAAATCTCTAAAAGTTTTTTTTATAATATGTATATTGAAGCCAACTTTGACCATTTTTCAAAATATTTTTTAACTATTCATAGAAATATTTAGAAACAAATGATTTTTCTGTTCGGATTTCATGATTCCGCCCGTGGGGCCTGCATCCGAACATCAAAAATTTCGATCACTTTTTCCAATAAAAGCGGGCCTCAATTTCTGGTCGAATGTTGTTTTTAAGTTGTTGAATTGTTTGAGGATGATTAGCATACACCTTATTTTTCAAATAATCCCACAAGAAATAATTGTTACACGCCTTGCGCTGCATCTTGCTCCGCCTTTTTGAAACCAGAGGTCGTTGGCACACAATCCATTTAATTTGGCCCACAAAAAACCAGTGAAAATAGCCCAATGATGCCACCAGCTCATAAACCACACCAAACATTGACTCTTGGAGGATGAACTTCTATTTCGGGAATAACATGATGATTCTCCGCTTCCCAAATTCGACAATTTTGCTTATTGATGTATCCATTAAGATGCAAATGAGCTTCATAGCTAAACATAATTTTTGATGAAAAACCTTCATTTCGTGCAAGCATCCAATTAACAAAACGGCATCGATTTAAATGGTCTGGTAGCTTCAATTTTTGAGTTAGTTAATTTTTGTATGGATACAAGTGTAGATCAACATGCAAAATGTAAACGATGCCTGGTTGACTTGCTTGCTTCATTACGAACGCTTTCACTAACAGCTGCCACTGCACCAGGAGTACGAGCTGGATGAACATGTTGATACGGTCTACGACCTTGAACTGAACAAGTTTCTTCAAAACGATCAATAATTTTGCTAATTGCACGCTCAGTCCATGTCGGCTAAAATTCTCACGTATAATTTACGAAATGTTGTTTTTGAAATATTATTTTATTTAATAAAATATTTGGTCAATCAAAATGCGTTGTTGTATTGTTATAAATGGCATATTTTTGTCTTATCATATGTCAAAGAATTTTTTAGAACAGATAACATTAGGTACTAAAATTCATCGATTGTAAAAATGACTAACAGATGGCCCACCCTGCAGTTACACCATATTTTGTAAATCCCTCAAAACTTATTTGTACCCCCAATGATTTTACAGTTACCATTCTTATCGAAAATTCCCAGGCCTGAATAATAAAACAATACCATTTTGGAGAGAATATGGGGGATGGAAAATCAATGACAAGCCCGATTCTGTCAATTCCATTATCGTTTTAATTGCTCCGTGAGTCGATGCATTGTCGTAATGAAAAAGGAGTTTTATTTGCTTAATGTGGTCGTTTGGCCTTGCTTGCAGCATCGAATCGATCCCGTACTTCACTTGCGCAGTAATTATTTTTCCATGTTCCGGATAGACAATATGAATGTACATTCCATAAAACAGTCGCCATAACCTTGGCAGCCGATTGTTGCATTTTCGAGCGCGTCGGTGCACTTCGAACAAAATCCACCCATTGTTTCTTGGTCACTGGTGCGTAGTGATGTATCTATGTTTACAACTACGGTTACAAAACGGTGCACAATTTTTCGATTATGCTTGGATATGTCCAAATTGTGTTCAGAAACATCAACTGTTTCTAAATTTTCCGAGTCATTGAGCATCCATCGCGCACATAGCTTTCGCATGTTCAAACAGGACAGCTTATAGTCTTTCATCCACCATTTAACTGTTGTATTCGATGGACCAGATGTTTCATAATACTTATCAAGCTTTTCTTTCGTTTCTTTAGCCGGTTTGCCTCTCAAATACTAATGTTTAATGAGAACACGAAATTCGATTTCCCCATGGTTTACAAAATCAATGAGATGATGACGCGCAAATAACTTTCAAACACCAACTACTTGACAAATTTCTATGGAACTACGTTTTAGTTTTTAAGGTTGGCAGTTGTCGTCCCTCCCCCCCCCCACATTCCTATAAAATCTACAACTTATATTAAATTATATCTGAGAACGAGTTATATTCCACATTTATGTGGGGCCAAGGGCTGCTCGCATCCTCAGAGAAGGTAAATAATCGAAAAAATGTTAGTCACAGAAACAACTAGGGCGACCTTGAAAAGTATGTAGCATTTACGAAAAACGATTAAAGCACAAAGGTTGTAAATTAAGTTTGAAACAAAATATTTTCAGATCATTTTTTCAAATTTTACCACAAACGACGAATTGTGTACAAAAAAACTGTATTTATCCAAAATTTGAGATCTCTACCGTACTGGCGGTATGGGGGATATCAGTGTACCGGAAGTGACAGCTTTCATGGGAGCTTTTCCAATTTTTGCAATGATGTTAAAAAGTTTAACATTTACAAAAATTAACAAAGAATTAAAAAGTTCAAATAAATTTGAATATGTATTAAATTTTCAACAAGATTTGACCTTGTTGCGTTTCCGAAATTTTAACGGTTTTACCAAAAGCCAGGTAAGTTTATTTTTTCGCTTTAGAAATGGGGTGTTTTCGAGATCTATTATTCGTGGTAAATCAATGTCAGGTGTTGGCCACAACATATCACCCCTCCATTTTTCTCAAACATTTCAAACCTAATAAAATGTAAAACAATCATTTGACGAATTATTTTCCCCTGATAAAAATAGCAAGTATTTTATCGTCACACAAAGCAAAATAGATCAAGATCGATGACATTAAGCAATTCTGACAAAATTAACACAACAACAACAATACAGCATAAGTAGTAGCATAGACAATCAACAGAGATTTTTCATTTGAACAAAATTTTTTTTTGATAATTCCTTTATACGCAAAAAAAAACAAAATATTTTTGATTGTGTTTGTTTTTACGCCGTTTAAATTTTTATGTTAACAAAGGATGAAATATCTCTTTTAGGTTGTCTCTGGTAGTATAGTAAGCATAATTAGTAAAAAAATTATCTAGATATAATTGGAGCAATCAATAATAAAAATTAATCAAGGCTTAGTCGCTTAGGCCCATTCTCCGTTTCCAATATCGTGCCATTTACTAAAGCCCTCCTATACTGATCTCCAGCGACACACACATGTTTCGGGACAGCTACGGTTGACTGGAATGGTTGTTAGTGTCACCGTTCTATAACAAAAAGATTAAACTTCGACGCGTTTTGCGATTAAAAATCATGCTGACCTTCCAATTACGTTCACCCAATAAAATTTAAACTTAATTCATTTTGAAATAATTTAGCATAAAATCAGAAATAACTCTTTAATACATGTGTATATGTAATATAAATCCATTTAAAATCTTTAGGTGGTAATACCAAATTGAAGAAAAAAAATAATTAACAAATTAAATTAAAAAAACTCAGATTTAATTTTAAATGCTGATTTCTAGAGGTAATCTTGAATATGAATCTTGAAAATTCATAGAATTATGTGTTTACTCAGGGTTTGTTACTTTCGGATAAAACCGTGCTCTATGTCCTACGTAATAATATTTCATTTAAGTGGTCCAAATTAATCGGAAGTTTATCAGCGACTGAAATTTGTTTTGCAGAGTGCACGTTATTACAACAAACTTTAGGCGAAAACTGGATAAAAATAGCACAATGGTTCGTCATATGCAGATCGTCGACTATGGAGAATAATGAATAAAAATGTGGTCTATGCAACTAAAAGTTACATTGCTGATTCTCGTAGGGATATTAATCTTGAGATAAATCCATAACTGGACAGAAGAAATTTGTACTCATCAACCACTGACAAACTAGTAGGAATATCGACATTGACATCATCCACGAATACAGTTTTTGGCAAGATCGAGTGAGGTTTATAGACGCACACTATCGCTACTTTACTATAATCAAAGAATGAATCAAATCCAAACATTTGCTATATCAAAAAGAAAATCATTGCAAAATTTGAGTTTTAGTGAGAACAAAATTGTATAACGTAAATATGAATAATTTTTAAATATTGTTAATTCTATCAATTAAGTTTTATTTGAGCAGTAAAACTTGAAAAAATTCATTTTATAATTGTATTTTCATTACTAATTATAATTTAGCTTACCAAAACCAATTAATGTGAAAATTAAATTGACTTCATTTCAATTTTTAATGCAAAAAAGGTACTAACTATTTTTGATCACTAATTAATTGTGAGTGTAGCCTCCATTATTTCTAGTACTGGGTATACTGCTGATTAAATTCCTGAGAGAATCCAGCTCGATTACCACCCAAACAGCTTTTCTGCAATTCTTCAGCCCGCCAACTATGGAAAATGGTTTCTCACTTTGATCACCTGACGCACAACTATCTCCCAAAAATTCTCTATCGCAAGCTTCGAAAAATGTATATACAGATATAAAAAAATCATCTCCGATCAAATTTGTTGTATTTCAAGGGATAGCTTTCCGCAGTAATTACGACTTATCTTTCAACAGATTTTCGCATGTCATTCCAATAGAACTGTAAGCGGTATGAATCATCCAGATTAAATTTTGTTTTGTCGCCACACAGAGTTTTTTTCCTTCTGGGACATTGGTGATCTATTTTTTGGTAAATTCCATCCTAGCCATGCGGTGGCATTCGGTTAACTTAGGTTATGATGTACTTTTCTGTCAAACTGTGTTAGCGTTACATGTTTAATTTGTTAAATTCGTTGACTCTTGCCCGGGTGATAATAGCCTGCTTAGTACGCTCGTCGAGTATTGCATGCCGGCCTAGAGACCATACAATTCCAATTGTTGAAAACTCTTGGAGATCGGTTTCATCACTAAATAATCGTTTGCTACTTCCCATTTCTTATAATCACAAGAATGGCAGAATTTTAATTATTGAATACAAATTTTGTTTCAAAACCACCCATAAATTTTTTTAATAAAAAGCAAAAGAAGTTATGCTCTTCATTTTATGAGATCTTTAATTTTCTAAGCGATTCAATGTAACACATTAGCAATCTTTAAATTTACAAACCTTACATGGTGATAATAAAATTTTCACTGCGGATAATTGCAAGATTTTTATTTTTTTATTTACACGATGCCCTTTGTGTTGAAAATCTAAAAATACTGCATAATTATAAAATGTCATGCAAGCACTAAATTAAATTTAATAAATATTTTTTGTTTTAATAAAGTTTTTTTTATTCATAAATTAAAAGTTGCAATTTTTAATGTGTATATTCTATCTTTAAAAGGAAAATAGTTATTTATGAGTATGTCTGTGAAAAGGAAATCACTTTTAATATTTTATGCTGCTAACATATTGCAAGTACAGGGTGTCCCATTAAGACAGCCTAATTTGAAATTTGGAGGAAACGCAGTGATTATTTGAAATGTTCTGATGTTTTTATTGTAACACAATATCTGATAAATGGACGCCTCGTGATTCAGGTATTGTTGTGTTTCAAAAAACCCCAAATAAAGAAATTCAGCTTAATCAAATCGCTTGATCTTGGGGCCAATTTACCTCGCCGCGGTGCCAACTCTCCCTTAAAATTTCGTCTTCAAAAATTCCATTTCCAGAGGAAGTTATTAATCATCTCACAGAAACGAACGCCGTTGATGGTGATCGCATTGAAAGCCGTATTCTCGAAGAAGAAGAAGACGAACAGGTCTCTTCTGGATTTCTGTCTCAATCGCCTTAATCGCCATTTCTCGATTAATTGGACCACTGTACAGCGAAAAGGCCAATCTCGAACCGTATCCGCAAAATTCTCAGCGGTATTGGATTTTCCCAATTTGTATGCGTTGTGCTTCTGTGTAATTCTCCATGATTAAACCTCAACGTTCACAAATGACAGTCTAAATACACTCTTAATGGGACACCCTTTAGTTAGTATGAATGTTAGTAATTTTGTTAGTTTTATGCATTTATGTACTCGAAGGAAAAAATAAAGAAATAGTTAATTTTTTACAACTTTGTTTTACGAGGGTTAGAAAAGACATTTAAATTGCAAATTTTATTCCTTGCATTTCTTTCTATACCACGGATAAAAAGTAGGTAAAATGTTACCGTTTAGTATTCTAAACCTAAATAACGTACTTACTCATATATACAAATGACGTATAATGAGCTCAAATTTTCCGAAAAAGAGCGAACTAAATAGGTATATCCAAACTAACACATCATATAGTCACAAATTTAGATCTATGAACAATATAATAATATTTAATTAGTAGACCTAAATTATTGATTAAAACTGTAATATTATTCGCCAAATAAGAAATGTTTGCAATTGTTAGCAAAATTAAAAGCAAAAAAAAATGTCATTAATTCATTATAAATTCATATCACAATAACATATTATATGAATCGAAATGATGTTCATTAGTCATAACTATTTCCAGTGTCTGGCTATAATTTTTAACGATATGCATACGACGAGTGTAAATTTTATTAGCGTGGCTAGGAATTTTAACAGCCTAATTTCACCTAATTTATCATAAATCCTTTGCGAATTTTGAGGAGTAACATAAATTAGAATGGTCTATCAAAACTATGATGTAATCGGCTCCGACTAAAACGTTTTTGTATTTTTTCACAGGATGTTCGTACTTAAGAAATATTAATTTCAACAATCTAAAACTAATTAACAGAAATTGTTTTTTAACTGTCTTTAGGCATGATATTTTGTATATTTAAAACAAGATTACGAGATAAACCAAACGTTATAGTAAGTAGAATATGACCAAATACGCGCTGACAACTGACTTTCCTTCTATCATTGGCGGTAAGGAAAGGCTCTCATTTTGAAGTGAAAGGTTTTATAGAAAAGTATATTTAAATAAATACAGCCCGGTTTTTTAAAAAATGGTTTAAAATATACGAAAATAAAAATTCGATCCTTTTCACTCAAGTAAAAATGAGTCTAGGGCCAGATATATCCTTATAACTCATATTTGAACTAAAATTTAATTTATAAGTTTGGGTGTTAAAAGTAAAAATTTATTGCATTCAGGCTATGTGATCTTGAGACAGCCACACTCATTTCTCTCCAGAAACTAATTTTGCTTTAATGCAGATCAATTTTTGCTCATAACTCTGAAACCATGCACATTACGAAAGATTTTGTAAGAACAAAGCAAATTTACCATATTTACTTAATCTAATTCAAGCTCAACACTAAAGGTATTCCTTGATTTTCGCCTATATCTTGTACCTTTTCCGGGATAAGAGCTTGGCAATTATTAAAAGCTCACCATGTACATATACGATTATTTGTGTTATGGCCAAACAGCATGTGGTGTGGTTGATGACTTGGGTGCGATCCGTGCAATGAAAATACAGTAAACCTCGTTAACCTTTTTATTTTGTAGAGGGGTGAATATGTTTTGACCAACACCCGACTTTCTTTTACCAAGAATGTATACACAGATCTAGGATACTACTGTGGGCAAAAAGTAGTAAGACTTTTAAATTTAAATTTCGCACGGAAAACCAGTCGTCGAAATATTTTTTTTTCTATGTTAGTATGACTGTCAGTGACATCTGTACCAAATGTCACATCAAAATAATCATTAATGTTTAGTATAAGCTTGTTTTTCTGAAGTACAAAAAGTGCATTCGGCGATTTTTACAATGAGTGAAATTATTCAACAAAGAAGTCCCATTAAATTTTGTGTGCGGAATCAATTTTGTGCTGGTGCACTCCGAATTCCTTCCGACCGGCCAAACTGTCAACAAGGAATACTATTTGAGTGTTATGCGTCGTTTGCGCGAAGCTATTCGTAAAAATAGGCCGGAATTATGGGTCAACAACTCTTGGTTTTTGCACCACGATAATGCACCTTCTCATACTGCATTGGTTTTACATGATTTTTTCGCCAAAAATTCCACCCATATCGTTCTGCAACCACCGTATTCGCCTGATTTAGCTCCGTGTGACTTATGGCTGTTCAGCAAACTCAAATGACCGCTCCGGGGAAACCGTTTTGAATCAATTGAAAACATTAAACGTGAATCGCTATGCGCATTGGAGGCTATTCCGGAAATTGACTTTAACAACTTTTTCGACGATTGGAAAAAATGTTGGTACAAGTGTATTGAAGCCGGGGGGGGGGGGATTACTTTGAGGGGGACGAAATAGATTTGGAGAAATAAATAAAGAATTTTAAAATTATGAGCAAAGTCTTACCTATTTTTTGCCCACAGTGTACACCAATTTTGATTTCGAAGAAACAATTTTACCGGACTTTCGTTAAAACTGTCTTGTATAATCAAAAAATATTATCCTTACTTAAATTTTAGAAATGCAACAAGATCAACCCATGTTGGTTGATAATTGATAATTGAATCTTTAAATATTTTAATTCTTTGTCGTTTTTTGAACATGTTAAACTTTTCACCATCATTGCAAAAATTGTAAAGCATCCATTGAAACTGCCACTTCCAGAGTTTTGCAGGCATCTCCCAATTAATCGAAAAAGTTTAAATATGAAGTTTTTTTCCGAATAGCTAATTCGCCTGAACTAAAGAGATACCGAATTTTTGTGAAATTTTTCACAAAAAAACTTTTTTTTATCAAAACTCGTTATTTCCGGTAAAATTTTAAAAATGATCTTAACTAATTTTGTTTGAAATTTTATTTACAATCCTTTTGTATTAATCGTTTTTTCGTAAACGCTATATATTTTTCAAAATATTTTCAATAAACAGAAACTTCCAGTGGATCGATGTCGGTCAAGAATCACTGGGATCTCATAATTTATGGAAAAGGTTTTAGTATGAAATTTCATCTCGATCAATCAATTTGACTAAACCGTACAAGGGCTGAATTTTTGTTAAAAGACATTTTTTTGGTCAAAAATCGTAATTTCCGCTTAAATTTCGGGAAAAGTGTTTGGTATTTTTGCAAAATTTTTTACATTCTCCTACTTCATAGTCGTTTACCTCATAAATGATTGCTTTTCAAAAGATTTGCAAAAAACGTAGAAGCTGTCACTTCCGGGTGGCTGATTTCGACAAAACATAACTGGGGACTCTCAATTTATGGTGAAACCTTAAGTATGAAATTCCATCCCGATCAACCATTTCGCCCAGGCTCTACGAGGCCGAATTTTTGTGTTTGCCAAAAAACGTCATTTCCGCTTAAATTTTGAAAAACTGGTCTGGACTGTTATTGTTTCAAAATTAATTTATAATCTGGTAGTCCTTAATCGTTTTTCTTATGATGATATACTTTTCAAAATATTTGGAAAAAGCGAGAAAGCACTTATGGAAGCGGCCACTTCCGGTGGACCGATTTCAGCCCAAAATCATTGGGATCTCCAAATTTATGAAAAAAATTAAAGCCTGAATCGTCGGGGCTGTTGAGAAGCTACATACATTTAGTCTGTACGGCACCATACACGCATGCGCACACGCACACACAGATCTGTTTAAAAACTAGTCTCTGGCTTGACGATGCGAATGGTAAATCTGTAAAAAATCTCGAGGTCAACATTTTTCATGATTACTATACTTTCTTGTACTACGTAAAAGAAAGCCAACTTTGTAGCTTTGGTAATAGAGCGCTAAATTAATAAATTGCTCAAAATACCAAAGATATCACAATCCGTCACAAAAACTGCATTCAACATTTCGTTAAACCTCTAAATCTCGAAAACTGTTAACGAATATTATTGCCGTCTACAGTTCAGAAAAGAAGGGTTAATAAATAAGTATCTAAGTTGAGTTAAGTTGAGTTATAGTTTAGTATCTTTTTTGATTTCGGCTGCAAAATTAATATTTAACTATTTATCCAATCGTTACCAAGGAGTTTTTGTCAACAAAGCCTTTCTAAGTTCCTTCCTGTTACTTAAGGCGTACCCCAGGGTTTAGTGCTGGAACTCTTATTATTATCTGTTTATATTAGCCGTATTTCTTGACGCTTGATCTGATCCGGTTCAGTTCAAATTTTATGCACTAATAGCCTATACAGACAGCGGATTAGTTAAACTGGTTTAGCAAAATTCAATCAAGCATCCTTTGGAAAAACTTGAATTTGGTAGTAAATTTTTGAATTTTTCGTAGAATGTCGATCTGAATTGAATTTTATTTCCTAGAGTACTTGACCGAATTTTGCAAAACCAGTTTAACTAATCCGCAGTCTGTCTAAGCTATAAGGCGCTTACTAGATTTCAAATCAAACTTTATAATCCAAAACAAAATTTGGTTCAAGTTTTCCATATAAAATTTCAACTGATCCGGATCAATGAGGGTCATGAAATACAGCTATTAATGACATTAAATTCTCTAATCTTAAAGGCTCATCATATTTGGCTTGCTTACTAATGTGTGAATAAAGTTATAGGGTTTACTGATCGGCGATTTACAAAACTAATGTTTGTCTCTCATATTCTGTCACATATTCTCTAAGACGGGGTTGTTTTATTTGGTATGTGAAAGTAACGATATTTGATATTAGGAAATACTAGTACAAACATCTATTTTTTTTTAAGAAAGTATTAATTATCCAATGGATTTAATGTCCTTTTAAGGTCAATTAATACCCCCTTTTCATTCACGCACACACCCACCCATTCACCTACTCACACAACTACAGTGTTACCACCTGCACATTGCAAGCTCCATGTCAACCTGTACATTGACATGGACGGTGGGTCGGCGCTGAGTTCTGCACAGTTGTGTTTATTAACTTCACCGATCGTAATCGATGAAGAAAATTCGTTTTTACATCCTGCCTCTGCTGGAATTCGAACCCAGTACCTCCCGGTCCAAGTGCCGAATCTTTAACCACTGCGCCACTTGTCCGGTAATCTTGAACATCTGATTAAGCAGTTATAAATTCGTCTGTATTAATTAATTAATTTATTTAAGATTTTTGTTGGCTTCTTAGCTAAAATATTATTTCTAATGACTTTCACACTATTTGCGCCGTTTTTTAAGTCATTGAAAACAAAGAGGCCATTTACTCATAACATATCTACCACAAAAAGTAGAATATTTTACTCCCCCCTGCGATTAAGAATTGGGGGCAGAATAAATCTTGCCTGATATTTAAATAGGGTGTAGTTTGAAAATTTTCTGTGCGTGGGGCGGCGCATCCTGTTCACATTTTTAAACTTCTTAAAACTAAGCAACCACATTATTTGTTCAAAATAAATTGTTGTTTGGTCGTGTTCACTCCTCTAAATGAACATTTGTTCAAAATTGGTTTGGAAATTTGTGTTTTCTTTTTACTCGTATTACAAAATTTAAGGGAGATTTAGGTAAACAAAATTTATAGCTAACAGGCCACAGTTGCTTCAAAAAATGGTATGGTATGGCACTGGCTCTGTATCCCTTATGCGAGGACTGCTTGGAAGAAAATGTTGTTAGTATTCAATATGTTTGTAACAAATAGGAATGCGCATCAGGATAAGCTCCGTCTTATTTAACTCTTTCTTTCAATCCTTGTTTCAAGCCCATTTACGAAAGAAACAGAGTGCAATAGCCCTGTCAAGAATGGTGGTTTGCATCATGAGTCCTTTAGAGGCATTATGTGAGGAATACAGAAACTCCAACCAATTTAACAAAAAAACTTTTAGCGATTTTTAATAAAAAGTTCAGATTATCAATCATCAAAGAATATAAAGAAGTATAAAGTTTAAGATTTATTTAAATTTTATATACTTCAGGATTTAATGCAAAAGAAAGACTTGTGATTACTGATTTGCTTGATTACGTAAAAAATTATTTGGTGATGTGTGATTAAATCATTATTATTCCTACACAAACACTTCGAGTATAATCACTATTGGAAGTAAAAAAGTGTTAAAATAGTAATAATAGAAATGAATAGTTGTTTTATTGTTAAATATGTCGCCACAACCTATATTAGTACTACGGACTGGTAGTAGGTTATAGAGAATTTATTGATTGGTTAAAATTGACCATCAACCAGATCCCTCAAAAGGCTAAAGAACATAGCCGATTACGGCCAATATTGTTATTGGGACTGCTCCTATTGATTCCGATTCTAGCGAAAATATATTCGCTGTGACTCCAAAGCAATAGTTATTTGTATCCAGAATATCCACGTTTTCTACTGATGATCAGTTTAAAAATTTTGTTAGCTAGCGAAGATTTCAAATGTCGAGTTCCAACTGTCGCAGAATTGAACCAAGTCCTAATAATCGTTTTGTCAGACATTACATTTTGTATAAAATCGCCGTTGATGCATCGGAATTGGATAATTTACTGTCACCGTCATCCTGGTCACAAAATATTCTCGTTAAAGAGTTTGAGGCTCGTCGGGGAAATTTTCAAAATGTTGGTGGAATGTCATCTTAGTAAGCTTTTTTTATAATTACGTTATTAGTACTGAATATGATATACAATTGTGAAAACTAAGTTCCATGAATCCATTAAAAATGTCGTAATTTAAGAGTAATCCTTGGTTATATAATAAAACTATAGAATTGGAATCGCATAAACAGTTCATTAACAAAAACAGAGAGGCTTATAACGAGAATTTACGGGTTATTGATGCCAAAATATATCTGTGGCAATTCAACAAAACCACTTATCTATTTTTAGCTACTTTTCCGGGGACCAAATTTAAATTTTAAATTAATTTGTGAAAAAATTATGGGACATAACTAAATTATTTTTGGATCCATGGTATCAGGGTTTTTAAACTGCGTTTATTGATACCTTCAAGCACTTGTTACAACATGCTCTGGGCTGGGATCACCGGAAATTCCCAAAAATTTTAAATTTGCATTAAGAACATCGATTTAAGTACATACATACCAAACGCAAAATTAAATTTAAAATAAAAACTTATTTCAAGATAAGTGTTTATTCTAAATTTATTTCTGATTTTATAAATAAAAATATTGTTTTAAATATCACTTATTTCATGCTATAACATCAAAAATTATCAATTAATACTGCGTACCAATTATAGGGTAAAAGCAAAGAGAATACATATCCAGAGTAACGAAGCAGAATCAAAAATTTCATACAAATTTTTTTTGGTTATACAATCGAAATGGATCATGAAATTTCACAAACGCAATTAAATGTTATACTGAATAACAAAAACTAAATAACAAAATATGTTTGTATAGATATGAAATTTCGGTTACGCATGTACCATACATACGTACTCGTTTTATTTTTATTCTTCATTCGTGTTTTTGGTTTTACTTTTAAAAGGAAAAAAGAGTTTAGCATACTCAACATGAAAAAAAAAAACTAGAAATACAAAAGGGTATGATTTTATTCTTAACTTCGTATATTCATCATTGGAAAAGATAGTTTTTATTTTCACAAATATAAATGAAACTAAAATATACAAAAATGTATTATAGAGCTATGTTGAAAATATTGTCCATTGCCCTCGCTAAATCAAAAATTTAATATTCAATTGCAATCGAACGATATTTTTCATTAGTTTTAATTTTGATTTAGCAACAACGATTTGTTATTGTTGTGTATTTATTGCGCGCGATCGTGCATGGCCAAACAATATATAAAAAGTGTGTAATAGGATAATCCGTTTTTTTTTTGAAAATTCCAAATTTCTTAAACAATTTCGTTTCATCCGATAAAATACGATGAACATACGAAGTGAAGAACAAAATCATGCCTTTTTTGTATTTTTAATTTTTTTTTTATTTATGTTGCTTGAGTACGCTAAACTCTTCTTTTCCTTTTAAAAGTAAAACCAGAAAAACGAATGTAGAATAAACATAAAACGAGTGCGTTTGTATTATACATGCGCAACCGAAATTTCATATCTATACAAACATTTTTTTATTTAGTTTTTTTTTTTATTCAGTATAGCATAACATTTAATTTCGTTTGTGAAATTGCATGACCCATTTCGATTGTATAACCCAAGAATTTTTGTATGCAATTTTTGATTCTGCTTCGTTACTCTGGATATACATTCTCTTTGGTAAAAGTCAATTTTCGGTCAAACTGACCGAAAAATTTGTTCTAAAATCGATTTTTACTGTAGCAAACGATTTGCCTGCCTATTGGTACGCAGCCTAAGTGGTTTTCAATAAATACCAAACACCAATAAATAGTCAGATTTTGATGAAAAATTAAACGGAAACAAAAAACGGGAAATACTATCGATTAGAATATTGTTCAACATAACCGCTTATCTTGAGTTTAGTGATTATGTTAAATTGCCACAAATATTATGCTCCTAAATGTTTTTAGAAATTTGTTAATTCCAAACGTAAAACATCCGAGCTAACTACAACTATGTATTTTGATCAAAAAAGTAGTTCTGATTTAAACGAAAAATTGGATTATTTAAGGAACTTATTTCAAAGTGTATACACATTTATAGAATGTTTTAACTTTAATTATAACTTAAATTTTAAATATTCCGGTCAATTTGATGTTCCATATGTGACCGAATCTGAAATGATTAATGTATTGAACTCTTTCAAAAATGGTTGTGGTCCGGAAGGAATTTCTTGGTATATTTTGAAATTGTTAAAATATTAACTTTGCTACCTTTTGAAATTATTATTTGAAAAATCCTTAAATACTTCAGTTTTTCCGCAGAGATGGAAAATATCTTCAATTACTCTAATCTATAAGGCATGTCATCGTTCTAATATAATATTAATAACGAGCTCGGGTTACCCAAACCACAGACTTGGGAGTAACGTTTGGCCCGCACTGAGTTTTATTCCGCATATTGATAAAATAATACCAAAATCGTCATCTTTGGCTGTGTGCCAAACTTAAGGTAAATCGTTTTCTATGGTAGAAACCGGTTTTAGGACAGAATTTTCAATCAGTTTGCCATAGGGTTTTCGAAAAATAATTTAATTTACCGGAAAATTTACTTAAAATTAACTTTTACCTTAAGTTTGGCACACAGCCTTTGTTGGTTTTTTATATAGCGTATCTCTAAAGATTTTAAAGAAAAGAAAAACCTTCAAATCGTATATTCATCAATGGTTTGGTCAAATTTAGAATATGCAATAGTCGTCCCAATTATTCATTACACGAATAAATTAATTTTATGATTGCGAATTTTAACAATTTCTGTGATATTTTTGATTACGGAAGGACTAAAGATTGTTTCAAAAATAAACTAAAATATAACTTTAGAATTTCTATGATTAAAGAGGCTTAATCTTTGTCATCTTTTTAATGAGATTTCCGTAATTTTATTGTGATCTTATGCAATCGTCTTGTGGTAGAATATATTTTTATTGTGTAATTTTTAGATTTTGGAATACTATTGTAAATAATAATTAAGGATTTTATCCTGTGGATTATAATTATTGTAAATAAATAACAAATGAAAGGAAGAAACAAACCGCAGCTATTAAAATTATTATAGGCTTAAAATTCACACGAAAGAACGGGTCTAACCTATCTTGAAAAAATATGCCTTTATCTAACCGATTTAACACTGCGACCCTCTTATCCCAAGGAGAACTCATCTATCAAACGTGGAATTCAAAAAAGGGGTTGAATGTGTGGATCTGAACTAAATATGAATTAAGGGTACATAAAATTGATCGAAAAAAGTAATGGAATTTATACAAGAACAACTAAACAGGACAAGCAAAGGTTAGTGCTTCAGTGTTATGAAGTAATAAATTACGACTATTTAAAGAATTTAAATAATTACGCGGTTAGCTATAATAGACAGTAAGTGATGGTGCCGGGAATGTTATTTCTATACATTTAATTTGTTCAGCTATGAATAAGCATACATCGTCATAAATAGGAGAGCGAACTCTATCCTTTCGAAAATGTAAAAGCATTTTACAGCAAGTTAGGTATGAGCGGCGAGATAAAGTTTTCAATTGAAGCGTCACATAAATTGTGCCGAACCTTCTCAAAACTATATACTCAAGAAGTTGGATTCCTAGACAAATTAGTACGACTACGTAGAATGTCAGAAACACAGTCATATATCTATGTCAAAGTTGATTTTTCTCTGGTACTCTTTAATCCAAATTTTCCAAAGAATTTTTTGTAACCAGAAAATCTATTATTTTCAAAAAACGTTTACATACTTTTATTATTTTTTGCAATTTCTAGAAATATTCATAACCAGTGTGTTAATAAATAATTAATTTCACCAGTAAAACGTAAACAAAATTGCCTGACATGTTCATTGCTATTATGCAGAAACAATTAATTAAAGTTACAAATGTTAGAAAAAACAAACAAAAAAGAAAAATTTTGTTCCGCTAATTTTGCGGGCGGTGTGTGTAGTGTGTTATGAAAATAATTTCGTTTTTCCACGACATAAAAATTGAACCGGTGGTCACTGAACTTGATTCATTACCATAATACCATTACTCAATGCCATTATAATGAACTAGGCCAAAACCATTTCCTACACTTGTGGTAATCGAAAAATGTTTTTTCCGTTTACATGAAAATTATTGCTGTATTATCACAATTTAATTTTTTAACCATTATTTAATATAATTAAACTCAGATTAGTGGAATTTATTCAATTAACTATACATGATTACGTTTAGTAGAATGAAAATAAATGTCATTTGAAAACATAAATATGTAAAATAAATTTGTTTGTTTCTTCTCGATGTCAATTGAAAAGTCGTTTTCATATTATGTCGTTATTATTGTCGCAGCTAAAGTTAAAATAAAACATTAGCAGCGCGCGATAATATAAACGGTATTTGAAAATGTTTTAAGACACGCAAATTACGAAATAAGAAAACTAAACAGCAAGCAAAAGTTTCTATATTCGTGATTTACAAAATTGGCTAGACATCGAAAACTTTTATACTTTTGCATATCACAAATATTTATTTTTAAATTTATTTTGGGTAATTGTAAATGCTTGGGATTTTACGTACATTTAATACCTTAACTGGCAGATTATTCTTACAGAATATCTCAATCACAAATTTCGAGTTCATTTTAATTACCCAATTAATTAACTGGCAGTACCAGTCAGCGGTGCCGATTTAGCTCTGCAATGAAAAATATTCCAATGTATTTATCTAGGGTTAATACCCTTTTATAAATTATGCATAACAACCAAGAATAGTTTAGACCTGTCCTCCTTCAGAAACGATTGATTTCTTCAGGTAGAAAATTCACAACTTTATTAATTGAAAAAAAAAAAAAAAAAATGAAACTTAATTTGTAAAAGAGTAAGACCAACGAATGATTTGGCAAGACTTTAGTTTATAGTTTAATCCAACTTGCGGGTAGATACTCGAAACTTCATTTTTTGTTCTACACTAGATAATAAAACGTCCTAATTTATTTTGCATCAAAAAAGGCAAAATGACTATGGTCTAAATGGCTATACGCAGATATTAAATATTATTTTTATTTGTCTTTTTTGTTTTTCAATACTTGTCAAGTTAACCGTTGCCACAACATTAAAGCACTGGACAGCGATGCATGTAAGTGACATAGAGATTATTGATTGGTTTGTTACCGGATGTAAGCCGATCGGTTATAGCCCTATGTCAACATCAAAAATTGTATATGAAGTTAAGTAACATGCACGTGACGAACTGTTAATTTGTACATAAAATGCATTTGTCATGCTAAAAATGTATATACAACTAGTTGATACTGCTGTAGTTCATTCATATAATGATAATAAGCACATTTATAATAAAAAAAAAAATAGAATAGAAAATTATTCGTATTTGAATCAAAAATCAATCAATTGAAACGCAATACGTAAATTCAATTAATATCGAATTAGCAACAAAGTACTCGATGTACATGACATCATGTTCGCTGTTTAATTTGAAAATAAAATAAAAGTTATTCATTAAATACTGAAATTTTATTTTCATGATCCAAAAAATAAAAATCATAATATAATATTGGTAGGACAGGGACCACAGTTTTTTTTTTAAATAAACATAAATATTTAAATAAATGTAGAAGCCACAACTACAAACAATAAAATTTTCATCATAATATTCCCAAAGTATTGCTTTTAGCTCACCCTACAGACGTTCGCGAAAAATATATTCATGCTTTAGTAACAAACACTTAAACTCAGAAAAGCTTACAATGCTTTTGGTCACAGCCGCACTTAGTGTTGCGCGATCGATCATTCAAGAAAAGTTTACTAAATGTACATCGGTTTTAAATTCGGAATTTGCAATTTGAGCCTATTTTCAAATTGTGAATCAGAATTTTCTGATAAATTTGAGCTTCCATTTTTAATAGAAACTGTAATAGAATTTAGGATGATGGACAAATATCAGTTACTTTTATTTAAATTTAGAAGTTCTTTTAGAAAATAAGGCTTTAATGGAGATTCCTATAATATAAATTCTTAACTTTTGGAACTTAGCATGGTATCCGGCATCTACGTGACTAGTGAACACATTCCGGTTATTGAACTTAGAGATTGCTGTTTGAATTTTTTGGTTGACAAATGGGAAGGTCAGAATTTGCGAACGATCCATAAACAATTCATGACCTGAAGGAGAATATTATATTGTATTAATTGTATTCAGGAAATTGAGCCACAGTTAATGATACCATTCATCATACATCAATAGGAGGTCACTTACAATGTATTAACACCCATTTCCATTACTAAACCGGAATCGATGTAACGGGGTTTTCAATAAGCCGATGTTGAATTGTAATAAAACAATCTGTGTGTGAGGTATTAACGAAATTCTTTTTTTATTTGAAAGGCTCATGTATGCCATTATTTATGGAGTATAACAACGTTCAAATATCCGCCGCGGCTTCTCACGGTGGCACAGATCCGAGTGGTCCAATTTTCAATAACCCTGTCGCATAGACCCGGCTGAATTTGAGAGATGGTATTGGTTATGGTGGCTTATTGGCATAAACCTGCAACTTGAAGAAACCCCACATTAAAAAGTGTAGCGGGGTCAAATCGCACGATCTTGGTGGACAATTCACGACACCTCTGCGAGAAATAACACTACCCTCAAATCGCATGCACCCAAGCACATGTCGTCTACCTCCATATCGTTTAATTTGGGCCAGAAGAAATCGGTTAGCATCGTTCTGTAGCGCTCACTGTTGATAGTGATCCCTGCCGCGTTTTTACGCCAGAGAGGACTTGATGTTAATGGTTATGTTGAATATCTTTTTTCGGTAATCAGTCGTCTGCCAATGTTCACGAATTGGTGATTTTCATCGAATGTAGATAGCGTTGGTTTCTACGTCTACAAGGAGGACGAGAATTGTCAAATCCATTGTTATGACAGTTTTAACCCTCGTTGCTTCATACAAACTATGATCCACATTTTGTTCACCAGATGTCAGCTACTTTGTTGGAAATCGCGAATATAAAAATTTTAGTAAATGATTTAGAAAAAATTTGAATATTTGTACGGATTTTTTTGTTGACGCCCAACGATTTTACTCAAAGAACTTTTACCCTTTGAGGACGGACCTTCAAATTTCTAGATCTTTTAAAAATTTTTTGGGGAATATTAATAAAAATAGTCTAAATAACATGTATTTTAAAGACATTTACTTTATTTTTGTCAGATAAGTGGTTTATAGGGTGGTTTCATTTTAGTACCACTAGGAACAGAAAGGTATAAAACAAAATGAAAAAATATTTCAATATGTCTTTCAATTAAAATTAATATTAACATAAAATCATAAGAGACAATAAATTAAAATAATTTAGAATCCAAATAAATTACTAAAACTGTAAATAAATTCAAAATATTTTCATTTTGTGTGAAATATTGCAAAACAGTTATGTTTTGCAGTTAAACACAAACAAAGATTGCAGGTATTGCACGTCCAACGTGTTCTTCGCGTTTCTCCAGAAGAAGTGCAGCAACGTCTGGAAGTTGAATGATTTGGGGTATGCAATGCTTTATCAAAGCGTATTTCCAACGGTACATTGTTTCGGAATTGGTTGTGTTTTGTTTTTGAAACAGCTGGCATATTATTATCTTTTGCCCCAACCAGCCCATGGATAATTGAAATGCGGAAATCTTTTAAATTTAACGATTTTCCATAATTTCGTTTAGTAAATATCACAAAAGAGTTATAGACACTTAGGTCTACGAAATGCCATAGTATTCTATGATACCTCTTGGTAGATTTTCGGTCTATTTCATAAAAACTTTTCATCATGTCGGCCTTATCGACATATCCCATATGCCGATTGTAATCCAAGACTAATGTGGGACACGATATTTGCTGCTGATTATGGAAATTACTGAGAAAGTGTATCGGCCGTTTATCAATCCATTTCAAATAAACAATTCCATCTTGGGACACTCTCCAATCAGAGAATGTAATATCATATAACAAAATATAATAATAAAAATGCATATTATTTTATATACTACGTTCCTAGTGGTTTCGTTTGAAACCACATATAAAAACCGTAATTTTTAATGGACAGTATGTCACAAATATATAATTTTTTGATTAAATTTATAATTATATTAATTATATTACACATTTTACTGTACTTACCAGCCATATTCATAACAAAAAAATTAATTTAATTTACACAAATGAATTCTAACTGTTACGGCAACTAAAAATAAAAATGGCAACCTGTTGCACATGCAATTATCCCTAAACTAAAATATTTACACGTGTGAGTAATTTCTGTATATGCTCAACAACAATGTATTTTACGCATGCGCCAAATGGTTTCAATTTAGTACAAATAGTTCGCAAGAGAAAAATCATTTTGTATATGGTTTCATTCTGATACCGCTTGTACGCAAAGGGTTAACTGCTTGTTTCGTGTTAAACTGAACAGTTTTATTGGTTTGTCATTATTTAACCCGCAAACCAAAGTTGAAAACATTCCTATTGAACTAAAGTTGATGAAAGGTAAGGGGTAAGAGTGAGGCACAGTCCAGTTTTTCCGGTCGGCTTTCTCACGATGCTAACTGGAGGTGACCAAAAACTTTGACTTTCTTCGATAATTCCCAATTCTATCATTCTATCAATCTCTTTGTACAGGTGTTGTTGTATACCACTGGAGAAATGGGATAATATCTCTGCTTGATTGGGCGAGGCCCCTCGAGAATTTTAATCTCATGCTGAATAAAATTAGTGCGGCCTAGTCCAAATTTTTCGCTCGAAGGAAAACCATTTATAACACTGGTAAGCAGTGGTTTTGACGAACAGAAAGGACATGTTCAATATTGGTGGGTGCTGCTACAGCAACGGTCTCAATTTCTTCAAACATCATTGGTATTAATCCGAAACTCGACCAAAAGTCAATCCCAAGATAAAGCGGTTGGCTTAATGAAAGAGCGATATGTAATGTAAGACGTTTAATTTTTCCACCATATGAAATATTTACAAGACAGTGTCCAAGTATGCGTTGAGGTTGCCCACTGGCGGTGGACAGAACAGAAGGAAAATTAAAAATTTTGTGCTGCTTATAAGAAATTCTTTAGAACCTTTACCGAAAACGGAGATATTGGCTTCACTGTCAAAAAGAACTCGATACGGAATGTCATTAATTAAGATGTCGGCGTATGGTCGCTCATCCAAATCCAAAGTTAGTGTAGTCTCAGAAATCTGCCTTTTAATATTTTGCCGGACTTAGAAATCTTTCAGTAATCAATTCTGTTTGTTAGACTTACTTGATCTAGAGGCAGGTAACAAATTTAATTCTCACTTTGATTCGGACTTTGCTTTGCCGAGGTATAAGATGTATTCTTTCCCCGAATGAGACTTTGGTTTTCGTGGCTATTTGGGAATTCAGATGCCCTGGTTTCCTGAATTCCCCATTCCAGTTTCTCTTAGGATGACAATAGGGACATTCTGGTTTAAGGATTAGTGGTGCTCCTAGACAAACAATCTGAAAACACATGCCCAGGATTTTTGCAATTCCAACAGATTCTAGAGCTTTTAGGACTGTTATTAAAAAGGAAGGGAGAATTTGTATTAGACGCGCGCTTAAAAGGAGTCGTGATAGCCTGCACATGATAATTTCCTTGAGAGTTTTTTTGAAGATGGGGTTGCTTTCCTCACACACTGATTGACACTCGATTTCATTAATGTTTTTCTTAGGGGCCATAAATAATTCAGGGACATAGTTCACCCTATTCCAATCATCTTCTACCCTTACACATGTATCCACAAATGAAGTTAGATCATAAAACGTTGTCGCGCAAAATGATCTTGTAAACCAGGTCGCATATTTCTCCTTAGATACCCGATAGTTTCCAGATCGAAAACCGGAGTTGATAATTTAAGAGTTTTATTCACTATAACATCATAAAAATTTAAGAATGGTTTCTTAAATTTCTGTTTTGTGTGATCTATATCATACTTTAGCTCGTCATCGGTACGCCTCACACGAAATCTACGAATCATACTTGATCTTAAACCTTGCCATGTCATTTGACAACCTGACTCGATTGTCCCAATATCATGTAAGAGCTCTATCTCGTATAGTAACACGGGGAAATTATTGTTCAACCGTTTGTAAGAAACTCCATTCGCCAGCGCCATATTCCCGACTCTATAGAGGCAATTTTCTACTGGCACTCTGTTAAGATCAGTACCATGGAACGCAATGCTCCATTCTGTTAATTTAAGCAAATTTCGATTATGACGTTCTTCGATAAGTGGCCTGACTGGAGTCTCACAATCATTCTCATTTGATCCCGAACTCTTATCTTTCGATTTGAAAATTGTTTAACAGAGGAGTTTGAAGGAAGTTTGAATTTTAGAATAATCTTTAGAATAATCTGCGTATTTTGAATATAGGCCTCCACAACCTTATTCTGGTCATGATCGCGTTTTATTTTACGTGGTTCCATAAGAGAACTATCACAAGAATCTGACGAAGCGAATTCTACAACATTAGTTTTGAGAGGAGCTATCTGTATTTCAGCCTCAGCCGTGTCTGAATCATCAGGTAGTTCGACAACTTTAACTAAAGCTTCCCGAAAGGAGGACTGTAAATTTGGAGTTCCTGTTAACTAGGTTTAAAGCTGATCAAAGCATAACTTTAGTTCACCACACGTCTGAAGTAACTCTTGGGCTGCAGCAGTAACAGATTTAAAAACCGGGATTCTTTCCAACTGACCTCTGATATGCCAAAGCATTGTCATTAATAGTAACATGGGGATGTTGAGGAACGTCTGTACTGTTCTTGAGTTCTAAATTTACGATATTTTGCAAAGTTTTCATTTGTTCATTTAAAGGTCCCGAAGTATCTCGAACCTGACATTCGATGGCTATTTCATCAAATATATATATATCAAATAATATTTCGGTTGTAATGCCAGCTCTATATTATCGTTACTTAATGTTCCCCGTACCATATCCGCTATCATTAAACTATCACTACCTCCTGCCAATCTAGAAATGGGGATGGGGATTATGCAGCCTTTGGCTGTGAGTCGGTTTCCGCTCCTTGCGGTTCCGCAATATCTACACTGTTACACATTATACGAAGAGTAATTTTACTGCACCAAAGAGTCACAATATTTTAGATCCTGCTGTCATAGTTTCCTTAACCTTTGTATTAACACGACACACCCGGATGAGTATTTAAGATTTGAAATGTAGCATTTATCGTAATGGAGGCTTCAGTTGTTTCTGAGAACGGCAAATAAATCGAAAAATTAGAACCTGATGAATATACTCATAGAAGTATCTCATTTAGATAAACAACACAGAATAAAACATCCCAGCGGAACAAAATATTAAAAATGTTGCTTAAAATGACAAATTGAATGAGATCCGAAGGAAAAGAACTAATTCTAGGATCTGTTCATACTGAAATAAACTTAACCATTTCATAAGCAATCCCTATGATTTTTGTTTTCTAGATTGATTTTTGATTGAAATATAAATTTTTGATGAAAAAAGGAATTTTGGGCTAGAGAGAACTCGGCTATTTCTTAATTAATAATTGTATAAATTGTACAAGGATAATTCGGATAAAATTTATCGACTAGAATGTTCACTATAATTTTTTGATTTTGTGCAGCCAGATCCAAATCTTCTTAGTTTCTGGTTTCAATATCTCCAAAATTCTAACTAATAATCAATATTTTCGTTGTTTTTGTAATAATTAAGGTGATACTGAGACTACATGGAAAATTTGGGGAAAATTTATCAATTAGAATTTTCATTATAATTTTTTGATTTCTGCGGCCATATGTAAGTTCTCCTCAGTTTCTGGCCAATATCTCAAAAACTCTCAATAGTAACCAATATTTTCGGTTGTTTTTCTAATACATGGTGGTCCATCTGTCCTTTTGTTGTCCTTTTTTAATTCGATGAATTTTAGTACTTAATGTTATCTGTTCTAAAAAATTCTTTGACTGAATATGAAAGTATGCAATTCATCATCATGGAGTCGCTAACAACACAACAACGCATTTTAATTGGTTTTTCAATCCATTTATTGTCAACAAAATTTGCTGATTGCATAATTTGAAGAAATTGTGAAGTTCCTAGTGCACCAAAAACTCCGGATTTAACACCCTTTGATTATTTTTTGTGTTGTGGGGTTATTTGTAAGATAAGGCGTATGCTAATCATCCACAAATAATTCAATAATTTAAAAACAACATTCGTGCTGAAATTGAGGTTTTTGATCCGCTTTTACTGGAAAAATCATCGAAAATTTTAATGTTCGGATGCAGGTCTGTAGACGGAGCTGTGGTGGACGTATGAACGATATTGTTTTACATTCATAAATGGCATAGAATTACCTTTCCTTATTAATAAAAAAATTGACTTTTATCCCAAAATGTGTGTTTTATTTACAAATGAAAAAAGGACTAATAGATGGCCCAATTTTTAGCTAAGGTCATACTGAGAGTACATGGAAAATTTGAAGAATATTTATCGATTAGAATTTTCACTATAATTTTTTGATCTTCTGCGGCCATATACGTGATATAAGAATAAGACGTACGTAATGTATCAAAGCAATTGGTATATTTGTGCGACCCGTAAAGACAGGATTTTCGAAAATTCAAATTAGTCAGAATCAAAAAAGTGTCATTAAATTTGACGGTCAATTATAGATAGTCCTAGAGATGAACAGTTGGATCTAACGAGGCGTTCGTGAAATGCAAGATTTCGGCAATGTACCGATGCAACAGGATTTTCGATAATTCAAATTTGCTTTACCCTAGAGAGGCATAGTTGAATTTGACGACCTTTGACAAGTGGTCCTAGAGATGGTTAAGGAAATCTGACCCACAATACATTTCTTAGACAATGTGACAAACTAATCGGTATATTAATGCATCTATACTTACCCATGTACTTGTAATATTGGCAGGCATGGCCATCTACACTTTCTTGTGTACGGCGGATTTGAATTATCGAGAATCTACTGTTTGGGTTGTCCAGCTAACACACTGTTTAGGCAATTTTCTAGATATCTAGAATATCTCTTTTCTTGTTAAAATTTTCTAACATTTCCATATTATTTTTCCTGGACTCAGGATAACATGAATATTATCTGGGACTACGTCACATTCTTCCACCTGTTTAAAAAATCCTGAGTGGATATTTCGCATCATTTTTACGGTTCTTTTACTTTCAGTTAACCATCTAATTCTCTGTTTTAACCGAAACATGTACTTGATTCCCATCGGCCTATTCAGCATAAAATAGTCACAACTGTAATTGCGGTTTTCCCGAAAAAGGAAAGAGCTCATCTGCTGTTCAGCCCCATTATTATGTATATAGCATGCAAGTGACAATTTGTTTCCCAAAACTTGAAAGTGAAAAAATTAGTATACATACGAGTACAAGGAAATAAATTGATAGTTTGGTTGCACGACATCCAAAAAACTTATTGTAAAATCAGGGATAATAAATAAATATTTATTTATTTACAAATTTTTTTGTTTTGTTTTTGATATTAATAAAAATCAAATGGTATCATTTATTTCTTTGAAGTCGCGCTTTCCCGTGGAGGGTGAGAAATTTAAATAGCATTTCATTGCTTTGGGTATATACAATTTCACTTTAATTTAACATAAGTTTACAGTATTTAGGAACTGTCAAAATAAACCAATTACCATTAAATCAATAAATATGTTTTTTTTTATAAAGGTACTCGTTACATGCGACTTTAATTTTTTATAGTTTTATTTATATTTCGTTTGTTCTTAGTTTGAACAAGATAATTTTATTTTAGTTGTTCATTTTTTGTTATATAGGAAAAAAAATCTTTAAGCATGTAGACAGTTGAGTACATAATAAATTGTTTTTTTTTTTTACTAAAAGTTAATCGTTTGTATCGAAATCAATAAAATTAGTAATATTTTTTTATCCACGTGTCAAAAGTGTTAATTTATATTATGGAATAATATTTTTTGTTGAAATATTTAAATTTATGGATCCTGGTACTGATAGTATAGGTGGCCTTAATACTGCTGTTATTTGGTGCATAAATCACTGGATCACGTATATAGCTAGGTGACAAAGACAAAAATATAGGATGGTGATATTTGAACTTTTGTTTTGTCTATTTATTACCCCATCGAAATTAGCTATGATTTGGTTAAGTTAATACATCAAACGATTTTACATACAATAATCAAAACAACCGCAATACATTGAACTTTGGCATATTATTTATTTTTATTATAATCGTTTAGATTCGCTCTGATTTCTTTGGAAAAAAAAAACTTCATCGACCCGTTGTTCAAATTAAATCAGGCCCATAGTTTCAGCAGTAGTAATAACTATTTTAACTTTAATAGGAACTTAAAATTTTTTTATAGATTAATGTATTTCTCATAAATGTTAAGTAAGATTTGGTTTTCTTAGTAGTTAATTATAATTCTTAAACAAACTTTTACTTTTGTTACAAAAGTTGTTTATACTTTTTGTCTCGTAATCCTATAAGAAAAATATTCTAAATTATAATGTAACGTGTAAGTAAACGTAAATGTTTTTGTTGGATGGTAGTATTCAATGCACATATTTAGTTTATTCAGTTTCTATAGTAGCGCAAATTTGAAACATTTCAAAACTATCCAAAAATACGATTCACTTTACCTCCCTATTTTATAAACTTTTTGTGTGTGTTTTTTATTATATTCACGAGTTTAGTGCGAAAAATATTAATAAATGTAAATAAGTCTGTTATCCTTGTATAAGGATATTATATTGTATACAGTGCGTTCTGAAATGTTGGAAAGTATAGGGTGCTTGTTTAACACAAGTATATACTCCAACACAAATTGAAGGTGTATTTGAGAGTATCTTCTTTATAAAGACTGAAATTTCTTATTTGTATTCAACGATTCTATAAAACAATTAAAAAAATTTAACCTATTTCAATTAACTGTATTCGTTTTCCGGCTAAAAGACAATGACATAACCTTCAAAGGATCTACAAAATTCACCTTTATTTTAAACGGTGCGAATCCTACTTTTCAAGTTATGGCCTCTTTTTGGTGATGAATAGATGGTAAATTTAGATTCAATTGGAACAAGCAAGTTCATTCAAAAACTACAGTAGGATTTGCAGCTAAAATAGTTGTAAAAGGTGAAAGGTTTTTCGCTCAGATTCAGACTACAGTGTTCAAAATTATAAGAATTATAATTTGAATTATTAAAGAAACACGACGAAGTGACCAATGGCTCATTTTACAAAAGTTCCAATTCTATCGGAGCTGTCTAAAAGTTATCTTGAGCTTTCTACTTTTTTGCATGATGAATAGATATTAGGACAAAGTATTCTCCGCCACTTTGTGGTTGCGCTTGAATTCTATAAGTTTGATAGTTAGTGACTTGAGGTAATATACAATCCTTCCTTTTAGAATCCTAAATGTCTTGCTACTTCTGCATGGGAAAGATCAAAATCTGGTAAAATATTACCTCCTCGATTGCAATGATGTCTATTTGCACCCCTGCGAAGGTGAATGCTGCTTTCAGAAGTAGTATTTTACTTAAATTTCGGTTAGTCTCGTAACTTGAGTTATTGCTTCATTTTGGACCCATGTATAGTTATACTCTAAGTGCTTTTAATATTTTTTATTTATTTTTAAAAATTCATGTACATATTTAACTATCAATGGTAATAGATAAACTTATTATTAAGTTATATTTTCCAACGTCCTGATTACTCGAAATGTTTAAACTTTTGACTGGTTTAACATATGGTTGCTTGGAGACGTATACTGTACATTCACTTCGGGCAATTACGCTTTAATCGACTCCGTTCGCCTACATATCTGTTCAGCGCCTGCTCAAGACTCGGTTTGTGCCTTACGTACCACCCCAAACTTCCATCCTCCAAACATAAATAAGATTAGCGAAGAACTAAAACGTCATACTGTTTTATAATTTAACTAATACAAAGTTAATTTATTTGAAATTAATATAGTAGAATGAAGTTTCAGAAAGCTAACACCAACAATCACTTTCTTAACTTTAATTTTGAAAAACTTCTTTCTGTAAAAATTTTAAGGCATCATGAACAAATTTTATAACCTTATCTCTCGGTTGCGAAATTTAAACTTTTATGACCGAAATGAATTAATTCTAACGGCTTTTTGAATTAACATCTCTTGTCGAAGTGTGCTTATTGAGCAAACTATAATTCCGCAAGGCTGTTCAAACTCCAAATACAGAAACTTGTGAACATTTTTGACATCTTCAGTATTTCACGTGAAATGCATTATGACCTTGTTGTAAGGATCTGGGTCAATTCTTAACCGATTAAGGCGAACTTCAGATTGTACATTATGATGTAGTACAATACTGTGCGTGGTGGTTATGCTGAATAAAACTTGTCTATAACGTCTTTATGCGATTGCGATGAATTGAAACAAATCATTTTTTCATCGTGGTATGGATTTACTAGTTTCCGGGTCATAAAACGCAATTTTCGATAATTGAAGGTTACTATGAACTATTCAATGAAAGGGGTAATTAATTGATGGGGGGCAGAGTGTGGCTTAATAAACTGTATACTAATTTTCCACATGCAAAATTCTAAAAACGGAATATTATCCATCTATAAAAATGCATTTATAAAAATTACGCCCAAATTACTGATTACTAATTTTTATTACTAACTGCGACTTCTGAAAAATATTTCCGAATAAATCTTTGTTACGACGAGCTAGAGGTTCCCATATTCTTTTTTTTTAGCCCATGCAGCCAATGGGGTTCGCTCGGGGCTGTGTTGCGACATTCATTATGTACGTAGACGTGTGCATTGCCAGTTATTCTCTGCATGAATTCAAGCAGCCTATCTCTGGATAAAGTATTCTTGTTCTCGGTCTCATCACATTCTCAGTTATTTGACTTAATTCGCCAATAACCAATCCACTAAACCACTGCCACGCCCCACAATTGATTCGATTACTTTTTTCAACTGTTTGCAGACATATTTGGTTAAATATAATAAAACCTTTAATAAAACCTTGAGTTTATGGGTCCTAATGTAACTTATTGCAGGATTACGTTTTCTATAGTAAATTTTCGGTTGTTCCAATTCGCAAAAATAATTTTGTTCTATTAAAAGTTCTGAATTGTTTAAAATATGTATTAATACGATCTGGAAGAAAATAAACTTAGAGTGGTGGTTAGGAAAATTGCGATTCATCTAAAAATAATATAACCTAACCCACAACCCTCAATTCCACCTACTTCGCGGTGGATAGGAGGTATTGGCTACTTTGCACCCATTCGAAAAAATGTTTTTAGTAGGAACATTCTTTCCTTAGAAGGGAAATCAAGAATATACCATTTTGGTGAATCACCAGAAATTCCCATATTATAGAGTGATATTTATTGTCACCTAATTAGCACTTTGTCTGAATTTATGGTAATCCAGAATTAGCCTAGTCCCATTGAATAACAAAGGCGAACCAACGAACGTGGAATTTCTGGTAACACATTCCGATTAGCTATGTGCATTGTCATTCTAAATTTCGGTCTTCAACCGTGACATATTACTAACATAAAAAATCGGATATTTCTCCACAAACAGACGAACAGGAATCGCAAATATATACTTTTTGAGAGTTTGGTAACTTACCATTCAAACAATAGGAACACGGCCAACTCTCATGGCTGTTAACTATTGATGCAGCGTTAATTTACAGTGGTGCCAGACTATAGTATGCCATCGAACAATTCCGGTAGTGATAAAGATCCCTTCGCGATGGGACTTACCAAGTAAAAATCTAGTATGTTGAAGCCTCACAGTTTTGAAAAAAATTTCCAGTCACATTATCCGACCGTGATTTTATTTGTTCCCATTTGTTTCTTAACTTTTGCAAATTAAGCAATGTTTCGATAACTCGACTTTGTATCACTTTGTAAATATTTAATTTTTGTCGCACCAGTAAACACCCTGAAAAAGATAATCGTTGCTCTCAAGATGGTTGTTAAATTGAGGTCAACTAATGTCTCACTGCCGTGTTTTCTTTTTTAGACAATAGCGTTCAAGCGATTTATGTGCCCCAAAGATCTTCCAGAAATTTACAAAATATCATGTAAATTTAGATGCTTCATGCACAAATCTTGTGTACAGAGGCAGCCACTAACCTTTACGCAATCATTAACGCTTTATTCACTCGGCTCTATCCTCTCATCTACAGTCTAAAATATATACAAAGATAATTTGGAGTAGATAATTGGCGTTCTCACTAATCGCGTTTACTTTTATAAATTTTTTGATGTAAATCACATTTTTGCGTTCTTTTAGCGGAAAAATAGCAAAAAAAATTGATGTACATCAAAAAATGTAGATTTTTACTTCCATTTTAACTACCACATACACATATTTATATACATATAATACGTCATTCGTAAATATTGTCAAATATATATTGTCATTTGAAATTTTTTCAAAACGGTTTGTGGGCATCCCTTTCGGGTTTAGGCACACTACGATAAAAACACATCAAATTTTTTTCGTGTTCTTTTTAATTATCGGAGATTTTATTTACATCAAAAACGTAAAAGAATTCGCTATAAGACTGGTAGAATCCATAGTTAATGTGCCGACATCATGAAGTTTTAAAAGATGAAGTTCAAAGTATTTACGCCTAGGTATAAGCACTTCCGGACATTCACATTTAAATTGGAACCCTCCATCAACAGCATTTGTATAATTGTTACGATCACATTTATAAGTTTTGTCGGTTTTCGTTTGAACTCAGTTTCATAAATTTTACATCATCATTCGACTCTGGATCTCCATCAACGCTCGAATGCTGCGTTTCTTCAGTTAAATTCCCGTTTAATTCTGTATCACCGTAGCCTTTAAAACTCTGGGTCCCTATTATGAAATGTTTCCGACGTCGTAAAATCCGTCTCGCGTCGGATATTCATATTATGAAACTAAAAAAATCCGAGCAGCGCTTCGTAGCATTGTCAAATCCGACAGCTAGTTAGGTGATGGATATTGTAGTATACGCAAGGAAAATAGATCGTAGTTCATACTTTTTATGTGTTATTTAACTATTTAAAAATTTAATAAATTTTTAAATGTAAGTACATATCTCTATTAAATTAATTTTAATCAAATTTAAATGTGACAAATCTATACTGAAAATGTCGGGTTTGATTATAAAAATACATGTTTCATAATACCGTGGATCGGATTTTATGACAACGTATTTTCCGGCGGTGTCGTATTTTCCGACCAATTTCATAATAGGCCCCCCAGTATTGTAATTGTAATAAGCCTTCAAACACAAAACGTTGTATTATTTATTTAGCCAACATTGTACGTCTGGTATTTAAAAAAATCAATTCATTTTTATTTAATTAAAATTTGTTTAATAAAATTTTTATAAGCCTTTTAAATTCGTCGCTAGACAAATGAAAAATAATAAATTAATACCAAAAAAACTCAAAATGATATGCGGCAGTATGTAGCATCGATGCTACCCTCGGGCAATTTGATATCAATTTTACCACAGTTGAGGCGTACCGTCTCCGATATTCTTATTATCGATATTTTTAAATCTCTTAAAGAATTAATTCACATATAGATTTACAGTGAGACCATTTAAAATTCGGACAGGTGTAAAATACAAAAAATTAGATTAATTACTATCATAGCGGACTTAAAATAATTTTTATTATCAGAATAGTTTTATTCATTTTTTACTGTAATACAATATGTAAAAAAATAATAATAAATTCATTTATAAATTATAAATTAACAAAATAATTAAAAATAAAAATGGCACCCCGAAACCATCACTGATCCGCCACCATGTTTTACTGTTGGTAAAGTATTTTTGCTGTTGTATTCCTCATTTGGTTTTTTCCACACTTTCCGTTTTCCATCGCAACCAAATACATTAAACTTGCTTTCGTCGGCGAATAAGACGCAGAATCCCAAAATTTCTCGCTCTTATTTACGTGGGTTTTACAAAACTATAGACGCTTTTTTAGTAACTTTATTAATAAAAGGCTTTTTGCTTGGTTTGCGCCCATTGTAACCATAGCTTCTGATGACTTTTCGAATAGTTTCAGCACAAACAATTTTGCCATAGTGTCCCTCCAACTCGGATTTCAACTTTGAAGCACTAATCATTGGATTTTCTCGTACCTGGCGAATTATCCAACCTTTAATCTGCTGGTTTAATAGAGTTGGTTGACGTTTTTGTGGTATAGATTCAATTCTATCCTCAGTTTTATATCTTTTGATTATATTAAAAACGGTACTTTTACCTAAATTTAAAATTTCTGCAATTACACGGCAAGATTTTCCCTTAGCATGATGGAACATTACGGATTGTTGCTGGTTAAATGTTGTATTTTTACTTTTTCGCCCCATATTTAACTTTTAATTTAATTATAAATAAAAACTAGATTTATTTTATGTACGTTTAACAATATTTATTAATTCTTCGTTAGAGTGAAAATAATTTTGAATACTAGATTTTTAAACAGATCGATTTCGGATATAATCTTTCTTCAGTTTAATAAAGTCTAATTGTTGTTCTTTTCTGATTTCTAGTAATATTGTTAAGTTTGTATTTATGTCAGTGTATTTGTGATTTTCGTTTTTAATATTATCTAGTGCAAAATTTGATTTCGGTTCTGTTTTTGTTGTCGTTGATATGTTCCTTTAACCTTTCTGGAAAGCTTCTACCAGTTTCTTCGATGTAAAATTTTGGGCATTCGGCACATGTTAGGTTCGGCGTCTATTTTTGGGACGTTTTAAATTTTTAAATAGCACAGATTTTAATCTGACAAAGTATTAAAACTTAAAATGTAGAAATTTAAATTTATGGAGTTAAAGAAAACCCGTATTCTTGTGATGAAATTGCATAATTTTTTATTTAATTAATTATTTTGTTAATTTAAAAAGGAATTTATTATTATTTTTTTACATATTGTATTACAGTAGTAAATGAGTAAAACTATTCTGATAATAAAAATTATTTTAAGTCCGCTATGATAGTAATTAATCTAATGAATTTTTGTATTTTACATCTGTCCGAATTTTAAATGGTCTCACTGTATATTGGAAAAAAAAAATTAATCAAACGGCACTCTAAATTATTAAGTTAAAGTTACTTGTTTATATTGTAACTCTTCGAAATTTTTTTAACCCTAACCTTCCTTTTGTTATTATTTTTTTAAAATTACTATTATAAATTAAAAAAAATATAATTTCCACCCTGTCACATTTTTTCTGTGTACGACTACATTTTTTGTTAAATTGTGTAACTACATTTTTATTTTTTGTTAATTTGTGTAGCTACACTTTTGATAAATTTTAAATTCTTCACTCCGATCACTTAATCGTCTAGTTTTTTCAAATATTATTCGTGATTTCATATACTTGGGTAATTGTTAAGGAAATTGAAATGTTTTTTATTTAATATGAAGTACAATCAATACAATTAAGTTCTGAATAAAACGTCATTCAAATGGCCTCCATCGACTTCTTCTGCAGGAACGAATTCGATGAACCCAATTTTCGAGCACTTTTCCACTAAATCAAGTCGTGTGTCATGAAAAGCACGTTCAATATTGACTTGTAAAGCTTGAAGAGAGTATGGTTTATTGCTAAAGACCAATGACTTCAAATAACCCCACAAAAAATAGTCTAATGATGTTAAATCACAACTTCATGGAGGCCATTCAATATCACAATTTGGTGAAATAATCGAATCTCCAAACTTTTCTCGCAATAATTCAATTGTTGCACTTGCTATGTGGCACGTAGCCCCGTCTAGTTCACGGAAAAAAATAAGCTTGCTATCTTAAAGAAAATTTTCTCTTTATTTAATAAAAAGTATTTTTGCTTACTTCAAAAACCAAATTTCTATGTCCATACCAGTTTTTCTAGTTATAAAAATGGTTTTCTTACGAAGAGAATTATTTCTTGACGGAAATTTTAAAATTAAATTCCATCTTGAGAATTATTTTTCTTGTATTTATCGCTGCTATAAATTCTTTATAATAAGAGAAAAAATCTAGTTTGAAGAGAAATACTTTTAATTTAATCTTATATTTTCTTAAAACAAGAAATTTAATATTTTCTTAAAACAAAAACATAAATTTTATTAAAATACAATATTTTAAAATTGAAAACGTTTCTTGATAATAAAAAAGTAATTTCTCTTTCTGATAAACAAATGAATTCTAGGAATTGCAAAAAAGTTATCTTAATTGAAGAAATAATAAATCTTCAGTCATTCTAAGTTTTCTTTAATCAAGACAAAAATTTCAAATCCAATTTACCATGTTACTTCGAGAAAAGTTTTTCTTATCACAAAAAAGTAATTTTTTAAACTTCAACATAATATTTTTTGGTTTAATATGTATGTCTCAAGCTGAGAGAATACTTTTAATTATAGAAAATGATTTTTCAATGTATAGTCTTATTTTTTTAAAACAAGAAAACGAGTGAAACATTTGAGAATATATAAAATAAGTGAACAGTTTAATAAAAACAACGTGTGTTTTTGTGATTGTCAAATTAAATATTTCCAAGTGGTTTTGAAAAATATGTAAAGTGAAGCTAAGTAGTTAAAATGTAAGTTATATTTGTATTACATAAATTTTTAATTTAAATTAACAAGTGATCGCTCTATTTTGTGTGTTTTGTGTGAGTTGTTTGTGCGTAATGATTTTATAGTTTTATTTTAATTTTTTTAGTTAGATAAATCGCTGACAAAAATGCTAAATTTAAATGGCAACAGTAATTGGTTCTATTAGTTCATCGTTGTCTGAGTGTATCAATCACATCATCAATCAACCCCTTCTTCTCAGTCAAGTGGGCAAATTATAATCAGCAGAATTTGTTAGAACGGTCCAATTAGATAAAGTAAAAAGCTACTATTGATTTTGATTTTATTTCACAGAACTTTCAACAGTTTCTCGCATCAACCAAAGGGATTACAATCTTAACCACAGCTCGACGAAAGGACCCGCAATCTACTAGTATCTACAGTTGTGGATATATTGCTGCATCGGCTGATTTATTTAATACAGTTGCTAGTGATATCGAGCATTTTTTTCTGGAGAAAGAAAGGTAACTAAGAATGAGTTATATATAAAAATGATTGCTAATTATTGTTTTATTTTCAGGAATTCTTTTGTAAAGGGGGTAGAAAGCTTATACAACAACCATAAAAATCACTAATGTAAGCTCTGGAAGGTCGGCTTCTTGAAAAATAAATTTTAAAATAGGAATCTTCCTTTCAAAAAATATTTAATTTACTGCAAAAACTACAGGTACGAGTATTAACAAAGAACTAATGTTTAGTCTGGAATTTTTTAAAACCTACTTTGTATTTTTTTCATCCTTAATAATTTTTTTCAAAACTTACCGATGTTTATTTGTTACTGCATGTTAAAACTATGTGTGAGTTATGCTATCAAAATAATGAACTTTTCATTATTGTAAAAACTAGTTGTTCTTAAAACCCTTTGTTTTTCATAAACTTCCCAACAAAACAAAAATATTGAAGCCAATTATGTCTTCTATTTAATTATGTTTGTATTTTATTAATGTAATTTGTAATATGATATAGCTAAATTATATTAAATTGAATCTTTATATTTTTTATAATAAAATAAAATAAAAAATATGTAATAAATTTTTATCGTTATTATTTTGGAAATTATATTAAATGTTTCTCCAATAAACAGGAAAAAAAGCTGTAAACCAGAAATACTACTACAGCTTTCAAGAAGTTACTTTCTACAATCTAGAAATCCAAAAGCTTTTCCAAGAAATGTGTTTGAAGTATTTAAGCAATTCCTTCTCTACAACTGATAAATGGGTTCTTCTATCAGGAAAAAAAAATGATTTCTAACAGAAAATGCATTTTATTTATTAGAAAATGTCTCTTAACTAAAGAAATATAAATCATACAGTTATATTTAATATTTCTTAATACAAGCCTCAATTTATTGCATTTTGAGATACGGTTACCTTAAAACATGAATTTGTTATCTTTAATGAAGAAATAGATATTAAAAATTGAGAAAAACGATTTGCTCTATAAAATAATATTTTCTTACTTTAAGAAATTGAATTTCTTTGAACAATAAAAAAAATATTGTTTTAATATTTAAATAAAAACATCAAATGAAGAAATTGGAAGTTTGCATTATGAAAAAGTTATCTTAGCTGAAAATCAAGTGCTCATTTTTCTTGAATCATTCAGTTTTTTCTTCGTTGTAACCAGTTTTTTTTTCCGTGTTGGAACCAAATGTTGTCAAGATCAACTTCATCCAATTTCGGCCATAAAAAGTAGGTTATCATCGATCTATACCGATCTCCATTGACAGTAACGGTGTTACCAGCTTCATTTCGAAAAAAATACGGACTGATGATTCCACCAGACCAAAACCACACTAAACTGTCAATTTAGGTGAATGTAATGGTTTTTCATGAATAATTTGTGAATTTCTTCGCACCAGAATCGACAGTTTTGTTTATTTACCGCACCACTCAGATGAAAGTGAGCCTCATCGGAGAAGATGATTTTCTTAAATAAATCGATATTGTTTTCAAGTTGTTCCAAGGCAAAATCAGCAAATTCACGACGTTTACGGTGGTCCAATGGCTTCAGTTCTTGAGTGAGAACAGTTTTATACGGATGCAAACCCAAATCCTTTCTCAAAATCCACCAGGTTGTGGTTTGAGACAGTCTCAATTCTTGAGAACGTCTTCAGCAACACCTGCCTGAACGGTAGCAATATTTGCACATTACTTCGAGCGTTTCTTTGTCTTATTGGCACTTGAACATTATGTAATGAAAATGTACGCTCAAAATTTTCAACAATTCAACGAATAGCGAGCACACTTGGACGATTATTACGACTATAAAATGGCAAAAGCGCACGAAAAGTTGCAATTGGAGAACGATTATTTTGATAATAAAGCTGAATAATTTGTAAACGTTGTTCTTGCGTATATCTCACCATGATGAAATTGTAAATATTAATGAATACAATGAAACAAAAAATGACAGATCATGACATATTACAAATGGCCGAAACGTCACTTAAAAATCGTATCATTCCTATTGGAAAACTCTATATTATGCACCTCATGACAACAATTGGTTTCAAAATATACAATTTTATTTCGATGAACTGTAAAATCTCCATAAGAAAATCTAAGAAAATGCTTTGAGAGCTTACAAAATCGTTGATACGTTGATGTGGTTTATGGTTAACTGGTCTTACGATTTAGTATTTATATGGTGATGTGATTATAAGATTAAATATTTACGATGATGTGGTCTACGATTAAATGTTTACGATGATATGAACGTATATCGCTTTGGGGAAAATCGAATAAATCCGATTGAAAATTTAAAATTTCTATTCCCTTGGAATTACCAGAATAACCACACCACAGGGCTCTATTAATGTAAGCACAAGTTTCGATATTCGAAAAAACGACCAAAGTGCCGACACCTGTGCCAGAAAATTCCTGTGAGCTCTAGTTAGAAAGAATTTGGCTTCCATGGTACTTATCCACACTGTTCCGTTAAAACAGTTAAAACAAAATAAATTAATTGCATTTTGATCGCCCGTCAAAATAAAATAAAATTATCATGCAAATATGACACTAAAATTTTTTCAAAAACTATTTTTACGAATTCCATAAAAATATTTCTCTAATATTAGCACGTTTGCATGCCTGCATATATCGATTCGCGAAATATAAATTCAATTACAATTTTATATATAGAAACATTATATGTTTACGTAAAATGTTCGTTTTATACTAACGCACTGTATAAAATATAAAATCAAAATCAAATTTTGCTTTCTTATTTTAGTTTAGTACAAAATAAACCGTCTGGCATTACACATTCATATTAAAATTATGTATAGATACGAGTATATAGAAAAATAGTTTTGTGTATTGTTAATAAAATTTTTAATAATTTATAGTGTTATAAATATTTAATTTAACGTTTAATTTTTGTGTTTGTGTTGTGTTCCTGAGAGTTAATAATTAATTAATTTTTTATAAATTGAAGAGGAATAGTTTTAAATAAATTACCTAGAAAAATGAGTTTTTAATAATCAACAAATTTTAAATAATTATTTTTGTTTTAAATACTTTACACACTACATACATATTTTATAATTTAATATTATTTAAAACACAGTTTATATAATTTGAACACAATTATACATAATTTTTACCAAAAGGTATTTATGATGAATTTTTTTTGTGTATTACTTGCAAGTACAATAATATAATGCCTGCGTACATGAATCATCTATATACGGTTTCTTAGTGTTTAATTTTTAATATTCATTAAACAGTTTGTTTAATATTCTATTTTTAAAAATTTCAAAATTAAAAAAAAAAAAAAATGTTTTCAATTTATTAACATTTTTTTTTTTAATAAGACATGTAAAGAAAACTAAATTTTTTAGTTTTGTTGAATCAAAATAATAAAATAAAAAAATCGAAGAACCAGAATATTGATAGGGAATATTATTTTATTCCTTCGATTTATTTTTTGGATAACAAAACCCAAAATTAGTTTATTGTCTGTCCTATGGGTTTGTGTTACTAGAATAAAACAAAATATTGGATTTTCGATAAACAACAAAACTAAAATAATATTTGCAATTTATCCATAATTTGTATATATAAATATTGAATGATTTGTTGTTAATTCAATATTGTCATATAAACAACATACCGGCAATAATAGTTTTCTTATATAGACACTAATTTACATATAGTTTTGTTGGTGTTGTTATTATTGGAAATCTTTTTATTTGATTTGATACCTAGCGTGATTATTATAAGTAAATTTTTATTGTAACGTTTTATTTTTAATGTGCTGCTGAACTGAGGTAATAAAAGGAAAATGATTCCGAGTCAGGGAAATTATTGATACGTCACATTCAATATTTGCAATGAGCCCTGTATATAATTAAATATTTATGGTATAATTAATCTTTGGTTACAATTTTTTTTTTATGTCTACGTACTTACATTGGATAATAAAATGAAATGAATATGTTACTTGATGTGTGTGTGTGCACCACCAATTGAAAAATATATTTTTAATAGATGATTTATTCGTTATTCATGTGAGACGTTTTCCTGATATGAATGATGAGTGACACAAGTATTTAGTTACGCTATGATCCACAATTCATCGTACTATTGATCTTGAAATTTATAAATGATTGTGTTGTTTGTGATTTGAAATTTGATAATAGATCAACATTTTATAGAAAAATCCATGTAGTCGAATTTCTGGTGGCTCTTATAATTTTGCAATTTAGGGTTTGAGATCTGGGAATTTGAACTACTATACAAGGAAATTTTTATTCAAATTTTTTGCAATCGCCTTCAGATGGCTACGGGAATGCTAGTCAAAAACAACCAAGTCAAAATTACAGAACTACGGACCAATGAATAAGGGTTTTCTGTCTGAAAATAGACTACAATCGTGGGCAAAAATATTGCATAATTTTTTAAACATAAAAATTCCGATAAAAAATTTTATAAAGTTTTAAAAGTTTAGTTTTTGGTGTGATACATTTTGAAACACTCGGTTGGATGCAGTCCAATATCACATTTCTCGCAAATATACTTAGTACATTTCTTACATATTGCACTGGTACATTTCTTACACGTAGAAATGGAAGGTCTTGGACCTGGCCTTTATCGTTGAAATCGTCGTTTTCTTAGCTGGAAGATCCTTAGTAAGTAACGAGTGTACTAATTCTCTGGTGAATTGTATTAGTGACAAGTTTGGATGTACTTCTCTATACAAAAACCAAGCATTGGTAACAGCTCCGTTCAACATAAAACCAAAAATTCGCCTGTACCACTTATTACAGCGTATTCGTAGGCGATATAATCCTCTTTGTTGATTAAACAAATCAACTCCGCCCATGACACTTTTCTGTTCTCGATACCGCTATAACGTGAACAACTGGATTCGAACAAAACGGTATCGGAATCTTTAATATTGGTTGCTATGGTTACTTGGCTATTGTCGTACCATCGTATTTTAGGGTAATTCCCGAATCTCTCTCCTGCAGAACAAAGGCGGAACCTTTTGCGCCTTTTCTTTAAATCGAGGAGTGGAACATTATCTATTCGATTCTTGCGTATCGTACCAATGATATTTAGTTTTTTAGCCTTGAAGTCTTTCAACAATTACAGCGAGGTGAAAAAAATATCAATAAAAATTGTTGATCCTTCAGAAATAATTTTCTCCGATAAATTCTTTACCGCACTCTCGCCTATTGGCGAGTTTTTGTCATGCTCCGATATGCCTAAAAATTTCCAAAATGTCTTCAGAAAATGTTGATAGTAAGAAGATATTTTACGCTTACCGGTATACGGGATAAATTTCAATAAATGGCCGTTGCTAGTATGTAGACACCAAAATCTAAATCTGATGGGCTTGCCATAATACGGCTCCATTGCTACGTCTATTGAAAAATTCATACACAATGACTGACCGCAGAATAAAAAGTTTTCGTTGAGATTGTTTACTAAAGGTCGCACTTTAAATAGTTTGTCGTTGGTCTAAATATTGGCATTGTCGTTTAAATGAAAATACATCATGATGGTATCGAATTTGTTTCTGAACATAGTATTTGAAACCATTATGTTGAAGGTGTCTTCATTCGTTTCCCAATACATCCGTCGACTTGAAACTTCCAGATAACCTTCCATTGTGTTCATTGCTCCTTTCTGCTGAGCATATTTCACGCTTTCCACACTTATTTTACTGACGATATCGCTATCGAAAAAAAAGACTTTGTTACAGGCTGGCTACTGCCAACCTGCAGATTTCACTTAAGCCCCTGCAGAGGCCTCCACGGTGATTTTTGCCGGCTACGTTCTCAGCGGAGAAGTGCGAAGGTCGTGGTTTTTGAGGCATGCAGGGCTCCTGGCTTACACCGTGATTTGAATACAGATAATTTGAAAAAAAAATAAAAAAACGCAAATAATAATAATAATAACCGATGTTCCGCCGAAATTCGTCGGCCGGAACCTGAGGAACGAACAGCCAGAATCAAAAATAAAAAAAATAAAATAATCATAATGGTAGAGAGGTGCCCTGGTGCGCGCATCCGCCCGAACTCGTACGGTGGTATCCACCGGTTCCGAATCCGGATGCGGGCACCAAGGAATCGCTTACCCTACGCCGACACAGGGTGGGAATTCCCCCCTCATCATACCACACCGAAAAAATTTTAATAATTCATTTTATTTAATAATTTTTTTATTTAAACACAACAAAAAAAAAAAAATAATATAAAGAACCCACCTTCCCACGAGGAAAAACAAGAAAGGGAGAACAAGAGAGAGAAGCGAGCGAAAGAGAAACGAGAGAGAGAAAACGAGAGAGGGAGAACAATGCACATCGAGCGCGCGACCGTTGTCCGGCGCTCGATTACAAATTATAATTTCAAAAAAAATTTCATAAAAATAAAATAAATTTAAAAATAACAAAAAATGAAATAAAAATAAAAAAAATAAAATAAATGTACCTTAATTATTTAAAAACATTGCGCGGCCGTCATGCCTCCGGTGACCTTGCCCCACCCGGACCGTTGCGGCTTGATGTGCCGTTACCCCACCGGTGCGGTCTGGTGCCGTCGTGGGGCGACTCCCCGCCTTTGCGCTCGAGCGCTTGCCTGGTTGGGCAATATGTTGCGGGGCCTCTCCCCGATAAACGTATTTGGCCTCAACTGGTCGCCAAAATAAGTTAGGCGTTGGCTCGCCGTAATCGTGAATAAATGGCTTCACCTCACCACCCGTAGCAAATGCAATATGCGCCGTTAAGTTTAATTCACTCAAATATGTTGATTTTTTAATTGGAACTAAATCTTTATTTTTCCTCCTTTATTTTCATAATATTTCATATACAATTATATCACATAAAACAATATCGTATCTTTACAATATATCCATACAATATATATTTTTCCTTGGTTACTTGGTTATACCATAGGGTTTATTTAAATTCTTACACTCTAGTTTATGTACTGTATTTCGAGCCACTTAACTTAATTTATATTGAACAAATCGAACAATTATTGAACTCAAAAAAAAATTTTTGTCTTTCCAAACTCGACTTTATTGCCATACAAAATTCCACATAAATTTTATTTTTTTATTTTTTTTTTTTTCAAAAAAACCAAAACTGACATTTATTTTTTTAACAAATTCCAATCAAGACTGAATGCAAAACAGCAAAAAATTCTCCAACCGCACAAACGACGCGCAAAACATTCCAAAAGAATTGTCTTTCTTCTCTGTTTCTCGTTTACATCAATTCGCATTGATGTAAACGAGAGGCATATAAGAAAAACATTCTTATGGAATGTTTTGCTTTACACACACACTCGATTCGCATTGTTCTCTCTCCCAGCATCTTTCTCACCCTCGCGCCACATTACAATAAGGTACGTGCAAAACAAACATCTACAAAAGTGGGGACAACAACCAACATTGAGAAAACATAGCGGTGGAGGCACAAACCCGAGGAAAATACAATACAAACAGCGCTTGTTACGATCATGTAATCGTAACAACTTAAATACGTCTAATGGTTTTAATCCATTTTCGAGTATTGTTTTGGCACAGATGGGCTTGAATCGATTAGCTTCTCGTATATTTGATTCGGAATTACCGCTTGTAAAAAGTTTTTTTTTCTCCCATTTCCTATTTTTTTGCACGATCTCTTCTGTTTTGCCTTACTAAGGCTCTGCCCTTCTTATAGTTTGTTAAAATTTCATTTAATTCTCCATTCTGGTTGAATGTTCGCGATAAAATACCTCTTCTTAAACTTTGGATATTATATTCGCCCTCGTCATCACTTGGAGTTCTCATCATCAGAATCTATCTCCTCTAAATATTTTAAAATTTGTTCTGTGTCGCGCTCAACATTAAAACTGTCACAACAAAAACATGTCACAAATTGTAAAATTTACTTGCTTTATCCAATGCCTTCTATACTACTGGCCTTTTACTACTCTCATTTTTCGCACATGACGTCAATTTAAGTCTATACCGAGACTGCGCAATAATAATTTTAGGATATTTACACTAACAAAGCAACTAGAGAAAGCAACAACAACGTCGACTTAGCGTGTCGTCATCATTTGGTGTAAGCGGCCAGTAGTTTAGAAGGCATTGCTTTATCCCAATGTATGATATATCATACCATCAAAAATATACCGTTATAATTTCGATTTACGCAGGGTATTCAAATGTTTTACTAACAAATGAAATTTTGTTTAGAGAAACATGCGTAAAACCTAATAATAACGTAAATTATAACGGAATATTTAATAAATTAATTACTTATCCCCGTCGACTCATTTTGTCCTCACTGCAAATCGATGAAAATGCAACTAAATCAACTTTGAACGGTACGTGTTTTAACTTGTCTATTATTTAAAACGCTCTCAATAAACTGAGAATAAGAGAAATAAAATGCAAGGTGCACAACAGAGAGGTGATCAAAATAGTATTCTTTTGGGTATGATATATCATATATTGGGAAGATATGGGTTAATAGTGGGAATTTCCGCCGCGTGCTCTTACTGTTTTCCTTTCGGGCATACTGTGAAGAACGTTTTGGATCATTTATTGCGAAATTCGACTCTATTTATCCTGCGATGGGATCCTTAGCGCTGGGGGACGTTATACAATTTACGACACGTGATTTTTATTTTATAACGTCAAAAATGAGCTATTGTGGAATTTTTCAACGGTATTTTTTGACCAATAAAATACTCTATTAAAAAATTTTGGGGACTATCCCTTCCAACAGCTTTAGAAACATTTATCAGAATCCATATCAAAAACTGATTTTTTAAAAACAATTGAAAAATTAAAGATTAATTTTAGGCTAATTAAATGTCCCATTATTTTTTTTTATTCCGCTCGTTTTAGAAAAACATTAGGTAGGCTTTACTCTTCAAAGCTAGCAGAACCCAAATCAAAAATCGTTCCAACACCGAAATTAAAATGCAAACCAAGGTCATTAACATACCAAACGATTTAGACTTATTCTGGCTTATTTAAATTCCCAGTGAAAAAAATTGGGATCCACTCGTTCTAGGCTAATAAAGGTTATTTAGGCTCTACTCGGTTTTGATCAAACTTCAGGTCATTTAATTTAAAGCTAGCAGAATCCAAACCGAAAATCGGGCCACCAATCGACATACAAATAATTTTAGGCTCATGATGGCCTAACCAAATGACACACAGTAAAAATATTTCGGCTTCACTCATTCTTGGCCAAACGTGGTCCGGTTTTGCTCCGATTTTCGATTATGGTTCTGCTAGCTTTAAATGAAATGATCTTAAGCATGGATAAGATCAAGAACAAATGTAGCCGAACATTATTGTTTTACGCACAACACATATGTTGCAGCAAGTATCAGCCTTTGAAGGTTTAAATTTCAAATTTAATTCCTTAAATATTTCAGAATATTTAGGCAACGATAACGGATTTTCATATAATTCCGTATAGCCGGAACGATGCTTACCCCGTTGACCCAAATATTTTGAACTGTCTGTTGAAATTAATAACTTTTCGATTGTAGTTCTTATAAATCTTCCGGTTTCGCCCAATGTATCTCGAAGCATCTCTTGCACATTTTAACACTATATCCGTTAATTTTGAAGACGTAATTGCAAGTAAATCTTCGATTGTTTTCAATTTTATTTAAGAATGAAATTTTCCAAATGTTTTTGTGTGCCATAATTTTTTCCATATATTTATTTCTGCACGGTTTAAGCGCTTTGCACATTTTCTGACACATCAACTTACCTGTGTCAGTAGTGTGGGCTTGTCCGCTATTTCTTTTCAGTTGTCTTAACTTTCAATTACCTCTCCCCCACTGCAAATTGATTTCAATCAGTCGGCTTGAAATCCCATTACATTACTTCAGATTTCGTCAATGTGTGAAGGCCTATATTCCGGATCGATATCACTATCGTATTGCTCCCTATGTGTTTCGTAATCAGTTCTTGAAACAGAATTATCAATATTCGCTGACTCTTAACAGTAAAATTGTTAAAAACTTGTCACAGTTTGTTAACGTACCAATTATTTGAAATTGAAGAAGCTTCTGGAAATGACGCATTAGTTTAGTACGTCGGCACATTTTATGGTTGCCACTCGAACCAATCCATCCTCTCCGGTATAGGTGTCGAGCACTCGTCCCAACGTGTGGTGGGCAATTGTTCGTCTTTCAACAGTACTAAGTCGTTGATCAGCAAGTTCGGCTGCATTTTTTACCATTTCGTCTCCGCAGGATAGCGCCTTAACAGAATCTCCAATTAGGAAGAGTTGGTGTTAACGCCGTAAAATCATCAGGATTGTTGGTCAGTGGTAGCAGCGGTCGAGAATTGAGACATACTTCAATTTGGGCCGTGACAGTATATACTTCGTTGAAGGTCAGTGTTGACCTATTGTTCTCTTGAGATTATTAATTGACGCCTGCCTCCCAAATGCCCCCGAAGTGAGGGTTATTAGGTGGAATGAATTGCTAATTGGTTCCATACGCCGCCAACATAGTCGCTGTGTGATTTGGTAGTGTTGTCATGGCGTTATCGTGGTTATTTTTTATAACCATACCAGACCCTACGAAGTTAGTTCCGTTGTATATGCCTTGTAGCCCCTTCCTCCAGTTGTCCTTAGTTGGATTGACCAGCATAATGCTCTTCGCGGCTGAACCCTGGCTGCAGGTAAAGCGTCCATAAGTTGCTCTGCCGTGTTTCATCAAACTTGTAAGTAGTAACGCTGCATTGTGCTCTAACCGAGGGATGGATAGTGTTATTTTAATGGTGCAACACGCGTTTTTGTCATTAGTAATTCAGAGCTTCGTCATTAAACTGCGGCATATACTGACTCCGAAACATCAGCGAACCCATGTAATTCCATAGATGATTTCCTCATTGTTAACATTTCTTTCTTGTATTGAATCCATTTGTTGTTCAATGAGGGATGTACATATAGTCGTTTCATCGAATGCCCAGAGTCAAAGCTTCTTGAATCATTAATTTAGCGGTAATGGTTATTGGTGATAACCATCCGATGGGGTCGAACAGAACCCTTAAGGTGACTGGCCGACAATTACCCGACACCGCCTTAATTATTGCAATAGGCAACAATACTGGTGCCTATTGGTTTACCGACAGAAATTGTTTGGCAAACGAAGACGCCGCGTCGTTACAATGCAGAAACGTGTGATAATGTACCTTACAGAAGAGGCATACGTTCACCTTGCATGATCCACTGTGTTGCTCGAGGCACGTTACACAGAGCTTCGAGGTGTTCACCAAGCTAGCTCTTTTCAATGTCGTCGTTTGTTCAAATTGACCGCATTGGTTGAGCAGGTAACGTTTTGAGCATACTTGAACCGCTTTAATGGTTGTACAGCCGATGATTTGTCTTGTGTTGTGCCTTTGATGTTGATTTAGCGCTGCCCATTGCGTCTAAAGCCATTTAGTTTGTAATCGATTTGATGTTTATGTTGATATAATTGGCGCACGTGTTTGGTTTGTTTTTTGAACAGCGGGTTGTCAAGCTGCTCGATCGATTCAATCCGAGGTGTTTCCGACCTGTTTTGATCATTACTGTTGTTGTCTGGCTGGTTGGCCCTAAATTGATCGACTTTAATCGCTGTTGTAATTCAGCCAGCAGAACCTCGTAACTTCCTGCTACCAGCTGCTTATGTTTAAGATATAGGGATGGATTCAGCGGCGACATTTCGATGATTTTATCGTCGGCTGTTGGGCAAAAGCCTATATAGCAGAAGCTTTATTTGCTTTATGGTGTAATCCATGAGAAAAATTGACTGAAAGTATAAAATAATAGAAAAGAGAGAAAAATATCATATTCCATTCTCCGCGGTCTAGAGTAAATGCGGGGGAGATGGTACACCTTTTTTGTTTCTTTAATATTTTCCAAATTAAAAGAACTTTTTTATCGAGGTAAAAACAAAAATAAACTTTATTCAAAATATCAGCAAATATACTTCATAAAATAAAATAAATATATAAATTCACATTTTTAAATAAAAAATAGAAATCTAGTCAAAAGTGCCATATCCCCCTGTAGGGTGGGTGATATGGCACTTTAGGGTGGGTGATATGGCACGTACGTTGTCTGATATGGCCGTTTATGTTTTCTTGAGATTTTCGTTGCTACATTTATTGCATGTGATTGCATATGATGTGCACGTATCGTAGCACATTCTTCACCGCATCCTGCGTAGTTCTTTTCCCCAACATCTTTTGGGCCAGAAGATTCATCGTGTAGCGATACGTTTTCATCTGTGGATGATGATACATCAAGAGTCTTTAATACATGTTTCATCGTACGCTTTTTATTGTTCTTGTCTCTTTCCGTTTTTATAGTTCTTGGTTCTGCTTTCCGTTTCGTTGACTTCAATTTTTGATTTAATAGATTTTCTTTAGACATCAACACACGATTAATGAATTTACTTCCACCTGGAAGAGTGAAAAAAATATTAAAATTAGGTCTTTGCCCAGGTAAAGTTATAAACTGATTAATATTTTTGCATTTTGTTTCGGAGGAGTCGTTCCATTATTTGGAATCTCCTGTTCTCGATTAATCTCTAGAATAGCGTAACTAGGAATAGCACTCGGACTAAATGGGCATATGCCACATGCTGCAAACGCTGATATTCCGTTATTCGTTGTCGCTGAGCCATTCCACGCATCTGAAAGAAGCTTTCCAAATTGCAGGCGAGTTATTTTTCTGGTGGGGTTGTTTCTAACAAATAAATTGCATGCCGAATAATAATAAGATTTAAAAGCTTTAAAGAGAGCTCTATCCAGCGGCTGTAGAAACTGAGTAGTATGAGGTGGGACGCACAGTAACAATCTCATTTTCTGCTGCAAACTCCATCATTTCGGTATTGCTACAATGAGAGGAGTGCCCATAAAAAATTAATAGAGTTTTTCCGTTTGCTTTTCTAGGTGTGAAGTGGTTTTTTAACCAACTGAAAAATATTTCGCTAGTTACATAACGTGACCCCGGGGGGATGCCATCCTCAAACTCTTTTTTTTATTTTTACCTGCAAAATTAAAAATAAATAAATATTGCTTGATGTAGGTATTAAAATCTATGGAACATGCAACGAACCTTTAAAAACACACGCCGGCGGTAAAATGTTTCCCTCGGCATTATAGCAAGCGATTACTGTGATAGTCTCACCCTTTTCAGCTGACGTTAATGCAGCTACGTTTCTTGACCCTTTTTCTGCGACTACTAGCTCTGGACGATTATTCAATTGGCATCCAGTCTCGTCCATATTGTAGATATTGCGAGGTGAATCATTTTCTGTCAATACACTTTCTAATAGATTAAAGTACGCTTTAACCTCGTCACGGTTCATTCCAAGTGCACTAGCTTGCGAAACTCCTTCTGATTTTCTCATGGTCAATGTTGGATGGCGTTTTAAGAACAGGTCGAACCACCCCCTCCCAGCTTTTTTTTTTATCATGGCAAAATGGATGTTCAATTTTTTACCTTTCGGCAATCCCGTACGCCATTCGACAAACTTCTGCTTGCGTTGGGGTGAAGCCATGAGCCTGCAATTTTTTTATGTGGCTCACCATTTTTAATTCAACTTCGTCGCCCAAACATGAGGAAGATCCTAATGAGAGTTTTTTATTACATTGGGTTTTAAGATGTCTTCTTAATGTTGTAGAGGGTATTTTGTAATGCTTTGCACCTGCATTTACGGACATTACTTTGCGTTTGATATTTTCAATGGCAGTTTTTAGGTCATTTTCCGACCACAAACCCCGATTTGCGTTGGGCTTTCGTTTATATATCGTTGGCATTTCTGTAAGAAAATTATTCAAAATAAGAGTTGCTGCATAAAATTAAGATTAAAGAAAAGTAGAAGCAATGAATGAACCGGAAAAACTTGAATTATTTGCAAGGCGGGGGAATGGTACACATGCCAAATCACCCTCAACGAAAGGTGCCATTTCTCCCTTATCCTCGAAATTCAATTTTTTTTATTTTAGAAAAATACACTTATTCGTTCATTGCTTCTCGCAATAATACAGACTAAAACACTCTTTTCTACATATTTTTATATATGAACGAAATTTAACTGCCAAATACTTATCGTAACAAAGTATCACAAAGAGAGCGTAAAATTAATTTTGGTAAAAAATAATTTTGTTTTGTTCCTCTTTTTTTTAAATAATTATCACACACAGCGCGGCGAGAATTGTCTCCTTTGAATTGTTGCGACAAACTAAATGGAAATAAATGCAGAGATATATATAATGGCGAGTTTAAATGGGGGAAATTTGAAATGCGCCATCTCACCCGCTACGCCATCTCACTCACATTTACCCTACGCCTTTTGGCACCTATTGACTACTACAACATATACACTCGTGGACAAAATTAACGCATTTTTTTCTGTAGTAAAAAAACAACCGCTGGCTAATTTCTGTGGTACTGGTGTCAAATGATCCCAAATTTGTGGCGTTGTGGAATTATAGCGTCTCTATTTTTCATTGCAAAATATTAAAATGTATAGAACTATTTTTTTTTATTTTTCAACCGTTGGAGACGGATGACGTTAATTCACGTTATTTGGAACTTCAAGCAACATCGTATAAAAAACTGCAATTATAAGTAAATAAAACATTACAATGAAGAATTGTCGTTACAAACAAACATTTGTTGATGGTGTGTGTATTATATAGTTGAATAATAAAGAACCGTTTTATTCAATTCAGTGTTATAAAAAAATTATCAATTTTTATTTATAATTTCAACAAAATATGCGGAAATTCAGGCTATATACCTATAGGCTATATGTCTATTCAGGCTAGACATACCGTCTTCAATGTTTTAATTTTGTCCACGAGTGTAGTTTAGGATATTTTTATTGGAATTTTCATGACCGATTCATTTAATACGATGAACTATGGTAATAAATATTTCTCAGGATTTTATAAAAATTTAAATAAATTTCAAATTTTATGGTTATCCTGATGATTTTTCTTTTTATCGGATTTTTCTTTAAATGTCTCATCGTATAAATTATTTATAGTTCTCAGTTGCCGCACAACGAAAATTTTTAATCCTTAAGTTGCTTTTCATTATATCGTCGGATACTTCGAAAAGTTCGCGAGAGCTTGCCGATAGTAAATTATTTAAATTAAACTACACTAAACAATAACAACAACACCTAGCAAAATAATGTAACTTTATAAAAATTCAAACATGTGGGGGTGCTTTTTTCATAAGTGTTGAACCAGTTCAATATTTTGATTTGTTTCTTTTATAACTAACATTTTTTTATAAGATTTTACTTCAAGCTTTCTTATATTTGAAATAAAAACGATGATAATCAAATATTGTTAAAAACTACAACAAAACTACCGTCATACAATTAAACAATACAAATATTGATAAACATATTGACATAAAAGATGTATCGTAAAAGGTGAAACGTCATTGTTTTATAAATATTTTTAATAGATCATAAAAAATTTGAATTTGGAAAATGCTTTTTCATAATTAAACCATTTTTGATTTATTATCATAATCATTTTTCATGACTAATTCCAAAATCATCATCGATATTTTTTGTAAATAAAGTGATTAAAATAATTAAAATACGAGAGCAGTAAACCGTTCTGGTTTCTGAATTTCATTAGCGATTTATCATATTTCTTTAAAATTAAAAACCAGAAGATTTATTATTTTATCTTTGCTTCTTACGAGTAAAGGAAGGTTAATGTTTTCTAGTATATGCATATGTTTTGTATACTTACAAATAAATTTGAAATTGCAAAATAATTAGTTAGTTCAAAATGTGACTGATCGGATTAAATTTATTTTTAGTTTTGAAAGAAAATAAACATTTGGTTTTTTTTTCTAAATTTTTTATGAATACTCTTTCGTTTCGTCTTTCTAATTTTTATGTTGTTTGTAATATCTATAAATTTAATGTATTTAAATTTATTACAATTAGGTACATTAGTTCATTTTTATAATATTAATGAACTGATAAGTTTTATGAGGGTGTCTCGAGACTGTTTTTTTTTTATTTTTAAAAAAATAGTCATCTTATGATTAAGATGCGGTATTTTTTTCAACCAAAGTTGCATGAGTAATTATTGACTTAAATAAATATTCGTAGCAAGTAAGACAATTACTAATTATTCTGTTTTTAACCTATCTCACCAAAAATTGCTATGTTTCAGATCTTCGATATGGTCGTCGGTCATTATGGCATATTTCAAAATTTTATTTGGCAAAAAATATTTTTTTGAAATTAAAACTATAAAAATTATCTCAGATAGATTAGATGTTTTAAATTTTTGTTAAATTTTTTTTAAAGCGAAAGTGGATCCAAAATAAACTGTTGTGTCACCAAAACTGATATTAAAATATATGTGTATCAATTAAATTTAGGTTTTTTCGACTCTTGATCGAAATTTTCTGATTTTTGATTTATTAGCCATGTGTTAGGATTGGCACAATCTTGCACCTTCGATTTTCATATAAATTTTTATGAAACATTATATAAATTTATATGAAAATCGTCTATAACTTCAAGACCATTCTTAGTCGGAATCAATAGCGATTGATATATTCATATGGTATGTGATAGGGTGAATGCTAACCAAGTGGCCAGTGATATGTTAAAATTGGTGTAAATGGCCAAGTTCCAAAATCTCAGGATGAGTTGAGATTTTGGTAGTTGGCCATTTACTCACATTTGAACATACGGCTGCTGCTGGCTACTTAGTCTGCATTTACCCTTTTACGTACCATCTCAAAACATCAATCGCAATTCCGGCTCAGGAAGGTCTAGGAAGTTATAGACGATTCTCACATAAATTTATATAGGGCCATATCGAAGCTGGAAAATTGTGACAATCCCAACATATGGCTAGTACTGGGGAACCCAACATAGTTTGCTCTTATCATTAGAAACTAAAAACATAAACCGCCATTTCCGAAGTTGCCCATTTACAGAAATTTGAACATACGTTTGTTGCTGGCCGCTTGGTTAGCATTTACCCTATCACGTGCCATCTCAAAACATCGTTCTCTATTTCCGGTCCAGGAACGTCTTGGAAGTTATTAACGATTTTCATATAAATTATATGAGGCCTTATCGAAGCTTAAAGATTGTACCAATCCTAACCTACGGCTGGCACTAGGGGCTCACCATTGTTTTTTCTTATTATTACCAACTCAAAACATAATGAGATATTTCCGGTCTAGGCAGTTCTTAAAAGATACAAACTCTTATGTAACTTCACCTGAGATTTTGGAACTTGTCCATTTACTCACATTTGAACGTACGGCTGGCCACTTCCCAGGAAGGTCTTGAAAGTTATAGACGATTTTCTTAAAAATTTATATGAGGCCATACCGAAGCTGGAAGATTGTGCCAATCCTAACATAAAGCTGCCACTGAGGAGCTCACGAAAGTTTGCCTTTATCATTACCAACTTAAACCTTCTAGAAACTTCTCCAGAGATACAAATTTTTGTTTAACTTCACCTGATATTTTGGAACTTGGTGCTGGTCACTTGGTCAACATTCACGATATAATGTGCCATCTCAAAACAGCATTTGTTATGTCCTGCCCACAGGAAGTTGTTGGAAATTATAGACGATTTTCATATAATTTTATATGGGGCTATTCGAAACTGGAAAATTGTGCCAATCCTAACATTCGGTTTTTATTGAGGAGCTCACCATAGTTTGCCCTTATCATTACCAACTCAAAACAAAGAACCATTTCCAACTTAGGAACTTCTAAGAGATAATTTTTTTTATTTAATTTGAGATTTTTGAACTTGGCCATTTATTTAAAGTTGAATATAAGGCTATGGTGCTGGCCACCAGATTAGTACTCATTTTGACTCCTGATATGACAATATTATTTCGAACTTAAAATATTAAGAATTTAGTTGCCGAAACTTGCTGAAAATTACATACACATTTCTTTAGAAATCAAGCGCTACCTCAGAACAGTGTGAGGAAATTTACCATCCATTTCGCCGAATCGGCCAATTCTCGGTTGGAAGATGGACAATTTTACCAAAAAATCATCTTTTCCGACAAACCTCTTTCTCACCTTAGCGGTTATGTGAACAAGCAAAATGGCCGTATTTGGGCACAGAAAATCCACAAGTGACAATTGAGAAGCCAATACGTCGAAAACGTTTTGTGTGGAATATGGTCCAAGGAGCCGCAGCCGCACTAATAAATTTAAGGCGAGATAAAAGTTGCATCATCCTGTATATTTCGAATAACTTGAATCGGGCTATCTAATTGTGCTTAATATCTGCATCGACCAAATTAGCCCCCCAAGTCCTTACTTTATTGCATCAACCCTTTTGCAACGAGTAGTCTTTTTAACTTATTCTTTAGCCAATCTGCACCACCAATCAATATAGAAACTGTGATGGTAGTACACGTATACAAAGCTTGTCAGGTATTCTTTCAATAAATTTTTCTCTGGTAAACTCACCATTTGGCTTTGAGTGGTATTCGTTTGGGTTTGGTCGAATTTATTTTTGATGCTGATGAATAAATTCTAGCTTATAAAGAAGTATACACTTTGGCTACACAATTGATTCACACTTCATTAACCCAGTTTCTTGCTTTATATGCCCACTAGACAAAGTCATACGAGAGAAATGTAGAAATCGGTCAAAGAAAACAAGCAAAATTTTAATTTTTAAAGCAACCGTTCTCTGATTTAGTGAGTCCATGCTAGGAACCATTTGTCCACTTCTTCTTTAGATAGAAACTTTTAGCGACATCTATCATGTGGCCAATATCTCATAAACTCCTCTGCATAGAATATTTGGAAAATATTTTGGAGTTTTTAAGGTATGTTGTGGCCAGTTACTAAAAACAATTTATTTGGCGTTAAAAAATTAGAAATAAATTGGGCATATTCCACACGATTCATTCAAATTTTGATAAATCTACCAAGCAGATGCTTAAATTCCCAATCCAAACCCCAAATCTAATTTTATACTTATAAAAGGGACTGAACGAGTAACTCTCATTACAGGCTCATTCCAGAACTTCATCCATTACATGTCTAATGAATCATATTTCGTTATAATTAGTTTAGAAAACGTTGAGTTTCATGTAACACGGATAGGTGCCAAACCTTCTCCAAAATTTATGGAGATGTTAATTTAATTTATTTATCCTAGCCTAGAAACCAAATTTCACCATCATTTTTTACAAAAGGGCGAAGAAGTTGGTTCAGCATAGACAACTTCAAAAATTTTGTACAAAACTCACTTTACATTCCCAATCCAATACTACAAACCAAATTTCATCATAATTTGTTTAAAAAATGGCGGAGTTCCTTCAAAGAATTCAAAATTTTATAAACCTAGTTCATTGTACCCCGAAGGTCAATTTAAGGAATTTTAAAAATTTTCGGTCGTTTTTTAAGAGATTAAGGACAATGAATTTTATGATATCTTCTATACAGGACAGCCTGATTTTTCCTTTAAAAGAACTTCTAAATCCGAGCTTCAGTCTAATGAACAAAATGTATAATTTTAAGTAGATATTTGGTTAGAATAGGCTTTGAAAAATTGTTTTTCTTTAATTTTTACTCTTCAACCCTTGTATGCTGTTATTGTATTGTTTTCCAATATGATTTTATCCTAATATTGGGGAAATGGCTTTGAGTTAAGCAATAGAAATTTCATTTTAAATTCTAAAATTAGATAATGTTATTAGTATTATGTTTAACATTTAAATAGGTTTTGGGCCGTCCCTAAAGGTGCACGAACTTGCATAGTTCGTTGCATTATGTGCAAATTGCCCGTGGAACCAGCACATAACGGGCGCCAATGGTGGTATGAGTTGAATTCGGCTGGGGTTGTTGCCGAAGTTTAATAATGCGTTTAAGTCGTTTCATTCGCTTTTCAAGGCTTGTCCATGCTCGTATCTGAGTGGCCACTGATACAAACCACTTTGTCGGTAGTATAGACCATCCACACGTAGCGTGGGTGGTAATGGTCGTCCTACCCCATTGGTAGGTTGTGGTCATTTTTTAACCGGTTGATTGGAATGTAGATCGCGTGTACGTTTGGCTGTATTCCCTCTTCGAATTCATCTTTGCTGCGTTTTCTTTTTATTTTCTCCGTTTGGCTGATGTGTTTGTCAAGTACTTGGGCGAACTCAGAATTTCATAGACTGCTTTGAGTCTTTATATAGAGATAGATTATTGCTTGTCTCTGATTTGTAATACACAGTGCTTAGAAAGTCGTTGTATCACTTTGTATAGGCCCTCATAAGGTGGTGTGAGCCCAGTTCGTACTTCATCTATTCGCACGACGTATTCATAAATCGGCACCCGTTTAAGTGGAAATTATAAAAAAATCCATTAGCCGATTTATCAATTTATTGTGAAATTACTACATACCACAGTCGCCCGTACATTCCAGATTCACCACGTTAAACTATCTTCGACACTCTGTTTAGTATGTCACATCCAAGTGTACAAGCAACTAGAAAACTCGCCACTTCAAATTACTTTTGGTTCAGTATGAACAAAGATTTAACCCATTTGATGAAATTTTATTTATCGTGCTAAACATACAGCGCCATACCAAACTTACCCCACGGGAATTTCTTTCCAAATGCGACCAGTGGCCCTATTCTGGCTTTCCCTGGGAATAGGGAATTGGGGAAAATATTTTCATAGTATTTTGGCCCAAATTGTATTTTTCTGGCCTACTGAGGAAATTAGTTTGGTGTAAATATTTTCGAAACAAAGTTAAATGGAAAAATATTTTTCCATATAAAAATTTTGGGGAACAAAAGTTTCCCAATACACTTTGTTTTGAAAATATTTGCACTAAACTTATTTCTTCAGTAGGCCAGAAAAATACAATTTGGACAAAAATGCTATGAAAATATTTTTCCCAATTCCCTATTCCCAGGGAAAGCCAGAATAGGGCCACAGGTAGATTTGAATACGTCCATATAGATATTGTTCCTTAAGCGTTCTGCATAAAAGACATCTCCAACATCACGCTGTTGTGACCAGGGAATTATTTTAATGGATTTTTTCAAAATAGTGTCATAAATTACACGTGTTTCTAAAAAAACGACTAAACGGGCATCTCACAAAATTCGTAGTTTTAAGTGAAATACTTCATGCACTTTTTGCATTAATTTATAACTTTTATTTTCACTGTTATTTAATTAATTAAAAGCTAGACTAACATGTTACGGTAAAAACCGTTGTCATGGGCCACCAGATATTGTGATGTGGCTGATACTCATTCCGAATTCCAAAATTGAATAGAAAGATAGTTTTCTTCCATATCCTGCATCTACAAAAATATAATCGTACACACAAAAAAACAAAAACCGGTTTTTCTGGTTTTGATATACACTCCGCTTCACTTAATTATGACCACCTGTTAAATGTCAATAATTCCCATAGTTTTGAAATGAGAATATTACTTTATACGTGCATTTGAAGGTACATTGCCGTTCAGTGAAATGACGGTAAAACAGTTACCAACAGTAAGACCTTTATCTGTAATTTGTTACAAATCTAGTAATCTAAATGAAAAACATGCATTTCCAATACGTCATTTGTTACGACTAGTAGATAAATCTCTGTGGTCGCTCAAATGGTTTCGAAAATTGGTAAAGGTATCCAAACGCAAACTAATTTTATCTCATGCCATTTTAAAGCTGTTATCAATAAAAGTTTATCTTCATGCTGCTTGCCTCCTTCTTGTACTTCCCTTGAAAGCTACTTCCACGCATTTTCCGTTATATTCAAATCGGGTGAGTATGGCAGCAATGATATACCTTTGTCTCTTATCTAGCGCTTTAATTGGGGCATTATCTTGTTGGTAAATCCACCGGAAAGGTTCGAAAGGCTCTTTCAATTTTGGAAAAGCCTGTTCCAAGATAGCTTTGTACGAAAGTGCAGTCGCCAAGCTAATTGTTCCGTAGTGCTACTATGGTTTCTGTGCAAAAATTCTTTCTCTTTCCTTCTATCTATGAAAATAAAATTTATGTTTATCAGGACCACCAAAATTAAATTTATTTTCGTCCGAACATGCAACTCGGTACCATTCTTGCTTCGATGTCATATGATTTTTGGCAAATTCTAATCAGTTTGCTTTGCGTGATGCATTCAAAGGAGGTCCCTTTTGAAGTTTTTTTAATTTAAAATGCTTAATATTGTTAATCACATGGCGAACCGTTGATAAACTGGTTTTGACTCCAATTTTTACCTTAATTTTTGCCGCTGATAAACATGAATTTGAAGCAGGCCGAATAATCACCCTTTATCCGTGTAGCCTCTGAAAAGCGGTCTTTTCCGTTTTTTTCCCCTACCAATTTTTCCCGTACCATTTTTCCCCTACCAAAAAAATAAACCAACACTGATTAAAATAAAATTTTTGCTGTTCTTACCCCGAGCACCAACTATTCGTAAACGAGTGACGCATTGAAAATACATGTTTTTTACTAGTTCACTAGATTGTAAAAGAATGCAGATAACGATTTTACTGTTAGTATCTATTTGACCGTTATTTTAATGAGCGACAATGCACTCTCAAATGCATGTATAAAGTAATATTCCCGTTTCACAAATATGGAAGCTATTGACATTTAAAATCAATATAACAGGTGGTTATAATTTAGTGAAACGGAGTGTAGTTTCTATTTCTGAATTAGTGAGCAGAAACAAATATTTATTTACCAAAAATAATTTTATTGTTTTTCAAAATATTCTCCATGAAGATCAATACTCTTTTGCGTGAGTTTGAACCAATTTTCGAAGCACTTTTTCACTATAATTGAGGCATCTCCAAAACATGTATTTTGAACGCATCAACAGGTTTCGAAAAACGTCAATTAATAAATTTATTTTTAATTTGCAAGAATAAAAAAGTCATGGGGTGCCAAATCAGGGATATGAAGCGGTTGATCCATTAATTTGATGATTGGGCCGGTTAAATATTCAGTTGGTTGTGTGGGAGCTCGCATATTGTCGTTGTGGAGAATGGTCCGTCGTCGGCGGTTGCTTTTTCTTATTTCGCCGAAAATTTCTGCCCGAAACAAATGATTGTGCACCACTTAGAATTAACCGTTGTACGTTGCACCAATAGTACGGTTGTGACATGTGCAGTTTTTTCGAAAAACAGGCGACCATTTCCTTCGAAGTGTTTCGGTTCATACTGGAACACCCATACCGCCGACTGCTGTTTGATTTCGAGCTCATACGCATAGAGAAACGCTCTAAGATTTGTCCCCTTTACGCGATGTTATAGACGCGATCATATTTTTTCAGCATTTCGTTCGACCAATTGTTACGAGTCTTTTTTTTTAACGTTTGTCAAATTATGTGGGATCCAACGCGAACAAATGTGCATGCAAAATTGAATATTTGCTGAACGCACTAATGCCTAAGCATGTCTTAATCTCACGATAAGTCACACGACGATCTTGCAGTATCAGTTCATGCACAGCATCCGAATGTTTTTCGGAACAACAACCGATTTTGAACGACCTTCACGAAATCCGCTGTTAAGCGAACTGCGGCTATTGAATTCTGTAAACCACCGACAAACACTGGTCCTTGATGGTGCTTCATCGCCAAAAGTCGAATTAAGTTAATATACACGGTTGTTCAGTTAATCTACGGAGGTATAAGAAAAAATTATGAGGAAAAATACCGTGTAAAATGTCAAACTTTTTGTTAGAGACGTCTGTTACCAGAGTACGGATTTTGTTCGAAATCTGGGGCATGAGAATTGGGAGTTTAGCTGCTATTTTGCAGACCTATTAGATGCACAAAATTAGTTGTATTATTGTTTGACGAACAAAATAAAAAAATTTAAAATTTTCTTCTAGTACGTTTATGAACCGACAACAGAACTCCCAACTCTCAAGTCCCCATTAATTTTCGAACAAAATCCGTATACAGCAGATGGGACAGAGTTGCCCAACTCCAATTTATATATATGTCCGTCGCTAAAAAATTATGTTTACGGAGGATTGTCAGCTGAACGATCATTAAATTGTGCGGTATTTTTTGTAGTTGAGGAAACTACAGGGTTAAGGGGTAAATTATTGGATTCAAATCTAATGAGTTTGGAGGTCAAATGTCTATGATAGGAAAAATATTTTATCAATAGGAACTATAAAAAGGAAGTAGTCTTTGTTATCTATCCTTTCTATAGCACATTAAAGGCTTCTATTATAGGCAAATTTTTAAATCCTGATAATTCAATTAATTATTTGTTTAATTTTTGCAAGCAGTAGGGAAGTTAAGGACGTTTGCGGCAACTATGGAAGATGGGGACATCAGTTATTAGATAATGACAAATTACATTTGCATCCTGCCCTTATTGGGATTCGAACCTGGTACCACCTAATCCAAACACCAAAGCTTTTAATTGTACAGTTGATACCATAAATCGTTACTCCAAATTTAGGTTACATGCAAACTTCAAAAATCTACGTATCCTATATATTAACTCTTTGTCCTTAATAAAATGTTTCTATCAACAACACATATCTCTGCCGTTTACCGTTTTCCGCGATAAATCATAATACATAATAACAAAGGAAACAAACTTTGAATACAAAAATTAACAGCACAAAAACTTTTTCCCTATTATTTCTTGGTATTTTTGTCACAACACAAAGTTAATTCAATGTAACTGAATTTTTTTGTGCCCGTAATGCTTTACGTATTAATTTTGATCGGGAAATTTTTATTTTGTGATAATTCGTATAGGAAATAGTTGGAAAACGTTTCTAAAATTTATAAATACATAAATAATTACGCCCCACTATTTTGCTCGAAACGATTGGGCTAGGTTATGGATTTTTTGAAATTATATCACTTTATTTACATCAATAAATCAAAAAGGAAACAGGATTTTGTTTTGTTGATTAATTCATTTAATTTTTATTTAAGGCACAACATCAACCATTTACTATGATGTCATCCATTCATTTTTGCAATTCATAAAATTCATGTGTAATTTTGAAGTATTTTTGCCTTAAAAAAAATGTTCGGACAAAATTTATTCAACTTTCAACGGCTTAGCTTATACAAGTAATTATTAGACATTCTTTTAAAAAGTGATGAATTTGCATAAACCGGAACGGAAAATGCACTAAAATATCGTTCCCGTCTATTGCGAATTCACCGCATTACATAACTTAGAATCACAACCGAATCGTAAAATTTATATTTTCACTATTAAATTACGATTACAAAAAATAGTAGTAAAGTTGTATATCGATTGCTAAATTGTTGCTTATTTGCTAATTGTGATGCTTCTAAAAATAAATGTTAGTGCTTATAATTTTATGTAGATATTAAATATAGTTTTATGAACTAATTTATTAAGGTAATTAACCTGCGCTGCTATGTGCGATGTCAACAATTCATTTTTTGGCACAAACATGTCTAAAACATGCAACCAAAAAATTTCTCCTTATATATTCAAATATTTGCGTGCTTATCGTAATCTGTCTTCGGTTTATAAATTTTTCAAACTTTTATATCTATTACAATTAAAAGCATAGATAATTTTGCATAAATAGAAAACAGGTATGTTTAGGTTTTTTTTTCGTTGGAAAACTTGTTTTATGTTCGGGTATACAAATTTAATGGTGACCTAATACACTGCCTTGTGATGGTATCATGGTTTTCATAAAGTTTTCCTTGATTATATCTATATAGCGTATTTTTGTTTTTGAACACTTTACAGACAGAAAATAACCAGACATCAATTGTCGGCACACAACTTTAATAATTAAATTAATTAGTGAATGCGCACTTTTGGCAATGGAACTTTTTATTGCCCTCGTTAAATTTTATATGGAAGTGGTATTCGCTCTTAAGTTTTATATTATAACTTATCTAAATTATGAATTTGTCGTACATACTCGTATTGATTTAATTTTTTTTTTTTTTTATATATTTTCTTATATACGTATACGAGTACCACATATATCCACTATCTAGATATGTAATCTAAATATTTATGATATATAATGTACAAATTTAGTTTTAGTTTCTATGGGGATTACACTTATTATGTGAACATCTAAGTCACGGGAATTTTGATGGTAATTTTATTATTACGTAAATATTTTTTATTGGGGAGATATTGATTGATGAAATGGAAACCAAATCATTATGTTTCCCGTACAACAATATGTTTCTGGAATTAAATTTAAGGATTACATTTCTTCCTTCTATTCGATCCAAAAAAATATTAATAATCCTGGTAAACAAACCATTTAAAGATCTTAGGTATGGTGGATCCTAGAATCCATACTGCAACTTCTCAATAAAAAATATTTATTTCAATTTACGATATTGAAAGACTGCTTCAACAACAAAATAAAGTTTTCGCCTGTATTCACCACACCGCGTTGTGTTTATCACATGTAAGCTGCTCTACGATTCACATTACCTTCGGTTTCTACCGTAAGTCCTTGTAAGTTGGAAAACATTATTCTTTAAAGATTATTTTCAGCTCATCTTCCAGAGAACTTGTTATATGTGCGTGCTCTTCCATTATTATACTTTGTATCTATGAGCTTTTAGAATTATTATAAGTAAGCCATTATATGTAGGATTATCTATGGTTGTGGTACAAGTCGGACGCTAGAATAAGTTAGAAGCGCATGTCTTATTTAAACCATTAAATAAATGTAAATAAAATACATATAACGAGGATAATAATCTTTTATTTTTATGAATTGTATATTGATAACGAATTCATACCATGGTGTCAGATAATTAAAATTTTCAAAAAAAAAAATTTTGAAACCGTATATACATTGAAAAATAGAGTGTGGTTAACTAACAAAAATGAGTGACTTGCAGCAATATCAATCAAAATATGATGTTAGTAAATGATGAGCTAAAATCGCTTCATGAAGATGCTGGTAAAAAAAAAATAATATTGATGTGGTAACCTCTCAAAATGTTCCATTTCCGAAACCACTGAATGTTCATGGTAACATTGAAGAGAATTTCGAACTTTTCAAGAGTAATTGGAACGAGCACGTTGTGGTATCAGGTATTGACAAATGGCCGGCAACCGAAGAATAGAAAAAGATAAATTTGCCATTGTCATTGATTGGTGGTCGCTTGGTGTCAAAACGAAACATTTTGTATGATCAATACATGTTCCATACATGTTCACAGAATGAACATGAAACTTTTGATGCCTATTTGATTCGTCTACGGAAAATAATTGACATATGCAAATATAATGAAAACGTAACAGCTGGTGACATTTTGCGGGATCGTATTGCGTTTGCTGTTCGAGATGTAAATTTAAAAAAGCGTTTTTTGTCACAAGGTCCAAACACATTGAAACTGGAAAAAATAATATAAGATTGTAAAGTCAGTGAAGTTACTGAAGATCGATATAGTGTATGAGAATAAAAATAAAAAGTGAACAATCCTAAAAAGACAGAAAATACTCAAAGTTCAAGAAAATGTAGATTTTGTGCGAACACTCATGTTTTTAAGAAAACCAATTGTCCTGCGTATGTCAAGAAATGCAATAGTTGTGATGGTTTTAATCATTTTAAGGTAGTTTGTAAAAAAAAGAATCTAAAGAAAAATAGTCACAAGAAGAAGAGAGAGAAAGAAGTAAAAATTAAAACGGACAGAAAAAGTGAAAAAGTAATTGATTCTGGTAAAGACACTAGTCATGTAGAGTTGACACTAAAGTTCAATGATAATTGGCGAAGTGTCGGATTTAACCAATATGCAAAGTTAACTAATTGTAATATTTCTTTGAGTGATTCTAAATTGACGTTAACAGACTATGGTGGACATAATAATAAGGTTCTTGGTCAAGTAAAAATTCCATGTCGTTATGAAAATAAAAACTATAAAATTATATTTCAAGTATTTGATTATGAACATTGTGCAGTATTGTCAGAAAATGCGTGTACCGTTCTTGGGCTAATAAGATACAGCAAAAATGTAGTGCGTTCTAGCCATGTAGTTAAAAGTGTTAATAATGGCTTGAAACCTATTGTTTATTCAAGTGGTAATGCCGTAAATGAAGCTAATCGATTAATTCAAAAATATAATGATGTGTTTGATGGTTATGGACTCTTGCCGGGAGAAGTAGAGATCGAAATTGATGAAAGTATTAAACCTGTTTTTCAATGTCCTCGCAGAATTCCTATAGAGATGCGATCAAAACTTAAGGAAGAGTTGGATTTACTGGTGAAAGATGACATTATTATACTTGAGCCAGCCAATACAAAATGGGTGAGTAATATTTTGTTGGTAAAAAAAAAAAATATTACCCAATTTCATTAAATGTTGCCATCAAGAGACTTCATCGTCTCAAACCACAATAATAGATGAAATTTTAACAGAACTTGGTAAAGCGAAAGCTTTTACTACTATGGATACCAGAAAGAGATTCTGGTAAATGAAGTTGACAGAAGCTAGTAGCAAATTGACCACGTTTTGGACTACATTTGACCGCTACCGAGCATTTTCAAATGAAAATGTATTCAATCGTTCATGATTTGCCAGGTGATGTTGAAATTTTAGTAGATGATGTACTAATTATATGAAAAAGGGGAAACTATCGAAGAAGCACTCATTGCACAAAATTTGGAAAAAATATTACTACGTTTACGAAAAAATAACTGTAAATTAAATAAGAGTAAATTGAACCTTTGTTGTTCGAAAGTAAAATTATTGGACATATTCTGACAGATAAACGATTAAAAGCTGATGAATCAAAAATCACTGATATTAAGAATTTGCCATCACCAAAGGATAAATGTGATTTAGGTATGCTGAATTATTTGGGGCGATTCATACCTAATCTTAGTATAGAAAGTGCTCGCAAGTTGACGTTAGATAAGTCAACATATGGTCATGGTTGAATGATAAAGAGAGAGAATTTGAAAAACTAAAATGTTAAAACGTGGTTTTAGTAAATTGCCGAGGTCAAGAAATATAAATGAGCTTTGAGAAAACGTTCAAAACGGTTGATGGAGTATCCTAGTTGAAAGATGTCAATCACTAGTAGTTTATATAAGGAGGCGATGTAATGTGATGCTTAAAAATAATGGGTACATCACCAAATATTAATACTTTATGTAAAAATCAATTAATTCCAAAGAAAAACTAATTTTTTAACAAGATTGCTTAAATTTCCCTATTAATTTTCACAGTTGCCGTAAATGAATTCAAATTGAATACGATTGTTCGATCTGTGATCACAATGAAGAGATATTGTAATAAATGTTTTATCTTCTAGAAGAGACTGTCAATTAAAAAAACCATGTTGCAATTTTTGAAATTGATGATTTTGTAAAAAAATATGTATTATTTAAAAATTTCATAGAATTACCTATTATATTACACACGACTGTACATAGAATTACGCTTTATTGAGAGTAAGCCATATATGATTGCCGACACATTATCGAGGGCGTCATTTGACATATCGGAACGGGAGGGTTTGATAAATCATTTTAATGTATTCCAAATATATGCCACAAAAAATGAAAAATTTCAGGATTTAAGCAAAATTAAACTAGTTCATTTGCTGAAAATTTCTGATAAAAAAAATTCTGAATATAAAAGATAAAACATTAAACCACCATTAACTTCAAAAATTGATCTCGTTGATCTCAAATGGTTGGTGTCACAATGGAATAGAAAAATCAATCAATTTAGCAAAAGATAACATTTTTTGGCTGAATATGTCATCTGGTACCAAAAAAAGGTGCAAATGTGCGAAATATGCATTAAATAACAGCCGCAATTGAATGTTTAAATGTCATGACAGTGTATCATGACACTATTTACTGTCACGATAGTGTATTTTCCCCGGCTGTGATAGTAAACTCAAACGTTAGTGATGCCATGGCGGTTTTTCGGGCTGAATATCGGGCTAGGTTCATATACATTAATTAGTGTGTCCCAATCCATAAGAGAGATTTTTTTTCGCAAAATCAAAAACGCATACTCTTATTTTTTTTTATTTGACCTTAATATCTCAAATAATAAATATAATTGCTATTGGATCATGACAACCCGTGCCGACTTGATGCCAAACATAAGCAATGAGAATTTAATTTGATTTATAGATGGAAGATTTGCAAGAATCGCAACAATCAGTTTCGAACTTAATGAGATTATTGATTTGAAAAAATCAGTCATCTCATCAGGCCGCGGCGACTGACGTTGATATTTTACATAGGAATATTGTCTATATATAGAACAATAAAATGTATATGTAGCACTAGCGAATTACTACCTAGTCTACGGAATTCGATTCTTTCATATTCTCCATCTATACTTCATTTTTACCAATTAACTTTTCGTTGTGTACGAATTATTTTTATATTTTACGTTGTTGTTGTTTTATTGTAATGGTTTTGTTTTGATTGTTCCGTACATTGGCCTATTTTAATATATCTCGAATTAAATACACACTCGTAGGAAATCCTTCCATTTCGCGTCAAATCTGTGTGACGACTATGATGATTCATACTTACTTAGACACAAAGTGAAAGCGAAGTTGATTGTGTCTAAGTAAGTATGAATCATCATAGTCATTGTCACACAGATTTGACGCGAAATGCAAGAATTTCTTACGATTGTGTATTTAATTCGAGATATACTGAAATAGACCAATATACGGAACAATCAAAACAAAACCATTACAATAAAACAACAACAATGTAAAATATAAGAAATGAACATTTGTACCGGGTTGGTATAGAAGGATTCTAGAACTTGAAAGTTTATTTAGTAAATAAAATTGAAATATGGGCGCCGGATTTAAATTTGCCATCATTTTGTTAATGCGAGTTGTACGGTTATATTTTGACATTTCTCACCTACAGACAACGCGATTTAAGAATATGGAGAAGTATTCAAACCAACAACGAGTAATTTTGCCGCATTTCTTTGAAAATGCGGCTGAAAATGCGCTAACCTAACCGTTAATGGAGTGCGGTATCGCGAAATGTTAACGGAGTTTTCGTGGCCCGAATTGGATGTAATTGATGTGGATGACCTGTTTTTCCAACAAGACGGTGCGACCTGGCACACAGCACGTGAAATATTATGGTGTTACTGCAGACTACGTGTCAGGGCCGTGTCATTTCTCGATTTGGCGATCAACATTGGCCACCAAGATCGTGCGATCTAACACCGATGTACTTTTTTCTTTGGGGCTATGTGAAGGAAAAGGTGTATGCGAATAAGCCTGAAACGAAATACGGCACGTTATTAGTGAAATACAGCCGCATTTATGCGAAAACGTTATTGAAAATTTTAACAAAAGAATAACCCTTTGCCATAGGTTCCGTGGTGGCCATTTTCCTAATGTTCTATTTCCCGTTTAATCGGAACTATTTTTCTTTATGTTGAAATAAAAATGTTTGCTTAATTCAAAAATAAATGTGTTTTTCTTTAAAACTAAATCCGGCGCTCGTGTTGTAACACCCTATATTTGCATTAAAAAACATTATTGTTCAAATCTTTTCAAAGTTTGCTTATTGCAGTCAGGATAAAGCTTCCGATGTTTTTGTACGCATCGTAATAAAATCGCTTTTGTTTATCTTCTACCGTGTTTAAACTATGAAAGTCCTGCGTCAATTGATGAAAAGACGATGAAATAATGATTTGCTTTTGACTGAAATAAAGTCGTAGATATTATTCTCTGAAAATACAAAATAGAAAAGCAGTTAACAAATCTATAAAATAAACAGAAAACTGAAGACACGACTTCTATATATTAACTTATCAAACTTGCCATACAATGAACCACAAAGTTTTTCTTTTGATGGGATATAACGTTTATCGTGGGTTGATAAACTCTCTTTGGCTAAATTTTCAACAATTTTTACTTTAGTTTCTCGTTCTACGTCATCGTCAAAGAGTGACAATACAGAAACTTCATCAGTCAAATACCATAAATGCTGATGGCTAAACTTCTGTAAAGCTGCTTTTGAGATGCTTTTATCAATTTTTTCGTAAGCCTTTATCGACTGCAAAAAGCACAAATCCTGGTAAGGTGCTTTTACTGCCAAAATGCATTGAAACCAAGGCTTAACGTAGGATGTCACGATGAACAGGCAAACGTCTAATGCTGGAAACGGCCGTGCAGGGAAAAACGCTTGCGTTTAAATTAGAATACACTACTTTAAATGAAATGAAACACATGTATTTCGCATAGGATGCGTTTTCCCGCAAGTTGTCTCTAGTTATAAAAAAACGCACTGCAGCAGTGTTAACGACATAACAAAAAAAATATCACGAATTAATATTAACATTACGACGGATTTTCAATGTTTTGACAGAAATTCCAAAACAAATTAAAAAATAAATTTTTTATTAAAAACTCTAACGAAAAATAAAAACGCAATGTCAGAAAATTCGCTCATGCAGTTAACTTGTGTTTTCGCATGCGTATTCGCATGCGTAAAATCCGCACGTCTGTTTCCAGCATAACAGTGCCGCCTTATCCTTGCTCGAGATTTTCAATTGAGCACTAAGCAGTGATATTTTCAGAGAATAAAACGCTCTCGCCATCAATCGGGCGTGGTGCATAGCACCTGGAGGAATTTTAAATTTTCTGATTGTCCTAAATTTTCTGACCTAGAAATATCACAGCAAGCTCAATCAACTCGCGATAGTCATTTATGACTATGTTTTGGTGAGTTCAGTTTTTTTCTTTTACATCCATGCCATCTGTTTTGGAGCCGAAGCACTCCCTGCTCTTTCGCGGTTTATTTTTCCGTCTTACTTTTCGCATCATGTACCAAATCGAAGACGTACGGTTATAGGGTCGATTTTACCATCTTCGCATTGCATAGCTCCATGCCAGCCATGCCTGGACATAGAAGATGGGTTGGCCCATGAGTTTTGCACGCCGAATGGAGGTCGTAGTTATGTTGCTTTTAATCACAGATCGTAATATGTTGATGAACATTTTCTTTTGCATCCAACCCCTATCGGGATTCGAACCCGGTACCTCTCGATCCAAACGCCAAAGCTTTTACCACTGTGCCATTTGATCGGTAAAGGAGTTCAGTTCGGTAAAACTCAATCAAATTGTCAATTTCGGAAATAGTCAGATGCATTGTGAGCTTTTCTCTATAGTACTGTATTTTATCGTGATTAACACTTTTCCAGTTATCTCGGAACTTTTTAAAGAGTGGAATGTCAGTGCTTGTAGTCACTTGATTAATTTTTACTACAAACACGGTTTTTAACACCAATTCATACACGTGATGGCGGCAAACTAAAATAAGCATTTCCCTATTTAGATTTTGTTCAAGAAGTATACAAGCGCCATTAATACGACCTGTGTTTGAAGCTGTAGTATCACAACAAAGAATTTGTACTTTATCTTCGAGATTCCAGTCTACAATCACGCTCTAAACCACCTTCGCCTGTTTGCTTCCTGAATAGCTTTCTAACCTTGGCACAGCAATCAGTTCTTTATTTCCATATGGAATAACTATCGGAAGACGTTCTTCTTTTGATATCCGAACATGTAAAGCGGGCAACAGTTTACCGTCCCAGTGAACAGTCACAACATCTAGTACCTCGTTTTGAAATTGAAATTTTATGGCTTCCGCGCGCTCTTTCCGGTTTTCCGTATACGAATTCTTTGAATTGAGGATTTAATTATAGTAAACTCATCAGTGTTATATCCAAGTGCCTCAATAGTAGCTTCAAGTATAAACACAGAATCTCTTATACTTAACTGACACCTGTCTAGCGCTGTTTTACTCGGTCTGAGTTGTGTGCGCTCGATCTGGGTTGGCAAATACTCTTGAAAATATATAATGTTGTCATGAGAATCGGATGATTCATTTTGTAACGGATCATAAGATGATGTCGAAGTGGTTGACGCTGAGAAATATTGAGAACACCGCTTTTCTTCCGCATAATCTGAGGTGCCCTCTTTTCTCTTTATCCGTCAGTTTTTTGTCCACTCCACCTAAGTGACCTGGGCGACCTGGCTCCCTCTGTCGCTACAGAAATCTGTATTGAAGTACGTTGGCGTGTGCAATGTCAATTAATTATCTAACTGTTTGACTTGCTCTTGCCGACGCTGTTTAAATACGTCTTGTGTTTTCTGTGCATTTTTTGCAAGCGCCTCCAAACTTGATATAAGGTCATAAGTTTCTTCACACAGTTAGGCAAGGAGCTGGTAGCTATTCGCACCTTTCCCCAATAGATAACACACTCACAAATAGTGAGATTTGTGCTTTCATTTACAGTGAAGTGAATCACGCATATTATAAAACAATATTGCCAGAACTTGTTGATTAGATGGAAGTTTAGAACCTGTTATTTGATGTTTTACGTCCCCTATTAAAAATATGGGCTTTCCTGAACTGCGTAATTCCACTGACATCCTTCTGATATTTGTAATACGCAATACCAAAATTTTTATAATTTTTTATAAAGTCAGCAAGTAGTGAGATGTTTCGATTCAAGTTGCCGTGATGCTACGTACACCAAATTTTATTTACAAGTGTTCTCACATCATACAGAAAAATTAAGAGGGTAAGCGTTAAAAAAGGACTTTGACCTTTTTGGGACACTCTAATATACATCTATATAATTCCGTCCGTTTGTAAACTGCATACCATACCGAGGGAAACTAATTTACTAGGCAGAAGAGTGCTCCAGCAGTGGCCGCGCTTCATTGTGGGACCACCGATACCCAATTACGCAATCGCCTTGTATTCGAATTATATGTTTGTGTCAATTCAATTGTTTTCAACCCGTTACGATACAATTAAACACATTTCATAAATAATTAATAAAATGATATACTTAATTACGTTACATACATAAATACAAGAATTTTGATAATTAATCAAAATACATTAATTGAATTCATCGAGCCATTAACATAAAAGAATTAAAATAGCAACACTGAAAATTTAAATAATTTCAAATTAATAGTTAAATTAACAAATAAATACATTTTCAGTTGGATGAACATTAACAAAACACTCAGCTCAAACAGCATTGTTCTTTCTAGTCGATTGAGATGATTTATTGTACGATTATTGTTTTTCAATTAACCATAATAAATTATAATTAATAAAAACTATTACTTTTATGTATGTACTTCGATTTCGCGATGGAACAAAACTAATCGATTTGTGAACATAACCTACATTTGATGCGATATGAAGGTTACTGTCATATAAGAATGAAGAGTAGAAAAACCACTAAGCAAACCGCCTCAATTATTTTACTTTATTTATTCTTTTGACAATAAGAAAATGGATTAATTACATTTTTTTATGTTTGTTTTGCACTTTACGACAAATAAGACAGATTTCTGTTACTCACATTAAAAAAATATAAAATGGAATAATTTAAGATGAACGGCCGCAAATTGGACGAAAAGATATTTAGAAAAATAAATAAGTCTTTATAGCAAAACTTTCGACTTATTGTGTGTCAAAAGAATTTTTTGACCATGTACAGTTATTAACTTTATTTTATATATATATGGGCTTACCTTTCAAGGCCACACATTTAGTAGTTTTGCTTTCACTTATTTATATTATTGATCGCAAAAAATTCGAAATTGATTTTTTAAGGTCGTCTAAGGTTAATCAAAAGATCAATAACATATAAGTATGCACTTCGTAGAATTTGTGTTTGTAGGAACCTTCTAATTCTTGGTGGCCATACAAGATTATGGTGAATAATTTTAAAACAAAGTAAGTGATCGTATCGAGAAATATTAAATTCGCATAAAGAGAATAAAACGTTACAAATTAATCTTCAACAAGATATCAAATTTTCAGAAAGTGCACTGAACCAAGAAGTTTAAATGAGCCAGAACCAAACAGATTTTTAAAATAACATATAAAATCGTACTATACAAAATCACCAAGTTGAGAACAACTAGACATAGTATTTCGAGATGGTATTTATAATTTGTGTACCGTTGTTGGCGGGGATCTATTTGGGCGACAGACTTATTTCTAAGATTTAAGAAAAGTATATTTTTGAGATTCGTTCTACTAAAAATTAATTTTAGAAATTGAGCATTTTTGGCGGGTTTCTTTCCAGCCAATTCTAGAAATATCCACGGGGTCTCAATAACATTTTCAAATAGATCATTTAATCTACTGGGTCTATAGTGAATGGAATATAATTATAATGAGTTAAGTTTTATAGATGTTAGAAACTTTACAATTTTGATGAATATTTCAAATTATATAACGGGCGAGCTAAATATATTCACAGATCCTGGGTCAGGACTCGGTGATCGGTTATCGAGCACATAAGCGCAACGAAAATTGAAAAATTTTCAAAAATATAAAATATTAATAAATTTCGTTTAATACTTTTTACGCTATTTGCCGTAGGCACTTGGCGAAACACACTTATACTTAATAAACACATTTTTATTAATCACTTGTTTTTGTTTCGCAGAATATTTTTCAAAAAGTTTAAAAAATCACTCGATCGATTTCGACTTGTTAGGTCATCATCAGGAGTATCTACTGAATTGTATTAGTAAAAATTTTTTGTTTCATAGTAGAAAAAAGCAAAATATAAATAAAAATAAAAGAAGGAGGGAAAAAATAAGCAATAAAAATTAATCTACGGATCGCGCAGGTAGGCGATGAGTCATAGGTTGAGTAACAAAATTCAAGGTATGTTATTGCGTACGTGAGAATAGAAAAGGGCGGGGTCTGTAATTGGTGAGAACCGGATTTCTCTCTGTTCGTTAAGGATATTTTGGTTAAGAAATATTGATTTTCGAATTTCGTAAGATTCTAAGGTATCTAAACGTCTGCCTTTGGGTTGTATATGTAATATGTCTAAATTGTTCAAGCTAGCTGTATGATTTTCTGAAGTTAAATGGTTATGGAAAGTTGATTGATTGCAACCAGATAAATGTTCTTTAGCTCTAACTCCAAAATTGCGCCCAGTCTGACCAATATAGGAGAAACTACAATCATTGCAATTAATCCTATAAACGCCAGATTTGGAAAGGCGATCAACTCTAGGTTTATTGTTAAAAGTCATTTTCTTTATTGTGTTATTATTATAAAAAGCAAAACTAATATTGGTATAATTGGACACGATGTTGCTAATCCGTTGGCTCGTTTTTCCTATATACTCTAAGCGACGCCAATTTTCCCGCGTTGGACTGTCCGGTGGATAAATACCCGTTAGAGTTTTACGCTTTAGCTTTTTATTTAATAACTTTAATATAGTCCTCCATATTACAGAGAGAAATCCGGTTCTCACCAATTACAGACCCCGCCCTTTTCTATTCTCACGTACGCAATAACATACCTTGAATTTTGTTACTCAACCTATGACTCATCGCCTACCTGCGCGATCCGTAGATTAATTTTTATTGCTTATTTTTTCCCTCCTTCTTTTATTTTTATTTATATTTTGCTTTTTTCTACTATGAAACAAAAAATTTTTACTAATACAATTCAGTAGATACTCCTGATGATGACCTAACAAGTCGAAATCGATCGAGTGATTTTTTAAACTTTTTGAAAAATATTCTGCGAAACAAAAACAAGTGATTAATAAAAATGTGTTTATTAAGTAATTTCGTTTAAGTTCGTTTTATTATTGTGATAATTATTAATAATCATTAAATAATATAGAATATAATTATAATTTATGTAATTAGTGCGTAATATTAGAAAATTGACGCAGAAGGAAAAAAATTCAAAACCGAAAACCAAAACGAAAAAATTGTTTTTCTTGTGTCGTAAAAATATTTTTTTTTTTAAATTTTCTTCGTTTATGAATAGACAAATATAAAATAATAAGTTACTTTTTATACATAAGTATATACAACATAGTGATAACAAATCAAAATTAAATTTATAAAAAAACGCTAAAAAATATAACGTAAGTGGGGAAACCCATTTACAATACAAACACCCAATGAAATGTCAGAAAATATGAACGCTCTGCCTGAATCGTCGGTACACGTACAAAACGCAATGCAAAAAATTAAAATCGACGAGGTTGCATGAACCAAATCTTTAATGCCGAGGAAAACGAAATCACGGAGACCTAAACCCAATTTGATCTCTGCCGAGCAGAGAATGAACAATAATAAAATAAAATTACTGCGTTCTGAAAATGCAGAGTTAAGTGAAGAGTAAAATCCAATTGATGTGTTTAGATATGGATGAAGATGATGAGTCGACTTCACACGCAACAAGTGATGATACAATACCAGTCACCAATTTCACCGTAGTGAAACAAGCCATCAAACGGAAAAATGACAACAAATCGTATTCATTGAAGCGTCCGGCGAAGAATATCAAATCACCGATCAACAAAATACGAATAGAGGTAACAGCGAAAATCCTTCTAAAAGAAACATTATGGAAAACAGAATAGCGAAACCACCACCACTACATATCCATAAGCAAGCAATAAAGGACACTGTCGATTTGATGAAAGGAGCTCAATTGAACATTGCTAGAATAACAACAGAAGTGGAAGAGAATAATGTAAATATAAAAATTATAAAAATAATTCAAATGAGGAAGAAGCATCCAAAAGAAAATACCAATAAATTACCAACGAGTAACATGGGAACATCTCAAAAACAAGTGCGACATAATGCAGTGCCAAAATTGCTAGAGATTTGGACATGCAGCAAGTATCTAATTGCAATTTTTTATATCGGTTTGTTAAATGCCATATGAGTCACGTGCCAGGAGAGTGTACAATTACGAATGAAATTGAACGTAAGGACATTAACTGTAGTAACTCTCAGAATTTGGGCCGTCCGGCATCCTTTAAATGCTGTCCAATTTATCAACAGATGCTAGAAAAGTTAAAAAAATAAAATAAAAGAAACTAAAATGAATCCTAGATCTTTTAAGGCAACGTTGGTAAATGAATAAAACGGTTCATACGCAAAAATTGTATCACAAAATAATAAAGACGAATTGACTATCGCAAATTTGGTAAAAAACATTGAAATAATGTCGCAAACAATTAAACAACAAAGTTAACAAATTACTAAACTTTTAAGCGTAATTAATTCATTATGAATAAATTAAAAATTTTGGCACTAAATGTAAACTCGATCGTCAGCATCAACAGACGACTAAACCAACCGGAAATTTGATAATGTGCGACACTAAATTAAATTTTCGTCATAACATTGAATTTAAAAATTATAATTTGATAAGGCAAGATCGATAAAATTCGAAAAATGGCGGAGGGACCGCGATCCTAATTAAACGAGGTATGCCTCGTTTCATTTTGAACACATCAAAATCAGCTAATTGCAAAATTTGTAAATATCTGGAGAATACTATAATCAAAATTAAATTAAAAAACAACAAGCAGCTACATATATGTTATTTCAGTGTATTTTTCTAGTCACAATACTACAGAAGCTGTTCAACAATTTGACACGGAATGGACGAGAATCTTTGACACGCTAGAGCTAATGAATACCAATAAATACTATATAATAGCTGGGGATATGAATACTCGACACTCGAATTGGGGCAATGCGATGCATACCAGAAGAGGCATTGCATTAAATCAATGGCAAAACGATAGCGGTTTCCTTTATAAATTAGCAATTTATAAACCAAATGCACCAACTTTTTTACCAACAGGAAGCTATTTGGACATAGCCATAACAGACAGTAGATTAAAAATTACCACAAACGATAATGGGGAAATTCCAACGCTTTTCTACGAAAGTGATCACCGCAATGGACTAAAGGAAAATTAAATCTATCAATTCGTTAACACAATTGGGCGGTGTGGACAAGGAAATTACGGAAAATATACTTAAAATATAAAAATCAACATCAAATCAGCACAAATATTGTTCCTGATGACAGAAACATTAATGATAAAGACGTGGAAAATTATATAAATATAATCACAAACATATATCATTCGAATGACACAACCAAAAATTCGTCATCAAAATAATATGGAATACTACACGAATAGGATCTCTCTCTCTCTCTCTCTGGCATTATATTCCATCAAGGGATTTGGCCACCTCAAATGAGGTTTCATAATCATATTTTCATTTCGGATAATGAGTGATTAATTCATTCCGGTCGCTGGAGCAAGCATGCTGACCACTTTTCCACCGGGGCGGCAACACGAATATGATCATTGAACAATTATTTAGGCGTCATGTTGTTACCTAATTAAAACATTTAAAACATCAAGGTCATATAACTAACAATACACAACAAATTACGTTATATAAGGCTGAGATTAAAAGAACCAACCAACTAATTACGGAAAATATAAAAATTCAAGTAAACGTACATTGGAAAAATAAAATCGAAGCAATAAAATCTGGAGCAAAAATGTTTTCGGAAAACAAGAAAAAAAACATAAATATATTGGAAATCGAAGAAAATGAAACAAGAAATATGCAATCGTTGAATATCAATTGGAATGAACTTCTGAAAACAGGTAACACGTTTGCCTGCTTCAATTCTCAACAAAATTTTTACATTATTGGACATTACATTGAAAAGCATATCGGATTCTGGAATTGAAAAAACACCACACGAACACATTGTCGAGCAACATGTAAAAATTATAAAAGAAAAACAACAACAAGAACGAGTGAATCTAATCACCAAGACGACGTTTATTTCTAACAATCGGGCAAACGAGCAAGGATCAGAAAACTATTTTATCAGCTGTAACACAAAAAATCATATGGTCTGGATCGAATACCAAATATTATAGTATTGAAATACTTACCAGTAGAAATCGTTACATATTTTCGCACTATATTCAATAATCTTCTTAACAATAAATCGTTCCCGTCATGTTGGAAAACCGCACGAACTTTTCCGATTCCGAAAAAAACCAAGACCCGAAAATTGCAGAAAATTATAGGCCCATCAGTTTACTGTCAAACTTAAGTAACATTTTCGAAATAATAATCCACAACAAAATTCAAAATTAGATTAACATCAGCAATCTCTTACCAGGCAATCAATTTGGCTTGTGCCGTAACTTAAATAATGATATGTGCACGGGCGCAATTATGGTTGATATGGCGAGAGCCTTCGAATCCGTGTATCTGGACGTACTAATATGTAAATTAAAAAAATTGAAATTTGATGACGAAATCATTTTCATACTGTTGGATATTCTATATATGATAGAAATTTGATCACAACACAGGCAGCTGAAACGTCCGACAATATATTTCATATACACAATGGTCTACAACAAGGAACCATTAATGCAACGATACTGTTTAATATTCATACGAGAGATTTTATAACTAACGAGAACTTAAACTCATGAAACGTGCAAACAATAGCGTACGTGGACGACATTGTAGTTTACAGTGCTGCTAAACGAATAGACAGTATACAAGATAATATTCAGTCAGCTGTTAATTTCATCGCAGCATTTTTAAAAACATGGCGAATCAAAATTGATGCAAATAAATGTGAAACGATTCTATTCCGTCGACCAATTCGCGACGGGCGATACAAAGAAAAATTGGAAAACATTTCCAATTTTAAGTCAACGAAGTATATCTAATACAGAAGAAAATAGTGAAATATCTCGGAATAGATCTGGATCGGTTCTGTTTCACAGAATACATTAACATACAACTTGGAAACGCCAACCAAGCTATTTTGATGAACAAAAAGATTTTCTATTCCAAATATGTACTTAGATTCGAAAGTGAAGAGAATTTGTTACCAAACACTCATTCGACAAACATGCGGATGTCCAATCTGGTATAATTGTTCCGCCAGCTATATGGAATTAATAAGAAAATTCGAAAGATGTTGTATACGGAGATGTCAAGGTGAATGGCGAAGTGCTAGATCTGGGGCGGTATGTTGTACCATCACTTCGAATCGAAAAAAGTCGAAATTCGAAAATAGTCGAATCGAAAAATTGAAAGTTGTATCATTTTTGCTTTTCGAAAATGATACAACATACCGCCATTCGACTTTTTTCGAATTTCTATTCGAAGTGATGGCACAACATACCGCCCCTGGTTACATAAAGTATATTTCAAATCAAACACAATACAATAATTTTGACATAGAAAGAATCGACTTATACATTATCAAATTATTCAGAAATTATTTGGCACGAACCACGATTATCGGCACAAACTCTTTAATTTATGGACCACATCACGCAGCAGAGATAATATTACGAGGCAGTATCCAAAATAATAAAGGGCCCGGTCCAGAGGCAGGCATATTCTTACATTATCTAAAAACAATTTAACGAGCAAAGCATAATAAAAGGAATCATATTAAAAAAAAAGGTCTTGTGCCAATGTTTACACATATATTAGTAGATTAACCGCTACTCTCGAGGTGACCCCTTACGGTACCCTGAATGCCTTTTATTAATGTTATACACATTTTAACGGTTTCATAATTTTTGACTGTAAAATAATTATTTTTACTTAGAGATGTCCACGGACGGCATTGCACCTATATTTTTAGATACTGAAAATATTTTCAAAGCGTGTGTAAGCTGGATTTAATTCCTAATGAACTTTGCTATGTATTTGACAATTTGAAAAATTAAACGGAATTTGATTATTTTCAGTAATTTGTACCGTCAATCTGGAGATGTCTGGAGCAGTAAACTAACATTGTAGTGAACGTTACCCAATTCTGACGACCCTTGCTTTGGTTGATAGAATTTTAACATTTTTAACAAACTTACTTTTTTTTTATACCGCCGATCCTAGGTTCTCACCCAAATTTTCGAATAGATTACACAATATTCTACCATTGTAGTGATTGGCATCCGGTTCTAATGGACTTTGCTATGTCTATATTACAATGCATGATTTAATTTGTACTGGCATTACCAGAGATAGCCCCGGAATCTCGTATATATTGTGCGATCTTGTATATCTTATAATATTTCCTAACTACGGGGTGAATATTGGCCAATTGTAATGAGTCTAACATTGATTTTGGAATTTTGAAGTTCTTTCATTTTGAAAAAATATTATTTTCTTCTGCATAATTTTACCAATCTTTCCAATTAGATTTTAAACTGGCGTTCTCAAACAAGCTGCGAACCTGTTTTAATAGATTTATTTAAATATCTGGAAAACTATAGATGTGATAGGTAATCCGACCATTCAGATGGTGGTGAAATTGACTGTGTTAAATGGAAGAGAATTGTGTTGTAATTAACTTGAAAGTGGCATGAAAATGCCGCTTGTTCCAGCTTTATAGGTTTATGTTGAGCTCGTTGGTGTTGTGTTTGATGTGCACGAACTTGTTGCGTTCTGAATCTATTCGCGCAGCTGTCAAACATATAGACCACCACCACCATCTATTGGAAGTAAACCGAAATTAAGTGACTATATAATGAATGCTCAATAGTGGTGTCAAGTGCATTCCCATACAAAATTTCAATACAATATTCCCATACAAAACGCAAATTTCAATTTTTTTTCGATATTCCGGGGTTTCAGAATTTTCTTCGATTTACAATTTGTTCTGATTTTCCGATTTTTCCTTTGAGTTTTTCCGAATTTTCTTTTTTCCTTACGCACGACGATTGATTTTTATATATATAGATTAGAAGCGCTACATAAACCAAGAGCCAAAGTTGGTTTTTTTAAATATGAATTTACCACCTTTGGCTTAGTACAAAAATATTAACTAGATGGCAGACACTGTGCGCTAAAAGATAAGTGGACGAATATTTCGATTATTTATCTTATATTCATCATTTGTTAAATAATTACGTTAACTTTACACTAGTAATTAAATGAATTAGTAAATTCCTAAATTTTTGCTAGAAACAATCGCTTAAATTATATTTGATAGGTCTCCAATTGTTTCTACAACACAATTTTAAGACTAGGGTCTTACAAACTTAGTCTTATTTAAAAGCCTTATTGGGTGTAAGTTGGTGAAAAAGAAGTTAACCGATAAATTATAACTCAAGTCAATTGAGAGAGATTTTTATTTCGGTAAATCGGGAATATAAGTCAATATAAGAAATTTCCCCAATTCTCTATAATATTTTTTCAAATTTGTTTTCAAGTTTACTAATATTTGTCTCCCTGAATCCTTCCAAATCGATTTACCCAGTCTGATTTTTTCCCTTGAAATCGAAATTCCCGATTTCCCTCCGAAATTGTATTCCGATTGGGGAAATTTCCACCGATTTCAAGAATACGGCCCCATTAGCACTATTTCGGCTTTCCCTGGGAATAGGGAATTGAGAAAAATATTTTCATAGCATTTTTGTCCAAATTGTATTTTTATTACCTACTGAAGGAATAAGTTTAGTGCAACGCTTTCAAAACATAGTTAATTGGGAAGCTTTTGTTCCACAAAATTTTTATAGGAAAAAATAATTTCCCATTTAACTTCGTAATGAAAATATTTACAACGAACTTACTCCTTTAGTACGCCAGAAAAATAATTTATACAAAAATGCTATGAAAATATTTTTCCAAATTCCCTATTCCCAGGGAAAGACAGAATAGTGCCACAGGAGTGTAATGTTTATTACCTTTATTTGGAGAAATGAAAATTTATATAGATTTCACAAAATCGTTACATTACGGCTTGCAATATAGTTAGGCTTCTTAATAAGTAAGATGTCATGTACATATTTCACACGTAGTAATTAGTATGAAGCTTTTAATAACTTTACCAATTTTATAAATAAATTTCTCAGTTATCAATTTTGCACATTAAAAATTGTTTTCTTTTTACATTAATTACAGAAATAGACCAAAATTACCAGAATTACATTTTGATACAATGCCGGCAACTCAAAATTTATCTTCATCGAAATTAAGGTAAAAAAATATAGTTAAATCTTTTTATAAAATAAAATTAACAATTTTATTTCATTTGATTTGGTTATTTAAATTTTTTTCTATATAAAATGTTTTTATAGAATATTACGTTATCGATGTCCTGATGGCATAACATCCAATAAATCGGGCCATTCTAATCCAGATTATCTAGAACAGTCTTCTTACGTTACAAATAAAAAAAGTAGATTAAAAGCAATTAAAACTGATAAAACATGGTAAATTAAATGCACAAAAAAAAAAAATCCAAATTAAAAAAAAAAGAAAAACTGTTTGGAAAAAAAAAATCAGAATATTATTGTAGACTATTTTTGTATATTGATTGTAATCTAGTCTGTAGATATGGTTACAGATTGCTTAAAGTACGTGACTTTTTTATGTATAGAAAAGTATAATGTTTATTTTTAGTTATTGTAATGTAATATTTTAGTATTTCCTATTTTGTATATTTTATTTCTGTATATTGTTAAGTTGGTTATATTTGTTGTCGCGAAACTTTACCACTCTTGGTGTAACATAATGTCTTGTTAGGACAATGACTTATGTACAAAGAAGTAATACTGTAAAAGTAGCTACACACGTATCTTTGTTTTATTATTTCCATAGTGTACGTTTCAGGCTTTGTAAAAAATAACGTGACTGATTATGTTTTCTATAGGAAAATAGTACGCCGACATAAGTTGTATTGACAACTGTTAAAGTTAGGAATGTGACATCTAGCGCATTAAAAATAAGCTCATTGAGTGTTTTCCCATGAATTTTTTTTGTCGCCCTCGTTAGCTTAGTAAGTGTAGTACTTGCTCTGTTATTCGGGGGTCCCGGGTTCGATTCCTGGTGGTGACCAATAAAAAAAAGTTGCCACTGGCACTGGTGTTTTTAACGTGTCATGTGTTATTTATATATGTTCGTCCATTTTCAGATTTTTAGCCATAGTAGTTACGGCTTTGTCCTTAATATTTTAGCACGGCATACTTTATGAAAATAAAAATTAACACACAAAAATATAAGTTTAAGTTTTTTGGCCGTCAGATAGTTGTCTATAAACAGCTCAATTCTCTTAGACGTATCACTTCATGCGACGTTACTATGGATCTTCCTGGTTACTAGATTTTAAAATCAAAATTTATTAAATATTTTTGTGCAAAACTCTCAATAAAATTTTTTTTAATCTTAGTTGGCTTCATTAGTTTGGAATTTTTTTTATTTATTTGTCACGTCAAAATTTCAAGTGATAGAAATTGTCATTTGGAGTGACAGCAGTCGCAAGGAAATATTTATTAAGCAGCATACTAAGATTTAAAAAACAGCAAGAACGACTTTATTGAACAATTATTTTGTAAGTTTCGATTCAATGGTCTAGTAACCAGGAAGATGTGTAGTCACGTCACTTGAAGTGATGCGACTAGTGGAATAGGGGTGAAAATTACTTGTCGGAAAAAATCTAAAAAAATCGCAATAATTACAAAAACTACTGTTAATGCTATTTAAATTACAGCAAATTTAACTTTGGCAAAAAACGCTGTATTACCGACAACCTCAACTTTATTTTCTTATAATAAATTTACATCTGAATTCTTATGTTAGATTTTTACTTATTTATTTAGTATAAAGTAAAAGCATAGCTTTTCTATCCATACACATTAGTAATAAAAAGTATACAAAAATAAACTAAAACATAAATTAAAATGTATTTTTAATAAAATCAAACAATAATTTTTTAAATTTAGGAAAAGGCTTGACACGTCTTATCTCAATCGGCACCTCATTCCAAATTGTGAAGGAGGTAAACAGAGGCGATTTGTTGTAGAAATTTGATTTGTTAACAGGCAGCATTTTTTACCATTGCGATTAGAACATATAAATATGAAGGAGCCTGATTATTAATGAATTTATATAAAAGTCCATCTCAGCCCATTAACATATCTAACGGCAGCATTCAAAGTAACTTGCAGCATGACACTTCATGTAGAATCACATCTTAAAAAAAGAAATTCGCAATATAGTACGTGGGGAATTATTAATGATCTAACCAACAAAATTCGAACATTTTTAGAACATCTACAACGTTAACAACTTGAGAATCCCAGGAGAACCTGTCATTTATACAAACTCTCAGATTATTAACATGATTCGCAAAATTAATCTTCACACCATCAATAAAGATATTAGGAATCACTGGGAAACTTCTTTTAGAAATAAAAATTGCTTATGTTTTAGCGATGTTCAGTGAGATTCCATTATACTTGGACCAAGCCAATACATTGGATAGATCCAGATTAATATTGTTAAAGGTTTCCAATATATTATCACTAGTACCATCAAGATATATTTGACAATCATCAGCATGCATGTGATATTTGCAGTATTTTCTTGCTTGTGGTAAGTCATTAATAAAAATGGAAAACAGAGTTGGACCAAGTATAGTTCCTTGAAATACACCTACAGGTATTCGCTCAGGAACTGATTCTTTTCCATTTACAATGACTTTTTGATATCTATCTGTGAAGTAGCTAAACTTCATAAGTTTAAGTGGTCTATTGTCAAAATTAAAGAATAGCATCAACTTTTGTAGTAACCAAACATGGTTCAAAGAGTCGAATGCTTTGGAGTAATCCAACAGTATTAGAATAACAAATTAGTTTTTCACGTCAAGAAGAAAAGCCAGATCGTTTACAACATGAAGGAGAGTAGTCGTTGTACTGTGTTTGCTGGTTGATTTGATCACGAAGAATGATCATGAATACTTTAGATAAGATAGAAACTAAACTAAGCGGCCTAAGGTTATCCAAAGAATTGATACCTTTCTTTTTTACAATCGTAATCACAGTGTTCATTTTCCAAATTTCAGGAAATTCAGAACGCATAATACAACTGTTAATCAGGAATGTCAAAGGTGATACAATATATGGTAAAATATTCTTTTTTAAAAATAAAATATATGGTAAAATATTCTTTTTTTTAAATTTTAAGTTTATTTTATCGTGCTCGTTTATTATCCCCTGTAATGGAATAATTACCGATGAATGGGGTACTTTGTAAAAATAAGTGTTGATAATTGAAGGGTCTAAGTCAGTGGAAACACCAGATCTACTAGTCCCCAACCCAATATGGTTGAAATTGCCCCAGATTCGTTTCATGGTTAATTTACTGTTTCCAAAAAAATATTTTTGTTTGGAAATCCTTATCAAGCTAATAAACTTATTGAGTTCTTTACCATATAATTCTAGGTTCCTCACATCGCTTGTTCTTTTATACTTTGCATCCCTCGATTAGCAATTAACTATTTTTTTAGTTGGCACACAATTGTTATGATTACAATAAAGGAAATTATAAAAGGATTTGAAGAGGAATTTGACATTATCAGACGCATGCAAAAAGTTCCAGTTAATGCCAGAAAAGGAATTCACTATCTTTTCAGAATCTAACTGACTGTAGTCATGGATCAGCTTGTAGTCCAGTTTAACACGCTTTGATCTGGCTTTATAAGAAATGGTCAGAAAATCATGGTCAGAAATGTTAGGCAAAGTGTGTTGACAAAACGCCAACGTTATACATAAGTAGGTGAGAAAGGGACTGATACCAAATGGTTGACTTTTAAAAAATTATGAAATTTATCAAGCATATTACAATGGCAAGCAATTATAAAATGATTATTATTATATTCCTTGAGAAATTTCTTCTACAGTTGGGATATGCTGGTTATTGGTGACGTTGCATTTCGCGAAAAGACTTAAACATATTTGAAACTAGTGATTGCAAACCCGGTTTTCGATTAACCGGTTAACCAATTAATCGTTCCGTTTTCAATCACAGACCACCCGGTTTTATTTGAAAAAATCCGGGCTTGAAATATTTTCCTATATTTATAAGAGATGACTCTGTATGTGCTTTCGGCATATTTTTCGATCTTCGCCCAGTTTTTATTTCGATATTCGTACAAATTATACTTTTTTGTTGGTTTGTTTGACATTTCTACATTTCTGTGCATTCATTTAATCTGATTTTTGAATCAAAATAATTTAATCGTAATATAAATACATAGTTTAAAAATACTGAATATAAAAAACATGGAAAATAAAATTTTTGAAGAATATAGAAAAGACAAGAACGGGCTCATTTTCTACGAGAAAAAACTGGAAGTCGTGCTAGATGCAAGAAATGTGGAAAACAAATTAAATGTTGCAGTGGATCTACTAGTGCGCTTCATTCCCATTTACGAGAGACCCACAATATAAATGTAGTAAAACGGAAAATAAGTGACCCATTAAATTTCTCTGATGTTCATCCAACAAAATCTCAACAAATTCTTTGGTAATAAGAAAATACAAAATAAACAAGATTTTTCTTAGTCTGCCATTTTATCTTGGCTAATTGCAAGAGAAGGTATTTCATTTTCTGTGTTTTGCACCTCAAATGATCTCAGGGTATTGCTTATGGCCAAAGGATTCACGTGCAATCAAATACCAAAATCACCCAACACCACAAAAAAAATTGTAATGGATTATGAGTGGACTTCTATAAGAAACCGTCGATTCTTCAATATAAATGTACATTCTAATGAAAAAATATGGAATTTAGGCATAGTCCTTATTCACGGTAGTGCTTTATATGAATATAAATTCTGAATTGGGTTTCATTGGCGTTGACGAATTATCCGAAACTGCTGATTCTTTTGACGAAGTAAATTGCACAGAAATTGTAGATTCCGAAAACGAATGCGAGGATGATGTAAATGATGCAGACAACTTTGAAATTTCACATAACCATAATTTAGATTCAGAATTATGCGACCAATTTGAACATAATCTATTATACATCCCAGGTTAACAAAAATTCGTAAAGTAGTAAAATTTTTTAGAGCTTCTCCAACAAGAAATACCACGTTGCAAAAATATGTGAAACTGAACCATGGGAAAGAATTGGAATTAACCTTAGATTCTAAAACGCGATGGAGTAGGCTGTTCATAACGCTCGAACGGGTTTACAAAGTAAAGTCTAGTCTACAGATGGCGATCGTAAAACTAAACTTCACTGAATATTCCTTTAGTGAAAAAGATTGGATATTATTGGTGGAGATTATTAATGTGCTTAAGCCAATAAAGCTTTATGCCGAAGAGATGCAAATCTTCTTACAGTGAACGCTGTTATTACCTTCATGTTATCAAGACTGCAGATATAAATAGTATTCTTTTAAATGAAACCGAATCGAAACTAGAATTACGAATAAATGAAAAGCGAACGGAAACATCAGCTTCGGTATTTACATACTGGTTCCTGCGATGACAAAACGCAAGTTTCAAATTAAAAAAAAAACGCTTATATGTATGATTTACAAATTATTGACAAGATTAACTGATTAAGGAAAAAACGTACAACCCTCAGATAACCATTCTGAGCAAGATATCTAGAAGTATCGTCGGACTAACTGATTCAACTAACTAATTGAAAAAGGAATAAGAGCTCCGTCGTCTCTCTTAATTAAAAAAGATTCTTGACTGTTATAAGAGAACTAACACAGTTCGAAGACACCGGTATCAGAGGAGAAAGTTTTGAATATATTTATAAATTCTTATTGACGTTTCCGCCAATCAGCGTAGAAGCTGAAATAGCTTTTTCTTCTTCAGGAAAAATCTATCTGTACTAAAATTAAGTCACGCCTTGCTGGTGACACAATTGATAGTCTCTGCTTTTTTTTGAGCCTATTTTTTATTATTTATGAATTTGTTTATTTTATTACGAATAGTTTAAACTAAAAATAAAATGTTTCGTAAGTTGCAAGGATATTTTACATATTTATTTATTATTATGAAATAACTATTTGGATCTCAAAACGTATCTGACAGATTTGAAAACAAAGTTAAACCTTTTACAATGCTGTTTTGTCATTATCATTCCTATTTTTATTTTATAGGAATTATTAATATTTTTATTTTGTTGATTTACATTATTTTGGCTTCATCTAATTTTCTTAAAACATAATTCTCTTAAGGCTCATGAATACGTATAAGCCGGCATACGCAAGCAAGCACCAATCGTTATTTGTTTGGGTTTATTTGTAGTTTTATTTGTTTGTTATTTTAGTGTGCCCCTAGAGTTTCAAGTCCCAAAAGATAGATACTATTGCAGAGGAACGGAGTTCGAGAGCGTATCATTCTTTCTACAAATCTCGTTGGGACGCGCCGGGCGTAGTCTTGAAGCTTTTCAATCATTGCACGGGACTCCAGTTCGGAATTGTGTGTACATCTATAGTTTGGTGGTTTGGGCCAACCGTCGAACACAAATCGTATTTTGCTTGGATAGAGGTAATACTTTTCCACTGAGTGTTGTTAAGACTCCTATCAATGCAGGCACCGCGTAAGTTAGGACGGGCCTTATATATGTTTTGTATATAGAGATGTGGGTTCCAGCAGGCTTCCTTCGAAGAAAATGGGCTCTGCTTTAGGAACTTTAGAATACTTCTTTTTGTGGAAATGGATAACTACTGTGATTAATTTTGATGTTCCGTTTTCTTGCATACTTAGAATACCGGCTGAGGTATTCTGAAAGGCGAGAGGTTGACTTTCTAGCACTGACGGAAGTGGAGAATATGGTAGTATCATCAGCGTAAATTTGAATTTTGGTTTCTTTGTTATTTGATTTTGGTATGTTGTGATAGACCGACCCTTGTGCGACTCTCGCAAGTATTGTTTTGATGGTGGAAGAATAGTTGTTCAGGTGAACGTATAGCTTTCGGTTACTTAGGTAAGCGTAGATCAGCTTGATAAAGTAGTAAGGGATACCGCAATTGATTAATTTGTAAATTAGACCATCGTTCCAAAGTGTGTCGAAAGCTTTTTCTATATTTAGGAAAGCAGCAATTGTGGATCGTCTAAACCGTTTGGAGTTTTTAACAGTATTTTTAAGTCTCGTGACAGCTTGGGTGGTGCAGTGCTCGGCGCGAAATCCGAACTGTTCCTTAGAGATATAGAGTTTAATTGAGGGCATTAATCTGCTAAGAATGGTTATTTCCGCTACTTTACTGAATCCGTTTAGGAGTGTCAGGGGTCGGGTGTTCTCAATTTTATTTGGCGGCTTACCTGGTTTAGGTATATGGACTACTTTGCCTATTTTCCAGCAGTCTGGTAAGTGGCCTGTTTTGTTTATTCCATTAAGGAGGTCTGTATATTTATGAATTGCTTTCTCAGGTAGGCTTCTCAGTACAGCGTTGAGTATGTCATCGTCCCTGGTGGCTTACTTTTTATTTAGATGTTTCAATATGTCAGAAATTTCTTCTACTTCGGCTGATGATTGAATTGACTTGTGGTGATGAACTGGTTACTGTATAATTTACGAATTGGTTCTATGTTTTGCTGTGAGTTTTCGGATCTCATTGGATATTTTTGGGGAGTTATCAGGTATTATTTTCAGTCTGTTTTTTAAATATTTGTTCTTTAGTTGTTGAAACCAGAACGAAATTAATTTAGAAAGGAAGTTTATTTCGGATATTACCATGGATCCGGGATATCTGTAGTGAAGTCGGTTCATGTTGTTTCGTTTTTTTATGAGTCGTTGCAGTTCGGAGTGGAGTTCAGCTTTGTCTTTAACTTTAGAGATTGGTATGATTTTTTTGATGGAGTGCTGGATCGTTTTTGAAAAGTTGGAAGCGCATGCTTCAATCTGGTTTGTAGAGGTTTTTTTTCGGAGATTTTGGTGTACATGAACTTTAAATTTTTCCCAGTTTGCTAAAGAATAATTTCTAAATATTTTTGGTGGGCTAGCTTTGATTTTGACTGGGATTTCGAATGTTACTGGTAGGTGATCGGAGCAGAATTCATGCAGTACCTGTGGCTAATTTGTAAAAATTATATGTTTGGTGAGAACTATAGTTCAAGAACTGAGGAGGTTTTTGGAAATGTGTGCTCATCAGGAGCGTTTAGTAGGAAATTTGTTTCCATGTACATTTTTTAAAGATCCTCTCCATTCTTGTTGTTTGAGCGGAAATTCCACAAGGTGTGTCTGGAGTTGAAGTCTCCCGCCACTTTAATTTTATTGCTACTGTTGGTGAGATATTTGATGTTATTCCTATTAATTTTTCTAACATATATTGAACAGACTGTAATGTGATTTTTGGGGGTTCCAATGTTTATTAGCGTTGCCTTAGTTTCGTCAGTGATGAACGATCGGGCCTTGAAATACACTTTTCTTCAAATTATGCTGCTTCTTAGGTCTAATTTGTAAGGCTCCTCCTACTGTAGTTATTGTTGTCGATAATTAAATCGTAAATCTTGTTGGTTTTGAGCGTTGGTTTTCAATTGAGCGATTTTTCATTGTCAATGACAACGACTGCATAGGAACGCAAAAATAGAATATTAATATATGTCCTGAAGAGTTTTTTATGGACTCGATATCACGAGATTCAATTAGCTTGGCCTGAGCATACTTAAAGAATTTTTCGTTTGCCGTGGGAACGAGTTGTTTCTCATTGGAAAAAATATTGATATGGATCGTATGCCCGGTATAATCAGGAATTGGAGTGTTATGAATTTCTTGCTTATTGGGATGATGCTCGTATTTGTTTTCCTTTCATATTGTACAAGGTTTAATTAGGTTGGATATTTCGAAGGCCATCCTCGGAAAATCATATTTTCGCAGGAGTTGTATTCGGTTCTCGCATGCATTCCTATGAGCGCCATTATGCTCGTGTATACCGAATTTTGTACCTATTGAAATGATGTGGATAGATTTCCAGTATTTTTCCCATAACATCTTCAGATATAAAGAGTCCGTTAACCACGTTAGGATTTTTGTGTTTTTTACAAATATTTATTTTGTCTGATTCAGTGTAATTTTGGGTTGGATGAAAATATTCCTAATCTTTTTCGACGAGAAGAAGATTTTTGAGAGAGAGAGAGAGAGCTAGTTTCACCATCATCGGATTTAAGTACAAGCTGTGCAGAGGCATGAGTTACAAACTTGTCTGTAAAATGAAACTGTTTCACGTATTTAAAGAAATGAACTTAGTCGTAAAGACGGAAGATACTTGAATTGCATGCCAATCATGTCACTGTAACAAATATTTAATTTAAATAATTGTCCATTAAATTAGCCGTATGTAGAAAGATTAATTAATATGTTTGATATTGAAAGTATTGACTGTTTTGACTGTAGAATTTAATGTATGTATGTAAATTTAAAACTTTTGGTTCCAGTTGTATTGTCAAAAGTTTAATTCGTAAATCATTTCCTGTAATTTTTTTTTGCATGAATATGCAAATGGACAATTGATTTTTAAACAAAAATAATAAAAGATTCCTATATTGGTGGTACTCGAATTGTGGATTTATATTGCCATTTAGCACGTATTTAGTTGAATTGAAATTGGACATGTCTAACTTTAATTTATAATATTGTATTTAACAGTACTTTGCAAAATCGACTAAAATTGTTACGTCATTTAAATACAGTTACGTTTATTTTTTAGATGTTTTGCATTTTTGTTTCAATTTGTTCCTGAAGATACGAAAGGTCGTGGTTTAGATTTGGATCTCAGAAATAGGGGCAGTCAACTGGTAGCTTAGGTACATACTGTATAGTGTTTCTGGTGGAGACACATGTGAGATTGATGCTTCTAAGTTCGGTGTATCGGACAAACATATTATTCTACGAACAGATAGTAAAGTTGTTCATAACACGTTGAGGAATCCTCGGAATGTTTCCAAGTTGGTCAAGGACTGCAAACATAATATCATTAGTCTTCTCAGTTCTAACAATAATATTACGGTCATCTAGGTTCCGGCTCATTGTGCCTATCTGCCGGACTGCTAAGCCCTTTATCAGTGAACAAAACCTGACGTTAACTAAGTATGCCCTATCTACCTACCTCTGTAACGATTGCCTCGAAGAGAACGATGACAGCATTTATTTCGTCTGCAATTGCCTTGCTTTCCAGGTGACTCGGTTCCCGTTTTTTAACTGTGGATCTCCCACTGCAGTTCAACTATTTTTCCTGCCTTAATTTTCTCTTGCAGTTTTCCAGGGTCATATCGCGAATTGGGTTAGAGTCCTTGGTTTGCACGAAATTTTTTCAACACAGGATAAATTTGACGCTATCACTAACGCCAGTCCACCAACAAACATAAAATAACTTCATGGTTCTAGTTAATTTCTACGAGCGATTCCAAACCAACGTTTTAAATGGACAAGGCATCTGCGACGTAATTAAATACCAGCGTTTACACGCACAAATATTACAACCATACTACGATGAAAAAGTTGTGTATACAACGTGCGACGCATTCGACAAAGGGATCGGATCTGTCCTTGGCCACTGAATCTGGTAACGAATTCACGTCAAATTTCACGGGACCATTTAAAAGAAAACAGTTTATGGTTATCGTAGATGCGCTTTCAAAATTGTTAGAAGTCTATACGATGACAAATATCATAATTAACATACTTCAGAAAGTACTTCCCAGTGTATTCGCTCATTACGGAGTGCCACCAGTAATCGTCAGTGAGAATGGAACCTCGTTCAAATTGCATGATTTCCAAACATTCGGTATCACCATATCATCCCAAGACGAATGGATTAACCGAGAGATTCATCAAAACGTTCAAACGTCGAATGAAGGATCATGAGCATGATAACACAAATCTCGAATCTCAGCTCTACGCACTTTTTAGTTATCGGAACACACCACATGCTACAACGAGCGAAGCTCCTGCTGAATTATTTTTGGGGTGACGGCTGCCAACGATCTTCGATAACATTAAGCCATCCCTACAATGCAATATTAACAAACACAACTTGAAAAGTCAGCTGTATCACGATCGAGGTAACCTCAAAGAGAGGCATTTCAATGAAGGAGATGACGTGGCTTCGAATTAAAAATGATTTGAAATGGATGCCGAGAACAATCGCACAACTAAACAACAGATGGTCATACAGTGTTATTTTTCAAGATCAAATTCTCGAATGAAGACACGCAGATGCAATTCGAGAACGATACAAGCCGGAGACTGAAGAATCATATAAAAGTCCACATCAACCAAAGAGTCTGCAACGCGGCCGAACCAACAGCAACAGCAGCAGATATAGCGGCACATGCTAGATCAGCTAGCAAGCAAGCAATATGCTAGCGCAAAACCTGGCTACTCAATCAATTTTACCAAGCAAAATTGAATTTGAATTAAATTTTTTATACGTTTTTTGTTTATTTTTGCGATTGCACAGTAAAACAATATAAAAATTGGCTGGATAGTTTTCTAAGTCGCAAAGTTCACTGTGCAATCGCAAAAAAAAATAAAAAAAATTATAAAAAAAACTAAATTCAAATTCAATTTTGCTTGGTAAAATTGATTGAGTTGTCAGGTTTTGCGCTAGCATATTGCTTGAGCATGTGCCCCATAAAAGCATTATAACAATTGCCATATGGCCTTCTTTATCAAGTTTTCGATGAAGTGCACACCAATGTAGAGCGTCCCTACGGTTGGACTTGTAATACCAGCACTCAACTGTAGTGGAGAGTAGTATAGTGTAAATTAGCTTACTATAGTATTGAACACACTCCGTATGCCAGATTATCATAAAATAAGTTTTCTATGTACCCTAAAACACACAAAACGTGCTCTGATATTATAATCTTGATGGATGATGCTCTCTAGTGGCTAGAATCGTTTCTCCGACACACCATTTGCAAGTCGTTTGAATGTGTTAGGGATTGCTCGTATTGTAGCTGAAATCCTAGTTACAGTATCAGTAACAAAATCCGTAGGGACTTTGATTCCCAGCTCGGTATATCATTCATCGAAGTTGTTTCTGCTTGGTGACGACCAATTCCCTTCCTTTGGTCTAATTGTAATTTTCTTGTTGTTCATAAACATTAGGCAAATACTCATTAATTTAGTAGTTCTGCTGCTAAAAATGTCATTTCTCTTTTGTGATGTGAAGGCAGCCGGTAGCGGCGAGTAGCTAAGCCAAACCTTTACTGTTTGCAATTTTCAGCTATCTAATTTATGCGCTTAGATGGGGTATCATAATACGCGTATGATACCTCGTCTAAACGCATAGAATTTTTCAGAAAACATAATATTTAATAACAAGGCTACTTGACACTAGATGTCTCTCAAAGTAATGTTTGTAATTATTTTTCTCTATTAAAGTATTATCAATCTTAAAAATCATATGTAAATGAATGAGTAGGACATTGTTCAGTAAATTCATAGGATCAGCAAAATTATGCTCAATATAATTAATAACATAAACACATTTTCCAATTTAGGTAAAATTGTAAGCTCGGCAACTAGAAGATAGTTCTTGTTGTAATTATATGTATTAATTTTGTATATGAACCCAAAGAATCTAATAAATATTAAGTAGTTTAAAACAACACTTCAGTCTGCGTTATTGTCATAGCCCTCACCAGTGGTAAGCGGATAACTGTTCACTAAAATATCGAAAGCTATATCAAGTGTTAGCACTGATATAACATTGGTCCTTCGAAGCCTCATAAAAATGCTTCGAGTCAACAACCAACACACATCGAATTCACAAGCCAACCACCAACCGGCACAAGTTCAACTCCAGGCAACAAAACCAGGCAGTCAGTAGCAGTCGAAGAAAATAGTCAACGGACATCACCAACGGAAACTACAACAATAACGAGCATGGAAAGTGGTTTGGAAGATCAGGAGATCACAGGCTACCAATAAAGACGGGCTAGGGAGGAAAACTAAAACTTATTTGTAGTCGAAAATAGCAACTTTAAAAGAACTCTACAAAAAATATGTAGAGGCTGATGAAACAATCAGAAATAGCCAAAAAACGAAAGGAGATCCAGGGGACACCTAGTACACCGAAACCAACAATAGTTTAGGGCAACTCCCAAGGCACGCAATTCCCATTTACGGAAAAGAGAGATACAAGCGGCACGGAAATGCAAGATTCTTCACAAACTAATAACAACGAGTATGCCAACAGAAGAGAATTCCTTCAGATGATAAAATTACAAAATGTAAATATGAGGGCTCTTTATAAAGAAATAAACGCAGCAAGAGACTCATTGATACAAAAAGCTTCAAAACAAGCTTTACAATTGCTGTTGGAACGAATCGAACGAATGATGGAACAAATCATGGATCTAGATGAGAAGATAAAGATGGAAGCCTCGGAGGAAGATGAACATGATGACATTATAACAAAGATCACAACTGATATTGACAGCCATCAAACAAATAACTAGTTTGATGTGCGCGTGCCTAAAATCGAGATTCCAGTTTTCTATGAAGATTATTTGAAATGGAAAGGGTTTGCAAATACTTTCGAGAAATTAGTTCACAATAACGATAAGCTCACGGACACTCACAAGATCAACTACATAAAAAATCATTTAGGACGTCCAGCCGCTAAATTAATAAGCCACTTAGAATCAATGGCAGATAACTATCGGGTAGCGTACGACATAATAAATAAGCGCTCTATTCATAATGTAAACAACATACTGAAAGATGATGAGGGGTTCGATGCACTGATCACGGACATATTGCACAAGAAATTTCATAATGAGACAATCAGAATCTATCAGAACCTCATTAGAAGACTAAATCTAAACAGATTTTTGCTATTTTTGGAAAAACGATTCCCATCATTAGAAGCAATAAATAATAGAAGTAATCGACAACCAACAAGAACCGGCAAGCGATACCAAACAGCAACGGGATTTCAACCTCCAAGAGCATTAACAATGGTAACAACAAACGTACAGAAGTTCATAAACTGCAAAGGATTACATAAAATGGAGCAATGCAGATCGATTCTACAAAGGTCCACTTTGGATCGCAACAAGATATGCAGTCTGGGCGATCATAATTTTTCCCGAGCGTGTTCATCAGAAGCGAAATGTTTGGTGTGCAAGGGCAATCATCACACTCTGCTTCACACAAAAGACGATTCCACTAAAGATGCTAATAAATATCATTATTGTTGATATTTATTAGAATCTTTAGTGGGGCAGCTTCAGCTTCTAATTGATTCTAAAAAATTGAAATCGAACCGAGATTTTCCTCAGAATTCAAACTGGAAATGAGCGTATTGGTTGTTCATAAATTTGTAGGGAACCTACCAGAGTACAGTTTTAATGCTGGGAACTGGCCTTATATCAATAATTTATTGTGGGCAGATGAAAAACTATAATATGCCAAACTTAATTGACATATTACTAGATGCAGACTATTTTATCCAGCCATAGTAATGAAAGATATAGTAAAAGGTACAATAAGAGATCCAGTTGCACAAAAAACGGAATTAGGATGGGTAATATTTGGGCTACTGCATCAGATTAAGCAAATTTTGGGTGATTGAAGAAGTACAAAACGAAAGAGCATTTTCGGAGGAAGAAAAACAGTGTTAAGAACATTACTGTAAAACCCATCAGCGAGTCATCAATGGTAGATATATAGTGCGACTCCATTCAAAACAAAACCTCCAGTTATCGGGGAAATTTTTGCATTTAGAGTAAAAATATTGCCAGATCACCAACTTTTGCTAAGGGCTATAAGGAATGTATCAAAGAGTACATAGAATTAGGTCACAGAAAACTATGTAATGACTCGTCCACTATTTGTAGTTGTTCAGCAAGCGATAACCCAGAACTTTCCAATTTTGTGATGGATGTATCGAGGAAAGTATAATTCGTTGTAATGAAAATTATATCGTCCTTTACCGAATTGTCATGTAAAAGGTCTTTTGCAATTTTTATTGAAGCTGCTTCTTCATCGTCCAGTGCATCGAACACAGCAATCATATTTTCGAAGTTCTGGGCATAAAATTTTACGGCGGAGAGTCAAGTTCCCCAACGAGTGACTATTGGCTGTGGAGGAAGTGCAAGACCAGGCAGTAGATTTTTATAAATCTCGACTCTCGAAGGTGCTTTTAAAAATACCTTTTTAATGTTGGATATCAAGCGGTCAACCTTAGGATAAAACCCTCTTATTTGTTCACAAACACGGTGCAGACCATGAGCAAGACAAGTTACATGAGTAATTTTGGGATAGAAAGTATTTATTGCTCGGGCGGCCTTCATCATGTACGGGGCAGCATATGATACAAATAGCAAAATTTTATCTTTATCAAAGTTGTCACCTAAAATTTTGACAGAATCATCAAACAGCCGTGCAATGGTGGTGTGATTAGCCTTTTCTAATTGGGCAGTGTTTATTAAATATTTATATTTCCTCACTCTCTCGTTAGGATCCAAAATGCCAACGATGACATTAGCCACATACCTTCCAGCTGAATCCGTAGTTTCATCAATAGAGACCCATACAAAATTGTTTTTTACACTGCATATAATATTGTCGATTGTGTCTTTGTATAATTTTTTCACATAATTGGTGCGTAACGTAGTTTCCGATGGAACCTTATGATTCATATATTTGTTTAAAAACGATTGCATCTTGATAAGTCGTATTTTATATAAAGCGATATCAGCTGCGATGAACACATTGCACAAATCTTGAGCAAACTGTTCGTTTTGTTTTGTTAAACCGGAACTCTGCTAAAAACTGCTGAGAAGCTTTCCTTGCTCCATCTCGCTCCTTTAGTGCTAAATGTTTAGCTGTCGCTAAATGCTGTTTAACCACAAAAGTGGTTTCTGCCGCCACCGATCTATTGCAAACTTTGCAAAACAATATTTTACCATCCGTCTTAAAATCCGTATACGCAGCTACGAAATTTTTTAATTTATTTGCTACACACTGTTTAACTTTCGGCATGCTAATTTATTTGCATATTTGAGCTTATATTGAGTTTTTCTTATTAAATAGGTACTTACTTGATTTTCTCTAGTAATCTTTGATTTGATTTTTTCGGTAATTTCCCATGAAATGTCAAAACCAAGAGTGGAGTCACACAGCAATTATCCAAATTATACCACTACAACAGTGCGACAATTACTAATGGTACAAAATTAGCCACTACCGGTGACTATCTGAATCTAAAATTCTTATACCATTTGCCCTACAGACAAACTCATATTGTCATTCACTGTTTGTAGCAGCGCTAATGGCGATAAAAAGATAAGTTCAAAAATGTAAGTTTTCTTCAAAAATGCAATTTTCATGCGACAAAATCATGAAATTCTAGTAATTTTGGAAAAAATCAATTTTTTAGGCAAAAATATGCACTTACAATAAGGGCTTAAAATACTTAGATTTTTATGAAACGTATTTATATCATACACATTTTATATTTCGTGTACTGGAAAAAAATATATTATTACATATTTTTGGTTGCCATAGTAATGACGAAGATGGAATAAAACCGCTAATAACAGAAGAATACTTCATACCCCATCATGCGGTGATAAAAGCACAACCACAAAACTCCGCGTTGTACTTGATGCATGCCACAAAAATGAGCAACAACAAAAGCCTCAATGACCAAAAATTGATTGGACAAATTTTACAAGAAGAACTAATACCAATCCTGCTGAGATGGTGGAAACATAAATTCGTCTGTTAACAACGGTATCGTTTGGAACAGCTAGTACTAAATCAGGAGTTCGCACATTACATCAGTTAGCAAATGATGAGAAAGATGAATTTCCCATAGCAGCAACAGAAGACTTCTATGTAGATGACTTATTAACTTGCAGTGATTCTATTGAAGAGGCACAACTACAACAACAACAATTAATAAAATTACTAGGAAAAGGAGGATTTTTCCTTTAATACAACAAATTCCACATGAATCACGAGCAATTAATAAAATAGATATAAACTAGGCGAAACCACAAAAACTCTAGGGTTCCCTTGGAAGCCTAACAACGACACCTTTGAAATTAAAAAAAACGTTAAACCAAATAAGTCGGACATCGTCACGAAAAGGAGCCTGTTATCTGAAGTATCACAGTTATTTGATCCACTCGGGTGGTTATCACCAACAATCATCGTAGCAAAAATACTACTACAATAACTCTGGTTAACAGGAGTATCATGGGATGAACAAACAACATAGAGAATTTATATAAAAGCTCATTACGTGCGCTAGAACAAATAAAGATCCAAAGATGGATGGAAATAACTGCCAATTTTTCGATACAACTGTTTGTATTTTGTGGTGCATCAGAAAATGCTTATGCTGCAGTAATATATTGCCGCATCGGAACGACATCGGTTTAAAACATTTGTGGTGAACCGAATATCAGAAATTCATAGTTTGACAAACCCAGTAGCCTGGAACTATGTTAAATTAGAAGCTGAGCACAATATATGGCCAACTAATAGTTCGGAGGTAAGAGCTGAAGATGTTCCAGATCAAAAGGTACTTAAGATTCAGCGGATAGTCTCGTATTGTAAACGATTTGTGAATAAATTAAAATTAATAAAATACGAAACACCCAACATAATATTGCCAGAAGAGAGACAAGAAGCTTTGCACCATTTAATTAAAAATGCTCAACTTGAACATTACAAAAAATGTCATTTTTAACTTAGCTATATTTTTAACTTAGCTGTTTATTGGCTACACAAAAGCAAATTGTTACCATTGTCCCCATTCTTAAAAGATAAGAGTTGGTGGCAGACTACGTAATTCTACACAATGGTAGAAACCTTGTCAGACAACACATTGCTAAATGTTTAAGATGTCATCGCTTCAGAAAATCCATTCAAAGCCAACTAATGGGCAATTTACCAGAAGCAAGAATAACTCCTACCAGACCATTCCTAAAAACAGGAGTGGATTACGCTGGGCCATTCAGTGTAAGAGTATCAAAGGGAAGAGGTAATAAATCGAGGAGTATGTACGGATGTCTTTAGCGATAACCCACCAATTTTGGCACTAATTTTGTGGGTGCTAGTAAGGTAATGGAAATAAAAACATTGAAAACAATAAAAGAAGCGGCTTCATATATAATTATATCTAATGCCGACCACGGAACGAAACGGCACTTCATCTCACCAGGAGCACCACGCTTCGGTGGATTATGAGAGGCGGCTGTAAAATATCATTTAAAACGAGTAATAGGAGAAGCAACGATAACATTTGAAGAATTAACAACTTGAACATGTCAAATAGAGGCCTGTCTCAATTCAAGACCCTTATTTTTTAATTGGCGAATTTTAAAAACACAATCGGAAGCCAACATCTCAGATGAAAGATTGAGTTCAAATGAAGGAAGACTTCTGGAAGCGATGGTCACAAGTCTATTTGCATCAATTACAACAACGAGCAAAATGGACCAAAAGCTCACCTGATTTAAAGGTCGGTAAATTAGTTCTTTTTCGAGACAACAACATCCCGCCCTCAAGATAGATAACTGGGCGTATTACAGAGGTTCATCCAGGTCAAGACAGAATTTTTCGAGTGGCAATACTCATTGGCCCTGGTAGGGGTGTTATAAAAAGACCAATAACAAAATTGTCACCTCTTCCTATTGATGATAGCCTAGAAAAGCAGCATACGGAGTAACCTATAAAAACAACTACAGCATTGCCAACCATTAGTAATAACAAATCCAACTCCAGCAAACGCTTATCACATGAAGACGTCTCACGTAAAGAGAAAAAACTATCAAGACATTGGTCGCGAGGGCTACAAAAAATATCAAAATCAATCTCACATCAACCTCACCATGCTTCCAGTGTAGCTTTATGTTGTTTACAATGATGCCATTACTAAGCGTGCTTGGGGTATGTTCAGCGATAATGAACAATTCCAAATTTGAGATCACCACGCCACGCTAAATACTACAACCGGGATATACTTTGAAAATATTAATACAGCTCAGTTGTCCCATCAACAATGGACGATTGTTTCATATTTTAATCTATCAGCAATGTTAATAGAAGCGGAAGGATATAACGCAGCAGTCGAGAGAATGGATAAATCCTGCAGTCCAATAACCACAATAATAAAATGTTTCAACCTACATACAAATCAACTCGGACAAAAAGAGGTTTAGTAAATGTGATTGGCACACTCACCAACCAACCCTTGACCAAGGTGATGCTAAACGAGACAACAATGAAATCGGTCCCGGATAAATTATTTAACATAGCAATACAAAGGTTTATCGCCCTATGGATACATCTGTCAATAGAAATGACAACATTTACTTTAACACCACAACTAAGGGGGAACTGCAAAAATTAAATGAAGTTATCCCGGCTGATGCTACCATATATGGAGAAAATAGCATGATAACATTGTACCAGATGATGACAGCTAGGGTTGGGCAAGCAAACAACGTATTAATAATGTTCGAACTTAAAATGCCATTACTTAATAACAAAATTTATATCAAATCATCAAACCAATCGCTATTCCAACCACGTGATTCATAGCACCCAAAATAAACCAACACCGTGTGAGATTAACTTAATTATCAACAAGGAAACTCTTACGATCCAGGCAGGAAAACGAGTGATCCAAAGTCAATATTAAAACATGATCTTGTAAAAGTTCCAAATATTTCCGTTGGTTGTCACTAACGTCGAAATTTTTTGAATCTTTTTCCATAAGGCAGATAAAGCATTTAAAACGTAATCTAGCCAAATCAGTCTATGGGATGTAATGCTAGTGTAAAAAAATAGAAATGTTTTCCGAAACCTACAACTGTACTCTCCGAGTTCTGCTGTTTGGTGAAAAATTAATTTTCTATTTTGGGTTTAAGTCGAAAATTATTTGGCTATCACCTTTTTTAATAATAGTGTTTTGAAAATATTTATTTGTTTTGCAAACTCTCGACTCACAAATAAGATGTTTAAAGAAGCGTGATGCATTGTTTGATAGTAGTAGGACTATAGATCCCACAGCTTAATTAATAATTCTATTGTCGCTTTCATCATTTTTTGAAAACCACAAACCCTTGTAGTGATTTGCAACATGTTTTACTTTTACTTTTAAATCCAACGATCATGGCCCTTACTACGCACACCCCTAACTAATTTTCACCAAATCAGTATTTTTAAAAACCTAATCTCAAATAGACACAATTTATATAAAAATGTTGCAGGCAGAACAACCTTTATTTACTGTTTGCTTATTTTATTTTACAGCTCCAAAGAACCGCACACAACTCCATCAACAATCAATCGATGGTTTTCTGGCGGACCAATGGGTTCAAAAGATACCGTTTTAATATTTCGGACATCCATTTTATCTCATAATACGGAAGTACATGAAAACATATCAGAGACTACGATATCATCGATAGAGGACTGTGATGTGGCTCATGAATCACCGGTCGGTTTAGAAAAACATTTTAATGTTATTACAAAAAAATTAACCGAAATTAATGAGGAGAATGAAACTCAGGTGGCACAAAATGATGATGACGAGAGTGATAGTGACGGTGAACTCGAACCAACGTCCTCGAAAAAAAGACCAGCTGACTCTATGTCCTCATCAATGAGCGACCAATCATTGTCTAGTGTTAGCGGTGATACCACCGATATTGAATCGGCCATACAAAATTTAAGTAATTGTGCTGATCTACCTGGGAAACCAATTTTGTCACCACCTAGTAAAACGTATATAAAGCCGGAACTGAAACCGCAATTAGCTAGTACCTCGTCGGAGAATAAAGAGAATATCGAGGATGATGTAAAAATCAAATTACCTGGTGCTTTGTTGAACATGACATATCGATTTCATCAAACTGAGACTCGACTGCTGCGTAAAATATTGACGGCACACGGGTTCACCGAAGTTCCGGAAGATGAAATGTTTAATTTACTGTGGACGGGAACGCATATCAAACCGGATATTGTTAGAAATTTAGCACCGTATCAAAAAGTTAATCATTTTCCTAGGTACGTAATTTTATATTGTTTCATGATTACGATCGTGTTCACGTAACTAGTGTAATTTTAGGTCGTACGAGTTAACCCGTAAGGATAGTTTACACAAAAATATCGAAAAAATGCAACATTTACGCGGATTTAAGCATTTTGATATCATACCACAATCGTTCATTTTACCCCATGAGTATAAGGATTTAGTTAGCGCGCACAATAAAATTCGAGGCCCATGGATAGTGAAACCGGTAGCATTGAGTCGGGGCCGAGGAATTTTTATTGTAAATTCGGTAAGTTTTCAATATTTTCGATATATGTGCACATTTCATTTATATCGTGATTTGTGTTGTAGCCGGATCAGATACCAATAGATGAACATGTTGTTGTTGCCAAATATATAGCTGACCCTTTATGTATTGATGGTCATAAGTGTGATATTAGATTATATGTAGCTGTAACTTCATTTGATCCATTAATTATTTATATATACGAAGAGGGTTTAGTTAGAATAGCGACGGTGAAATACAATCGTCAAGCGGAAAATTTATGGAACCCGTGCATGCACCTGTGCAATTACAGCATTAACAAATATCATTCCGATTATATTAAATCAAGCGATGCCGATGATGAGGATGTGGGCCACAAGTGGACATTTTCTGCACTATTGCGTCACTTAAAAAGTCAGGGTTGTGATACAGAACAATTAATGGTTAATATCGAGGATGTTATTATTAAAGCGATTTTGTCTTGTGCCCAGCCAATTGTATCGGCTTGTCGAATGTTTGTGCCTAATTTTGGTAATTGCTTCGAATTGTATGGTTTCGATATACTAATCGATGATTCGTTGAAACCGTGGCTACTGGAAATTAATTTATCACCATCATTGGGTATCGATACACCGCTTGATGCCAAAGTCAAAGCTGCCCTGTTAACCGATCTATTGTCACTGGTTGGTATACCGGCCATGCGACCGATTACAAAATCTGATTATGAAATTCGGTACAATAAACGTCTTAAAAATTCATCACGTCGTTCCCTTTCGATTGAAATGCATCATACACCTCATCATGCTGCAGTTTCGAATAAAGTTAAAGTTACGTGTTTAAACGCGGAGGAGCAAAAAATTGTTAAAGCTGCCCGAGCCCAATATACACGACATGGTGGGTTTGTTAGAGTATTTCCAGTGGTTGATAGTATACAAAAGTATGGTAGTTTTTTGGATAGCGTGACTGGAATTCCAACATCTACTATGCCACAATCGGGTGTTTCATGTACCATGATTTTCCCGCATAATTACAACGTTATGCTACATGGTCAACTTTATCCGAACGGTACGAATATGGATGCCACCATCGGTGAACGAATGATGCAATATGAGAGGCCACTTGAGCAACGGATTAATTTCAATTTTGGTCCTAGAAATACGGCGCCAAAGTGTACACTGGAAGCGCGTCGCCTCCGAAAACAAATTCGAAAATATATTGAAAATGGTAATGAACTATCGCAGCGGCAGGCGAGAAAAGCATTCGGTTTGTATTTAGAACATGTTCTAAAAAGATTGGCGACTGAGCCAAAACATCATCATGAGAAATTAATTTTAAAATTTATTCAGCGTTCGAACGTAAATATTAAGCCACCAATCTTTATACGTGAGCCTCAGCACCATAAAATGATGAGTAAAGATCGTGGTGCCATGGTCGCAAAGCAGCTGGGTGATTTTTTGCAAATTTATAATCGTGAAACGGATGCCTATATCGATTCATTTGATCGGTACGGCATGGTTCCTATTAAACTGTTTAATGATTTTATGTCGCAGGCGGACGAAAGTGATCTAGAATCGGTTTTAACGCTGCACACAAATTTTACTAAAAATATGCCGTTCTTATACGGTTATTGTTGTTCGGGTGCCCCGCAAACGCCACCAATACCAACTGGCTTATATGGATTTTTAAAAGCACTACCAGGCATGGCTCCTGGTGGGTTATTTCGTGATGATGCTCGCATCGATACATTCTATAAAACCATTGATAATAAACAGGTCACAACCAAGCGTCAAAGCGAATCAGCGTCTAACGAAAAATTAGACAAACCAAATCGATTAACACCGCTGAGGAAGAAGAAATAAGAATAGACTTTACGGATGGCGTGCAATATGACTTGAGTATGGCATGTTGCGTGACGTCGATAATTTGTTGCAATTGAATTTTTCATTTTGTTGCATTTTATTTTTGCAGCAAGCACTACATTTTTCGATAGTTAATAATTTTAAATAAGTTTTTTGATTAAGTTAGCATTTAGACCAAAAATTACGATAATTTTGTTAAAGTATATAGGAAACTAAAATAATAATATATAGCTAATAAAAATAAATAAAAACCAAATAAAATATTACAAAAAAATGGAATAGTTAATATATTTTTATAAACTTCGTTGTATTATATTTTTTAGTGTTGTGAATCGAGTCAATCAATATTTATTAAAAAGGCCATATTATAAAATTGATATTATCCTTATTTTTAAAAATTAGAATTAGTTTTTTTTATTGAGATTTATTTTTTGTGATATTTAAGAACGTACGTAGAACAAAAATTTAACGGAAACCCCGAGAAAAATTAAAAAAAAAATGTTTTTTTTTGCGCAATTCGGAATCGATTTATGCTGCGTACATGACATTGGAAATAAAAAGTATCATACTCGCTCCCGAAATCAATCAAATTTCGTGAAATGCTTTATGCCGTATTAACTCCAGATGTAATGTACGCAGTCTAAGTCCTCTAGTCACCTAATTAATATAATTAATTTCAAATAACACATTTAGTACTCCATAATAATATTAGAAAGCTTATTTTTATTAAAACATTTTTGAGCAAACGTAAATACACACCATCATAAAATAGTCATTCCTAATTTAAAAAAAAAAATCAATTTCGAACACACATTTTTTGCTAGTCGTAATATACTTAAGTATATCTGGGGCAATTCAGAAAAACTACTTATCTGTTTTTAAGTAAATTTTGAGGAGTTCAGGAGCAAGATCATACAATAAGATCGAAAAATTTAAAAGGATTCAAAAGTATTTTCAAACATTTTTGAATCCTTTTAAATTTTTCCATCGAGAAAAAAAGATAATTGATTTTTCTGAATTGCCACAGAATTATATTTATTAGAAAGAAATAAAAAAATAATTTAAAGTGCTATTTAATTAATAAATCCTGCCAAAAATATTTAAAATTAAAATCAATTTTAATATTAACGAATAATAGTCTTTTATTTTTGTCGCGCTTAATAATTAAATTGTTACGAAAATAAATTAAAATACATATATCGCTTTTACAAATTTGATAATACATAATTAATAATGCACAAAACAATGGAATTTTTAAAGTAGTTTACTTAACCTATATATAAAACCTATATTCTAAATAGTGATAAAATAATTAAATTTAAATATTTATTGTTCTTTGTTCTATTTTATGTATTTATATAAATTAATTTATTATTTGTTTTTAATAGCACCAAATCAAAAATTAATTATGATAATTTTGTTTAAAAATGCGCACATGGTTTAAAAGAATTTAGTTTTATTAATTTATTTTTTTTTTAGGCGTAATAATATCTATTCTGTTATTACTAGTTAACGATTATTTTTTTTATTTAAGAATAAAATTTATTATTGCATTGATAAAATAATGAATAATGTTTTATAAATGATGAGACAAACCCGTTCCCGAATAGATCTATATAAGTTTAGTTAGAGACGTACTAATAACTTTTCTGCTTATACAAGTTTTTAAACCATGAGACACGATCACAATTAATGGCTACTCAGTAAAGTACATTAATCAATATTTATTTTTTAAAAATGTCTACGTAATTGACTTGAGAACATACAAAACATTAAATATAGAGAAAATAATTCTGTGACAATTCAACAAAACCACTTATCTATTTTTTAGCTAATTTTCAGGAGGGGGACTGATAACTAAACTATTTTTGGATCCATGGTATCAGGGTTTTTAAACTGCGTTTATTGACACCTTGAAGCACTTGTTACATGCTATGGGTTCACCGGAAATTCCCAAAAATTTTAAATTTGCATTTAGAAAAAGTAAATACCAAACGTAAAATTAAATTCAAAATAAAAACTTATTTCAAGATAAGTGTTTATTCTAAATTTATTTCTGATTTTAGAAATAAAAATATTGTTTTAAATATCACTTATTTCATGCTACAATATCAAAAATTATCAATTAAGTGGTTTTCAATAAACAGCAAACACCTATAACAAACATAGTGGTTTTGTTTTTTTGCTTATATCTCGGTCAAAAATTGTCGGATTTTGATGAAAAATTGAAGGGAAAGAAAAAAAACGGGAATACTGTCGATTAGAATATAGTTCAACAGAACCACTTATCTCGACTTAAGTGATTATGTTAAATTTCCACAGATATGTTCTATTCAAAAAATTGCTTCAATTTGAGTTTAAAGCTATCGGTTTGTTGTAATCATAATTTGCCCTGTGTTGTGTTGGGTGCTTTTATTCCAATAGACTCAAGTAAGGTTGGTGTCTCTGGAACTCTTTGTCATATTTTCAGCCAACCTTCTACATAAGCTAAGTAACATACAAAATTCTTTTGGGTACTATCTAAGTCACGAGTATATTCGTTGTAAAACTAGCACTAACAAATATTAACAGCATTCTCAAGTAGGCATTCGATGTAGGCGAAATACAATATCTTTATTGTCTCTATATCGTCAATATCCCCACTCCCCAGTCCATACCATTTAATAAAGTCAAATATTGAGTTAGCTCTACTCATATTTTCGACGAAAGTAATCACTAGGCCTTTAAATTTCTGGAAGTGTCCGACACTTATTGGTGTTGGGACTGAACGTATTGGAATCACACTAAGCATTAGCAGCGTTGTCGTTATATTGTAATTTGTGGGTGTCGTTGATGTTCTAAACGGTTCTAAAATTTTAAATCCGTTAACGAAAATGGTGAAAGTTCCAAGGACCACTATGGGAACCTTGAGGCATATCAGAGGTGATTTTCTCCTTGTGATTTTCGATTTCTTTTATCGTGCTGCTGTGAACTCCGTATGGATGTGTAACGTGGTATCACGATCCTGAATGAATTGCATATTATCAGTTCAAATCAGTTTGGAACTGATTAAATTGACGCGATACTTCTATAACATGAAATATTCCTTGTTTCAGGTTTGAATATTTTTGCCTGCAATCCAGGTTCGATAACAAAATGTGACCGGAATTCATGATTTTTCTAAACATTTTGTTACCTATAATCATTTTGAACCGGAATTTCAACAATTGTTTTTCAATTTTCTGCGAAAACCTTGATGGTTAGTTAGTTAGTAAGCCTTACTGATTCTGAACAGATAAAATTTATTGCAATAGATTCCGTATGTTTCGGTCATTTTGAGTTTGTGATGTAATTTTGAGTAGAGCTGTGTTTAAGTTGTTGCAATATGTCGTCTTATTTGACTGCAATCCAGATTCCATTACAACATATGACCGGATTTCAAATTATAATTTTTCTCATAACCGGGATTTTCAGAGATATCATATTCTTAACGTTGCTATAACATTAATAGAAGGGATCAGCCGAAGTTAACCATAATTTAGAAACAAACGACGCGAAACGCAATACTTGCTACCATGTAACTAATATAAGTATTAAGAACCAATCAAAAAATTGGGTTGATATGGCCATACATAACTCAATCCGTTGCAAGGGAAGCAAATACCGGCAACTGAATAAGGACCTCAAAGTTAGATAGCTTCATATAGAAAACATACAACAGTTCTTTAGAATGTAAGTCAAAAAAGATTTTCAAGAAAGATTTTTGGAAATCCTTAAATTCTAAAGAAAATGGGGATAAATTATAGAAAAGAAACTAATGATAGTGATGTATGTGGTATGTGAATGATGTGGTAAAAGCTTGCGTGAATTTAGCTTGAACCAGTTGTTAAAGGTAAATTGTAATCTTCAGAGACCTTCCAAAATATTTTGGGATCGAGTAAATTCCGGGTTTGTAACGAATTTCGCATTTCGTTCCACCGCGCTGCGATAATTATGAGTTGTGAGTATGATGAGGTGCTTACCCCTGAATTAGCTGTTAATATTGTATGTATTAAACATCTTGACTGCCAATTATAGTAATCAACTAACAATATACACCGACCAAAATAATTTGATAACTGTTAAGGTGAAATACGTTTGTGTTGATTTTGTTTTTTTCTTATACTATACAACATTGTGTTTTGATTGTGTATCAAAAAAAAAATTGATGGCGTGATGATTAGAACGGTATGGCACGATCGTACGACGAATGGATGAGTTGATGAGGGAAGATGACAAAATTTTTGATGAGGCAGTCGAGTTTTGCATTTTAAACCATTAGAATATTCTATCATTAAATAAATGGGAATATTAATAAGAATTTTCTATAGTGAAAATAAAATTTATCAATAATAAGTTTGGTGATATTTTGATAAACCTGTGCGTTTATAAAAACGATAGAACCGTTTAGTATTTTATAAACTAATAATTTAAAGATAATAATAAAATAATAAACTGAATGTAATGGTGGAAGCTCGAATAAATTACCAAACAAGTGAGCAAAAAGTGAACGGTTTTAATTGAAGAAAATTTTCTTCTGGTACTCATAATTATGTTGTCAAAATTCGAGTGCTAAATAAACTTTAAATAGCGTGATGGTGCATTAATTAAAAACTAATTGGTGAATAGTGATTAAAATTCATGGACATAAAGTAGAAATTTCAAGATATGGTGGACAAGTTTACGTCCATAAAAACAACCAATGGTGCACTTTAATTGTACGGACTTTTTTTTTATTTTACGAGAGTTGAGTGCTAATATCGGTGTGTGTGCATTTCTATAAAACGGAAAATACGTTAATGACAAATAAAATTTAATCAAACCAAATTTAACAATTTATAATAGTTATATTAAAATATATATACATATAATAAAAACAGCCAAACATAATAAGTAATTTATAATACTCTAATAATAAAGAATTTCCCGCATAATAATAAAATATATACAAATATAGTTCAAATTAATAAAATTTTATACGTACAAATGCAATGAAAATTAACAGTCGTCAGGCGGTAAAAGTGTATCATCAATAAACGTCATACCTCCATCCATCTATTTTCAACATTATGGCGCCCAACGCTTCGCTTCGGGTTTATTAAAATATTTGTTTGTATTGTAAGTCATTTATAATTAAATTTAGTAATCTTAGAGGGAAATTATAAATTCATGTAATGATCAATAGAAATTTATGTAAGTGCATAATTTCGGATGATCTGTGATCTATTTATTGATTAGTGGATCAGTTTATAAATTCCCTGTGTTTTTTTTATATATGTTATACTATATATATTTAGTTATTTAGGCATTTTTTTTCTCATCCTTTCAATAATCATATAAATGTATAAACGTAGTTTTATGCGAAATTTTCTTATTCGCCATTCTTTTTTATATATGATTATCGTTACTTAAATTTGTAATCTTAAATACTGAATTTATCAATATCTTGTACGATAAAAATGAGTTTGCTATTAATAATTATTGTACCTTTCCATGTTTAATCAACCATGTTAAAATTTCTTTAAAAAAATGAGATAGAAAGAAAACGATAGAAGAAATGTAACGAAGGTGAGTTTTCGGCGAGGGCATGTGGTATTCATGAGTTTCTTCTGCCTTGGCATTGTGCGGTTCTTGTATGCCTTATTTCCCCTTGCTTTCTTTATTTCTGTTATAATACGTGATTATTATTTATTTCTTTAGATACGGTCATTACTGATCTGCTCATGTTCCGGAAACCCCACCCCTGTCGCTCCTGAGACTTAGCCTTGCAATCGACCGTTAAACTGGAACCTCTGAGCCGATACAAAAATTTTCTGCTAACAGGTCAAGCGTTAGCTAACCCGTTACAGGTTTTTCTCGAGCTGTTCCGGGGTAAACGATAATGCGAGGCTCTCTCGTTCCAATACCATTTAAAGGACTCTTCGAGGTCACCCTGTCTCAGATAAAACAATTCTTAACCGTAGAAATCGAATAATGAAGAGATCACCTTTGCCGCTAGCATGGAACCCGGATACCTGGCGCCCTGCATTTTCAAAAAGCTTTACCACCCAGAAGGGGTTCTGCTGTTTCGACTTTTCCTTCCTCATCAAACTCACTGTTTTAGATCTTACCGCGAGAGCTATTTCGGTATTATAGACTATGGCAGTGACTCCGACTAGTCTTGTAAAATCACTCTGGACTATGACCCAGCAACGGCGTAAATGTGCCAATATGCGAGGACAATATGTTCATATCTACCACAACGTCTAACAGAGGCGAACGAACTGACACGTTCCGAATTGACTATCATTACCTAATTAAATTTCAAACAATCGATGTAGAGCTCAGGGACTAATGTCCCTTCTTACAGAATTGACAAAAAATAACTCGCAGCCGATGATGAGGATTTCATGCCCAAAGTGTTTAATTAGACAAGGAGAGGCGAAACTTCTTCTTTCTTCTTTTCTAATGCGTATTAACCTTCTTATCTGGTAACAAATATTACATTTTTGTACTGAGTTGGAGAGAGAGAGAGAGCACGAATCCGTTAGAAAGGAGACATGTTTAAACTTAAAACATACCGACCAAACGGCACAGTGGTTAAAGCTTTGGCGTTTGGATCGGGAGAGGTACCCGGTTTGAATACTGATAGGGGCATCATGGAAAAGCGAATTTTGATCTAATACGAGTAAGTTTGATCTAATACGAGTAGATAACGTCATAAATAATGTGTTGTCCGAACTGAGCGGACGTGTTTGACAGAAAAAAAGAAATTTATTGAACAATTACAAAAAGTTAAATTGGTGAATTGTATTGACTAGTTATTAAATAGTTATTAAATAGTTTTTATTAAATTCAATTTACTAAATTGAATATAAAAGTATAAAAGATAGACAATTGAAAAAATTATATTTGAGTTGTGCTATTAAAATATCAATTACCTGTGATTTTTCCGGATATGTCGAATACGTGCTTTCATTGCTCCAAAAAAATTACTGGTACAAGGTTTCGAGGCGTACAATGCATCGGCTCATGTAAAAAATACTTTCATCTCAAGTGTATTAATATTGCCGGTAACCTTGACGAGTCATTGGAAATTGGGCTAATTATTTGGGCGTGTCCATCCTGCAAAATGAACAATCAAACTACAATAGATGTTGGAAATGCCAGCTCAACAAAACTTCCAAATACTCCCAACGGTGGCTCAAGTTCGTCCACTATAGATGTTGAACGTCATAAATAACCTCTGCTCTAGATTCGATGGCGTGGAAAACTCACAACGTTTTATCTCAGATGCGGTGGATGCTTTGCGAAATGATCTTAAAATCGCATTAGGAGCGTGACGGCGATTACGTTGAGCAATCATTTTTTTCCACCCTATTGACGATCTTGAAGTTTCTAAAGCAATTACTTCTTTAAAATCAAGCAACTCTTACGATATGTTCGGTTTTAGCAATAACTTAATTAAAAATTCCATTAGTCTTATATGTCCTCCTTTATGTCATATTTTTAATTGTTGTTTTGAAACCGGTATTGTTCCTGAAATTTTGAAGTCAGCAATTGTACTACCTCTTCATAAAAATGGTTCCAGATGCGATTTAAATAATTACCGGCCGATCGCACTACAACCAGTTTTGTTAAAAATAATGGAGAAAATTATTAAATTTAGAATGGTGGTATTTTTAGAGAAGCATGGTATTATAAGTTATTATCAGCACGGTTTTCGTAATGGGTTTTCCACTGAGTCTGCTTTAATTGAATTTTTAAATGGCGTGCATGCATCGCTAAATAATTCCGACTCTTGCGCTGGGCTTTTTGTAGACATAAAAAAAGCCTTTGACATGGTTGATCATAATCTTCTATTGCATAAGCTTTCTAAAATCGGTTTCAGAGGAAACATTAATAATTGGTTTAAATCATATCTTGCAAATCGTAATCATGTTGTTAAGGTGAATGGAACTATGAGCTCTCCTTATGTTTTAAACATTGGTGTTCCTCAAGGTTCCGTCTTGGGACCCCTTTTATTTTTGATTTACATAAACTCAATTTTTAGTACAAATTTGGCTGGCACGATTGTTGCCTTTGCAGATGATATGAGCTTATGTTATCGTGGGTCCTCACGAACTGATGTTTGCCGTAAAATTGCAGCGGACCTTTTAGTTTTAAGGAAATGGTTTGACCAGCATTTCTTAATTTTAAGTGACAAAACTAAGATTATGCATTTTAGTTTGAGTGGCAGTATTTTACATTCACCGTTAACGTATCATTCCAGTTTTTGTAATGCCGTTAATTGCTCCAGCTCGTGCATTTCCATTGAAGCTGTTGAGAGTTTCAAGTATCTTGGAATTATTGTTGATTGTAATCTGAGTTGGAAGCATCATGTCGATAAATTAAAAAAGTCCCTCAGCAATGCATTACGAACCTTATATCTATTAAGACCTGTAGCTCCTAAATCGGTATTGCTAAAATTCTACTATGCCTGCATTAACTCTAGGCTCGAATATGCTTTATCGTGTTGGGGTGGTTGCTATCATTCAACTTTAAAAATTCTCATTATTGTTCAGAAATATGCTATTCGTTCATGTGTTTTAAGTCTTCGCGGGTTTCTGCATGGCCATTATTTTTGAGTTTTAAAGTTTTACCATTACAACATCTATATGTTTATAAGGTTTTACGTTTATTTTATTTGCGAAGTGGGCACCGATTATTGAGATCAAATGTGCGATACAACATTAGGAACAATGATCAGTTCTTATTTGTTGTTCCACATTTTTTTAGTGAACATTTTAGAAAATATTTTTTGGTAACTGCTCCTTCCTTATTTAACCAACTTCCACTTAGCATACGGCAACAAATAAATTCAAAATCATTTCTCAAATTACTTAAAGTTTGGCTTTTTGAGCACCCTAATATCGATTTCTTTTTTAGAGTTTTAGTCTGATGCAGTTTAATTTTAATTTTAGTTTCAATTGTTTATATTTTTTATATTTTTTTGTTAAATTTTTATTGTAATATTCATAACTTTTTTTTCAAATTTTTCTTGTTAAAGGGTAGATCAATACTGCCGTTAAATCGGTGATGATTACCCTACTCATTTATTTTCATTTTGTATATTATTATTATTATATGTAAAAAAATCGTTTTGAAAATAAATGATAAGCCTGCGTGCTTTAAAAAAAAAAAAAAAAAAAAAAAAAGATTACGACCTGTGATTTATTTATTTAATTATTATTTTAAATCTATTTAGACTGCGGTCCAATTCGTGACTTATTTTGTGGAGACCGATTTATTTGAAAGTCTACAATAAGTCTCCTGTCGACTAGGCTTATTGTAAACTTATTTAACTTTTATGCGATGCTTGCTCCCAAACTGGTAATTCATCAAAATAATTCTAACTGGTTTCCAATAAGTCTATTCCACAGGAGGCTTTTTGTAGACTTTCAAATAAGTCGGTCTCCACAAAATTAGTCACGAATTGGACCGCAGTTTTAGTACATTATGATTTCAAATTTCAAACATGTAAAATATAAAATATATTAAAAAAGAAGAAAACAAAATAAAATGCAAACAAATAATGAATTCACACTAAGACTGCGGTCAACTCGTGACTTATTTTGTGGAAACTGACTTATTTGAAAGTCTACAAAAAGCCTCTTCTCGAATAGACTTATTGGAAACCAGTTAGAATTATTTTGATGAATTACCAGTTTGGGAGCAAGCCTCGCATAAAAGTCAAACAAGTTTACAATAAGTTTAGCCGACATGAGGCTTCTTGTAGACTTTCAAATAAGTCAGTCTCCACAAAATAAGTCACGGATTGGACCACAGTCTTAGATTGTAAATAAGTAAGAATTATAAATGTCAAAGGAAAAATTTAGAAAATACTAATTTAACTTGTTTTTAAAACTTTTTTTAATAAATTAAAATCAGAATAATCGACTACGGTATTGAAAGATTTTGCTTAATGATTAATGGGATTGTTGTCGCCATAATTGGTTGGGTGGTGTTCGAGCGCCAAAAATTGATGATTACGCAAAGTCCTGCTTGGGACATTTATGGATATGTTTTCCAGTAAATAGGATGAATCGATGTGGCTGAGAAGGGCATTTCCGATAAAAGCGGCATCAAGAAGTAGACGCCTGTTTTCTAACGTGCACATGTTATATTCTTTGCACCTTGTAGAGTAAGGAGGTAAGCGAGCTACATTTTCAAAGAATTGTATGCAATCATAATTCCAGCCAGTTTTTTTCAACAGGAATATAATGAATTTTTTTGTATGCCTTCGATTCTGTTCATGTGCATAGCGTAAGAGGGGCTCCAAACCGTTACAGCATACTCCACGATCTTACATAAGCGTAATATAATGTAGTGTAAAATTCCCCAGTCCACCGCTTGACAAAGCCAAACAGGGAGTTCGCTTTAGCAATACAGTTATCTTATCTATATGACGGTTAAAACTAACGTTTTCAACAAATGTGACTCCCAGATCAATAATCTCACGTACTCTGGAACTTTCGCGCCATTTATTTTATATGCCGAGGTTATTGGATATTTTCTTACATTGCTAAATATTGAGGTGGAATCAATTTTGGACACACTACTCACTAAGTCTGTTGAGGTCATCTTTCAGTTTATCAACATCATGTTCATATTTAGTTGTATGAAAAAATTTTACATCATCAGAAAATATTAGAACATTTTAGTGTTTAATTAACTTGGCTATTCTATCGATGAACACAATAAAAATCCAGGGTCCAATATAAGATCCTTGAGGGGCACCAGAGGTCACTTTGATAACGTTGGATTTCTTATTCCCAATTAATACATATTGCAGTCGGTTTGTCAGATACGTGCGCAGACTTTGGAGTGCTTTAAGGTGGGTATATGCTACATCTACTTGATGATTTTCTATCTCATTCATCATTTTATATGTAAATTCGACCAGATTGGTAGATATCGGTCTTCCAAGCATGAACCCGTGTTGGTAGATAGAGATGTAACGTATCAATGTAGATTTAAAAGCATTGCACACAATCAGCTCAAATAATTTTGGAATTGAGATATCCTCCCTCTTACCCGATTTAAAGATTGGTTGGTGTTATTTTTGAAATTTTCGATTTATCAGGAAACACGGCTGTGGTTATCGATTGGTTGAAAAGTTTGCAGAGTGGATTTGTGAAGCAACTCGCAAACCTTTTGTAATATAAAGGCGGGTATATCATCCGGCCCACATCCATCTCCAAATTCCTTTAAAGCTCGTATAACATTCTCTTCATGTATGACATATTATCACAAGGGCTATAGACTAATTGGAAAAATGTTGCAAACATGTCTGCTATCACTTTTGCGTCAAAGGAGCTGGTATTATTATACGTCATATTGGAAGGATATCCCTCGATTTCCCATTTGGATCGAAAGTATTTCCAAAATTCTTCAGGATTTTATTTAATTTTTGTTTCAATACTTACAAGGTAAGACCTGTACTTAAAATTGAAAAAGACGTCAAATTCATCACTGCGCTGAAAACAAGTTGGCTAGAAACCAACAATTCTAATCGAGATTTTTCATTTTCGGGTTTTTACATTTTCATTTCGGGCTTTACATTTTCGGGTTTTTAAATTGGTTAGCAGATCATCGAACCACGGATGATGCGAAAACTCATCTCTTTACTTTACTGTAAAAAAGCACAAGGAGTTCAAAGCCATGGTGAATGAAGTTTTAAGAATTTTACAAGATTTTCGTTCGCATTGTCAACATTTAAAATTAGATCCCCATTTGCTGCTTCTAAATAATTTTGCAAACCGGCGTAATTTGCCTTCTTGAAGTTGAATTTCATTCTTGGAAGGTGCTCAGATTTTTGCAAGTTACAGTAGGTTGTATCAAATACAATGTCCAAAGGTTTGTGTTTGATATCGTTAACAACAAATGGTTTTTGATTCCAGAAACCTATCGATGTTATTAGTAATCATATTAATTTGGTTCGGTTAAAACCAAGCATGGCGAACTGGAACACAGCTATGACCCCCTGTCGGAGTGCAAAACACATGGGCCGACCCATCTTCCATGCCAGTATAGGCTGACATGGAACTATGCAATGTGCAGATGGTGATAAAATCGTACTTATAGCCGTACGTCCTCGATTTGCCGCAAGCAATGTGTAAAGTAGGACGTGAAAAGCGAACCGCGAACAAGTTGAGTGTGCTTCGGCCCCAGAACAGATTGCATAGATTAAAACATAAAAAAATAAGAAAAACATAAAATTTAAAACAGGAGATAAAAACTAATTGATTGTATTGTATACTGAATTTCTCCTCGCGCCGGCATTCGCTGCATTTTGTTTTCATTACGTTTGAATTAAATACCTCAATATACGTTATTTGCCTCATTTTGAAAACTACACTCTAAATTGGCATGCGAATTGCCTAATCTAAATTTCATCTGATCTAATGATTAATTTTTCCTATCATCATTTACGATTTTTTTAAATGCACTGAGTTGCTTTCAATACAAAAATTTTAAGTCAATAAATGAATCCTGGAACTCGTGGTTGTTGTAATTCGGCGTAAGGATATTGAATGAAACACATCTAGTTTAGTTTAATCTGTCAATAGTAATATGGATGCGACCGTGTAGCATTCTGTGGCTAACTTATAATTGCGTTTATCGCATTTTGTGACGCGTTTAGTCATTCTGGTGGTGCCGTTTTCACTGCAAAACGACTCAAATCCTTCTGACGCAAATTGAGAAACGCTGCCCGAAACGATCGTGTTGCAAAGTCCCTGGTGGAAAGAGTCTTAAAAGCGGTTGATTGTCTTTTCAACGGTCGTTGGACGGATTTTAAGAACTTCTGCAAAATCGAGGTGAACCCTTAACCGCTGACATTTTGGCATTGACCCTGACTGCAACGGTGCACTTGGGGTTGGGATCTTCGCGTTTGTAGCGTAATTTTCAAAAAGCCTTACCAATCTTTTAATGTTTTCGTCGATTGATGGACAATACACTTTGCTTCATGTCAACAATTTGAACGACGATGCGATCGCCATACAAAACGCAACCTTGGATGATCATTAGTTCTCCTATTTGAACGAAAAATTTTGCAACACCGCACGATTGTGATTATGATCGGTCTAAAGCTTGAACTTGCGACCGTTGACAAAGCCTCTCGGTGGATCTGCGGTTAGTTTTTTCGATCTTCGTAAAGGACCATGCGGCTAACGCGAAGATCGACGTAAACACCTTTTCAAGCTCCTCAAAAGGTTCTTGGTGTGCCGTGGTGGTTGCACTTAAATTGTACGTTCGTCCAATGGCCCACAAGTAGGTCTTCAGCTGTTTTACGAATTCGCCGTACCATGTAACTGCTCCTAGGATAATTGTTGAACGTCTCTCCGTGCGGAATTAGCCTCAGCATTTCGGTTATCTGAAGATTTGATTATAAGCTATTTACTCTTTTTTTCTCCTCTCCTTCTCTTCTCTTAAACCGTACTCTTGGATGCGCTTCAACGCATCGAAAAAATTGTCAAGATGGTCTTTCTATAGTAACTCAAAATCGTAAAGGATATGAAAAATACCTTAAGCTCCGCTCATCACGTGTTGACCTTCATAAATTTGTTTCGATTTGTCATCCATCTCTATCTGCCAGAAGGCGTCGGACAGGTCGATTTTGCTGAACACTCGATATCGACTCAGCTTTGAGAAAAATTCCTCTGGCGTTGGCGGCGGATATGTGTTTGGCAGCCCTTAGTATCGGCTGTTAGAACTGCTCCAATCATACACCCAAATAGGGTGCTGAGCGTAATGAATTTGATACTTCAGAATGGCGAATTCAACTCGAGACTAGCTTGACAGGTTTCACTTTTAAAAGAAAAAATTATATTAAAATATCAAATATTGGATTAAATAACTTTAATTACTTCGGTTGGGGATAACTGCGAAGCAAATGGAGAACAGTTTCTACCTCTTATTTGCAACTACGACTGTAATTATGTGACGAGAGTCCCATTCTGATCGCATGTTTACCTATATAAGATTGTGTCCCCTAGTAACACTCAACTCAATATCAGTATGGTGATATGCCGCCACCGCAAGGATACTAACTGCCTGGATCTTGACAGTTTTAATTTTCTCCAGATATGCCTATAGTTATTATACATGAGGTACTAATGGACCATCGGCCGTTCGTTGTTCCTCTAGCTCCCTGTTGAAGCAGTAATTTGCACGTAGTGGGGTGTGTATCAACATCCGTCCAGCTTGGTGGAATGATGCAGGTTGTACCTAGTCGGGCTACTTTAGACGTAAGAATATATTATTTGATCGTCTTAATTGAAGCGTGACTGTCCGTCAGACTTCGAATGTCCCTTGCAGATTTTACATTATACCTCAACCTGTCAACGGCTAGCTTGAAATATGCTACAGTTGTCCGAGACAACCGCGCCCCAATCTTCCCATCCATCTTTGAACCCCTAGTGAAGAAATTAACACTAGTATTCAGAAATGCTTCTGCACAGGGTTGTATAGTGGTAGTATTTGGGATTTTGTAGCTGAGTTCACTGCCATTTACACCTCTGGGGTGTGATATGAAAGAGAATCTACAGTGCTTGTTTGGAAGTTATCCTAAGAGCCCCAGTATAATTCACAAGGCTTCACAAAGGAGTTTAGGTTGGTCAGATATTTAAAGCAGGCCACCAAATATAAACCCCATGATATAAAATGAACCTAATAATAGACCTCCAAACCCTGGCATTTTTGCATTAGAAAAGCGCTATTGTATTGCTTTCATTTTACTCTTTCTAATATGTTAAGTTTCCACCTGTACGGAATGTGACCGAGATACTTCGATTTATCAGTGAAGGTCAATCTAATACTATTTTAGCTGTGGGGGATGATCTGGGGAAGTTTGTATTTCCTTGAGAAAAGTACCAACTCAGTTTTGTCTGGATTCACATCTAAACCTCAATTTTTAACCCAATCGTAAAGAATGCCAAGTGCCTTTGTATGCATTCTATTAAAGTGCAAGGTTCCAGGTTTAGTAACAAGTTATTTATGACCAAGTTCGAAAGAAGAAGGGATAATACCTCACCTTGTGGTGTACCTCTACTCACAATCTGATACGTTGGAAGATCCACCCAGGTTGGCAATCCCTACCTCGCTTTTAAGCTTTTGTTCTATTCAGACTCTGAGTGACTCACCCAAGCACAGAGAAACGAGTGCTTGCGTGATCGCCTCTTCCCTGCAGTTGTTATAAAGGCCTAAAATATATCCAGAAAGATTATCATGGAATGGTTCTTTATGTTCAAGGGATTTTCGACATGCATGTTGGGATTTTGATAAGCTATTGACTCAATGGAAATCCCAAGATGAGCTTCTATCGGTATTTCTAAGTAGGTCAGAGGCTAAACGTATAGCTGTAAGGTCTTTGGAACTGCAATGATATAGCTTTTCCCGTGTTGGGTATAAATATTACATTTAATTCAGTCCATTTACTAGGAATGTGACAGAATTCTAGACTGCCGTTGAAAATAATTTCCAGCCAGGGTAAGGATAGAATAAGTCAGTCGCATATTGGACAGCCGCCAATCAATCATCAATCGTATCTAAATTGTGTGATGAGAAAATGCATCATTTTCCAGCCAGGATGACAGCTATTTTTTATTTTTGACCCTCCTTCAATGAGCTTCCTAAAACGACAGGTGGAATATTTGCCGCCTCATCAAGCTGATATTAACCTGGGATTTAGACCATCCATCCCATTTTTGTAATCACAACTAAATTACTGTAATTTGATAACAAAAAATTATTCAGAATATTTTTAGCAAGAATGCTGGAAAGAATTTTACCTACCTTTATCGCGTAATGCACTTTATATTTAGGAGTCCTAACTCCAAGTATAGCGGGTCACCATTGACCCAATTCCTGGCCTAGGACAATATTTAATTCCTCTGTTCGAAGCAGCCTTGAAGTGATGTAGGTTAAACTGCAGAAACCTCAAGGTTTGCTCTTTTAGTACAACCTGCAGCACAGTTGCAACAGAGCCCTCGTCTGACCGTGACTTCTCCAGAGATTCACAAAGTAATCCCAACGAAGAGGACATCTCTATGTCTGTATAGAGGATGTTTCTATCTTACCCATATCCTCGATGTTCCGGTCTCTACTGGTATCGGCACCTAGGATTTTCCCTCATACGTTTTAGGAAAATGGCGGCTTTGACCTTCTCAGCCACCACTAAGTGACCTTTTAGCACCTCATTGAAAGGCTTAGTTGCAGTTGCTCGTATTCAAGTCCTCTTTGCATTCTTCTATGATTTCACCTCTGATCTCTGTCTTTTGGGTAGAGAGCCTTCCGACGAACCCATTTGCATCCTTTTAATAATCTTTTTACCCTATGATAGCGTTTCCATATCACTGTCTGTTCTCTCCGCCAACGGAATCTCATTAAGCTTTATTAGTGCTTTCCCGGCCGTTTTACTAGTTCTTGTAAGTTGATACGAGAGTAACTTCCTTGCATGTGTTTACTCCTTAGAGAACGAGCCTTGTTCGTGCTCGTGCTTGTACTTGTTTTTTCGATACGTTTTGAGAGCCACGCCTGATGGACAAAGTTCTATGTTGTTCTTGCTTTCTCCGTAGGCCTTGCGGATCAGGCATATTTTCCCACATTGGTACCTATGGCTTGAAGGTCAAGCCAGGCCTAAAGACCAAAATTCCACAGGCATTATTTTCCAGGTTTTTAAGCGCGCCGGACTCTTTCTTTTTTTGTATTACTAGTTTTATCCACGTTTTTCCCACAAGTAGCTGTTACGGATTGAGCTTTTTTTATGGCCGGTTATCAGCGTTGTAAGATCAACACTTTAACTCGGCTAGCAAAAAAAGTAAAAAGAAAATGTTCTTAAGTTTCGAAGAAAATACTATCAAGCATTTCATAATACGAGTAGATCCCCAGAGGAATACGGCTTGATTATCGATGCTGCTCGCGTGAGGCAAACGGTGATAAAGGTAATTAAAACAACAATCTCTAAATGGATGTATTTCTTTAAAATGCATATCAAGGAGACCCTTGCGCAACTAGCATTAAGGAAAGTCATACAAAAGATGTTGGCCGAAGAGAAGGCCTGGAATAAGTCCGATGGTCAGACTAATATTAATCCGGAGAATGAGAGAACAGATGATTAACTCAAAAATGAACAGAACAAGTTGAAATTAAGATCGTTGCGAGGTAAGGGTTTTTCACTCCATCCATAAAAAATTGTTTGAAGCGCTAGGTTTACTTGATATTTTTCAAGCACTGAACTTTATCTTTGACCACCTTTCACATATCTTCAGAACACTTTGGCTTAAGGGTACGTGAATTTAATTTATAAACATTTGTAGCCTTCAGTGTTTCAGTTATTGAGAGTATTATTTTCAAAATTTAGTCTTCTTAGCATGGATTAAACTAGACGGAACGTAGTTGGATTGTGATACGTTTAGTGGTACCTTTGAAATCTATTTGAAGTTCTTCTTGAAGCAAACTACATTCCATGTTGCCTTTCTGTCCACCCTGTACTAAAATTTCAGTTTTATAAATGATTTGTTAATGTTATCACGTTTGGCTTGTCATTTATACACCTAAATGTTGATATTGAATACATACACGTACAGTCGAAATAAATAGTTTGTTTGCAATACACACCAAAAAATATTGTTTTTTATGTATACAAAAGAATATCGTCAACTGTACTAATATGTTGATTGGTAACTGTACAATACATTCTTATTTTTACGTATTGATTTACAGCGGCGTAAAGTTTACAGTTTGTGAGTATATTTTTTAGAACACAGTATCTTTTTCTGTGTAAGCAAAATAAATTCAGTTTATCGGGCGAAGCTTTGTTTGAGTTCACAATCGCAAAACTAAAATAGAAATAATGAAAGCTCAAGCTTTTCGATATCATAGACACAAACCTCGCGAACTAAAAAGCTGCTGAATCAAAATATATTTTTTCCTAAAAATTCTTCATTTGCATTTTCCAAAATCCACTGGAAGAAAAACAAAACAAAATGAAAAACTAATTTTACTCTCTAGTCTAGCGTTTGTAAACAGTGTTGGCTCTCCATTTTTTTCGTACTCTCTCAAAAGTTTTATTTTTTGTTTTTGTTCGGTGAATTGGAAATACATTTTCAAACATCTCTTATTTTTTCTTCAGCAATCACGCATAAATGTCATACAATCGAAGAGAAAAATTAAAAGAATTTTCCATTTTATTTTCCATTTATTATCAATAAAAAGTTTAATAAAATTTATTTTTGTGTTTTGGTTTTCGAAGTAGTTTTTCATTCATAATATAAAAACGCGTGTTGTGTATGTATTTGTACGTGGCTTAATCGGAAAATGTAAAAAAGAAAATTTAATAGAAAAGTGTTCTTCTTAAAAAGATTTTCCAACTAGTATCGGGAAAAGTGTATTACGAGTGTATAAAATAATAATGATTTTGTATGAAATAAAGGAAATAGAATTTTTTTTTTCGGTTTTTTTTTTTGTTAACATAATTTTCATTTCTATGTTTTCCAATAAATTTTTTTTTTAAATCGTGAATTATAAAAAAAAAAAAAAATAATCCATAAATTTGTGAAAAATGCTAAAATGTCATAATTCTTTTGTGAATGAGATAAAAAATCTAAGACCTAAGTGTTTTTGTGTTTTATATTTTTTTGGTCTGTGCAATTAGTAGAATAACGGTTCATCTCTTTCGTATAATAAAATTAAATAATAACGCGGCGGGTGCGAGTGAAATTAAAAATTTTGTGAAGAAAATCAAATTTATTTGCGCGAAATGTCAAGTGATATGACAGCGCGAACAAATGGTGGCCGTAGTAGTTCAATTGGCGGCGGTGGTGGTGGGGGTGGTGGTGTTGCTGGTATTGGTGCAGCTAATCCACCACCATCAACATCAACGTCATCGGCTGGTGGGATAGGTTGCGGTACAAGTATCATTGCGAACGCAACGAGTAGTAATTCTACACAGCCGCATCACAATCATAACAGTACACAAATGAGTAAAGCGGATGAAATTGAAATTCAAGTAATAGATCAGACAGCAGATCAACCAGAAATTAAGGTAATTTTATGGCTTATTATTATAAATTCACATTGTTTTATGTCTTATTAAAAGGTAAGCATTTTTCATATATGTATACATAGTTATACAAAATCACAAAAAAATATGAAAATCGATTTTCTCCTTTTTCATTTAATTTAGTATTAGAGGTACGATACTTAAATCCGTATCTATATATGTATTTGGGTATATTGTTCCGCACTGTTAACGTTTCGTACCTGACCTGAGTATAGTTCTTCCTTTTTTGATACTGTTGTTGTTTAGATTTCGTACCATTATATTTTTAATATATCTCCTGTATGGCAAAATTACAATTGGGAAATCGTAAATTATAATTAGAAAAGGAAAAAAGCCACGACCATAAATAAATGGTCACATGGGGAGTTGAGGTGCTTGTTAATTATACGCTGCTTTTATACGTTTTGTGTGTGTGTGTGTATAATTATCAGTCCGAATATTTTGATGTAGCTGCATACAGTTTTGTGATTTATATCAACATAAAGGGAATTATTAAAATGTACATTGTACATACATACATATATGCGAATCATCATCATTAAAAAGGTACGAAAGTAAGCACATAATACCATACATTTCCAACGGAATTTATTAGCTCGATATATAAAAATGTTAACTTCACATAATTCTAAAAGCCGATTTGAACAATTTTTCAGGTCGTTAGAGCACGTTATCTGTTGATAGTCTATTAGGGTTTTAAGCTGATATTATGCTGAGCTTAAAGTCGATGGTCTGTACTGTGTAAAAATGAAGACATTCCAATTAAAATTTATTTGACGTTCCTTTTTCATACAATAAGCTCGAATTTTGGTATTTGGTAGCCTCCTCAAATACTCTCTAGATGGCTGCCAGACTTAATAATGGCATTACTAAAATATATATTTAATATGACAAGCCGTGAATCGAAATTTTTTATAAGAAAGATTTCAAACTCGTTTTCTGACTAAGGCTCAATGAAATGTTTTCCCTCTAGAGCTTTCACATCCCATGAAGAGATTACCGCCTGCACGGTGATCCTCCAACTATCTGGGTTCATCGCAAGTTCTCTCCAGTTATATCTTATGTTCGCAGGTTTTATTTCGTCGATGCGCCGGTGTAGTCTAGGCGACATACGCCGATTGGTTGTTTATGGGACACTTTTCTTATCTTTCGTTGTGATGGGGATCGTATCACGTGGCCCAGCCATTTATCTCGGCTGGAATTAATGAATCTCATATGCGACAACCTCTAAGGAGAGGTTTCCTTTCTAAATGTAGATAATATTCCGCGATCGTTATTGGCCAAGGTCCAACAATCGCTTCCAAAAGTAAGCACAACTCTTGTAAGTGCTTTAGAAACTGCGAGCTACGAAAGTATTAGCGAGCTCCTTAGTGTTGATAAACATTTAGTTTTGTTTCAGTTCACTTTTAAGCCCACTCGTTTTGCGTGGATGATAATCGGTATTCAATTATCCGTGATATCATTAGGTCTGCGGCCAAGAAGCACGATATCATCAGAAATTCAGCTTGTTCAGTATAAGCGCAAGCACATCTCTCTTTCGCACGTCTGGGCACGTATTCTTGAAATCGGTGTTTATTTCCGTCTGCGGAATATAATTTGCAATAAAATTCTTTATACTATTCGAATTTTTCACCGGCTACTTTAATCGTTTTTTTTCAAATTTGCTTCCAAGTTTTCTATTATTTGGGGAAATAAATCCTTATTGATTTAAGGCGGTGATACATGTACAGATTTTGCCTTTAAGGCATAAAAATTATGCGCGCTGATTGGTTAAAATTCAGCCATCTTGAATCGCTTTATAGGCAAAAATTTTAAATTGAACATTTCTCAATTTTGTGTAAGGCAAATTGTTTTGCCTTAAAGACAAAATTTGTACATGTATCACCGCCTTTACCCAGTTGGAAATTTCCACAGATTTTTGTTTAGTAGTGAAATAAATAAAGAAGACTTGCAAGCAAACTTAAAAAAAAAAACGATTAAAGTAGCCGGTGAAAAATTCGAATAGTATAAAGAACTTTATTGCAAATTATAATCCGCAGACGGGAATATCCACCAATTTTAAGAGTACGCGCCCAGATGTTATTTCGAAGGGATCAGATCTTGTCCCTTCCACTATGATTCTACACAGCGAGCCAGTTGATGTTAGCTTACGGAGAGACACAAGCTTCTCTGAAAAGGATTTTGCGGTTGATGCTATACCTGTTGAACGTCTATATAGAGCTGGCGAATGATTATGTTGTATTCCCTACACTATTCCAGGATATCCTCATTCACACCGGTTTGTAGTGGATTAGTTAGGGTGAAAAACACATTGATAAATGTGGATGATGTTTTCGGCAAGGGGGACGATAAGAGCAACTACAACATTAGCAAGCACTTTGTAGGCGATGTCTAACAGAACTATGCCACGGCAATTTTCACATTTAAGACGCGGGCGCCTTCTTATGCGGCATACTTATGAATTCAGTTTTCAATTCCTCGGAAAACTGCTCGTTGTCTCAGATCACAGTGATAAGTTCATATAGATTAAAGGTAAGAGTACCTTTTCCGTGTTTTAATAATTCTGAAGGATTCCGTCCAGACCGAGTGCCTTTCCATTGTTTAACACTGATGAATCTATTTTCTCCACTGTGGGATATGGGACCTTCTATAGGTGTCACTTAATCATTCCGATTAAGTAGAATTTGAAAGTACTCAAGTCTCCATTCTCCGTTTTGTAAGTGTTTTTATTGTGATAAAGCAATCGGCACTGATCGTAGAACCAATCATTTCGAGCTCTTAATCCAATAGTTTTTTCTTTTGTGATCGTTATGGCTGACTGGATAACTAGCTACTGCTCCTGGATGTTTAGTGGAGTGATAGCTTATTGGCAATTTTGCCGAGAAACCCGACTCCAAATTCTCCTCTGTTCTGTTGACTGCTTTAGTGAAGAGGGTAGCACTTGGTGGTAGTATAGATCCCACTCCCAGACAAGTCTGCCACAATGTGTAAATTTCTTCATAATTCGAGGGGCTTATTTAGCGAGTCAGATTTTAACCTGGAGAAGCAGACGGTGATGTATTAGTTTTGTGATCTAGGACTTTGTTTCCCCAAGCAGCATTTTTAGTAAAAACTGTTACTACTTCCTTGTGTCAGATTTTACTAATGCCAAGTAGACATAATCTTATCTGTTATGTTATAGGAAAGACGAACCCTTGAAAATGCAACTTACCCCCCGATTCTAACGTACAGTCACAGACATATTTTCAGTCTTAGCGAAAACTTTTGTCTTAACGAAGACTAGATACTTTAAATTCGTATTCTGCACTTAGTCTTATCTGTCAGTAGTGTTAAAAAATTGTTTTCGTTAATATCAGCGAAATAGGTGGTCTTAGGAAACATAATTTTGACATTTGAACAAAAACAATAATTATATGTATTTGACTAAAAGAACCGGAAAAATTATTCAAAATACAATATTATGTACTTTCTCAGCATATATTAATTTGAGTTTTGTTAACAATTTTGAATTAAACTGTCACTTTTCGTTCATAAATTTGAAACAATAAGGTAAAAATTTGGTATTGACAGCTCTACAAGAGCCTTTGTAAAGTTTCTAATATATTATTTAAGACTACTGTCTTCAGAATTTCAATGAAGACTTTAGTCTTAAAAAATAAAGTCTTAACAAGAAAGTCTTAGCTAAGATAGTCTTAGTAGTCTTATCGTCAGAATCGGGGGGTTAAAGTCATCCGTGACAAATTTCAGGCTCCAACAAGTATATCCCAACAATGGACAATAAAAAATCGATCCAGTAAGCAGTTCTGCTGCACTTGTTGTTTAGTGTTGAGACTCCGAAATAGCATGCCTATGGTTCCAACTTTAAGATTCAGAGTTCTAATGTACAGTCAAGATGCTCACTTCGGCTCACTATGAGAAAGCAAGCGCTAAACTCTCCCTGCAACTGAACTGTATATCGCTATATGGTATGATCGTGTATTGGGAAACAAAAAAAAATTCAAATAGCTTCCGTTGCGCTGATGCAGAATGAGTCCACATAGATTAAAGATTCATATTTTTTACAACTTACCGAATATTTTTTTCGGATACCGAAACATTAGACAATAATGTCTGTACACATATTTAAATACGTATGTATTCTGGGAGTTACATTTCGCAATGTAACATGTTGAAATTTGTTTGGAAAACCTTTTGAACATTTTTTTTTCAAATTAAATTAATTCTTTATTTTTAACATTATTTACAATTATTGAATATTGGAATGGTGAATTAATTAATAAAACAAAGCCATTCTTAACCTATAATAACATATTTACAATGCCCGCTGTCCCGAATATGGGCACTCAGAAGCTTAAAATAATTGAAAATAGAACTTAACTTTGAATTAAATATTAAATAAGGCAAAGGAACAATGTAACAATTATATAATGTAAAGTAATAATGAACTGAATAAAAAATGTTAACAAAAAAAAACAGTATTTAATCTCTAACACAACACTCAGACGAGGAAATGATTTAAGCGAAAAACTTAAAATTACTTATACTAGATTATAATACAATTTTATCTTAAATTACTATCTTTAAATGGGGTTCATCCTCCCCCTGTCAACCACCAGTATTTGGAACATCTGTTCTCAAACTCATTGGCTTTTTGTTGTTTGATACTTGTGTCGAACCGTAGCTATTCACCTGGATTATTGAATTTCTCAACCTCAAACCACTTCTCATTGGGCCTTCTCAGAACATGGAAAATAATTGGTATGCCCTCTCTGTCCTGCACCTCTACTATCGAGGTGTGTAAATATATTTGGACCCGGTACTATACCTTTGGTTAAATAATGTTGTGCTATCCGCTCATCGATGTAATACGGTCCGCATATTAATGAATTATCAGTGTTTAATGTCGCTCGTAATATATGATTTCTTATTAATTTAATTATATGTACATCAATTCGGTCTGCGTCAAAATTCTCATAATGATTCTTGTTTGAAATGTAATGGAGATAGCCAGTTTTTGCCTTGCGATATTTGTTTCTGCAATGTCGTATACATTTCCTCTCAAAAACTCTTATTCGTTCCATGTAGCGTGGCACCTGATTAAACCACACCTGGAATCCATATGTTATTATTGGGCGGATGAGTGCCATATATCCGATTGTTTTAACTCTTTCACCAATATGTTTACTGTAAAAGAAACGTTTCGCTCCCATGATCGCTTTACGCGCCTTCTCCAATTGTGCTGTTGTATGTGCCGCCATATAGCACATATTGTCAATGTTCACACCCAAATAGTTGACTGACTCCTTTAATACTATTGGTTGATCGTAGGCCGTTACTCTGAGCTTTCGCCAATTTATTTTTAAGTCTCGGTTCGCGCTCCTTAGCGGGCTGCGAAAACGTATCAATTCACATTTGGCCACGTTCATTTCAATTCTCCACGTATTCAGGTAATCCTATACATAATCTATTGCCTTTTGCAATTGGGCTTGAATATCTCCAACCAAATATTTACTACTATAGATGACCATATCATCTGCATATGCACACACTTGAATATTTTCCGAATTTAGTTGTCGATTCCCAATCATTTCCGCTGTATATAAATTAAATAAAATTGGTGCAGTAATGGATCCCTGTTGTACACCATTTAAAATTTTGAATTCCCGACTTGAATTTATATTGCCCGTAGTTGTAATGAATTTCCGATCATAAAGTAGTTCAAAGATAATTTCAATTAGATCATTGCCGAAATTTAAATTTTTCAATTTTGCCAACAGTCCGTCCAGTCAAATGGACTCGAAGGCTTTTTTTATGTCAATGAGTACTGCGCCCGTTGATTGCTTAAAGCTCAAATTGTTACATACGTCCGCTGTTAATTTAGTAATTGCGTGTACTGAGCTATGCCCTTGCCGAAAACCGAATTGATTGTCTGGTATAATTTTGTTTTTATTGACATGATCCATAATCTTCTCATTGATAATGATTTCGTAAATTTTTCCTAAATTCGACAGGAGGCTGATGGGTCGGTAATTTTCTGGGTCTGTGCCATTTTTATTCAGGATTGGAAATATTCTCGCCACCTTCCAACAATTTGGAAAAGTTTTGTTATTGAGTAGATGATTGAAAATTATACAAAGTTCGGTAATTATAGAATTTGGAAGATGTTTTAGTATAATATTTGGGATTAGATCTGGACCAAAAGATTTTTTATTGTTTGCGGTGCGCAAGATGTTAGCCAAATAGTCACAATTAATGAAATAGTCTGGATCATCAGCCGGTTGTTCGGGTGCCTCCGCTCTATTATTGTGTGTAAACTGCGTTTTGGACCGTTTCGCCAACTTGTCTTCCCCATGTCTCCGTTTAATTGGTTCCACAATTGTGTTCACCTGCCTCTCATGTTCTATTTTGCCAAGGGCTGGATTCCGTTTCGTATGTTTTTCGATGTGGTGCCCAATAATATTTAAATTTATTTGCTCGTCCAAAATTGTAATTTTATTTTCAAAATGTGTCATCTCGTCCCATGGTATATTAAGTTGATGATATTCTCCCGTATCCTGTTCATTGATCTCGATCGCCCGTATACTAATGTCTTTAGCCTTCTGTGTTAGTTTCTTAATGTCGGACCACATTTTGATTCCTGATTTAATTTGCTTCATACAATTGACCCAATATTTCTCGATTTGTATTTTAACATTTTGTTCAATTAATTGAACCGTCCGTTTAATTTCGTTTTTCCAAATTTGAATTTCCCTTTGATTTTGTAATTTAGTGATTTTTTCAATATGAATAATAATTTCGTCGTCATCTAGGTTGTGTGTGTTGGGTGTCATAAATACAAACAAGAAATTTCTTCGCACAAATTCATAAACGATCGATCACAGGATGTTCACTTCACATGTATATTCGTTGGCATCTGGAAAATATAATCGCTGTATTTGTGGCAATCCATAATTGGACATGAAAGGCCCTTGAATGCATCGAAAATATAATCTTCAATAATAACGCTAGTTGACGCTAGATGTCTCTATTAGTATTTAAAAAATTTCATCCTATATAAAAAAAGTTACGAAAAAAATTTCTATGGAAAGGGATTCGTCCTCGTGTAAAACTCCACATTTACTTTGATTGTGCCGCTCCACACAGTACGGCAATCTGATGCGTTTTTCTTCGTCTCTTATTTCTTCGCCTATATACAAAATTTTAAAGAGGAGTTTTTTCAGCACGTTTGCGGCAATAATTTTATATGCGGCTCGTGTTGTATCTTAGGCCGAATTCATACTTCAATTACTTCGTTCATTCATTCATTCAAACAATTTTTTCGGCCAATCATATTGCTCGTATTGAAAGAAATCGTCATTTTTGAGCAACATGATTGGTCGAAAAAATTGTTTGAATGAATGATTGAACGAAGAAGCCTTAAAAACAAACAATTTTAGGGTTGTATTTTTTTGGTTTTTCGAGATTAGTATGAAAATGAATTTTGACGAAAAATAATCGCCTGTGTGTAAATGTCGAAAATTTTAGTTTTTGTTTCGCTCAAGCGTCTATCAAAATGAAAATATGTAATTTTATACTCACACTTGTCATACTTAGTTTTCCATGGAGAGGCATGTGATGCTTGAGTTTTGTTTGAAAATATGGTGTGTGGAAAGGCTAATTCAAGGTAAATTCAAATATTTTAAAATCGATTTTACCGCGACAGTAAATGTTTTATATATTTTATGTTTTAATGCCGTAATTTACAGGGATGCCAAATCTAGAAAATATTTAAGGTTCAGAAAATGTAATTTTAGTTTGCCTGGGACAGGAAAGGGGTTGGAGCTGGATATCATATACGTCGATGAATCAAAAGCCCCTCACTTAAAACAATTGAAAATATATTTTCGCACTTGTTACACAAAAAGTTCACGGTAAAACAACAAACCGAGAAGCACCTAGAAACTACTTTGTCATGATTAATTTCGACTAAACTGTTGTATTATGCTTTTATTATTTTCCCCTTGTATAATATTTTCTTGTTATAGATTTATAAAAATAAATTATAATTTATATTTAATTTATTATCTTTGTAGTTAGAGAGTTTTAGACTAGAACTAAAGATTTATGACTTTCGGGAATTCGATCGAATACAGTGACTCATTGTTTTTAATGATAAACTGGAAATTAATAGATACCAAAAATATTAGCGTAGGATTTTATAAATGGCACTATTTTTCGTAAATTATTAACGTTTTTGGAATAAAATTGTATAGCAAGTTTACATTGTATGCAAACATGTACGAGTATATGTTACGGTTAAAGTTCAAAATCGGTGAACGTTCGAAATTTTAATTTTTTAAATTCGTTCACTCGATTGAAAACCGATTGTCCAGAGATCTGATCATTACGAAATGTTTGTTGTTTAATTTATTCCCCATCAGAGGGCTAAGCATCATGAGAGGGAAAATTAGCTCTTGTGAGCCCATAAGAGTTAGTAAATTCATTAGTTCCTACTATTCCAAATCCTAATTTGCACTAATATTAGGTGTGCAAGTAGAAACTCGGCTCTGAAGTTGGTTGCAGTAAAATATACTTGAACGCATCCAAATCGACAGCCATTTTGGATATATGTAGCTTAGTCATTGCTGTTTTTATGGCATAACTTTCATTCATTTACAAGCTGTCGTTCCGTGTGTTTCAATTTTAAGAGTGGATGTCGATAACCAACGTTTACGTTAGTGCATTCTATTCTGTTTTCAAATGAAAAAAAATGCTGCTCAAGCGATGGAATTGATCAATTCGACTATATGAGTGAACATTCTGTGAGTCATTCAACAGAAGGAAGGAAAATGGGTTCCTCATAAACTGACCGAAGAAAACAAAAACCGAAGAGAAGAAAGAATATTTTGCACAAAAGTGGATTTTGTACGATAATTCTAAACGTAGAAAAACGTGGGTTGATCCACGCCAGACATCAGCATCAGTTGCAAACATGAATATTCATGCCAAGAAAGCGTTTCTGTGTGTCTGGGGTGATTGAAAAGGAGTTGTTTCTATGAGCTTCTGGAACCTGGTAAAACCATTACAGCTGAAAGTTACCAGGCTCAATTGATCAAATTAAGTGATGCTCTGGAGGAAGAAAGATCATTTGCGGGCCATATTGCTGCATGCGGCAACGCTCGTCCACATACAGCAAAATCAACCCAGGAATGCATCTTCTCCTTAGGCTGGGAAGTTTTACAGCATGAGGCGTATTCTCTAACTTGGTTCCCTCTGATTACCACTTATTGAGATCGATGTCATCTTTGAAAGTTCAGCGGTTCACGACATTTGAACATGTCTCGATGACTATTTTGCTTCGAAACCACCAAGTTTCTATCGCGAAAGCATTCATCATCTACTTGTTAAACGACAAAAGACCAGAGTGAAGGTGAACTATTTAGAGAATAGGACTCTCATTTCATAGATTTATAGAAACAATAAAACAGTTTTTTCCAATTTTTATTATAAAAAAGGATTAAGATCAAACTGCATCTAAAAAAAAAATTAGGTTAAATCATTGTTCAATCGTTTTGCACGCAGGATGCTGAAAGATTTGTGGAAGTTACTCCAACTAATATACTCCTCAACCTTTGGTTTGTTCCACCAACAATCGGCGTTAGGCACGAGAGTTGCATTGTCATATTTCGCGAGACAATATAGTACGAGTTATTCAAACCATTGTTGAATTGTATTTAAGTATCTTTTCAGATCAAGCATTTCCATTTCGTCTTTGAATGCGTAAGAGCGCGTATGAATTCTTCCACTAAAAAGATATTGTTTCGAGTCATGCAGAGGTTTCTTTCGTAATGCTGGATATCGATTAAGTTGTTAATTCGTTTGTAACTACTGACTATTTGGACTTGGCTTGGCGTGCTCGGTACTTGGTTGGTTGTCCTCCAGGTCGATCTTGAGTGCTTGACTCATAGTTACGCGATGCACTTGAAAAGGTTGTTTCATCAATTTTTTTGTAATATTTGGAATCTTTTATAATAACTGACACTTAACCATTTTTGTTGTAAACATGGAGGTTTTGGATCACTCTGGAGTTTGGGAGGTTTAACTCGATTAATGTTAAGTTTATTAATCAATTTAGTTTTCCTGGGGTAAGTTTCCTCTTGATTACGTTTGTATAGCTGGTTATAGGATAACGAACGATTAAACAGATATTCCTGCTCGTTTCAAAATGCAGAGTCGATAGATTGCCCGTATAACATGATAAAAGCTCGAAAAGCGTGCATTTTGTAGCTGTATGTATGGTGTAGTTGAAATGGATAGTCCGACAAAACCTTCTGTAGTAATGGTGAGATCTTTGAGTGCGTTGACATGTAGAGCACTTTTCGACAAATCCTTTGATTTTCTTTGTTTGACTAGGCCAGCAGAGGCTACTTCGCGCTCTTGCTAATGATTTCGACACACCTGCGTGACCTTTGTGTAAATCATCTAACACTTTTGGGCGTTCAGCTTTTGGGATAATAATTTTATTCGCTTTAAACAGTAATTGACCATCAAACCAAATTCCTTCCTTGAAGCTCGCATACGGCTTGACTGCTACAGGCAACTTGCTGTCATCAGTTGGCCATCCTCTTTCGACAACTGTCAAGTTTGCTAAGTTATTTTTCGTCACATCCGTCCATTTTTTGTCAATTGGTTCAGCTTTGCAATCGCGGCTGAGTGTGTCAGCTACTTTCATGTCCACACCTTTCTTGTATTGTACTGTTGGCGAATATGGCAAAACATCAAAAAGAATTTGTTGTAAACGCATTGGTTCCTGCGAAATCGGTTTTTTAAAAATCGTTTCCAATGGTTTATGATCGGTTTCGATGTCCAATTTTTTGCCATACACATAATGGTGAAATTTTTTGCATGCAAATCTTATGGCGGCTGCTTCTCTGCCGATTGGTGGATAATTTTTTTCGGCTTTCATCAATGCCCTGCTGGCATATGCGATCGGTATTTATTTTGGAGCAAGCAAGCTCGAAGAGCTACGAAACTTGCACCTCAGGAACTGATGTTGTTGTTGTTGACCTGGTGTTGTTGACCTCTTTTAACTTCTCAAAAGCTGCTTGTTGGTCAACATCCCATACCCATGCGGTGTCCTTCACTATTAATCTTCGCAATAGTTCTGTCAGAACTGAAAATTTCGTAAAATGAATTTTACAAGGTATGTTACTGTTCCAAGCAATCTCTGCAATTCTTTGACATTAGTCGGAGTATTCAAACGATGAACTCCGGATCAATCTCACAACCACTGATTGTAAAAACATGTCCAAGAAATTTTACGCGATTCTTGTTGTATTCACATTAACTGTGAAACCAGTATCTTTTAATCGATCTTTAATTTTCCGCATTTTCCACAGAAATAAAAATGCGTTGCAATGTCTCGTTCATAATCTTCGAAAATATTTCAGGTGCAGAATTTATTCCAAACGGCCAAGACGCCATTCCCTGGCGTACCGATGACCAAATATTTTGTCGTTCGTTCAGTCACTTTAATCTGCCAGAAACATGTTGACAATTTAATTTTGTAAAAAACTTGTCCTTTCCTACTTTTGCGGCTAATTCTTCTACTGTATATTCAACGGGTAATGGCGTCGTTTTATATTTTTATTTAATTCGACTGGATCCATCCCACACACTTGAATTTTTCCGTTTTTTTTTTCTACCACCAGCATTCTGTCCAATTCCTCTTTTGTTTTATCTCTAAATGCAGCTGGAGCTCGTCGCGGTGGAATTATTTTGAACTCCGGATTGTGAACAAAATCAATATGATACTCGTAATTGTTGCAACAACCCAACTGTATATCCAGTTTATGAACGCGTCTCACCAATCCCAACCCTTCGCATGAATATCGACCGGGAATTGACATTAAATCCTCGTTAATTACTTTAAAAATCACCTGTTAACTGTGTCGAGATTATATATTGATATACGTTTAGTCTATCCTCTATCCCAAATCAACTAACAGTTCACCATCATCCATTCATCCATTCATTTCAATCCATTTGTCTTTTTTAATTGAATACACTTTTATTTCCTCTCTCGGCACTCGAATCTGAATCACTTTCGGAAGAGTCACTGTCTATTTTGTTCACTTTCCCCGATTTTCTATATTTGTCTTTTTTATTTTTTGACTTTTTTTCCGATGATTTCTTTTTGGAGCGACACTTTTTTTTTAAAATGACCATTATTACCGCACTGTTCTCATTTTTTTGTTGAATGCTGGCCATTGTTTCTTACCGTGTCGCGTGCCGCAGTGCTCATAATCAAATTCGTCATCGTCTTTTTTATTTATTTTGTTTACACATGATGACGATTTTTACACATGAGTGACTTTATTTGTTTCTTGACATGCTCTGCAGCACGAAAAATTTTAACCGCTTTGGCCAACTCCATATCAACTTCGACTCATATTTTTTGACGGGTATTTTCGTTGCGAAGTCCTACAACGATTTGATCCATCACGAATTCATCTTCTTTTGTGCTATATCCACAGAGAAACAATTTCTCCGACATCACCAATCCCTTAATGCGGAATGCTAGAGGAAAGGCAAGGAAATAATCTTTGGCACATTTTATTTCCTTGTCTTTCCTCAAGCATGTGGCTTGGGGAACTTAAATAGTTTTGATTTTTTCGGGGTTGGCATGTACCCGATCGCAAGTAACAATATGGCTCAAAAGGCAATTTTCTGATGTAAAAATTCCGATTTGTCCAGTAGAACTTCTAAATTAGCCTTCCTTAATTTATTGAATACTTGATTCAGGCTTTCGATGTGCTCATTTCGATGCTTCTCTTGTCGAGAATACAAAGAATACATATAGCATTTTCAAATGTTGAAGAGTTATTATTTAAACCAAACGGCATTCTTATATATTCAAAATGCCCGTGGTCGCCTGAAAATTCAATTTTAGGAATGTTCTAATTTAACGAGTATATCGGTGAAGTTAGGTAGATGGTGCCGATCTTCGATTGTCTTCTCAGTTAGCTTGCGGTAGTCTATTGCTATTTGCCATTTGACTTTCCTACTGACATTTGACCTTTTTGGGCACGATCCAAACAGGGTTCGACAAAGGAAAGAAGTTTGGACGTATGATTCCATAAGTCCAAACGGGTTCAGGGTTGTTTATTGACTTCACCTATCCGATTCTGAATGGGAGGCTTCGCAATCAAAATTTTCGTCATTCACATCGCCTTCCTCTAGGTCAGGGAAGTATAAATGAGGCTCTTCTTCATAACATCTGCTGCCACTTCTTCCTGATCTTCACTTGTGTATAAATCCTGTAATCACCGAGCAAATGGCACAGTGGTTAAAACTTTGGCGTTTGGATCGGGAGGTACCGTGTTCGAATCCTAATAGGGGCGGAGTGCAAAGGGAATTTTCAGTTACAGATTACTATTTGTGATGAAATGTAACACATCTATGATCCTCTGTCGGAGTGCAAAACTCATGGGCCGACCCATCTTCCATGCCAGTGGAGCTATGCAATGTGAGATGATGATAACAATCGGACCTATAGCCGTACGGCCTCGAATTGGATGGCAACAGCGTAAAAATATGGACGGAAAAAGCAAACCGCAAAAGAGTTGGAAGAGCCTTGGCCCCAGAACAGATTGCAGTGATAATAAAAAAAATAAAAAAAAATCCTGTAACCGGACTTTTGGGTGTCTCATTGGTTGGAATTGATAATTGCTGTTTTGATTATTTAAGTTTGAATGTATTGGTGTATTGTGTTGGTGTATTGTATTGGTTTCTGTTGGACGTAGTTATGTAAGATTTGATTCACTAAGCTGCCCTCCGACCCGAATTATGCCATCGCTGACGTTGAAAGGTTTCAGAGATTGGAGTGGGCTCTTGTCCAATAAATGCTCTCCGGTTCGGCATCTGGATATCTCCCCTGCGAAGTGTGGTTATTGAATCAGCATGATCCAAAACTGGAGTGCCTATAATGGAGCTCGGGCACGGTGATGAAGTTTCTCGAATGTGATGTTGTGTTGAGATGACGACGTTGGATGAAACATCTGCAGTATGCCGTGGCATGAAGAAATTTCCAAAGTGATGAGTGTCGAGTGAATAGGTGAGGTAATTCATTGCGAGACATCATGGTTTTTGCATATGTTGCGATCATTGATTATGCGTCGTTCGTCGATGTTGGGGTAGGCCTCGCTCGTTCTCTGGCGAGTCCATTGACCCTCTTCGCGTTATCAAAGCCAATGCAAAGCTTTCACACCGTGATGTGGAAGATAGCACGTTTAGCCCTGCGAGTTGTTGTGCTCTTCGGACACTTCCAAATCGAAATCGGCGTTCCATATGTTGTAGTCGCAGAACTGCATCCTTTCGTGATCTTCCAAGTTGTGATGAGTTCTCATTGAATAGCAGGGATACGGTGTACCTTCCATCATCATGCGATAGTGGGTCAATTCGTAGTGTCGTTCGCATTCTGACTCATCGTGCATTAGTTCTCGAGATGGACGAACGTCTTCGTTGACCTGAGCGTCGTTAACGCCACTGACGCAACCATCCTTGTCGCAAGCATCCCGATAACGTCGGCTTTGAATAAAATGTCTATCTTGTTCGGTCGATAGTAATGATGATCGGCAAGTTCCAATTGATTCAAGTGTGGCCACCGATGGGTGTCAATTGGTTGGGATGGTAGCGTGCATGTGATCTTCTCGATGGCAAGGGCTGTGAGCGAGATGTAAAATGTTGAATCAGTTCGAGAGTGTAGTACGAAGTCGGTAATTGAACATGACGTGGGCGCTTCGTTCGCACAGATTCGTAACTGCGCCTGGTCTTCTCACTAATCCGATGCAATTTGCTGCACTCTCCGAAATGAAGCTGACCTGAGATCCCAACGACGAGTGTACGAGTTGATTGCGTGACAGGTTTGCGAGGTGCTCGATCCAATTGTGGATCCAATTGTGTGGTGGATCCAATTATTTCTTGGTCATAGAAATCATCTCCAGTGATTGCCATCTGTTGTTCAGGAAATCGATCAGATCGTTGCCTCGATCTTGTCTTGTACGCCGCAAAATTCATGATACCGAGACGCCACGTGATCGATCTGATTGTTTTTTCGCACTGCTCGTTCGATCACCCGTTCTAGCGACGCTTGTAAGATGTGTGACATTGCGACACTGAGTTTAGTTGGTTTGCCACCGGAATGTCACTATCACTAACTCACAAATCACTCAACAATCCGGCACGAAAGACCGAAAAATGTTGAAGCAGATTGCGTGATGATAATATGCGAACTAATCGAAATGAATATAAAGTGCTCGTGCGTGCTGCTCGAATCGAGGATGTTGTAAGAAGGAATGAAAAAACTTTCGTAATTGTCAATTTTGACATCTTCGAGGGTTGTCCAATTTATTTAGAGTTGCTCAACGATTGGTGTTTTGGGTGCAGATTGCCTACCGCTAAGTGGTGGCTCTCATCGACGAAGAGACGTCAAATGTTAACTCCAACAGGGCCCGTGGTGCAAACCGTTAATTCTATCCCAAATCGTATCTGCATTCTGCTAGTTTGGCAAACTGCAAGAGCTCGATGCAAGGCATTGATCAGCGGTCATCCAAAGATCTGTGATCAAGAAACCGGAACCTAACTAACTCAAAGGCAACAACAAACAAAGTGAATTCTATCGTCGACCTCTTCAAGACAGTCATCACACAAGGATCCACGAGCAAGCCCCATTCTTTGTAAAAAAAAAAAAACAGCGACCAAAACTCGTGGCTGGCTTTCTTCAGAGACAGATCTTTCTTTGTTAACCTCAAATTGGAATGTCAGATAAAGTATTTTGCCTTCCGGCAGGTAGAGGATGCAAGCCTATTCCGCTTAGGTCCGTAGTGCTTAAAAGCTTTGCTTGTCATCATTGCCTCAATATCACAATGAGCCAGCACCTACATGACCTTGACACTATTGTTGCAGCATAGGCGGATAATAAAATGTTTACAGACCTTAACCAGTTTGAATGAGTCACAGGATTCCGTAATGCATTGAGCATAGCTTTAGTATCCGTACACAAAATTATATTTTTATCTGAAATAGCGAATTTAGGCGCATTTTTTTTGCTCACAGCGTGAGGGCAATCAAACTGTGATGGAACACCTTACAACCTTGGAACCCATTTGCCATAAGATTGCAGATCAGATGAAGGGCAGTATTTAGTAGGTTCCAAAACCCACACCTAATTCAGAGTGAGAATCGTCTGCGAAGAACTAATGACTCGGACACCTGGTTACTGAATTCTTGGTGTAACCAATGCACCTTAGTCTAAACGCGGCAGAACAAGCCGTACTCACAAAGAAAGGCTGCAGCGGATAAGCAGCCAAATGGTCTGCAAAGCAAGGATCGAAGTTGAGGACATCGTACCGGTAATAGCCCTCGATGACAGTCCCTGTAGACTGGTAAGTTTCGCTAAAGTGGGATATGATTTTGGCGTATAGACCATCAATCCACCGAAGCGTTATACTTGGCACCTACGTTATCTAAATACTTTTTAGCATTTTAGGAGACGGTCAGCACTTCCTAAATGCTCTTTACTTTTAAAGTGAACTTCCAGGAAAGTTTACTGTCTAAGGTGCCAAGATGCGAACCGTTCTCACAACATGACATCTTTACAATTTGTAAAGCGCGTTGCATTAAGTCAATTATGTTAAATGCTAAAAAAGTGATGATTAGATCATCAGCATAGCTCTGAGCAATAAGGCCAGATTGATGAGGTTTACTAATTAAGTCATCAATCACGAAGAGCCACAAGAACAATGACAAGAAATGACAATAACTCGTCATCCAATAAGTTCTGAGGCTACAAAGATTTTTTTTTTTGCAAAATCCCACTTTATTCATCAACATAATCTCCTTCAAAAGTGATACATTCATTTCATCGTTTCTCTAACACTTCGATGTCTTATTTGAATTTCAGGATTTCAAGCAAATATCCTTCCTTGGAACATTTCTTTGAGGTCTGCGAAGAAGTAGTAGTCGCTTGTAATCAGATCCGGAGAATACGGTAGATGGGAAAGAGCACTTTTTCTTTTGCTTTTGGGACCGTTTTTTCGTAACTTCTTCTATCCCAAAATACGCAGGCCAAAACCTTACCGGCTGACATTTTTGTTTTGTTCACTTCGATCTAATGTGCTTTGATCTAATGTGAGCAAGCGCTGCACTCACTTTGAGTAGAGCTTTCTCATGAACAAATATTCATGAAAAATTTTGATATCTTTAACATGTCACCTATCTCACGCAACTTCACTTTACTGTCTTTCAAACCGATTTTGTGTACAATTTAATTTTTTCTGGAAGAATTACCAAATTCAGGCGACCCCAGCTTTCAGCATTATCGGTCTTTGTACAGCAACATTTAAACAAAATAAATCAACGTTTGACGGTTGCTTCCAAAGAAGCAGAGTCCCCATAACACTTATAAATCCATTGCTTTGTTTGTACGTTATTTTTCCCATCAAAAACAATGCTTAATCAACACACGAAATTAATCTTTTTCCATTGTTTTAAAAATAACAAAAGTAGCGTTACTATAGCAACTATAATTTCTTAACTAGCAGTCGGATTCTCATAAAATTTTGAAACAAATCGTTTGAATGTTGATGCTGTATAAGACAGGCGAAATTTGCCAGCGGAAAATAAGAAATTATGCTACTCGCCACAAGTGGCAGCACTTTAACAAAAGAGAATTTATTATACGGAATTTTTTTTTTCATTTTGTATCTCTTTTTGCACTAAATAGTGGAATAAAATATTAAAAGTGATCCTTAAAATGAAAAATTGATTGATTTGTGAAGTAAGGGAAACTCGGTAAATGAAATGTTGAAATCCAACTATATTCCATCTTTCCGCTATTTCTTAACAAATTAGTTTTGATCATGGATTTTAAAGTGAGTTTTGGGAAAAATTGTAGGATCTGTTCATGCTGGACTAAAGTTGGCCATTTCATAACCAATCCTTATGAAAATTGGTTTCTATGATTGAGCTTTGAGCTTTAATTAATAATTATAAAATTTGCACTGTAATTCGGATAAAATTTATGGTTTAGAATTTTCTGTATAATTATTTGATTTTGTGCTGCCATATTAGATTTCTTGGCCGTAGGAATCAAAAATTTATATTGAAAATTCTAATCCATAAATTTTCCTCAAATGTCTCATGTAGTCTCAGTTTGATCTAAGGTATTAGAAAAGTAAAATTGTGAAGATTATCTAAATTTTTTTTCAATTTCACTACAAAACAAATCATTTTTGGTATGTATTTCATAATCATAATCCCTGTGGGCTCAAGTCTAAACGCAAATTACAAAAATATCATTGCTTTGTAATAATAATGTAAAAGCATGTCAACTTACATAACCCATAAATTTATGTCGATTATTGAATTTTTCTATTTCGTGTTTGATTGATTAGGTTACCAAAAAAAAAAACATAAAATCATACACAAAATAAACGACAATAAACTTCCAAAAATATATATGTAGGTTTTTGTTTGTAAAATTAAATTATTAAAAATTAATAACCGCAATAAATACGAACAAATTCAAAAATCGATGAAAAACTCACGAAATGTACAAAATTCGATTTTAATTGTTCCTATAAATAACAATGCACTGTACACGTGATTACGTCATAGTTTTAATGTTCAATAATAATTGAGCATCACAACCCTTACTCGCATTTATTGATTTAATAATAATTATTTTGTACAATTTATAATGCAAACAATAGGAAAACACTCACGAAACTTGAGTTAATTATAAATAATACAGAATATGTGTTTGTGTTAGTGGTACATAATATTTAAATATAGTATCTTGAATTGTATTGTACAGGGTGTCCCAAAAATGGACGATCAAAGGAAATAGGATGACAGAGGAGCCTGTCCTGTCAAATAAAAACAATGTTTCTCTAAAGTCCTTTTGTTCAGTCTATTTGGCAGGAGATAGTACAGCTTACAGAAATGATTTTACTGGAAAGGCACAATCTTCTAAATCGTATTAAAAAGAAAGTTAAACAAAAGAACTCTTGTTTTTTTTTAAATTAATTTTTCGGTGGGTGCGATTTCACTTAAAAACACTAAAAGTGGAATAATTTTTGCACCATCAACAATTCGACAAAAACTTTACTTGGTTGTTCTTGTTGGAAATGGGCGCCACTATCACCATGCTTCATTTGATCGTCCATTTCTGGAACACCCTGTATATATGCACGTAGTATGTTATATGTAATTTAATATGTAAAAGAAAAAGGATATTGATTCAGGAGTTTGTTTATAAGATTATTATTAGTGTTCTAATTAAAAGTTTCAATATTAACATGTTTTTATTTTATTTACGTGATCAAATTACCCTGCTACCATGATGTCGTTATACATATGTTTGTTGGGTTGCTATCCTGTATATTGTTTCCGTATTATAGTGACGGGGGTATTTCTAAAAAAAATCCCATTTAAATATTATCGATTATCGAATATTTGTCAGAGGGGTTATGTATATACTGGGGGTATCTCCCAATTTCTATTATCACAAAAGCATGTTTGAGAGATACAGCATAAAACATAATACGTTTCATTTAAAATAAATCTAAGAACATAGATTTAAAAAAAAAAGTTCTATTATTCTTGGATACGTGCCAAAAGTTGAAGGTTTTTATTGTACATAAATATATAAAAAAAAATGTTAGCTGCAAAGATTAAAGATCCAATTTGTAAATACGATTGTTGTTTTTATAGAAGAACATAGCACAACTTTCAGTCGATGACTTTTATAAATTAAACCGTATAAGCTTTGGTAAAAATAACAGTAAAATGGTGAAACTTCAAGAAATCAGTTAAAATAGACAATCAGAAAGGAATTCGAATACCGGTTAAGCAGTATGGGAGCTTTAATCTATATTACCTGTCTTTTCAATTTACCAACCACTCGTACCCACTAGCAAATCGTTATTGAAATCTTTTTTTATCTTTACTAAATAAATTACTCGCAACTGCTTTTGATATTTTGCTTCGGTAGTTAAAACCAACGAGCACTGGTAGAATTCGGAGAAGGATATGTGTCCTGATGGTATTCCTTCTTCTTTTTGAAAAAATTCTGTAAATTTGGCAACTAGAGAAATCATTTTAAATAAGTCATTAAAATTTACAACTATTCCACAAAAGTGGAAATTAACTATACAATGACACCTATTTTTCAAACTGATCTAGAAATGATGTTTGGTTATTTGAACTGGTAATATGCAACGCATTTAAAGCGAGGTTCTTGCGACATATACAATGCCACCATGTTTTTATGCCTAAAAAACAGTGTTGACATGTCTCGTACAATCATGTCAAAACTATGGAACACATGTTCAAATCTTATTTGAGTAACCGCATCCAATATAAGGTATAAACAGAACAAAAGCGACAACTACAAGCGATATCGCCTGCCAATATCAATAAACCAATATCGTCAGCGACGACAACATTATCGCCGATTTTTTTTTTAGAATCTATCTCTATGTCCCATTCCACACGAGATTTCTGGTTTTTTGATTATTTTTTCAAGGCCAACTAGATAATGTATATATGTATGTGTGTTTTAATTTTGTTTTGTTCTGCTCTCTCGATAATAAAATTTAAACTAAAATGAGTCAAAAATGTCCTTGAAATATTTTTTATTTCATTTATGTTTGTGTTAGTGTGGTTGCACCGAAAATTTGTTTAAGTCGCAATTAAAACCGGCATCATAGGTAAACGGGGAAATAAACGAAGAAAAATACGGGTTTTGTGATACCCCGTGTGCCATCAGCCTATTTTTGTCGTCAGCGATACAATGCTGTCAACTGGTTTTTGCGTCGTTGTATTGGCACCCGAAAACTTTTAGTTGCCATTTTGTTCCTAACCTTAAATGTAAATTTATTAGTTTTCGATCGAAAAAAAAACACTGTCAAAAGACATACCGGTGATTTTGCTGATCATTATAATTTAATATATATATAATGTCATTCAGGGCAAAGCCAATTTTACATCATTTAAAAAAATTAAATTATAGGAGATCTGACATTAAGGAAAAGATTTATAGGGAGATTACTGTTAACTTGAAATCTTCAGGTAAACATTATGATTTTTGATTAAATTCCTTTGCGCAAAACTAAAATATTTTATATGCGTGATTAAGCAATTTCAGAAGAAGTGGGTAAATCCAAATGGAAGAGTTTGCGCGATACGTATTGAAGAATATGCCGTCAAACACCAACTTCTGGGAGTGCTCTAAATGAACGCATCGACGAAAAACACTGAAATAAATGGAAATACTTTCAACTAATGAGCTTTTTGGATAGTATAGACTGAATAATTTTTTTAGCACTATTGGAAATTTTGAAAAGATCAATGAAAGTTATAGTGAGAGATACGATAAATATGAAGAATTTTTGAATGAAGATTTTTTTAAAATAGTCTCTCAATTCGATCGCTTCAAGGGTTGAGCTATTTCCTCTATGTAAAAACCCAGTGTTGCTGTAGCTCTTCTCTCTCATCGCGCCAATCTGTAACGATCGCGCATGACTCGCTTTAATTTTGGTTTTCTCACTGATTTTGTGTTGGTGGTTGTAGTGGTGATGATCAATGTTTGAGGGTAATTACAATGGACAAAAGTAAATTGACATAAGCGGTCCTTTGATAAACGGTTAGTATTCCCCTACTATGATTTAACGATACTAAAAAGTGTGAGGCGTTTTAAAATAAAAAATGAAAGAAAAACAGAGGATAGACAGTCAATTGCTGGTCATGATCGAGAGCAGTTTTTTTAAATTTGATAATACCAAAATAAAATAAAAAAATAAATAAAGTTAAGCCGGCGATAAAAGACAATTAATCGGTGCAAAACACAAAAAGAATTTCAATGATTGTGTTGGTTCAAGGAGCGTGCAAAAAGTGTGTGTGGTTACTAAATAAAGTAGCTAAATAAAAATCTTGCAAGAACCTATGTAAACGACTGTGAATATATAAAAACAAAAAAGAAAAGGAAAACCGGCAAACAATAATTGTATATTGTAAGACTCATGTAATTTATTAATGTGATAAAATAAAAAGATAAAAAAATATATATCAAATACACGTCGTTAGAATTATTGATTCCGGCCAGTGGGGTACGGTCCATCGTGAATGAAAGTGTAGTTGCGCATATTACGGTGGTGCTCTCAAATAGTATTAGAGATACAAAACCCATCGAGCGTCAGTGGTATACGCTCGCCCTGCGAGTTGTTGGCAGACGGAGCGTCTCGGGGCAAGTGATTTCGGAGTGATAAAACCGGGGCAAGCGAAGGTGAGCAGACATTTCAAGTGATCAACGGAGCCAACGGTACAACCGCCACGGTCGCAACCTTGAGAAAACGTGGCCGCGAAGCAGTCATTGCGTAATTAGGTCTTTAGTTCCCGTAAGTAAGTAATCGAAATTCACAATCGTAAATTTTAAATTTTATTTTGATTTATCTATATTATTTGTTGAACCTGTTTTATATTTGTAAAACCCATACACTGGCACCACTGCCTTGGATTAGCGGTTGAGAGCGACAAGTTCGCGCCAAACATATTTTTTTCTAAAAAATTTTTTTTCCTTTGAATCGATCACGGCCAACATGAAGGAGTAGAGCGCGTGATTGGTTGGTGAGGGTGCATTGGGATGACCAACAAGATGCCAGATCCAGGTGTAGCAAGTACGGTTCAGCCTTGTACCAAGGTTTTCGTCAAACGAATCCTAGTCCGACGAGCACTATCATCACCATTTTAAAGCTCCGTGTTAAAACTTGCATGGAACATGCGTAAGATACCTTGGCTTCTTACATTAGTGTGACAGCTAATCTGGATTCGACACTTATTGGTTTTTTATAGGAGTACTTCTGGAATTCTGATTTTACTAGCTTTATCAACAGCTTCGAGCCACTATTAAATTATAATATTCGTAGGCCAAATAAACAATATAATTTTTGTTCACCAATTTTATAATTTTAATGAACTTGACATTTTTATATTTAAATACGAAATATTTCAGGTAATGTTGTTTGTTATATTATTTTGCTTTGAAATTTGTTTTATCGTCGGTCGCTGCCACGCTTTTCTGTTTACTATGCTCGGTCTTCACTCGCAAAATTTTGTCATGACGATAAAGTGTTCTCTGTTTTGTTTAATTGAGAGTCAAATATAAATTTTCAACTCATTTTGTCACAGTGTTAGTCATGACATCAGCAATTTTAATAAATTTTTTCATTGTCAATTTTCTCATTGTCGAGGCGACATCGCCGGTAGAGAAATTTATTTTATCACAACATACCCAAAGTATTGAGAAAATTCGAAAGAAGTTTTATACACTACTTGTACTTTAAAGTCGGATGGGCGTATGACCATAATCTACCATGCCACGTAAGCATACAGCGCACACTCAGCGTTTTATGTTACAAACTTGTGCATCGATGTTCAAGATTGTTCGATTTATTGTATGTAGCTGGGATTCACAGTATCAATTCCCCTATTTTGATTTGAATAACATCGTTGTTAATTCCAGTTTATTGTCGTATCGCTTTAGTCTGTCCTCTGCTTAAGTTTCCGTTCACCTCCAATCCGTTCTTGTATCAAATCGTCGCTCACCATCACTCCAATCAGGTTGTGCATTTTGAGATCTGCTTTTTCGCTTCCAAAAAAACGTACAGCCATACTATAAATCACATACTATACTCTGGTCATGTTGGGCTTCCGACTTATTTTCGGCTTTTGTGCTGTTGCTCTCTACTGCGGCTCGATTTTTATATATTCGTCGTCGTTGATCAGCTGCGTTATTTTTGCGGTCTCTTAATACTTGACAAATTGGTTGTTTCTCGTCTTTCTGCATGCTCTTCGCTACAGGCTCACCCCTGATCCTTTCCCTCCCTCGTCACGTTCCAGTACACCTCTGCAATTATCTCCGTCACGGCCTTCTGAATCATATTCTCTTTCGCAATCAACTCCTCTACTGGACTCATCCTCAACAATCGTACTGGAATCTTCTGATAGGCTTCTCTCAGACCGCTGTCTTTATTCCATTTAATAAACCAATTCGTCCCTCTTTTTCTCAGGCCGTAAACTTTGTTTAAGCAGACTTGCACTCTCCAAGGTACAATAAAGCGTTTGCTTCTGGCCTTGGTGGTTTTTTGACCCCTCTGTGGTTTTCTTCGTTTCCGTTGTCCGTTTCTCTAACCAGTTTTCACCAGCTTACCTCGGGAATCAGGCTGCCTCTTTGACTTTTGATGTCACTCGGCTCTAAACTTGACTGTTGTAATTTTCTAAAACTCAAACAACTTTGTGTTACTTGCATTAACTTTTATCCTTCGTTTTTATCTCCGTAATACCTCAGAATATCCAGCTTGACCAGTGTAACGGTGCCTTCGCACGCGTGACAACAATTATTTCTTGTGCTAACCAAAATTAAGTATCACGCAAGTATGCTACATACTGTATAAGATGCGAATAATTATACCCCTAAATGTCAGCTAGATATACGATCACACAGTACACTGTGTTACCGACAATATCTGGTTCGACACAAACAGATGTCACCTCGGGCAATCCAATTGGATGATATGTGTGGGAAATGATTGGCAAAACTTCTTTAGAACCCTGTGAGGTGTGTCAAACGTCCCGCGTAAAATTTGGCGGGTATGGGACAGGAAAAAAAATATAAAAGAGCGATCAGCAGTGGAACGGGCTAGTCAGTGATCGAATTTTTAAGTTGTGCGAGTCACATTAAAATTGTATAGATTGTGAGAAAATATTGAGGATAATAAATCAATTGTATATTATAAATATATTAGTTTCCGTTACTTGTAAATCAAAATTATAGTTTTTATAAGTTAAAGTAAAAATAAGGACAAGTTGGAATTTATATATTATAAAAGATAAAAAAAAAAAAATCTATAAAGAACTAATTAAATTAATTATAAAGACAATGGAATAATTATCCCAAGTGTAAGTTCGTTGAGTGAAACGCTACCTAAACCAACTTATGAATTGTGAAAGACAAAAGTGTGTGTAAAATTACAAAGTTTAAGAACATTTCGTGCAAAAATCTATGTCCTAAGGTCACACAACTGACATCGTGTGACGCGACATAAACATAAACTAGATTGCGCATTATAAAGTGTAAATGAGCTTATAAACTGAATATAAGTATAAAAATTGCCTATAAGTATAACAATTTAGCGTTTACGTAATTTATAAAGTTCGTGATATCAAAACGAGTGGTTATAATGTATAAGTGAAACAATAACCGTAACAAAAAAAAACTTAGTTATTGATCGATCAATGGACAACAGTGAGTGCGGACAATTATGTTACACGTTATATGGAAAGTGAATTTATAAAATATTCGTGATAAACGTTAACAAGAAAAACGGTGTGTAAAGTGTATATCTATAGTTACACACCGTATAATAGATAAATAATTAAGAAACCTTGAATAATATATGTGCCTACGGTAATGTTAAGCCATGTTGAAAACGCAAGAATCCGGGTTCGAACATCAGGACAGTAATTGGGAAGTCATTTTATTTTTATATATATATATATTTGGAGAATAAAGCTCAGTAAATTAACTCTAAGAAAATAATAATAATAATAATTTTCAAATTAATTCGTTAATATTAACTTAATTCTAGATTTCGATTTTTTTTATATTTTTCTTTTTATAGTAAGCAAATTATTTTAAATAGTATTTTTTGAATTTAATTTTTGTGCCTTAAAATCATTATCGTGGCGAGATAATAGTACCGTTTTGTTTTGAAATAATTTGCTTATTAAATATTAATTATTAAGTCTAACTAACAATACTAATGATTTGATATATTTTTCTCATCTTTGTCGCAAAGCAAAATAAACATTTTTTTTCTGTTGTGCATGCAAGTTGATCAGAAATTCAAATTTTTTGTTTTACTTTTCTCTCGTGGTTCGGTTCTCGATTTTTTATGGTTTTATTTGGATTCGATCAAAAGTGCAATGGTTTTTCTTCTTGTTACTTTCTGTGAGTGAAGTGTAAATTAAATATGAAGAATTAAGTGAACGAGCATGATGAGGATGGACTAGGGTAAGTATATCCGGTCGAGATAGGTAGGTAGTTGGCATCATTCCTTTCCTAGCGGTTACACACGGATCACTCATACTCTTCAAATCCCACACCCAACCCTGATGCTTAGCCGACAACGACCGCGGAAGAGTCCCTGAGTGACCCAAAATTTCTATAACATTCGTGTAATTTGGAGAATTTATTTCGGTTAAATTTTACTTTCATTCTTCATGATATAGGGTTTTTTTGTTGTTGCTTAATTTTTTTAGTTGATTTTCGTTCGCGTCGATTCTCCAGGTTAGACAAATGTTACAGTGGCGCCCAACCATATGGCTGTCCCTTATAAAATCATTTCCTTTTCCGGTATCCATCTTATTTTTTTTGTCCTGTTCTTTCCACATGCTATCTTTTTTCATAATATCCAAAATGGATAAAATTTTATAATTTTTTCTTTTTGTTGAATTAGAAATCGGGCATAGTGTTTGTATAAAAATTTATTCATTTTTTTCATCAATTTTTCTAATTTTTCTCTAATTTTATATAGTAGTTTTGATCAACTTGAATCTACCTATTGCTACGTTTTTGTATAGAGTTTAGTTATAAATTCTAGTTGGTCAATACGCTATACTAAGTGTTTTACATCATCTGACTTGATTTCCTCTTAGCAGTTTGATGACTCAGTTGATGTTGAACCCGTATACATATAAGTGGAATTTAGCAATTTCAGTGTTCCGGTTTATACTGTTTGACCTATCGATTGCTGAATTGTAATTTAAATTATCATTGTCCACTTCCTTCTCTCCCTTTCCCTAAGATGCCAATTACCTACTATAAATAAATTCGCAGATGTCAAATGACGTTTCTAATGACAAAAAAAAAAAAAAAAAAAAAAAAAAAATATAAAAAAAAAAAAAATACTACTCTAGTTCATCCTCACCTGCGTTATATTAATCCCATTTCTCTAATTTAATTTCGGCTCAGTTATTTTGTTTGAGTTACACATATTTTATTACTTCATTCATCTTTATTCATTGCATATTATTATTAAGTCATAGTAATTTTTTTTCTCTCTCGAATTTACAAATGAAATTGATTGTTTTTCACTGCTTTTCGTGAAAGTTTATATTTTTTTTTGTTTTAGGTCATTTTGAATTTTCTTATCTTATTGTTGAGAAATAAGAAACCAGAAAGTTTGCGAATCATTTACTCATTATTTGTGGTTATTCAAACTATTTTTGTATGGGCATTTGGGGTACTAATTATTCGCATCAAAACCAAACATATCTGATCATTCTCAGCTGACCAGTATTAGAAATACTTGTATACATATATTTATATATCTACGTTATAAATTTAATAGCATACATCTTGAATTTTTGATATTTAATATAAACATTTTTCTACGGCGTGTTTGGTCATTTACCAAGTTTCCCAGTGGCGGTAATTTTTTTGTTACACTAGATAATAATAAAATACATAATAATAAAGTAAAATAAAAAAAAAAAAAATAAAAGAAAAAAGTAAAAGAAAAACTTGTTTAAAAATCGTAGGCGTGAAAGTTCCCCTTATCTTATTTTTTGGAAGCTGCGTTCTCAATAAGAAACCACAAAATGAAAGTTACTGCTTTAAAGTCTGACGAAATCGAGGTCGAGTGTGAGTTGCGCGCTATTTTGACGGGAGCTACCGACGCCGTACTTGAGTTGCAACGGCAATTAACAGAGGAGAAGTCGGGTGTTAAAGACGCTCCCACCCGAATGCACAGTCGAGCCAGCAAAAATCCGAACGCCGAAATAGAGTGCTGTCGGAATAAGCTAATTCGGTTGCAGGACGAAATTCCCACGATAAAATCGATTGCCGAAATCGAAAGAACGGCTCGAGCAGAACAAATCTGGTCGCGACTATCCCACGTGCGCGGACGGTTGGAACGGGTTTCTCAATCTCCCACCTACCAAGACCCGGCCTTAAAACTATTAAAATCATGTTTAGGCTTGTTAGATTCTATGGATAGTTATTTAAATCATTCCACTGAATTAGACGAGTCGATTGACTCAGCAGAGAAGATTGCCATTGAGACGGTGAGCCCGAATGCCAATCCAACCGAGTCAACCTTGAGACCTTTTCCTACAGAGGCCGAGTCCAATCTAACGAATGTCGTCGGAACTAACACAAGGATGGGAAAAGCAGGAGGAACTACACAAACCATGGCGGAACTCCATATCTCTGAACCCCATTCTCTATTGGCTGCTATGATGGCCCAAATTAAGCTTTTATCGGACCAAGTTATGCTTTTGAGTCTCGAACGAAATAATTCTCAAACGTCCGTTCCTGAAGGTGCGCACAATTCAGACAGAAAGACTGTGTCCATTCTTGCAGCATCGTCCCCAAAGCAGAATCTCTCTACCCCTCCCGTGCCACGCCCAGGATCGAACATAATTAGCGAGAATCCAGATAATCCCGTTCCACCAGGACGCGGAGCTCTGGTGACAAACGACCAGGCATTCAAAACCATCCCAGTCATTCCCCCCGCTAGAACACCATGGAATCCGATAACAGCTTCTCAAATTAATAGTAATTTTCAATCACCGGAGTCTGGACAAAACCTAGCATTAGGCGAAAATCGAGAGTTTTCGCTTCACCATTCAAACTCTTACAGTCGGGGACAATTATCAAAGAGTGGTATTTCATATAGTGGTTCGACATCTGGAATAACAGTCGATATGTTTTTCTTCCAACTCGAAACCATTGCGTCTTCGATGAAGATACCCGAAGACCACCTCATAGTCGAGATCAGTACCGTTCTTAAAGACATAGCTCTCCAATGGTATTGGACATATCGCCGTCATAATCCCTTCGCATCATGGCAGGAACTAAAGGTCCAATTCATTGAGAGATTCAAGGATCGAAGGACTGAGTATGAAATCCGCAGATCTATTGAGTCTCGAAAACAACAGCCTAACGAGAATTTTGTCGACTTCTACCATCATGTCTGGGCGTTGACACTACAGTGCCGGAATCCGTATCGAGACGAAGAGTTCATCCAATTGCTCATGTCTAATATGAAACCGGCCTTGCAATTCCAGTTAACCGATCAACGCTTTGCCACCATTAACGACCTCATTCGTGCTTGTTCTGCCTGGGAAGATACCTTTAAGCGCGTTCGATTCTCCAGTGAGGGCGCTTTCTCCAATCGCCGCGTCGTAAACGAGATACAAAATTGTGCCTTCGATGCCAGCTTGGCGTGTAACGGTCCATCTGAATCGCTTATGCCGCAACCCGAGCCGTACGAACATGTCTCGGCACTGCACGCGCCTAATGACTCCTATAAAGTCCCCACTCGAGTGGTAAGTGAACCCCTTAAAATTAATCTTCCTAACTCGGCTAATAACAACTATACCATTTGCTACAATTGCTGCGACATTGGTCACAACTTCGTGGATTGTCCAATCCCACCAAATGGTCCCTTTTGTTACCGCTGTGGGTTAAAAGGTACCATAACACCGAAATGTTGGCGATGTAAAGGGAAAGCGGAAAACTCATCACGGGGTTCATGGAGATCTGGGAATCAGGGACCACCGAGACCAACCCTTCCCAGAATCCGAGAAGAGACAGGCAACAATACCGATCCGCGATTCGACCGGATGGGGTCGTCGAACCTTTAACCCCCCATAATTTCTATTCCGCGGTAAGTCCGGTCAATAGAACCGTCAATCCGCGAATCATGTCGCCAGATCGACCTACCAGCATCTATGATTCTCCAAACCCTTATATTTTAACCGGATCGGACACTCCGCCAAATTTGTCTCAAAGAGATAAACCGGTGGATTCAAATACGAGGGCTTATGTAACGGTTTCGTCTTTGACCTCCCAACCCACTGATGGGGGGCATAGGCAGGAAAATACAGTCAGATCGCAAAGTTGCTCGAGCACGACCAGGAGAATCAGATACCGGAAGTATTGGGAAAGACGGAAAATCCTCCGGGCCAGTATAGTTTCCTCCTTAATAAGCGCCGACTCGCTCGATAAAAGGCCTTACGCCACCCTCACTGTAAATAATATACCATATAAAGGACTATTGGATAGCGGGGCCAGTGTAAGTGTGATGGGTCGAGGCGCCGAAAAATTTTTGTCCGATCCAGCCACTAAATTTCACTCTTTTCCAACCCATATTCGAACGGCCAGTGGACAACCTCAACGGGTATTAGGGTATATACACGCTTTGGTTAAATTCAATAACGAAACTCATACCTTGCCTCTCTACATCGTACCCACGTTGGACCAGGAACTTTATCTAGGGATAGACTTCTGGAATCGGTTCAGGATCACACCAAAGATCTCCTCTATCAGTCTTGTAAACGATCTGCCCGAACAGACCGACGCTCCCAAATATCACGCGCTCTCGCCTACCGATAAATTGAGATTAGATGAGATTATCGAACGTTTTCCCTCAAGCGCTAAGTTGGGGCTTGGAAAAACAACACTGCTTTCGCACGTGATTGATGTGGGTGACGCCAAACCCGTAAAACAGAGGTTTTATGCTATGTCCCCAGCGAAGCAGCAGGTGATGTATGATGAGTTGGACAGGATGCTGGCATTAGACGTTATCGAGGAGAGTAATAGCTCGTGGTGCTCACCAATTACTCTGGTGCAGAAGGCGAATGGCAAGGCACGGCTCTGTTTGGATGCCCGCGAAGTGAATAAGGTGACAGTCCGGGACGCGTATCCGCTGCCTCTCATCAACGGATTGCTGGGTCGTCTGGATCAAACACGCTACATTTCAGCCATTGATTTGAAAGACGCCTTTTGGCAGATCCAGCTCGATCCACAATCCCGAGATAAGACAGCGTTTACGGTCCCTGGGCGGCCCTTGTACCACTTTAAGGTCATGCCATTCGGGCTGTGCAATGCCCCCCAAACGCTCTGTCGCCTGATGCACCGAGTTATTCCGTACCAGCTCCATGATAAAATTTTCGTCTACTTGGACGACCTCTTAATCACCTCTGCCTCGCTGGAGGAACATTTTGAGTTGCTCGAAATGGTCGCGCAATTACTGTCTAAAGCAGGACTTACCATAAATATCAGTAAGAGTCAGTTCGTGTTGCGGGAGGTAAACTATCTTGGTTATATAGTGGGCGACGGTTGCCTCCGCACAAACCCAGATAAGTGTAAAGCGGTCATGGATTTTCCGGTCCCAAAGACCACAAAACAGGTTCGACGCTTTCTGGGAATGTGCGGATGGTATCGTCGCTTCATACAGAACTTCGCATCACTCGCCGCGCCACTTACTGACCTTACCGGTAAATCGTCAAAGCTCAAATGGACTACCGTCGCAGAAAATTCGTTTGCCGCTCTAAAGCTAGCGCTATCCACCGCTCCTGTCTTGGCCAACCCCGACTTTAGCAAACACTTCTACATCCAGTGTGACGCCAGTGCCGTCGGCGTAGGCAGTGTACTATTTCAACTCGACTCAGAAGGTGGTGAACATCCGATTGAATATATTTCGCACAAATTAAATGCAGCTCAACGAAATTATTCGGTGACGGAGCTTGAGTGCTACGCCGCGGTACTGAGCGTCCAAAAATTTCGCCATTATATCGAGGGGTACACATTCACGATATACACGGACCATGCCAGTCTTCGCTGGCTAATGTCCCAAAAGGACTTATCCGGAAGACTCGCTCGATGGAGCCTAAAACTCCAAGCGTACGACTTTCAGATCGGATATCGGAAAGGCTCCATCAATATTGTACCGGACGCTTTATCCCGGGCGTTCTGTGATGAAGGTTCCTCGGCTGCTTCTAACATCAACCCCAACCCTCGCTCAATACCCTCTGATACCGTGGACGTTTCGGAAACTACTATAACTTGTGATTCGGCGATGACGGAACCTACAGTATGTGATTTGAATAAGTCGCTTCTGATGTCTGTTTTACAAATTGATTTAGACTCGCCCTCGTTCTCAGATGAAGAGTACGTTAATCAAATAGAACGTGTACGACAACTACCACCTTGCGAACACAATTTCCGAATTCAAGGTAACAAATTGTTAATCTCCCCAGCCTATGGATTTAAATATATAGACACTGATTTACCCGAATGGAAGCTAGTGGTTCCGATTTCCCTGACTCATGATTTGGTTGCACAGGCCCATATTTCACCCACTTCGGCGCATATGGGAATAGCTAAAACTCTCGAAAAGCTCCAGCGTCAATTTTATTGGTCATGCATGGCAAAAGACGTTAAAGTTTTCATCTCAAACTGCTTTCAGTGTAAGATGAATAAAAGCGTGAACTTCTCGATGCGACCCGCCATGGGAGCACCATCTGAGTCTACTCGCCCATTTCAGAAACTTTACGTTGATTTTTTAGGGCCTTATCCTCGTTCCAACCGCGGAAATTCGTATGTCGTCATACTACTAGACCACTACTCTAAATTTGTACTGGTTAAACCATTGCGCGAATCTTCCGCTAAGCTTCTGTGCTCTTTTCTGGAAGACGAGGTGTTTTTGCTCTTTTCCGTCCCGGAGGTGATAACCTCTGACAATGGTAGACAATTTACGTCAAAGCTGTTCCAAGAATTGCTAGTGAAATATAAAATTTTACATGTACGCACTCCTGTTTACTCCCCACAGAGTAATTGTTCGGAGCGAGTGAATAGAACTTTACTTGCCGCGATTCGATCGTACCTCGGTGATCATGAGCACAACAAATGGGATAACCACCTTCAAGAGGTGGCCGCCGCATTACGAAACGTACGACATGACACCACGCATTTCTCGCCCCATTATCTAGTATTTGGACAGCATATGTCTCTGCATGGGTCGGATTATGCCTTAAGACGATTGTTATCAGCGAACGATGCAAACGAAATACACTTATTCAATAAATCCGACCGTTTAAATCTCGTCCGGGACCAGATCATCCATTACCTACGTGTTGCTCACGACAAAAACGCTCGATATTATAATCTTCGCAGCCGGAATCGTTACTTTAACCCCGGACAACATGTCTTTATCAGATCTTTTGTGCCAAGTGACGCACCGAAAAGGTTTTGTGCCAAGCTGTCTGCTAAATTCGTACCAGCCATCATAGATGCTAAAGTAGGCAACGTTGCATATGCTGTTAGAAGTTTGGCAGGGAAGCTATTGGGGACTTATCACGTCAAAGATATTCGCGTTTAAGCCATTGATTGTTCTAGCAAATCCGCGTACTTCCATTAATCTCAAGTAGTGTGCCCGGCATGAGACAGTCTCAGGGTGTAGGTCGTCCCCACGACTTGTAACGGTGCCTTCGCACGCGTGACAACAATTATTTCTTGTGCTAACCAAAATTAAGTATCACGCAAGTATGCTACATACTGTATAAGATGCGAATAATTATACCCCTAAATGTCAGCTAGATATACGATCACACAGTACACTGTGTTACCGACAATATCTGGTTCGACACAAACAGATGTCACCTCGGGCAATCCAATTGGATGATATGTGTGGGAAATGATTGGCAAAACTTCTTTAGAACCCTGTGAGGTGTGTCAAACGTCCCGCGTAAAATTTGGCGGGTATGGGACAGGAAAAAAAATATAAAAGAGCGATCAGCAGTGGAACGGGCTAGTCAGTGATCGAATTTTTAAGTTGTGCGAGTCACATTAAAATTGTATAGATTGTGAGAAAATATTGAGGATAATAAATCAATTGTATATTATAAATATATTAGTTTCCGTTACTTGTAAATCAAAATTATAGTTTTTATAAGTTAAAGTAAAAATAAGGACAAGTTGGAATTTATATATTATAAAAGATAAAAAAAAAAAATCTATAAAGAACTAATTAAATTAATTATAAAGACAATGGAATAATTATCCCAAGTGTAAGTTCGTTGAGTGAAACGCTACCTAAACCAACTTATGAATTGTGAAAGACAAAAGTGTGTGTAAAATTACAAAGTTTAAGAACATTTCGTGCAAAAATCTATGTCCTAAGGTCACACAACTGACATCGTGTGACGCGACATAAACATAAACTAGATTGCGCATTATAAAGTGTAAATGAGCTTATAAACTGAATATAAGTATAAAAATTGCCTATAAGTATAACAATTTAGCGTTTACGTAATTTATAAAGTTCGTGATATCAAAACGAGTGGTTATAATGTATAAGTGAAACAATAACCGTAACAAAAAAAAACTTAGTTATTGATCGATCAATGGACAACAGTGAGTGCGGACAATTATGTTACACGTTATATGGAAAGTGAATTTATAAAATATTCGTGATAAACGTTAACAAGAAAAACGGTGTGTAAAGTGTATATCTATAGTTACACACCGTATAATAGATAAATAATTAAGAAACCTTGAATAATATATGTGCCTACGGTAATGTTAAGCCATGTTGAAAACGCAAGAATCCGGGTTCGAACATCAGGACAGTAATTGGGAAGTCATTTTATTTTTATATATATATATATTTGGAGAATAAAGCTCAGTAAATTAACTCTAAGAAAATAATAATAATAATAATTTTCAAATTAATTCGTTAATATTAACTTAATTCTAGATTTCGATTTTTTTTATATTTTTCTTTTTATAGTAAGCAAATTATTTTAAATAGTATTTTTTGAATTTAATTTTTGTGCCTTAAAATCATTATCGTGGCGAGATAATAGTACCGTTTTGTTTTGAAATAATTTGCTTATTAAATATTAATTATTAAGTCTAACTAACAATACTAATGATTTGATATATTTTTCTCATCTTTGTCGCAAAGCAAAATAAACATTTTTTTTCTGTTGTGCATGCAAGTTGATCAGAAATTCAAATTTTTTGTTTTACTTTTCTCTCGTGGTTCGGTTCTCGATTTTTTATGGTTTTATTTGGATTCGATCAAAAGTGCAATGGTTTTTCTTCTTGTTACTTTCTGTGAGTGAAGTGTAAATTAAATATGAAGAATTAAGTGAACGAGCATGATGAGGATGGACTAGGGTAAGTATATCCGGTCGAGATAGGTAGGTAGTTGGCATCATTCCTTTCCTAGCGGTTACACACGGATCACTCATACTCTTCAAATCCCACACCCAACCCTGATGCTTAGCCGACAACGACCGCGGAAGAGTCCCTGAGTGACCCAAAATTTCTATAACATTCGTGTAATTTGGAGAATTTATTTCGGTTAAATTTTACTTTCATTCTTCATGATATAGGGTTTTTTTGTTGTTGCTTAATTTTTTTAGTTGATTTTCGTTCGCGTCGATTCTCCAGGTTAGACAAATGTTACACCAGCTTTACTGAACCAGTAGATGAAGTTGCTCTAGCTGCCTCATATACCAAAGCCAACGTCAATACTTCATTCATGTTTTAAATTGAACTCAACACATCTGTAGGTGCATTGCTCTAAGCTTGAAGCGCCAATTTCGCTGCCTCCTTTCTAAGATTTGCAGGTTTTCCCTACAATTGTCATTTGATTTCGAGTTGTATCTTGCATAATTCTCTGATGTGTAACTGTTTGTATCTTAATTCTAACACAGTCATGACCCGCCCATAGCAACTGGTTGTGTTGAAAACCTTTTGTTTAGCTGGCCACTCCAATAGTTTGCAGGGATTGTGTTTCAAAGTGGGCCTCCACTTACTTAATTTTATTTTCAAGCTCCTGTCTAATTTGTCCTTCAAACTCATTGAACTGGCTGTCGATTTTTTCATCACGGGACTTTATTCCTTCTCTATAAGCTCTTTAATTTGAAGATCTTGAGTATGCTGGACTTGGCCGGGTTTTCTGAATGTTCTGCTGTTTAGCAGGTCGGCAAGCTGATCACCTTGTTTATCTCGGAGTTCCGCCAACTGCGCGCTTTATTCTTAGGTAGCTCGGCAAATTGACCACATTGTTCGAAGTTCTGCTAGTGGCGCACAATGCTACTCACCTTGCTGGTATATTTTTGTGCCTTGCTTATTTATTTTGCACCTTGCCGGTCTAATTTAGCGCTTTGCTCTGCTTGCATTTCATTCATTTGGAATATAAAGCACCTTCAGCATATCTCCTATGTCCAAGAATGGTTTCTGTTCTTGAATTTGAAGTTTTTTGTGCCAGTTTAATATTGGTGGTTCTTAAATCAAACAGCTCGATTAATTTTCTATTGGCACCGACAAAATTTGTGCCACTGTCAATAAGTAAGTAAATAAATATGCCACGCCGATCAAACTCATAATCGGGTCGTGAATATTCGCGATAGAATTTTCGTTTGTGGGAATGTTTTTATGTTCACGTTTATCAAACAGTGGTCTGTGCGTCCTTAAGTTTATAGGAGTGCTTCAGGCAGTGGCCAATTGTTTTGATCATTAAAATGATACAAATTTACGAATTCAGAATTTTGGCGTCTTCGATTCACGCCAGACTCTTTGACGTGTCTATCATTCAAATACTCTTCATCACACGAATTCATCCGAAATACTGTGTGACGTATTAGGCTCCACCGCATTAGACCAACAACGAACATAATCCTGAGCCGATTTGCATTCTTTTTTACCACCCGCGATAATGGTGATTCGCTATCATAGGTAGCTCTGGGTACGATTGTTTGCTTATCAAATGCTGCCCATTATTCAGTAGATAAATCGACCACCGATGGCGAAGGAACTTCTTGTGAAGCTTTGCCAAAATTTAATTTTAGGATTTCGACGGACTCTGTAAGAGGAACTATAGAGGTTTTGTATAGGCGAATCTGAATTGGTGAAATTGACATATCAAATCTTTTAAGAGAATTGTGTCTTAACGTTTTCTTAAAAGAAATTCAGAAGAAGTCATTTTTCTTAACTTCTGGCAATAACGATGGTTCTTCAGAGTCGACATGACAAATCTGCCGCTCTATTTCAGTGAATTGGTCGAACACATTTTGAGCACGTTTTACTCGCGCTTGGAGAGCTCATCGATACTCGTATTCGTATTTTCATTCAAAGCTCGAGCATACGTAGCATACAGCACTGTTATTTAAAAAAATTTATTTTCAAAATTGAAGGCAATTTTAAATGCTAGGATCTGCATTCAAAATCGCGGATTCGAACCTCAACATCGTCAAATTTTTGTGATTTTTATTTAAATTTTATTTTTTTAAATGACGTCCTTTAAGCTAGCAGAACCCATACGGCAGAACATTACAAGATAGTATGGATAATTATAGGCTAATTATATGCTAATTAAATGCTCTATTAGGGCAATTTTAGGCTAATTAAATACCCTCTTTAATTTTTGTTATTATGCTCGCTCTAGGAAAAAGTAAGGCTTTATCACTTAAAAGCTAACCGAACCCAAATCGAAATTCGGACCAAAAATCAAATTCGAACACAAAACAAGATCAATTGACAAACAAATAATTTTAAGCTCATTATGGCCTAATCAAATGCCCCATTAAACATTTTTGGGCTCCATCCTTTCATCTCCAAACTTCAGGTCATTTAATCGAAAGCTAGCAGAACCCAAATCGAAAATCGGAACAAAACCGAAATTAGAACGCAAAACAAGAACAATGGACAACCAAATAATTTTAGGCTCATTATGGCCTAATCAAAAGCCACATTAAAAAATTTTGGCCTCCGCTCGTTTTTGACCAAATTTCAGATCTAAAATTATTTGTATGTCAATTGTTCTTGTTTTGCGTTCTAATTTTGGTTTTGGTCCGATTTTCGATTTATGGGTTCTGCTAGCTTTCGATTAAATGACCTGATGTTTGGACATGAACGAGTAGAGCCCAATAATTTTTAATGGGGCATTTGATTAGGCCACAATGAGCCTAAAATAATTTGTTTGTCAATTGATCTTGTTTTATCTTCGAATTTGATTTTTGGTCCGAATTTCGATTTGGGTTCTGTTAGCTTTTAAGTGATAAACCCTCACTTTTCTCCTAGAGCGAGCATAATAAAAAAAATTAAATAGGGTATTTAATTAGCCTAAAATTAACCTTTAATTTTCCAATTGTTTTTAAATCGTTTTTTGATATGAGTTCTGCTAACTTTTTCTAAAGCCAGCAGAACCCGCTTTTTAGTTCGAAGGGATGGAGCCCAAAATTTATTAATAGAGCATTTAATTAGCCTTTGGACGAGCACTTTCTAATATGGTTTTGTATGACTCTGCTTTCATTGTACCCATTATAAATTGTAATTCGATGGTCCCATAATAAGTAATTGCACCCCATATCAAAACACCCCCAAATTTGCTGTGTTGCTTCGACAAAACTCGTTCCACCTTCCTCAAATCATGAAAGTAATAGTTGAATTCGTCTGGGTCATCAAAATTAAACTTCTTTTCATCCGTAAAAATTATTTTTCGCAACTTTTCAGACCAACTCGTCACTTCTTTTGCAAATATTAAACGACGTTCCCGATGCTTGCCATTTAAGAGTGGTTTTTTAATTATTTTTCGTCTACTTAGGTATAAGAGCATTGTTTTATGACCCTTCGAACCGTCGAAATAACCTACATTTCTTGTGATTTTTTCAGCTGATATATCGGATTCCCGTTCCGTTGTCGCTCTAAAAGTCTTTCCTTTCATGCGTCCTCTATAATTTTTTTTGTCTTTTATATAAGAATTGACGATGTTGCAATATCGACCTATTTTGGTTCCAATACTTTTACTGAAATATCTTTCTTCTTGCAAAACATCAATTTTTGATTTTCCCGCCACGCTCAAGTCTTTTCCTTTTCTGTAATTAATTTGAAGTATTTTCATAAATTTTTTAAATTAAAAAAAAATGGCTTACCTCGAACGAAGTCAAAATAAAACTGAACATATTCTAATGACACATTTTTTATTGATAATTTTTTTTAATCTAAAACAAAAGCTAACGTGTCTCTCAAAATACCAAACTTTGTTCTTAAACTACGTAACCATGGTACTCTTTGATTTGACAATTGAAAAAACCGTTAAAAGTTTAACTGCTTTTAATAAAATTAACGAATTTCCCGAAATCATGATCCATTGAGGTCGTTTCCTGATACTCGAAAATCTCTTCTCCCAACTTTTTTTATCCAAATTCCATTTTTATTAGAAACCGCTAATCATCGAGGATTTGCAATTAAATTCACCTTGTCCGGAAAGTTCGGCATTGCAGTTTTTAAGTATTTCAAGGCTCATTATAGTTTTGCAAAGTAAACAGATCATTTGTTGTATTATTTTTACTTACCGCAGTTGGATTCGTCGGAAGTATCGTGATGAACATGAAAGTAACGTCGATTCTTGAGGTTTAAATCTGATATATTTTTAAATCCCAAAATATAATTAATTTCTATTAAAAAGCAACAGTTTATAAGAATTAAACGTACACTAATTTGGTACAGTTCATTTCGTCGGAGTAACCTTTACAATTATTATCTCCGTCACATACCTAACAGTGTTGAATACATAAACCGGTAAGATATTCAAATTGGTTAACGAAACAGTTTTTGAGTACCTCATAATGCATACCTCCGATGTATATTATTTGTTTTAACCAAATTTTTCCGAATTTAGAACTCATCACAATCGATTTTTAGAACTCGAAAACCCCTCCCATCCATCTTTTATAAAAAACGTTCTGCCCGAAATAGCCTAAAATATTTTTCCCAATCAGTTTCTGGTACTATAGAAAATGTCCCCAAGCAATTTTTATAAAAACCATGCGAGCCGGTAAAAAATTAAAGAAAGGGTTCCGCACCCCACCGAGTGATGGGAAAATATGGAAAAAAACATACTACAACCATGGAGTAACATGGCCAGGACAGTCTGTAATATGATGAACATAGCTCCATACATCTAACTAACGAAACCATAAAATGCACCACGAAGCAATGTAATGCAACATGATACAAAATCGCGCAATATAGTCCAACATCATACAACATACTGTATCAACGTGCACATGACGCACTGTGCTATAAAATCTAGCAACATCAAACGACATGCGGTATCACATAAAATGGAGCAAAAAGTAGGACGGCTATGAGGTCGCCCATTTATTGGGAAAAAGAGAACAACTCGGCAAGTTGTTACTCTTCTTTGTGTCTCGTATGCGGGTTTCAGAATTTCCGTTATAAATTGTATCGTCGCTTGTGGTATCGTGCCAAGAGTATTTGAGAATCGCTTAAACGAATTGTTGTTTCGACGAGGGTTTTGGCGCTGCTATACTTGTCATATATCGTTGAATAGGCCTTGAAGAGTACCATAAATTGTTTGGTAGCGAATTATTCAATTATTTGTGTCAAAATTTATGTACATACGGGCCATGCCACAAAATAATGCTTCTATGTTTTTTTTTAGTGTTTGTGATAAAAAGGGCCACATACCGACGGACAAACCACTATATAACTATGGCACAGTAATTAAAATTATTCATTAAAATTACACATTCAATTTATGTATATGACGTACGTATGTTGATATACCTTTGTTACGTATGGACGAGTATTAAATCAATTAAATTTCATTGCACGAGCAATATTTTTTTATAATTTATCTAAAGCAATTCATTCACAACATGACCAATTGTCTATTCGCGTGACTAGTTAGATTAGGAAAAATAACAAAATTATGATTTATGTTCTACACAGTGTTACTTATTCATGTATTTAATTAATTTATCATGTAAAGTAAATTCTCATCACTCATAAAAGAATATGGATTCCGTTTCTATACGTTGTACACGGACAATAACAAAATCTTTCAAAAAAAACACTTGCAATAATCGTATATACCATAAAACAGTTGTGTACAACTTAATATTTTTGTGTAAATGTGATTTTATCAAGCTTTTTTATAATTAATTAAAATTTTAATCACAATTACATAAATATACATTACTCGTACTCACGAGCGCAAACAAACTGACTGCAAAAATAATTTATGTTTGCTTTTGTGCTTTTGTAATTTATGTTATACCGGTAATGTTAAGCGGGCTTTAATTTATTCTGTATTGGGGATTTAGAACGATGGATAAAAACTTTCGCGCAATTTAAAAACTTATACAGACTGATAAAATAAATAAATAAACAGAAATATAAGGATTTTGGGAAGAAAATTATCTGTTATTTGAATTTTCTGAATTTTCACTGATTAGCTACGTTCGAGAAGGTAAATATTCTTAGATATCGTCTGTAATATAACGAATTAGTAACACCATTTGCAAATCTTTGTTACGCTTGACTAAATCGCACAAAATAAATAAATATTTGAGTTTTTATTTAAATTAATGGCATGACAAACAAAATATTTTTAAATTAGATTTCAGGTGTGATACCATTTTTCAGTGTAGTTATGGATTTGTAGTATTCGGTTGTGCGATGCTAATCTGACAGAACAATTGATGGTTTTTACGGTTTTTTTTTAAAATTATTTAAAAAATTATACCACTACAAAGCTCATCAAATTTGAGTCGCCATGAACGACGGTCTATACCCTACATAATTTAATATTGGGGTTGGCTTTAGGTAATCGAATTTCTGAAGAAGTACCACTTCGGAAGATGCCTGCATTTCGCCTGATTTAATCTGGCCTTAATATATTCTTTAATAGTTATCTGTACACAGAATTAGAAATTTTAAAAAAATGTTGTTCTAACCCCTTATGCTGTGTGCGCCTCAGGTCGTTTTTTTCGTCTAAATTATGAACTAAACTTATTTGAGGTGACCAAACATTTGCAAATAATGCAACTTCCTTATCATCTTCCGTTATTTTAATTTAATTTAATATTTCCTTTAACCACGAAAAGTCGACAATTTTGTACAGTAGTGCTCAAAAGTATTTTGACACATGTAATTTATTAGATTATACAAAAATAAAAACTGTATTAGAATTAACCAAATAATTTATTCATAGTGTAATGATTTGTTTAACAAATTGGAACACATATAAGTCGTGCAGTCTGCAGTGGTTAAAGCTTGGGCACTTGGCCTGGGTGGTACTGGGTTCGAATCCCACAAGAATAATAAATAAACACAACTAAGACTCTCTGTTGAAGTGCGGAATTCAGCGCCGACCCACCGTCCATGTCAGTGTACAGGTTGACGTGGAGCTTGCAATGTGCAGGCGGTATACTGTAATTGTGACGCAATCAGAAGTTGCTCGAAGTTTTAACGTGTCTCGACAGCTTGTTAGTACGTGGAATAAGGCTTATGTTAAACGTAAGACAGTGGAAAATAAGCCCTAAAGTGGCCGTCCGAAAAAATTACTTCCAGGGAAGATAGCTTGTCGACGAAAGAAAGTTATCGACGAGTGATGTCCAAAAATCGGCCGTTGCAAATAAAAAACGAGTTACAAGAAGACATCGTACTAAAAGAGTTCGGATTATACGGGCGACATCCAACTAAAAAATCTCTGATTTCTGGAATGGATGAATTCAGAATGGTCCATTTTGTTATGGAGTGACGAAAGCAAATTTAATTAAAATTATTCAAATACCCACAGTAAAACATGGAAGTGGCAATATAATGGTTTGGGTGTTTTTGCCACCAACATATGGACCTTTAGTTAAAATAAATGGAAATATGGATCGTTTTATGTATACTGAGATATTAAAGAAGCAAATACTACCGTATGCTACAGAAAATATGCCACCTAGTAGTACTGGTACTTTACTGGTATTTCCAGTAGGATAATGATCCCAAACACAAATCTAAGCATGTAAGTAACTTCATAAAACTTATGAAAATCGAACGCCTGGAATGGCCAAGCCAAAGTGCCGATTTAAACCCTATTGAGCATCTTTGGGAAGAGCTGAATCGACGCGTAAGATGTAAAAATTATTCAAATAAGGATGTTTTATACGAAGCATTATGCGATGAATGGAACCGAATCTTCATTGATCGTTTGCAAAAGTTAGTTGCTTCCATGCCGGCACATTGTGAAGCTGTCATAAAGGCCAATGAATACGCAACGAAATCCTAACTAATAAGTACTGAAAATGATCAGCACTAAATAATAAAAATATGTTCTTTTACATGTCAAAATACTGTTGATCCGTAGGTCAAAATACTGTTGATCCGTACCGTCTAATAAATTATACTTGTCAAAATACTTTTGAGCGCTACTGTATTTCGAATAGCCAGGCTTCTTTTTTGATGTTACTGCCACCTATAAATGTTTATTGTGATCTATACTGAGCAAATCGACCTGAGGCACACATCATTAGATTGAGGGTGTTGTGGAGTGGTTCTAATTTCCCTTACTCAAAATGTTTGGCGAGCCACGCGTGAATTCAAAAATGGCATGAATAAATAGAAGAATAAAATTAAAATGACATACTTGTCGTGGTTTGGCCTTGTCCATCTTTTGTTTTAAAGTGAGGATTAACGGTTTATGGTTTGTATATGAAGCTAGCCGGAAAAAACGATCGCAATATTCATGTAAGTTTACTATTCCAGCTCGAAAACTGTTGTGTACGTGATAGTGAAGAATTTCCTAAACTTTCCTAAATATTTAAATCCGCCATTATTGTTTCAATGTATGAGTAAAATTTCGTATGATATACGTGAATTTGCAATAATGCTTTACACGATTTTTAAAATATAGAAAACCTATCATCAATCCCTAATAAGTGTACATTCGGATTTATAAGGATGCAAACTAACTGTAAATCACCATCCCTTGAAAAGTTATAGGGGCTACGTGTGTTTAGTATTCTAAATTCTCAATACAGTAAATTTGCTTCTAGGAAATTCCTCACTAAATACTAATTGTACGTTCAGATTAATAAGGATCCAAGTTATGGGTGGATTCCGAATCTTTCCGAAACCGAAAAGGGGAGTGTATACATATTAAAATTACGTTTGAGTGATAAAGACAAACAAATGTTGCCATAAAAAGTATTGAGTTTCATACTTTTTATGGCAGCATTTTCCCCGCTTACTGCCAGTAAATTTTACTGAAATTTTGTTTTGTTTCTTTCTAACAAGTAACGGATTTATATTTTGTTCTCGTGTTAATTTTACTGAAAAAATTGTTTCACTGTGGAATTCACGCCTTAAACGAGTGATTCTCGTTGATCGCTTGAAAAGCTATAGGGCTTGCGCACTACGATAAATGAACCTTGCAAGAGGTTTTGCATACGATTTCCCCCTCTTTTAGGATAACCCCTACTACCAAGGCTAACGTTTCGATACAATAAATTTACGTTGTTAGCGGTATTCCATAAAATTTGTCTAGGTCCTAGAAAAACCCTCATCAAACCCTAAGTGTATATTCAGGATAATAAGGATTCAAATTAACCGAAAATCACCATCGCTTTAAAAGTTGTAGGGGCTGAGGGTGTTTAGTATGCTGAATTAATAATACAATAAATTAACGTTGTAAACGGGTTTCCATAAACTTTGCCAGGTCATAGGAAAATCCCCACCAAATAAAAGATGTATTTCGGAATTTCCATACAGACGTGGGTAACCCATTAAAAGGGGTTACTTAATGGAATCTTTGAACTCGTTTAATTTATTCCCGATCCCGTGAGCGTGTATATTTTCTAGAATTAATTGGCCGTATTTCAGAAATTTCTTAAAATTCTTAACAATTTATGAAATTTTAGATTCCCGATAGGGTATGTGACAACCCCCACACATCATTGATAGTCATAAGAATAGATGGTAATCATCATATTGGAGGATAGAAAAACACTTCCAGTCTAAAAAATCCTTAAATCCCTCAAACTTCTTTTTCATTGTTGAGTGATATTTATTTTTTTCACTATTTCCCGCATCAAATTGGTATTTTATGCAAGTTTTTTGATTTTCAACCCTCTCCTAGGAGTTGTTTCATCCCGGGATTTCCAAAATTTTTGAACAAATAATAAAAATCTTGACTTTCCGAGATACGTATTTCATAGTAAAAAACTTTCGGATTTTTTCATGTTTTGTAGAGAAAATTATGGAGAGTCTCTCGCTCTTACACCCCCAAATTCAAGTGCGGTTGAAACCATTCAAAGCGGATGATCCATGAAATTTTTGAACGTGCAAACCTTTATCCCAATTTCGCGATCTTACATATTTTTTCTAGGATTATTCCACCAAATTGCGAAATTTTCTTGGAATTTTCTTGGTCTTGAGTGAATTTCCAGAATCGTCTCTAGGGGTGGTTAACCCTCTGAGGAAGGGTGGTTTCGAAAAACCCTCGAACACGTCCACCTTATTTTTTTTTATGGAGTAATATAAATTTTTTCCAGAATTTTTCGCATCAATTTGGATTTTTTAGACAGTTTTTTGATTTTTCAACCTCTTCCTAGGGGTAGTCTCACCCCCTAGGTAGTACCAAAATTCTTGAAAAAATAATATATAATGTAAGTTTCTGAAATACCTATTTTAGAATAAAAAACTTGCAGATTTTTTCATGTTTTTTGAGGAAAATTATCGAAAGTCACTTTTTTACCCTAAACTTCAAGGGCGGTTTTCACCCCGTTAGAAGGGGATTGAGCACTTAAAAAAAATACGTGTCACTTATTTTCCACTCCTCTACAACATATTAAAGTTTCATCGAAATCGGAGCCGGACACCTGGAGACCCTTCCTTGTTAGTTTGAATCCTCATTATTCCGAATGTACATTACGATAGCAAACAATGGCCAAACTTAATCGTCTCATGGGAATCATAAATCCTTACAAATTCCGTAACTTTAAAGCTGACGAATGAATTCAGAATTTTTATGGATAGAATTTTTGTTTTTTATGTGGAACATTGGAATATAACTGAAAAAAATTTTGGTTGTTGTTGTAAAATTTCCTTTTGACATTTGTGTTAACGCCCTTGCTCATTTAGATCAAAGATTATTGTGAGTTCTTAAGTGGTCATGACATTAAACATATAAATAGACCAAAGAGAAATGTTGTATATAGCATCTGGAAGAATACGGAATTAGAAGAACGGCTTTTAAAATTTTACTTTCCAAAAAAATTGGTTGGCGATAAAATCTCATCATGTAAAATTTCACGATGAGATTTTCTCAATTTAACGATTTACAGGTGAATTTGTTCGGTGATCGTTTATTGCATCTGGTGCATCAACTGAAATAGAACTGTTCAGGCTATTGGATGTGGAGAAGTCCAAAAATGTGTGCCCGTGCAATCGCTGACATAAAAGGTATATTATGTTATTGCCGAAAAAGGGAGACTTACCCTGTCCAGGTCTATATTGAAATCATTTGATTTAAAATTTGACGAATTGTGCTTTAAAACGTAACTCCAACTTTAATATCGATTCTACTACCAATAATATTTCTAAATGGTATTTGGGCAGGATTTTCGCAACCAATTGGATACTTTGCTGAATCTTTGAAACACGATTTCCCACAGTGGTTTTTAAGTGGCAAATCCAGTGTAGAACAATTATATAGAACCGGTCCAATAGAATTTCCCGACATAATTGTTCTCTTAATTAGTTTTATAAAATCAAAATTATTTGCTTGGCAATTTTCTGGAAATCAATAAAGAACAACGTAGGTCAAGTGGGTAATGGTCCTTAACTTAGTTGGAATTGGCGATGCAAATGTCAGGCTCATGATCATATTACCACTCCAAATCCGTGTTGAGGCATACGGTCAAATGGTTAAATACGATGATGGTACTGAATATGTTGTGAGTCGGGATTATAACATAACGATGAGTGAACAAGAATAGAAAAAAGCTCGCTATATCTTTCAAAGATTTCCCAGACTTAGCTAACGTATACTCTAAATGATAATACAAATCCAGAAAGAGGTCGAACGACGCGTACTGAACAAGTGATAGACGCTGCACTGCGCAGCATTGAGGAATACCTAAATCTATCAATTCGGCATCGTTCTCAGCAACTGGAGATATGTCCATCCATTTTATGGAAGATTTTATCTAAAGATCTTGGTTTACGTGCTTACAAAATTCACCTTGTGCAGGAATTAAAGCCATCCGACCATCGCACACGCCGCCATTTCGGCCAATGAGCTGAAGCACAAATTGATATTGATGTTGATTTGCCAAACAAAAATTTAGTTCAGCGATGAAGCTCACTTTTGGTTGAATGGGTACGTTAATAAAAGAATTGTCGAGTTTGGAGTGAAGATAATCCACAGCCTTTGCCGAAACACCATTACATCCAGAGAAAATCACTAGTTGGTGCACTTTATGGACCGGCAGAATCATTGGTCCATATGTCTTCCAAAACGATGATGGGCGGAATGTTACAGTCAAAAAATCTTGCTGATATGTGGTTCCAACAGGACGGTAGCACAACCAACACAGCGCGGGATACAATTAATTTACTCAAAGAAGCATTTGATGAAAGACTAATTTTTCGTAACGGTCCTGTTTATTGGCCACCGAGATCGTGTGATCTAACTCCATTAGATTATTTTCTTTGGAGATATGTGAAGTCAGTTGTCTACGACGATACACCAGAGACGATTGAACACTTGGAACACAACATTCGGCGAGTTATTAGAAGATAAGGCCGCAATTGCTTCGAAAAATGTGTAGAAATTGGACATCTGACGAAAATCACCGCCAAGGACCAAAACTTTACCTCCGAAGCTAATATCATTTCCCATCACCTCTCGCAAGAGCTTATCAATGCAGCGGATACCATTCTTATGAAGTATTGTTATTTCATCGATAACAATTAGAGCAGCCTCACGCAAAACTGCAGCTTCTGGTGATGTCATTCGCATTGATGAGATTGAATTATCAAGAAGTTTAAATCCACTATGAATCGTGCGTCCTACCTTCAGCAAAGTGGCTGCTACTCCGGTTGTTGCAAATGGTAGCACAATTTTTCCTTCACCAAAGTTTGCCGTTAAAGTTGTGTATAAGAAGGTCTTAGATTGTAGTATAAGAAGCTTACATTGTGCGTGATTATTTTCAACCGCAATCAAAATTTTGATGTATGCCGCAAGCTGGGCTTCATTCAGCTTTCCAATTTGTTCGACTGCCAATCTTCTTCTTGATGATTAATTTGATCTTCTTCGGGTGGATTACCGCTTGGAACAGGTAAACCAACTGAACCGCATGCCATTCCGTGCTGTTTGAGAACAAAATTGATATCATGAAGAGCTGAGTTGATCGATGTAGATTCACTGTATCGTCGCATGTAGTCGAGTATAAAATGACCTAGATGATCCTGGCATACTGTGAGGGGTTGAGCGAACATCTCTCGCAATTGCTTAGGCATCAAGTATGTTCCACCGTCTGTTAAGTATCGCTTCCATTCTTCATCCGACTCAAGTAGTTCTCTTGCCATCGCTGCCGCTTTAAATGTTTCGCATAAATTTTTATCTACCATACGCAAAATCTCAAAACTTGTTGCACCAGGAACATGTAGTATCAGTAATTGAAGATATAAGCGTTTCTCATCCTTAATGCTCACTACGTATATTCGTGCTATTGTCCTTTCGCCTCCTCTATGTCGCTCTTTCCATTGACCTGAACTCATCATTTATCTTAACTCTCACCAATCTGTTGTCTAAATACGATGCTGACCACTTATTCGCCACTCCCCTAAACCCTATATCAGACATAATAGAGAGCAGAAACTTATAATCAACCATATCGAAGGCTTTTGCTGTATCAATAAATAAAGCACCGCAACTATTACCTTTATGTAAACAAATATTGATTGTATTTAGGAATTCCAAAAAGGCCGATTCGGTACTCATATACCTTGACGAAAACCATGTTGATGAATACTCAGCACACCCGTATGATCTAAGAAACTGGTAAACATATTTTTAACAGACTTTTCAAGAACTATTATAGGATTACTGGCTGCAAGGCAATAGTATTTAGGTTCTAAAGCACAAATAATTGAAAAAACCTCATAACTACACTGGGGTCATAAAGAACAATGTCGCAACGAAATGAAAAGGCAAATCAAAACAAGATGACGTGTGGCTAGAGTCAAATTTATAGCACCTAAGTCTTTAGCAACACTAGAAAAATAACAATTAAACTCATTAGCAATTTCTAGATCACTCGTAAAAAGATCTCTGTTCTGTGCTAAAATAGAATTGACTAATAACGTTTTAGGTTTACGAATTAGAATCTCGTTCACTAAAATCCAATTTTTTTTTATATCACCGCGGTTAGCTGAAAAACGCTTAGAATAATAGCTTTCCTTTTCTTTTTTGATACCTACATTAATTATGGTGCACATTCTGTTATAGCTTTCGTGAAGTACTGCATTATCAGGACGCTTATTTAACTTGGGCCGCAGTTTATTCCTTTTATTAATACGTCGCCAAGGTCAAAGGAGATCCAAGGCTGTGGGCGCTTGATTTTAGACGAGCAGTATATGTAACAGCGTTGGACTGTCGATGTTAAAAGTGAAGCCCTAGTTCATATAATCCAACCTTTCATGTAACAACAACAGATTGAGCTTCTTTCTTGTTCTCGTGGAATTTTTTTTGAAATTAGAACCTGATAACAATATCTGAGAAGCCTTAAACCATATGTCAACCAAGTGGCGGTCAGAAATTTTTAAGTCCACAGCCGACGCTATTATACCTGAAAGTGGTCAATGCACGTTGAAGAAAAAGCAGTAACCCACGTAGGGGGTACCAATCAATGACTCAAGCCCAAAACAAGACATAAGGTTTATATAATCAATGCTCCTGCTTGGAAATCAATGCTCATGCTTGGAAATATCAATGTTAATGTCTCCAAAAACAAACAGATTTTTGACCTAATACTGCTCAAAACCCAGCCACTGCTCGTTTACAAATTATTGTTTAGTTGTGATTTGATTAAGAACGATTTTACTTTCTTTTACGTAGTAAAATGAAGCTCGAGATTTTTGCAGATTTACTATTCGTTATATGGCCGAAGTCACAAAAGTCGCACAACAATTGCCCCTAATCGGGTCGAAACTGGTATTTTAAGGCAATTTGTGTTGTATATGGTCGAAGCTCGTAAAACTTGTTTTTAAAAGAACGGGTATATCCCTCTCGACCTTGGCAATATAAAATCATAAATTTATCAGTTTTTGTTGTACCGCTTGCGATGCTAGTCGTGTATTACTTTATAGTGTCGTGCTTTAAATGTAGTGAGTGCAGTGTGTTTTTAAACGTAGTGTTTGGCGCAAGAAATTTTTAATAATTAAATAAATAATAAACTAATTAATGATTAATTACTTAATTGATTATGATAACAAAATTATTTTGGTTGTGTATGCGTGGATATGTTTTCCATGAATAAATGTTTGTGGTTTTAGATTTACCGTACGCAAAACCCGATTTATAGGGGATGCGTACTCTTTGGTTGTTTGGACCACCGTTAGGTATGATTTATGGAGGTGAGTAATTTATTCAGTTTATTTTGCTGTACAGATTTTTAATAAGGTGATTCTTTGGATTTTAAATAAGGCGAAGGTGATTTATGCCCAATATGTTTTGTGTGTCGGTTCTATTTCTTAATTCTAAATAATTTTTCGGAATCCTTAGTAATGGATGATTTGGTATTTAAACGAGTATCATTGCAAATGAAGTATTTTTGGATTATTCTTTAAATGTATACCACACATTTACCGTTTTACCAGCACTAGAAAATATAAAGAGTACAAATTAGTGTTATGATGTTTCTCGAATTGCCATCGTAGTTCGAAAATGATAAATCAAATTTTAAAAACTATCTGCAAATTCTATACTCTCTTGTGGTGGTAATAAAGTTTTTACAAATCTAATTCATATGTCGCTGAAATTCAACAGTTTACTTATTGTGGAAAAAGTAAATTGTTGAATTTCTGCCACATATGAATTAAATTTTATTTTTAAAAACTGTACTTTTGGTATCTCGCTCGAGCTCAAATCAGAAATTCCGCTGATCGTGGGAACTCCCGCTATATAATTATTTCGAGTGAACGTCCTTAACATTTAGCAACAAAAATTAGTATGGCTAGAGTTACTACTTTAGCTTCTGTGCTCTGTTGCTAAATGTATGACGAAGTATGGAGTATATACAGTAGCGTGAAAATTATTCCATTTAAATTAACGGAACACGGAAAGTGTATTTGTCCCTTTAAAAAATAGGAAACATCCAGTGTCTAATGGGGAATTCATATTTTTATTTAGAAGGTTTGATCAATTTCTCAATGTCATTTTATTTTGAACCTCATCATCGCCAGAAGTCGAATTATCGTGACTGAAAATATCGATAACTTACCCGGTGTTTTAAATGCGTTTAAAATATCGCGTGAGTTCTCCATTTATTAATGATATGAACTACTATGTCCAAAGACGGTACAGAAATAGCAACCCGCGTTGGTCTGGTGTTTCCCGTATGAATGGGCATCGGAATGGAACATTTTTGAACTTACTATGTATGAGCTTATCCCAGAATCAATGGACCCGGCCGGTCTTAGGGGGAGAATTAACCAACTGAGCGAGTGGGGTACCATCTGGGATAAAAGTTCCTTTTTGTTGTGAACTCAGGGACTGGTTATAGAAGCAGCTACCAACCTAACAAATCAAATTGGTGATTTTAAATATCCGAATCGAGCAATATCGTCGCAATTACTACGCATCAATTTTTCTCTTTTTAACAAAAAAATATTTTCCCGAAATTATTCAAGGCCTAGTTGAGATTCTCGAGGGAGTTTGAACGCCTTTTCCACGATAGATAAACTAGCGCTTCCAACAATGGTGAAGAAGCGTTTACTATTTTGTTTTGAGAATATCTTGAGGCCGATTCATTTAAATTAATTTTATTGTACGCTCGGTATTTTGCTAATTTTTTGCTTTCTGGCCATGTACCCTTAGCACCTTAGCAAGCATTTTTACAAAATAACATAAACATTCATAGATTTATCCTTCCGGTTTATACAAGGATTTGTTTAACGCGTGATTTCGTGAGATTGCAAAGTTAATGGCATTTGTGGGACGCCCTTTATTCTTTACCTCTCTGCTAAATTGAGATGATTGAAACAAATCCAAGCTGCAATGCAATTTATTACTTATCACACGCAGAAAAAATAATCATCAGGCAACTCTAATCAATAAAAAATCCACTTGCTCTTACGTGAAGTTAGCCCAGCCCGGAATTTATTAGAAGTGACGTTAAATACAAAAATTAAATTCGTTACTTTTAAATTTGCGTTGCGAATTTTAGCCGTGAAGCCTTTATACCTTTAATATGGTCACACTCGGTATTGTTTTTAGGACAATTAGAGAAAAATCGTTTTGTGGCAACATTGAGGACGCGTTGTAAGGAACTATTAATTTGAGTTGTATGGATATATCTGGCCCAGGGCACGATTTCGCAAAGTTGACGAGTAACGATTTTTCTCGAATTTTTCTAAAACTAAGGCATGAGTGTGACTATCTTAAAACTATAGAATATTAATCTCTCTCTCTCTCTCTCTCTCTGGCACTATAACCCATCAAAGGATTTGGCCGCCTCAAATGAGGTTTCATAATCATATTTTCATTTCGGATAATGAGTGATTGATTCATTGATCCTAAACCAGCCGTGAAATTGTTCCTTGTCACCACTGGGAATCGAACCAAGGACCGCCAGTCGCTGGAGCAAGCATGCTGATTACTTTTCCACCGGGGCGGAACCTTAATCCGAGAATTTAAACTTTTAACATGCCAAATTTAAATGTAATTTGTCCTTGGCCCATAATTCCGCAAAGTTGCCATTAAACAATTTTACTCTAATTAAATTGGACGTTTTTTCTCTAATTAATTTTGAGCTAAAATTCGCAAAATTTTAAACGGACGAATTTATTTATCTCTTGTATTTAACGTCATTTTACAAATTACTAATTATTTAGAACCAATTTAAACAAATTCTGGACTGAATCAACTTTACATAAGAGCAAGTGGGTTTTTTATTGTTTATAATTGCCAGATGAATTTTTCTTTCTTTTCTGGGATGGAATCGTGGAAAACTTCATACACGTGATTTTGATATTTGTTTTAGTTTATTTTGTTACGCTTATACAAGAGGCAAGGAACTCCGAGATTTGTTAAATTTAGTAATAAAAACAGAAGAATGGATGAACATGGAATTGCCATAAAATCCTTAGTAAATCTTGTATTTTCTTCGTATAATGATAACCTATATCGATTCACTTTGTCATTACTCAATCCTATATCAAACGATATAGACAGACGGCAATAAATGTTATCAAATTTTTTGTTAACGTGATCGCACGCAACACAACTTCTCATAACGTATAAGCATGTAGCATACATATATGATTATTTTTGTGTCTCCCATAAATTCTGAAACGTGATAAAAAATGTAAAGAAATGTAAATTTTTATGATTTATTTATAAGAACAACATTTTAGAACGGCTGAAAAATAATTTAAAATTTTTAGTGTGTTTTTAGGAAAGTCAGAAATTTCTTTTTCGTACATATTTCTTTCGATATAACGCATTAGGTAGATGACGATTTAGGCATAACGCGTATACATGCGAAATAAGTTATAATAATTTGTTTGACTGTTTCCGCTTCTGGGGTAATCTGCGAATATTATTTTGTGTAACAAACAAATCTAAATTACTGGGAGGGATTTGAGTTATTATTAATTTAAAAATTATTATGGTAGTTACGATTATTACGGTAACATCATCGCCACGCACACCGTCCGCACCAGGAATCTAATTTCTACGTCGTATACCATAATTTGTAAGTGGGAGTCGAGTATTTTTAATTACAGATAATTAATTACCGGACATCCGCATTTGTGTTACACCAAGTATTTTTTTTACAAATTTTTTATTTGTTATTCGGTTTTCCGATGATTCTTTAAAATCTCTTGATGTTGATAAAATATTTCGATTTTGACAAAATTGGGTTGGAATGTGTTGCAAGTTATATTGACGGTATTTTGTTTAGTCAAAAATTAGCAAAGATCACAGAACGACTAAATTTAGAGATTTTACATTTCTCATTATTCCGGACAAAGCTCATAAGACAGCTCGTAACAATACGAGAAATGAAGTTAAACAATTGTTAATAAATTCAAATTGTTCTATGAGTCTGTGGATGAAGCGCTAACGAGAAAAAAAATGTTAAAATTTGTACATTTTGAATGTAAATTGTTGGTGGAATGCAAAGACTAAGTTAGGTAATCTAAAACATTAGCTCGTGAGGTTAAGGCACATCACAGACATATTTCTCTTCAAATATTCCACTATTCTTTTGATTTGTTTTTAAAGTAAATTATCTAGGAAAATTCGGTAGTATTTCCTGTAGTATCTGTATCTTTGCAACTTGAGTAACCTTAGTTAGATTCTGATTTTTTTTTGCGGTGAAATGTTCCTGCTGGTTTCCCTTGTAATAAAAGCTCATCGTTTCAAAAGCGCAACAAAGATTTCGGAAAGCTTTTAGTGTGAATCCGATGAATGCCCCCTCTCCCCAGAATACCAATGATTTTGAAAGATTTGGCGAGCAAGGCGGATCTGGAACTACACCCACGAAACCCGACCAAATTATTTTAGTTATTATTTTACATTTAGTCCCAAATTTAGATCAATATTTACGTCTGAAAGTTGATTTTTGGCATGAATAAAAGAATTAGATCGAATATTGTCACAAGGATCATAGTGGAGAATATCAGTTCATGGTGTGAATACGAGTATGCTAACCGTAAAGTCACACTGTGTCTTGATGCAAGGAAGCTAAACGAGGTTAAAACTACCAGATATATTCATTTAAAGGCCGCCTTTTAACAAATTCTGCTAGATAATTGGCCAAGGAATAAGACAGATTTCACTGATAGGTGGCAGACCCTTGTATTAATTCACATTCATGCCGTTTGGCCTTTGCAATTCATCCCAAACATTGTGCAGTCTTATCCATTTGAGTATCTTTATCAAAAATTTAGTGCCGCTCAACGCAATTACAGTACTATTGAGTTAGAGTGTTTAACAGCCAGCTGTATTTAGTGTTAATAAATTTGTACAGTATGCAGAAGGACTCCCTTTTACAAATTATCACTGATCACGCAAGCTTAAAGTGGCTAATGGGCTAAAGGGATCTTTCGGAACGTCTCATTCTTCGGAGCCTCAAATCGGAATCATTTAATTTATATCTATATAATTTCGGGAAGGAAAGGATAATTTGGTACTGGATGCTTTGTCTAGAAGTCATGCTGACAATATCAAACTAGTCAGTAAGATTTAACAACGATTTAAATTACCAACCGATAGTTTAAAATTTAAACAATAATCCAAGAAGTACATCAAATATGAAAGTGTTTGAAAATCGATAATCTATATTGGCCTTTTAATCACCGCCTAGTTAGCGCCACTTCCTATGCGAGCGAGAGGTGAGATTTGTTTATACGCGAAAAAGCCTCATTCCATTTTTATTATTCCATCATTTGTTACATTAATTGTAAAATAATTGAACATTTTACATAATATCCAGTCGAATTATAGTCATCTATGAAGTATAGATTATATATTACATTAAAACAAGTGTTTTGAGAAGTCGATCACCTTTCGCTCTAGTTCCAAAATATTCCGTCAGATGTCAGCCACTTTGCGTTAAAATGCGAATATATATAATAGAGAACTGTTTGTAGATCTGACGGCGAAAAAATTAACCTGATTGGGACTATTTTTGTATGTTAATTTTTATTTTCATAAAGTATGCCGTGCTAAAATTTCATATAAAAAAAGACCGAATCAGCTTATTTTTAATGCGCTAGATGTCACTACCCCGGACATTTATAGTTCTCAATACTTCAACCTGACTGCCTGCCAGCCTGCGTCCGCCGGTGACGCTATGTGATCAAAGCACGCTTTGCTTTATTTTTTATTGTTTATCATTTTTGACAAACTGCAAAACAAAAATTTAAGTGAAAAACACTTATATGCGTTTTTTTTGTGTTAGTCATCTTGTTTATAACTACACAAGAATTCAATTTGTTCAATTTTATGTGTTCATATAACAAATAACAAATAGTGATTTACTCATTCTAAATATCTGTTCATCTACATAATACAATTTATAAAAAAATCTGATTAGTTCAAACACAGTTTTAAATCAATGTCAGCATTAACGATTTCTATAGGAAAGCGAATTTATTCTGAAAAATAATTCAAATTTATAACAACAAAATTACAATTTCAAGCAATGAATGAGATCAGCAACTTCATCGATGCTCGATATGTCAGTGCTCCATAAGCAATGTTTAGACTTCTCGAGTTGAAAATGTATGATCGATCTCATACCGTGATGCATCTTCCTGTGCACCTACCGAATCAACAAATAATTACATTCGAAGCAGGTAATGAAGATGAAGAGTTGCTTGTAGTACAAACTGGCCGAGCGAAGCTTGAGTCATCGTTTCAGCTCAACTTCAATAATCAAAACGCACGTCATTTTCTATATACTGACATTCCCCACCATTACGTTTACGTACGCGGTAAATGGCAACTTGGAGAAATTGTTGTTGCACGAATGTATATACAATAAGCTTGAGACATGAGGAGCGTTTCTTCCTGCGGCTGCTTTTGCTACATATTCGAGGTGCCACCAGCTTTGAATTTGTACGAACATTCAATGGTGTTATTTACAATACCTTCAAAGAAGCTGCAGCTGCACGGAGTCTTCTGGTAAACGATGAGGAATGGGGCCACTGCTTAACAGACTTTCGCTTATATTTGTTGCTCTTGTCAACCGTCAAAACCTCTTGATCTCTGGATGAAGTATGCAGATGACATGACTCTCGATATTAAAAATGTAGCAAAATATTTGCCTCTCCACAATATCAACATAATTCTTATACAGCACGGACTTTCTTGCGCTAGTCTTCGATTCAGTTGGATAAGCCGAATTCAACTGCTAAACAAAAAGCAGTTGGGTTTATTTCATAAAATAACAGCTGCAGAGGATAATGAAAAGGTCTCCAGCCGAAGTTTCTATCTTGATGTACCAGGAGGATCTGGCAACACGTGCCTATATACGCAACACTGATGGCCTTCATCCGGGGAAAAGGAAAAATTGGGCGTCCATTTGCAACAACGGGAATCGCACCTCCTTTGCTGAAGGGCGGTCGAACAGTTCACAGCGGATTTATATTACCAGTACCGCTGATTGACACTTCAGTCTCTGCGATGCGATTGACATCACCCGAAGCAAACATTTTGCGAGAAGCTTCACTTATTATTGTCGATGAGATTTCAATGCTGACAAAGCACGGACGCCGCTGCGTTAACAAGGTTTTGCGTGAAATAATGGGTTGCGAAATGCCTTTTGGCGGGAAGGTTTTCTTAGTTGGTGGAGACTTTCGACAGACATTTCCAGTTGTGAGAGGAACGCAAGCTGACATCATCGCGTGCTAAATCGAGCAATCTGTGGAGAAACTTTCTTCAATTGTTGCTTACGATAAATATGCGAAGTGCAGGTCAAGAAGAGAACGACAATTGGTTGTTATAAGTTGGTATGGGCAATCATCCTCTTATCAAAAGTATTAACAATGACTACACATTTCACATTCCTCAGCAAATGATCGAAAGTGTAGATTTGGTTAAAAGTATTTTTGGTAAAAATATTTCTGAAATATCTGTGCAGGAGTTGGTAAAACGCGTCATTGTTGCACTGACAAATCAACAGACTCTTAGGATGAATCTTAAGATCATCGACATGATGCCAGGACAAGCTGAAATTTATTACAGTGCTAATTCGGTGATCTCAGAGGATCCAAATGACGTACAAAATTATCCAGCATAGTTTCTCCATGATCAAACGCCATTAGGAATGCCACCTGATGCTTCACTTCTGAAGCCTGGACTAATTATTATTTAAACCCAAAAAAAAGAATGTGCAATGGCACTCGAATGATAGTTAAGAAGCTGCACCTAAACTTTATAACAGCTGAAATTTAATCAGAGTGCAATCGTGGAGATGTTCTTTTTATTCCGCGAATTGATTTGGCTCCAACAGACACTATACATTGTCATTCAGACTGAAGCGACGACAATTTCCGATCACTCCTGCCTACGCCATCACAATCAAAAAATCGAAAGGTCAAACTTTCGATCATATCGGAATTGATCTACAGACAGCAAATGAATTGAAATTATTCGTCGCTATTATCATTGCACTTTTCATAATTTTATTTTCATGTAAGTTCGGTAAAAAAAATTCCCCGAGAGCCGCATCGATATATCGCATATTCGCATATCACTAAAAATTCTCAAAAGTATCCCCAAAATGCCGGTATAACCAGATTTGCGTAGACATCTCTAGAATTGTTTCTTAATTGTTTCCTAATGATGAACATCTACAAGACTGTACGTACACTTTTCATCATTTTATTTCCTTGTAACTCGATAAAAATTCCGCGAGGATCACATCGATATACCGCATCTCATTAAACATTTTCAAAAGTAGCCCCATAATGCCGGTATATCCAGATTTGCGTAGACATCTCTAGAATTGCGTGTTAATGGCCATCAACACCTACAAGACTGTACGTACACTATTCATAATTTTATTTTCGTGTTAATTCGAAAAAAATTCCCGGAGGGTCGCATCGATATACCACATCTCACTAAAAATTCTCAAAAGTATCCCTAAAATGCGGGTATAACCAGATTTGCGTAGACATCTCTTGAGTTGTGTGTTAATGGCCATCAAACATCTAGAAGACTGTACGTACACTTTTCATCATTTTATTTTGGTGTTAATTCGATAAAAAATTCCCCGAGGGTCATATCGGTGTACTGCATATAAATAAAAATTCACAAAAGTATCCCCAAAATGCCGGTATAACCAGATTTGCGTAGACATCTCTAGAATTGTTTCCTAATGATAAACATCTACAAGACTGTACGTACACTTTTCATCATTTTATTTTCGCGTAAATTATAAAAAAAATGGTCACATCGATATACCGCATCTCATTAAACATTTTCAAAAGTAGCCCCATAATGCCGGTATAACCAGATTTGCGTAGACATCTCTAGAATTGCGTGTTAATGGCCATCAACATCTACAAGACTGTACGTACACTTTTCATCATTTTATTTTCGTGTTAATTCGAAAAAAATCCCCGGAGGGTCGCATCGATATACCACATCTCACTAAAAATTCTCAAAAGTATCCCCAAAATGCCGATATAACCAGATTTGCGTAGACATCTCTAGAATTGTTTCTTAATTGTTTCCTAATGATAAACATCTACAAGACTGTAGGTACACTTTTCATCATTTTATTTCCTTGTAACTCGATAAAAATTCACCGAGGGTCGCATCGATATACCGCATCTCACTAAAAATTCCCAAAAGTATCCCCAAAATGCCGGTATAACCAGATTTGCGTAGACATCTCTAGAATTGCGTGTTAATGGCCATCAAACACCTACAAGACTGTACGTACACTTTTCATCATTTTATTTTGGTGTTAATTCGATAAAAAATTCCCCGAGGGTCATATCGGTATACTGCATATAACTAAAAATTCTCAAAAGTATCCCCAAAATGCCGGTATAACCAGATTTGCGTAGACATCTCTAGAATTGCGTGTTAATGGCCATCAACACCTACAAGACTGTACGTACACTTTTCATAATTTTATTTTCGTGTTAATTCGAAAAAAATTCCCGGAGGGTCGCATCGATATACCACATTTCACTAAAAATTCTCAAAAGTATTCCCAAAATGCCGGTATAACCAGATTTGCGTAGACATCTCTAGAATTGCGTGTTAATGGCCATCAAACACCTACAAGACTGTACGTACACATTTCATAATTTTATTTTCGTGTTAATTCGATAAAAAATTCCCGGAGGGTCGCATCGATATACCACATCTCACTAAAAATTCTCAAAAGTATCCCCAAAATGCCGGTATAACCAGATTTGCGTAGACATCTCTAGAATTGCGTGTTAATGGCCATCAAACACCTACAAGACTGTACGTACACTTTTCGTCATTTTATTTTCGTGTTAATTCGATAAAAAATTCCCCGAGGGTCATATCGGTATACTGCATATAACTAAAAATTCTCAAAAGTATCCCCAAAATGCCGGTATAACCAGATTTGCGTAGACATCTCTAGAATTGCGTGTTAATGGCCATCAACATCTACAAGACTGTACGTACACTTTTCATAATTTTATTTTCGTTTTAATTCGAAAAAAATTCCCGGAGGGTCGCATCGATATACCACATCTCACTAAAAATTCTCAAAAGTATCCCCAAAATGCCGATATAACCAGATTTGCGTAGACATCTCTAGAATTGCGTGTTAATGGCCATCAAACACCTACAAGACTGTACGTACACTTTTCATCATTTTATTTTCGTGTAAATTCGATAAAAAATTCCCCGAGGGTCATATCGGTATACTGCAAATAAATAAAAATTCTCAAAAGTATCTCCAAAATGCCGGTATAACCAGATTTGCGTAGACTTCTCTAGAATTGTTTCCTAATGATAAACATCTACAAGACTGTACGTACACTTTTCATCATTTTATTTTCGCGTAAATTAAAAAAAAAAATTCCGCGAGGGTCACATCGATATACCGCATCTCATTAAACATTTTCAAAAGTAGCCCCATAATGCCGGTATAACCAGATTTGCGTAGACATCTCTAGAATTGCGTGTTAATGGCCATCAACATCTACAAGACTGTACGTACACTTTTCATCATTTTATTTTCGTGTTAATTCGAAAAAAATTCCCGGAGGGTCGCATCGATATACCACATCTCACTAAAAATTCTCAAAAGTATCCCCAAAATGCCGATATAACCAGATTTGCGTAGACATCTCTAGAATTGTTTCTTAATTGTTTCCTAATGATAAACATCTACAAGACTGTAGGTACACTTTTCATCATTTTATTTCCTTGTAACTCGATAAAAATTCACCGAGGGTCGCATCGATATACCGCATCTCACTAAAAATTCCCAAAAGTATCCCCAAAATGCCGGTATAACCAGATTTGCGTAGACATCTCTAGAATTGCGTGTTAATGGCCATCAAACACCTACAAGACTGTACGTACACTTTTCATCATTTTATTTTGGTGTTAATTCGATAAAAAATTCCCCGAGGGTCATATCGGTATACTGCATATAACTAAAAATTCTCAAAAGTATCCCCAAAATGCCGGTATAACCAGATTTGCGTAGACATCTCTAGAATTGCGTGTTAATGGCCATCAACATCTACAAGACTGTACGTACACCAAGTCAAGTAAGACCTGTTGTGTATCCGAGTCGAGGAAGCTTCTGCCTCTTTTTCGATTCCTTATCAGTATCAATAGTTCATACTCGTTGTGATTGAGGTTCCCAAACTGATCCTCATTTCCTCGCTTCACGTTGATTGAGAATTTCGAACATGTCTCCCAGTATGTTACCTGTTGAATCTCCAAAATTCCGTTCGACGATTTGCTTTTCCTTGTTACTGCTTAGTAGCAACATATTATCCGCGACCACGACCATGTTGCTGAATTGCCATTGCAGCAGTTCTAGAATGTTACAGTTTAGCCCGGACAGCTGCTTACAGACGCCTTGTAATTCATTGTGAGCTACCTTGTAGTTTTTGATTTCGTCGCAATAGCTGTAGTTCAAAAAGACAGGACACTGAGAGAACGGCTAACACTAGGTGGTTAATCCTTCCTATAGTTTTGGCGCAGCGGTGTGTTTGTCTAGGCTTTTTATTCTCAGTAGGAGTTGTCTAACATCATTGGTTGCTACGTCTTGCAACGGTGAGACTGGTTCCGTTGCTAATGTCTCCTTTGAATTATCATCAGTTGGTAGCTTACATAGATTTACAATTTGCACCAATTTATCATTTCCAGCATCAGTTTCCTGAACTCGTCCCAATGTCCATCGTGAGACCATCGTCTTTTACGAGTAACAGGCCATTTACTGCTGCATTTGGTTCCGCGGCTCTTCATTCAGTCCGTCGTTGAAGTTGGTGAAGCTAGTCTGCCAGCCATCGTTTCTATGGAATCTTGTGTCATCTTTTTGACCATGTGCGATCTTGTTTCTAACCCCATGCTGATATATGTGAAGATAGCCCAAATTCCATCTTCGAAAAATCCGATTGCAACACTAATTATTGCTATCATGACATTTTTTACTCTCAGCCCCGAAAATATTTGCTATCATGATAGTTAAAAACTGTCATGACAGTTGACATTTTCGGAGCTGAGAATAGATATAATACTTATAAATACATGTTTGTGAAAGCCCAATTTTCATATGTGTGTGTGATGATAGGCTAAATTCAGTCTCAGACGAATGATATGGACGAATGACACAAAATTATTGATATCCTGATATTTTCTACTCTCAGCCCAAAAAATCACCACAGTTTTACTCTCAGCACCGAAAATTCTTGCTATCACGACAGTTCAAATCGAAATTTTCGAGATCGAGAGTAAAAATGTAGGAATTTTCTAAAGCACGTACGATTTTTTTTAGACATTCTCTATGTCTAGTAGTTGAGATATAGTCCAAAGAAGCCAGAAACTATTCATTGACCCAACTAGCAGTGCACGTCGTTTGATAGGTGACTGTTTAAGGAGCGCGTTCGACTTTTTTAATAATTTTCATATGCGTAGGAATTGCGATATAGTCCATAGAAAACATAGAAAACATACATAGAAAAATTCTAAAAAAAATCGTACATGCTCCTGTTGTATCCGAGGCGTCGGTGATAATTCGAGTTAGTCGCCGAGAATTAAGAACTGATTCGATTTGAGTGGTGAGACTATATCACTCTCTTGAGGTGGAATTTTACCGACTTTATTCCTGCTTCCCATATTCCACCAAAGTGTGGAGTGTGAGGAGGTCTAAAGTGCCAGTTTGTTCCATCAGTTACCAGCATGGCTGCAATGTCGTCGAGTAATGTTGTCAAGGCGGCGACTAATGAATCTTTTGTAGGCAGCCATGAATGCTTCTGTTGTTAGGTTACCCTGCCCACTATCTCGATGTGAATGAACCTTCTTGCCTTGCATATTAATAGGGCGCTGATTTTCGTGTTAGTTCGAAAAAAATCCCCGGAGGGTCGCATCGATATACCACATCTCACTAAAAATTCTCAAAAGTATCCCCAAAATGCCGATATAACCAGATTTGCGTAGACATCTCTAGAATTGTTTCTTAATTGTTTCCTAATGATGAACATCTAGAAGACTGTACGTACACTTTTCATCATTTTATTTCCTTGTAACTCGATAAAAATTCACCGAGGGTCGCATCGATGTACCGCATCTCACTAAACATTCTCAAAAGTGTCCCCAAAATGCCGGTATAACCAGATTTGCGTAGACATCTCTAGAATTGCGTGTTAATGGCCATCAACATCTACAAGACTGTACGTACACTTTTCATAATTTTATTTTCGTTTTAATTCGAAAAAAATTCCCGGAGGGTCGCATCGATATACCACATCTCACTAAAAATTCTCAAAAGTATCCCCAAAATGCCGATATAACCAGATTTGCGTAGACATCTCTAGAATTGCGTGTTAATGGCCATCAAACACCTACAAGACTGTACGTACACTTTTCATCATTTTATTTTGGTGTTAATTCGATAAAAAATTCCCCGAGGGTCATATCGGTATACTGCAAATAAATAAAAATTCTCAAAAGTATCCCCAAAATGCCGGTATAACCAGATTTGCGTAGACTTCTCTAGAATTGTTTCCTAATGATAAACATCTACAAGACTGTACGTACACTTTTCATCATTTTATTTTCGCGTAAATTAAAAAAAAAATTCCGCGAGGGTCACATCGATATACCGCATCTCATTAAACATTTTCAAAAGTAGCCCCATAATGCCGGTATAACCAGATTTGCGTAGACATCTCTAGAATTGCGTGTTAATGGCCATCAAACACCTACAAGACTGTACGTACACTTTTCATCATTTTATTTTGGTGTTAATTCGATAAAAAATTCCCCGAGGGTGATATCGGTATACTGCAAATATCTAGAAATTCTCAAAAGTATCCCCAAAATGCCGGTATAACCAGATTTGCGTAGACTTCTCTAGAATTGTTTCCTAATGATAAACATCTACAAGACTGTACGTACACTTTTCATCATTTTATTTTCGCGTAAATTAAAAAAAAAAATTCCGCGAGGGTCACATCGATATACCGCATCTCATTAAACATTTTCAAAAGTAGCCCCATAATGCCGGTATAACCAGATTTGCGTAGACATCTCTAGAATTGCGTGTTAATGGCCATCAACATCTACAAGACTGTACGTCCACTTTTCATAATTTTATTTTCGTGTTAGTTCGAAAAAAATTCCCGGAGGGTCGCATCGACATACCACATCTCACTAAAAATTCTCAAAAGTATCCCCAAAATGCCGGTATAACCAGATTTGCGTAGACATCTCTAGAATTGCGTGTTAATGGCCATCAACACCTACAAGACTGTACGTCCACTTTTCATAATTTTATTTTCGTGTTAGTTCGAAAAAAATTCCCGGAGGGTCGCATCGACATACCACATCTCACTAAAAATTCTCAAAAGTATCCCCAAAATGCCGGTATAACCAGATTTGCGTAGACATCTCTAGAATTGCGTGTTAATGGCCATCAAACACCTACAAGACTGTACGTCCACTTTTCATAATTTTATTTTCGTGTTAGTTCGAAAAAAATCCCCGGAGGGTCGCATCGATATACCACATCTCACTAAAAATTCTCAAAAGTATCCCCAAAATGCCGATATAACCAGATTTGCGTAGACATCTCTAGAATTGTTTCTTAATTGTTTCCTAATGATGAACATCTAGAAGACTGTACGTACACTTTTCATCATTTTATTTCCTTGTAACTCGATAAAAATTCACCGAGGGTCGCATCGATGTACCGCATCTCACTAAACATTCTCAAAAGTGTCCCCAAAATGCCGGTATAACCAGATTTGCGTAGACATCTCTAGAATTGCGTGTTAATGGCCATCAACACCTACAAGACTGTACGTACACTTTTCATAATTTTATTTTCGTGTTAATTCGATAAAAAATTCCCGGAGGGTCGCCTCGATATACCACATCTCACTAAAAATTCTCAAAAGTATCCCTAAAATGCGGGTATAACCAGATTTGCGTAGACATCTCTTGAGTTGTGTGTTAATGGCCATCAAACATCTAGGAGACTGTACGTACACATTTCATCATTTTATTTTGGTGTTAATTCGATAAAAAATTCCCCGAGGGTCATATCGGTATACTGCATATAACTAAAAATTCTCTAAAGTATCCCCAAAATGCCGGTGTAACCAGATTTGCGTAGACATCTCTAGAATTGCGTGTTAATGGCCATCAAACACCTACAAGACTGTACGTACACATTTCATAATTTTATTTTCGTGTTAATTCGATAAAAAATCCCCGTAGGGTCGCGTCGATATACCACATCTCACTAAAAATTCTCAAAAGTATCCCCAAAATGCCGGTATAACCAGATTTGCGTAGACATCTCTAGAATTGCGTGTTAATGGCCATCAACACCTACAAGACTGTACGTACACTTTTCATAATTTTATTTTCGTGTTAATTCGAAAAAAATTCCCGGAGGGTCACATCGATATACCACATTTCACTAAAAATTCTCAAAAGTATCCCCAAAATGCCGGTATAACCAGATTTGCGTAGACATCTCTAGAATTGCGTGTTAATGGCCATCAAACACCTACAAGACTGTACGTACACTTTTCATCATTTTGTTTTCGTGTTAATTCAAAAAAAATTCCCGGAGGGTCGCATCGATATACCACATCTCACTAAAAATTCTCAAAAGTATCCCCAAAATGCCGATATAACCAGATTTGCGTAGACATCTCTAGAATTGTTTCTTAATTGTTTCCTAATGATGGACATCTACAAGACTGTACGTACACTTTTCATCGTTTTATTTCCTTGTAACTCGATAAAAATTCACCGAGGGTCGCATCGATATACCGCATCTCACTAAACATTCTCAAAAGTGTCCCGAAAATGCCGGTATAACCAGATTTGCGTAGACATCTCTAGAATTGCGTGTTAATGGCCATCAACACCTACAAGACTGTACGTACACTTTTCATAATTTTATTTTCGTGTTAATTCGAAAAAAATTCCCGGAGGGTCGCATCGATATAGCACATCTCACTAAAAATTCTCAAAAGTATCCCCAAAATGCCGGTATAACCAGATTTGCGTAGACATCTCTAGAATTGCGTGTTAATGGCCATCAAACACCTACAAGACTGTACGTACACTTTTCATCATTTTATTTTGGTGTTAATTCGAAAAAAAAATTCCCCGAGTGTCATATCGGTATACTGCATATAACTAAAAATTCTCAAAAGTATCCCCAAAATGCCGGTATAACCAGATTTGCGTAGACATCTCCAGAATTGTGTGTTTATGGCCGTCAAACATCTACAAGACTGTACGTACACTTGTCATACTTTTATTTTCTTGTAAAATACGGTTTTTAATAAGAAAAATTGAAAATTAAACGCTGCTATATTTTTTGTGTGTTCAACCCTGCCATATATATTATGTAAATTTGTTATTATTCAAAAACAAATCCCCAAAGTTATTCTTTTTTTTTTAATGTTTAATTATTGTTTAATATTATGCGGTATAATTTTTGACCATCATAAAATTTTAAATCCCCACCCAACCCTGAGCTCAAGTCAGCTAACAATTACCACAAGAAATCCCTATTAATGGTATTTTTTCCGTGGTTGGGTTCCTATATTACATATTATGTTTTGTAAATAATTTTTTGTGTGTGTAAAGTTTCGAATCTAATTACAAATTTATAGAAGTAGTCTACAGTCGTTGTGGATTTGATTGCTATTATTATACGCATTCCATATTTAATATCTAAAACTTCGATTATTACTAAATTTAAATTTTTTTTTCCTAATTTTTTTAAATTTATTTTCACAATTTATTTGCTCAATTTGCAAATTGAGCTTAATCTACTTTGAAGCTCGTTTTATTTTCGAACCGTTTCTCTTGTTTCTGCGCTCCTCTAAAAAATCGTTCATCGGTTTCATTTTAATGGGAGCACCGATTTGCTCTGAGCCATACTGATTGGCATGGTTCCCAGTATTTCCCAAAACAGTTAATTTAATTGGTATTCATATTTTTGTTTAAACCCATAAATTGAATTTACATTTTCTCGTTTTTTCATTTTATGTACCTACATAAATTCTTTATGCTTTACATAATTAAAATTTAATTAAATAATTTAAATAATGACAACTCAATATGTATAATACTGACACTGAAGTGAAATACTAAAAATTTTTATTTATGAAACCACATCATGTACCAAAGTAAGCAATATAGATTTAAGTATCAAAAACAACATGTCGTATGATAATGGAAAGCCAAAAGTTTAATCGTATACATCTCAAAAAAAAATATTAAATCATTTTGTTGCGATAACACAACACAACACAATAACAACAAATAATAAAAAGGATCAACATTATACGAATTAATAAAAAAAGAAATATAAAAAAAATGATTGGTGGGATATAGTCGTTTATCTCATATACTCATATTTTGGTACAGAATAAGATTTAATTTATTTTTTATGTCTGTACAGTATGTAGTAAGATAAATAATGGATATTTTGGAAATAAAGCAAAATACCAAAGTTTAAGTTACACAAATAAACAATAATTTCTCGTATGCTTAAAGACGAAAGTCACATTGTGTTCAATTTGTAAAAAAAATATAATTTTATTTATTTTATGCGATTTAGCAAAAATACAGTTTGGAACAAATATACGAATATAATTTTCTGTTTTGAAATAATTTTTTGGCAAAAATTCAATATGAAAATTTATTCTAAAATAAAAATGTAATTTTTTTCACTTTAATTTAATACTCAAAATATTTACATTTAAGATATAATTTAATTTTTTACTGGTTTCAAAATTGTTTGTACTTGGGAGGAGGCCGTTAGAGTTCGATAAGGTATAATTTACCCATTTCCAACACTTTCTATTTTATCTGAGCACCCCTTAATTTCGTTGTCAAGCCAAAACTACGAAACTATAGGATTACGTTAACACGTGTCCACAATGAGCTTAAAGCCTCAAAGTCAAAATTTTGCCGTTAAAACTTTTGCAGTTCTTGAACTTACGTTAGTTTTTGATACCACTGCTTCTAATGAAGTTCATTTAAACGGAACGTAGAGACTGCAAACGGTTATATATCTCAAACATGGCAGAACTCATCATGTGAATATCATCAATACCTTTTGACAAACCACGTCATCGGCACCATTGTTTTCTTTTGACATCTGTCAGCAATATCCAATTCATAATCATACAAGTTTCATACGATAACGCATGTTTCTACGTGCTAAAATTGCCGAGTTTAGTGACTACATATTACGATTTGCGGACATCATTGATTTTTTGTTATCATTTGAATAAAACTGCTGCAGAATCACATCGAATGCCTGTCAAAGCTTTTGGTGAGCATGCTCTTGGTAAATTAATTCTATGAGTGGTTAATAAATTCAAAAGTGGTGATTTTGACGTCAGAAACGAAGAACGTAGAAGACCACCAAAAATGTTTGAAGACAGTGAACTTGTTCGATGAGGATGACGCTCAAACGCAAAAACAACTTGCGGATCAATTGAATGTGTCACCATACGTTTAAAAACCATGGGAAAGATCCAAAAGCTGTGAAAATGGGTTCCGCATAAACTGAATGAAAGACAACAGGAAAAAAGAAAACCACTGGCGAAATGTTGCTCGCCAGAAAGTCATTTCTCCATCGAATTCCCTAGTCACTGGCGATGAAAAATGTACGAAAATGGCTCGATATGGCATCCACGCGTTGCCAGAAAGATGAAAAAAATGTATAGCTAATAATGTGCAATACTTTGAATAAAATACTCTTAATCATTATCATACGATGAACGTGTACTTTTTACTAAAAAATTCCGGTTTGATATATATTTACTCACCTGGTATATCTGGTACAGAAACTACTGACAACAACGAAAAATCCCACGTGAATGAGAGTGGTAGAGTAATTTCAATAATTATACTCTGTCGCGTAACCTACTGCGAATTTTCATAATCTGGTATATGTGCATGAGACATGAATATCGTGTCCTGAACTGGTGATAGAGGCTGGCATGTGTTGACGAAGCAATGATAATTGTTCTTCTAACTGACTTGCTACAAGTATTGTTGGGTGTATTGTCAACCAAGTCAAGTAAGACCTGTTGTGTATCCGAGTCGAGGAAGCTTCTGCCTCTTTTTCGATTCCTTATCAGTATCAATAGTTCATACTCGTTGTGATTGAGCTTCCCCAACTGATCCTCATATTTCCTCGCTTCACGTTGAGTGAGAATTTCGAACATGTCTCCCAGTATGTTACCTGTTGAATCTCCAAAATCCCGTTCGACGAGTTGCTTTTCCTTGTTGCTGCTTGGTAGCAACTTATTATCCGCGACCACGACCAGGTTGCTGAATTGCCATTGCAGCTGTTCTAGAATGTTACAGTTTAGCCCGGACAGCTGCTTACAGACGCCTTGTAATTCATTGTGAGCTACCTTGTAGTTTTTGATTTCGTCCCAATAGCTGTAGTCCAAAGAGACAGCACACTGAGAGAACGGCTAACACTAGGTGGTTAATCCTTCCCATGGTTTTGGCGCAGCGGTGTGTTTGTCTATAGGCTTTTTATTCTCAGTAGGAATTGTCTGTCATCATTGGTTGCTACGTCCTGCAACGGTGAGACTGGTTCCGTTGCTAATGTCTCCTTTGAATTATCATCAGTTGGTAGCTTACATAGATTTACAATTTGCACCAATTTATCATTTCCAGCATCAGTTCCCTGAACTCGTCCCAATGTCCATCGTGAGACCATCGTCTTTTACGAGTAACAGGCCATTTACTGCTACATTTGATTCCGCGGCTCTTCATTCAGTCCGTCGTTGAAGTTGGTGAAGCTAGTCTGCCAGCCATCGTTTCTATGAAATCTTGTGTCATCTTTTTGACCATGTGCGATCTTGTTTCTAACCCCGAAGATATCCCAAATTCCATCTTCGAAAAATCCGATTGCAACACTAATTATTGCTATCATGACATTTTTTACTCTCAGCCTCGAAAATATTTGCTATCATGATAGTTAAAAACTGTCATGACAGTTGACATTTTCGGAGCTGAGAGTAGATATAATACTTATAAATACATGTTTGTGAAAGCCCAATTTTCATATGTGTGTGTGATGATAGGCTAAATTCAGTCTCAGACGAATGATATGGACACAAAATTATTGCTATCCTGATATTTTCTACTCTCGGCCCAAAAAATCGCCACAGTTTTACTCTCAGTACCGAAAATTCTTGCTATCACGACAGTTCAAAACTCTCAAGGCAATCGAAATTTTCGAGATCGAGAGTAAAGATGTAGGAATTTTCTAAAGCACGTACGATTTTTTTTAGACATTCTCTATGTCTATTAGTTGAGATATAGTCCAAAGAAGTCAGAAACTATTCGTTGAACAAACTAGCGGTGCACGTCGTTTGATAGGTGACTGTTTAAGGAGCGCGTTCGACTTTTTTAATAATTGTCCTATGCGTAGGAATCGCGATATAGTCCATAGAAAACATAGAAAACATACATAGAAAAATTCTAAAAAAAATCGTACATGCTCCTGTTGTATCCGAGGCGTCGGTGATAAGTTGAGTTAGTCGCCGAGAATTAAGAACTGCTTCGATTTGAGTAATGAGACTATCACTCTCTTGAGGTGGAGTTTTACGGACTTTATTCCTGCTTTCCATATTCCACTAAAGTGTGGAATGTGAGGAGGTATAAAGTGCCAGTTTGTTCCATCAGTTGCCAGCATGGCTGCAATGTCGTCGAGTAATGTTGTCAAGGCGGCGACTAATGAATCTTTTGTAGGCCGCCATGAATGCTTCTGTTGTTAGGTTACCCTGCCCACTATCTCGATGTGAATGAACCTTCTTACCTTGCATAGTAATAGGGCGATGATTCTCTAGTAGGATTTTTTGCCTCGACCGGCGGTAGTTCTTGTAGTTGGATCACCACCGACATTGTCGATTGCAGGTTTAGCAAACGGTCTTCTCGTCCTCGCTTTTGATGATGGTAAACTTCCCTTAGTTATTATGCATTTTTATTACTTGTCGTACTTTTCGCCTGTCATCAATGATCCAATATTTTTGTCTCGGGATTGCCAGTGTCAGTTGTGTGCCATCATCTAAAGTGTTGTTTTTATGGGTGTCCTCAGCTTTCCGTTGCGTAATTACGTTGTTTTTGTTTAGGATGTTAGATTGTTTGCTGGGCGGTTGCGAGATTTTAGTGCTGAAGAAGACCCATTACACGTAGCAGGCCTTGGCTATCCTGGATTGGGTTTAGTGAAACTAGCTTGCTGTCTTAATCTAGCTTTCAATCGTTGGTTATGCATGCGATCCGTCTTCCGAATTCTTGTTCTTGGGTTAATTTTATGATTGTTGTTTCTGTAACCTGAAATTCATTTCCATCACTTCGTACATAAATAAAGTGTCTATGAAAGCTGTTGTGTGGTTTCTCCAGCTTCCTCAATACTTGTACAGTGTTATCATTTGAATGGGTGAGAGTGTTTACTTCTAATTTCAGCCTTTGTTGTTTCTATGGCTGAGCGCGAAGGTTAGAGGCTGATGATCCGTAACTTATTCTCCGTAACTTCTGAATTTCTTAGCTCCATAGAAAAATTTTCTCTGGTTGTCACTAACTTTTATTTTTCACAACGATAATACAGTTCCTATGCTGTGACTATAAGTATTAGTAGTTAGTAGGAATAGTTTTTCGAAATCTTGACAGATCAGTAGCTGTGCTCATGATAACAATTCCATTAGCTGGAGGGCCTCACCAGCGTGAAGTTTTTCGACTTGTACGAATTCTTGGGACAGATATTTATTTATGCAAGTATTCAGTGTGCATTTTTTGAACCAAATTTAAGTTCTTCGGAAATAATTTTTAACAGTGTATTTTAATAAGATAAAAATGCATTTTCAATTATAATAATCAATGCTGATTCGTTTCTGCAATGCTGAAAGTGTTGATTGTCAATTTTTATTTGGCTACCTGGTTGACGTAGTTTGTTTAATTGGTTTAAGGTGGTGAGGTATTCATCATTCCAACGAAGCTGAATTAATTTTTGAAACATCTGCCATCTCAATAATGTATTTAGGTTAGAATGGGCCAGTGTTGATTCTGGAACAAATGTGAGGGGATGCCCCAATATAAAATGGGTTGGTGTCAATGGGTCATCACTTTCGTCGTTCCGACACAATGGTCGTGAATTTAGTATCGGTTCCACCTGCTTTAAGAACGTAAAGAATTCTTCATAATTTAATATAGTCTCTCCGATGACACGTTTAATGTGGAATTTTGTCGACTTCACGGCAGCTTCCCACAAAGCCACCGAAGTTTGGAGCCGCTAGTGGAATAAGGTGCCACATAGTGCCCTGGTCAACTGTCAAATCGATTACTATGTCCGATAAACTTTCCGAATGGAGTAAATCATCCATCTCCTTCAGTTGATTGATAGCCCCGATGAAGTTGGTATAGCATTATCCGAGAACAGATTCGAACAGATTCCTCTAGATGATTGGAACCTTCTTAGTGCAGAAATAAATGAATCAGTGGTTAGATTGGTCACCAATTCCATGTGGATTGCCTTTGTCGCCATACAGGTGAATATGCAAATGTATTCCTTTATAAGTTTCGACCTTCTCACTTGATGAACCAAAGCCCATCGGCTTTGATTAAGTATGGTCCAGCATAGTCAATGCCAGTTTGCATAAGATTAATTCGGATAAGATTAACCCGTGCTGAAGGTAGCTGTCCCATTAATTGCTATTGGACCTTCTTTTTATATCGATAGCACTTCATACCTTTGTTGATTGTTCCTTTGATGAGATGCTTTGCGCGAACAATATGGAACCTCAGTTTGACGTCCGGACCATTCTCTTCACTACTATATGTGATGGTAGAAGTATAATCCGGTGCGTATCGTAATTCAATGCCGAATTTGATAATATTCCGCTAACTCGTAATATGCCTTGGCTGTCAAGAAAAATAGATATAATTTCAATAGATTATTTTTACATGATGTTTTACCAGATTGGCTGGATTCGATATCAGCTTGGAACGATTGGCGTTGAACGTGTTTAATAACGTAAGTCTCAGCATTGTTAAATTCATTCACAGTAATACTTCCACCTCTGGGTGATTTTGATCGTTTCGCATTATGCAACAGGCGCATTATGCACATCGGATAACTGGATTCCTCATCTCGTTCAAGTGGTGCTCAAACTCATTGGAATTTTGAACGATATAAGCCTGCGATTCTGCTTCGGATTCAGACGAAACGCCGTGCTTCGTTTCTGGTATGATAAGTGAATTGCTCGATAACCAACAGGGTCCTGCCTACCACAGGATATCATATTTGAATTTGCCTGATATTGTTTCTCGAGTGGCTCGATCAGCTGGATTCAGTTTTAATTGAACAGGGTGCCACATTTTCTCGATTTTGGCGCTGAATACGAATGCGTGCTTTCTGTATCGCAACAGAATTTGAAACAACCCTTGTTGAACGGTTGGCACAAGCAGCAACTCATCATTCAATGATTGTCCGGTTGACGTATTTTGCGATCAATTGAACACAACCCTGAATTTTGATGTATCTGCTCTTTTAAATATGCCATGGTGAGGCAGATAAAATGTCTGATGATTTGGTTTTGGTATTTCGTTTTACGGAATTTCAGCCATGTGAACCAACCGTTTATAATCCTTCATAAACCTGATGTATTCCAAGCGCAACTATTCGTTGGTAGATAACCTTTTCTCCGAATGTAAAACTGACATGTATGAATGACCTAATAGTGGCGGGATCCTTTTAAATGGTAAGCCAACTATTATTCTTCCATTACTGCTAACTGCAACTTTTTCTGGCGTATACTGTAACATCTCTGGTATATCTTCAGCCTCCTAAAATGATCGTAGAATTTTGTCGATATCCACCTCTTGATTTTTCGATAGGTGTACCGTCTCATTTAACGTCTTGGGCTGGCATTACTTCATGTAATAAATTTTTGAAGTTTTAACAATTTATCGTCTCTTTGTTTTGAAATAAAATTTGTCGGACACACAGCAAAAGTCTCAGAAATTGACTCACATAGGTCCTTTTCAAACAATCTCTGAGGTTTTTGCTATTTGACTTAGTGCAGAGTACAAAAGAGGGCTTTAGCAATTCCTAAAATTCACAATTAAGAAATATTTGCGTCGAAAACGTCTTTCAAATTTTTCTTAATTATTTGTTTTGACATAAAAATAAATCGCATTGACCAACCATTTGTACCAACCGACAAAAGTAAGCAAAAGTTGCTTATGGCTTTTGCTTCTATGATAAAAACGACTATGGACTAAAAGATTGTAAATTAATTTTACCCAAATCAGATTTCCAAAATCTAAGCGGAAATAACGATTTTTGACGAAACGATTCACAAAACTGGCGATTACGTTTTGGCCTTCTGATTCAAATTGTGCCTATCAACTTGTGCACGTGAATTAATATTTTTGGTTCTATGATCCAATTCTCGGGCGATATTCATAAAATGATTATTTAAAAGGCTAATTTTGTCATTCATTTGCTGTGGTCTAGCGCGATGTAAATATATTTTTGATAGGTCGTATTTTCGTATAACTTCAAAGGAGGGCGCATGGATTGCGTGTCTTGATTGAATTTCTGTGATAGTTGTACTTATTAGATATAGATATCCCCTTGGAAATGAATTTTCTTACACCTGGTCTTCGAATAGATCGAGCTGTTCTATTTTAATCAATAAATCACAAGCATCCGATTCCGACACACCGTTAAATTACGTACTTATATGTCCACAATTACCAATTTCCTTTTGTTTTGAGCCATTTGTTTTTTTTTAATTGGCTGGAACCCACAAATCTTCCGTACTCTATGCCTTTAAAGGTCCGTATTGCAAATCAGGGAATCCATAAAAATGCGTAATGATGCTTCAGAGCCATTGTCATACGGAGAAGATGTTGTTTAAAGTGACAGTATGACCTGTTAGAATAGCCACAAGGATCCTTAGATTGTTCTTAGAGCAATCACATATTTGGAAAACTCGTTGCTTGGTTTAATGATAAAGCGCTTAGCCATGCGACAAAAAGTGTGGAAAGTCCTGCCTTATCAAGTTTGAAAATAAAGTTTTTATTGCAGCCTTGCCACAGTTATGTGATAATGGTACACCAGGTTCAGGACCAATAATTTTTAGTTGTGAACCAGTGACCAACCGTGACATTATCAGTATACAATACAATATTGGACTCTATAACGTTCGACTTCAAAGACTAGAAGACACAGCAAACTAAACGCGTGATCTCAGCTTCAACCCGCGTTCTCATCTGTGAATACGCCACAGACAAATATTTCGAGAACTCATATTCCCGAAGTAATCTACTATTTATCATACTAATTTTTGGTATTGACGATTTAACGATAATTAGCCGGTGTCCAATAAGCACACCACGTTCATTGTACCCTCCATTACACATTAATCTATTTGTAGCAGTTGTTTCGCTGCACTTAAGATAATTGATTTAAGCTGAGGAAGAGAAAGAATGGATTCCAAGCAATAAGTGGATCGAAGACAATGCACCAAGCCCTATACAAGTGGTAATTTGCAGAGTTTAAAATTTTTAGACTGGGCATCAAATTTTTAAAAAAATACAAAATTTTAGGCGACAGTCCCCACGATTTACCAAAAGCTCTCTGACGCTGTCCAAAAATGGCAGTAACTTTTCAAGTTCGTGCGCTTATGATTCCAAGATAGTTTAGCATCAAGGATAATCCCTATAAATATTTAATAAAACCAGGTTTATTAAAATCTCCCCCAAAAAGAGTTGGGACGCTAAGGCCATGAAATGAATTTTAAGGAACGAAAAAATCTCCAGCACTGTAAGTGTTTGTCCGTAGACCAACTCAGCAGCGGAACGTCCGAACTCCCAATAACACAAGCGGTAAATTCTTCACTCGAATTAACTGTGCTGCAGCGAGCGATTAGGATTTGTTTTAGATTGCTATCGAATCGCTCAATAAACCCATTAGATTGCGAATGATATGAAGTCGTTCTAATTTTGTGAATTCCCTACATTTTCGTCAATTCTTGAAATAGGTTTGATTCAAATTGAGGACCCTGATCACTAGTGAGCTCTATAGTGGAACGCCAAATCTACCAATAAAGTTAGATAATAAAGCTTTCGGGACAGTTTGAGTGGTACAATCCTGAAGAGTAAATGAAGGCAAACTAAAAAGGTTGCCATTCCTTTTCGTGTACGGTGTTTTCTTTTGGGTGTGCTAGTAACGTGTAGTTTTCGAGTGAATTTTTAATTGTCTCCCGAGCTATATTTGGCAATCTAAAGCCACAAAAAACAGCTTGATCACCTAATTTAATCAGAGAATTCATTTGATTATCAATAGGCGCTAATTGATCGGCCAAGTGTGATAAGAATGGGTGATAATAATTAAGCATAACGTTGATGGATTGTGATTGGATGAGGAAATTCTTTAATCGCAATAATTCTGTCACTCGATGGTTTTATTCCGTTACTGGTAATCTCGTGACTTAAGAAATTTATAGATTTGACACACCGAACTGGCATTTAGCAAAGCAGATCTTGATACCATCTTCAGGTGTTTTGCTTGCAACAAGTGTGACATCGACATAAGCAAAAATAAAGTCTAAATCTTTAGTTACTTCATCAATGAAACGTTAAAATGTTTAACCTGCTTTTCTGAAACCAAAAGTCATTCGACAGAAATCAAACATTCCAAATGGAGTTGTTACCGTAGCGAAATAATATTCATTCTGCTAATGGAATTTGATGAAATTACATCAATCCTATACTCCATTTAAAGGTCTATAATCACCGCACGGTGTCCAATCAATTTGTCTCTTTTTTAGGTACCATATGAAATGGAGAACATGTTGATGATGATGACTGTGTGCACGGTGATCCATTTGCTGCCGTTAAATGAAGATGTTGGTTCTTTAATAAGAATTTTGAATGATCACGCAGTTATGACAGAAATATCAGAACCCGTGTCGCTCAAGAAAGTTAAATTATTGTTTTTACATTTTATAAATAAACGGCGGACTGTGAATACTCCAGCATCTGCCGTAGTGATGATGGAGGAAATTAGTTTATCGCTCACCGAACGAGATCTAGGACTTGATCGTGAATGATTTCTATCACGAGATCTAGATATTTATTGATTCGCACGATACTCGAATTTTTCCAAATTACCATTTTGCGTGTTATACCTAGATTCGATATTGAGATTTGGGCTATTTTTAAGGTATATCGCCGTGTTTATCGAAGAAATGTGTGAATGAGACACTGGTTGATAAAATGAAATTGTGAATGGATTTTTCATTCCCGAAATCCTATCAGCTGTTTCATATATAATTTAAAAATATCATCCCCTTACTGATTGAATTCTTCTCATTTCTTCTTCTTCTCATTTTGGATTCCTCCGAGTGCTTGATGAGGACATTTTTTAAAGTGCTATATTTGTTTTCTACTACTGGTGATTTCAAAATTACGTCTGACACAATACTTATTGTGACTTAGGTGTTTGGCAATGTGATTCAATTGCCGCCCGTCTGACGCGATACGCGCGGAAGCCATTATCAATTCCACCTGTTTAATCCACAATGGACAAATCAACAATGGATCGGCTTGCCAAAGCGATGGTAAATTATTCGATCCCTTCCATATGTGTAAATAAATTGGAAAATGTTGGATTGCCAAAGACATTTTTGACATCCACAGGATCTCTCAATGTTTGAGAAAAGCTTAATTAAGAAGTTTCAACAAAATAAAAAGAAAGTCAACATTTTTCAAGATTATACTCCGGATATTTTTTAACAAAAGGACCCCCCGCACAAATCTTATAGAAATTGGGTCCCGGTCAAATTCGCTGAATTTTTGATATGTGATTGAGTTCATCATACTGGTCAATTATCTTAGTAAAAGTATTATTCTAAGTCCCTAAAGCCGAATTATCCTAAGTCCCTTTAACGAAATTATTTTAAGTCCCAAAATCGAAATTCTTCTCTCAAGTCCCGTTTCATCCCCCCCCCTCCTAAAACTGACCATTTTCACCCCCTCCTAAGTGGAGGCCTTCGCGAAGTACCCCCTCTTTATGAACATGTTCCATGTTAAAAGTTACTTTTTAAAAAAACTTTAAGTTGCTTAGATCACTGAGTTCAAAAGTGATGTCATAAACTTATATCATGTTTGATTTCTTATCCACAAAGTTAAGCACAAAAAATAAGTTACTTGCTCTATTATTGCATTTTGACAGTTAGTTGACAGCTTGTTGACAGCTGTAAGCTGATGACTATATAATTTTATATCATATTTATATTCACTTATCTAAAAAACTTGATGTTATAAACAAAAAATAATTTTTTGACTTTATTTCCGGACTTTAAAGAATTGTTGACAGCTAAATGACAGCTGCCGATAGTCATTGTTATTGATTTGATATCATCTTTGAACTTATCGAAGTAAAAAAAAAGAAAGATAAAACATAAAAAAACAAGTTTTTGGCTTTATTATAGCACATTGACAGCTATTTGACAGGTACCAACTGTCAATTTTGAAAATCTAACAACAGATCTGAATTCAGCAACCTCAAAAATATAAACGTAGATAATAAAAAAAATGAAATAGGCTATTTCAAAAGTCTATACACACTGCGCATATACATAAATCCGTGAAGGATACTCGGAGCTTTAATGCTCTGTACCGGCCAAACTATCCATTTTTGAGCTTTGTGGCCATTGAGACAATTGACCAGTATGATGAACTCTATCACATATCAAAAATCAGCGAATTTGACCGAGACCCAATTTCCATAAGATTTGTGCGGGGTCCATTCGACCCCTGTGCGACCTGAATGGATTGATTGATCGGAATTAAATTTCATACTTAATCTCTTACCATAAATTTGGAGGTCCCATAATGTTTAGCCGAAATTGGTTCACCAGAAGTGATAGTTTCCATAGGAGGTGGTAAAACGAATGTTTTTTGTAAATACGGTGTAGAGTATACAGCATTCACGATAAAACAATTAAATACAAATTTAGCAATAAGCTTCCATGGGAGCTTTTACAATTTTTGCAATTATGTTGAAACGTTTAGTAAATGCAAAAAACGACAAAGAATTAAAAGATTTAAATAAATTTAAAAATTAAATTTTTAACTAACTATAGTGTTGATCTTTTACGTTTTCTAAAATTTCAACAATGATAATGTTATTTGATTCAAGACAGTATTTCTAAACTGGTAGAGATCTATGACTACATCCGTGGTAAAAAAAAAGGCGGGTGTTGACCACAACATTTTCACCCCTCCAGTTTTTATACTATACATTTTATCAGTGTTGCAAAATAAATTTGTGATTAAATTTGGGACACCCCAAACCAACAGATTGTTAAGCCATACCTCAAATTATGTCGATAAACATTCAAAAACAGATAACAGAAGTTGTTAATAAAATTTATGGACACTCCTTCAAAATATCAGTAGCACCAACATAGCGAGTATAAATAAAAATGTCGAACAATAGGTACAACATAATTTTCTTGTTGCCTATTTTCTAAACATATAATAAAAATTTATGTTTTTTATAACATTAACATAACTGTTTTACATAATATGTTTTATGTCATTTATTTGATTTTCATTTGACTTAATCGATTGATTATTTACGTTCAATAAAACAACTTGTGGTACACATAGTCAATAAAATATTATTGTTATGTTTTGTTAGTTTCCAAAAGTAGAAAATTTCCTTCTTCGCGATTTACTCGTACCTCAAATTTGTGCTTCCTGCGTGGGTAAGTGTTAGTTTTATTAGGCTGCTTAGGTTGAATCGTTTTATGGTAAATATGCCGGTTTGATTATCTCGAAAAACAATAACAGAAAATAATTTAATCATTTCCAGATTGTACAAGCGGGAATACGGGTGGGTGGGTATATGTACCTGTCGAGAAAATATCATATTTCTGTATACAGAATCGTGCCATTTTCCAAAATACATAAAACATAAATATGTTATGAATTATTAAATTTTATTCTAATCAATTTAAATCATTTTATTATGCGAATAATGTATATTTTATAAAATCGGCACGTCTACGCCTAGACCTGCCTCAAACCTCATTAAATGTTGCTATGTAGGTAGAAAATAAATAAGAATTCATATTGTATACATAGTTGATGCGAGAGTTCATGTCCTTTGGTAGTTTGAAAATAGTTAAGTTGGATACGTAAATATTGGATATGTTTACAATCAGAGGAAGAAAATTAATTTGTTTATTATGTTAACGAAAGGCAACCTATACAAAATGAAAAATTGATACCACCAAAATAATATTATGTTGGAAGCATATCACATTTTACCCAAAATCACAAAAGTTATTTGGCATTTTTTGGTGTCTTCTGATTGGGAAAAGATGTTACAAAAACTAATAAATATTTATATTTCAAACTATTACCTTATCTATTTATAAAAACATATTATATTTTCAAAGTTCACATGGTATTACCCCCAAGTTCATGGTTACATGCTGCGATTCAAGCATATGTCATTCGTAATTTAAATATAGACATTAAGTCGCCTTTCTATACCAAGCAATCAATATACATATTATAACATATTTTAGATTTATGTATACTGATACAAACGACAAATACGCATATAGGGTGTCCGCAAAAAACTGTTGTCATAAATTAAACGGCCGATCCCTGACCCAAAAATAAATCAAAATATTTGTATATGTATATTGTAATTTTTGGCCAACGATAAATAGCGAGGGCAATTCTCTCATACGATTACTGTGTACCCTGTAAATAAATAAGAAAGTTAACTCATGTAATTATCCTGTCGCAACATACAATTTAACTTAATAATGGATTCATTTCATGTAAGCCAACAGTCTAAATAAAACGAAAATGGTTGGCGGCTCGAGTAGATGAGCCATGTATACATAGTATATTGGTAATTATTTTGTTCATATAATAATTTAATTTTGTTATTTGAAAGGTACGGGTATGAAGTATGTCCTAACTTTATCCTACCCACTCCATGATAAGCGAAACTCCCCAGGCTTCACAGAACCACCCTCGCGTTTAATTGTTGTATCTATGCACTCTTTTAGCTTTAGTGCCAAATTTTTACTCATCGCTCCACAGTCATCACGGGAAGCGAGCGGCCCTTGTTTCTTTCTGCACAAATTTCTGTGTATTTCAAATGTTGCTCTAGGCCGTCCACTTCGTTTTTTAGAGTAATAGCTTGCAGTATTTTTATACTGGTCAATATTTCCACGAACTGCTGTCTTTGAAACATGAAGTTCTTTAGTGATGTTCCGCTCAGAGTCGCCTTGATTATAAAGTAAAATGATTTGCGCACGTACACTAGCCAATAATTCCTTATTTCGTCCCATGTTTTATTACTATTTAGTTTTAAGGGCTAAAGGATACTTCTGTAGTATTTTCGTTCTACTCGACGATATTAAAGAAAACTAGAAAGCAAACGTGTTCACCACTATTTTATTTACGATGTATTTCATTCGGGTACAATCGACTGTCCTTATTTGTAAACTCATAAACTAAATCTCTCTGTATTCTCTCTCTTTTCGTATACAGTGAGACGACTAATCCTGCCCAATCGACAAAAATACAATACAATAAATTTCATATAATACAAGTTAAATTAATTAAACAAGTTAAAAAAATGCACCACAGTGCTCCCCTTTCAGCGATAGCGATGTGGTATTTGAACGCTTCGATGGGGTCGATCGTTTTTTAGTGTTAGTTACTTTCGGTGGAACATCCGCTGTGTATGGTTCTTCATTCCAAATAAAAGCCGGTTTAAGCCGATCAATGGATAAGTTAACAATGCGATGACCCATTTGAATTGTGTAAAATTTGTGACTTCTTTTTAGTACTTTGAAAGGTCCTTCTTAGCATCGGTGCGTACAAAGACGTAACTACATGAGCTCAAATCCTTATTTATGTAAGACGTTGTCTCCATTGATTTATTAATATCGTAGAATTCCCCTTGTAACAGTAATGATGTGCCATAGACTAATTTGGCTGGCATCGTTAGAAGGTCTTTCTTAAAAGATACACGTAGACTTAACATAATAATTGGCAAATTATCAACCCAAGAGTCTGGTCCCGCTGCCATAATTGATGATTTCAACATCCTATGACATCTCTCTATTAACCCGTTCGATTGCGGATGATATGGTGTAGTTCGAATACGATCCGCTCCGATGATTTTATAGATTTCCCTCATCAAAAAAGACTCAAATTGTCTCCCTTGGTCAGTTGTGATGGAATAGAGAATTGTTTAAATATTAACGAAGTCATCTTAACCTGACGTATTTGAGTAAATTCGTCATCTGATTCCTGCTTCCTTGACACAATTGCTCGTAATCAAACGTCTCAATCAGCTGGATTCTTGACAGTAGAACAGCTGTTTGGTTATCGCGGCCACTAATATAACGGATGTCGGTTGTAAATTGGCTCACAAAATCTAAATGACGAATTTGTCGAGGAGAAGCCTTGTCCATTTTCTGCTGATATGCAAAGACCAGCGGCTTGTGATCCGTATAGATTCGACTTATTCTTCCTTCCAGCATATACCGAAAATGCTTGACACTCAAATATATTGCCAAAAGTTCCCGGTCGTAGGTACTGTACTTTTTTTGCGACCAGATGCAACAGTGCTCCAACTGCAAAATTTGATGCGTCTACGTTCAGAGATAGTTCGGCATGCATCTTCGGAAACGCTAATGAAGTAACTGCGGCGAGTTCTTGTTTGACAGATCAACGCAGTTTTGTCATTTTTGATATTGCCCTTGATCATCGAATGAAGTTTCATTTGCGAATTCATGGCATTCGGTATAAAATTACGATAATAATTTATCATGGCTAAGAAAGTTTTTAATTCTTTCGCTAATAGAGGTTTACTATAATTTTTAATGACATCAACTTTACTAGGAAAAGAAGAAATCCCGTTTTTCGAAATGATATGTCCTAGGAATTTTAATTCGGCCACAGCTAATTCACATTTAGCTACAGCCGTTCGAATACTAGTCTTAAATGATGTCTTCGGGTGCAATTAAAATATCGTCAAGATATGGAAAAACAAATTGCAAGCCTCTTAATGCCTCATGTATTAGCCGTTGAAATGTTTGAAGTGCATTCCGTAACCCAAACGTCATAAACGCAAACTCGTACAACCCAAATGGAGTCGTGATGGCGGTTTTTGCTATATGGTCGTGGATATACGGTATTGGGTACCGATCGGTCACTGTTTGGGCATTTAAAGAGCGGTAGTCACCACAGGGACGTCATGTTCCATCTGATTTTCGGACCATGTGTAATGGGCTGGCCCAGTTACTAGTAGACGTGCGGCAAATTCCCATTTTCATCAAATATTCGAATTCCTCCTTTGCAGCGGCTAATTTGTCGGGATCCAACCTTTGGGGTCGAGCGAACGTTGGCTGCCCAGTTGTTTCGATACGGTGTACAATGTTTGAGCCATTGTCGTTTAGTGACGGTGCACCCATTTTTGTGATGTCTGCAAATTCGGCTAATAGGCAAGCAAACGGTGATTGAGGATTAAAGTTCTTAATTTCTGCCAATTTCACTTGTTGGGGACCACAAACTGTCGACAAATTAGTAATCCCATCAACTAGACGACCTCCCTTCAAATCGATGACTAAATCGAAATTGCGTATAAAATCGGCTCCAATAATAGGCGTGTTTACGTCCGCAACAATAAACTTCCACTCGAAATTTCATCTTAAATTGAGATCCACTTTAATTCGCTTTCTGCCAGTCTAGGTGGCAATACAGATACGTCAGCGCCTGTGTCTATGATATATTTAGCCGATTTTTTGTCAGTAACGGATAGTCTGAGTATGTTGACATGAGGGGGTTGAGAGTCGGCAAAACTCGTGTCAACGATCCTTTTTTACTGGTTTCAGTTGGTGTTCTATGTCGACATGGACTTCGACATTTACGAGACTTTTGGCCGAATTTTCAATGGTACCAACATTCTTGATTAGAAGCACCCGATGTCTGATCTCGTGTACGCGACGAGGAACGCGATGAATTTCGAGAGTAACTTCGTCCACGTTGTGACCATAATTTGCCTTTGATGAAGGAATGTTTGTTGCGATTGTGTGCTCGTTTCATCAGCAGATGTGACTATGTTTACATTACGCAACTGCATGACATCCACAATAGCATCAGCTATCTTCGTAAATTCGTCTACGGAGCCGATGGATGCAGCTACCGCTGCACTTGCATAATCGGGCAAACGTTGAGCCCATAAACCTTTAAGTGCTGCATCGCTGATAGAATTATAGCAACTCGACGCATTTCATGGAAGAGTTGATTACGTTTCATATCGCCCAGTGGCATTTCTGCTAATAATCGATTGAGTCGTCGCTGTTGTCTTTCAGAAAAATGTCCAATTAATTTTTCCTTAATGTATTTGTATTTCCGTATTTCTGGTGTACCGTTAATAATTTCACGTAATTGTGGTAGCATTGTTGGGTCAACGGCAGCTAAAACTGTATTATATCGCTGTTTTTCGGACGCAATGCCAGAGGCTGGAAACCAGAAATCCAGCTCTCTATGTCGTTACTGATCATGCATGGCATTGGCAATTTGGCGAATTCCGCTGTAACCCCATCTTCGGGAAAATCGGCAGCACCACCTTTGAACTCTTTTTTTTGTTTATTCGTAAAATCAGCTGAGGTACTCGTGGTGGTATTTGTAGTTTGAGAACCGCTCGCATTCGACATTTTATGCGTAGACAGTAATACATGCACAAAAGAACAATATCTTTGTCACGTAAAATAACTGAAATTGTTTCCGTATCACAACTCAATTTCACTTTGTTGGCTTATTTTGTCGTTGCCAAACTCAATTTAAAAAAAACGCGTGTTTTTTGATCATGCGACAAAAATTCTAGAAATAACGGTTCATACTTAAAAAGTTATTCTCTACAGTATTCGACAGTGTTTTTGTGGTAAACTGATGGAATCTATACACTACCACTGAATTCACTTTTAAGGAACTAATAATCGTATAAATACTTGAATTATTTACTTCGAAAAGTCACCAATTTGTAGTATTTTCGTTCTACTCGACGATATTAAAAAAAAACTAGAAAGCAAACGTGTTCACCACTATTTTATTTACGATGTATTTTATTCGGGTTTCCGATTTTATTCGGTTCCTTATTTGTACACTCATAAACTTAATCTCTCTGTATTCTCTCTCTTTTCGTATACAGTGAGACGACTAATCCTGCCCAATCGACAAAAATACAATACAATAAATTTCATATAAGTTAAAAAAAAAGAGAAATTATGTCCATATTCCCCTCCACATGGACGGCCAATATAAAACCCAACTCTCAATCAGTGTTCGAGTAATACTTGATCCGAGTCCAACAACATCGATTCGCGCTAAGAATAATATTCTCTCTCTTTCTGCACACATCCCATGAAGGGAATTTGCCGTCTGCACTATGGTCTTCCATCACTCTCGACCCATCGCTCTCGTCCTCCAGTTTCAACATCCTAACATACGTAGGTCTTGTTCGACGTCGTCACGCCAGCGCAGTCGAGCTCTTCCTCTACGACGCACACCCGCTTGTTGTTGATGGAGATTTTATTAAAATTATTAAAACGAAGAGTCATCAACTTCTTCATGTTGTTCAATTGCATCACCAACTATTTCTAGATTAATGCCATAATCACACACGATTTGATGAAGCCTTTCGCATGCTAGTTTATCGCAGAAGTGGTAAGGTACGTTATTGTTTTCACGCCAGCACTTCGAGAACATAAATCGCATCGTTTTACGATTTTTGGTTTGTTGGTTTTCCGCGGTTGGTGCTAGTCTCAACTCTTCGACATTGTATCTTGTTTGATTCATTGTGTTTTTTACGCTTTTTTCCAAGGCCCTGGGAGTGGTAAGTGGCATCTTGATTTTATTGTCCACCAGCTGCAATGTCAATTTCTTGAGAAATTCTTTTTGTTCTGAAGAAACCGATGAGGCATAGAGAACATGTTGAAGAATACTACCATTGGCCATCTTCTAATTTTTCGCTTCCAAGTATCAGATGCGCAACTAAATTTCCGAGTTTCACACGTAGATGGTGCTAGCGACACATCTAGTTGTCATTCATATCAGAAGTTGTGTTTTGTTCATAGCGTGGACAGTTGTTAACGATAACCAGTTATTATACCAAAACGAAAATGTCGAATTTTCTGCCAAACAAACAGCATTTGAGGGAAACTTTGCTTTTCTGCCTCAACTAGAAAAAAAATCCGGCTGAAACACGTCATTTGCTTGAAGAGGCATACGGCGAGCATGCAAAACTACCTGTGAAGATTTAAACGTGGCGATTTCGACATTGAGGACAAGAGACGCTCCGGTCCGGAAGACCGAAAACATTTGAAGACACCGAGCTGCAAGCGTTATTGGATGAAGATGATACGCAAACTCAAGTTCAAGTTGCGGAAGCATTAAACACGACCCACCAAAATATATTCAAAAGTTTATAAGCTATGGGAAAAATTCAAAAAGGGGGAAAATGGCTGCCGCATGAGCTGAGAGACAGATGGAAAATCGAAGAGAGAAATTTTGATTGCTTTGATTTGCTTTCACGGCATGAAAGAAAGAGTCTTCTGCATCGAAAAGTAACGAGAGGTGAGAAGTGGATGTTTTTTAAGAATCCGAAACGCAAAAAATCATGGCTTTCACTTGGCGAAGCATCAACATCGACGGCACGGCCAAATCGCTTCGGAAAGAAGACAATGCTTTGCGTTTGGTGAGATCAGAAAGGAATCGTGTTCTATGAGCTGCTGAAACAGGGCGAAACTGTCAATGTGTAACGCTACCGACAACAACTTATCGACCCATTTTCATTCATTTAGAGTTACCCAGAGAATACCGCGAGGAGGTATGAATCTAAGACTTCACTCTCCAGAATAATAATCGCCTTAATAAAATTATGGACTCCGACTAGGTTTCAAATCGCGACTTTTGGGTTGACATTATTTGGTTGTATATAACTTGGTGGTCGAGTGGTTACCATCGAGTGATATAATTAAGTAGAGCAGACTTCGTAACAATACCACACCTTACATATGTTCGTCCCGAACAGACACATACAATGTCGTATCGCTTTAGTTTATCGTTCTGCACGATTTTCCTTTCATGTCAAGAACAAGAACGCTTTTTGTTTCCGATACACATAGGTACCGACCATTTTGACAACTTTGTATGTACCTTTCCAATCTCGTTGTGCATCTGTTATGGTTGGCTCTCAGCCACCCCGTAGTTCTCAACTAAGCACGCAGAGGCCGTTCTCACAATGATGTTTTGTCGGCTAGATCTCAGGGTAATGGCATGGATCGTGGGGTAATTAGAGGCTTGCGTGCTCCTGGCCTACACCGTGGAACAGCAAATCATAAAAAAGCAAATAATAAGAACTGAAATTAAAGCACGTTGGCGCGACCGGATTCTCCCCGAGTGACCAGTACTTAGTCTGCTGAAAGACCCTCCCGAATGACCCATCGATCCAAAAAGGCCGATGCCCAGCCACAACGAAGCAGCATAAGAGGGTAGTAACGTCTCTCGAAGCAGCATAAGAGGGTAGTGAAGTGCCACGGGAAGACCGATTGGATATTACGCTCACCCCTAATGGACGACACATCCGCTGGACTCACCACTACGACTCTGTGGCTGGCCTGCCAAGGGGATGGAGGGAAGTTGCAAGCCCAGCCAGTAAATATGGCACCGGCACATAATGGAGTCTCATCATACCAAAACCGAGAAAATTAGTAATTCATCTATTTGGATTTATTAGAAAGAAATGAGAAAAACAAACTGAGCAAATACAATAACCAGCGGATCTGAATCGTAACGGGGCCTTGCTAACTCCGCCAAAAAGAAAAACAAAGAAAAATCCAGTAACGCCGAGCGCTCCTTTATTAAAATGAATAATTTTCAGGTCAGCCCTCTTTCGTACCGCGCGACAGGTGCAACCGACAAAACGAGAAAACAACAAAAATATTTCCTAATATCTACGCTGTTGCACACCCGCACACAGTGTATTCATTGGTCTCGCTGCAAAATTAATCGTCGTACACGTTTACAAAAGGGATGGACGAAAATAAAATACAATACCAAATGTCACTAATCAACAAATGACTTTAGTTTTGCTACTTCCTCACAGATGCCAATGCCATAAGAAAAATTCATTTTCAAATGATCAATAAAAATTTGAAAATGAAATAGGAAAAAAAATTAATGTTATGACTAGTGAGTCGTAACACATCTTGCGATCTGCTTTTCCTCTCTATGGAATTCAGCCACACAAGTCACCGCGTCGAAAATTTGCAAATCTACCACTCTGGTCGTATTGCGCTACTGATTTTATTTCTGGCGTTCGTGCTGTTGCTCTCTAATGCGGATCGAACTTTGACCTTTCGTCGTCGTTGTTTAGCTACGTTAGCTTCCCGCTATTAACTCAACATGTCCCAGATCGTTACTCTGCGTCTCGTATTCCAGCACACCTTCTTTTCAAATCCACTGCGTACCACCTTTGCGCCACGCTCCGTCGCGGCCTTCTGAATCGCTCCCTTTTCAGCAAGCAACGCATCTGCCGGACTTATCCTCAACAATCGTACTAGAATCTTCTGCTGGGCCTCCCCCAAGGATCTTTGCTCCATTTGATAAACCAGTCTGTCCATCGATTTCTCAGGCCGTGAATTTTCTTCTAGATGTGCTTCATTTTTCGGGTTTGAGCAAAACATTTGCCTCCTCTCGCCAGTTTTCACGACGCTTATCTCGGGAATCAGACTGTCGCGCAACACGGTAATTACATCGTTGCGTGCACTCTCGTGTATAGTGACCTAACTTTCCGCATTTGAAGCATCTTCTTTTACTTTTGATGTCAATTGGTTTCAACTTGGCGCAATTCTGTTGATTCCGAACGCTATGCATGATTGTTTTCATTATACTCGCTTAACCAGCGCATCACTGATACGACCTCCGAATTGAATTTTTGTTCCAATATTGATTCAGTGGATAATGTGTGTCCTTTGTCTATCTTGGGACTCGTCTGCAACACATCATTCTTCAAAACTTGATTCGAGCTCCGTGGCACAACGTTCAGTGCAATCTATTAACCTTTTTCCTTTGTTTGTGAGACGAGCCTCCCAAAGCTGCCATCGACTTTTTTAATTTTACTTTCAATTTCTTGCTTCACTTTTCCTTCTAACTCTTCAACGGTCGTCCCATCGGTTTTCACTTGTTGTGTTTTCGTAATAAAAAACTTAATCACTACTTTCATCTCAACCGATCATCTTGCTGCTCAAAATTGGAATCTAAATTATCTAGTTTATCGTTTATCCTCTCCACCTGGAGTAGACGCATATTCAACGTGTTTCCTATGTGCGATTGCACAAAAATGGTTCATTTTGTTTCACACTTCGATCTGATTTCCCTCTTTTTAACTGCTCTAGGTTCAACAAGCGTTATTTCTAATGTTCCTAAAGCCAGTGACGATGATCGTGATCGCTCTCCGAATGCATCGCTGTATCCCCGAGGTTCCTCCTTTCATCTAACATTTTGCAGCCCCGACAAGAGCTCTGTCGTATATTTTCTTCGGTTAAAGTCCACCAATTAACAACATTTCCCGTAACTTTTGTGACTTGTAGAAGTTTATGTCTAGTAAGCTCATTCTTGCCACTATTTGCAAAATCCCACTTCTGACACCAAATGTTACGAATTTCGGGCGTTTGATACGGCTTCGTACATGATTGTGCAAATAAAACATTCAGCGATTTTAGTTACAAATTTTATTTTTTAACACGTTAATTTCTTCAGCAATTCATAAATTTCACTCGATCACTGTCTATTGTCTGTCACTATTTCACACTTTTTCTATTTACTTTTCGACTTGCACTGTTCACTGGTTAAATTACCACTGTCTCTGCGTCCCAAATTGCTCGCGCTTATATGCTTATCGATCACTTTTCGAGATTATTATATTTATTTATTGCATCTGGCTAATTGCAATTATAATTTACTTTCATGTAGTTGCGATCCATATAGATAAAGATAAACATTTCCAAATGTTTAAAAATTTTGTAATTCACTCAGCGATTTCCTCTCTTGAACCATAAAAATCTCAGAAATTTTCTTCCCTCCGAGCATGTGGCTAAGTAAGATTGGTTTCTTACATTAAAATGCTAATTCAGAATCACTTAGATCACCTTTGTGATTGCTGGTGTATTATGTAAAAACGCGATTATTAAATAGAAAAAATTAAATTTTCGAAAAAGTTTTGAGTGAAAGTTATATTTCACTCAAAACTTTTTCGTTAATTTAATTTTTTCTATTTAATAATTGCGTTGAAATTGCTGCAGATTGCACAGAAAAATGACTAACGGCCAGAAAAAATTCAACGCAAACTTGATTAAATATATTTCATTCCGGGGAAATATTTAGCTTGTGTATAAATTTTTAAATGGCCAATTTTGATTGAATAACTTTTTAACTAATCGTTAAATATTTCCATGGCATAAAATATATTTAATCAAGTTTGCATTGATTTTTTTCTGATTGCGGAAACAGATTTCATATAAAACATTTAATTGAACTTCACTCCCATGTTTTCCATTGCATTGGTTTTTGCGCTTGGTCTGCGGGGATAATTTTATTTTCTCCCTATGCGGTCACACGCTTCACCGGGAGACTTTTCAAATGTCTTTGCACTAATACCATAAAAGTATCTCTTGATGTGAAGGGTGAATCATTTCGAGAATACAGGTATCCCATTTCGTAGATTTTGGAGCAATTAAACACTTTTTCAAATTTTTGTTCCGTTTTCGGACTTTAACCGTAACGTATATATGTATGTATAAATTTAATAGCACAAAATTTGTATAAATCCGGAATGACTGTTGTAAGTTGTATAGAATCCTATTTAATAGAGAATTTCTTTATAATTAATGAATAAATTATTATAATACGTAAAACACAAATTAATCTCTAAGGAATTTTATTCGTATAAATCTAAATTTTAGTTGGCCTCATTTCCTAAATTAGGAAAATACCTTGAAAAACACTTACATGAAAATAAAGGTATGTTTTATTCATATCTCCGAGATTATATATTTTTATAAATAAAACATGAATTTAATTTAAATGGAAAGATCTCAATAATTATCTAAAAATCTGTTACAAAAATATTCGCTAAATTGTATCGCTTAAATTTGTTGCAGAAATTCGTACGTTTAAACGAGGAGGTAATATAAAATTAATGGGCAGCTCATTAAAACAGATGCGATTCAAAAATGTTTTGACGTTATATGATTTTTTTAAGAGAAAAGCTTTATCTTCCACTGATATCAATTTATAGCATAACGCAAAACTTTTTATAGCACGTTAGCTTTTTTTTATGAAAAGAACGGATATTATTCATTTTCACACATTCAAAACTATACACTGGTACTTATGATGATGCTTTCGAAAATATGAAAACTTTGTAAACATAAAATAGGAAATTGAATTTTACATAAACATTAAATTGCTTTGTATATTTTTTGATGTTCGAGAATAGATAAGATGAAAAGTTTCGACGACGTTACGTTTTATGTTGAAAACCTTTCCATTATTTTGTTAACGCTCACAATCATCAAATAGCTAAGGAATTCAATTTAACATTTAATATTTAGGACTTTGGTTTCCATAATTTCCGATTTAATATTTGGTTGGTTTAGTAATCGCATGGCATGTTAAATTTTTAAAACAGCGGAAGCGAACGTTCAACAAAAGAGTTTTCCGTATAATAAAAATTTGCATAAATTAATTATAATCGGGAAAATTTTATGAAAATCGCAATAAAAACTCAAAGAACAATAAAATTATGTTGAACAATTCAATTTTAAATAATTTCGCTTTAATACATTTTGAAAACTTAATTTTCATGGTTGAAATCGAAATTGTATTTGGGGTGGTGCCAATTAGTCGGACTGTGCATGCAGAAAATTGCGTTACTAAATGCAAAGATTTGTAAGGCCAATTTAAACTGTAAAAAATTCGAAAAATCATTATTGCGAATATTTATATAGGGTGTTCCTAAATATATTTCTCTAGTGCTGGGGACTGGGACGTTCATACTTTTCATCATTTACTGGAAACGGCCTTGCTGGTATACAAGCAGCAACAATTAAGGGTCGAGTCAGTATCAATTCATCCACAAGGAGTCCACCATTCAATGGTCATGATAATTCATTACAAAGCCAATTGAACTCAGGGGGGATGGCTGATCCAAATCTCGGCACTACAAGGGAAATTGAGATTTTATTTGGCGTTGATATATTTTTTAGCTGAAAAAATAGCTTTATCGGGAGACACGTATGCTCAGTTCACAAATTTTGGATAGGTTCTTCTGGCCTCTCAGGTACGAAATAATTATTCATTCAACTCGATTCTAGTACATAGCTATCCACACTGCAGGTGATGTAAAACAAACTCTTCAACGCTTTTCGGAACTTAATACCCGATATGTTGCTGTACGTCGACTTCTAACTATAGAATGTCATTTCGAGAGAAACCGTTAGCTTGCAGTCGAATATCAAGATGATGAAATTTCGACAGACAATAGTCAGCAATGGATCGAAGTAAGGTAAAATTTGCCAAAACTTGAAGTCATCGAAATTCCGCGATATAAGTTCATCTCTTCAACGACGAAATCTATCCAAATTCGCGCATTTTTCGATGGATTTACGCACTGAATTATCTCAAAGCCATGCATGACTCCGACGAAGCAAACTGGTCTCCACGATTCAAACTATATGAGAGGCCTTTACTTTAATGAAAATGATAAAACTAGTTCCCTCATTTTTAAAGATTATAAATTTCGGGTATCTGACTCCAATATAATTTGGGACAATGTGGCGAAGAACGTCGAACACTACCAGTCGTAACTCAGCAAATTTTTCACATTTTTTATCCTAGACTGCATTTTATTGATTTGATTCGAAACGCTACATCGTTTGCCATCAAAGCAGTTCAGCGCGAAACATTCTACTTCGAAATTCAATCACTTAGCAACGGTAAGCCAATTAATCAACTGGTTGAACGAAATATGATTCGCTGATATTTTATCATAAGGTTTAAATTCGGTTGGACATTTCTGAGCTCCCAAAAGCTTTGACGAGTTTGGTTTACATCATCTGCAGAGTTGATAGCTCCTGGGGTTGAATGAATAATCATTTTGTACTAATTGAGTTCCAGGAGAACTCATCCAAAAAATTGTGTCCTGTTAGGACTATTTTTCCTGTTTCCAATAAGTCAAAAAATAAACCGACGCGAAACAAAATATCAATTTCTTTTGTAGTGCCGAGTTTCGATCAGCCATCTCAAGTGTGTCCAATTGGATTTCTAATGAATTATCACGATAAAATGGATTACCACGGCAGGATATACACATGAAGGAAATTCAACCCGAAACATTCATTTCAGAATGCAGTTCAGTTTTCGTATCAGAAATGTCTCAAATACATTCGATAGAAACAAAAGTTTACCGCACTGCTCATGGGGGTAGGACGAGGTAGTAATTCCTGGTGAGATAGTTAGCAACATAATGTTTGAGAATCAAATATCGAATCCATTAAAACCAATCGGTTAGGATTCTGGATTATTTTTCTCCATTATTTCGGGCGCCATCTGGCGTGCCTCGGGGTAGTCATATCGGCCCACTGCTATTTTCATTATTTATTAACGACGTGGTAAAACGCTTTAAGTTTGCCAACTGCCCCTTTTGCAGTTGGTCAATTAACAACATACTCCCTTTAAACGTGAGTAAATGCAAAACTCGTTCTATCTTACGTATCCGCTCGCCAGTTTTTTATCAATATCATTTGTACAAAGATCGGTTTGAGTTCATTTCGGATCTTGGCGTGATCTTTGAATCTGATGCTACATTTACCAGACAACACCATTATTTCAAAGTCGTACATTATGCTTGGTTTCATTAAACTAAACTGCAAGGACTTTGGTGCCCCGTTAACTTTGATATCATTATACGTCTGCTTTGTTCGGTTTATTTTGGAGTATGCATCTCCTGTTTGGTCAACCTCCTACCACTGTCATTCTGAGAGGATTGAGAGTATCCAGGAATAGTTTATTTTATTCGAGCTACGACGTTTACCAGCCATGTGTGCTGTGAACTACGTTCTTCCGCCTTATCGGAATCGACGCAATCTTTAGAAACTGCATCGTCTAGATAATCGCCGAGATGTAGCTTCCGCACTGTTTGTGCGTGATATCATTAATTCTAGTGTCGATTGTATCGAGTTACTAGCACGTATGCACTTGTATGCTCCCGAACGTCAGATGCGTCTTCGCGATGGAGCTTTATTCATCAACCATGCGATAACGAGCTATGGTCTTTCTGATCCAATTCCAGAGGTATCGCGGGTATTTAACAAGGCCTACGAAGCTTTTGATTATCACTCGTCGAGAGATTCATTTAAGAAAGCTTTACATAATCTTTTGTAGTCAAGCTTATGCGCTGTAATTTTTTACCAATTGTTTTGTTATGCCGATTGTATCCACTATAGGCACCATTTATAAATAAATAAATAAATAATGTCCACCTTTTCGATGTTAAGTGCTTGTGGCTTGTATCATTTGCACTTTTTCCGCCTGCACAATCGATTGGAAAATTTTCTCGCGGTCATGCAGCTTTGATGAAATTATTTTGTATTTTTATATAGGTTTCGCTGATGTGCCCAAACTTATACCAAAAGGATTCCTAGATTCATCGTCCTACCAGTTTCATCGTCCTACCAAAAGGATTCCTAGATTCATCGTCCTACCACGGACTCAAGATATACTTCAGTAATCTCACGGGCGATTGGAACGTTATATCATGATGAAATGTTTTTTGTTTGTTCTATATAGATGGGAGGAATATTTCACATTTATTTAACTCGCGGTTTTGTACTGATATCTATAATTCCATAGTGAAGTTTCATGCATTTATGGATGCGTTTATACATATATATTACTTTCTCAGAGTGTGTTCCATGGCTGTTATAATCGACGATCCCATGGTCAATTAATGTTGTTTACGAAGTTTGTAGTGCTAAAATGTCAAATTTGTATTGAGATGATTTAAGGTGCGATAGAATAATAGTAGGTTTCCGTTGCAAATGTTTCATTTTTAAATATTCATCTTTAATTAATTTTCCACTTACATTTTCAGTATATGTATAGTATTCTGTTCAAAGTACAACTAAACTTGTTATTCGTTACTAAGTTTTCCTATTTTATTAAAAAACATTATTTTGTCGCCCGCCGTCGACGCTTGATATACAGTATGCGACAAAATAAACCGCCCAACTATATTGATTTACTAAAAACTCTATAGTTGTGTCATTATTTTCATATTTTTTCTCGACATATTATACCTCATTTTGATTGTTTAGAAGCCTACTATAATATTTTTAAATTGAAAGTATTTCGGGAATCCCTGTTTTTAGAAAACAACTTGTTTAATAAACCGAACCCAAATTTTAGTACGACAAAATAAACCGAATGCTTTGGTTGTGATATTTTTTAAGCATAAATCTTTATGTTTTATGATAAACCTGATCAATTGGTATGTGTAGATTTATTTTAGTGTACAAACATTTAAAAAAAATGTTAATTAATTTATTAGATAAGACAATGCCTCAATTATCTATGGACCTCTGAGACAGAATTGCTGCGGATAGAAACACCGGATTATCGTACCAACAACTTGCTAACAAATTTACAGTGGCGAAATCTACTGTAAGGGAACTGTGGTCTACTGTAGTGGCCGTAAACGGAAAAGCTCTAAAAGAGTTGATGTGATGCTCGTAAGAGATGTTAAGAAAACCCCAACAAAGTCTGCTAGAGAATTAAAGGAGCAATAAAATTTGAATGTTTCACCTCGAACTATTCAACGGCGGCTAAAATAAAGTGGATTGATCAATTGCTACTAACGACGTTAGCCTGTCAATAGCAAAATCAATAAAAAGAAACGACTGAGTTTTGTAGCTAAGCCACCAGTGGCCCTATTCTGGTAATTCCCCGGGAATAGGGAATAATTTATTTTTGTAGCAGCTATTCCCCAGCCATTTTCCCCAATTCCCCGTTTTCCAAAAGTTAATTCTGGCGATTGGGGAATAAATTTAAATAATTAAAATTAAAATAATAATTAAAGTTATATAAAATATAATTTAATTAGTCTCGTTCACACGCGACCGCAATAAAACAAGAAATCAAATGTCTAAAAATAGTTTACTACGTTTACTTTGTTTTTATTAATATTTTAATAGAATTTTACTTAAAAAATAAAGTTTGTTTATTAAAATAAAAAATTGGATATTGATATTTCCAATTGATATTACTAGTTTTTAGTATAAATTTACAGCCATAACACATAAATTACGTAAATACACTAAATTTTCGTTAAATTCTATTCCCAGTTAATTCTTTCCTAAAATAGGTATGGAATAATAAACGTCAAAACTGCCATAATGGGGAATAATTTTTTCCCATAAAAAAGTTTTCCCAAAAGCCGGAATACACTTTTGGGGAAAAGGGAATAAAAGTGCTACAAAATTTAAAATTTCCATTCCCCGGGAATTACCAGAATAGGGCCACAGGAGAAAGAGAAAGAATTTTCTCATTCAATTTTATGGTCTGACGAGTCCAAATTTGAACTATTTGGGTGAAAGAAGCGTGAAAAAGTTTGGCGAGGTCGGGATGAGGGACTCAAAGATAGATTTTTAAAGAATACTAATACACGGTGGTGGTAGTATTATGGTATGCAGCTTCTCAGCTAACGGAGTCAGTGAGCTCGTTTTGGTTGACGGGATAATGAAGGGGGATGACTATGTGCAAATATTAAATCAAAACTTAACAAAACCTGAGCATAAATTACATCTTGGGCGACGTTACACTTTTCAACAGGATAACGACCCCAACACACACTTCGAACATCGACATTTTTCAAAAAAATAAAATTAAACTGCTTGATTGGCCCCTACAAAGCCCAGATCTCAATCCGATTGAGAATTAGTGGTCGATCATTGATCATAATATCCCGACCACTAAAAGGACAAAGGAAAGATAAATTTCAACTGAATTAAGGAGACATGAGAAAACATTGGGATAGAGGTCGCAGCGAAGCTAGTTGATAGCATGCCAAATAGGTTGCAAGCAGTTAAAAACACTAATGAAGGACCAACAAAATATTAATGCTTAAATCCTTTGAAATTAGTAGTTAGATTGTGTAGTGAACAAATCCATTGAAATTTGAACATAGAACTGTTTATTTTGTTGCAGCAAAAATAGTGCAATTTATAAAATTAATTAATTTTTCAATTAAAATTTCAATTATTTCGTTATTTTTTATTGAATTTAAAAATGTTGATTGTACGTTTAACTACATAAATAAATAAGGCTGAAAAAAAATCTGCTGAAATGTTATGCTAAAACATACTGTATCTAGTTCTTTACATTTCGCTAATTCTTTACTTTTGTAAAATGTAAGTTTTTCAGTTCTATATCGTCAATCTTTTTAACAAAGCGGTGTAATGAAAAAAATTCAACAGAAGTTTTGCTGGTGTTACCAAATTTGCTCAAGTTCTCCGAGTTACGGGTGGTGGAAGCAGACTTCCTTCGTCCAACCAACAAGTTGCTAAGAAATGGCCGAGTTCCATCCCAGGTAGCCGTATTATAGAACTTTGCGCAAAAATTATTTAGAATCCCATTTCCATTCAAAATACCCAATCACTTATTAATTAGTTTAGAAATGGCCGAATTCTGTTCCAGGTGGCCATATTCCAGAACTTCTCCCATAAATAGTTTAAGAATCCCATTTCCATCCATCATGAATAATCCAATTATATAATAAGTTAAGGAATAGCCGAGCCAGTCCCAGGTGGCAATATTCTAGGAATTCTGCAACACATCATTTTCCATCTAACTTGCTCAATACCATCATAGTTGGTGAAGAAATAACTGAGTTCCATCTCAGGTGGCTATAAACCAAAACTTCTTTTAACATCATTTACAGCTCATGTGGCCGTATTCCAGAAATTCTTCCAAACATAATTTTGGAATTCCACTTCCATCAAACACACACCATCTAATCATAATCGGCTAAGAAATGGCTGAGTTCTGCCCCAGGTAGCCATATTCCAAACCTCCATTCAAGACATTCAATCCCATCATAATCGGTTAAGTAGCAGTGTTCCGTCATAGGTGGCCATATTCTGGAACTCCTTCTAGAAATCATTTTAGAATACCATTAGAATACTATTCTCATCCAGTATAAGAAATTTCATCATGATCGGTTAAAAATGGCTGAGTTCTTATACAGAAAAATAATATCTGGTTACCACCGACAATAACCCAAAATTTCATATAGAAATCGCATGTATGCGTTAAATACAATAAATTTCGAGGTTACGAGGAACCATAATAATTCGCTAAGGCACTGTGATTATACTTTGTATGTAATTTCAAACTACATATTTTCAATATTTCTGTAGTTTGGTTACTGCAGTCTGATGAGACGACCGATTTTTTTAATTTAAAGACGATAAAAATTTCCAATGTCTTGGTTAGCTCACCTATCCCCCAGAAGAATAACCTTCAAACCCAAGGCACTAAATGTGTTGTACGATAACTGCACACACGATAAACACACGATAAAATTTGCTCAAGGTTGGTTTCCGAATGGAATCATTTAGGAAAATCACTTAGGATTTCTCAGGGGGAGTTTAATATCAAATTGTTGACCTTATTGGCTCGATCGAGTTTGATCCATGATGTTGTGTGGTGTGTCGGGAAAAACGTACAACAATTTTGCAAGTTTTATTCTTTCATTTCTGAAACAAATGTTGAACACAACTGGAAAATTATTTCCCTTAACATTTCATTTTAGTCTGAACCGGTCGAGTTGTATTAGCCGACACCTCATTTCTTGCAAAAACCGTTTAGAATCATTTAGGTCCTGTACCTTTTTCATTTTTATTACGACTCCCACTGTTTTTATAAAAATAGTTTTATAATAAAGTTCGTATTCCAATCAACAAATTTAAACTTTTTTATTAACAATAATTATTGGTTTTTCCAGGAAATACAATAATTAACGTTTTAAAACTGATTTTTTATAGCTTGAGTTAAGATAATGTTAAAAAGGTAGAAACCAAATTATTTTTAATTTTAATTAATTAGATCAAATAATTATTTTTTTATTTTACCATTTAATTCTACATAAAAATTAATTTCTTTTTGGATAAAACATCTGAATTAAATCTTTACCATTTAATTGTTCGATTAAAGCAATTTTCTTACGAAAACGAATCGTTAACAGTTTTTCTTAACTGTAAATGTACCGAAATAATATTTTTGTAGGCGTTGGTGTGAATTTTTATTTAAATATTTAAACAGAATGTTTAATTATACCAAAATGGAATTATGAATATTTTAGTTGGAAAAATAAAACGCATAAATTGCTAAGTGGAAATTTTCTCGGGTAGTTTAGCTTTTGAGATTTCACTTGATGTAATGAATGTTGATTATATTTCTAGACGGTAATAAAATGTAACAGGTATATACTCGGGAAACCGTAATTAGTTATGGGTTCATAAAATTTTAATTTTATAACTATATACAACCCGTTAACATTATTATTTTTTTGTTACTATTTTACTTCTAGCGAACGTCACTGGGATGGATATGCTGCGCACCGTGCATATGGCTTCGAACATCAACAACTGTACATAAAATAGCATTGTCGGCGGCCACACTTTTAGTAACATCTTTATTAGTAGCATCACCAATATTATTTTTAATTAGTACGGCACCATCCCAACTACCACGTGATTGTTACGTGCAAGAGGACGATGATTGTATACCGACTCCAACCGCACCACCGGAATGTCTAGACGATGAATGTCGTAGTGCGGCCAGTAGTATACAGGCCCGAATGAATTGGAAAGTAGATCCATGTAAAGATTTTAGGTCGTATACTTGTTCACCGGTTCAAAGTACGCTGAGGGCGGTCAAAAGTGCTCAAGAAAATACATTTGTACAAATTCAACGTATAACTAAATAATTTTTATGACAAGAAAACATATTTATTATCAATTTTAATTTACAGAACTCTTAATACATAACACAACTAGCGGGCAGTTTCGTAAATTAGGCCGATTATACGGGAGTTGTATGCGGCAAAAAATTAATTCGTCTACAATCCGATTATTTCTAGACGAATTAGGTGGATACCTACCGAAAGGGGCACTCGGCCCCTCGAATATCGCATCATTAGTTTCGAAATTAAACGAGTACGGGCCAATCCCATTATTAGAGATTTATTTTGATTTAAGTTACGGTAGAAAGAGACAAATTATGTTAATTATTGATGGGCAAGGTACTTCCCCGTACGTATTAGAAAATTTAGTTAGATTTACAGGTCCAAAAGCGCCGTCATACATTTTGAAAAATGATGTGCCTGAACTACTGGATGAGCTGTTAGATCAATTTTTGCCACAAGGCCTAGCACAAGACGATAAATTAGCCGAAAAGGAAATTATCGAAAGGTTTATCAAAGATTTAAATGAAATTCGAAAGTATTACATAGAACGTGATTTTGCAAATAGCCAAGTAATGAATAATTTGACCACATTATTTACAACGTACCCATTTGTAAGTAGTATGCGCACTAAATTATATCACCAAATTTATTTTAACACTAACATTTTTTTTAAATAGTTAAACTGGTTGGATTTAATAGCATCTAATTGGTCTGGACCAATTGTAGTACGTAGCCCTTTATATTTTAGTAAAATTCGTGTATTATTAAGTGAATATCAATCCCGTGTTGTACATAATTCATTGTTAGTATTATTCGCATTAAGCGCGTTACCGTCATCTCAACCGTCGCCCGAAGTTTGCACAAAAGCAACGATGTGGGCTCTACCACAAGTAACATCATCCCTATACATGGGGCAATTTAGCGATGAATATGTTAAAGATTCTATACAGCGGGTACTGCGCAAATATATCGATTGAAGCATAATTTTTGTATTAACTAAATTTTTATTTTTTTTTTCAGACTGAAAATATCTTTGAGTCCCTGAAGTCACATTTAAAGAGAGCACCGTCATTAAGAGGCACAGCATTGGTAAAATTATCATCATTAAAAATACAAGCGAACCAGTGGCCTGTTTTATATAATGTTACAAAATCTACCGAAATTTTAGATAAAGTATACATTTTAGTCGAACCTGAGCCCCTGAGTATATTTTAACCCAATTTTTTAATTGCTTTTCGTATTTCAGCTTGAAATTAGTTCCGATAATTATTTCGAGAATATAATAAAAATATTTAAATTAAGAAAATCTAATTTACAATTAAATATACCGACTGAAACTCAAACGGCGTAAGTATTCTAAAAAAATTAAATTATTTGTGTACGCGTGCTAATTAATTTTAATTTCTAGGTATGCATATCCTCCGGTATCAAAACCATTCTACGATAATTTTAGCCATTCGATTGTGGTACCGCTCTCGTTAATATTAGTACCGTACTTCAATATAAAATTACCAATATACATGCATTATGCAACGGTTGGTGTACAATTGGGACGTGAAATATTACGATCGATAACGAAGGCGTTCGATGATAAGGCGATGCGTTGTGTACCGTCATCGATTGATGTATTTTCGAATTCAAGTCGAATGGAAATTTTAATATATTCGGGTGGTATGCAAATCGCGTACCATTCGCTCTTATCACTTGCGGGACCATTAAAAGGATTGGATCGTTTACCCGGTTTAAATTTAACACCAACCCAATTATTTTTTCTGCTAGTTGCTCAAGAAATGTGTATAAATGCGATGTATGATGGAATTGAGACGAAATCACCGGATTTCGATGAAATGTAAGTATCAACAAAATTTTTGGCTTCTGTAAAAATAATTTTTTCGTTTCATGGGTCATTAGGTACTTTTAAAGATTTTTTGTAAATATTAATTCTCGTACATGGTGTTGGTGGCTGCTTCCATATACTTATACTGGTGACTATTTAGAAAGTATTTAGAGCAACTTATTACGACCTAACATTATTGTTGGACGTTTCACGACGCGGTCAGAATCTGCCTCCAAAATTCCTTTGTTGTGAATCTCTCCTTGCATCAGCTGATTTCCGCATATGATGTCTAACTCATTATGTCCATTAGCGTTTATAATAGCATCCAGGTGTTTGTAGGATGCGGCCTAACCTAAACATGTTAGAACAGTTGATGGGTCGCTTCACTTCCTTCCCATTTTGCAATTTTACAACCCGGACGAAACCATCCTTCCCTGTGAAAGTATCCGTTACCCTGCCTAATGCTTATTGCGTACTTGAGGGATACGTCTCTTTTATCAGCACTAACTCTCCTCCATTAGTGTTGGGCTGAGCTCCTATTATTTTACTTCTAGTCTGGAATGTGGGAAGGTAATTCACCGTACAAGTGGCGCAGTGGGTGAAGTTTCGGCACTTTGACCGGGAGGTACTGGGTTCGAATCCCACCAGACGCAGGATGTAAAGCAAATTTTCTTCATCAATTACGATCGGTGATGTTAATAAACACAACTTAGAACCTCTGTTGGAGTGCAGAATTCAGCGCCGACCCACCGTCTATGTCAGTGTGCAGGTTGACATGGAGCTTGCAATGTGCAGGCGGTATACTGTAATTGCGTGAGTAAGTGAATCGATGTGTGTGCGTGAATGAAAAAGGGAGTAATTGACATTGAGAAAAAAAATCCGCATCCACTTTCTCTAAATTTCTACATAACCTTGCTACTAGCTTCCACCTTTCAAGAGGGCACAAAAGCCTTTTATTTAAACAGGCTTCAACCTCAACAAGCAGCATTAAAAATTCTTAATGGTTAATTTGGAATCACCGACTGTTCTATTAAGATGTTTTTGATTGACTTTACGCCTGCTTCACAGACCATCAAATTTCGCTGGAGTTGACGGTATAAAATGTCAGTCTGTGCTCTGCCATTCCAATCTATATTCCCCGTAACCATTCTTTAAAATTTTGTTGGTTTCCTGCTATTATTTATAGACCGTCAGCAGTATGCTAAGACTCGCTTGATTTTCTAAAATGATGAATATTTTACAAGGAAAGTATTTTCTCCCATACTTCTCTCTCCCAGTTAGGACTTTAACAACTTTCTAACGGCTTTCAAGTTCGGTCTATGCTTGTATATTGTTTGAAAACTAAGGTGTTGTTGGTTTAATCACTGTTGGCCTTACCACCAAAGATTATGTTGAAGAGGTTATGTTCCTGTCGATCTTGATGCGTAATCTACATGATTTTCATCGCTTTGGATATGATGCCACTTACTTGGGCTCGACTGGATGTTGATGAGTTATTTTACTACAAATGTCCTCCATGTTTGTAGTTTGCCTTAAATCTACGCTAAGACTATCTATCATAGAGTCCATCCATGGTTGCACTGTCACTTCTGAAATTTCCAGATCCTATACGGGTTGCCTCATTACCTTGGCTTAAAGTGCTGCTCCAAATAACTGTATTCGGGGTATTGATTTTTGATTTGCATTTCCATATACCACTACACTGTATGCCTTTTCAGACGTATCGCAGAATCCGTGGAACTCACATTTCATATTTGTTTTGATCAAGTTGACGTAACGCGGAATTCTAATTAGTTCTAACTTTGAAATTAGGAAGCTGTTCCTTTTATATTGTTCTATATTTCTACGCTATGACTCGGCAATTGTTCATCCCAACCAAACCTGCCTTACCACAAACCCTGAAGTAGTATCTTTAGGAGTCTAGCTGGCACATACCATTGTAATTTCGCCGTTTCTGATAGAATCGCCTTTTCGGAAACGTTTTTATCAGATGTAGCAAGTTCTATCTTTATCTCAAAATAATCCGTTTGTGGTTGCCAATATACTCCTAGGGCTTTTATCGTAGGATCTTTACAGCGTCCGATTTGCATTGCTTGCATACTTATGTTATCCTTCTAAACCGCTTGATAACCATTTTATGAACGGGTACCCTCCCTGATTGAAGAAACTGATTTAGTTCCATTCCATTGGTTGCTCCGGTGCTTCTCAGGAGCAAACAACTACAAATGTTGTTCTTTTAGGCGTACGAATATTTGCCTGTAAACGCATATTTATTGCATGCGCCATCTGAGCAAAATAGATGTCAAAATTTACTGTTGCACTGATTACATTAGCACTCTGTCGTTCAAGAATGCTCCGGAACTTGTCCGGTAAGCTTGGTTTAACAGGCCCCCTCAAACAACTTTCATGTGGCCCAATCTTTCATATTCTGCGAGAAAGTCGTTGTACATAACTGCAATCTTTTATTCTTTTCAAAATTCTTCTCCATTTCGCGCAAGCGAGCAATTACAACTAACCGTGAATCTAGACTACGTATCGGCTATCTTGTTGACTAACTATAGTTTTTTTTTCAAAATGTCTCTCACGCATTTTTTCTTGTTCTGGATGTACGCGGCTGGCTGAAATTTGATCTATTTCCAACAACCGTTTCAGAATATTTTCGATTTCTAACAACGAGACGAAACTATTAGTTGCGCTTTGTCTTTTACGATCAGTTGTCTCGCATACCCCGGAAACAATCCAACCAAGTTTGGTGTGTTGAATGCAAGGTGTAGATTCTTGGTCTTTTGGCATCAAAGATGGTGTATATCGACCCTGGAGGCCCAAACTTTGGATCAGCTAATAAGAGGCCATCTTGTTGTCCCAGATGAACACCATCGATTTTGGCTTCGAGAATAATATTTGAAAATTGTTTTTAGCATTCATGCATTGATATTCAACCTAAATATAGCGATGGGTGTCTAGGCTCTACGCACTGGCGCCGTAATCTTTGTTGTTGAAGTTCCTGCCTCGCTTAACCCTAATCCTGATATGTTGGTCTGGTTTCTCTATCGTTTCAAGCGCACCTTGCACCGCATCTTCTTCGTTGAATGGTGCTTGCCAACCTGGATTAAGCATCTCTCATTTGTGACATTCGTTGATTCTAAATCGCATCTCTTATCCGATCCTTGCTCTTCTTTGTGTGCTGCACTTTGTTACCTTAAAGAATCAGGTCGTCTGAAGTAGTGGATGTTGATTCCTTTTTGCGTATCAATTGATTAAAGACATGGGGATACGTGAAAGCATGGCAGCAATTGCAACAGTACATCTGTGGTGATGCGCTTGGTTTGTGATGATGACTGCAATACGAAAGCGCGTGGTCGCCTTTTACCATTAACTTTTTCCACAAGCGCAAACCACATAAAATTCTTGAATTCTTGAATAACGCTGGATTTTGTTTGTTAGGTTTATTTTATTTATTTCACTTATTTTAATCCAATTAATTTTGTTACACAGTTTTATAATTCAACTACGTTAACCTTTTATTTTACCAGTCACGTTGATAACAGTTTTTAGGTTAATGTGTCAGCAAAACAAAAAGCGCCATGACGTCGCGAGAGAAAAACAACAAGAAGTTTTTTCTCTTTCTTCCTACTGGCCTCTCGCGGCGAAATAGAGAGGCGGTAGCTTCCCGTATTTATGGTAGATGTCTCTACTCGGATTTGTAAACCGAACCGGTTTTAATCGAACCGATACCCTGTGAACGCCACATCACCCCCACCAGTGCATCGCAGATTCACGACTATATGTAGCGAGCTGGCAGTCTAGTCTGTCGACCTGCTCGCGTAGTTGGTGGCGGCGGTTCGTTGGTGCGTGGTTCTGCGAACCTCACGTGAGGCCTCTGTCGACGGCCTGTATTAATGGTTTTACTGACCGGGGGCGAGGTCGGCGCTTGGTTCTCTGGATCGTGATGGGCCCCTGTCGCCTGTTCATAGTCCGCTGCGTCCACGGGCGCCCTGCTCGAGGTGGTGGTAGTGCAGTTTGTGTCAGCGCGAAGCAGTTCTGCTTCGGTATGCTTGCTCTCCAAGAAACACGGTTTCACCCGATCGATTGACACTCTAGTGTGTTTGCCTTTGATGTCGAGCACGAATGTTTTTTCCTGTCTGCTCAAGATGGGATATGGTCCCTCATACGGTGGTTGGAGTGACTTCCTGACCGAGTCGGTGCGGATGAAAACGTGGGAGCAAGCATTTAATTCTTGCGAGACGAAGATTTTGTCTGCGCAATGCCGCGACGGTGGGGTTGGGCGGATTCCAACGAAGTGGTTCCGCAGTTCTTTCACGAATTCGGATTGCGAGATAGGACCTTGGCTATCCTCGAGCAATTAACCAGGTACTCTCAGTTGTTCGCCGAATACCAACTCCGCCGACGTTGTCTTAAAATCCTCCCGATACGTCGTTCGGAGGCCCAACCAACAGGATGGATGGAAGGATTCGTGTCCAGCTATTGTTCGTGTGGCACATAATCGCGGCTTTTAATGTACGGTGGGATCGTTCTATGAATCCGTTGCACCTAGGGTTGTATGAAGTTGTGCGCCTGTGCTGGAATCCCAACAATTTTGAAAACTCCCTGAAAAGTTCCGATTCAAATTGGGATCCCTGGTCGGTGACGATGTCTATAGGGACCCCAAAACGGGCTATCCAATTGCTGTATACTGCCACGGCGACACTTTCGGCTCTGATATCGGGGACCGGAATTACCTCGGTCCATCTTGTGAAACGGTCGATCAGCGTTACGCAGAAACTTTGTCCCTCGGAGATCGGCAAGGGGCCGATGATGTCCAGGTGAACATGTGTGAATCGTCTTGTTGTTGGTGCGAAATTACCGATAGGGCTCTGTGTGTGTCGGCTCACTTTGGCACGTTGGCAGGCTAAACAACACTGGACCATTCGCTTCACATCATTTTTGATCCCGTTCCATACAAACTGATCCGTTACTGCCTTGATTGTAGCCCGAACGCCTGGGTGTGATAGGTTGTGGATCGCTTCAAAAACTGTTTTCCGGAACTCGCCTGGAATGTATGGGCGGTTTCTTCCGGTGGATATGTCGCAGTAAATTAGTTTGCGTGTATTGTCAGCGATGGGCACTTTCTTGGATTTCAGGCTTGTAGTTGATGCTCGGAGCTCTCTGAATTCGTCATCGTTTTGTTGGGCGTCAGCTATTGCGGTGAAATCGATCGATTCAGGAATGACTATGGTCTCCACGCGTGATAGTGCGTCGGCCACGACATTGTTACACCCAGAAATATGCCTGATGTCCGCCGTGAATTGACCTATGAAATCCAAGTAGCGAAACTGCCGGGGAGATGCTTTTGCTGGGTTCTGGGCGAGTGCAAAAATCAGCGGCTTGTGATCCGTGAACAAAATAAAAGTCCTCCCTTCGACAAAGTGGCGAAAACGTTTTACTGCCGTATATGCGGCCAACAATTCGCGGTCGTATGCGCTATACCCTTGTTGCGCCGCTGTGAGCTTGGCCGAGAAAAACTGAAGTGGTTCCCACGCGGTGGCGTTTTCGCTGCTGCTGGTGCTCCGTTATTGGATAACGGCTCCTATGGCTGTGTCTGACGCGTCTACCATTATGGCGAGGTTGGCTGATGACGATGGGTGACTTAGCATTGTAGCTTCGTAGAGCTGTTTTTTTGATAGCTTAAACGCTTCGTGCGCTTCGGGTGTCCACTCGATCAGGCGAGAATCGTTCTTCTTACTGCCCTTCAGGTACTCGTTCAGAATGGATTGCGTTCTGGCTGCGTGCGGAATGAATGTCCTATAGAAATTAAGCATTCCGAGGAATCGGCGAAGTTGTTTAACTGTTTTGGGTTGGCTGAAATTTGTGATGTGCTCGACGCGTTCTTGCAGTGGTTTAATACCATCAGCGGAGACTTCGTGTCCCAAAAATATAACTTTTGACTTGTTAAATTGACACTTGTCGGTGTTGATAATCAAGCCGGCTTCGCTTAACCTGGCGAACAAGATCTCGATGTGTTTCAGATGCTCGGACTTTGATTTAGATGCTACCAGTATATCATCTAGATATACGAAGCAGAAACCGAGGCCCTGGAGAGTCGAGTGCATAAATCGCTGGAATGTGTTGCCGGCGTTCCTTAACCCGAACATCATTCTTGTGAACTCGTATAACCCGAATGGAGTTGATATTGCGGTTTTGGCGATGTCGGACTCCTCGATTGGGATCTGATGATACGCTCTGACCAGGTCAATGGTCGAGAAACATGATATTCCATGAAGCTGGTGAGTGAAATCATGGATGTATGGGATCGGGTACCTGTCTGGCAACGTTACGTTGTTGAGAGCGCGGTAATCCCCACACGGCCTCCAACTACCATTTTTTTTGGGAGCCAAATGCAATGGGCTCGCCCACGGACTGTCGGAGCGTCTGCAGATCCCGTGCTCGACCATGAACTCGAATTCTTTCTGAGCGATGGCCAGTTTTTCTGTGCTCAGCCGACGTGGTTTAGCGAAGGTTGGTGGCTCACGAGTTATGATGTGGTGAGTCACATTATGTTTGACCGGTTTGGGCGATTGAGTATCGCATATGACGTTCCGAAATTTTTCTAGCAGCACGAGTATTTGTGGGTCGATGGTACTCGAGTTCGTCACTCGAATTGTAGGTACAGGATTGACGGACGCGATCGCTAAAGCGAATAACGATGTTAACGGATCGATTAGGCGACTGTTTTGGATATCCACCAGCAACCCGGATTGTTTCAGGAAATCCGATCCGATGATAGGGATGGTCACGTCCGCTATTGTGAACGTCCACGAAAACTTTCTCCTGAGGCCGAGGTCGAGGTTGATCAAACGTTTACCGAATGTCTTGATGGTTGATCCATTTGCGGCGTGTAAGTTAAGGCCAGGGTTATGGTTTTGTCGATTCGCGGCCGTTGGCGGTATGACGGAAATATCGGCACCTGTATCGATGAGATAGGTGCGATGGGATAGCTTGTCGTAAATTTTTAGGCGACAGTGTAGTGGTGCCTCGTTGAAGGTCGCCATCTGCAACGAAGGAGTTAGTTTTCCGCTTTGAAGGCTGCCCACTTGGGACAGTCTGGTCTGCAATTGCGAGCCGCGTCGCAAAAACGATTGTGGTAATAGCATACTCTCTGTGCGTCGATGTCCTGGTTTCTGAGCGACGCGAGTGCACGGGTGAAGGCGAGCGGCTTTGATTTCGCGGATTGTTTCGCGGACGCTCTCGGCCACGCGGGTTACGTGGAGCACCGTTCGACTTGAGCGAGAGGTCGACGTTGTCTAATCCTTTGATGATCTCGCTAATTTGGGTTGCCAAGGAGGTCTCCGTCGGTGAAGCTGACGGGCATGGTGTGATCGTGCTTAGGGGTGCTGTAGCGATGGCATTGACGTGCGACTGTGTCATTGTTTCCAACATTCGGTCGGCAAGTTCCGCCAATCGCGCAAGTTCCAGTGAGTCTGCCATTGGTGTTAGGATTTCTTGGGCTCGAATAGTAAGCCGTTTGAGCCAAATTTGTTTAAGGAATTTGTCTGAGATGTTCGTTCCGCCATACCTTTTTAATTTACGTAATAGTTGCGAAGGTTTCATGTCTCCCAGTTCGGCTCCATGAAGTAGCTGGTGAATTCGGGCGCCATCTGATTCGCAGAATCGTTCTACTATTACCTTCGACAGGTCGGAATACGGTGTTACGGATTTAGGGCCGGTTACTACGTCGATCACGTCATTCGCAATGCGATCGGATAACGCGCTTACTAGATGGTGGAATTTGGTGATCTCCTTTGTAATTCCAGCGGTTGCAAACTGTGACTCGGCTAACTGCAACCAGACTCGAGGGTCTTGTGTATTCAAAGTTGGTAACTTCACGGCGATATGCGCGACTGAAGCGCTCGGTGTTTGACCGGCATTAGGCGGAGTTTGATTGGTAATGTATCTGAGTAACGTTTTATTTACCCTGTCTTGAATGATTGATTCAAGGTCGCGCGGGGGCTCCTCGTTCGCTTTTGTCACTACGTTTTCCGAGGCCTCCGCCGAATCAGTCGGGATCGGTTTATCTTTTCCGTTGACCATTATACTGTGTGAAAATGGTGGTGTGGATGGTTCGATGCACGATGACTAAATCGGGAATCCCGTTGCCTCGCACTAATTGAGGAGGGTATATATACTGTACGTTTTTTTATTTGATTCAGCAATTATAATTTATTTTGTCATAATCCCTAATTAGGGTTGTCGTAGGTCACCAATATGTGGTGATGCGCTTGGTTTGTGGTGATGACTGCAATACGAAAGCGCGTGGTCGCCTTTTACCATTAACTTTTTCCACAAGCGCAAACCACATAAAATTCTTGAACAAATAACGCTGGATTTTGTTTGTTAGATTTATTTTATTTATTTCGCTTATTTTAATCCAATTAATTTTGTTACACAGTTTTTTAATTCAACTACGTTAACCTTTTATTTCACCAGTCACGTTGATAAAAGTTTTTAGGTTAATGTGTCAGCAAAACAAAAAGCGCCATGACGTCGCGAGAGAAAAACAACAAGAAGTTTTTCTCTTTCTTCCTACTGGCCTCTCGCGGCGAAATAGAGAGGCGGTAGCTTCCCGTATTTCTGGTAGATGTCTCTACTCGGATTTTTAAACCGAACCGGTTTTAATCGAACCGATAACCTGTGAACGCCACACATCCATCACCAAGTCAGCTTGGTGTTCCAGATCATCACTCTGACAATCGTCGCTATATAACGAACGAACAGCAAACGAAATCGCAATGGTTTTTGAAAATGAGGATGAAGAGCTTTTGTTTGGATGTGACATTTGCATTTGACCCTTGCAATCCAAGTAATCCAAAGCAGCAATTTGTGCAAATTAAGATTCTCACCTCAAACCTCGATCCAATCACCTATATGCTCTCCTGTATTCTTATCCTACGGAGAAGCTTGTTGGTATCCGAATTTGTACTGCGAATCATATCCTGGAATGGAAGCAACTGGAGTTCATAAAAACGTGTCGATACTGAAATTCGCAATGAGCCCAACCGACTGTCCACATAGATACCACATAGATAGTGATATCAGTCAACGATATCACATTATGCTTCAACCAGTTCATGACCTCTTCAATCGCTATAACCTCAGCCTGGTACACGCTGCAGTAATCAGGTATACGAAAAGATAAATATACATTTAATTCCCCACAGAGCGCACCAGCTCCCAGTTTACCATCGAGCTTTCTCGGTCTTGATAAGGAAACCACTATCTCAATCCTCCAGAAAGGGGAGAATCACCTTGGAAAGCTTGTCGAAGCACAAACGAGGTGTTTTGTAGTCAAGATTCACCAGTTCATGCCTCACTGAATTAACTATAGTTGAGTGCTCCATTTGCAGGCACTTCCAACCCGAAGTCGCTGATAGCCGGGCGGCTGTGTTAACCGCCATTTGCTTACCGATAATATCCAACGGGAGAAGGTACAGCAAAAACCTCTTCACCATCATATTCCTACATGAACCGTTCTCCAGGGCTGGCCCCCACACGTTCTCTGTATGCTACAGCAGTACGGGCCTTACAACTGCCGAATAAAGCCAGCTCCGTTTTCAAGCCCCATTTCCTTTAAATGGCATTTTTTACAAGAGGAGAGTAGCACAGTGAGCTTCTTTACTCTTTCTATCGTGTTAAGTTTCTAACTGAGCTTACTGTCCAGAATAATCCCTAGGAATCTCGCCTTATCAGTAAGGACCAGAATAGTACCATTCAAGGTTGGTAAAACCATTGCCGGAATTTTATGCCTCCTAGTGAAAAGAACCAGTTCTGTTTTAGATGGGTTATAATCCCCAATCCACATCTGGCCCACCCCGTAGTTATTGATAACGCATTTTGTATCACATCCCTGACTGTACCCAGGTGCTTTCATGAGACAGCTACCGTCACGTCAGCGGCATAGGCAACAACCCGAACAACCCGTCTTCTAATGGAAGCTACCCCCATCCCGGCTATGTCCCTTCTGCTACCTAGCAAATGAATAATTATCCTGGTTACTGGGTCTTCCATCTCAAGAGGCAGCAATCTTTCCATATTGCTTCCACCTTCACGTTATTGAAAGCAACCTCGATATCGAGAAACGCCCCCAACGAGAATTCCTGAAAATCCACCGACGTCTCAATTCCCCGAACCAGAGTATGTAGTGCCGTATCCACGGACTTACCCTTATGGTACGCATGTTGAGATTGAGCCCCATTTCTGGGTACAATTCTCGACCGAATATAGACGTCCAGCAGCCTTTTCATGATTTTAAACAGAAAGGATGACAGAGATATTGGTCTTAAATCCTTAGGGTTGCTGTGCGAGCTTCTACCTACTTTGACGATGAAGATCACCCTAGCCTCCCTCCATTTCTTGGGGATGTACCCCAGCTTCAGACACCCTTTGAAGATAACTTCCAGCCAGGGAAGCAAGACCTCCGAGTTGTTCTAAATTTCTGCTGGTACAATCCCATCCGAACCAGCTGACTTAAAAGGCTTGATCCCTTTAATAGCCCATTTTATTATCCTCGTGTTCAGAATATCTTCTGTACACAACAGTTGGATCCCGTAGTCATCCCTAGACCCACAACCGTCCAAAGGCTCCGCAGTCGACACATCTTCATTTCTCTTGAAGTGAGTTTCCATCAAGAGATCAAGAGTCTCTTTACTAGAAACCGTCCATTCGCTATCCGGGTTTAACAGATAGCCTTGGGCAGCTGGTTTGGTAGAGAGAATTTTCCTTAAGCATGAGGCCCCTGGCCTATATTACTAATAGTGAGGTTAGTTTTTAAGAGAACATCAAAAAGTACCTCACCCCTGTCATTTATATACGAGCTATCCCAGATGGTATGGTGCGCGTTAGCGTCACGTCCCAGGATAACTCCCACTTTCCTCTTTTCGGAGTCAAAAACCAGTGCTCCAAGTATATCTGGCAACATTAGCATCTCCCGGTCCATGTATGCGACTGCTAGCCAGAATCTTCTGCCCTCCATCTCTATACAGACCACAGTAATGTCCCCATTGCTATACTGTGGAAGTAGAAAAACATTTATATTATGTAATATACATGATCTGCTCTTTTCAATCCCACAAGCGTAAAAAAAGGGTGTAACCCTTCGCTCACAGACCGCAGATCATGTTATTCTTGATCCAAGGTTCTTGGATCAGAAGTATTTCCTCGCCTGACTTAGCAAGTCTGAAAAGTATAGCGACGCTGAAGCAGCCTTGGTGTGATGTAAGTTTATCTGCACAAACCTTATCATTGATAACAGTTTTCACTTACCTAAATTCGACGGTATCCTCCGTCCCACTTCCTCCGCAGTCCCTAAAATAAAGGAGATCCACCTCTCCCCCCTCGGGATCCGATGAATCCCCATCAAACTCTCAAGGGATACTCAGTCCCTAAGATCGCTAATTAACTCCTCACTCGGGTTTGCCACTAGCTGCAGTGTCTTCCCTGGAGAGATACGACTCCTCGCGCTTCCTTCAGCAGGCTGGACTTCTTCTTCACCCTTCTCAGGCTGCGCAGTACTTGGTTTCACTCTGACCTCATTCTTTGTGAACACCTAAAGTGTAATACACCTGAAGCCGAAGTTGATAACCCCTTTGGTTTTTGACAGGGGAGCCAGGGATTCCTTGTTAATAACCATAATTGATAATCTGAAATTGCCCTTAGGTTCCTCCTGCTTAACAATCTTCCAGTTACCTGTCGGAAAATTCGCTCGGTGTTTCCTCTTTGAGAATTGCCTTGAGCTTAGGTCCCGGCCGTACCTTGCCTACCTCCTCGATCGCCTTCCTGTTCAAGAAAGCAGATCATTGATCAACGCACGCGGTCAGCTTCAGCCGACAATGATACCAACCTGCGTCTCTGCATATTGGCGGTGGTCCCAGATATTGGCCAAGGACTCTGAGGAAAACCAGGTTCAGTGCATTAAAAACCAACTATCATTTTCTCCGGTGGTTCTCCCATCTTCATGGCTCTCGCCCACGACGACTAGCACTCCCTCCTTCACAGCGTCACTGAAGAGCTTCGGCTCCTTCCTAGACTGTGCCACCTGAAGTTTGGCCCGTTTCCTTTCGGCATCCAAACCCTCTGCTCCTCCTCGCCAGACCTCTGTCTTTTCGACCCAAGATCCTTCGTCTGAGCTTTGCTACCATTGGTAATATAGTTCTTCGCCCACTTAACTTTTTGCCTCTGTTCCTCCGTACACTGCTGCTCCGGGACTGTGGCCAGTCTATCCAAGGCACGGAAGGCCGAACGCCTAGTCCTATATCTTCAAACCGAAGTGATAATGACCTTATCCTTCTTACCGCCACCACTAGTTCCTGGCTTGCAAGCCTCGGAACCAGTTTTAGCTCCACTGACGGCTGGAGTCGCTATCTTATGCCGTACAGTTGTTAAATTCACACATACACATTTTAACTTTTGAAGGTTAACAACTATTAACATATTTTTTAATCATTAATTATAGTTGCACATAATGAGTTTTACTCTTAATAATTACAAATTTTCACTCTTACTATAATTAATTATTGTGACTCTTGCTTAAAACTAAAAGGTTCTTATTATATACTAAAATTTAGAGGGTATACAAATGTTATGCAAGCACTACGAAAAAACAATGTACATTTTCCGAGGTTCATTTTCGGGTTGTTACTTGTCAATAACCGCTTTTCAGATCCAATGTACTGAAAATTTTCGTCCCTACAGGCGTGTCTAAGATATTGCCAATGCGCGGAATGGATGGCGGGAACGTTTATTTTTTTTTAGTAAATTCTGGGTGCTTGTCGGATAGTAGCGTTTCTTGTGCCGATTCTATTTTACACAATAATAGGTTTTCCTAATTCATTATCATTAAGATACATCGTGAATACATCGTCTAATTCATTCAGTGCTTTTACTTTCACTGCAACATCTAACTGTTCTGCTGGAAGATGGTTGTACAATGGATGATCTTCTGCGTTTGATTTGATGATTGGCGACATTGTTTCGACCGGCAGTATGCAGTGCAGTTGATTCTCTCAGCCGTACAAATTACCATCACTTTCTAACGTTCAGAACACGTTTCTGCTGAAACTTCAACAACGTTCTTTAGGCTTTCGTAGGCTCCACAATTCCAATCTTGCTATCCCCAGGGTCTAAGACTATTTTCGAGAAGATTATTTTATCGCACGTCGGTGGTGTCGCGACCCTGTCTTCGATTATAACTCACAATTCATTTTGTTCTCTTGTGTTTATTTAAAAGGGTACCTGACATCTCTTCATAACATCCAGTCCGATGATACATTTATAGTTGTTCTAGCTACGACAAACCAATGTTTGAACCTCGTTCCACCGAACGTTAATGGGAGGTTACACTCTCCTTTAACAATCGCAAAGTCATCTGTTGCTGTTAGCAAGTTATAACGAACAGTGGCATCAATCTGTTCTGGATCTACCATATCAGAATGAACAACCGATTTCGAACCGAATTAAAATCCCTTATGTAATGTCCGGGTCGTTCACATCGCAAACATCGAGGCAGGGAACAGGATCGTTTTCTTCGGTTTGCTCTAAATTTCTTGTAGCTGCCTCATATTCTAAAGCGAACGCCAGTATTTCATTCATGATCTTACCTCTAGTATTGATTCTCAAATGAAATTTGAGATGGTCGGTCTTTACAACACTGATAACATTTCCACTGTTAGTCTGTTCAACACATTTGCAGGTGCATTACCGTAAGCTTGACGCACCAATTTTGTTATCTATCTTTTAGGTTTTGCAGGCTCTGCCTACATAGTTCCCCAGCTTTCCCTCGAAGAGCCAAAATTACTGCATTGAGTTGCTCCTCTGCGCCCTAACTATTGTACTGTACTGCCGCTTGGAACTGCATTTTAAAATTCTTATATGAGGTTTCACCATTGCTTGTCGGTGGCTTTGAAATTGCTCTTTTGCTTGTACCAACTGGTTCCGTTAAAAACGTTTTATTTAGCTGGATATCTCCAATAGTCTGCGAGATATGTATTGGGGGTATAACTTTGTCTTTTGGATTTTTTGTAGAAAAAACACGTTTATTTCTAAGAAATGGTAAATTTTATTTTAATCAAAATATTTTCCATCGTTATCTATGACTTTTGCCCATCATTACGGCAATTTATGGATTCCATCGAAAAAAATTGTTTGTCTTTTAATGCGATCCATTCTTCGAGCCATTTTTTGATTTCTTTGTGATTTCTGAAGTGCAGGCCTTGAAGATCGCTTTGCATTGATCGGAATAAATAGTAATCTGATGGGGCACAACCTGGTGAATAGGAAGCATGCGGTACAATTTCCCATTTAAATACTTCCAGCGTATTTTTTACTTCTTTTGCGTGGTCGGGCATTGACGTTCAGCAAAATCAGTTTACGCTGTTTGTTGGCTGGATTCGGACGGTTTTCTTTCAATGTATGGTTAAAATCTATCAATTTTTGTTGGTAACGTTCACAAGTATAGTTTCGTTCGGTTTTAGCTGCTCATAGTACACCACTCTTTTCTGATCCCACCAAATGCACAACATAACATTACTTCCATGAATGTTTCGTTCATCCATTTTTCATCGCCAATCACAATTTGCGATGATTTTCAATGTTGGGTTCAGCCAGTTCGTGTGGTACCCATTTTCCTTCTTTTTGAGTCATTTTCATTGCATGTAAACGTTTGCTTATGGCTGCTCGAGTGACATTTAAATGTTCTGCAAGTTCTTTTTCCGTTTGAACTGAGTTTGCCTCAAAATAATGCTTCCCATTCTTCATCTTCGATTTTTTCTTTGTCACTGACGAAGTCACTCACCAGTGGTGATTAATTTTGAATCGCTTAAACCGTTTTTCGCAAGTCTGTTTAGTTGGTGCATGTTCACCGTACGTTTGTTGAAGCAAACGAAAACTTTCAGCAGCTTTTTTCGGGATTAAAAAATATGTTGTTTACGCTTGGACGAATAATGACAAACTAAATTTCAATGTGGAATATTAACACTTTAAAACGCCGTAGGTGTCATTGTAAAAGAATGTTTAGTACTAAAGTTACGCCATCTCTTAGAAAGCCAAAAAACTAAGTTATATACACCAAATAGAAACCCGTTTGTACAATATAAAGTTGGTAAAATAACGTACTTTACGTAATTTATGAACAAGCGCTACGCTAGAGGAACGTAGTATTGCTCCACCTAAGCTTAAGAATACCAGAATGATCTTAAAATCATCCATAGGACTACCCTACTCGAAAGTTTTTACCTTGATCGGAATATAGTTCGTGCAGTACTTGATATTTGCAAATCCAATAGTTCAAAAATCTTTAGGCTAATGTCTTGGCAAGAGGCCCTACTTGATTCACAATCGGCTAGACTCACACCCTCTTGCTGAAGTAGTTAATTCACACCGTGATAATATTCTGGCAATTTCACGGGGATAGTGAACTGGGGAAAGAATTTATATGTAATTTCTATTCAAATATTTTTTTCCGGCATACTGAGGTTAAAGCTAGTATTAAATTTTTTGAATACAAAATTAAAATTCGAATAATTTTCCCTGCCAATCTAGATATGGAACAATTATTTCCAATTTATAAATATTTACATCAAACTTTTCTCCTCAGTAGGCCGGGAAAAGAAGTATTTGAATAGAAATTACATATAAATTCTTTCACCAGTTCCCTATTCTCGGGTAATTACCAGAATAGTGCCACTGGAGGCTTTAAAATGTTACTAGAGCTTGTAGCAACTGGTTCCGTCGAATATGCTTTATTTAGCTGGTCATCCCTAATAGTTTGAGAGGTATGTATTTCAAATGGGCTTAATCTTATTTTTCATCTCCTTTAAACGACGTTCCACTTTTTTCCAAGGTTTTTCATGTCTCGTTGTAGCTTTTGCGTTTGCAACTCTATGCTTTATGCTGAATTTGGTCGAGTTTAAGCTGCTCCAACTTTCGAGTTTTGTTCCTTATTTAGCTCCTCAGCATGTTTACGTTGTCTCGGTCGCAGTTTTTCCAATTGGGCGTTTTGTTCTTTATATAGATAAACGAAATGTCCACCTTACTCCGCTCGCAGTTCCTTCATTTACTATAGCCACGCTATCATCAGCGCATAATCTCTCATACCAACATTTATTGATTTCTGCTTATGGGGTGTAGGAGGTGTGTTATGTTTTTATTTTTTCTTTGCAAGGCTAAACCTTTTGGTTCAAATTTGCCAAACGTGTGATAAAAATGAAGCACAAAGTTTGATAATATTGATAACAGAACTATTTTTCGACGTTATCGACATATGGTCTACATTGTTTACGCTATTTTTTAAATTATCTATATACATTGTTTACATATTTAGAATATTAATTAACTAACATACTCCTCTTCATTTGAAGCATCAGTCAACTCCACATGCATCCCGAAGAACATCGACACGAGGTCCCGTCAATGGTTTTGTCAATAAATGTTTCACCTTAGTTTCCGTGCATGTAACAATAAATTAGTCGATGTAAACCTTGACAAATGCCTCTCGAACATCAATATGCTTGGTACGCGACGACAATTTCTCCTCCTTAATGAATTTCAAACAACTTTGATTGTCTTCGAAAATTTTCGTCGGTTTCTCGATGCGCTGATCAAAATCGTTGAGTAAACGACGAATCCAATTCGCCTCTTGACATGCTTCAGACCACGCAATAAATTTTGCTTCAGTTGATGATAATGCAATGTAATTCTGTCTTCGACTGCACCAACTGAGAATACCGTTACAATACTTGAATATGTAACCAGGGGCGGTATGTTGTACCATCACTTCGAATTGAAATTCGAAAAAAGTCGAATGGCGGTATGTTGTATCATTTTCGACAAGCAAAAATGATACAACTTTCACTTTTTCGATTCGACTTTTTCGATTTCGATTCGAAGTGATGGTACAACATACCGCCCCAGGTTGTGACTTTCGACTTGCGCGATCATCAGCCCAACTTGCATCTGCATATCCGATTAACTGATCCGAACCATCACTCTTCCCAAGTGACAATCGCAAATCGGCAGTACCCTTGAGATACTTTAATACTCGTTTCAATTCGTTCCAATCCTCCTGGTTTGGACTGGACATCTTTTGTGCAATAATTGAAACCGCTGCCGATATGTCAGGTCTCGTGTTGACTGATATGTACAGCAACCAACTTTTGATATTTGTCGTTGCCCAACAACAAATCCGTATCTCCTCCTTTACCATATCTAACTGATAATGGAACTGAGGAGTCCTTTGCATCAGACATTTGGAAATCCTTTAGTACATTAATCAATGTATAAGCAGTCTGATTCAACGTGTAATGGCCATCTGCTTGCTTCTTGACTTGAAGACTCAAGAAATCCTTAATCTCTCCCAAGTTCTTAATCTTGAATTTCGAACTTAAAAATGTTTCACACTTGGAGATTATCTCGTTGTTTTCACCAGCAATGACAACATCGTCAGCGTATTAATACATAGCATATTTTTCCATCATGTTTGTAGGTGTACAAGCATGGATCGGCTTTGAACAAAACCGAATTCAATGAGAATTTGATGAATTGTTTTTTTTTTTCAATTGCGTGCTGATTGCTCTAAACCATATAAACTCTTTTTTAGTAGACACATTAAATCTTCGCCACCTTCAACTTTGAATCCTGGAGATTGTCTCATGTAAATTGTTTCAGACAATTCACTGTTGAGAAAAGCCGTTTTCGCATCTAGATGATAAACCTTTATGTCCTTGTTGACGAACCACTGGAGCAAACACGAAAAACCTTTAGCGACAAGCTTTGCCTTGTGTCTGACTACTTCTCCATATGAATTGCACTTTAGCTTGTAAATCCACTTGCAGCCAACTAGATTTGCACCTTCTGGAATTTTCACAAGCTCCCATGTTTGATTCTCCATCAATGACTTCATCTCATTTGTCATTACTTGAATCCACAGCCTCTTTTGATCACACTTGATAATAGCCTCTTCGCAGCACTTTTGTTCTTGAATGACTGAATTCACCACGTTCATTCCGTCAATAAGTCTCTTTGGTGGAATTCCTTTGTTAGCGCGTTGTGATCGTTTAACGACTTGCTCTTCATCTTCATTCTGAACGTGATCTTGTATCTAATTCTCTTCCTGAACTTCCTCGTCGACTAATTCCTCTTGTACTGGATCGTTTTCTGTATCTTCAAAGTTGTTCAACCCTGAATTGTCGATAATTTGTTCCTGTTGGTAATTTTTGCTGGACCTGATAGGTAACAAATGGCCCCTTTCGACGAACTGAACATCGTGACTCGATCGGTTTCCGGAATGTAACAACAATATGCCTTTGATTCGTAATCATAAACGACCAGCACTGCTTTCACACCCTTAATCGAATTTGCGCCTTGTTTGCTTTGGTGCATGCGCATAACATTCTGATCCGAATTTACTGAAGTATTGTATACATTCGAGTTTTTCTGGAACCAGCCTTCGTATAGCATTGTTTCTGTGCCCTTTGTTGGCAAACGATTTTGGACATAATTAGCCATCATTACAGCTTCGCCCAAAAACTTTTTCTCTAGACCTGCATCAATTAGCATGCAGTGAGCCATTTCTACCAACGTTCTGTTTTTGCGTTCCGCTGTTCCGTTTTGTTGAGGTGTGTACGCAGTAGTTCTCGGGATTTGAATTCCGTTGGACTTTAGATAATTCACGAATCCATTACTGAGGGACTCTCCTCCTCGAATTGAACCTTTACTATCGCAATATATTCCTTGAATTTGCTGTAAACTGATGATTTATTTGCATCGGACCACAAACATCCGAATGAACCAGATCCATGACTGCAACTGCGCTTTATTACTCGACTTGACAGGAAACTTGATTCGAGTAATTTTTCCTTCGAGACACACTCTGCAATCTGAGTGGATTTGCAATCCGCTGTATACTCCCTGAAGTTGATGCCTTTAACCAAATTTCGTTTCGGCAATCTGATTTCACAACTTCGATACCTCTATGGCCTAGAACCTTATGCCAATAATGTATGCAGCCATTGGATTCCTTTTCGACCGAGTAAACTTTGTGAGGTTCCTTTAGTCTGTAAAGTTTACTGCTGATTTTGCAACTGCAATTTGCCAACTGTTTTCCCTTATTTCACACTTGTTCCCTTTGAACTTTACTTGAAAACCTTTTTCCGTTAGCTTTTTTGACTGAAAGCAAATTTCCCTTGATATCTGGCATTAGCAACACGTCTGTGATTCTTACTGGAACACTTCGATTTTCCCCGTTCATAAAATCGACCTTAATTGTGCCTTTACCCGCAGCTGTTAATTGTTGACCACTTGCAATGCTTACTTTATCACTACAATTCATGTCGATATTGACGAAAGTATACTCAGAACTGGCAATGTGACACGGGGCACCCGAATCTAGCCATCACCTACTGGATGTGTCACAAACAGTTTTTCTGTTTCATCTTTCGCTAGTTTCGCCTTCTGATCACTTCCTTCCAATCCTTTTTGATGTGATCGCTTCTTTTGCAAAAATAGCAATCAGACTTTTTATTTTCAGCTTTTTGACCTTTCGTTGCCCTTGATAAGTCAACCTTTAATGGAGTGTCATCCGTTGTTCCGCCTCGATACATTCTTCTTTTGAATTCAGCGAGAAACTTTGATTTAACCAACGTGAGTGTCAATTCTCCCTCGTCTTTACCCTCGAGCACCGTTATCAAACCGTCATAGCTTGGTGGCAAAGAAGCCAGAAACGTAGCACTCATAAAAATTCTGGACCAAAATCTGCACCATGCGCCAATAACTTTCGAAACAGCTCGTTCATGGAATTTACATGTTTCTCCGCATCTTTCATCAAGCCGCTGTTGCATGATTAACTTCAAAATGTGCACACGATTGCTTGACGTGTCTGATCCATACGTTTTCTTAAGGATTCTCCATGCTCACTTCTTGCTGAATCTGCACCGATGATGTGATGAATTTGATCGTCTTCTACATTCATTGCAATTGTTGAATGTGCCTTTTCATCATTTGCTGTCCACGCTGCTGTAACTGATGACGGTTGTACCTCATTGATGACTGCCCATAAACCTTTTTCCTTAAGAAGCATATCCATTTTGTATTTCCACACAAAATAATTTGTTCCGTTTAGCTTTGAAATGCTATATTTTGACTCAGCTGACGCCATCTTTTACCGTATGTGAATTTCACAACACCGAAAATCAATTTATCCAATTAATCTGCCTTAATTTTTCCGACATATCCGTATTATTCATCCACTGGGCCCATAACCTAATGGAATAAGTGCTAATCAGAGCTAAAAACTTGAAAATGAAATACGGATAATTCTAACTTAATTTAATTATAAAACTTCCTTTATTTTGTTTTATGACGTTATTCGCATGTTACTTGATTGGTTCGTACAGAAGTGAAATTAGCTGCAAAAGTCAAATATAGTACAATGGAACATAGGAAATGATTCAATGCTTATTTTCAATAATTTAATTCAAAGCTTACAGAAACCAGGTTGAAAAACGGACCAAACCCGAAATTAGAACGCAAAAAGAGATCAGTCGGCATGCCCATTAAAAGTTTTGGACTCCACTCGTTCTTGACCAAATTGTAATGCAATTGTTGATGCAATTATAATGCAAAACAAGATCAAACGCTCTAGTAAATGATCGGAAATTTGTTGAAGTATGAATGGAGCCCAACAATTTTTAATGGGAATTTGTATGTCGAATGATCTTGATATGCGTTCTAATTTCGGTTTTGTTCCGATTTTCAATTTTGGTTCTGCTAGCTTTAAATTAAATGACCTTAAGCTTAGTCCAGAACGAGTGGAGTCCAAAACTTTTACCGGGCAATTTTTAAACAAGCCTACATCTATTAGTATGTTAATGGATCTAGATTTGGGTTCTGCTATCTTTGAAGTGATTATGTCAATCCTTTTTCTAGAACGAGCAGAATAAAAAAAAATTTAATGGAATATTTAATTAGCCTAAAATTAATCTTTAATTTTTCAATTGTTTCTAAATCATTTTTTGATATGGATTCTTCTTTTTCTAAAACCCATCGTTTTAGTTGAAACGAAAGGGATGGAGCCCAACATTTTTTAATACAGCATTTAATTAGCCTAGAATTTTATTACCCTACAATTATCAATACTATCTTGTAATGTTCTCCTGTGCGTGTTCTGCTAGCTTTAGGGTCCTAATTGTAAATCGTTGCGACATCGATGCGTGTTGAGAATAATCATCGGCTCATTAAAATAATGGACTCTGAGCATGTTCGAACCTGCGATCATTGGGATGATAACACTTAGTAATGTACAACTTAACCGCTCGACCACCAAGTGTTTTATCTATGTATAGAGTAGAATTCGTGACAATATTTTCTTTAATATATTTCTTTAATTAATTTTTAATTTATTTCGTAATAACAAAAAATTAAAAATTTCTTAAAAATTTATTTTTAGATTAACGTGGCTAGTTGCTCAAGGTGGTAGTGCAAACGAAGTGTTTCATTGCCCATATGGAAGTTCAGTACGGAATCAAAAAACTTGTAGTGTGCTTTAACTTAACAATGACTAACATTTAAATGGATAATAATTTAATAAAATATTATTTTATTAGGAAAAAAGTGATGATAATAAAATATGAATTTAACATTAATTTAAATACCGTATTACAAACATATTTACTGTACATAAAAATATTTTTAAGAATTGTATACGTCCTTGTTAAAATTCTTGTTTTGTTTATTGTTTGTATTTATTTCGTTTGTGAAATTCTTATTTATTGAACGGATTTGTTTATACATACTTGTAAATCCTTGTTGTTATTTAATTTCTAAAACAAATTATTTATAATTCGTTTTATTATTCAAATAAGTGCCCATTATAACAAAATAATTATATAAATTATTTTAAATAAATTTTATTATTTAAATCGGAAATATTTTCACTAACATTTAATTTTAGATTGTTTGTCTTCCGAATTGTTTTAGTTTTGTAATTTTATCATCTTTTGTAATTCGTAATAAAGCTTATTTTGTAAAACTTACTCCTCACGAAGTAGTGGACAATAAAAAATACGATTTTTGTTATTTAAATGAAATTTAAAATTTCTAGTGAAAATATATTCCAACTATGTGAATTGTAAAGTAGTTTAGTAAAGTAAGACGAACAGTAAAAAAAAATGGAACTTTATTTGATAATTTGTAAATATAAATAAAATAAACTTTTAGAGAATGTCAATTTACAGAAATTAGTAATTATATTTACTCAAACTATTTAAAAACTACTTTATATAGAAAATATATAGAATAAGTCGAAACAATTCAAGCGAAAAAAATATCAATTTGTGTAGATGAAATAATAAATTGTGATTAGGAATTCATTTAATTCTAATATATAAGCAGGAATAAAATTATATTGTGAACTATTAAAAAAAATACCGTACATAGGTTGTATACAAATACATATTTTATATAGCTTTGGAAACAGCACTTGTAACAACGAACAATTTACACGTTAAAATCCCAATATTTCCAAATTAGTAATGAATCCCAATTTACTAATACTGTAGCAATTCTGTAAAAGTGTGAAAATTTTTGAAATATCCTTTGCAAAATATGAACCAATTATTTTAAGGCATGACATTGACCAATTAAAATACACAATATGTAAATTATGTACTTAGCATTGCTTTCATTAGAATTCTATTTAGTAGAACAGACTTTATAACTACAATATTCTTCTATCATAAACAAAGACATATCGAAATACTCATTAAATGCGATAAATGCGTTAGTAAATTGCTGTAGTAGATCTTAATGCTTATTAGACCTTTTAACATGAAATTTTGGGTTATTTTGGGCGAGAGCCAGAACGCAGCAAAATTTCATATAGAAATCGCATGTAGGTACGCGTCAAATACAATAACATTCGAGGTTACGAATGGGCTAACAAAAATGCGCAGCGAAACATAATAATTCGCTAAAGCATTGTGTTGTTACTTTGTGTTGTGCGGTTTACGCATATTTCGGAATTATCTACAGGTTGGTGTCGAACATATGTAATTTGGGTATCTATACCACGAAAAAAATAATAAATTAGCGTGTTATTAATTTTACAATTAATTTAGTAAAAATAACTACAAATTAATTTATTAATTACCATAACGTCCGCTACATTTTCGGTCAAAATACTTCAAATATGTTTTTATCTGAACTATCTGAATAAAAATTTAGATGAAAAAATGATGATCTGAGGATGGTCAGAAAAAATAAAATAACGGAAAAAAATGTATCGGATCGATCCGATAAAATAAAAAAAACGGAAAAGGCTTTCTTCTTATATCTCTCTGATCTCTTCGATGTAATAAAAAACAGGCCAAATGTTGATAATTGGTAGAGTTTTCAATGTTTTTAGTAACAAGTTGCAATCTATTAGATTTCCGAAATTTTGAATAGATTCAACTTTTACTAAACAAATGAATGGGATAATTACGTTCAAGTACTGAAGCAAATGTTTCCAATACCGAAACCGCATTACAATTACTGGGGTGGCATTCTGTAACAACACATTTTCGAAATTTATCGTTTACTGTAGAATAAAATGTAGAATAAAATGGAATAATACTAAAACTGTAATGATATTCCAGCCCAGAATTTAATATAATAATTTTGTTCAATGTCGAAATTTCATTCTAGCCCAGAATTTTTTTCCAAATTTTAAATATTAAAACGAAAATTAAAAATTATGTAAAAATTATAATTCTGGGATTTTATAAAATAACGAAGAGCCATTTGTTGTGCTATAAAAACATGACCAATAAAAGGCCATTGATTGAATGTATTCTATGCGATATGCGTTTTAATTTCAAACCGATTTGCGTGTTGTGAATAGAGCTAGGATGGTTTGGGTCAGTATGGTAACGAGTCCATATAATATCCAAAGGGATGCGGGCTGGTATGTCTTGGTGTATCGGAGGCCAGTAATGATATATCTACTCGTTTTCTATCACCAACGAAATTAGAGAAAGAGATATTGTCACATTTATTCTTGTAGCTTGTGATAGCAATAGAAAAGAAATATTTTATAAACGAAACAGTCGCCAAATTCAGTTTAGGAAAAAAATATCGATAATGTGATGTTAGAAAATGTCACCCAGTGGCCCTATTCTGGTTTTCCCCGGGAATAGGGAATTGGGAATTAGTGACGTATTTCTAGAAGTTGGGAATTTTTTATTCCCCAAAGTGTATTCTGGCGTTTGAGAATTTTTTTTATTGGGGAAAAATAATTCCAATTTATAGCACTTTTGACGTTAATTTTTCCTCCCCTAGGGAATTGTAATTCGTTTTTTTTAGATTTTTTAAACATTATCTTTTCTAATAAATATATATTTAAAAATAAATAAAACTTGTAATAAGGTCGCAACATTCGTTTTAGTTTATAAAAAGCAAAATAAAAAATTTTTCCTCCAAAAATTATTCCAAGTCTACCAGAATATACATTTGGGAACAGGAAACAAATATTTAGAAATTATTGCAATTTGTAATTACAGCAAAATATTTTCCCAATTCCCTGGGAAAGCCAGAATATGGCCACAGTGACACTATTCTGATAATTCCCCGGGAATAGGGAATTGGGGAAAGAATTTATATGTAATTTCTGTTCAAATATTTTTTTCCGGCCTACTGAGGAGAATAGTTTGATGTAAATATTTATAAATTGGGAATAATTTTTCCACATCTAAATTGGCAGTTATTCCCCATTTAATTTTATTTCCAAAAAAATTAACACTAACTTTTTACCTCAGTAAGCTCGAAAAACATTTTGAAATAAAAATTCCATATAAATTCTTTACGTCGTAATTTACGTCTCTTTCATCATGAGTAAAATTGAACGGTTTTCCATGTTTCAGTTATGTGGTTTCTATTGCGATCTCAGCAAGCTCGAATAGAACATTATGCCTCTCTACTCTGTTATTATCATCTATTTGTTTTATAAGTGATACTTTATCGAAAAACGAAATAAAGACAAGCAATAAAATTGTTCTAGTAGAGTGCGATCGCAATAGAAATGGATAAGTGAAAAGCGAAACAGGAAGCAAATTTGTTCTAGAAAAAAGAAACACAATTTTCAAAAAGTATCGAAAAATGTGGTGTTGCAAAAATCCACCCCTGGTTGTGGTAATGGTTGTGGTAACGCAATGTGAAAATTAAGAATTGGTGGTTGCTGTGGTGGTCTTGTGGTTGCGCGATTTCTAGCGTTCTCAATTGATCAATTGATGACATAGATATAAATTACCTTCCTGCATTTCTATTATTTTACGTTTCATTGAGTTCTATATCTTTCCTTTGAGAATACTCGTATCGTCGTTTTATAACAATAAATTTGGAGTACTAGTAATCGAAAAGGTTGTGAAACCTATTAGTATCGCGACTGAAGACATAAAAAAGACACCGCTTCAGTCCAAAATATTAAATGGCAAAAGGCGAAAGTTATTGATTTTAAGTTTCTAATTCAGAGAGAAGATTTAATCAGTCACAGGGGATACGGTAGGCTCACGATACAATGAAAGCCGTATACCGTGAACTACACCGGGTAAATTGAACAATTTTTTAATTACATGTACTGCTCCGGGGATTCCCAATTGTTTTTTTTTGTTTCATGATTTCATGATGACAATATTTATTAATTGTTCCTTATAGTGACAACAAATTTAAATATTTGATTTTTAAAAGGATCGATTTCGGATATATTCCTTCTTCAGTTTTTTTTTTAATAACCCTTTCAAATAGTTTGTTTTTGCATAATTTGAATGAAGTAAAGTTGAATATGCGATTTTATCCAGAAAATATAATGTTGCTATTAAGTCTACTATTTGTGCAATAAACAAAATGTGATGTCATTTTAAACGTAGCGAATAACACCTTTATGGGGCCTGGTAAGAAGAAGAACGCTTAAACTGGCAGGATATCCTAATATGTAGAAGATGTTATATTGTTATATCGAAAAAACCGGTAGCGCGATAAAAACTTCCTGTAAGTGGCAATTTGCTCAAAGAGAAGACTAAACTTTTACAGGGTCAAATGAAAGCACTTTCAATGCAAGTTATGGTTGGCTACAACGTTTCGAAATTCATTTTGGTGTGCGCTTCCAATTGAACTTGGACTGTCTGTAAACAAAATTTACAATATAATGCAGATGAAACAGGTTTTTGTTTTACTGGAAACTTTTACCAGAAAAGTCTTTTGTTTCTTCATTTATAGAGAAGACGCACCTGAAAGAAAAAACGAAGAACAACGCATTATTTTTCTAGCATATGCTAATGCAAATGGATTCCATAAATTTTGACCATTGGTAATTGGAAAACCTAAAAATCCACGATTATCTAAAAATTTGTCTATAAGCATTCAAAAACTGCGTGGATGACACCTGCAATATTTAAAGACTGGTTGCATAAATCATTTGTACCACACAGGTGAAAAAAATGAATTAGAATCAAACGATGGATGCATAATCACAATGTTTATGCCACCAAATATCACTCCGCTCATTCAGCCAATGTACCAAAATGTAATAATAGATGCTATTCTTTGTTTAACTGCGGCTTGGGAAAGGCTTGAGCAAAGTACTATCGCAAAATGTTGAAAACACATACAAAATTTTGTTGAATATGGGGAAGATCCAGATGATGATATTCCTTTGAGTATTTTGTGAAATCAATGGAATGCTGAAATTAACTCTACAATAGAGCATATACTATTGAGATTTTTGCCATAATTCTCGAGCCGAAAGAAAAAATTCGATCGAATGAAGCTATTGAAATTTTCAATAGGGCGTTAACTGAATTATTTTTTAAACTTTCATAAAAAGTTTATGGTAAAAATGAACGTCAAAACTCGTTGGTTTTCACGAATGTTGCTAAACTTGAAACCATTAAAAACGTTGTCGGCCGTCGGACCTAATAATTTTTATGAGAAAAATGATTTTAAAAGTTTGAAAGATAATTTAAAAGTTTTGAAACCATGGCTATCAAAAGGCTAAGTAACGATAATTCAATGATTTTTATCAGTGACGGCGCCCTTGTGCCAATCAAAAATCTTTCTGAACAAACTTATTTTTAAAACAAGTACACACATCTATTTTTTCAGAAAGGGATAAATTAAGTTTTGAAATATTTTTATCATAGTTTAACGAACTTTTTAACAAGTGTTTAGGAAAAAGAAAAATGTTCATTAGGTAACACTAATTTCATCCGTAGCGATAATTTTAGCTTACCACTATGTTGACCCCTAAAATTAATATAAATTAAAATTAAGTCTTTGCTTCCGAGTTAAGGTGTTCCGTTCTAATTAAATTAAATATACTTTCCCCAAGTATCGCAGACTTGGATGTTACAGTGATATGACTCAGAACTGCATATCATTTTTTGCAGTGGTACCTTCCTTCCGGAATGATTAAGTTGTCATTCCACCGAAAATATCCAAACTTTCAACATCCACCAGAAGCTCAGCAGTAAATTTTCTTCTGGATAAAATAGTATTACTTTAGACGAATATAGTTATAGGTTTGAGTAACTATATTGTTTAACCAATGAAATTGGTTTAAAAAAAATCAGAAGGAAGGAACGTACGAAAAAACGCAACACTGAATCCGCCTTAAATTTACTTCAACGGAAAAATCGTAGTCGCCAGCGTTGATGGTTGTGTTTATATTACATGTTTTCGGTGTTTTGTAATATGAAGAGCGATTTCGCTCGTCACCTTCGCTTTTGTTTTGTTAAGCACATTTCGGCTTCTTTAGTGCCCATTTATGTTAGGAGGCCGCGGTAAGGGCTGGGACATGTAAGTCTCAACCGGTTTTTTGATCGGGGCATTTGAGTCCCGTCAGGTATTATTAGAACTAAATTGTGTTATATAAAAATTTCGCATTTAAAAATATTTCACTTTATTTAATAAAAAACAAATATAAATAACGGTTAAATTTTCGGCCATAATGATAAAAAAGTCAATGGCACCTTTTTGCCGATGTTGTTCTGTAAATTCAATCTATGATTTTACAGCGGTCATCAATCTATAAAAAACTTTCGTCAACCATTTGGTACTCTTACGATCCAATCCATATAATCCAGACATTTGATCGGAAACATCAACACCACCCATTACGCTTCTATAAAAGGATATCATTTCTGGACAATTTACAACTACTTGTTCGCTGTCTTTTTGTTTTTTGTGTATATGTGTCATTGCTGAAGTGTGGCAATTAATTTTTTGGGTACATACATACATATATTTATGGCAATATACTGTAATATACAGTAACTCAATAGGGTTCAAGTAAGGGCTCTGGGAGGCCATTCCATAATTTTAATCATTCCTTCATCCTCTAAATGGCGAAGATAGCCTTTACATAATTTACATGAATGTTTTGGATCATTATCTTGTTGAAAGATAAAATTTTGACCCAAAACTCGAATTCCTGAAGGTATTGCGTGGTTCTCCAAAAGTTTTCGGCATTCTTCTTTTCTTAGTAGTCTGTCAATTTTCACAACATCTCCTACACTAGTACCAGGAAAATAGCCCCAAAATCATCACTGAACCATCTCCATGCTTTTCGGTAGCGGCAATACACTCTTTACTGGTACGTTCACCCACTATGGACTCATCCGTCCATATAACCTTGTTGGAATCTTCTATCGTCCAAATATTGGTGTTCACGGGCCCATTTAAGTCGCTTTTGCTTATTTTGGGTTTTTAATTGCAGCACGATGATGGAGTCCGCTTCCTGTAGACGGCGTTCAACGCTAACTTGTTTTGGGTGACAAACATTTAATTCGGCGGTTATTTCCGGGCCTTTTTGACGTCTATTCAACTAGCTAGTAATCACTATTCTATGATCATCTACAGATGTAATCGCTTTTGGTCATCTACTACGTCTTTTATTATAAAACTACCACTGTCCCGATCTTTTTTAACATTACAATCGACCGTAGCGTGGTTTAATTTCATTTGTTTGGCAATCTGACAATTACTTAGGCCAGCTGTATGGCAAGCTATTATAATCGCACGTGTTTCAGTACTTGGTTCTTTTCTTGGGGGCATTTTAAATAGTTGTCACTCGATATTTCGCTTATGATGTTAACAGTGTAAATATTAGACTGCAACTGATCGTATTTGACACATTTCACTGAAATCTTTTCAACAAAACAATCTAAACATCGTTACCTAGGATAAACCAGACTGATAAATATTTCCGGAAATCTCTACAGACTATTATTGTGGTTGTACCGTAATAAACAGTTTACTTAGGTTATACAATGAAACTGTGTTTCAGATAAGTATTTCATTTTATTCAAATGTTGTTTCGTAAACCTAACACTGTGTACATGGAATGTAATCAGAACCACTTTCACGATTTGAACAAGACTGAACATGTGGTATAGAGAAAAATATTGCATCTCTTTTTTATTTTTATTGATAAATTGATCATAAACTACGAACTGGGACAAATTCCAATCATTTGTTAGGCGTAGTTTTGATTTTTGGGCTGATAGAACGTTTATCGGCACATATCGGGACAACGTTCATCGGCACAGTCCCAACACGATAGAATAAAATGGGGGGGGGGGGGGGGGGTTAAATAAAACAAATTTGTCTCTAGAGTTTTATTTTTATATTTATTTCACTGTACTTTTATATTCCGTTTCTTATAATGTGCTATCTTTCTTATTGTTGTTCCTCAAACAAATTGATTAATGATTTGTCTTATTTTATTTGTATACCTCGAAATAAACCTTTTAAAGTTATGTACGTTACTGATTTATTTAAGCAAACTAATTTTTGTTTTTAATGTTTTTTGAAACACTATGTTACGTAAGTTTTTGTTATAATAGTTAATCTCTGAAACCTGTTTTGGACCGAGACAGTCCCAACTATTTCGCAGTTCGCTTTTCACGTCCTTGCCTGACGCTGCCAAAGATTAGGACGTAAAAAGTTAATGAAATACGAAGCGCTTTGGCCCCAGAACAGTTAACAAAGAAAAAGAAAAATAATAAAAAAACGTGAGTTTTGAATATACAGTGGCGAGCAAAAATGAGTATAAAATTTAAAAATCATTTGTATTATTTGTTTTAATTTTATTGATAAATTCAGTTTTAACAATTATGATTCACAATACATTACCTTCTTATAAAACAATGTAAAAACACAAAACTTCATGAGTAATTAAAAAATTAAAATTCATTGAAATGAATTTTAATTTTAAAAATTCATTGAAACAATATTTTCTCAGTTTAGCACTATTTTGGTTGCCTGTGTTTAGTTGGTTTTACTCTACAAAATCAATATTTGGTTCAAAGCCCCTTGTTTTCATGATTTATTTCTTTCGCCTAGGCATATTTTCAACGAGATTTTGAAATACTTATTTCATTTTTAATTTTTAACAATTCAGCTTGGAATTTATCCCATAGTTGATTGATACTACTAGGTGGTTCTCTGTAAGCAGAGCGACGTCGTTTAACAAGGGCCCATACAGTTTCTATTGGGTTGATATCGGGGCTTTGAACACTTTAATGTGGTAAATTACTGCTCCCATAACCATTTTGTCACAATTTTAGCGGTATGCTTCGGATCCTCATCAGATATGCGACATTCTTCTACAAAATTCGATATATTTTCCTGTAATATTTGAAGGTAGTCCTCTTTCTTCATTACCCTATTAATCTTGACTAATGGACCCACGTGCCACCAAGTAAAACACCCTCACACCATTACGCTACCTCCTCCATGCTTCAAAGTTTCTTTAACTTGGTATATTTGTAGTTTTTTTTTAGATGAACGATCCCAAATCTGAGTAAAGCCGCAGCCACACGAATGCAAATATCGACCTACGTTGGTGTATTTTATGTTTGGCAAATATTGGTAAAACCCCTCTAAACATTGCAATTCGAAAACGATACGTAAACTATGAAACTTTTTCATACAAAACATCGTTTTCGATTCGCAATGTTTAGAGGGATATGACAATTGAAAAACTCTATACTGTCTACACGGTTTGTAGTATGTATTTGTTGTTTTCCTTTGATCTTTTTTGAAAAACCGCCTATTCCGCGGTTCCACACTTTGATTTTTTGGTCCTGATTCTTGCGAATGTCCGCCAATGTTGGACAAACGTAACCTTGATTTGAATTTGTCATTTGTTTTGTGGCTACATGATTTGCTATTTGGACAAATACGCCAATGTTGGTGTGTATTCCCATTCGTGTGGCTGCGGCTTAAGTGATGCTTCCAATAATTGTTACAATCCGCCATTTCACACTTTGATTCTTTCGTCGTGATCCTTTCCTCGTTTCCTTCCCCTTCACCATCAAACTGTTGTTAGTTTGTGGGTAAAGGGGAAGGAATCGGGGAAAGAATCAAGACGAAAGAATCAAAGTGTGGAAAGGCGGATTGATGAGTTTTTATTTTTTTTAACGTAATTTGTTAATGTATTATTTATTAGTTATAAAATAGAGAGATTGCATTTATTACTGTTATCAATAAAACAAATAATACAAATGATACAATACAATAATGAAAACAAATAATACAAATGATTTTTAAATTATATACTCACTTTTGCTCGCCACTGTTCATATTTTGGTTGTGAATAAAGGTTGTAGCCACAAGGCAGGATAATCAAATTTCAACTTCTTTTAATTATCTGTAGAATAAACACAACGACTTTTGCAGAGGATATTATATTCAAGATAGCAATGCTTATAACGATAAAGATTCCAAAATTCAATATCTAAACTTACTTAGGAGCATGTAAAATAACAATTAGTTAATATTTAGTTAAAACAAAACGTCTTTTGATTTGTAGTAAAAATAAATTAGTAAAGTATTAAAGTAATTATAGCAATAAACAAATTCATCATTAATAATTTACCCTTTGTGATATAAAACCATAAAAGAAATAAAATGCTAGAATAATTAATCAACTACAATAAATAAATAAATAACTATTATTTAAAAATATCTTACATTCTTATATCTTAGAAAAAAGGAGAACAATTTAGATAAAAAATCTGTTAGGTTAATGAAGTAGAGTTTTTCTTGTAAAGTAGTATATGGAAGAGAGAAGTGATATTGCATACAATTAAGTTTGATAAATAAATAAACAATTACATTTCTATAAATACTCGAAAGTGAATGGAATAAAACACAAAAAACTATAACTCAATTACATATTATATTATCGGAAATTAAATTCTTTTATTATAAAATTAAAAAACAAAAAATGGTTAAAATTAATTTAACTATTAGGGGCCATAAAAAATTATTATTAAAATACATGAACATATTTTTTTAGATACATTAAATAAACCATAAAATTAAAATCCTTGCATATTACAAAAAAAATTGTATAGAAAAATATATTTATTGTAATATAAAAACTTCGTACTTTCCTGGTTTAATTTTGGCATCTCTAATGTAGCGCCTTAATTCTACATAACATAAACTATAAAATACAAGTAATATTCTATTGAAAAATTTTACCCTTTTGAAAGATAAAACAAGTTAATTTAAAAAAAAAAATAAATTAATCAATATAAATAAAAATAAATAGTAAGAATTAAAAATAAAAACAAATTTGAAAGTTCTGTGATAAAAACAAAATTATTAGAAAAAAAAATTATTATAAATTATATATAAATATGTAAATGTTTGAAAATGAAATATATAAATCAAAATTTCTGTTATTAGTTAAAAAATCTAATTCATTTTTTTCTATCCACTGATCAATTGCCAACTATTTACTGTTAAATTGGTAAGGAACCAGAACAGACACGCCATTTATGCAAATTGCCACAAAAAAAATTAATAATAATTGTTGACTCGAATCAGGTGAGTTTTAATTTTAAATAATTTACAGGTTATGTTTTTTGAAATGTCATCATTTCTCTAATGTTTTTTTTAATATACAAACATTATTTTTACACAATGTACCTTATATATTTTAATAACAACACTAACAAAAAAATTGAAATACCTTGAAATAAATCAAACTACCATTTTGTTTTGTTTTATTAAATAGTTATTAATTTTGCTTTGCTATTGACATGAACATAACATTGATATAATCTAATACGTTTATATATTTCAAGAATAAATCCTCTCCACCTTGAATAACTTCTGTTTGGAGACAGATATAATCTTATTTAACCCAAATACTTGCGTTGAGTTAAGTAGGATTGGTTAAGTGGAATGTTTGGAGAAGACCCTAATATCCGAAAACTAATAGTAAAAATCCTGCAAGCCAAAAACAAATATGTATCACAAAAATCCTGTAAGACGGAAAAGCACGAAAAAAATTGGACGAGAAAAATTTACATGGAATTTTCACTCTTTATGACGGAAATTCTGTGACACGGAAGGATTTCTAACTCTTATAATGCAAAATACTAGTAGAACAATGCTTCATTACGCCGTTCACTTCACTTCACATGGGTTAATCAATTAAATTATGTATGTTATAGTAATTTTCGTCACTAATCATCATACCATACATATTTTACTATGCGAAAAGTTTTAAAATAAACAATAATAATTTACTTATTTTAAAACTTATTTTAAATATGTAATTTATGTGAATAACACCAATCTGAATTAATGCAATATATTTATCATACCATTTGAATTTAACCTCGTTACCACATGTGGCGCAATGAGATACGTACATGAACCTAGCTTGTTTTTCGTGTTACCATGATCTACTCAGTTTACAGTTCAAAAATGATCCGCTAATGTTAGTTTTCGTAATGGCGGTTTCATCAGTAAGTACGTAAATTACAAGCAGTGTACAGTGGTTTTTTGACAGTTAATTGCTGTTTTTGTGTAATAAATTTTAAAGTTTGTTAGAATAGTGGTTATTTGTGAATACTTTGAAAAAACAATTGTGGTTATATTAATTTGCAATAAAGAACTTTTGTTTATAGTTTTCTGTACGAGAAAATGTAAGTACACAACAACAAATTTAACTTGATAAAATATTTTTTCTCTTTTGTTTTAAATGCGCGAACAAATTATATATTTCAAATTTTCCAATTGGGTAAATAAATTTCTGATTAGTTTTTGAAAAAGTTGTATATCGTACTATCATGTTCAAAATTATTGTGGGCCTGGTTTTAAACATCAAGGTCATTGCACAGTTTTATGAAAATTGGTTTTTAAGTCAAATCTTACTTCTGTGAGATATGTTTAGTTCCAGACCAGTGGTAATTTGAATTGAAACCGTCCGGGACGTTTTATTCAAAATGCCATGTTGTGTGAAACTGAAAATTTTCCACCCTGCTCGTTGTATTGTATATTTTTGTTTTTATTCAAATTAACATTTTGAAATAAAAAAAACGAGACGGACGAAACGAATGCATTGTGCTAGAGCTTTTACTTACTTTAGAGAACAAACAAATTAAATAAAATACATTTTGCGTGATGTTATTGATAAATGGTCAGGTCGAATGATATTCGACTGGGTTTTGGAAGGTTTTGAAAGCGGCGTTGCACTTATCAATGTAAAATTCGATGGTTACGAAGGAAGAGGAATTCTAAAAGGAAGTTTAAGTGATATTTCGGAATATTTTCATCGTTCATTGCCCTTACAGTGGCACTCTATCGTTTCTTATAGGATTTAGTCAAATTCTACTCTTGTAATAATTTATTATATTACCTGGCACCAGCCAAATACAAGGTGCAAAGCCTTGCTTGCAATAGGGGCTTTTCCTCGTTTGACTACGATCGAGTGCATAACTTCCGCTAAAAGTGTAATATTAAATATTTACGTTAAGGGTAGCTCCGCAAATTCTTGGAAGTTATAAATACCTTAAAAGTGTGTGGCCAGTTTTGTATGACCAATAGAAAACATGAAGTAGATAAGGAATCTAATTTATCGGCCCTAGGTACACGTGAGCCATTCTTTTGTCGGGTTTGCATTTTAATGTACCCGACTTGATGCGGTACTCTCTGTGAAAAGTCTTCCAAGAACATCCGCATGTTGAAATTTTTGTATTGCGCCTACATCTGGCCGCGTTTTTGGTCAAAGTGGAACATTTAGAACCTAATTCAACAAATTTTTGGAACCTTGAGCGCAAGCTGCGAAATTTAGTCTGCTGTAAAATATTGCAAAAACCATCAGCAGTGTTTGATTGACGAAACTGTTCTACAAATACAATCATTTTTTGTCATTCTTTGTTGATTTCGATAGTAAATCAACAAATCATAGGAACCTTGAGTGACGAGTGGGTGGAATTAAAGTTCGTTGTCGTAGGTGTGAGCATCTGCGATGATAGCGTAATCAATACATTCGGCAATTCAAATTTGATTAATACGTAAAGAAGCATCTGCGACAACCGACAACGTTATCCAGTCCAGAGGTGTGCTGAATATCAGTCGTGAATTGACCACTGCAATCTAAGTGTCGAAATTGACGAGAAGATGCTTTTTCGCGTTTCTGATTAAAAGAGTAGACAAGTGGTTTATGATCGGTGTAAAGCGTGAATATACGACTTTCGAAAAGATGTCGAAAGTGTTTGATCCCCGAATAAGCCGCGAGAAGTTAACGATCCTAAGCATTGTATCTTTTTTGCGTATCATTGAGACGTACTAAAAATAAACCGAATGGTTGCAAAGTGTCTGATATGAACTGCTGAACCACCGCTCCGAGAAATATCAACCATGATGGCCAGAGGTGCTAATGATGATGGATGAATAAGTAAAGAAGCAGCTGCAAGTTTAATTTTACAGTTATCGAACGCTTCAGTTGACCATTGTATTGGGACTCGATTGTTCTTAGTGTAACCTTTTAGGTAGCCGTTCAACAATTTCTGGTCAGCAGCAGCACCTGGAATGAAGCATCGATAAAACTTTATCATGCCTAAAAAGCGTTTCAGTTGTTTAATAGTCTATGGTCGTTCGAAATTTTTGATGACTTGAATCCATTCATGCGACGGTAATATACCTTGTCCAGTTACCAAATGGCTTAAAAAGAAAATTTCGATTTTTGCTAAAACGCATTTGTCAATATTTACAACAAGTCAGGGACTTCTACTTTAGTAAAAATAATTTTAATATGTTCGAGATGTTCGTCATAATGTGCTGCATTCCTAAGGCCGAAAGTCATTCTACAAAATTCAAATAGTTTGAAAGGTGTCGAAATTGCTGTTTTTGGAATCTTCTGCTCGGAGTTTGATGGTAGGCCTAAGGTCTATATAGTTCTGGAAATAGTGCAACCCTCGGGTTGTTGTGTAAAGTCTTGAAGATGTGGAATCGGATCGTGACTTTATTTAATGCTCGAAAGTCTCCACACGGTCTCCACAATGATAAATTTCTCCCTGCTAGCCGTCGTGGTTTGCATACAACCGGTGGTCCGTACGTTTTAATTTTGTGAGTCACGTTATGTTTTGTATTGTCAATGTTAATGTTGCCTTGAATGACAGTTAAACTTTTTGAGCTCACGTTGAAAACTGCCGGATCCGTTGCTGACCTGTCGATCCTAAATACAGTAGTAATATCGTAGAAGGAAGGGGTACCATTTGTATACAGAGAGGTTAACGGGTCTATGAGCCTATGTCTCTTCACATCAACTAGCAACCCAGTTTTCGTCAAAAAATCCGCACCGATGATAGGCAGCGACACGTCAGCAGCGATGAACTCTCAGGAGAATTCACGGCACAGTCCGATGTCAAGTTTTTAGAATTTAGTCCAGTACGCGTTATCGAAGAAACGTTCGCTGCAAGTAACCCGAATGACGGATCGACCCTTGGATTCCGAACAAAACGAGCTGGCAAGACTAAGACATCTGCACCTGTATCTTAGTTACGTCACCCGCGAATTGTGAATGACTATTTATTTTTGGAACATTGTTACCGGCTAAGTTATTCGATGCAAATTTCTAATTTGGTTTATATTTAAACGCCTTTATGCCGAAATGATGATGATTGAAACTATTTAAGCAATTATTTTAGTATTCATATTTTATTAACTGATGCACGATTTACATGTTCCAATTTATTTTTCCAGTAAAAAATGAAGGGTTAAGTATATTACGATTTTCGTTTGCGAGAGGAGCACGAAACAGATTCCAGTAAAATAAAATTGGGTTTTTTTCTTTTTAATTTGGGGAAATGTTGTTTTCATACGACTGTCTCTTTTTAACTAGTAATTTTTTGTTATTTGCATGCAGCTCTATTTTTATGTAAAAAATTTGTTGGGAAAAAAAATTGGAACATGTAAATCGTGCATGACTCTCGAGAAAACTAAAAAAAACAATTTTTGTTGTTTTCTCTAGCTTGTTATGATCGAATATTTACAAAAAGTTGGTTTATACCCAACCCAACTAACCATACAGGTGCTAGCCAATTTTAGTTAACTTAAATGATGAATTTATGAAAATTAGCAAAATTTTGATTTTATTTCATCAAATGTCTGAAAAAACTGTTGCTGGATACTATACCTTACTTTATAATATTTATGCACTACATCTACAGATACAAAAATTAAATACAGTTGAATATATATTTTTCTGCATAAAATTATTTTAAATTACGTTTAAATCTGCCTTTGCTTAAACAACTGAAAAACTCAGAACTTTTATGGCCCTTGTCGGTATTTTGTCCCAATCACTCAATTAATAATGTTGTATTGAGTACGTTCCCAATAAGCGAATACTTCAAAATTCTCTCGGTTTTTCAGTGTTGTCAAATTTTAGATTCTGCATCCGCCGAGGTGTTAAGTTCGCGAATCTCATCCATTTTTTTAGCATTCTTGGCATATGGTGGTATATTACCAAAACTGTTGTCATCTGAGTGCCCCAAAAACAAAAATGCCAAGAATACTGAAAACATGGATGAGATTCGCGATCTATTCAGCCATTCAAAATTCCACGTCATTGGGGTTTCAAAGACATGGTTCAAACTGCAGTGTTGACATTCCAGGCCACACAATCTTTAGCTATGATAGGCATCGAAAAGGAGGTGTTGGGGTGGCTTTGTATATTAAAAAAATAACTTAAATACTGTGTTGTAACTAAATCAACTGATGATATCGCCAATAAATGTGTGGTTTTAAGTATCGAACTTCAAGTGCACAATTCTCATTCTTGAAAATAAATGTATTTGGTGTTTGCTTTTGGGCCCATATTATGAAACTTTTCTGGCGTCGTAAAATCCGTCTCGCGTCGGATATTTATATTATGAAACTAAAAAAATACGATCCGCCGCGGAAATTGCTATTATGAAATAAAAATCGGAGTAGCGCGGATTTTACGACAAAAATCAAATGTCAAATCGGATTACTAGTTAGGTGATGGATATTGTAGTATATACGTACGGAAAATATAGATCGTAGTTCATACTTTTTATGTTATTTAATTATTTAAAAATTGATTAAATTTTAAATTTAAATTTACTGAACTTGCTCGTAATTTCCACGACTTTCCTGTTGAGTTCCATTTAATGTATTGTAGCATATTGCCTTCGCATTTTTCATAAAACCGGCTATTTGCATTGCTATAATAGACTTAATTGGGGGTATCAAAGCATGATTTAGTATATTTTTTTCCTATGATACATCCTTGAATATAAGCCACAACCAATACACCTCTGTTCGAGAGTGCAGATCCTGAGGTCATGTGTGTACAAATAGTAAGCAATCCATGGTATGAATTTTATAACTCCCCATATCTCTTAATACCACTATTCTTGAGTCGTTTAATCGTCCCAGTGCTTGAAGTTATACTTAGAAATAATGACGATTCATGATTCTAAGGCGGGCAATAACTGTTACAAACCAAGCTTATAAAATTGGAAACTTTCATGCAGTTCTGGAAGATGGAGATCAAATTTACATCTAATTAATCGTGTTAACGGTCAAGTTAAATATGCAAAGCGTGATTTCCTCATTTCGCATATTTCTCAATTAGCATATTTGTTCTTTGGTACTCAATTGGCATATTTGAAATATCCTCTCAGGATAATATGGACATTCCATTTGTTTAAATTTCGTAAATTCAAGTTTTGCATTACCAATAATCTCGGGTTTAACGTAGAAATTGATGTAGGTATCCATGCTCTAGACAGCTTTAAATCGAATTCCGTTCTTACAGCCTGGAAGATTGCTCGTATTACCCAACAAATTTTGTGAAAACATTTAAAGATTTAATAAGACCAAGTTCATTTATTAATTGGCTTTTGAAAACTGAAAATCATAGAAGAAAACAGCTCTTCTTACCATCACTGACGATCTGGTCTCTCTCCAGGGTAACACGAAACTTGCAAACTTCTTTCGAAAACTTCTATCTTTTTAGTTCAGTGCAGTTTGTTGAAGTTAATGAGTCTCGGGAGTCAATTTTAGGTCCTTTGCTATTTTCCATGTTCATAAATAATTTACCTGATGTAAATGTTATTGTAAATGCTGCAAGTTTGCTGATGACGTGCAGCTGTATCTTGGTGGTAAGCAATTTGTTACGGAAGAAATGGTTCGCCACTTCATTTGGGATGTTGCAAATCTGGTACGGTCTACCAGTAATCAATTACTCCTTTATCTTAAATCGCGTTCTTTTTGGTCATTTGAACGTTCAATATCCATAGGCGTTATCTGAACTCCGTACAAATTATGGATGAAAATGGACAGTTTCACTTGTAATTTTCAAGTTAACCAAATGTTTGGCCGGATTTATACAGGAGTCTGCAGTAATGGCAATGTTGGTGTGATGCCGCATTTTACCTATTGTTCACCGAAGACGCTTACACGAAGTAAATTGGTTTATTGGTATTTGTACTATCTAATTACCACATATTTAATTATCTTTATATTTTTTCCAATTCAACACCCTTTCCGTCCATACACATTTTATTTGAATCCGGTAACTTTTATAATTTTCTATGTGAATTCTATGTCAATTTTGTTTTATTTTTTTATTATTCGAATTCGAATTTTTAATACAATTAAAATTTTCGTTTCGTGATGCGCACGGCTCAAAAACAAAATCAAACTAATGCCCTTATTATGAATCTCACTTACTCGTCACCAGGTGAAGAAATGTCACCATAATTCAATTTTGGTATTATGATTCTCACTTTGAGCGAACCTCACATATCCTCACCTACAATTTCTTGGCGACACCAAATAAGAATTGAAAATTTTTTGACATAAAATGAATTTTTTATTTATTTTAACTTTGCCAAAAATGTTCAAATTTCCACTTGGTGTCGCCTAGTAATTGTAGGTGAGGATATGTGAGATTCTCACTCACAGTGACAATCATAATACCAAAATTGAATTATGGTGACGTTTCTTCACCCGGTGACGAGTGAGATTCATAATAGGGGTATAAAAAAAATATCCTTGAGAATTTTTTTTTATTTCTTTTTTGTTTGTGTTGGTCTGAAGCTGACTACGAGTGCGAGCGAATATTTATTATTTTTGATCCAAACGCAGACGACCAACCTACAGATATAAAAAATTTTGCTAAAAAGAGAAAATGAGCAAGCGTTTTGCTATTTTATGACAAGATTTTCATTCAATTTTTTTTTATGTTTGGCTTGTGTTCGCAATTTTTATAAATGAAGGGAGTCAAAGGAATTTGCTTTGGAAATCTTATTTATTGATGGGAGCAAATGTAATAAAGTTGTGCGTACATACAGAATTGAATTTGATTTCTACGATGATAAAATGCGATTAAAATTATCTAGGTTTCTCCATGTGTTAATTAATACCAACGATTTGCCAAGGCAAGACGTATTTGAAACATTAGAGTCGATTTTTCGCTCGATCGCTGTTATCATAATGGAATTCCGAAACTCTTGGTGGAAGCGCTCAAAATTAACATATCAATAGATTTCAGGATTACCGGGGGGGGGGGGGGTGGAGAAGGAGAGGAGGATTATACGGGCCAGCTTTGGTAGGTGGAGTAATACATTGATCTCAATCGTAGAACACAACATACGCAAACAAAAACAGACAATGATTACAATTTCACTCGAATGAAGAAAACGTCAAATAATGAAGACGAATTTTATTCAGCAAAAACTATTAGTTAATAACTTCAGACTGTGAGTGCGGGTAAAATCTCACAATCTACAAAAATTTTAGTTTAAAAATGAATCCACAGAAAAACGGTTTTGTAGGTAAAGGGTGAGAAAACGAAGAAGTTACCAGATACAACTTGCTCTAGTGTGGATATGCACATTTAGCTTCACCGGAGAGCAGAGTGTCGATTTTGTACCAAAAATGACAGCACGAGCTGGTGAGGTTAACAATAATTTTGTGTACATATACAGTGTATAATATGCAAATTTATATTTGTATTGTATTTTTTCCCTCATGTCTGTGCATTCTGTTCGTCAATAGCAATTAGACCAAAATAAAAAGTTCCGGTTGAACCGGTTGAATACTTATAAAGCTGATGTCTACCTTACCTCTCCTATTCGCTTGCTTTTGAGCAGTGGAACCGATTGTTTTCTATGTGATTTTGATTTTTCATTTTCAAATATTTGAATAACACGTCACATCAATTAAAAAACATATATACATATAAACACAATGATGCGCCCAAGCAAACCAATATTAATAAAATAACCACTATGTTTTTCCGGTTTGCTCACCTCGCGCTGTTATTTTTAGTACAAAATCGGCACTCAGGTTTGTCTACAGAGAGTGAGTGTAATGTGTGATGATTTCTGATCGTTTCCTTTTATTCTTCATTTTGAAAGCCAATTAGCGTTTTCTTCTAAGTGTTCTTGCAGGACTCTTGATGCTATTTGAGGGTTTTCATGTGTCGATACATTATTATATCATCTGTAAATGTTGAAACTGTTACATCGAAGGTCTGTTGTGTAAATTAAATATAACAATGGACCCAAGTACACTGTCTTGTGGAACCCTTGCGTGTATTTAATTTAAATTGGAAGATGCACTATTATATTTCATCAAGAATTTTCGGTTTAACAGGTAATTTTTAATGATTGGATGATAGCTGGTAGCTGGGCCTTAATTTTATATACAATCGATGTTCAAAAAACTGCAAAAAAGTACTTCTGTTTTTCAAATGAGTTTCTAATTTCTGATACTATTCTATGCACTTGTTTTATGGTCCCATTATCTCTAAACCCAAACTGGTGATCCGGTATAATACTTTGCTCTTGCAGAATTGAGTTAAGCTTTTTAAGAAGAGTTTTGACAGAGTTGGCAATAAACTGATTGGTCGATACGAGTCTACTTTTGTTTCATGTTTACCTGGTTTATGGATCATTATGATCTGTGAATTTTTCCAAGTTTCAAGAAAATACCCAGTTTTCATTACAGCATTAAAACTGTATGTTATTAATTTGATACATATATCTGGAAGTTCTATAAGTATTTTACCACTAATAAGATCATGACCATCAAGTGGGATGCTCAATGAGCACTTTCTTGCCACTGTAGATTTGAGTTGAGACCAATTAGTGTGTCGGTTCGTTAAGAAAATATTTGGTTCTGAATTTCAAACTTGTGAGCTTAATGTCTTTAAAACCGGGGAGTGGTCAGATGATAGTTCGTAGCATGTTTCGGCCGTAACATAAGTTTAGCAATACTCTTTGTTACACAGAAGTCAATTAAATCGGGAATTTGTCGTCTATCGGTTGGCCAATATGTTGGTGTGCCCCCAGAAACATGTCCTAGTTTTCCCTGCTTCATACACTCCCATAGTTGCTTGCTTTTTGGTGATATTAATCGAGAGCCCCATTGGATGTGTTTGGAGTTAAAATCTCCTCACGTTTAAAATTTATTTCCCAAGGGAAATAATTTGCAAATTGTTGCTTTTTAATTGAATATTTCGGTGGACAGTAAGCTACGGATATGGTGCATGTACCGGGCCATTCTTCTAGGAGTTAGGGTGCTGGGTATCGTAAATTTTATAACAATTAAATTTTACAAAGCTCATTTATGTAAAATGTGTCTCAAAGACCATCATGATGTCAACGTTGTGTTCATTAAGAAAATGCTGTACTTCTAGTTTATGTTACTTTAGCCCATGGCATTCCATAAGGCTAATTTAAGTTCAATCATCTTATATTTTGATTGTTCGTTAACAGTTCATCAGGATAGTCATGTTTTGTAACATGAATCCCATATTTATTTGTTTCCATAATTTGCTTAAATTTGTTCATTGTTTCGTTGAGGATGCTTATCGTTCTGTAGATTCTCTGATCATCATTCTGAGCTTTATTTCGCATGATAATGAGAATGATGTTTCTATGTTTAATGGTTGCAGAAATAATTTTCTCATTGTTTGAACGTTTATGTATTTGATTGATAGCTAAATTCGTTGCCTTGGTGTCATTTTTATCCTTAACTCCTTAATGCATCCTCTGTAATTAGCGGCATGCTTTTCCCCATAATTACTGCACTTCTTTACTTCAGGTTTGGTTTTGTCTAAATCACACACGCTAGTATTGTGTATGTTGCGGAATATCACGCAAACGGGTGTGTAACGTAATCTCGGTTTTCAAAATCCCGGTTATCAAAATCCAGGTTTTCAAAATCCCGGTTTTGTATACAAAAAAATCTGATTTTTAGGAAATCACGGTTTGAATTTTTAAAATTGGCATGTGAGAAAATGGGACTCTTAAATGATTTTTGGACAAAATTCAAAAATGAGTTTGCGATAAAATTCTAGAAAATGGTTAATATGGATGGAATTTAAATGGAGGGCTAAGTGCCCGTGAAAGATATCGAAGCCGTTCCTACGAGCGGCACGCAGTGCGATATGTTTGCTGATCCTAATCTAATGCCCCTCGGAGGGCGCTGGAGGGAGCGCAGCAACCTCCCGCGTGCTCGTTAGAGTTATCGAAGCCTTTAACCTCTATTGCATTTCAAAATGTTGCATTAGCAATATATTGTTTTTTATTGTTAATCTTGCAACTACAAAATGTTGCAATTACAAAATGTTGCAAGTACCTACCAAAACAAGCAAATAAAAAACTTTATTATTTTGTGCAATGAAAACCAGGAAAAAACGGGATTTTGAAAACCGGGATTTCGAAAACCGAGTTTTCGAAAACCGACTTTTTGAAAACCGAGATTTTGAAAAACGAGATTTTGAAAACCGAAATTTCGTAATACACCCCACGCAAATAGCTGGCAGTTTGCAATAGTTTCGAGAATGCCCAAATTTTTGGCAATTGGTGCACAGTAAGACTGACTTACGTTTGTTTGGCTCTTACACTACCACCCTTCTGTACCACAGATACCTCATGTTGTAGATTTCGAGTGTCTCTCTGTTTTTACTGCTTCAGGTTCCAGCTCAACATTGGTTGAGCGACTTTCTTACGATTAATAATGTTTATAACACTTCTTATATTGAAGCCCTTGGCAGTGAGTTCGTCACGTATCTCTTGTGGCGATACATATGACTTGATTCCTTTTATTACTACTGTTAGTCCTCCAAACTTTTCAATCTGTATGTGTAAAAGTATTTATAAGCTACTTCTAAGATGGCAACAATTTTGTGATATGCTTCGATGCTCAAGGATTGAAGTCTGGTTTCACGGATATTGTCTTGTTAAATTGGAGCAATGAAACACTCTCCACTTATTTCTTTTTTAAGATCGGCTAGGGAGGGGGGTTTGGAAATCTATCGGGTTTAGGAAATATTTCACAAGCCTATATAGTAATGTGAATTTTTTCCTAAAACTGAAAATATGTCTAAGTATTAGTGAATATGCTATACGAAAATAGATCAACATCACGATCAAATAATTGATTCAATATTGATCAATAAAAACATATCAACGCAAGTTTTTTCTCTATATACATATTCTATACCGGGTGTTTCTTTTAAACTGAGACGATCAAATATCTCGAAAAATAGCCACTCTACGGAAAAAAGGTCCATAATCAAAATTTAATCATACCGCGGGGGAAATACATTAGTGCAAAAAATAGTCCCCCACCCCCCGCTTTGTAGGTGGGGCGGGGGTAACTTTTAAACTAAGATAGGAAGCCATATTTTTTATTGCAGATATGGATTCTACGACTAAAAGTACGTATGATTTGAATGAAATATTTTGTTCGGTTCATGATAGATGGCGTTGTAATCGACGAAATTCAATTTTTTCAATTTCTTCTTCTTAGAACACACGCATTCGATTCTGCAATACGTTTGAAATAAAAAACATCACGTTTTCATTGGAAATACTCGAAATTCGCCATCAAAACAATTTATTAATGTAAATGGCAGGTGAATAAAATAATTTTAGCTTAAAATAAGTGTTCAAAATGATGGCCTGCGACTTCAATGCACTTATAATACGCATTTCCAATGATTGTACACAACTGAGAAATATGTTTGGTTGAATTTCAGCACACGCATTTCTGATTCGCTCAATCATGTTCTCACGTGTTGTTGGTTCTTGTTTGTAAACTTTGTCTTTGAGATAGCCCCACAAAAAGAAATCTGGCGAAGTAAGATCTGGTGATCTGGCGGGCCAATTTATCGGTTTGTTGCCAATTATTCCACACCACACGTTGACAGTCCAAGGACGCTGATGTTCAACATGACGAAGCCAGTGCGGATTTGTAACACTCCAATAATGCATGTTGTGTCGATTAACGTTCCATGGTTTGTAAAAGACGATTCGTCAGAGAACATTACGCAACGTAAAAATTTGGGGTTTTGTTGTATTTGTTCACGTGCCCATTGACAAAAAGTTACCCGATTTTGGAAATCAGCGCCATGAAGATCTTGGTGTAAAGACACATGATATGGATGATACTTGTGCCGTTTTAAAATTCTCCAAACACTGGTGAGGGACAATCCGGAATCGCGAACTATTTCTCGTGTACTAACATGAGGATTATGAGCCACTGCTGCCAATACAGCAATTTCATTATTTTCTCCAGTGACTGTTGCTCTACGGGTCCTCTTTTTCGGTTGAACATTTCCATCAGTAATAAATTGTTTGATAGTACGGCCAAATGAAGCACGTGAACGAATCCTATCCGGAAAACGTTGAGTGTAAATAGCAACAGCATTTTCAAGATTTCTGCCAGCTTTTCCATAAACCAGAACCATTTCAATTTTCTCTGGCACAGTTAAACGCTCCATTCTAAAATATTTTATCGTTTATTTTGCAATTACGAAAAACATGAAGATAAGAAATAACACAAACGTTAAATGTGATTTACAAAACTGAATAAATTGTTTTGATGACGAATTTCGAGTATTTCCAATGAAAACGTGATGTTTTTTATTTCAAACGTATTGCAGAATCAAATGCGTGTGTTCTAAGAAAAAGAAATTGAAAAAATTGAATTTCGTCGATTACAACACCATCTGTCATGAACCGAACAAAATATTTCATTCAAATCGTACGTACTTTTAGTCGTAGAATCCGTATCTGCAATAAAAAATATGGCTTCCTATCTTAGTTTAAAAGTTACCCCCGCCCCACCTACAAAGCGGGGGGTGGGGGACTATTTTTTTGCACTAATGTGTTTCCCCCGCGGTATGATTAAATTTTGATTATGGATATTTTTTCCGTAGAGTGGCTACTTTTCGAGATATTTGATCGTCTCAGTTTAAAAGAAACACCCGGTATACTGTTTTGTGTTTGTATTTGAGTTTCGAAAACCACTGCCACTATTATCTGAAGAATTGCTCAAAGTGGGCCATCGAGTAACGGAATCGCTTCCGAATGTATATTTATTTCGACCAGAAATAATTTATACAAATTAAAGTGACTACAATGAGATCTACTTCCGAAAATATTCGTTGGCGGATTTCTCAGTCGTGCGTGGTTCCCTTTTATAAACATTTTTTTTAAACTTACACACTGTTGATAAAAAAGGTATTGAGGGGTTTGAATTTCCAGGAATCGGTTTCAATGAATTCTAATTTCTGGAAAACTTCGATTGGATGCCTTCAATGAACCCGTTAAAGAGCACATTGTTGCACCATATTGTGTGACGTACCATGTTGCAATGGATTGCATAATACTTAATATAATTGCGTTCATTAGGTCCTTGTTGCATTGGTCATAATTAAGAGCAGCACTTCAATTAGATTATAGTCAAAATTAAACCTATTATTATTTTTGATGCAAAGAGGAGGTTAAATATCACAACTAGGGAAACCAAATTACTCGAAGTTCTGATTTTTCGAGTAATCGAGTATTTTTGTAAAAATTACCCGAGTACCGATTACTTATTAATATAATTTAAATATAAAACAAACATAATATAAAATATGTAACACGTTTTATTAATTTTTTAATAAAAATACTTCAGGAACACTAAAGCATTTAGCGTTGTAGGTTTTAATTTATTTCGGATTTTAGTTTTAAAATTACCCGCTGTTGAAAAGACCCGCTCGCTTGCAGTAGATGTAGACTGAATGGTGGTTAAGGCTCGAAAAAGCAAATCTGTTTTTCGCTACGCATTCCTGTGGATTCCAAAATTTTCATATCATTCAATATATTTTAGTTCTCAAATTTTTCTTTGGAAGTGGAAACTAGGCCTTGGATGGTCTCTTGCATTTCTGTATACGACGACTTATTTTGTTGCGCGGTGGGCATTTCATCCTGATTTTGCATTTGCGAGCTCCCCGATTCTAATAATTGTTGACTTACAGTTTGAAGTTGAACACTATTGTCGAAAACTCGGTCAAACTGATTTTTAGCCAAACAATTTATTTCTGATTTCGACGAATACACTAAATGTTCGTTACTTTTGCGGTATGGATAGCTCCCACTTTACAAAAAGAGCATTTTTTAGAGGCAAATCGACAAATTTTTGTTCATTTCTTGCAATTTTTTAAACAGGTGGATAAGTACTCTCCTGGCAATCATTAAGTTTGAACCATTTTTGCTAAGTTCCAATACTGCCAGTTCCAATACTGCCAGTTCCAATGGATCAAGTACCATCAAAACTTGTTTGAGAATCTCTAAATCCTTTGTATTAAATTCGTTGGCTCCTAATTCATTCAGTGATTTTGTGATACAATCAAATACCCTATTGAATCGTGTAATCATAGGAACTAATGAATTCCATCTAGTTTTCAGATCAAGAAGCAATTGTAGTTCTTTTTGTTCTTGAACTTTAATCTGTTTTTGAAGCAAGCTGTTTCTGACCGAAGATTTTCTAAAAAATTTAATGGTTTTTCGGGTGTTATTTAAAGCAATACCAATTGGTGGTTTTGAAATAATTGTTGCCTCTTCATCAAATGATTCAAAGTTTATGTTTCCGTCAATATAAAAACTACTGAAGCTGATGTTTTTGTTTTTACTATCCTCTTCACTTTCGCTACCGTCGTTAAAATTATCTTCATTATCTGAGATTTCATCATGGCCTGACAAAACGAGATTTTCGTTGGAACTTGTTTTATATAAAACATCAACAATTGAAAGATGAATTCCATGATTCAAACAAAGTTGACTGATGGCTTCGATTTTCTGTCCATACTTTGCCATCACCGCAGCACCATCGTGAGTTGTAGCTACGACCTCGACATCTAAATCAATATTAAACTCGTGTAGTTTTGCTTTAATCAGCTGTATAGTTGTTTCAGCATCACAGCTTCCAACAATAGGAACCAAACCAAGAACATGTTGAACTTCTTCGGAATGATATACCGCTTCATAGTAATATCTGTTCACTCATCGGCTGTTATGGAAAATTTATTTTTACTTTTAAGCATTTTAGTAATACCCTGTTTTAAATCTTCTACTAATAATAAAATTCCATCACGCATTTCTGCATGGTTATCGCGCTTCTAGGCATTTTGCAATTACGACTCATTACGAACCCCTTAAAAGCCTCAGAATGAGCAATTGATTTAAATGAAAAACCATCCTTAGACGCACGTTTGGCTAATACATATTTCATTCAATGAAACTCGGATTACAAACTTTGACATCAACAAATTTATGATATAATTTAATTTTTTTTAGATGAACCAGCTTCGTTTACAACACTTGGTGAAATCTCAATCCCGTGTTTTTTTAAGATGGTTTGTCTTTCCAGTGGTAGTGTCTCCTTTACATTGAATAATGTCACCACAGTTGGCGATTAAAAAAAAAAAATCTAACTTCGTTTTATGTTCAATACATTTCTTACCTTTTCACTTATTTAGAGTTAATTAGAGCCAATAAATTAATATAATAAATTTATTGGTTTAGAAAATTTTATTTAGCAAACCAACGTTTTTTCATATTCAACCAGATTCTTATTATGTATTATTTTTCAATTTAATTTTTGATTTATAGTTTGTGTTATTTAAGTTGGTGAACTGCAAATGACTGTCAAACATGAAAAGTTTTAAAGGCAAATTCACAATAGGTAATTTAAATGTATTTTTGTCACTGACCCACAGATGTAGCAATTTTTCTATTTTGTAAAACTTCCATATGGTATATTTAATTCCATTAGAAGCCTTTTTAAACAAGTTTTTGTGAAACATCCAATGTTCCTAAAAAATAGGGTTTGCATACGCGAATCACTTCTCCCTTAATTTCCGAATAGTAACTGAACGCTTTTTTTCTTCGGGGTTGGTTGTGACGGACGCAAAATTTCACTTTCGCGCCTGTGAATTTTCACTATGATTTCACTTCTGTGCATTTCACTTCTATATAACTTCACTAATATTTTCGGAGCACTTAAATTTACAATTTTTACAGTTTTTTCTGGTTATATTTTTTTTGTATAAGTTTTCCCATTGAATTAATATACTCCTCTCCTCTTTGCCTTTTCGATTGCTGACGTACTTTCCAATTTTCATAATTCCGTTTTCCTGTGCGTTTTCGACCTTCATCTTCATTACTAGGCACAGACACTATAATTTCATTTTCGTCTAAAAATACAGGAACAATTATTTCTGTCGCTTCTGTTATTGGTATAATATTCTGTAGGATTTCTTCATTAATTATTTCGATCATTCCCTCGCTAGCACATTGACCCAAAACAACATAGTCTGAATCTATTATGCTAAAAGCAATTATAAATATATATATATTACATTAATATTTCAAATTAGGATATTATGTAGGAGTATATTATAATAATTGTTTATTGTCCTACTTACACAAAACACAACCTTAGTCCACAAGTTTTAAACATAAGGGGGAAACCCCTATTTAAAAACGATTTTTTGATAAAAAAAAAGTTCTATCTGCAAAGACAGAAAATACATTTGAACAGGTGTTCAAATAAAATTCCATTTTTTTGAAAAAGGTTCTATTTGTGCAGTTAGAACTTTCTTGAATTAATTAATGTTCATAATGAATTTAAATAGAACTTGTCTATCCTGTTATCTCTGAAACTATAGGAAAAATCAAAATTTGAGCAACGGTTTTGAATTCTACTACTACGGAAATTGATACCAACCTCAAAAATTACAAAAATGTCACATAGAACCTTTTCATTCTTAGGTTGCGATATGTTGAACGGAAAAAATATGTCAGTTCCAGAAACCACTATAAGCTCTTGGCCATGGATGAGACTAATATTTGTAGATCAGGTTTGGTCCATTCGAGATGGACACACAGTTTGAGAAACGTCTTTTGGTAATAACAGGGTCAAATGTGTCAAAAAACACCCCTTGTCATATGTACGGTGATGAAGAATAAAATAAAAAAATAAACATTCATAGTTAAATCGCTGGCCAATTGCATTCTTTTAAGTCGATCGATTCCATTAAAAATCCAGATGAAGCCGTTATAATTATTAAATGACGTAAACAGTATTTAATACTAAACGTTTAATAATAACTTAAATAATATTTAATATTAAAGATTGAAATTGTTCTGGTCAACATATGACAAGGCGTGGTTTTCGACACTTTTGACCGTGTTATTGCCAAGAGAATTTTCTCAAACTGTGTGTGCATCTCGAATGGACCAAAACTGATCTAAAAATATTAGTCTCATTTATAGGATGTTATGACGCTGTTTAGTCTAACTTTTTTAAATTGTATATTCAATTATTTTGATGAATGCTTGAATAAGCAATAATTGAAAGATTTACTAATACTTTCAAACGATTTTAAATTTAGGAAATTCTTCATCACCGTCCTCTTCTCGAGTTTCCTCTTCGTTATTACTTTTATTTCCACACAGAGGCTGGAAACCAATGGTTATTCCTGCTCCTAGTTTTAGAGCTTTTGACTTTGTTGCAGATTGCACTGGAGACTTGGGATTGCATTTCCGTTTGGATATTACGGTTTGTAACGTTATATACCTGTTTGCATTAATGAATGCAAAAACGTTTTCGTACAACAATATTTGATTTTGTAGCACTTTTTATTGTTTGTGAACCGCTTACATTTTTTTGCATTGAATTTTTATTTATGCCAGATGTCGATGGCACTAGAGAATTTGCGCGAATTATTGCACTTAAATTTGTGATGGATTGCGACCGTTGTTGTTTTATTTTGCTTGGAGAAAATAAACCCATTGTCACATTCCGCACATTTTGCACTTAAAGTTTTTTTTTATTTTATTTTTATTTTTTTTCATTTCCACTTGAAATTTAACACACAGGAAAAAAGGAAACATTTAATTTTGTAGGCAATGCACTTCTAATTATTTATATTTTATATATTTTTACTGCACTCACCGATTTTACGTCCGTACCTCGCGACGATTTTAACCGAAAAATGACTAACCCCAACTAACCTTAATAGCAAGCGAATAAGGGGTATATCCTCTATCCGGTCGCAAGTTAATTATTTGCGATCAGAAATATGATTACAAGATTTATTTTGCCATACAATTGACACATTTTTTTTAAATTCAAATTGGTTTTGCGATTGTAAAGTAGAAATCCACGAAAAGACTGCTACGCGTTCTGAGGTCGCAGTCTTTTTATGTATTTCTACTTAACAATCGCAAAACAAATTTAAATTTGAAAAAAATGTGTCAATTGGCATGGCAAAATAAATCTAGTAACCATATTTCTGATCGCAAAAAATTAACTTGCGACTGGATGGAGGATATACCCCTAAGACGACATATTGCAACAACTTTAACTCAGCTCTACTCAAAATTACAGTATTAACGCAAAATAACCGAAACATAAATTCATATTCAAGTTACAAAAACCAAATTTTAAATATTTTCTCAAGAAAATCGGTTTACTGTTCCATCTTCTTTAAATCGATGAAAATACAAGTAAATGTTATGTACATACGTAACAATGTATTATGAATTGAAAGAACATATTTGTTCCCAGCTTAAATTTTCACTGGTATTTTTACCACGAATTTTCGATTTTTGATATTGTTCTCAAGATTATCAAACGATTCAATGCACGTGCAAACGTAAATTCTATATTCAATACTGCAGGGTGCTATAAAGGTTAGTGGTTTTATCTTAAGATCTGGGATACTATCAATTATTTACTGACGTTTATCTATAGCATAAAACGACCTGTTTTTAATAGTTTTTGTAATAAACTGACTCACCCTATATAAATATCTGTAATTGTGTACATGGCAGCGGAGTCGAAGAAAAATAAATAAAATGAAAATCTAATGGAAAACATAAATATCGTAAAAATAATCTTAGATTTTTTTTTAAGTTAAACAAATACAAAAGAGGTCCCACGTAGAAACAAATCTCATAGGAATTCATAACGGTTTTCCTGTATGCTGTACCTTCACGCATCTTCAAATTTATTTATTAACAGAACACATTTTATCACTTCATACTATTAGCCACTTAGTTTCTTTTTTTAATTAATTCTTAAATCTTATTTTTAATTTCCTTTACAATATCAAAAAAAAAAAAAAAAAAAAATTAATCGATTGATTTATTGATTTGGTGTTCTCGAGTGCCATTAACTTGTGTACAACATAAAACAAATAAAAAAATCAACAACAAAATAAATGATACAATAAAACGTGAAGAAAGGGAAGCTGATCTGCTATATTCCTATACTTCCCTACATTTTTTACGTTATATTATCGATTGCGAAAATCAATTGGGGGTGCATAAATTATATTGCTGAAATCGGAACCTAATAACACACATAAAGTAGCTACCCAATAAAAGATAATAAAATAAAATTTCAAAACTATTTCGGTATAGAAGTAACTTTATTTAATTCAACAAATGATAAAATATTATCTAACCGAACTAGTTGTTTCATGCCAATTTAAGTGTTTGTGATAAGATAAGCATTTATATAAATTAAATTTGTCGAGTACATTAATTATGTTAATGGTATTTTTATTGTATATAGTCGTACTATTTTTTGTGTGTCGGTTCACCGTCGGGCGAACAAAAAATTAAATTACCAAATTGTTGGGAAAATGTAGATTTATTAATGTTGCTCCCGTTTTATCGTTTGCCACACGTGTCAAGCCAATAAGGTAACACACTACTCTCACGGAAATGTTATTGCTTGAGTATACATACATATACGTAAATGAAGTAATTGAAGAATTAACACTTCGTACTAACACTTGTTCATTTCAAAATATCAGTCACGAACAAGTAAACATTATGCTATTTATAACCGGTGGGTTAAGACTTCTATTTGTCTTGGCGTAAAGCAACAAAATTTTGTTTTCGCCTGAAGATTTTCTAAAAATCGTTTAAATTCATAAAATGATTTTTTTTTTATAAATATTACACAAGCAATGTGTTATATACACAAGCAATGCTTATTTGGTTCATCGATTGGCACAATCGCGTTACTTTGGATATGTTCGAAATTATATCTGACTTTTCGGTGAGTTTTGGCTGAGTACGAATTCTGGTTGGTCCCGTTTGTTTTCTTCTAACATATCACTAAGAATCCGTATGGGTTCGACGAAGACGAGTTCTGCAGAAGAAGTTTTGAAGTCTTCACAATATGATGTACGAAGCCCCAACAATACTGATGGTTGAACACGTGCCCATTGTTTATTCTGATGACACATGATAGCGGCATTTAGTGTCCGATGCCATTTTTTTATAAAGCCATTGCAATGTGGATGATATCCTGTTGTCCTTTTTCGATCAAAACCCAATAATTTTGAAAATTTTGTACATAATTCTGATTCAAATTGTGAGTCTTGATCAATTATTATTGTAATTGGAATGCCGAAACGTGAAATCCAGATACTGAAAATGGCTGAAGCTACCGATATGAAGTTTGTACTAAATGTATCCTAAAACTACAAAAACAACACATTTTATGAATGTATGTGTAAAAAGAAAACCTTTAGGCGTTCATAACAAAAAACAGTTTATTTCAAACTAACTGCAAAAATACCATAGAAAAAAAATTTAGTTTTATAATTAAAGCTATTTAAATATTCAAAGCATTTCTAACAAAATAGTACTACTATTTTAATCCAATAATTACTGAAATTTAAAACTTTACTAATCTAATATTTGTCCTTGCTCGTGCCTATCCCCTAATTTTGTTCATTTACTCAACTTAAGCGTAATACCATAGAAAAATAAGTTCACCATAGATTTCCTATTTTTCAAAATCGAGAGATAAAAATGAATTGTGTAAAAAACTAAACTACTAAATACACGTATATCACTTGGTGGTCGAGTTGTGAAGCTATACACTACCAACTGTTATTAACCCAAAGGACGCGAACTCAAACCCAGTTGCAGATTAATATTTTATTAAGCGATTTTTATTTGATGGATCGTTTCGATCGATGTTACCACAACTAGTATTCCACTACTGAAGAGATTTGGATTTTAGAATGGCCTTCTAAGTAGAAGGAAATATGCAGATAACGAAGGCAATTGTAAACAGGAATCTTTGCGAATACAACTACAATATCCTCTTTCCAGATCAGATATTGGCATGTAGCAATCCAACCCGATTATGCCTGAATGCTGCTTGGATTTTGCAATGCGCCTGCTACACATTTGAGAGATTAATGGAGGAAGTTCTAAGAGGTCTACATTAGAAAACGTGTCAGCGAGTTGTCGCATATTATAGTCGATCCCTCTCTAAAGCTGAGAAAAACTAGTGTATAATACGCAGAGAACTGTTGGCAGTGGTGGGCAGAGTTAAACATTTCTACAAAAATCTCTATGGGCAAGAGAAGATCATGCATGACTCAAATGGTTGATGCAGTTTTAGGAACTCGAGCGACAAGTAGGTGAATCGAACGACTACAAGCCTATACTTTCACGACTGAACACAGAGGAAGTATGTTACACACCTGAATTATCCAGAGAGCAATGCGCAGTTCAATATAAGCAATGTGCAAAACAGGAAGTAAAGAACTGTTCCACTGTTATTGCACGAATCCAGTTTTAATCTAAAAATGGATAAGAAAAACAGCATTTGACAGAAGACCAGAAGGCTGATCAGTCAATTGGGTCGGTATATGGAGAGAATTAGGAGAAGGTGGACAACCGTATTGGCATGAAATGGCATCTGAAAGCACCACTGTGCCATTTCCAGAAACTAATATTGGTAATCGATACCTACTGGTGTGTATTGGACTACTTCAGCAAGTGGGTGGAACCTATCGATTGTGAAACCCGTACCGTAGCCTGATGAAAATACAAATTTCAAATCATTCGTGTCACTAGTGTTTCAAAAACCTGGCAAAATTCTTAACATTACAGTCAGTAACGAACATGATCATACCCTTATAGTACGATCCTTGATCTTTGTTAAATCATTTACAAAATTTATGTAGTCGGCCCTCTTTTATATATATAGCCTCTTTCATATTGAATACAGGCGCACACAAACTAACATGTAACGATTGCGAATCGTTCGACCGGTGTTAGAAAGGAAACTTCCAACGAAGAACGTCAAATAATAATTAATATGAAACGTACTGGAAAATCTGTGCGCGAAATTGGAAAATTAGTTAGCCGAAGTCATTCTACAGTGGCCCAAATAATATCCAGATTCAACGTCACACAATCGGTTGAAAACGGGCAACGAACAGGGCGAAAAGCAACATTTTCCAATCGGGACGAGTGAAGAATTTTGGATTTGGTGAAAGAAAATTCAAAAACAAGCGCACCAAAACTAGCTTAAAAAGTGGAGAAGATACTTAATAAAGCAAGCTACCCACCCCAAAATATTAGATGGGTTTTGTGAAAACATGGATATCAATGGCCGTGTGCCACACAAGAAGCCATTAATTTCGAATGTTAATTCCAAAAAAAGAATTGAATTTGCAGAGAAATTAAAAAAAAGACTTCAACTTCTGATCGTAAATTAAACATTTTCGGAGCCGATGGGGGAGCGCTGGAGCCAAAACACATAATCCCAATTGCTGAACATGATGGTGGTTCGGTTATGGAATGAGGTTCAATATCGGTAAACTTGTTTTTATAAAAGGAAAATTGGATCGCTGGAAATACCTAGGTATTCTAAAGGACAATTTGAAACCATCCGTAGAACAATTGGGACTCGTGCCATAATGGATTTTCCTCGGCAAAATAACGATCTTAAGCATACGGTACACACTATGAAAGAATGAATTCTGAATAACGTCCCAAACTAGTTACATTTGCCGCTCCTGACCTAAACCCAAACGAACATTTGTGGGATCACCTGGAACGCCAGATTAAAAAATACAGGATTGCCAGCAAAAAAACGTTGCATGAAACAATAATGAAAGAATGGGAAAAAACTTCACCGGAAGTTACCAACAAGTTGGAGGACCAACTCGATATTAAAATAATTATGAAACACAATTTATGTAAATGATTTAAAAAAAATCGGGGATCATGATCATTTTGTTGTAAAAAATTCGTGATTTTTATTTTTTTTTTTATTATAAACGGTAAATGAATTTCTATTTTGAATTTTTGGATTTGTTAATTTGTAAAATTATTTAATTTAATAAAAAACAACAAAATAAATTCTATATTCCTTAATTTGTACAAAAAATTCAAAACTCAATGTTATGATCATTTTCGTTTCTGACTGTACATCCATAGTCAGAAGGAATGGTAGAGAGGAGACGGGACACCGGAGGAAGGTCTGCGGAAACAAGTCAATGGATAGTAGGATAATTTGGATCGATGTATATTCCTGTCCATGTTGGGATATCGCAGTGCAGTGCATGACAAGATAGGAAATTCTGCTGCCATTTGATGATATGATGTTTTGATTACAAGAAACCAAAACAGTCGCACAGGACGAAAAATGAACAGGATTCATAATGAAGTAAGAATATACTATAAGGATAGCGAAGGATTCGCAGAGGGAGTTTTGGTTTGACTCTAAATCCCAAGGGAACAAAAGGGGTATCACCTAATCTATGGTAAACTTATTTTTCTATGGTAATACTAAACACATTCCCAGATTTTGACCATCGCTTTCCTTGATAAAAAATTAGGTAGTGGTAATATCTGTTCACTCAAGCCGAATCATGAAGTTCTAACAAAATCTGCACCGTCAAATTTGGCCTTGATCACATCTACCCCAAATTTTGTTCATTTACTCAACTTTCCTCCAATTTACTTTCCTCCCCCTAGCGGCCTTTATGCGATCAAGGCCAAATTTGAGGATGAAGATTTTATTAGAACTTCATGATTCGGCCTGAGTGAACAGATTTATTTATTTCGTATGAACTTCACATCTCTATATAAGCGTGTGAAATTTTTCCTAAAGAAGTACTAAATGCCTTTTTTTTTAATCTAGTAGAAAATTAGGATAAACTTCACATGCATCTGAAGCTACAGTCTCGGTTTTGATATCTGGAACTGGTGCTGCTTCTGTCCAACGAGTAAATCGATCTATTAATGTAACGCAGTAACGTTGTCCTTCAGATTCTGGAAGTGGACCAATTATGTCATGATGGACTTCAGCAAATCTTTTAACTACCGGAGTATAACTTCCCAATGGAGTTTTATTATGACGATGCACTTTGATTTTTTGACATGCCAAACAACATTGCGCCATTTTTTTAACGTCGTTTTTAATATTCACCCAAATGAATTTATCTGTCATGGCTTTGGCAGTATCTGGATGTGCCAGATTGGGTACTGCTTCGAGTGCCAATCTGCGAAAATCTCTTGGGATGTATGGGCGATTTTCCCTGTTGATGTCTCACAATATAGAGTTATTGGAGAATTAAATGCTAACGGAATTTTTTCGATTTTTAGCGAATTATTATTTTCGATTAGTTGAATTCTTGAAAGTGTGTCAATGTAAGTTTGTGGCCTTCGATTAGATGCCGAAATCGTTTTGTGGCAGAAAAGCGGCAAAAAGCTTCAACCAAATCAATTTTAACAAATTTGTCATCGACGTTGGCTCCACCATTGCTTTTCATCCTTCGAAGGAGCCGAGACGGCTTAAGATCTCCTAGTTCTAATCCTTGGAGTAGTCGATAGATCTGAGTCTGCTAAGAATCACTTAATCTTTTCAAAATGGCATGCACTTTTGGGTCCAATTATGATATCGCTTACATCAGCAATGACGCGATCATTCAGGGCATCGAGGAGATGATTATAGTGAGTTGCTTCCGAAGTGATTTTTCCGAGAGAGAGTTAGGATTCAACGATATGGAACCACATTTTTGGATCTTGAGCTACTAACGCGTTAATTTGCATGAACTAGGTGAAGTTTCCGGTATTGATGTATTCGATGAATTTTGAAGCATCCTGCGAACCTGCTCTTTTATCAAATGCTCGATATCTGATGGTGACAACTTGGCTGGATTGACTACAGAAGTGGATTGAGGTGAGATTTCTTGTTCATCACACATTGTACTCGATGTTATTATCACTTAGCTGAATTTAACTGAATGCTCTAATTAAAGAATAAAATTGGTCACTGACTGCAAAAAAACTGCCATGATGTGGTCAATCAGTCATCTTATAGGCTGGAGCTGGATTTAACTACCAAGATATTGTTGAGTTGATAAAATTTGCTGGGTACTGTTGACTGGCTGTTGATTTCGTATGTAGTTCTAATATGATGGACAGATTTGACAAGCTATCATCGGCAGTATGTGTTGGCAATATGGTTGATTTGTGATGCACCAATAAGACTGACATACAATTGTCTGCTACGGATGATGAGCATGCGATTAGTTGCGGTAGCAAGTTCCGGATGTGTAGGCGTCAGCAGCTGGTAGACGAGTGATGTATTTTGAGTTTTTTTTTATATTTTTGTTAATATGCAAGGATTGGCCAATTTGAATTGTAGAGTATTGGGTCGCCAACCCAATTGTACTGTTTTTTGCTGCTGTTGGTGATGTATGATTTTTTTAGTATAGAATGTGATCTCTGATCACGTCGGGGTCACCAATTATGAGTGTTTTTTTGTACTGCTGCTGCTTGTTAACCCATAATAATATTTTAGTAGATTATTGTATCTATACAATAAACTTATAAAACATCATTTTAAACATACTTATTTTATTTAACAATTAACAAAGAAACATAACTTAATTAAAGATAACACATTTTAATTGTATTAATTAGATAAACTTGTAAGAGATCAATATTATTTAGAACACTTATTATTGCTGAGCATTTTTATGAATGACTGCCCAGAAAGCCTTTTTTTAAAACATCTTTTTGAAAAATAAACATTTTTTTTTATATAGTTTGATTTGTTTATTTTATGTGAACTCTCTTTTTAAGAAAAATAGTTTCATAAAAATTAATTAAAATTTCGAAAACTAGATGTCGTTAACTTTGAATTAAAAATTTAAATTTATTATCTAGTATGTTTCGACAATATTAACACCATGACAATTGTTACGTCATTTACATTTGTAACTGACAGCCAAAGGTGTAACACACCACACAAAAAACCACCGTTCGAATCAAAAATCGCTGATACATCTGGAATTTTGAGTAGAAGTGAGATAAAGTTGTTGCAATATGTGGTTTTATACGGCTAATTCTTATTATTTGCGCCCCATCTACACATGCCACCACCCCAGGTATTTTATGTTTAGCCATAAAAAAAATGTACATACAACCAAACGTTTCGATGCTAGTCATAGGTGCTATTCATTTGCCACATAAATGGTCCTAAATAAATTTCACTAAGTACGTGTTTCAATTGGTTTAAATACCGCATAAAAAGTTTAAAAGTTAAAAATTGTGGTGAATAAAAATGTCAAACTTTTTATCTGTTTCAAGAGCTGATAAAATTTTTATGTGGAAAACATTTGGCTGACAAAAATATTTGTTTGTAAACAGAAATTTGTCATGTACAAATTTTGAGAAAAATCGTAATGATTTAGATGTAAACTGGCCATAATTAACTAATACACATTTAAATAGTATTTATTTTACATATTTTCATATTTAAATTTGCTATATATGTTCATAATACCACATAAAATGAGCAACAATGTTAATGTCAAAATTTAAACCAATTAAAACAGATAAAAAGTTAAAAAGTTAAAAAAAATTTACCACGATTTTTTTTTTTTAACTTTTAACCTTTTTATGCGGCATTTAAACCAATTGAAACACGCACTAAGAATATGATTTTTTAATTTGGGCAACATTTGCAATATTTTCTTCTTGAGATTCACCAGTAGCCTAATTCTGTAAAAACAAGATAATGTGAAAAAACGAAATATCGAAAAAGTTTACACAAAAAAAAATTTACACAATTTTTATCTTATTTCGCTTTAATGGTATTCTGTAAGGCAAAATATTCAGCGTGCAATTTTTATCTTGCTGAATAACTTTTCTCGTTGTCTAAAATCACTTTGACGTTTTGTTAGACAAAATAATTGTGTGTTGCAGTCTTGAAATTGTTTTATTAAATTAATTATTGAGGTCAAGGTAATACAAACAAAAATTCATGAATTATTTTCATTTATTTATTTAATTATGTATTACTATTTCAGATGTTTCGATTCGTTATTATCAACGAAATGGTCAAAAGACGGCGAATAAGACGGCTTCGAATTTTGAGGTTGAGATTAAGGGACACACATAACCCATTTAATGTCCCAGAAAGTACTTTTTTAATGATACGTGCCAATGTACCATACGAGGCAGATGTCGGTGACGTAGAAGACGATGAAGTGGAAGACGATGAAGTGGAAGACGATGAGATCATCCATCGCAATAGCGACACGTACCTCCAGAGGGGAATTTCGACAAGAGACCGACTTATCGAGGAATATTTTAATTAAAATTAAGTTATTTGTATTTCAAAATTCATTTATTTTTCCTTCCATTAGGATATCACATTATAAAAGTATAATTTATTTGTATTTTTTATTTACTTGTGGATTAATGATTGTTAATTTGCATTAGATTCTTTAAATCTATCAAGCTTTCGCTTATCGATACTAATGCATCAGCCTTCTTCTTCGATACAATTAATTTTTCCGCTTCTATATTTTTCTGAAATTCAAATTGCTCTTTTTTTAAGTTAATTTTTTCCCTTTCTATTTCCAAATATTGGCCAATTTCATTTTGATTTGTCATTCTACGTTGTTCATTAAATCTCGCCGTTCCACGTCTTCGTGGCCTTGGTGTAGATGGATGAGATGGATTAGTAGGTGGTTCATTATTTATTTCCGTGCGAGACGGCTGAATGTGGCTTGCAGGAACTGATGCATTTAAATCAACTACATCTTTGTATGATACTGTCTAAATAAATAAAAGATAACATCAAAAACATGGTTAAGTACATACATTTATAAAATACATACTCTTAGATTAAATCCCACTTTTTGGCTGTGGCCGTCGCCATCGACAATATCAATAGATATTATGGATATGGCGCGACGCTCGAATGCATCGAGAGCTATGATTTTTCGCATTTCGTTTATCCCGGATTCCTCAATCTGCCGCTTCTCCTTAGCGGCTTTAGCTTTCACATTACGTCTATTTTCAAAAAATTCAAAAAATGGATATTAAAAATTTATAGAAACTAAAATGAATATGCACACTTAAAGTCCCGCCAATACTGATTCCATTGCTCTCCATTTTTTAAAGCACCTCCCATTGCATTTAATTTCGTCGACGAGTCTGACCATTTTTCTTGTTGGGTGTTAGCACCCGCATCACATTCGAATCTTTAAGGTTATGATTATGTTATATTAGCAAATATGAAAATTTAAATTAATTAGTTTACCTTTCGTGGGCAAAATTAATATTATCTTCTAAATAAGATAAAAGAGTCCCTTTTTGTTCCGCACTGGCGCGTCGCCCTCGTTGAATAATGACTCTTAAAATTAAATACAAATATATAAATTATAGAATTAATAATTATAGAATTTAGAATATTATAGAATTAAATACAAATATATAAATTTAAATGTTTACTCACTTCTTGATACTCATTTTCCCAAAAATATACTGTCAAAAATTTTTAACACAAGATAAATTGTACGTGTAAATTTTTGACGTTTGGTATCTTGCTCATTATTTGATTTATCTTGCTGAATAATTATAGAATACCGATTAGGTGCGAAAATGTGTAAAATGCTCTTTATCACATTTACACATTATCTTATGCGTTACAGAATTAGACTACGATAAAATAATTCAGTAGAGCTTACCATATTAATTTAAAAAATTTTTATAATCAACAATCACCAAAAATCAAAATAAAAGTTTGTACACAAATGAATAATTAGACACTTTTATTATCTTTTATTATTTTATTGTTTAGTAAAATTACAAACAAAATTAGATCGATGTGAAAATTGGAGTACTGCCAACTGAACAATCATGAGAAATTGTCTTATCTAACAGAACGCACAGTAACTGCGCACGCACAGTACCTGCGCAGAAACGTAATACAAACATTGAATCACGGCGAGCTTCCAGCATTAATACCCCTATTCGCCTAGTCGCATCACTTCAAGTGACGTGACTACTCATTTTCCTGGTTACTAGATCATTAAATCGAAATTTACAAAATAATTGTTCAATAAAATCGTTCTGGCTGTTTTTTAAATCTTAGTATGCTGCTTTATAAAAATTTCTTATCGACTCCAAATGACAATTTATATCACTTGAAATTTTGACGTGACAAATAAATAAAAAAAATTTCAAACTAATGAAGCCAACTAAGTGCGTGTTAACAAAATATTCGTGGTAAATTTTTTTTAACTTTTTAACTTTTTATGTGTTTCAATTGGTTTAAATTTTGACATTAATATTGTTGCTTATTTTATGTGTTATTATGAACGTACATAGCAAATTGAAATATGAAAATATGTAAACTAGCTAAATACTATTTAAATGTATATTAGTTAATTATGGCCAGTTTACATCTAAATCATTACGATTTTTCTCAAAATTTGTACATGACAAATTCCTGTTTACAAACAAATATTTTTGTCAGCCAAATGTTTTCCACATAAAAATTTTATCAGCTCTTGAAGCAGATAAAAAGTTTGACATTTTTATTCACCACAATTTTTAACTTTTAAACTTTTTATGCGGCATTTAAACCAATTGAAACACGCACTAAGATTTAAAAATTTTCATTGAGAGTTTTACACAAAATTATTTAGTAAATTTTGATTTTAAAATCTAGTAACCAGGAAGGATCCATAGTCACGTCGCATGAAGTGATACATCTAAGGGAATTGAGCTGTAAACAAGGTAAAATGGTCACCGTACACATGATTAAAATTCTCGAGCGATATTCGTTCACGGCAATCATAACAATTAATCCAGGGGCCTATTTAGGAATTTATCCGATATCGTAAAATCTGATCCGCCGCGGATATTCATATTATGAAATAAAAAAAAATCCGATCCGCCGCGGATATTGCTATTATGAAAATAAAAAATCCGAACGTTAGCGGATTTTACGAAAATACAAATGTCATATCCGATTGGTATTTAGGTGGCGGATGTAAATTACGAAAGAAGAAAAGTTTGTTTTAATTTATTTTGTGTAAATTTTAATTAAAAAAAATAAAATAAAACATTTTTAAAATGTAATTATAAATCATATCTACTATCCATTAAATTTAGATGTGGTGTGCCTAGACATACTTAATCAAAATTTTATTGTTATTTATAGGCCTCAACAGACGGAAAACAATTTGAGTTTCTAGTGTCATTTTTGGAGGTATTAGCCATATTAAGTGGGTTGGAAATAGTACGTATTCTTTTCCTCTCAATGTAAGCGGGCATTATTCATCCGAGTCATCGTTACTTGTGTTAACAAAGTGTGCGTTCGTATCCACATTAACCTCCCAATGGCAACGTATTAATTTTAATTTATTTTTATTTTTAAATAAACAAATCACACGAAATCAGATATAAAACACGAGTATTAACTGTGACAGCAGCAACAAAAGTACAGAAAACAAAAAAAAATGACTTCACTCCCCTATATTTGGTTATAAGAATTAATTTAATTGGTCCACTTTTGACAGTTTAAATACGTGTTTCATAATATGAATATCCGCCGGGGATCGGATTTTACAATTTCGTATTTTATGATATCGTATAAATTTCATAATAGGCCCCCAAGAAATTTGTACTTGGAATCCTTTTCCCTAATTTTCAAAATTCCGAAATTAATTAAAAATCCCGCTTTTCAAAAGAACGATTTTCAAAATCGCCAAATTCAAAAGAAAATTAAAGCAACACAACGCAATATCTTACCCCAAATTAAACGTAGAACATTTCCTTCTTAGTAAGGCTAACTAACCATCTGGAAAATTTGACATAAATCGTTAAGACGACCATTAAGATATCACGTTGATGACGAAATATTAAGCAAATTGTGTATTGAAAGCTCGTCATTTCCACCGGAAGTAACACATTTTTCAAATTCAAACGTGGAATAAAGCAAAAGAACGCAATATCGTACCCCAATTTAAAAGTAGATCATTTCGGGATCTCCGATTAATTCGACAATGTTCAAAAATTTTAAGATCAAAGACAAATAATTTTGAGTCTTTAAAATCAGTAAGGCTAATAACCATGAGGAAAATTTCACAAAAATCGTTGAATAACTTTTGTAACAAAATTATTTAAAATATTAGTTTCTAATTTTATGCTGTGTGCTTAACGTCGATTTTTTTGTCTAAATTTCCAACTAACTAGATTGATTGTTAGTTCATACCAATCGTTCAAAGATGGCCCAAAACAAACTGCATCTGATGTTTAATTAAAATCTGCTATATAAACTTAAATTTAACATTCTACGAAACATCTCTAATCAGTAATTGATAAATCGGAACTAAGTTTGCAGTTTAGAACTAAATATCGGGTAGATTTTGGTTTATAAATATTAGAGACATCTAACAATAACTGGGTGAACTAACGATCAATTTAGTTAGCCGGAAATTTAGACAAAAGAAACGGCGTCAGGCACACAGCATTAGTACGTGAATAACAAAACAAATTTCGAAAAATTTGGCGCTTAACTGTTATCTTTGCGCGAAGGGACTGAGTGTTAAGTGGTTTTGAGAAGTTCCCCATTTTTACCCGATGTCATCTTTACCGAAAAACTGAATACGTTCCAGGAAAACGTGAGCTTGCATCTCTTAAAAACGATACATACACAGTCCTCCAAAGAAAAATTTAAAAAATTAAAAAAAAAACTCATCTTACTCGATTTCATATATTGATGATGAGTGAACATGATTCAGTGAAAAACTGAAAACTTCTCGGGAAATGTCATGATTTTTCGAAATTTTTGGGTTGCACCTCTTAAAAATGATAGATACACAAACCTTCAAAGACAATTTTCATATTACCCGATTTCAGCGATCTGCAAATTTTCATATTACCCGTCATCTTTACTGAAAAACGGAAAACTTCCCAGGAAAATGTTGTGATTTTTTCGAAATTTTTGGCTTGGACCTTAGAACCATAGATATACAATCCTACAAAGAATATTTTTTAAAAAAAATTCATCTTACCCGATTTTGGGGATGAAGTATAATCTTCACTGAAAAACTGAAAAATTTTTAGTGTTTTTTACATCTTAATTTCATATTTATATTAGTAATGAATAAAATTTTCATGGCAAAATTTGCATGGTTTGTTTAAGTTCAAGGCTCCCTAATTTATGAATTTAGCATATGGCTTCTCAGATACATGGTATGACTTCCTAAGTGAATCGTATGGCCTCCGTTGGGAAACACTTGGACAATTCGTTATTTTCCGCGTAACTAAATATGTATATTTTGACAATGGGGTCCAAATAGTATTTGGAGTTCTTAAAAAAATTTGGTATCTAAACGTTTAATAAACCTTATTATGCTCCACAACGCAATGCATCCGAACTCGATATATCAATCCACTTCGCATATTGGTCACGATGAACAATACCAACCATTTAGAAGATCCTAGTGCTTAATAGAATCAGAACCGGAGGCAACAACTACCCTTCAAATAATTTTGCGAAGTTCGCTTGAGTGAAACCAAATCGAACCAATATCGAATCGTTTTTTTTTATTGGGCACAGATACATTTAAACATTTTATACATATTGATTTTTTATCTTGTATTCGTATACATATATTCTATGTCATTTCGTTTTAAAACTTATTAATTTAATTTTAAATATTAATAGTGTTGTGAATTTTTGAGTGATTAGAGATCCCCAAGATTTATAATTGACCAAAAGTGTTTATCAAGCTATATAAAGGAACTATTATCTTTTGATAAATTTTTGCGGTTTTGTTTTATATTCAAATTACAGAAACTACATTAAAAATGTGTTTCGAAATTTCTTCTGAAGCCTTAACAAATTTTATTAAAAACAAAACAGAAAACAATTAATTTATGCATTAAATATTAAAAAATTATAAACCCTTTATTTTATAAAAATACGTATATAACAAAAAACATTCGCAAATGTTTCGATTGTTTCATTTTGGATGCAAACTTATTTCACTTTGGTTTCGTTAACGCTTCGCTTTTGAAGACAGAACAATACATACGCTTGACTACGGGCGCATTTCAATGAGTTGCGTTTGCAAAGTCAGTCATAAGAGCAAGTCTCTGCTTGTGGTTCGTTTACGTTTCACCATGTTTAGAGGGAAATTACTATAAAATGCCAATTGTGTATGATTGCGCAAATTAAAAAATATTATGTCATAAGAGCCTGTGATAACTACGCGTAACATACGAGCCAACTACGCGGAACATATCTGTGTAACATATACGAGCCCATACAATTTTATGTAGCTCAAGCTGTATATGTTAAAACGTATCCAAGACCGCTACAAGCCGAAAACATCGTTAGAATTAACAAATATCAACATTTTTTTTTGATATTGTCTACATTCTGTGCATTGTCGACACCATTTTTTACATTGTTTATGTACATTGTCAACACATGTAGAATATTAATTACTACACCGTGCAGCGGTCCAATATAGCACAACAATGGTCGCTCACCAATTACTGAACAAACTGACCAACTGTGACCAATTAGGCCAAACTTTCGTTAAATAATAAACTTGCGGTTTTCTAATCACAGTAAAAGAAATTCATTAAATTTTTTATTCTGTACTGTATATCCATACAACAAATATTCGTCAGAGCATATTTACTAAAATAACATTAACAATATTGCTGTTTATATAGAATTTTTTTTTCGCAAACCAAATCTATCCATTATTGGAAAAATCACGTTTCAGCGTACATGATTTTTTATTACACTCGCAGATAAATATTAAAATATGATATAAATAAATTTCGCCCTAAAAGCCACACGCACATAAAAAATTTAATATTTACTTTTTAATAATAAATACAAAATATAATTTTATTGATAAATATTTGTGCAATTGTATAATCTGTCTGTATATCAATTATAATAATAATAAAAAGTTATTTACAATTTTTTTAAAATAATTAAACCATCAATATAATAAAACAAAACATTATAAAATAAACTACTTGTACATATTTGCATCTTGAACTAAGACATTTATACACGGTGTCGATAAATTTGGTATCAACACTAAGTCATTTTTATCGACAACGTCAATTTTGTTTTTATAGGTAAATGTGAAAAATGATTGATTTAGTACTTTTGGCTGGGAAATTGGTGTTAGCTCACTTTTCTACAAAATTTCGAAAAATATAATTACCAAGCGATTCAAAAAATATTTTGAAATACTTACCCCTTCGGTAATACTCCAGTATTGTTTTAATGGGCTAGGTGTGATAAAATCGTATCCGGGACCTAGTGATGGTAAAAAATAACCACGAATGGAATATTTTTGATTATTTTGGATTTGGACATCACCAACAGGGCCATCAAAAATTCGATAAACAATTTTGGCTTCTAATAATTTTTTGACCAATGATACGGCTTCAGGATATTTTGGATCGGTGTTTATTGTGTTGTCCTCACTGGCGTGACCCTCCTGCAAAATGAAATATTCAATTTTTTACTGTTTTCATACTAATGATATTTTTAATTCTATTGAACTTTATAAATCAGGATCCTTCTACAGTCTAGATATTTTTCGACTAAATAAACTAAAAATCGTATGTGTGAATGAGAAAAATTCAGAATATTAGGTACGAAACCGCTGCTATTCAAGGATGCAATATTCACATACTGTATACAAAACTTATGAATAACGGTTTGTTTTATTTTTATTGTACATTTTCTCGTGCTGTTCAAAATTTCAAATAAGCTTTTGTTTTCATCTCTCAAAAATAACAAAAGCCATCCACTCTAATTTTCTGTATTCTGTTTGTTTTTTGTTTTAAACTTTTTTATTATTTCAAAAATAGCAGCAAAAATAACAAAACGTATTTTTTTTTTGAAGTATGTTACACTTTTTTTTACTAAATTGCAGCTCAATTGAGATTCTGGTTTTTTGTATAAACAGTATACATGTATGTGGAAAATATTTGTGTTATGTAGAGGGATAATTAATTGATTCCAATTGTCTGCTAACGATATACTTACTTACTTATTCGTGTTGATAACTGCCTATCAGATACCTAAATATTTAATTTTGCGGTAAATTATTAAACAAAGAATAACCAACCTCTGTGACAGAGAATTTGTACGATAGGCCAATTTAACCGAGAAAACCACATCATCATCAAGTCAGACTGGCATTTTGCCATCGCCCACACGCTCACGCTGACAACCAAAATCAGAGCCAATCAAATTGCAAAACAAAACACATCTGCGAAACACACATCAGAATCACGTACATCGCTCGGAAAAATATTGTCATTCAAGCAAACGCTCATTTAATTCAAAAGCTTCGACTTCGTAAACCACCGATTTGTGAAATACTTCATTTAACAACCGAAAGTTACTGTGGTTGTGTTTTTTTTTAAAGCTGAGGCATTTGAGTAACGACCCAGTTGGAAATGGAATTAAGAAGAAACCGAACATACACAGCATCAAAATACAGTACAGGAAATGTTTTCGGAACAACACTCTAATTTAAAACGGATAAGGAGTAAGCAAGAGCTTTAATTTTCAAAAACCATACATACAAAAAAATTTGTTGGATTAACAAAATAGTTCTCTGGGTAAATAAATTATCAAGGCACGAAATTATTCAAAACTTAAAATTAAGTTTCCAAAATCACGTATTTCAAAATCCCGTAAAATTTTTATAATTCCCGTTATGTTGATATTAAGTGTGTCATTTCTTAGCCAATTATGAAGAAATTAGGCATGTTGGATGGAAATGGTGTTTTAATATGAAGTTCTGGAATATGGCCTACTGGGCTAGAACTCAACCATTTCTTAACCGATTATGATGGAATTGGGTTTATTAGATGAAAATGGAGCTGTATAAGATAGCGGAAATTTGACAGCGAAAAATAAGAGACGCTACTCGCCGCTAGTTGTAGCACTATGAGTAAAGAGAATATATTTTGTTATGCAATCACCAGTGGAAAATATTCACTTTTTTCACTAAATAAAACATCTCAGCGAAATGATACAATTTTTAATAAGGACTGGTTATGAAATGGCCAGTTTAGTCCAGAGGTACAGATAATAGATTATTGTCCAAAACTTACAACCCCCTGATCAATACAACTATCCAAATTTCATCGAAATTCGTTAAGAAATGCCGGAAAAACGGAATATTTATAAATTTCAAGATTTCATATACCGAGTTCCTTTACTTCGGAGATCAATTAATTTGCCATTTTAAGGATCACTTTTAATATTTTATTCCGCTGAGATGTTTTATTTAGTGAAAAAAGTGATACATAATGAATAAAAAAATTCCGCTGGTAATTACATAACAAAATAAATTCTCTTTAGTGATAGTGGTACTAAAAAAGTTTTGAAAAAGTTCAGGAATGTGGCACTACTCTAGCTTTCCCTGGGAATAGTGTGTTGTGAAAATACCCTGGGAATAGGGAATTGTGAAAGAATTAGTTTGGTGGAAATATTTTCGAAACAAAGCTAATTTGGAACCACAAAACTGATCACACCAAAATGCTATAAAAATATTTCTCCCAATTCACTATTCTCAGGGAAAGCCATAACAGTACCACTGGAACAGAATAAAATTTTTAAATATGTAATCAATTATGATGGGATTAAAGAAGTTTTAGAATGTGGCCACCTGGGCCAATGGGAACAGCCATTTCTTAAATTATTATGATTGGATTAGATATTTTGGATATAAATGTGATTATAAATTTATTGTTAAAAGAAGCTCTGGAATATGACCACCTTGGGAAACAATAATTTTCGATCAATTATAAGACAGTACTCGAACAAAAGTAAAAATGTGCTCCAAATTTAAATTTAATCACAGCACATAGTAAAATTTATGTCAAAATATAAAGTTCATCGCAACAACTGGCGAGATGATCCGCAATCCGCATATCCCTGAGCGATAAACCCGGATAGCTGAAGTTTAATGGAAAGGTCGTCAATAAGCAAGAACCACAACAACTATGAGACTCTATCGATAGCCTTTTACAACCTTAACATAAACAGAAAATTGTCCAACTCAAACTCAACATTGCAAGACTTAAGCATTGATTCAATCCAATTCACAAGAGAAATATCAGCCCCAAATTTGACAGACATTAGTAATAATGATAAACTGAGTATACATTAAATGTTCCCGCGACGTCCAGGAAGATCCCACGGGAAGCTCGTTACTACTTAGTGACTTTTCAGTTTTAGTAAGAAACTCATGAAGCGCCTTTCACATGACTAGCTCACTCTGTAAGCATGCTGCATTTAACTGAGGGAATTTAAGTAGATAAAGTGGTCCCTGGTAAATGACAGACTGATAGGAAAACTTCTTCAAATCAGGATAGTCAGACTTTTAGCATAACACGTCCCTGCTCCTGTTCCAAGAACACGGAGTAAAGCCGAATGCCAGACAGGCCGACAACATATTCGACTAGAACCGCTAGACTTGTTAAATGCAAAAGAGAACAACTTTTGAGCCAAATTCCAGCGAGCAGGCTCAACAGCGATAATAGACTGACCGATCGTGGCAGGAGATCAACGATAAAGCATCCAAGAAATTGAACGGAGAGAACTAATTCTTCAACATACTTTGATGAAGAACTAAATTTACCATTAGGTAGTCGAAGTGAATCCATTTATCATTCTTTGTCAAGATTTTATTGAGCGTAGTGGCAGCCGACGACAGATTGTTGATTTCCTCACAAAATGTATTCCAAGAAGGTCTGTGAGCAGGTAGATCATGACCTTTTCTTGTAAACTTTTTACGCCGTTAGCTGTCCTAGTCGACCTGAAGGTTCGTTCCTTTCTATGTTTTTTAATTTCCTAGCAGTTTTCCTTAACCTTTTTAGACCAGAGCACCAAAAGGGTTTATTCCGAATATTTTGAGTGACAATAAGAGAGGAGAGGCATTTTGGTGAAGCTCCAGAGGAATTAACAAATCTTGGTTTACAGGCACGAGTAAGAATTTCAAGCTCAGTAGATCTTGGGGCTAAGCCCTAAATGCAGTCGCAAAATAAATTTTCATAATCTTGCTCCAATTTACAAAAGTTTAAAGTTTATCCGAAAGAGGTTCAGTGGTAGATATCATGATTACGGTAGATATCATGATTCAACAATTAGCTGGGCGGCACGATTGAAAGACACACTAGTGATATTTACTGCCGTAATATCAACATAATTGCACTCCTAAATGAGAGAGGCTCTGAAATTATTAGAAAAAATGCTTGCTCTGCCTTTCCTAGCTGAGTCAAGTAGCGCCATCAAGAAGGCATGATGTCTGAATTAGGCAAAAATCTCTTTGCGATAAACAGAGCCACTTCCATAGCTCAAGAGAAGCTGACACTATGATGCAGGTTATTATGTTTATATTAAGGGCAGGACATCATAATAGAAGACATAGACTTCTAGTCAATCCGGAAGATACTTGTTTGACGCTGAGCTTCGTGCTTGTATCGGACGACCGTTCATCTTGTTGTTGATCCAATTGAGTTTATCAATCCGATGCCAGGTAATACAATTATAGGATTCTGTGGAGGTAGGGGAGCCAAGTGTATATTAGCAGAAGTTCAGGAGGATCACCTACAGAGGTTGACAAACGCGCCAGACACCTGTAGTATTCGAGATAACTTTACGCAGCAACTTGTACGAAACTTCGTTTGTGCATTTACAAATACACCCATTATCAGAAACGTAACATTCCAAAAATTGTGGAGTTAAGCTACCAGTTTGACTGAAAACTAATAATTTACGATGTAGTTTCGAACGAAGAATATGAAAGTTGAGTTCATCGCAAATGGCTTCCTGATTGTTTTCATGTATCGCCTCCTTTCTAACCGTAGAAACGGTAGATGAAGTACCTAGTTTTTCAGTTATCGAGCGTAACGTACATAACATCCTGTTTTGCAGATACCGACGATTTCGTTTAGGCGATCTTCCTTGCGTCTCGTTCCGCGTATTTAGGATACCCCTAACACTATAAGGCATCTGGAAAATATGTTGGATGCTGGATGAGACTTCATAAAGCTGCCATCAGAACCACTTTAGAAAATCATGCGGATTATCCCATAAATGTTATGTCTTATATGGAAATAGCTTGTCCTGCCGTTACTAATTTGTGTGTCTCCCGTCTGGTGGTTGGACTATCAACCACCAGAAAGATACAATTTTGAAACTAAACCGCTTCCAAAGGCTTGCTTAGAGTAATGCCTCGGTAATGATTCCTGTATTTTAAGTCCAACGTATTCTGCTGATTATCTTTTAAAAAGTAACGAAGTATGGGATAATCGTGGTTAGTATGATTTACGATAGGCTTATCCCAGAATTCAAATTCTGTAATTCTTTTTTTATAGCGCTTCCGTCTAAAGATTTGTGGGTGACTCACACTCAGAAATAATTAACTCAAAAATCTAGTTTTCTATTCTGATGGCTCGCGTTCGGACCGTGGTGCAAGTTTTGGTATCTACAGTTCCACGCTTGATCTCAGATCATCATGTAGGTTAGGCCTGTGCTGTACGGTGTTCCAAGCTGAGATCTCTAGCTTAAGCTGGGTTTCAGCTGAAACTAATCGGTCTCAAATCTGGCGTTCTATTAAGTTTTATAAGTGGCATGTAGTCCTATCTGTCGCATTGCTGAGAATTTTTTCACTGAACCGAACCTAGGCTTGGAAGAGGGAAAGTAAAAAGGTAATAAACAGTGTCCGCCATGCCAGCCGGAACCATATCAGCCGGGACCAAACCAACTATGGCACAAGTAGCACGCGATGCATTGTGCATAATTGTACACTATATGATTTTTTGGAACTTTATAATTCCAGCCGGAACCTTATAAAGCCAGCCAGAACCGTATCCTTTACAGCCGAATTAACTATAGCACAAAAAGCACAATGGGTTGAACATCAATGTGCTTTATATGATTTTTCAGCCGGAACCTCACAATTGGTTGCAAAAAAGCACAAGTATAACATAAAATAATATCAAAAAATTATTAGCCAATTAATTAAACGATTTTAGTTATATTTTTTTAAGCTTTTTAATTAATTAACACTTTTGGCGCATCAGGAATTATAATATGCCCAAATAATTCCAGTTGAAATGTTAGCTAGTTCACAATGACCATCAATCATGCTTGTTGTGCATTGCTCTGAATGGTCCAGAACGACTTCATATGGTTCCAGCTAGCTTGGCTGGTTCTGGTTCGGTTGGCATTGCAGTGGATAATGTTTTCGTCGTTTCGCAAACGTTAGATGTTTACTGTAATCCAAATTGCACTGCGACCATTACGCAAGCGCCAAAATTATTCTTGTAAACATTTTGATTCGGCTGGATTTTTATTGTTCCGGATGGCATTATATATGGTTCCGGCTAAAAAATCTGATAGTGCACAATGATGCACAATACATTTTGCGTGTAGTACCGTATTTGTTTTGGCTGAAATATGATTCCAGCTGGCTTTGTTAGGTTTATACTGGAATTATAAAGTTCTGTCTTTATAAGGTTCCGGCTGAAATTATAAGGTCCGAACCGAAATATAATATAGTACACAATGATGCACAAACCATTGTACTATTTGTGCCATAGTTGGTTTGGTTCCGGCTGAAATTGTTCCGGCTGACGTGACGGACACAATAAACAAGTGTTTAAGTTTTAAAAGTAGTGAATTTGTGCAAGTAAAACACACCAACATTTTGTTGAATATTTTACTATCTACGATACCAATTTTCTTATATTGGTGATTCTTGTTTGACAGATAGTTTTGTAAGAACTACCCTAGTCCTTATCATCCCACTATGACCTAGGTATGTATGTTTAGTTAGTATCGTTATAATTCATTTAAAAGTACATAATATGGGTATGTATGTGTTAGGAGTGCGTTTGTTACTCTATTTAATTATATGTTTCTGTGGCATCTTAAATCTTAAGATAATATAGAATACACAAAATAGTAAATAATTGCAGAGCAATAACATTTAAAATAAATAAATAAAAACGTATTCCATTTCTGTAGTTTTTATGAGTGTATGGGTGGGTGGGCATGGGGTTTTATTTTTAAATCTTAATAGTAAATATTATAATTATATTCTTCCTGTTATTTGGCAAAAATCCAAATTAAGAATTATTACATTTCTTTTAAAATTTTATCTTGTTTGTGCAATAAAAACTACTTTTATTATTTACTGCTGTATAAATCTTTAATAGTTTAATATAATGATTGGTAAACATTAGTAGAAATAGTTAGTTTTGTTTACAAAATGAATGTCCTACAGACACAGAGTTTGTTAAACGGTGAAACGAATTTTGCAATCAATCGTGTTTGGAAAATAATTTAGGTGAACGAGGTGAATCCTATCCAAAAATTTTTGATGAGGTAGCTCAGAAATATTAGTTATGCAGGTGTAAATCCATCTCCACGAAAAGCATCAAGAGGTTACTCTAAAATTTAAGGCTGGGTCAATTAATGTTTAATCCATTTAAACGAATAATTCATCACAATTTTAAAGAAAAGAGTGCACACCAAACCAGTACAACCAATTATGTATCTTCAATTTAAAAAAAATCCAATTGGAGTTAAAAAAATTGGATTAATTTTAGCTTGTGTCTTAAAGAATCCTCCGAATCCTCTATTAATATCTTTCTAAAGATCAGAAAAGATTTGGCGAACATGAGAAAATTGTGATGCAACTTACTAAACTTTTTAGATAATATTCGTACTTTTTTATAGCCAATCACATAGATACTTCCTGGGTTTCTCTTAATTATAGCTCAATCCCTCCCCATGTGTGGTGGTGAAGGGAATCTAATTATGATGATTTTTAACTTGTTCAGCCTAATTTAAACATATTGTCGGTTCTCCAGATGTGTATAAGCTCTTAAATATATTTTAGGAAGTAGTCTACTTACAATGATATTTTCTGTGACGTACCATGGATTTGAATTAGACCAATTGACATCCACAAATCAGCTACAAATTCGATTTATTGTAAGAACAATCGAATAACTGAAATCGTAGAGATGTTCAAAGGGTCACGATTATACTTTTGGAGAGGGTCAGACTTTCGACTATCTTGCTGGATTTTTAATATTTTTTTTAAGACTTTTACCGGTCTTAAAGATGCTTGAGCTTTTGAGATATTTTGGAACTGCTGAAAATAAGTTCTACTAGTGAAATGACCATTGTTCGGTTAGAATGATATACTACTGGGTCATACACACCCTTGTGAAATGCCCATAATTCCATCCCAGAACAATAAAAACATATCATCGGGTAACACTAAAACTGTAATGTTAAAAGTTTACATTTATTAGCTCTAGTTTTGTAAAGAGATCAAAAAGATCCGAGATGCTCCGTTCAGATATGTCAGTAACGGAGTCTTCTATTCGAACCGATTAACGTTCTGAACTATGATGGTTTGGGCCAGTGTGGTTCGAGATTCTATAATATCCAAAGAGGTTCGGTCTGGTATGTCCTGCTCAACGAATTGTATGTTGTAAACAGAGCTACGACGGTTTGGGTCAATGTGGTATAGAGAAATTATAATATTCAAAGGGGTACGGCCTGGTATATTTTGGTGCTTCGGAGGCCAATAGCAGGGTGTAATGAACACTGAATCAAATTAATTAGCTCTTTATTAAATTTCTATGCTTAGTTTATAGGACTTTCAACCCTGTAAGGTATCGAGATTCTATAATATCAAAAGGGTTCGGCCTGGTATGTCTTGGTGTATCTTAGGCCAGTAACGAAATGTATTTAATTCGACACGGGCTCGCACTGTTTAATTTCAAACTGATTTGCGTATTGTGAACAGAGCTATGACGATTTTGGTAAGTGTGGTGGGATTCTATATTATCCAAGGGGGGTTCGGCCTGGTATGTTTTTGTGCATCAGTTGCCAGGTGCATTTTATTCGACACGAATCTGTACTGTTTAGCTCTGGTTTTATTGGTTTTAATTAAAAACCGATTTGAATCTGTGAACAGAGCCATGATAGCCTGAGTCAGTTTGGGATCGAGATTCTCTAATATTCCAAGAAGTTTGGCCTGATATGTCCTTGGAGGCCAGTAACGAAATGTATTTTATTTAACATAAGCCCATACTGTTTAGCCCTAGTTTTAATTTCAAACGTATTTGCTTGTTGTGAAAAGGCATCAACCATCATAGCTCTGCGTACGACATGCAAACAGGATAGAAATTAGATGGTGCTAGTTTATACAGCCCTGTGTCGAATAGAATATATAACTTTAATAGCCTCCGAGACTCCAAGACATACCAGACCGAAATCCAATGAATATTATAGAAAACCATTAGCTTTACTGACTCAAACCGTCATAGCTCTGTTCACAATATGCAAATCGGCTTGAAAATAAAACCAGAGCTAAACAGCTGAAATTCCTGTCGAATAAAATACACTTCAGTTATTGTCTTCCGAAGCAACTAGACAAACAGACCCAACCCCATTATATATTATAGAATCTCGATACTACACTCACATTGTTTTGAGTAGAAGTCATTCCGCTAAACAGTACAACCCCATGTCGAATGAAATTGGAATATACATTACGATACTTACATTTTGACATTGATCAAAAATGAGACAGGAGGATGTACCGAAGGCACAATATTTTTGTAGGAGCCATGAAACCATTCAGTTCAAATTAAAGACAAATGAAATAAAATTTTGGAAACCTATCAATGTTGTTCCATTCAAAATTCTGCTCACGAGAGTGTCAACAATTGGAAAGAAAACACATGCGAAAAAATTTCATCTTTCAAAAATTAAGAAGGCTGACCTAAAATAAAATGAGAAAGGACTACAGGAGGCGTTGAATTTTTGTGAGAGCTAAGAAATCATTCAGAATTATGATCAGAAAATGATCCGTATTCTAACGCAAATTAGAGACGAATGAAATCAATTTTGAAAAATTGTCAGCGGTGTTCCATTGAAAATGTGTTACGACTGTGTTGTCTGTAACAAGACATAATATTCGTTTACGCGTGACATCCCCATATTTTGTTAGATTTTATGTTTTTACTCTTGGTTTCTTGCCTATGTTTTTACTCTTGGTTTCTTGCCTATGTTTTTACTCTTGGTTTCTTGCCTCTGTGTTGTTGGTGTCTGAACGCGTTTCGTGTGGAGGGATTCTCGTATGTTTTTGTTCGTTTGGTTGGTAGTAAAACAAAATGGGAGAGAGAGAAAACAATGCGAATCGAGTGTGTGCGTAAAGCAAAACATTCCATAAGAATGTTTTTCTTATATGCCTCTCGTTTATATCAATGCGAATTGATATAAATGAGAAACAGAGAAGAAAGACAATTCTTCTGGAATGTTTTGCGCGTCGTTTGTGCGACGCTCGAATTTTTTTTTGGTATATCATTCGAGTTTTGTTTTTTGAATCATCCAAGTGTTTTTGGAAAAAATTTTTTGAAACTCAGTTGGGAGTTTTTTGTTGGAAAAATATTTCGTGATATAAAAAGTTATGTGAAATTTGATCCATTTATATATATATATATATAAATAAAGAAATTTAAAAAAAAAAAAAATAAAAGTTTTAATTAAAACTATATAATTATAAAAGTGCTGGAAAAACAGTTTTATTGCGTGCTATATCTTTTGGTTATCTCGTGGCGGATAAAAAAAAAATTTTTGATATACTTGAATTTTGGTTCTCTTGTTGGGCGTGTCCGCAGTGAAAAGTGTATTTTCATTTGCAATTTTGAAACTTATAACGCTGATTGTTGATGCCGACGTCAAAGTGATAGAGGATAATTAAAATATAAGTTGCAAGAACAGGAGTCGAATCAGATCCAATTATTGCTGAGACCGAATTAAATTATATATATTGGCATTGCATTACGCTGCTCTACGCTACGCTATCGAGTTTTTTTTTGAGGCGACAATTTACATTGCAATTTTGGATGGCGTGTATAACCAGCCTAGCGGATTGATAAACAATTAGGACAATAGACATCACCGCAACTTTCGGGTGGCCAACGGGTCACGTTATTACCAAAGTCGGGGAGTCGACCAACGTGCTGGTATTGGTAACGGTGAAAGGCACCGCAACGGTGTGGTATCGGCACAATCAAGCCGCAACGGTCCGGGTGGGGCAAGGCCACCTGCGGCATGACGGCCGCTCAAGGCCGCAACAGTATTTTTTTTTAAGGTACGATTTTTTTTATATTTTTTTTTTTTTTTTTTTTTTGCTCATTTTTCTTATTTTTATTTTTTTACATTTTTTATTTTTAAATTTAAATTTATATTTTGTAATCGAGCGCCGCACAGCGGGTGCACGCTCGATACGCATTGTTTCCTCTCTCTCTCTCTCATTCTCTCCTTAGCGTGGTACGGGTGGAGGGGGAAGTTTTTTTTTTTTTCTCGGTGGTTTTTTTAAAAAATAAAATGAATATTTAATTTTTTCGGTGTGGTGTGATGGGAGCGGAGACTCCCTCTGTGTCGGTTTAGTGTTTGAGGTCCCTTGGTGCCCGCATCCAATTCCGTAACCAGGGCTTGGCCCCGTTTGAATTCGGATGGATGCGCGCACCAAGGCACCTCTTCCGTTATCATTTTTTTTATTTTTTTATTTATTTTATTTATTATTTGACTATCTGCTGTTCGTTCCTCAGGTTCCGGCCGACGAATTTCGGCGGAATCCGGGTTTTATTTATTATTTGCGTTTCCCCAACTTTCTGTTAATCACGGTGTAGGCCAGGAACCATGTAAGCCTCAAACCCCACGACCCTAGCAATTCTCGCTGAGAACTTAGCCGGCAAAAGATCACCGTGGAGGCCTCTGCATGTGTTTAAGTGAAATCTGCAGGTTGGCAGTAGCCAGCCTGTAACAGTGGCGCCCAAGCATTCGCGAATTTTAATTTTTTTGATTTTTTTTATGATTTGTAGCTTCACTCCCTTTGGCGTGCGTGTCCAGCGCCGAAACCAGTGTTTTACTCTGTTTGACTTCGCCTGGACGCGCACACCAAAGCCAGTCTCCCGGTGGACATTCCCCATCTGCGATCGCAACCAGCACGGGCTGTTTGATTGCGCGTAGATGGGGGTGTCATACCCCTATTCTTCAGACATCCGATTTCCGAGCTCTTTCCCATTTCCACTATGTGGTGTTCGATTGTGGTGGAGCTCGGATGTCATTTGTCTGGAGTTTGGCATAGCTTCATTTCTTCCCTTCCCCGAAATTTCTTGGCCGAAATTTGAGGAACGAAACATAACTTTATTATTATTATTATTATTATTATTTTTATTTTTTTTATTATTTAGCCGACACGGAGTGGGACTTCCGCTCTCATCATACCAGCCGTTTTGTTGATTGTATACAAATTTATTTTTGATATATTTATTTTATTGATTTTTTTTTTGATTGATATTTTTGATATCTTCGATTTTATTCGATTCCATTTGATTTGATTTTGATACTTATGATGTTTTGATTTTATCTGAATTGATTTTTTTTTGGTATTTCGATATTTTTATTGATTTTTGATTTTTGCCGATCTTTGGGTTGTATTGAACCCACGGCTTAATTAGTACTTCATTTTTTCCCTATCGTTTTCTTTTGTTGAATTTATTTTATTCTGCCTGCATACCACTGGGTGTGTTGGTAGTTTTGGACTTTTTATATTTTCTATTTTTTTTGTTGATGTAATTGAATTTTAACGAGCCCCTCCAAATTAGGTTCTCATTGAAAAGCGCCACTTTGGGGGGTATCTCGTCCAATCCGTGGTTAAACAATCGTGGGAGTACGGGCCCCACAAACTACTACAAGGTATCCATTCCTTTCTTCGTTTATTATTATCTTAGTTGTATTTTCTGTTGCCACTTTGCCTTCTTATTTGGGTGTGTTGGTAGCTTCATTATCTACGGTATTATTATTATTAAATTTTAGTTATTATTATTTTGGTATGAACCGAAATCCGTGGGATACGCCAGAAAGACCTCAAAGACGTACAGTGTGGGATAACTCGGACGTAGAACCTCGTATCCAACGTATTTTTCCGTGGGATCGAGTGGAGGATAACCGAATTCATATTCGAACTAGATATCACCCAACGCATGTGGTAACTTTCTGGCTATTTATCGTGATTTAGGTCACACTTTAAATTATTTTTGTATTTAAAATTTCAACGAGCCCCTCCAAATTAGGTTCTCATCGAAAAGCGCCACTTTGGAGGGTATCTCGTCGTAGCCGGGTTAAGCAATCGTGGGAATCCGGGCCCCACAAAACACTATAAGGTAACCATTCCTCTTATCATTAATTAAATTTATTTTACGTTTTATTATCTAGTTATAGTGGGTGTGGAAATATAGTTATAAATCCACTTTACTCTGAAACCTTCAGTTTCGAGTAAAGTCATTTTGAAATAAAATAATTTTGTATCCTTAATAAATTAATAAAGATCACGTCAATTCTTTTCTTGCCGAGTTAAACCGAGCGAACTTATTCCCTTATCCCTACTCAAATCAAAATGGACGTCACCCTTTTGGAACCAGAGGAGTTGGAAGTAGAGTGTCTCCTTCGTGATATTCGTTTCGACACGCCAGATGCCCAGCATCAACTCGAGGAAGCGATCCGAAGTGAGCAGGCCGAGGCAAAGCCAATACCATCCAGAATGCATACGAGTGCGGCAAAGAGGCCAGATATTGAAATTAACGCGTGTCAACGCAAACTGAAAATTTTAAAGGAGTCGATCACGCAATTGGACAAACAAACCGAGGATCCAGTTGTAACGGCGCGGCGATACCACTCTCGTTTGCTGCATTTGTCCGGTCGATTAAGTCGAGCTCTAACCTCTCCAAAATACCAGGATTTCGCACGGCAGGTTCTTAAAGCATGTGAGGATTTACAGACGAGTCTCCAAATCTATCTACAAGATCACGATAAGCTGAATGAGTCCATCGAAAGCGCTAAGGGCATTCACCTTGAAATGGATATGCTTCGTTCAGATAATCCCCAGGGCAGTGGAAATGATGGGATTCAAGTGCAAAACCTTGGTGATGAGGCAGACGAATCCGAAAACCCATACCACACGGAGCGCAGATACACGTTAGAGGAATTGCTGGATCAGGTGCAGGCGAGAAGTCTCGCGGCTTCACAATCAAATGCGCAGACAGTCCTGTTGGAATCCATGATTCAAAAATTCGAAACCGTATCGCAGCAATTAGTGAATTTGAACCAGCGACAAACCGCCTTCCAAACGCAGCTGGAAGGAAATAACCAGTCAAACCAAGCTACGCCAACTCCGATTGCACAAGAACGGATTCCTTCCGCTTCCACCAGTTCACCATCCCCACCGAAATTTATCGATCGACGTTTATTGTCGGGAAGTGGGCTAAGTTACACCGGATCTCCCTCGGGCATCAACATAGACATGTTTTTATTTCAAGTTGACACCATCGCGTCGTCTAGGGGATTGTCCGACCAGATCTTGCTATTGGAGCTACACACCATCTTGAAAGACATAGCGTTGCAGTGGTACTGGACATTTCGTAAACACAACCCGCACGCGACCTGGTCAGAACTACGAAGCGGAATTATCGAGCGCTTTCAAGATCGTCGCACAAATTACGAAATTCGAAGAATGGTTGAAGCCCGGAAACAACAGCCCAACGAAAGTTTTTTGGATTTTTACAATCATGTTTGGACGCTGACCCTACAATGCCGCACACCGTACTCCGATGAAGAGCTCATTCAAATTCTCATGAACAATATGAAGCCGACGCTACAATACCACCTAACCGATCGTCAATTTAGCAGCATCAACGAGCTGATCAAAAGCTGTTCGGCTTGGGAGGAGTCTTTCCGGCGGCTCAAAGCTCCGGCGGATCCTGCAATCCATCCACGACGCGTGATCAATGAGTTATCAGGCGGTCCGTATGATGATATTGGAGCATATGACTCTTATGAGAATTATCCCTTAACTGATGTTCTACCCGATAACTCAGTATCCGCAATTCAAACGGGGAGCAGGTATCCGTCGTCAGCGGCGAGACGTCCGGGCGGACAAGTCCCAGCCGACAGTTCTGGGGTAGTTTACAAACAGCATTCGAGTTATGGTAAAAATATCGTGTGCTTCAATTGTTCAGATATGGGACACACATTTATGGATTGTCAATTGGCTCCAGTCGGATTATTCTGTTATCGCTGTGGGCTGCGAGGGACAATATCTGCGCGTTGTCGACGTTGTGCTGAAGAACGAAACACGCAATCACGAATGTCGGAAAACCAGAACAGTGGTTCTTGGAGGACTGGGCCACGAGAATCACCACAACTACAATCGCAACCCAGACTGATGTTACCACGGACAAATCCACTCAAACCAATCCAGGAGGACGCAGCGAGCAATACGGACGCGGAACTCCGCTCCCAATCGAACCCGACCAGAAGGTAAACTCGTCTGCCAATCATGATTCCCTTCCCGATCCTTCTTCCCCACCTAATTCCCCTTCCCTTCCTGTCGCTCTAAAGTTTTTCTATAATTCTCCGTCGTTAGCCAAGTTAGATCGTTTAAAACGTTCCAAGAAATATTGGAACCACCGCGCTACAATGAGAAACGACGTGATTTCCTCCGTTTTGTTCTCCGAGGGTAGTGACACTCGGCCTTACGCCCAGGTCTTTATAAATAAGATCCCTTTTAAGGGTCTTCTCGACAGCGGGGCGAGTGTCAGTGTTCTCGGGAATGGAGCGGAGAAAATCTTGTCGAATCCATTCGTAGAGTTTCATAATTTTCCATCCACGATAACTACCGCGAGTGGTCAAGTCCAACGAGTATTTGGTTACATACGAGCTAACGTCGAGTTTAATGGAATTACTCAAACTATGAATTTTCATGTTGTTCCTTCCTTAGAACAACCTCTCTATTTGGGTATTGATTTTTGGAATCGTTTTGGAATTTCTCCAAAAATCTCCGCGTTAAATACTTCGGACGAATTAGGTGAAACTACCAACACACCCAAATTTCATATTTTAACATCTGATGATCGTCGTAAATTGGATCTAATCCGCGAATGTTTCCCGAGCAGCGATATTTTAGGTTTGGGCCGCACATCCCTCATCACTCATATGATCGATGTCGGTTCCGCAAAACCAGTCAAACAACGTTTTTATTCCGTATCCCCAGCTATCCAGAAACTCATGTATGCCGAGTTGGATAGGATGTTGTCTTTGGGGGTCATCGAGGAGTCACAAAGTTCCTGGTGTTCACCGGTCACGTTGGTGCGTAAGGCCAATGGCAAAGTTCGTTTGTGCTTGGATGCTAGAGAACTGAACAAGGCCACCGTCAAGGATGCGTATCCGCTGCCAATAATCAACGGATTGTTGGGTCGTTTGGGACACACCCGATTCATTTCGGCGATTGATTTGAAGGATGCCTTTTGGCAGATCCCACTCGACCCAGCATCCCGCGATAAAACGGCGTTTACGGTTCCTGGACGGCCCTTGTATCAGTTCAAGGTGATGCCGTTTGGCTTATGCAACGCCCCACAGACGCTTTGTCGCTTAATGCACCGCGTGATCCCGTACCAGCTACACGATAAGGTCTTTGTGTACCTCGATGACCTTCTGGTCACATCCTCCACTCTGGCCGAACACTTCGAGTTGCTTAAACAGGTTGCTGGATATCTGTCGGATGCTGGTTTAACAATTAATTTGACCAAAAGCAAGTTTGTGTTGAAAGAAGTAGACTATTTAGGTTATATTGTGGGTGATGGTTGCCTCCGTACAAACCCAGACAAATGTAAAGCTATTCTGGAGTACCCTATTCCGAAAACGACGAAACAGATTAGACGTTTTCTGGGAATGTGCGGATGGTACCGTCGCTTCATTCCGAATTTCGCCTCTTTAGCTTCTTCTCTCACCGATCTTACTGGTAAAAACACTAAAGTATGTTGGTCTGCAGCTGCTGATTCTTCCTTTAACGCTCTCAAAACCGCCTTGTCAACTGCCCCAGTTTTGACGCATCCTGATTATACAAAACCTTTTTTTATTCAGTGTGATGCCAGTGCCGTTGGGGTCGGTAGTGTCTTATTTCAGGTGGACACCGAGGGGGTGGAGCGGCCCATTGAGTTTTATTCACATAAGCTCAATGCGGCGCAGCGAAACTACTCGGTGACCGAGCTGGAATGCTACGCTGCCGTCCTCAGCGTGCGAAAATTCCGTCCCTACGTGGAAGGCTACCCGTTCGTCATTTACACTGACCATTCCAGTTTGCGCTGGCTAATGAGTCAAAAAGACCTCTCCGGACGTTTGGCGAGATGGAGTCTTAAACTCCAAGCGCTGGATTTTCAGATTGGATACCGAAAAGGTTCAGTTAACGTTGTACCTGATGCGTTGTCTCGAGCTTTTCCGGATGAATCCGCTCCTTGTGAGGATGATTCCGAAAGTAAGAGCACGCCTGATCCTGGTGTTCAATTTGGAGATCCAGTCTTGTCGAGTAAAAATATCGACCCTTCCGTGGATGCGTTAGTTCCTTCGTCAGTCCCTGTATTACACGTTGATCAAAATTCGGTTGCGTTCCAAGATCCAGATTACGTCGATCAGATCGCGAAAATTCGTTCATTAAAAGATTGTTCGCACAACTACAAGATTCAAGATGATAAACTATTAATATCCCCTTCGTTTGGTTTTAAATACACGGATACTGACCTCTCGAACTGGAAATTAGTTATTCCGAATAGCTTGACCCAATCATTAATCGAACAGGCTCACGTACCTCCCACTTCAGCACATTTAGGCGGCAGCAAAACTCTCGAGCGCCTTCAGCGTCAATTTTTCTGGCCTCAGATGGCGAAACAAGTCAAACAATACGTTGCTAGCTGCACTAAATGTAAAATGAACAAGGCTGTTAATTACTCAACACAACCAGCCATGGGAGCACAGGTTACGTCAACTCGCCCGTTCCAAAAATTGTATGTTGATTTTTTGGGTCCGTATCCACGTTCGAAACTCGGTAACACCTTCATCGTTATCATCTTGGATCATTACTCGAAATTTGTCGTTGTAAAACCTCTACGGGAAGCGTCTGCTCTTTTGCTGTGTCGATTCTTAGAAAACGAAATATTTCTGTTGTTCTCGGTTCCCGAAATAATCACGTCCGACAATGGGAAGCAGTTCACCTCGAATCTATTTAAAGACTTGTTGGCTAAGTACGGCGTAATGCACATTCGAACGCCTTTGTATTCGCCTCAAAGCAACGCCTCCGAGCGTGTCAATAGAACTTTAATTGCTAGCATTCGATCATATTTGAGCGATCACGATCATTATTTGTGGGACAAGAATTTGCAAGAAATTGCAGCCGCGTTACGAAATGCTGTACATGATACGATACATTATTCCCCTCATTATGTCGTGTTCGGTCAACATATGTCGATGCATGGTTCGGATTACTCACTGCGACGATTACTCGATGAACATGATCCCAGCGAAGTCCAGGTATGGGCTAAGCCAGATCGAGTAAACCTCCTAAAAGATCGTATAACTCACTACTTACGCGTAGCACACGAAAAGGGGTCTCAACACTACAACCTGCGTAGTAATAAGCGTTCTTTTCGAGTTGGCCAACCCGTCTTTGTACGATCTTTTGTTTTGAGCGATGCGGTGAATAAATTTTCCGCCAAATTGGCTAGCAAATTCAAACCCGCGGTAATTTCCGGTAAAGTAGGACAAGTGGCGTACGCAGTCGAAGATCTGAGTGGCAAAAACCTAGGTACTTACCACCTTAAAGACATTCGCGCCTAATCATATCGCCCACCTCGTTTGTTTACATCGTTTGTTATCTCGATCCCATTGTTTGTTTTAGGCCCGGCTTATGAGACATCTCAGGGTGTGGGACGTTCCCACGTTTGTTACGACTGTGTTGTCTGTAACAAGACATAATATTCGTTTACGCGTGACATCCCCATATTTTGTTAGATTTTATGTTTTTACTCTTGGTTTCTTGCCTATGTTTTTACTCTTGGTTTCTTGCCTATGTTTTTACTCTTGGTTTCTTGCCTCTGTGTTGTTGGTGTCTGAACGCGTTTCGTGTGGAGGGATTCTCGTATGTTTTTGTTCGTTTGGTTGGTAGTAAAACAAAATGGGAGAGAGAGAAAACAATGCGAATCGAGTGTGTGCGTAAAGCAAAACATTCCATAAGAATGTTTTTCTTATATGCCTCTCGTTTATATCAATGCGAATTGATATAAATGAGAAACAGAGAAGAAAGACAATTCTTCTGGAATGTTTTGCGCGTCGTTTGTGCGACGCTCGAATTTTTTTTTGGTATATCATTCGAGTTTTGTTTTTTGAATCATCCAAGTGTTTTTGGAAAAAATTTTTTGAAACTCAGTTGGGAGTTTTTTGTTGGAAAAATATTTCGTGATATAAAAAGTTATGTGAAATTTGATCCATTTATATATATATATATATAAATAAAGAAATTTAAAAAAAAAAAAAATAAAAGTTTTAATTAAAACTATATAATTATAAAAGTGCTGGAAAAACAGTTTTATTGCGTGCTATATCTTTTGGTTATCTCGTGGCGGATAAAAAAAAAATTTTTGATATACTTGAATTTTGGTTCTCTTGTTGGGCGTGTCCGCAGTGAAAAGTGTATTTTCATTTGCAATTTTGAAACTTATAACGCTGATTGTTGATGCCGACGTCAAAGTGATAGAGGATAATTAAAATATAAGTTGCAAGAACAGGAGTCGAATCAGATCCAATTATTGCTGAGACCGAATTAAATTATATATATTGGCATTGCATTACGCTGCTCTACGCTACGCTATCGAGTTTTTTTTTGAGGCGACAATTTACATTGCAATTTTGGATGGCGTGTATAACCAGCCTAGCGGATTGATAAACAATTAGGACAATAGACATCACCGCAACTTTCGGGTGGCCAACGGGTCACGTTATTACCAAAGTCGGGGAGTCGACCAACGTGCTGGTATTGGTAACGGTGAAAGGCACCGCAACGGTGTGGTATCGGCACAATCAAGCCGCAACGGTCCGGGTGGGGCAAGGCCACCTGCGGCATGACGGCCGCTCAAGGCCGCAACAGTATTTTTTTTTAAGGTACGATTTTTTTTATATTTTTTTTTTTTTTTTTTTTTGCTCATTTTTCTTATTTTTATTTTTTTACATTTTTTATTTTTAAATTTAAATTTATATTTTGTAATCGAGCGCCGCACAGCGGGTGCACGCTCGATACGCATTGTTTCCTCTCTCTCTCTCTCATTCTCTCCTTAGCGTGGTACGGGTGGAGGGGGAAGTTTTTTTTTTTTTCTCGGTGGTTTTTTTTAAAAATAAAATGAATATTTAATTTTTTCGGTGTGGTGTGATGGGAGCGGAGACTCCCTCTGTGTCGGTTTAGTGTTTGAGGTCCCTTGGTGCCCGCATCCAATTCCGTAACCAGGGCTTGGCCCCGTTTGAATTCGGATGGATGCGCGCACCAAGGCACCTCTTCCGTTATCATTTTTTTTATTTTTTTATTTATTTTATTTATTATTTGACTATCTGCTGTTCGTTCCTCAGGTTCCGGCCGACGAATTTCGGCGGAATCCGGGTTTTATTTATTATTTGCGTTTCCCCAACTTTCTGTTAATCACGGTGTAGGCCAGGAACCATGTAAGCCTCAAACCCCACGACCCTAGCAATTCTCGCTGAGAACTTAGCCGGCAAAAGATCACCGTGGAGGCCTCTGCATGTGTTTAAGTGAAATCTGCAGGTTGGCAGTAGCCAGCCTGTAACAAATGTTCTATTCTCCATTAGAAAGATCGACAAAAAGATATTGTAAAATGAGCCAAATGAGGCTTTGTGGCGAAATCGCTGAATTTGCCTCGTAGTTCAATTTCGGGATTTTTTCTTGCTAATCGCAAATTAATAAACGAGCCAATGCTATGTCTTCTGACGTGTTGCAAAGGTATAAGAGTATATCACAATGTTTCTTCAACAGACTTAAGACAAATGAACAAAATTTTCGAAAACTGTCAGCACTGTTCCAATGAAAATGCTTTGATGATCAACAAATGAATCCATACATCCATATACAATCCGTACATCTTTATTCGTTCTTTAAGTAGAAATGTCATCTTATCTAAATCATCAAGCTAATTTGATACAGTATAGAGCAAAAAATGTGTTCTCTAAATTGAACGGAATATGCCTTACGGTACTAATAATATCATATTGACCAAAAATAAAACGGGAATGGAAACCCAGGAGGTGTTGTATTTTTATGGGAGCTAAGAAATATTTCAGCAGGATGATCAGAAAATGTTGCCTATTCAAAGGCAAATCAGAAACGATTGAAGCCATTGAAAATTTGTCATTCTCACGAGATTGATGAACAATCGAAAACTATGTGAGAAATAATTTCATAATAATCAGGTAGGCTAACCATTAAGTAAATTTGCAAAATTATTGTAAAAAAATGTGTTATCTAAATGGGACGGAAATACCTTGCGATCAATTGACAAAAATTAACAGGGGAAAGCAGTATAGGAAACGTGGTAATTTCGGAGGTAAAAAATGTTGCTTATTCAAACGCAAACTAGAGACAAATCAAACACACTTTTCGAAAACTGATTTGAGGTAGTCCCATTTATTGAACTTCCATTTAGTTTAGTTCTGGAACAAAGTTTCAACTCGGGGTTAACACACGGGGGGGGGGGGGTCAATAAAGAATGGGTCTACCTCATAATGTCAAAAATAAAGACAATTTTCCAGTATCCAGGTAGCCTTAAGCTAATTACCCATATACACCTTGTTCGATGGAAACCTCAGTGAACGTCTCAATTTAATTTATTTAATTTTGCAAATAGGTTTCGTAATAAAATAAGTTTGTAAATTTATATAATAAAATGTAAATACAACATTTTGAATTTCGTATTCATCTCTTTATTTTTAAAATTGTCATTTCCAAAGCCGCAAGTTTAAGAGTTTCAAATTAATTAGTATTGAACAGTTCATAACAACATTTTAGAATAAGCCTAACATTGTTTTTATTAACTGTTTTACTGATACATGTGTATTTCCGTGATTTCGAAAAATTTTGTTTTTCGCCATGTTTTCATTAAAATATTATCGGATACTTCACAGTCGTCTATAAAAGGTTGTAAAAATTTCTAATAAGTTTAAAAACAGCCTTACGCGTTAAAATTGCATTACGTATCAAATGAATACCTGGGCTAATTTCAAATTCAAATCTATTGGTTTTAGTAGGTGTCAGAAGCCGACCAAGTCAAACACCATTAAATTTTCTTTCCTATCCTTCGCTTTTTTTAAATGTGAAACGGGTAGAGTCTTCCAAAAAATTTTGCCTAATACTTTGTGAACCATTTCTAATAAACCAATTAATTAAATTGATCAAACTAATTACTTTGCATAATTTTATCTGCTCAGTACAAAACAATAATTTATACAGAAAATACACGAAACGAAAGTCATCTTTTTCAATGCCACATTTTAGTTAATAAAACAATTTATGAATTTAATTAACATTGGCACTAATTTATTCTTGACTAAGCATAAAAAAAGTATAACAAATATGAGACTGAATTTCCCCGAAAATAACAGACACAAAAACACTAATCATAAATATTTTTTTCATAAATCATATAAACTAATGAAAATAAAGGAAGATCGGAATTTTCTTTGAAGGAAAGTACAGAACCAACAAGAACCCCAAAAAAAGAACATAAATTGCTCCACAGTCATTTCTGTTTTGTCTTAATAACAACAATGCTATTCTTTATTAAAGTTATGTTTTCCTCCCGACTCCTACATTTATCATGAAAATTACGTAAATATTTTATATTTTATTGCGTTATGTTTTATGTTTGTTTAATTACTTTTGTTTAATAATTATTAAATATTACATAAATTTTGTTTTATGTATTCCGATTTAATTGACAAATAATGCTTTTATTAGGATTATAATAAATAAGAATTTATATTACATAATTTGTTATTCTGTAGATATTACATAAGTTAAGCTTTGTATCCAACTCCAGCAAGCTAAAGTTTAACGTGGTTTTGTGCTATAATGGTTGAAATCCATTTTTTAGCCTTACTGTTAACTTTTGTCACTTTTTGTCAATTGAAGAAGAAATTTAATTTTCGAAATCGGTATTCCTAAAAACAAATAAATATTGCACTCTAAGGATATTTTACAAGTGTTTTTCATTAAAGCAATTTAATTCAATTTTAACGTGGTCTTCAGAATACTTATTTTTTTTAAATTCACATTACTTCACGAACAAGAAACAGAATACCGGTAAATAAATAATTACCAGCTCCACCTCGAAACGACCCATGTAGTCGTGTATAAAATTTAGTTAAATATAACAAATTGGGCCTATAAATTATTGTGTCAGCGTAGATCTGCCAAAACTGAATTTGTGCTAAAAAAAATATTAGAAAGATACACTGTTAAATTTGCTATTTCTCCTAGTGCAATTTATTTTTAAATGAAATTATAAAAACTTAAAAATATCCATTATAAAAATGGACACTATTCTATATTTTGTGCCGTCGAATCTAGAAATATCTACAGATTCTAGCTAACATTTTTGAGAAGGTAAAGCATATTTTTTAAAGATCTCAGAAATTTTACAATTTTCATGAATATTACAAGTTTTATAAAGAGCAAGTTAAATATATTCACAGGTCTTGGACAGTGCTTACAAATAGATCCGACAAGTGAGTAGTAGCACGAGGTGACCAGTGCGATACCCTGAATGTCTTTTAATAATTTTATACACATTTTAAACGGTTTCATAATTTTTGCCTATGTACAATTTTTCTTTCCGCCTAATGAACTTTGCTATGTATTTGGCAATTTGAAACAGAAAATGAAATTTGATTATTTTCAATAATTTGTACCGTTAATCCTGGAGATGTTCACGGGTTGAGATGAAGCTTGCTTTGGTTAATAAAATAGAAGTGACCACAGGTTCTCATCCACATTTTCGAATAGATTACACAATATTCTACCATTATAGTGATTGGCCTCAGGTTCTAATGAACTTTGTTATGTCTATAATGGAATTCATGTTATCATTTGTACTGCCATTCCCAGAGATGTCGTCGGAATCTCGTCTACATTTTTCGGCAGCTTATAATGTAAAAATATTATTATTTCCTTCTACAAGATTTTAGCAATTTCTCCCTTTGAATTTTAAATTGACATTAGAGAATTCTATGTGTTTTGATGTAGTTTGTTAATACCTGCGAATGGTCTTGGAGTCGTCCAAGCGTACAGATTTTTTCGATTTTCGATCATTTCGAAATTTTGTACTAAACTCTTGTAGAAGGAAATAATATTTTTTTTTAAATCAAGAAACTTCAAAATTTCAAAAACTTGTATGATCAAAAACAACTTGTGAACATTATTTGTCTGAATTATTTATTTTTTTTTTGCTTTACCATATTATTGCGTGTAGATGATGTTGCCCATTACGGCAGGTAAGTTGACGGGTGTACTATACGAATTCTCGGTTTTCAAAATTCTGCCCCCCCTATTCCTGAATACGATACGAAAATGCAAAATTCATATTTGAATTGAATCAGATTCGTACGATTCTTATTTAAAATTGAATAGGAATCTTATTCGTATCGTATTCAGGAATAGGGCTGCTGGTTTTCAAAATCCCAGTTTTCAAAATCCCGGTTTTCTTTTCTTCTTTCTAATTGCACAAAATTATTAATTGCAAGATTTGGTACTTGCAACATTTTGTGGTTACAATATTTTGTAGTTGCAAGATTAATAAAAAAAGCAATATTTTTTTAATGCAACATTTTGAAATGCAATAATTGTAGAGGCTGACGGCGTCGATAACTCTCACGGGCGCTAGCCCTCCATCCAAATTCCATCCCTATTCCATCCCTATTAGCCATTTTCTAGAACTTTATCGCAAACTCGTTTTTGAATTTTGTCAAAAAATCTTTTGAGTCCCATTTTCCCATATGCCAAATTTTAACAATTCAAAAAGGGATTTCTTATAAATCCAGTTTTTTTTATACAAAACCGTGAGTTTGAAAACCGGGATTTTGAAAACCTAAATTTTGAAAACCATGATTTTGAAAAAACCTAGATTTCGACAAACCGAGATTTTCAAACCCGAGGTATCGTTACACACCCTAAGTGACATTTTGATAACCTGTGTTTGGTATTAAAATTTAGTTGTACATAAAGTTCTACTTTTTACCACAGAGATCTGTGAATTTGGTTGAAATATGGGTAATTTATACCCGAGATGATTCACCCTTCATCCGATGGACTATTTTGCATGGTATAACTATGACGAGTACGAGGGATGTGCTTTCTTTCCAAAACTTTCATTCTGTGTAGAATATTAAATCACTACGCAGTGTAGTCGTTACGGCACAACACTGCTTATGATTTAACTCAACCGCTTACATAGTAAATTCAATATCATAGAGGTGGACAACACAAATTATTTACACAAAATTCATCAATGCGTGGACAATTTTGCGACTAGTAGTATACAAACAGTATTTGACAAATTTATATAATTAAATCCAAAAGCTTTCCGAGAGATTTACTTATTTCCTACATCTCTATCAGGTATTTGGTTGTTTGTAGTGTGGCGTTTATTTGTATAAGGGAGTGAACAAAACTAGTTATTTGGTGGACAAAATTAATCAACTTGTTCATTTAAATAAGGCATAACTACACTGGTCGTCAAAAAATTCTTAATGCAGGACAACGACAGACACGTTGCAAACGGTGGCAGTAATTATTTGGATGAGGTGGGAATTGATCGATTTATTAACCCCGCTCGCAGCCTGACCTTAATCAATCCCACTTGTTGTGATACAAAATTAACATATACAAAATCAGTATATACAAAGTATACACAATTTACCTTAAAACAAAGTATTTAGGGCGGAAATATAAACATTAACAAAAATTATAACACAAATCCAAAACTAGAACATTAAAATAACAAACAAAAAAACTAACACAAATTAAAACCTAAACCCAAATTACAAAGTAAAGCAAATTATCACCGGCAAGTTGAATAAAATTATCCAATTACAAATATCATGACCCAAAATACAATGTACTGGGCATGAAAAGCCAAATCGGCAAAAATTCAATTCAACAAAAATTAATTATGCTTAAGCGCCAAAAAGGCAAGAAATGAATTTTGAATGAAAAGTCTAAAAGAAAAGTAGAAATGGTTATTCATTAGTTCCGTGGCTTTTAAGAAAATAAGAGCAAAAATAGTTCCGTGGTTTTTTAAAACAAAAGATTTCAGTTCCTTAAATATAAAATTAAAAGTTATAAATCATTTCTATATAAAATCATAATCGTGTGTTATCTGTGTCATTTAAACATAAAATATACAAATATAAATTAATAATTAAAACCATTCTATATTAAATTTATGTTATAAAATAGTCCAATATAAAATTAAAAGTTATAAATCATTCCTATATAAAATTGTAATCGTGTATTAACTGTGTCATTAAAACATAAAACATCCAAATATAAATTAATAATTAAAATCATTCTATATTAAATTTATGTTATAAAATAGTTAAATATAAAATTAAAAGTTATTTATCATTTCTATATAAAATTATAATCGTGTGATAACTGTGTCATTTAAATATAAAATACCTAATTATAAGTAAGAATTAAAATCATCCCATGTTAATTCTATGTTATAGAAACATTTCTGTGAAAAATTAAAAATTATCAAATATTCCATACTTAAATAAACGATACAATATTCAGTGCATAACTAAAATTAATTTCCAACCGTATTATGTACTCACAAGAAAGTAGAGACATCACAATAAAAAAAGGGTAAGTTTTCTTTTGAGTTAATTACAACACTTTTCTATATTCCATTTCTTGATTACAAAATTCCAATACCGAATAGTTAATATACAACAAACATAATTTCAAGTTCATAATTAGCACGTTCTTTTATATAATGCATTAAATATAATATAAAGTAATCATAACAATTGTATATCTTTATATATACTTTATTCATGTTACATTAGTGAATAAACGACCTTGCTTATTCAACATAAATTTGATTGTATATCGCGACGGCACAATACTAAAGGAATAAAATTACAACTTATATTATCAACTAATTATATATACAAGTAATTCGATGAACCTTATATAACATATTCAACTAAATAAAATATTTTGAACTTGCACAGTTATGTAATTCATGCAGTTATTTCCGCGAACCAAAATTTATATACAGGGTAGTACGTAAATTTAACAATATAAAATTTCATACTCGATAAATCCAAACAAATTATATAAATATAAAATTACATTTATTTTACAAATACACATATATATAATCAAAACACACAAAACAAATATAAAATAAACTAACATAAAAACATAAAAAATATACAATATTGGCGCTGTAGTTTACGAACCCGTGTCAACATAATCTTAAGTAAAAGTAAATTCACGCGTACAAAAACAAATCTCTTAGGTCGAAGACTCATCCACTAAAAAACCAATCTCCCAACTTACACACCCTTTCGCACTACCTTTTGGTCGAACACCCCTTTACCAAAATAAAGTAAAAGTCCCCTCGAGGTCGCAAAACCCCTTTACCCAAATTTTCTGTTGCAAAAATTCTCTCGTTTCCCCAAAATCGTAAAACGAAACCAAGACCTCAAATGATCAACAAAAACTACAAATGAATTAAATGAGTGGAACCGCACCGTTCAGCAATAAATCAAATAAAACCCCGAGATCACCAACTCGAGCAAGCGAAAGGCTCAGAAAAAAATCAGAACCTAACGAGCTACACTCGAACGTCATAAATCACCCAAGTATTCCTGTCAACAAAGAAGAAACTCAACCGCCACAACCCAAAGGCGAACAATTTAAAATCCCAGCAGAAAAACAAATCGAAAAAGACTCCCAGACAACACAGAAGCCCCAAATCACAAATCTCGAAGTCACAGGCAAACACACAACAGGCACAAAAATGGACCAACAAAAAATTCAACAGAGCATCGCAAGTTTTGTACCAGAATTCAGTGGAGATGGCACGAAACACCAGGCACACAACCTAGCAAGGTTCCTCGACACGGCTGACAGTATATTCGAAACACTCACCACAGAGCAGGAAAAGAAAACATTCGACAGGCTAATCAAACTAAGGCTAACAGGAGACGCCTACATGAGAATCACTCACCGAAACATACAAACCTATACAGAAATAAAAGAAGTATTAAGCAACATGTACACAGAACTACATTCGTTGGACGAATTGGAAAGGAGATTCAGCAACGTAAAACAAACATACGGCGAAAGTATAAGAAACTACGGCTACAGACTCCTAGAAGCGCTAGAACAGTACAAAAACGGATACAAGACTAAATATAACACCAACAACATTGACAACACTTATTCCCAACATCTAGACACAACATCAGTACAACTATTTAAACGAGGTCTAAACAATTTAATCCTAAAAGAAAAAATTGCCACGATAAAAGCCACAAACGTCAACCAGATAATAAATGAAGCCGAAATCATTGAGAAAATGCTAACATGTACAACAGAGATGATGCCGGATACAACGAAACAAGCACTTACATCATTCACACCAATAATTCAACAACAGAACACATACGGAAAGCCAGCAATCATCTGTAACTATTGCCAAAAAATGAATCACACTTGGGATGTGTGCCGCACGAGGTTAAACCAAGAAAGAACGAACAGGTCACAACAATACAACACACACAACGTGAACTACCAGAGAAACTACAACACGGCTAGACAACCGCCGAACACACACTATAATGCACCTACGCAGGAACAATCTAACAGAATAGCACAACCACAACACGCATATCAACAATATCAAAATAAAACATCAAACCAGCAAATGCCGTCAACACAAAGCATGCCACAATTCATCCCCAAATTCAATCACAATCAGCAACAGCAAACTCAGAACCAGTTCACACCAGCAAACAGCCAGCAACAATACCAACCGAACCAACGCAGGAGCAACTTCGTACCAAAATATTGCTCTCATTGTAAAATTACTACAGGACACACATTTGACGAATGCCGAAGTAAATTCTACACAAGAAACCCAGCTCAACATAATAACAACACAAATCCAAACGCATCCCCCGACACAAACGGCTTAGCAGAAAAATTCACAGGAATGAGAATCAACACATTATACCCACAGCAAGCACAAACCGATCATAACACACCACAACAGTCTCAACAGGGAAACTCCAGCCGATCCGACCAGCTGTAGGAGAGCCACTGCCACCGGATCAAAATCAAACAAGCCAAACATATAACGAACAAACAGATAATCAAAACTACTCTCTCCAAATGGGTATCATTCCAGAAATGTACCTAAATCATTTCGATCATACGAGCCAAGACGCTCACTCTATTCTAATAAATAAACAAAAGAGCCCAGACGCTCCTCGTAAATCAGTAACAAACAAACAGACGAGCCCAGACACTCCCACTAAACAAGTAGTATATAAGAAATCGAGCCCAGACGCTCCCACAAAAATTTTAGTAAATAAGGAAAAGAGCCCAGACGCTCATGACACAAACAAACAAACAGAAAACAATCATTCAGGCCAAGACGCTCCAACATTAGAATTACACGAAATACAAACAGACGACGACGACATTATCCAAGAAACAGCAAACTTACAAATTGACAACATATTTCTAGTAATACACATCATAACCCTATACCTTTCTACTAAATTCTCAAAATATCATAACGTAGCAAAAACACAATTATCTAAAATCAAACAACAAATAACGACTATCAAACAAAACACACTATCAAACATAAAACAAAATTTATCACATAATAAAAACATACTCTACAAACTTTCGAATAACAAAAATATCAAACACACGTCCACACGTAAACCAAACCACATCAAACAAACTCTTAAAATCGAACAAAGTTACAAATCCCCTACCACGAAACAAAAACAACAAAATCAAATTAAAACAAACTTCCTAGAACAAGAACTAGACGAAACTGACCACAACAGCTTAAAAAATCTACTCTACCCAGAGAAACTCACGTTAATAAATTTATTATCCAAATACAAAACGAACAGAGACACTATATCCCCTCTTATAAACCAGGAAACAAGACCAAATTTATTAATAGATTCAGGTGCAGACGTATCAATCATTAAACAGAAACATATCAATACGGACAAAGTTAACAAACTAGATACACTAACACTATCAGGCATTGGAACAGGCTCAGTAAAAACTAACGGATCACTAACACTAACACTACAATTAAACGACGAACTAAAAATCCAACACAAATTCCACACAGTACCGAACGATTTCCAAATTCTCGAAGACGGAATAGTAGGAAGAGACTTCTTTGACAAATTTAAAGCAGACATACTCTACAGTACCAATAATATTAAAATCAACGGACATTTAATCAAATTTTCAAACAGAACTAATTACAATATAATTCTACCAGCTAGAAGTGAAACAATTATCGAAATACAAACATCCACAAACGAACCGACAATTTGCACGGCAACGGAAATAAAACCAGGGATATTTATTCCTCACACATTAATACAACCAATCAATTACAAAGCAAAAATCATGATAGCAAACACGCTACCACGGGACAACGAAATATCAGACTTTAAACCAATCTTAGAAACCCTACCGAAAGACATACAGTATTACCACACGGAACAAACAATAAACTATTCTTCACGGCAAGACCAGATCATTAAAACGATAACAAACAATCTAGATAAAAATAATAACGTAGAGGAGAATATGACAATACTGGACTTATGCCTCCAATACGAAGACATATTCTTTTTGGAAGGTGACAAACTGACAAGCATTCAGGGCATATACCACAACATAAATCTATACACAGATTCAAAACCGATACACGTACAAAGATACAGACTGCCTCAGACACACAAAGAAGAAATCAACAGACAAGTACAAGAAATTGACGGAAGTTAGATGACGGAAAAATACAACCCAGTACCAGTCCCTTCAATAGTCCACTCCTAGCAGTTCCCAAGAAACCAGGAAGCGACGGCAAGCCCAAATGGCGCGTAGTCGTAGACTTCCGTAAACTAAACGAGATCACAATTGGCGATTCCTTCCCTTTACCTAACATAAATGACATCTTAGACCAACTCGGTCATGCACAATATTTTTCAACGCTAGATATGGCTAGCGGTTACCATCAGATAGAAATGAATCCCAACGATGCACACAAAACAGCCTTCAGTACAGATTACGGTCATTTTGAATTCAATAGAATGCCCTTCGGCCTCAAAAATTCGCAGGCCACTTTCCAAAGAACAATAAACCACGTCCTAAGAGGATTTCAAGGTTTAAAAGGCTTTATATACCTAGACGATGTAATTATCTACGGTAAAAATCTAAAAGATCACAATAACAAACTTCTAGAAATTTTCCAAATCTGCAGAGTAAACAACTTAAAACTACAATGCACAAAATGCCAATTTCTAAGGAAAGAAATAACATTCTTAGGCCATCTCATAACCCCAGAAGGAATTAAACCCAACCCATCGACTGTAGAAGCAGTTCAAAACTTTCCAGAACCTAAAAATATAAGAGAAACACAATCTTTTCTAGGTCTCGCAAATTACTACCGCCGCTTTATACCGAAATTCTCCGAAATCGCCGAACCACTAACAAAATTGACCAGAAAAGGTACTCCATTCATTTTTACAGAAAATTGTAAAACAGCTCTATCCACATTGAAAAACCTATTGATAAAACCCCCCATCCTTAAGTACCCTGACATGAATAAACCCTTTACTCTTACTACTGACGCAAGTGACTACAGTTTAGGAGCAGTCCTTTCACAAACCCAAAACCAATCAGAGTTCCCAGTAGCCTATGCCAGCAGAGCATTAGGCAAATCAGAAAGAAATTACAGCACAATAGAGAAGGAAATGTTAGCCATCTATTGGGCGGTAAATAACTTTAGACCATATCTCTATGGCAAGAAATTCACAATAATCACTGACCATAAACCACTTACAGGAAATCTAACAAAAATACCTAACAGAATCTTAAAATGGAACCTAAAGTTATCTGAATATAATTTCGAAATTATACACAAATCTGGTAAAGCCAACACAAACGCAGACGCACTCAGCAGAATTAAACAACAAAATCAAATCTCAGCAATCACAAGGGCACAAGCCAAAACCCAACTATACACAACACCCAATACAAATCCAAATCCAGTCCACCACCCCCAGACAGATTCTACAAACTCTAATAACACAAACACACCTCCAAATTGCGCAAAACCACAGAACCAAAAACAAAATTTAATGAACAAAACAACCACACTAGCACAAGAAGAATTCACTCAAAATGTAGATTCAAATAACTTAAGAAATAATAAAATAGAAGTCGTGACAGACATAAGAAAAAGACAACAAATTTTAAATGAATATCACAATCTACCTCTAGGCGGTCATGCAGGCACATGGCGCACATACAAACGTATCAGAATGCTATACTACTGGCCGAAAATGTTACTAGACATCAACAAATTAATTAGAAACTGTCACACATGCAAAAGAAATAAAACCCACAGAAAGACAAAAGTACCACTACAATTGACTGACACATCAGAACACCCTTTCCAACGCGTAGCTTTCGATATTGTTGGCCCTCTTCCAACAACAGAAAATTCAAATAATTACCTGCTCACTTTTCAAGACGACTTATCCAAATTTTCAGGTGCTATTCCTATACCAAACCAGAACGCTAGCACAGTGGCAAGAGCACTATGCGAGCAATATATCACAAAATACGGAATCCCCGAAAAAATATTAACAGATCAAGGCAGTAATTTCATGAGTAACACATTTAAAGAACTCTGCAAACTTCTAAAATTAAAACACTTAACAACCACTGCATATCACCCAGAAACAAACGGTGCACTTGAAAAGTCGCATAACACATTGAAAGAATATTTAAGGTCTTTCACCAACCTCGATCGAAACAATTGGGACGAAATGTGCCACTACGCAATATTTGTGTATAACACTACACCACACTGTTCAACAAACTTTACCCCCTACGAATTAGTTTACGGACGACCAGCATTAATCCCCAGCGCAGTACAGAAAGACCCAGAACCGATATACAATTACGATGACTATGTTAACGAACTGAAAGCAAGACTAAGGGTCGCACACGCAATAGCCCGAGAAAAAATCATTAGCAAAAAATTACAAGTCAAGACACAATATGACAAATCAACAAAACCATTGATTCTCGAACCGAACGACTTAGTCTGGCTAAAAAACGAGAACAGACGAACAAAACAAGACGCCTTGTGGCTAGGCCCATACAAAGTTATAGAAATAAATTCACCTGTAAATACTACCATAGAAATCAACAGAAAATTCATAAAAGTCCATAACAACAGGTTACTTAAACAAAACTAAAATTAACTTAAATTCTTAAATAAACTTTACAGGTAACAAAATGAAATTCAACATTACTATCGCATTAACACGAACCAAACAATAATAACCACTTTAATAATATTTCACAGGACCAGGACTAAGAAATTACTAAATATAATAAATACAATTACCATTACCGTACAGACACACAACACAACAAATAGGCCACAGGAAACACATACACACAATCATCATAATATCCATCCTGGTGCTATCAAAAGAAGTATCAACCCAAAGCAGCCAAATGTTCGAACAACAAAAAATAGAAAACAAGAAGACGAAGAAACATGGCAACGAAAATTAAAAAGAATAAAATCACTCGAACGTAGAGAAAAAAATTGGAAATGCCCAATAATTACCAGACCTCCACATTTCCCTCTAGAAGCCCCAAAATTTCTAAGCTACACAAAACCCCTACCCAAAACTCCCAACAATAAAATAAACAAGAAAGTAACCTTTAATATTTCAATTTAAAAAAAAAAAAAAAAAAAAAAAAAAAAACGTCTATTACATACTTTTTCCCTTTTGCGGAAACCAAATACAACGGCATGCAAAAGGAAACAAGAAATGTCACGCGAAAATCGTTCAAATTCATTAATATAAATTTTTTCCAATAGTCGCAGGCTAACTAAATATTTTTCCTTTTATATACACTTATAACTACTAACACATAAAAGGAAAAATATAAAACAAAAAAAAAAAAAAAACATACATAACACTAACCTTAAAATTAGCATTTATACAAAAACCCTACACAGTTATCATAATAATAAATTTTCCTTAAGAAACATATAATAAACAATTATCACTAAGTATTAAGTACAATATCGAAAGATATATACAAAATAAGTAACATAGAATAAGTAAACTAAAGTTAAACACATATTACACACACTATTATATTCAAAAAAAAAAAAAAAAAAAAAAAAAACACACACAGAAAACAAGTAAAACATTAAGCAAATACTAACCTTAGTAATAAAAACAATAAATAAATGTTAAATATAAAGCAAAATAAATAATACAACGACACAGAAGATAAGACACACCAGCCAAATGAAGGAAGCCAAAAAATCGAACAAATCCATAGACAAGACCAGACCAACATCCACACAAGGGAATCAAATGGATCAAAAGTTCATCAGAGCCTAATCAATAAGATAGGTGAATTCTGACCCTTATAGTCTAGAATGTCAAATTCTGAAAACAAATTCCAACAAGTTAACACAAACAACCAACATCCACAGAAACAGAAGTACAATAATAATAACTATAATAACGATATAAATAAATAGAAAATAGGAACCAATGCTAACATAAACATATACCAAAATATTAAAATAACTCCAACATGAAAATTCTGCATACAAAATTTTCACTCGCCAAGGAGGAAGGTATGTTGTGATACAAAATTAACATATACAAAATCAGTATATACAAAGTATACACAATTTACCTTAAAACAAAGTATTTAGGGCGGAAATATAAACATTAACAAAAATTATAACACAAATCCAAAACTAGAACATTAAAATAACAAACAAAAAAACTAACACAAATTAAAACCTAAACCCAAATTACAAAGTAAAGCAAATTATCACCGGCAAGTTGAATAAAATTATCCAATTACAAATATCATGACCCAAAATACAATGTACTGGGCATGAAAAGCCAAATCGGCAAAAATTCAATTCAACAAAAATTAATTATGCTTAAGCGCCAAAAAGGCAAGAAATGAATTTTGAATGAAAAGTCTAAAAGAAAAGTAGAAATGGTTATTCATTAGTTCCGTGGCTTTTAAGAAAATAAGAGCAAAAATAGTTCCGTGGTTTTTTAAAACAAAAGATTTCAGTTCCTTAAATATAAAATTAAAAGTTATAAATCATTTCTATATAAAATCATAATCGTGTGTTATCTGTGTCATTTAAACATAAAATATACAAATATAAATTAATAATTAAAACCATTCTATATTAAATTTATGTTATAAAATAGTCCAATATAAAATTAAAAGTTATAAATCATTCCTATATAAAATTGTAATCGTGTATTAACTGTGTCATTAAAACATAAAACATCCAAATATAAATTAATAATTAAAATCATTCTATATTAAATTTATGTTATAAAATAGTTAAATATAAAATTAAAAGTTATTTATCATTTCTATATAAAATTATAATCGTGTGATAACTGTGTCATTTAAATATAAAATACCTAATTATAAGTAAGAATTAAAATCATCCCATGTTAATTCTATGTTATAGAAACATTTCTGTGAAAAATTAAAAATTATCAAATATTCCATACTTAAATAAACGATACAATATTCAGTGCATAACTAAAATTAATTTCCAACCGTATTATGTACTCACAAGAAAGTAGAGACATCACAATAAAAAAAGGGTAAGTTTTCTTTTGAGTTAATTACAACACTTTTCTATATTCCATTTCTTGATTACAAAATTCCAATACCGAATAGTTAATATACAACAAACATAATTTCAAGTTCATAATTAGCACGTTCTTTTATATAATGCATTAAATATAATATAAAGTAATCATAACAATTGTATATCTTTATATATACTTTATTCATGTTACATTAGTGAATAAACGACCTTGCTTATTCAACATAAATTTGATTGTATATCGCGACGGCACAATACTAAAGGAATAAAATTACAACTTATATTATCAACTAATTATATATACAAGTAATTCGATGAACCTTATATAACATATTCAACTAAATAAAATATTTTGAACTTGCACAGTTATGTAATTCATGCAGTTATTTCCGCGAACCAAAATTTATATACAGGGTAGTACGTAAATTTAACAATATAAAATTTCATACTCGATAAATCCAAACAAATTATATAAATATAAAATTACATTTATTTTACAAATACACATATATATAATCAAAACACACAAAACAAATATAAAATAAACTAACATAAAAACATAAAAAATATACAATACACTGAGCACGTGTGATATGCTAGAGCGTTGTTTAGGGCAAATAGAAGTCGTTGCAGAAACCTTAGATCATGTTCAATCAGTTCTATTGAAATAATGGGGAATAGTACCTCAGGAGTACATTGCAAACCTGAAAATGTAGTGTCTAGAATTTTTGACGAGCGTATTGTATTTGAATTGAATTAGCAATTTAAAATTCTTGCAATATCTCCAATAAACCAATTTGACCAACAAAGTAAAGCGGTGCAACAAATAAATCAAAAGTTTGATATCGAATTAAAGAGTTGCAGCAAATGAAGGAACAAATAAATCTGGAGAGAACCATAGAGAAATGAAACCAGAAATGAAAGAAATCAATTCAAGCATCGAAAACATCGAGAAGAAATTGGTCCAAGCAAAACGTAAAATATTTTGCAAAAGAGTGGATGATGTAAGTAATATGGAGCAGAATGTCGAGCAGTTAGAGAACGAAGAGGAGCAGATATTGAACATGACTGTTGATAATGAAGTGAAATCGGATGTTGAAGGTCCTGAAGTGAATGCTATTGGTCGGGAGGAACCATTTCGATTTGTAGAATCGAGTGGTGGCAAGGACACATTAGATAAGGAAAACCAGCTGAGCCAGCTTGAAAATTATGAATAATTCAACCGCGATATTGCCACAGTTCTGTCAGACAGAAACAAACTGCTCGTAATTGTGTAAGCTCAATTGGATGCAGAATCAAAGAGGTAGAGAGACACAACTTGAATAAATGTTGGCCAGCTCTATATGGGATTACGGAATCGGTCATTTTAGGTTCGGAGGAAGTTCCGTTGGATGGAGCATTGAAAACAAGTTTCTAGAGGAGATACAGGCTTGAAATTGCAGATGCTCCACCGATTGTCATTGTTAGGAGAGCAAGGGTAATCCGAAGCAGTGATTGACATTTCACTGGAAAGATGTCCAGTGTGGGACATCTGTTTTGCAACGGACCATGGATGAAAGGAATGAATGAACATTTGTCCCAAATAGCTTTATGACATGAATGATATCCAATGGAAAAGATGCACCAACGACCGGAAAATTTTGATTCGCGACAGCGATATGTTGCTAGACTCGAGAGCGTCAAGCGACGACGGGAAAAGATCACTTACAAAATGCTGGTCAAAGAGGACATTGGCAATGACGGCGTTGGATGTTTGCAAAGATGGTATGGATGAAGAGATGTGTGAACAGGTGGTGCAGTGTATGGAAGAGATGCTTGGCATGCCAGCTGTGATGGAGTGGATTGTCGTCAAGGATTGGGTTGAGATACAGTGAAGCATGGAGAGCAGCAGCAATATTGGATGGCGTCGAAACGCAAGGACAAAGGTAAAGTTGAAATGGTTTGCGTTAGACGATCTGACCTACAGAGACGGTAGTTTGAATCCTGTTCGGGGTGAACAGACTTAGGTTGGATCTAGGTAGTATGTTACGATCTCAACTAGTAATTAAGGACAAGATATTTATTCAAGGAAAATTGCTACATTTATGGTTTAGAACATTTCTAACATTTTTGTAAGATTAGTGACATCTAGGTTGTAGTGGTAGCGTCAGGGATAGATTCATAACAGTTTTGATGTGTAGCAGCTAAAGTAGCCTAGAACATAATTGAAAAAATTACTTCTATATAGTGATTTGGGAGATTCGGTACGCGAAAGATTAAAAGCGAAAGTGAGTCACAGAAAAATAATACGTGGCGTAAAGTGAAAATAATGGTGCAATTAAAAATTGTAATCTTGTATTAAGTGAATTAGTAAATAATTCTAGAAATTATTTATTGTTGTGATTCAGTGCTGGTAAAATAAGAGTGTGAAAATTATTGTTGGAATATTTCGAAAATATTCGAGCATTGGAAGTATTTCGTAAATATTTGGAAATTTTTCAAGGATATTTCCAGTATTTTTGTGACTAATCTGGAAGCTGTTTAAATGGCGAGAATTGGTGTTGTAATCACTATACCATTATATAGCGGTTTTCATTCATTTGACAGGGCAAATCCGTACTAATATAATTCAAAGTTTAGGTTTAACTGTTAATCATTTACTTTATTTTTTTATGATTCGCTTTAGAGGGTGGGCAAAACTAATTATTCAGTGAGCAAAATTCATTATTAAGTGGCAATTGGTTTAGTTAAATTGAACGTGAAGTGTTATTTTTCGAAAGTTATTATCATTTAACTTAAAATTTACGTAGAAATGTTAATATTCAGAACATAGCTTTATAAAGGTGAGCAAATCTATTTTTTGGGAAAAAAATATGAACACTTTGTAAGAGACAACTCATACTAAAAATTCGAACAAACCGAGAACATTTATAAAATCGCATTATGATATTAATCCTAGAAATAACTGGAACCTTGAGTATATGGTGTAAAATTCATTGTGGCTATTCAAAGTTCTAGGCAATTGTTGAATTTAAATCGAAATCAAACAGAATTTGTCTAAAAATATTTCCAGGATTAATCCAACGACATTTCACAATGTACCCACAATTAATGGTGAAAGCAAGAAATTTTTCAGATGAGAATTGGTTTTGACACTCGTAGGTATATAAAGAGCCCCCCATTAACTAAAAGCTGAATAGTTAACTTTTCCTTGAGCCTAGAATTGCTCAATAAGCATGAGGTTGTCCTTCAAAATTTCAGTACACCTGGGAATATACCACACAATGAATAGAGTTTGTGCGGCGCCTTTGACACTTTCATAGAAGTTATGTAGCGAAAATTTCACACCAAAAATAACTAGGATTTAGTAGTTGCCTCACATCCTTTTCATAAACTAAACTTCTCGTGACCGTTTACCCAACCAAGAGACGTTACTTCTAAATATTGTCGCAGAAGTAACAGAAATTGGAGTTATTGTGGCGACTTCTAAGCGGATGCACATGTTATCCTAATATCACTCAATAAACAGCTTCTGGGAAGCCGCAAAATCGCCCTCTTTTGCACAAGCGGTTGCCAAATCATCACTTAGAAAACTGGCTTTGAATGACAATAACCGTCAAATTATTTTTAACGGGGGCAACTGGAGGTATTCCGATTGGCTTTGCATCGTAAATTCTTAGTTTTTCACTAAATCTCACAATTTCATCTCAAAATTGCTAGGCTGTTATCTAGCGATAATGACTTACTAGTCAAGTGGTTTCTTTATTATGTTCCAACGATGAAAGTCATCTGGAATACAGTGTAAAGATTTCATCCCAGAAAAAGTAAAATTGGTCAACTGGCAATACAAATATCGCCCCATCCCATGATTTTTAAAATCATCTAGTTAAGTAATAAGCTCTTTTAAAATATTTGTGAAAGATCTCAAATTTAAGGTAGAGAAACGCAAAATGTTGATAGCTTATAGCAATTTTGAATACAGACTCACTTGAGAAACCAAACTAAGTAATTTAAGTTCTAAAAGATTAAACTTATATATTTTGAATTTGTCATTATGTTCAACGGCTCTGATAAAAATTTGTATAAAAGCTGTCTGTTAGGAAGAAAAAGGCATATTAAATTTTCAAATTATAGATTATAAGGTGAGCCATATACAAATAAGCCGAGAGCACAAAAGCGAACGATCCAAACTCTTATGAGATCTGGCGAAAAGAGTAGCATTCTAAAATTTAAAGGCAAACTTCTACTTTGACTGTAGGTTCCAGAGAAATATCAATTTTTGAATAGAAAGTGTTCTATGACTTACTTAATCGGTACTTATTCAAAAAAGTGCCTTCACCAGTGACTTTCGAGTTTCACTAACTTTTGTAAATTTAGAACTTTCCTAAACAACAATAAATAATAATATAATGCTTACTCTTACTTACTATCAACTTCAACGACTCACGACTTTCTGTTAATGCTGACAATACAAAACTGGTATCCTTCTCCTCATCTTCGTCATTATAGGTCGTCATACCGGTATTACCACTATTCGATTCAGGTGATTGTTGCTTATATGGTTCAGACACTTTCTCGCTTTCCGCTAGTAATTTTGCCAACTCGTCATCACTTTCAGGCTCTTCATCATCATCGTTAATTCCAAAGTTTACTTCATTCTGTACAATTGATTTTTGCCATACCGAACTACTTTTTATAAGCAGTTCATCTTCCTCTTTAGGCTCAAAACAGTAACAGCAGCAGACACAGGGGAATACTAAGAAAAATATACTGTTTATAAAAAATTGGCGGCAGCATGAAGAATCATCATAGTGTTGATTTGGTTGTAAATAGTTATAACGCCATTCTCCGATTCCACGTATACAAAGTCCGAGAATTGCTTTGAGCAGGCCCAACAGGAGGAGAAATAAAAAAAATAAAGCTACCAGAACAATAATAGCAGTCCAATCCAAACCATAATTGTCTTCGTCCTCTTCTATATAAGCACCAGAAAACCCGGCCTTTTTATAATCTATCAATTTTACTGGGTGACAAATTTCGGCACCATCTGCCAAAGCAAACGAGCTAATGCAAGAACAAATACACGTCCATACACAAAAACACCGTGATTGAGGTCGTACTGGAAATTCCCGTTTCGCTACAATTCGTTCTTCTACAGTTGACGCTACTTGAACTAAAATTATTCAAATAATTATAACGTTTAAATGATAAAGTACATACAAATGTGTACTCACCCTCACATATGACTTCTTTTACACCATACTCCAGTATCGCTTGAATTGGTAGTTTAAAGCAGGCTTTTAATGCGATATGAGGCAATAATTTTTTATGTTTTATGTTATCACCAGTTAAGGCTGCTGGGACACATTTCGTGATTGTAATTTTGTATTGGGCTGCTTGAAGTCCGAAATTGGTTAGTAGAACGGTTATTCCAAGTAATTCGAGAGAGCTGCCATCAACAATAATATTGGATAAGCGGACAAAATCTATGCTGGGAACGACTACTGTATTTTGAATGAAAGGAATTTTCATTGCGATTTTATGCGCTGAAATTAAAATGTGCGTTAGTGCATATTTCATTCAAGAAAAACAAAAATAAATTTAGGGTCGTTTAGATAGGTAAAATTCTAATTGCGGGCCTAATACTAAACTTGAAAATATTTCATTTAGTCAATTTTATTTGCCTTTTCGTAACTTCTCTAATGATTGAGGTGACAAGTTTGTTGAACCAAAAATTTACCTGCATCAACATATTGTCATTACAGGACTCACGCATACGTATAATTATTATTCATATCACAGATAGTGGGGAAAACTATTTGTCGGAACCAAGTCATCAGAAAGTGTTTCGTTAATTTTTCAATCCTATTGTTAGTAACACCTTTAATATTTTTTACGGTAAATGACGATCTGCATCAAACAAAAAAATTGCTAAGCACTTCATAAAGGGGCCGGTAAAATCGGATTGGAAAGATTTCGGAAACAGGTTGACAACAAATTTATTGAAAGGGGCTTTTCTCCCGTGAGGCCCGGGTTCCTTTCCTTAATTTTTTTCTCAGGTTTTTTTTCGTTTAAGGCTTCCACCGATGAGGTCCAGGCTACTTTTTCCAGTTCTTTACTTAGTCTCTGCACCAAGGATAACAAAATAAAAACGTATGTGTCTACCATTTTTCTAACATAGCTAGAAATAAAATACATTTAAAATAACACCCTCCTCTACACACAAAAATAATTCTAGAAATGTTTCGTAAATAAAATATCGGGAGTAAACGCCAATTATGGCTCTTGTTCAGATACGCCGTCTAATATGCCATATTTTACTCTCTTGATGCATGATCTGCGAAAATGGAGAAACAAAAGGAGGATAACATTTGGTCAGTCGATAGTATAAAGCGTGCGAAAGAGAGGAGAGGAGAGAAAGAGAGGGAAAGAAAGAGAGCGAGAGAGTTTTGATAATTCGTTTTATGGGGATTTTGAGAAAATTTGTCCTCCGATGAGAACCGGGGTCATGTTTTATTTTTTGGTTCTCAGCATACAACTAATTTGATGAAAATTGCTTATGGAGGTATAGGAATAGCAGAGGCCGGGTCATGATTTCCACTGCAAAATAATTTTTACACGATATGACAAATTTAAAATCATGAAACACGACAGCTTTCCACCCACTTTCAACAACTAGAAAACTATCGCCAACAAAATGTTCAAAATTAATTTACACAGAATGAATAGCAAACTATGGCTCCAAAGTGAGGCCAGCAGGCGTTAAATAAGTGCGTTTATGGCATTTAATAAGTTCCCTTACTATCTCTTCGATACAGGAATTCAAAATATGAAAATTGGGGCAGATCGAAAAGAGTAAAGAGGGACATTCTAATACACGCTGCGGAAATCATGATAGACCGCCAGGATTCGTTAACGATGGGTCCAGATTTCGAGAAAACTCCTCAGTGAAGCCAGGGTTCTTATTTTGAGTCTTTTCCTCTGCTCAAACGTTTTCGATTAAAATTGTTAATTCCAAGTACGAGGAATCGATTGCTATGAGTTCTAATTATAGGAAAATTCGTTTAGGGGGTCACCTGGTAGAGCCATCAGTTTTTATATTGTTTCACCGTATTGTGTCTTTTTGCAACAGACTGCGCCAAATTGCTTCGTGTTGCATAATTTTTTTAGCCGTAATTAGACATCAATATGGCTTTATATTGATTGCATCATTTCTCAGGAAATGTTGTGCCATTTTGAACCATGTTGCGTTGGATGCTGTATAATATAGCAGAAAATTTCCAGCAGAAAAATGCGTTTTGCTATTCACCGCTAGAAGCATCACTATCACAAAAATTAATTTTTTTCTGCTGATATTTTTGACACCAGCAGAAAATTTTTGAAATTTTTATGGAAATTAATAATTCTCAGCAGAAAGTTTTATGAAAAATCAAAGAGTTTATGAAAAAGAAGAGAAAATATATATGTGTAAACATTTTGAAGCGATGAAAGTTAATTTTCTTTAAAAAAACGATTTGCGTATGTATAGTGTAAGTACTCTCAAAATATACTAAAATTACCATAATCACATTATGCAAACACAGGGCAAGATCAAAAAAATCGCAATCGTTGAAAGCACTCCATACATTTCTGGAGTCATTTTATTGTGAAATGTTTTCAATTTTTTAACAGTGTTAGAAAAACCCCCCTGTAACTACCCTGACGTCAGTAGCCTTCCATACATTTTTGAAGTCATTTTAATGTGAAATGTTTCTAGTTTTTTAACAAAAGTGTTAGAAAAGCTCCCCTGTAACTACCCTGGGTGTATGTTTTTATGGTAGCTGACTGAGATCATAATCTATATACATGAGCAACATAAGATTCACACCAGGTGTCTTGTGAATCTTATGTTGCTCATGTATATAGAGTATGATCTCCGCTACCATAAAACATACACCGAGGGTAGTTACATGGGGGTTTTTCTAACACTTTTGTTAAGAAACTAAAAGCATTTCACATTAAAATGACTTCAAAAATGAATGAAAGGCTACTGACGTCAGGTGTGAATCTTATGTTGCTCATGTATATTGATTATGATCTCAGCTGCCATAAAAACATACACTCAGAGTAGTTGCAGGGGAATTTTTCTAACACTTTTGTTAGAAAACAGAAAACATTTCACATTAAAATAACTCCAGAAATGTATGGAGTGCTTTCAACGATGGCGATTTTTTTGATGTTGCCCTGATGATGATTATGGTAATTTTAGTATATTTTGAGAGTCCTTACACTATACATAGGCAAATCGTTTTTTAAAGAAAATTAACTTTCATCGCTTCAAAACGTTTAAACATATATATTTTCTCTTTTTTTCATAAATTCTTTGATTTTTATAAAACTTTCTGCTGAGAATTATTAATTTGCATAAAAATTTCAAAAATTTTCTGCTGTTGTCAAAAAATATCAGCAGAAATTTTTTTAATTTTAGTGATGCCTCTAGCGGTGAATTGCAAAACACATTTTTTCTGCTGAAAATTTCTGCTATCGTATGCAGCATTTGCTTTGGTCGTTATTGAATTTTTGTACTCTAAATTGGATATGGTGGATGGAAATGGTTCTGCAAAATTTTTTGGAGGGAGCTCTAGCTCAAATTGAATGGAACTTAGAAATGGGATTTTAAAATGATTTTTACAGAACGTTCTGTGATATAGTCAACTATTATTCACCTGTTTAGGGATCGGTTACATGACGATATAGGGTATCGTGAGTGGAAATGGGATTCTAACATGATTTTCTTAATGAAGTTCTGGAATATGGTGTGGTATGTTTAGCAATATAAAGATGAAATTTGGTATGGTGCATGGAAATGAGATTTGGAATATAGCCATTTAAATTAGAACTTGGCTATTTATTAATCGAACATGATGTAATTAGGCATCGGCATGGAAGTTTTGAAGTAAATGTTAGAATATGGCCAACATGGACAAAGTATACACTATTTATTAACCGTTTAAGATAAATTTAGGAAAAAATTGGAATGAAGAATATTCAGTTTCATTGTGAGAAGGCGGTGGACTAGCTCTATAACCATTTGAATACGCCGTTGGTTAACCGAGTTATTTAGTAATGCGATGCGCCTACATGAACTCATCGAGAACGAAACTTTAGATCCAGTAACCTACCAGGTCGAAAAAGAAATTGATCCTAGAGAATAAAACATTGAAACTGTGGTTTTTGAAAAGAAAATAAATTTGTCAAATTATTTGGCGGTATGATATTTTATCACTCTTATCTGAAAGATAAATTAATCACCAAACAATAAAGTTAGCAGAACGTAAATTAAAAATTGGACCTAAACCGAAAATAGCAAGCACAACACACACAGATCATTTGACACAACAAATAATTTTCGACTCATTATTGCCTGATCAAATACGACATTACAAAATTTTGGGCTCCAGTCGTTTTTGATGCAACTGTAGATCGTTTAATTTAAAACTAGCACCCTAATCGAAAATTAACTTATTAAAAGGGCCGACACACGATCTGACTTCTCGGGCCGCCGGTCGATCAAAGCAAATCAGTTGTTGCATCCACAAGGTCCGATAAACCGCCTGATATTACTTGCGTTGAGTATAAATGATAAAATCTTGACGTTTGTAATTTTACTCTTTTAATTGTTGGACATGAAAGTTTGTACAGCGAAATACAAAATGATAAGAAATAAAAAAAATAATCAAAAAAAATGCTATCGCGCTTGTGGCGTGTTTTAAATAATGGTGACGGGAAACGCAAAATTATGGTCTTAAAAATGGTTGTTGGACTGTAAAAAATTATGTCATGTTCTTAAGTCATTTAATTGGAGTTGTCATATTTGGTTTATGGAATTCAAATTTTTAACAAAAAAATTATTTATTATTTCAATATTATATTATTATTAATTATTAAATAAAAATGTCTAATGATATTTATATCTTTAAAATTTAATTATTTATTATTAAAATATATTTATTAATTATTTTATTTTTTAAAATACAAAGTATTTTTAACATACCATCCTTTTTGACACAACCAACCACTCAACAACGCTACACACGACCTGATTTGGTCAGGAGGTTGGGCGGTTGGATATTTGGATGACGGTCGGGTGGATTTTCCACCTGACAGAAAAATTGTCATACGACAAACCTACACACGACAAACCTGCACACAGATTTTACATCTGATCTGATCAAATCAGCCCGACCGCCTGACAAATCAGATCGTGTGTATAAGACCTAATAAAATGGACCATTAAACATTTTTGGGCTCTACTTATTCTCGACCAAAGTAAAGGCCATTTAATTTAAAGCTAGCACACTGAGAAACATTTTGATTTGGACAATTGAAAAACAAAGTTTATAATTTAAAAAAAAAATTATAAACTTATTGTCCAAAAAAATTACCAAAATAACCAAATATTTGGTAAAATTATTTAAAAACTACCTTTTTAAATTTAAAGAAAATATTTATTTGACGAGAATAATAAATTTTAAAAAGAAATTCTTTGCAATTAAAAACTGTTTGTTTGATAATAATGGTAACTTATTTTATATTTTATATTTAATTAGGTTTTGTAAAAAAAACAAGGTCCCGTTGTTTATTTTTTTATAGTAATACAAGAAAATTCGTGTCGCAAATTTACTCAAAGTGTTCTGGTGCGCGTGATATTTTAGATTTTATGTAATTTAATTTTTGTGCAATATCAAATTTAATAACGTCCCGTAAGCTGTCAGAACACATACGGCAGAACATTACAAGATAGTATGGATAATTATAGGGTAATTATATGCTAATTAAATGCTCTATTAAACAATTTTGGCCTCGACCCCTTCCAACTTAAACGCGGGTTCTGCTAGCTCAAGAAAAAGTTAGCAGAACACATATCAAAAAACGATTTAAAAACAATTGGGAAATTAAAGGTTAATTTTAGGCTAATTAAATGCCCTATTTAATTTTTTTTATTATGCTCGCTCTAGGAGAAAAGTAAGGCTTTATCACTTAAAAGCTAACAGAACCCAAATTGAAAAATCCAAAGGCCAAAAACCAAATTCGAACGTAGAACAAGATCAATTTACAACAAATAATTTTAGGCTCATTACGACCTAATCATATGCCACATTAAAAATTTTGGGGCTCCAATTTTTCTTGACCAAACTTCAGGTCATTTTATCTATAGCTGGTAGAAAACAAATCGAATATCGGTCCAAAACTGAAATTACAACGCAAAACAAGAACAATTGACATACAAATAATTTTAGGCTCATCATGACCAAAACAAATATCTAGTTAAAAATGTTTGGGCTCCACTTGTTTTTGATCAAGTTTCAGGCCATTTAATCTAAAGCTAGCAGAACCCAAATCGAAAATCGGACCAAAACCGAAATTAGAACTGAAAATAAGAACAATTGACTTACAAATAATTTTAGGCTCATTATGGCCTAATCAAAAGCCACATTAAAAAATTTTGGGCTCCACTTGTTTTTGACCAAATTTCAGATCATTTAATCTAAAGCTAGCAGAACCCAAATCGAAAATCGGACTAAAACCGAAATTAGAACGGAAAATAAGAACAGTTGACATTCCAATAATTTTAGGCTCACTATGGCCTAATCAAAAGCCATATTAAAACATTTTGGGCTCCACTTGTTTTTGACCAAATTTCAGATCATTTACACCCCAATTATCGAAGTCGTCTCACGTCATTTTAGACGACTATAGTCACGTCACTTCATTTTTGCTATTATCGAAGTCGCCTGTTACGACTCTAGTCACATGATACGACAACAGTCACCTAATTTTTTCAAGTGACAAGAATATTTTGTGCGACGTTCATTAATGAAACACATTTATGATTTTTTTTGTAATACAATTTATATTCATTTTGCAAATATTTTACTGCTTTAGTAAATATATAAGATAAATTTATCATTCAATAATCGAAGGGTTTTGTTGAAAATTTGGATGCCTCAAACCATCCCTTCTCAATTTTTAATTACGATGGAAAATTACAAATTATGTACATCATGCATATTTTACCTTCATCATAAATTACAGTATGATTTCTGAAAATTAATTTAATAATTAAATAATTAGATTTTAGTTACCTATTTTCAATTTACGTGGTTTTTACAATAAAATATTCGTAAATATTTTGATTTTTGACATTGAATGGCTTGTCAAATTTGAGGAAATTATAAGTGCTGCCCGATATTTCTATTGTAGTATGCGTGTCGTTTAAAACGACTTCAACAATACCAATTTTGGCGCGACGTGACACGACTGTAGTCACGTCACTTGAAGTGAGACGACTTCAACAATTGGGGTGTTAATCTAAAGCTAGCAGAACCCAAATCGAAAATCGGATCAAAACCGAAATTAGAACGCAAAACAAGAACAATTGACATACAAATAATTTTAGGCTCATCATGACCAAATCAAATATCAAGGTAAACATTTTTGGGCTCCACTCGTTTTTGACCAAATTTCAGGCCATTTAATCTAAAGCTAGCAGAACCCAAATCGAAAATCGGACCAAAACCGAAATTAGAACAGAAAATAAGAACAATTGATCAAAAGTCACATTAATAAATTTTGGGCTCCACTCGTTTTTGACCAAATTTCAGATCATTTAATCTAAAACTAGCAGAACCCAAATCGAAAATCGGGCCAAACCGAAATTAGAACGCAAAACAAGAACAATTGACATTCAAATAATTTTAAGCTCATCATGACCTAATCAAATATCAAATTAAAAATTTTTGGGTTCCACTCGTTTTTGGCCAAGTTTCAGTCCATTTAATTTAAAGCTAGCAGAACCCAAATCGAAAATCGTACCAAAACCGAAATTAGAACGGAAAATAAGAACAGTTGACATTCAAATAATTTTAGGCTCATTATGGCATAATCAAAACCAAATTAAAACATTTTAGGATCCACTCGTTTTTGACCAAATTTCATATCATTTAATCTAAAGTTAGTAGAACCCAAATCGAAAATCGGACCGAAACCGAAATTAGAATGCGAAACAAGAACAATTGAAGTACAAATAATTTTAGACTCATTATGGTCTAATCAAAAGCCACATTAAAAATTTTTGGTCTTCAATTTCCAAATCCAAATTTCAGATCATTTAATTTAAAGCTAGCAGGACCCAAATCGAAAATCGGACCAAAGCCGAAATTAGAATGCGAAACAAAAACAATTGAGGTACAAATAATTTTAGGCTCATTATGGCCTAATCAACCTACATTAAACATTTTTGGGCTTCAATTTCCAAATCCAAATTTCAGATCATTTAATCTAAAGAACGCCCAAAAGGAGCCCAACAATTTTTAATGTGGCTTTTAATTACAATGAGCCTAAAATTATTTGTATGTCAATTGTTCTTGTTTTGCGTTCTAATTTCAGTTTTGGTCCAATTTTCTATTTGGGTTCTGCTAACTTTAGATTAAGTGATCTGAAATTTGGTCAAAAACAAGTGAAGCCTAAAATTTTTTAATGTGGCTTTTGATTAGGCCATAATGAGCCTAAAATTATTTGTATGTCAATTGTTCTTGTTTTCCATTCTAATTTCGGTTTTGGTCCGATTTTCGATTTGGGTTCTACTAGCTTTAGATAAAATGACCTGAAGTATGGTCAAGAAAAAGTGCAGCCAAAAAATTTTTAATGTGGCATTTGATTAGGCCATAATGAGCCTAAAATTATTTGTTGTCAATTGATTTTGTTTTGCGTTCGTTAGTAATTACACACCACCCCTTCCCTCCCCCGCAGGGGGATTAATAGTGTGCTCAGAAGAAAGACACCGAATTTTGAAAAAATATTTTATCATTATCATTAACCTTAGAACCGTGTTTGGGGTATATAGTTCCCCAAGTGATTTTTGATAGAAAATAAAACCTTCCTCATCACACACAGAAAGCCCGTCCTAGTAATATTTGATGGTTTATCACATTACTTTTCATAAACAAACATTGTCTGAGCCAAATTTTGCAAAGTAACATAACCTTGAGAGAAAAAAAAGTACTATCTATTTCGTGTTATGGGGAACTATTCCCCAAACTATATTTGATGCAATTAGTATAAAAATAACATTTTATTGCAATATTTTAGAATATATTCGGTTTATTTCTATTTTCTAAATGTTCATTCCTAGTACCTAAATACAAAATAAGTTTAGTATTTTCTGCTAAACTACCGTTTCATATGTTTGTTTGGTTCTATTCTTATAAAAAATGGTACATCACCAGAATTATTTATTTTATTCGTTTTTTTCTTTTCGGCGCAGTGTGTGAAAAATATTTTAGTATCGAATGATATATTTGTCTTGTGCAGTGAGAGTGCATATAATATTTCAGTGTTTATTGGTAATCATTTTCAAAAAATTGTCATCGAATTTTCATCTATATGTTAGACAGAATTTATGAGCATGAGTTTTGGTAAATATCTGTGAGTGATTGCTTTTTTCGAGGTAAGTTATATATTTATGTGAATATATTTCCGTGTTAGTTAGTTCTGTGATATATGATTGATGTTTCAGCTCCTGGGGAAAATGGGTATAACGAATAGATTGTTGTATTTGGTAAATCGCGGTAACAGAAGGAATTCTACAGAGGAAACTAAATTCCAAGATCTTTGGGACGTGCGTATATGGACAGAGGAAACGAAAACATAACTTTGGCTATTGAAAATGAGGAGAGCGGAAGCGAGGAGGACGATGCAGATAATAATGTAGATAACAATCGAGATAGTGATCTATCCGACCTAGATGGTCGCCCCCCTTCCAGAATTACGTTTACAAGCATTTGATTCGCTCGAAATTCATGTTCCTGTAATTGCAGAGGTAATATATAATGAAGAACCAGAACAGGCTGTCTCTCCCAATCGTGGGCAAAAATACAAAGGACAAGGTAGACGAGACCACACTATCTGGTGGTCATTACCCAGCCCAACATAAATTGTAAGCGCAAAATTTAGTTTCAAGCAGAAAAGTGTCTCAACCTTGTTCTTTGGCGACATATGTAGAAAAAGACAAAGCGCTCAAACGCCTTATGCCTGACTCTAATTGAATATATTGTATTGGAAACGAATCGGAAAGCAAAGAAGAAGTATGAAGAGAACAATCGATCGGTAAACCCAAAAGAACTTCGCCCATGGTGCGATGCAAACGCAAATGAAGTATACGTTTATATTGCTATAATTATTTTAGCTGAAGCCGAGAAATCAAATTTAGTAGCAGCGACGGATCTTCTCGATAGGTCACATGACATTTTATAGAGCGGTATTGTCATTGGAAAGGTTTGAACAGCTCTCCAGATTTCTACGTTTTGACGATACTAGAACACGTCAAGCCAGGTTACGTGAAGACAAATTAACTAAATTCCGTCATGTTTGAACGGTATTTCAAAATAATTTAAATGGATCTTTCTCTCTATCATAAGAGCTAACAGTCGATGAAAAATTGGTGACAATATAAACCGTCAAAGCCTGGAAAGTATGGCATAAACATATTCTGGCTTGTAGATGCTAGAACTAACTATCCGCTAAGTGGTGAGATTTACTTGGACACCCAACCAAATAAAGAGATCCACAGGTATAGGTCATCAGGAAGTGCTACGTCTTACGAAACAGTTTTTGGATAAAGGGTATAATATAACGATGGATAACTTTTTCACAAGTTACCCACTAGCCAAAGAGTTATGTAGGCGAAATACCACATTAGTTGGAAGAGGTGTTTTTAGTTCCGCGTTTAGTTTTTCGGACGAAGTCTCTTTAGTTAGTTATACTACCAACACTAAGAAAAACGTTTTACTTCTGTCAACTGCACACGCTACGGATACCATAAATGAATTGACTAAAAAGTCAGAAATAATTCATAGTTATAACGAAAATAAAGATGGCGTTGATACATTCGGCAAAATGTGTCGTTCGTATACATGCTGGAGAAAAACTAATCGTTGGCCGATGACTCTATTCTTCAATTTGGTGGACGTAGCGGCCCTCGCTTACGAAAAAGCGAGAAAAGAAAGATATTTCTCAAAGAGTTTGCCATAAGTTTGGCTCGAAATCACATAGAAATTAGAAGCCACACTACAAAAAGCAGTTCGGTAATGTATGCTATGAACTAAATTGGATATAAAGTTAGTACACAGCCTTCTCCTTTTTCTGAACCGAGAAGTAACACCATGCCTGAACGATGCGTGCAATGTAGGGCTTCACGAACAAAGTCAAAAGACACAAAAACAACCGCTGTGTGCGATTTGTGCTCTAAAGCCACATCGGGTCGGTACTTTAAATAAAATATTATTGGGGAATTCCATTCCCCATAACACGGAATTAAGTTGCTAAGCATACACACGGGCCGGTTAACATATAATAACCAGAAATATGTGTATTTATTGAAATTCTATGTGCTCATGAAGCTTACGAGGTAAAATTTTTTAAAATTGAGTTATTTATGGTCAGCAAATAGGAGTACCGAATTTTTTAGAAAAACAATGTCCTTTTCTCTGGACGCAGAGCAAATCCTACGATTTATTCGTTTTGACAGAAGAACTGAAAGAAGTAAGCTCTTAAAAACAGATAAATTTGCCTTGGTTTCAGAAATATGGAATAAGTTCATTGAAAAAACTCAAGCTTGCTATAAACCAGATCACAATATAACAGTTGACGAGCAATTATTTCCTTCAACAGTCAGGTGCAGGTTTACGCAGTATATGCTTAATAAACCCAATAAATTTTGCATCAAATTCTGTCTTGCAGCAGATGTCAGCAGCAAACATGTTTTGAATGGTTTTCCTTATTTAGGGAAAAATAAACAACGACCATCGTCAATGCGTCTAAGTGAATACGTTGTTCTGAAACTTGTCCAGAAAAATATTTCCAGAATACATTTAAAATAACACCCTCCTCTACACACAAAAATAATTCTAGAAATGTTCCGTAAATAAAATATCGGGAGTAAACGTCAATTATGGCTCTTGTTCAGATACGCCGTCTAATATGCCATATTTTACTCTCTTGATGCATGATCTGCGAAAATGGAGAAACAAAAGGAGGATAACATTTGGTCAGTCGATAGTATAAAGCGTGCGAAAGAGAGGAGAGGAGAGAAAGAGAGGGAAAGAAAGAGAGCGAGAGAGATTTGATAATTCGTTTTATGGGGATTTTGAGAAAATTTGTCCTCCGATGAGAACCGGGGTCATGTTTTATTTTTTGGTTCTCAGCATACAACTAATTTGATGAAAATTGCTTATGGAGGTATAGGAATAGCAGAGGCCGGGTCATGATTTCCACTGCAAAATAATTTTTACACGATATGACAAATTTAAAATCATGAAACACGACAGCTTTCCACCCACTTTCAACAACTAGAAAACTATCGCCAACAAAATGTTCAAAATTAATTTACACAGAATGAATAGCAAACTATGGCTCCAAAGTGAGGCCAGCAGGCGTTAAATAAGTGCGTTTATGGCATTTAATAAGTTCCCTTACTATCTCTTCGATACAGGAATTCAAAATATGAAAATTGGGGCAGATCGAAAAGAGTAAAGAGGGACATTCTAATACACGCTGCGGAAATCATGATAGACCGCCAGGATTCGTTAACGATGGGTCCAGATTTCGAGAAAACTCCTCAGTGAAGCCAGGGTTCTTATTTTGAGTCTTTTCCTCTGCTCAAACGTTTTCGATTAAAATTGTTAATTCCAAGTACGAGGAATCGATTGCTATGAGTTCTAATTATAGGAAAATTCGTTTAGGGGGTCACCTGGTAGAGCCATCAGTTTTTATATTGTTTCACCGTATTGTGTCTTTTTGCAACAGACTGCGCCAAGTTGCTTCGTGTTGCATAATTTTTTTAGCCGTAATTAGACATCAATATGGCTTTATATTGATTGCATCATTTCTCAGGAAATGTTGTGCCATTTTGAACCATGTTGCGTTGGATGCTGTATAATATAGCAGAAAATTTCCAGCAGAAAAATGCGTTTTGCTATTCACCGCTAGAAGCATCACTATCACAAAAATTAATTTTTTTCTGCTGATATTTTTGACACCAGCAGAAAATTTTTGAAATTTTTATGGAAATTAATAATTCTCAGCAGAAAGTTTTATGAAAAATCAAAGAGTTTATGAAAAAGAAGAGAAAATATATATGTGTAAACATTTTGAAGCGATGAAAGTTAATTTTCTTTAAAAAAACGATTTGCGTATGTATAGTGTAAGTACTCTCAAAATATACTAAAATTACCATAATCACATTATGCAAACACAGGGCAAGATCAAAAAAATCGCAATCGTTGAAAGCACTCCATACATTTCTGGAGTCATTTTATTGTGAAATGTTTTCAATTTTTTAACAGTGTTAGAAAAACCCCCCTGTAACTACCCTGACGTCAGTAGCCTTCCATACATTTTTGAAGTCATTTTAATGTGAAATGTTTCTAGTTTTTTAACAAAAGTGTTAGAAAAGCTCCCCTGTAACTACCCTGGGTGTATGTTTTTATGGTAGCTGACTGAGATCATAATCTATATACATGAGCAACATAAGATTCACACCAGGTGTCTTGTGAATCTTATGTTGCTCATGTATATAGAGTATGATCTCCGCTACCATAAAACATACACCGAGGGTAGTTACATGGGGGTTTTTCTAACACTTTTGTTAAGAAACTAAAAGCATTTCACATTAAAATGACTTCAAAAATGAATGAAAGGCTACTGACGTCAGGTGTGAATCTTATGTTGCTCATGTATATTGATTATGATCTCAGCTGCCATAAAAACATACACTCAGAGTAGTTGCAGGGGAATTTTTCTAACACTTTTGTTAGAAAACAGAAAACATTTCACATTAAAATAACTCCAGAAATGTATGGAGTGCTTTCAACGATGGCGATTTTTTTGATGTTGCCCTGATGATGATTATGGTAATTTTAGTATATTTTGAGAGTCCTTACACTATACATAGGCAAATCGTTTTTTAAAGAAAATTAACTTTCATCGCTTCAAAACGTTTAAACATATACATTTTCTCTTTTTTTCATAAATTCTTTGATTTTTATAAAACTTTCTGCTGAGAATTATTAATTTGCATAAAAATTTCAAAAATTTTCTGCTGTTGTCAAAAAATATCAGCAGAAATTTTTTTAATTTTAGTGATGCCTCTAGCGGTGAATTGCAAAACACATTTTTTCTGCTGAAAATTTCTGCTATCGTATGCAGCATTTGCTTTGGTCGTTATTGAATTTTTGTACTCTAAATTGGATATGGTGGATGGAAATGGTTCTGCAAAATTTTTTGGAGGGAGCTCTAGCTCAAATTGAATGGAACTTAGAAATGGGATTTTAAAATGATTTTTACAGAACGTTCTGTGATATAGTCAACTATTATTCACCTGTTTAGGGATCGGTTACATGACGATATAGGGTATCGTGAGTGGAAATGGGATTCTAACATGATTTTCTTAATGAAGTTCTGGAATATGGTGTGGTATGTTTAGCAATATAAAGATGAAATTTGGTATGGTGCATGGAAATGAGATTTGGAATATAGCCATTTAAATTAGAACTTGGCTATTTATTAATCGAACATGATGTAATTAGGCATCGGCATGGAAGTTTTGAAGTAAATGTTAGAATATGGCCAACATGGACAAAGTATACACTATTTATTAACCGTTTAAGATAAATTTAGGAAAAAATTGGAATGAAGAATATTCAGTTTCATTGTGAGAAGGCGGTGGACTAGCTCTATAACCATTTGAATACGCCGTTGGTTAACCGAGTTATTTAGTAATGCGATGCGCCTACATGAACTCATCGAGAACGAAACTTTAGATCCAGTAACCTACCAGGTCGAAAAAGAAATTGATCCTAGAGAATAAAACATTGAAACTGTGGTTTTTGAAAAGAAAATAAATTTGTCAAATTATTTGGCGGTATGGTATTTTATCACTCTTATCTGAAAGATAAATTAATCACCAAACAATAAAGTTAGCAGAACGTAAATTAAAAATTGGACCTAAACCGAAAATAGCAAGCACAACACACACAGATCATTTGACACAACAAATAATTTTCGACTCATTATGGCCTGATCAAATACGACATTAGAAAATTTTGGGCTCCAGTCGTTTTTGATGCAACTGTAGATCGTTTAATTTAAAACTAGCACCCTAATCGAAAATTAACTTATTAAAAGGGCCGACACACGATCTGACTTCTCGGGCCGCCGGTCGATCAAAGCAAATCAGTTGTTGCATCCACAAGGTCCGATAAACCGCCTGATATTACTTGCGTTGAGTATAAATGATAAAATCTTGACGTTTGTAATTTTACTCTTTTAATTGTTGGACATGAAAGTTTGTACAACGAAATACAAAATGATAAGAAATAAAAAAAATAATCAAAAAAAATGCTATCGCGCTTGTGGCGTGTTTTAAATAATGGTGACGGGAAACGCAAAATTATGGTCTTAAAAATGGTTGTTGGACTGTAAAAAATTATGTCATGTTCTTAAGTCATTTAATTGGAGTTGTCATATTTGGTTTATGGAATTCAAATTTTTAACAAAAAAATTATTTATTATTTCAATATTATATTATTATTAATTATTAAATAAAAATGTCTAATGATATTTATATCTTTAAAATTTAATTATTTATTATTAAAATATATTTATTAATTATTTTATTTTTTAAAATACAAAGTATTTTTAACATACCATCCTTTTTGACACAACCAACCACTCAACAACGCTACACACGACCTGATTTGGTCAGGAGGTTGGGCGGTTGGATATTTGGATGACGGTCGGGTGGATTTTCCACCTGACAGAAAAATTGTCATACGACAAACCTACACACGACAAACCTGCACACAGATTTTACATCTGATCTGATCAAATCAGCCCGACCGCCTGACAAATCAGATCGTGTGTATAAGACCTAATAAAATGGACCATTAAACATTTTTGGGCTCTACTTATTCTCGACCAAAGTAAAGGCCATTTAATTTAAAGCTAGCACACTGAGAAACATTTTGATTTGGACAATTGAAAAACAAAGTTTATAATTTAAAAAAAAAATTATAAACTTATTGTCCAAAAAAATTACCAAAATAACCAAATATTTGGTAAAATTATTTAAAAACTACCTTTTTAAATTTAAAGAAAATATTTATTTGACGAGAATAATAAATTTTAAAAAGAAATTCTTTGCAATTAAAAACTGTTTGTTTGATAATAATGGTAACTTATTTTATGTTTTATATTTAATTAGGTTTTGTAAAAAAAACAAGGTCCCGTTGTTTATTTTTTTATAGTAATACAAGAAAATTCGTGTCGCAAATTTACTCAAAGTGTTCTGGTGCGCGTGATATTTTAGATTTTATGTAATTTAATTTTTGTGCAATATCAAATTTAATAACGTCCCTTAAGCTGTCAGAACACATACGGCAGAACATTACAAGATAGTATGGATAATTATAGGGTAATTATATGCTAATTAAATGCTCTATTAAACAATTTTGGCCTCGACCCCTTCCAACTTAAACGCGGGTTCTGCTAGCTCAAGAAAAAGTTAGCAGAACACATATCAAAAAACGATTTAAAAACAATTGGGAAATTAAAGGTTAATTTTAGGCTAATTAAATGCCCTATTTTTTTTTTTTTATTATGCTCGCTCTAGGAGAAAAGTAAGGCTTTATCACTTCAAAGCTAACAGAACCCAAATTGAAAATCCAAAGGCCAAAAACCAAATTCGAACGTAGAACAAGATCAATTTACAACAAATAATTTTAGGCTCATTACGACCTAATCATATGCCACATTAAAAATTTTGGGGCTCCAATTTTTCTTGACCAAACTTCAGGTCATTTTATCTATAGCTGGTAGAAAACAAATCGAATATCGGTCCAAAACTGAAATTACAACGCAAAACAAGAACAATTGACATACAAATAATTTTAGGCTCATCATGACCAAAACAAATATCTAGTTAAAAATGTTTGGGCTCCACTTGTTTTTGATCAAGTTTCAGGCCATTTAATCTAAAGCTAGCAGAACCCAAATCGAAAATCGGACCAAAACCGAAATTAGAACTGAAAATAAGAACAATTGACTTACAAATAATTTTAGGCTCATTATGGCCTAATCAAAAGCCACATTAAAAAATTTTGGGCTCCACTTGTTTTTGACCAAATTTCAGATCATTTAATCTAAAGCTAGCAGAACCCAAATCGAAAATCGGACTAAAACCGAAATTAGAACGGAAAATAAGAACAGTTGACATTCCAATAATTTTAGGCTCACTATGTCCTAATCAAAAGCCATATTAAAACATTTTGGGCTCCACTTGTTTTTGACCAAATTTCAGATCATTTACACCCCAATTATCGAAGTCGTCTCACGTCATTTTAGACGACTATAGTCACGTCACTTCATTTTTGCTATTATCGAAGTCGCCTGTTACGACTCTAGTCACATGATACGACAACAGTCACCTAATTTTTTCAAGTGACAAGAATATTTTGTGCGACGTTCATTAATGAAACACATTTATGATTTTTTTTGTAATAAAATTTATATTCATTTTGCAAATATTTTACTGCTTTAGTAAATATATAAGATAAATTTATCATTCAATAATCGAAGGGTTTTGTTGAAAATTTGGATGCCTCAAACCATCCCTTCTCAATTTTTAATTACGATGGAAAATTACAAATTATGTACATCATGCATATTTTACCTTCATCATAAATTACAGTATGATTTCTGAAAATTAATTTAATAATTAAATAATTAGATTTTAGTTACCTATTTTCAATTTACGTGGTTTTTACAATAAAATATTCGTAAATATTTTGATTTTTGACATTGAATGGCTTGTCAAATTTGAGGAAATTATAAGTGCTGCCCGATATTTCTATTGTAGTATGCGTGTCGTTTAAAACGACTTCAACAATACCAATTTTGGCGCGACGTGACACGACTGTAGTCACGTCACTTGAAGTGAGACGACTTCAACAATTGGGGTGTTAATCTAAAGCTAGCAGAACCCAAATCGAAAATCGGATCAAAACCGAAATTAGAACGCAAAACAAGAACAATTGACATACAAATAATTTTAGGCTCATCATGACCAAATCAAATATCAAGGTAAACATTTTTGGGCTCCACTCGTTTTTGACCAAATTTCAGGCCATTTAATCTAAAGCTAGCAGAACCCAAATCGAAAATCGGACCAAAACCGAAATTAGAACAGAAAATAAGAACAATTGATCAAAAGTCACATTAATAAATTTTGGGCTCCACTCGTTTTTGACCAAATTTCAGATCATTTAATCTAAAACTAGCAGAACCCAAATCGAAAATCGGGCCAAACCGAAATTAGAACGCAAAACAAGAACAATTGACATTCAAATAATTTTAAGCTCATCATGACCTAATCAAATATCAAATTAAAAATTTTTGGGTTCCACTCGTTTTTGGCCAAGTTTCAGTCCATTTAATTTAAAGCTAGCAGAACCCAAATCGAAAATCGTACCAAAACCGAAATTAGAACGGAAAATAAGAACAGTTGACATTCAAATAATTTTAGGCTCATTATGGCATAATCAAAACCAAATTAAAACATTTTAGGATCCACTCGTTTTTGACCAAATTTCATATCATTTAATCTAAAGTTAGTAGAACCCAAATCGAAAATCGGACCGAAACCGAAATTAGAATGCGAAACAAGAACAATTGAAGTACAAATAATTTTAGACTCATTATGGTCTAATCAAAAGCCACATTAAAAATTTTTGGTCTTCAATTTCCAAATCCAAATTTCAGATCATTTAATTTAAAGCTAGCAGGACCCAAATCGAAAATCGGACCAAAGCCGAAATTAGAATGCGAAACAAAAACAATTGAGGTACAAATAATTTTAGGCTCATTATGGCCTAATCAACCTACATTAAACATTTTTGGGCTTCAATTTCCAAATCCAAATTTCAGATCATTTAATCTAAAGAACGCCCAAAAGGAGCCCAACAATTTTTAATGTGGCTTTTAATTACAATGAGCCTAAAATTATTTGTATGTCAATTGTTCTTGTTTTGCGTTCTAATTTCAGTTTTGGTCCAATTTTCTATTTGGGTTCTGCTAACTTTAGATTAAGTGATCTGAAATTTGGTCAAAAACAAGTGAAGCCTAAAATTTTTTAATGTGGCTTTTGATTAGGCCATAATGAGCCTAAAATTATTTGTATGTCAATTGTTCTTGTTTTCCATTCTAATTTCGGTTTTGGTCCGATTTTCGATTTGGGTTCTACTAGCTTTAGATAAAATGACCTGAAGTATGGTCAAGAAAAAGTGCAGCCAAAAAATTTTTAATGTGGCATTTGATTAGGCCATAATGAGCCTAAAATTATTTGTTGTCAATTGATTTTGTTTTGCGTTCGTTAGTAATTACACACCACCCCTTCCCTCCCCCGCAGGGGGATTAATAGTGTGCTCAGAAGAAAGACACCGAATTTTGAAAAAATATTTTATCATTATCATTAACCTTAGAACCGTGTTTGGGGTATATAGTTCCCCAAGTGATTTTTGATAGAAAATAAAACCTTCCTCATCACACACAGAAAGCCCGTCCTAGTAATATTTGATGGTTTATCACATTACTTTTCATAAACAAACATTGTCTGAGCCAAATTTTGCAAAGTAACATAACCTTGAGAGAAAAAAAAGTACTATCTATTTCGTGTTATGGGGAACTATTCCCCAAACTATATTTGATGCAATTAGTATAAAAATAACATTTTATTGCAATATTTTAGAATATATTCGGTTTATTTCTATTTTCTAAATGTTCATTCCTAGTACCTAAATACAAAATAAGTTTAGTATTTTCTGCTAAACTACCGTTTCATATGTTTGTTTGGTTCTATTCTTATAAAAAATGGTACATCACCAGAATTATTTATTTTATTCGTTTTTTTCTTTTCGGCGCAGTGTGTGAAAAATATTTTAGTATCGAATGATATATTTGTCTTGTGCAGTGAGAGTGCATATAATATTTCAGTGTTTATTGGTAATCATTTTCAAAAAATTGTCATCGAATTTTCATCTATATGTTAGACAGAATTTATGAGCATGAGTTTTGGTAAATATCTGTGAGTGATTGCTTTTTTCGAGGTAAGTTATATATTTATGTGAATATATTTCCGTGTTAGTTAGTTCTGTGATATATGATTGATGTTTCAGCTCCTGGGGAAAATGGGTATAACGAATAGATTGTTGTATTTGGTAAATCGCGGTAACAGAAGGAATTCTACAGAGGAAACTAAATTCCAAGATCTTTGGGACGTGCGTATATGGACAGAGGAAACGAAAACATAACTTTGGCTATTGAAAATGAGGAGAGCGGAAGCGAGGAGGACGATGCAGATAATAATGTAGATAACAATCGAGATAGTGATCTATCCGACCTAGATGGTCGCCCCCCTTCCAGAATTACGTTTGCAAGCATTTGATTCGCTCGAAATTCATGTTCCTGTAATTGCAGAGGTAATATATAATGAAGAACCAGAACAGGCTGTCTCTCCCAATCGTGGGCAAAAATACAAAGGACAAGGTAGACGAGACCACACTATCTGGTGGTCATTACCCAGCCCAACATAAATTGTAAGCGCAAAATTTAGTTTCAAGCAGAAAAGTGTCTCAACCTTGTTCTTTGGCGACATATGTAGAAAAAGACAAAGCGCTCAAACGCCTTATGCCTGACTCTAATTGAATATATTGTATTGGAAACGAATCGGAAAGCAAAGAAGAAGTATGAAGAGAACAATCGATCGGTAAACCCAAAAGAACTTCGCCCATGGTGCGATGCAAACGCAAATGAAGTATACGTTTATATTGCTATAATTATTTTAGCTGAAGCCGAGAAATCAAATTTAGTAGCAGCGACGGATCTTCTCGATAGGTCACATGACATTTTATAGAGCGGTATTGTCATTGGAAAGGTTTGAACAGCTCTCCAGATTTCTACGTTTTGACGATACTAGAACACGTCAAGCCAGGTTACGTGAAGACAAATTAACTAAATTCCGTCATGTTTGAACGGTATTTCAAAATAATTTAAATGGATCTTTCTCTCTATCATAAGAGCTAACAGTCGATGAAAAATTGGTGACAATATAAACCGTCAAAGCCTGGAAAGTATGGCATAAACATATTCTGGCTTGTAGATGCTAGAACTAACTATCCGCTAAGTGGTGAGATTTACTTGGACACCCAACCAAATAAAGAGATCCACAGGTATAGGTCATCAGGAAGTGCTACGTCTTACGAAACAGTTTTTGGATAAAGGGTATAATATAACGATGGATAACTTTTTCACAAGTTACCCACTAGCCAAAGAGTTATGTAGGCGAAATACCACATTAGTTGGAAGAGGTGTTTTTAGTTCCGCGTTTAGTTTTTCGGACGAAGTCTCTTTAGTTAGTTATACTACCAACACTAAGAAAAACGTTTTACTTCTGTCAACTGCACACGCTACGGATACCATAAATGAATTGACTAAAAAGTCAGAAATAATTCATAGTTATAACGAAAATAAAGATGGCGTTGATACATTCGGCAAAATGTGTCGTTCGTATACATGCTGGAGAAAAACTAATCGTTGGCCGATGACTCTATTCTTCAATTTGGTGGACGTAGCGGCCCTCGCTTACGAAAAAGCGAGAAAAGAAAGATATTTCTCAAAGAGTTTGCCATAAGTTTGGCTCGAAATCACATAGAAATTAGAAGCCACACTACAAAAAGCAGTTCGGTAATGTATGCTATGAACTAAATTGGATATAAAGTTAGTACACAGCCTTCTCCTTTTTCTGAACCGAGAAGTAACACCATGCCTGAACGATGCGTGCAATGTAGGGCTTCACGAACAAAGTCAAAAGACACAAAAACAACCGCTGTGTGCGATTTGTGCTCTAAAGCCACATCGGGTCGGTACTTTAAATAAAATATTATTGGGGAATTCCATTCCCCATAACACGGAATTAAGTTGCTAAGCATACACACGGGCCGGTTAACATATAATAACCAGAAATATGTGTATTTATTGAAATTCTATGTGCTCATGAAGCTTACGAGGTAAAATTTTTTAAAATTGAGTTATTTATGGTCAGCAAATAGGAGTACCGAATTTTTTAGAAAAACAATGTCCTTTTCTCTGGACGCAGAGCAAATCCTACGATTTATTCGTTTTGACAGAAGAACTGAAAGAAGTAAGCTCTTAAAAACAGATAAATTTGCCTTGGTTTCAGAAATATGGAATAAGTTCATTGAAAAAACTCAAGCTTGCTATAAACCAGATCACAATATAACAGTTGACGAGCAATTATTTCCTTCAACAGTCAGGTGCAGGTTTACGCAGTATATGCTTAATAAACCCAATAAATTTTGCATCAAATTCTGTCTTGCAGCAGATGTCAGCAGCAAACATGTTTTGAATGGTTTTCCTTATTTAGGGAAAAATAAACAACGACCATCGTCAATGCGTCTAAGTGAATACGTTGTTCTGAAACTTGTCCAGAAGGGTGGAGGAAATATTACGATCGATAACTTTTTCACTAGCATGTCGCGACAAAATTATTGGTTCCAAAAAACCACTGTAGTTGGAACTGTTAGAGGAAATAAAAAGGAACTAGCAAAAGCAGCCAACCAAAAGAAGGGTATCATGCCTCGTTTTTCCACTTTGCTATATAAACCAAAAAATTGTGTTCTCACCATATATAACAACAAACCAAATCAAAGAGTGGCTGTTAAGCTATATAATAGAGCCCAAATTTTTTTAATGATGCATTTTATTAGGTCATCATGAGCCTAAAATTGTTTGTATGTCAATTGATCTTCTTTTGCGTTATTATTTCGGTTTTTGTCCAGTTTTGTTTTGGGTTCTGCTAGTTTTAAATTAAATGGCGAGTGAGAACGAGTTAACTTAAATGACCTGAAATTTGGTCCAGAACGAATGGAGCCTAACATTTTTTAATGCGGCATTTAATTAGGCCATAATGAGCCTAAAATTGTTTGTTTGTCGATTGATCTTAGTATGCTTTCTAATTTCGGTTTTGGTCCGATTTTCAATTTGGGTTCTGCTAGCTTTTTATCGATAAAGTCTAATAATTTTTCTAGAACGAGTAGAATAAAAAAAAAATTAAAAGGGCATTTAATTAGCCTAAAATTTTTAAATCATTATCTTATATGGCTTCTGCTAAATTTTTCTAAACCTAGCGTAATCCATCGTTTTAGTTGGAAGGGATGGAGTAAAACATTTTTAAACGGATCATTTAATTAGCCTATGATTAGTCTATAATTTTCTATATATGGGATGTTTCACCGGAACCCAGAGTTTTTCTTAAATATTATGTGTTTTAAATTCGGTTCCGGAAATTGGTCAAAATTAAAAATGTCATGTTAAGAAAAACGGAATGGGTTTTTATGTTTCTTTCCCGTTTATTACGTAAAAACACGAATCAACAATTTCAACAGAAAAACTATGCAAAACCGAACCAACACGTAAGACGAATCTTGTTCAACAGAAAGGGATGTGAATGTTGTTCATTAAATAAATACATAATTTACATTTACCCTGCATTTATTACGTTTTCTATATTAGACTACATACTCTACACATATGCAGATATGTAACATACTTAATACTGTTATACTCTATCTATTGTGTTATTCAATATATTTTGTAATTCAATATAGAAAATAATAGAACAATTTTCTCTACTATAATAAATTTTCATTTCACCTTGGTATGTAGGTAATTTTGTTTTTGTGGAAGTATAAGGAAAATCGAAAGCACTAACAACAACAACAAAACTAAAAAAATAAACACATAAATTGAGACTTTATGGATTCGTTGCATATAAGAACAATGAAAACTAAAGACATTACACCCGTTCTTGTTGTTTTTCATTATTATTATGGAAAATTGTATATTGGCACTTAAAATTACTCACATGGAACTTTTCTATTTAATACATTCAAACATGATTTATTTGTCCCGTTCATACAATTGTCCACAACTTTGTATTGTTCAAAATTGTCCACTTTTCCAAAATCATCGAGCACATGAAGGCCCATTTCTTTTTCACGACGCACCCTTGTAATAAAGTCATCATCGCTATTCATTAGTTCAAGTGCTTCACATATTTTTGGCGCGTTTGCGTGCAGTAGATCTTTATCATGTATTGGTATTTTTTGTGTGTCTATCGTAACCAAATCGATCGGATCTATAAAACTACCGGTAATACTGGAATTTTGGTGCTGTTGATCGTTGTTACTATGACTTTTTTTATTCGGTAAAAGAAGTTTATAGCGTGTATGATCTAGCGAATTTTCGAGGTTTACGTAATCCGAATGGAATGAGAATATAATCGACAAGTTGTTGTTGGCATAGATTCTCGATGAACTCGTGAGCCTGATACAAATATAAAAAATTATATTACATTTATTTATTTATAATTACGATAGCTATTATATAAAAACTTACAGCAGGGGTTGTGCAATTTTCCGCCATGTACTGTTTTGCTTCCGGAAAATATGGATTTTTACCGTTAGAAACTGTAAGGGCGCACTCATATTGAATACTGAAAACCTAAAAACCATGTAGTTACTTTTCAATTTTACAAAAGTTTTGTAGCTGTTCATTGTCTTATCTATAGATGATTCAACACAAAATTAAATCGATTTTAGTAAAATTGTATACTCACCAAACATTTTTTACAGAACGTTTTAGCGTATTATCGGTGTTGGTTGAATCATCATCGGGTTTTTTCATTTTATCATCTGTCGGCGGACCTTGTTGAATGTTTGTGTCTTTTAATTTTGCCGTCTTATCATCGTTAAGATTTTTATTATTGTTGAAATCTAATGGCTCATCATTTAATTCATCAACATCATCCGTACTATCTTCATCTTCCTCGTCTTCGCTATCATCGGTCTTTACATTGTCATTTCGTGTAACATGTTGATGTTGTTTAGATATTTTTTTATTTTTATTCGCTCGATGTCGTTTACTTTTCGTGTCTAGAAGTAGAAGTTTTTGTAAATGTGCCCCAGATTTGTTATCCTCCTCATTCATTAATCCATTTTTATTGCCTTCGTCGTAATCTCTTCGCCTAGCGAATTTCGTCGCATAGTTTTCGTCAAATTCGTTTTCAATGTTATCAATAAAATTATTCTCGTTGTCATACGAATATAAACTTCGTTTTCGTATTTTACTATTATAGAATTGCGAGAGCGGTTTCTTTGCATTTTTGCGATATCGAATAAAATATTTATTAGCATCCGGTTTTGGACGAAAACATTTTGGATTTGGATGCGGCACCACTATTGTCTTATCATTGTTTGATATTATTAATCGATGTAAATCATGGTCAATATCAGGGGCAAGATTTAATGTATCCAGCAACTTCATTTTATCATTATTATTCAAGAAATCATCGCTCAAAAATTCACTATAAGGAACTTTTTCGTTATCCGAGAGGTAATTTTGTTTGCTGGGTAATTCCAAATCCATTTTTAAATCGGTATTATGTGGATTTATTTTCGCCTCTGTGTCAAATGCGTCAAGCCCATCGATGTTATATGGTTGATCCAAATCCAAATTTTTTGCAGGAATTGATTTTTTATAAGGATATTTTATGTCTAAATCTTTCAATTTCAACGGTGTATTATGATGGTGCTTCTTATTTGCTTTTGTGACTTTTCGTTTCCGATAATCTGCAGAAAAATCATAGTTTAAATTATTAATGACGATTACTTTGTAGTATATTACACAATCATATTTAAAGCTGGTTTGTTTTCTCATTTATTTAGATCGAAAAAAGAGATAATAGTTAAGATCCAAAATGAGAGAAATTAACGTAATAATGAAACACAAGTCCCTGATAAATTAACCACAAGTTACAAACAAGTTCAATTTTAGATGTCTATATTTAGATATTTAGATTTTCTCACAACTAAAAATGTGCCAACAACCTATCGCTTCAGCGATAGCTAAGAATGTGTGGAGTTCAATGAGAAACTCGTGAGAACCCCATGTTTTGAGATGGAAGGGAACCACTTTATCCCACAGGCATGCCAGTATTTCTCATTCAACAGCTGTCTCTCTCTTCGCGACCATTAACACATTAATGCGAGAATAACATGGATTATGCAACCTCATCTATGAGGCGGCCATATCGCTCTGTGGAATGTAGCAAAATAAATAAAGGGGATAAATACCAATTTAAAATTAACCGAAAAGTGTCAGACAAAAAAAAAATAGTTCATAATGCTGGTGGTGTCGTAGCTAGTGTTTAAATATATAGCAGATATATAAAATTAGCAAAAGTGCAAAATTTTCTCACGTTGAAATTTATATTTCTTTTTTTCTGTTCGTCAACGATTTTAATTAACTATTTGATGTAGCATGAGCAAAAACGTAATTTTATGTATAGGGATGTATAGGGATATAATTTCGAATTAACTATGGTCATCAATATCACTAAGATTTGCTCTGGCAAATTCAAACCTTCTTTATCGACATTGTTCGGTTGACAATATTTGACTAACTTTAGCAGTATACAATATATCTCATAACCTCGGCAAACTTATTCGAAACATATAATCAAATTTTGCTTAATAAATATGTTGTTCATTTGGTCGAAAGTCCCAAACCAAAAAAGTTAAAAGTTATCAACCACAAAATGTCGGTTACATTTTCTAAAATTATCTTTCGATAAATTCTCGAAAGAAGATTCTTTGAAATATCGAGCCTGCAAATGTCATTGATAATCTAGCAGTGGTATACGGTCTGAAAGAAAAAAAATATCGACAAAACAGACTAATAGATTGTCGTAGATCATAATTGACTCAGAAGATAAGAGTAAGCCTAGCTACTCTTGGGTGGGCTTTCAAGATATTGCTAGTTAGACATCGATCTGATTATCCCAATTCAACCGAACATGACTTAATCCGAAATCGAGAAAACTTCATAATAGACTCTCTGCCTGTAATACAAAAATTCAAATGACTACGAATATTTGTGAAACTTTAGAATTTTATTGGAATAGGGGAACGAAATTTTGAATTCTCAGTGCTATTAGCGATAAAATAGTTTGTATTTCAAAATTTTTCCGGATGAACATCAGTCATGATTGTGACTCAAGATTTTGCCACATCTAGCAAAGCTAATTCAATGAACTGAGGCCCTTTACAAATTGATCTTTTGCTGGATATCGACTATATTGGAAAATTTTATTAATTGTAGAGATTTTACTAAGGCAAACTCGAAGGCAATAATCTATCAAGGCTATTAACAGTTTCGTTTTATTCCATTTTTAAACGAACCAAAAATAACCGATAACTAACTAGGTAAAAATGAATTTGTACTTGGGATGAGTGTAGCTGAGAGTTGCGGGACTGATTTTATCTTTTCGATATTTTATCGGTTAATTGAGTTGAAATTCCATGACGCCTGTCTTTTATTTTGCCCGACATAACATATGTCTAGATAATGTGATGTCTGTTAATTTGGCCGGAAAAAACCATCCCAAAAAGTCTTTTATTATGTGGTGTGTTTCCATGATAGATTCAAATCTCAGCCCGAAAAAAAATGTCAAAATATGAGTTTCATCCCGAAATTAGCCAGAAAAAATATTTATCAATTTCTAGCCAGAAAAAATATTTATCAACAAAAAAATATACTTTATGTCATCCCGATAATATTTTTTCTACAAATTTGGAATTTTCCAGCTCTGATCTCAGAATTGTCTGGACCAAATGGGTAGTGGTTTCAGGCTTCTGAATCTATAAAAAGACAACAAAATCTCATACGATATCATGGGGGACACTGGTAGAAATAATTAGTTGAATCATTCTACCACTCGGGTATTATGAATTATTATGAATTTTTACAAATTTGGAATTTCCCAGCTCTGATCTTAGAATTATCTAAACCAAATGGGTTATTGTTTCAGATTTCTGAATCTATAGATAATAAGACAGCAAAATCTCATTACGATATCATGGGGAATACTGGTAGAAATAATTATTTGAATCATTCTACCACCCGAGTATTATGAATTATTATGAATTTCTACAAATTTGGGATTTTCCAGCTCCGATCTCAGAATTGTTTGAACCGAATATGTAGTGGTTTCAGGCTTCTTAATCTATATATAATTAGACAACAAAATCTGATTACGATACCATAGGGAACACTGGTAGAAACAATTTTTTGAATCATTATACCACCCGGGTATTATGAATTTCTACAAATTTGGAATTTTCCAGTTTTGATCTCAGAATTGTCTGGACCAAATGGGTAGTGGTTTCAGGCTTCTGAATCTATATATAACCAGACAACAAAATCTCATTACGATATCATGGGGAACACTGGTAGAAACAATTTGTTGAATCATTATACCACCCGGGTATTATGAATTATGATGAATTTCTACAAATTTGGAACTTTCCAGCTCTGATCTGAAAATTGTCCGGACCAAATGTGCAGTGGTTACAGGCTTCTGAATCTATATATAACCAGACAACAAAATCTCATTATGATATCATGGGAACACTGGTAGAAATAATTTTTTGAATCATTCTACCACTCGGGTATTATGAATTATTATGAATTTCTACAAATTTGGAACTTTCCAGCTCTGATCTGAGAATTGTCCGGACCAAATGGGTAGTGGTTTCAGGCTTCTGAATCTATATATAACCAGACAACAAAATCTCATTACGATATCATGGGGAACACTGGTAGAAATAATTTTTTGAATCATTCTACCACCCGGGTATTATGAATTATTATGAATTTCTACAAATTTGGAACTTTCCAGCTCTGATCTCAGAACTGTCCGGACCAAATGGGTAGTGGTTTCAGGCTTCTGAATCTATATATAACCAGACAACAAAATCTCATTACGATATCATGGGGAACACTGGTAGATATAATTTTTTGAATCATTCTACCACCCGGGTATTATGAATTATTATGAATTTCTACAAATTTGGAACTTTCCAGCTCTGATCTCAGAATTGTCCGGACCAAATGGGTAGTGGTTACAGGCTTCTATATATAACCAGACAACAAAATCTCATTACGATATCATGGGGAACACTGGTAGAAATAGTTTTTTGAATCATTCTACCACCCGGGTATTATGAATTATTATGAATTTCTACAAATTTGAAACTTTCCAGCTCTGATCTGAGAATTGTCCGGACCAAATGGGTAGTGGTTTCAGGCTTCTGAATCTATATATAACCAGACAACAAAATCTCATTACGATATCATGGGGAACACTGGTAGAAATAATTTTTTGGATCATTCTACCACCCGGGTATTATGAATTATTATGAATTTCTATTGTACAAATTTGGAACTTTCCAGCTCTGATCTTAGAATTGTCCGGACCAAATGGTTAGTGGTTACAGGCTTCTATATATAGCCAGACAACAAAATCTCATTACGATATCATGGGGAACACTGGTAGAAATAATTTTTTGAATCATTCTACCACGCGAGTATTATGAATTATTATGAATTTCTACAAATTTGGAACTTTCCAGCTCTGATCTGAGAATTGTCCGGACCAAATGGGTAGTGGTTTCAGGCTTCTGAATCTATATATAACCAGACAACAAAATCTCATTACGATATCATGGGGAACACTGGTAGAAATAATTTTTTGAATCATTCTACCACCCGGGTATTATGAATTATTATGAATTTCTACAAATTTGGAACTTTCCAGCTCTGATCTCAGAACTGTCCGGACCAAATGGGTAGTGGTTTCAGGCTTCTGAATCTATATATAACCAGACAACAAAATCTCATTACGATATCATGGGGAACACTGGTAGAAATAATTTTTTGAATCATTCTACCACGCGAGTATTATGAATTATTATGAACTTCTACAAATATGGAATTTTCCAGTTTTGATCTCAGAATAGTCTGGACCAAATGGGTAGTGGTTACAGGCTTCTGAATCTATAGGTAATAAGATAGCACAATCTCATTACGATATCTATTCATTTATTTGTATAGAAATTTATTCTGTACATTGTACATGTACATTGTACAGTACATTGTATGATTTTAGATTAAAACCGGACATTCAGTTTAAAACAAAAATTAAATTAAAAATAAAAATGTAAAAAAGGTTTAACCAAAATAAACTAAACAAAAAATCAAATTTTAATTTAATTTAACATTTAAAAGTTTTCAAAATATAATGAATATAATCATTTTACAATTTAATATTTATTCCACTTTGTATTGTATGTAAATTTGTTTAGTTTTTTGCTGTAATTTCGTTCGAAGAGTTATTTGTTTACCTAAGACATAAAATTCAAAAATCTTTTCGGGCTAAAAAGACTTAAGGTTAAGTTATCATACGTGGCTAGATGTATAGCATACCGATCTTTCTGTGTTGGTGGGCCAATCACACGAGTAATAGTTTACATATCATATTTGTGAACCTAGCCAAAAGCCCCACATTATTAAATTTTTTGCATAATAGAATAATTCGAGTAAGTCTGGAGTGCGATAAAGATATAGAGAAAACATTTAAACTAACTTTAATTAACCTTAAAATTTGGTATGTTGTAATAAATGTAAAATGTCATTGTGATTGATGTCACTTCGATTTATAGAAAAGTAAAATTTGGCATATCGTATTGCTACAGGGGTTCTGGGATGAAATTAAGAATGGTATTTTATTTTATCGAAGTTATTCAAAATTCAAAATTTTACCAGGTGAAGTGTACTTGACTGTAGCTTATTTCCTGATGCTATATCTGATCTGGTTCAGATCATCTTTCATGAAACAACTCATATACGCTTTCTAGAATTCAAAACAAACTTTGTGATCTAAAACAAATTTTGGATCAGGTTTTTCATATAAAATTTGAACTTATCCGGATAATGGGTGCCATGAAACTCGGTATATGCCAATTCATTGTAGCCCAGAGTTATGCTGATGTCCTAGTCTAAAGGGTTCGGATAAATTTTTAAATGCCGTTTCCTTAATGTAAACTGCTAGAATAATTGGAGTGATCGGTGTATTGTGAAATATTTGCATGTGAGAGGTGTACTACGAAATCTTGGTTTTCAAAATCTCAAAATCTCCGTTTTCAAAATCCCGGTTTCAAAATCTCGGTTTTCAAAATCCCGGTTTTCAAACTTCCGGTTTTCAAAATCCCGGTTTTTAAAATGCCGGTTTTCTTTTCTTCTAGTTCTAATTGCACAAAATAATTAATAGTTTTTTAATTGCAAGATTTGGTAATTGCAGCATTTGGTAATTACAACATTTTGTAGTTGCGATATTTTGAAAGACAATAATTGTAGAGGCTGACGGCTTCGATAACTCTCACGGGCACTTAGCCCTCCATGCAAATTCCATCCCTATTAGCCATTTTCTAGAACTTTATCGCAAACTCATTTTTGAATTTTGCCAAAAAATCATTTAAGAGTCCTATGTTCCCACATGCTAAATTTTAAAAATTCAAATCCTGATTTCCTAAAAATCGGGTTTTTTTATACAAAACCGGGATTTTGAAAACCGAGATTTCGTTACACACCCGTAAAACCATACATCACCATTTTGAGAGAGAGTAGGGAATATTTGAGAACTATATTTATCTCCACACATGTTGATATCTGTAAATAGTTTGTTTCATCTATGCGTCTGTTACGATACCTTTCCGATTCCCTACCGGGTTGTTACCGAAGCTATGAACTGAAACTTTACTCTTACTTTTCAAATTATTCGATTATAAGCTTCTATTATAGGGACGCTTGTTTCCACTGCGTGTCGCATTAAAAAGCGCTGACGCATTGTTCAATTGATGCAATACAACTCGTTGATCTAGGCAAGAACAATACTCTGCAGATCTAGGCTGTACTAAATGCAGTGAAGGGCTCTGCTACGATTCTTCTGCTCATTATGGAAATTAATATACCGACTCTTTGTTCAGAACTTGTTTCCAAATAGAATTAATTGTGTGTGAATCGTAATCGAGTAAAAAATTTATAACGCCTTATCACTGAGTAAATCTGACTAAGAACATGCATATTCCTGAGGTAAGATTAATTGTAGAATCTCGACGCAATTTTCACTAATCAAGGTTACAAGGAGTGATCAACTTATATCGTTAAGGTGAGGCGCCTTATTCTAAGACAATTGAAAATTGTCAAAATTTGGTTAAATAAAACTTTTCTCCACATAGATTATCAAATCTCTAGATAAAAAGTTGGTGAGATGTGACCAGGCCAAAACTCTTGGCTAATAGCAGTCGTCAACTCTCTAGCAAGCTTGCGGCTTTGTACTGAACCACCAGTCTAAACGAATTGTTAAAAATTCTTCAGTCTATAATAACTGCCACTTTCTGAGCAGTAGTTACGGGATCATTTATCGGAAGAAGCCTATTGGAATTTTATAGGTGCGTTTTGGTAATGAACAGAATATCTCGTGATTGTTTTGCTAAGAACAATCGGATTTATCGAATTTAGCATTTCGTCGATATGTTTGAAGTTTTACAAGTAGGATTAGGCCAACAATGGTGTAAGAAGATAATTCATAGGAAAATACAACCAACCCAATCTAGGATAGTTTGCAACAATGAGTAAAATCTAATATTTAATACCACGGGTGGAAGATTCTTTGTTTAACTTTCATCTTCTATTGCCTTGCGCCCATTGAAATCTCAAATCAGATCCAAAGGGCACTGCTGTCTTAGATTATTATATGCAAAACGTGAGTAATGAATAGTAGAGTAGTAGTAGAGTAATATCCTGATGTTCTAAAGTCAGGAAGAAATTGATGTTACTAGTTCCTCACAGAGCCTAAGTGAGAAGGTCTTATACTGGATGGAAGATCTCAGTCCATGTAACTCTCTAACAATCAGTAAATTTCATTTTCCAAATCTGGTAGTGAGAAGTTTAGAAACCCAGAAAGCAATACGCACTTCCTATGAGAGAAGCTACCCTCTTAGTAAACCCAAATGAACTGGGATGCTTTACTGACTGCTGCTTTAATTTTCCTGAATTTACCAGTCTCACCTCTTGATTAGACCAAAGCTTGTAGCGGTTAGAATAAATCAAATTTCTAGCAAGCAAAGAGCATACGCCTAGCTACTGAATGAACAACCAGGTCTGAATAGATTTCTAAGGATTTTTCAAATTAATAACTCCAACTTATCGCGCAGTAATTAGTGGATCGTTTATCGGGAGGAAGCCTATTGGGATTTTGGAAGGGGGGGTATTATGGTGATGAACTAGATGCCTCTAGCGTATCTTGCTAGTCGATAAGTTTGAAGTTTTACAAGCTGGATTAGGTCAACAGTTTTATAGTGTAAGGCAATTAATTCAAAGTAGAATACAACAAACCGAATCTAGGATAGTTTGCAACATTGAGTAGTAACTCATATTTAATAAAACGGGTGGGAGATCCTATGTGAAATTCTCGTCTTATATTCTATACTTTATTTGATAAAGGGGTGAAGAGCAATGAAAACTGTTTTCTTCCATTCAAAGTGGATTCAAGTTCGTCCGAGCCCGTTGTCAAAATACGGATAAATCAGCCATAATTCGATCAAAATCGTCTTGTTGTGAATTAGGCAATATATGTTTTTCCATAACTGCTCGGAAGTACTTAATTCTAAAACGTCGACTAGATGCGGAGCGATATTGAAGGCGAGCCAAAAGTCTATACCTAGGTACAACTGCCACTGCAATATCGGTACAAGAAATAAACGAATAGCATGGAATTCTTTTTTTATAGGTTCTCTGCGCGTCAATGTAACCAATGATTTTATTTGTGGTTCCGTCGGCTGTTTTAACTTCTGCAAACAGTTGTCTGTAGGTAAGGTCCCAATTGTTCAGGCGTTTCAAGGAATCACATCTCAGCCCCACTGCGCTTACGGAATGTTCTGATGGCCCGATAGTTCCACTGTTCGACTACGAGTGGAGCTTTTTATACGACGCAGATTCAGTTTTGGTGGGTAACGGGAAATTTAGAGATGGCGAACATGTGGCATCGGTTTGCACTAGCATTGAGCGAAAGGTTCGGGTTTCGTTGCAGAATCTTGTTGCTGACGCTATTTGTTTCCGTTCTTAGTACACGGGACGAAGTTTGTACCGGACGTGTTGGTCCCGATATGAACACGCACGCATATCGGTTTCCCGCGCCTATTTTTGAACAATTGGGACATTGCGCTTTGATAATCCCACTTTGGCCGCATCCTTAACAAAATATACCTTGTGGAGGCAAACAACAATCTTGATATCGATGACCTAAGTCTCGGCAGTCCCAACATATAATAAGGTTCGGATATTAATATTAAGTAATTATTTTGGGTTACCAATTGTTCGGCTTTGTATAATTAGCTTCGGCTTCGCGATAGCGTCTAAATAAATTTCGTTTGAACAGTTTTGTTCGTAATGTTCTCCTGCTGTAGAAGTAGAGACAGCTTTCCAACTCGACATATCTGACCTCCCGTGATCTAAATTTATTTCGTTTATAATTCTCGCGTTGCGCGCCACACCGATTGGTTTATTTTTTCTTTGGGTCCATAACTTTTCAAATTGCTCACAGTCCATTCTCAATTCATCAGCCGTAAAAGATGAAGTAAATAACGTGACTTTTCGGTATGGTACTCCCATATTATCTCTAATGATTTCCACGAGTTCTTGCTCCGAAACGTGCTTTACTAGTCTCTCCTTGAGACTTCCATTTCTAAAATATAATTATCTCTAGTTTTCCGTTCCGCCAGTCGTTTATTTTATATAAATCTTCTTAACGCGCAATCGGATTCCGTGTTACTGAACCTGTCGAGAGTTGCTTGTCGCAGTTGAAAATAAGTCGCATTCGGATATTTTCGGACGAACACCCAATACCACTTTTCCGCAGTGTGTTAACATTCTTGGCATTGGGTGTTGTGGGTTACAGGTAAATAGGGATAAGTTGAATTTCGATAAATGTTGCCCACAGATGGTAAAATATTCGATGACGATCTCGGAATGTTAGGATCATTTACCCAAGTGGTACGAGTTTCGTGATTTTCCTGCAATGGTAGTGCGCACGGGGTGTAAGCCGTCACCAAAGACTTTACCACAAACCAAAGACTTTACTACACCAACAAATAAAAATCTAGTCAATCCGGAAATCAAATTTTAGCGTTATTTCAACGGATTACACAAAATATAATTCCATGTTTCGGTCCCTGTTTACGGGGTCATTTTGTGTAATCCGAAGAAATAACGCTAAAATTCGATTTCCGGATTGACTAGATTTTTATTTGTTGGTGAAATGTAATGCCAGTTAAGTTTTGATAGACGTGTTTGCAGTGATACCGAATACAAACTAAACGATGGTTAATAGTCGTAAAATAAAAGTCAACCTACCAATTACCGGCGATTGGAGCGCAAAACGGTTGCTAATACAAACAGCATGCTGTTTAAAAGTCAGAAAAGTTGACTTTCATATTACTGACGGTTGAACTATAAATTAAGCTTGTGGTCTTTGTTCAGGCAATATAGGGATCGCCCAAGATGTTCTAAAACTTGGTTTTTTTACAGTACTTGAGGAAAGGTGAGTCTGACAAAAATCCGGTCGGTCCGGTATCGCAGAACACCTTCCGTTGCTAAAACTTGTCTGTGAACGTCTTGAACAAGCGGGCCTGACCATAAATATACAAAAGAGTAAATTCTTTATGAAAGAGGTGAAATATTTAGGCTTTGTCGTCGGAAGTGGAGGACTAGAAACGGACCCAGGTAAGGTGGAGGTAATCCGCACGTTTCCGCAACCTGCCACACTAAAACAGACTAGGAGATTATTGAGTATGACTGGATGGTACCAACGGTTCATCGCAAATTACGCGGGGATTGCTTCACCCATTACCAATCTGTTAAAGAAGAATCGAAATTTTCCTGGACACTCGTGGCTCAGTTAGCATTTGACAAATTAAAATATCTGCTGACACCTGCACGAGTAGCCAGCGTTTTATATCAGCTAGAGGATGAAGGACATGAACGACCGATAAACGACCGATATAAAGTTAAACTCGGCCCAACCTAACTACTCAACCACCGAACTAGAATGTTTAGCCGCTGTACTATCGGTAAAAAAGTTTCCATATATCCATATATAGAAGTATATCGCTTAAAAAAAATTAAATTGATCACCGATCACTCTAGTCTAGGGTAATTGATGCCACAAAACGATCTGAATGACAGGCTTTCCCGCTAGAGTTTCAAATTACAAGCCTACGATTTCGAAATACAGCACCAGCGTGGTTCCCAAAATGTGGTACCGCATACCCTTTCGCGAATTTACTGCGACAGCCTTACTCCTCAGATATCGCAAATTGTTCTAAATGCTGTAGCGTTAAGCGAAGGCGAGCATAAATCTCGAGCGATCAACGGAGTCAACGGTACAACCCCCACGGTCGCAACCTTGAGGAAACGTGGCAGCGAGACATTTATTACGTAATTATATCTTTTGTTCCCGTAAGTTAAATTCACAGTCGTAAGTTTTAAATTTTATTTTGATTTATTCATTTTTGTTGTTATCTGTAATGTATTTGTAAAACCTATACACCTGCACAACTGTCTTGGATTGGCTGTGAAGAGCAACAAGTTCGCGCCAAACATTTTTTTTCCTCTAAACATGTTTTTTCTTTGAATCGATCACGGCCAACATGATAGAGTAGAGCGAAGTGGGGGTTGGTGAGTTTGCATTGGTGTGACCGCCAAGATGCCAAACCAGGTGTAAGAGTGCGATCCAGCCTTATCGCGCGATTTCGACAAATGAACCCTAGTACGACGAGCACTACCCAGAACAATTATAACAAAATCACCTGGTAGTCGAAAATGGTGGGATCGTTACAAAATGGTGGAAACAGGGACATGAACTCTGGACCCTTGAATGGAATTCTGCAATTTAATTGAATGACTATCAGAACCAGAAATCTGTTAATGAGAACACTTAGGGGTTCTTTTGCACTGCCGAACGCTGGTAATAAACTTTTGAGGCATGCTATCAAGGTGTTTTTTCAAGGTAGGCTGCTATTCAAAACTCGAGGTGCTTCTCATACAGTCTGATCTGTAATTAATCTCTCAAACAAACAAAAAACAGGCAATCAGTAGATTGTTCTCTCTTTTTTAATTTTTTTTTTTAAATTTCTTTATCTTGTTAAAATAACTAAATAACAACGTGTCTAAAATGCAGAGAGCGATGCAATGTGGTAGATCGTCAATTCAGAAAAGTCGTAGTACCGAAGGTAGACCACCACTCTGCGGACATCTTTTGTGATTTTTATACGAACGGGAGAGCCACTCTCCTAATATCTTTAGGGAAATTGAGATAAAACTAATAGAGCGAAAACTGCCATCAGATATAAATGGAGGAAAAGAGAGCAAACTCCAATGCAAAGCATCGTTTGTAATAAATTTCAGAGGCATTCCCCAATTCGGAGTCTTAACAGAGGTGGTCCATCATTCGTGGTATCATTATTTGGAGCCCCATTATTTACCAAAATCGCTATCTGGATAGCCCATCAATGTCTTCATAGAGATTATTTCACTTTATTCTGAAGGTGATTCTAAGATTTAAAAAAAAAACAGCGACTATAAAACCGTCCTACTTAAACTGTAGTTTTGTTCTTTAATCTTAATTTTCAGTCTACTAAAATTGTTTCTTTAAGTTTAAGGTCGAAACCCACAAAGAAGTTTATTGAGAATCCTTATATTAGTATTAATGGCAGAAATGTCGCCAGCGTAAGTAAGGAATGAGTAAAGGAAACGAGTTCGACAAACTTTAACTCATTCTTCTTGATGAAACTTCAACATTCTTGAAGAAGATCATGCAAAAGAATTTAGCAGAATTAAGAACCCGGCGACTAATTTCCTGTCGCAAATCCATAACTTCTCCTAATCCATGGAAATTTACAAGTTGTTCTCACACACGCAAACCTTTCAGTAATACGATTGGATGGGTTTCGTTCCTCTGAAGCTGAAGAAGAAACGGACGACGTGAATAGTTGAAGCTGTATAGTGCGAAAATAGCCGGTCGAAAGGACAATTTATAGCGCGTGATTGGCGCTACAGGCTCATATTTAAAAAGGCCAATACATTTTGCAGTGCTTTTCTTTAATAACTCCGGGAAACAACGAGTCTCGGAGGCTCTAGAGGACGGTTTACTACATGGTTCCCTAAAACCAAAGTTTTAGAAACCACATCTGGTAGTAACCACTTGTCATCATATCCGAAAAACAATCCTGATAGTAACGACCGAATAAAAAATTTAATTTAATCGTACCGCTCTGATTGGCTGCAAAGGCTCACTCGTGTTTGGCCCAATACACGAGAGCTTTTTCGGAAACCGGAAGTTTTGGACAACGAAGCTCTTGTCAATGTCATAATGCCCTTTATCGACCATGAAAATTTCAAGATATTTCTACCATTGTGATTGGCGCTACATACCATCTTTGAATGGACCAATACATTTGACAGAGAATTGCTTTAATAACTCCTGGATACAAAGAGGTCTTGAAACCAAACCTGATAGTAACGACTCGTTACTATGCTCTATTCGCACCATAAAAAATTTCAAGTCAATCGTACCATTCTGATTGGCACTGCAGATGCACAATTTTTGGCCCAATTGATAACCTGGTTTACTTCATTCTCTGTTTTACTGCAAGTTCCGAGAATCAAGCCTGGTAGTACGTTACTGACCATAAAAATTTCGAGACATTTTACCGTTGTAATTGTCGTTACAGGCTTATACTTGAATGGATATACAATACATTTGATGGCAATGAGTGCCGATAACCAAACCTGGTAGTAACGACTCGTGGTAACGCTCCTGGTAGTAGCCTGGTAGTAACGCTCCTTTATGCACCATATAAATTGCAAGTCAGTCGTTCTGTCCTTATTGCGAGATTTTAATATTTATTGGGCTGAATTAATGTCAATTTAAACAAATTAAAATAAATCCAGGGCTGGGATGAAAATATAACTCACTGGAAATATTTTATAAACATACTCGTTCATTTAGAAAAATACAATGTCATTGTTCATTCCCATTAGTGATTGAGCCGAACGGCAATTCATGCCCTGAGCCGTATTAAAGAATTCACAAAATTTATTTTGAACCCTGGATATTTATTGGCAAAAGAAAATTTAATATTAAATATTTCTTACCAGTATATTTTTGATTTCCACTATCATCATTATCGCGATTCGGTTGATTACGTACATTTGTATCAATCCAGTCTTGCAGATTATCATCTTCATTCATTTTATTAACATTTAACATAAAATCATTTTCAAAGTCATCATTTTCATCATCATCATTGCTATCGTAATAGACTTGGTTTTCATTATGTTCTAAATTCAAGAAATTGTTTTACATTAATGCGCTCGTTCATCATTATTACCAGACTTACCATTTCGTTTTTTATTAGCCGCATCAATTGAATCTACTTCCTGTGCATCGTAATTATAAGAATATCGGTCTCGCTTCATGCCCGTGTTCATATTCCTCCCATTAAATTGCTCGGAATTCGGATTATTTCGTTGCTTTACATTAGGGTAGTTATAATTGTTTAGCATAAATTCCGGATTTTGGTCTTTGTTAGCGGTAGGCTCAAATCCACTCGCATCATTGTTTCGAAATTTAAAATCATTATTAGAATTAAGTTTACTAAGATCACTATTTCGCGTATTAAAATCGTTATTCAATGTTTTCGCATTAAAGTCTTGTTCTCGTGTCATTCCATCGTTATGAATTTCTTGCTTCATGTTTTTGAAGTTATTATCGTCAAACTTAAAAAATGGCGGATCTTTAGCAAATTTTTTTAATTTCGGATTATCCATTTCATCTTCAATGCCCTCTCCGCCACATCGTGATTCACCAGATTTGTGGCAAAAACCACCTTCACAAATAAAATGTTCTCCATTAAACGTACACAAACCGTTATAACAGGAACTTAAGGAAGCACAGCATGCACATTTTAGTGAATCATCCACGTAAGCACATTCACGGCAATTGCACGGATTTCGATTACTTTTACAGTCCATGCAACAATTACATTTGTCCATGCCATGATAGTCATTGCACGACGAGCATGGACAAAAGCAATCAGAGTGTTTTGCCTCTCGATTTGACTCGATTGGTGCCACATTCCGTGAAGTGTGTCCATTTTTAACATCATCATAGAAATCTGCTGACTGCATATATCGCATCACACTATCCTTAACGCTATTTGTGTCGGTATCTAAATCATTAAAAAATTTCTCGTAATTATTAATTTTATCACTTGGTGATAGAAATGATTTTTTATCTCGATTTGCCGTAAAATTTGCGGTGTCACTAGCTGTCACATTATCAGTACAATTAGGGCATGACACATTCTGTAAAATAAAATAAAATTGTTAAAAGATGTTTACATAAAAAATAAATTAAGCCTACGTCAATGAAATCAAGCGGATACATTAGGATAGGGTCACCATTCTTAATCTGTATCAAATACGGTGACATTAATTTAGCTTTCGATTTTAACTTTTTATGAAACACTTCGTCCAATAGTAAAATTTTTCCCATTTCATCGCACGGTTTTCCGTTACGTTTCATTCGTATGGTTGCAATAATCTTGTCTTCACATGTGTAACTATCACCCGCTTTAACATTCCCATCAGCATCGGCATCGGGACATTCCATTAGTACGGCATTCATACTCAATAAATTTGAATTGTCATTAAAATTATTTTGGGAAAATCGATAAACATTTTCTTTTAAATCACTGGCGTTTGTGTATTTTATTTTTGTAAACATTTGCAATAGAATTATTGGAATTATTTTAAGTAAATTTAATTTCATAATGAATTAAATTTAATCATCTTTTTAGAATAATTAAAAAAAACATTAATTTTATTTTTCTGTAATGTTATGATTTTAATTTATGTTTTATGAAAATTCTTCTGATTATTTTGAATTACGATCGAAAATACAATTTTTGCACAAATTTTATTGTTATATGCGGCGGGTATTATCGGCACACAATTTTTTATTAAATAATAGAATTCGTATAAATAAATGTAATAAATTAAATTTTTTGAGTTATGTGCCAGCGTTTTTCATTACAGCCGCTTTTGTTTATTTGGCTGTTATTTTTAAAATTGTTTGTTTCAAAAGAAAATATATTATAAGTCAAAGATTGCTTTGATTTTCGGAGATTTATCAACAACGTGTTTTAGCCATATATTTATATGGATGATAAATGAGTAGAACGAAGGCGGTTTAAGGCGGTGATACATGTACAGATTTTGCGTTTAAGGCATAAAAATTATGCGCGCTGATTGGTTAAAATTCGGCCATCTTGAATCGCCTTATAGGCAAAAATTTTAAATTGAACATTTCTCAATTTTGTATAAAGCAATTTTTTTTGCCTTAAAGGCAAAATCTGTACATCTATCACCGCCTTTATACGAATGCTTGTACGACAAATTATGAAATTTCCCTATCTATAGTAAAACAGCACATTTGCTAGGCTAGGTAGTCGATTTAACACTTTTCTGCCTCAGGCGATTACTAATGCTATGTTACTTATTTAAATCTGTAGATCGAGAAGATTTGAAAAATCTAAAAATCAGATCATTCTGATCGGCGTAAAATAAGTAATATATTTCAGCTTCGTTCGCTATCTAACATTTTCAACTATTGTCATCTATTATTAAACGTTATATACGTCACGAGTATGTCTAAATAAAATAATTATTCGAATATTTCTATGGCAATTCAGAAAAACCACTTAATTTTTTAAGTAAATTTTCAGGAGATCAGGAGCAATATCGTACAATAAGATCGAAATTTTAAACGGACTCAAAAGTATTTTCAAACATACGTGTATGTTTGAAAATATTTTTGAATCAGTAGACTTAATCTTGCATTACAAATTTTAAGATATGCAAGATTAAGGGGCTAACCCTAGATGAAATAATTGTAGCAAAAGTGAAATCCGGAAACGGGTAAAATAAAATTTGTATTAGGAGTTTGATAACAGCGGAGTAAAACTGATTGGACGTTGGTTCGCAAAAAACTGTATTGGGGGAGACAATTGTTCATTCAGATATAATCCACAATTCTGATCTATTGCAGATGCCGATATGGATTCAGGAATCTTCCCACGTATAAAAACAGTGTCGAAGCGTTGCACGGCTTGCTGCAGCAAAGCCCAAATTAATAAGGTGAAATCCGGAGAACGTCTTTCAAAGAAAAAAAAACCGATTATTTTAAAAAGAATCATCGATAATATTATTCTTTTTTAATTGCCTACATTTGATTTGTTTTTACCTTTTTTTAATTATATTATACAATTACAACTACTTACTTCTCTTATTTTTTTTTTATAATAACGATAACTTAACTTAAACTCTAAAATGACTTATTGTGGTTTTTAGTTCAGAAACCATTAAATTTTATGACACGTATCGCAGATGTATCGCAGATAGATACTAAAAATTTATGTGCAAGGTTTTGTACTTGCAACATTTTGTAAGTGCAAGGATTTGGTTTTCGGGATTTTAAAAAATGCAAGATTTTGTATTTACAAGATTTTGCAATGCACGATTTCGGGGCGCTCCCTTAATACTTTATTCATGATTTTACCTCTAGTATTGGTTCTTAAATGAAGTTTCAAATGGTCGTCGTTGGCAGGGCTGGTAAACGCGTCCATTGTTAGTCCGTTCAACACAGCTGCAAGTGCATTACGGTATGTTTGACTCATGAATTTCGCTAGTTCTGACGTGTGACTCCCATATCTTAGCTCCAGCTCAGTCATGACCCGCTCAAAGCTCCTTTCGTTGTGGATACAATTTGCAACACATCTGCTGTTTCCCCACGAAGAGTCTAAATGAGTGTGTTGCCCCAACAATTGTGCTGCACTGTCGCTTGAAACTGCACTTTAAAAGTCTCTAATGGGAAAAGTCTCTATTTCACTGTCAAGTGTCGAAGGCTTTAGAGATCTTCTTGAGGTTCCAGTAATTGGTTGTGGTGGGAACGTGTTGTATTGCTCTGTTTCGAGGCGGATCACTTGCTTAATTTAATGTTGAAACTTCATTAACTGGCCGTCGATTTTCATCTCTAGAGACTCTATTTTTCCTGTTAGCTTTTTAACTTGGAATTCTTGCGCGTGCCTAATTTGGTTGAACTTCTAGTCCACTTTGCTGCTTGCTTTTTATACTTTCGATTTTTATACTTTGCTGGTCTAATTTTACGTTGGATTTTCTGCTCATGCCATTTTATTTGCAGCAAGAGTGATTGCATCATATCTCCCATGTTGGGTTCTCTACAAACCTTCATTGAGGTAACATCTTTGTGATTTACAAATTGAATTTATTGAGTTAAAAATAAAAAATAAAAAAAAAATCTTTATTAATATATAATTGTTCTTCAAATTGATTACTAATTTACAAAATAATAAATAAGTGTATACAATAAAACAAACTAACCAGAGTGAAACTAAAGGCCGCTTTAATGCGACCTTAAAAGTGTTATCGTTCAAAAATCGATGATGCAAGTTTACAACAAATGATTAGAGAAAATCAATACATGATCAACTCTTACATAACAGTAACATGGCAACAACATAACAGTAACATGGCCGCCTCAACATCAACAAATATAACAACAAATAATACATTCAACAATCTGGTCGATGATGCGATGATAACGGTATTGAATTTGATCTTGATTCTGAAATTCATTCAAAAAACAAAAATAATAAAATTATTATAACGCCCATAATAATACAAAACATCACTGAAAACAAATTGAGGGATATTCTCAAAGAACTTAACATTAATAAATTTCTGATTAAATTATGCAGCATTGGGATAAAAATTTCACTTCACAATCAGTTGGATTACAACAATCTACGTAAACACCTAACAGATACGAATACTGAACATTTTACCTATCGTTCTCCGTCAGAAAAAATATTAAAAGTAATATTAAACGGTCTGCCCAAAAAAATTAATACGGATGAGATTAAACAAGTACTCACTGATAATGAATACACTAATAAAGACATAAACAGTGATGATATCATCGAAATAACTGAACTAAATCCTAAAGAAGGCTTGATGCAAAATGGTCTTTATCTGATCAAATTTAATGCAAACAACATTAAATTCAGGATTATACAAAAAATAAAAAATCTCAACCATATAATTGTATCGTTTCGGATACTCCTAGGAAAATTTCTCCTACGCAATGTCGCAGATGCGGTATGTATGGCCATGGTACCTCCTACTGCTATAAAATACTAAGATGTCTCAAATGTGTAGACCCTCATGATACGCTACAATGTAAAGTTTCTGACGTAAATTTGAAATGCTGTTTATGTCAAGGAAACCATATGGCAAACTCACCCAACTGTCCAAAACTAAAGGAATACATCCTCATACAAGAAAACGTCAAAATTAAACGAAATATAAAATCTAACAATATAAATAATATTAGGGGCTCGTCAATACGACCTCCTCCGAATTTGTTAAATGCTGAAAAATTTCCGGAGCTTTCGTCTCCCCGGCCAACACAGATGCATCAGGCTTGGAATTCAATTTTTAATAATAAACCAACAAATTCTAATTATAGTGTAAACCAAAACAAATTGGACGCTGCTAATGTATCAAGACAAGTAAACTCCACAAAGGATTCTTTATTTACATGATATGATATGATATTTTACAACGTAGGGCAGCTGTTAAGCTGGTATCCTATAACATACTGCATGCAATTTAGTATGTCCAAGTCCATAGTTAATACATTCCTTTGACGACGCAGCAACTGAATGACTCGAGCACATGCACTACTACTACTGCATTCGATTATCACTTAATCGCCCAAGAATTGTATTAACCTGAGACCAGATTCGGTGACCGAACTGACTAGGTATCCTGATCCTACAAGGTTCTCTAATTCTACAGGTTAAGGATTTGTTATAGGTTCTAATAATAGAAGAACTACAAGAGCAAACTGCCGTTATACAACGTACCCCAGTTCGGTTTTTTCTTCTTCTGTAATTACCAATTACCAGTTTTCTAATCCCCATTAATATTTTTTTTCCATTCATGGTTTGTGAAAAAGTAATTAGTTTGTTAGTATGGATAAGCAACATTCTTATTTCTCTTTTTATCCCCAAGAAAATGAAGAAGACATAATTTTGTTGGTTTAACGCATCCTTCCAATCACCTTAAATATAAGGAGTATCAGCTTTTTATGTTAATCCAATCATCGCTTTCTATTTCGGCAACTCTATAGGTCTAGTCCTAAAGTATTACAAGTGCTGGCAGTATAGACATATAGCCAAATCAGATAGGTGTGACGTAGATCGCTCTCGCCTTTGTTACAAATGCGGAAGAGATGGTCATCGAGTAAAAGAGTGTAAGGAAGAAGCAAATTGTGTGCTTTGTCAAACCAAGACGAACCGTAACCATATAGCAGGCAGCGGTAGATGCATAGCTTATGTGGAGGCCTTGAAAAAGGTTCAGCGTCTATGAAATTCCTCCAGCTAAATCTAAACCATTGTGAGGCTGCACAGGTTGTATTAGTACAATGAGTGCATGAAGCGAAAGTTGATGTCGCAATTTTGTGCGAACAATACCTAAATATGGAAGGGTGTAACTGAACAACTGTTGCAACAGGTAAAGCCGCAATATGGGTTTGTGGCAGACGGGCAATACAGGAGAGTGCTAATAATTCAAACGCAGGATTTGTGAGAGCGAAAGTTGATGGTGTGCACATCTACAACTGCTATGCACCACCTAGTGCCACAATAGAAGAGTTTAAGCATTACTTGGACCGATTGATTGCTGATGCTCGGTTGCGAAATCCTGTTATCATTGCTGGTGATTTCAACGCCTGGGCAACGGAATGGGGAAGTAAAAATACGAATGGAAGAGGTGTGGCACTGCTCGAGGCATTCTCCTCCATAGACGTTGTGCTTCTCAATAATGGTGATGCACCGACTTTTCGTAAAGGTGGTGCCTCCTCAGTAATTATCTGACGTTCTTCAGCAGTTATTTGATGCGTTTGGTGACCACATGGAAAGTTAGTTAACTCTACACACATAGCGACCACCAAGCCATTATTTTTGAAATAAAACTGAGAATGGAAGATAGACGTACAAAACTTCAAAGGAAACCAGCGGGTTGGAGGGCAAGTACCTTCGATGAAGATCTATTTAATCTAGTTCTTGCAAAGCCGAACCTCCTGGGGACTGCCAATGCAAAAGCAGCGCAGATAATGAATATATGATCACGGATGCCTGTTCTAGAACTATGGTAGAAAGACAATTAAATAGTCACCGTCAACCAGCATACTGGTGGACTGAACGAATTGCACAACTGCGCCGGTTGTGTCACCGTGCAAGGAGAAAACATCCACGTGCCTGGGGTAGGGAGCCCTATCCTAGATTGCGCGAGAAGTACTTGGATGCTCGAAAACAGCTTAAACAGGCAATTAAGGCGAGTAAGCGTGAATGCTGGAAAGAGCTGTGCGAAGAAGTGGACCATGACCCGTGGGGGAGACCCTACAAAATCGTCATGAATAGGCTCAGAAACAGAAACGCAAATGCTTCACCTCCCACTTGCCCAATGATACTGAACAGAATTGTTACCGCCTTATTCCCGCAGCAAAATGATCTGATTAACACCATTGATGTAATACCTGGCGTGGAAGAAGTTCCCTTTGTATTCACAGAAGAGCTGATCGATGCTCCTGGGCCTGACAATATTCCAAATATTGCATTAAAGGCCGTCATTCGAGCTAGACTTGATGTCTTCAGAGAAGTCTACAACTCATGTCTGAGGGAGGGGTATTCCCGGATCGATGGAAGAGGCAGCGGCTGGTTCTGTTGCCGAAGGCAAATAAGCCTTCTGGAGAGCTATCCGCATACCGACCGTTGTGCATGTTGGATACGGCTGGCAAAGTGTGAGAGCGCATAATCTATAATCGATTGGAGAACGCTGTGAAAGGGGCCGGAGACCTCGCCGAAACCCAGTATGGATTTAGAAAGGCTCGATCGACAATTACGCCATTCAACACGTCGTTAAAGTCGCAAAGGAAGCAACACAAGGTAGAGGATAGAAGGACGGTTCTAAAAAGTATTGTGCCGTGGTTACGCTGGATATTAAAAATGCGTTCAATTCGGCCAGATGGGACTGTATTCTCAATGCCCTACTTGAATTGCAAGTACCGATGTACATAAGGAAGATTATCTCGAATTATTTTTGCAATAGAATGCTGATGTATAATACGGACGATGGGATCATAGAATACAAAGTTACGGGTGGAGGAGTTCCTCAAGGATCAGTATTGAGGCCTCTACTATGGAACATCATGTACGACGGCGTCTTGAGGCTCAAAGTACCCGATGGCGTAGAGATTGTTGGATTCGCGGACGACGTTGCTGTTGTTGTAGTCGCGAAAACCATAGAGGAAATAATGGAGATATGTAGATTGACCATTATAATTATCAAACAGTGGTTGATCTCATATGGACTCCAGCTGGCTGACCATAAAACCGAAGCAGTTCTAATTACCAGTAGGAAGGTGATAGAAACTGTAACTATTGACGTTGGCGGAGTTTTAATCCCTTCACAACCTTCGTTACGATACCTTGGTGTCGAAATTGATGCACGTATAAATTTTAGGGAGCACCTAAGGATAGTGAGCAGGAAAGCTGCCAATGTATCTGCAGCCCTCTCCCGGATTATGCCTAACACTGGTGGACCAAGAGAGAGTCGTAGGACTCTGCTGGCAAATGTGGTAGCATCCATCATACTATATAGATCACCTATCTGGAGTGATGAGATGGACAGTAAATCGTATAGATGCAAGCTGGCATCGGTGTATCGAGTGGGTGCCTTAAGGGTTATATGTGGCTTTCGCACAGTATCCGATGACGCAACGCTCGTTATTGCAGGGATGATACCTATCGATCTACTTGCAAAGGAAAGGAAGAAGTGGTATATGTGTCTAGAAAACCTAGGAAGTAGAGCATCAGAACGCATTGCAACCATGATAGAATGGCAAAGGCGCTGGGATAGCTCGGTGAAAGGTCGATGGACCTATCGTGTTATACCATCCATCAATAAGTGGATAAATAGGCGGCATGGTGAAATTAATTACTATCTGACGCAGTTGTTAAGTGGGCATGGTTGTTTTGGTGCATATCTTTACAGATTTAAACATGGCGACATTCCGGTCTGTCCTGCCTGCAAAGGATCAGAAGAGGATGTGAAACATATATTCTTTCAATGTCCGCGGTTCGAGACAACTCGAATAGAACTGTCCAGTGTCCTCGGGCAGCCCGTGGCACCTGATAACATATTAGAGCTAATGCTTGTGTGTGAAGGTAATTGGAATGCAGTAAGCCACATGGCAGCAGTGGTGCTTAAGGAGCTTAGATGCTTAGAGCGTGCTAGAGAGGAACAACGCGGTATGGATAGATAGCGGTGACAATCTCAATGTTAGGTTGAGACGCTGAGAGGAGGATAGAGTCTAGTAACTAGTCACCTCCATGCGAAGTAATGTCTAACTGATAGTTCCGCATGGGGGATGTTCGAAAGGGTGTATTGTTTTAAGATGGTTGAAATCCATCACTGTTGCTGAGATATTTGCCCATCGAAGCTTTGCCTTAAAGATTTTCCTCACTTTACCCGGTTAAAAAAAAAAAAGAAAAAAAAACACATATACACACATATACACATATACACACATATACGTATGTGTGTATATGTGTATATGTGTACACATATATGTACATATATACACATACTCACATACATACATATGCATTGCACAGCTCCATGCCAGCCTATAGTACTGGGCATGGAAGATGGGTGGGCCCATGAGTTTTGCATGCCGATAGGGTGACGCAGTTGTATTCCTTTTCATCACAGATCGTAATCTTTCGATGAAATTTTCTTTTTGCATCCTGCCCCCATCGGGAATCAAACCCCTTAACCTCCCGATTGAAATGCCAATTCTTCAACCATTGTGCCATTTGGTTGGTAAAATAAAAATATCACCCATGCACCCGAATTCACATCACGCAAAATAAAAATAAATAAAAATGTCCATTTACTACAATTCCGAAACATGCCCATCCCCTATTGGGTGGGTACAAAGGTAGTAGATCGACCAAATTTCTTTGCCTTCCGTACGTATTTGTCAAGATGTCTCTTAAACGGTTCCTTCCAATTGTTGGAAAACAGGTAGACGGCGAAAACGAACCGAAATAATAGAAAAGAAACAGAGAAAAATGTGTACAACAATTTATGAGCAAAATTTACGTAAGAGTACAACAAGAATAATATTATGAGATGAGAGGATATTACAGTCAAACTTCCATTAGTCAAACTTCCATTAGTCAAACTTCTATAAGTCAAACTATTCCTTAAATCGAATTTTAATTTATGGTTGGAACATTTTTGGCAAATTTTCTATGTATGTAGGTATATATAATATGTATATACCATATGTACATACATACTCTAACACCTCGAGAAAAAATGGGTTTTCATTTCCTTTACTCGAATTTTCTTTAACTCAAACATATTATTACTTTGGCAACACTATAGGCATTCGACTTATAGGATTGTAACTGTATTTGAAAAGCACAACAATAAATTTGTGAAAATAAAACAAAAGCAATATAGAAATGTAACACCAAACACACACAAACAAACTTTACATAACACCGAACGTGTATATAATCAGGCTCAATTCGAAATTCTAATACAGTAGGCTCGCGATAACATGAACGCCGTATACCGTGAACTCCGGGTACCGTGAACAATTTTTTAATTATATGTACTACTCGATTACGAGGACAATTAGAAAGCTCAATGACGTGAACTAAATTTGTACATTCTCGCATTATTTGGGGATTCCCAAATGTTTTTTTTTCATAATTTAAATCACGTAAAGTTGAACATGCGTTTCGGGGTTTCCCAATTTTTCCTTTTTCCATATGTAAAAAATCAACCCCCGCAAACATGACCAATCTCGTAAACATGAATTTCTTTGGTTTTATTTTGTTCGCGTTATGGCGAGTCTACTGTATAAACTTGTGCATACAAAATTTATCCATATAATCTGTGCATATATTCTCACTCTCAGGCAAATACTTTTGGAAAAATGTAAATACTAAAAGGAAACATAGCCAATAAAATAAATTAATTAATATAAAATCAAAAAGACTTCTCTGTTTTTCCAAAAGTTGCAGGTGCACACTGTGTTAATATTAATTGTTTTGTACATACATGTTACATAATGATTCAAACATTAATGTGCAATGCGCATTCATGCAACGTTGCCAGAATATATACGAAAATAATTATACATAGGTGCATACATGTATTATATTACGCATACACTCTAAACAATTGCACGTGCATCCTATACACAAATCAATATTTAAAAGATTATGCACACGTCACATCACTTATTCACATATTATGTAGTGTATTTTATCAACAATACACTACAACACATATTTATTATTAATTAATTAATTTATTTATTTATAAACAACAAAAATAATATTAAATTTTAAATTAAGGAGCGACACAAAACATGTCTACTCCGTTTGAAATCCAAATTTACACTCCCAAAGGATTCTTTATTTACATATGAAGAAATTTTAACTCTGGTAAGTGATATGGTCTCGAGTCTTTCAGTTTGCAAGACGAAAGCAGAACAATTTACTGTTTTAACTCGCCTAACTGTAACCTACCTCTATAATAATGTTAAATAATGGTTCTACGAATCTGAATAATAACGCATTAAACATTTTTATCTGGAATGCGCAAAGTATAAACAATAAAGCAAATGAAACATTTTCTTATATGAAACATCTTAATGTGCACGTTGCCATAATTTCGGAAACATGGCTAAAAGGCGATGTATCATTCTTTGACCCGGAATTTAAAGTGTACAATTTAAATAGAAAATCGAGTGGTTATGGAGGTGTTGCCATTATAATTAAACGAAATATTCAACACTCTTTATTACCCACTTTAAATTTACAAACTATTGAGGCTTTGTAATAGAAGTTAATACAGTTCGTGGTAAAATAAAACTCATAGCCGCTTATTTTAAAGGAGGAACATCCAATATAATTCTTAATAAATTTAAATCAGATATACAATACGTTACATCATTCCAAACAAAGTTTATTTTAGGTGGAGATCTGAACGCAAAACATAGAGCCGGTACAATCTTATACAATGAAATGTTAAATAGTACATTTGTAATTAAATTTCCAAGTTCTCCAACACATTTTAATCACAATTCAAGATATGGATCCACTCTGGACATAGCTCTCACTAATTGCCCACAATTCATTCATAATATGAAATCACGCCCAGATTTAAGTTCTGACCACCTACCGGTACACTTTCAATTTGACTGCAATCCACAACATTATGAGGGCTTACATAGATATAATTATTCCAAGGCAAATTGGCAACTCTATAAATCATGCATTAATAACAAACTAAAACTAACTAGCGAAGCCCCAATTCGAAATATTAAATCATGTAGCGATATTGATGAGCTAGTATAGGTAATTTAAATAATATCATCTTATCTGCCAAAGATATGCGTGCCTTGTAATAAAACTATAGCAAAACTTAGTGAATTCAAAATCCCAGAAGCAACCAAAATGTTAATTCGGCTTAGAAACACACGTAGACGCCAGTGGCAACGCACCCGTGATCCTATGCTCAAATCTATTGTGAATGAGTTGCATCAACGCATTAAGGCAGAATTTCAAATTTTGAGAAATAATAAATGGGTTAATATGATTGAAAAACTCCAAAATGACTGTAATACAAATAAATTGTGGGCAGTCAGTAAAAACCTGCGACAACGTAGTAAACAAATACCCCCCTTATACGATAAAGAAAACCGTATTTTGATTACTAGTCTTGAAAAATGTGAATCCTTCGCAGCACAATTTGCTGCAATTCAAATAATGATAATCACAATCAATCTTCATTTTCCCAACATATATCTTCAGAAGTCAATAGCTTTCTATCTACACATACCGGTTTATTATCGTCTCATGAATTTAATATGACAACTCCAAAAGAGATAAAGCAAATCATCAGAACTATCAAGCCTCGTAAATCTCCAGGATATGATACAATTAATGGTATATTAATCAAGAATCTTCCTATAAAAGGACATATATTTATTTCTTATTTATTCAACGCTTGTATGAAATTCTCCTATTTTTCCAAACATTGGAAAATAGCGAAAGTTATACCAATTTTAAAACCCGGAAAAGATAAATCCGAACTATCTAGCTATCGACCAATAAGCCTCTTAAATCTACTTGGAAAAATTTTCGAAATAGTTCTCAAAATTCGTTGTAACAAATTTATTAAAATAAAAAATATCCTACCAGACGAGCAATTCGGTTTTCATGATGAGATTTCAGCTCAACATCAGGCACTTCGCATTTATCAACATGTTAGATCTTCATTTAATGAAAAACAATCAACGGGTCTTATCCTATTTGACATTGAAAAAGCATTCGATCGTGTTTGGCACAAGGGACTTATTTACAAACTAATTCAATTTAAATTCCCAATTTACCTCATTAAAATCATCTATAATTATCTCAATGAAAGGCGGTTTTTCGTCTATATGTCTAATGAAAAATCGATTGTGCATCACATTAATGCGGGCGTTCCCCAAGGAGCCGTTCTATCACCAATTCTGTATAATTTATACATGGCTGATATTGGGAATTTCTTTTCAAATATTCATTTCGCCCAATATGCCGACGATACAGCAATCTATACATCATCTGCCGATCCCAATATTATAATTAACAACTTACAATCTAACATGAATACATTATCTAGCTATTGTGCTCAATGGGATATCAAACTAAACCCGTCCAAAACCCAAGCAATATTTTTTACTCGGAGGAGAGCAACTAGATTTTTACCTGGGGGTCTTCACGTAATAGTAGACAACACTCCAATCCAATGGTGTAAAAAAGTCAAATACCTAGGTCTTTGGTTTGATCAAAAAATGTTATTGCAAAATCATATTGAACATACAATTGAAAAATCACAAAAATTAACTAAAATTTTATATCCACTATTATGTCGTAACTCAAAATTATCCGAGAATAATACACTGCTGATTTACAAAATGATAATTAGGGCAACAATTACGTATGGTAGCCAAATTTGGAGCAACGCTGCTCATACACATAAAAAGCGATTACAAATTGTACAGAACCGTTGTTTAAAAATTATAAGAGATCTCACACGTAGATATCCAATAATCACCTTGCACACTGAATGTAATCTTGAGACCTTATCAACATATATAGCCAGATTAAACCAAAAATTTTCTCTGTCCTGTTTATTTTCGGAGAACACTATAATTAGAAATTTAATTTCATAATTTTTCATGTTACCTGTTTATTGTTTAGTTTTTAATTCTGTACAGTAAGGTTTTTTTCAAATACAATTTTTCCTTAAATAACTCTCATTTGAATTTACAAAATATCTTAAATTATATAATAAGTAAATAAAAAATAAATGTAAAAATTAAACAAAGTTGTACGTAATTATAAATTACAGAGCTCTAAAAATGTTTTATAATAAAAAAAAAAAAAAAATCTCCCATGTTGAAAGATGGCTTCCGTTGACAGATGACTTTCTGGTCATCGTTTCGAGTAGCTTGCCTGCCCTCCTGTTTCAGCACCCTCATTCATGGCGCTCTGCAGTCTCGATAGCGGCACGCTCTTATTGCGTTCGGTTGAAACCTCAAGGTTAAGAAGCTTTTCCCTCCCTTCTTTCCCTTTGCTGGTATTTGCAAAATTCCATTTAGGATACCAAATGTTACGAATTTCTACCGTTCGATATGGGCTGGAGTCGTGTGCAAACTTTTCAAATTTCCGAAATCAAAATCCCGCTTTTCAAAACCCCGATTTTCAAAGTCCCGCTTTTCAAAATCCCGATTATCTAAAGCGGACTGTTCATAAGACTTTTCTCATTACAAATTTCGATACTCTTTTTCTCAGTACAATATAGTAAATGCCAAAAACAGTTGTTGGTTCCGACTGAAGCTGGTTTCGAAATTTACATAAGTGGTTAAGAATTTGCGAAGTTCCATTCAATAAGAAGAAAAAAAGGCCCAGTTTAATTAAGCAATGCCAAATTTCTTAAAAACGTTCAAAATTCATGTTAGAATCACAATCTAGGCCGATATATCAAATTAAACACTGTAACCGTGACTTTATGCCTGAGATTAATCCCTTGCAAAAATCTTGTCACATAAGAAATTGTCCTTGTCCATGGATAAACCACGAGGCTTTAATTCCCCAGCTCTAATCCGTAGAGGTAAAAAATGGTCGTGGGGATTTGTTGCAGGGACAAGGACCTAGATTTCCGCATTTTATAAGGGATGGGGTGTGTGAAAGCATAATGCCCTCAAAAAACTCAAAAATGAGGAGATTGGATTGGATGGTGGATCCAACCTGGTAAACTGATACTATCACGCATCATTGTGTGAATTAAGGATGAAACACACCAAGAGCAGCGCAACATAATATTCCAAGCAATCCACACTAACGGCTGCTTATGGGCGTGCACACCAAGCAGCGCAGCAGATTGTTTTGTTTTAGTAGTAAAATTGGATTGTGCAAATTTTATTGAGGTTATGAGTAGCAGCAAAGAGCAGCAAATTGAAGCTGCTGGGTGTGGAACCTATTGATGCCGCGACAGATGCAACTTCATTCAATACAATTTCTTTAAATTTAAATTTTTCAATTATAATTACAAAATACTTAATGTCCTTTAATGGAAATACCTATATTTATAAGCAAACTATGATTTTGTATCATTAAATAAGCGAATAAGCCAAAATTAAAGTTTGCTGCTCGCTGCTGCTGCTTGGTGTGTTTCATCCTTTAGCCGTAGTTGTTTGCAGCGGGGGTTCTAGGGGAATATAATTACCCTAACACCCTTGAGTGAGATGATTTTTAAAGTGGTTAATAAGATAGAGAATCAATAAACTTTTGTCAGCAGAAAGCAAGCCCAGGGCGCGAAACCCTATTATGGCTTACGCCTCTAATGAGGCAGCTAACTCTCCTTTATTGATTGGTACCCTTGTGATTAGTCAACATTCTTTATACTTACCGGGTATCAGCCCTCTCGTTTGTTTTTTATATAGAAAAAAAAATTTATTTAAGATTTTTTTAAAAATTATTTTTTTATTTAAGAAAAAAATTTTTTTACAACACTTCTAAAACAAAACAGCTCGCTTCAAGAAGAACTCTCCTCGCCTATTGCGTCAAAAAAAACTCCTCTATCAAGAATTTTTCGCGGTACTTATACATATTCACATTGATTGTAAGCGGAGAGCAAAGCAAAATTGAAAACCGAAGATTGCTTACAGTCAATATAATATTTTTGGTATATTAAAATCAAGAAATTCAGTTTTCTTTAATCATTATTAATCAGAATATTTTCGCGTTTCTTCAGCCAAATGTTTTGTAATAGGATCACAGTAATTTTGTTCTTGTTTTGTACTGTAATTACATTAAAACATTTAATTGTATGCGAGTAAACCTTGATAAGCATAATTATGTCATTAGGGAATGATATTGGGGATATCCCAATGTGGTGAAGAATATGGTCTTTAATATTATGCCAGAAAATAAGTGCAGTGTAGAAAATAAATTGGATTTGTAACGAGTGATGGCAGACGCTCGTTACAGTGTGGGGAAAACCCAATCCCTGAGACGAAAAGAGATCTCATAACATACTCTATTGAGAAAAGGACTAGAGAAACAGTTAGTTTTCTTGGGCAGCCCAACGTGGCGGACGCCACACAGCCTGAGATAGTCTCAAATCCGGGCAACTAAACCTAATTATTAAAACTAATCATTATTCTCTAAAACTAGTTTCATACAATAATAGGATGGACCTTAGGGATTGTTTTATTTATATATAAGAAATAAGGTATAATCGTATTTGCGCTATCCATTCAAGATGACTGCAAGGACTACTTGATGTCTTTTTGAATTTATTCATTTCATAAATTTCGGGATCAACCTCTATTAATGTAGCAAGCTAGATTTGGTTCACGTGTCCTCTCTGTCTAAGATAATCAGACTTGAAAATTAAATTTACTTTCACTAAATTTTTCAGAGAAAAAATAATTTCCTGCCAAATCAAGTTTTTGACTTAGAGTTATTTTGAATGTAGCACATAAATGCATTACAAGGTTAACCAAATATTTTTCCGAAAATTAACAACAACTAATAAACATACGAATACACAAAATTTGAATTTTAATTAATATAAAAAAAAACTTACAAAATAATTGAAAATGAATAACGTTAATGTGATATACATTGTGATGTTGAACTAGTCCTGGATGCAGCTGCCTTGGTTGGTTATGTTTAACGTCGAGTAGAGAACAGTAACGCTGACATTTTGTTGCCGCTAATTGGCTCATCCTCCTGCTTAGCGATCTTGTAAACTGGGCGTAAAGTATCACTCGTTTAGTTCTGGTTTTGTATGTTCGTTTGAGATAACTTCGAGGACCAAATGTGGTTTACCTGGTAGTTTGTTGATCTGACTGCTATTACCACGATGTGCTTCATAGTAGAATGTTACTTGTCAGGCATATTCACCCCTGCTGTTTGTGGAACTACGTTGGTTGAATTTCATACACCGTTACGAACGAAATATTTACATTCATTCTCTAGCTTCGTGAAGAAATGGCCCCTATATCTGGTTCCTAGCCTATGGCGGGTGGGTGGTGGTTGAAAGTTAAAGTGTATCCCTCTCACGTTGATTTCATATTACGCTTATGACTTATACGAGGTGCGTATGTTACTTTTACGTCCAAGTTACCGCAGATCGTATTTCATTTTAAAGCTCACTAGTTACTGGGTAGTATTTTCAGTTTGATGATTTTGGATTCAAGGGGCAAGTTGTTTTTGTTATCTGGTTTGATGTGAACGGCAGGAAATGTTAGTATGTTCTGTACCTATGATTACAGCCACGTTTTCACAGAAAGCGATGTACCACCAGCGAGCTCTCGTTTTACTTTGATGGATCAAGCAATATGAATAGCTATTGGTGATGTCGTTTGATTTTGGTCCAATGAGTGTGACATCATTCATATGCTTATTTTGCGATTGGGGATCGATTTATGCAGTTTGGTGTTATAAACAATTGTTTCACATACACCAACGCCAAGTTAATAAGCAAAGCGTAGGTTCGTCTCAAATATTCTGACGGTGTTAAACGGTTTAAAGCGCTAATGGTGTTAAATGGCTTAGACTTTCTGCAAAATGTAACGTACGAAACTGTTCCCAGTCCTGTTGAGCATTCGAAGTATGTTTGATTTCTTCTGTTCACGTGGTACTTTTTTGTCCCGTCCTACCCTGTATCACATTATATTTACCACTTTTATTCTAACCCTGTTGACTTACGCTAATCTAGTTAAAATATTAAGCTTAAGTTTAAAAGAAGTTTTCTATAACATTTTAAATTTGAATATATCTTTTTAATCCGTAACTTAACCTACCAATATCTATTATTGTTGATGGCGCTACCTCAATCCCACTTTGGTAAATTATCGGAATGGGGTTGAGCTAACCTCATCATTTCTTTAAACTAAGTTAACATTATACTTTCCTAACCCTATTGTCTTAACTAATGATGCTGGTATACTTATAATTTCGCGCGCGGTATACCAGCCTTCACTTTTCCATTACATCACCTGTGTAAATGCCCGACTATACTACTACTTTACCAGGCACTGAAATTGTCATTTTGTGGATATTTTTGGTTATCCTAACCTCATTATTACTTTCAATTCCTGACAAAAATTGTTTCGTTTGAGAATCCTTTCGTTTCATTACAGTCCAGGTCGTTTTCTTGCATCTGATGTTACAAAATAACATTGTCGGTCTACCATGCATTTGCCATTCCGTAAGTCGCACAATAGACGAAGGAATTGCGGATGATTTAATTACGGCTGACTTTGCCTCTCGCTCTGTAATGTTTAATGGTAGACCCTTTAAATATTTCTTTGTATCTTTAACCTTCGCATGGCTCATGTAGAAGTTGAACGAAGAGAATGGAATGATCCTAGGTAACTCAAAATGGACGGTACTGAAGAATTGTATTATGGTTGTTGGTTGAGATAGAACACTGCCTCTCTTTCTTATGATGTTATTACTGGGATTTTACAAAAACCTCCAGTAACTAGATCTTTAACGTTAGAGTTCTTGTTATTCTTACGAAACGGCAGAGTTACACTTTTGGAAAATTCTAATTTAATGTTAAATCCAACTTTAATTACACCTTTGGTTGTGGGTCCTGTCCATTGTTCTAACGCAGATGTTAACGCTGCTTGTGATGTTTTACTACTTACCTTATTGTCAATTACTTGACCCTTATTTCTTGCACATAAACGGTGGTTGGTTAAATGTCTCCGCCCCCAAATCTTTAAACACACATTGGTTGCGGTCTAATTTTTGAACTATTCGTGCATACTGCTTACGAGTTTGTTCATCTTTAGAAAGATTCCTCCGTGAGGTGTTCGAGTGTGATGAGTTAAGGCTATGTCGGATTTTCTCCAGATCTAATATAGCCTTAGCTTCATCTGAGATGATCTTCAAATAATGTAAGCGTCTGCAGCTCCTTGTAACTTATCGGTTACTTTTATAAACTTTCGTCGATTGCCGCTTGTAAACGGTGTTTAGCTCGGATGCAATCAAGTCTACATTGAATGTGTAGAAACATTGTTGACACAACTGGCAATTGCTCGTCCGCTGAAATAACGCTATTTGTTATTTCGCGAAACAAATGTTTAACATCTTCCAGCTTGTGAAAACATGTCACTACTTCTTGTTTAGGGTATCTGGTCGCAACTTGGTGTGCAACAAAATCATTCCGTTTATGAGTCATCCGTTCTTCCGTTAATTCATGTTTTAAAGCGGTAGCAGCTTTATGATAAGACATGACGATAATCTTTCGACATTCACATTCGATTAAGATCTCGTCGCTGTCTAAATGCTCCACATTCATTTTTCAGGAAAAGGTTTTTAACCTATATAACTAAAACTAAACTAAACTAAAAATCTTAAAACTAAAAAAGACATTAATGGTAAATTTAAACAAAATAAAAACACAACCGCGGTTTCCGCCTTTCTGTGAAGCCTTAAAATTTCACCAAATTGATCATGTAAGTCAACTGACGTTGATGAGACCTTTACAGGCTTCCAACAACAGCTGCTATTGCTGTCTATTGGGAATGATAACACACCGGTTATCACCAATGATTTCTGCAGTTTGTGGTATAATTGTGTTTGACTTATATCAGAAAGCCTCATCAATATCCGTTCACTGATAGAAAACCGGATTGGACATCTAAACACATTATACCCTGAACGCGCCTAAAACTAACAATGGGAGGACTTGCAACCGCATCCCGGAGGACGAAAAATTTAAATAAAGCAACGAAGTGGAGCTTACGCAATAACCTAACTAATATACTGGCTTAGAAATCCATTTTTAAAAATAAATAAATTTGTCTTACGGCTCGTGGTAATTGCTTACCCATAGCCATGAGAATTCAACAGCATGATTGGTTGGCCATTTCTTGCCAAGTTCCATTTAGAATGGTCTAATTACAGAATTTTACGTTAAACCCACGTTAAAATCTTAATTCAGTTGTACATACCAAATTTAACCATAATTTTTTTAGAAGTGGTCCAGTTTCATTCAGCATGATCGAAATCCGGAATTTCAATCAAATCCAAATCTGGATACCAAATTTGATAATTATTCTAAAGAAATAGCCAAGTTCCATGTAACATGGTCAAATTTCAAAAATTCTTGAAAAATTCGTATTAAAATGCATATCACACCCCATAATTTGATCAAGAATGATGAAAAAATGACGGAGTTCTTAATAGAAATGTCGTAAAAAACCCGCTTTTTTAGCGAGCATAATCGAGATTTTAAAAAGCGGCGTTATTAAAAGCGGGATATCGAAAAGCAGGATTTTGAAAAGCAGGATTTTTAAAAGGTTGGGATGTTGTAGTACGGACTTTCGTACCGATCTCGTTCAATATAGAGTTGCACTCAATTTTGCAAATAAAGCACCCAACGATTTAAGTAACAAGTTTTATTTCCAACCCCTTTAATTTCTTCGGTAATTCATTAATTTCACTCGTTCACTGCTCACTAATTCACTTTTACTGTTAAGTACTTCTCGCACTTTTTATTTTTCAACTTGCACAGTTCACTGGTTAAATTACAATTGTCCCTCCGTCCCAAATTGCTCGCGCTTATATGCTTATCTATTGCTGTTCGAGAATGTTACTTTTATTGCATCTGGCCATGTATGCGTTTTGCAGTTGTAAATCATTTTCTTGTACTTAGTTATATTCGCGAACATTAACGCCTCTCTTAATTTCCATGATGATTATCAATTAAAATCCACTTCCCAATCAGTATTCTTCAGGTTTTTCAAATTCCTGGGGAATACTTGATAGTCTCCAACTGTGTTCCTACTCGAGAAACTTTAGGTTGATAACACTTTGTGGCGTACGCTTTAACCACTCGATTATCGAGTGTGTGTGTATAGAGTAGAATTTGTGGAGAGGATCTTTCAGCAGAACCATTTGATGGGGGAATGAATAAAAATATGCATTAACCTCAATACTTCCATTTGGGTAACTGACATGAATTATCATTTTTTTAAAGTACAAAAATTATTAACACATAAGTTCTGTGCATTGAACTATTTTAAATAAACATGTTACAAATTTAACAAATTGGCAAGGATAAACATTTGGTAATCTTCTTAAATTGAATAATTAATTCCCCACCGTTTCTGTCGTTTAAATACTTCTCAAAAATCATATAATCTCATGAGATTTATTTGTAGTGAAAAAGTTAATTGTTTTAGCAAGTACTTATAGTTTTACGATTTTAAATTTAAAATAAAATTTTCTTTTAAATAAAAATAGAAAATTTGTTATAAAAATAGAATATTTAATAGTGAAGTGGGGTGGATCGCCCACCCCAGTGTAAATTTTACCAGTAAAATAACAATTACTATTTTCCATTTGCGTTATATGATGAGAAGGAATTAATAAAGAACGTGATGCGACTGCGAAAAATTGATAGGAAATGTAATATAAAATGTAAAATATGTCTTTAAAAAAAAATGTTATAAAAATAAATTTTCCATTTGATTTAAGTTAATAATCGATATTGCTAGGAATTTCCGGTTTATATTATCTCGAAGTTATGTAGATGCTTGTGCAAGCAATATGTTTATGAAGGGAGCGAGCGGGTCATGGTGGATATTAAAATTTCGTATTATAAAATTGATTAAAAATATTTTGTTTGGGAAAAAATCACATAGATTTATGGTGAATCATATGCATATCTCAGACATGGTTTCTAGCAAAAATATCTCAAGGTATAACTTCCAAGCATCGTTTAGCAGTTAAAGTGGCACACTTGTCTGAAAAAAACGCATGGTTCGAAATAAGTAGCAAATGCATAAAAAAATTGTATGATTACACTGTGCTTGAATTGCAAACTTTTTTTTGTGACAAGCTGGGCACCCAGGGGTTATACCTAATTCGAGTATGCTGAATTCAATGATGCTAGTCCCATTTCAAAGTTAGACCCCATTTTTGAGTTATCGCTTTCGACATGTTTTGCCTCTGAGCCAAAAATTTGTCAAAATATACACTCATACTCACGTTGATAGCTCCTGAAACATTAAGATTTTCGTTATGCTTTCTTCAGCAAAGTTGTTGCGCAAGCCAAGATAAACAACTTTGCTGAACATACCAAGACCGAAAAACGACATCTACATTCACATTTTTATGTTATTTTTTTTTTGCTTTTCATTTCGACGAAAAACATGTGTTTATCATGTTTTGTCCATTTATTGAATTTAAATCGATCGATTAAGCATCGCATCGACAAATATAGATACAATAAAAATTATTTAAAAGAAAATTAAATCGATTTATTTGATTTTATGGTGATTTTTCTTAATTTTTTCCTAAAAAATTAACATTTTTCTTAAGTTTTTTAATTTTAATTTTCTGTTACGTTCGTGTCATCTTCAGGATCTTCTTCCTCTTGCAAATTCCAACAAATGTCGTAGCTTTTTGCCGCTGTACCAATGTTCGAGCTTTGCCGTCACTTGGTGAAAACGCTCGCCGTGCTCATCGGATTTGGCTGGTGATTGTTCGGCGAATTTTTCCACATGACAATGCAAAAAATGTATTTTCAGTGACATTCTAACGTTTATATTATGAAAAGCAGTCACCATATTTTCAATATATCTGCGCCAATCATCAGCTTGATTAATTCCGAGAACATTCTTAATAATTTCTTTTACACATTTCCATGCCACAAGCTCTCGTTCACTGAAAGCATTTTAAAATGCATCATCGTTCATCAAATGATGAATATCTGAAAAACTTAAAGATGATCGGTATGTTGCAACTTGCCGAAATATGGTTCTGGTCTGGGTTCTCCTAAGCATTTTCGAGAAACAAATCAGTTTTTCTTCCCATGTGTCGAAATTAAAAATCCCGTGGATTAAGGCTATACAGATTTAGAATGGGTATGCAAAGATCTTTTATTGGTAAAAATTTAAAGATGATCGGTATGTTGCAACTTGCCAAAATATGGGCTGGGTACTCTTAAGCATTTAAGAGAAATAAATCAGTTTTTCTTCCCGTGTGTTGAAACTAAAAATCTCTTGAATTAAGGCTATACAGATTTTGAATGGGTATGCAAAGAGCTTTTTTGGGTAAAAATTTGAAGATGATCGGTATGTTGCAACTTGCCGAAATATGGTTCTGGGCTGAGTACTCCTAAGGATTTTCGAGAAATAAATCAGTTTTTCTTCCCGTGTGTCGAAACTAAAAATCTCTCGGATGGAGGCTATACAGATTTAGAATGGGTATGCAAAGAGCTTTTTTGGGTAAAAATTTGAAGATGATCGGTATGTTGGCTGGGTACTCCTCAGCATTTTCGAGAAATAAATCAGTTTTTCTTCCTGTGTGTCGAAACTAAAAATCTCTCGGATTAAGGCTATACAGATTTAGAATGGGTATGCAAAGAGCTTTTTTTTTGTAAAAATTGAAAGATGATCGGTATGTTGCAACTTGCCAAAATATGGGCTGGGTACTCTTAAGCATTTAAGAGAAATAAATCAGTTTTTCTTCCCGTGTGTTGAAACTAAAAATCTCTTGAATTAAGGCTATACAGATTTTGAATGGGTATGCAAAGAGCTTTTTTGGGTAAAAATTTGAAGATGATCGGTATGTTGCAACTTGCCGAAATATGGTTCTGGGCTGAGTACTCCTAAGGATTTTCGAGAAATAAATCAGTTTTTCTTCCCGTGTGTCGAAACTAAAAATCTCTCGGATTGAGGTAATACAGATTTCGAATGATTATCTAAAGAGGTTTTTTGGGTAAAAATTTGAAGATGATCGGTATGTTGCAACTTGCCAAAATATGGTTCTGGTCTGGGTTCTTTTAAGCATTTTCGAGAAATAAATCAGTTTTTCTTCCCGTGTGTTGAAACCAAAAATCTCTCGGATGGAGGCTATACAGATTTAGAATGGGTATACGGTTTGAAACAAGTTAAGGTAAAGCGCGGGTCAACAGTTTTTAAAAAACTTTTTATATAGCACAACAGCACAACTAATCAATCAAACACAAAGCTAAATTCAAAAACACTTTTTTTTTTCATTTTCAAAAACTGATCTAATTCTCGAAAATGCTTAAAAGTACTCAGCCATATTTAGGCAAGTTGCAACCCAGAACCATATTTCCGCCAGTTGCAACATACCGATCATCTTCAAACTTTTACCCAAAAAAGCTCTTTGCATACTCATTCTAAATCTGTATAGTCTCAATCCGAGATATAAATTTAAGTTTAAATATTTTGAACTACTCATTTGTTTTTATGTATTCTTGGGCTAACTTCTCATTAATGATGTAAAATTTTCAAATTTCTGGGCTAAGACTAATTTCATAGTACAATGATTTTTTTTTTATTTTCTGAGCTTGAATAAATTCCAACAATTTATAATACAAGTAAATTTTAATATAAATTCCTGGGCTGGGATAACTTCACATAAGAATAAGTGAGGTTTTAATTTAATAGCGTTGTCTGATTAATTTTTTTTATTTTCTGGGATAAAATTCTGGGCTAACTTCTTATAACGTCACATTAATCTGAGAATAACATGATTATATAACCTTAGGGAAAATGCGAAATCGCTCTATGGGATGTAGCGCCAGCAAAAAAAAAAAACATTCTGCTGCCAGAACTAAATCGGTCGCTAATTTGTTTTAGCATTATTTCAAGATGGCTAATGCTAGAGCTTTGAGAGTGTATGTTATTTCTGAATTTGGTGTAGACGTGTTGCTGTATAATTGGACTCAAACTTTGGGTCTATGTCATGGAGTTTATCGGCTATCTCAGTGAACAGAGACATTTTTGTCAGCCAATGCCCATTTTATTTGATGCAAAATGTTCGAGGGTTTTTGATCACCAATATCGATTTTGCTTAAAATCGTCTCTAATTTACGCTCCTCAGAGATGGATTAGCGATCGATTAGGACTTTTTTAAGGTTTTCATATTTATCATTTGCTGGAGAGTGGAGTTTCAATTTTAATTTATGGTTTTATTTAGTTTTCGTTTTTTGGTATTAACATTTTCCAATAACGTTGCATTTTAAATTCTCATTTTGAAATATATTTTACATCGGAAAAACAATTTTTTTATTTCTAAATTTAAATTAACGTTTTTTGATATTGATACCAATTTGTTTATAAAATTTCTAGCTACTTTCAATGAAGTGGAATTATAATTATTGAATATATCCTCCAAAATTTTGAGTGATTTAACAAACTTATCATTTGGTTTTTTTAAGCCGCCTTCACTTATAAAGTCTGTCCAAGTGAAACATCCACTAGGTTCAGTTTCGCAGTGATTTTGTACCATATTTGGAATCTTATTTTGTAGGCGCTTTATAATATAGCCAGCTAAGTATTCTGAACCATCATAATTCAAATCACTCATATGGTCTTCCGGTAAATCTGTTAAAACAGGGCTTTTTTCTGTAAGACCACCAAGTAACTTTGAAGTCAAAACATTTTCTGGATTGTTCGTCTCTTCCCTATTAATAAATTGTTGGTCAGAGTGTGTTTCATTGATTCGCCTAAGTCCATTTGTAAAATTTTGCAGTTACCTCGTTCAACGTTTACCGATTGTGAAACGATACCTTCGTTTCGTCTCAGTAAATAGCTTCGTAGGCGATATAAAGGCCCCCTTTCGCACGTATAACTCCAAAAAACATTTCTAAAGAGTCTTGATTCAGACAGTATGTAAGTATATAGGCAGCGTTGTATTGCTCTTTGTGACATCGTTGAATAACATTCTCAATGCTTTTATATTCGTAATAATCACTTTTTGGAATGGTAAAATGGACTTATTACTTCCAATTCGCTTTTTTTTACATACATTTTCCATATCACCTAAAATTTCTTCTTGTTCTGGCATTGCCAACCCATAGGCAGCCATTCTGGGACGCGAATCTATTTTAGGAACTCTTGAATTTAATAAATCGAACCAATCGTTAACCTAAATGATACGAAAATTTTAATGCGAAAAATCAAGTGAACATATAAAAATTTATGAATTAAATATACCTGTTTAAGTAAAATGGCCAGTTTGTAACAATTCGTCTGAACTGGAGAATTTTTTTACGCGACCAGAAATGAAAGTAAGAGAAAACAAAATTAATAACAAGAAAAAAAATCAACTATCATAAAAATTTATTCGATGAATTCTCCAGATCACATGAATACTATAGAAAATTCGGCTCACACAGGGACTCTACGCGGTCGTTGCCGGCTAAGCATCAGGGTTGGGCGTGGGATTTGAAGAGTGTATGTGAGCCACGTGTAACCGCGGGAAAAGGAACGACACCAGTTACCTACCTATACCGGAAGGGATACTTACACTAGTCCATCCTCATATGCTCGTTTACTTAATGACTCATTTTAAATTTATTTCACTTTACTGTTCGAAACAAAACCCCTTGCACAAATTTTCATTACACAATCAAGCGAAATCAAAAAAAATATTCCACGTGAGAGAAGAAAAAATTTAAAAAAATTGAATTTTGAGCACTTCATTGATCAACAAAAACAAATGTTTATTTATAAGGAAAATATAAGAAAATGAACGAATTGTAATGTCATTTAGATATAAATATTTCCAACAACGTTAGTATGGTTAGTGTTAAATACTTATATCAATAATTTTTTTTATATAATAATTATTTCGTAAGCAAACTATTTCAAGCGAAAACCCCAAAATTAGTACTTCATTACGATAATAATTGAAAGCACCGAACAAAATTAATTCAAAATTACTATTTGAAATAATTTGCTTATTTTGAAATAAAAAGGTTTTGTATAACAGTTAGAATAGATATATAAAAATTGAGATCTAAAATTAGGTATTATTAATTAATTATTTTGAAAATTATTATTATAATTTGTCCTTTGAGTTTTAATTTACTGATTATTATTTTACAAATATAAGATAAAAAAAATGACTTCCCATTTACTGCCGTGATGATTGAATCCGGATTCTTCAGCTAACATCTGGATTAACATTACCGAAGCGTACTCACATATATTATTAACGGTTTTATAACAATTTATATTATACGTGTGTAATTGTAGATATATATACATACACAGTCTATACATATACACCGTTTCCAAATTTCGAATATTTTATAAATTCACTGTATCACGAGTAGCACCATTTTTCATAACCACTGTAATATTTTTTTTTGTCCATTGATATATCAATAATAATGTTTTTTTTATATACGGTTATTATTTTATTTTTAACATTAATAACTAATCGTTTTGAAAACGAAATGTATGCAGTAAGTAATTACAACAAAGGTGTATACTGATATTCAGTTTATAGTATCACTTGTAATTATATTGCACACTACACAATTTACTTTATGTTCAAATCACATATATTCTAGGATGAATTGTTCTTAGTTTATGTCACCACACAATTTATTTTATGTTTAAAGCACATATATTCTAGGATGAATTATTCTTACACCCAATCTAGAATTTTCTTAACAGTCTAATTTAGGCTGGTATCGTTTCGCTTACGCACTTACACAGTTTGTTAAATATTAGGATTATGTAACCAAAGTTCAGTTAGAATTATAATTTTAATGAATAAATTCTCGTTATCTTTAACTTAGCATAATACTGATTTACAAAAAAATGCTTTTAAATTATTCCCATTCGATTAATACACAATTGTTAATTTTCTATTTAATATTTTCCATATTTTTTTAAGCACATACTAATTTAAATGTGACTAGCACAAAATTCCAAATTCAATTATCGACTATATCGGTTTCGCGGCTGATCGCCCTTTTTATATTTTTTTCCCCTCCCAATTTTCAATCTTTTCGAGGTACTTTTGACACCACCTCAGGGTTTTAAAAAAAATCGTAAATCATTTCCCACAAAATAACATCCAATTGGATTGCCCGAGGTGTCATCTGTTGAATTGAAATACCGTCGGTAACACAGTGTACTGTGTGATCTGTGTGTATTTCTAGCTGTCATTTAGGGTCTCAATCAATCGCATCATCATACAGCATGAATCATAATTGTACCATAGTTTTTTTTTTTTTTTAACCGTACCGAGAGTACTTATTGTTACGCGTGCGAATGCACCGTCACAAGTTCATTCCAGAATTTGAATTTTGCAATACCCAAACTGCCTACTCTAAGTAAAGCACAAGAATTGGTGTGTGAAAATAGTTGCGTTGCAAATTTCACCCTCTGCCTTTGGCCACCTTTAACGACTAGATGAGATGCTGTTAAGCGATGAGCAATTTTTAAATCTGAAGTAGATTGATTGCTTAATAATTCTTCAGAAGGTTTTTAGTCAACAGGTTATTATTTAGCAAAATCCCAGAATCCAAAAAATGATTTCTCAGGAGTTTAATGAGATGAGGTTTGTGTCATCTTCAGGATCTTCTTCCTCTTGCAAATTCCAACAAATGTGACCCAAGAGTGCATCTAGCTTTTTGCCGCTGTACCAATGTTCGAGCTTTGCTGTCACTTGGTGAAAACGCTCGCCGTGCTCATCGGATTCGGCTGGTGATTGTTCGGCGAATTTTGCCACATGACAATGCAAAAAATGTATTTTCAGTGACATTCTAACGTTTATATTATGAAAAGCAGTCAGCATATTTTCAATATATCTGCGCCAATCATCAGCTCGATTAATTCCGAGAACATTCTTAATAATTTCTTTTACACATTTCCATGCCACAAGCTCTCGTTCACTGAGAGCATTTTCAAATGCATCATCGTTCATCAAATGATGAATATCTGAAAAATTTAAAGATGATCGGTATGTTGCAACTTGCCGAAATATGGTTCTGGGCTGAGTACTCCTCAGGGTTTTCGAGAAATAAATCAGTTTTTCTTCCCGTGTGTCGAAACTAAAAATCTCTTGAATTAAGGCTATACAGATTTAGAATGGGTAAGCAAAGAGCTTTTTTGGGTAAAAATTTAAAGATGATCGGTATGTTGCAACTTGCCGAAATATGGTTCTGGGCTGAGTACTCCTCAGCTTTTTCGAGAAATAATCAGTTTTTCTTCCCGTGTGTCGAAACTAAAAATCTCTCGGATGGAGGCTATACAGATTTAGAATGAGTATGCAAAGAGGTTTTTTGGGTAAAAATTTAAAGATGATCGGTATGTTGCAACTTGCCGAAATATGGTTAATGTCTGGGTTCTCCTAATCATTTTTGAGAAATAAAACAGTTTTTCTTCCTGTGTGTCGAAACTAAAAATTTCTCGGATGGAGGCAGGCTATACAGATTTAGAATGGGCATACAAAGAGCTTTTTTGGGTAAAAATTTGAAGATGATCGGTATGTTGGCTGGGACTCCCCAGCATTTTCGAGAAATAAATCAGTTTTTCTTCCTGTGTGTCGAAACTGAAAATCTCTCGGATTAAGGCTATACAGATTTAGAATGAGTATGCAAAGAGCTTTTTTGGGTAACAATTTGAAGATGATCGATATTTTCCAACTTGCCGAAATATGGTTCTGGGCTGGGTACTCTTAAGGATTTTCGAGAAATAAATCAGTTTTTCTTCTCGTGTGTCGAAACTAAAAATCTATTATATAATTCTATACACATTTAGAATGAGTATGCAAAGAGCTTTTTTGGGTAAAAATTTGAAGATGATCGGTATGTTGCAATTTGCCGAAATATGGTTCTGGGCTGAGCACTCCTAAGCATTTTCGAGAAATAAATCAGTTTTTCTTCCCGTGTGTCGAAACTAAAAATCTTTCGGATTGAGGCTTTACAGATTTAGAATGAGTATGCAAAGAGCTTTTTTTGAGTAAAAATTTAAAGATGATCGGTATGTTGCAACTTGCCGAAATATGGTTCTGGGGTGGGTACTCCTAAACATTTTCGAGAAATAAATCAGTTTTTCTTCCCGTGTGTCGAAATTAAAAATGTCTCGGGATAATGCTATACAGATTTAGAATGAGTATGCAAAGAGCTTTTTTTGGGTAAAAATTTAAAGATGATCGGTATGTTGCAACTTGCCGAAATATGGTTCTGGGCTGAGTACTCCTAAGGATTTTCGAGAAATAAATCAGTTTTTCTTCCAGTGTGTCGAAACTAAAAATCTCTCGGATGGAGGCTTTACAGATTTAGAATGAGTATGCAAAGAGCTTTTTTGGGTAAAAATTAAAAGATGATCGGTATGTTGCAACTTGCCGAAATATGGTTCTGGGCTGGGTTCTTCTAAGCATTTCCGAGAAATAAATCAGTTTTTCTTCCCGTGTGACGAAACTAAAAATCTCTAGGATGGAGGCTTTACAGATTTAGAATGAGTACGCAAAGAGCTTTTTTGGGTAAATTTTAAAGATGATCGGTATGTTGCAACTTGCCGTAATGTGGTTCTGAGCTTAGTACTCCTAAGCATTTCCGAGAAATAAATCAGTTTTTCTTCCCGTGTGTCGAAACTGAAAATCTCTCGGATTGAGGCTATACAGATTTAGAATGAGTATGCAAAGAGGTTTTTTGGGTAAAAATTTGAAGATGATCGGTATGTTACAACTTGCCGAAATATGGTTCTGGGCTGAGACTCCTAAACATTTTCGTGAAATAAATCAGTTTTTCTTCCCGTGCATCGAAATATCGGCTATCTCAGCGATTAGAGAAATTTTTTTCAGCCAATGTCCATTTTATTTGGTGCAAATTGTCCGAGGGTTTTTGATCACCAATATCGATTTTGCTTAAAATAGTCTCTAGTTTACGCTCGTCAGAGATGTATTAGCGATCTATTAGGAGTTTCTCAAGGTTTTAGTATTTGTTATTGGCTGGAGGGTCTTGTATAATGTACTCGATCTTCTCCGGCGTGTGCTCAATTTTTTGTTTGTCGCAGTCGCAGGTGATCTTCGTGTCGAACATTATCTCGACTATTATGAACTAATTCTTCGTGTTGGTTGTCCATAATTTTGGTAGCCGCGTCAAGTGTCTTGACGTTTCTATTTAGTTTGTAATTTTCCTAGGCAGCTGTGCCTGTAACCGTGCATAATGTATGATGTAAGTAAACCTCTCTTTTTATTGATCAATTCAACCTTTTCACATTTTGATCTTTAGTTGCGGGATATCCGGTGTTGTCTTGAGATATACATATACTGAATCACTTGTCTTTTCTTCGGTTGAAAGTCTACGGCCTGTATTTGCAAAAACCCATCAATCTCTTATTGTTCGCACACCTTGCTATATCTTTTCCAAAAATACATTTAATTGCCACTGATTTAAAAATCAGATACAATTATCTATATATGTATAAAGTATTTGAAGTTATGCGTACAAAGATTACCGTACTTGTTTGCTAATAGTTTGAAGTGGATGATAACGAAACCAGTGTAAAATGTACAAATAAAATTGAACACAGCTCAAACAATAAATGACTTTTAAAAATGATGTTATTTATGGTTTCACAATCTTACTTGATCACGATCTTTACCGGATATCCGTACTAGTATTAACTTATCGAAAGTATTCAGTAATAAATGTAACGGTCACTTCATCTTACTAACGCCCCTACTTCGGTTGGTGGTGGACTTGTCCGCATAAAATTTGAAGAATTATATTTGAGACGTAATCGCAATATGGCCCGAGTATTGATAGGTCTAGAACGAAAGATGATGGCACTTAACATTTCAGGAATATGGAGGGATGCAATCGATTTCACATTTAAATTTTACTTAATCATATTTCCTGAATAAAGTACAAAATATGGGTTTCACAGTTTTATCTCTTACAAATACTAGCTTAGCAAATAGAAAATAAATTAATCAGAACAATTCATTCAAGCCAGATAACAGGTAAAAATTTTATTATATAAAACGAAGTGATTTGATTAAATTTGCACTTATTGCTCCACACACATAGAATGAAGTCGTTAATCGTAATTTGTTCACTCCTAATCGCTGGAGCTTACGCTTCACCATGTAAGTATATTTCATTCTAAAAATATATAAAGTGTTATGTAATTTGAATCTAATTATAACATATAAATTATTATTAAGTCCAACAACGTTTATCAAGAGTCGATGGTCGTATCATTGGAGGCGACGAAACAACACCACATCAATATCCATTCCAGTGCTCAATTCAAGTACGAATTAATAATGGACCGTCCCAACATGTTTGTGGTGCGACCATACTCAATGAAAACTGGATTTTAACCGCCGGCCACTGTGTAGATTTAGACGTTCCCGGATTTACATTAAATTTCCAAGTTTGGTGCGGTAAATGGGATTTGACTGCAGATGAACCGGGCGAACAAAAAATTAACGCTAAACGATTTGTTATCAATACCAATTGGACTGCAATCGAAGAACCATTTAATTTCCCGTGGGATATTGCAATGGTAATTTTTTTTTGTAATATTTATGTGTTATGGCTGGGTTCACGGTCAATTTTGTTTTGATTTTAGATTGAACTTGAATCGCCTTTAGTATTCTCCGAAACAGTACAACCAGCACAACTACCACCAGCAAATTACGATCCACATCTTATTAATGATTCAATTCTTGTTGGATGGGGCTTCTATCGATTCGTTGGCGTTAACGGTGTTGTAGCAGATCGACTACGTCATGTTGAAGTATCGTTAATTTCAATCGCACAATGTAATGCCCTTATAGGAGGACAAATTGGCGGAACAGAACATTTTGCTTGTACCGGACCACTATCGGGTGGAAGGGGTGGATGCGACGGAGATTCCGGTGGCGCAATGGTTCAATGGAGTGGATCCACGCTCTACCAAACAGGTATTGCATCGTGGGCTATTCGCCCATGTGGCGCAGTGAATGCACCAACCGGTTATCTAAAAACACATTTGTTCCTTGACTGGATTAGGGTTAATCAAGGTGCTAGTGCCTAAAATTTTTAATTAAGCTTGTAATGTTTTGATTAGATAATTTTATTGAAATAAACCACCGTGTGTTTTATTTGTTGGTCATCTACAGTGACACGATATAGATTATATTTATTATTTTTGCATTGTTCGTTGTTCCTATGAATGTTTAATCATATTGTTATAGATTACCGAGCGCAAGTGTCACAAATAAAGATTTAAAGATATGGAATACACCTGGATACTTGGAGTTGATGGTATCTAATTATCGGTTCGGTGTTGAGTTAGGATTACCATATTTGGACACTGTAGGGTGCACATTCAGTCTATACAAAAAAATTTTGTATCGAGAATACTATTTCGCCGGGCAAAATACGAAAGTAGGTTCAAATTAATGAATTTACGTGAAAAAAAAAAATTATAAATTAGATAGCGAGAAATGAAATTTTATTAACCAGATTTTTTCATTCGTTTATTATCGTCAAATTGGTCTATTACTCTTTCGGTATAATCAACGCAATTGGCCTATGGTAGCTGCAAGCACCAAAGACGCGGTCCCATATCTCGAAGTAGATATATCTCGTATTCTCGTACATATCTCGTAGAAGATATATTTCGATCTGAGTTCTTGTGCAAATCGAATTCGTATCGCAGCAAGATTATAAGTGATTCAGCTTAGGGAGCTGAAAAATGAAACCCCTGCTCATAATCATCGGCAAAAGATATTAGTCTCCTTGGAGAATTTTTGAAATTCGTTCAGAATATGGAGCAAGGATGAAATGTATGTACTTGATTTCGACAGCTTTATTCGGCGAGGTATATAAAACTACCGGAAGTATCGTATATAGCCAATGGGTTGTGTTGTTACGCTCATACCAGTTGTTTGACGATGATTTCCTTATGCGAGGTAACTGTATGAGTTCTACTTGAATTTTTATATACAGGGTGACTGACACGAAGTGTTACCAACTTCAGACTGTCATTGCTGTCAAACCAGTGATGACAAAGCGCTCAAATTTACACTAATCACAGCTCATTCCATTGTTTACAAGCGTACAAAAGCATTTTAGTGGGAAATACTCAGCGTAATAGTGTTGTTGTGAATAAATTAGTTATTAAGGTTGTAATGTATATTCCAGTAATTATATTTTAAATTGATTCCTTTAATTACTTGTATGTATTAAATTTTCAAAATTGTATATAATAAATTTTATTGTATTTACTTACTTATACTTATGTACAAAAAGGTATAAAAGGGTTAGGTGACAATGAAGTAAAAAAAAAAAAGTGTCTATAGCTATCTAGTGAAATGTAACAAAACAAATTGTGAATAAATAAATAAATAATTATTAAATAAAAACTGTTTAAACCTGGAAAAATGTAGCATAAAATAATCCTGTCATGTATACATATATGAAGTGTGTCAGATCAACGGCAGCCAACATTTCCTGAAACAAAATATGTAATGTATTATTACTCTTAAATTGTTTACATACTACTTTAATTTATTATACACATGTATTTAACTTTCATAGCTTACTCTTATTAATTTAACCAAACCTGAAAAGAAAAATGAAATTTAATTAATAAGTTAAAATACTGTTATTAAAATTTACTTATCTTAAATTTTGTTATGTATACAGCTTCAACTTACAAAATGTCAAAAGTATAGCTGGATGCAAGACACCTTTGTGATGCAGTTTCGAAACTTATAATCACGACGCGACATCTGTGTTTAAGCACAAGGTTCTAATTTTAGAACATAAATTTCGTGTACATTTTGTTAATATTTTTCGAGCCTGTACCTTTTTCATTGTACATTTAGTCTAAAAAAGTTTGTACTCAACAAAACATCGATCAAGATTACCTAACCTAAAATTAATAAAAATAAAGATAAAATTAATTTGTGCCGCCTTGTATTCATTACCAATTATACCCACCAAATATAGTAATACAAGGAAGTGTAGTGAAATTTAAACCAAATAAAACAATTTGATTGTACGATCATAAAGTACAAAAAGTAATTACTTTCTGCGAAAAAGTAATTACAACAAAAACTATACATTAAAATCAAAATTATAAATCTAAATACTTGTGTTTAAAATTAGGAATCCCAAAACGATTCTACATAACAGTGTGATTGCTCTATATTTGATGGGAAAACCACAACCGCAGATTGTTAACCAGTTAAAACATCTGCATGTGAATAAAATGTTTATGTATCGCACCATAAATCGTTATAACGATAGTAGCAGTATTGCAAAATGCGATGGTGATGGCCGAAACGCACTGCAACATCGCCGGATATCATTTGGAAGGTGAAGGCCAAATTGGCTCGGAATCCGCGCCGTAGTGGCAGAAAAATGGCTCGTGAGGTGAACATTTCGCTCGAACGGATGCAGCATATATTGAAAGATCATCTTGGACTAAAGGCCAAATTCCATAACACGCATGGTTTCACCGATGCTCAAAAAAAAAGTTAGAATGGAAAGAGCAAAGGAGTTCTTACGCTTGCACGAAAGTGGCGATTTGCCGAATTTGGTTTTCTCCGATGAGTCACCGTTCGTTATTGAGCAATATGTGAACAAACAAAACGACCGGATTTACTTGCCCGGCCGTTCTTCTAAAAATTTGGACCAACGCATTGCCACTCGAAACCAAGCGCCGCCGATGGTGATGGTTTGGGCCGCCGTAACGGCCGAAAGCCGTTCACCGCTCGTTTTTTTGAACCGTGGCATCAAGATAAATGCTCAAATTTATCGGGATCATGTGTTATAGGGAGCGTTGTTTCCTTGGATTAGGACTTCAAGGACTCGGCGCCGAGTCGTAAAGTGCGTCACACTGCCACCACAATTCATGCACTATAGAGTAGTGTACCTATAACGAGATAGTATACTCTAATGATAAAAACACTGTCAACAACTTGTGTATGTTGCTTTATTACGAGTCTTGCTGAGCAGTTCATCACGTCGGCTAACAATGATCATGTTTTCTACCATGAACGTAAAAATGCAAGCTCAATTGGTCCTCTCCAAAATGAGTTAACGTGCCTCACCACAAAACCGCTAAGTATAGCTCAGGATGTAATTGCGAATTTTGTACGAGATAATAATGACGTCTGGTTTTTAACATTGAACTGCCAAAATCTCATGTCGCTTCACCTCGACCTAACTGATACAGTTACGCAGGGATACTCAATTCTCTTGCTCTCCGCGATCTGGCTCAGCAATGGCGAGCATGTTTAATTTTCCTAATTTTGAATGCTGCGTTCAGTTCAAGAGAGATAGTCAGCGGGCGGTCGGAGTAGCAATTTATAAAAATTCAAGTAGAACTCATACGCAGTCACTCAAACACAACCCATTGGCGATACAAGATGCTTTTGGTAGTTGTATACACCTCGCCGAATAAAGCTGTTGAAGATATAATCAAGTACATACATTTCGTCCTTGCTCCGTATTCTGAAACAATTTCAAAAATTCTCCAATGAGACTAACACATTTGCAAATGATAATGAGCAGGGATTCCAATTTATGAGCGGGGGTTCCATTTTGCTGCTCCCTAAGCTGAATTACTTATAAACTTCCTTGGATACGAATTCGATTTTCACAAGAACTCAGATCGAAATATATCTACAAACTCCGAGATACGGGGCCGCGCCTTTGATGCTTGCAGCTGTGGAGCTAAAGAGTAACTAACTATGAATTAAAATATTACACCTTTACACACAATTATATAATTTTATTTTAAATTTTATTTAACAATTTAATCATTTAACATTTACACATTTTATTATTTAGTTGTGAGTTTATATAATTTTAATATATGAATTGATTCGCTGGATCTTATTTATAATTACTTTAGCGAACTCTATTGAGTTTTTGTAACACGAATTATATTCCAAGTACTGACTTTTATTTGTTTCTTCGCATTGTTTTTATAGTTTGGAACAAAGAAATTCATGACGGTCTATCTATATTCCGTATTGCATTTTTTTTTTTAATTTTTTATTGTTAACTATGCGATCTGTTTTGGGGCTCAAGGCTCACCCTGCTCTTCCACGGTTATGCTTTTTACGTCCTTTCTTTACGCCTCCCGGCCAACTCGAGGCCGTATGGCTATAGGACCGATTTAAAACCATCTACACATTGCAAGCTCCATGCCAGCCTATACTGGCATGGAAGATGGGTCAGTATCCGTATTGAATAATTCTCCAATTTTACACATTCTTTCTACACGAAAATCGAGGACATAATTAAGTACAAATGTACATCTGCCGCCCGTTTAAGGGGTATTTTTTATTTAATCGTCGCGTCGTTTCTTCTTATTTTTCTTCCTTTTCTTTTTCGTCGTCCTCGACTCGATAGCATATAGTAAGTAGAGCGCTTGCTCTGTAATTCGAGGGTCCCAGGTTCGATTCCTGGTAGTGACAAAAAAAAGTTACGGCTGGGTGTTTTTAATGTGTTATGTGGTACATTGTGCATTGTCTTATATATCTCAAGCCATAGTGCTCGGCTTTTCTCCATAAAATATTTTATTTTATTTTCCACAAGATTTCCAAAACACCCAAATTGTAATAAACGAAATACCAATGAAGGCTAAACATAAGTTTCAGATTTGAAAAATATTTAAATTTAAGAACGAAAACGATACAATTGTACCTTGCCATACAAATAAGGGTTAAGAGAAGTGTCCAAGTGATCATCAAGATATGTAATTGAGCCAACTGGTTCAAGATTAAAACAATCAGAGTGGCAACCAACAAATGCACATTCACACCTGTTGTGATTAGGCACCCGCGGCAAACTGGTCAAATTTATGTTACTAGACAATTTAAAAAACATGAATTTAGTTTCCGGCTTAAAATCAGGTGATCCTGGTTGAACCATGAGAGTATAACTTTTTGATCGAACTGACAAAAGTGGAGGTTTTCAGCTTGAGCCGATGCTCCCGTTGCATAAACTGCGCCAACAGAACGTTGAAAATGTTCATTCGAGCACGTTTCTCGCCCAAGGTCAGCGAACGCGGCATCCAACGAACGGTTAACTTTCTCATGCCTAAACCTTGATTCAATATGTGACAAACACGTTATTTGAACATATTCATAGCCTCTTACATCTCTCTAACTTTAATTAGTCAGTTGTCTAGCACCATTCGGTGAACTTGACCGGTGTTATCGTCACTGTTTGAAGTTTTTTATCGTCCCGAACGTTCATCGTTACTCAAGCTGATACGGTCACGTTTAAATTCAGTTGCCGAATGACGGTGGTAAATGATGGTAAAGAGTCCCCGCCTCGTACACACCGTCTAACTCGTCTATGATTTGCCGAGGCGTATTGCTGTTCAAAAATAAACAATAAAACGCACTTCTACACTTTTAATGATGAATGCTGCCAACTTCTTGTTGAGGTCGTTCATGTTCAGGTCGAAAACTTTTCAGAAAATCGTTGTAATATGTCCAGCAATGACTTTTAGATATAATAACTCAGGCCAACGTTATCAATTGACCGTTTTGGTTCTAAAGCACAAATAATTGAGAAAACTTCATAACTAGACACTGGGGTCATATAAAAGGTTGTCGAAACGAAATCAAATGGAAAATCGAAACTAGATGACGTGCTGCTACAAATTCTAGTAAAAAAATAATTAAACTCAATAGCAATTTCTAAATTTCTCAAAAGAATTTCCCCCTTTATCAGCTAAAAAAGCTTTGACTAGTGACGTTTTCGGCTTATGAGTTAGAATTTTGTTTACTAAATTCCACTTTTTTTATATCACCGCGGTGATTGGTTTCCGTTTCCTTTTTGATATCCTCATTAGTTAGGGGCACATTCTAGTATAGCTTTCGCGATTTACTGAATTACCAGGACGCTTATTTAACTTGATTCACAAGATATTCCTTTTATTGATACGTCGCGCAAGGTTAGAAGAAATCCAAGGTTGTATGTGTTTGGTTTTAAACAAGCAATATGGCAGCAGCCTTTTAGAATAATCAAAATATAATCCAAAAATACATCAAGAGCCAGCTCGATGGATTATCGTAGTTAAAAATAAACCTCCAACCCATATGATCCGGAGTTTCGTTTAACAATAATAAATTGAGCTTCTTCGTGAAATTTTGGCTCAAATTAGAGCTTGACATAAAGATGACATAATGTTTATATACTCAATACTGCTACTTGTTCATGTCTTCAACACCAACCAGATTTTTAGATCTAATATTGCACAAAACCTCAGCTATTTCTTGAACAAAAAGATTTATTGAACAATTTAAATTTGAATCAAAATAGACGGCAACACGATCAGCCCTATAAGGATCATTACACGCACCAGACAACGTATAACCATTTAAATTATATGAAGACAATTCATTAGTGTAAATCCAAATTTCACTCAAAAATATAAAAGAGGGCTTTGTATTATATGCATTAATATTGGCAACCAGTACGTCAAAATTCCTTCGAAGACTCCTAACATTTTGATGTTGACAATTAAAAAATCTCCAAAATCTCAATTTAAAGTTCAAATATAATCAATACGCCTAAATGAGCAGATAATTATAATAAATTTAAAGTTGATAGCCAATAACCTATCAATAATTCTAATATTATTTCAATCGTTGACATGTTAAAATTATATCGAGCTCCGCAGCTGAATTTTTGGATACAAGTTTATATTGTAATTCATTGCACTTTAAATTCTTTTCTTATTCCGCTCAAATAATTTTTTTTTTCAAATACATTATTATTTCCACATATCAATTAACATACTACTGACAGTCATTTAGTTATATTGATCGCCATGTGCCTATCGACAGTCTCGACCGGAACAGGTGAATCCAAGACCTCTAAATGGTGCTGATGTGTCACTATCCGCACCTGCTGCATAATTTTCAAAACGAGGTTATTAGGCCACCTCATACCTCGTACATATAAGTACATCCTGGTCTTACTTTCTAAAAGTGTATGAAACCCCTCCCTTTCTTACTTTTTCTTTTATGTTGTTATATGTGCAACATAAGAATCATATCCGGCGACTTTAGCATACCATGAATTCCTTAATTCATCTTCAGTTTCTAACAAAGGTATTTGAAAACCCGTTCTAAAACTACTCTGGGTTTATCAATATCACGATCATCCAATGTCACGCCTGAACAGAACTGGACTAATTTTATAACCAGCTTGAACCCACCTTGACCGTTCCATACAGAGGTGATATGAGCCAATTATCAGAGATTTCAACAACGACAGCAGCAACAAATAAATGGACGCAAGTTTGACAATTTGTACGCCGGTAATCTAAATAGTCTCTCGATCGAATCTGGACAATAGTACGAGGAAATGGGTGCTTTTTTTGCAATGTAAGTGAGCAACTCAGACTTATCCGTGGACTTAACAATTTTTAATATTTTTTTTTAGTTATTTCGATGTCTTTCTTTCGAAGGCATCACAGAATTAGCCGAAACACAACTCCTACTAATGAACAACACTTGACTAAGCTAAACAAATATATATTAATGCCACGGTTTGCATTACGTACATCCCACAAAATTTTATCATCATTCTTTAAGGAATAGTCGAATTGTATTCAACATTATTGGTTAGGAAAGAGTGCCTATGAAAGTTTAATTTTATAACTTCACCTAATATAATTTTCGATCAAACTTAACAAACCCAATAATGCATAAATGTTTTGAAAAACCTTTTTTACAAAAACCAGTAACAACCACATTCATAAAATTACAAACCAAATGTCATCATTAGTTATGGAATGATCGAATGCCGTTTAACATTTTCAGATTGTAAAAATACTCTAGGCCGATATCGTAGCTCTCATTTGCGCAATTCTCGTTTTACCCATTATCAACTCTTTCCTCAATTCCGATATTAGTTAGTAAACACCGATGTGTGATTCATCTACTACCACCTTTAGCCTTCGATACCATCACTCTACAGAATGTTGTATCCTAAAGAGATTAGGCTCGAGAAATTTTAGCATACTGCGGTTTCGATGGCATATTTGATCTTTTTTGAGGAGTTCCCCTTAAATAGTTTCTCTTAAAATCTGCAGGCTGAAATTTTCGTTATTGCCGTCCTGCACAGCACAGCCTTGTTCCTGTACCTTTCTCCGGATTATCTGCTCGAAGTAAAACAAGCAGCCTTTAAAAATAGTTTCGAAGACAAGTGTTTAAAGCTTTACTGCTCGCCTTTTCGAAATCCAATATTACAGATTTTGGATTCAACAATATTCCCCAAATGCATGGCTACCCGCATACTTCGTGAAAGAATTCCAAGTATGCTGCTTCACTTTTGGAGCTCATTATTCGGAACACCAAAGAACGCTTAAATTACATCAAATGTAAAGTCCATAAGCCAAAATTCTGCGTCTGCCACTAGTTTCAAATTTGAAGGTGTTGCTAAATGCTGTTCTCCTTTGGTATATTGCAGCTCTTCTGGAACGGTTATTTATTATATTTTCCGGTTCCTGTTTATCAGATACGCGTTATTTTTTGTTGCTGCGACTGGTTTCTTGGCAAATAAATGCAAGTTTCTGCACAAAACTCGAATAATATGCCGAAGGGTAATGGCTTACCTACTAGACCCGTAATGGTCGCAACAAGAACATCCAAAGAAAAACGATTCTATTATTTTTCCAAATTCGGTCCGCCCGAATTTATAAAAATAAAGGGGTTCCAAAAACCAGGATTTTATAACAAGGATTTTCAAACCAGAATTCTAAAACCACGCTTTTGTAAACCGGGATTACCTACCAAACCCCTTTGTAATGACTAATTAATTTCAGATTTTAGGTGTTTGCGTATCTATCTATATGTTATCACAGGGTCACAGGATTCTTCTAAGATATCATCAACAGGATACAATAGCCCTTTATTTAAAATACCACTTTAATTAAAAATTGGAGCAACAAATATTTTTTGTGATTGTACTGCCTGAGTGTGAGTGGCGCTCATCATTCTTCATTCTACTCTTAATTAATTTTAATATCACCTTTTCGTGCTGTCCGATTTTAAGATCTTGTACTGTAATTGCCATGATCTTCAAAAATCACATTCCTGCTTGAACACCTTGGGCATATCTAATAATAAATATTAAATGTGCGCAAAGCAATTAAACTGTACCAAATGTTCTTGCATAATGTCTTGATCCACCATACCAATAATAATATTTTAACGATCACTCAGAACAGATCGATTAATTTCGATACAAATATAACCATCAATACCATAGTCTGCCGCTCTTTATTTTCTTAATTTTGTGTTTTTGTTTAAAAAGCACGGCAGTTTTCAGTTATTGTGTTCATATTTTGTTTTCAACAATCGTAGATCGTGACGAAAATTTTAAATTGGAAAACACAAAAAAAAATGATGGAAAAAACTAAAATAGATAGCTTTGTATGGTTTCAATATTGCTCAATATGTTTTTCAGTATTTTTATTTTATTCAAGAAAATTCTCTCTATATTGACCATCTCATCTCTCTTGAACATATACAAACAAAAAATAAAAATAAAACAAATCAGAATCAAATAATAATCACTTAAACTTTTCATAATAAAATGTTGTTTGATCATCATTAAAAAAAAAATGTTGAATATGAAACAGTATATGGAAAAAGTGTTGCAATGAGTTCAGACAAGAAGGTTAAAATGCATACGAGAATTTTTCTATTTAACCAAACCTAAATCTCCTCTCTTCGTTTTGTAAAATACTCGCATTATGTTTTTTTGTTTTATTATTATTTATGTTTACGATCTGCAACACGTTCTATAATTACTATAACGTCGTAATTCTCTTTTCCAGTTTATGCTTTTTTTTATTTTTAGTTTTAAATTTATTCTTAAAGAAATAAGATCGTTCGCGTTTGCCTTACTTGAATTTGTGTTATTATTATTTTGTTATTGAATCGATCAATATAATTACGAGTACATCGTGTATGTTATTTTCAATATAAAGTAGTTTTTGATTATTTTGTTCGTGCGGTTTTCTTATAATCGCGTAGTGTGATCTTGTATAATAAAATTTTTTTTTTGGGTGTATCTGTGTTTATGCGTGTATAATAAAATATATTATGGTGAAGTGCATGTGTTCAATATTAGTGCAATTATTTAGTAATTAGTTGTAGTAAAATAAAAATTAAGTGTTTACTGGTTAGTGAAAATACAAAAAGTGTTTTTTATTTGGTTTTTAAGTTTAAAAAAATATTTTAAAGTGTCTTTCATCTTGTATATTTTTATTTTACTGGATTAACAACACAAGTCGGATAAATTCATTACATTGCATTAACCCTAGAATTATACGGTAAATAAATACGATTATATTTTATTATATGATATATAATTATTTTTAATTTAACGCTTGACCCAATAATTGACACTGTAATTATTGGGTTTCAACACATTTTTATCGTATATATATATATATTAGGTTTAATTAGTGGGCAAGGTTTAATATTTTCTCTAAATTTGAATCAAAATGATCTGAAAAATTAACCCAAATATTACGCACAAAACGGGTTTGTTTTACAATTACGAAGTAAGTAAAGTGCTTAAGAATCGTGGAAACGATTTTTCAGGACTCTTGGGAGTCTTGGGATATTTGTCAGCCCGCTATCTGTTCTATTTAAATTGCTTTCAACGCTTGAAAATTCATTTTTCTTTTGGGTTAGTTTTTCTTTAGCCCATCTATTTCTTATACCTTTTTAGGCTGGTTGATTCTTCAAAGTCACCGATGTTTTATTTAAATTTAATTTTATTCCGGTGAAGAAATTTCTTCACTAGTGCGGTTGTCCTCTATATGTTTCGTTGTCTTTTGTTTTTGTTTATACATCGCTAATTGTATAAACATAGAGGACAACCACCCGCATGTTGTGATCGGCGATACGGATTAACACCTGATAGGATTCTTGTCCATATATGACTCTAATGTTCGGTTATATTTTTCTCATGAGGCAGTGTCTATTTGGTATTGAAGTTTCTATTAAACCATACTAATATTAATTTATTGATTGCTACTCAAAATTATAGATTCAGGGGCAGTAAATGCTAAAAGTTGTAAATACTTATGACGTTTCTCAATCTTTGTAAAACATTTCAAGACGATCCCTTAAACTTTATTATCCTTACGGCTAATATTTACTGAAAATAGCGATTAATGATAGGGATGGTTCGGGAAAATTACCATCGGTCCCAAACTAACGCTAAAAAATTCAGGACAGTCCCTTGGACTTTACTCCCCTTACGGCTAATAATTACTAAACATAGCGATTATTTATCAAACTTCGTCGCCAACGACATCATACTAAGGATGGTTCGTAAAATACGTATCATAAAACATGATTTGAGACGAGCATTAAACTCATCAATGTTCAATTCAATTCATCATGTGTATAACTTAGTTTATTGGATTTTCTAAGAGATGGGAACGAAAACTCAGCTCAAACAGAAAAAGAACTTGCAGAACAATTAAATGTCACTGAAGCAGCCATAAGCAAACGTTTACATGCCATGAAAATGACTCAATAAGAAGGAAAATGGGCACCACATGAACTGACTGAAGCCAACATTGAAAATAGTTTAATGGTTTGCAATTCTTTGCTTACAAGACACCGAACATGACATTTTTTGTCTCAAATTGTGACTGGCGATGAAATGTCGAGATTCGAACACGGTATCTCCCGACCCAAACGCAAAAGCTTTAATCACTGTGCCATTTGGCCGGTCTGCAAGTATTTAAATGGGAAATTCTACCGCATGCTCCCTCTATTCACCTTAAAAATAAATTTCCAGAAAAATGGTCGAAAGTCATAGATAACGATGGAAAATATTTTGATTAAAACAAAATTTACCATTTCTTAGAAATAAATGTGTTTTTCTGCAAGAAAATACAAAAACTAAATTATACTCCCAATAGTAAAGTTTGCCGAAAATCACCAGAGACATTAAAATCAGTACGTCACCGAGAAGCTGTTCATTTTTTCTCAATTTTTTTAGTGTACGTTTAAACGCTTCCAATTTTTTTTTCTGCGCCATAGTACATTCGTCCCATATTATGAGTTAACATGTTGGAGCTTTTTACCAAATATTCCAGAATATTTGTTGCATGTTGGTATCTCAGTGATTTGCATGTTTAATCCAAAAGAGTGGCTGTAATTGTAAATGATAAGATTGCCAGTGCAAAATAAGTGAAATGGGGGAAGTTTTTCTGTGCGTCCGGGCGCATCTAGAAAATACGATCCGCCACTTTGGCTTGTAATTGCATGCAATAATTCTGTTATATGCCATGCATTGTTCTGGAACCTATTTCGGAATATTTGTGTGAACAAATGCGTGACCCATTCATTGACATCAACGTGTGTTTGTAAAGTTCATTTGCCGATCGATTCGGCGCAGTAATTCACAATTGTACCAGAGTGCTTTGTTAGTGATTGTCACACGTGTCTTCAATTTTAAGCAATGCCCCGTTATACATCGTTTGGTGTGAATTGAATGTCCTGATTTTGAACCACGCTGGGCAATACCACTGCAAATAACATGTGTTTTACCAGTGCTTGAGCAGTATTCGTGGAATCGGCCAGTGAAGTATCCCAATGTGCATAGTTTTTAAGAAGATTTAATCCTTGGCCAGCTTCACAATAAGGAACGCACGACGATTAGCAGTAATCGCATAAAATCATTCTGTACTGTTTGAGTGAACACAGTGTACAGTCGGCGTAAAGCGTCAGTTGAATATAAATTGGGAATGCATTTAAGCAATTGATGTCGAAGCATCTTTTAGATTATTGGAAAATTTTAAAATATTTTCTTCTATCTATCTTGTTTGCTTCCATTTTGTAATTTTTCTTATGCTGTTCACATGCGGTCGTCCAAAGTTGTACTGACCCAAGCAACTGTTATATACAATATTATTGTCGTGTTATCTTTTACTGCCCCGCGCCCCTGTCCGTTTTTTTAGTGAGCAGTATGCCATCATCCACTCTGCTTGGTGAAATGAGGCAAGATGTGTTTTGTTCAGCGAGTTCATTCGCATTTCATTTCATAATCTTCCGTCTCGTTAAGAGATTTGAGTGTCTTAGTTGAAGACTGACTGGCTGTCAATCAGCGAATATTCCTTGGAAATATTATATTGTACCTCAGCCAGTTATCAGCATCCCTTATCGCGACTAATTCATCTTGAAAAACCCTACAGTAGTTCCGGGGACGGAACAGAGTTTTTCGTTTAATTCTTCGCAGAAAATCCCACCCTCAACCATCGATAATTGCATCGATGAAGAAATCAACACTTTTATTATTCAGAAATGCTTGTCTCAACCAGTCTTCTTTGGTGGGAAAGTGGTGGGACTTGGAAGTAGAGAGACAATACTTTACGCAGTCTTGATTCTTCCAGGCATTTAGTTTAGCATGTCTTAATTCGTATTTGTATGTTTTGGAGGACTTCCTTGTAGTAAAATCAGCCCATAGCCGCTAGTTTCCTTGGCTTTTCGATGGGTTTTGTCGCCAATTCAAATTGGGAAATGGATCTTAAAAGGTATGATCGTCCGGCACCTTCTAATTCATTAAACTACTCATATTGGTTTCTTAATCTGATACCTGTATATTTGTAGTTAGTATAGTAGCTCACCTCATTCATTCATATCAGTGCTTCCCGAAATTGTGTTTATGGTGAATTTTCATCACTTCGCATGATGACTGAATTTTTGTGATTTTGAGCCTCCATTACAGAGCTTCCTAAAAGGTATGGGATATCTTTCCCATCGTGTGAAAGGTAAGCTGATTTCAGCCAGAAGTTTTGACCTCATCTCAATTATTGTAATTTGAAAACAGAAACATATTCTGATTGTTTTTTTTAGCAAGAATGCAGGAAAAAATTATACCTACCTTCTTCGAGTAAAGCAGTTTATATATATTTAGGAGTCTTAAGTTCAAGTACCCGGAAGCTAACTTGGTGAAATGGAGATTAATCTGCAGGAATCTCAACATTAGGTTTGCACCTTTACTTGAACTTCCGCCATAGTTGCATCGATGTCGTCCTCTGGACATCGCCGTGTCTGTAGAGATTGTTTCTGCTTCTCACCCTTTTCATGCTTCAGGTTGCCAGTCAGGGCTTCTAACGGTATCGGCACTCTCAAGGTGTCTCCCTCATAATTCTTACAAATCTTGAATGTGACTCCGCTGAAACCAAAGCGAATTAAATCATTTGTTCTCGTCAGCGCAGTCACCGGCTTTCTAGCAATTATAGAATTTCTGTAAATTCGCTTGGTTCCGCTGTCACCCAAGCTCTCGCTCTAGATCTGCATATCCTCTTAAGGCCCTTTATATAGCTACTTTACAGCCTTTTCGTTCAAGGTCAGTAACCGTTGGCTGGCACAAAGTGCCGGCACACGGTTCCTGTGAACCTTCCTGGGTGCTGGCTTTTTCCTCAGAATTTGTAGAAGAGTTGAGGCTCTCTGCAAGTTCCTTCAAACGACCCCTTCTGCTTCATTTCGTAATTTTTTCAGTCCATGAGAGTGTTTCATTTATCTCCGGAATAGCCTTGTGCTCATGACCCTAGAGATTATGTTCGTGAAACCAGCTTTCTTCGTGCTTGTGTGCCGTTTTGTCTGTACGTTTTGCGCACCAGGTTAGGTCTCATGACCAAAACCCCTAGTTAGTTAAAACCTTGGAGACCAGGCCTAAAGACCAAAATTTCAGCAACATTGGTTTCCGAGTTTTTAAGAGCGTTCAGATTCTACTTTTATTGTAATGTTAGTTTCATCCATGGTTTGTCCCACGAGTAGCAGAGAAAGAAATATCCATCCAAGTACGCAGTTAAGGCAGTTTGATACGGAGTGTAGCAGGTATCCGGATACACCATTAGAGACTGAGTTTTTTTTACTGGGTCCCTAGCCTAACCGATTAACAGCAGAGTACGATTTACACCTTACCTCGGCTCTGATCACGCCTTTCACACCAGAAATTGCGTAGTGGGCTAGTTGTAAGGTGATCATCGCGAGGCACAAATAGTATTAACTTGATTCCCCCAAACAACTTTACGCCAAGACCACCGTTAAAACACGTGGTTGTTTGATCGAAATTTTTTATTCCATTGCACACTATACTTAATCCATCATTTTATATTGTAATATCGGGTAACATTAATAGTTCGAAGTTATTCCAATATTTATCCAAGAAAAATTAAAATAATTCTTCAGGATTTTTAAAATCGTCCCAGAAAATTTTGAAATGACAAACTATACAGATATAAAGACAGAAGTTACTTGAGATTGGCACAATGGGCTCATTTTCACATATTCAGTTAATATCTGAATTATTGATTTAAATTAATGATTCGCAGGAACTACGAACATCGTGGTAGATCTATTTTGATTTTCATACGGCATCATATCCACTTTCCAAAATAAAATTCACATGACCATCCACTTTCCAAAATAAAATTCACATGACCATCAGTATTTTGAGATCTTGGGATGACCTATTTGTATAAACAATATAAATTCAAGATTTAAACTAATGTTTTTGTAAGGCCTAAATTGCCGAGATCGATGGATTTGAGGAACCTCAAATTTTGCGATCGATCTGTTATGGTTTCGATGCAACATGATGACCTCTATCTCCTAAATAAATTCTTAGGCCAAACTTAAGAGGCGATTGGCGTAGGAACCACGAGTTTAGTGACCGGTCTCTTCTGATTTCAAGAGGATTTCATGTCCGCTGTGGTAAATACAATCCACATGACGATCCGAATGTTGAGGTAGGTTCCCGGAAACCTACCCTCGTAACAAAACTCATTTGATATCGGTTGGCCATAATCTGTACTATATCTAGGAATAAAAGTCTAATATCATTACGTTATGTTAGAAATTCGTCAATGTTGGACTCATTTTTAAGGGCACATAAGATTGAAATTAATGGTCCCAAGGAACCAGAAATGTCATCATTTGTCTCTTTTGTTTTCGATACAAGATGACCAATTCTACCTCGAAAATAAATTCCAAGTTCGTATGTTCAGATGTTTCGTAGTTGACCTACATATATGTGTACGGCCCTTTGGTTTATTCATGAATTATTGATTTAAATTAATGGTTAACAAGTATCGAGTATCGTGACCGATCTTCTTATGAACCACCGAAAATTGTTATGAACCACTATCAACCGATACCAAAAGGCACGAATTTAATGAAAACCCAATAGACCTTTCCCTTCGTGTGAAAAGTTGGGATTGGGACGGACACATCTTGAAACCCATAAGGTTCATGTTGGAACGTCACAGCCAAATATGCAGAATTGTATAAGGAACGGGATAGAATGCTAACCTTGGGAGTAATTGAAGAAAGCCAAAGAGCATCGTAAATAAGGCTAACGGTAAGGTTCAGCTCTGCCTGGATGCTCGCAAGGTTAATGCGGTGACGATGCTTATCCTTTACCCTTGATCGACGGGTTGCTAAGATCATTGGATAAAGCTTATAAGTTTCAACGACTTAAAAGATGTCGTCTGGCAAGTACCCTTCGATTAGAAGTCATCGGATAAGACTGCTTTCACCGTCTCCGGGCGTCCACTCTACCTGTTTTTGTCTAGTTTGAAGATCGTATTCAATTATCCTCTGAAGTAGCCAGATTGTTGCGGGAAGCATATTTCACAGATAACGGTGAGAACCGCCAAATATCGACTTATATATAATCTCCAGCTTTTCGAGAGCCTGCATATCTTGATAAAATGTGTGCCCCAGAAAACCCACATGGAAGTATACCAACTTCAAAGTAAGTGATGTAAAGTTATTCATAAACGTAAATGATACAATTCCTACACAAACTGACATCTTACCTTGGAAGATGGTCGCTCTGCCGTACCTCACGCAAGACCTGAACGATCATCAGTGGCGACCCAGGTAAAAATTTTTATAAACCGTTGTGAAATTTGTGAGACCAACAAACCAGTCAACTATTGTACTAGACCAGGGATGGGTAAATTTATTTCATTAGTACGATCATTTCAAAGGCTCTATGTCAATTTTACGGGCCCCTATCGACGTACATTATTTTGAATCATTTATCTAGGTTTCCGATTTTACAGCCTCTACACACTGCGTTCGCTGCTAAGGTTTTTGAATTTTTGAAAAGAAAGTATTTCAAATGTTTGGTATACCGGAAGCTCTACTAAAGAAACTACTACCAAAATATGGAGTATAAGTATCATGAATTCACTGCTATATACGTAGCCCAATCAAATGTGCCAAAAAAGTAATCAGATCTATTTTTTTGTCAGTCCGATCTTATATAAAAGATGATCACAAAAGCTGGGATCAGCATATAGACGAAATCGCCGGAGCACTAAGGAATGTAGTTCATTCTTTTACTGGATTCGCTCTACATTATTTGGTGTTCGGCTATTGGATGATAATAACGTTCAAATCCTTTCGACGGCTGAAAAATTAACAACTACCCAAAGTTTTGTCTTACGAAATTTAAAAGAAGCGTATGATCGACATTGAATAAGCTATAATTTACGCACCCGACCACGAACATTTCTTCCGGGTCAAACGGTATATGTCCTCAATTTTGCTCAAAGCTGTGCTCAAAATTTACTTAAGCAAAAATTCGCAAGCGAATTTGCGCTGTTATTTGTGAAATTGAAGATGAAACTGGGAGGTGTCTGGGAATGTACCACGCAACACATATCAGATGGCAATTTTCTATTTAGTTGTGCAGTTTTCTAATTTTAGAAAACACAAAATTTCCAAATGATGTAAATTTCATTTTTATTTTATAAATAGTACTCTCATTTTCGTTGCCCGGCTTTAAGAGAATATCTCAAGGGTGTGGGGCTGCCGCACGAGTGTAATATTCACATGTTGCAGCAGGCTATTAAGATAAGATCGTGAATTCTAAGTTTGGTTAGTATTTTTTTTTCTCATAAGACTGTAGAAAAGCGCATGCTGTATAAGACAGCAGAAATTTCCAGCAGAAAAAATGTGTTTTGCTGTTCACCGCTAGAGGTATCACTATCACAAAAATCAAATTTTTCTGTTGATATGTTTTGAAACCATCAGAAAGTTTTTGAAATTTTTAAGCAAATTATTAATTCTCAACATATACTAAAATTATCATAATCATCATAATGCAAATATAGGGCGATATAAAAAACTAGTAGTTGAAAGCACTCCATACATTACTGAAGTCATTTTAATGTGAAATGTTTTCAGATTTTTAACAAAAGTGTTTGAAAACCCTCCTGTAACTATCCTAGGAAGTGTATGTTTTTATGGTAGCTGAGATCATAATCTATATACATGAGCAACATAAGATTCATAACTGGAGTTATTAGCGAACACCAAGAGTAGTTCGAACAGGGGGTAGGTTTTTCTTACACTTTTGTTAAAACACAAAACATTTCACATTAAAATCACTTCAAAAATTTATGGTAGGCTACTGACGGCAGTTATGAATCTAATGTTCCTCATGTGTATAGATTATGATATCTCAGCTACCATAAAACATACACCTGGGGTAGTTACAAGGGGAGGGGGGGGGGGGGGTGGTTTCGACCACTTTTGTTAAAAAAATGAAAACGTTTCTCATTAAAATCGGGGGTTTAATTCTTACACTTTTGTTAAAAAACTGATTGATGACTTCAAATATTTATGGAAGGCTACTAACGCCAGTTATGAATCTAATGTTCCTCATGTATACAGATTATGATCTCAGCTACCATAAAAACATACACCTGGGGTAATTACAGGAGGGTATTCCTACCACTTTTGTTAAAAAACTGAAAACGTTTCTCATTAAAATCACTTCAAAAATGTATGGAAGGCTACTGACGCCAGTTATGAATCTAATATTACTCATGTATATATATTAGTATAATCTCAGCTACCATAAAAACATACGCCTGCAGCTCGATTCTGGTTTTTCCTATAGCAAAAAGAATTAGGAAGTCTATTTTGGTCACAAAATTTTTTTTTTTCGGGCATACTATGATAAACAGTTAGTGTAAATTTTTTCAAAAACAAAATTAAATTGGGAATATGTTTCCTATCCAATTTCGATACAGAAAAAACATTTCCTAAATTATAAAATTTTAGATCAAACATGATTTCTCAGTAGACCAGAAAATGATATTTTTGTCAAAAATACTATGAAAATATTTTTCCTAATTGCTTTTCCTATAGGAAAAACCAGAATTGAGCTGCTGGGGTAGTTACAGGGGCTTATCTAACACTTTTGTTAAAAAACTGAAATCAAAAAATATCAGCACAAAAAATTTCATTTTTGTGATAATGATGCCTCCAGCGGTGCATAGCAACAACAAATTTTTTCTGCTGGAAATTTTCTGCTATCTTATACAGCATGAAAAGCACTCAATCCATCGCCCCTAAATTAGATAATTTTTGGTATAATTGCGTAATTTGAATATCCTAAGGTAGATAGTAATGACCTTGGTTTGTGGTAATCTTGAGGAACGGCTTGTTTTCTAATCGTTTTATCATTGATATTTGAAACATAATCAATTTAGAGATTTCAAAATTTTCTGGGATGATTTAAAATCTCTGGAACGGGGAATACGAGTAATTAGTATTGCCTGATGAACAGTTATTATGATTGCCCGGTGTATTTTCCACACACATTTAACTACTGTACTCTTAGTTCACATGTGGCTTTGTATTCAAGTTAATCAAAAAATAAATTTATTATATTAACTATTCGATTACAAAATAGAAAATACTCAAATCAAATTAATATCCCGAAATGCATTTTCCAAATGAATTAAACAATTAACAAATATATTACGCAATTCAATTATCATTTTGATTTTAATCCGTAATCAATGAAATTAGTATTCAAACACCGACATTTAAATATTAATGCCGCAGGTGTACTTGAACGGACATCGGTTGAGTGATGAAACGTAATTTTAATACGATTTATTCCGCCTCTATAGTTTAAAAATATTTAAGCTAATATCATTGGAAGCTACTGTGCATGAAAATGACAGTGTAACAAAAATAAGGAACGAAAATATAATTCGGTCTTAAAATTTTTAGATGGGTGGTCCCATAAAATTCTTTTAATCGCTGTAATAAAACCAGCATATCGAGCCGACTATAAATAACACTTTACTAATTTTAAAAAAATATATCAGAAAAATGAAAGTACATTTACCAGACCATAATTTTAGCTGTCCAACCTCATTTTTACACTTGTTTTAAATTAACTGCATGTTACCGAGTATTTCCCAATTTACTCTTACAAATTATTTCCGTTAAGAAATTAAATAAACAAAAAAAAAACATTTTCAATTGATTTAAGTTCACTGACATTTTGAATTTGTAATAATTTTATGTAAAAATTGTTAGTTTCCATTTCAAATATCCATTCATGTTTTATTTTATATTTTATCGTTTTTAAATTTATGTGTTGACCATAATAGTAAGGAAACAATAGTAAATAAAAACTAAAAATACTTTTACTATAAAATATTGTTAATAGTTTTTATTTTGTGGTTTTAGGCCTGCTACCCAGGTAATCGAACCGACGTCAAACCGGACTGCATGCTTTTTTAAATTCATGTTGGGTTCATAATTTGTGTAGAATAAATTATACGTGCAGGTTCAATAAAATTGTAACCGCGGCACAACCACGAACTAAATACGTATACAAGTATTATTTTCTTTCTAATGCGCTTCATGAGATCAAATTTTTTAGGTTAAATTCATTACTGTACACCGTGTGCTAATCTGTTTTTAAATCTTTGTACCAAAAAAAAAAATAATTTCAACATTAAGTAAACAACAATTTGCCGCAATAAATGCTTCCTTTAATTTACTTTTGTTATGTCTTTATTGTTGTTGTTCAAATTGTCTAAAATTACTGAATAGCAACGGAATCAGAATTTAATTTGATCTTGACTTGAAATATATTTTTTTAATGCTGCATGGTACTTACTATATGTATACATAGCTAGATAGCAAAATAAAACGCCGTCTTTGTGCGCAATATAATTCTGTATACTCGTATATGCGAGTACTGCTAGCTAAAAGCATTTGTTGATTGCTCACATACGACGAAGATTATTATTTTTTGCTGTAATAAAAATAATTCATCATTAGTACAACAAAAGTATAGAACGCAGCTCGAAATAATAATTTGAATACTTATGTATATACAATTTTTTTTGTTGTGTTACAGCATATAACTTTCCAATTACTCGAATCACCAAAATAATATGTTTATGTACTGGGTCTGTTTTTTAATTGAACCCGAGCAAGCAGAGTTACCCTTGGTATATTGTACACCCAGCAAAGGTTGTACTCAATGGGGCCTTCACTACGAAAAATTGCTGAGACTTTCTCTCATGATATTTTATGTATGTGTATGTTTTTTTCAATGCCTTGATAAATAATTATCAAACAATACGATCTGGGATGAAATGTAACACATCTATGACTCCCTGTCGGAGTGCAAAACTCATGGGCCGACCCATCTTCCATGCCCAGTACTGTAGGCTGGCATGGAGCTTGCAATGTGCAGATGGTCTTAAAATCGGCCCTATAGCCGTACGTCTTCGATTTGGCAGGTGATGCGTAAAGTAAGACGGAAAAAATAAACCGCGAAAGAGCAGGGAGTGCTTCGGCCCCAAAACAGATGGCATGGATAAAAAACAAAAAAAAATAATATTATAACTGGGCATTTTTGTCTCATAATAATTTCTTCAAAAGTCAAAAAATTAGTAAATATTGTTAACCAATTTATAGATTTTTATGTTAAAACAGGATAGCATTGACAATTTCCTTATACCTTAAACAGATTGACGTCGAAAACATCGGCGCTAAATTTAAAATCAATGCATTTCCATAGGGAACTGTTTGTAGTGTAATGAATTAGTAAAATTGTTTAACACCCCTGCTTATATTAAAATGAAATATTATGTACTTGCTCGTATTATATACTTAAGGGTAATAAAATTTCATATACAAATAGGTAATCTGAAATATTGAAAAATTTATAAAAAAATTAGATATAGATTGAATTTGGACCAGTAAAGGTCAATACTTGTTTGTGATATATATATTAAAATAAATAAAACATTAAACATTGAACAATAAAGGTGATATTTTTTCTTTAAAATACAAGTTAAAGTGCAAGTTAGTGGTTACGTGTTGGAGAAATAGCCTTGCCAAATCGGTCCCCTTACATATTCTGGTGGCAGCGGAGGGATCCGACGACAGTTATTTTATTCTTCTAAAAATGCGTAACCACATGTTTTAAAAGTGAAAGTAATACGTAATACCATGCCGCATGTGTGTTGTACTTGCAAGCAAATCAATATTGTTAACCAACGGCATTGCTATATACCACGATCCAGAACAACGTTTTAATCAAGAAACTGCAAATACATATTGTAAAGGTTCACGTGTATTTTGATGATGAAATGCATGCATATCAACGAGAAACAAAAAAAAAATGTTCAGTTGTTTCTGTAAAGCTGGATATATAGCGTAATTTACTGCTACGTACACAATAAAATATCTATCATCAATAGCCGATCCAATTCTTCCAATTCATGAAATTCAACTGTAAAATCATCAAATTTCATCGATTCAACAAACGCAAAGGGAATGCAGTACCTATTTGCATCCAACTACATACAATATCCTCATTAAGGATTATCCATACAAGGTCAACCTATTGTCGGAGTACTCACTCAAATTCAACTATCGTGTTGTGGAACACGTACACGCATAAAATTATCACTACTGTAAGTTGTGTGTATTATTCTAAAATAATTACTGATAAAAAAAAATATATATATATATTTTTGCAAATTCTAAGTTAAAATTAAAAAAAAAAAAAAAAAAAAAAAAATATAAAATAAAAAATTCATAAGTATCAAATTAATTTAAAAAAAAAAAAATATTATCAATTTCAAAATTATTAAATTTTATGCATTTGTTCAATTAATGTCAAAAGAATTAAACAATTTATTAATTAATTTAATTTCCGCTAAATACGATAACGCGATGTTGACAGTATTCATCATGACCATTTTCAATAAAACGTTATATTTATTATTTACCTAATTCCACTACGAACTTTCGACCTTGATACCTTGATAATAAATAAATTATAATAACAGCAAATATATTAATAAATTTTGTTTCGGTATATAGAATTGTGTAATCATGGGTAAGGGCAAAAGAAAAAGTCAAGCGATTCCCACCAATGACGATATTAATCATGAAAATTCTCAGTCTGATTCATTCGATATTTACTTAGCACTGAAAATAATTCCTAACTTTTCCGGAGAAACCTCTGAATTACATAAATTTATTTCATGCTGCGATATAATTTATGAACCACTTGAGAGTATTGAAGATATATTACAGTTTTTAAATGTCCTCAAAGCCAAATTAAGTGGTCCTGCATATGATATTATAAAATTCAAAAATTATACGACGTGGTCCGAATTAAAATTCGAACTAAAACGGCAATTTTCAATAAAACGTAGCGTTGAACAATTACAAATCGAATTAATAAACTGTAAACAAAGATCTGATAATGTGAAAATATTTGGAAATAAAATAGAAAAATTATTATCTGAGTTAAATGACGCGTGTGTTGCAAGTGAAGGTGCACAAGCAGCGCAACATTTTGTGAATCTTAATGAGAAAACAGCTTTACGTTCTTTCGAAGATGGGCTTAACGATCCTATTAAGATCATCATCAAAGCTTGTAGGTTTACGTCGCTCAGATCAGCAATTCTAAAAGCAACAGAGGAAGAATCAACATTATTAAAAGACAATTTAAATACACCACAATCATCCAAATCTTCAATTCAATGTCAAATTTGCAATAAGAAAGGACACAGTTCTCGTAACTGTTTTCACAGATTCGATAGAAACCAACCGTTAAATAATACCCGTTCAAATAATAATTTCTCAAATCCAATTCATAACGTAGCATCATGTTCGCAATCTAGAAATATCCATACTGCAGTTATAACTTGTCGCTATTGTCATTATCCAGGTCATAACATAGAACAATGTAGAAAGAAAAAATATAACGATCAGAAATACAATAACACATCTTCTACAAAAACTTTTGAAAATAGAAATCCAAAACAACTATTGGTCAACAACGCCTTGGAAAACTCCAAAACACTCGATTCGAATTACCAGGACAAACCGATTCGAGTGGAAGAACTGAAATAAAGCGTCCAAATTCTTTGAAAATTAATTTCCCTACCTCAAAAATTACTTCAAATAATGAATCCAATCAAACAATTTTTACTATCTCACAGAACGAAGACAAAAAATATATTCCATTAAATTTAAATATTCTCAACAATGATTTTCACTATTTCCTTGTCGATACAGGTGCCGATGTATCAATAATTAAAAAACAGTTTATTTTACCAAATACTCCTTGTTTCCCAAATCGAAAAATTAATGTTACAGGAATAGGTTCTGAAATAATCCAGACTCTAGCACAATGCGAAGCCGAAATATTTTTCGACGACAATTTCAAAATTCAACACTATTTTCAAATAGTACCAAAGAACTTTCCAGTACAATGTTCCGGAATCATAGGAAAGGACCTACTTTCAAAATTAAAATGTAAATTAGATTATTCGAACAATATTATAGAAATTCCTAATCCGTGCACTGGAAGCAAACCATTTAGTTTAAATATAAGTTCGCTTCCACAAAAATTACTAATTCCTCCTCGCTCTGAAAAAATTATTAATATGTATTTAGATTTTCCCGACAATGATTATGTTTGTACATCTCATGAAATTGTTCCTGGAATTTACGTTTGTAGTTCTTTGATTAAAGTTACAAAGGGAATTTCTACTTTATCAGTTTTAAATACTAACCTCCAGGAAACTGAATTAAATGTTACTTCATTTAAACCAGAATTTTGTAAACCTTTGGATGTATTTTACATCGAGGGTTGGAAAAATAATGTTCCCAACAGATTAAATGTATTAGAAAAATTAATCAATACAAATCACTTAAACACGGAAGAAAAATATTCGATAATTCAATTATGTCGTGAATTCAATGATTTATTCCATTTAGATGGCGATAAATTGTCTGTTACTAGCACAACATTCCATAATATTCCATTACTTCCGAATTCAAACCCTATAAATATCAAACAATATCGATTACCAGAAGCAACGAAAATTGAAATTAATAAACAAGTTCAAAATATGCTTGATAACGATATCATAACGAATAGTACCAGTCCGTGGAATTTTCCAATATTAGTAGTTCCTAAGAAATCCACCAATAATGAACAAAAATGGCGCTTAGTGATTGATTTTCGTAAATTGAATAGTATCACGGTGGGTGAGGTATTTCCTTTACCAAATATTTCTGAAATACTAGAACAACTAGGCAATTCAATATATTTTACTACGCTTGACTTAGCAGATGGATACCATCAGGTTAAATTAGATGAAACAGATCGCAAGAAAACAGCATTTAGTACTAATTTGGGGCATTACGAATTTCTACGAATGCCTTTTGGCTTAAAAAATGCGCCAGCAACATTCCAGCGTATGATGAATAACGTGTTGACTGGACTTAATTCTATACATTCATTTGTTTACCTCGACGATGTAGTAGTTTACGGAGCAAGCCTAGCAGATCACAATAAAAAATTAAAATCCATATTTGAACGCTTCAGAAAATTTAATTTGAAATTAAACGCTTCCAAATGTAAATTTTTATGTAAAGAAATTCTGTATCTTGGACATTTGATTACTAACGATGGAATAAAACCCGATCCAAGTAAACTAAAATCTATTTATGAGTATCCAATCCCAAAATCACAAAAGGACATCAAGTCTTTTCTTGGTCTCGCCGGTTACTACCGGAAGTTCATTGACAAATTCTCACAAACAGTTGAACCTTTAACTAAATTACTAAAGAAAAATTCTGTATTTTTATGGAATCCATTTTGCGACGAAGCTTTCAACTTAATTAAATCTAAACTTACGACTTCACCAATTCTCAAATACCCGGATTATCTAAAACGTTTTTATGTTACCACCGATGCGAGTGATATCGGTATTGGTGCAGTTCTATCACAAAAGTATGATAATGATGACTTGCCAATCGCTTTCGCGAGCAGAAATCTGAATCCTGCTGAAAAGAACTATGCAACAATAGAGAAGGAACTCTTAGCTATTGTATGGTCATGTAAACATTTTAGGCCATATCTATACGGCAGAGAATTTACGATTTTGACTGATCATCGTCCGTTAGTTTGGCTTCAGAATATTAAAAATCCAGCATCAAGGCTTATCAGATGGCGTATCGAACTTGATGAATTCGATTATAATATTGAGTACAAACCCGGAAAACTAAATTCTAATGCTGACGCTTTAAGTCGTGTAACACTTGATTCATCTAACCCTAATCAATCGTCTACTATTTCAACTTCAATTTTACCAGTTCTTACTAGATCACAAGCAGCATTACAAAATCAAGAAAACTTTACTCCATTACAACATCCTCAATCCAACGAAACGAATACCAAATCATCCGATGACATTATTGAACTTGAGAATAACGACGAAATAGCAAGAATACTACATGAGTTTCACTACAGTAATGTAGGGGGACATCAGGGCATCAACAGAACGTACAATCGTATGAGAAAATATTACTATTTCCCTAGAATGCTTAGTAAAATTCGTGAAGTTATTAAAAAATGTGAATTGTGTCAAAGAAATAAAACAACACAATTAACAAAATTACCAATGGCCATTACCACGACATCCAGTAAACCGCTTGAAAAGATATTTTTGGATATTGTCGGCCCTCTTCCTTTAACATCTCAAGGTAATAAATACATCCTAACTATTCAAGACGATTTATCAAAATATTCTTTGGCCATACCACTACAAAATCAAGAAGCAACTACTATAGCCCAAGCTTTTGTCGAACATTTGGTTTGTCGATTTGGAGCACCTATTTTCGTTTTAACTGATCAAGGATCAAACTTTGTTGGTCAACTTTTTCAAAACGTATGTAAATTACTTAAAATAAAAAAACTTCAGTCAACCGCATACCATCCGCAGACAAACGGAGCTTTAGAACGCTCACACCGAACATTCACTGAATATTTGCGTAATTTTCTAGATGGAGATCAAACTAATTGGGATACATGGTTGCCATATGCTATATTTTGTTTCAATAGCACTCCACATTCAGCAACTTCTTTTATGCCATTCGAAATAATCCATGGATTTAAGCCTAATATTCCCACTTCACTCCAAGCCAACCCGACACTCATATATAACTATGAAGATTACATTATCGAAATTAAAAATAAGTTACAAACGTCCTACACTATGGCGAAAGAAAATTTATTAAGAAGTAAAGAAAAATATAAAATTTTATATGATAGAAAACTTAATTCAAAGGTATTCAAGGTTGGAGACTTAGTATTTTTAAAAAACGAAGCTAGGAAGAATAAGTTAGCTCCATTATGGAATGGTCCTTATGAAATAACTGAAATCATCTCAGATTATAACTCAAAAATAAAAATTGGACGAAATTTAAAAATTGTTAACAATAACCGGTTAAAATTAATGAATAATTAATATAGTTCTTAAAAATTATATTGAAATAAATTGTTTATTCTTAACATAGTTAGTTAAAACTCTCTTATTATTATTATACTATATTATGCACCTATAATGAATTAAATATCTAATAATAACGATAAACAAATAAATTAAAAATTTAAATTAGATGATAAAATTAAAGAAAAAAAAATTAAAATATGAAAAATGTATAATATATTTAAAACAATAAATAAATAACAAAATATTTAAAAAATAAATAAATATAAAATGATTAAACCTATATTACTAAATTGAAATATTATAAGAAAATGAAAAATGTTAATATCACTTTAAAGTTTAAATATTATATATTGTAATTTGTAAGATTTAAATTATAATTGTTAAGTTAAACTAATATATTATTATTAGTTTCTAATGAAATACCCTCCAGGAATTTCATACTTCAGTGGGGTAGATCTGACGGCAAAAAAATTAACCTAAAATCAATTTCATATAAAAAAGACCCAATCAGCTTATTTTTAATGCGCTAGATGTCACTACCTTGGACATTTATAGTTCTCAATAAGAGCGAACAGATAGAGCGTCGTCAATCGACGTTAAAATATAAAAATTTATATTTTTTTAGACGACGAGTGACATTTAGCTAACAACACAGCAATCTGAGCAAAAAACACAAGCAATCAACAAGCTATTGACAAATTATAAATAAATTTAATAAAATAATAACTGACAACATACTTCTACATATTTGGATCTATCTCGAAATGTTGGTCGTATACCCACCATCATCGCTTGCATCTTATTTATTTCTTTCGTTTGACCACTGTCTCCATATCTTTCAAATTACCCATTCTGAATAACATCATTGCCACTTTCATTAGCATTATTGTGTTATCACAATTATCCATTTCTTAAATTTTGCTGGTAGCTATGTTTATTTATCCACAAACAAATTAAAGATTTAATATATTATTAGTATTTTAAGTCTGTCTACAAATGACAGAAATGTCAAAAAACGGCGTCTATCTGTTTGCCAAAAAAGATTTGAACTTTGAGCGCCGAAGATCGGCGAGTTGCGCCGCTATTCTGTTTGAGGTATTAGGTATAGCATTGACATTTGGTAAAAATTTCATGATAATTTTTTCGTGAAATAGCCTCCTGATAATTTGCTGAGAATTTCAAAATTTGTATAACATACTTACACACACATTCATAAATTTAGTCTCATGATAGAAAATCTCAGCGATTTCGCATAGTGAAGACACCGGATCAGCCAAATGAACCGGTGTGTATAGTGTAATAATTGTTTTTACTTTGCACACTCTTCGTACAGTGTTATTCATGTCAGAGTAAATTTGAAGAATCAAGTATGCACTGTGTAACCCCTGTTCATAAATAAAAACGCAGTGTGAAGAGTAGAATTACTCATTTTGAATAAAAAAAATTACTGAGAATTTTTTAACAGTGTACTGCTTGAAGTTTGTGAAGGTAGCCGAAAAAATACTTTCTATAAAACGATAGATGGCCCAAAAAATAGAAAGATAAAAAAATTAGGCTCCAAATAATCGTATATCCCGAAAACTAAAATAAATGTCTGGAAACTGGTTCATCAATTTTTTTTATTTAAAAAAATTGTTTTTTTTCGGCTCGTCTTACATTGCTTAGGAATTCGTCTTCTAATTATTTTTTTTAAAAATAAACAAAAGATCATTATATCAAAGCAAGCATCTCTGTTCACAGAGATCGTCAGATCTAACGGGTGATTTTATTAGATTTGTAGAACTATTTCTGGATTCCGTTCATCTTCCCGTTAATATAAAACGGGGGTAAGCCATTTATCTGGAGCCAGATTCATGTAACTCTTATTTTCGAAAAGTCTCGCTACTTTAGAGGCTTTTTTTTTTTTTTTTTTTTTTTTTTTTTTTTTTTTTTTTACTTTAGGTTTTCGATAGCAATGGTGTTTGTGATTGTAAAAAAGAATCGGATTTCGTACGCTACGCAGTAATTCGCTAGTAGTACAACTACATGGTAAACAATATTCCAATGTAAATAATACAACGTCAGTCGTCGCGACCTGATGAGAAGACTGATTTTTTCAAATCAATAATCTCATCCGTTCGAAACTGATTGTTGGGATTCTTACACATTTTCCATCTATAAATCAAAAATTCAAATAAAAAATAGGCTTAAATTTTCTTGGCATTGTTACAAATTTCGGGCGTTTACATGTCTGACGACGTAAGTATGCATGTTGTAGTTCCCCTTTTATGGTGGTGTACTTCGTTGTTCATTTCCACTATTTTCCATGATGACTGTTACCGTCGTTAACAATTGCATTCGTTATCTCAATATTCCTTTCAACATGGAACGCTATTCTAAAATTCAGTTCCCAATCAGCATTGCAGGAATACCTGATTAGATGCGTTAAGAATATTAATCGAATTAATAAAATTATTGGCTCAGACTAGATTCAAACTCTCAAACATTGGGCTGGTAACATCTGATTATGCACCTTAACCACTCGGCCACCGACTTTTATACGTGTGTAGAGTATAATTCATAACACTACCCCCACCTTAAATATGTTTATCCCAAAGGGACACATACAATATCGTATCGCTTTAGTCTATCGTTCTGCACCACTTTCCATCCACCTTCGAGACAATTTTATAGAGTCTTCACTATTGGCTCATCCTGACGTAACATTCCAGCACTTCTTTGTTTCAACTCAAACGCGTACCACTTTAGGATCTCTCTGTATCTCGACCTTCTGGACCGCTCCCTCTTTAGCGATCAACACAGCTGCCGAACTCACCCTCGTCAAGCGTACTGAAATCTTCTGTTGCGCCTCTCCCTAAGTAATCGTTCTTCTTCCACTCGGTATAAGCAAATTTTTTGTGTCGTTTGCAACATATCTTCTGCCGCCCTTTCTCTGCAACCAAAGTACTTTGCTCGATTTAGAACTTAGAAATGCTCGAACTTGGGCTCATCACTTCGTCTCTGAAGTTTCAGAACTACACTCGAGCTGTGGGCAACAACGTTTAAAGCAATCTGCGGACCTCTTTCCTTTATTTGTAAGACATGCCTCTGGCATTGACTTCTTCAATTTTATTTTCAACTTATCGGTTTTCAACTTCTTGTACTTTCATAGCAAACGATTTAATTACATCTTTCAGTTCTTCTATTTCGAGTTCTTGAACTCATATAAGTTGATCCAGTCTCTCGAATTGTGCGTTCTGTTATTTTCCAGCTCGGAAAACTGATCATCGCTGCTCAAATATGGAATCTAGCTTGTCTAGTTTATCGTTTATTCTCTCCACCATAAAATCGTATTTATCATGTCTTTAAAATCATTTGCTGGGGGATGTTGCTCGGCAATGATTGCACAAGAATTATTTTTTCTGCTTGAAGCACCTGTCCAATTTGCGGTAGGTTGAAATTTTTTATCTTTTGATGATCATCAAGTGTCATTCCTGGTGGTTCTGAAGCCGATGGTAGTGATCGCCAATGCATCAATATATGCTCAAGCTTCCTCCTCCCTTCTAACGGTTTCCAGCCTCGACAATTGCTCTTTCCTATTTCCTTCGGCTGATAGTCCACGACTCAGCAGCATTTTATGACTTACCAAATTTGGATGTTCGATACGAATAAGTAAAGCTACTAATTTTATTTACTCTAACACCTAATGACTCCTAAACCAATTCACTATTTCACTATCACTATTCACAAATTTACTTATACGATTTATTTTCGCACTTTCCACTTTTTACTTCTTAACTTGCTGTTCATTGGTTAAATTCCAACTCGTCCGTGTCCCAGATTGCTCGCGCGTATATAATTGTGTATCATTATATGGTTAAGGATTATTCCAATTATTGAACACTTTCAGATTCGCCAACTGTTGATATCATAACTAGTGAAATCATCGCCAAGTTCATTTGAAAATTTTATGGAGTTCAAAATTTAAGTTCAAGACCATCCCTTTAATTTACCTAACGGTAAATTCCACCTCCAAAATGAGTATCATCATTAAACACAAGTGGAAAATAAATCAATCATTCACAAGTGGATAATAAATTATTTTTGTCTCAGAGGTTAGGCGGATTTGGCTTCAAACGGTAATGGCTTTGAATATGTAATTAAAGGTCAATTTTACCGTCACCAGATATTGGGCCAAATCTTACTCCATGAGCCTTTTGAACGGCAAATCAACCCTACTCAGTAACAGTAACAAATTATTTTTTTGTCAGATTAGAATTTTTTCAAATGGATCTTGTGGAGGCAAGGTCAACCGTATCCAGGTGGGAATTTTGACAGACTAGATAAATTCTGGGTTTTCTTGAACTAACCAATGAACTAACCGACCACTTGTTCCTCGAAACCGGTAACAGTAATAAAATCGGGATTTGCTATGAATATGTGAAATGTGTGAAAAATTATGGTAAAGGTTTCATTGAAGTAGGTTTATTTGGTCGGCGCAGGTGTAAAGCACTTGCATGTAGTTGTATTAAAAGTCATGAAAATGCACATTATGCTACAAGCAAAGATGAAAGAGTAATACTGTAATACGTTTACAAAACGAACAGCTTCATCCTCACCAAGTTATCTGACAACAATGTGCCTTTGGAGCATTCGACATACAACTTGGGGAACAAAACGAATTCTACCTTCGTATATACTTAATCCGGTAATAGGTAATTTTATAATAAATGGTTCGTAGCACAGATTATGATCCATTAATGAGTGATATTTCAAAAGAAAGATTTACTCCAACCGGACCAGTCACGAATTCAGAAGCGGATTATGCTGGATCTATTTACCTGCATTATTCGGCAGGATGAGGTAGCAAAATTTCTCTAGCGGGATGTATACCCTTCGCAATACGTTGAGGTCATTGTTCGGACATGTACAGCGACTTCACGGGAGCTTCACGACTTATGGGCAACGATCTGGTCGCCACATTGAAACAACTGGTATTATATACCACAAGGGTGGACTATGGAAAGTGGCAGTTAAATGCGTAAAACATTATACATTTGAAGAGCTGACAACAGTAGTTTGTCAAGTAGAACCATATCTAAACTCACGACTTCTTCTTTCACTGTCATCAGATCTCAACGAGTTTGCAACGTTAACACCGGAGCAATTCCTGATAGGCCTTCAACTCTGAAGTAAAAAGATCATTCCTCTAATGATCCTTAAGTCAAAACAAATCATTTTTCTATCTTTTTAAGTCTGCTGTAACAACCTTGGCTTCCATTAAATCGATTATGAGTCCATGGTACAAAAGATTTCCTTAAGATGATTTTCCATCCGGTCCTGATGGTCTACAATCCATCGTCCTAAAAAACTGCATCGACATTCTTGTTCAGCCGCTGGCGGCGCTTTTACAAAAGTCGCTTTCTCTTGGAAATGTTCCATCTGTTTAGAAAAATTCCTTTATAGTTTCGATCCATACTAATCTAAATAATCGTTAACGGCTCCCCACAACGAAAGTCCAACGGAGTCAAATCGCAGCTGCATGGTGGCCAATTGATATCTCCGTTACGGCTGATTATTCGACCCCCGAAGACAATGTACAAAAGACCGATTATTGCGTTTGCTGTGTGGCAAGTTGCGCCGTCCGAATTCTGGGTAACAACTTGTTTATCATGGTTTCATAACGCTCCCCATTAACTGTAAGGGCGGCTTCTTGCATTTTTTCAAAAAAAATTGGGCCAATCATGCCTCCAAGCATGAAAATAAGGTAATGTTTGTCGGAAAAGATTATATTTCGGTAGAAATGCTCATTTTGTTCCAAGCGTTCCACAGCCCAATTAGGGACCCGAAAACGTTGCAGATGGTCTTTTTACTGCGGCTCCTGCACTAATTGAACTTTGTACGCCTTACCCGGCTGCACGCGCTGTAAATGCACGTGTACGTGTTTGTTTACCCTATCACAATCCAGTGTTACGAGTTCACTTCACAAATTCGTCACAAAGTTTTCAATATTACCCAATTTTGTTCAAGCGTAAAGCAACCCATTTCGTAATTGTTAAACATTAAACTAATTGTTTGTCATAACACGAGTGACGTAAATGCTGCCACACTTGAAATAACCGGTAGTTGAAATTGCACACACTAGATGGGGCGCCCGTTATTTACATAGAACTGTACGATATTTTGCAAACGGCACTGCAATTTAAGCTTTAGGCGATAATTTTGTTCAGTTATAATATCATTTTAGGTCGTGGGAGATGTTTATATCACGATTATTATTTTGGTATTGCCAGCCTATAAAATATTGCTTTTTTTGGGATACAATTTTTGGGCCAACTTCACAAAGGTCTTTTAAAAGTCCCGTTATTTATATTGCCGACCGCAAGAATCGTTCGTTTCTTTGTCCGCTTACGAGACCAAATCATGCGTTTTTCATAATACGCCCAAACATGTTTGTGGGAATACAATCTGTGTAAGTGTCTTATGGCCGGTTGCACAGAAAAATGACTCGTAACCGATCGTTGTTGTGCGTCAGTTAAATGTTTTATATGAAATCTTTTTTCTCAATCAGGAAAAAGAACGCAAATTAGAATTATATAATATACTACGAAGCGTAGCCATTGCTTTGAAAATGGATAGTGATTTAGACGAGCATTTATACGCAACTGAATGTGCAAGAGAAATGCTTCACAAGTTGAAGATAGTTTGTCAGAGTTTATTCCTGAAAAAGAACTTTGAGATGATGATTCAAATAATCATAAATGAGAAGTACCAGTAGATGAGGACTTTGTGTTATCGAAAAATGACGATATTCGTTGGAAAAGAAATCCTCCTAATCATCCTCCTAATTCGCAATTTCCATAACCACGGGTGTAAACTACTGGATATAATATACTGTCTAAGATAACAGAAATGACAAACAAAGAAGGAGTTTCAGTATTACAAGCCGAATAGAAACCAAAATCAACAGTAGAATTTTTAGCATACATCGGTATTTGATTATTGGCTAGGGTATAGGTCTCGCACGGAGTTAACTCAAAGCTTGTGGAATTCTTCAATTGATCGCCCCGTATTCAAAGCTACTATATCTTTCAAAATATTATATCTTACATAACGGGTTGTAAGATTTGACGCCAAAGATACAAGAACTGAGATGGAGCAGCTTGTGCCACTTCGTAGACGTTGTCCCTTCCGATAATGTATTCCAGGCAAACCTCCTAAACACGACATAAAAATATGGACATTGTGTGATTCCAAAAATGCTTATGCCTACAATTTGCAAGTATATACTGGGAAAGTACTCGGAGCTGTACCCGAAAAAAATTAAGGTTTGAGAGTAGTTTTCGACCTTACCATTTTGCTAAAACACGTGATAATTTTTTTACGTCATATCCATTAGCAAAAATGTTCCTAAAGATACATCCGACAATGCTAGGCATCGTGAGAAAAATAAAACTGAATTACCAATCAATTTTACGGATAACAAAAACGATGTTTATTCAACAAAATTTCTCTTCAATGAAAATGTAGCTATTGTATCTTATATACCTAAAAAAGTCGGTGACTTTAATCAGTACAATTCACAGAGACACCGGTGTAAGTTCCAGAGATGACAAGCCGTTGACACCCTAAATAAGTTGGTCCTCACATATACATGCAGAAGACAAACAAAGCGATGACCGTTACTTTGTTTTACTACATGCTTGATATCTCAGTTTATATTTTTATAATGAATTCGTGCTTGGTGTCAAATAAAACCGGAATGGCAAGTCGAAAAACTTTCAAAAAGACGTTTATTTTTAGAGGAGCTATGGGAAGAAGTCTAGTAGAGCCATTGCTTAAAACCCGACGCAGGATTCCTTACTGTGAAAACGCTTCTAAAATTGTAAAACAAGTACAGGCCAATACGACTCTTACAACAAATGGAGCCAACACTTGTCAAAAGCGGAAAAGATGTAATTTTTTTCCATCATCATATGATAACAAGATAAGTATAACATGTAGCCAATGCGCAAAATATTTATCTAAGTTGCACGTAAAAATACTGTGAAATTTTTAGGCTGTGAGTGAAATAGGTTTTGATTTTTAATATTTAAACACATTGATTGCTACGGCAATTTTCAGAAATCTGGCCTAAAATGACAATTTGATTTAATCACATTATATTATTAAAAAACTCTAATTCTAGTGCATAGCTGTCATCAAAAAGGATACAAAATGTGTTTTTTTTTTAAAACGGTCTTAAGAATTATCTCGTAGTTGGCTTGTGTAACACGCACATAAACACTTCGACCTGTCACTTCTCTAAAACTGAATCAGATACGCGTCCATATTCGTCAGTTCAGTAGTATATCAGAAATTGTCGTGTGCATCACATTTCCGTCTTTCTTGAGTGTTACGTTTTATAAATATTTTTATAATTAAATTATCAAGAACCCAATATGGATAAGAAAAGACCGCTGACTCAAAATGAAATTGAGTACTACGCAAATCTAAGTGATTCAGAATTTGATGGGATTTTTTGAGAATTGAAGTGATAGTGAAGATGAAGTTCAACAACATCAATGCGAATGATAATTTGTGGACAGAAATTCAACAAAATCCTGAATTTGTTTTCCAAAAAAATGTTGGCGCGAATTTCCTACATTACTGGTGGAACAAACTAATTTTTATGCTGCGCAAGAGATTGAAAAACGCAAAGCAATAAAAATGTCTAATAGGTTATGAAAGTGACAAGACGTCAGTGCTGCAGAGATGTAAGTTTTTGTTGAACTTTTGTTGCAAATCGGACCTTGTACTGTTCCATCAATTGAACATTACTGGATCACAAACAAGCTATATAATGTAAACTTTTGGCGCCCACATATGAGTCGAAATCGATTCCAGTGGTTACTTCGTTATTTTCATTTGGTAGATAACTCAATACCTTCTGCGTGAAAACTATGTACCAGATAAAATTATTTGTATTGACAAATCCATGATGCCATCGCGGGGAAGATTACTTTCCGCCAATACATAAAAAATAAAAAACAAAAAAAAACATGGTATCAAACTATATGAACTATGTGGGTCCGACGGTCTTGTAATGAAAAAAAAAGATTTACAGCGGAAAATCTGAGGAAACTGACAATAATGTAGGCCACACTACTGACGTTGTTTTACATTTACTTGAGGATTATCCCGATAAAGGATACACGGTTTACATGGATAATTTTTATAATTCTGTTACTCTTACAAAACTGCTAAATACACGAAAAACTTATATGTGTGTGTGTGGAACACTACGAAATAACAGAAAAGAAAACCCCAGAGATGTGGTAAATCGTAAACTTAAAAAAGGGGAGTGTATTTGGCAGCAAAATGGTCCTGTTACTGTATGCAAATGGAAAGACAAACGAGATGTCCTTAGCATTTCAAACATGCATGCTGTTGAAATGGTAGATGTGCTCAAACGCGATGGAAAAATTTCTATGAAACCGAATATAATTCGAGATTACAATAATGGAATGTATGGCATTGACCTAAGAAAGACTATTACGTGGCCCAAAAAGGTTTCTGATATTATAGGTATATATATATATACACAATGCTCACACAATTTTTCAAAAAGTAACTTCTTCTAAAATAAAACTGATAAAGTTCAGAGAAGAATTCGTCGTTGCGTTGATTGGAGAAGAGATTCAACCAGTTTCGAAAAAAATTAAATTGCAAGAGCTCCATTATTTAGAGAGTCAACCACCTACCAAAAACCAACAGTGCCCGACAAAGCCATGTCCTATATGTACCCACTCAAGCAAAAAACGCCGAGAAGCCCTTTGTTTTGTATGGAAGATTGTTTTAAGAAGTTCCACAAACAATAAAATATTATTTTATTTTTTGAATTTGAACTAATTTTTGTAATTATATTTTTTGTTCGTTTTTTAATAAATTTTCTGTTCATGCAAGCCAGCAATGATTTTTTGCTCTTTTCCCAGAAGTCTTCTATCAATTTAATAAAATACAAAAAATAAAAATAATATAATAAACATAAAATTGTAAAACTTGTGTTCCAGAAGCACCCCCAATAGATTACTGAGCGCGTATTCTTGAAATCGGTGGATATTTCCATCGGCGGAATATAATTTGCTTTAAAATTCTTTATATTATTCGATTTTTTCGGCCGCTACCTTAATCGTTTTTTTAATTTGCTTGCAAGTTCTCTATTATTTTGGGGGAATAAAACCGCATTGATTTACCCAGTCGGGAATTTCCACCGATTTTTGTTTAGTAGTGAAATAAATAACACAGCTCCACAAAAAAAAAAAACTCCGGCACCCGAGACGAGAATAGGTGTCCTATATGTTTTTGGGGTCGCTGATCACGAATCTGCACTCAGAATCGCATCAAAATTTTGAATAAATCGCAAAAAATCTATGAAAATCGATAAAAATCGATAAAAAAAGAACGCCTGCTCGTCAGCCTGCCAGTTCACCTACTCGCATGTCTACCCGCCTGCCTGTCTGTCTGTCCACGATTTTTTACGATTTTTCACAATTTTTTCGGGTCTTTAGTCTGTTTTTTGGCGATTTCTTTTTTTTTCTTGTTTATATTTCATTTTAGCTTAGAAGCAATTTTGAAAAAAATTTGATGCGATACGGCAATTCTGAGTGCAGATTCGTGATCAGCGACCCCAAAAACATATAGGACACCTATTCTCGTCTCGGGTGCCGGATTTTTTTTTTGTGGAGCTGTGTAATAGAAGTAAATTAAAAAAAAACCATTAAAGTAGCCGGCGAAAAATTCGAATAATATAAAGAATTTTAAAGCAAACTATAATCCGCAGACAGAAATATTCACCGATTTCAAGAATATGCGCCCTGTGGTCCTATTCTGGTAGTTCCCCGGGAATAGGGAACTGACGAAAGAATTTATATGTAATTTCAAGAATTTGTATGTAATTTCTATTTAATCATTTTTTCTGATATACTGAGGTAAAAAGGTAGTGTTAGTTTTTTTGAAAACAAAATTAAATTGGAAATAGTTTTCCCTGTCAATTTAGATATGGGAAAATTATTCCCTTAAATATTTTTCTCAGTAGGCCGGAAAAAAATTACCTATTGGCGGTTTTCATCGAATGTAGATAGCGTTGGTTTCTACGTCTACAAAGGGGACGATAATTATTATCAATTCTATTGTTTTGACAGTTTGGATCCCCCTTGCTTCGCATGGCAAACTACGATTTGCGTTTTGTTCAACAGATATCAGCTATTTTGTTGGGAATCGCGAATTACCAGAACAGTGCCACTGGTGCTATCTGGTCGATTCCTTTACACTTAATCATCGTATTAAAATGATTTCGATCCAGTGAATAACCAAAATGCTAATGACCTCATAATACTACAAGGTAGGTTGCAATGCAACATACTCGTATATCGATATCGTAGCTAAATAGTTGATATTATCAACTATTTAGCTACGATATCGATATACGAGTATGTTGCATTGCAACCTACCTTGTAGTTAAATGTCAATAACATAAAATCCCCAAACCCATTATATTTTTTTAATTTTATGTTTATTTACAAACATAATTAAACTAATTTTATAATTCAATAATTAAAATTTAATTTTTCGATAATATTTTTTACGAAATTCAAACATTTGAATTATTTTTTTTTTTGTTACACGCATAAAATGTAAATTTAACATACTCTCGTGAAATGCATCGACAGTGTTTTCGTGTAAAACGTTTTTTTTTTTACAAACAAAGTTTCGCCTCATACCACTCACATATAGTTATGTCAATATACATAATAATTTGAATAATTAACGAGATTAACAAATGCTGGTGATTAAACATAATATTTTTTTTTTAAATTATTATTGTTTGTGTTATTTGTGTACGTCGTCTGAGTGTTTATTTGTTATTTCTTTTTAAATCAGGGCATAAAATCTTATCACCATTTTTTTAATAAATTTATTTTTAAATAAATGTGTTAATTATGACTAATTCAAATATATATGATGGCGTTTTTGTTGTTGTTGTTGCAGTTTTATTATTAACTATGTTTATACTTCCAGTTTATCCGATATATCGTGTGTGTCTGTTTGTATATTGAACAGCACACGATATACCTACGATAGTGATACTCAGACAAAAAACTACCAGTACATTCTAGTTTTGGTACATTAATAGTGTAAATTTCCCTTTAACTTGTTTATATGATAGTGCATCGAACTTGAGTATTAGAAACAAAATAACCTAAAAATAACTTCTTTTTTTTCGTATAGAAACTATATGTGCTCCAAGTCTAAGAGATATTTATAATAATAATAATTTTTTTCTTCGTCTTTAATTATTCAATTGGTCTTATTTTCAATAATTTTACTTATAGATTTTTTTTTTGTTAAGTTGTTTATACATAAAGTTTTAGTAAAATTTTATTAAGCAATGAAACGTGAAATGCGATATTTTTAATTTAAATTAATTATTAGGGAAATATATTTATTTTTTAGACAGTTGGTTTGAAGTCACACTAATATCATACGAGTAAATCAATTTACACGCTGCATATCTGGATTTATATAAATAGCTACGAGTTACGTGTACCGATTGGGATCAAAGTGTCGGATAAGTTATGTATTTTATGATTTCCGATAATAAAGTATCAGCACCCAATATCAATAATATGGTGCGCGCCAGGTTATGTTTTTATGTTGCGCATCTTGATTTTTTACTAAATCTTTCCCCACTTAATCATTATTACATTGTTATTGAATGTTACTCGACGGAACTACACTCATAAAAAATGTAATAAGTATTCATTTAAAATTTTATACATTTCATCATATTCTAAATTTATTTTTGGTACAAAATTCTGATTAATAACATACGGCACACAGCATAACAAATATATGTATGTACATTAGACTGAGAATATCATAAAGAATGAGGCAGACTTACGCAATTTAAGTATATGAATGCAGTCATACATTATTCATTTTAAATTTTTTACAAATATATAAATTTAATTTGGTGATAATTCATAAAATTGTCACTTGAAGTATGAAAGAAGAAAATTTATACGTTCAATGGGTCGTTCTTGTAACATCTGGTGGCATAATTTGGCACAGCACGCAGTGTTTACCGTAGATATTTATGTATATCGTAAATATAATGACACTGCAATCAATTAACCATATTGTCAGTTATTTCACTGGCTAAATATTTAACTCATATACACGTTTTATATTAAATCTAAACATTTAGATTAACGCTTTTGCTTATTTATGTGGTCATCCGTTTTTTTTGCAAATACTGAAAGAGAAATTACTCACATTTCCGTTAATAGATTTTTATTAATTATACAAATTGTGCCGAAACTTGACTCTTGACTTCAGTTGACAGTATCGCATTAATATACGGCTTGTGTCTGAGCCATATAACACATGTGAAGTCACGTTTTCTTGGGATTATTATGGTATTGTTTCTAAGCGATTCAATCTGTTTGTACTGATTCTTCTGTGCCTCGAATTTGAGGTGCAGCGGTTTGCTGTTGCCAATAAAATGTAGGGTAAAGCTACATATCTTTGTCTATACATTTTTTTGTTGGTTACTTTTATTTATACCTATACTAACTAACAACATTTCATTTCTAACCTAATTTTTACTTGTTTAGGATGTCCTCAGTCCGCACTGGTTTCTTATAAATTTTATCTAGTGTTGATTTTACATTGCGCTAGTTATAAAGCTAGAAGGCTTTACTCGTTTGAACCGTCTTATTATTTGGTACAAGCGGCATTTGGTCAATCAGTTGGCTAGTTTTGACGTTTGGATAATTGTAGAGCCTCTCTTCATGCTTCCTTGCTGCTTTGCTTATCTCGTTGGCAACTGCTTCCACTGCAAGGTCTCTATGAAGGTGGCTATTACGTACGTAGAAAGGAATATTAACATAAACCTCAGTATACTATGTTTTGGAATCTTTGGATGACATTCAGGTTACTCGGCATACAACCCCATAGCTGAATACCATATGTACATGTAGGTTTTAATATCTACTTATATATCATCAGTTCATTAAGTATGTCTTGACAATTAGAAGCTCCTTCTCAAGCGCCAGCAAATTCATCTTTGTTTTAGTCTGAGCTCTTCACACTTCGTGTTGACATGTACCTTCCATCGCAGATTAGTTCTAATTAATGGGACATTGTTTAGTCCACAAACAATTGGTTTACTTTCCTGTTGGTGAAGTTACCACGTACGAATTTTGTTTCGTTCAACTTGATCGCTTCGTCTATACTTTAATTGTGTCTATCGTATTTGAAGTTTATTGGTAGTTTACTCTATGGTGCAACCTACTATCATAACATCTATTTCATCGACATATGTGCCCATTACTGTATTGTCAGTTAGTATACGGATTTGTCAAATTATTATCACATTTAGATATTTGGAATATTATTGCTTTGCTGAAATAAACATTAAAAATTTTTATGATAATTAATTTATTAAAACTTGGTGAACATTCCTTTAGCATTTTTTAATAATTGTATCCTACGAGGCATTCCAATTATTGCATTTTTGGCTTTGGTGAGTAGATCTGTGTTATTTTTCCAGACTTCCTTCATCGCTTCGATCAAGACTGATTTGGGGCGCGGGCACTATTCTGCTACGTTTTCACCAGAATAGCCCAAATATTTTCGATGTGATTCATGTCTGGGCTATTTGCTGGCCAATCAAAGTTTTGGATGCCGTTGGTCCTTAAGTATTCGGTGACTTTTTTCGCCGTATGGCACGGATCCTTGTCATGCATGAAAACTCCGTCCCCATGGAATTTTTATTCATAGTCGGTACCAGTTGTGATTGCAGAACAGTTAAGAATTGATTTGCATTCATTAGCCCGTTTACTACTTAGTGTGGGAAGAGTCCATTTGATGATATTGTTGACCAAACCATGACTCTAACTTGTTGTTTGACCTGCTGTTGGACACAGAAATGTAAATATTGTTCTCATTTTGATCTACGAACAGCCCTGGACATTGGTAGTGTCAAAGTTATCGTATTCTCGTCACTAAATACAACCTATAGTCAAGAAATAGAGATAGATAAATTTGAAACAGACATTCATTGAAAAGTGTAACTTTAAAATATTATTAAAAGAAGGACTTTTATTGTTTGTACCACATAGTCCATATTGAAAAAGTCTACGCCTGACAGTTCTCTCCGATATTTCCGCACCAACGTTACGCATTGTTCCCCTCAGACACTTACTGGATAACGTTCGATCATCTTTCGCTTTCTGCATTAAAAGCGTGTCCTGGCTGACTGTTGTCTTACGATTGCTTGTTGACGACTGAAATGTTAATTTTTGCGAAAATTTGCTGACGAATGATCGGATCACTCCTGTTTTCTGGGCTATTTACGCATGCGTATACTGCCCTACTTCCAAATACGTCGAAATTTTGGCCCTGGTTACAGCACTGATGTCCTTTGCCTCACCCATAGTGAATTTCACTAATATTGCAAAAACCACTCTCATTTCTCAAAGTCAGAAACGAGAATGAAAATCTTCAGTAATATACTTATTCTTAAAAACTACGTAGTCGTCATAAAATCAAAAAAATTCGGAGCTCAAAATAATAACAGGACCATAAATACTCGAAATTCATAGTCTGTCGAAAAGTTAATGTCTCATAAAAGGCGTATTTTCGGAGCATATTAGTGCACGAACTCTTTGGATTGGACGATATCTACCTTAATCACGTGTCAACTATACAAAAGGTTGCAGTTCGGGCTTCGAAAATCACATTATCATGAAATTCGTATGTGGTGATAATAATTTAGCCACATCTGTATGCTTTTTCGTTGGATAGTTTTCCTAGGTTGGATATCATAGATATTTCCGCAAATTTCCATACCTTTGGAGCATATTTGATCTGGGAGCTGCGTTGATTAGGGTGTACATTTTTTAATGCCGATTTTGAGTAGCTGTTTAAGGACTTTTCTTGTTATCAGGTCAAATCCTGCGCTTTTCTTGGATTTATTTCCTTTATTTCTTCATATATTTCCGCAAGAGAGGTTATAGGGTGATTTATTTACCTTCAGTTTCATGTATTTGTTCACTCTCATTATGGAAATATACGCTCTAGGAGGTGATCAGCAAAGGCTTTTACTTTTTGTTCATTGCTTGTTGAACGACTTCCATTGCTTGTTTTTATAGGTGGTCAATATTTGTTGGCGAAATTTTCGATTTTACCGATGTTATGCAGGGAGTCGTCGAATCCTTCGCTTGTGCACGGTACAATTTTTGTTTTAATATGTTTCTATTAAAACCCGTCCTTCTATTTTAATATTCTTTATTCAATTATCCAACACAATTTTTCTAATTCTCTATTTGCGCATGCGTATACTGCATTGATCTTGGAGGTGAACACTTCCAAATAATTTGTTCAATATACAAAAATTGAAATCATCCCAAACAACGAGTTCATTTATAAGTAACTGGTACATTTCTCGTAAATCTCTATCTTAAAAATTGGTGGCATTATCGCTCCATAAAGTATGTGGTTTACCCCGGCGAAATATAAATCGTTTTAAACACGAAATGAAGCTTTCGGATTTTAGCTCTGTGACTAGTTCAAAATGGACGGCTTTCGTGACAAAACATACAAAAACACAAAAATATACTTTGTGAGCTGAGGAATTTCGCTGTAACTTGTTTTTCATAAGAAATGGACCACAAAAATCTATGCCTGTGGCCCCATTCCTTTTTTTCCCGGGAATAGGGAATTAGTGACGTATTTCTAGCAGTTGGGAATTATTTATTCCCCAAAGTGTATTCTGGCGCTTGGGAATTTTTTTTATTGGGAAAAAATAATCCCATTTTATAGCAGTTTCGACGTTAATTTTTCCCAATTATTTTTTTAGGGAATTGTATGTAATACGTACTTTTTCGAATTTTTAAACATTATTTTTTGTAATAAATAAATATTTAAAAATAAATTAAACTTGGAATAAGGTCGCAACATGCGTTTTAGTTTATAAAAAACAAAATAAAAAAATTTTCCTCCAAAAATTATTCCCAGTCTACCAGAATATACATTTGGGAACGGGGAATAAGTATATGGGAATTATTGCAATTTCTAATTACAGCAAAATATTTTCCCAATTCTCTATTCCCTGGGAAAGCCAGAATATGGCCACTGAAATATGAAACGCACGTGCTATGGCTTTATACGTTCTATGGGTAATTCATATTTGTTGACTTATTCGTGGTTTAGCCCGAAAACAAATTGTGCAGGATCTAACGCATTGCTTAGCTGTATTTTTAGCAGAAATAGGCCAGAACGTTTGCCTTACTAAAGACACAAGCATCTATGCACCGGCATGTATATTTTGTATATGATAAAATCGAAATATTGGTTTTGTTAAGTTGCAATCTGTTCCGAGGCAAATCTTTCGCGGTTGGTTTTTCCCACCCTACCTTACGCAGTTGCCTATTAGATCGGCGACGTACGACTATAGGTTCGATTTACATTACCATCTGCGCATTGCATAGCTCCATGCCAGCCTATAGTACTGACATGGAAGTCGGCGCATGGGTTTTGCACACTGATCCAGAGTCGCACATTAGAGACCGTTATTTCAACCCTAATTTCAAACAAAAAATTATTGGAAAATGTTGTATGGGTGGTTTCTGTAAATCCAACATTTAATTAATGAAATCACTTGAACCGCTAGCCCCACCGTGGGCGCCAAAATATAATGTGTCGTTAGAGTGATGATGGCTCTGGTAGACAAATTCACTTGATATCGCAAAATTGTGGGACACCAGTCTACCTGGCCGTTTAGCCTGGCTAACCGCTCGATGAGTATACTTATACAGGGCGGTTCCGCTTTTTTTTTGGTGAAGTAAAAAATAAAAGAGGCTCCCCTTCTCTGAATAGACTTACCGATTTTTTTATTTTATATTCGCCCGACAAATTTCCTCCGCGTTCTTTGCCTCTCAATTGGAATGCGTCCCGAAACCACTTTGCTCCTTCCCCTTTTTTTCGATTCACCTCTTTCTGTTTTGCAAGGTACTCATGCCTATATATTTGTTTCACCTATTTTGACTTTCGGGGTAGCGCAAATAAACAATTCTTCTCTCAATAGTTGACAATATTTCCACTTATTTTAATTCGTATTTTAAAAAAATTTCCTGAATTTAAAAATGTAATTACAACAAAAAGAAACTCAATTTAAAATGAATTAAAAAATGCACATGATATTTCATTTTTTTAGAAAATTTATCTTAATTCATTTTCAAATTGTTTTTAAATATAATACATTTATTTTATTTCATGTTTTGCCCACTTTTCTTAATTCTTTTCAAAATGAATAGAAAATTATTAGGCTAAAGTTTTCTTTACGTATATATATCGAGAAAATCAGGTAAGGAATAAGTTCAATTGCAACTTTTTCCAAAACAAAGTAAACCTTTTCCAAAACATATAAAACATTTTCAAATTCATACTAAACTTTTTCTATTTCAAAATAAACTTTTATATAGGAAATGCAACTTTTTCAAACTCAAATTAAACTTTTTCAAAAACAAATTATGCCGTATTAGTTTTAATATTTTAATGACGCGGCTGCCTGTCAACTGCTTACGGTAGTTTAGCTACCATCAAAATTACTCCGTGGTGTAAAGAGTGGACCAATTCGAGAATATAGGACTCTCATTTCATAGACTTTGAAGCAATAAAAGTTTTTTCAATTTGCATTTGAAATTGCGTTTGAATTTGTTACCTGATTTGGTACTTTCCGTTTTAGTTTAGCACCATAAAAAGTTGTTTTGTCTCCAAGAGCAACTATTTCAATAGATTTAGCAACCGTTGGCTTAATATAATATCCAGTTGGTTCTTTGACTATCTTGTCAAAAAAGTAAGATAAAAAGCATGATAAGAATTGAAAGAATTTAAAATGTGAACAATGTGTTAGATTTTGTTGTGGTTCTGGAATCTTGTTAAGTATGTATTCCATTCCTTTAGTTTTAGAGGCTTGAGTACCTAAATCAAAAATTTTATGTTAACAAAATTGTAATCAAGATTTATTTAAAATTATAATTTACAAATTATCACAGAACCTAAAAATTTCAACACATTTTTTCGGCACTCTTTACTGCCAATGTAGCACTATTTTAAGTAAAATCTAGCACTCACGGAGTATAATAGTTGGCATCCCGTCGTTTGGTTCAACTTCAATTTTAAATTGGTTTGGAAGTGAAATTTGAAGTTTATATATTATATAAATCATATATAATAATGAGTGATGCAAAAAGCTCGACAAGTGAAACCGCCGTTGTTAGAAACGAAAAATATTCAATTATTTCTCAACAGCAGAAAGATATATTTATAAAACTGTAATAAAACAATAGCTGAAGCCGCTGCTATTGCTAATTTACATACAGTAGAGTCTCGATTATCCGATGTGGTTGGGACCGAAGACAATTCGGATAAGCGGATTTTCGGATAATCCGGAAATGCTCTGTATGCACTGTAAAATACTCTTGCATTTTATGGTGGTTAAAATAAACATGATATTTTGAATTTAAATTATTATTTTGAGTAATTTCAATGTTTTATTCATTCATATTTCACTAAACATACATGTGTGTAATGTGTAAATAACAAAATAATTAAAAAATAAATAAATATGTAATACATAATTAAAATTATGTAATATGAAATTGCAGTCACATCAATTGCATTCTCAAATACTTTTCACATTTGTTTACTTAAAAAAGCTCGTAATTGTTTGTTGCTTCAAGGAATTGGTTCTTTTTTTAGATGCAATATCGCGCCATCGTCTAATTAAAAGAATATCAGAAGCATTCGCTTCATCTTGACGCTTCATCACAAACAATCAATTTAGTTTATTTAAATGGAAGTTCCCCTATTTGATTCAGTTTCTAAAATGAAAACATAAAGTAAACGGATAACAAAAACAAAAAAAAAAAAAATTATATATTTTTGTGTTCTGATAAAGCGGAGTTCGGTTAAACAATATTCGGATAATCGAGACTCTACTGTATTTATACTTTTGTACAAATTATTATTTGTACAAATAATTTTGTACAAATACAAAAAAGATGGTAAAGAAATAATAATTCAAAAGTGTGGTGGGAAAAAAATTGAAAAAGTTACTGACGAAGTTTTGCAATTTGTGGAGGATGCTGTAGAAACAAATCCGTGCATCACGCTAAAGTCAATCAAGGACAAATTATACGAAGATAAAAATATAAATTTGAGTATACAAGCGGTAGCCAATTCATTAAAGAAACTGAAAATAACTTTAAAAAAAGCTGCAACAGTACGATCGAATAAAAGAACCACGGACGCTTGATTTAAGAAAAACTTCTTAATTATTCCGAAAATGCTCCAGAAAATCGTTGCAAAAATATTTTTTCTTGACGAAAGTGCATTCAATTTGAATCTAAGGTGAAAACGTGCTAGATCGCGTGTAGGAACTAATGCAACTTGTATGGTACCCACAGTTCACGGAAGAAACATAAACATTGATTGCCGCTATTAGTGTTGGAGGCGGTATTCACCATAATATACTTGCAAACTCAAATTGCAATAGCATCAAATTTTGCTCATTCTTACGAGGATTAATTGAAAAAATACATTCTCAAACTATGAGGAATATATGGCTCGTTATGGACAACGCAGTGATCCATAAAATCTCGGAAGTGCGAGAGCTCGTCAATTCAAGTTCTGCTAATCTTATTTTTCTTTCACCTTATTCACCTATGTTAAATCCCATTGAACAAGTTTTGTTGAAAGTAAGTATTTAATAATATACCTATAACACCATTGCATATATGTACTTATTACTTACATTAGTAACTTGTCTGTACATTTATTCCCTATATCAAACACAATCCCTAAGGGTAAAATTGGCTGCCAGAAGAATTCTAAGTGGAAACAACGGGCATTCAGATATGATAACTGTTATAACTGAGGCGTTGGGAACAGTAACTCAAAACGACTGCAATAACTACGTCACAAACAGTCTCATTAAAACTAATACGGATTTTTTTAAATTGTTTAGCTTGTTTTTGAAAAAGTTGAATTGCCGATATTTTGAAATAGAAAAAGTTTAGTATGAATTTAAAAAATTTTTATTTCTTCTGGAAAAGAAAGGTTTACTTTGTTTTGGAAAAGTTGCCATTGAATGGTTTAATTTGGAATTCAAATCCTATAGGCTGATGCAACACGGGGTATCACAGAAACCGTATTTTTCTTGGTTTCTTTCCCTTTTACCTATGATACCGGTTTTAATTGCGACTTAAACAAATTTTCGATGCAACCACACTAACTCAAACATAAATGAAATAAAATATATTTCAAGGCCATTTTTGACTTATGGCAGCGTTTCCCAAATAGGGTTCCGTGGCAATTTTTAGGGATTCCACGAGCTAGTACCTGATAAAAATCCGTGCCATAAGGCCATAAGCCAACTAGCAGTAGAATACGAGAATTTAATTGAAATAAGTGCTAACTTCGAAGAGGTGCCGTTAGCAACTTTCTGCTGTAATATATTTGATGAATATAAAAATTTAGCTAAAATGGCTATTAGAGTTATATTACCGTTCTTAAAAAAAGCAAATTTTTGCGAAACAGGATTTTCCATGAATATGGCTCCATGAAATTTGAAGAATCGGAAAAGGGTTCCGTGGTAAAATAAGTTTGGGAACCGCTGACTTATACATTTTAGTTTAAATTTTATTTTCGAGAGAGCAGAATAAAACAAAATAAAAAAATTTGGAGTTATGTATATACACGGATGAGATGCAAAGAGATATGCGAAGAGATTTCAATAATTATTTTTTTTTGTAAATTTTGTTACACATACATATACATTATCTATTATGACTAGTCGGCCTTGAAAAAATTACCAGATACCAGAAACCTCGTGTGGAATTAGGCATATACATTTTTAAAATTTTTAAATGCAGGATTGTTTATTAACAGTTTTTAGGAGGGGGAAGCTAAATTTTTCCGGATTTTTTTTTTATTTTCCAGGAAATTTTTCACTTTTTTTATGTTTTCAATAGTTTTTTCATTTTATTTATTTCTATTAATAAGATTTGCTTCGCCAACCTTGCAGACACAGATCAAAGAGTTTTTATCGCTTCTTATGATAGGCCCACAAATGTTAAAAAAATCAATTTTTGTAAATATAGTTTTTTTTAATGTAACTTTAATTCGTTGTGTACCTTCCAGGATGGGGGAAACCGTAAACCCCAGCTTTTCCAGAATTTATACAATTCTTCAAGTGTTAAATTTTATTTATAGTTTAAAAACTAAGTAAAAAAAAATACTTGTAAAAATTTCAAAATTTTCCTGAAAAAATTTAATTACATATTTTTTGAATACTTTGCTAAAATCATTTCATATATAATTTAAAAAAAAAACATTTGATTTCAGCTTTTTTTACTTTTATTAAAATATTTTAAAAATGAATTAAGACGCGTACATATTAAATCAACTTTTATTAATTCTCATTTCTATCAACTTTTCTTAAATCATTTTCATAATGAATTAAAAACACTTATTTAAATTCAGAAAAAACACTTTTCTTAATTTAACTTTTCTTAATTCGGGTAGCCACAGCGAGAAATACAACCATGATTATCCTCAATTTCCTCTCAGGAAAACAACGTCATGGCGAACAATTAGTGTTGATTGTTATTTTTATATAAGCCGGGCTTTGCAGTAACTTCAGATAAGCATAAATCACGGACTCACTATCCGCCTCTCTCATGTACCCCCAATGAAATTAATTTAAAGTTATTTACGTCCGATCCATACGAAAATGGTCCTCTTAGCCTGGGACATTGTGTAGTACGATTTTGGCAAATACATTCAGCCGCGTGAGTCAGTGAGAAAGGGACATGATGAGGTGTTTGTAAATCAAATGGTCGGAGAACATCAGAAAACGGATTGGATACATGTGTTTCGTTGATCACATGAATCCAGTTCAAGAGATATTATTAATAAAAGTTAGGATTTCCAGACATCACCAACATTTTTTTTAAATTTAATCTATACATATAATAGCCCAACCTGACTACCTGCCTGCGTCGGTGATGCTATGTTAGTTTGCCTTATTAAAACCCAAACCCTATGCTACTATACATAGTGGCACAAACAGCAATTCGTTACTATTTCAATTCCATTATGGGCGCAGGAAAACTCACGCAGCAGAAGTTGGTTGAATCTTACTTACAAGTTGAAGCCAACAACCCCAAATATATCTCTACACACCAGCAAATACTTAGAGCTGAAACCTATCAAGTGCTTGCTTGATCATGTAGCAAACTTGGCATTCTATACCATCAAGTTTTGAAGGATCTCCTTGGAACATGCGAAAACGGTGCAATGACACAATTTCAATTTTTGCAAAGTGGAGTGCTCCTGATCTGTTCATTACGTTCATGGCTAATCCAAACTGGTCTGAAATCAAAAATATCTTGCGACCAGGCGAGCAGAAAATCAATCGTCCTAATTTGGTAGTTCGCTTGTTTAAACTGACTGAAGCTGAAGGTGCTGATGGAGGACCTCACATTGCACGGCATCTTCGGTCAATGTAAAGCTTTTGTCTACACCAATTACTTCCGAAGGTCCGCAGATCGGCTTATACCAACTCAATCGGGGTGTCCCGTAGAAGTGCAAATCTTCCATCCAGTTCGAGTTGGATGCATTTCATAAAATAAATGATGCAGTGGATAATGAAAATGTTTCCAGTCGAAGTTTCTATCTTGCTGATGGCCTTCATCCGAGGAAAGGAAGGATTATGCTTCCATTTGCAATAATGGGAATCGCAGCTACTTTGCTGAAGGCTGGTCGAACGGATTTATATTACCAGTACCGCTGATTGACACTTCTGTCTCTGCGATGCGATTGACATCAACCCGAAGCAAACATTTTGCGAGAAGCTTCACATTGACAAGCTGTTGCGTGAAATAATGGGTTGCGAAATGCCTTTCGGCGGAAAGGTTTTCGTTGTTGGGGGAGACTTTCGACAGACACTTCCAGTTGTTGTGAGAGTTACGCAAGCTGACATCATCGAGTGCTATATAAAATCGAGCAATCTGTGGAGAAACTTTCTTCAATTGACGCTTACGACAAATATGTGAAGTGCAGGTCAAGAAGAGAACAACAACTGGTTGTTACAAGTTGATATGGGCAGTCATCCTCTCCTTGACGGGCGGCTTAGCCACCCCGAAACAGCTAGTTTGTAGAAATAGGGTTTGTATATATCTAGTTTAAACAATTTGACAAAAAAAAACTGCGATATTTTCTTACTACAACAAAGTCCGCACATAATTAGTCGTTTTAGGACCAATCCTGTAGGAAAACTAAATTGTTTCGGGAATCTGCAGTTTACCACACCTAAGCTAAAGTATAACATATACTTTAAGTTTTAAACGGATTTATGGGAATCTGGTGTAAAAATCACGTCAGAAATATCATATTATCTCCATAAATACGGTATGTACAAATTTTACCGGTAGATCCACAAAATTGCCATAGAAATACCACGCAAAAAAATATGAAAACTGTGGGTTTTTCGAAAATGGAATTTCTGTCATGATTGTCACCGAGACCTAACTTCAAAACATGTTGGTTATAACATTATTTATTCTATGGGTTGGTCGGAATGGAAAATTATCTTTTGATTTTGCATTGCATTAATGAAAACTTAGCCGTCCCATGTATAAAGTACACTTTTTCTTCTACTTGATTTCAGTACTTCAAGTATTTACTATTGAGCTACTTACGGCTGGCGCTACGCCCCAAGAGATTTAGCTACCTTATTCTATTTTACAGACTACTTACATACTTAACTTTATATATTAATAAGCCGTGCACAATAAACGGCGCAATTCTTTTGATTAAACTAATTTTCTTAACAAGAACCCATCAAATTAAGATCACAATGTAAACGACGACACTGATCAACGTTAATATGGGGCGATTATATCAAAAATTGCGAACTAAAATCATTCATAATAAAAGACATTTCTAATTTGGTCACAATTCACAGTGATTGTCGGATGCTTGGCGGTATTAGTTTCATCATAATATATTCAATTAACTTTATTATACTCTTAATGCATATAATTTTTTTTTTATATGCTATTTGGAAATTTGTTGCTGCCACCAAAAAAAAAAAAAAAAAAAAAAACGCAAACTCTTTTAAAGAGCAACCAGAAAATAAATTTTTCGTTTGAAGATTGTTACGCTTATAGTCAAAATTAAAATGTTATGTTAGTATGTTTGTTATGTTAATAAACAAGCAGCAACCGTCTTTAACTAAAATCTTAATTTAACATCCGACTTGAAAATTAAATGAGACACAAATTTTTGTAGCAAATGTTGATTATAATTAAACACTGTGAGTTGGTGAAATATTTTTGATGTTTTATGTGCGGTCGTTTCATAAGCCGTCGCCAATTTTATAGTTTTCCCTCTCTGTCAAGTGTCGACATATTGTCGACCAATTTCGTATTATAACCTAAGCTATTTTTGCACTAATACCGTGAAAGGTGTTTCGAGTACGATGTACCATTGTGTACCGTGTATTGATTATTTCTGTCCTCATATTTTAATTTATAAAGTAGGTACGAACAAATTTTATGACTCGAAAATATGACGAATGTTTAATTAAAAAAAATTTAATTAAATTTAAAATTAAAAAATATTATTGTTTCCTGTCTTTCCGTAATTTGTTTTCGTTTATAGACTTCATCAAGTACAGAAAAATATGGTATACTATACTTTTGTCGCACCGTCTTTTTATGTTCCAATTCACGGAAAAAAACAAACAAAACTGCAATTGGAAACCCCATAAAACATTTTATAATTTAAAACTAAATCTAGCGTAGTTCTGGAATAAATGAAATACTGCAAAAAAATAATTTGCATATCTGTGCCAGAAAAATTAAATACGGACACAACACAAAATAGAGAACAACGAGTCTGTAATTAAAAATTATTACGGTTTTCACTTATTATTTACTTTCTCTTTAATTATGGCGCTATGATTTTCTGTTAGCATTGCGAACTAAATCAAGTATCTGAAAGAAATAATTTACATAAATTTCCATAATAAGATAATTTATTACATTAAATGTTATGACAATTAACTTAAATGTACACTTAACGCAGAACCTGTTATCTACACTCGTATATAGATTATTGAGATAATTAAGTACATTCGCATTTATCGATTTTGCGACCTTGATGTCGCCATATCATAAAATTTAATTTTTATCATGTCAGTTGAACAGAAAATTTTCTTAATGCAATTTTTAACTGGAAATAAATTTTTCTTAAAATACGCCTATCACAAAAATTGAAAAGTCCCAAAAGGAAACGTAAAAAAAAAATAATTAAGGTAACCCAATACGTGGTTGGTATATTTTATGTTGTTTGCTTTCTTGGTAATTGGTATTATGGTTGAAATAACAAGAACGAAGTTACGTTGAATGAATTAACAATATTATGACCAAATTCGATAATGGTAATGGTAAAATATTGAATATTTTTGTTGGAACTAACTGATATTTAGTTAGCTTTGTACATTTTATGAATTTATTGATTGATTTTCAATGTGCGGGTACCCCACCGTACATTCTTTTTACACAAAACAAAACCGAAGTATTATATAGGTTAATTAGTTGAGATGGAATTGGCTCAGTTACAGGCACTTAGGCGAGGCAGATTATGCAAAGTAATTTACGTGGTTGTCGATGCGTAATATATTACGTAGATGACAGGGATTTTTTTTTTGCGTCGCTGGCGTCGACAATATAGACAACCAAAGCAATGATATACGAAACTAAATTTTTTCATTATTTTCTCTTTATTTTACGTAAGCCGGTCTGATAAGTTGCTGTATAGCATTTAGGTAATCATCTAATTATTCTAGAGGCCAAATAATTTCATATATGAATACTAAATCAAATAAATTATCCTTTAGTACGGTCCTTGATCATTGAATTATAAACACTATTAATATATAGAAACACTCCAGTATTTTATCAAAATATAAATAAAATCAAGATTTTTTTTAATGTTTTAATTCTTTAAAATTAAATAATTTTGAGTATTCATAAATTGGAAAACAATTAAAATTTGGTTAAACTACCTTTATTCTCAATTTTTTTCAATTTTTTTTATTTGGTGGACACTATAGGATTGAGGGTTTTATATTTATTATAATTAATTAAGACACAACAATTCTCGATAGAGTTTAAATCCGGAGAATTACCAGGCCAAGAGAGGAGGTCAATATTTTGGATAAGGAGGACATTCTCTATTAATTTTGCGATATGGCCTTGAGGTAGCGACCTTAAGTAAGGAAATAAGACGTCTGTTAACACCTTTTTATATTGTTCTTTTCTCATGGTTTCCTCTACGAAGTACATTGGAGCAGATCCATCTCCACTAATGCAGCTTCATATCATTACTGATGGTGGATGTTTTATGCTCCTGACTACGCAGTTCTCCCTAAACCTGGTCTCATTTTGAAGAACTGAGCCGATTTTGTAACGGCCTCTAGCTTGCATTCGTCACTAAATATAACCTATAAATTTAAAAAAAAACTCAAAATTTTGAAAATATTTAATGAGGTGCTCTAAAATTTGATTTACCTTTTTCTAGTCTTCCAGTCGCCTATTGTTCAGTGCTTATAAAGTTTAGCTCAAATAAGACGTTGTTTCCGCATTTTTTCTGTGAGTCTGGGTTTCTTTGCTGGACGCCTGTATTTCAAATTATTTTATTGCCTTCGTCACAATGTCATCGCTGATATCTTTATCCCTTCTTCACTAATGTGCTTTTGTAGCTCGCTCGTCGTTGCTTTGCAGTTTTCTAAGGCCGATTGAATTATTTTCCGGTCTGTTCTGGGCGTTGAGGAAAGAAATTAGTGCTAGTCCAGGAGCCGGGAAAACCGGAAAAGAAAATTTCAAATTTCGCCTGAAAGACGAAAAAAATAAAACCCAATTTCTAGAATAAACCAAAAATAATTTAAGCCAAATTTTAAAACTTCACAAAAGCGGCTACACCGACGAAATTTGTACTTATCATAGAAATGTGATTTTCATAAATTTTCATTCATAAATACAGGAAAAACAAACAAGCCCCTAAAAGATACTATATTGAACATACAAAATACAGATGTACCCCTTTCAATAATATTTTTGTTGAACAACAAATTAAAAAAAACAAATAACTTATTGTAAAACGAAAGGCTGAGCAATTTAGATAGCATATTCTTGTCACGCATGTTCATTGCCATACGAAAAGTATAGTGGCAGAATTTGTCCTAATCCAGAATTGGCCCAATTCCGTTGAACAACAACGACCGTTGAATGAACGATTTTCTGACAAAAAGTGTTCTACCATTTGTTTGTAGAAAAAATGTGTTCTACAAACCAAAAGTGTTTTTTTTGTCAAAAAATTTTACATTCAACGGTCTTTGTTGTTCAACGGAATTGGGCCAATTCTGGATTAGCACAAATACAGCCACTATATTTTTCGGATGGCAATGAACATACTTGATAGGAATATGCAATCAGAAGTGCCAACTTCGTTGGTTTGTAGAACACTTTTTGTCAGAAAACTGTTGATTCAACGGTCTTTGTTGTTCAACAGAGTTGAGCTAATTCTGGATTAGCACAAATTCAGCCACTATATTTTTCGGATGGCAATGAATATACATGATAGGGATATGCAATCAGAAGTGCCAACTTCATTGGTTTTTAGAATATTTTTTTTCAGAAAATCGTTCATTCAACGGTCTTTGTTGTTCAACGGAATTCGGGTAATTCTGAATTAGTACAAATTCAGCTACTATATTTTTCGGATGGCAATGAACATACCTGATAGGAATTTGCAATCAGAAGTGCCAACTTCATTGGTTTGTAGAACACTTTTTGTCATAAAACTGTTGATTCAACGGTCTTTGTTGTTCAACAGAGTTCGGCCAATTCTGGATTAGCACAAATTCAGCCACTATATTTTTCGGATGGCATTGAATATACCTGATAGGGATATGCAATCAGAAGTACCAACTTCATTGGTTTGTAGAACACTTTTTGTGAGAAAACTGTTGATTCAACGGTCTTTGTTGTTCAACAGAGTTGGGCCGATTCTGGAGTAGCACAAATTCAGCCACTATTTTTTTCGGATGGGAATGAATATACCTGATAGGGATATGCAATCAGAAGTGCCAACTTTATTGGTTTGTAGAACACTTTTTGTCAGAAAATCGTTCATTCAACGGTCTTTGTTGTTCAACAGAATTGGGCCAATTCTGGATTAGCACAAATTCAGCCACTATACTTTTCGTACGACAATGAACATGCGTGATAAGAATATGCTATCTGAATTGCTCAGCCTTTCCTTTTACAATAAGTTATTTCTTTTTTAAATTTGTTGTTCTACAAAAATATTATTGAACGGTACATCTGTATTTTGTATGTTCAATATAGTATCTTTTAGGGGCTTGTTTGTTTTTCCTGTATTTATGAATGAAAATTTATGAAAAACACATTTCTATGATAAGTACAAATTTCGTCGGTGTAGCCGTTTTTTTTTTGAAATTTTCTTTTCCGGTTTTCCCGGCTCCTGGACTAGCACTAATTTTCCCCGTGCGCACTAATTAGCACAAATTGGGCTTAATCGGTATGCAAAGTTTCATTTGGAAATTCGAAAGTTTCCCTGCTGCAGTTACCCACACTCATCATAGTAGGATTACATAGAAAGATCACAAAATGTTTATTTTTTTCGTAATCTCTAAACAAATAGAAATTTTAACATATTTGCATTGTTATTTTAAAAGCAGTTTTTAGCGAAATTTGTCTATCCCAATCTTTAATGCGACAGTCGAGTAATATTTTTCAGATTCAGAGAATAACCGGCCCTAAGCCATATATTCAACTTATATTGAAAGCAGAGAACAAAAATTTGTACAATAGTATTAAAAGCGGGGATTTGTGGGTTAATGTTTCAGAAGAGACGACATTCCATTGCGACAGTTGATTTATGATTTGTCATTAAATTAAGGACTTTAATCTAAACCACTCAGGTAGAACCAGCGGTAGTTCAAAGTACGCATTTGATTTTGAGAGTAACATGCGCTTACACAACGCCACGCCATCCAGTCCCAGGAGTAGTAATAATAATTACTGAGTTTACGGAAATTTACGGAAAGATATTTACTTATGGTGTAGCAATAAGAAGGTTTACTTACCAAAAGCTTTAATAAAAAGTGGCGGAGTCATATTCATACACCTAATACTTAATCAGATGTATGTGTTGTTATAGAACAGCACACACGCACATATACATCTGAGTGTCGATTTTATACCAAAAATAACAGTGCGAGGTGAGCAAACCGGAAAAACATAGTAGTAGTTATTTTATTAATATTGCGGTTTGCTTGAGCGCATGCGCGTCATTTTGTTTATAGATATATTTTTTAATTGACCTGTCAAATGCGGTTTCGTGTTATTCAAATATTTCAAAATGAAAAATCAAAATCATATAGCAATCAATCGGTTCCACTGCTCAAAAGCAAGCGAATATGAGAGGTGAGGTATACGTCAGCATCATAATCCAGTTCAACCAAAAATTTTTATTTTGATCTAATTGCCATTGGGCGCTTTCAGGTACCCTATCATGATTAGTGAAATCATCGCCAATTTGATTTGAAAATTTCATAGTGCTAAACATTTTCATAACGTTGGCTGTGATTTTACTCAACATGTTCCCAACTGTTGGGTGTCCTGGGTGGGAGAGCACAAATACAATACAAATTTAAAATTGTATATTATACACTGTATATGTATACAAAATTATTGTTCACCTCGCCAGTTCACGCTGTCATTTTTGGTATAAAATCGACACTCTGATCACGTACTAGGTGTGTGAATATGACTCCTCTCTTTTTTATTAAAATAAAACACATTTGTTTGTTTAGAAAATGCAAAGTAATTTATTGAAAGTATGCTCTATCTGCAGCTACAACTTTCCCCCAACTTTCTGGCAGTGTACGGATTCCCTGTTTGCAGAAATCCTGGGTTTTGGAGTCGATCTAGTCAATAAGCCAATTTTCACTTTTCAGAAAGAGACGACTGCATCAACCGGAATAAGTAAAAATCTGAAGGAGCTGTACGTCTGGTGAATACAGCGGGTGGGTAGAACTTCCCATTTCTGTTTTTTTAAACAATTTTTCACAACGTTTGCCATGTGGTCTTGCATTTCGTGCTGGAAAATCTATTTATTGTGTCTATTCACTCATTCTGGTCGTTTTTCCTCTATAGCTAGAAATCGTCATTGCTAGTTTCCCCTGATTCCATCAGTTCATAATATACCGCACCTTTCTGATCCTATCATATACTGAGCATATTCTTATTGCAATGAATATTTCGCTTTGGTTGCGATGGGCCAGCTTCACCACAACTCACCTAAGATTTTTGGGGTTTGCGATTCTCATAACAGATCCATTTTTCATCTCCAAAAACTATTCGATGCAAAAACATTTTTTTGTTGTCTTTGATGCAGTATTTCACAAATAGTTTTTCGACATTCTAGTTCTCTACCTTTTAATTCATTTGGACCCCAGTTCTTAGCTTTTTGAATCATTCCGATTGCTTGTAATCGTTTTGCATCAGTTGATCGATCAACATTTAATTCTGATTGTGCTTGAGAAGAATCTTCAGCCAATAACGTTTCCAATTCAGCAATTTAAAATTTTTTGGGTGGTTTCCATATGCTCTTCATCTTCAAAGCCAAAATCATCATTTGAGATAAAAATACTAGTAGTTTACACTTCAACCAAATGTCGCATACTGCGTTTGACAGCTGACATCAAGTACTATGGAGTATCAGTATTGCCCGTTTATAGTACACGTAAGCAGCACTCGTAACAACACCTATTAGAAAAGGGCGGAGTCATAGTCACACAACCATATACATAAATATCCGGGGTAGGATCACAAGCGGGGTGCTGCTTACAATTTCTCATGTAATGTCCGGGTTGTTAGTACCGGAAACATTGAAACATGTAACGTGATCGTTTTCTTCTGTTAGCTCGAAATGTTTGCTGTGGTTTCCTTAACTCTTTTTTTACTAGTGCCTGTATTTGCGTTATATCATTCGAATCAAAGTAGTGCAACTTTACTGGTTAAGTTGCTAAACTTGCTCTGGATGTCTTATACAAGGCATAATTATCTGACGTGTGACTGCTCATTTCTTGGTTCAACTCAGTATAAACGCGCTCATGGCACCTTCTGTTGCGGATCCAGTTTGCAAGACATCTGAAGCTTTCCGTCGAAGACCAACAATTAGTGCGTTGAGCTGTTCTCCTGCGCCATAATTGTGCTGTTCTGCCGCTTGGAACATCAGTTTTGTATTCTCTTATGTGATCTCGTTATCGAAGATAGCGTGCTTTAGGCGAGGTATTTAATTTAGGTGATCTTCAATAGTTTGCGATGTGTGTTTTTCAAAGCGAGCTACAAACCTAATTAACAGCCACATCTCACAGTGTCCGCAATATTGCGACTACTAGTTCACATCATTTCTCGAAAATTTAAGCTAAAATTACAAAACCGTTTTACAAAAATTTGGCCTTTTTTTACGGGTTGACTCATCAGAATGAAACTTCATACTTAAGATTTTTTCATAAATTCAAGATCCTTGTGATATGTAGAGGAAATTTGTGTACCGGAAGTGGCACCTCTTACGGGAAGCTTTTTCGTCTTTATAGTAGTTTTCCCCATATATTTTAAAAACCGTAATTAACAAAAATATTCTAAGTAAATTTGTTTCGAAAACGGTTCAAAATTTAAACTCTATACGTCAGTTTAAATTTCCTCTAAAAAATAAATAACCTATGGTGGTTTTTATCTTATTTAATCTTTTTTTTTTTCTTTTTTTTTTTTGTATTTATCCCTGCAATCTGTTCTGGGGCCTGTTCAAGACTCTCCCTGCTCTTTCGCGGTTCGCTTATTCCGTCCTTACTTTTACGCCAGTCAGCCAATCCGAGGACGTACGGCTATAGGACCGATTTAAGACCATCTGCACATTGCAAGCTCCATGCCAGCCTACACTGACATGGAAGATGGGTCGGCCCATGAGTTATGCACTCCGACAGGGGGTCATAGATGGGGGTCCGACAGGGGGTCATGTGATGAAATTTCACTTTTGCATCCTGCCCCTATCGGGATTCGAACCCGGTACCTCCCGATCCAAATGCCAAAGCTTCTACCACTCTGCCATTTGGTCGGTTATTTAATCTTGATAAGGTTAAAAAAATTTCTTAAAACTGTGTACATCTCGATTGGAGCAAGGATGTCAAAAAATATTAGTTTCATTTAGCGAAGAGCTTATAGAGGTTTAAGAAAAATCAACATCTCGCACATTAGAAAATATCGTAAATTTATTATGATAGAAGATGATTAAAATACATAACTGAGAATCTATGTATAGGGTTTTCAAATTTAGGCGTTTCGATGTTGGCAGCCTGTGGCGGCCATGTTGTTGTTGTGGCGTCTATCTGATTTGGTGTTTTTTTCAGTCACTGTAATGTCAAACCACCACGACAGGATACACGATTCAGTAGCACATCCAAATGATAAAACTTTTTATCAAAATACTCGCAACGGCGAGTGCTACAGAACCTAGCTAACCAATTTCTTTTGGACCAAATTGAACGATATGGAGGTAGACGAGATGTGTTTCCAGTAGGACGGGGCTACGTGCCTCGCAGCAGACGCAACGATGAACATTCTGCACATCGACGCACAGAAATGGAAAACCCCTTTACTTATTCCTTAAAAATTACTAAAATTGTTTAAATTTAAAATCACCAACTAGTTTTTGTTTCAAAGACCTTCGACTGTGAAAGGCATATCAAATTTGGATGTTTCTCCCAAAATAATTATTTTTACCTACCCGGTAAACCACAAGTCCTAAAAGTTTGGAAATGTTAATCAAGTCACAGACTTTCAAGTTTGTATTGAAAATGTATTATTGATGCCGGTTTACTTGCTACCGAGTACTAGCGTTTTTGGCATTAGATTCATTGAAATATCAGTTACCGAATGTTTTATTTTAAGCCTGTTATTTAGTAAACGGTAGCTTTTGTAATAAATCTCTGGCTTTAAAGTGTCAAACGTAATATACAAATATTAGGCTGAAATCAGTGGTTGAAAGTTGGACACCGAAACCCAACGTCAGTTTTATAATATTTCAAACAATCGACTTTGTCGCCTGAATTCGAAAAATTAATAAAGTTCGTCTCTCGACTGATAAAGGGTGTTTCGTTTTGAAGTATAAAACTTTAAGTTGACAAAAAAATTTTCGGGGACAGCCGATTTGACAGCTGACAGTTAAACGTCAGAGCAACGTTGTTGACTTTGAAAATTATTCAAATTTACTTTGAAAATAATGGTTCAGTTGATGACACTCATCGTGCGCTACGTCTTTTTTCTAGGAATCTTGCTTTACATGCTTACGATGCATACAAGATTCAACTTGTTTAGGGATTAAAACCATACAACCGTCGTTCGTGGTGGGCCAAAGCCAATATTGACATCGTTGCAAAATTCAAAATCCATTACATCCAGAAAAAGTAACCCTTTATTGTGCTTTATAATACGGTTGGCGAAAATTAAACTTTTCGTCGTAAAATACAAACAGCTGTAAAACAGTAATAGAAAAATATTACAATTTTTCCAAATTTTTTCTTTTATTCAATTCGCTCGTGTTGGGTTATTCGCAGTTCCAGGAGATGTCCATAATCCATTGAACCAGGCAGTATACATAATAAATTGTTAAATTGTCTAAACAAACATTTGGGTTTTAATACTTAGCTTTAATTTATACTTAGCGACATCTTTTGACTGGTTTAGTAATTGCGAAAAGCTTTATCAAATTACAATGTTCTTATTTTGTGAAGCTTTGTTTTGTTTATACTATAGGATGAAACAATATAGGCTGAGAATTTGTTGCGATGAAAAATCAAATTTTTTTAGAAGTAACGAGAAAACAGTTTTCGAAGTTTGTTCGTCAACAATGTTGAAATAGAATCCAAAACACAATAACCCCCCAATAAGAAAATTGTGCTAGACTAATTTAAATGTTTTGCCGTTATCTCAACATAATATGACTCAATTTTAAAATATGCTTTTCCCGAATATTGAATTAACCATTCACATTGAAACTTCAAACGAAGCATTTATTTATTTATATACAAAAGAGCTTCTAAAAAAATATTAAAATACACTGGTTTCTTCAAACGGCGGAATCTTACGGCTCTTATATTTAGGAGGCTCTGATATTATTCACTTTATTTATCGATACAAGATATTTTCAATTTTCGAATATTACGGCGAATAATGGGGTTGTGGTTTACCGGGATTTGTAACTAATTCAAAGAAAACGGGCAACATAACCGTGAAATAATTTTCTTTATCTTAAATTCAAGCTTTAAAGTTGTCTACACTAATTCCAATATTTCATTAGGTGATTAAAGAAATAAATTACATATCGTATAAATCTGTCGAAACTTCATAATTAATTATTTTATTGCACATTCTAAGACGTTCCACATAATAAATAGTAACGGTTAAAATATTAAAACGGTAATAAACCTATACAAAGTTTAATTGTATCAATATCACGTTGAAATGATAAACCATTTCAATTTCTTTAATGTTTCGGGTTCCGTTGTAATACAATAAAAATATATAAGCGATACAATGAATGTCTAAGAATATCTGCACGTATTATAGCTTACATATAGCATTATATATATTATATATAGTTATGTACATGTCCAAACAAATAACATAAAAATAAATTATTGAAAGATACTTAATATCTTCTTTTTATTGTGCTGTTAATATCGTAACACCTTAATACCTTCGGGTATTTAACTTACCATAGAAAATTCGAATAAACGCATAGGAAACTCAACGTGATAACAAGAAATGAAGTCTATTAGGTCTAAGGTAAGAAAGTAGTGATCTGAAGAAAATTTTGTTGAACAATTCCATAATTTAGTACTGAAAGATATAGAAAACTATAAAAATTTAATCAACCAAATAATAATAATTGTAAAAAAAAAATATTTTATAATTTATCTTAGTATATAAAGATTTTATTTATCTCTTGTACTATACGAAAATATGGTGAAAAATACGTCATATTACAAATTTGTTAAATGGGACCGGAAGTCATCTTTGAATTTTATATTTTGTATGTTTTGAATGAATGGGTAGTACCGTGAACATGGTTTTGTGTATAGATACAGTCACTCACCAAAATTTGCGTACATTATAAAAATCTAACGGATTTCATAGTAAGATCAAGAAATAATTCGATTCTGTATCTTGTGTTTACTTAGGCATAAATAATAAGAAACACTGTGTTTGTTTAAAAAAAAAAAAATTTTTACTTCAATAAATAATTCATGTTTTCTTATATATAGTATGACGTCACAAAAATTTGCTTACATTTAAATCAGTACTTTGTGGAACCTCCTTTCGCTTCCACCTCTCATCCTCGAAGGCATAGAATTCACTAAATTCATGGTGATGGCATATACTATTTTATTCCATTCTTCTTACAAAGTCAGTTTTAATTGTTCTATGCTTGTAGACCCTTCTACCAAGTTCTTCCCACAAATGTTCTATAGGATTCAACTCTGGTGATTGAGGTGGGTGATTTAGTTATTTAGAGACCCTATAGAGCAGACATTCCTTTACTATTCTCGCCGTATGCTTTGGATCGTTGCCAGTCCGTGAGGATTCTTCCAGATCATGAGCTATTTTAGAGGTTCTTTTTGCTGGGTTGGTTTTTGCCATCCTAACAATTGTCCTTTCGGTACGAAAATTTACCTTCCAAGGAAGGCCAGTTTGTAGTTTCCGTGCTGTATTCCCACGTTCATTGAAATTATTAACAACCCCTTGGATTGTAGAATGCGTTCTCTTAACGATTGCTACAATTTCCGATTTGTCTTCTTTAAATAATTTCACTATAACATCTCAAATTCTACGGACGTTTTTCCTTTTATGAACGGCATTTTGTTAAAAGACATTAAAAATTTGAAAAATCGACAAAACTTTTGTCTCACGTAGATCAATTAAATACAATTAATTGATGTCTAGGAATTTTACTCAGTTTTAGTAAAGATAACGGTAATTAAAATAAAATAAAAAATGAAATGTAGCAGGGTGTATAAATATTTTTTTTTAATTTTAGGGTGTACGTAAATTTTTGTGAGTAACTGTATATGGCATTAAAAACTAATTTTCTAATAATTATTACACAAGGCCCATTTTAATGATAACTGAAGGGGTATTATAGAAAAAAATTTAAAAGTCATAGGATGTTTCACCTCCTTGTCACAAAAGCCGCCGAAATGTTGAAAACAAATTTGGTAAGGGATCGTCCATAAATTACGTCACGCCATTTTAGTGTTTTTCCTCATCCTTTCATTGCAGATCGTCACAAAATTGATTGAAGTTATCATTTAAAAAATTCAACCTTGAAAATTCTTAAAAATCATGTAATAATATTGTGCATTAAAATATAATACATGTACTTGAGAGTAAGAAGTTATAAAGCCAAGCTACACACGGTTTCAGCTCAAGTTTCAAACTAAGTCGCAATAGATTTTTATTGTCAATTTAAACCCTTATTTTATATTAAAACACCAATTTTTTTTTGTATTGTTGTATTCTGTTCTCTCAAAAATAAAATTTAAACAAAAATCTACACCTCAAAAATGGCCTTAAATTTTTTTATTTTCATTACTATTTTTTCATTTCGCAGCTGCGACATAAAATTTTTGTCCTTGCATCCGAAATGAAAAAATAGAAATGAATATAAAAAAATTTAAGGACATTTTAGAGATGTAGATTTTTGTTAAAATTTTTTTAATCTGTTCATCAATTATTTAAATCAGTTGTTTTATTCACAATCCAGAGATTCGAACCTTGTATTACCTACAAGGCGAAAACGTAACAATAATATTTGCTTTGCGCGCCATCTCTTATCAAATAGATTTATTTATCGCAAGAGGAAAGTTGAAAGAGTTCTATCAACCATGACAATACTAAATTTTGATATTCTAGTTTTGTGTTTCATACATCTCTCAACTGAATACCATTTCCAATTTCCGTATTTACAAAATTTTGCCAATTTGAAGTATGTGAGTGTCATAGAAATTATTCATTCATATTGTTACATTTTCGCCTTGTCACTCAAGGTTGGAATCTCTGGATTGTGAATAAAACAACTGATTTAAATTGGAACACACACAAATTTATTTCTACAACACAAAAATTACACAACACAAAATTAACACCAAAATATGCCAAATTATAACACACTATGTAATTATCGCTTTAATAATCGCCTAGAGCCGCTGATGGAACAGCTTCAAACTTTAAATCTCCCGGTAATCGCAGATTGTTCCCAAATATGATTTTGGCTGGTGTCACTCCTGTTGTGTCATGTACCGTTGATCGGCAGGCCATCAGGAACATCGGTATATGTCGATCCCATTTGCGTTGGTTCTTTTCCATAACCTTTGCTAGGTATTCCTCCAACGTGCTATTGAATCTTTCCACCAATCCTTTCCGTCCGACTGCGGGTGTTAAGGCGTCGTTCTTTTTTATTGATATCAAGCATCTGACATATTTCCTGAAATACGACCGATTCGAAATTTCTTCCTTGATCCGTGTGAATTTCCATTGGTACTGCAAATCTGCTAATCCAGTTTTCGACAGGTTTCCAGGTTTCGGCATCAGCTATTGTTGTTGTCTCCTGATTGGGTATGGGATACACTTCTGGTCATTTGCTGAAAAGATCCATTATCACTAGCAGATATTTGCGCTCTCAGTGGTCGGAAATGGCCCGCCACATCCATCGCAATTCTCTCGAATGGGGCCCCGCCATTATATTGTTTCATGGTTCCACGGCTTTTTCGTGCTGGTGAATCGTAATTTATCGTCGTTTGTTGGTAAGAATTTCTTATAATAATAATCAAATACATATGGTTTAATTGCTTATTTTTTGTCCCTCCTTCTTTTGTTTATTTTTTGTTTTTTTCTGCTATATACAACAAATTTTTACAAATTAGTAGATACTCCTGATGATGACCTAACAAGTCGAAATCGATCTAGTGATTTTTTAAACTTTTTGAACAAATTGTTTAATTAAAATATTCAAAAATCTAATATTGCGAATTAAAAAACAAGTGTTTATTAAGTTAAACTTAGTTCCTGAAACACAATGCATTAAAATTTTATTCAGACTCACAAATGATAGGCACAGGACGTTTTATGGATAGAGTGTCAACTATCAATCACCAGTACAAATCAAGTCCAATTTATTTTTGTAAGACATTTAGTCACAAAATCGACGTGAGACACACATACGCAGTATAAGTTATTTGGAAATATATATTATTATTTTTAATAAATCTCCGGCAACAGTAGCTCAAAATATGTGGATCATAATCACTACATGCGTGAATTACAAGCAGTTATCGACGTTGTCTATTAGTCGACCTTGTTTACGAATTATCAACGTTGTCGACACGATCACGTAGAAATTAGTGGATGACACATGAACACTCATCTCTGGCAGTTAGTAAAATAATTATAAAAAGTAGGTATAATTTATGTATTTTGTTAGGTCCCACCATAGTTTCTGTGCCTGATTCATCAAATTCTTCTGTTATTCCGGAAACACTATCAACACTTAATGACGAGAGTATTTGTAGTAGGAGTGACAGTTAGGAATGTCAAATGAAAAGGACTATCGTTCGTAAAAAATAAGATGTTACTAGGCATTGGCATGTCCCCTATATATCCAAGTAAATCGGAATCCAGGCAATATCATGAACAGCAAAATTTACTACCACACTACCGTCATCATTAACATTTTTGGTATCTCGAATCGAGTCACTTTTGACTCGCTAAGCGGAAAACTATAAAATGGCATGTATTTCCAGGACCGAAAACTGGAATTCTAGAATATTATAATTATGATGATGCTATGAAGGCTACAAAATGAAACATAAAATGGTGAGTCAAAGAAGATTGGTGTTTCTAAATTGTTTATGCTTCATCGTAAAAATTGTGTGCAACCAGGAAGCAGCCGAACGAATACATTTTTTGTTTATATAATACATAAAAATGAGCCAACATAAACATGTTACCTTGGGCCATTTTTGAGATTATATGAAAAACGTATTTTTAGACAATGATTGTTTGGTGCTGAACTATCATTAAGCCAGTTGCTTTTAAGTGATCGATGTAACTTGGAAAAATATTCAAAAGCATTAAATGAATTTCTGGATTACTTCATAATTAAGTTAAAAAATCTGATTCATTATTGCATTATTTCACCATCTATTATGCTATGAATGATGCAGTAAAACAATATTAAAAAATAATTCATGAATATAACTAAACCTAAACAGGATTTTGAAGTCGATTGTGTAAATAAATTAAAATTCTGAAAATAAATTAAAATAAATCCAGCTACCTAGTAGATTCGAGAAATTGAAAACTACAAAACATACTCGTCATTATCTTGCAGTCAAGAGAAGGCTACTTAAAATGTAAAAATGTTTCATTTTAAATTTAATATTGAATCACAAAAACTAGTAGACCTGTCGTTCCTAAATAGGTTTTGCAAGAAAAAGAATTACTTAGTGGTACCTAGGCTTTTAAAAATATGTATATGTCAAAAACGAGAATGGTAGTTGCTATCTTTCGACCAAAAATCACTGGCATCTCCCAATTTCACTTCGATTAGTAAATCTGTCTGGACCGTAGAGCGCCAACAGAGATTTTTTAAAAATTACCTTTTTTTACTTCAGCGTAATAGACAAAAGGAATTTTAAATTTTTTTTACGTTCATTAAAAATGTTCTAAAATATTATTTCGGCGCCATTTTCAAAATGAAGCATGTTACCACTCTTAGACCGTTTATAATCCTCATTCATTTATCTTCTAATTGAGCCCTATTTTATAATTATCGGATAACAATTTTTCTTTTTATAGCCATATGTGGTCATCGGTTAATTTAACAACAACATGGTCATCGGTTATCTTAAAATTTGACACCCTGTATTCTTAACAACAACAGAAAAAACATGTTCCAAAACCTTTTCCTGAAACATGTTCCTTACAAAATCTTTTTTTTAATCAACACATAATAATCCAAAATATAAAACAAAAACAATAAAATTAAAATATGAGAATTAATGAAAATTAAGTCCAAAAATTTGTGATTTGACGTATTTTTCACCATATATATTTTTATACTTAGAGGGGATGCTGCTGAGTATTAATTTTAAGAAACAAACATGAAAAGAAGAACTTTTTTATACTGAAATAAAATTAATTGTAAAGATAAGAATAAATTATCCTGAAAATACCACACACAAAACTGGGTCAATTGATATATAAATTTGAGAAAGCAATTTAATTTTTAATTTTTATAACATAAAGATACTTTTTTTCCGTACCACATTAAGAAAGCAAAACAACAACAACAAAATTATAAACAATACCATTCTTTTGATAAATGATTTATATAATGAAAAGTTTCTTTTATCTCAAAAAATTATCACAATCAACATTTTATAAAAGTTTTTTTAAGTTCGACCTTGAAATATAAACTAAAAAAAAAATAATTCTGTATTCAAAAAAATTTGTAGATAAGAAATTTTTATTTTCGCTTAACTGATTATGAATAATTTATTTTAACATATCGATTGTAAATATTAATGCTGATTCGCGAACAACTATGGTATCTGGTATTTAAACTAAAAATATTTTATACAAATCGACATGAATTTGAAATATTTATTTTATGATTTGGCCACGAGCCAAGGTTGAATTAGATTAAATTATAAAATACTAAAAAAAACAGCGGGATGGTCTATAATTTTAATTACCTAAATGATTAGGTTTTTGATATTTAGAAAGGAACTCGAAATTACAATAATTTTTTGAATTAAAATGGTTGATTTTTAATAACCTTGATTGGGTTAAAATAAAAAATATAATAATATTTGGGAGTATGTATTGTGGCCAACCTTGGGTCATGGTGCAGCAGCTTTGCAATAAGAATTAATTTAGAACGTCAATAATTATTAGAACAAGATTTACGTTCATATCATCGTAAACATTTAATCTTAAATATTTAACAGTGTGGACACAAACAAAGTGAAATTTTTAATGAATAAAGTGTAGCAATGAGAAAGTGTAACTAGCAAATATGTTGCTAAAAGCGATCATAAAAAATGAATATTATGCAAATATTGAATTTAATTAACTTCAAAATAGTTCTACATAATTTGACTAGGTGGGGCTTATTAAAGAAAGCTAATTGTTGAAATGGCGTATTGCCCATAAAAAGAATCTCAGATATATTACCAAAGGTGATGATTCTATTAGTGGACGAATTGAGCTGTTCAAAACAGTTAACCATATTAAAACTAAATATTTTCCTCACATTCCTCGTGACATTTCTCATTCCTCAAGCTCCTCACAACTTTTATGTCATCAAATTTTCTGAAAATTCAAATATTCATGAAAATACCATCTGATTTCCAGAATCTCAGTGAAGTTATCAAGTGTCGGAATATGTCGTTTAAGAGTGAAAAAATTGAACTATTCATCTGGTTATTAAAATAAAAACATTTGGATAGCTCAACACAAATTTTCATGCTTTAAATTTCATTAAAATTAAAATGGTGGCCAAAATACTTGCTATACTATACGGCAAACTCACGAACCTTAGAGGTGTTATTAAATGTGAACCAATTGTGATCAAAACAGTTACTCACTTTCAAATAAAAAGCTGTAGGGTGACCACACAAGATTTAAAGCATGGATGATAAAAATTCAATTGTTTGTTAAATTACTAGCTAGACTATGACCGATTGCAGGACTTTCAGAGAAAGTTAACAAATGTGGGCATGTGTTGTCTAATAGTGGACGATATTCAAAACAGGTAACCAAATTAAAATAGCAGTATTTTCGGTTGTTGCTCTATGGCTCTATTCTATGGCCAATTTCAGAAATCTCAGACTTGTTACCAAGTGTAGGCATATGTCTTCTAGTAGTGGGCGAATTGAGCTCCAAAACAGCGAACCACATTAAAATAAAAAAATTTGGGGTAGCTCCCCCAAAATGGTAAATCGCCAAATTTCATAAAAGTTCATGTATTCTACAAAATACTGGTCACATAATGGCCAGTTCCAGGAATGTCAGAGATGGTATCAAATGAGGCATTTTTTGGTCATAGTGGATGAATTGAGTTTTTCAAAACAGGTAACAAACTTAAGTTTAAAAAATGGGTGGCTCCACGAAAATATGTATTCTCGTAAATTTCATAAAAATTCAAATATTTGTCGAAATACTTTCTACACTGTGGTCAATTACACATCAGAGGTCACCATGTGTATACAAATTTCATCTAATAGTACACGAATTATTTTATTCGAAACAGTTAACCAAATTAAAATAAAAATTTAGGAGCTGTCTCACAAGTTTTAATTTGTCAAATTTTATAAAAATTCGAATATTCTCAATTTACTGGCTACCCAATGGCCAATTCGAGGAATCTGTTACCAAGTGTGAGCGTATGTTCTTTAATAATCAGTTAACCACATTAAAATACAAAGATTTGGGGTTGTTCTTCAAAAGTTTTAAATCGTGATGTTTTAAAATGCATATGCTCGTCAAAATCCTTGCCACACTATGCCCGATTTCACGAATCTCAGAGATGTTATTAAATGTGACTCTATGCTCTGAGTGTCAAATTTTACAAGACAAGTTTCAATTTTTTGAAAAATCGGAAATTCTTCAAAATACCGGCTACACTATGGTCGATTCGAGGATCCTCATAGAGGACATCAGCTCAAACTAATTAACTACAATAAAATAAAAACATTTGTGGTGGCGGCTCCACAAAAATTTTAAAGAGCCAAATGTTTGCAAAAGTGAAATATTTGTTAAAATTCTTGCTACACTGACCGATTCGGAGAATCTCAAAGGTGCCACGAAGTGTGAGCATATGTCGCTTAATAATGGATAGATATATCTATTTAGAATCCGGTTTTTTTTATAAATCCCGGTTTTCAAAATCCCGATTTTCAAAATCCTGGTTTTCGAAATCCAGGTTTTTAAAATCCCGGTTTTGTATAAAAAAAGTCCGGATTTTTAGGAAATCCTGGTTTGAATTTTTAAAATTTGACATGAAAATGAGACTTTTAAATGATTTATTGACATAATTCAAAAATGAGTTTGCGATAAAGTTCTACAAAATGGCTAATAGGGATGGAATTTGGCCATTTCTTAACAGATTTTGTTGAAATTCGATTCGTGTGGTGGATATGGGATTCTAAAATGATTTTTGGATAAACCGGTCAATAGAGATGGAAAGAGGCCATTTCTAAATCGATTTTGTTGAAATTCATTCTTCACTTACGATTTAAATAGATTTTTAAAATGATTTTTTCACAAAGCTCTGCAATATGGCCAGTGCTATGGAACTAAGCCATTTTTTAACTGATTTAGTTGAAGTTTGACATGTGGGTAAAATGGGATTCAAAAAATTGTGTTTTTGATAAAGTTGGGGGTTGATAAAGGGATGAAACCTGGCCATTTCTTTACGGATTATGTCCAATAGACATGTGGGATCTAAATGGGATTTTAAAATGATGTTTAATAAAGTTTTGGAATATTGACATTAGGGATGAAACTAGTCCATTTCTTAATTGATTAAGCTGAAATTCGTCACGTGCGATGGAAATGGGGTTGAAAATGTTGCAAGTACAAAATCTTGCATAACAAAATGGCGCAATTATTTTTCTTTTTAGTATATGCCATTAATAGATTCTATATATAATTCGCTCATACGTGCGGGACGCAGAACGACATGTTTGCCGTCTCTGACTTCGCAGGCTTGGTCTTTTCTAGGAAATATTTTGGCAAGATATCTTATTTTTATGTTAAAATATTATTAGTCCGGCCGGCCCGAATTAATATATTTTTTTTTTTTAATCAAAAATTTAGAACTACAAGAAAAGAAAACCGGGGTTTTGAAATCTGGGATTTCGAAAACCGAGATTTTAAAAATCTGGATTTGGAAAACCCGGATTTTGAAAACCGGGGATTTCGTAGTACATTTAGAATTTTTAACGTTGTTAAAATAAAAAAATCTGAGGTTGCTCCTCACAACTTTTAAATAGTTGCTACACTATGGCCGATTCTAGGAATTTCTGTGATTTATCTAATAGTGGGCAATTTCAGCTGTTTAAAATAGTTAACTACGTTAAAATAAAATCATGGGTTGGCTCCGTACAACTTTTTATGCACGGAATTTGATAATAATTCAATTGTCCAGTAAAATACTTGCTACACTTAGCTCGATTTTAGGAATCTCAGAGATGCTAACAAATGTGGGCATTTGTCGTCTAAACGTGGGCGAATTCATCTATTTGAAACAGTTAATCAAATTCAAATAAAATTATTTTAGTTGGTGCTCGTAAGTTTTTATTCGTCAAATTTCAGGACATATGTTTTCTAATAATGGACGAAATGAACTGTCCAAATTTGTTAACCACATTGCAATAATTTGATTTAGGGTAGCTTCTCAAACAGTCAAATTTCATAAAAAAGCATATATTCTTCAAAATGCTTGCTATTTGTGTGTGCTAAATATGGGCATTTGTTCTCTAGTTGTGCATAAATTGAGCTGCTCAAATGTGTTAACCGTGCTCCACACAAGTTTTAATTAGTTAAATTTCATGAAATTCAAATACCCATAATTATTCTAAATATCGTCAAAATACTGACTATACCCTATAGACGGTTCCAGGAGTGTCAGAAATGCTACCAATTGTGGATATATATCCTCTGTTAGTGGACGAATTGGGATATTCAAAACAGTTAGCCACACTGAAATAAGATGATGGCTCCTCAAAAGTTGTAAAACATTAAATATCATAAAAATTCATTTATTCGTCAAAAATTCATATATTCGTCATCACACTATGGCCGATTCTATGAATGTCAGAGATGTTTTCAAATGTGGCAGTTCAAAATAGTTATCCACTTTAAAATAAATATATTTAGGATTCTTAGCTAAAATTGCTAAACAAATTTTTAATTATTCTTTCATAAATCGAATGCTAATTGGCTTTGTAAAGTACGAGAATTAGAAATAAAGGCCAGATCAGAATAACTGTATTTCTCAAAATTATGAAATTTGAAGAAGTTTAGGGTAGCAGCCACCATTTTCTAAATTAATGAGCGGATATAAATAACTTTGAAAATATAGTAACTTAACCGAAATTCGATGAAAAATATGCTTTTTGAGATTTTTTTTTAGATAATTTTTTTTCCACATTTTATCTTTTAATATTTTCGAAATCGTCCACTCAACCCAAACCCGTTAGAGGAGCGGCAACCAATCTCTAGAAACCTAATATGAACAAAGAATTAAAATAGCAATTAATGATTAATTTTCGACTAAGGTCTGATATTTGAAAATCGGACACCAAATCTTAGTCAACACAGAAGATAATAGATAATAAGTTAAAGCATTTTAAAATTAAAATTATTTAACTTTCAAGTAAACGAAATCCTGATAAACATTGATAAAAATCATCTACGTCCAAAAACACTTCCTTGGTGTTTTGAACGTCCTTGAGACCTAAAAACCAAAAAAAATACGGACCAACACATTCTCCATGCCATACAGGTTGGAATGGGACTAAGCAATGCAAAGATGATCACGTTACTTATGCTCGCAACAAGCAGCTTTCAAATGAAAAAGGTTTCAATCATCACCCGCTGATGACAAGAACAAATTATCGTTCTGCGGAAAATATATATATTGAGAGAAACTTAAATTTGCTTATACATATTTAAAATTAACAGTTATCCCTCCAAAATGACGGAAGAATTTTTAGAACTCTGTTGTAATTTGTTTTTTTCCATAAAGAAAAACCAAATTACTAGAGAAATAATGAGCGATACTTTAATAAAAAAATGTATTTAGCAAGTGACTTTACACAGTTTTTTAAAAGTTAAGATACAAATGTTAGAATGCATTGGCGTAGTTAGTTTTACTCAGAAACAGCACACGATTATGTTAACCCTGACAATTTGCAAAAATGTATCAATTCAGGGTGGATTTTCACCGTTGAGCTTTGGTTGTTATTTAAAAACTTCAATAAAAATTTAGTTACAATCCATTCAACGTTATAAGTAATATTCGAAATATCGTAGCTTTAATAAAAGACAAACTGCCACAATCGGTGTACTAGTTTCAACAGGAAATAACTCTGTTATCTAAGGTCTATGTCTAGAGAATTCTAGCGTAAACAGCTTAACTATGAATTTTGATCGCAATCAATTAAGTTAAATGCATGTGAGAACTGAAATACATGTAGCTCCAGCTGAATATCATTTAAACGTTGATTTCGTTATTCAGACCTACAAATGTTTCGAGTTTCTTGGCGTAGAGCTTTACTTTTCAAGCCATTGTTTCTTGTATTTCGCTGAAACCACATACTAAGAGTACATGACATCCAATAGTCTATAAACAATGTTGTGCGTTACCGGCCACGAAATCAACCCATTCTCCTACTCACACATCTACAGCATACCACATGCACATTGCAAGCTCCATGTCAACCTGTACATTGACGTGGATAGTTGGTCGGCGCTGAATTCTGCACTCCATCAGAGGGTCTTAGTTGTATTTATTAACATCACCGATCGTAATCGATGGCGAAAATTCGATTTGCATCTAGCCTCTGATGGAATTCGAACCCAGTACCTCCCGGTCCAAGTGTCAAAGCTTTTATCCACTTGCACGGTATTTTCTATTATATTTCTTTAAGATATGTTTTGAAAAACCAAAATCAACTACTTGTTGTTTAAGCAGCAAACTGATAAATATATCGCGCTACTAATGATATCATCAAGGAGCCTGAATAAATATTATAAAGCCTTTAACAATTTCGTTTCAAAAAGTAAAAATACACGAAAAACTTAAAAATAGTCGTTAATTATTCAACGCTAAAACTAAAACTATCCTAATCTTTATATAGCACATGCTAGATTGCTAGATCCAATGAAATCCTGATACGCTTGAATTTCTACTGCGCCCACTTCAGGATGTTTTCAAACTATAATATAAGGAACAATAATTTTGTTAATATTATTTTTTATAAAAGACCACCATTAAAACGTTTTTTTTTTTGCTTCTTACAGAAAGCAACGTAAACAATTATTCAAAAATTTCTGCAAAGTAAAACCACAAAATAAAATTACTACAACTTGTAATGATTAATAAATACATTTAGTCTACGAAGGCGACGTAAACTCCAATTGAATTTGTATTATTCTACACAGATCTCGGTAAACTAGCACATGCTATTTTGGTTTTTCTTTAAAAAAAATTATTAACCAAAATGAACTGAGGAAACGCTTTTGTTGGCCATTACCGACCTATCTATATTTTATCTTATAACTTTGAAACAGTAATGCAGATTGCTCTCGTGATTGACAATTGCTGTAGTGGTATTGGCGTGAAACCGGACAACGAAACTTGGACGGATAGACAGACAGACACAATTTTTTAAAACACTTGTCTATAACTTCTTATCTCATTTATTTCAAAATTAGAGAGTGACAGACCAACTTTATTTATATGTATAGATTTTCACTTTTCATATGGCTACTTAAGAGTAGCTTTTTGCTTAGTAATAGGAATCCCTAAAGCTAGTATAGTAATTCGATACATAATATGTCGGTTAATTAGCCCCTTATATCAAACCATTCATCCGAAAAAACCATTAACAGTGCTAGTAATTAATGAAACTTATATTTTCAATAAAATAAAACTGCGAACAAGAGCTTCAACTATACAGTTGATACATCTATATACAGGCGTAATATGTGGAAACAACTTTTCATCTCCTACTACAACATACCTCCATCATTTTTAATCAGTTTTCATATCAACGTGGATTTATATTTTTAATTTAATCTGTCGTTTATTAAATGTTGTTCTATCTGTGTCGTTTCGTTGTAAAACCTTCTTTCATTTATTTTTGTATATAAATTTCTCAGCAACAATAAATAGAGATAACAATTTTTTTGTGTGCTCAACAAAACAAAGTTAAACTTTGCAATTAAAATACCATTATAAATCAGCAACCGTGAATAACAGTTTGCTATATCACTTGTTGACGCTTTTTTGTTGTTCTTTTTATGGTTGGTGTATCCAACTTATTTATATTTTTTATACACATAACTATTTTTTCTTGTCTCGCTTTATACAGAAAAAAAAGTTTCCTACTACAGCATCATAATAATAATTCGTCAGTGAGTTTTGTGTTGTTTCATTTCACTATTAAAATGCTACGCAAAAACTGACAACTGGTAAATTTACGTTTTAAAATATAAATTGCGTGTAAATTCACCATTCCATTTAATTTTATGTACAAATAAAACAATTCTAATGATTCTGTCTAGTAATAATGTTAATGTGTAATGGGCAATTACACTGTGCAAAAGTAAAAAAAAAAAAACTAATCAAAATAAAAAAAAAAAATTTGTTCCATTCCGAAGCGAGAAAAAATTAATTAAAGAAAGTCAGTGTAATTATAAAAAACTGAAGAAATTTATAATTTGAATATTTTCGGAAATGTCTATCAAAATGCGTACCAAATGAAATGAAAAAAAATACTGGTGTTTGCAATTTCACTAAAATTGAATTTATTGTAGGATATTTTAAGTAGCGGACAACACATTTGCAACTTTTCTTATAATAGTTTTTCTCATTGCTAATTTTGAATTTTGTTTACCCGATTGCTTCATTTGCATTCAACAAAACTAATGCAACTGTTCAAAATCCTGATTATGTTTTTGGAAATGTAATCATTTCTTAAATAATTTTCAGTTTTTACCTAAACCTTACGATATTCAATTAAAACTTCATTACAAACTATTTTTTAGATGCTACGATATATGATATGATATGAAATGATATGAATGTAAATCTATATATAAACCGGACCAGTGGTGCAGTGGTTAAAGCTTCGGCACTTGGACCGGGAGATACTGGGTTCGAATACCACTAGAGGCTGGATGGAAAAGTGAATTTTCGTCATCGATTACGATCGGTGATGTTAATAAACACAACGTAAGATCCTCTGTTGGAGTGCGCAAACCCACCGTTCATGTCATCATGTCATGTTCATGTCAATGTACAGGTTGACATGAAGCTTGCAATGTGCAGGTGGTATACTGGAAAAGTTGTGAATGGGTGGTGTGTGCGAAAAGGGGAGTATTATTTGACCTTCAAAGGACATTAAATCCACTGGACAATTAATACTTTCTTTAAAAACAAAAAAAAAAAGTAAATGTAAATGTGAATGTAAATATGATATGATATGATATGATTTAATATAATATGATTATTTGATATCATTATTTGATATAAATATTTGATATAACTTGATATATCATATTATGAGCAAGCCGATGACATGATGATATGATAATTTAATGACTTGATATCAGTATTTGATATGGTTATTTGATATGGTTTGATATGGCTTTATATGATTATTTGATATGATTTAGTACGAGTTGATATGATTATTTGATATGATTAAATATGATTATCTAATATGATTTGATATGCATTTATTTGATTATGTGTTATGATTTGGTGCCGCCCCGGTGGCAAAGTGGTCAGCATGCTTGCTCCAGCGACCGTTGGTCCCGGGTTCGATTCCCGTCGGTGAAAAAAATTTCATGGCTGGTTTAGGATCAATGAATTAATCACTCATTATCCGAAATGATAATATGATTATGAAACCTCATTTGAGGCGGCCAAATCCCTTGATGGGATATAGTGCCAGAGAGAGAGAGAGAGATATGATTTGGCATGATTTGATATGACTTGATATGAGTGTTTGATATAATTTGATATGATTATTTGATATTATTTTATATGATTATTTGATCTGATTATTTGATATGATTAATTGATATGATTTGGTATGATTTGACATGATTATTTGATATGTCTTGATGATTATTTGATATGATTTTACATGTTTTGATATGATTTTATATGATTATTTGATATGATATGATTATTTGATATGACTTGATATGAGTATTTGATATGGTTTGATATGATTATTTGAAATAATTTTATGTGATTATTTGATATGCATATTTGATTTTATTTGGTATGATTATCTACTATGATTTGGTATGATTTTATATAATTTGTTATGATTTGATATGATTATTTGATATCACTTGATATGATTTGATATGATTTGATATGCTTTGATATGACTAGATTTGATAAGGTTTTATATTATTTGATATGATTTGATATGCTTTAATATGATTGGGTATGATTTAATATGATTATTTAATATGATTTGATATGATTATTTGATATAACTTGATATGATTATTTGACATGATTTGATATGATTATTTGATATATATATAAGTCGGATGAAATGATAGAGATGTGATCACCCTATATTAAATATCTTTTTGATACCGCTATTTGTATTTGGTAGTATGTAGGTATTAGCAATGTACCGATATTATTTTTGTAAATCAATTTACCTTAATAAAAATATTGTGTTGTAATTGGGATTCGAAAGACGCCGGACGTGTTTTAATTGTAATTTATATTGTGAGCTGCATTGTAATTCTCGCAAGAGATTTATAAACAATTTATAAACTCGACTTGGGGGCTCAACCGGGATTGTTTTCGTTTCGTTGTATTTGAAGTGAATTTTGTGTCGCGATATAAGAGACGAGTTTTATCGCGTGAAAATATAAAATATAAGAAACGTGGTGGTGAAATTATACCGTGTAGCGGATTTAGTTATAACGGATTTCGTGTGAAGCGGAGTTGCAGTGTAGCGGATTTTTTGTGCGCGAAATTGCGAAATTGTGAAATTAAAATACGTGTGTGATCTAAAATAAAATGGGAAATTCAACGAAACAAAGAAAGCGACGCCAAGAAAGCTATGATCAAGAAGTTTCGTTTTCCGATATTGATTTCTATAAAAAGATGATAGAAAAATTTCAAAGCAGCGTTGATGCAATGGAAGTGTCTCGACGTTCTTCAATGAATAATTTTTCTGATCCGACTAACTCAGAAGAGCCAACATCTTCCGCGAAAGCCAAGGAAGAAGAGTTAGTTCGACGAGAACTTATGTTAAAAGACAAAGAAATCGAACTTTTACGTCGAGAAAATGAGTTATTAACAAACAATGTGGTAGTCAATAACGAAACGGTGGTTCGTCCGCAACAACGGTATACGTTTAGTGATGTGAAGGAATCAATGAGCGCGTTCAGTGGTGACGATAATTATTTGGTCGAAAAGTTTTTAAAGGATTTTGAGGAGAAAGCGGAAACATCTAGGTGGAGTGATTTGGATAAAGTGATTTTCTGCAAGAGACTACTGGAAGGGACCGCAAAAATTGCATTACGATGTGCCGAAAATGTGGACACGTGGAATAAATTAAAAACATTTTTAAAGGCCGAATTTTCTATGACGATGAGTGGTGCGGCTATACATCGCCAATTATCCCAAAGAAGAAAAAAACCAGACGAGTCTTTCATGCGTTTTTTGTTCGAGTTGCGTGAAATAGGAAGACATAGCAAAGTGGATGACCTGTCCATTATTCAATATTGCATTGATGGCATCCAAGACGCGGAATTCAATAAACAAATATTATATGGCGCCCACAATATAGAGGATTTTAAAAATAAATTAAAATTATATGAAGAAATTGCAATGAAGAAAAATATTATAGCACCCGTGCAGTGTACAAAACCGATTACGCCAACATCAATTAACGATACTGGACATCAACGCAGAAGATTTGTGAGGTCTACTATCCGATGCTACGCGTGTGGTGACAATGGCCACACCGCAAAACAGTGTTTGAACAAAGAAAAGGGAGTGAAGTGCTACAAATGTGGGGAATTTGGCCACATTTCTACAAAATGCGAGAAGAATGATGTGAGAAAGTCCGTTGCAGCAATCAATCAGCCGGTCGTTCATGATTTGAAGGAATTTTCACTTAACGGTCATAGTTTGATGGCCTTGATAGACAGTGGCAGTGACGTCAATTTGATTTCTGAAACCAAATTTAAATCATTGAATATCGACAAATGGGAAGATCGTGTCGTGACCTTTTCGGGTGTTGGATTAAATCGTTTTAACACTATTGGACAATTTTCTGTATCCATAGAAATTGATAACGATATTTATCCAACAGTATTTCACATTATAGCGGATGGCTTACTACCAGTAGACATCATCCTTGGCCGAGATTTGATCAATAAAACTATCACCGTAATTACCCCGAGTTCAATCACGATGAAGAAATTTTTACCAGAAGGCGGAGTTTTCACAGTACAATGTGAGGAATCAGTGAACCTGAATCACATCAAGGATGAGAAGGTGAAAGTTGCCGTCAAAACTATGATAATAAATTATAGTCCGAAGAAGATCGAAGAGAGAAGTGAAGTGGAAATGGCCATAGTATTGAACAGCGATCAACCAGTTCATCAGAAAGCACGCCGTTTATCACCGAAGAACTACAGGTTGTTCGAAAACAAATTAATGAGTGGCTGGAGAACAAAATCATAAGGGAAAGCTCATCCGAGTATGCAAGTCCTGTAGTGTTGGCGACGAAAAAAGATGGATCAATGCGGTTGTGTGTCGATTTCCGGAAATTAAATCGATTGGTGGTCAAAGACAGATATCCACTGCCGTTGATCGAAGACCAGATTGATCAGCTTCAAGGGTCAAAATATTTTTCATCACTTGATCTCAAGAATGGTTTTTTCCATGTGCCGATTGCGAACGAGTCGATGAAATACACAGCGTTCATGGTGCCAGACGGTCACTACGAGTTTCTGAAGGTTCCTTTTGGGCTGTGTAATTCACCGGCAGTGTTCCAGCGATTCATCAATTCCATATTCAACGATCTTTGTCGCCAAAAAATTCTGTGCATTTATATGGACGATTTAATTGTGCCATCGAAAACCATAGAAGAAGGTGTTAGCCGTTTAGAAAAAGTGTTGGAAGTAGCAGCCAGGAATGGGTTGGAGATTAATTGGAGAAAATGCCAATTTCTATATAAGAAGATAAATTTTCTCGGGTATGAGATCGAGGAGGGAAAAGTAAGACCAGGAAGTGAGAAAATAAGAGCAATCGAAAAGTTTCCAGTACCGAAAACTGTGAAGCAAATACAAAGTTTTCTAGGCTTAACGGGCTACTTCCGAAAATTTGTACAAGATTACGCGATACTCGCAAAACCGCAGTCAGATCTGTTGAGGAAAGATGCGAGGTTTGCAATAGAGTTGGAGCAGAGGAAGGCAATCGAACAGCTGAAGAGGATTTTGACGTGCCAACCTGTACTGAAATTATATGATGTAAATGCGGAGACGGAACTACACACAGATGCATGCAAAATGGGCCTTGGAGCAATTTTGTTACAACGTTGTGCTGATGATCAGAAATTCCATCCCGTTTTCTTTTACTCTCGCAAAACTTCGTCGTGTGAGGAGAAGTATGACAGCTACCAGTTGGAAGTATTGGCAATCGTGAGGGCTCTTAGCAAATTTCGGGTTTATTTGATAGGACTAAAATTTCGCATAGTAACTGATTGTGCAGCATTCAAGGCGACCATGGAAAAAAAAGAAATCAATTCACGAATAGCAGGGTGGGCGTTAAGGCTGCAGGAGTTCAATTACGAGTTGGAGCATCGTCCAAGCCACCGGATGCGACATGTCGATGCTTTGAGTCGCAATCCAATCGTGATGGTGATTCAGGAAGGTGTCATCACTAGAGTTCACAGAATAATGATCGAGACTTACAACCGATATTCGAACTGTTGAAACTAGGTTCGTATGACAATTATATAGTTACTAATGGTATTTTGTATAAAATAGTTCAAGGCGCAATGTGTATGGTGGTACCGAGGAGGATGCAAAATGAAGTTATTAGGTCATGTCACGAGCAAGGGCACTTTTCAGTTAAGAAGACAGAAGAACTGGTAATGCGTCAGTTCTTTATTCCACGTTTAAAAGAACAAATAAAGTTGTGCATTCAAAACTGCATTCCGTGCATTCTGTCTGAAAGAAAGAAGGGGCTGCAAGATGGGCTTCTTAAGCCAATACCGAAGGGGGACGTGCCATTATCGACACTTCATATCGATCATCTAGGGCAATTGTCAGATACTACAAAGAAATATAAGTATATATTTTGCGTTATAGACGGATTCTTCAAGTTCACATGGCTGTATCCTACAAAGACCACGACATCGAAAGAGTCCATTCAGAAGCTTGAGTTGCAGAAATCTGTATTTGGCAATCCGAGGTGCATTATTTCGGACAAAGGTACCTCTTTTACATCAGCGGAATTCTCACATTATTGTCAGACTGAGAATATTGAGCACTACACAACAACCACAGGTGTCCATACAAGTAACGGGCAAGCGGAACGTGTGAACGAGATCATCATACCCGTATTAACCAAATTGTCTTTGGAAAAACCGAGTGAGTGGTATAAACATGTGCCTAAGGTGCAGCAATTTATCAATAATACTTATCAAAGAAGTATTAAGATGACGCCGTTTGAGCTGATGATGGGCGTTAAAATGCGAAGTGCTCAAGATTTGCTGTTAAAGGAGATCATCGAAGAGGAATTGGCTAAATCAGCGAGCAGGCGAGAAAGTCGATTATGCACATTCAAGAAGAATATAAGAAAAGTTATAACCGTAAAAGAAGAGAGGCGCCGATATACAAAGTTGGGGATATTGTGGCCATCAAGAGGACACAGTTTATCAATGCTGAGAAAATCGCTGCAAAATATATTGGACCCTATGAGATCGTACGGGTCAATGGACGAGATCGATACGATGTGAAGAAAGTTGGTCAAGGAGAGGGGCCTAAACTTACGTCAACATCTGCCGAGTACATAAAGCTTTATTTTACCGGGTTTTCTGACGTTGAGACTGAGAGTGATAGTGAGGATGGTGATGGCTTCACCGAGACGGTTCAGAGCAGGACGGCCGAGTCGGATGAAATGATAGAGATGTGATCACCCTATATTAAATATCTTTTTGATACCGCTATTTGTATTTGGTAGTATGTAGGTATTAGCAATGTACCGATATTATTTTTGTAAATCAATTTACCTTAATAAAAATATTGTGTTGTAATTGGGATTCGAAAGACGCCGGACGTGTTTTAATTGTAATTTATATTGTGAGCTGCATTGTAATTCTCGCAAGAGATTTATAAACAATTTATAAACTCGACTTATATATAATTTTGTATGATTATTTGATATGACTTGATATGAATATTTGATATTATTTGGTATAATTATCTGATATGATTTGATATGATTATTTGATATGATTTTATATGATTTGTTATGAATTGATATGATTATTTGATACCACTGATGATTTGATATGATTACTTGATATGATTTGATATGCTTTGATATGATTAGATTTGATACAATTTTATATTATTTGATATGATTTGATATGCTTTGATATGATTGGGTATGATTTGATATTATTATTTGATATGACTTGATATGATTATTTGATATTATTTGGTATGATTTGATATGATTATTTGATATGACTTAATATGAGTGTTTGATATGATTTTATATGATTATCTGATATGATTACTTGATTTGATTATTTGAATGGCTTGATATGATTATTTGATATGATTATTTGAATGATTATTTGATATGATTTTATATAATTATTTGATATGATTGTTTGATGATTTGATTATTTGATATGATTATTAGATATGTATTTATATGATTATTTGATAAGATTTGGTATGATTATTTTATATGACTTGATAGTTATGGGATATAATTTGATACGATAATTTGATATGATTAGTTGATATGATTATTTGATATGACTTGATATGATTATTTCATATGATTTGATATGATTATTTGATAGGATTAAGTATGATTTGATATGATTATTTCATATGGCTTGATATGATTATTTGATATGATTTGATATGATTATTTGATATGATTATTTGATATGATTATTTGATATGGCTTGATATGATTGTTTGATATAATTTGATATCACTTGATATGATTATTTGATATTATTTGGTATGATTATCTGATATTATTAACTAATATGATGTGTTATGATTTGATATGATTATTTGATATGACTGATGATTTGATATGATTACTTGATATGATGTGATATGCTTTGGTATGATTAGATTTGATAAGATTTTATATTATTTGATAAGATTATTTGATATGATTTGATATGATTATTTGATTTGACTTGATTGGATCTGACTTGATATGAGTATTTTATTTGATTTGATATGATTATTTAACAGGATTTGATATGATTATTTGATATGACGTGATATGATTATTTGATATTTTTTGGTATGATTATCTGATATGATTATTTGATATGATTTGTTATGATTTGATTATGACTTCATATGATTTGATATGCTTTGATATGATTAGATTTGATAAGATTTTATATTTTTTGATATGATTGGTTGATATCAATTGATTTGCTTTGATATGATTTGATATGGTTTGATATAACTTAGTATGATTTAAAATGATTTTATTTTTTCTCAAATTCCTACAATCTGTTCTGGAGTGGAAGCACCCCAACTCTTTCGTAGAATGTTTTTCTCGTCCTACCTATTTGATAATATTTTTTGATATGACTTGATATGATTATTTGATATGATTTTATATGGTTATTTGATATGATTTGGTTTGATTTGATATGATTATTTGATATGACTTGATATGAGTGTTTGATATAATCTTATGATTATTTGAATGATTTGATATGATTATTTGATATGACTTGAAATGATTATTTGATATGATTTTATGTTTTGATATGATTATTTGAAAGGACCTGATATGAGTATTTGATATGATTATTTGATATGTTTTATATGATTATTTGATATGATTTTATACGATTATTTGATATGATTTGTTTTAATTTGATATGATTATTTGATATAGGTTGATATGATTTGATATGAATATTTGATATGCATTGATATGATTAGATTTGATAAGATTTTGTATTATTTGATATGATTATTTAATATGATTTGATATGATTTAATATGGTTTGATATAATTTGGTATGATTTGATATGATTTAAAATGTTTTAACTTTTTTCTTAAATTCCTGCATCTGTTGTGGGGCCGAACCACCCCTAACTCATGTATGTGAAGTTGGCCCGAAAAACCTGCCCGAAAAACAACTTTTCAATTTTGGTGTATTTCTTTGCTAAATTCAATACCATCCCGAAAAATATCATAATTGTTATGGAAAAGGCATATTTCATCCCGAAATAATATTTTCTTCTATATGAGAAATATATGTTCGTTAATTAATATGAGAAAACTAAATTAATCGCGAAAAGTTACCAAATTGATAAAGCCATATTATACAAATAATAAATTAGTAATACTTAAAAAACAAATGTGTCACATTGTAAATCTTGGTAGTAAATTGTTTAGTTGCTTATAACGATTACATATAAGATACAAAACTAATATGAACTAATATAAACTTATAACAAGACTCGGTTAAATATTTATTTGCATACTGAAAAGTAATAACCTCATTCGCAATGTAACAATAGTTAAACATCAGTACAAAATTTATACTCAAAATTTAATTGCAGGAATCCAGGAGATATCCCTCTCGAGATTATTTGCCCAAAAGTTAGGTCCATCCATCTCAGATATAACGCCAATAGTTCAAGTCTGACCGGTGGATGTAAAGGTGTGATCTAAAGCAAAATCTCAGCATAGGTTGCATTGAACCTTGGGGAAAAGTTGGGTCCATCCATCTCAGATATAACGCCAATAGTTCAAGTCTGAACGGCGGATGTAAAGGTGTGATCTAAAGCAAAATGTCAGCATAGGTTTCATATCCAAAATCGGTTAAATTGACAATTTATTTTCGACAATTTATTTTCTGGCAATTTTTATATAAATTGTCAATTTGACCCTTTCAAAATAAAAGGTTCAAAATAAAACGTTCAAAGCCATTATGAGCATTTTTCATGAATTAAATATCAATTTATTGCCTGTGCAACTGCTTAAATTTTAAGAAGTTGAGAATTTTAAAGGATTTTTTAAAATATTCTGACATGTTATTAGATGAGATTAAAAATTTTATTTTTCAAATCTGCAATAGACACATTTAAAAATAGTTCTAAGTTAAGGGTTTCGACATCCATGCCAAGAAATTAACTTATTTAGAGAAAAATTACAAAATTAAGTGTTTAGCCCCAGTGAACACCTTGTTAGACTCACTAAAAAACGAAGTTAGCCTTTACAGACACTATTCCGGAAACATCATACGATTTAATCAGTCCAACGACCCCACTGAAGGACGAATGCTTAGTTTTTTAGGAAATCATATCAACATTCTCATGACAATTCGAGATTTCAACATTCAGTGCTTCTATTTAAGTTGATGACTTTGGAATTTAAGTCGATTCGATTTTAAACAATTGAGTCTCACTTAAAATCTTTTCAGCGCATTTGGAATACCATTAATGATTAAAAAATATAATATTTTTTTGTATTTCGGCTCTAATTCTGCAATTTTTTGAAATATCACCCACGTTGATAAATTCGGTTTATTTTCAATATTCTCAGAGATCAAATTAACTAAGAGCCCATATAGACCTACGTTCAAAATCACTTTTTGCTTATTGGTTACTACATAGTCTGGTGATCCATCTGAATATTTCATTTAAATATTCAACTTTTCATGATCTCCTGTAAGATCGAATTATGGGGTGATATGATAGGAACAAGATATCACTATGTAAATATATACTCGGATCATCGTGCAGTTACAAAATTTGACCGACAAAAACTATTAAATGACCGATGAATTTAATTTCATCAAATAATAAATTCTTTGGTCTTAATTCTGTCTAATACTTTACACGCACAACTAACTATTAAACACTCGTTTGGTTGACGTTCAGGCTATAAGTATACCGAATACGTCCAGAATAGTGTCAAGAAAACACTTACACTCCGTTAATTTGTACAGCTACACTTATATCCACTGGCACATAGATGTACAATAAATAAAAATCTGTACTTCTTAGATCTTGCAGTGGCAATATTTTGAAATCTCTAACGTCTTTGTTAATTGGTTTGATTTATGAAAGAAGAAAACATCTATTCAAAGTGTAAAACATGCGATTCCACCATGAGAAAATATTTATTAGTAATTAACATAAAGTTGAAAGCGGTAGTAAAATGTTAAAACAATAATTACCGTAAAATGAAATTAAATAGATATTTTATTTAAAGGTGTGTACTTTTGTGCAAACATAAAACACCTGTTACGATTCGTTTTAGTTCTCCATATTCAAATATTGTACGTATTGTAAATGAACATATTTATGAATTGTCTTATCCATATAAAAACATAATTTATGAATTTTAATACATGTGTTTTTATGTAAATATATGCATAATTTTCTTTTTCTAATAATTTTGTAAAATTATTTTAAATTATGCTCTGGAAGGAAATTGTACACGCTACATAAATAACATAAGAGTGATAGTTTTAAACTATAATTTTGTTTTTAGTATGTACGAGTAGATAAAATCATCAATCAACATACTGTAACGAAATCATAATGTAGTAGTTTCTTTAAACAATTTTTTTTGGTATGACGACGATGGTCTAGAAGACGCAGTAATCGTAACTATGCTATGTAATAACTTTGCCAAACGCCTAAATGTGGACTTCTAAAAATTGGACGATAGTAGATTCTTAGTGTATATTATCTATTTGACAGGCATAATTATAAGGAGGAGTTATAACTTGGAAGGTGCCTTGTATTAGTGTTTTCCTGTATTTTATTTAGAGACATCTATCTTTTGATGCAGGAAACCACTATTATTAACTGTATGCATTTCGTATTATAAACATATTTACTAAATTCATTTATTTACTCGTACATCTTTATAATATGATGCTAAGTGATTTTGTTCTAAATTTACTTAGACATTGAGCTAGAAAAAATATTTCCTAAGTTATTGATCTGTTAATGTTCAATTAAATTTATAATAAAATATTCTATTTTGATATTGATATAAAAAGTTTCTTCTTCCATGTGACACACTACGTCATTGTCACAGTGATAAATATTCCAATTAAATTATGATTGATGTCTTAAAATTTTTACAACAATTATTTTTCGTTATGGTATTTTAGACGTATTATATTAGACCTTTGTTCTCTAAATACACATATAATTGATTCCTTTTATATAAATTACAGATAAATAACCGGAATATATTAATAATTAACATGATAGGTGTGTGACAGATTTTATCGAATTTGCTAATCTTTTATCGTTTAATTTGTTTGCCAATCATGCTACAGTAAATCTTTTTTAATAGGAGTAAAACACAACATTAATCCAGCTGGGGTCGTGTTAAATACTTGATCTACGAGATCTTGCCCAATTGAAAACTTAGAACAGTGTTCAAGATGCAAATACTGATTGTTATACGAAGTCCTAAGAAATTTGACTAATGTCATATTTTGCAAAAATCACATTAATTTTTCAAATGACTCAAAAGAATTTTAGTTCAAGAGCCAATTAAAAACTAGAGCCTCTTGTGTGATTCTCTGAAAACTAACCATTGTTAGCAAAATACAGTTTTGAATTCCTGAGTTCCTTCATATTTTAATTTCGATATAAAACTAATAAATGTGAAGGTGGTGAATTTTTTGTACAACAGTCTTAACGTTTGGAATTGTAAAACTAGTTTTGAACTGCATTTCTATATTTTGATTTAAATCTCGCCCATAATTTTCACTTCATATTAAATTGAATATCTGTTTAGGGCAAAAGCTGATAACTCGCTCATGAACTGCGTTTCACGTGATACATTATGCCGTTGCTAAGCAAATTGAGTACGTGCTGCTACAGGCTCATTTAAGGTGGCCCATATGTACCAGTGTAGACATGATTAAGCTATTTCCATAAATTAGGAAATTTTTACGAAAATTGTTGGTCATTTTTGTTCAATAAGTGGCAACTTCCATATTAGCTTTCTCAAGTGTTGCAAAGATTCTATTCAATTTGAATACTAAATTTTCTACATGGGTTTATCTTATTACATATCTGAAATTTAAGTAAGAAAACGATTTTTGATTATACAAGACAGCTTTTACCAAAAGACCGGTCTGTTCAATTTTTCGCTTTAGAAATGGAGGGAGGTGAATTTGAGATCTACCTATTCATTCGTCGTAAAAAATAGGTTTAATTCGATAAATTGTTACTTTTTAGGAGTCTTCAAACCTCCTTCATTCACAACACTGTTATGTCAAATTTAATGCCATTAGCAAAACAGACCAATTTCCACTGTTAGAAGTATTGTGGAAATTCCAGAACCAGAAATAGGAAGTCACACTGATTCAGAATTTTCACTGGAGAAAGAGTTTTAATCGCAGGTGATAATTCTTCTATCTTTTGTTATTTCAATAACAATTTCAATTTGGTCTCATTTTGTCACCTCTTGCCAATATAAGTAAACCTCCAAATAGTTAAATCTTTTATGGTCAAAATAATATATGATAGTGATTCATCATGCAAGGAGGTAGTTGTGATTGCCTGTGACGTAATATGTAATAATTATAGGATTTCTGAATCCCACTAACCACACGTGAAAAGCCACGCCTTCTCTAGTCCAATATTATGTTTAGCATTTCATTCTTACATGCTAAGAGATGTTTCTGAACCAACACGTGATCACAAACATGCTCATTTCGGAAGTTTGGCGTTTTTTGTAGGATTAATGGCTAGAAAGAGCTATGCAATAAAATGAATTATTTCAGATTTCGTCATTGTCATCAGGATTACATAACTATATCGAATTTCATTGCGAAAGAATATTATATCGGAAACTGGGTCAAAAGCCCATTAGATCGTTTAAACAATCAAATATGAAATATAGCTCTGTCTTTCCTCGTAAAAAACGCATATCGTTCAAAACGATCACTAGGCTTATTTTTCAACTAACCCAATATGCAATGCCGACGGTATTCCTTTTACATTCGCGGTCAAAAACCACACTTTCTATGGAAAGAACAATGCTATGTACACGGAAATCCGTACTACTCACCAAAGAAAAGTGTTACAAAAATTCCGGTCTCGGTGTGAATCTCAACTAAAAAGAGAAAAAATCAAAATGGAAATAAGGTGGAATTTCGTTGGAAACTCGGGTATATTCCATATACACTTCCGACTAATTTATTACACTTTATCGCATGCAAATAGAACAGCTTTCCATAGCACTTTTACATATGGGATTACAAATAATTTTCTATTGATATTAAAAAGAACTATTTGTTGTAAATTATAAATTTTATATTTTTATTCAGATATTCGATTCATATTTCTTTTTTATTAAAATTTTCAAAATTTGCCTGTGCAAGGTATTGATTGACGTGCCATCCACCTGTTAGATTTTCACACAGCATCTTAAAAATTAAAACAAAAACATTTTACGTAAAAAAATTGCGTAGATATGTAAATGCCGACGCCATGGCAAAACTGTTTTTTATTACCTCCTTAGCCCAATCCGATCGCAACCATTTAATAATCAAGAGAAATTAAAATAAACAAAAACACACGCAATCGTGTGCATGAAGAGAAAATAAAAAACCCAATATACCAACAAAACTTATAAAAAAATTAGTAATATTACCGCGGAGCAGAAAAGGAAGGCAATTATTTTTCTCCAAAATCGATATTTTTGTGTCTTTGATCTTTTGTAGTACGGAATTAAGTATGGAATTAAAGCAGTTTTTTCCACACACTGGAAAAATTGCATAATGGGAACCAGTCCAGAGTATTGTATTCAAAATTTAACAACAAATGAATTATTTTTTTAATTAATTGTAATTCTTGAACTGGGTATCAAACAAGTTTCAAAGAGCTATGTACTACAGAAAGATAATTGAATTAAATTGCATAGATTATTTTTAGTAATGTTAATGTAATTCAGAGTCCTGCATCGAATAGTAATTCGGATTTGGATTTTGAATATCTATCAACTTAAAGCGGTATCAAAGAAAGAAACCCTTCACTTTATGAAGTTCTGAAATATCTTTATTGTTGACGAGTTGTCAAAACTTTATTGCAAAACAGTTGGTACACTGCTGTACTATGCAAGCGATTATCAGCACTCAGGGTATTTGTTTATGACAATGAAAACCAGAATCGTTCTTAAACAAACAAAACGTATATTTTCTGCTTCAATTTCACCGAATGCTGGACCATAAAATTATTGAAATAACTAAATCGATTTCCTTAACAAAGGAAAAGTAAAAACTGCATATTACATAAAAACAAAGAGTGCATCAGCGACATAAAATGTAAAGGTGCGTCTCAATGTAAGATAATTGTGATAAACTGTGACGTTATTAAAATAAATTATCACACGATTGGCCATACCTTTTAAAAGGCCTCAAAAATATGCCACTTTATATTGATGAGTATATGATGGTTCATCCTGGAGTATTAGTAACTCTTTTAAGTGACTGTCGCAAAATCTATATTCTGGGCGATAAGAAGCAAATAAACTATACCGATAGACTAAACTTCGACAACATGCCTTATCTGGTTTCTAATAAATTTATAACCAATTCTATAAATCTTAATACAACCTTTAGATGCCCTGCGGATGTTTTGTACGCATTACAGTCTATATACCATGATTTCTTTACAATCAATACCTCCACAAATCCCGGCAGTTTCAATCGCTGATACTCCAGTATTACCGAACACGTAGGGCTCCAAGCTCGAACCACCTTTTATTCTGAGTGACTAAATGTGAATAATTTAGTAATATATTAATTCACCTTCATGGAATATAGTGGTTATACTGGCCATAAGCAATATTTCCTTCTTAAGAAAATATTTTTACAACATTTCTAATTAAATAGAAAGTCTACAGGCATTTCATTTGGATGGGTGTTCTATTTGATTTTTTTTTAGATTTTGAAAATGACACTTTTTTGGTAGCTTTTTCAGTAGCTGAATTTTGGCTGTTAAACTGACCCTCTATCGGTGTGGAAAACTCATAGGCCGACCCATCTTCCATGTCCAGTACTGTAGGCTGGCATGGAGCCTTGCAATGCGCAGATGGTAACTTAAATCTGTCCTATAGCCGTATGTCTTCGATTTGGCAGAAATGCGTAAATTAGGACGGGAAAAATGAACCGTAAGAGAGCAGGGAGTGCTTCGGCCCCAGGACAAATGGCAGGAATCGAAATAAAGAAAAATGAAAAAAAAACTGACAGATGAACAATTTAATTTAATAACCTCCATTTTTTATTTAGCAAAAATTTGATTTCTAAGCATGTTGTCGTGATTAAAAAACTTTGAAAATGAATAGATAATCCCTGGTGATTGAGGCCATACACAGTCTATAACAACGTGGTCCATAAATTTGTTTGAGGTAGTTCATCAGCTTTAATCAATTTGATTTTCTTGTGTACCTCTACTACCTTAAAAGAAAGTCCAGATCTCATCCATCTGTTTCGTAAATATTAAAATGTAAGTTTGGGTTTGTACGATTTACTATTTTGAACAACAAATTACTCAATTAAGTTCCGTTGATGTGCTATTTAACGGGCCAGTTAATGTTTCAGTTTGAAAGTGCACCGTCGATAATTAAATCAAATCTAAAATCATCGTGCTGTCAAACAGGATCGTGGAGCCAGTCTATGTTAAAACTTTCGCATCTTCAACTTTTCGCCCATATATGCTTTAGGCGTAATCCATCCTATTCTGCTACGGACACGTGTTCCAACGTTCCGCGCCTCTCGCAAGCTATTAAGTCTATCGCATTAAACCATCTAAGTACAATTAATTAATCTTAATTATGTAAAACGATATAGTTTTAAGTTCTTATTGCTTCACTAATCCATTTTGTTTTATCTCGTATCCGAATTCAGAACCATTGATACATTTTCAATATCTTACATTATACATACATTGATTAGACTTATAACATTTATATAATTGGAATAAATAAAAAGAAAAAACCCCATTTCAATATTATTCGAAACTAATCCATTATAAAAATTTGAATAAGAATGCCAATCAAACATCAAATTGTTAATACCCGCAATATACAAAAAAAAAAACTATACATTCCACTGGGTTCAATTTATTAGACACATAAAGAATTTTATTAGAATTGATGTCGAATCTAACTTACTGTGTGCTGTTATGTACTCCCATAAATTTGTTTATGCTTTTTTAATGAACATAAACATAACAATAAGAACATAGTTACATGCATAAATTTGTAGTTGTGCGCTGTGCATAGAAATTGTTTATTTAAAAATGATACAAAATTTAAGTTCGTATGTTTGCTGGTAGTGGCCAAACTACAAAAATAAAATTTTATTAAGCATATACAGTGTGCTCGTTTTAATCTAGCGAATTATAATAATAATCACCAAAATCATAATTTTTTACTTTTTTTATCACCAGTTGTATTTATGACATATTTCGACATTAGTGACCACCATTGATTTAAAAATAATCATTTGGAAATATTTATAGAATTATTATTATAATTCGCTAGATTAAAAGGTTTATACGATTTTATATAAATGCACAATATATATTCTAATTTTTATTAATATTCAAATGAATAAATTTGTTTTTGTAGTTTGGCACTCACCAGACGTAGACCGAATATTAGTATTTGATTTTAATTGTAAATTTAGAGATTTGATTCACAAATATCAGTTGTCTTTAAAAGTTCTCCCGAGTTTAATAATAACTAACTAGGTAGGCGTAAGCTTTTGAGGTTAGGCCTAACCTAGTTCTAAATCAACAAAAATGAAAGTGTGATAAATGACATTTCGGCGAAATATTTGCATAATTTTCCAATTCAATTTGTTCTTTATGAAAAAAACTTTTTCGGTGGGATTGGCGTAGTTAAGTAAATATTTTATAAACGAGGGGATTTAATATATTTATCACCAAGTTATATATGATTGATAAATCTAATTTAGTTCTTTCAGAAAATCATTCAGAACTTGGTGATACACACGTATTAAGTTTCAAGATATTAAATTTTTTAAGAAAATCCGAAATTCTTAGTATAGCACTGATTTATAAAATATTTATTTAACTACGCCAATTCCACCGAAAAAGTGTTACTTTTATAAAGAATAAATTGGATTCAAATAATTCGCCTAAATGTCATTTATATTTAAACACACTTTCATTTGGTTTTCTGGGTTTAGGACCAGTTTAGTTCTAACTTCAAAAGCGAGTAAGAGTAAAAATTCATGCTTAAGATTTTAAAACAAATTGGTCGGACGAGAAGCTTTTCGTAACAAGAAGGTTGAATACAGTTCAGTGATACAAGATTTATTTGATGTTGTTAATAGAAGCCGTAAAACTATTTTGGAGCAGAATTTGAAAGAATTGTTGCAGAAAACTTATAGTTGGGAATGCACTAGATTATTAACCAAAATGGAACTACCGTCTGCTTCAAAATGACGAATTGATTTAGAAAGTTATCAGAATTCAAATCTAGAACTAACATTAGTGATGGTTCTGGAAGCTTCTCACGCATCATTCGTAAATCGACCAATTAGAAGCGGGTGTTTATTGTAGTTTTATTCACAAACCCCTACCTAGTGATATTTTTTGTCCTATTTTGATATCCTAGTTTTTCTTTTAATTGACTGTAAGGTCGACTAATCGAAAATCCGAGGATCGGAAAGTTTATTGAAAGTTAATTGGATAGATTGCTAAAAACTTAAACCGATTGAATTTCTAGAGAATCTATCAAAGTTTTATTTAAATGTCCCAAATTAGCCAGTATGTTTAATTATCCGGAAGAATCAATCAAGTCAATTTAGATATCATATGAATAAATGGTTTAACGAACCACGAAATTTTCGTTAGATTTGTTGTTGGAATTCGGTACGGAAATTAACTTAAATTTAAAATAGTTGGAAATAACCCCATAATTAGGAAATTAAACCAAACCGTATTGAAAAAAAACCACACAAATTTTCGGATTACAGTTTTACTTTAAATTTTGTCAGTATTTGGCAGATACATAAAAGTTTAGTCAATTATTGACTTTTAAATTATAAACGGTTAATTGTAGTTCAGAGAGGTAAACCGTTTTTCATTGTAGTCCACACACAAAACTAAGAAGTTCCCCAAGCCGGAAAGGAAGGAACACCCCAGCAATGCCAAACTTCATTATGTTACATTATTAAAAAAATCTAGGATTTTGAATCTATAGGATCTAAGAAATGGTAATTATTTTCAGAATCTAATAGTTTTCTATATAACCCGTTTCTCGAATTCCATGACCTTCCAATATTTAGAAAAGTTATAAAGTTTTGCAAATATTTTTGAAAGGGCTCAAGCGTTGCTATAATCAATATACTAAAATTGAGAACTTTCCAAAGGGACATATCATTGGATTACTTTTCCGAGCCAAACAAAGGTTTCGAAAAGTTGTATAACTTCCTGCAATCAAACATGATAACATATCATCATTATCACGATTGAAACAAATATTTATTTTTAGTGAGACAGTGGACGGTGTCATTAATTTTTTCCTTTAAATAAATCCCAAATTAGACAGTTCTAGTGAGAAACTTTTACGTTCGAATTGAATGTGATTCTCCAGCATTCGCATTAGTTCATTAAAAAAATTCGTATCATACCTAAAATTGTTGTTCAAATACCGATTGACCATTCTTTAGTAACAAATCTGGACTAAATTTTGAAATCAGCCTTTAAAAATATTCAGCATTTTTATTATCAATTATTTTATTAATAAAATATTTTTTTGTTTCAGATATTCCATGGAACTTTGTTATTAAGGACTAAAGAACAGGTAAACATTCATGGAACTATTTATTTATTATTGGAAATATTTAGAATACAAACTTGGTGTTTGTGATTGTTTCAAATTACTATTTTTCCTTTATGTATTATTTACGAGTACAATCAGCCATTACAAACAGTTAAACATTAATAGCAAAATTTTAATTAAAAACTTCACAGAAGTTAATATCAATTAAAACCAAAATAGAATTTTAATGAAACAACTCATTATCCGAAATGAAAAATATGATTATAAAACCTCATTTGAGTCGGCCAAATCTCTTGATGGGATATATTGCCAGAGAGAGAGAGAGTTTAATACATAAAATAGTTATATACAGAAAATTTCTGCTGCCTAGTTCTGCTGTCCAGTTCATAAGAAATAGACAAAATTTAAATATACATATTAAAAATTTAATTTTTACTTCATCGGTGTCTGTAGGCTTACTTGTTTCGATCTGTTTATCCTATTTTGTCGTTTCTTGTGTGGTTAGTAAGTTCAATTCATTATCTTCCGATATTGTGTTAGCCTGTACCTATAGGAATTATTTGACCATCAGAACCTCTGAGCACGCAGTCGGCCTCGATTTCCACTATATACCGGTGCCTAAAATGGTGTAAAATTGGGGTTTTGAAAAATATATAACATCAATTGTGGTTTCGTTGGGTACCCCACATATATCCATTGGCGGGTAGTTTGAAGTTCGATCCAGTGGTTGGCCCTAGTGTTGCATGCGGTATGGAATAATTGATATCCAGTCACATCTCCTATCGTTAATACAGGAAGCCCTTCAGGAACACGATTAATTCGTTCCGTGTTCTTTAAATCCATTTTGTTCGAAACTACAAAAAAGAAAATAAAAAAAGGTAAGTTTTATTTTTATTTTTTGTTATGATATAGGTTACAAAAAACAAAATAAAAGAGAATGACGAAAATCGTGTTCTTTGAAACCGTGTAATTTGGGGAAATGGGTATCTGTGTTCTTCGAAACCGTGTTCTTCGAATACCGTGTTCTTGAAGGGTTACCTGAAATGCAAAGTATTCACGCCGATTGTTCTTTGCTATATAATCAGTGGATCTAATGATGTGTGACTACGTGAGTCCATGATTTATGTCAAGAATGGAAACTACATATTAGTTTATAGTCCCACACACACGAAAGCGGCATTCGCCTGAGTATTTTTATGCTTTGCTATACGTGGTGATGGTGAATATTGTGTACAGGTAATTTTTCTTAATGGGCATGCTAGAGTAAGTAAAGGACATACCAGTCTTCATACCGCGTATAAATCGAAATTGAATACAAGAAGAAAGTTAGACACCAACTAATACTACAGACACATTACTAGTTTCGTAATCATAATTTCGGGATCATGATTTCCTAAATGAGAACACAAGACACACTACAATTTCCTTTGTCTTCTCATTTGGTTTTGGAACAACTTTAAAATCGCATCGCAATTTTTTTTTTACAATAAAGCAACGGTGGTGCCACTTTGATAAAAAACGGCTATTTTTAGAACTATAAAACAAAAAGTGTCTGTGTTTAGCATTTTTGGCATGTCAAACTATTAGTCGGTTAGTCGGTGGTAAAATAATTTTTAATCAAAAAATATTAAATTTGATTTAAAAATAAATCAAGTTAAATATTTTTTTATGAATACATGAAATTAAGAGTGGGAAGGAAAAGAAATAATGGATGCTGAAAATCATATGATAAATAAATAAACAATTTGAAAAAGATATCATAAAGCTATAAGATGTTTGGCTTCAAATTCCCATCACCTGTAACCAAAAAAAAGATTTCAATTAAAAAAAACATACTTATAGCCCAAAATATAAATTTCAAAAATATCACAAAATGAATACAAAATAATTAAATATCACTTGGCGAGTAATTTAAAAAAAAACGTTCACCTCATCGCCATTTTTATGTTTCACTAATTTCCTAAACATATTGTCCGCTAGGAATAATGTCATGTCACTGTCACTCCTGCGTATAATAATACGCCGGCAATGTGGCCTTTACATGCCGCCCCGTACACTCGATTGTATTTGTATGAGCCTTGGTCACAATATCAACAAAATTATAAGAACTGTCCCTCGGCATGGTGCCCTCTGTTGTATTTACGTTTACCGGATTTACTCTCATCGATTTCGACGATTATCTGTGGTCCTCGAATAGGTTCTTATTGCCTTAGTATGTAGTCGGAGATAGTTTCTCTTACCAAAACCTCATACGTCATCAATAAAATATTGTCGATGGTTGCTATTTGTAAACCATGACCATGTCTAAAACTTTTTCGACTGGCACATCGTTCTCTCCGTTTCATTCGCCCGCAACCCCAAAAGTATTGTTCAATGGCGGATTTCACTCTGAGCTTCATCTCATTCCCACAGTTTATGCAAATAAAAATGCCTTTTAACAGGCCACAATCTTTTAAAAAATTATACACTATATAGTCACCCGATGCCAGGTACATTAAAAAAAAAATTATTCATAATACCATCCACCATTTTAAGACTTGGGATGTACGGTTTTGTTTTCAATATCTCTTGATATTTTTTCACACCTGCCGATATGGGATCCATTTTTCATCTAAAATAAGTATAAAATCGAAATTATAATTAAGTTTTATAATTATACTCACCTTAACCAAATTTCACGACTACTATGTTGACACTTGCTAGTTGAAAATCCGTTAAGAAAAAAAATAAATAAATAATGAGGTGCCACTCGCATATCCAATATGAATATTAGGGGTGAGATCCAAAACTAGTTGCAAATGTTGAATGTTATTTTTTTAAACTCTAGTTTGTTTTGTTAGATTAGAAGCTATACGTTCATATTATAACACCCTGGTTTTAAAAATCCCAGTGTTTTTTCTTCTAGTTCTAATTGCACAAAATTATTAATAAAGTTTTTTAATTGAAAGATTTGGTTCTTGCAACATTTTGTTAATGCAACATTCTGAAATACAATAATTGTAGAAGCAATCGGCTTCGATAACTCTCACGGGCTCCGAGGGGCTTTAGATTTCAATTTCGAGGGGCGTAGGAGCCGGGATCAGCAAAAATGCCGCCCTGCGTGCCGCACGTAGGAGCGGATTATATAGAATCTATTAATGACACCTACTAAAAAGAAAAATAATTGCACCATTTTGTTATTCGAGATTTTGTGTTACTTCGTCAACCTTGCAGACACAGATCAAATGGATAGTATCGCTCGTATCGCTTCTCCTGATAGTTGTACCACAAATATCAAACGCAAGTCACTTATTCAAATTTATTTTAATTATAAACGAAATTTACAAACATTTTTTATTTTTTTTTTTATTTATGTTTCGCTAAATATTTAAATACATTTTTATTTTTATATTAAAATTTATTTTATTTATAAAAATATCCCTAAGATGGCATTCTTTATCAAATTAAACCAACAATTTTTTAATTCAAATTATAACCATCTTAAAAAAAATTATAGTAAATTTTAAACCAAAAGCGGAAATATTATAAATAATACGTAAAACATTTAAATATCTATAAGATGCCAGCTCATATAGTTTACATTTTTAGTTAGTGTTATGTCCATTTTCATAAAAATGTCGCCACAGTCAATTTGCGATGCGATACTACAGGCTAGCTCAAAATTGGTAATAAACTGAGGGATAAAAAAAAATGGGGAAAAGTGTACCAATACTCACCAAGATACGGAATGAAGTCCCGATTCGTCTTGAAAATGTGTTTTTGAAAACTATGACCTAGATTACCGCGTATAAATCGAAATTGAATACAAGCAGAAAGTTAGAAACCAACTAATACTACAGACACATTACCAGTTTCGTAATCATAATTTCGAAATCATGATTTCCTAAATGAGGACACAAGAAACACTACAATTTCCTTTGTCTTCTCATTTGATTTTAAATAGCAATGGAGTAGGCGTTGACAAAAATTTCATGTTTAACATTTAATTGACTTTTAAATTATCAGAAATGACTTTTATATTGACAGAATAGAAACAAATTTGCTCTCGCCAACTAAATATCAATAACAAACAGAAAACTAATAGAAAACTAAATCTTTTATAGTAAACTATTAGTGTCAAGTATCTCCATTTTTGATACATTCGGCGATGTGAGCACTAAAATGCATCGAAATGAAAAATATCTCGTTTCGAAACTGAGTTCAAATTTAGTTTTAAACTATGGTTAAACATGACACACTAGTACGAAATCATGATTTCGAGTTAATAATATTTACGAAACTAACACTGTGTCGATGATTATCGCAAATATTTTCCCGGTAAATTGGCAACTTTATTTAGTATTATAACCTTCAACCTTGCACACTGCACCTCTCTGAACCAAGAAAATGCCAACACACGACATAGTAAAGAATAGTTTAGGAAGTCCAAACAACCCAGTGACATTACCTGCTTTTGGTTAAGTGGCGACTGCTGAGAAGGCCCAAGCCAAATAACGGGTGATCGCATTCAATATACATATGTTTCATAAACATTATAGCGGCCATTTTTTCAGATTCTCTTCAAATTTGACATTTCACATCTAAAATGGGACAATTAATAGGACATAGCACCTTCAAAATTGAAAAAAAAAAAGATTTTTTTTTTTGGAATAAGAAGAGATATCTTAATGAAACTTTCCATTGACATTTTTTTAACTGAAAGTATACAAAAACATTTTTTTAGATTTTCTTTAGCCCACTGTCGTCTGCTATAAGGGTTTTCCAAAAACACTGAAAATTCGCGGCGTGCATCATAACTGCTCTCAGAAACGTCTGTAAAAACGGGGTTTTATGCAGCATTAAATCGCCCTTGGAATGAACTAAAAAGAAAAAAATTGGTTGAAAAATAAAAAAATAGTGCCATTTTTTCGAAAATGCAGCTTTTTTGTCCCCCCAATTAGTTGTAACTCAAAAAATTGAAAGCCGATTATTCCTTCCGTAGTTCATTCTGAGCAGAAATATATGTAGATCAACGTGTTAAAATTTTTGAACGATTGGAACGAACTTGAAACACGTCATTTCGAGATAATCGCGTTTAAATTATCGCGCTTTAAATTAGGCACGCTTCGCAATAAATAAAATTTTGATTTTTTTGAAAATTTGAATGTGCTATGTCCCCTTAAAAAAGTAATGAATCTAGTCGGGCTACATTTCGCGTATTACTTGAAATTATGGTCAACATAATCGAACTACAGAGCTTACTATTCGTAATTTATTTAAAGAATTGGAGACAAATGATAGTGTTTGTGATCTTAAGAATGCAACCCGTCAACAACGTAAACGTGCTGCTGAAAATGTCGTTGCTGTGAACCAAAGTGTGTATGAAAATTGAGAAAAGTCAATAAGACGTCGGTTTCAAGAACTTGGATTTTCTTATGGCAATACATGGAATATTCTTCATAAAGATTTGCACTTCAAGGCGTATAAAATTCGGTTAACCCAAGAACTTAAACCAAATTACCGTTTATTGCATAGATATTTTACAGGCTGGGGCTTTAGAGCAACTTCAAACAGATTCATTATTTGGTTAAATGGCTTCGTAAATGAAGTGTAATATCGTAACAACCACCATATTAACGCGGCCCTTCGGGAATTTTTTTACAGATGTTAGAAAACTGCTCCACTTGCGATAGTTAATTAGAAAATGTATAGGGGTAGATTGTATACCATATTCAATTAATTCTAAAGATATCTATTGAGATCTGTAAATGTCATCGGATTGTGGGTACTACAGTGGCTTAATTTTGATAATCACCATATTAATGCGAACTTTGTGGAATTTTTCTACGATTTTGAAATCAATCGAAATATATTTAAATACTTTAAAATATTTTATATATTTTTGTTCATCAAGATTTTTAAATTTTTTTCTTACATATGTAAAGAAAATTTTCTTCTTACATATGTATAACTACGTTTTTGATTAAATAGTGTAACTACACTTTTGATAATTAATTGTCTATGTAACTACACTTATAAGTTTTGGTTTCAGGAATTTTTAAATTTGTCTAACTTCATCCAATCCGTAATTGGTCTAACTTCATCCATCCATCCTTCATTCGAAAACTGGAATATCGATCTCCTTTATATACATTGGTAGAAAAAGTCAGCAGATATTTTTTGTTGTTTTTGGCTAATTTCGGTAGAAAAATAGTATTATCGGCGTTTTTAAAATAGTCGTAAAAAATTGACTCAATGTTCTTTTCGGCCAAAATTCATTTGTTTGCTATAAAACGGGTTGGTTGAAGTGAAAAAAATTCAAAAATTCCTGGAACCCATGATTATAAACCAAACCATAAAAATAATTCATATTTTACATGCCACCTGCTTTTAATTAATTTGACCTTAATTCCATTATCTTAAACTTGATTTGCTTAAAATAATTTGAGTAAGATGCTACAAAAAATATTTTGTGAGCGCTTTACATTTAGTTCTTAACTTCATATACCTCATAACTCAAAAATAGTTAGAGTGCAGTTTTTTCTGCTGAATTTTTCTGCTAACTTCAGTAGCATGTGAACTGACCACCAAAATCATGCCATATAATTCCATTGTAATTTTTTATTTGGGGTTATGTTACATCATTGGGTTACTGTAATAAACCACAAACACCCAATGACCTTACAACTAACATCATTCGTGTTATTGGTGAAATAAGTGCAGATTTATGTGAAAAAGTTACCATAAATTGTTGTTTCAAAATCGAATTTTTAAAACAAAGCAGAGGCGGTCATTTACATGAAATCATTTTTAAATAAAAATGTCATGAACCAATGTCTAAAATAAATAAAAAATTATATTGATATTGTTGCTGGGTTTAGAGACAGCTATCAGGAATATTTGCTCAGCTATGCCGAAGTGTTTAATTTGATTTATGTTAAGCTGCCAGGGTAAAAACTTCCAGATTGGTTATATCATCGGATATTGGGCATAGAAGCGCGGCCACTGTGTCATTGAAATCAGTTATATACTGACGCCTTTTTTATATGTCGCTACATAGTCCACGTATTGTACTGAATCTTCGGAAGGCGGCTATGAATCATTCTGCAGTAAGTTCCGTCACTACCTCTATATGAATTGTCTTTGTTGCAAGGCAGATGAAAATCGCCATGTAGCCCTTATATGTTTTGTGTCCTCTACCTTTACCTGTTTTTATTTGTAAATGGCCAGCGAAGTCAATTCCGGTGTTAGTGAACGACCTAAATGGTTGCACCCGTGTGGATGGTAAATTTTCTATCAGTTGATACACCCTTGCCTGGCTGGGTATGCCTTTATGATTGTTTCTGCTTCGTGTGAACCATATTTATGTGTATTTTCCTTTTTCCCACCTTTTTATGAAGTTGATTACTATCTTGACAATTTTCTCCAGCTGTATAAAACTAGATGCTTTGTTAATTAAGTCCAAAATTCTATTATCTGACTTTATCTTTGATGGCTAATTTTACATTTACTTCAATTGATTTTTGTTGATCGGAAACATTTTCAAGTTGCGCGTTAAATTGAGAGCTTGTGTTATTTCGTAGCCAATGCAGACCTGATCACCAGGCATTGTGACTTAAGAGTTCTTTAGTTGTTTTTCCTCGACTTGCCCAGCCATTTGGATTGTCGCTTGACTTGATGTGATGCCATTGATTTGATTCAGTCAGATTACTGATTTCCGACACTCAACATGTTTTGGAAAGGCGATCTGGCGTTTATAGGATTAATTGCAATGATTGTAGTTTCTCCTATATTGGCCAGACTGGGCGCAGTTTTGGAGTTAGAGCTAAAGAACATTTATCTGGTTGCAATCAATCAACTTTCCATAACCACTTAACTTTATAAAATCATATAGCTAGCTTGAACAATTTAGACATATTACATATACAACCTAAACGCAGACGTTTAGATACTTTAGAGTCTTACGAAATTAGAAAATCAATATTTCTTAACCAAAATATCCTTAACGAACAGAGAAAAATTCGTTTCTCACCAATTACAGACGCCGCCCTTTTCTATAATTTGACTAATACCTCGGGTAATTAAATGTACTTTAATATACCTTGAATTTTGTTTCTCAGCCGATGACTAATCGCACACCTGCGCGATCAATAGATTAATTTGTATTGCTTTTTATTGCTTATTTTTGTCCCTTTCTTTTGTTTAATTTTTGCCTTTTTCTGCTATACCTATATAACTAATTTTTACTTTTACAAATTCAGTAGATACTCCTGATGATGACCTAACAAGTCGAAATCGATCGAGTGATTTTTTAAACTTTTTGAACGAATTTTTTAATTAAAATAGTCAAAAATCTAATTCTGCAAAATATAAAACAAGTGATTAATAAAATGTGTTTATTAAGTATTAGTGTGTTTCGCCAAGTGCCTACGGCAAATAGCGTAAAAAGTATGTCGTTTTAATTCCGTGTCGAAATTATTCGAGTAGTCCCGTTAGCTTTGGGATGCTTTTCTATTAGAGGTTGCCCAGGAGCATACATGCCAATAATCATTTTTGAGGGAATCGGAGGTCTGGAACCCCCCGTTGCCAATATATATCAAAATATGTATCATTCAACAAAATTTCAATTCGTTTTAATTCCGTGTCGAAATTATTCGAGTAGTGTAGAGAAAAGACCTTACGTGCAGATTGATATGCAGTTATTTGAAAAAACTGGCATGCAAAATTTAGAAAATTGTCTAATTGTTTTCCGTCCAAAGCCGTGCTGTAATCAAACGGTATTCGCTGAAAAAATTACAACAAACACTTTTGTGGTTTTAAATACCGAATATTTGAATTGCTACAATCAGCCAATGTTTCCCTTAAAAGAAATTCCTCCAAAACTATCATTGAACGGGAAAACATACATTATCAACTCCATTGTTAATTACAATGATGGTCAACCACATTATACGGCATATTGCAAACAGGGGAACTATTGGGAACTTTTCGATGGTTTAAAAAATACGATAATCAAAATTCGAAATGAAACACATAAAGTAAAGCCTCACCTAATTTTTTACACAGAAAATTAATAATTGAAACGACGTTCGAGATACATACCTCCTCTCTCCGCTGCTCAGTTAAAATACTAAACGAATCAAGCAATAAGTAAGATAAACTAAGGCCAGTTTATTTAAAACTCACACCTCCAATTGCTTCAAAAATAGCATGTATGGCTACTAAACACATTCTAATAGAAAAGCATCCCATAGCTAACGGGACTACTCGAATAATTTCGATACGAAATTAAAACGAATTGAAATTTTGTTGAACGGAGGACCCTCCAGACCTCCGATTACCTCAAAAATAATGATTCGCATGTATGCTCCTGGGCAACCTCTAATAGAAAAGCATCCCAAAGCTAACGGGACTACTCGAATAATTTCGACCCGGAATTAAAACGAATTGGAATTTTGTTGAACGATACATATTTTGATATATATTGGCAACGGGGCGCCTCCAGACCTCCGATTCCCTCAAAAATGATGATTGGCATGTATGCTCCTGGGCAACCTCTAATATAAAAGCATCCCAAAGCTAACGGGACTACTCGAATAATTTCGACCCGGAATTAAAACGAATTGGAATTTTGTTGAACGATACATATTTTGATATATATTGGCAACGGGGCGCCTCCAGACCTCCGATTCCCTCAAAAATGATGATTGGCATGTATGCTCCTGGGCAACCTCTAATATAAAAGCATCCCAAAGCTAACGGGACTACTGGAATAATTTCGACCCGGAATTAAAACGAATTGAAATTTTGTTGAACGATACATATTTTGATATATATTGGCAACGAAGACCCTCCAGACCTCCGATTCCCTCAAAAATGATTATTGGCATGTATGCTCCTGGGCAACCTCTAATAGAAAAGCACCCCAAAGCTAACGGGACTACTCGAATAATTTCGACCCGGAATTAAAACGAATTGGAATTTTGTTGAACGATACATATTTTGATATATATTGGCAATGGGGACCCTCCAGACCTCCGATTCCCTCAAGAATGATGATTAGCATGTATGCTCCTGAGCAACCTCTAATAGAACAGCATCTCAAAGCTAACGGGACTACTCGAATAATTACGACACGAAATTAAAACGAATGGCTATTTTGGAGATGTTATTAGTTTTAATTTGTGTGTTTTTTGTTCACATCTAAATATCATACGTATGTACATATATTCAAAAATGTACGATATTTTGCGAACGGCAATTTTTTAAGTTTTTTGCGATAATTTTGTTCATTTATAAATGTATAAAATATTTTTATGTCGTGAGAGTTTTTTATTTTGTGATTATAGCTTTAGTATTACCAGCCTATAAAATCGTACTTTTTTGAGATACAATTTTGGGCCAACTTCACAAAGGTCATTTTATGTGTATCTGTTAGTGTTTTGTTGTTGTGAAATAATTTGTTGAAGACATCAATAAATTCCATCCATGTCTTATGCTCCATCTTATGCTTTAAACGGTCCAGCGAAATTTGGATAGCTATCACTGTTTTAACATACACTCCTCATATAACGTCGTAAGTTCCCTCAGTGAAATATGTTTGTGTTGTTTTTTCTTCGCCTGAGGCTTCGAGGAATATATCGCTAATTTTAATCTTAAGGCGTGTTCTGATTCGTTAATTAGTTTCTTAGTGCCATCCATCTCTTTCCATAGATTCTGCATCTTAATATTTTGTTGACGATTTGTTTGTTACGTGTCGTATCATCTCCTGGGTTATATAGTGAAAATTTGAACTTATTCGCTTGATCATCACCGGTGGGTATTTGTGCTGCACCAGTATTCATCCGAACATTCATGTCTTTCAAAAAAGTGGTGTATGTGTCGACCACTTTCTTACTTTCACCATGTTAATGGTGTGTTGATGTAGTAGCTCGAATCTTCTTGTCGTTGATTAAGTAGTCAGCATATTTTAATGCAGTTATCGTAGATTGGAGATATTTTAATGTTTGTCTCTCGTCTGGGTGACGGTCTCTTTATCGTAAACAATTGATCGTGTTTCAATTTAACGTGAACATTTAATCGTAGAACAGTTTATCGTGGACACCATTTACCGTGGACACAATTTATCGTGGGACAATTTATCGTAGAAAGGTTTTATGCGTGGTATCAAAAAACTAGTGGGATTCTTTAATGATTTTTGGAAGAAGTTCTGGAATATTGCCATGTGGGACGGAACTCGGTAGTTTCTTAACTGATTATGATGGGATTTGGTATGTTGGATGGGAATTTATTATTGAATGATTTTGGGAAGAAGTTCTGGAATATGGCCATGTGGGACGGAACTCCCACATGGCCATATTCCAGAACTTCTTCCCAAACGGAACGGTAGTTTCTTAACCGATTATGATGGGATTGGGTATGTTGGATGGAAATGGGATTATTGGATGATTTTTTGAAGAAGTTCTGGAATATGGCCATGTAGGACGGAACTCGGTAGTTTCTTAACCGATTATGATGAGATTGGGTATGTTAGATGGAAATGGGATTATTGAATGATTTTTGGAAGAAGTTCTGGAATATGGCCATGTGGGACGGAACTCGGTAGTTTCTTAACCGATTATGATGGGATTGGGTATATTGGATGGAAATGGGATTATTGAATGATTTTTGGAAGAAGTTCTGGAATATGGCCATGTGGGACGGAACTCGGTAGTTTCTTAACCGATTAAAGATACCGGCTCCTACGCCCCCGAAATTAAAATCTAAAGAGCCCCGCAGGGCTACGGGGAGGAGCGTAGGCGTTATTAATAGATTCTATATAATCCGCTCCTACGTGCAGCACGCAGTGCGATATGTTTGAAGATCCCGGCTCCTACGCCCCCCGAAATTAAAATCTAAAGAGCCCCGCAGGGCTACGGGGAGGAGCGTAGGTGTCACTAATAGATTCTATATAATCCGCTCCTACGTACGGCACGCAGTGCGACATGTTTGAAGATCCCGGCTCCTACGCCCCCCGAAATTAAAATCTAAAGAGCCCCGCAGGGCTACGGGGAGGACCGTAGGTGTCATTAATAGATTCTATATAATCTGCTCCTACGTGCGGCACGCAGTGCGACTCCTACTCTCAATTTAATATATTCATAAAAAAATATTAAATTTAATTTATTTTTAAATGAGATTCAATATTTTTTTCTTATTTTTTTTAGCACGTCTTCAAAAAAATCAGACTGTCAAAAAAATTTGACTGCGATACTAAAGCTGTTCCAAACTGTTATACGATAAATTGTCCACGATAAACTGTTATACGATAAATTGCCCACGATAAACTGTTCTACGATAAATTGTTCCACGATAAATTGATTCCACGATAAATTGTTTCCACGAAAAAATTGTTCTACGATAAATTGTTCTACGATAAATTGCTCACGATAAATTGTTCACGATAAACTGACAGTAAATCGTCTCGTCTCCTTCCTTTTGTTGTTCTAGAAGATTTTCCACTCAATTTGTTCTAGCTATTTTCGGCTCGAGTGACCAATGTTGCTGGGTTTAGATAGCTAGCAGGTATATTTGCTCAGTTAAATGTTTAATTTGATTTATGTTAAATTACCACTGATGAGGTCTAACAATAAAGAATACGTTGCTAACTTGACCGCTTACTTTATTCTCCATTTATTATTACCAAAAAGGTTTATTTATACAAAACTAATTGCTGTTTAAGCAGTTTACATGAAATATATAAAAAATGCAGAATTTTTTGAAAGATTGAAATAAAATGAGTTGCGATGGTGTCGCGTGTCTGGAGACATTTTAGACTGATTACTTTGCATCAACCGATATCTTATACCGTTTTATCAATATTTCAAATTAAAAATACTTAGCTCTTATTTGACCACTCTGTATTATAGGACAATTGCATTTTACTACCTTGTCATTTGTAAATGAAAATATTTTAATAAAATTTATTTTAAATATAGCCATCATAAACAAATTTCATATGAATTATATGTTCCCCTTATTTAAAGCAAATATACAACAGTAAATTAAACATAAATTAAAATGGAACTGGATAGGAAATAAAATATAATTTTTTACTACAAACATTTCAAATACTATGTCGAATAATTTAATATTATTTATAACATTTTGATAAAAATTATTATTGTTATTTATATGAAAATTATTTTAAAATTTTTAATTAAAATATATTTGAGTAAAAAATAAAAATAAATAATTTTAGAATACCGGAAAAATAAAAAATAAAATATGCGAGTCTGCTGTTTTCCAGTTAAACGCACGCTTTAGTTTTAATTACGCGTGGCAGCAAAGCAATAAAATCAAATTATTGCCATTAAACTAAACATTTCGAGTTAATACCGTTTTTATCGTCTGTGAAAATATTTTATAACGAAATAAAAAGAAAATTCCATCCTAAAATTAACCTGAGATGATGAAAATCAAAACTTACCATTTCATTTCTGAAAACGAAAATCTTGTTAAATAACTTGAACATGCGAATAAAAATAACAGTGTAAGACCTTAAAAAAAAGCCAACGAACAACACTAAACAAAAAAATAATAATTAAACCAACATAAATTATAATCACAAGTGTAAAATAACATAACCATTAAAACCATTGAATGTCACATTAAAGACAACATACAAACACACTCACAAAAAAAAGGAATGTTTGCTTGGCATAACAATGTTTTGGGTCACCCACAAAATTCTTATTTTAATTTCTTATGTCAAACAAGAATGGTATTTGCTTTTTTGCTGTATTTTTTTTTTTTTTTTGAAATCTAACATGAATTTTCCTTTTCCGCATATGCTCGTGATATACCAAAACAGTAACAGCAATAATAACAAGAACACCAGAACTTCACTTGTTCAACACATAAAAATACCAAAAATAATAGTAATAATAATTTGTGCTAGGAAAATAGTTAGGAAAACGAAATTTATTACAAAATTTAAAGAAGTGAAAAAAAAAATCCTTTTTTAATATTAAAAATTTTCTAGAATTAAAATTAATATAATTTGTTATTTTGAATTTTTAATTTTCTTTTTTGGTCCATATCAATTTCAACTCTATACCACTGACGTTAGGATGGCTATTTTTTGTTCAGCCTTATTTAAATTTTCTTTTTTGTTCATAGACAAAATTTAGTATTTACTTTTAACTTTTTTTTTTATCTGTTTGTGTGTGTATTTTTGGGATGAAAATCCAAAGTAAAAAATTAAGCTTATTTATGTATTCTGTTTTATATATTGGGCAGTTCGGCTTAGATATTTCGTATTCTAGTCAGAAATAATTTTTTTTTTGTTTTTGTTTCTGATTATTTTTGTTTGTTTTTTTTATGTGTGTGTGTGTTGTTGGTTAAGAATTTAGGGTTTCAAGTTTAGGAGGGTTTGCGTTTTTTTTTGGGAGGGAGGAGCAGAATGGTTGCAAAATTCACAAGAAGAAAAAACAATTTCTGTATAAAAAGAATTTTAATTCAAATTTAATGTAAATTGATCATAATAAACGGAATATTTATTTTATTTTGGGTAAACCGTAACAAGTCTACAACGAAATGGAATAATCGATTTAATTATTTATTTTTTTTTGTATAGCCGATTACGTCAATCAAATACTTTTCCAAATTTCCAAAAAAAAGATTTTTTTCTGCGAACGTATTACTCTTAGATATCTACTTTAATAACATTACGGAGAAAAGTTTTAACCTAGATTAACAAAATATTATTATTATTGATGGTAAATTAAGATTTGAGTATAAAATTACTCAAGATTTCTTTTGGCTGCGGTTTAATCTTGATTGATCGTTCATATTTTTCGGTAACTTCAAATGTTTATTAATTTGGCCCGCGACAGATAATGCGTTGCTTTAATTCATTCATTTGTTGTACATAAAAGTTTACGTAAGATTTAATCGTAATCTTAAAGAGTAAATTAAACTTTTGTTGGTGTGGTACGTATAACGCGTTTTGTATTTTATTTAGTCTTATACCTGTGTATAAACCGTGTGAGTCACGACAGAAATCCCGTATAAGTCAGTCAATTTGTTCCAATTCATTGTACCGACTTATTTGTCACGTAATAACAGAAAAAACAAAACGCAATTTCTATTATATGGAAGAAAAAGTTTTCTTGACATATTGGTCGTTGCTACTAGATTTGAAAAAAAATCTGCATGTATTATATTTAGTCACGAAATGTTTTTGAAGACATTTCTGTGTAGACATACTTATTTAAATAAGTCTCCTCGCGAGGTGACTTATTTGAATAAGTCGGTGTCCACAAATAAGTCGGTAATTGGAAAAGGGCCTAACAGTAAAATTTGTGCATAATGTATTTTGGGAGATAATGTGGGATTTCTGACGTGATCATCACACCAGAAATCTTTTGCTTTAGTTTAATTGTACCATATGGTGCATGCCAAAAACAATTTAGTTCTCCTTCAGAAATGGTCAGGATTTTTCCATTCGATACCTGCCTATTTACATGCGATATGTAAAACATCTATTGAAGTAGATCAACTATATGTAAGAAAATGTAGTAGTTTTCTACTTCGGTGACATACTCCATATCAGCCATGTAGTGATAAAATTTAAACAACTTTAATTATAATTTAGATATATATATATATATATATATATATATATATATATATATATATATATATATATATATATATATATATATATATATATATATATATATATATATAAATTTTAATTATTAAACTCAAATTAACAAACAATAACATTAATCCTTAAATTATGTTTATTATTAGACAATAGATGAGACACTGAATATATAATTTATAATTGTCTTCTTTAAATTACCTTCGGTTGTTATATACAAAAATACATCTTTATGATTATGGTTTTATATACTAAATACATAGGTCTTTCATCTATATACATACAAATACATAACGATTAATGCTAATATACGTAACCACATTAAATTTGCAGGGGTATATAACACCTCCCTCCTTGAGAAAAAAAAATTAAAATTTAAAGAATTTTAATTTCTTTCTTTTTAAATTATGTTTTATCATTTTTGCACGCCAATTGGGTTAAGGGTTTATGTCTCATTTCCTGGACAAAGGAAGCCATCCCTTGAACAGTTATACCGCTGTCGCTCGGTTCGAATTAAGATATCAGGAACTGCGTGCTTTTACTTAATGATATAATTTATCTAAGTCTTATTTGTACATAGATACTAATATATAATATAAATGTTTATGATTATCTATTCTAATTTAGTATTTAGTCAGTAAATTTTTATGAACTTCTTTAATAATTTTTGTCTCTACATTTTCAATCATTGCGTTACTTGGACCAAGATTTATTATTTTATAAGGACCTTCTTTAATAGCTTGTAGTTTGTTTTGATTAGGTTTTCTTAACAAGACTTTATCATTTACTTTAAATTCAAAAAAATTTAATTTGTTTTGGTTGTCTAAGTATATTTTACGTTTTTGCTTTTCTTTCATTAGTAAGTTGTGAGCCCTAGAGTGTGCCATTTGCAATCTAAATTTAAACTCTTTACTGTAGTCATCAATATTATATAAAGAATCTACTTCATCTGATAAATCGGAAGGAAGATTTGTTTTTTTTTCAAAAACCAATTCAAATGGGGAATATCCATGAATCACGTTTGGGGTTGTATTGTAACAAAACTCGTAATACATTATCCAATCATCCCAATCTGTTAAATCAGAATTAATGTAAGATCGCAGAAATTCATTCAAGTTTCGGTGATTCCTCTCCAATCCGCCGATTGTTTGGGGATGATAAGGTGTTGAATGCTTATGTTCAATGTTTAAAATATTGGTTATATTATTAAAACGAGAATTTAAATACTCTGTTCCCATATCAGATTTAATTTTCCTCGGGGCTCCATACACAAGAATAAACTTTTCTATAAATGCTTTTGCGATTGTTCCACTTTCCTTATTTTGAATTGGTTGAAGTATTACATATTTTGTTAGCTCATCCTGAATTGTGAGCACATATCTATTGCCCCTATTTGAAATTATTAATGGGCCAACAGTGTCGATTGAAATTACATCGAAACTAGTTGAGGGAGTATCAGTTATTTGTTGTACGTCTTTATGTGATTTTTCATATTTATTCAGTTTGCGTAGTTTACATTTTGAAACAAAATTTTGGATTAATTTTTTCATTTTTGTGAAGTAATACTTTTCTGATAGCTTGTGATATAATCTAGTGACACCAATGTGGCCACCTATAGGACTTGTATGGTTGTTTCGAATTAACTCCGTTATTAATTGTTCGTCATTTATATATATGCGCGCCGGTAATATTGCTATTTTCATACGTTTTAATATAGAATTAGCTATAGCTTTAAATTGTTCAATACCAATGATTTTAAAAATTTGGTCAGTTGAAATCATTTTCAAATTTCGGATCCTATTTCCAATCATAATGTCTTCCAATAATGCGAGTGATCGCTCTAATGCGACACTAACATTTGCTTTGGATTTTACATATATTATTAAAATTGTTTTATTTTTAGATTTGTTGTTAACTATTGCGGATATGCGTTGATGGCCATCTTCAATAGCGATTTCCAATTTATGATAAAATTTTGTTTCCTTTTGTGACATAGCTGTGTAAACACTCAAATCTTGATGTTCCAAAAGTTGATCAGGCTTTGAGAACGATTGATTATATTGTGTTTCAGCTTTTGACTTGCTCCGTGTGATAACAGCATGAATTGCAATTTTCTTCAATTCATCACTGTCTATAGTAATACGGGATAGAGCATCAGCGCCTACGTTACTCTTCCCTTTAATATATCCTATTTCAAAGTCATATTCTTCTAAATCCAACCGCATTCTGGTCAGTTTTGAGGAAGGGTCCTTCATTCCAAACAGGTAGACTAATGGACGATGATCCGTGTATATATGAAATTTACGGCCTAATAAATATGGTTAAAAATACGATACTGCCCAATGTATTGCCATACATTCTTTAACTGTAGGTTCCTTGTGTTTTTCACCTTTTGTAAATGTTCGAGAAGCATACGCTACTGGTAAGTCTTTTCCATCTTTAACTTGTGATAAAATAGCACCGCAAGCGACGTCCGAAGCATCTGTAATTAAATTAAATGGCGAGGAAAAATCTGGGTACTGTAATAACGGTGGGTTCATTAAAATATCTTTTAATTTTTCAAACGAATTTTGACACTTTTCATTCCATAAAAATTTAACACTTTTTTTAAGCAAAGCGTTTAATGGATTGGCGATTTCTGCAAAATTGCTTACGAAGCGACGGTAATAATTACAGAATGCAACGAACCTTCGTACTTCATCTGAATTTGTAGGTATGGGATAGTTCTGGATTACGGAAAATTTAGTCGAATCTGGTAAAATTCCTTTATCAGATATCTGGTGTCCAAGATAAGTTACTGTGTTTTGCAAAAATTTGGATTTTTGTGGATTTAACTTGAGATTAAATTTACGCAAACGTTCAAATACTTTTATAAGATTTAGGTTGTGGTATCGTAATGAACAACCAAAAACAACAAGATCATCAGCATATAAAAATGCAGCTTCTGGTGTTAGTCCCGACATAGCAATTGTCATCATACGTTGAAAACTATTAGGTTAGATTTTTAACCCAAACGGTAATCTTTTAAATTGATAGTGTCCTGATGCTGTACTAAACGCAGTTAAGTCCCGTGAGTTAGGCTCGATTTCGATTTGGTGGAATCCCGATTTTAGATCCAATATGGTGAAAAATTTAGCACGACCCAATTGATCTAGAATTTCGTCAATTCTCTAGGCAGCGGAAATGTATCTGAAACCACTTTTTTATTGATTCGTCTATAGTCGACTACGACACGCCAATCTTTCTTATCTTTACAATTTTTCTTAGTACCAACAGCAGAGGAGAATTATACGGGGAAAATGAATCTTCAATTATATTATTTTTTAACGTATTTTGCACTTGATCTTCAATTATTTGTTTATGCACTTGTGGAATCCGATAATTCTTTACATATACAGGATCATTGTCCGATAAATTAATTGTTTGCTCGTAGAATGAATTCTTCGTCAAGTATTCACCTTCCAGATGAAAAATGTCACTATATTGTTGGCAAATTTTTAATATTGATTCTTTCCCAAGCTCAGATACTGAATCAAACTGGATTTCATTTTGTAGTTTTTGAAATCGATTTTGTTCGTCAGGTAGAATGAGTTCCACTTTTTAATGTATGTATGTGGTAGTGTTTTATTGAGACCAATTCCGAAACAAATTCTTTAATCTTTTTATCTTCTAATGATGTGTTGAGAATTTTCACGTATGGCACATCATTAATCAAAGAGTTAGCAACAAATACACCGGGTTGAATTTCTTGGGATATTACAAGGGATGGTTCAGTAACTTCGAATTTTAGTCGGCGTACTACCTCAGTTCTAGCTGGTACTAAAAACTAATCTCCAATACGGTCATGAAGTGGAATGGAGATTGTCTCACATCTAGTTGGAATTTCTAACAAATAAGTGGAATAATTTATGTTGGCTTTATATTTTTTTAGAAAATCTTGTCCTAAAATTCCGTCTGTTTCAATTGGGAAATTATAAGGAACTATTTGCACTTCGTGTTCAAGTATGAATGACTTTTCAAAAATTAATTGACAATTTATTTTACCTAATGTTTCTATTTTTCCTGATGTTACACCGGTAATTATACATTTATCGTTGGTATGTATAGTTATATTGGATTCTAATTTAGATTCTTTAAGTATTGAAATCCCAGCTCCACTGTCTATCATTAAACAGCATTCAGTTTCTGTATATAAACCTATTCTAACTTTTGTAAAATCACACTCAGAAAGATCATTAAATGAATGTATTTTTAATTGTGCTGCGCCCTCAACTTCGTAATCTGTTGTGGCTGTGTTTGTTGTTGAGGGCGATATTCGTTTTCCGATTCCCCGCTATCAATGTTGAGTAAATGAATCTTTGATCTATTGGGGTTGTTATTATTATTTTGACGGTTTGAGTTTAACTGTTGATGGTAATATTTCGTATTAAAGTATTTTGATGATGAACTGCGTTCTGAATTTGCACGGAAGTTGCTGTTTGTAATCGAACGGTTTGGATGTTGAGAATTTTGGTTATACTTTCGATTAATAGTTCCACTAGACTGTTGTAAATTTTTATTGTAATAAGTTCTATAGTTATTATTATTATTATTATTATTATTATTATTATTATTATTATTATTATTATTATTATTATTATTATTATTATTATTATTATTATTGTTGAACGGCCTACGAAAGTATCCTCGATTCGGTTGAGCATTTGTCAGTCGTGTTTGAAAACGATGATTAGGTGGTTTATTATTATTATAATTCTGTTGATTAAATCGATTTATTGTTCTGTAGTCCCAAGCTTTGCTTCAGCTTCCAGTGCGAATTGTATAGCAGTATCAAGCGATTTCGGCTCCTTAAATATTAGTGCTTGCCTGATCTCAATTTTTCGTAAACCTCTTGTAAAAATTCTAATAGCGTTTTCTTCAACTTCGTTCCTAATTGTAGTTTTTTCATTTTCTTTTTTATCTTTCATTTTTAATTTTATCAATTCAGCACAAATATTTTCCAATCTTGTTGCGTAATCGGCGAGGTTATCTGTTTGCCTTAAATTTTCTAACTCCTCTAACTTTTTTTCGTTAGTAATTTTGTTTGAAAAACGATTAATAATGATCTTTTTAAAGTCTTCAAACGTACTCGGTTTAGCTTCAATATTAAACTTAGCCTTTACATCACGTAAAATTTTAACTTTTAATAAAAAATTTAAAAATTGTTCTTTTTCGTTAGCTTTTAATTGGCTGTGATAAAAATCGCATTTATCAAGGAAGTCTTCCACTTTTCTTGGATTACCGTCAAAATCTGGAATTAATGAATTAGCCAATTTTAGGTCAAATGATTCAGCCATGATTAATGAAACAAACGAATTAGAATTATTAAAAATAATTTGATCAGAACAACTTTTATCCTTTATAATATTAAGCGAAACTGGCTTACACAAATTAGTATCAGAATAACATTTTCGAATTGGTATTGACGCACTAAATTGATCCGGTAAAATTATTGATTGACACTTTATACTTTCATCAAGTTCAAGCCCAAAAATAAAATCTGTTTCATAATCGAATCCCAAATATCCAACACACCGCTTGCATTTAGTTTCATTTAGTGTCTTTTGCCTAAATAGGTTTCTTTGTTTTATTGGTTGAAAACTAACAAGGTTTGCATTAACAAAACTACTATATTCATCAAACTTTATTCGTAGTTGTTGCAACAATTGAATTTTTTTTTCTTCATTCAGTTCAGAGGTATTTTCTATGTCAACTATAAATTTATTTAAATCACTATGAAATTTTGTTAATGTTTCACATATTTGCGACATTCACGAATATGTCAGGAGAGTTTATTTAAAGGGATATAGTTCGTGTTTTTGAATTATTAACAGAACGATATTCAATATGGTATACCCGGCTCTATTATTGATTTAAATTTTAAGGATTATAACATAAACATTTATACACGTCTCGATTGCGTAGTTTATGAAAAATTTGCGATGTGATAAAATTTTGTTAAGAAATACTATCATATAGATATTTAGTTAACTTAACTAAACTTATATATATTTATTTATTATTTATTTATAGATATTTAATTATCGGTTAAATTATACTTATGTAATCGATAGTAAACGATTATCAAATAAATAACGCTAATTTTACAAACTTAATGTACTAATTTGACTTACAGTTACTATGAAGGTAATAAGAACATTTGATTGATGACGACTTCGAAAACAGTTTAATCCTTGTAGTGTTGTATATTATGTGATGGTCATTTAACGGATTATCCATTTTCTTCTCGTGATTTCTCGAATAAATCAAATTAAAAATTGTCCATAATGCTCCTATATGCGGTATTCCATAATTTATGTCCAATCGGTACAGGTCTTTGCGGAAGTTTTACTGGTCTTATGCGTTACAATAGTGTGATTGGTATTGTTATATTATATAACTTTCGGAGAAATAGTTCAACTTCAACTAGAAGATAATAATAATAATGTAAAAGTATTTTGTTTCACACAAATTATATATAAATTATCACCTGGAATTCTGGTAGGAATTTATAATTCCATACCAGAACGGTACACTTTGTTTTTATGCTTTGAATGCGACTTGCGCTTGGATTTCCCGTTCGGTTGATTAACTTTTGATAATTTATTTTAGAGTTGACTTTACTAACAACTAATTAAACTGTAGGTAGTTGCATTGCGAAGAACGATACTGGCTCCTAACAATGGATAGCTATGGTATAGCTTCTATGGTTTAGCTTCTAAATTATCACACGCAAAACTATGAGCACGACACTTTACATTAACGTGTGTATAAACTTTCAATTAAAATTATAAATTATAACTGTTTTACAAAAAAGATTCCTTCAAGCACCGTTCAACTTTATTTGTGATCAAGCACATTTATTTATTATCACTTTATAAGAATAACTCAAACTAACAAACAATAACATTAATCCTTAAATTATGTTTATTATTAGACAATAGATGAGACACTGAATATATAATTTATAATTGTCTTCTTTAAATTACCTTCGGTTATTATATACAAAAATACATCTTTATGATTATGATTTTATATACTAAATACATAGGTCTTTCATTTATATATACATACAAATACATAACGATTAATGCTAATATACGTAACCACATTAAATTTGCAGGGGTATATAACAGCCAGAATTGGGGATAGAAAACCCTTAATTCAACCCAATATTACAAGTTAAATTTTTTTACTACAATATGAATGATTATTGGAAATCCCACTTTTTATTAATGAAACCATTTACTGCTTATACTGAACGTACTGATCAAGTTTCATGATTTTGTCTACTCCCCATCAGCCAAAATTACCCATGGGAACCCCCAGCCCTCTAATTTCAAAATATCAATTTCAGAAAAGTTTTGTATGGGTGATTTCTGGAAATCCCACCTTTTATAAACCACTTAAACTTTTGAAATTATGGTTGAAATGGGGATTTCCTCTGGGTGATTCTGGCAGATTGGGAGTAGGCACAAATGTGAATATAACGGGTTTTACACCTGGCACTATGGTTTCGAGAGGAAAGGCGTGTATAATGATGAGATCATTATATAATCCCAGTAAATAAATACAAGTGAACAACGATTTTGGAACATTAAAGAGACACCAAATATTGACAACGTTTCTCCAGACGAAGCTGAATGCGAGGAAATTTACGACCGTACACATAAAAGACAGATATATGGTTAAATTTCCATTTAAAACTGAATCGCCAGGATTGGGGAACTCATTAATTTTCGCAACACACCGTTTCCTATCATTGGAACGCAATTTAAACTATAATTCGAAATTAAAGGAACAGTATGTCAATCAAATCAGAGAGTATATCGAAATGGGGCATATGATGGAAATTTCTCAACCTGACACCATAAATGATTCGCGTTTGTACTATCTGCCACACACTACAAAGGTTCGAGTAGTTTTCGATGGTTCATCAAGAGCTCAACAGGCGTTTTGTCAAAAAGTTTTAGTTGTTTACAAATAATTTTCAGAAAAAGATATTTTTGTATGTCTTTGACAAAATGTATACGGATACGATATTTTACGATACAAAATAATTATATAAAAAATATTAAAAAAATATTATATAAAAAATTGTGTATACAAGAAAAGAAAGAAGATGAAATCGATGAGGAACCGAACATTAAAGTGGCCCAAATCAGAAAATCAGTCAAAACGAACATCTGGAAATCCAATTAGAAGAAATTCCGGTAAATATCTTGACTGCGACAACAAAGGTTGCACATTTATTAACAAAACTCATGTTCACGGTGAAAGAAACAATTGCACCCAACGCAATGTGTTATGCATGGACCGACTCATCCATCGTCCTAGCTTGGTTATCTACATATCCTGCGAGATGGAAGAAATTTGTGGCGAATCGGACAAGCCAGATACTAGAAAAATTATTCCGAAAACATTGGGCTTATTTTAAATCCTCTGATAACCCAGCTGATCATATGGTTCCCGAAGAGTATCTCCACTAAAACTGGTCGACTTACTTAGAACAATGGTGGCACGGACCAAGTTGGCTAAAAAACAACCCGAAACTCGTTGGCTGACTACTCACTCAACAAGCTTATGACGAAACCGCGATTCAAGCTGAGATTAGCAAAACTAAATTAGCAATAGACACATTCCAAGCTGTAGTGCAGGACGACTGGTTGGATACTTTGTTTGAAAGAACATCGAAGTTACAACAAATATTCCGAGTGGTAGCATACGTAAAGCGCTTTACTATAAATTTGAGAACGAGAAACTCCCGCGCAACGATTTTCGGGTGAATTGAAATCAAAAGAAATTGAAATTGTGAGCAGCAAATCGAATTTACTATCGCTATAGCCGCATTTGTAGATGTATCAGGAGCGTTGAGAGTGGGTGGTAGACTGACCAATGCCGATTGTGTTTATGATAGTAAACACCCAGTGATAGTTCCATCAAACCATATTTTTACCAACAGATTGATATGGAAGACGCACTTCAAAAATTTCCACGCAGGGCCCACACTCACTAACAATATGATAAGACATATATGTTGGATAGTTAAACGACGCACAAAAATAATGTCAATTTTGAAAAATTGTGTAATCTGTACCAAATATGCACGTAAAACCAGTTCACAGTTAATGGGAAATGTACCGGAGAAGACAATAGTACCGTCAAAATCATTTACCAACTGTGGTATAGACTTCGCTGGCCCACTGTACTTCGCTGCAAAGAAGGTCAGAGGTGGAACTAAACCGATCAAAGTTTATCTTTGTATATTCGTTTGTCTGTCAGTCAAGGCAGTTCACACACTAGCGACGCTTTTCTAGCTGCTTTGATGCGTTTACTGCAAGGCACGAAGTTCCAAAAGGAATATACATGGATAATGGGGCAAACTTTGTCGGAGCGAAGACAACCTTAAATGATGCATGCAAGCTTATTAAAATCATTAACGAAAATTATATAGTTTCAGAATTTTTAAGCGAGAATGGTATGGCTTGGCATCTCATTCCACCAGCATCCCCTCATTTCGGTAAGCGATGGGTACCGCGTGAACGTTACTTTCGAAGAAATGGTAACAATGTTATGCCAAATCGAGAACATCTTGAATTCACGCCCCTTGTGTACTACGTCGACAGATGATGACTATATAAAGTATTAACGCCCGCTCATTTGCTGATAGGGACATCCACCGGACCTGTTCCAGAGTCACATATAACTGCAGCAGAATCCACTTTATCCAGATTCAACAACGTATTCAATCTAGAATATAAATATTTTGAAATAAATATAGCACGGATTACATAAACAATCACAACAGAGGCGTAAATGGCAACAACCTAAGGAAAACATTAAAGTTGGCGACATAGTTATTATCAATAAAGACGATCTTCCAGTTTGCAAGTGGCCCTTTGGACGAATCTGGGAACACATTCTGGTGACGAGGATCTGATTTGAGTGATAACCATAAAAACTTCAAGTACAACGTTACAGCGGCCAATCGTAAAAATTACCTGTTGTTACCTGTGTGTTAGCGAAAAAGTCGCTAACCGTGGCGGGATATGTTAAAACTGATGAATGGACCGCAAGCTGATTCCTAAAAAACACAAAGAATTAATTCTTAATCTAATATTTCGTGTAATACTACTTATCTAAAATTGACAGCTGATCTTGTGACCTTCATTCAAATCATGTCGTATGAGTTAACCGCACGTTTATGTTGCCGCAAATGAACAGTGTCATCTAAAAAATAAGTAATTTAGAAAAATTTCCATTACATAAAACATTAAAATTTCATTATTAATTTCTAATTGATTATTTTACATATTTACCTTTAATTATACACTATTAGATTTTTATCATTTACGACAGCTGATGTTTATTGTTTATTTATCAGTGCCAGTTATAAATATTATTTAGAATAATCAGGTACAAACCTTAATTATGTCATATGTATACCATTTTTATGGTTAAGGGTATACCCAGCCTTCTCGCATGTTCTCTAAAAAAAGCATTGTCCTGTCAGTATCCCTTCGACCAATCCTACCTCTCGTTTTCCCAGGGATACTAGTGCTTTGGAGCGCCGCAGGTCCAGTTTTGGCCAAACCTGTTTTGCTACCTTGCACGTGAGGGTGTTGGTCCACCTATCGTTTGTCAAGACGATTGCCTATTTACTGAGCGCCAATTTGAGCTTCCCTAGACCTGCCTTGTACCATACTTAGCTAGTTCGCCTGCCCTGCAGTTTCCCGTGACGTCCAAGTGACCAGGGACCCAGACTATCTGAATGCTGAAATACTCGCTCATCTCGTTAAGAAATGATCGCCAATCCAGTCACGGGTGGTGACTTCAGACAAACCGCATCTAGTGACCTGACCGCAGCCTGACTGTCCACATAAATTGCGATATCCCTCACGGATACCACGTTATGCTTCAACCATGTCCCGACTTCGCCTATCGCCACCACTTCAGCCTGGTACACGCTGCAGTAGTCAGGGAAACGAACAGAAATATTAACATTGAGCTTCTCACAGAAGACTCCGGCTGCTACCTTGCCGTCTAGCTTAGAACCGTCCGTGAAAAATTGCAGTGCCTCATTTTCTAGTATTGATCCGTTTATCCAGGATTCTCTCGAAGGATAGATGGTCCGGAACCCTTTATCGAAACACAACGTTGGTTTAATATAATCTAGATTCGCCAGTTCTTCCCTAAGCGATCTAACTATCGTCGAGTGTCCCGCCTGAAGACACTTCCACTGAGAGACAGCTGACAATCTCGTAGCCACATTGGCTGCCATCTGCTTACCAAAAAATTCGGTTGGAATAAGGTGGAACATAACCTCTAAAGCGCATGTAGGTGGTGTTGACTAAGCGTCCCGCTTATGAGCATACAGGCTGTTCTTTGCACCTTTTCCATCATCTTCCTATATGTTAGCTTATCCAGAGCTGGCCACCACACGCCCACCCCATACTTCCGCACAGGGCTTATCACTGCCATATAGAGCCAGTGTACCAGCTCTGGTTTCAGACCCCATCTCTTCAATATGGCGTTCCTACACCAGTAAATGTTAGGCTTTCCAAAATGTTAGGCTTCCAGCTGAGCCTACTGTTCAAGATTATGCACAGAAATCTCGCTCTGTCAGCAAAACGAACATTTCGTAACGATCAGGAGTGCATTCTGTATAACATCCCTAATCGTGTCCAGATATTTCTTGAGACAGCTATCGCTACATCATCCGCATACGCTACAACCCATATCCCCTCCCTCTCCAGTTCCAAGAGCACTCCATTCATCACAACACTCCAAAGGAAGGGGTACATTACAAATCCTTGCGGGGTTCCTCTAATCACCCGCCTTCTAATGATGCACTCACCCAGTTTCGAGGTAATAATCCTGCTCACCAGCATTTGATTTATCAGTCTACTTATGGGGTAGTCCACGTTCAGAAATAACAATCCTTCCTTGATCGTCTCCGTTTTTACATTATTAAAGGCACCCTCGAAGTCGAGAAATGCTACCATACATAACTCTTGCAAGTAAATTGACTTCTCAATCATGCGTACCAGATCGTGCAGAGCTGTATCTACCGACTTCCCCTTACAGTACGCATGCTGAGACATTGCCCAACTCCTGGGCTCAATTTTTGATCGAATACCTACATCTACCAACCTTTCCAAGGTTTTCAACAGAAAAGATGATAGAGTTATAGGTCTCAGGTCCTTTGGATAGGCATGTGAGCTTTTTCCCGATTTCAGGATAAAGACCACTCTGACCTCCGTCCATTTTCTAGGAATATTGACCAGTTTCAGACATCCCCTGAAGATACCCTCCAGCCAGAGGAGGATGGCGGCCGAGTTCTTTTGGATCTCTGCTGGTATAAACCAATCCGAGCCCGCCGATTTATAAGGCTTAAAACCATTCAGCGCCCACCAGATTTGCTCCCTATTCACGATGCCCTCCATCTCTATTGAAGGTGTTAGTCGATGAGCTCCAGGCTCCATCGAGTCATCAAAGCTTCCCGGGAAATGGGTCTCGATGAGGAGTTCCAATGATTCCGCACTTGAAGCTGTCCATGACCCGTCCGGTCTAATTAAATAACTAGGACTGGTTGGGTTAGTAGCTAAAATTTTCCAAAGGCGATATTTGGATACACACATTTTATGGTGATTACGCATACTTTGGCACAACTAAAAAGTAGCCTGCAATATTTAATTCAACATTAATTGAACTGAGATATTGGGATACTGCGATACTACTAGCATCCGTGAATTTGCTATAATATAATAATTCCCAACCAGGTTCATTGGTGTATGTTACACTGACTGGTTGAGCCTCATCCAGATTTTCTAAAAAAATTGAATAGTTGCGTCTTGACCTTCTTGGGTCGTTGTTTGTTTTTATGTGCTCGGGGCGTTTGATGAGTGATAAAAATACTTGACATCGAACCCACTCTATTTATTTTGACTTGTGAACACTAATTAACTTCATTCGCGTCGAACAGTCATCTGGGTTAGGGTGTTCTAACATCACCCTTTTTCGATATTTTATCGAAGTCTACGTCTCTTTCTGCTAGAATTAATTTGACTTCTGTTTCGTTTATCAATTATTTCTTCTCTATTGCTATCACAACCTATTAGAATATATTTGCACAATATATCTATTTCATTTATTTTCGTTCTAGAATCGAAAATAAATTATTTAATTTTGTGACAGAAACGCAGTAGGAACATCACACAATGTTGTAATCTAGCAGGCTGGTAAATGATATAAAAATTGAAACAGAAACACATTTTATTCTGCGGAAACGAGAAATAAACTTCGATAAATTATCGAAAAATGGTGAAGCTAGAACATCCCTGGTGTGGCAGCTAAAGGCGGTACTGAAGACACGATAATGGTTTAACTGAAATTCGTGCATCGTTATGTTGTCTTCATTTAGCGCTATGGAATACTTCTGTGAAATTTTAATTCAGGACCATGAATTTTTTAGTTAGTGGTTTCATCTGCTACATTTTTCTTGCCTGACAATTAATGCCATTCATGTTTGTTTTTTGATCCTTTTAGGCATTCGGTTGTCTCGAATGCAACAAACTGTTCGTAATTTCGAACTTCATAATTCAGCGCGCCAACTACCTGATTTAAAAATTACTGAACTTAAATCAACACCCAATATTGCTGCCATGAAACTCGATTCTTGATATATGGAAATTAATTGTTATTATGCATCACCCAATATGTAGCTGGTCTGGTCCCATGATCATATCACTGAGGAATGGCAAAACTGTTGATATTTGCCATTTCCTTAGTCCAAACATTATGACGCCTGCTATCGATTTCGTCGTTGGCTGGTTCATCCCAATAAATGCCGCTACGCCAGATTGCCTATAAAATTGACTTCGCGTAAATGAGGTTGTTTGAAATTAGACCCAAAGCATCAGAAACAACCTTTTTGTAGGTGTTTCGATTCCATCCCAATAGCTTAGCGTCGATTCGACTTGTATTTATCTCAAACCAACATGATAGTTTTTATGATCCCACCATATCAAGATGACTTTGCCTTCGGTGGATATTTTCCACCATGGTGTACTCCAATTGCAAGCTCTACTCGTAGCTCGATTGATAACTATTTCGAACACTGGACTTTTAATGATTTAGTCCTGTCAATTTGGCCTCGAGATTCATTTCCAGTAATATAGGGTCTTACAATAAAAGCGCTCGATTTTTAAATGTAAATAAACACTCATTTTTATTTTTTATTTGAAATAATAATTTATTGCAGTAAGAATGGAATTTGACGTCGTTCAAATGTACACCGCGGCTTTGCTTAGTGGCACGTACTTGAGAGAACTAATTTTCGATGACTTCATCACATAAATTTGACTGAATTTGCTGGAAGGTGTTCGTGTAGAATGCTCAGATCGCTCGCCCATCGTGACATACACTGTGTTGCACATAGGGCCGTCGTGTTGGATCCACATGTCCTCGGCATCCATAACATTTCATTTTGGACCGATGATTCTGCCAGGCCAAAGTTCACACCAAACAATGATTTTCTCTGGATGCATTATGTGCTGGTGTATCTCTGAGTCAATTTCCATCTGCTTCAAAGCCCAATCATGAACACACTGCGATATATAAGTATGGTCGTTTAGTCATCAACGAATTTACTTTTTATTTATTGAACCGGTTGACCCGAATTTAGGCACCAAACGTCGATTAATCGACTCGGCAGGACGATTGTGGTGAGCATAAATTCAGCTAATGTGCAGAACGGGTCTCGAACGAAACACTGATTTTGAAAATAAAATTTGATGATTATCACACGTCGTTCAACGCTATAACCTTCCATAGCGACTTGTCATACACTACTAAATATTTCACAAAAAATTTACCAGATGTTGGTTTAATAAACCTAACAAATTTTGAGCGAGAAGGGAGGGGGGGGGTGGTAGAGTTAGGGTAGTCAGATTCTTGATTAGTGATGCAGGCCCTTCAATCAGAAGGTTTGTATGCAACGACTGATTATTAGGAATTGAATCTTTAAAAGCAGCTTAATTTTTTTAAACACCGTCAAATTATGTGGATTCAGTATTGGGTAATTTGACTGGGTCATGTAGAATAGAGTGCAGGCCGCCAATTGTGTCGTTGTTGAATTTAAATTTTCAAAGAATTGTTTTTGCTAGTCAAACAGTTCTGCTAGCGTTAGTTGTACAATAGTTCCGGACATAGTTGTATTCGAAAGACCTTATCTGCAAATTCATCGTACTTGATTTTCTAATGTTTTAAAATCTTTATCTTCTCAGATGTTGTATCATCGGTAATTTTATTAGCTCCTTATTCAACATTATTTTATCGACCATTACAAATTTTCGCAAAACGGGTGAAACTTTTACCACTTAGTGCAACGCAACTAACGTGAGGCCATCTTCATGATCCGTGCCTCAAAACCTTCAGTATTGTGTGTTACATTTGGACTTAGCCTAGATTTTACTTCCATCCATCTCAGATTGAGATTAGATCACTAGTTTGAGGTAACTAACTAGGACGAATAATCCATGCATTGGTATTTGTTTGCATTTAGATATTAGTGAATTGTGGCCTAATGTCAAAAATTTTTTCGAGATGTAATGGCCTAATGCATTGGGCTACTACATCGATCGCGTTCTGCGATTTTGCTGAATAAGCCACGTCAAGTGCAACAACTACGCATTTATTAACTCTGTCCTCCCAATTAACTCAAGTAAACTCACTGGGCTTTTCCCCACGGGTATTGAGCACAACACATCATGACAACAAAAGGAGATATTTAAACGCGTGACAGCTTGCCATCAGATCGGTAATACAATATTCGAGTTCGAATTGTGTAGTAGCGTTTGGTATATTTTGTTGCAAACCCGGAAAAAACTTGATTTGCAACTCAAACGGCCTTTGTGCAGGCAGTTGTAGCACAACCTCATTTTTCGAACGAGATTTATTTATTTTCTCGAATGTAACAGGCTTGAATTCATCGCACTGGAATATGTTGTGATTTTCAACACACACTTGACACGTGAAGATGCGAAATTCTGAGGTGACGGACGCGACGAGTACAATGATGACGGATATTAATTAAGATACTATCTTATGTGGTTACCGGCACTCCTAAATCTTTTAGAGTCTGAAGGGTGTTGGTCGTTGTATTAATGATCTCGCGCAAAATCATGGCTGATTCAATTTGTAGTGCAGGCATGATTCCGAATTTTCGAAATCGGCCGTCGATGACGGATTGGCGATAATTAAATCGATCTCGAAGAATGCACCATGGCTACGTCTCCAATTGGATTCGCCATTAGTAAAGGTGAACCCAATTGGAATTTCTGTGAGTTGTTCAGAGGTCGACGAATAGATTCTCGAAACCAGTCCAATTGATATAGTCACCATCGAAAATTGAAACCTCGATTCGAGGCAATTTTATATCGAACGACTGCTGTGCATGTGTTAGTTTCACGCAAGTCCGAATAGAGGTTAAGATAACAATACAGAAAAACTTTCGTCAAAATATTAATTTTGACATCTAAGGGTTGTCCGATGAGTGTATGCTAGTTAGAGTTGCCCGACGTTTTGTGTTTTATGTAGGGTGTCCACCGATAGATGGATCGGCGCATAGATATCAGGTATCATCTCCAACAATAACACATAATCCTAAGAATTGTTGGAGATATATAGACAGTAAAATTAAGTTCGTTGGAGGAGATTCACTCAGAAATTGTAATTGTTTTATGTTACAGATTTTTTTAAATCACTAAATTAAATAATATCAAATTTCTGAAGTGCCGTTGGCAGAGTAATACTCCGGAATCACCTGTTCCTAAATAATACAAATTTGAGTGGTTCAATGAAATGGATCAATCATTCTCCTGAAGATAACATGAATACTAAAACCTCAATGAAGCAACCAAATCCTCGATAGTTTTTAGCACCAGTGAAAACCGGTACTTGGATTAACGGAGCCGAATTTTGGTGTGATTTCGGTAGTATTGACACTCCAGAGCTTACGGAAAAGAGAAACAATCGTGTTTTTGATTATAAAGAGGGAGGATGCAAATAAAAAACTGTTGGGTTCTATTTACCCTCGACCAGTCTATCATCCTGCACGGTTTGTTCCTCATTTTCTCCTTGATAACATCCCATAAGTTTGAAATGCCGAAAATTTGTATTATCTCATATGTCAAAATCCCGTATTCCGCAATTTCGTAATTATAAAATCCCGAAATAATAAAATCTTTTGTTAATTATTGAAAAATAGTGGACTATCAGAAGAAGCGATAGAGTTTATCATTTGTGGATGAAATATCAGAAGAAGCGATGCCAACTCTTTGAGCTGTGTTTGCAAGCTTGAAGCTTTTCGTATTTTTAGTATTTCTCGTTTTGGCCATTGTAATTCTTGGGGCAGCTCCTTTCATTGTGGGCAGCTCCTTTCCTCTAAGGCAGCAAGTAGAATTAAAATATTAAAACTAAAATCTGGAATCGGGAGAATTACTCTAAGACAAAATCTTGTTAAAAGAGCACTGACTATCAAAATCCCGCGTTAAATACTCAAGCGCAATTAAGGGTTATTGGAATATCGGTACGATATCGAACTTTTCAAACCCCTATTTTCAATATTTTTTTCACTTTACTTAGTTTTATCAATAACAATCAGTTGTGTTAATCATGATACATTGGCTTAGGTTAGGTTAAAAATCACCATTGTTTTTAACCTAACCTAAGCCGATATCACGATTAAAACGGAATCTTGGAAACGGTATTTTGAAATACGGAATCTTAGAATTCGCAACTTCAGAAACGGGATTTTAAAAGAGGTATTTTGGACTGCGGGATTACCTGCCCAACCCTTCTCAGAATCATAAAAGTTTGCTCAGTATATAAGGCACATCAACTGTAATACATTCATCTTTAATGGATTTTAGCATAAATACGCTTGATAATAGCTCAACATACTTTTACCAGTACTTATTAGTGGTATTGCCCCCTCCCTATATAATTGGTCTCGTCAATAGTCGAAATCACACTATATAACGTCATTGACAAAGGTGTTTTATAAAACATTTCTATCAATTTTCTTTGATAGTGTAATATGCATGTTTTATAAAACTATCACTTTTATAAAATATTTTATCAAATTTATTCTCATGCAGGTAAATTTGATAAATTATTTTTGACATATTGATTATTCAAAATGGCGACTAAATACGAACGGAAAAAACCACAAAAATTTTAATTCAATAATACGAGGCGAATGAATTTTGCTAGAAAGTGAAGTGTGGTCATCAGTCTGTCATCCATCCTTATTGAATTTTGTAAGTGTGTTTCCTGTCGTTTAATTAACGGCGAAATTTTCTGGACAATAAAATTAAATGAATTGTCTGCCATTCTTAAATATTTTATGTAGCACATGACCTCCTGGTACATAAAATATTTAAGAATGGATGACAATTCATTTAATTTTATTGGGGTCTGCAGCTCCTTTAATAAATTTTGATGGACACCTTTTAAATTCCATCTCGATACTCAGAGTTTCACCAAGATTCTTCTTTTTCTTGTTCTTTTTTATTTTTATTAACGATATAATAATAAAATCGCTTGATGTTGCTACACACACTGTTCGGTGTTGTTCTATTTTTACTGAAGTTTGAGGAAAATTTTGATAACATCTTTTATGTAGTGTAATATTAAAAAATTTTTTGATCAAAATTGTTTTCAAAAAAAATCCATTCAAATATTTTATAAAACATCTTTGACAAAGATCTTTTATAGTGTAATTCCATACAATATGATAAATCGAGAGAAAAACCTAAGTTCAAAATATTTCACGATAACAAGATAGTTGGGTTTTTCGAATCCTTCTAACGTATTCGTGTCAATTGTTAAGGCGGTGGAACATGTATAAATTTTGTCTGACAGACATAAATAATAATCGCTCTGATTGGTTGAATTGGCTAGCCATTTTTTTTATCGTACAACAAAAATTAAAATTTGAACATTGCTCAATTTTGTATAAGGTTTGACGACAGTGAGAATAAAACAATACATATTCTAAAATATAAAAAAAATATTCAAAAAAAAACAAAAATAATGCTTTAATTCCATGTAAAAAATTTGCTGACAGCAATTTTTTTGCTGATAAAACGCAAAAAAAATCTTATTTCACTTTATAGTAAAGTTTTATGGTTTTATATTTTGGCATAACCTAAAAATTTCATAAAATTTTTAAATTATACGTTTTCGTACAATTCGATTTTTTTTATATATTTTAATTTTAATATATATACCACAAAAAACTACTAACGTTAACAAATTTCAACACAAAAAAAAACAAATTCACATTTGACTATAAAAATGGCGAACGACTTATTTTGTGTGAAAAAAAATTCTTATCTTTACATACACTTTTTGTAGATGTGTGAAAAATGCTGCCATAAAAAATACTCTAATTTACATTTTTTATAGCAGTATTATGGCAGCAAACTACCACCATTACAACTATTCTCTCAGTAAAATTTTACTGACAACATGTTTTGTTTCGTACACAACCAGTAAAATCTATATGTTTTCTCGCTTTTATTTTTGCTGACAGCAGATTTTTTTCCATGGAATAGAACCATAAAAACACTTTTCAGGTTGTTTGCTTTATAAAATGTCAAAAAATATCCATACGACATAATTTTATACATGTATCGCTTAACTGTGAATTTTGTTTTCATCGTATAAAAAAATATTAACCAATCAGAGCGAATATTATTTATGTCTGCCAGACAAAATTTCTACATGAATCTTACTCAAGTGAAAAAATACATCATAAAACTATATTTTAAAAATAATTACCAGTAGGCGTTTGAAAAAACTTTTGAAAAAATTCAAAACAAAATATTAGAACAAAATTGGTTCTACGGTTTGGTTTAACTCAAAAGTACAAAAAATGAAGTCCGAATTAATTCAGAAAGCAAAAAACGTAATTAAAATTAGTTAAGTTAATATTCGTTATATTTCAAAGTTATTTTCTAGGTTTTGATATTTGCCAACATATCTAAAAAACCGCCTACCGCTCCGAAAAGTGGATCTAAAAATTCATGCGCTGCCGCCATACCAGACGGCTATTTTAAACTAAAAGCGAAACAAGCAAAATTTCAGGTAAATAAAATGTGCAATAAATTATTTTAAGTCCTGTATTTGTTTCGAATCCCCCGCATCGGGTCGGGTATAAATGTTTTCTTAATTACAGAAGCATGATTGCAAACCTATATTTCTAAAAGGTGGCATTTCCGATCAAATTTTATACCGATTGACATGGGGACTATGTTTCGTTGGTATTGCCGGTTCAGTCAAGATGATTCTTGATTTGATGCACGTCATTTAGATTTAGATGTTTAAAAAAAAATCGACATTTTATAAATTTGATCAATTTGAATAAAAAAATATTACATTTCAATTTTTCTAATTATTTTTTTTATATATTTCATTCTGCGGGTCCGTAAGACCTGTAAATCCCCTAGACTTTCGTTTGCGATTTTTGTATGTTCTAAGTATACAGAAATTGTAATTTCAACGAGCCCATCCCTTTGTAATAATGAACAGTACCTGCCAATATAAAAAGTATCTGGCATGCGAGGTATCGTTACCTCTCTTGTCTCTGGGTTTTTAGTTCTAGCCATTCCTTTGGGTTTGCGATATTTATTCATTCATTCCGGTTTGTGCCGGGAAATCGTTTTTTTGACGTTAAAATTCTTGACCACTACTAGCTTTCATGTTACATTTAGCATGATATGTTGTAGGTGGTCCATCTTTATTTTGAATTTAGTGATTCGTGTTAAGGTAACAGCGAATTGTATGCATGTCTTACTTACTATGCTACTATACGCAAAACGTATGTCTCTATTCTTGTATTTTCACTTTACGGCTGTCGGATTCAAATGATAGTGGTATCAATCTCGATTGTGTACCAATCTTACTCGCTTATAACGACGATGATTTAATTTATTAGAGCAACAAAAAGTGATTGGTGATTTTTCGAAGAAAATCATCTTCTTCGATGAGGCGCATTTTGAAGTTGATGGAAATGTCAATAAACAGAATCGTTGCATTTGAGGAGTTGAAATTCTAAGAGTAATCTTTAAGCGTCCCATGCATACACCACGAGCAAATGTTTGGTTCTTCTTCGAGAGTCTGTCTGGTAATGCGAACATCGTCCACGGGGTTCGTTATACCGTGAGATGTAAACAAGTTCTTCTGGCCTCCAATTGCTGAAATGGGTCTCGAAGGCATGTGGTTGCAACAGGGCGGTGCAATTTTTGAAGAAAAAAATTTGATGGGAGTTTTTGATTTCTTTCTTTGGTTTTATTTTTAAATAAAATGTGTATACCAATAACCAATAGGAAAAATACCTGAATGAAAAGGTGAGATTCGAGATTTTTCCAATAGGAAAAATGAGGTGAGTTTTCCAATAGGAAAAATACCTGAATGAAAAGGTGAGATTCGATTCGCGCCGTTGACGAAATTTAGCGATCTGTTATTTTAAATGGAATGTAACGCTGCTTCCAACTCTCTAATGTTCTGTGTTTGGGTCGATCGAGCTTGATACGATGCTTAAGATGGTTTATGGGGTTGTGGTGTTAATTATAGTTGTTGTTCTGTTATGATGCGTGATTGTAAATTAGATTTTTAATGGTTTACAATCCAAATGCACAAATATCTCCATCAGCACATTTTTATATTTGGTTCACAATATTTCATATAACAATCTGGTTGATTCAATTTAATAAAATTCACTCCGGAACTCTGCAAACACAACTTCAAGGTGAAATTTTAGTATACTCGACAGGATTTTTAGTATACCGACGGAACCCCATAAATAAATAAATCAATATACGAATCTTTATTTAATTTTATTTATTTTTTATATAATATATTTATTTAATTTTATAATTAGTATTAGATTTTATAGCCATTTATATAATAAAAATATCTTTTGGTTTACAATTAATATGTGACGTGGTACGTCATTGGATTTTCACTAGACTATATTTTACTGCAAAACAATCGGCCCCTTTATATAGGTTTAATTCCTTTATTTAAAACGGTCGCTGCGATCAAGAAAATAATAAATAGTTCTAATTTCCCTTAATCGGTTTCTATGCTAACAACAATCAATTTGTCAATAGATGACGCGACGAATAGTAAAAGGTCAACCAAAAATAAATATAAGGTTGGAAAAACCTGCCGAATTATTTGTCAATAAAGATAAACACGAAATGTCAAAAATAAAATGGACATTTCGTTTTTGGAATTTAGGGTTAAAAGAAATGTAAGTATTATATCAGACATTATTTATTAAACAAAAAAAAAGAAATAATAATAATAATGTAATACATAGTGATGTGATACAATCGCCACAGGATCATAAGTGCCCAATCGGATTCAAATCATTCGAATTTCATTGAACTCTAAATATTCAGTGACAATCCTAGTGGACTTTCATTTTGCATTAACATGAAATGCTCACCTCTTTCTTCAGTCGAACGTGCTGAAGTAGTGCCTAACCTTAGGTCAAAATATTTCGTTTATGTAACGACTCGAAGTTAGGGAGCCGCATCGGGTTTTCATTCCTTGGAAATCTCTCCACCATCATAATTGAACCGCCACAGAAAGAAACTCTTGAGTATGTGGCGTTTTCACACCTTGTTTCTAAATCTATAATATAAAATTATTTTAAATTGATTGGCACTGAAATGGTTAGTTGGGTATCCAACAAAACCATTGTAGTTTCTTTTTTTGGGTTAAGCTAGCTTTGAAAATAAAAAGTTAGTCGAGTTTTTGCTGTTTTTCCAAAAAAAAGATATATATATACGGTCTAATAAATAATAGTAAAAAATATATTATAATAAAAAATAAAAATTAAAAAATTAAATAACTGTAAGTACTCAACTAATCATTTTTGGTGCTAAAATTAATAAATTATTTCTTTTCGAAAATAAATTCATATTTGTTTCTTTTTCAATTATTTTCGTTTATTAAAATGTGTTTCACTTTTGCTTTTTCGTTGTTTGTTTTCGCGTTTTCGGTATTTTTTCTGATTTTTTCTTTTTTGTTTCGGCGAATTGTTCAAGGTGTGAATGATCCACCTTATTCCCTACCAGTGACGATTGAGTCAGACTCGGCAGCGGCATCAAGCAGTGGTTCAACAAGGGAGTCTAGCATCACGTTGACTCCTATTGAGCTGGCTGGTCTTATTAATGATGCCGTTGCCAGGGCTGTCTCACATTTAAATATTAATTCAAATGGAATTCCAGAGACTTCGCGTGCGAATGTAAATTTTTCTGCCGGTGCTGGACTTGTTGCTCGAGTGGCTTTCAAACCTCCACAGCCATTGCACTCGCAAAATCCAATAGTGCGGTTTGAGATTCTTGAGCAGCAGTTCGCATTGGCAGAGATTACGGTCGAGTCCACGAAATATGCTCATGCGGTAGGTGCTCTGGATGCACGACTACACGACACGTTTGCTTATATTATAACAAGCCCGAAGGGTAACACTCCTTATTCTTCGTTTAAGGCAGAAGTGATTCGGGTACTTGGTGAATCAGAAAAAACGAAACTCAATAATCTGATGCATGGCTTGACACTTGGAGACAGGAAACCGTCTCAATTATTGAGTCTTATGAAATTAAATGCTGGTGACAATTTTAATGAGGCAACACTTCGTCAATTCTGGATGAAGAGGTTGCATCAGACAGTGCAAATGGTGCTTACACCATTTGAAAATGACGTCTCCCTGTCAGTCCTTGCTGAACGGGCTGACAACGTGCATGAGACGATGACTCAGGCACAAATAAATTCCATTGAGGCATCTGCATCTTGTTCTTCCGGTCAAAATTTAGCTTTCTCTATTGATAATAAACTTTCGGAATTTAAAAAAACATTATTATCGGAGATTTCGGAAATTTTTAGTCGAAATTCTAGATCACGATCTAAATCCAATTCACGCGGTCCTAATTTTTCACGGTCAAATTCAGGCAATAATTATTCTCGTAATAACTCTCCAAATTTTCGAAAATCATTCAATTCTTTTTACGGTAATCCTTCGGCTGAGAATAATTTTATTTGTTTTTACCATCATCATTTCGGCACAAAAGCATTAAAATGTAAACCAAATTGTAAATTTGTATCATATAACTCCGATAATAATGTTTCAAAAAAATAAATAGTCATTCACAATTGGCGGTGTGTAATGACGATTCTAAAACTAGCCGCCTTTTAATTTACGAAATTTTTCTTCAAACACATTTTTTAATAGATACAGGTGCACATGTCTCGGTTTTGCCAGCCCGTTTTGTTCGGAATCCGAAGGTTGACCCATCATTCAGATTGTTTGCAGCAAATGGTTCTTCGGTAAATGCTTACGGGACTAAATTCTTAAAACTTGACATCGGACTGCGCCGCAAATTCTCCTGGGAATTTATAGTTGCTGACGTGTCGATGCCTATCATAGGCGCGGATTTTTTGAGGAAAACTGGTTTGCTAGTGGATATACAGAGACAGAGGCTCATAGATCCGTTAACCTCTCTGTATTCAAATGGATCTCCTTCCTCCTACGATGATACTACTGTTTCTAGGATCGACAAGTCAGCAATGGACCCAGGAGTTATCAACGTAATATCTAAATTTTTAACGGTCATTCACGGTAATATTGATATTGACAATACTAGACATAGTGTGACTCACAAAATTGAGACGAACGGACTACCGGTTGCATGCAAACCACGACGACTAGCACCGGACAAATTCATCATCGCGAAGACAGAATTCGAAAATATGATGAAACTCGGGATTTGCCGACCTAGTAGCAGCCCTTGGTCCAGTCCGTTACATTTAGTACCTAAAAAGAATGTGTCTTGGAGACCTTGTGGAGACTTTCGGGCACTGAATAAAGTCACGATTCCGGACAGGTATCCGATTCCACATATCCAAGATTTTACACAACGACTCGAGGGCTGCACTATATTCACAACAATAGACCTTGTCCAGGCTTACCACCAAATTCCTATTGAACCGACGGACATTCCAAAGACAGCAATTTCGACACCTTTCGGACTATTTGAACTTTGTAGAATGACTTTCGGCCTTAAGAATGCAGCACAATCGTTCCAACGTCTTATGCATTCAGTACTACGCGGACTTGACTTCTGCTTTGTATATTTGGACGATGTGCTCATTGCCTCTCGAAATTATGACGAACATCTAGGACATATTAAAATCATTTTTTCTAAATTAGAAGAACATGGACTTGTTGTTAATGTGGACAAATGCGTTTTCGCTAAAACTGAAATTATCTTTTTAGGCCATTTGGTAACTGGACAAGGTATATTACCGTCGCATGAACGGGTTCAAGTCATCAAAAATTCCGAACGACCACAGACTGTAAAACAACTGAAACGCTTTTTAGGTATGATTAACTTTTATCGACGCTTCATTCCAGGTGCCGCTGCTGACCAGGAATTGTTGAACGATTGCCTAAAAGGCTATACCAAAAACAGTCGAGTTCCAACTCAATGGTCAACGGTGGCTATCGAAGCGTTCGATAACTGCAAAATTAAACTTACGAATGCGACTTTACTTATTCATCCATCATCATCAGCACCTCTGGCCATCATGGTTGACGCTTCCGATACTGCGATCGGAGCGGTAGTTCAGCAGTTTGTATCCAATTCTTGGCAACCACTCGGTTTCTTTTCAGTACGTCTCAGTGATACGCAAAAAAGATACAGTGCTTATGATCGAGAACTTCTCGCGGCTTATTCGGGGATTAAACATTTTCGATATCTTCTCGAAGGTCGTTTATTCACGCTGTATACCGATCATAAGCCACTTGTCTACGCTTTTAATCAGAATCCGGAAAAAGCATCTCCTCGTCAATTTTGACACCTAGATTTCATTGGTCAATTCACTACCGATATTCAGCACATCTCTGGTCTGGATAACGTTGTCGCAGATACTCTTTCACGCATTAATCAAATTTCTATTCCCGAAAGTATTGATTATGCTATCATCGCAGATGCTCAGACCAATGACGAGGAACTTCAAGAAATTTTAAGGAGTAATTCTGTTCTCAAATTTGAGAAATTTCCTGTTTCTTTCAATTCAAAAAAATTAATTTATTGCGATATTTCTACTACTACACCTAGGCCATTCATTCCCTTTAATTTCCGAAAACAAGTTTTCGAGGCTTTTCATAATCTTTCTCATCCTGGCGTCAAAGCTTCCGTAAAGCTTTTGACTCAGAATGTAATCTGGTCATCAATTAAAAAGACGTTCAGAAAATGGCTCAAAGTTGTGTAGCTTGCCAAAAGGCTAAAATCTCTCGACATACAAAATCTCCACTTGGAAACTATAAATTAACTTCTCAACGCTTTTCCACTATTCACCTCGATATTATTGGTCCTTTACCAGTTTCTGATAATCAGCGGTATTGCGTTACACTGATTGATAGATACACTCGCTGGGCCGAGGCCGTTCCAGTTTCAGATATTACTGCTGCAACTGTTGCTTTCGCTGTCTACTCTCATTGGATAGCTCGTTTTGGTGTGCCAGAGTTCATTGTCACGGACCAAGGCATGCAATTCGAGTCACAACTTTTTCACGAACTGGCTAACTTACTTGGTTTTGAGCGCAGGAGAACAACTAGCTACAATCCCAAATGTAATGGCATGATCGAGAGATGGCATCGAGTCATCAAATCTGCCATTATGTGCTATAATCGTGCTGATTGGACTAGTGTTCTTCCTGCAATCTTACTTGGACTACGGACGACGTACAGTGACGAATTAAAGCTACTCCAGCCGAACTGGTTTACGGATGTACAACTCGAGTTCCTGGAACATTTTTAGATACGACGAACGACCAAATTTTACAATCAGACTTTATTACGAATTTAAGACGACACTTTGATGAAATTCGACCTGTACCGGCTTCTCGGCATACTACGGACAAAATTTTCATCAGTAAAGATCTGTTTACTTGCTCGCATGTTTTCTTACGGATGGACGCAGTACGCAGATCACTGCAACCACCATATACTGGACCGTTTTTGGTAATCGACCGTACAGACAAATTTTATACTTTGGATCTGAACGGACGACACGTTAAAATATCCATCGACCGACTCAAACCATGCTACTCCGACAACCAATCAAAAGCTACGGACGCACCAATTATACAAACTGGATTACTTTTAGCGACTCACGAACCAGAACTCAGTATTTCGGCTGACGGATCTAAATTACTTACTGAGGAACCAAAAATTTGCAAAAAGGTTCGTTTTGATGTTTCGTCAAGTACTAAATCCACTACAAGAACGGGTCGTGTGTTCAGGACTCCTACCAGATTCTTAGATTTTCGATAGATCTTCGATCTCTCTGGGGGGAAGTATTGTGGCGTTTTCACACCTTGTTTCTAAATCTATAATATAAAATTATTTTAAATTGATTGGCACTGAAATGGTTAGTTGGGTATCCAACAAAAAACATTGTAGTTTCTTTTTTTGGGTTAAGCTAGCTTTGAAAAAAAAAGTTAGTTTCTGTTTTTCATGAAAATAAGATGTTAAAAGATAACTTTACATGCTTTAAAAATAAAAATAGATAATTTGAAAGAAACGCTTCCGTTATATAGTAAAAATAATTTGTGATAATATCTATATACATACATATTTAAAAACATTATAATATGCTGATTTATAATATAATCAATAAAAATTAGTGGTTTCTATATTATTTATCGAAAACCTTGGTGGAGCACTATAACCACTAAAAGTACATAGTGGTTTGTTAGTAGCGCTCGTTTCGCTACCTTCAAATTCAAACGCAGTCGTCATTCGATTGTAAATTAAATTTGGACTCATCCATAAATAATACGGTTATTCACTGCCTCACTTCCGCTTAGTTAACGGTATAACTTTTTTTTGAAGTCTGGACCTTAACACCTCTTGAGCGCATTTTAAACAGTTTGGTCCGAAACAAGTACTCTAGTAGAACGTAAAAATTCAGTTTTAAAGTCAAGCGTAGTTAAAAACCGATTTCGAAGAGCTTGAAGTTTTAAAAATCTATCGTCATTTGTATTCAACAACAGTATACTAGAAGCGGCGTGGAGTAGTACCACCTCAAGTTCAAAGGAAATTCGCGGAAATGCTGTCTGGAAGTTAAAAGACTTGTTACAGCAAAATGAACAGCAAGAAAGGCCTGGCCTTTCTTGCTGTTCATTTTGCTGTAACAAGCTGAAAGAAGTGACCACCCTTACAAGGTATTAAAGTACCGAATATTCCCTTTGGAACGCTACAAAATGTTTAAAAACGACTTAAACTACAAATTCCACCAGTTAAAAATGAAGATGGAACATGGGCTATAAGTGCAAAGCAAAGAGCTTCGTTGTTGGCAACCCACCTCCAAAACACGTTACAGCCTCTACAAACGGCAGAGGAAAACGTACCACCAGTAAATAAAATGGATAACTATAATTAATATCTCCTGTCACATTACAAGAATTAAAGGAGGAAATCAATCTTAACTCCAAATAATTAATACAGTGTTCAGACTTAAACACGTTCCAAATCAATGGAAAATCGCAGAAGTAATCATGACACCTTAACCAAACAAACCACTTAAAGGCAAAAATTCGTATAGGCCGATTTCAATACTCTCAATAATTATAAAAATATTGGAAAAACTACTCCTAAAGAGACTCAAACCAATAATAGAAGAAAGAAAGTATGTTCAAGTATCTTTTTGTTGTAACACAGACCTTTTACAGAGTATGGCAAAAAGGCATGGAATATAAATTGTAAAGAGAGTACCACAATGTAGCGTTCTGGGACCAACTTTATATGTTCTATACATCTTGGATCTGCCAACATTAAAGGACACTACCATGGCAATGTTTGCGGATGATACGGCCATCTTAGTAGTCGCTGATAGCATAGGAATCCACAAGCAAATTGCAAAAAGCTACTAATATTGTCAGTACCAGAACGAAGAGATCTCTTCACATAAACTTTACCAATAAATGGCATGACCCTAGACGCGAAACTAAAATTGAAACAGCATGTCACAAAGGAAAAAGGAGAGTTAAACAAAAAATATAGAAAGATGGATTGGCTCTGAGGACGAAATTCTAAGCTATCTGTACATAACAAATTGCTACTATACCGGCAAATTCTAAAACCTATGTCGCCTTACGGTATTCAGGTTTAGGGCTGAACAAAAAAAACCAATGTCAATATCATCCAGTCATTCCAAAGCAAAGTAGGTACGATGTTGTAGCGTTCCCTCATTCACGATTTAAGCGTTTTCACGTCGACAGTTCTTTTACTACCCATTTCACTCTTTTCACTGAACTGAAACGGAAAGTGGTAAATTATTTACTATCCGACGAGAACCTGTGACCCGCGTACTTTATAAGAAAAACATAAAAGCGGGGATATTAGAGACAGAGTACAAGACTATTTGTCCAAACTAAACTTTCTAATAAAACTTCGAGTAAAGGATTAAATTATTTGGGTAAATATTGATAAAGGACCAGCATAAGCAGTTCACTAAATAGATTATCAACAATTCCAGGACAAAAATTTGTGTGAAAAATAACATTTCCACTCAATTTATTTTATATAATTACATAAGTGTACAAATACCCATAAGTAGTATATACATACATTCAATTATAAACAGTGAATTAAATACCCATATAATAACAAATTATAACATAAAACATTAACAATTAACAATAAAAAAAAATTGTGATTTAAATTAAATTAAAAACCGTGTATAATATTATTGTGTGCGGTTCCGGGTTTGATTATCACCAACAGCATAAAAAAAATGCAACCTGTGTCACAAAAACAAATTTACGTTAATTAAAGGTAAACAGTACAATTAAAACAAAATAAATAATAATTACTCATGTCACACAAAAATTTGTTGAAATTTATAGCTTGTAAACTATGATCATACATCCATTGAAGAACAGTACCGTCCGCCTTCCCCAAAATGCAATTAAAATTTAAAAATGCTTTTTATTTTATTTAATACTCAAATATAAAATGCCCAAGGTATTTAATTTCGGTACATAATTAATGTACACTGTTAATTATTCCAGCGCAATAAAACTGCAATAATTATATGTATTACACACACGGTACTATACATGTTGCCGATTTGTTCGCCTATTTTTTTTAAAAAGCGGTCATCAACCTTTTAGTTAGTAAAAAATTTGAAAAAAAATATATATTAAAACTTTTGTAATTTATATCCTTGTATTATTTTTACGACGTGCACGTTTTATATATAAATTATAAATTAATTCAATTTCAATTTATTGTACATATTAAATTTGTTAATTATATAGAAAGCTTATTATTAACCCTCGAATTCTGTATATTGATCTCGATAAAATATTCATCAATTTTTGATTAATATTATTATTTTATGCTTTGTTTTTGTGTTTGTATAGTAAAAAATTTATTTTATCAACAATGGCATGGCGTAACAGTACTGCTTTAAAATGAAATTTAATACTCTAAATAGTCCCTCTGTATCATAATTTGTTGTGTAACGCCAAAAAGTGGATTTGTTTGCTCTGAGTAAGCCCCTAGTGGCCACCAGTGTAGTCAAACCAAAGCAGTATAGACAAAAATTCAGCAGGCCTTACATTTCAGGATGGTCTAGTAAAACATTATTCTTCAAACGTCTTTTTTATTTTATTAAATATATTGCCTTAAATATATTGCATATTATTAAACGAGTATATAATGAGTACTATAATTAAACGATGTTGTATTTGAAATGATCTTTGTGTAAAAAAAAATTGTGGCCAATACAATGGAAACAAATTTTATACTTTATCGACTGACATGTCGACATGGTAATTTTGTAAATTATTTAGCATAAAAATTTACTTGCAACACGAAAAACATCGCCAGAGTTGGGCCAACTACTAATTTTTACGAGATTACGTAGACAACTCGTCCACAACGTAGACAACGTCAACTACTCGTAGACAACGTCAACAACCACCTATAATTCTGCCAGTAGTGTTTGATTGATCTACATATTTTAAACTTCTGTTTTCGAAGATGCAAATTATTAATACATACTATAAAATATAATTCCAAGTAACTTATTTATATTGAGTGTCTCAGCCGTTGTTTCGTTTTATGCCTAAAATGGTTTTTTGTTAGGTAAATTTGTTCATAATTTTCAAACCGAATGTATGTATGTATGGTATTTACATCTAAACTGCAAATTTTATTCAGATTAAAAATATGTGTTGTGGAAATTACTGACTATACTAAAATTGTCATTTATTTGTGCGATAAATAAATACACAAAAACTCAGAAAACAAGTTTGTTCAATTACCATTTAAAATATCTTTGTATCAACTTGGCTCATCATTTGCTTTGGCTTCTCGCAATCATCTCGCTTACCATCATGAAGTCGTATTTTTCTGCTTCTACAACGAGATGAATGTTTTAATTTTAAACTTAAACATTGAAATCGAAATTTTGAAATTAAAATTTTGAAATTGAAATTTTGAATTTTTATTTTTTTCATTATTATTTTTTTTAAGAAAGTATTAATTTTCCAGTGGATTTAATGTACCTTGAAGGTCAATTAATACCTCTCTTTTCATTCACGCACACACCACCCACTCACACAATTACAGTATACTACCTGCACATTGCGCAAGCTCCATGTCAACCTGCACATTGACAAGGACGGTGGATCGGCACTGAATTCTGCACTCCAACAGAGGGTCTTAGTTGTGTCTGTTAACATCACCGATCGTAATCGATGACGAAAATTCGCTTTGCATCCTGCCTCTGTTGGAATTCGAACCTAGTACCTCCCGGTCCAAGTGCCGAAGCTTTAACTACTGAGCCACTTGTCCGAATTTTGAAATCGAAATTTTGGAAATTTTGAAATTAAAATTTTGTTAAATTATAATTTTGAATCTGCAATTTTCAAATTGAAATTATGAGATTGAAATTTCGAAATTGAAATAGATATTTCGAAATTGAAATTTTGAAATCGAAATTTTGAAATGGAAATTTTAACATTGAAATTTTGAAATTGAACTTAAAATTGAAATTTTAGAATAAAAATTTTGGAAATTTTGAAAATAAAATTTCGAAAACTTTGGTATGTAAATTTTGAAAATGAAATTTTGAATCTGCAATTTTAAAATTGAAATTTTGAGATTAAGATTTTAAAACTGAAATTGATATTTTGAAATTGAAATTATTATTTTTTTTTTATTACCTAGTTTTTATTTCTATAAAAGATATAAAACATATAATTACATAAAACGAAAAGAATCAGAAATAAAACTAGTTTAGTAGTCTCCTTATTAAAGATAATGTTTCGGAGCTACGATTCAATTACAAAAAATACTTAAATAATATTTAAATTACACTATTACAAATTTAAAATACATATTAATTATAAATTATTACTATTTCTTTTCGGGTAAAATTATTACTATTACAAATTTAAAATATTAATTATAAATTATTACTATTTCTATGCGGGTACTAAACATTTTTTTTTATTTTTAAATACAAAGAAAACAATTATTAAGATGAATAATTATTATTGACATTTGTTGATATTTCTTCATAACAATAAAATTCACAAACAAAATGGTAAAATGTTCATTACAGATATACTTCGATGTTACTAATAGTAAATAGCCAATCCTTTAATAACTTGCAAAAATCATTAACATTATTTGTTAAAAAAAAGGTTGACGGTAATTGACTATATAGTTTAGGAGAAGTATATATAGTATATGTATATATTTTTGAAGAAATTGAAATTGGAATTTTGAAATTGAAATTTTGGAATTTTTGAAATTGAAATTTCGAAAATTCTGGAAATTTTTAAATTGAAATTTTGAAATAAAGATTCCGAAAATTTTGAAATCGAAACCGATCGTGAAATTAAAATTTTGAAAATGAAATTTTGAATCTTCTATTTTGAAGTTGTAATTTTGCGATAGAAATTTTGAAAATGAAATTGATATTTTGAAGTTAAAATTTTGAAATCGAAATTTTGAAATTGAAATTTTGGAAATTTTGAAATCAAAGTCTTTGAAATTTTGAAATTAAAATTGAAATTGGCATTTTGAAATTATGAAATTGAAGTTTTGGAATTTTTGAAATTTAAATTAAATTCCAAATTTTGAAAATGAAATTATAATTTTGAATCTAGAATTTTGAAATTGAATTATGAGATTGAAATTTTGAAATTGAAATACATACGTATGTAAATATTTCGAAATTGATATTTTGAAATCGAAATTTTGAAACGAAAATTTTAATTTGAAATTTTATAATTGGAATTAGAAAATATTTTAGAAAATATTTCCTCCTTCCTTATTTAACCAACTTCCACTTAGCATAAGGCAACAAATAAATTCAAAATCATTTCTCAAATTACTTAAAGTTTGGATTTTTGAGCACCCTAATATCGATTTCTTATTTAGAGTTTTAGTCTGATGCAGTTTAATTTTAATTTTAGTTTCAATTGTTTATATTTTTTATATTTTTTTGCTAAATTTTTATTGTAATATTCATAACTTTTTTCAAATTTTTCTTGTTAAAGGGTAGATCAATACTGCCGTTAAATCGGTGATGATCAATACTGCCGTTAAATCGGTGATGATTATTATTATTATTATATGTAAAAAAATCGTTTTGAAAATAAATGATAAGCCTGCGTGCTTTAATTTGATAAAAAAAAAAAAAATTCGGAATTTAAATTTTGGAAATTTTGAAATTGAAATTTTGGAAATTTCGAAAATGTAAAATCGAAAATTTTGAAAAGTTAATATTGAAAATTTTGAAATTAAAATTTTGAAAATGAAATTTTGAATCTGCAATTTTGAAATTGAAATTTTGTAAGTGAAATTTTGAAACTGAAATTGATATTTTGAAATTGAAATTTTGAAAATTTTGAAATCAAAATCTTAAAAATTTTGAAATTATAGTTGAAATTGAAATTTAGGAATTTTTGAAATTAAAATTTTTGGAATATTTGAAATAAATTTTGAAATTGAAATTGGAATTTTGAAATTAACATTTTGGATTTTTGAAATTGAAATTTTGGAAATTTTTAAATTGAAATTTTGGAAATTTTTAAATCGAAATTTTGGAAATTTTGAAATAAATTTTGAAAATTGATAATCTGAATCTGCAATTTTGAAATTGAAATTTTGAAATTGGAATAGATATTTCGAAAGTGAAATTTGGAAATCGAATTTTGAAATTGAAATTTCAATCTCATAATTTTGAATAATTGAATTAAAATTTTGGAAATTTTTAAATTGAAAATTTGGAAATTGAAATTTCGGAAATTTTGAAATCAAAATTTTGGAAATATTTTAATATTTTGAAATTGAATTTTTGAATCTGCAATTTTGAATTTGAAATTATGAGATTTAAATTTTGAAATTGAAATATGGAGATACATATTTCCAAAATGAAATTTTGAAATTGAAATTTTAATATTGAAATTTTGAAATTAAAATTGGAGTTTTGAAATTAAAATTTTCGAAATTTTAAAATTGAAATTTTGGAAATTTTGATGAATTTTGAAAGTAAAATTTTGAATCTGCTATTTTAAAATTGAAATTTGGAAACTGAAATTTTGGAAATTTTGGAATCAAATCTTGGAAATTTTGAAATTGAAATTAGAATTTTGAAATGGTAATTTTAAAATTGATGTTTTAGAACTAATGAAATTAAAATCTGGAAATTTTGAAATTTCAATTTCGGAAATTTTGGATTTTTGAAGTTAAATTTTTGAAATTGGTTTTTTGGAAATTTTGGAAATTTAGAAATCGAATTTTTGAAAATTTTAAAATTAAAAATTTGCAATTGAAATTTTCAATTATCAATTTTGAAATTGAAATTATTAAAATTTTGAAATTGAAATAGATATTTCGAAATTGCAATTTTGAAACTGAAATTTTAATATTGTAATAGTGAAATTGAAATTTGAATTTTGAAATTAAAATTTTTGAAATTTTGAAATAATATTTGAAAATTTGAAATTTCGAAAATTTCGAAATCGAAATTTTGAAATTATAATTTTGAAAACGAAGTTTTTAATCTGCAAATGATCTTGAAATTGAAATTGATATTTTGAAATTGGAATTTTGGAAATTTTGAAATCAAAATCTTGGAAATTTTGAAATTGAATTTTTGAAATTCAAATTTTGGAATTTTTGAAATTGAAATTTTTGGAATTTTTGAAATTGAAATTTCGGAAATATTGAAATCGAAATTTTATAAATTTTGAAGTAGAAATTTAGGAAATTTTTAAAATTTTGAAATTGAAATTTTGAATCTGCAATTTTGAAATTGAAATTTTGAAATTGAAATTTTGAAATTAAAATTTTGAATTGAAACTGGTATTTCGAAAAAAAATTTAAAATTTTAAAGTCTTGAAATTTTGATATTGTCAAATGGTGAAAATATTGCAATTTTTGGAATTGTAAATATAAATTTATTACATGTGTAAATATTGAGAGTATAACTTAGTTTTTAGAATTTTTTGCAGAAAAACACGTTTATTTCTAAGAAATGGTAAATTTTATTTGAATCAAAATACTTTCCATCGTTATCTATGATTTTTGATCATCTTTCTGGCAATTTATGAATTCCACCGAAAAAAAATTGTTTGTCTTTTAATGCGATCCATCCGTCGAGCCATATTTCTTCGTGGGTTCTGAGGTGCTGGTCTTAAAGATCGCTTTGCATTGTTAAGAACAAATAGTATTCTGATGGGACACAAGTCATTTTTCTGTTTGAGCTGAGTTTTCCTTCAATAAATTCTTCATCTTCAAATTTTTTTGGTTGACCAGAACGTACTTTGTTACTGACATCAAAATCACCACTTCTGAATCGTTTAAACCAGTTTTCGCAAGTCTCTTGCGAACGAAAACTTTAAACAGCTTTTTCTTTTTGATTAAAACAAAAAAGTAATGCTTCTCGCAAATGCTGTTTTGTTGGTACGAACTTCGACATGTTTAAACGGGATTAAAAAATATGTTGTTTAGGCTTTCACAAATAATGACAAACTAAATTTTAATGTGGAATGTCAACACTTTAAAACGCAGTGTCATTGAAAAAGAATGTTTAGTACCAAAGTTACGCCATCTCTTAGAAAATCCAAAAAATTAAGTTATACACCCAATAATTTAATCGCTCTAAATTAGTTCCAGAGCTTTCTAAAAATTGTTTAATTTTTAATTGTTTTTGGGCTGAAACTGATTGTTGAGATTCTCGTATACTTTCCTTTATATAGCCAAATTTTTAAAAACTTATTAAAAATTATGTATAAATCTAATGAAACCTGATGATGATAATGTTTAGGGGCACAAGTTTATTAAAATCTGTAGTTTTTTTATATTTGCATCCATTATAAAAATACAACAAGTTAATATCCGCGAAAACAGCCTATTCTGGTTGCAATTCTGCGTAAAGCGGATGAAAGACGATGGTAAGTAAGGTAAGACGTTTTTCTGAGTTTAACGATTTTTGACTAGTACGATTAATATTTAGTTCTGCTCTGCCTTAGCACTATCTTTATAGCAGTATGGGATGTATTATTGACATATACTCAATTTCGCAGGTTTGACATCATAAAATTACAAATTAGATTATATCATGTTCATAAGCATTAAAAAGACACTTTACTAAATGCCCTACTAAATAATTTTTGTGTTTTAAAACAATAACAAAACGAGATGCTTCAAGACAAAACCCATTATAATTAAAAGATAATTGGGAAACTTTAATAGTTGTAATACCATTTAAAAGTAAAATTAAAATATATAAAAGACTACACCAATTTGTCAGCATTTTATGGTAAATAATAATAAAAATTAATTTATTTATTTTTCGTTCCTAATTCGTTTTTACAATACGACGAATACAAACAAGCATATAAATGTAATTACAATTGCATTAGCTACGAGCCATATACGAGCACAAATATCAATTCAAATGCACTTAAATTTTTAATTGATTTTTTATTTTTTATAATAACAAAGTTTATTTTATATGAAGTGCATTAGTGCTAAATTGAAACAAGCACAAAACCAATAACAAGTTTACAGTATATACATAGTCAAGATTAGTATCCTAAATTGAAATGAAACCACCAGTTCGTGATTTAAATCAATAAATATACCAATTTTGGGGTTTACAAAAAAAAAATCTGTATTAATCACGTACAGGTAATTATAAAAAGAAAAGTTCTCAAAAGTAATAAAATTATTTAAAAATTTCTATCTCTAGAAAATCAAAAATTCTAAATTCAAAAAATCTTTTTTGCTTTCAATAAAAACACTAATTGTGAACATATTGAAAATTTAATTTTATTATTTCGAAATACATACTTTTATTTATTCGTTTATACGAGTACGAGAAAATTTTACAGATACATCATGTAATAATTATGTTACGATCTAACAAAAATATGAGAGAAAATCAAAATAAATTGATTACTTACGTCTTTATGAAAGCCACACCTACAACATACCAACATTTTTTATGTAACATTAGACTAAAAATGTTTTATTGGAATTAGAGTACATATGTTATAAGATGTATGATGTTTAATTCATTAACGATATAATAAACAAATTAGATGTGAAACAGCACATAATTTACTAATTACTGGCGTATGTAAGGTAAAAGCGAAGGTGCTTTTAGAAAAGAAGATTATAGAAGACAAAAGCTAGCATTACACATTTCGGTGGAAGCCGTAAAACTCACTTTCAACTTGTATCTCACCTATCAGAGCAAAAATTTAAATGTCATAGTGGGAAGTCTGTAAATCTTGCGAACGATATATGGGTAATTACAGTCGTGGATGCGAAGGGAGATAGGATGACACATCGATATCCTTTGTGTCTGTGCCTAGCGTCAAACAGACATAAATTCCTGGGAGCTATATTGTTGAATGGTCTGATGAACTGGTCGACGTCAATTCAATATTACATTTCGTTGAAAGCTCTGAATGGTTTCATTGAGTAGAAAAAAAACTAGGTGGTGCCAATCCTACAGGACAACAATCATAACCAAATCTAGCCTAAGGTTAAGCTAAATTTTTCCTTTTCAAATACTTTGAAAATTGTATCATTTACGAGAAAAATGTAAATGAACTAAAGTATTGTAAGTTAATTTTGCAACAATACCGATGCAGATAAATTTTCCAAAGTTTAAGCGGGCATAAAATTTTTTGATAAAAGACCGTGTTCCGACAAAAATCATCCTCTGTGCGGCTCTGGATTGACTGATCGGGATGAAATTTCATACTTAAGGTGTTGCTACAAGCGATGATGACTTCCAAATATTTTGGGTTATTTCTTACAGATGCCCTTTATTATATTCGTTCAGATTATTTCGACCAACCTGTATACTCTTCTCTGCGATGCGATAATAATTTATCATTAATTACTTCGACGAAATTATTTAACAATTAATTCATCACTTAGTTACGATAATTTGTTAATTTCTTTCGATAATTTATCAATTTATTTAATAAATCAACTAAAACTTTTTTATTATAATTTCCTTTTAGTTTGTTGAAATACAATACATACTTAATACCTTCCTTTTTAGAACGATGTCGGAAGAAGAATACCAAACAAAAAAATTCAAAAACTGAAAAGTCAAATTCACTTTCTAAACTGACTTGTAATAATGATTAGAGTTACCCGTTGCAAAATAGTGCCCTATGAACCATCGACAGCGGTAACATACTAGCACAACATCCATTTTAGAGGAGACATTCATGGAACAAAACCATAGAACCTACTTGAATATTTTTTACTTCAGTATGCCATTTTTTCCGACCCTGTAATTCAGATAGGTACTCCGTAGAACACCTTTTCCAAAACTACTGAAATACAAACTGGATTCTTTGGAAATGAGATAACCGATTATAAATCAAATGCTGGAAGATGGGGCCAGGAATATATACTAGCGGTTGCCCGATCAAAAAATGACCCGAAGTCAAACATATCAAATCACTAGGATCCTCTGACATTGGTGACAATGGGCGAGAATTCAAACAAGATTCTACCTGAATCACCAATGTATGCAATGGTTCGAATGTATAAGGCAGTGCACAATAATTATTCACTTCTTCCTGATATTTCTCAGAGTGATATATCGTTGTAGTTCCATTAGTTCGTTACGCGATCCCACAAAATTTGTGGCATTGTCTGAATATATGTGTCGACATAAACCTCTTCTCCCAACAAACCTTCGCAGAGTTGCAATGAATGTTTGAGTTGTGAGATCATTAACTAACTCAATATGAACTGCCTTAGCTGCAAAGCAAATGAAAACAGCAAAATAAACTTTCGTTGTAATTTTACTACAAAGCTTATGTGCAATTTGAAAAGGACTACAAAAGTTGACACAAACAACTTCAAATGGTCTGCACGGATTGACTGCACGGATTATTTGATTTAGACGTCTTGGGCGAGCATATCAAAGCATCTCACACAAATGTTGACTATAGAGCCACACAATGTACGCCCATTAACTTTCCAATACCGAAGTCGCACGCTATATAAAAGCGCTTGTGGACCGGCATGTAATAAACGTATATGCTCTCTTTCTACTAATAGCCGTGCAAACTGAACTGTTCCTGGAATGAGTAATTGGTGTCGAGCGTAATAAGAAATATTTGCATAATGCAACCTTCCGCCAACTCGTAGGAATCCTTTTTCATCTATGAATGGATTCAAATGTATTAATTTGCTTTTTGAAGAAACTGTTCGATTTTCTCTGAAGTTATTCATTTCGTCAGCAAATTCTCGATTCTGAATATGTTTGATCAAACATTTAGTTGCATACTCAATTTCTAACATAGTAAATTTTGAATAATTTCGTAACGTCTTTGATTTAATTCGGATATTACATACCAATAAAACGAATACAATTATCAACTGAATATAAAAACTATGGACCGTTCCACCAAATATCGCAGCCTGGCAGTTCAGATAGCGAGAGCCCTCTGGACACCACGTCGACAGGATTGCTTTTACATGGTACATAATGCCAATCATCCGACAAAGTCGGAGAGTGTGAGAGTTTTTGAAGTAAAACTTCTTTAGGCACGCTTGACTTGGGAACTAAGCTGGCAAATGCGTTACGAAAAGTGTAATCGAACGACGTGAATGAAACAAACGCAAAACGAAATCATTTTCCTTTAGTATCAGGATGTGCCATGACAATTCATAAATCCCTAGGTGGAACATTAGTTGATACCATTTTATTTTAATAATTGGTTAAAAAAATTGGAAAATAAGAAAATAGGAAAATTGGTAAATGGAAAATTGGAAAAATTGGAAAATTGAAAATTTCGAAATTTGCAAAATTGGAAAATTTGTAAATTGGAAAATTATAAAATTGGAAAATAGGAAAATATGAAAATTGGAAAACTTGTAAATTGGAAAATTGAAAAATTGGAAAATAGGAAAATAAAAAAAATGAAAATAAGAAATTTGGAAAGTTGGTAAATTGGAAAATTGAAAAACTGGAAAATTGGAAAGTCATAATATAGACTTCTAAGTCACTGACTGACTCACGCGAGAACGCACAGGGTGACCAAATTTTTTTTTTCTATATTATAACATCTATGTCACTCACTCACTCACTTACTCACTCCAGAACGCACAGGGTGACCAAAAAAAAAATCGTCCGTGTGATATATTTTATATATGTATTTTTTCTATATTATAGCTCCATTCCACACGAGGTATTACAGAAACCGATTATTTCTTCGTTTCTTTCCCCGTTTGCCTATGATACAGGTTTTAATGCGACTTAAACAAATTTTCGATGTAAACACACTACACAAACATAAATGAAATAAAAAATATTTCAAGGCCATTTTTACAATGCGAAGAGATTTCAAAAATGATTTTTTTGTCCATTTTGTTACACATACATAAACATTATCTATTACGACTAGTTGGCCTTGAAAAAGTTACCAAGTTAAGGCGGTGATGCATGTACAAAGTTTGCCTTTAAGGCATAAAAATTATGCGCGCTGATTGGTTAAAAGTCGGCCATCTTGAATCGCCTTATAGGCAAAAATTTTAAATTGAACATTTCTCAATTTTGTATAAGGTAATTTTTTTTGCCTTAAAGGCAAAATCTGTACATGTATCACCGCCTTTACAAGGTTACCTCTTGTGGCATCAGACACAAACGGCTAGGTGACACTCGAGAACGCACAAGGTGACCATTTTTTTTTTGAATATTATAATTTTTCCATATTATATTATAAATATTAAATATATATTAGAAGTTTTACTTCAGTAGTGTGGTCTAAAGCACACTTAATTTTTTTTATGCACATCAACATCAACGTGATTTGTGAATCAGACCACAGATAAATAGCTGTAAAACTTATATCCATAACGTGTGAAGTTGAACCAGCTGAGCAACCAGCACTGCAGCGTACAATTCTAAACATGGGATTGGATGTCCTTTAGCTGAAGCAACTCTAGATTTGGAACAAAGCAGTCTCACATTCACCTCTTTGAATACATTAACAACACGAATATAAATTACGCATCCATAACCATTTTTGGACGCATCCCCAAACGCGTGCAATTCATTTTCATCAAACTCACGAGGTGAGTCAGATACTTGTTTCAAGTCATTCCAAATAATACGCATATGTGACGGTATTACCGAACCCCACTCTAATTCCTTTAAACTCAACCAAGAACACAACCTCAAAGGGTCGAATAATTTTGCAATTTCTAACAATACCAATCGTGTTGTACACGGGTTTTCTATATTACAATCAAACTTATCGAAAATGACTTTTAGGCGATCGTGTCTGCTGTCCCAATGAATTCCCAACACTGATTTTAAATTTTCATTGACGATATCGTCATGATCGACTCAAATTTTCGCAATTCATAACCCTCTTTTTCAATAATTCAACTAAATCATTTTTTTAATTTACTTGCCTCCTTAAACGAGTTAGCACTCGTAAGTACGTCATCAACATAAAAATCTCGCTGCAAAACGAGTGCGGCTTCTGGGTACAAGTTACCTTCATCCTCAGCAAGTTTCATTTAGCATCGAGTTGCCTAAATGGGTGCGGTTCTTGTTCGGTACATGACGGTTTTTAGTCGGTAACATTTAATCTTAGACTCAGCATTTTCTCGCCATCAAATCCTTTGAAATTCACGATCTGTTTCAGAAACAAGTATCTGACGATACCTGATGATGACCGATTAGATGCATTAAAACAACCCGAAGCCAAGTTGTTCAACTACCTTCCCTTATCGCACAATGATGCGGCAAATAAAAATTTCCATTCATTACACTATTCGAAACATCAGGATCTAACTTCTTCCAGGTGATCATATAACGCTAAGATTCCATGCAATTTGTACACATATTAAATCTTAAATCTTTTCACCACTTCAAAACGTCTTTGCGCCGATACATTAGACCCTTGGAATTGTTGGCAACCATTCAATTTGTAATCACCTTGACAGTGAACGCAATCCGAATTGATAAACTGAAGCAAAGTTATTTCGAGCATCATTCCTGTTAACTGCTAAACCTTGTGAATTATGTGCTATTGTAATTACTGGTTTAATAGCCTTAAAAAGTTGTATTCTCGTTTGCAACACTTCTATAAATCCACTTTTTCTTCAGAACTTCAATTTTAGACGTATTATCCAACCGCTCAATTTAATGATGTTGAAGAAACAAACTAAAGACATTCATTTCTGAATCTAATCCTTAAAGGATCTAATTTTTGAAGAAATCTAATTTATTTATTTATTTATTTTTTAAATCTTTATTTCAATAAATTTTGAGACAAAGTAGAGCTCCTTTAGACTTTATGTCTGTAGTGGAGCAATTTATAAAAATTAAAATTAACATTTAAAAAAATATAATTAGGTTAAAATTTTTAAAAAACAAATACTATTTATATACAAGCTCAGTTTTTATTTTAGTTATATTGTAAATTTATTTTCCGGCTCATTAGGATATAGTATAAATGATTAATTTCATTACTAAAAGTATTGCTCAATATTATCAATGCTAAGCAGCCAAATCCGAACTTCCCTGAAAAATTTATATTTCTGCTCCAATGGAAGCACACGGAAAAAAATAATTAGGGCGACATTTCCATAAATTATTGGAGCCCACGGAATAGTGGCTTGTTATCGGAAAGAAATCTATAAAATATTATGAACTGGTTACTATGATGGATAGTAACAGTAATGAATATTTATATTAATTTTACTATACATATAGATAATTGTACTATAATGTAAAGACCCAATTACCATTAGGCAAAGTAAGAGGGTCAATTATAATAGGGTTTTCTGCTATATTATTCGTATTCTTTTCAATATAGTAATGTGGTATTAGTAATAGTTATAGGTCTATGTCCTATAGCCCATTACATCAATTTACATATTTATTGAAGGGACTACTATTAATATAGTTGTAGTTGTTACATAAAACTTTAATTATTTCTTTATTATTTTACTTTAACTTTTACACAATAGATAGCTAAAACTAATTAATCGGTAAGTAAATTAGTAATAAACTAAAAATTACAATCCTTTTCCAATTGAAGTTTGTGATTTTATATCAATGAAACGATTTATCATCACATATGGAACACTGAAAATATTTGTTCCAAACCACATTGCGGCATCTGTTTGTGAGCGTCCATCTGAAGTGAAAAATGATTACATATGATAAAACTATAATATTTCAATCATGTAAATTTTATACTTACAATTTACAAAACCCGTGCTTTCAACCAAATCAACAGAAACGAAATATATACGAAAATAGATCCTGAAACTGGTGTCCATTTTCATATTCTGTGAAGGAATAGACATAAAATTGGTGTATTAGCTTAAATTAGAATGTTAATGTAAAATGCTGCCATTTTAAATTTATTTTAACAATTTGTAATATAACTCTTTAATCACATACACTTACCAATTAATAATACAAACGTGTTCAAACATCCAAGTTTCCACTAAAAATTAATACACACTATAAGAATAATAAGACACTAATTAAAATTTATAAAAAAATACCCAACTTTAAACACAAGTCAATACCGTGCACTATGAAAAAGACTGAATGACTGAAAAACAATAGATAAACTTACGAAGTACAGCAAAAAAAAAAATTAAGCGTCACATGATAAAATGGAAACCGTCCTATATATGTACCATTGGTTGCAAGATCTAGTCCTATGCTACATAACTTAATAATTATATTATAGCACGGATTACCAAATAGCACATACTACCATGCAAATAGAAAAGATCGCTACGAAAATAGGAACGTTTGTGAAAATTATTACACAAAATACTTAATTTTCTTCCTATATCCCAATACTAAAAAATCTGGTAATTATTTTTTTCCGTGTTTAACGCGATTCGGTAAAAAATGAAACCAATACGGCGCCATGTATAAATAAAATCTTCTAAACTTCTCATTACTACAACGAAGACCGACAAAATTGTTTGGATTTCTCGTATTATACGCATGATATATTCGACTATGAAAACTATTGCTACGAACAAAAAACATTTTCAATACTTTAAACACGTATAGATATCTCAGAGGCAACAAATTCAACTCACGAAAAAGCGGAATTGTGGGTGTAAGTTTCGGACGAGCGTAAATTAATTTAACAATTCTTTTCTGCGCTATAAAAAGATCAACAATATTAGCAAAGTAAATACCTCCCCAACTAGTTATCCCATACATTATGATGGATTCTACAAGAGCATGATATAACCTTCGCAAAACATAAGAAGGACACAAAGGTCGAAGATTATAGAATTTATGCACGGCAGTAATCACAATTTCCCTGATATTATTTAAGTGGGAGGTCCAATTAAGCTGTGAATCAATTGTAACGCCTAGATATTTAAACTCCTTTACGCAAAGTAGGTCAAAGCATTGGTTAGAAGATAGGTTCTTATCACATGAGTGAACATGGTATTTGATAAAGATATGATCAAATGTTATGTCAGGACGCCCAAAATGCATAACTCTTGACTTATCACTAGCAACAAGTCGGTGAAAGAAAAACCATTTACACAGAATGCATAAGTCACTCTCAATAGAGCGTTGAATGTCAATGTGATCATTCGACGCATAGGTTTATGCCAAATCGTCCGCGAATGCTGTAGCGGAGCCTGTTAGATTAATTTCAAAAACGGACCAACCTTCGTTTTATTAATTTTTCAAATAATTTGGAAAATGTACTCAATAAGGAAATTGGTCTGTAATTATTCAGTTGCAAAGCATCACTCTTTTTGAAAACTGGAATAACAACAGCTGTTTTTAGAATGTCAGGAAAAATTCCGCTCATTAAACTTAAATTATAAAGAAACTTCAATACATCAACCAGATACCAAATACAATTTTTAATAATTACATTGTCTATACCGTCGAATCCTTTAGAATGTTTGTTTTTTAATTTTTTAATTTCAAGAAGAATATCAAAAGAATTGATATCGTCGAAAAAGCAGGAAGTACAGAAGTTATCACGGTTACCAAAAATAAACCGTTTGTACTCTTCTCTGTTATGAGTACTATTTTGATTAAGATCAGAAGTTAAATCGGACGAGACATTTACAAAAAAAATTATTAAATTCATCACAAATATGTTGCTTATCCGTAAGAACATGCTCAGACTTATTTTTATAAATTTGCGTTAATTGGTTTGTGAATATGTTACGTCCCAAAATAATATCAATTTCCTTCCACATAAGCTTAGAATTGTTTCCTACTGATTCGAACTTATCTTTGTAGTACAATCTTTTGACTCGTTTGACATTGTTATTCACGTATTTAGAAAGTTTTCGGACATAATTTTCTAACCGCACGTTATTTGGATACCTTCTTAATTTTTTAGAAAATTTTTTAAGCTTATTGATTTGACCTAAAAGATAGGAATTCATCCAGGGTTTTAATTTCTTGTTGTTTTGAACAGCAATTGTGTCTTTGCAAAGATCAATATGAGAATTTAAAATTTTTAAGAAATTGTTGAATGCTGTGTTACAATCCTTTTCACTGCATACAAGGTCCCAGTTTTCAACTAGTAGGCGGTCCCTAAGCTTATCGTAATTTACTTTTGAGATATAATTACTATTGTATATTATTTGTCTATTCGAAACCACCCAGATATTTAGTGAAATTAAATTATGATCCGAAAAATGAATTGGTAAATTATCAACCGTAAAGTTATATGTATTACTGGATTTATCGAACATATGATCTAAACATGATAAATTCCTGGTAGGGTTATTAGAAATACTCAGGGATCCATATGATGCAAGCAATGTTTGGTAGTTAAAACTGCTTACGTTGTTTAACAAGTTGATATTGAGATCACCTAAAATAACTATATTGTTATTGCTAATTGTTGCGAGCAAATTATCCAAATCATCATAAAAAACGTTAAGGTCACTGTTACAAAAACGGTACAAGCATAGAAACGTCCAAACATTTGTATCTAGTTGAATGTCCAACCTAAGAACATCAGCTGAGCTCCAATTACAACTATAACATGATCCAGTTTTCAGATTTTTATTTATAAATACACCAACACCACCGGCACGGTAATTATCGTTACAGCATGCTTTAAAATAATAATTAGGTAAATCAAATTCGGTACTTTCATGAGAATAAATCCAAATTTCAGTAACATAAATTAAATCTGGTTGGGTTTTCAGACTGGCTATAAATGTACTAAAAAAATCAAAATTTGCTCTTAAACTCCGAATGTTTTGATGTAATATACTATACCGATTTAACATTGTGAAAGGCGATAATCAAAAATAGTTTGCATACAAATACAATGATAAAGTGAACCAATATAATATATCCAATTCTGAATCTAATTCCAGAAAATGCTTAATTACAGTATCTACGTAAAATTACAATGACACTGCCGAACCGTCTTGTGGACGTTTAATACCATATAATGATATACTTCTTGAATCATTGCCCGATTATCATAATAATATACAAGTGTTTGCCATGCAATTTCATTGTTTTCATCGGTAGTGGGAAATGCCTCAATAATACTGTAAGCTTTACCACCACGCAAACACGCTATCAAATAGTAGTATTTCGCTGACGGACCAAGCGAATCATTCCCATAAATTAATTCGGAATATATTGCTTTAAAATTTAACCAATGAATCTCGACCCCATCAAATATTCTAAATGCATTTGAAATACTGGTTTTTTGCCTTTTCATTTCGAGAAGCTACATTCTCATTTTGCTTGGCTATCTCTTGCAAAGTTCCAATTTCGTCTAAAATACTCGATTCTACTTTATTATACTCGTCTTCGATTTTGAACCTATCGTTCATGACATTTTCTATATGTTCCACGTTTGACACTGCCTCGATCTCCGACTGTTTTTTAATTAACCCATCCTACACAGGATATTCTCAGCCAAGACGCTAACCAACCTTAAACTATTTTCGCGATACTGTGTCCCGCAATTTTTTTATTCAACAACGGTCGCTTAACTTACAATTATTTTTGAGTTGTACATCCAATTCAGTATGTCCCCTATGTGGCCGTTGTGTAATTTCCGATGCGCGTGTTTTTCCAAATATGTACTAGATCTTCGACACACAATTTTTGTTTTGTTTATTCGGCTCGAATTGACCAAATGTTACTACAAGCACTTCCAAATATTTTGGGTTATTTCTTACAGACCCCCACTCGTGCAGGTGTTATTTCGACCAACCTGTATACTCTTCTCTCCCAGATCCCAGTGGTTTTTGATCGAAATCTTCTGGTATCAGAATGGGCAGCTTTAAATCGTTAGATATTTTAAAAATTCTATAGCAATTACGAAAAAGCGACTAACACCGAATAAATTGTAATTTAAATTTCAAACAAAGCTTGTTCAAATAATTTTTTTAAACTTTTCCAGAAATGGAATGATTTTTTTTTCAGTTAAATTCGGCTTCCCTACAGTCCAGGCCGATTGACTATTCGGAATAAGGTGTAATGCTACGCAACATCCTATTCATGTGCGACAAAAACAGTTAATCAGAATTATGTACTTCAAACCATCATTTTCGCCATCGTGGCCATTATTTCAAAATCTCATCATACTGCCCCTTACGCCACATGTTGTTTTCAAGGTTCTTAGAATGTCAAAAGTGGGAATAAGTTTGTGATTCATGCAGGTTATAATCTTATATCGAATCTTTTGAAGCATATTCCAAAGTTTAGATTAGATCTACGGATTTTTTTTAATATCATGGCACCAATAATTTTTAACAGTTGACCGTTGGACATAGCAAACTAAGAATATTTATTTATAATTATTTGTGCCAATATTCTATTAATTTTAATTGTAAGTTAAATTGTTTTTATTTTTTAAAATAAGAGTTAAATATTTTATTGTAATTTAGAATCAGGGGACCAGCCACGTTTTCTTACCATCTAAATTTTATAAAAATATAGTTGGTAATGAATTTAAAATAAAAAACAAATTAAAAAAAAACTGCATACTAAGCCTTTTTCCATTAATTGGGAGATCTTTGCGAAATTTGGTGAAAATCTATGTAACCGTGGCAGCTTCCATGGAAGCTTTTCATTCAGTATTTTTGAAATGGTACTGCAAAGTTTATCATTTATATAAAATGGTAAAGAAGCAAAAGAATCAAAAATTAAATTTTCAACAAGAGTTAACGTTATTGGTTTTACGAAATTTAAGCAAAAATTATCATTTTTGATTGTCGTGAACATTTTGACCAAAAGTTTAATTTTTCGATTTAGAAATTAAATGTGGTGCATTCGATATCCAATATCACATTCGTGGTAAAAGAAAGTCAGGTGTTGGCCCCAACATATTTACTCCATGTTTTCTTAGTAGTTTATTTCTTACCATATAAAGCGGATAGAGTTTCAAATTTTAAGTTCCATGTCAAAATTCATTTTATTGCTTGACAATTAAACATTTTATAGTGAATTTCACATTATTTTTCTTTGGATAAGTAGCTTTTAGTTCCACCAATATATTTCGGATTTTTAAAATTAAAATAATTTATTTCCCGGTTTATCATTATCATGTAATGAACTAATTTTTTTTATCGTTTCAGGTAATAATTTCTCGTTTAGGAAAGGTATACTATGGATTAAACTAACTCGCTTAGCGATTTAAACCAACGCCACTTGGGAAAATAGAGCAAGGTATGCGAGGTGAGTAACGTTAATCATGTTAGTAGGCACTTGGCAAAACACACTTACACCTAAAAACACATTTTTATTAGCAATTGTTTTTTTATTTCGCAAAAATTGAATTTTAAATATTTTAATAAACAATTTTTTAGGGTATCATCGAAATTAACGAGTATAATTCCTTACTTTTGAAAAAAAAAAAATTAATTAAAATTTTCAAAATTCAATTTTTGCGAAATAAAAAAAAACAAGTGCTAATAAAAATGTGTTTATTAAGTGTTAATCTTGTTGAACGAGTCACTTTAATAAATGTTACTCGGTGAAACTGCTGAATTTATCTCGGCAAACTTCTAATTATTCTAAGTACGTGAAGCAATATTTTTCAATTACAACTGTAATTTACACAACGAACAAAAATAATATTATTTGAGAGAATTTATTTTTGTAATTAGGAAAGAAATTTATTATATTCCTTCTGCTCTTCCGAAAAGTACCTCATGGTGCAATTCTTTTTAATATCATGACGATTTTAAAAATCACTCCAGCATGGAACAGCTTTCCGGTTAGAAAACTTGAGTCAGCAGAATTTAATGTGCGTGTAGTTGTTGCGCCAACTGCGTTGGTTTCAGATGAATGGTCAATGATAATAACTGTTCAAGGTTCAATTTTATTATTAGAATTTAATAGTAAGTTAGTACTACCTAGTAAATATCTTAAGTTTAAATATATTTATTGATTATAACAATGGTTAGACGGAGGAACTAAGTTTTAGTACCTATTATTAATATGTATTAGTGAAATGGGTTTTGTGGGACTGTTCTATTCCTTACATGACAGGAAATTTATTTCTATAATGTAACTTAGCCTCATACGAATCACTTTGAGTTGATCAACGCGGGTCTAATTTTGATAAAATAAACATATTTTCCACTAAACTACTAACTAAAAAAAATTATTATGAAACTAAGTATCTCAGCTTTGCGTTGTTGTGTTTAATCGAAGAGATCAGAAACGCCAAATTTTACGACTGGTAGTTATTATATCTGGGTATCTGAGATAGTCGCAACAACCTGATGCAAATTTAAATTTTTTTATTTTTTTTTTCATTAAAAATTGGTCGTCAAATTTACAACGAAGTTGATAGATAAAAACATTTGTCATATATGGCAACTGTTGGACTGTTTGACCGAGATTGCGATAAATTTCTAAATTTAAATCTTAAATTTTGACGGTTAATTTGGATGATGAATTTTGAATAGGAACTTCGCTGATGGTGAAGGGCCAGAAGAAACACCACAGTTATAAATCTAGTTATAAATCAATTTGAGGTGTCACATTCATCATTTTGCCCGTAAGGTTTCGCCAAAACATTTAAAGTCACGTTGTTCTCCATACTATGGATTAAACTAACTCGCTTAGCGATTTAAACCAATGCCACTTGGGAAAATAGACCAAGGTATGCGAGGTGAGTAACGTTAATCATGTTAGTAGGCACTTGGCAAAACACACTTACACCTAAAAACACATTTTTATTAGCAATTGTTTTTTTATTTCGCAAAAATTGAATTTTAAATATTTTAATAAAAAAAAAAATCAAAAAGTTGTTTTTTTAACTTGATCGATTTCGGCTTGGTAGGGTTGGGTATCATCGAAATTAACGAGTAGAATTCCTTACTTTTTGAAAAAAAAATTTATTAAAATTTTCAAAATTCAATTTTTGCGAAATAAAAAAAAACAAGTGCTAATAAAAATGTGTTTATTAAGTGTTAATCTTGTTGAACGAGTCACTTTAATAAATGTTACTCGGTGAAACTGCTGAATTTATCTCAGCAAACTTCTAATTATTCTAAGTACGTGAAAAAATATTTTTCAATTACAACTTTAATTTACACAACGAACAAAAATAATATTATTTGAGAGAATTTATTTTTGTAATTAGGAAAGAAATTTATTATATTCCGACTGCTTTTCCGAAAACTATCTCATGGTGTAATTCTTTTTAATATCATGACGATTTTAAAAATCACTCCCGCATGGAACAGCTTTCCGGTTAGAAAACTTAAGTCAGCAGAATTTAATGTGCGTGTAGTTGTTGCGCCAACTGCGTTGGTTTCAGATGAATGGTCAATGACAATAACCGTTCGAGGTTCAATTTTATAATTAGAATTTAGTAGTAAGTTAGTACTACCTAGTAAATATCTTAAGTTTAAATATTTTTATTAAATATAACAATGGTTAGACGGAGAAACTAAGTTTTAGTACCTATTATTAATATGTATTAGTGAAATGGGTTTTGTGGGTGATCAAAACTATTTGAACTTGGCTTAGGAGGGGATGACCTTTACATCCACCAGTATTGTCTCGTTAAAATCGTTACCCGCGTTTAAACGATCCAGAGTTAACAGCTGAGAAGGTTTTTCCTGATTCTTCTAGAACCTTAAATACTTCCTTTTTGAAAATATAATATAGAAGTGCAAACGCTCGTGCTAAAAATTTTACTTCTAAAATAGAAAATGTCTTGCAGGCTCTCTCCAAGTAGTTGTCGCTTCCTTTAGAGTTGGATCTTGCATGTTTCTCTTTCATATGACTGCCTATATCTTAATTCCAACTCAGACACAACCTGCTCATAACTCCTTCCTGTTGCAGGCGTAGTTTCCAGACATATCTGCAGCTTTCTCCCCCAAAAATAAAATAAGCACATTGAGCTGCTCCTCTGTGGTGTATCCATTCCAAAATTGACAGAAGATATTTTTAGTTGTTTTCCTCTTGCCAAAAACCGAAATACAAAACAATCTAAAACTGGTTTTACTGATTTTACTGATTTTGAGGTTTTAGTTGGACAGTACTAAAACATTTCGGTTCACACGTATAAAATATGTTTTGTTAAACGGCATGGTGTCTGTACGTACAGTAGCGAGCAAAAATGGATACATAATGAAAACATTTTAAGTTTTTAATTTCTATAGTTATTATTTTATTATTTAGACAATAAAAATAACTTGAGGATACAAGTTTGTAATATTATATTACCCATAAGATTTACTTAAGAAAATAACAAATTTGACATCTTTAATATTTGGTTCAAAGTCCTTAATTATCAATAACTGATGTTATACGTCGCTCTTGTATGGAGTCATGTGGAACCTTATTCCGTTCTGTTTCAACTCGCCGCCATAATTCGTCTACGTGTTTAGGTGCCTCACCATATTCGTTTAATCGACACTTGATAAATGCCCATAAATGCTCTATGGGATTCATATCTGGACTTTAAGCAGACCATTTCATAGTTTGAAATTTCTGATCTGTTAACTATTTCTACACTGTTTTAGCTGCGTGTTTGGGTTCTCCATCTTGCTGAAAACCGATTTCTTTCTCCGGATAAGCACATTCATCCACAAACTCCACTAGATTTTCTTTAAGAATACTTAAATATTCTTCCTTTCGCATAATGCCCTTGAGCCTCCTTAGTGGGCTTATGTTCCACCAGGTGAAGCATCCCCAGGCCATTACCGATCTGCCACCGTGCTTCATCGTTTCCGTAACATGATGTTTCTTTATTTTTGCATGTGGCTATTTCCAGTAGTAGCACTTCCCATCTGACTGATTTATTTATTTTCGTTTTGTCCTCTATCGTCAATAGATCATTTTTTTGTGAAGTTTTGCGAATTCGAGGCGCACTTTGATCTTTTTGCTGGATAAGGCTGGTTTTTTTCTTCTTTACGTATGAATGCAAACCAATTCTTTGCAACGTCCGCCTAGCTGTCGACTCATTACACATTCTTACCCAATTCTTTAGCAGCCTTGTGGGGTATATTTATAAGTTGGCTGGTGTGGTTTCTTTTTTTTGCCTTTTAAAAGTCGCTCAATTGCACGAGAATCCCTATTATTTAAAAGTTGTGAACGTCCTTTACAACCATTTGATTTGCCCAAAATGTTCCTGTTTCTTACATTGCATACTGTTCTACGACAGCCATGTAATTGCGTGACAATTTTCCTCAGAGAATAACCTTTTTTGCAAAGAGAAATGATATTTTGTTCCAACTCAGCGGGTAATTTTCTCATTTTTAAAATTTTTGAATTAAAATACAACAACAATTCAAATTTTGAATAAAACTTGAAAAAAGAACAGGTTAACGTTGAAACGCAATTTCACTTTATGAATAGTTGAGTAAATATAAAACCAAAAAAAACAACTGTATTTAAAGGGTACGCTAAAACGGGCTGACCAAAACGGGTGTGTATCCCGGTTTGTCAAAATCCCGTTTTTTTCTTAAATCCTGGTTTTCAAAATCCCGGTTTTCAAAATCTCCGTGAATTTCTAAAATTAGGCCTGTAGGAAAATGGAACTCTTAAATGATTTTTTGACAAAATTCAAAAATGAGTTTGTGATACAGTCCTAGAAAATGGCTAATAGGGATGGAATTTGGATGGAGCGCTAAGTGCGCGTGAGCGAAGCCGTCAGCCTCTACAATTATCGCATTTCAAAATATTGCATTAGCAAAATATTGTTTTGTTTATTAATCTTGCAACTACAAAATGTAGCAATTTCAAAATGTTTCAAGTACCAAATCTTGCAGTTACAGACCTTTATTATTATTTTGTGCAATTAGAACTAGAAGAAAAAAAACCTGGGATTTTGGAAACCGGGTTTTCGTAGGACGCCCGACCTAAACAATGAATTTTAATATATCTTTAATCAACTAAATTCTTGTTATTTTCTTTTGTAAATCTTATGGGTAATTTTCAAAAATATTTGGTTTTTACGACCGTCGAGATAAATTATTTGTTATACGAACGGGCTTTGCGGTCTTGTTGATATTATTTAAAATAAAACACGTAACTTCATCTTTATGACCCCGACATGTTTCGGCCTTAATGCGCCATTTTCAAAGGGGTGTAGTTTATTTCTACAAAAAATATAATATTTCTTTTATCAACGTAGCCACTCACACATAAGAAAAAATATAAATAAATAATCACAAATCTTTGTATTTACTTACAGTTGTAAAAAATATAAAATTGAAGAAAAAATAAAAAGTAAAACTGCGAAAAATCCACAAATTATTCACACACTTCTCCATAAATACAAGAATTAAATAAAAATACTTAAAATACTAAGAAAGTATCTAAAACTACCGACCTGTAATTGATCGGGTGTCAATAAACCAACTGATTACTAAACGTATATTAAGTTAAAATATCCGTAGTCGTTTGTTGTGTGCGTGCCTATTGTGTGTGTTTGTATGTGTGAACGCCGTCTTTTTCTGTTCTTTGTGTGGTTAAAGTCATCAACTAACGCACAAAAAACCGGCGCGATATGATCAGTATCTTGTTTTATGTTCATTGAGTCTTCACTTAGAATATGTAACGCCTCCATAGTTAATCTACGACCAAGAAGATCAGTTTTGGCCAAAACTTCCACAGACTCGAAATCAGGTTTATGTCCCTCTTTGAGACAATGCTCAACTAGGGCCGTTTTTGGTGATGTGAATTCATTGAATTTTTCCAAATCACGTTTATGGTTTTTTAACCTCTTTTCGAGATACTGTTTTGTTTGTCCGACATAGGAACCTAGTGACAAGTGGAACCATCATTCAAGGCGCCTAGGCATGGGATTCGGTATATAACATTTGTTTGTTTTTCACGCAGAATTTTATGTTTGAGTTGAGTAAAGACATTGCGTAGACCATTTGCAGGTTTGTAAGCCAACTTGATATCTGGACAATAGGTGGAGACGACACTCTCTACTCTTTCAGATAAACCTTTGGAATACGTTAACGCTTTGTATCGTTTGGTTGCATTACTTTCGTTATTCTTGTGCATTACGCGTATTGCATTAACGCCGAAACATGTCGGGGTCATAAAGATGAAGTTACTTCTTTTATTTTAAATAATATCAACAAAACCGCAAAGCCCGTTCGTATAACAAATAACTTATGGTTACAAAATTGTATCCTCTAGTTGTTTTTATTGTCTAAATAATAAATTAATAACACTACAGAAATTAAAAACTAAAATGGTTTCATTATATATACATTTTTGCTCACTGTAGATGTGTTTTACGTGATTTTGTTTTGCAAAATCAAGACGGGTTTTATGCATCTCTTAATGATGGGAGTAGCTTCATAAACATTGTTCTATATGGATTTTTCCAATAAAACATTTAGTGTTTTATGTTACAAACTTTATTTAACAACAACACCTTTAACTTCTTCTTCGCATTGCACCACTGTTTATTATTTTACTTTCACTTTCACGCTGTTTATTTTCTGCTTGTTTAAGCACAAATCCTTCGCTGTTCATTTTTGGATCAGATGGCCGAACACCTATATGACGTCGAAAAGGTACTGCATTTAATAGTAAGAATATTCCTACCGTCGTACACGTCATGGTATGGGGTGCAATGGGTACTGAAAGGATTGAAAATCTAATGTTTGTTGAGACTATAGCTTAAGAACAATATTTGCAAATTTTACAGAATCATTTAAAAGCAGTGCGACTAAAATTGAAATATCTGGACATATTACCTTGGTTCAAGACAACAGTCCCAAACATGCATCCCAATTGGTAAAAAACTGGTTGATCTACAATGTCAAATACATTTTACCGAACCCTCCACAACCGTCAGATCTCAACCCCATCGATCATCTTCGGGATAATTTGGAAAACGGGCGGGATTACATGATATTAGAGCAAAAGACGATTTAAAATCTAAATTAATCGAGAAATAAGATTTTCCCAGTTGCAAAAACACTATATTTCTTGACACGCAAATAAGTAATAAATGATTTAACTACATAATTTCATCGGATTCGCGTTAAGTATTACCTTCTTATGCTAGTAGTATACAGTGGCATTACCACACCACTTGAAATATGTTTAGTAAAAAGGAAAATATGGCCTGCACCAAACAAGCAACAAAACGGCACAAATAAAAATTATCTCGAATTTTCCACTTATTTCCGCTGTGTTTGGTGTAATAAAATTCATTTTAGTGTTAAATAATCGATCCGGTAAAGTTAAATACCGAACCGAATATTGAAAAAATAATAAATATAAAATAGAAAAATAGGTTGCGTATTTTCCGCTTTTCCTTTATATACTTAAACCATAATTGTGTGGCCTGATTTTATTTATTTTTTTACTTTTTTTTTGTTAAATTTTTTTAAGAGGATTATTATTGTTTTTGTTGTGTCCTACAAAATGCAGAACGATGGTGTACCGTACGTTTCATGAACGGCTATTGATTTAACTAATGGCAATCAATATTTGAAAAATAAACCCCTATACAATTCTAATGTTTTTGGCTTTTGTTTTATTTAATGGTTTACCATAATAATATATCGAGTGGCATATAAACTGAATATTTTGAATTGGTCAATATTATTGTGTAGGATACGGTTCAGATACGTATTATATTGAACTGCAATGCACAAAAATAAACTGTGCGAGAAGCCCATAAATTATCACTCCAAATTTCATCCATAAATTGAAGGAACGTATATAATAAAGCTGACAAATAAATAATATTGGAAAGTACCAACAATTCAAAACAAAAATAGTAATTAAACTTATTCTGTCAAAAAAATAACAAATAATAAAAATTATTTACACAAAAATCCCATTTTTTTGTGTTTATTTGTAATCCACCCTCTGATGTTAATAAACTCTGTGTTGTATTTTAACAACATTTTATATACGAGTAAAATGTAAACCCGGAATAAATACGGTGGTGGGGTACAGTGGCAATGGTGGTACATAGTCGTACTATCATAGTTCGAGTCGGGGTAGCATTTGTGTAGTAAATAGTAAAACTATTAAAATAGACCAAAAAAGATAAAAACAATAAATTTATGTTGTTGTTTTTAGTATTTTGTTTTTGTTTTATTGTGTTTTAACTCTGGTTTCTCTGTTCGTTGTATTTTATATTTTTGTGTTGTTTTCCTCTTTTATTTTTCTAAAATTAACAATGCGGTGATTTAAAATTAAACAAGCAGCAAAAAAATATTCATATATACATATATTTGTATTCACGTTGTATATTTATCTTTTTATGTTTAATGCATAGGAAATTTTTAATGAATGTACCGCACATACACAACACAAGGCATTTCTGATTCCTTGAGGATGGTTCAATATATAGCGGCTGTATCAATATTAGAAGGAAATGTTCAAATTTAATTATGTTGATTATGCCCGTTTAAAAGAATCATTTTTTACTTTAATAGAGATTCTTCCATATAAAGAGGAACTTGGCTTAAATTTTATGTTCCTCGATAATCGTCCATTATCGTAATGTTCGAAACCGCCATTATAATTAAAGCGTATCGCTACTCGCTTTATTTAAAAGAATCTTGAAAAAATGTAATCCATCAATCTTATTTTGTATTCTTTTTCTGAAAGTCGTAGTAAGATTTTGTTTGTGGCAAAATAGTTTTGACAATTTTTGTCTTACTTTAAATTTATAAATTTTTAATACTTTGGAGAAAGCACTAAAAACATATTTTATTTTTTGTCTTAATTTTACAGATTTTTCAGCAAATTTATCATATAAAAACGTTGGTGTGTATGTACGTCTAACCTTCACGGCTGAACGACTGAAGTTATCCAACTTATATTCACACCATATGTTCGTGTGGTGCTCCGGATTGTTTTTGCTTGTGCTAGACCTAGCTTGCAAGGAGGAGGGGGGGGGGGGGAGGCGTTTCCAATTTCAAAATGATCCATCTGCTGCGCTATTCTCAAAGCAATTGCTTGCTGTTGAAGAAGGCAAAATTAATGTAAATCAAATGCGCCAGACAATCAAGTTACCAGGCAATTCACCACAATGCATGTCATCAAGAGACGCATTACTTCAAAATGTGTTTCCAAACTTTCGAGATAATACCAATAATCATCGATGGCTGAGCGAAAGGGCAAATATCTACATTCAAAACATGTTGGAATCTCCGTCATTTTCATTCGAGTCAATTGATGCTGTGGTAGAAGAAGATGAAGGAGTGAATTTTCAAACAAAGTTTTTAAATTCACTTGATTTGCCAGCTCTTCCACCAAATAATTTAAATTAGAAAGTTCGATCACCAATCATACTGCTACGAAACCTATATGCACAAAAAATTATGAACGTCAAGAATATATTAGGTAAGATTATTGAATCGGCAATTATAAATGGCTAGTTTAACGGAGAACATGTTTTATTGCCGAGAATCCCGATGATTCCTAAAGATTCTCCAATTGCATTTAAACGCTTGCAATTCCCAATTCGTCTGGCATATCCAATAACAATCAACAAATCTTTAGGCCAACTGCTGGAAGTTTGAGGCTTGGATTTGGAAAATTCATGCTTCGCTCATGGTCAATTATATGCAACCTGCTCCAGAGTTGGTAAGCCCAGCGATTTGTTTGCATACGCCGAAAATGGAGAGAAAAAAATAATGTCAACACGTTGGCTTTATAATAAATTATTATTTTGAAAGATCAGACGAACACTGTATGTGAGATAAAGTTGAATTTATTAAATCGGAAATAAAATTTGCATTTAAAATAACATAATAAAAATTTCATTCCAGTCTTATGAAAAAAAAATCCTACCGTAATTAAAGTAGATATCAATAAAAATCTTGGAATAAAATAATTATTTTATATAAAAATAGACAACAACGAATTTAATCTTGGAAATATTGCCCATGACCTTGCACCATCTCTCAGGTAACATACGGATGTTGACTTGTGATACCGAAACTTCATCGTCCAGAGCTTCTCTCTGTAGCGGTGATTTCTTGAAAATTGTTTGTGCGATTTGATAATTTTTGCTAACACTCGTTTGTTTTTAATTGGGAGAATTGGAAAGCTTTTGCGACTTGCAAGTTAACAGAGTCGGGTATCTGCAATACAAAATCGCTCATAAAAACTTAAAACACAACGACCTAGCTTTAACGCTTTTTTAGAATTCCCATATATTAGTACTAGTGTTTTATGTATATCATTTAAGAGGTGTTGAACAAGACATCTAGTTTGACACTACTAGTTTAGTTCATACATCCACCGTTTTGGTACTGTTCGTAAATTATTCGTTTCCTAAATTATCTACTTTGAATAAGTCTTTAAAAATTTGAAAAAGGCTTGGACTTTGGAAAAGTAACACTGTTGTTGACAAAAATTTCGTTTACAAATCCACCGTTTGGGCATTAGTGTTAAAAAACTTATCGAACAAACTCCCATGGCCTTTATTTGTAAAGCCACAGCTTTAGTCTGTATTTTTGGAAATTTGTTTATGTAAATGAAGAAAATATTCTAAGAATATTTCCATTATCATTAGTCCTTGAACCGGAATTTATGCCCTGATTTTCTTGATGACAGAAAACCACTTTTTACAATATCAATGAAGATTATGATATTTTCTCGAGTCGTTTAGCGACTAATTTTCTTAGTGTAAATTTGCGATGTTCCCAAATTTACCATTTCCAGGGTGTAAAATTTTTGATTGCATCGTGATGTTTCAGTCGCTAGCACTTTACTATAGAATTATAGAATACGAAGAATTTTTAAAAAGCCTTCAAACGAGTCTTTGTGTGATCGAATATACTATTGGAATAAGGACTTCATTGTCTACAGCTAAACCTGTTTAGGATATTTTCTTACGTAATGCGCCGATATGCGAAAATGTTACCTACGTTTCCATTACATTAAGCCTAGCGTAAAAAGGTATCCTCGTTTTTATTAACCACGCCTGCGTTACAGACTTAAGATGGAGGGATGCCTCAAAGTGTTGGATTTCGTTGAGAAACTTATACGGGAAATTATTGTAACTTTAAATTGGCTCAGTCGGAAAACGAGGTCAAACTTTAGGTACTCGGTTATAGAGGCATTCGTTTAAACGGTAATTTGTTTCAGGTGAGCCAGGATCGTTCTTGTTCCTTCGACTCATTTTAATTTTCGTCGGGTATTTTTATCATTTTGAATCATATTTCATATTTAATTGCACTTTCTGTTTATTCGTCATGGTCGATTTTTTGAAAATGTATAGAACATATACTTTCTTGGTCGACGTCGACGTATAAGAACATCCTGTTAAGAGAAACTGTGTCCTTTTTCGTAAAATTTTCAATTTGTCTTGTGATTACCAAATCTCAACTCTATCACAATGAGTGGTTGAACTGCTCATTGTTGACTTTATATTTGTCTTTGGCTTTCACAGATGATAAACTGTGCTGACTGCCTTGAATATATGTTGTCTAGGGTATGCTTGAAAAATTTAGTTGGAGAGCAATCCTTTCCAGTTCTACAGGGTCTACCAACAGATGGAATGTTGGTCTTTTTTCAACTGATGAATTTTAGTACTAAATGTTATTCTAAAAAATTCTGTGACATACGAAAAATCAAAAACATGCCATTTATCATCATGGAGTCGCTAACAACACAACAACGCATTTTGATTCTCCAAATTTATTATTTTAACTACAACATTTCGTAAATTACGTGAGAATTTTGGAAATGGACGTCCTACTGAGTGTGAAATTGGCAAAATTACTGATCGTTTTGAAGAAACTGGTTCGTTGAAGGTCGTAGACCGTATCAACATGTTCATCCAGTTCGTATTCCTGATGCAGTGGCAGCTGTTAGTGAAAGTCTTCGTAATGAGCCAAGCACATCAACCAGGCATCATTCACACGAACTAAACATTTCACAAACGACATTGCGACGCATTTTGTATGTAGATTTTTATTTGCATCCATACAAAATTCAACTAACTCATAAATTGAAGCCACCAGACCTTTTAAATCGTCGTCGTTTTGTTAAATGGATGCTTGAACGAACTGAAGGTTTTTCATCAAATATCATCTTTAGCAATGAAGCTCATTTTCATCTTAATGAGTACGCGGAAAATCCTCATATTATTCAGGAAGGGAATCAAAGAGTCACGGGTTGGTGTGGTTTTTGGGCTGGTCACGGGCATCATTGGGCCGTTTTTCTTTGAAAATGAATAGGAAACTGGAAATGTTATCGCAACATGTTAACTGATTTTTGAGTCCCAAATGGAATGAATTGCGTGTCAACGACCTTTAGTTTCAACAAGAAGGAGCGACATGCCACGCAAGCCATGCAAAAATCCATTTATTCTGAACAAAATTTGCTGATCGCATAATTTCTAAAATTGTGAAGTTCCTTGGCCACTAATTAGCCCGGATTTAGCACCACTTGATTATTTTTTGTGCGGTTATTGGAAAGGTATGGCGTATGCTAAACATCCACAAACAATTCAACAACTTAAAAACAACATTCGAGCTGAAATTGAGGTCATTGATCCGCTTTTATTGGGAAAAGTCATCAAACATTTTGATGCTCGGATGCAGACCTGTTGACGAAGCCGTGGTGGGCATATGAACGATATTGTTTTTTATACATAAATAGCATAGAAGCACCTTTCCTGATCAATAAAAAGTCTTGACTTTTCATTTTTGACTAACAGATGGCATACCCTGTAGTTCCAGAACGATTGTATTAGATATCGTCTTAAGTGTTCAAGTTTTATATCGTCTTAAGTGTTCAATTCACCATTTTTAGGAAGGCCAGAGCGTCAAAGTCTTTAGGGTGACAGTTCTTATGATATTTAATTCTTCATTGTTTGGGTGTCGAAGGATTTGTTCTCTTTGAAACTTTGCTGAGGAAGTCTTAAGGCTGTCAACTATTGATGCTTTACTTTATTCTATCGTTCTGAAATGGCCCTACGCTTATGGATTTGTAAGTATTTGTTTCTGTTGTTGGTATGGGTTTTGGAATGTGTTACCGGTTCCTGGATTGAGCGTAATAAAGAAATTTCAGTCAATCTAATGTTGTTTGTGCTGTATTACGATGTGGTCGATTGCGACTGTCGGTCTATGTGCGATTCGGCTTATGGTTGGTAAGCACCACCGGTGTGTTAGGCCGTCTTGGTTGTTTTGTTGTAAAAGAAGTTTTGGTGTTCGATGGGCGTATGACAGATTAGCTGAGAAGGGATCGGCTTTGGAAAAGTAATTGTTATCTTTTCCATGATTTTTATTAGTTAAGTGTTGAGCCTCGTGGATTGAGTTTTGGCCTGTAAGGCTGAATACCAGAATGCGATTTGGGTTTTAATTTTAACTGTGATATTTAATTGTAGCACTTGAGGAGTTTCGGAACGCGTGGCAGAAAGAGATGATGCAACAACAACTACACCATCAACGTTAAGTAACTAGTAATTGATGATCGCATTAGAACGGATGATTTATTTTAGACATTGAACCGCCCCTGGTTTTTTTTTAAATTTAATTCTGGAATACATATTATTGTATTGCGAAGCCGCCTTGGTTTCCATTTGTAATCGTTAAGCACTTTGTTAGTGAACACCTTTTTAAAACCACTTAAATTAATAAAACAAAATAAATTTACATTAAATTAATTTATTTACAAAAAATGAACGTTTTCGACCACTTGGTGGTCATCTTCAGATTTACATTTGCAATTGCAAATGTAAATCTGAAGATGACCACCAAGTGGTCGAAAACGTTCATTTTTTGTAAATAAATTAATTTAATGTAAATTTATTTTGTTTTATTAATTTAAGTGGTTTTAAAAAGGTGTTCACTAACAAAGTGCTTAACGATTAATTCTGGAACCTTAATTTTTAGCCACCTTTTCACATAAATCTGCACTTATTCCACCAATAACACGAACAAAGGAGTAAACCAATCATTTAACATAACCCTAAAGTAAAAAGTCCCATAGAGTTATATCGCATAATCTTGAAGGACACTCCACATCGGAATTTTTGAAAATTGCACGAACATTGAACTTTTCTCTCAGAAAATTTATTGTGTCATGAGATATAAGGCATATTGCACTATCTTGTTGAAACCACATATCGTTCAAGTCGAAATCATCTAACTTATGTCAACAAATCAGCAACCATGTATTTGGGGCACTCTCAAATTGGTGGTAACTGCAATGCCATTTTCATATATTTCATTTATTTTCATTCCTCAGTCAATTTGAACAATTTCTACAACAGTAATAAAGCAAAAATACAAAACAATAAGTAAACAGCGAAATTTAATGATTAAAAATCCGCCATTTATCTTTTCTGACATTTTGACGTTTGGTATTAAATGAGTGCGAACAGTATTTTGAGTGTTGCGATAAGAGGGGTTGACCCTGGTACTGTCAACCTTAAAGTTGACAACTTTTGGGTGAGCTTTGGTATGCAAAACCTCCAATAGCTCTCTTTTTCGACGTTATGTTTGAACTCTATCGAATTTTAAAACAATAAACTCATTTTACTTAAAACGTGTTTTTTCATTTCGCAAAAAATTGAATTTTTGAATATTTTAATTAAAAAATTTGTCCAAAAGTTTAAAAAATCGCTCGATCGATTTCGACTTGTTAGGTCATCATCAGATAATCCTGACCACCTTACTGATTTCTAAAAGTAAACCTTTAGTTATATGTATATAGTAGGAAAAAAAAATAAAAGAAGAAGAGACAAAAAATAGACATTAAAAATTAATTTATTGATCGTTTCAACCATCTGTTGTTTATACGGAAAATATAATATTAAGAAAGGGGGAGTAGGATAGCAGGAAAGCGATTAGTCATCGATTGAGTAATAAAATTCTATATTGAAGTACATTTAATTACCCGACGTATTGGTCAAATTATTGAGCATAGAATAGGGCGGGATCCGTAATTGGTGAAAAACGGATTTCTCTCTGTTCGTTAAGTTCGTTGTTCGTGCCTTGAGTGGAAAACATAGTTCAGAACTATATCCGCAACGATGACCGAATTTAGGCTACCCCTTACTAAGCTCTAAGTTTGCTTATATACCTTGCTGTTGTGTCACACGAAGGAAGGTGTGTCAATCAATACAAAAATGGATCATTTTGAGAAACAGCATACAGTTGTCTGCTGTGCGATTTTCTCCCATTGTAACATCCAGAGAAAGTATGCAAATGTCAGTGAACATTTTAATCGGATTGGCCCTTTAAAGGAACTCGGTGGTATTTTTAACGTTATAAGAAAGGTGGCACGTCGAAGATCAAAGCGTTGACACGATCGGTCTTAAGGGATCTCCGTTTTGTAGGTCTTTGGCACTTCATATATCCTAGGTAAGGTCATAGGAGGCTGTGCTATATTGTTTTGTTTTGTTCCCCAGTAATTATGTTCTTCCTCGTAAGTTGACATACAAATGTGTTCAGTGACTTCTGAAGCCATGGAAACGGATCGTTGTGACACAAGACGGAGTCAGAGGTGTTGAGTAGATCATCAGGAAACGTGTCGTGGATTTGGAGCATGCCGTGATGTTATTATGCACCGCATTTCATCTTAATTACCCAAAAAATGAGAAGAAAAAAAGGGAATATATTGGCCTCGGGCCCATACACGTTGTTAAAGGCTAGGAGGAATTAGGATGGTTCTGGTAGAAGGGAAATAAAAGTTGATCACAACAACAGGTCCCGTCGCGAAAGGCAGCCACACGAACACCTTACTACCTGGGTCGGGTTAGGTTATAGTGGTTGTTTTTTTCTTTTTACTTACCATAAACGAAATATTTTTTTCTTATAGAATATTCACTTTTCTATTTATATCACTATAAATAAATGCACTCCACTCTTTTAATAAATTCTTTTTTAACTTAAAACTTTTATTTTACAAGTAATATTTTTGTATCGATTTTATCTTTTTAAACATATGTAATTAATATAATGCCACGGCGCTACTTCACTCCGCAAAATAACTAACCAAAAAAAAACTTTTCCAATTTTCGTTATATTTATACCAATCTTTGCTGTTGAGACTGTAGGAAAGAGAAGAAAAACAGAGATCGAACAACAAGAAAATTCTCACATACAAATGCGTTTATGCTGGCTGAATAAGCATAAATATCGCTCACATAAAATTAACTTCTATACGAAATTACTTGACGATCAGCATAGCAAACATAGGAATCAAATTTCGTAGAAGAAAAAGACGTTATGTTTGTAAACATTATCGTATCCAATCATTGCGCATAGCATACGTTAAACGAGGGATATTTGACCTAATTATGAATTTCTTTGGTAAAGTTGTTATCTTCAATTTATTAGCATAAGGAAATCTTATAACACATAATGTTTACACTTTATCTGAGCGAATTTCTCATAGAAAATATCTCATGTAGATAAGTTAAATGGCTTGCAGTTGATAAAGTGTAATCACAATGTAGGAGAATTGACATGCCGGTCAGTTAATTTAGCTATACAATTTGGGCATATTATTTCGCAAGATATATTAGGTAAAGAAAATTTGATGGGATGAGTTTTGGGACGGAATGTGATTTCATTCTGTTACAGCATGGGGGAAACCCAAACCCTGAGATGAGCAGAGATCTCATCCCTTTTTGGAAAGGATGGGAGGAGTAAAGTAGTTTAGTCGTAGCATAGCAATCCAACGTGGTGGACGCGTCGCAGTTTTGTCGCCCTCGATAGCACAGTAAGTAGAGCGCTTGCTATGTAATTCGAGGGTCTCGGGTTCGATTCCTGGTGGTGACAAAAAAAAAAAAATTTACGAATGTTACATTATGCATTGTCTTATATATCTTAAAGCAATAGTTGTCTCCATAAAATATATTTTTTTAAAAAGTACCAATATTTAAATATTTAAGAAATTATTAATTTTGAAAATTGGAAACATCTTGTACTGTTTTTTATTTTTCTATATTTTTTTATTTCCTTTTTTATCTTTTTTTTATTTGTTTGCGGCCAACTTAAATCTAACTTGTCGCAGCGCAGTTGTGTGGTTTTATGCGCAATAACGAAAATGCTAAATGTTCTGTTACTTTTGCGGCGCTTAATTAGATTGAATCTTGTAACTTCACAGATGCTGGTCTGGTAATCTCCTGGGACATCAGGACTGGATAATCCATATTTGATAACACCGGTTGCCTCGTGGACTAGAGACTTTAAAATGGTAAATACTGCAGATTATGTTTGTGTTGCTCGACATATCACGACTTTTTGTTAAGCTTAAGTCATCCGTTTGCTTGACACAATCAGCTCCGTTTATGTTGTTTTACTTAATGTAACAAATAGACATCATGATTTTTTAGTATAAAACTTGGTGTCTAGTTGGACTTCACATTTATTCATTATTCATTGGAACTGGTTTTGTGATATTTTACTGCTGTTACCCCTCTGATGCTTTAGACGATTTTAGTTGGTCAACATCTTAATTATTTTGGGAGTTGTATCATAATGGACCTCCTGTTCGTTTTAACGACTGTTTGTGTGCAGCTACGCAAATGTGATTCATGATTGCAATCTTCTGTGTTCATGGAGTCCGTATATTATAGAATGAACTTATAGTGAAATGCTAACTTGTCATCATCTAGTGAAATTGTCGACGAAACTCCTTGGGCAGATATATATGGTTGTACGTGAGTTGGAAATTGAAATCGATGCAGGTTGATTTAATGTTTGTACAGCAGCAGATGTAAAGAAACAAAGGAAATTCTCTTATGTTTATGGCAGTGTCAGTGAAGATTTGTCATTAACGGTGTGGTTGCTTTTGTTGCTGTGATATATTCGTGATGTTTTTGAGCAGTGTGATATTAATGCGTTTTGATGGTTCTACTGTTGGCAATTTTGATGTACACCTTTCCTGGTGTTCAAATTCCTGCTGTCCTTGACAATAACAACTGTAACAACTGTTTAGATTATCAAATCATCAGTTGAATGTTTTTTTTTCTTTTTATGAATTTTAAACTTAACCTACCAACTATATCTATTAAAGTAGATGGCGCTACCTCAATCCCACTTTGTTAACTAATCTGAATGGAGTTGAGCTAACCTAATCCTTTCTTTAAAATAACTTAACATTATACGCACGGTATATCAGCCTTCACCTTACCATTACAGCATCTATGTAAATGCCCTACTAAACATATATCGTCTAATAGGAAAGTGGAAGATTTATGCGACCGCTGTGAAGTGATTTAACAATTTCCTGGTTGGCCTTGCGTAATTTTTACGTTCTTGCTATAGTTAGACTTACAAGGAATTGTTGCCTCATCTGTTAACGAATCCACCGAAGGCGATGACCAGCGTGTAACCTGAGTGAATGTGGAATTTGTTTATTAGTTTGTTATGTTGCCTTCTTGCAAATTTGACTGTACACATTTTTTAGTACATGTTGAGTTGTATTGGTTTTACGAAGCCAGGAAAAAACAATCGCGTTGTAAATTCATTAGAAAAAGGTGTACGACCGAAAAAACATAAAAAATTATAATAAAAAAGACTTAAAAAATTATTCGTCTTGTTTTTGTGATATTGTGTGGCAATTTAATCTATGTGTATTTTGTTTGTGTACGGAGAAGACATAACAATTTGTTCGACATTTTTACCACGAAGCCGTGCACAAACAAAAATTGGTAGCAGAGCGTGGTTTCTTGACAAGGCGTTTAATTTTATCATTGAAAATTACCACGAGACATTATAAACGAAACCCATTGTGCTGAGTTATCAAGTGCAGTATCCAGATTATTAAGTGAGCGAAAATAAATAAAAGTATATTTAATTACGCGGTGCGGTAAACGTGCATTTGTGTTGTTTTACGTCCACCATTTTCCGGGTCGTACACGCGGCGTTTGTGTTTTGCGTCCGCCATTTTTTCGTGAATTCAGCGTGGGATTTTTTATGTCAGCAACATGTCTGAAGCAGCCTTGCGAAGAAAATTGGCAGCATTAAAAGGATCAATGACGCGATTGATAGCGTATATTAAAACCATAAACGAAAAAACGAATATTGAGCAATTGAAAGCGCGTCTAGTGAGATTGGACAGCATAATGCAAGAATATCCAGAACTAGAAAACGAGATCGAACTGAAAGCTGATGAGAAGTCCGATTTTCCAGAATTCGAAGAAAATTATTATCTAACAAAATCTGTTCTTAATACGTGGATACGCAAATTAAGCATATCCGGTGGTGTCAATCTAAATGATTCAACAGACAACGATACGATGAATATCTCACAACCGACATCCACGCAGATTAAATTGCCGAAATTAAATATACAACCATTTGGAGGAAAATACACCGAATGGCAGCCATTTTACGACATTTTTGTTGCAAGTGTCCACGAGAATCCAAATATACCATCCGTACAAAAAATGCTGCATTTAAAAGGTTGTTTACGCGATGAAGCATTAAGTACCATTTACTACATGAAACCTACCGATGCCAATTACATCGAGGCGTTTCAAAAACTAGTAGCAAAATACGACCGTAAACGTTTGATTGTCAACGAATTCATTGATAATTTAACGAAATCGCCATCATTCACGGTTGGAAATGTCGCAAACATTCGGAAGCTGTACGATCAAACTGACGAAACCATGAGAGGTCTAAAGGCACTAGGCGGACAAGCAGAAAGTAGAGACCCGTGGCTTATTTATTTGCTGCTTCAGAAATGCGATGATGATACCAGGACAAGATGGGCAGAAGAATCAATAGAAGAAGAGTTTCCAACGATCGACCAATTTATGAAATTTTTATTAAAAAGGACGGATACCTTGGAAGTGAACAAAGGCGTTATGAAGAGAAGGACCGAATCGCGACCACCAGTAAGAAGCATGTTATCTACCGAAAAATTTACATGTCCAGTGTGTGTAAATAGCGAACATTTCCTCTACGAGTGTTCAAAGTTCAAGGGAATGTCGTTGAATAATCGAATTGCGTTTGTAAAAGAAAAAAACAGATGTTTCAACTGCTTGAATGACACCCATGTGGTATATGAATGCAAGTCAAGAAAAAGGTGCACGCAATGCCACCGCAAACATCATACATTATTGCACAACATAAGTACTGATGGTTACACAAACCGACAAGCCGCAACGCATCATGTGACTACCACCGAAGCATCACCAGAGAAATCCCAACCCATTAATAACATAACTTCGGCTGTTATACAATCCAACTTTGTCAGTCAGCCACCCGCAACTGAAAACGTTGAGCATTCAATATTGCCCACCGCTATTATTACATTAACGGATGCGTTCGGAAATCTTCACCAATGTCGCGCGTTATTGGACTCCGGTTCTCAAATGTCCTTCATCACAGAAGAATGGGCCAAAAAACTTAGAATACCGCCGAAAAATATAAGCCTTAAAATCAACGGTTTGGGCAAAACTCATGTCGGATCCTCCAAGGGTTGCATAGCGGTCACCGTGTCAGCGGCACGTAACAATGAAACAATGAAGATTAATGCATTAATCGTTCCACAAATCACCAGTTTGATACCAAGTACGAAGATACCCATTAATAGATACGACCACCTAAAACGGTTAAAGTTGGCAGATCCATCGTTTTACACACCTAATCCAATCGATGTTCTAATAGGGGCCGATCATATGTTCCATATGCTTGTCGATGGAAGGGCGTCAAATGGGGATGATCAACCAATAGCCCAGAATACCATATTTGGATGGGTCATTGCAGGACGATCGCAAAACATATGTTCCAGTCCAAATATATCGACGATGTTCAACGAGCTTGATATCGACCAATCGCTCATGAAATTTTGGGAAGAAGAATCATTGCCAAATCAGACATATTACAACGACGAAGAAGGGGCATGCGAAGAAGTATTCATCAATACTACAACACGGAATGAAGAAGGACGATATATTGTTCGGTTACCGTTTAAAAAGCCAAAACCACCGTTGGGTCGATCTTATCAGATGGCATTAAACCGTCTATACGCCATGGAGAAAAAATTCAATAAGGACCAACAATTTAGCGAGTTATACCATCATTTCATGGACGAGTACAAGGACTTGAATCACATGGAAGAAATCAACAATGACGAGACAGAGATTTCAACATGTTTCCTGCCACATCATGGAATTCTAAAGTAGTCAAGCGCCACCACGAAGCTGCGTGTCGTGTTTGATGCGTCCGCAAAAACAAGCACAGGAAATTCGCTAAACGACGCGCTAATGATTGGACCAACCGTACAACAACCGTTGTATAATATTCTGGTACGTTTTCGACAGCACGAGGTAGTTATGACGGCAGATGTAGAGAAGATGTACCGCCAGATACTAGTAGACGCAAACGACATTAAGTATCAAACAATCTTATGGCGGGACAATCCGAGGCAAGAAGTCAAACGATACCGACTTAAAACGCTTACTTATGGTACAGCCTCCGCTCCATTTCTGGCCACGAGAGTGATGGCAAAAATCGGTGACGACAACGAGACAAAATGCCAAGAAGCAACCATGATTTTAAAACGAGATTTTTATGTGGACGATTTAATCACCGGTTGTAGTACGGTAGCAGAAGCAACAATGTTACGAGAAAATTTAACGAAAATGTTGGGCGATGCAGGGTTGCACTTACGAAAATGGACATCCAATAACCACACATTTCTGGATGGTATCCCGATTATAGACCGACAACTTACTCCAAAGACAATGGAGACCGATGACACTGTAAAAATATTGGGTCTGAAATGGCAACCAAAGGAAGACGCATTTTATTTTTCCGTCAACTTAGACGACGAGACACACATTCGTGTGACAAAACGAAAATTTTTATCGGAAGCCTCCAAGTTGTTCGACCCACTTGGCTGGCTAGCTCCGGTTATAATCACCGTCAAGGTGTTATTTCAAAGTTTATGGTTGGAAAAATTAACTTGGGACCAGGAGCTACCACCTCGAATCCTCGAAGAGTGGTGCAAAATTCGAAGAGGATTAAAGGACATCGAAAATATCAAAATTCCTCGTTGGCTAAAGACAACAAAAAAGCCAATCCAATTGCACTCGTTCTGTGACGCTTCTCAGAAAGCCTTAGCAGCTACCATTTATTGCAGAACTGAAGATGACAACGGGGTCGTTCATGTTACTTTGATAACCGCTAAGACCAAAGTGGCTCCGTTAAAACAACGCACAATACCAAAATTGGAATTATGTGCTGCAGTCATGTCAACAAAATTATTGCTGTTGGTTAAGGAGACGTTGGCATTAAAGGTGGAAAAATGGTTTGCATGGACCGATTCTACCATTGTGCTTGATTGGCTGTCACACCACCCTAGAACGTTGGAGACGTATGTGGCAAACCGAACGTCAGAAATCTTATCGACAATTGGGCGATTATGCTGGTATCACGTCCCTTCGTTGCATAATCCAGCGGACTGTGCTTCTCGCGGTTTAACACCAAACCAACTGCTCACATTCGATCTTTGGTGGAAGGGACCGGAATGGCTACGCCAATCAGAAGACCACTGGCCAGTTCAAAAGGCAATAACATACCATAAGTCAAGTGAGTTACCATGTGTTCGGCCAAAATACATAGTGGCGCATATCATTCGAGAAGATGAACATCTTTACCATCAAGTATTAAACCAGTATTCTAGCTTTTACAAATGCTGCAAAATTCTAGCGATGGTGTTCAGGATAATAACCAACATGAGGGTGCCAGCAAAGCAACGTCAATTTGCAACAATACAACGAGACGAAATACTGAATGCGGCAGATAAATTCGTGATATGGCATCAAGGTTATGTTTTCTCGGACGAAATATCTGCTCTAAAGGACAAACGTTCGGTTGCACGCAACAGCAAATTCAAAATGTTGGATCCAATCCATTCGTCGATTCACAAGGAATGCTCCGAGTCGGAGGTCGAATCAATCAATCGACAGCAGCTTACGAAGTAAAACATCCAGCTATCATATCCAATACACGGCTTGCATATCTTATCGCAGAGGAGCTCCATATTAAAAATCACCATGCTGGGCCGACATTGTTGTCAACATTAATCAGATTGAAGCATTGGGTAATTGGAGCACGGCAGCTTGTCAATAAGATCATCCACAATTGTGTCGTTTGCACTAGACACAAAGCAGCTCAAATGGAGCAATTCATGGGCGAATTGCCATACGATCGCGTCAATTTAACAAGGGCATTCCTAAAAGTAGGAATCGATTATGCAGGTCCATTCAAGATTTACATGAGAAGAGGACGAGGACAGAAAACGCATAAGGCTTATGTTTGTGTGTTCGTCTGTATGAGCACCAAAGCCGTTCATTTCGAATTGGTAGGAGACCTCACCACTGAATCATTTCTGGCTGCATTAAGACGATTTTCGTCACGTCGAGGCGCTTGCATCGATTTTTACAGCGATAACGGTATCAATTTCATAGGCGCCAATAACCACCTGAAGAGTCTCTTTCACCATCTGAAAGAAAACAACAGTAAAATTTCAATGTATCTTGCGCAACAATTTATTAATTGGCATTTTAACGCACCTGCAGCACCACACACCGGGGGTCTTTTTGAAAGCGCGGTAAAATCAATGAAATTCCATTTACGACGAGTGATTGGAAATACCACGTTGACGTACGAGGAATTCAACACCATGATTGTGGAGATTGAAGCCATCATGAACTCACGTCCGCTATGTTTGGTATCGCCCGACCAATTAGACCCGTTGACACCCGCACATTTTTTGATTGGCGGTTCAATGAAGAGAATACCGGAGGAGCATTTAGCTGACAGGAAACAGTCATTGCTGACGCGCTGGCAACTTCTACAACAGTTCGTGCAACACATTTGGCGTCGATGGCACTTGGAATATTTGACGTCGTTGCAGCGGCGGGTAAAATGGTGCTATAGAACCCAAAATATTAAACTTGGTGACGTGGTAGTTATCAAAGAAGTAAATGATCCACCAGCACAATGGGCTTTAGGAGTTATACAAAACATTCATCCAGGTAAAGATGGTTTAGTTCGCACGGTTACAATTAAAACTCAATCAGCCATCCTAAAGCGACCAGTCCAGAAAATATGCAGACTTCCGATTGAATCAACTGATTCAACTGGGGCGGAAATGTTAACGAATCCACCGAAGGCGATGACCAGCGTGTAACCTGAGTGAATGTGGAATTTGTTTATTAGTTTGTTATGTTGCCTTCTTGCAAATTTGACTGTACACATTTTTTAGTACATGTTGAGTTGTATTGGTTTTACGAAGCCAGGAAAAAACAATCGCGTTGTAAATTCATTAGAAAAAGGTGTACGACCGAAAAAACATAAAAAATTATAATAAAAAAGACTTAAAAAATTATTCGTCTTGTTTTTGTGATATTGTGTGGCAATTTAATCTATGTGTATTTTGTTTGTGTACGGAGAAGACATAACAATTTGTTCGACATTTTTACCACGAAGCCGTGCACAAACATCATCAACCTGTTGAATTATAAATTGATTGTACAGTTTTAAATTACCTTTTGTGGGATCCGTATGGTAATGGATTTGGCAAGATACAACTCCTATTCTTACTTCAAGGTGAGCCCTTCTTGCTTTTGTAAGATGTTGTGATAATTTCATTTCCAAATTTGAAAGGTAATGAGTCACCATTTAATTCAGCAATCTTGTTACTGGATTGCGATACTAGGCCTGTTGGGTTATTTGTTGGTAGTGGCGTATCAGACCATATCCAAGTTCTCAGCAAATTCTGAATGTCCTCCTTCTTCTTGAAACATACTCTCGCCTCTTGAATTGGTCATCCTTGGGCTGCCCTATGCGCAAATAGCAGGGCATAAAGAAAGCCTTTTCGCTCTCTTTGAAGAGCTTCTTCTAGAACAATTATCGCTTGCGTCGAGCCTCATAGCGAATCCCCCTTATGTCACATTCTACCATAAGATCGTCTGCAGACAGTAGTACCAGCTCCATAATTGATTAAATAAAATTTCTTATCCTAAAAGAACTAAACTAAATTTAAAAAAAACATTAGTTAAAAAAAATGTATCCAACGAACACAACCACGGTTCCTTCGTAACCCCATCACGGGATGACCATGACATTACAATTTCCAGTACTTGGGTTGAACAAGGAAAAGGAAAAGATTTCAAATTAAAATTTTGATGAATCCATTTACTCATCTCCAAACTCGCATTTGGCTTCTTAACTTTTCCTAAGAGATCCTCATTGCTATTGTTGATTTAAAAACGGAATTCATTAAAGTACCCAAATGATCTCGATAATTGCCTTGCCCCCTTTCCCAAAGTTGGCAGTCTTAATCTAACTTTAGAGGAGATCAACTGTGAGAGTAGCATGTTACCATCAGAAAATTTATGTTAATGAGGCCTTTTTGTCGCGGAACTATGGTAATTTTTTTAGTAATTTTAGAAACTTTGTGCAAACAACTCTTCAACTTCATTTATTTTATAAATATTCTTTTAAACATCGCTTAGCAAATTACATCAGCCTTATAAATAATTCATGTAATTCTTAAATTGATTGATATTATTTAGGTATATGGAAAATTAGTATATTTTATTTTGTTTTAAAATGTTTCCCAACATCCTATTTCTGGGCTAACATTTATCCGATAGTTAACTTTCCCTTCTTTATTTTATGGGATGATGTTTTACTGTCGTTATATAGTTTTTCATGAGATGTGAACAAATAATTTTCTATACGTATTTTTGTTGTAGTTCAATTAAGTAACGAAATGGCGAACCTACGAACCAAATGGCGTCTATACCGATTTTTTGGGACAGCCATGCAAAATATTCATGGCAGTTCCTTTGATTAATCATTTACAATTAATAAATTTCAATTACATAATAGTCAAATAAGCGTAATATTTGAATTTATTTTATTCCAACTAATCGATTTCTCCCATTCTGACAGCATCCGAGAAATATTACCCCTTCACGTTCACACGTTTTAACGCGATGTAATCGATTTTAAAATTATGTGCATACGATAAAATAATTGATTACGAAAATTCTAATAAATGTTAAATTAATTCAATTAATAAAATAATTAAAACAAAATGAAATACAATTTTTTGTATCTCCCAACTCAATGCCTGATTTTATCTCTCCACTTCGATTATTTTAATTTTTTATTTTTTTATCTTAAAGATTAATTAAAATTTATGTTTTAGTTTTTACGTTTTGTTTTTAAAATAAATAACGTACAACATTAATTAATCACAATCGTTTATATAATTATTAGGTGTGCAAGTAGAAACTCGGTTCTATGACATAATGTTCAGCTATTTACAAGCTGTCGTTCCGCGTCCATCAAATTTTAGAGCTGGGGGATGTAGATAAGCAAAATTTACGACACTGCATTCTATTCTGTTTTCAAATGAAAAAAAAATGCTGGTCAAGCTATGGAATTCTGTGAGGTGCAGTAAAATAATTTGAAGACGAAGAACTTAAAGTTGCTGGATGAAAATCCGGGTCAAACTCAAAAAGAGCTTGAAGAACTGTTGTTATTGTGAGTCTGGTGGGATTGAAAGCACTCAAACTACTGCAGAGTTTCTACTTGCACACCTAATATACATTTAAAATAAATTGAATTCGATTCTATGTATTCGTGTTAAAATTCAATGTATCAAATTAATAATTGATCCCATTCGTTATAGTGTTTTGTACCATACAAACTATTCATCTAAAAAACTCTAAAGTCTTCAACATGCAATATATACATATACTCGTATACAAGTTTCAGTCACTTGGGACTAGTTTATTTAGTAGTTTTTTTTATGTCCATCGTATGCCGTATAATTGAAATGAGCAATGAAAGTTAAAGGTGAAATTACACGAAATAGAAAAAAAAAAGTTCTAGAAAACTCGAAAAGTTTTTTATTACAGTTTTATATTGAAATAAATAAAGTACTCAGAATGGCCATGATATACCACATATACAATCACCTCTTGTTTTATTGCCATTAAGACTGGCAAGCTTTATTATTATTAACGGAAAAAGGTAAAAAGTCATGAGATGTATTTACGGTACACGAGTATGAAAGTATGTACATACAAAATCCATAAAGAAACAACGAGAAGTTAAAGAGGCAAAACTAAAATTAAAGAAAATTTACTACTTAAGTTCTTCGATATGTTTTTAATGTTCCATGTTTTATTATTGTTTGGGTTTTATTTTTATTGTTTTTAAGTTCATTTGTTTTGGACGAAAATTATTGTGTAATGTTCATTGGTTAAGTTACTGTAATATTTACGAGATAAGAAAAAAAAAATTTTTGGGGGTTTTCGTTGGATAACTTTTTTTTTTAATTTCTAGAAATGTAATTTCATAATATTTCTGTTGTACCTACGTACATACAAATACACTTATATGGTCATGGTTATAGTTTTGAGCGGTTTATAGAATTATAAATTTTGTGTACATTAATGGGTATATTATATAGCATCTTGCGCAACATGCTTGGTCTACACAGTACAATACACCGCAGTGGATTGAAAGTGAAAATATTTTTTTTATATTATCATATATTTCAAGCAATGTGGTCAGCACCAGGTGAAGTTAAAGCAGAATCTTTACTTAAGTGAAATCTAGCTAAAATTAGTTTGTAATTTATGATTTTTTTTGTCAACACTTGCTTTCACTTTAACAAATTAACGAAACTTATTAAATGTGGAAAAAAATGTGGCTCAATTCTTCCATTATAATAATTATACGGGAAGAGAACCGAAAGTTTTCATAATCTTAATATTTATAAATTATTTAAATTTCCTAATATTCTCGTAAGTTTGACATAAGTTGAGCTACCTGGTAGCTTAGTTTCCATACAATGTTAGCCTGCCGCCTACAAATACAAAGATGAGACAAATATTTTTCAAATGCCCTGGGGTCGTGTGATATCTATATAGTTATTAGGATATTTGTATTTGTATCTAGGTTTTCAGAAACGGCTTTAACAACTTTCATAAAACTCGATAAAAGAGTTTCCGAGTACCACAAATCGATTGTGATGGGTCTTTTTCAGGCAAATCAGTTAGTCCTTCGTTGCGGTCCTGATTCCGTTTAAAACTTTCTTGGTTTTTAGCTTTAAACTTTTTTTTATTGTTAACTATCAATACTCACCCTGCTCTTCCGCGGTTATGCTTTTTACGTCCTTACTTTACGCCTCTCGGCCAACTCGAGGACGTACGACTATAGGACCGATTTAAGACTATCTGCACATTGAAATCTCAATGCCAGCCTATACTGGCATGGAAAGATGGGCCGGCCTAAATGTTTTGCACATCGACAGGGGGTCCTAGATGTGTTACATTTCACCACAGATCGTAATCTGTTGATGAAATTTCAATTTGCATAATGCCCCTATCGGGATTCGAATCCGGTTCCTCCGGATTCAAACGCCAAAGCTTTAACCACTGTGCCATTTGGTCGGTAGCTCTAAACTTATTGAAATGAGTTTATAAAATGATTTAGAATGATGATGAAATTAAATGTAGTGGTGGAATGTGATTTTAAGGTCTGTCGCGTAAAGTAAGGAAACCATTTTAAACAACTGTGCTGAATCATTCATATAAAAATTATTGAAGTTAAATTTTATTTAAATTTCATATTTCTTTACAAAAAAAAAATTTAATTTAATCCAAAAGAGGATGCATCTGGAATTCATGAATTTTTCCTTTGATGTGTGCCATAAGGGCTCGTACTGCGTTTTCATCCATCGGCCATCGTTTCTCAAATTCCGTTACATAATTGCTTAAAATCTCTCGATTGGGCGCAATTCTGGAGTATTCGGAGAATTCATGTTCTTTCGTACGAAATTCACATTGTTCGTGGCTAGCCACTTTAAAGTTTTTTTCGCGTAATGCGCCGAAACCCAATCCGGCCAGAATAATGTGGAATTTTTATGCTTTCGTACAAGTGGTAAAAGGCGTATTTATTGTCGATTTTGTGGAAAACGGGGTGCTTTTAAAACCACATTGACATATCGCCTGCAGACCAACAGTTTTTCTCCAAATTTCTCTTGTCGAATTGCAGTGATCGATTCATTCAGTATTTCTCCAGGTTTTACTGTATAAAATTGTGGGCCAGGTAATATTGAAAAATCCATTTTTAGGTACGTTTCGTCGTTCAAAATTAAACCGCTCAGAGATGTGTTAATGAGATGTTTGTAGAGCCATTTTGCTCGTGTTAACGCAACAATTGTTTGCTTTTTCGACCGTTTAGGAATTTTCTGCTTCTTGTTTTTAGTTCATGATTTTTTTGATTCGCTGAACCATATCTTTTGTTGTTCTATGTTTGGGGGAGTATTTTTTAATGTCTTTAAAACGTTTAATTCTAACTTGTTATTTTGCGTTCCTCTCGGTCGCCCACTTTTTGGTACTCGAACAACTTCGCTTTGATATTTCATTTTTACTTCTGTCACAAACAAACGAAAATAACACTAGTTTACTTTGTTTGAAAAAAACTGTACTTTTCGAAAAACAAAAAATAAGGATAAACAATTTTTGCGTTTTCGATTTATATAAGGGTAAAAACGTTTCTATACTTTGCACGACAGACCTTAAAATTATCAGTTTGGATCATGCATGTGGTCGGCATGTGGCAGAGATAGATAAAATGATAGCAATTATCGTTCCGAATAGTACAAATTTAGGTGACCGCTTGGAAATATCATAAAAAGACAGTGAAAAATGGAACGGAACGAAACATCATAGAGTGTGTTGTATATTAACCATCACTCTGTGTATGGTACAGTGGAACATTATCCGTGGGATAAAAAAATATTCCAATATCAAAATATATTTAAAAATAATTTTCCATAATAAAAATTATTATTTTAACGTTATTTCTAATTTATAAAAAATATAAAAATTCAATAATTTTTTATTTGCGTTTTTGTTGGTGTGGGGTAATTTTTTACCCCCATACACTGAGTGAAGGTTAGAAAAACACATTGTATATGTTAGAAATTCAAAATTTATTTACAGGTCTGCATCCGAATCTACATTTTTGACTACTTTTCAATAAAAGCAGTTTAGTGGTTTGAATTTCAGCTCGAATGTTGAATTGTTTGTGGATTATTGCCATACAGCTTTCTTTTCAAAAAACCCATAGAAAATAACCTAACCGTGTCAAGTCACATAATCTTCGTGGATAATTGACATTAGAATTTCCTTTGATGAAAAACGCTCATATTGTTGGAGCAGCCAATTAACAAAACGACGTCGTTTCTGATCGTCAGCTGGCTTCAATTGTTGAGTTATTTGAATTTTGTAAGAATGAATGTGTAAATCATCGTGTAAAATTCGATATAAAGCGGTTAACAACACGTTTAATTGTTGTGAACGACGCCTCACAAAAATGCTAGGCTCTTCACAAACATTTTCATTCGTTTCACTGTTACTGTTTCACGAGTACGAACTGGAAGATTGTGTTCATATGCTCTACGACGTGCAACTAATCTAGTCTCTTCAAAACGTTCAACAATTTTGTGAATTCCAGACTCTAGCGGACGTCCATGTTGAGTAAAATCGAAAAACGACCATTTTCGTAATAAGTTTCAAAAAGCGTAACCAAAACGCGGGTTTTTTAATTCTAATTAGAACTCAACTGCCCAGCTCTCCGACGCCTACGCTGTATTTTCGCATTTTTATGCAGAGATAAGTGCTATACGTGTCTTTGCTTCGGTAACGTGTTCCATCTTTCAGTCCCTATGAAAATGGCTTATTAAAAACGATTGTCTATATAAACAACGTGACAGATGTTACGTGACAGATGATACAGAGTTTATATTTAAAACAACAAACATTTATAGTAATTTGGCTTCAAAAACTGATTTTTTAAAATACACCCCCCGGATTTTAAACCAATTAGATCTTTTGGGACTAGAAAATCTTCAATCTTGTATAGAATCAACCAACTTTTATTGCCAAAACTGCTATGAGATAATGTTTATTCAGAATCTTATCACTAGAAATGTAGTATTTCTTTATGTAGAACCATCCGTCAACCCGAATAAACAAATCACTCTCCCCAACTTACCTATCAATATAAAAATTGAATCACAATATTATGACTTGAAAAGTCTATTCAGCTATGTCTCGGTTGCACAGCATTATATAAACTATTCTTATCGAAATGGGCATTGGGGGAAATACGATGATGTTTTGGAAAGTGCAATTAAAATTAAATGCCCCAAAAATCATTACGTAATACCTCATTTTCTTGTTTACGTTAAAAAAAACTAATTTTATTCTTATCATAATCTATCTAGAATATTATTTCTCATATAGTCAAACTAATAATCAAGACCTTAAGATATAGTGGCCAAGTAAACATTTTTCACAAAACCATCAAACGACTTCCATCTGCTCAAATCACATTACACATATTCATCTCGGATAGTCAATATGAAGACAAAAGCAGTCAAATATACCGAGCGCCAGTAAAATCACATTGAATTTATTTGTCGCGATAAATTCAATTGAACAGTCTCAAACGCCAAAAGTTTCATCAAACCACTGCCATCTAATCGCAAATATTCGTCACGTTAGTCGAGTATAAGACAATAAAACCAAATCAAAGATCTTTCGAGTGCCAGTAAAATCTCATTGAATTTATTTGTCATTAAAACCAGTTTTTCATTAAGTCCAGTTTTTTAATTTATGGTTCCCAGGAAACACGAGTTCTGGAAACTAAAGCAAGCCGTATCGACACGTATTGATGACCCTTATTCACAATGAAAATCCCAAGTCGATCCGTATGTTGAGATTGGCGCTATAGGCCCATATGTGTATGGCCCAGTATATGAGAACCAGTTTTTTTATTAATGGTTCCCAGGAACCACGAGTTCCGGAAATCGAACCAGTCTGTTTCGACTTGCTATAATGAATGTTGCTTATCCTAAAAATCCTGAGTTGATTTGCATGTTGAGATTGGCGCTATAGGCTCTTATCTCTATGGCCCAAGTATGACAGAATTTAATTTATGGTTCCCAGAAACCACGAGTTCCGAAAACTGAAGCAAGCCGTATCGACTCGTAATTACGACCACTATTCACAATAAAAATCCCAAGTCGATCCGTATGTTGAGATTGGCGCTATAGGCCCATATGTGTATGGCCCAGTATATGAGAACGAGTTTTTTATTTATGGTTTGAGAACCACGAGTTCCGGAAATCGAACCAGTCTGTATCGACTTGCCATAATGACTGTTGCTTATTCTAAAAATCCCGAGTTGATTTACATGTTGAAATTGGCGCTATAGGCTCTTATCTGTATGGCCCAAGTATGACAAAATTTAATTTATATTTCCCAGGAACCACGAGTTCCGGAAGTAAAACCAAATGCTAGCGACTCTTAAATGTGACCACTATTCACAATAAAAATCACAAGTCGATCCGTATGTTGAGATGGGTTTATAACGGTACGAATATTATAACTATAGTGAAGTTTCTGACAAAATAAAAATGACAAAAAACTTTACAACAGCCCAAAAAGTGTAAATCTACACTTTCAAGAAAAACGTGTTATGTAAAACTAAATAAGTTTTTAAAAAAATAAGTTCACAATAGCAAGCTAATTTAGCAACAAACATGTGCAATAACCATTCGTTATGTTTTCTAGAAGCCAACATAATTATGCGGAGTTAAAATTTTTTTTAATTTTAAAATTTTGCTATAGAATAAAGTGTAGTGGTGTTTCGATCGTCAATGACAAGGTATCTTAGAGAAGTCTAAGTAAATCGAAGTATGCTATCGTGTAGAACAGACCCTATTGTATCTTTTGTAGAAGCCAACATAATTATGATTGCCGTCGAAGCATAAATTTTCTATGCTTGAATCAAAACAAATCGAAAATTCAACCATTCAAAGGCCATTGACAAGCCATCGTAGAGATGTCTAAGTAAATCTAAGTACGCTATCGTGTAGTACAGACCCTATTGCATCTTTTGTAGAAGCCAACATAATTATGATTGCCGTCGAAGCATAAATTTTCTATGTTGGAATCATAAAAATTCGAAAATTCAACCATTCGAAGGCCATTGACAATCCATCGTAGAGATGTCTAAGTAAATTGAAGTATGCTATCGTGTAGTACAGACCCTATTTCATCTTTTGTAGAAAATTTATGCTTCGACGGCAATCATAATTATGTTGGCTTCTACAAAAGATGCAATAGGGTCTGTACTACACGATAGCGTACTTAGATTTACTTAGACATCTCTACGATGCCTTGTCAATGGCCTTTGAATGGTTGAATTTTCGAATTTTTATGATTGAAAACAATTATGTATACATATTATATTTTGTTATTGTTGATTTTAATGACGTAAAACTAATTTAAATAAATATATTTTCCCATATGTTCTTTAATTATCTTGTTGTTCTTAATTACAAATTATGTGTTAAAATTGTACCATACCTAACATTTTCTTTCACACATTTTGGCTGTTATAAGGTTTTTTGTCAATTTGTCAGAAACTTCACACTGCCATATTATAAAGCTTTAAATTTTTCTTTTATTTAGTTACTACGTATATTATTAAAGTTATTTATTTTTTTATGTATAATTTACTGAACTTTTTTTGTTTTCTGTGATATGTATTCACATTTTAATTTTTTTCATAAATTTTTTCATATTGAACATAAATTATAAACAAATCCTGGGCTTGGATGATAATGCAGTTTTAGTGTTGCCTGATGGCTTTTTTTTATTTTTCTGGCATGAAATCCTGGGCTAACTTCACAGACATGTTCATGGGATGGTGTTTAATCTATTAAGCATAAAATTATATGCTGCAAATTTGTGTTGTGTAGGATGATTTGACGTTTGGTGTGTTGTGTGGCATGTTTGCGTGGACTTTCTGTATATTTTGAACCGATGTGTTTTGTTTACATTAGTTATGTTTAAGTCCTGGAAATTAATTGAATGTCTGGCTTCCATTTCGAGCGTAAAATTTATGTTGTCATGTATGCTATTGATGTAATTGTGCAGGTGATTTATTTGTCTACTGGTTCCTTTAAAAAGCAAAAGTATATCGTCGACATATCGATACCAGTATACTATGCTGTTCTTATACTTGTTTTTCGGACTGTTGATGTAATGCCATAGACAGACTACTGGTTTCATAACTAAAATTACGAGATCATGATTTCTTAAATGAGAACTCAAGACCCGCTACAATTTCTTTTGTCTTCTCGTTTAGTTTTAAACAACAATGGAGTAGGCATTGGCAAAAATATCAAGGTTGACATTTAACTGGCATTTAAATTGTCAGAAATGACTTTTCTATTGACAGAACAGAAAAAATATGTCCCGCCAACCAAATTTCTCAATGACAAATAGAAAACGCAAAGGAAACTAGATTTGCTTGAACTATTAGTGTCCGAAATCTCCATTTTTGATGCATTCGGCGTTGTGAGCACTAAAATGCATCGAAATGAGAAAAAATATCTCATTTCGAAACTGAGTTCAAATTTGGTTTGAAACTATGGTTAAGCATGACACACTTGTACGAAATCATGATTTCGCGTTAATCATAGTTACGAAACCAATAGTGTGTCTATGATATAAGTTCGTTCAAAGAAATTTAGATGTATGCTGGCCAATGTGCCTGATAGTGGACACCCATTGGTAAACCGTCTGGTTGAGTGTAGAACGACTGTTTATGTTGGAAGTAATTTTGTTTTGTTATGGTTTTTTGTACTGCAATTTCTCCATCCACTGTGTCTGTACATCAACTCGATTTGTTAGTAACAATTCCCTGGTTATTTCAATTGTTTTGGATACAGGAATGTTGGTGCACATGATTCTAACGTCGAACGATGCCAATTTTGCTTCGCTGGGAATCATTATGGATTTGATTTTATTGACGAGTTCAATATTATTTTTTATAGATCGATCTTCTTTGATTTGTATATGCTGCATCAACACAGAAAGAAAAAAACACATTAGATTTAAATAAATACTCCGTAAAATTAAATGAAATGCGACATGATTTTTCGCCAAAAGGATTCTTATTTAATTTAAAAAACATTTTACTTTTATTTTAAAAATCATTTAAGAATTAAAAATTAGTTTTTTAATTCAAAAATTGGCGTATTCAAACCAAAAAAATAGATTTTCATATCAAACGAAATTTTTTTTATTTTTAAAATCAGTAGTTTTTTAAATTAAAAATCTCAATATTTTATATTAAAAATCTAAAAATTTAATTTTAAATAAATAACATTTGAAATTAAAATTAAATTTCTTTTTTTAAAAAATTGAAAATTTTAAATTAAATAAAATACTTTTAATTCAAATGTTGAAATACATTTGTTTTAAAAAGAAAGTAACATTTGAACTAAAAAGTAAATTTTTGATTTAAAAGCTTTGATAGTTGCTCCAGAGATTTTGAATTTTAAAGCAAATGTCAAATTTTTTTTAAATCAACAGTAAACGTATTTGAAATAAAATACATACAAATATTTTAATTCAAAAACTTAGGATTGTTGATTTTAAGGGAGAAACTTGTTGAAATGAAAGACATTGTTTATTATATTTTAATCAAATCAAATTTATTAAAAATTAACGTTTATTAAATTATTCAATAAAACTATAAAACTAATACAATTTTGCATAATTTGCAATCATTTCATCACATGTTATTTGCTAGTTTAAATTTATAATTTTATTTCTTAAGTAATACTTTCCATTCGCTATTTTACAGACATCCAATGGCGGACTTGAAAAGAAGTGAATTGGATGTTCAACAACCGTATTTTTATTATTTCCCACTTCGTATGCGTTATAATGAGAATCATATCGTACTATTTGTATTTCATTACAGATAACAATAATTTCTTTATCAAGATTTTTAAACGAAATTATTCTGTACAGCAATATTGGATCGTTTACTTTTGTCAAATATAAATTTTTCTGATACTTGGTATTTTTATAAATTATAGAATGTGCTGAAATAATTGTATTTTCTGAGAAGTTAAAATTTTGTAATAATGAATTGGCAAATTTAAGAGCACTTTTAGTTGCAAGTGTTAATGAAATATTTTTTCGAGAAGTTATGGTTGCGGCATAAATCTTGTACTCTTTATGTTTCGATTCAAAACGAAAACAGCTTTGGTACTTTAAGGGTCCGCATTTTTTTATCGCAGTAGGATAATGAACTAAGAAATGATGTTTCGGTTTAAGTGGTTCATTAAAGAGTTCAATATACAGTTGGTTATGCATTTTAACATAATATTCTAAATTTCTTATTTCAACTTCGGTTATCACAGGGAGTAGGCACATATCTATAATTTGTAGTAAATAAGTGAAGAATACCCATACTTGGCAATTTCTTGGTACCAAGTCACCAACCAGAAGAGGAAAAAAATGAATAAAATTCATGGTTTCTCTTGCAGACATTTTTAAATTATTAGTTTTCAATCTATTTAATGTTATTGGTACTGATAAATTTCCAGTCTCAGTTACGCCATAATTGAAACATCTTTTACGATAATTTAGGGTTTCCAGAGTAAATACTTTAGTATTAATGTAAAATAGTATAACATGACAAATATCATATATGCAGACTCCCTCAAATAGATCATGCATAATATCAAAAACAAAATTATTGATAACATGAAAAGAAGGAATTTCATTAAATACGCATTTTTGTTTAACGCCGACTGTAAGGTTTTTATCTATAAAACTTTGGTCATATTCTAATTTGGATCTCATTGCATCAGCAATTTCACAGGAGTCGGATTGTGTCTCTTTTTTATTTCGTTTACATGCACGACAAAACCCATCTGAATTAAACGCCGTCGAGAATCCAAGGTTTTCATTTAATCCTAAATTATCTCCTAATATTAAACCGAGAATAAAGTAGACGAGGACGTTTTCATTATTACATTTAATGTAAATGCCATTTTGTTCTAACGATTTTATTTGACTTATAAGTTCGTACAATGCCGAGTCACGACCAACCGATTTTATATCTTTACTTTTGATAAAACTAGCAACGAAAATATTTTCTAACTTGGATTGTAAATATTGAAGTATGGTTGGGAAGGAATAGTAGATACCGCACACAGAATATTCAGACGAATTACTGCCAAGAGGATTGTTGATTTCGAAATCGTCCAAAAAATATTATATGGAATAATAATTTTATCGTCCCCTAAATATGATGTTTTTAATTTATATGTTTCACCATTGACAAAATTGCAATAACCGTTTTTCGATTTTAAATCATTTGTATTTTCTATAGTTTTTTGCAACAAATCATTTTTTTCAAAAAAACTTTTCATTTGAAATTTGAGAGGCATAAAATAGCCTGTAATATTCTTTCCTTCTAAGACGGATTCACCCACCCTTAAAACTTCGACCACTTCGTTATAAAAAGAAAACGCAATTGGACTTTCTAACAACTCGTCTTCCTTTAATTTTTTCATTAGACGATATTCCGATTTAATGTCATCGAACAAATGATGGAATGGAGCAATTAAGTTCGCAATTTTGGTTCCCATACTAACTGGTAAATGCGGAACAATAACTTGTTTTATGGTAGTTAATAGAGATTCATTAAAGTTTTTAATAGCTTCTTGTATGCCATTTGCATCTTTTCGAGAAACATTACTTTTCGAATATAAATTAAGGATTAATAAAGTAGACTGATGTTTAAGATTGTCAATAAAATAATTTGGATCTTGAGTTAAAGCCGTAGTATCAGCAACCAAACTAGAACTTTCATTTGGCTTAACCAATGTAATATTAAGGGAGTTTTCAGTAGTTAAACTTATATTTTCATTTCCTTCCAAATTTAGTTTTTCTTCAATTACAAATTTGTTTTCATTATCGCAATGGAAATTTAATGAATGTTTTCTAAAGTTCTTTAAATTGCCAAATTTCATCTTACAATTAGTTTCAGCGCATTGGTAAGTATCAGATCCTGTTAGTCCATGTATAAATTTTAAATGTTTTATAAAATTTGGAAATAAAATTATATTTTCGTTACATTTAAAACAGAAAACCATTGTTACTTCAATATTTAGGTTTATTTGAAAAAATTTAGTTATTAAAAGAAGATAATAAGCATGACACGCTTGAAATTACTTCATCATATTTTGTGTCAATGTTAAAAAAGTACTTCTGAATAAAAAGCCAAACTGGGAAGCTGGCTAATGGGTATTTTAAGTTCAAACTCTGAAATGTCTTAAAGCACGCTGACAAGCAAGATATAAAATTGTTAAAGGGGTATTTAAAATTGTCAATATATAAATATATTTGGGGTTCAACGCTATTTATATCACCAATTGAAATTATCATTGGCTGAACGCTGGTTTTATTTTCCCACGCACAATTTTGTCTGGACTTAATTTCTTCGTGAAACTCAGATAACGAATTGATGTGGACTACAAGTGAATCCTCTGCTTCTTTGATCGTTATTTTCCCGGTTTTCTTCTTTTTGTTATTTTTACAAACCTCGTATCTTGCAACTGGTGGAAGTATGTGGGCTAAGATCTTAAATATGTTTAAGTTGATGAAATCTGAAAAAAGAAAACGTATGGTATCAATTTTTTATTCAAAATAATAAATAAAATACACACTTTCATTTTTGGATGCTTCGATTTGATTAAGTAAAAGTAATGTTGGTAAATCTTTAATCTTGGTTTTGAAAATCTTAAGAATATCTTTAATAAAAGTTTCCCATTTCTGGAACAAGCAGTTTGACTTTCCAGGATAGCAGTTTTCAAAGTCAGCTTCTATCTGAAATTTTTTTGGTAAACTCATTAGCAAAACTACACACAATACACACATTTGCTTTTTATCCTACTAGTTGTGGTGCAATTTGATTTTTATAAAGTGGCCATTGATTAAATAATTCTTCATTATTTAAACGTTTTATATCATCCATCCTCAAATGGTAACAAGCATTCCACTGGACTAAAACCTCGTTAATTGGCTTATTGCAACCGTTGTAATAAAGCCATGACTTAAGTTCCGAATCACCATCTGAATTCCGGGAGGAAGGACCTGCTTCAATTTGTTGGTGTGTTGCGAAAGGCGGTTGATTTGTGCTTTTATTGTAATGTTTACTGTTCACATAAGCATAATAGATTTTGCCAGATTGCCGTTTTCGTTTTTTATCATTATCGTCCTGATAATTTTGGGGCGATTTTCCGGAACAATAATATGTAGACTAAAAGTATTTGAAATAACATGTTGTATAATAAGTACATTCAAGGACACAATTTTTCAAAGATCTACAGTATAAAAAGGTTACTGAGGATGATGTAGACTTTTGATCTTTGGTTTATATACACATTTATTTAACCTTCCTATTGCCTTTGAGTTTATATACATATCGCCTGAAGTGCATTTAGTTTATAAATAGCCCGAAGTGCATTTAGTTTTGAATAGATTACGATTGACTATTAGTGACTTTTTATCAAATATGTGACATGTAAAATAACGTATTTGATAAAAATTAGTGAATAGTCAACCGTACTCGATTCAAAAAATGCAATTTATAAACATCTAAAACACACTTCGGATCATATAAACCCGAAAGGTAATAGGAAGGTAAATGCTGATATCAGTATAAGACTTCATCCTTATGTTTCATTTAACATTTTTTTAAAAACGATTTAGCTGTACCGCATTTAATCAATAAAAAATGGAGTTTCAAAAAAATTTGATCACTCTAACACTACTTCTAGAGTTATTCGTTTTTAAATTGTTCTTCCATTTGAAATCTGTTTCAGAACCTAATGTCCTAGACAGACGGTTTAATAAATCCGATTTAGTGAATTGTCGAAATTAGCAGTTGTTAGATTTACTATCATTTTTAGTTACTAAAAACATGTAATGGAAGTATATTAATTTACCAATATTATGAAAACAAAAACAGTATACATAAGTGTATTAACTGTCATTGAAAACAAGTTTAGCTAAATCGGATTTAATAAATTAAAGTCTGTCAAGAGAAAAATATTATATTCAATATACATAAATATGACACCAACACCAATTTTAAGATTGCCACTAGATTAGTGGGTTTAAACTAAAACACTTCTACCGAAGCCCGTTTTTTCGTCTCTTAATGCAATTTCCACAATTTTGTAAGCCCATTTAATTAAGTCAAAAACTACTAAAATTAGGTGGGTTTGGATAAAACCAATTTTCAGGAAACTTCACCAAATGTTGAGAGATAGTGCCTTATTATCACCCCAAACCTCCTCCGAAAAACAGTTTTGTTGATATCGAGATCTAAACTAAGTTATGTTTGTTTTAAATAAGTAATTATCTATTTACTCATAGATTTAAAATGAACCCCATAATGAATTAACTAGATTTATGTTCTTTAATTCGATACAGTAGCTGGGACAATTAAGAAACACTCTAAAAAGCAATATGTAATTAAACTATAACTCTACTAGGGTTTCTATATATTTAAAAAGTACTTCGGGGGCGTTTTGAGGAGAATACAAGAAACCGTCCCTTAGTATTACATATACAGTTTGGAATAATGAGACAAAGTTGCAGAGCTTTGAAGATGATTTTTCTTTTCAAAAATGGATTGTAAATATTTAAACGAATGTATAAATTGTCAAATTATATGGGGTTAGAGCCATACGAGTACAAGAAATTGAAAAAATGAGCGCTGATAAAAGTATTTTGGTTGAAACCAACAAATTTAGCGGTGCACTTGAAATAATCAATCTTCTTAGTCAAAATGACTACAGAGCAGGTTCGTATATCAATTTTATTAAAAACTGGGCAAATGTATAGTAAAGTGGTAAACCTATCGAAAAAAGGCTAAAATTATTCAATTTTAATAATTGAAAAAATCATAACTCGGCAAGAGACTTCCCTTGAGGAAGCAAGTTATTTCGGAAAACTGTATGCGACCGGTTTTTAAAAAAAGTAGTTTGTAAGCTTAGATTACATATAATAAATGATTATTAATAAAAAAAAAATTACTCATATTTACTCACAATTTTCTCCATTGGAAATAGTGCGACTATTTGTTCCGCGATATTCTGGAAATCGTGTGACTTAAGATCTTTTTTGTTGAAGTGAATAGTCTCCATTATTATTTTCACCAGCTTGGATCGGTGTTTGTCGGTTAAAACACCATGCTCATTATAGTAAAACAAAATTTCTTCTCCTTTCTTATTCAAAATGTTCCGGATATCCTGTATTGAAAATCATTAATTAAATCATGGAAAATTTAATATTAATTAAAAAAAATACAATTGGCGGACAATCTTGGCAATTTAGAGAACCAGCTGCATCAGGAATAACCGTCGAAATTACACTGGTTATGGAATTATTGTGGGTATGTTTTTCCAACCACGATTCAATCGCCGACCGATTTGTAACCGTATCGTCACCAAACATATTTTTTCTCCATTTTCGAAGTTTTTCACGAAATTCGACTCTTACACCGAACGCATGACTGGGGATCAATTCTTTTAAATCGTCTCTATCTAGTAGTCTAAGGCGCTCTCGATTAATTTGTTTACCTTAACAAAAAAAATAAAGCATGAATCTTTTGTTACGCGTTATACTGTAAATATTAAATAAATTGTTTACCGATTAAATATTGTTCCACTTCAATAAAATCCATTTCCTCTAAAGCATCTTTGAGTTCGACATCGTAATTTTTCTGGTTTTCTTCGATTAACGTGTTATTTACTAGACGCGCATAATTAAATTCAGGATTTTCTTCTGTTTGCTGTTTTTGGGTTTTATCCATGCTGTGGTTAATCTCGTGTAGGTTATTCTATAAAGTTAAACAAATTTCTAACTATCATATGAATTTTGCACTGAGTTTTAAATTTATTTAATACTTACGTTATTTACAACAGTTATTAAATTATCCGGCTGCGGCACACATATATAATTGCCCTCCAACTCATCCAAATTGATGATCGTACTGAACTGATTCATTCCACCGATCGACATTTATCCAATTTAAAAAAATTTATAATTAGTGTAATCGTTTTTTATGAAAATATTGAGTAAAGGTTTATAACATATTCTATAGTTCTTGTAATTATAACTATTATTTTTGCCTGGTTTATTAAAAAATAACGGGTAATACTTTAACGGGTTTCCTTTTTGACTAGAACGTATATACGTTTTATGTATGTGAATATTTGTGCAAATACAGAAACATACGCATATAATAATAAGTCATGAATGATGAGATATGCATGTATGTATGTATTTATTATGAATTATGATAAACAATTAAAATTAACAAAATGCAAATGAAACATCCAAACATTAAAGCATTTAAAACTGCTAGTGCATAGTTTATACTTTACCGTCAAAAATGATAATTATCGGAAATTTGAAACAATTGCAGTTTATTTAAACCACTACACCACTACAAATACTAGATTAAACAATTGAAACACGTTAAAACTTTAGTTTTGATCACTTCACACTCTATAATTATTTTTTTAAACTTTATTTTTTGAGTATTTTGAATATATCACTTTGACCCGGACGGTACCACTTTGATGTAACGTATAATGGCGATTTCCAGAAGATGCGTAGCGTGCTCCTCTCACATATAAAAAAATATTTTATAAATAAAAATAGTTTTTTTTACAGTGAAAAAGAAAAAGTTAATTTAAAAAATTATTTTTTATTTAAAATGAAATTTTTTTTACTTGTACAAAAAACATTTCAAAGTAAAAACTTTTATTTTAATATTTAAAAAACAAATTATTTAGATTTAAAAATAATTTTTTATCATTGCAATTTTTTGCTCTTGAATCGAAAGATAATTATTTATATTTTTATGAATATTTGTATTGAGAATATTTCTACCAAATGAAATGTTTTTAAAATATGTGGACTCAGATGGCTCATTGCGCTTTTCTTGTTTTTCAGAAATTTAGCAATGATACTATAAAACTAGCTATAGTGTATTATGCAAGTACGAAAATAATATTTTCTTGAAAGCATTAATACCAAAAAAAAAAATACCAAAATAAAAATATTGCTTTTAATTCAAAAATTTGAATTGTAAAATAAGTCATATAAACTAAAAATAATACCATTATATTTAATAATTTCGTTTTTAAAATGAAAATAAAACATTGCACTTTTGAAATAAAAAAAATGTTGTTGAATTTGACAATTTTTTCAAAAATATCACCATTTTATTTAAAAAAATTATTCAAAAATCTTTTTCAAAAATCAAAAAACCTATTTTTTTTTATCTAAAAGAGATTTCTTTTATCTTAACGCGGTTTTTATTTGAATTTGGCTATTTTTTAATTTAAAAACTAATTTTTTTAATTCAAAAATCACGATTTCTTTCTGTGAACCATTTATTTAGGAATTTAGGTTTTTATAAGAGGGTGATGTGAAATTTATCAACGGCCGAATAGGTGTGTTATCCTTATATAACTTTAGTAGTCCCGTGATCATAGGTGCGGCAGGTTTAATAATTTTGTAATGAAGGATTTGGTGTTTATTTAGCACTCTAGTGGATTTTGTTATCACTTCGTTGATGGCTTTCCGATATGATTTGGTAGGATCGTTTGTGAGTATATTAATTTTGTTACTTGATATGTATTCATCAACTTTGATATTGTAATCAGATCGGTGCATAATCACCATGGTGTCATCTTTGTCGGCTTTAGGGAAATTTAAAATTGAAATCAGAGCTCTATTTTAAATCCAAATTTCATATTGGTATCCCACCTTTATTTCAAAAACTTAGATTCCAATTTTATTTTGAAAACTGATGACAAAAGATTAAGTCTCGTCATACAAACCGAGCTAGTTAAATGACCAACGAATGTAGATAATTCAAATTTGCCGTTTCTGAGACACCCAGTCACTGGTAAAATTCATTTTGAAATTCTATACGAGGCTCACCAACAAAGTAATTAAATAATAAAATTAACGTTATAACAAAAATCCAGAAAACTCCTATTGTAACTCATCGAAATTGCTCCCTGTATTTGAAAACTCCTCCCCACCATGTATATGACGTTATCCCAGCATTTTATCTCACAAAAAATACTTAATCAGGCTCCAGTTTTGAAGTTAGCTCAGTTAAGACATTTTATCAAAATTAACGAAAAACCGAAAAATTATCAAATTTATTAAATTAAATTTCACGTCAATCAAATATTTATAAAAATTAAAAACCACACCATCTGATGGTTAAATAAATGTGAGACATTCTCTACTTTTGTTGAAACAACTTTAGATTTATCGAGCGGGATGAAAATTTGTATAAAAACCAATGAAATTCCTAGCCCAGAGTTCATTTTCGGGAACCTAGCTTCTACTGGTTACATCTCAAAACCACGTAGCCTTGATCCTAGACGTTCTTAGGTTTGGCGAAATAGTTTTAGATTTATCAAGCGGTACGAAGTTTTGTATGAAAATCAATAAAATTTCTAGCGCAGAGTTCATTATCAGGAACTTAGCATAGATCTCAAAATCATGTAAACTTGATCCGAGATAATCTAAGTATTGGCGAAATAGTTTTAATTTATCGAGCGGGACGAAAATTTGTATAAAAATCAATGAAATTCTTAGCCCAGGGCTCATTTTGAGGAACCTAGCTTCTACTGCATAGATCTCCAACTCATGTAGCTCTGATCCGAGATTTTTTTAGTTTTGGCAAAATAATTTTAGTTGTATAGAGAGGGTCGAAAATTTGTATAAAAATCAATGAAATTCCTAGCGCAGAGTTCACTATCAGGAACTTAGCTTCTCGTGTATTATTAAATTTTTTAATTTTTCCGTTCACAAAAATAAGCGGCCAAAAACGAGCAAATGGAAAAAATATTTAGAAAACTACTAATCGAAAATTCGCCGATTAAAAGTATCGGAAATCGAATTACTTCATAATAGTCCCCTTTTCAGCAAAATCTTTCGACCCTTTTTCTAAATTTTCTGCACAATAACGTAAACAAATTTTGGAATCGAAATTTATGTGGTAAAACTGATCTAGGCCTTCGACTAGCAAACTACTTCCTTTCTAAACATTTATCCCAATTTTTAGTCAGCTTTGTTTGCGTGTGCACATCTTACAGTGCATTGTACATTACAAATAAGTCAAATCCCATCATTAATTTATTGACACATTCTACTTTAAGCATTGACATAATCTGTGAATTAATGTGATGTACGAGTAATAATACCTAATGTACTTATCACTGATATTTTGAGGCTGGAATATTTTGCCTTAAACATATTATTAATATTTTTTTTCTCACATAACGCCTCAACCTTACCAACATTGTCGACATTTATGTGTTAAATATTTCAACTACCGTTACTAGTATTTTATCCGATTTATCCGAACCCAGCCGTATTTCATAGTCTTAATCATTTTTAAGGCATATTTAAAAATCTAAACAAAAACAATTTTCATTAATCAAAAGTGTCTGTAGTGCTAACTTTGACATCACAGATACATTAAATCTACACAATTTTGATTAATTAAATACCATGTGTTGAAATTTTTTACCATTCAAAGCTATAAATCTTACGATAACGACGAGTATACATACATAAGTTACAACCTGTTTAACAAAAATATATAAAGACATCAAGATTTTTATTTTTGTTATTATTGTTTGTTCATTTCTTGTTTTAATTTAACAATTTAACAAAACATATAGTTTATGATACTACATTGCTATATGCAGACTCCAACAACACAATTAAAGAAATACATTCAGCTTCATTCTCGTAAACATTTTCCGTGTACGTACTCGTTCGTATTTATTTATAAGAAAAATACATAATTCTCACAATCTTAATAATAAATTTGTTTTTGTGTTCGTTCGTACCAAAAAACACAATGTATAAGAAAATATATTTAATTTTTTATAACTTAAACTTAAATAATAGCGAGGTAGATAACTTAACTATGTGGCACATTTTAAGATGAAGGATGTATGGTACGAGTACTTGTTTCGTACTTCGGTTGTGACATTTTCGAGGAAAATTGTTGACTGCGCGCTACAAATTTACACTTTTGGTTAATAAATTAGAGTATTTCCGCAGCTACATAATTCGGTTGGTGGTATTTCACGATTCTCATGATTTGTTTTGTGGAGTGAAGCATTTTTTAAATTTAGATCTCTACAATGATACACCGTAATTGGAACCTTGTTTTGTACACGATGATATGGTAAACATGCCAAACATTTATCCAAACCTCAAAAATACTATAATATAAAAAAAAAACTACCGAGTGGAAACTAAATAAAAATGTATTATATATCGTTCTTGTATACACGACTTCACGAGATAAGCAATTTTCTTAAGTTTTTTTTTTATTTTGTTTTCTTACAACCGTATTTTCCAGTCAGTGAACATGCAAAGATATACACTAACTGTATTAAGGAGAATATACACAAATATAACAATAACCTGAAGTAGTGCTGTGGTAGCTTTTTATTTTATTGTTATTTTTCAGAGCATTTTCTATTGTGTAGGATATTTTTGTGTCTACGTGTGTGTGTGTGCCTTTCTTGTTATTGGAAAATAACTTACTTAAAGATGGTTTTTATCTATTTTTTAAAGCAATACCCAATATCAATTATTTTTTATTAGTTAAGAAAACTAAAACTGTCAATTATGTGCAAAGAGAAAATAATGCTCCCATCACGAGTAGTTTTTCTATAAAAGCTCTAACACACTCATAAGGATGTTTCTAATTTATTTTTATTGTTAAGCCAATATTAATTAAATCCAAATTTTAATTAAAAATTTAAAACTTAAAATAGTGCTTCGTGTTTTAAAGAATCCAATTTGACTCAACTTCGGATGTAAATGGAAAGAGGTTTTTTTTTAAATTTAGGGTTCGACCCTAGTTACTATCGAAGGTCACATCATCTAAGCCTAATTATTCCTCAAACGTTTACACTATATTACCCAGGAGTAAGCTTACCGCTGAGGTTTCTTGTAATGTCGAAAATTGGGATACATATATCAACCTGACAACTATTAATAAAAACTTAATCATTCCAAAAGGAATTTTGGAAAAAATTGGTATGCAGTTCTAAAAGTTGTAAATTACGGTAATAAATTGCATACTTTTTTAGTCGAATAACCGATTAAAATCGAATCATTAACAAAAACGTATCGAGCAAAATTCAATGTTGTATTGTATCATTGAAGACTGCGACACATCTATTCAAGGTGAAAGTATATCCAATTTAATTTGATAAGGACATCTAAACGCAGTGAAAAGAAAAACATGATTTTGAAATTATACCATCAATATGACGAATTAATTCTCAAAAGAGAACAATGTCTCTCAACCTTGGATCTCGCATCTGGATTCCACCAGATAGAGGTAAGAAAATAAGACATCACCGACCAAATGGCACAGTGGTTAAAGCTTTGGCGTTTGGATCGGGAGGTACTAGCTTCGAATCCCGATAGGAGCAGGATGCAAATGGAAATTTTCATCAGTAGATTACGATCTGGAGCTGTGCAATAGCAACTTAAAATAGCGCAGATGGTAACTTAAAATCGGTCCTATAATCGTACGTCTTCGATTTGGCATAACTGCGTGAAGTAGGACAAATGAATCACGAAAGAGCAGGGGGTGCTTCGATCCCAAAACAGATGGCACGGAATAAATAAAAAATAAAAATAAGACATCCCTAAAACCGGATTCCATCGACCACAAAAATTTTGGATATTTAAGAATTCCGTTTGAACTAAAATATGTCATTTCAACATTTCGAAAGGCCATGGATAATGTGTAAGCAACTTTCAAGCTAAAGCTTGCCTGGGTTGTGTGCATGATATCTAGTATTATCGACGTTACTCTAATGGCCGGTAGCACAGAAAACTGACTAACGGAACTGGTTTTGCAGTCAGAAAAAAATCAACGGAAACTTGGTTAAATATATTTTATTTCGTAGAAATATTTAGCTTGCGTCTAAATATTTAGATGGCCAATTTTGATTGAATAACTTTTTAACGAATTGTTAAATATTTCCATGGAATAAAATATATTTGATCAAGTTTGCTTTGATTTTTTTCTGACTGCAAAACCAGATTTCCGTTAGTCATTTTTCTGTGCTACCGGCCATAAGAGAACAATGAAAACTTGGAGCAAGTTTTTAACAAATTAAGAGAGGCTAATCTAAAAGTTCAAATTGACAAATTTGAATTTTACATTGAGAAATTACCTTTTTCGGCTATATTGTAACCTGCGGCCGAGTTATAAGCTCAACCCAGAAAACATTAGAGTTATTAAGGCACTCCTCGTTTTTAAAACGGAGAAACAAACTAAATGCTTCTTTTGTCTTTTCGCATACAATCCAAAATTCATAATTTCTTCGGGTGTCACAAAACCATTAACAGAAAGTTTGAGGAAATGCAAGGGAATAATCCTTGATGCAAGATACATTGAATATTTTGGGTATTGCAAGGAGTTGTTGTGTAACGAACCAATCTTGCAATATCTCGGTTTTTTAAGGAATTTATCCTTATTGTCGATGCGAGTAACGTAGTCATTTAGACGGCCATCTCGCTACGTTCCACACTCCACGATAAAAAAGGAGCTACGAAATCGTATCTCGTTCCTTTAATAACACTGACACTTTTGATATATCTTACTCCTTTGCGGATATAGAAATTGAAGATGAATCTCAAGAGACAATTAATTTCCCAATAAATCATTTTGCTCACAACTAATAAAGTTGTCTGTGCTCTTTGGTAGTCTTCGACCATTTTCGTAGCGAAGTGGCCATTTTGGGAGAAGTTCTTTCGAAATGATTCCTGGATTGTTTGATACAAAATTTTAATTACAAAGATTGCGAGCTGTTACGGATTTTTGAGATTCGTGATCTTGGAAATTTATCTTCCAAAATTATCATATCCAGGTTGGAGACCTTGAAAATTTGTTGGTTCCAACAATAGTTTATAGGACGGTCAGAAAATTGTATAAAATAGTCGAAACCCATCCTGGTAATATCCGAAGTTTCTCATGGATCTTATATTAGTCCATGCCATTTTCTGATTTTTATGGATCTCATATTAGTAAATGTGAGGAAATGCTTTTCTATAGAAAAACAGCGCCAAAAGTTGGGACGGATCACGAATATTAAAGGCCTTGGTGTCACTTCTGACAGCAGTTTGTCAATTTCTAGATATGTTGATTTGTGCGTATCTATAGCGAACCCTATGTCTGATTTCATCCACCGTTGTACTAGCACGTGCGGTATGAAGCTTATTCTTAAAATTGTATCATTTATCAATAATTGAAGCCTTCATTATAAAAAACGAGGAATTTTTCGATTCAAAGACCAGAATACACTTTTTATACAATACTTTATTTGGCTTTTATAAGATCTCAGCTGAAGTTTGCCATGCCAGATTGGTGGCTATACCAGGCCGTTAATGTTATCAGATTTGAAGTTGTTTAATAAACGGTTCGTCTTCAAAAAATTAAACAAAAAAAACTTATTAATACCCTTCTCCAACTTTTATTTAGTTTTTTTTGTCTAACCTGTGTTTGTGGTAAATTGATTGTTGTCAATCAATTTATAATTATTGATTTTTACGCATTCGGCATCCCTAATCTCCAAATGAATCCAGTGGAGTATTAGTCAAAACCGCCCACGTCAATCTGTAAATCCAAAATTTGGAAGACATTTTAAATACAAAGCGCTTCATTTACTGTGCAACTTTATCTAACTGTACCTTGGTAGATCTTTCAAAACAGTACATACCTCTATCTACAAGCCAAACAAATCACATCCCAAAACTTCGCTCGAAATACTGACGTTTGCTAATGTTTACAATAAATTTCTGTAACCCCATCGCAATCCGAAATTCTAGCAGACAGCAAATCATCCCCAAAATTCAAATGATAGTGAAAAAATACCGCCAACAAACTACCAAAGCTGAGTGATGAGAGCCAATTGATTCTTAACGCCTTTGGCCAGTATCATTCGCACCACAATAACAACTTCACACCTAATAACACCAAAATATGAAAATACAAAACTACTGTCCCATTTTTTACTAGCGCTCCAATAGGTTAGACACATTGGGCGCTTTCAGGACACCCATCGTTATGTAAATGTTTAGCACTATGAAATTTTCAAATCAAATTAGCGATTATTTTACTATTATGAAAGTATCGTGGTTATATATTTTCTACAGCGAACAAAAATATGCTTAACAATTTTGTTTTACACACGGCAGCATTTCATTTATTCTTTCTACTGCGCATTGGACTGAAAATTGGGAAATTAACGGGATTAATATTAATCCAACAGGCTGAACCCTGGAACCCAGTCCAGGGCAACGAATAAATACGATTAAAAGTCAAAAAAATGTTTCTTGTGATTTTTATTCATTTTGATTTTGGAAACAAAATGGAAGGCGATCGGGTAAACATTAACATTAAAATATTGGATTGTGGTGGAAATTGGCTTACATGGAAATTTCAAAGGCGCCGAATTTTAAAGGCCTGTTCAACGTATCAGATTGTGTGATGAATGTTAAATCATGGAAACAGAATGATTCCAAGGCAAGACGCGTAATTTCGATCAAGTAGGCGATTAATAGCAGAAAAGCTTGAAGGGTAGATGAAGGGTGATTAAAAGAACGGAAGCTGAGTTGTTCGTAACGGAAATCCATGTGAATTTATTTTCATCAGGAATGGTCATGGATTGTAGCTGTTATTGATTGCAATCGAATAACCTGCGTTGCGAATTACTAAAGAATGGGAACGTTTATACAGTGGGAGTTCGACGCGACAGCCTGTTTCAAAGGCTGTTTAAAGTTTTGAATTATTACGAAAAAATGAAATCGATTTTGCGTACGAGGAGGTGACGTGCGAAGCGTGTATCTACGGAAAGCTTCATTATGGAAGTTATGAACTTCGTTTAGAGAAGTTTATCGGAGAGCGGACACAAGGTATGCTGTTGTCCATCAGACAATAAGACGGAGTTTGTCAATGTGGAAATGGAAAAGTTTTTCAGTGAGATGTGCATATACGCCGGAGTAGAGTGAGTCGCGTATTTTGAGTAGAGTGTGGGCCGCGACATTCGCACAATTGTGAATTCTGATCGAACAATAATTCATGCGAAGCAGATGAATAATAAATTCTGAGCGGAGACTGGCAATTTGGCAACCTTTTATTATTAAATGACTAAAAAACGCCGCCCCGGTGGCAAAGTGGTCAGCATGCTTGCTCCAGCGACCAGCGGTCCCGGGTTCGATTCCCGGTGGTGACAAGGATAAATTTCACGGCTGGTTTAGGATCAATGAATTAATCACTCATTATCCTAAATGAAAATATGATTATGAAACCTCATTTGAGGCGGCCAAATCCCTTGATGGGATACAGTGCCAGAGAGAGGGAGAGAGAAAAAAGTTGAAAGTAAATTTTCTTGAGCCATACATTGGACTTAACATAAAAGGTTGGAGTTTCTCATTTGGTTTCTATGTTAATCCTGCCTCCTACGAATAGTGATTTTTGATCGAAAATTTACCAGTATTGTCGTTCTTTACGCAATCCATTAAGACTGCTGTATGCTCTGATGTCAGTTCTCCAATCCTCAGAGCATTCAAGATATTTATGAATGTTGTGTTTCCCTTTTGTCTGGTGTAATGTGTAGCTGGTTGTAACCTCTCCGGCTGAGCGAACACTTGATTTCCGCGAACTGGCGGCAATTGCATCAAATCACCGAAGAGTATGAAAATTGATGCTACCGAAGAGTTCATCGCTATTTTTCAATTGCTTCAAGCGTGAGTCGATCATTGATGGGATCATTGATATCTCGTTAATTAACAGGAATTCGATGTATTTCCATTGTAGGCGCATGATTCTTAGGTAGTTACCAGTTAGTAATGATATTTGGGTGATTCTTCCGTCTTTCTGTACGAGTAACTTCAGCGTACTATGTAGTATAAAACCACCAACCAATGTTGCCGCTACACCCGTCAATGCACATACCTTTACAGCTAGCTTAGCATACAGCCGATTTATTTGATACTTAAGTTTCGCCATGTGAAGGTCTGGTCAGTTCCAGCATTTCCGATTATGAAGAGCTTCAGGCAATTATTGTCACCATTTATTTGGTCCTGAACACTGCGAGTGATCTTGATGTATACGTGTTCGTAACTACCTCTGTTTATATTTTATTCCCCTCGATTTGTGTCTTTGCTTAATCGGTTGGGTGATTTGTGACTTTGCTTCCGGTATTAATGGTTTTGGTACACCTTGTTTTAGTAAGAAGAAATAAAAATTGCGAGCGAGACCATTATGCATCGAGTGTGTACAAAGCAAAACACTTTGAAAGAATGTTTTTTCTTATATGCTTGTGGTGGGAGAATTTTTCTTTTTCTTTTTGGTTTGTAATTTTTAAAATGAAGAAGGGAATTAGGGAATTAAAATTTGTGGAGTGTAGATTATTGGTTCCCAGTTTTTGTTTAAATTAAGATGGTCGAATAAATTAATAAAATCAGACCAAAAATAAAATTTTATATTATGTATAATTTTTTACATTTAATAATAAAAAAACATAAGTAACTTGCGTATTATTTTATTTAAATAATAATAATATATTTTCTACACAAAAACATACATATCAAAAATTAAGTGATAGAGTGAAAACCATTGGATAAGAAAAAAAAATTAAGTGTGCTTTAGACCACACTACTGAAGTAAAACTTCTAATATATATTTAATATTTATAATATAATATTGAAAAATTATAATATTGAAAAAGAAAATTGGTCACCCTGTGCGTTCTTGAGTGTCACCTAGCCATTTATGTCTGATGCAACAAGAGGTAACCTTGTAACTTGGTAACTTTTTCAAGGCCAACTAGTCGTAATAGATAATGTTTATGTATGTGTCACAAAATGGACAAAAACCATTTTTGAAATCTCTTCGCATAGTAAAAATGGCCTCGAAATATTTTTTATTTCATTTATGTATAACCACAGTACACAATGTGGTTTCATCGAAAATTTGTTTAAGTCGCATTAAAACCTGTATCATAGGCAAACGGGGAAAGAAACGAAGAAAGAATCGGTTTCTGTGATACCTCGTGTGAAATGGAGCTATAATATAGAAAAAACATATATATAAAATATATCACACGGACGATTTTTTTTGGTCACCCTGTGCGTTCTGGAGGGAGTAAGTTAGTAATATAGAAAAAAAATTTTGGTCACCCGGTGCGTTCTCCAGTGAGTCAGTCAGTGACATAGAAGTCTATATTATGACTTTCCAATTTTTCCAGTTTTTCAATTTTCCAATTTACCAACTTTCCAAATTTCCTATTTTCATATTTTTTTATTTTCCTATTTTCCAATTTACAAATTTTCCAATTTTTCAATTTTCCAATTTACCAGTTTTCCAATTCACCAATTTTCCAATTTTACAAATTTCCAATTTTCATATTTTCATATCTTCATATCTTCATATTTTCATATTTTCATATTTTCATATTTTCATATTTTCATATTTTCATATTTTCATATTTTCATATTTTCATATTTTCATATTTTCATATTTTTATATTTTTATATTTTCATATTTTCATATTTTCACATTTTCATATTTTCATATTTTCATATTTTCATATTTTCATATTGTCATATTTTCATATTGTCATATTTTCATATTTTAATATTTTCATATTGTCATATTTTCATATTTTCACATTTTCATATTTTCTTGTTTTCATATTTTCATATATTCCTATTTTCCAATTTTCCATTTACCTGTTTTCCAATTTTCTAATTTTCCAATTTTAAAATTTTCCAATTTTCCAATTTATAAATTTTCAAATTTTCCAATTTTGCAAATTTCGAAATATCCAATTTTCCATTTACCAAGTTTCCAATTTCCCTATTTTCTTATTTTTCAATTTTTTAACCAATTATTAAAATAAAATGGTATCAACTAATGTTCCACCTAGGGATTTATGAATTGTCATGGCACATCCTCATACTAAAGGAAAATGATTCCGTTTTCGTTTATTGTTGTTGTTGTGTATTGTTTCGTTCGCCTCGTTCGATTACACTTTTCGTAACGCATTTGCCAGCTTAGTCCCCAAGTCAAGCGTGCCTAAAGAAGTTTTACTTCGAAAATTAATTTCGTGTCTTGGAATTTTCCGATGTGTGGTAGTGAACGAAAAAAATGGTTGTTTTATCAAATTACCTAAGAGTAATTAAAGTTTATGGTTAAAAATATTGAGTGGCCGATTTTTTACGGAGGCGCAACATTTTTATTGGCTCGTTCGTTTTCTGTTATCGACCGTGGTCGGAATTTGTTATGTGCACCATATTTTCAAAACGAGGCGCGGTATGACCGGTGCTATAACTTTTAGTTTAATTGGTGCCGTAATTACCAACGGTACAACAACTGTCATCGAGTACCCTATTTTCGACGTGTGGCTTTATAGTTGAAAAGGCGACGCAAATATATTTTACGGGTTTCCGAGTCGTGGCTCTTAAATTTTGTTTTGGTATCGGGGAAAAGCCCCGCAACAATACGGGTGGCCAACCGGCAACCCATTTTTGGTATCAGGGAAAGGCCCCGCAACGTTACGGGGGGCGACCGCCCAAAGTGTGCACCAGCACATGGTTGGTTAGTCATAAGGTACGTTTTTTTTATTTTTATTTTTTTTCTTAAATATTTTAATGTTTTTGTATTTTTTTTTATTGTGATCGAGCGCTGCATAGCGGGTGCATGTCACGCGCTCGGCGCATGTTGTTTTCACTCTCTCATTTTTTTTTCTTGTGGGAAGTTGTCGTTTCTTTCCTTTTCTCTTTTTAATTAATAAAATAAAAAAATGAATTCTTAAATCTGTCGGTATGGGTATGATGAGGTCGGGAATTCCCATCCTGTGTCGGCGTAGGGTTGGCGGTCCCTTGGTGCCTGCATCCGAAATCGAAATCGGACGGATGCGCACACCAAGGCACCTCCCTTCCGTTATAATTTTTTTATTTTGTTGTTCGTTCCTCAGGTTCCGGCCGACAAATTTCGGCGGAACTCGGGTTTATTATTATTATTTGCGTTTTTTTTTTAATTTTTAAAAAATCTCTGTAATCTCTCCGTAAGCCATGCAAGCCTCAACCCTACGACCCATAGCACTTCTCACTGAGTTGTAGCCGGCAAAAATCACCGTGGACGCCTCTGCATGCGCTTAGATGAAATCTGCAGGATGGCAGTAGCCATCCTGTAACAACTTCTCTCTGATCTACATTCACAGCTCTCTCACCAGCATGGAATTCTTCATCATTCATTGGTTGATCCGGAAGTTCTACCGCTTCTTCAGCATCTAATACTACAGGCTCTTGTTGGAGAATGTTGAGTGCATGTGCCTGATGGAATGCGTTCTTTAATTGCTTATGGATAGATGTTCTTCGCGTGCCATAAACGCTTCTAGCTGTATCAAACTCCTCAATCAGTTCAATTTTATTTCGATAAGGCACATACTGGAAGAGCAAGCGTTAGTAGAAGTTCTCTGGATTGTTTGAAGGTATGAAGTGATTAACTCTTACATTGGCTGGTACATTTCGTATTTCCATTTTGCTGTTATTTGTTAGTGTAATCAGCCTTTTTCGTCTACGCTTTCTTCTGCCTTCTACGTTGATTCAAGATCTTCATGCAGATTTTAAAAAGCTTCCGTGAGACGTTCGTTTCCTCTCTTTGTATTTGCCGAATTGCTTGGGCAATGCTTGCATTAAGGTCAGTTAGCTCAGACTTGGATACGTATTTCTCTACATAGTAAGCGATGGCTTCATTTGATCCACATGGTTGAATATCCATGTTTGCGTCCCACAATTTGAACAATGCTTTATTGTAATTATTCACCCAGATGTCTTCTTTACGCCGCTTCAGTAGGCACATTCTTCCGCCATTGTGTATGAGTGATAATGCGAGTTCTTTCACGCTCTTTGCGAGGGAAGCTGAAGCGGCATCCTGAGGCTGTGTGGTTCTTTGTGCATGTGTGTGTATGCCGATGTACCTGATTTCTTTTAATATATTTGTACATCTCAGTATCTTCGGCTGGCATTTCACAAGATATCACACTATCAATGCACTGAATTCCTTCGTCGCTTTCAAATGCTGGATGATCTTCAATCCTCACAACCATGTGAAGGTGTGGACTTCCACGATTCTGAAATTCAATTCGCCACCAGTAATCTTTAACGCGACCACCAATGACATCATTATTGCTCTTGACGAACTTCATAAGAGCGTTGACATGGACCATGAAGCGTCTGCTTCATAGGGTATTGCTCAATCATTCGTTGTACTGTTAGTGAATCTCGATCTTTTGGGGATTCATCAAGCCTTCCATCAGCTATTAACAATGCTTTTCTCATATCAGGCCAGTGTATAGCATTGCAGCTGAATGTTACAAAGTTTGTCCAAGACATCTTATTTGTGCAACCAATTCATTGTTGGATGCTCGCCAGTATGCAGCTGAACCTCTCAAGTTCTTGATGTGTACATCCTCAACCATTCCATCTTGACCTTTGACTTTCTTTCCAGACGCCGCAATTGGCGATTTGGTTCGAAGATGTTCGAACATTGACAAGACATAGAACAAATAATCATGTCGTTTGAATCTTAAATCTTCGACTATAATTCGATATTGGAAATAGTCAAGTGGTGTTATTTTGACTGGTCTGCCTTCTTTCAATCCTTACGACTAATGCTGCTCGTTCACAATATTGTCTCTTGTCTTGCGTGTGATTTCGTTGACAATTTCCGATCCTTCCAATACTTCATTACCATCTGGCTGCCCATAATCGATCGGAGCCATTACTGTTGTTTGAACTGGAATGGCCCATTTATGTGTTGATTTGTGTGCTGGCACTGTATCAGTATGTTGCTACTCCATTTGTTGTTGTTGGAGATCTTCAATATTAACAATATCGCTCTTTGGAATCACATCGATGTAATCTAATGTATATTGTCTGTTCTGCGTTCCTATACAGCGTTTGCACACTCGTACGAGCTCCTCAATATTGTCACATTCGATGATACATGCTTTGCCTGAGTCTGTGAAGTAGTACTTGTTATCGTAGTACATCGTAGGACAACTCCCAATGACTTCGATTCAGCTATCAGAATGCCTGCTTTGTGATGTTGGAATAGTGCTAGCAAGGCATCGAGTAATTTCAGAGCGCCTGATTTAGGGTCATTCTTTGAATCCTGTAGGCTATTATAGAGAGTTGATGCTTCATCATATTCCATGGAGAAAGACTGGTTATACACGATGAAGTCTCTTTTGATGACATCAAACCACTTGGATCAATTGGATTCACAGATGGATTTTGATTTGTATCGATGCGAATTTTCTGATATTTTCTATCACCTTCAATCATATCATGATTCAGTGTGTTTATTTTCCAAGATCTTGGTGCAAGTATTGGCGCTCTCGTGATGTTTGCCAATGCCATAGCACTGAATACCTGCGTAGCCTGATGTGAAGACTTATTGCATTATTATTTTCGATCAGCCATCGCAAATCGCAAAGCACTGATGATTCTGTCACGACATACTGAGAACTCGCGCGTTATGTCGAGGTTCTCCAATCCAGCATTGATCGAAGATCTGGGCAACATTGCTGGAAGTTTCTCAGTTACTTCAAAGATGTTACTTCAAAGAATGCATGGATTCGTGCTAGCATACGTTGTTCAGCCTGTGATAACACTCGAATAACATTAGGAATTGCACCGGGATTGAGATTATTCCAATTTGCTTTCGATGGAGGTGCATCCTTGTTGCTTGTGAGATGTGTCTTGGGTCGATGGCACAAGGCTAGCTGTTGTTTGCAAAACAATTCAGCATGCAAGTATGGAGCTGATATTAAGCTGACATTCCAATTGGCGACTTGATTTGGATAGCATCGCTTTGTTCACACTTCGCAGATGATGTTGCTGAAGGTGTTGATGGCTTGTTTGAATGCCTCGATGCTTGCATTAAACAGTGCAAGTCGGTGCTTGTCTCTTTCCAAACGAGCGTCACGTTGCTCTGGTGTTTCCGATGCACGAGCCTGTGTCAAATGTGTCAATTGGCATGGACAGATAAATCTAGTAACCATATTTCGAATCGCAATTAAATAATTAGTGAGCGGATAGAGGGTAAACCCCTAAAACCTATTTTTAATAGCATATTTTTGGTTGCCCTAATAATTAGATATCGCTAATTTTACACGAAAAGTTTAAGGTTTTACTATTTTTATGATTGAATCATGTATTGTCCCCTCTTAGATGCATGTTTGCAAAATTGCATAGATCTAGGTAAATGGGAAGTAAGTGAAAAATCGTTTGCAAGATTCCACTCTCACAGACAGACATGATGTGTAGTTAAATAAAAGGTTGTAGAAACTCAATGACTGCTCCACTGCTTCTAGGAAACTTAAAGAATGGTTATTTCACGTGGTTATGGCTAAATTGGCTTGCCATTGTAAACTTATTTTTTTAATAATTAAAAAAAAAATCTTCGTTTTACATAACTCGGTTTTTTTTTTAAAGTGTAGATTTACACTTTTTGAGCTGTTGTAAAGTTTTTTGTCATTTTTAGTTTGTTAGAAATTTCCCTATAGTCATTACCACAGCTTATTGAAATCCATTGAAAGGTAAACCACAAGACCCATTTGACTATGTTGCTGACAACATCGTGCTATAATCACTTCTACACAAATATCAAAGAACAAACATTTGATTATGCAAAATTCTTATCAAAATTACCTTCCAGTCAATTATACCTAAATTGGTCTTATCATTTCTCATTTACAAAAAATCTAAAATAAAATTATCATCGGCGTATGATTTATTAATTTCTCTCTCATATTCGTAAATTAACTTATAAAATATTTACATTTTCATCTGACAGACAGGTACTTGAGGAAGGTTAAAATATTTACTGAAGTTATTTTCATTTATTTTTAAAAATATCAATCAAAGATTTTTTTTTTGTAACTTACGAGTACATACACAGCACAAAACAATCGAATCAAATTTAAATGAAGGTAAATGTGTAATTATGACAAGGTATAAAATTTAAATTTAGATTTTGTAACTAAGATAATTCATATCTATTTTGATTTTCGAATAACAGTCTTACACTGTTACACGAATATCTTGTAATCTGCCTTAGGATAATTAAACTTGTTATTTTGTTTCTTTTAATTTATAACTCACTTCCTTTTGATTTCAATAGTTTACCAAATGACTAACCAAGAGTATTTCTTACGTATAGCTAATAAACATAAATTAATTATTTTGATTAGCTCAAGCATAATTAATCGATGTATGTATAGATTTTGCAATAGATTTATTTCCGTTATACTTAAGTTTCAGTTTCTTAACATACAACGTGTAATATATACATACTTACAGGGTGGGTTTTTTAAAAAATGCCAGGATTTTATCTCTTGAGAAAATTACTTATAATGAAATTTGTTGAGGGTCGTGGGGGCTAGTCTAGTGGTGATCTTAAAAAACCTTGAAACTCATTAGTTTCGAAGATATATTTTTTTAAAAATTAGAACATATAAATTTGAGTGCTTTTTTATTAATACTTTTTGCTCACACACATTTTTTGTAAAGTGTTTGATTTCTGAGATATGACCAAAAATCGATATTCACCAACACAAATGAGTTTTCGCTAAGTTCTACAGTTTTGAATTAAAATTTAAAGAATCAGAAAAAAATTTATTAAATCACTGTCGTGAGGTTCGAACGTAAAACAAAACAAACGAAAAGTGAAGTGTACTAACACGCTTTTTTTTTTGTTATATTTTTTTCAATTGAGTGAATGGGTTTACAATTAAATACACACAGTTTCAAACCAAGTGGGTAAAATTCAACACAGCCCAGGGAACACACCTTTGTAAGTGAATAAAAGTGCTTCTTTGACAGAATTAATTTTACCGCCGCTTAAAAATCAAAATCAAAACAGCGATGAAAAATTAATTCATCAGCAAATTTAGCAATGCTAAACGAAAACAATAGTAATGAACTCAGTGCGACGAACTCTAGTGATCGTGGTCAGTGTGAAAATAAACTAAAGAAAACGGGATTGGATATATCAATGTTCAATCTAAAAAAAACGTAGCCCGAGAGCTTCCCAGTGTGCTGTCAGGAGCAAAGTGACGCGGACTGAACTAGGTGTTAACCAAACACCTATTGACAACAACCGATTCTCTAGTTTAGAGGTCATTGACCTCAATACAGGGCCGAAATTTAAAACTGAACAACCGCCTCCAATTTATTTAAGGGAATAATGAACTAATAATGAACTGGTTAATAAAATCGCAACATTAACAGATTTCAAATTTTATATTGCCCCACTCAAAAAAGATAATATAATCGAAACGAAGATTCAAACCTTTGAAATCAATGGCTTAGAGCCCTAGTGAAACATTTTGACGAAGTTGGTAAAAAATATTACACATACCAGCTAAAAAGTCAAAAAGATGATGCTAGCGATAGATAGCTAGCGAAAGATAGATGTTAGCGACTCACAAGCTGCTGGAAGGTTTTTATGCCAAATCTATTGGTAATGTAGTAAACCGTGAGATGGTACCCCAACCAATGTTCCGTTTGGAACTAGAGCCAGAGAAAGAGAAGCCGAAAGGAGTTCACAAGATTTACAACCTAAATTATTTGCTACATCGCAAAATAGTAATTGAAGAACCTATAAGAATAGGTTTGAAAGACGAAAGTATATTGCACCTTAAATGAAGTTTGTGCTTTTTATAGTGAACTTCACCACAACGAAAAATACTTTCTATCGTAAAAATGTACACTAAACTGATTCCGTCAGTAGGCCAAAAAACACAACTGAAGCAGAAATGCTATGATAATATTTTTCTCAATTCCCTATTCTCAGGGAAAGCCACAATAAGGCCGCAATTGATGCCGCGGTAGAAAACTTAAGACAAATAATGGAAATGACTGCAAAAAAAGCCGGAGAGCAAGAATTCATAATAAAATAATAAGCTTTCAAGTAACATAAAAAAGTTATTGGTAAAGAAACATTCAATTCGGTGGCTATGACACCTTCACCAGTCTCCTTTGCACAAATAAAAATTAAATAGAGCTATTTAAGCTCTAAGAGATGCATTACGGGAAGAACAAAATTTAGAAATACAAAACTACCTAATTAAGTTCACAGCAACAGAAAAAACAGATTACTCACTATGGAAGGCAGCAAGAAATTTAAAAGGGGCAAAGCTATCGGGCCCACCGATAAGGAAACCAGATGGTCACTTGGCCAGAAGTGACTTAGAAAAGAATATCGCTTTCTCTAACCATCTACAAAAAGTGTTCACCCCAAACCAACAAAATAATGTCTGAGATGATGAGATGTGGATACTTTCCCCAAAAATGGAAAATATATCAAATTATCATGAAACCCAAGATGAAACTCAAGTCTCGTCATACAGGCCAATAAGTCTACTTCCAATAATTTCAAAGCTTTTTGAAAAGATGCTAGTACGACACAATAAGCTTTCCTTAGAAGAAAAGAAATATTGCTCGGCAGTTTTATTGGATATTGCACAAGCTTTCGACAAAGTATGGATTAAATTACAAAATTAAAATCGGGAAAGATTTTACCCCTGAGATATACTCGACGCGACCGACGTGACTAACATAAAATAAAAAGTTGAAATATATGAATTCGCACTACAGCGATTATACTCGACGCGACTCAGAAATAACAAAAAAAAGTTGATTCAACTATGACTTTTTCTTGTTGTACAATATAAAGTGACATCTCACATAAATTTTATGAACTAAAATCTACTACATTATGAAATTTCATTTTGACGTTTCATTAAACAAAATATTTGAAGAACAATTAATTGAGTTGGTAAAACAACACCCAATTTTGTATAACAAAGCCTCAAGAGGCTACAAAAATATTAATAAATAGCAAATTTGGGGTGTGGAGAAAAATAGATGAAGAGCTTGATAAAACATGGAAATATTAAAGTTTGAGGTTATGTTAATAAACATGAATATCATTTAATTAACATTGTAGATCAAATATGCATCCAAAGATGGAAGAGCATCCGTGACAAATTTTCAAGAGAGATGGAAGCTAAAAATCTTCCATCAGGATTGGATAAAAGTTCTAAACTTGGTTTCGTCATCCGGATATATTTGAAGAATTCTTCATTATTTTTTATTTGACCACCACCCGTGAAACAATTCGTCCGCGTTATCGGGCCGTCAAAAATACCGGCGATGTCTTTACCCAAAGTTCTTTTTATTTTTCGAGATATCCTATTTAAATGCTAACAGTCACACCAATAATCCGGCTTTAATCACTTTTAATTTTTTCCGTTTTATAATTCATTTCAACTTTTTTAAGTTTTCACAATAATATTTTCGGAAACGTCAAATTCAAAATATTTTTATTTTTATTAGCTTTTGACGTTTTTGACATTATTCGGCATCTTAGTAACGTCGAGTGTATCTCCGGCATTACATATAGGTGTATATCCTCCATCCGGTCACAAATTTTTTAATTGCGATGCGAAACTTGGTTACTAGATTCATTTTGCCGTGTCAATTGACACATTTTTTTAAATTAAAATTTGTTTTGCGATTGTAAAGTAGAAATCCACGCAAAGACTGCTACGCATTTTCCGAAGTCGCAGTCTTTTTATATATATCTACTTAACAATCGCAAAACAAATTTAAATTTAAAAAAGATGTGAGAATTGTCATGGCAAAATAAATCTAGTAACGATATTTATGATCGCAAATAATTAATTTGCGACCTGATAGAGGATGTACCCCATAAACTCTATTTAAATAATTTTTTTCTGACATACTAAGGTAAAAAGTTAGTGGAAATTTTTTTGAAAACAAAATAAAATAGAGAATAAGTTTCCCTCATAATTTTGATATGGAAAAATTATTCCCAATTTAAAACTATTTACATCAAACTTTTTTACTCAGTAGGCCAGAAAAAACTGATTTAAAGATAAAAGCTATGTAAAATCTTTCCCCAGTTCCCTATTCCCAGGGAATTACCAGAATAGGGCTCTGGGGGAAGAAAATATAGTGTCACTACTGATTTAATCGAGATCACAGACCTGTGCTATACTTGTTATTCACAGCTGACTTACCAATAACTGATAAAATCATGCAGTCTAAAATAACAACTGAAACTTGAATCACACCCTAACGATTTTGGAGTTAGAGGTAAAGAACTTTTATCTGTTTGCAATCAATCAACTTTCCATAACCATTTAACTTTAGAAAATCATACAGTTAGCTTAAACAATTTAGACATATTACATATACAAACCAAAGGCAGACGGTTAGATACCTTAGAATCTTACGAACTTCGAAAATCCATATTTCTTAACCAAAATATCCTTCACGAATAAAGAGAAATCCGTTTCATACCAATTACAGATCCCGCCGGGTAATTAAATGATACGTCAGGTAATTAAATGTACTTCAATATACCTTGAATTTTGTTACTCAGCCGATGACTAATCGCCTACCTGATATCCTCCTCCCCCTTTTTTATTATTAATTTTTCCGTAAGAATAACAGTTGGTTGGGACGATCAATAGATTAATTTTTATTGCCTATTTTTTTGTTCCTCCTTCCTTTATTTATTTTTTGCTTTTTTCTACAATATATAACAAAAAATTTTACTTTTAGAAATCAGTTGATACTCCTAATGATGACCTAACAAGTCGATCGAGTGATTTTTTAAACATTTTGAACCAATTTTTTAAAATATTTAAAAATAATTTTTTTGCGAAATATAAAAACAAGTGTTAAGTGAAACGTGTTTATTAAGTGTTAGTGTATTTCGCCAAGTGCCTACGGCAAATAGTGTTAAAAGTAAACTTACTAGATATGAAAAGCGAGTAATATGGCCAGTAAATATTTTGGAGTTCAAGCAGCGTAAAACAATTAAATCCCCGTCCGGCAGCGTTTTAGAAGAATATTACTATACTTATTGCCAGGCAAATGGTAATATTGTAAATTCGGCCCTGAATATTCCCCACTCAGCCAAACTCGCAGCTTTTTATTTAAGGGACTCACAAAATACAGAACATGAAACTTACAGTAATGATTTTGCTTGTAACATCGATTAATTTCGACGAAAATTAATTATTTTCTTACAAGGATGCGAACATCAACTACATGTCCATATATTTTCGTGGAATAAAGTATAGTAATCGTGAAAATATTTGACCGCGGGATTTTTGAAGATTCGCAATTCGCTGTACCGCATAAATCACAAAAATTCGTTTTTTTTTTAAACGTCGGTATGTGTTGTGATCTGTGCAGACTAAAACTTTGTGAGTGCCAAATTTCAATCTTCGCTATTTTAAGGAATTTTGGAGGTCCCAAAGATTTATGGTTGAAAAAAACTCACAGGACATGACAAATTAATTCAGAGCATTTTTTTTTGCAATTATTTTAAAAAAATAGCATTCACAAAAAAACGTCTTCTTCAAAAAGATTTTAAATTAAATGGATAACCATGTTGGTCTTAAACAATTTTTAAAATTTTTTGCGGAAATGACTATTTTTGACAAAATACTATTTTCAAGAAAAATTCGGCCTCTCGACAGTCCTTCACTGATCCCAGTGAACCATAATTTTCATGGTGCTTTATGTTTTTTGGGCAAAACGATTAAAAATAAATGCTTGTAAATTTAGTTTCTAGCAAAAGTAACATTTGAAAAAAATCAACTAAATTTTATACCCCTATTATGGTTTTCGCCTCGCCGAACGATTCACGGTGAATCTTAAATCCGTGGGAGTTGGGTTTTCGTATTATGGTTTTCGCCTTTATTTAGGCGAGTGCACGTCTAGTAATACTAGCCGAATAATAATTTTTATAACAATTTTTTTTGACATTTGTGGTTTTTGTCAATAATTTTGTTGTTGTAATCATATATTACTCAAATTTTGTGATTATAAATTACGGTTTTTTTTCTATTAATCTGAAATCAGTTAAAAATCATGTTGTCTAGTGTCGATCTATGTTGTTCAGATAAACCAGATGGAAATATTAAAATGGCACGGATGCGAAAATATCGGGATTTTTCTCCATCTCTTCCCTTAATTTCGAAAATTGGCTGGCATTTCTTGTTTTCTTCATGTTATAAAAATATAATTGCTTACACGTGAACCTCCATTGTTTGATTTTGACTGTGAAATGAAAACATAAAACTAATTTTATTAGATTCGCCTACAAAAAGATGGCGAATCATTTTGACAGTTTAGCTCGTTTAGGTGAAAATCATAATACCAAAAATGTGATTTAGATTCGCCGGGAATGTCAAATGAGAAAACCATAGTACCAAATTGTAAAATGCGAAAACCATAATAGGGGTATTAATAATTAAATTTTGCAAGGATTAATATTGTTGGTTTTCTATAATTTGAGCAAAATAACCAGTTTTTAGGACATTTTTTGCTAAAACTCCGGTAAGTTTAATTTTTCAATTTAGAATGCAAATGTAACATTTTCTAGATCTATGTACATTCCTGGTACATGAAAAACGGGCCAAAAGAAATATCATTCTACTCCATTATGTAATTCAGGGGGGTATAAAATCAACTAATCAACCACATACGTTGCTAAACTGCAACTGCAAAAAAATTTACTGGTTATGATAAAAAAAAAAATGTGGAAATGAGTATGTTGTGGCCAACACACGACTTTCTTTTATCACGAATGTATTCACAAGTCTCGAATACACCACAATTGTTTTCTAAAGGGAAAATTAAACTTACCGCACAAGGATATCCAAATTAATAAATAAAGGCTAAGTATGAAGTTTGATTCAAAATAGTAAATCCAAATGTACTTTAGAAATGCTGAATTTTAGTGATAGCTATATAGTTTTTTTTTTATCAAAACTCGTCATTACCGGTAAAATAAAAAACAAATAATCTAAGCAAATTTTGTTTGAAACCTAATTTATAATTTTTTGCTTTTAATCGTTTTTTCCTAAATGTTGTATACTTTTTATAATATTTCCTGAAAAAAATAAAACCTCCTATGAACGGTCGGTCTAAAACCACTGTAATCTCAAAATTTATCGAAAAAGCTTAGGTGTGAAGTTTCATCCCGATCAATCCGTACGAGACATACAGACCAAAATTGTTGCTAAAACACAGTTTTTTAGACAAAGAACGTCATAGCCGCTAAAATTAAAAAAACGAAAAAGCTCTTATAGGGTTCCATTAGGAAATGCTGCTTCTTGTGGACCGATTTCAGCGAAAAATTATTGGAATCTCCCAATTTTTAAGAAAACACACCTACTCCTTAAGGATACATACACAGAAAAAAATGATTCTTTAAAATTAAACAAAATGTGGTCAGATATCAACAAATATTTTCTATGATTTTTAGCCATACATTAAGTTTCTTTGATAATACCAAACAAGATTCTTTATTTTCGCAGCGAGCCGGTTTTTTTATGATTTTTTTATGATGGAGGAATTTTTTTATGATTTTTTATAAAACATTTTAATATTTAAAGAATATAAAATTATCGGATTCAAACAATTTATGTTCAACTTTCCCTAATTTATTAAATTAATTCATTGAATATGTGAATTATGATTTGCAATATCACATAATTTATTTACAGAAAGGTAGATTTTTTTTGTTTAATTCAACTAAATTATTCCATGATTTTGTAAATTAGGAAATTAGGAAAAAGATTTTTTTATTAATTTCATATAAAACATTTAAAATACAATTAAAATTGCCCGATTTAATGAATTTGAGGGCGAGATTTACTGATTTTCAATAAATAAGAATCCCCCCTCCTCATTTTAACCCCAAGATACTTGTATACAGAAAGATATACAAATCCTTACAAAAATGAGAACTTCCTTAGGTCTCTTCTTGACAGCTTGGTACTGATAAGTACAAAACAAGAACTTATAAGTACAAAATAAGAACTTCTCGATTTGGCGAATTATATCACAAAATCAGAAACTTCAAAATACTGAAACTGAAAATTACAGAAAGTGTATTTGCAAATTTACAACATTCTTTCTATGTTTCCACTAATATATTTTCAAGATCCAAGATAACTTTTTCTGATATTGGGAAACTAAAGCACACAAAATAATAAATCAATTTGGAGAATCACGAGCGAGTAGGTAACATAATAATAGCACAATTTGAGAAATTTAAGAATACGTGTTTGCAAATTCAAACATTTGTATTCTATATTTCTGAAAATACATTGTTCGAATTAAAGAAAGAGTAATTATCGAAAACATAGAATTCGTGTTCGCAAATTTAAGAAATTGTATTGTATGATCCATGTAATATATTGTTTAAAATCAAGAAAGTTTTATTTAATACTTCAAAATAAAAATCAAAGAATGTAGATTCTTTGACTTTACTAATTTTGTTTTTTCAGTGTAATTATCCGGTCAGAGAACTAGTTAAAGGAAAACGGGAAGCTCGTAAAATCTGGCAGCAGACTCGTGCTCCGCAAAATAGAAATATCCTCAATTGTCTGTGTAACAATTTAAAACAAATTTTTAAGGTAATAAATAATGATTCTGCTTTTGTTCTAAGCGACTACATCTTGGCGACTACGTACAACTTAGTTGTATCAAGTACGTTTTTCCCACATAAGAGAATCCACAAAGTAACGTGGAGATCGAATGATGGGAGAACGGAAAATCAAATCGATCACGTCATGGTGTCTAAGAGGCACTCCACCAGCATATCTGACGTTAGATCTTACAGAGGTGCAGACATGGACAGCGATCATATGCTTGTCATATTTAAATATAAGTGCAAACTGTCATCTACGTTTAACAGACAAGCACAAAAGACCGTTCGATGGAATATCAATGCTCTAAAAGACCAAGCGTCATTGCAGAGTTACCAATCAGCTGTCACTAACTATTTAGAGCGGCCCAGCAACAACGAAGAAGCTCCCTCTAACATCGAGGAGCAGTGGCACGCTATACAGTCAGCCATAACCACCGCGGCGCAAAATACCATCGGAAGAAGACCTCCGAGAGCTTGCAATGATTGGTTCGATGACCAATGCCGTAGGGTCGTCGAAAATAAACGAACGCTTCGTGAAAAATGGTTGGCTCGCAACACTAGAAGCACTCTAGCAGAATATCTCCGCGCTAGGAAAGCCACGACTAAATACCTTCGACAAAAAAAACGCGAACATATGAGACTATGCATCGAAAACATCAGCTTCCAAGCGGAACTAGGAAACTCAAGGGACTGTTTTGCCAATGCCAGGAATCTCACTAAAGACTTCCACCCAAGAAGTACAGCCATCAAATACGGGAATGGAGAGTTGAGAACAAACGTGGCTGATGTTCTCTCAGTATGGCAAACCTACTTTCAAAATCTGCTAAATCGGAATGACGACGTGACCCCCATTAGAGCAATAGCTCCTCCAGGTGACGAGGTCTTTGTCGAATATCCCACAGTGGAGGAAGTAGACGCAGCTATTAGTCGATTGAAAAACGGAAAGGCACCCGGTCTCGATGGAATCCCCGCAGAATTGATTAAACTCGGAGGCGCTACTCTTGCAACAAGTCTATACGACCTCGTCGTCTGTATTTGGGACCAAGAAGAGCTGCCTGAGAATTGGAAGACCGCGCTCATATGTCCGCTGCATAAAAAAGGCGACCGTCTCAAATGTGAAAACTATCGTGGCATAGCTTTATTGAACGCTGCTTACAAAGTGTTGGCTAATGTTGTACTTGCCAGACTCATCCCTTTCGCCGAAAACATCATTGGCGACTATCAATGTGGTTTTCGACCCAACCGATCAACCACGGACCAGTGTTTTACCATGAGGATGATCTTGGAAAAATGTTGGGAGTACAACATAACCATACATCAACTATATATAGACTTCCGGCAGGCATATGACAGTATAAACCGCGACAACCTATGGGCCGCGCTCATATGCCTAGGAATCCCAGAGAAACTCATTTCGCTGTGTAAATTAACAACGTCTGGGTCTGTATGTAGAATCGTAATTGAAGGAACTGTGTCAGACTCCTTTGAAATAACATCTGGCGTTCGACAAGGTGATGCACTCGCGCCTTTGCTGTTCAATTTGGCGCTTGAGTACGTAGTGAGAAAAAGCAACATCGAAACTTCGCGCTGTATATTTAATAAATCCGGCCAAATTCTTGGATATGCAGATGATATCGTGCTTCTTGGCCGAAGACCAAGCGATATCAAAGACAGTTTCATACCGCTCGATCGCTGCGCAAGAAGACTTGGTTTGGAGGTGAACAGCAGTAAAACCAAATATCTAACAACACCCAGGAACATCTCTAGTGCAAATCTCGGAATTGGCGACCACAATTTTGATGGTGTCGAAAACTTTAAATACCTCGGGTCAGTTATAACATCACTGAATGAAATCCAGGCAGAAATAAAAGCCCGAATTGCTGCCGGACAACGAGTTTTCTACGCCCAATCAAGATTATTGCGTTCGAAACATCTATCGCAGTCGTGCAAGCTCGCACTTTATAAAGCACTAATAAGACCTGTGCTAACTTTCGGAAGCGAGAGCTGGACCATGACCTCTAACGATTGTAGATTGTTATCTACATTCGAAAGGAAGGTCATACGTTCAATTTTTGGTCCAATTAAAGTTGCGAACAACGAATATCGGATTCGTATGAATCACGAAATAAAGCAACTCCTCGGAGGCAGCGATATCATCGGATTCATTAAATCCAATCGAGTGAGATGGCTCGGCCACGTTGCAAGGTCCCCACAACAACGGATGATATATAAAGTGTTTCACCAACAACCAGCCGGAGTACGTCGTAGAGGAAGACCCCGACTACGCTGGCATGACGACATTGAACAAGATCTGCAAGCATTAGGATGTCGAAACTGGAGGACGAGAGCAATGGATCGGGATGGATGGAGGGCCATTGTGCGGGCGGCGAAATCCCTTCATGGGATGTGAAAGCCAGAGAGAGAGAGAGAGAGACTACATCTTGGTCTGTCTGAACTAAAGATTTATGACTTTATTGGAAATAAAAAATTAAATCAATATTAATTTAAGTATCAGAAAAGCTCCTGGTTATGACTTAATCACTGGCATATTGTGAAAGCCATTCCCGAGAAAGGCTTGCGTAAGTTAATTCAACTATTCAATGCAGCCTTCAGAATGAAATAGGTTCGACCTCAATGGAAGGTGGCTTAAGTGATTATGATTCCTAAACCACACTCTAAAAAATTTGATCAAATCTAAACTAAAGATCAATTAATTTTATTTAAATTATTTTAGCAATTCCCATGCAATAAATGTAGCAATGAAAATTTTTATTGTTTATTCAATATAATATTGACTTTTTTCAATTAGTTGTTTAAATTTCATCACAAACATGTTGCAAATTTACTTGTTGTGAGAAACTAAATAATACGTTTGTTGAACTTTAATCAATTGATAAATTTTCAGTAGAAATATTGAATAAAATTATTTTGTGGTAAATATTAAACAAAAAATTGTTGAATATTCAACAAAATAAAACAAACTTCATTTAGAGTTAGATGCCTTATTGTATAAATGCATTAAAACTGAAGCCACAGGACTGCAGAACGAACATCAAAAGTTAATAATCAAGAAAGTGGAATTTAAGTAGTTTGTTTGATATTTTGTCTTAAAGGTAAGTACGTTATAAAATATTTTTAAAATACAGTTCTTAGTAAAAATTTAGTATTAATATTCAACAAAGTCGTGTTTAATACGTGTCAGATCATTCGTTTCAAATAGTTTGCGTAAAGCAAGCGTCTATAAAATTACGGTAAAAATTGTTTTCAAACAATTGTGTTTTATATGTTATGTTTAAATTATGTTATCATAAATTTAATATTTCATACTCTTTTAATATTTTTTAGTTTCGTTAACAATGTCTACATTTCCATTTGAAGTCTGCAGTGGGGATCGTTGCATCCGGAAAATCTTTTGATCATTTGGAACATAACTGCTGTCATTAGCAAAGGTAAATATTCATTTATTCTAGTTATGTATTTGTATAGAAGGGTTTCGGGGCATTTAACGAAACGAGATGTTACGAAACGGTGTATGCCCAAAACGAAAAGGATTGGAAACAAATTCTAATAACTGAGCCCAATGATTAATATCAAGAAAATATTATATAGTTTTCTTTATTTATTGGTCCATGAATTTATAATTAATCTACAAAATATACGAAAAGTAGCTAGTTCAAATATAACTAGTAGAAAAATATTGCCCTGGCATTTGAACTTAATTTTCATTGATGGCCTTAAATTTCCAATCATTTTAATGATTTTTTCGCTTATTATATGTCGTTTCGTAATATGTCATTTCGTACCATACCACTTGGATTATTTTTCATATTTTTAGCAAATTCCCTTGAATTGCAAGGAACTAGTTTGGCCCTTGAAGCAAGCGGATCTGAAATAACAGAGGACGATATTCTCGAATATTACGCTGCTCTATATAATGTGAAATTTATGTTGCTAAAATTTGACTAGGCATGGATGTCAACACCACGACCAAGAACAAGTGAACCGAATAATAGTTCAATTACCACACCACAACGTCACGAAGAAAATCAATGCTCCGAAATATACCTCCGAAATTTTATGTTAACCCATTTTATAAATTTACTATGTATAATTGGAAAATGTATCTAAGTTATTTAGTTGTTGTTTGAATGAAATATTATATATATAACATATAATTTAAATATAATAAATTTAAAAATAAAAGTAAATTTGGACTAAAATATCAACAATTTTGAGTTTAAATTCGAACAACGAGTGATTGAAATTAAACAAATTATATGAAAAATCCAGCATATATCTTCTAAAAATTCAACAATTTTACATGCCGATTTCATCAACTATTGTTGAAAATCTAATTTAATTTGCTTCAATTTAATCGTAAATATGTTTAAAAAGTGTTTAAATATAATTTTATATTGTTTAAAAGTAAACACATTTTGTTAATAATTCAACAATACATATTCAAAATATTATTAATAACTTTTTTGTTTAAATTGTCTCCTTCAAAAGTTGACGTTTAAACAGGAAGTTGAATATTTCTTTCGAGTATATAAATTACTACAATAATTGAGTGTAATTAGTTACACTCAATTATTGAAGTAAAATCCAACAAAAAATGTTTAGAGTGCATATAATAAAAGAAAGATGTTTAATTCCATCGCACCAATTTGGGTATCACTCTATTGTCAAACAAGTTCACAAAATACCGGATATCATTAAAGATGCCTCTAAGCAATTTTACCAAATTCTTAATTTCTGCATAGCAGATCGACACTTTCGAGTCAAACTTGAAAAAAAGTACTCTGAACTGAAAATAATATCAGCAGATAGGTATTCCATATAAGGTAGCACCTATTCTGTTCATTCTTTATACGAGAATTTTAACCGAGTAAAATTTCTACCAAATAACAAAATCTATACATTTGTCCGAATATACAAATAGTGTACGTTCAGGCGAAATATTCTGGCAATAATTGTTGTAACAAGCAATAACTGCAACGTTGTTGCACGAAAATTTAATGAAAAATTGTGTTCTGCAGAATTCTAAATTACATATTATATTTTCAAGTTGGCGATCGTGTATTCTCCGTTTGCTATGTTTCGAAACAATGTTGTTAAAGCTTTATTATAACAATATTTAATTTTTGAACGATGTATTGTTTTTTTGTAGATCGTCGTGAATCTCCCAATATACATTTGGTCTCTTTATTTCGCTTTTGTAGTATTTTAAAGCCAATTCATAGTGAGTTACATCTTGTACTTTTGATCGTGTAATAGCAACTCGTTTTGAGTTGATTTCATTTCAATTTTGGCTGACATCAAGTGGCTGAACATCGACGAGTACAATTCCAAATTTTTCAACTTTTCGCTTCTTGCAAGTTTTTTTAACCTAATTTTTACTTTTACAAATCAGTAGATCCTACCAGTTTTTTATTATGTGTAAATGTTGAGCTAACATACTAAAATTAAGTAATTAATAATAATTTAAAAATAATAATGCTGATATTATTACAAAAAAAAAAAAAAAAAATTTAAATGTTCTAAACTCGTAAATCGTTCTACAAAATTTAGAGGTATTGCTTCTAATTCAGCTTTTGAAATATGATCTCTAAAAATATTTTTAATTCTTTGTCTCATATTTTCTGCAGTGGTAGGCCGATTAAAATAGGCCTAAGTCTATCTGCATAACTTTTCCTCATAATTAAAAATACCACCGTTCTCGGAATTTTTTAAAAAACTCACCCTGTATATATTTAACCTTATTTATTAAATCTTTTCTAACTCGATAAGATTTATTGTTATTATTATATTACAACAACAACAACAGCAATATTTTTATTTCATTTTATTAAGTATTTTTGTTGCTTGACATAATTTTTGTTGTTATTGTCGTACTCTTGCTAGTAGCTGTATATTAAGATGAAATAATTTTTCTTTTTTACTTTTAATATGATTTTCTTTTGTTTTGTTTTTATGTTGTATCGCTTTGAATGCTTCTTAAATTAAAGTATGTATGTATGTAAATTATAATGAATTATTCTACGAATGTCACATTCTATTGTTCAGTGAACAATTTTGTAATTTTAGATTTAGTCGACTCTATTGTATAAATGTACTTGGTATATAATCTAAATAATTTAACGGATCGTTAAGATTTAATTTAAATATATTTTGTGCCATAATGTACAATTATATTACGTTACGTTATAGAAACAAAGCGATAAAAAAATATTACAAAAATCTTAAAGAATTTTTGGTAACAATTTTTCCGGATGTAACTATGTACAGTGATATATCATTTTAATTTTTTGTTCAGAATGAATTTTTGCACAAAATCAACATCATGGAAAATAAAAATGTTAAAATGAGAATTTAAAATTTGATTTGTGTTTCGATTAAAATGAAAAATACAACAAAATTTTAGTATGTCAAGAATATTATATTTCCGTTGTGTAATGGCACATAAATTTGTGCACAAAGATTGATTAAGCTTAATGGACGTTTCACATAAAGCCCTCGAAAATATGGGAGTTACTAAGGTATTCAAGTAGGGATGCGAAAATTATGTTAACATTTAAATTAATTTTTGAACAAAAATTTATAACGCGGAAATTCCCATTTTGAAGTACTTCTGGTTTGGGAAAGACCGTCCTCAAGGCAGGAAGCAATTAATATTGCTCAAGGCGTGTATCACCTATGACTTGCTTAGGAAGTGGTACTAACTAAGCAATAGCTAAAAGACTAATAGAATTAGAAACTGGACAATTTATAGATCGAAACTTCACTAGTTACTTCGACCCTCAAAAATAAAGATTTCAAAACTGTGGTGAAGTGAAAATGGCAGTTGTCTAGTTCACGCAGCGCTTTATGACGTAATTTGACCTGTGACATGGAAAATGCTTTTGACAAATCATCTTCAATGCTTTGTTCTCAGCAGCAACTATTTTCATTGTTTTTTTTTCTTTTGCATTTTCTTCAGCAACTTTGACTGATTTAAAAAGAAGAAAAGAGTAAGAAAAAGTAAAAAAATTGTAAGAGGAGAAATTACCAATAACTTAGGTATCGCTTCCACTACTGCGATTCTTCAAGGTATCTCCACTGGAAGGAGTTCTGCCTCCTCTCCTACGGTGCAATGTCGTCAACTCACTCTAATTTCGGTTAACAGACAACCAAGCTTACTGTCAATATGGCGATGAACATTGTCATAGACTGGTATCATGAAAATGATTTATTGGGGTATCCTTAGAAAAATGAGGTGTTTTTCATGAGAAGATTGATTTTGGGAAAATTCAATTTCAAAAAATTTAGGATCCTACCATTCAACTCTCTTCAGAGACTAGCTACTGGGTGAGCCAACACCATGAGGTTTAAAAACTTAAAAACTTTTTCGCTTATATATTTTTTTTATTATTTTTTCAGATTATAAAATATACAAAATAGAATTTTTTTTAGACTAAGTATGGAAAATAATGTCCCGCGTTTTCAGCTTCGCTCTGATGGGCTCGTATTAGAACATTTTCCATAATATCTTTCAAAATTTGTGGCTGTAGCGTTCGAATTTCTGCAATGATGTTGGCCTTGATTTCAAGGATTGTCTCGGGCTTGTTCACATATACCCGCTCCTTCAAATAACCCCAAAGAAAATAGTCGAGTGCTGACAAATCTGAAACGCGCTGGCCAATTAATTCCCGAATTTCTGGAAATTATTCGCTCTCCAAAAATTTGCCTTAAAAATGCCATTGTGTCTTGGACAGTGTGGGTAGTGACTCCATTCTGCTGAAACCACATCACCATTTGATACCGCTCACCATTTACGGTTGCAGCACTTCCATCTGCATTTTCAAAGAAGTGATGCCCAGTAATATTTTCAGATGTAATGGATTTTCAGAACCCCAGAACCTGCAGTTCTGCTTATCGAAACTCACCTTATTCTTGAACGATGTGCTACGTTGCTGTTCTACAATTGCAGATCTCAAATCTCTAAGATCTCGTTTATTGGAATCATTATTTATTGATACTAGTTCCTCTATCTGGTCGTTTGTTAATTGTTGGTTTAGACCGGAAAGAGCCTGAGCAGAAGCGACGTTAATTGATCGATTTATTGTGTTATTAATAACAAATTCGGTTTCATTTAAGACTTTGTCCCATTGATCATGCTTTGAATTAGCTACCAATTTCGACAAAACAATGTTTTCCTCACGATTCAGTTGTTCGGCATGCCCATTACTTTGGGGCGAATAAGCAGCCTTAATTACTTGCTTAATACTACGATCCTTTAAGAATTCAACAAATTTGAATGACGTAAAACATGATCCTCTCTCAGTATGAATTCGTTTTGGAACACTCAACTTTCCAAAATGTTGTAATTAGTGTATAATTACTTCGTCTGAATTAGTAGTTTTAGTATAGAAAATAACCTAATGAACTTGGTGAAACCATCCACTATACACAAAACGTACTTATTCTTTTTATTTGAAACTGTATAAGGACCAATATGATCACGATTCAAAGTGTGAAACGGTTCGTCATGCTTCTCATACAAGTTCAATAAGCCTTCTTTTTTTCCCGACTTGGGCGGGAACTCGATACACGTAATACAACTTTTAATAAAATTTCCTATCTTAGCGGTCATACCTACATGACCTATTTCGTGGTATTTTCGAATTATTTCGTTCTCTAAAACAGCGGGAACCAGCAAAAGCAACTTTTGTCTGGATTTACTGTATAAAATATCGTTACAGATCTCATATCTATTATGCTCCTGTCCATTAATCTAGTCCATTGATAACGAACTCTTTATTGACACTACAAATTCGTCATTCTGTTGCAGAGCAATTAGCAGTTTGGTTAACGAACATTCTGTCATTTGCATTATCGAATCACGTGTTTCATATTGTAACCCGATTTGTGAACTATTTGATATGAATAATTTTCTAAAAGTAACGCCCAACGTAATATTCGGTTATTATCTCCTTTTTTTGTTAGAGTTTGTTTTACTGCTTGACAATCGGTCACAATAACAAAGTCGTCACTGTGCATATGAGTGATATTTACTTTCCGCTAACGTAGTCCTGCGTCTAAAAAATGAAATCGGATGTAATGCATTGTTAACGTGACGTTGGAGCAACACAGCGCCAAAATCAACTTGGCATGCGTCTCTGTGTAGTTCTGTATAAGCATTAGGGTTATATATTGCAAGAACTGGACTTGATGAAAGTATCTGTTTGATCGTTTCGAAAGATTTTAGTTCACGTTCACCAAAATTATATTCAATATCCTTCTTCAACAAGGAATACAAAGGTGCGGCAATAACTGAAAAATTGTTTACGCTTAAAGCTTGTTTTTTTCCATTCGCGTTTAGTTTCCTTTTTTTTCAATTCATCTTTGAGTTGTCTAACATCCATTCTAACGAACAACCAAATTTACACGTGTACGATTAAAATGATTATTTTATTAAATATTCGAGCGATTTTTGGATTAGTATCCCACTTCTGATTATGTAGCGATAAAATATTTAAAATAACCCTTTTTCTTTTCCATAAATAAATTGAGTTAACTACAATAATCTGAAAATACATACATAAAACCACATCAATTTTGATTTTTTGTTCTATTTGAACCACAAATTTCACATTGATTTGGAAAAGTAAATAGAATTCCACATAAATTTCCTTGTTAAAATTGATTGAGCAGTCAGGATTTCGGCTAGCAAATTGCTTGCTTGCTAGCCGATCGAGTATCTACCCATTATGATCTTCCACATAATGGAACTCCCACACGTGCTTTAATGTGGAGGTAAGTTACAATTGCTTATATAGTTGAGGCAATGGAGCAAAAAAGTCCAAAGTTTTTGAGAGCAAGACGGATCTTGCAGATTCTTGAATGCGGTATTTTGCATTCGCTTTCAAAAATTATTTGTAAAAACTGCCCCTAATTTTTTTGTTGAACAAACTGGAAATTACATTGCTGCAGCCAAAAATGCATTAAAAAAAGCATTGAAAATGCATTTGAGACGGCTTTTGGAAGATTAGAGAACTTTGTAAATAAGAGTCAGAACTAGCCCTACTCGGGTTCTTGGGGGTTTTCGAGGTCGTTGATCACGATTATGATGTTCAAATTGACACACAGCCGACCTTGAGCTCAGGAACGCTGATGAGCGTCATCTCCGAGAGAAACTCAGCGCCCGGGGGGTTTTTTGGGTCGCTGGAACCAAATATGGCATCGGCGAACACCCCCCGGACACCTGGTGCGCGAAGCTGGACGCGGACGTCAAACAACCCGAAAATCACTGTGGGGGCCTTTTTTGGACGCTGAATCCAAATTTCCCGTCGAAAACAACCCCCCGAACATCTGGTGCACCGGAACCTGGGCCCGAACGTCGTTTCCACGGGTTTTCCTCACACGATCGAATCGCTGAATCCGAATTGTCCTTCGAAAACCACCCCGGAACACCTGGTGCACCGAAACCTGGCCCTGTCCAGCATCTCCGAGGGACTCTCCCAAAATTCACGCAGGGAAGAAGAGAAACTAGGCGGCCGGAGGTTTTTTGGGTTGCTAAATCCAAATATGGTGTCGGCGAACACCCCCGGACACCTGGTGCGCCGGAACCTGGACACGGACGTCATCCCCGAAAATTTTACTGACAATATCGACAAAAACAACCCGAAAATCATTATTGGGGCGTTTTTTGGGCAATGCAATATGTGGGTGGAATTGTTGATTCTATTTAAATTATGTGAGGAGGGAAGAAACCAAATGAATAGAAAGTCAATATTTATGTAATTGGCGTTTAAATTTTTTTTATTGAACTCAAATCAAATACTATCTCACTGTAACTTTGCCTTACCTCATTAATTAATAACTTAAATGTTTAGAAACATAACTATATATCAAATTCTTAATCAAGTGACACTCGCTCGTCTGCTCATTTTCTTCGTCATCGACTGATGTATTCATAAGTAGAACATCTTCCTCATCTAAGGCCTCTTTTTCAGCCGCAATAATGTTTTCAACTGAATATCTTTCAGTATTGGTGTAAGTTGAGCCTCCACAAATTGTACAGGCAAGATTGCAAGGGAGGCCGTGCTTCCTGCAACTACAGGTCTTCAGATTACAATCTCTTGCGCATCCACAGATTATTAGTTCCATAATATTCTTGGGCGCAGGTTTTTGTGTCATTTCTACAGAGACCAGTGTGTCGCCTCCCTTTCTCCACCCCCATTCTGTTGGGTCCATGGTCAGCTGGTTTCCGTGCAGCTAATGTTGAACTTGAAATTAGACCCTCTTTAGGTGTTGTTGAATGGCGTCTACTGTGGGGAGAATTTTCCCTAAATTTATTCCCCTTCGCAACGGTTTTTATATACATACTGTACCTGTAACGTACTAGTAGCTGGTCCCATTTTAGCTTGTCCTCATCAGGAACATTCAGAAGCATTCACTAATATGTACAAAAAGTATCACTCACTGATATACACGAAAAATATCACTCGCATAACTATTCGTAATAAATATATCTCGTGTCAACATAAATGCTGAAAAAATATCAAGAAAATAAACACATGTTTCTCCTGACTATGGAACTTTAGTAATGTATTTCGGTAACGGTTTTCTACTGTTTTCTATACAAAAGCGTTTCGAGCGTTGGGAGAAAAGTGAAAGGCCGCAAAGTTCGGGGATCTAGGCGCGTAATTATCCTCGCTTAATTCAAACCCGGCATTTAGAGTTTTACAGGATTGGATCAACTTTTTCGAGTGCCCCAGGCGATAGTTACACATCAGTGAATGTGTGAAATTATGAGACGATTTTCGGATAGTATTTTGCGATCGTGTGAAGAAAACCCTCGGAGACGATTTTCAGGCCCCGGTTCCGTTGCACTAGGAGTTCGGAGGATCGTTTTCGACGTGAAATTTGAATTAAGCGCTCCAAAAATCGCCCCCACAATGATTTTCGGGTTGTTTTTGCCGATATTGTCAGAAAAATTTTCGGGGATGACGTCCGCATCCAGGTTCGGGTGCACCAGAAGTCCGGGAGTGTTCGCCGGTGCAATATTTGAATTCAGCGACCCAGAAACCCCCGGGTGCCGAGTTTCTCTCCTTCCCGCGTGATTTTCGGGAGAGTCCCACGGAGATGAGGTTCTTTGGCGTTCCTGAGCTCCAGGTCGGCTGTAGGTCAATTTGAACTTCATAATCTTGATCAGCGACTTCGAAAACCTCCGGGAACCCGAGTGGGGGTAGTTCTGATTCTTATTTACAAAGTTCTCTAATCTTCCATAAGCCGCCTCAAAAAATCAAAAAATGCATTTTTTGAATGCATTTTGGGCTGCAGCAATGCAATTTCCAGTTTGCCCCAAAAAAAATAGGGGCGGTTTTTTATCAAAAATTTCGAACTTTGGCCTTTTTAGTGATTCATTTCCTCAACTAATACTCCTACTCGATTACCACAAGTCACTCTAGGATAATTATTTAGTGCGGCTATGACTGAGAGGCAAGAGTGAAATATCATTCTCCATCGCATATCCTAGCTTCGAACTGTCACATACCCTTGGATAATACGCCACTGTCTTTAAGACAGAAATTGTTGTAATCCTTAAAACAGCTGCTTATGAAATGTCTGGCACTGGTCTTTATGTATTTAAAGAGTATGCATTAAAAAAAAAAGAGTTCGCCATTTTTCAGGAAGGCCAGAGCGTTAGTCTTGCATCGTCACTTGCCAGAGCATTAGTCTTGCATCGTCACTTATGACGTTTGACATTTCGTTGCTTGGGTGTCGAGAAGTTATAGCTGTTTGGAACTTTTGCTGGGAAAATCATGTTTTGACATTCCAGCTGGGAGCGGGAATCGTTGACAGAAAATTTTATTATTTCAGCGGTCCCGGTTGACGTTCGATTGCACTGGCTTAGACTCAGGAGCTGTAGGGTGAGGTTTTCCAGAACATGAAATAATCAGTTATAACCGTAATTGAAAATAAAAATAAAACTTAGGATGCTCGGAAGAAAGATAATACCTAGACGTCACATGCCCCTGCTCAACTACTAGCCTCCGTTACATCTGAACTTTAATAAACTTTATCTCATTTTAAATAAATAACAAAAAAAAATCCGCGAATGTTAATTTTAAATACCAATCCATAATTATTAGTTAGTTCTGAATATTACAAGAAAACATTTCACACCAAAATTAAATTTACTCGGAAGAGAAAAATAAACTAAGAATTTTTACTAATAATCATTAAAATAGAGAAAAAAAATAAAAAAATTTTAATTAATAGCTAGACCAAATATAGAGTCAAGAATATAAGTGTGAACTAAGTTATCAATGCATAACTATTCATAATTAAATTTAGGGAAAACAAACAAAAACAAATCACGTTGGGTGCCATGACGATGATAACGATGGATGGTGTTAGTTCTGTAGCTCGCATATGTTTCGATAAATGATTAATTTAGATTTTTATGTTACATATTCTTATTATTATAATTTTGTTATTTATATTTCGTATTCGTATTATCGTTATTATCGTATTAATTGTTCAATGGAGTTTCTTCGAAGTAGCAAAACCCTTTATTTCTCGTCTTATCTTTGCATTAATATTGCTTTTATGCCGTTAGCGTTAACATAATCACGCACCACACCCACAAGACTAAACCGTTTAGAGTATTCGAGTCCAGGACTACGGATTCTGTGATTTACTAATTTCTACGCGCTTAAATCAAGTCGAACCTCGTATGATTTTATTATCACGAAATAAAAAAAAATATTCACAAAACATCCAGACTTACAATATACATAATTATGATTAATTAATATATGATATTTATGCAACTTCGTAATTTCGAATGCTTATCTCACATACATATATTAATTATATCGTTTTAACTTTTAATCATTCTCCATCAATATTTTTTTTCATTGCACATAAAAAACCACAAGATAGCCAACACTTTTTGGTATTCACTGTCTGTATTAATATTTTTCTTTTGTTTTTGTTACACACTTTGTGCAACCACGATCACCCAATTATTATTTTTTTAATAGCCCTTCGCTTATGCAAATTAAAACATCGACTGACTACCCATCATTTTGATCACCGTCCCTCGTCAACTCATCCATTCATCGTCACTCTCCATTTCTCTCCAGCGATCATATCATATCGTAATTCGTAGTAATCAAATGAAGTTTTACCGATAAAAGATCATAATACCATGATACATTATAAAAAACAAAATTCCATTATAAAAAACAAAATATAAACCGCAACCTCAGGGGTAAGCACCTTATTTCGCTCACAGTCCAAAATTGCTGCCGCGCGAAGATGAAGTTATAAATAAAGAATGGTTAATTCTGAAAGGGTACAGAAATTATAATAAGGAACGAATCTCAGAATTCGTTATAATGTATTGAGGAAAGTTGTTTTAGACGCTCTGATTTGTATTATCGTTCTACAGTGGCCATAGGCTTATGGATTTGTAGGTATTTGGTTCTGTTGTTCGTGTGGGTTTAAAAAAGTTCTGTCGGTTCCTGGATTGAGGGTGTTAACTTTAAAGAAATTTGAGTCAATCTAATGTTGTTTGTGTGAGAGGTCTGTGTGTGAGTAGACTTAAGCTTAGTAGTATCATCCAATGTTATTAATAATTTTGACTTATAGTGTCATATAGACGTTGGCACAGAGACCATCTTGTTGAAGAACAAGTTTTGGTGTCGGTCGGACATATGATAAAGGAAGGTTTTGAATGTAGCCAAGGCTATTCTTGCTCTCACTGTATGCCAGTTTATTAATCAATGATGATCAGAATGAGTAATAATTATTCAAAGTAATAGTGGTGTTCCCAGCATTAAAATGTTGCAACTTAACGGAAATATAAAAGCGACATCTAGGCTTGGTGGCAAATTAAGGTACCAATATAAAATTCAATCAATCAAAATATTTAAGGTAATTAATAAAATAAGAGTGAAAATGATTTTCAAATTAGCAAACAAATTTAACATTTAGCGTGAATCATTAGAATGGAATGTAAATATAACACTAAACGAAACCTTCCGAAAAATTATTTCAAATTTCGAAAAAATTTCAAATTGGAAAGTTAAAGGGTAATTTAAGATAATTGAATGTCCCATTAAAATATTTTTGCAGAACCTAACTGGAACCTAAAACAGGTCAAAAATCCAAATTTCGAACCAACCGTTTTTCAATAAAACGTTTATTAGCCTTTAGAGAGATTTTATTTATGTGCAAGGCACTATATGTAAATCTGGTTTGAGTTTAAAAATTTGGTTTAAATCCGATTTTCGATTAGTGAATGAGTGAAGCCACTATGTGGAGTAATAATAGATCTTTATTTGCTGTTCAAATTGGATTTTAACACGCCTTTCGAATTAATTTATCCTAAATTAAAAAACAACAAGGTTTTATGAAAAAGTGTGGAGCAAAATAATTTTTAATGGGTATATCCTCCACAGCCTAAAATCAGAATTTGACTTTCCATTTCCAACCCATAGTTGCAATGAATCAAGCCTAACATTTTTAATGGAGCGTTTAACTAGCGTATAATTGTCCGTAATTTCACATAATGTTCTACTGGATAGGCCGATCTAATTTTAGAAACGTTATTTTCGTTAAATTCTACCTACTTTTCTACCCAAACAGAACCAACCCCAACAATATTTACATTATTCAAAACCACCCCAAAAAACTGTGTTTATCTTATTTATAGCACAAGCATAAAATAAATTATGTGTCTAAAGTCTAACAGTTTGGTTTTGGTTCCTATTTTAAAATTAATAGACATTTCTCTTATAAAATTTATCACATCAGCAAACCGCCAAATAAATAACTTTTTATTTAAAATTACGAAGCTCTAAATTTCGAATTTGTCATCAAACTTTTCCCATAACACATAATATACGAAGAACTGGAAAAATGGAAAAATATTAAAAAAAAAAACTTTCGAAATATAATTGCTCCAAGGTGAAAACTGAAAATACCATCTAAGAAGAAATGTTATTGTTTTCTTTCCTCTTTTAAGAACAGTTACAAATGCTATATTTCATTTCCTTTTCAAACACCAACGATATATTACTATGGAAGGTAAAAATATATTACCTGATTTTTCATTGCAATTAATATACAAAGAAAAGTTCATTTTCGAACTGTCGCCTCTGTAATATAAATGTTTTCAGTATTCCATGACACGGTACTTATATTCCAGCCAAAAAGTTGCATTCAATTTGATGGATTGAACAATTTATTTCAGCTAGTTTTCGAAAGTATTATAAAAACTTACATTGTCTAATTTAATAAGAAACGTTCGAGTTGATTTTGATTTTAATTTGGTGAAAGTTTTATTTTATTCAATTACAGAACACTAAAATTAATTTGATTTTGCACGAGCATAAAATTTATTATAATTTAATTAGTTTTGGGTGCTAAAAATGTTTGCGTTTAATAGAGGACATACCATAAAAGTGACGATATGATTTCCGGTTAATATTTTTCATTTGGTGATGAAAAGTTAATACTTTGGCCATTTCATTAAACAGCGCAAATTTGAACTGGGCACCTCTATCAGTCGTAATGCTTGAAGGAACACCACTGATCGGATGTTTGCAATTTGATTTGCTTCAGACCATCGTATGTACCTATCAATCATCGTAATACAATAAATGTTGTCCTTGGACGGGGGGAGTGGTCCAATAATATCGATGCGAACTTCTTTAAATCTATTACTGGGGGTCGATTTTTCCAAAATTCGACAAGTTAACGAAATAACCGCAAGTATATAGTAGTGGTACGTCTATTTGTATTAGTACGAATGTGCGCCATTTAATTTTTGTGGATGACAGTTCTATGCTTTTAATAAAAAATTAAATTTATAACCAAATATGCTTTAAATAAATTTAAATTTATTTAATTTTAGTTTTAATGTAAACTCTACTCAGGAACACATTTGATAACTTTTATAATTGCAATGATATTTCATTGCGAGAAGGAATAGATTGTGAGAATTGAAAAATATGTCGAGTTATTTGACGGGAATTTCTGATTTCTCCTTTTTTTCGACCTTTTAAAGATTCGTATAATGGAGCTTGATCAGATGCTGCGTTAGGTAGAAAAATTCTATAATAATTAATCATCCCAAGAAATCTAAGTAAACCGTCGATGGTTTTTGGTTGAGGAAAATCTTGAACTATTGTCACTCTCTGCTTGTCTGGAGATAAACCTTGATTAGAAATTTCGAAACCTAAAAATGATAATTCATTTTTGGCGAATTCACATCTGTTCAAATTAATAACAAGACCAGCTTCGTTTAATCTTTGAAGCACATTTTAAGATGTTCTTCCATATTTTTTGATGCTACGAGTAGATCATCGTTAGCATTTTATCTGAACTTAGTCTTCGCACTTTTGCATGCCATGGCTGACCTGAAGTTTCATTGCAATGTGTAATATTATTTTTTACCAATGTTAAGACTTTGTGATTCATGAGTCACTGATTTGAATTTTTGTAATAATTGTAAAATACCCGGATGGCATTTGTCGGTTTTGATAGTTTTAATAGCGTACGAATTGATTTGTATTGGTTCTCCCGTTTTAGCCAGGCTGGCGTTATTAGGTTGAGCTGCTAGTTGCCAGACGATATTAGACTGACCGATAGCTGGCTGGTTTTTCTCCCTTTTATTTGTGCTGCTCCGTAGTAAAAAAAAAATTGTGTTGGACGTTTCCACGGATCGTTCTGAATCAGGTCGGGGTCACCAGTTTATGGGTGTTATATTGATACCACAAAAATTTAATGAACAATTGTTCAACTTATGTTTTTTAGTCTTTTATTAATATAATTTATTTAAATTTTTTATTTAACAACATTCCATTGATTTTGATGAATGATGATAAGAGTTCCATACCAGTTTAGGAATTGCTACTTTAATCGTTATACAAATTCACCGGTAAAATAAACTTGTTGATTGAACCGCCACAGGTGTACTACGAAATCCCGGTTTTCAAAATATCGGGTTCAAAATTCCGGTTTTCAAAATCCAGGTTCCTAAAATCTCGGTTATCGAAATTCCGGTTTTCAAAATCCCGGTTTTATTTTCTTCTAGTTCTAAAATTTTGATTTAAAAAAAAATATTGTTTATTACTAACTTTAGGTCGGCCGGACTAATAATATTTTAATATAAAAATAAAAATTTACTAAAAAAACCAAGCCTGCGAAGTCAGAGGCGGGAGTTGGTTTCGTGGAGTCGGTGCAATTTTATCGGAGTCGGTGTCGGAAAAAACTGAGCTTCCATTTTTTTGCCAAATTACAACAACAGTGTCATATATTGACACCCACCCGCTCTAAAATTAGTCGAGTTTCTAGTTTTCGATGGTTTTCGAACATTTTGTACAGACAACATTTTGTAGTGGCAAGATTAATAAGAAAAAGCAATATTTTGTTAATGCAACATTTTGAAATGCAATAATTTTTATTTTCGAAGTATTTGAATATAAAAATCATGTCATCTAAATCAAGAAAAACATTATTAGTAAATCGGTCAGTCACTAAAAGTGGTTTGATATTCATGCATCAGTAATTAAGTCAAAAATCGAACTAAAGTGATAATACAAAATAATTATTAAACCCTGTAATAATAAATAATAATTTGTTAAACTAATAAAAAATTAAAGAAAAAGGAATAAAGTTCTTATTGAAAATTAAGCACATTAACGATAGTTAAATATTTAATAAGAATACCCAACATTGCGGTGGCCACATATTTCAGAACTATAACAAAAAATCATGTTAGAAATACATTTTCATCGCACGTGTAGAATTTTAACAAAATCGGTTTAGAAATGGCCTAGTTCCACCTCTATTGACCGCTTTATCGAAAAATAATTGTAGAATCCCATTTCCGTCGCACGTATCGAATTTCAGCTAAATCTGTTAAGAAATGAACAAATTCCATCCCTAATAGCAATTTTCTAGAACTTTATCGCAAACTCATTTTTTATATTTGTCAAAAATCATTTACGAGTCCCATTTTTCCACAGGTCAAATTTTTAATCTCCAAACTGGGATTTCCTAAAAATCGGGATTTTTTTTATACAAAACCTGGATTTAGAAAACCGGGATTTCGTAACATACCCAATATTTATTCATGCGTGTTTTGTATTTATTTCTCGTAAAACTTTATGCAGGATAGGATGTCTGCTAGTGCTATAAAATTAATACTCCAAATTAATTTTGTACTTCTAAATTAAAAATTTTACCACATTAGAATGGAAGTAACACCTATATTTCGTTTAAACTGGCTAGCTCATAGGTATCGTAAATCGTTTCATTTCTATACAAATTGTAAAATATTTTGTTATTGGTTATTTTGATTGGAATCTTTAATTCCTTCATTCACAGCCAATTGATTGAAGGAATTAAATTGGCTGTGAATGAAGGGAAAAGGAAAGTAGTAATATTTTCCAATTCCAAGAGTAGTTTTATGCTTGTTAAAAAGTGGAGGAGGAAGAGAAGGCAATTTGTATGTGGATATGATTTTTGAATGTGTTCGTTTCTGTCAACGTGATATGATCATACAATGGACCCTATCACACATACTGAACGAAGGGAATGAATGAGCCGATAAGTTAGCTGAAAAGGGGGGGGGGGGGGGAAGAGTGAATTTAACGAGAGAAGCCTAACAAAAGCAACTAAGTACTCTACACTTCATGGTACTCCTTTGAGAACTTCTTTCTATAATGTCCACAAAGGAGATACGCGAATGTTGCTAACGATTGAGAGAATCAGGCTGCACCATGGAAATTGGAAGCAATGTTTGTGGAAACGTGAATTGAGTGAGGACAAAGATTGTGAGTTGTGTGGAAGTATGGACTATGTTGAACATCTATTATTGGTTTGTGCAAGATACAACCAATGCAGATCCAAGTTGAACATCCTTCGGAATGCAAGAAGTTTAAGTGAATTAATGAATGAAGGAGGTTTAGCTTACAAATAAATTTATGAATTTATTAGAATAAGTGGAATAATACTTTAATACAAAAATAAGTAATAGACGGCAAATGTGTGTAGGGCCTATTAGGTCTCCTCGGTAAAAAAATTAAATTATGTAAGAAATTTGTAAACTTGATTTTTGACATACATGGCTCTTTTTATCTATAGGTCAAGTCTAACAAAAAAAAGTTATTGGTCTAGCTTTTTCCGTAAATTGGGAGATTCCCGGAAGTGGCAGCTTTTTCGTTTTTTGTAAATATTTTGTCAAGTGCAAATTATCATTCACGAGCAAAACCATTATAAACTTAAGGATGCTAAATTAAATTTGCAACAATACCGATTCAAATAAATTTTCCAAAAGTTAAGCAGAAATGACGTTTTCTTTTACAAAAAACCGTTTTTTTTATAGTAATGATGACAAATGTTGACCTCTTGAGTGTGTGATATCGTGCAGACTAAATGTTGTTTTTTTACTTACAGCCCAGGTGCATCGGTTGATCGGGGTGAAATGCCGTATTTAAGCTTTTTCCATAAATTGCGAATTGGGCGCTTTTCCGTTTTTTGCAAATATGTATTTTGAAAAGTTTTTCATTTATGAAAAAAAAGATTATTAAACTGAAAGATTCTAAATTTAATTTGCAACCATATCGGTCTAGATCAGTTTTCCAAAATTTAAGCGAATATAACGATTTTTAACTAAAAACTTTTTTCAAGAATAATTCGGCCTCTGTACAACCCAGACAGATTGATTAATCATGACGAAACTTTATATTTTAGCTTTTTTCATAAATTGGAAAATTCAAATGGTTTTTGACGAAATAACGAGTGTTTTTCAAAAAAAACTTTATATCACCAAAATTCGGCATCTCTACAGTCTAGGCGGATTGACTATTCAGAATCGAACTTCTTACTAAAACTTTTTTCCATTCATTCGATATATGGTGGACATCTGTGTCCCGGAAGTGGTAGTTTCCGTAGCAGCTTCTTCAATTTTTGCAGTGAAGCATAAATTTTCAACAAGGTAACCCTTGTTGGTTTTCTGAAATAAACAGGAATAATGATTTTTTATCATATAAAACAGTTTTTTTTAAATCCGGTTGGTTCCAGTTTTCTATTTAGAAATTAAGCGTGGTATATTTCCCGCGAAAAAAATTCGGATGTTGGCCATAACAGTTACACTCCTCCATATTTTTTAAATGGTATATACTTTTAAAAATACAGGGTGGGAGTCCCTTTCATATTTAAAAAATCAATACTTTTTATTGTATATTTTAAAACGTTTTTTAACCTTAAACTTGGGAGATTTTAATATGGAACATAGGTACGCTATTGAAAGGCCGACTCAACGTGCATACCGTCAGTTTTATGGAGTTCACAATGTTCCAACAGGTCCCATTATTTGTGCTTTGGTGGCAAAAGTTGAGCAATATGGGAACGTTGGAGATGAATGGGAAACTCACGGACAAATCTGTACTTCTGAACAATCGCACGAAACCATCGAGCTCGACAGCCAATACTGCGTGACACGATTCGTCAGATTTTGAAAATAGATCTGCTTTACCAAAATCTAGTTGATCCAACAGCCTCATTCTGGTGACCTGGCATTGCGTTAAGAGTACTCCGAAGCTGTCCTCAATCTCGCCAAGAATGATCAATTTTTTTAAAGAAATTTATGATAACCAAAGAGGTTTATTTTCTTTTGAAAGAGTTTGTCAACAAACAAAACTGCAGATTTTGGGGCACACATAATCCTGAAGATCTCCAACAACGTTTATTACACCCACTTTGTGAAACTCTTTGGTGTGGCATAACCTCGCGAAACATTAATGGACCATATTTATTTGAAAATGCTGCAGATGCAAGTATTATGGTCAATAAAGAGATCGCTACTGAACAATGCTTCAGGTCTTTCTCTTTCCACCCTTGCGAGGGAGCAGTAAACAATGGAAATATATAGTTTCAGCAAAATGATGCTACGGCAGACACCACTCGCGCAACAATGCACTTGTCGCGGAAAATTTTTCCGAACCGTGTCATCTCAAAAAAAGTCGCATTGAAATCACCGCCTTAATCGCCTGATCTCACGGCGTCAGAATTTTTTCTGTATGACTACCTGAAGGAGAAGTTCTACATCAATGAACCACAGACTTACCGGAGCAGAAAAACAATATTCAAGCTCAAATATACAGATAATTACACTGATCTTCAAAAAAATGATGCAAAATGACATGAAAAGAGCCGATGCGTGTGTAATGGTGGACACTTAACCGAGATAATTCTCCACACCTAATGTGGAAAATCTTGGTAAATTTGTAATTTAGAAGCTGCCACTTTCGGTGGACCGGTTTGGGCCAAACATTACTGGGACCACTTTCTTTGTTTTCGGTGATATAGCGAACGGTACGAAAATGGTTAAAAAAGGTACAAACTGTAGCAATTATTTTACAAGACAAATTGATAATCTATAAATGTTATTTTATTTTTTTTATCGTTCTATTGAGATACGCTAAGATTTAATTTGTCATTCTTTATATATCGCTAGCAATAAGCTTTCCACTTAAAATGAGGTAAAAACGATATAAAATTGGTCGATCAATATTTTATTTATTTCCCATTTTACTCTACTGAATCGATGAATAGACAGACCATCAAACTGATGATTGCATACGTTTCTGTTTCTTATTTTTTTTTTGTTAAGATGTTTTAGAATTTGTTCATCATTATTTATTTGTGAATGGATACATAACAGTACAGTAAGAAATAAGATAAATAAACGTTTATTGATTGACCAGCAAAACAAAGTCATTAATATTGTGTAGTTGATTTTTTTAAATTTGTTTGGACATTTTATAAGACATAATACCCGTATGATCGTTTAATTACCAAGTATTGTTCTTGCTTCAAGATTGAGTAATAATTGTGACATGATTTGTAATGTCATTCAAGTAGTAAATTCGATGTCTTTTGTCAAAAATCGCCTTTTTCGCTCAAATTTTGGAAAACTGATCGGAACGGGGTATAGTCGTTTTTCTCGTAAATGATATACGTAAAAAAATATATTTACAAAAAAACGAAAAACTTCATATGGAAGCTGTCGTTTATAACATAATTATGAATTTACGAAAGTAATAAAATATTACAATATTTTATTGTTTTCGCATGTTTCCAACACAAAATTCAACTGCATCCTGTACTTGAGAAGCTCCAATTCAGAGATCCATTTCCCCTGCGATGCAAGTTTCACAATTAGTGATTAAGAAGTAGAAGAGTTCCCACCAGCTCTAAATCCATTTTAATCGTATGGGATGGACAGATATCAGAAGTTCATCTAAAATGTATGTTTCAATCTAAAATTTATACTAAAACCAAATTTCATAAGACTTGGTTATGAAATGGTCAAGTTTAATCTAGCTTGAACAGATCCTAAAATTTTGTCCAAAACTCGCTTATCCCTAACCAGTGTTCTAAGTTTCTTGATAACTCTTTAAGAAATGGCAGAGAAATATGGAAAATTTTAAATGTTCAAATGCCATAACAACCGCGGCGCAAAATACCATCGGAAGAAGACCTCCGAGGCCCCACAACGATTGGTTCGATGATCAATGCCGAAGGGTCGTCGAAAATAAACGAACGCTTCGTGAAAAATGGTTGGCTCGCAACACCAGAAGCACTCTAGCAGAATATCTCCGCGCTAGGAAAGCCACGACTAAATTTCTTCGACAAAAGAAGCGCGAACATATGAGTTCATGCATCGAAAACATCAGCTTCCACGCGGAACTAGGAAACTCAAGGGACTGTTTTGCTAACGCCAGGAATCTCACTAAAGATTTCCACCCAAGAAGTAGCCATCAAAGACGGGAATGGAGAGCTGAGAACAAACGTGGCTGATGTTCTCTCAGTATGGCAAACCTACTTTCAAAATCTGCTAAATCGGAATGATGAAGTTACCCCCATTAGAGCAATAGCTCCGCCAGGTGAAGAGGTCTTTGTCGAATATGCCACAGTAGAGGAAGTAGACGCAGCTATTAGTCGATTGAAAAACGGCAAGGCACCTGTTCTCGATGGAATCCCCGCAGAATTAATTAAACTCGGAGGCACTACTCTTGCAACAAGTTTATACGATCTCGTCGTTTGTATCTGGGACCAAGAAGAGTTGCCGGAGAATTGGAAGACCGCGCTCATATGTCCGTTGCATAAAAAAGGCGACCGTCTTAAATGTGAAAACTTTCGTGGCATAGCTCTATTGAACACTGCTTACAAAGTGTTGGCTAATGTTGTACTTGCCAGACTCATCCCTTTCGCCGAAAACACCATTGGCAACTATCAGTGTGGTTTTCGTCCCAACCGATCGACCACTGACCAGTGTTTCACCATGAGGATGATCTTGGAAAAATGTTGGGAGTACAACATAACCATACGTCAGCTATATATAGACTTCAGACAGGCGTATGACAGTATAAACCGCGACAACCTATGGGCCGCGCTCATATGCCTGGGAATCCCAGAGAAACTCGTTTCTCTGTGTAAATTAACAACATCCGGATCTGTATGTAGAATCGTAATTGAAGGATCTGTGTCAGACTCCTTTGAAATAACATCTGGTGTTCGACAGGGTGATGCACTCGCGCCTTTGCTGTTCAATCTTGCGCTTGAGTACGTAGTGAGGAAAAGCAACATCTAAACCTCGCGCTGTATATTTAATAAGTCAGGCCAAATTCTTGGATATGCAGATGATATCGTGCTTCTTGGCCGAAGACCTAGCGATATCAAAGACAGTTTCATAACGCTCGATCGCTGCGCAAGAAGACTCGGTTTGGAGGTGAACAGCAGTAAAACCAAATATTTAGTAGCCGGAGTACGTCGTAGAGGAAGACCCCGACTACGCTGGCGCGACGACATCGAACAAGATCTTCGAACATTAGGATGTCGAAACTGGAGGACGAGAGCGGTGGATCGAGATGGATGGAGGGCCTTAGTGCAGGCGGCGTAATCCCTCCATGGGATGTGAAAGCCAGAGAGAGAGAGAGAAATGCCGAGTTTCTTTACTTCGAAGGTAAATCAATTAGTGAAGTTAAGAAATCTTTTTTAAAATTTTATTCCGGTAGAATGTTTTATTTGTGAAAAAAGAGGTACAAAATGAATAAAAAATGTCCACTGGGTATAAAATAACAATCAACTCTTATTTTCGTCTGACAAATTTTCGTTGTATTTTACAGCATTTAATATTGGTAAGAACACGTTAAAATATTTTCGAATACTACTAATATTTTGATTTACGTTGGAATTTTATAGTGAAATACATATCTGATAAATATAGAGCGAGTGTACCCACTACAATTAAAGTTATTGGAGGTACCTAACCATGAGCACGAAAGTTGGCTTCCTACCCACATTTAGTATGAAAGGGAAAGGGATAAACATTTGAAAAGACCGGTTCTTTTGAGATTGGTATCTAAGCTGCTGGAGCAAACATGGTGTCCATTTGTATCACATCTTAAAGACCCGAATATTATTTGAGTTTGCATGGTCAACGGCATCTTATATTCCTGATGAGATGGTGAAGCTCCGAGTCATAGAAACGTAACCATATAGTGCTATATAGAATCTAACGACTTGATGACATGACAGCAGATTGCGTGAAGGAACCTGCAGTTCATATAATTTTTAATATTTATGAAAGTTTTTATTTTTGAGCAGGTATTACGTTACAGGATGGCACTTGAGTTCGAAAGGGGTGCAAGATACTTTCAGTCTATTTAACACATTTAAAACCTCTGTCGGCTCGCGCATTTAATGCTTACTTTTTTTTTTTAATTCCAGAGCTCTCAAATCCCAATGGTACCTCAAAATGTTTTAGATGGTGTTTTCATTACGGTTTTTGTGGTTTTTAGAACCAGAATTGTTCTTTTGATTCATTGCCGGGTTCCCTGAAATTGTCCTCTTTTTATGGTACTATACTCGTATTATCTTGTATCTCCAATGATTTTTCTCCAATGAATTTAAACTATAATTATAACGATGTTTAATAAATTTTTATTGTATTTTTTAGGTACGAATCAAATTCCGGAGCGTGACTTGATACTTGTTCCATTTACAACCAGAATTTCGGTGAGGCTTAATTTTAAAATAAAATATTTAAAAACTATATTAAGTTTGGGTTCAAAATTAAGGAAAACATAATTGTTTCGGATATAAGATTAAATTTCCATTCATTTAATTTCATTTTTTAATTCTCTATAGTAAAGTGCTAGGAACGTGACGTGAGGGTTCACGATGCAATCAGAAATTTTACAACCCGGAAATATTATGGTACTCGTAAATTTGAGAACATCGCAAATGAAATTAAAAAATTGATGATCTCCATTGATTTTGTAAAAAAAAAATCCGTCATTAGGGAAATCAGACCAGTTTTAATCTTTTTTCCTCAAAAATAATGGGGCGATAATTTAAAATAGTTCTCATAAAATACACGAAATTTTCAGATTTTTTCTATATAGCAAAGTTGAGTTAAAGTCCCTCAGACTCGGCAACTATTCGTTGGCAAGACTATTGGCTTATGCCCAGTGTTGGAGGAAGATTAAAAGCATTTTTTTTTTGATTTTTCAGAATTTATTAAGAGGTAGAGTTTAGACGAATAGTTGCTCATTCATTGGTCAGACTATCGGATTTTGTCTTGTAATGGAGTAAGATTTAAAGTAACTTCTCTGATTTTTTCAGAATTTTTCGAATGGAAGTAGTTGAGATATGATCCCTCAAACTCAACAGCAGCTCAGCAAAAGTTGTCTGGACTTTCAGCTTATGTTTAGTAATGGAAAAAAAATTTACAATAATTTCCTTTATGAGGTAGAGTTGAACGAATAGTTGCTCAGTTTGAGCAATTATGTACACAAACTTAGAAATTATTCGTTGGCTGGACTATCAGCTTATGTCTAGTGGTAGAAGACGATTGAAAGTAATTTCTGTTATTATTTCAGAATTTTTCGATAGAGTGGAATTGAGATGTAGTACCTCAAGTACAGCGACTATTTTACTAAAGGACTATTGGCCTATGTCTAGTGATGAAGGAAGATTTAATGTAATTTCTTTGATATTTTCAGAATTTTGCTTTAGGTTGGAGTTGAGATAGAATCCCTCAAGCTTAGCATTTAATCTTCCTCCTTTAATAAGCCGGTAGTCCGGCCAATGAGTAGTTATGGAGTTAGAAAGAAAAAAAATTCTGGAAAAGTCGCAGAAATTGCTTATAATCTTCCTCTACCATCGGACTAAAACGATTATGGCCAACGAATGTTTCCTGAGGCATAGGAACTATATCTCAACTTAACCACATAGAGAAATTCTGAAAAGTCCGATAGTCTGGCCAACGAACAGTTTGTAAGTTCGAGGACCTATATCTTAACTCCAACTCATACGATTGTTAAACAACAACTCGGCGTCCAAAATGGCTCATATTTCGGTGCAGCGCATGTGCAAAAACACGTTCTCTACTTTTATTGAGCGACATATATACTAAATTTGTAGTCTGATTGAAAACCGTTCGAACAATATGCAACACTATTATTTAGGAATACTGAAAGACTTGAGAGCCTTGTCGTGGTGTTTTATGTTTTTTCAACGATGTTAGATTTCAGTTAAAAACAATAGAATGTTACCGAAAAGAAAATCAAATTGCTCAGACAATATTCATGATATTATCGGTTATTATGATAGACATCCAAATATCTGCCAGACGACTGTACACATTTTTCCTTGCATTTTGAAGCTCAAGTCGACCTACATGTTAAGCAAAGTGGTTTCAAACCTAGTTCAGACCTACTTTTTATCTGGATTTCGAAAAATTTAATAAGGGCCAAGTTAATAGAACTCTTTTAGATTTTTGGTTGTGATTCTGATACAATACCAGTTTGCAAGAAAAACTGTTTCGTAGCCACCCGCATAAATTAGCCGTTTATTACCATTATTATGAAAATTCATTATTAATTAATATTCAGTTCACTCAATTCGTATTCAGTTCATTCAACTCATATTGAATTCATATTCAATTCATATTCAATTCATATTCATTCATATTCAATTCATATTCAATTCATTTTCAATTCCAATTCAATTCATATTCAATTCATATTCAATTCATATTCATTCATATTCAATTCATATTCAATTTATATTCAATTCATATTCAATTCATATTCAATTCATATTCAATTCATATTCAGTTCATATTCAATTCGTATTCTATCCATATTCAATTCATATTCAATTCATATTCAATTAATATTCATTTCATATTCAATTCATATTCAATTGGTATTCAATTGATATTCAATTCGTATTCAATTCATATTCAATTCATATTAGATTCCATTTCAATTCCAATTCAATTCGTATTCAATTCCAATTCAATTCATGATGCTATTCAATTCATATTCAATTGATATTCAATTAATATTCAGTTCATATTCAATTCATATTTAATTCTATTTTATATTCAATTCAATTTAAAATTCATATACAATTCATATTCAATTCATATTCAATTCATATTCAATTCATATTCAATTCATATTCAATTCATATTCAATTCATAGTCAATTCATATTCAACTCATATTCAATTCATATTCAATTCACATTCAATTCATATTCAATTAATATTCAATTCATATTCAATTCATATTCAATTCATATTCAATTCATATTCAATTCATATTCAATTCATTTTCAATTCATATTCAATTCATATTCAATTCATTTTCAATTCATATTCAATTCATATTCAATTCATATTCAATTCATATTCAATTCATATTCAATTCATATTTAATTCATATTCATTTCACTTTCAATTCATATTCAATTCACAATCAATTCACATTCATTTCATATTCAATTCATATTCAATCCATATTCAATTCATATTCAATTCATATTCAATTCGTATTCAATTCATATTCAATTCATATTCAATTCATATTCAATTCATATTCAATTCATATTCAATTCATATTCAATTCATATTCAATACATGTTCAATCCATATTCAATTAATATTCAATTAATATTCAATTCATATTCAATTCATATTCAATTCGTATTCAATTCATATTCAATTCATATTCAATTCACATTCAATTCAAATTCAATTCGTATTCAACTCATATTCAATTCATATTCAATTCATATTCAATTAATATTCAATTCATATTCAATTCACAATCAATTCATATTCAATTCATATTCAATTCATAGTCAATTCACATTCAATTCATATTCAATTCATATTCAGTTCATATTCATTCATATATTCAAGTCATATTCAATTCATATTCAATTCATATTCAATTCATATTCAATTCATATTCAATTCACAATCAATTCATATTCAATTCATATTCAATTCATATTCAATTCATATTCGATTCACATTCAATTCGTATTCAATTCGTATTCAATTTATATTCAATTCATGTTCAATTCATATTCAATTCATATTATATTCATATTCAATTCATGTTCGATTCATATTCAATTCAAATTCAATTCACATTTAATTCATATTCAATTCATATTCAATTCATATTCAATTCATATTCAATTCATATTCAATTCATTTTCAATTCATATTCAATTCATATTCAATTCATTTTCAATTCATATTCAATTCATATTCAATTCATATTCAATTCATATTCAATTCATATTTAATTCATATTCATTTCACTTTCAATTCATATTCAATTCACAATCAATTCACATTCATTTCATATTCAATTCATTTTCAATTCATATTCAATTCATATTCAATTCATTTTCAATTCATATTCAATTCATATTCAATTCATATTCAATTCATATTCAATTCATAGTCAATTCATATTCAGTTCATATTCAATTCATATTCAATTCATATTCAATTCATATTATATTCATATTCAATTCATGTTCGATTCATATTCAATTCAAATTCAATTCACATTCAATTCATATTCAATTCATATTCAATTCATTTCATATTTAATTCATATTCAATTCATATTCAATTCATATTCGATTCACATTCAATTCGTATTCAATTCATATTCAATTCATATTTAATTCATATCCAATTCATATTCAATTTATATTCAATTCATATTCAATTCATATTCAATTCATATTCAATTCATATTCAATTCATATTCAATTCATATTCAATTCATATTCAATTCACATTCAATTCTTATTCAATTCATATGCAATTCATATTCAATTTATGTTCAATACGTATTCAATTCATATTCAATTCATATTCAATTCATATTCAATTCATATTCAATTCATATTCAATTCATATTCAATTCATATTCAATTCAATTCATATTCGATTCATATTCAATTCATAATCATATTCAATTCATATTCTATTCATATTTAATTCATATTCATTTCACATTCAATTCATATTCAATTCACAATCAATTCATATACATTTCATATTCAATCCATATTCATTCATATTCAATTCATATTCAATTCATATTCAATTCGTATTCAATTCATATTCAATTCATATGCAATTCATATTCAATTCAAATTCAATTCGTATTCAATTCATATTCAATTCATATTCAATTCATATTCAATTCAAATTCAATACATATTCAATTCATATTCAATTAATATTCAATTCATATTCAATTCATATTCAATTCATATTCAATTCATATTCAATTCATTTTTAATTCATATTCAATTCATATTCATGATGCTATTCAATTCATATTCAATTCATATTCAATTCATATTCAATTCATATTCAATTCATATTTAATTCATATTCATTTCACTTTCAATTCATATTCAATTCACAATCAATTCATATTCATTTCATATTCAATTCATATTCAATCCATATTCAATTCATATTCAATTCATATTCGATTCGTATTCAATTCATATTCAATTCATATTCAATTCATATTCAATTCATATTCAATTCATATTCAATTCATATTCAATTCATATTCAATTCATATTCAATTCATATTCAATTCAAATTCAATACATATTCAATCCATATTCAATTAATATTCAATTAATATTCAATTCATATTCAATTCATATTCAATTCGTATTCAATTCATATTCAATTCATATTCAATTCACATTCAATTCAAATTCAATTCGTATTCAATTCATATTCAATTCATATTCAATTAATATTCAATTCATATTCAATTCATATTCAATTAATATTCAATTCATATTCAATTCACAATCAATTCATATTCAATTCATAGTCAATTCACATTCAATTCATATTCAATTCATATTCAGTTCATATTCATTCATATATTCAAGTCATATTCAATTCATATTCAATTCATAATCAATTCATATTCAATTCATATTCAATTCACAATCAATTCATATTCAATTCATATTCAATTCATATTCAATTCATATTCAATTCACATTCAATTCGTATTCAATTCGTATTCAATTTATATTCAATTCATGTTCAATTCATATTCAATTCATATTCAATTCATATTCAATTCATATTCAATTCATGTTCAATTCATATTCAATTCATATTCAATTCATATTCAATTCATATTCAATTCATATTCAATTCATATTCAATTCATATTCAATTCATATTCAATTCATATTCAATTCATATTCAATTCGAATTAAATTCATATTCAATTATTATTTATATTCGGAGGCTATAAGTTGTCGCTCGATTAGTTTAAAACAATTAATTATATTAATTATTGAAAACTTTTTGTTATAATTGAAAGTTAAAATATTAAAAGTGAAAATTATTTTAATACAAAGTTCAATTGTGCGGTATTACAGATTCGAATTTATCTAAAATATTATAGCGTGCAGTCTCGGATCAATAACGATTAAATTAAACGATTTAAGAACTTCAAAACTATAAACTAGTTTCACCATTAAACGCCATAATAAATTACATTGTCGTAAAAATTAAATTGAAAAGTCGTTTATTCGTTAGTTTACTATGAAAAAGCCACAGAAATACTTCTTGCTTATTTTAATATACTTGCTATACATAAGTACTTACTTGTATGTCAGTTTAAAGATTGGAATGGAACCATAAAACGACATAAAAATTTATGTGTTGTTGTAAAGACTCAAAGTTATGTATTCTTTTGAATAATATGTATATGGGGCATGCGAGCATATATGGTACATACTCGTCTCGTATAAATGTTACATTATAAATTTTTGAGTGAATGCACACAAATTATTTGTCATAATATTTTGTTTCCATATTTTATAATAATGAAATAATAATAACATTGATATTAATAATATTTAAATTAATGAATTTTTTTATAGTCGTATGTAAATTTCTATTTAACAAACAACAATCAGAAAACCATAAAAAAATGTTTCAACAAAAATTGCATTCGATGGGGAGTTTGGGTTTTGTCTGGGTTTGGGTTATTATGCGCTATGCGATGATTTTTTAATTGAATTAATAATTTTTTGATTTATTGTTTGTTTGTATACGAATATATATGTTCATTTAAGCATCATGTTGTATTTTTTGAAAATTGCAAACATTGTATGTAATTACATAATGGAGTAATAAGAGTTACACTCGTATTGTAATGTTTCGGATGCATTATTCGAACCCCTTAATCTTTATAGAGAACTATACTATACTTTTTATTAGAAGCCAGTCATTATTACGGCTATATTCATCGAGACATGAATTGTAAGTCGATAAACTAAATTGATGCTTTTTTATAAAAAAAAGGAACATTGATCACTATTTGAAAATTGGAAATGTTCAATTTTAGAAGTCTTAACATTTGTATGGCGGTTATTTGTTCTGTAACAGTTGACGGATTGAACTGTTCGAAACAGTTAATTACATTATAATACCAAGTCAAATCACAGCTAACTACATTAAAATAAAAAATTGGGCGGCTTGGGTATTACGAAAGTTTTAAACTGTTCAATTCGTCCACTATTATACAACGTATATCCACACTTGTTAAATTCCTAGAATCGTAACTGTAAAACCTGCTTACGAACATTTTAATTTTTCAAAAATTTTACACTGAAAGCTTAAATTTTATTTCAACCATTCAGCCATTATCACCCGGTAGTAGCTCTGTGATCTGACCAATAATTATTACAGTAAAACCTGAAAAACTACTGAAAGATTCCATAAACTCGATCTTCCAAGTACAGTAACAAATGGGAAAATCTTGCTATAAATAACTTTACTGCCACCACATTCTTCAAATTACCTAATACTTTTTTTAAGGAATCTTTATTTCTGTAAAATATTACAACTAATCATATGGATTAGCTAGTAATTGTTTTATTAGTTTAGTAGTCTATTCTTGTGGGATGAGTCCTATCGATTCAACCCAGCTCTGCCAGTCCTTTGATTTAAGCGGCTCAGGAAACCACTAATTCTAAAGGTTTTGTTCTTTTTAGGAGCTTCTGTCCATTGGTGCGATCCAGTAGGTTCCGCAGCTCCTCGTTGTCATGCTGCTGCAGTCGCAGAACATGACCCCTTGAAAATTTTTGTATTTCATAGCTGACGTATTCCACGTGTAAGTCTCGATGGAGATTGTCATTTCTAATGTACCACGGAGCATTCACCTTAGTTTTCCTTGCGCAGGCCCAAAGCTAATTTTCAAGGTATTTTCTCTTGTCGTCACGATAGAATAGGAGGAGGATTAGCAGTTTTTATTAGAAATGGCTTAAAATTTAACATTATAAAGTGCGATGATGGCCAATTTCCGTTTCATTTCATATGTGTTGAGCTTCCCGAGTATAGTTGTACTAAGCTTTGGGACTTTTATAGACCGCCTAGTTGTGATGTTGAAATGTTTTTAAGTTTTTTGGATAGCATTGATGTAAATAGGGCAGATACAATCATTGTCGGAGATACAAATATTCCCGTAAATAAGACCTTGGATTTAGTCTCTGATTATAAAAACATATATTGATGAGGGCCGGGATGATTGTTCTAATACGTTTCCCAGTAGGTCAATCAGTGGTAATATTATTGATCATGTTGTATGTAGTTTCACAAACATTAAAGCTGTTCATAACTCAACAATTTTTTCAGATATTAGTGATCATAATTTTCTCTAAGCCTAAATTTTTCCGGCAAAAATTAGAACAAACAATTATTGATTTTGATAAAGTTGACTTTTATTTTGATGATTTCCTTACTAAAACAGATTTTGATACTGCTGACCCAGAAACTACAATTAAGCAAACTACTGAGAAATACAATCATTTAATCGTAAAATTTACAGCAGTTAAAAGTGTTATTGCAAAATTGAAGAATGATTCTTGTCCCTGGATGACGTTTAACTTGTGGAAACTCATTGGGAAACGTAACCGAATTTTAAAAAAGTACAAATTAAACTCTAACGTAGAGAATCGAAATCAACTTCATACTCTTAATAAGAAAATATCATCTGAGAAGTATTTTGCCAAGAAACGATATTATGAAAATATGTTTAGCAAGTTTTTGAACAGAAACAACACCAAATCTAATATTGAAGCTATCGAAATTATTGGCGATAAATATAATGATAAATCTGATATAGTAAACTTGTTTAACGATTATTTTGTTAATATAGGAGATTCACTTGGCCAGGCAATTGGGAGTGATAGAAACATTCATAAGTTCAATACATTGCGTTCGAATCTAGACTCAATATTCTTGTCATCAACTACTCCTCTGGAAGTATACAACATAATTTCCATGTTAAACAATATAAAGGTGGTGGGCCAGATAATATACGTAATTTGGTTGTAAAGCGTAACGCTTCCCATTTCTCTGAAATTCTGGCAAAATTAATTAATACAATTTTTGAAACTGGTGAATTTCCCGATCATTTAAAAATTGCTAAAGTTGTGCCAGTTTTTAAAAGTGGTGATACTGTAATCTCTAACTATAGACCCATTTCCACCTTGTCTGTATTTGATAAAATCATAGAAAAAATCTTAAACACGCATTTTAGGGAGTTCTTAAACAAATCGGACTTTTTCTGTGCTCATCAGTATGGATTTAGAGAAGGAGCGGGTACTGAAACGGCGCTTGTGGAAATGACAAATTTAATTTATAATGCCTTTGATCGAAAGGAATGTGTTGGAGCTCTATTTCTTGATCTCAAGAAAGCATTTAACACGATTGATATTAAGTTACTCCTTAATAAGTTATATTGCTATGGATTTCGTGGAACACCATATAAATTAATCAGTAGTTATTTAACTAATCGACTACAGTACGTAATGATTGATGGGGTCAGGAGTCATGTACGCGATGTTAATTGTGGGGTTCCTCAAGGTAGTGTGCTAGGGCCGTTATTGTTCCTAATATTCATTAATGATATTTCACTTTTGCCATTGATTGGACAAATTAATATGTTTGCGGATGATACTGCAGTTATCTACGAAACGAAGGATCCTTCTGTTATAATTAATAATATGGAACATGACATGAATATTTTACTAGAATATTTCAAGTCTAACATGATTTCATTGAATCTAGCAAAAACTAAATTTTTCATTCGCCACATAAACCAACATTTAGTGTAACATCTTTCAAAATAAATGATGTCGTAGTGGATCGAGTTGAACATTTCAAATATCTAGGGGTAATATTTGATTCTCGTATGGCATGGGATGAACATGTTGCCACAACTTGTAGTAAAATGGCTCCTTTGGTTATATTATGTGCCTAAATATGTTCTGAGATTAATTATCTCAGAACATAGTTTATTCATCCTAGAATTCTGTACGGGATTGTTATTTATGGTACTGCTAGTTACACTAAGATAAAGAAAGTTCAGATCTTACAAAATAAAAGTTTGAAAGCAACTTCGAGACTACTTGCACGATTTCCTACGTTAACTTTGCTTGAAACTGAAGCCAATGGTATTTTACCAATAGGTGCGTTACATGATTACCAAGTAATATTATATATGTATAAGACATTGAATGTACCTTCAGTTCTCTCTAACTTAGAATTTTATCGTTACAATCATAATTATCATACCAGATTTACTAATAACATATCTTGCGGTTTTATAACTAACGGATTTGGGCGAAAATCAATTAGATTTTCTGGCCCTTCGTTATACAACAAGCTACCAGAAAGTATAAAAGAATCAGTGAATCTCCATCATTTTAAGAAAAGTTTGAAGCTATATTATCAAACTTATAAATAATTATGTAGGTTGAACTTTAAATTTTGCATATTGTTAATAAATTATTGTTTTATTTAATGTTACTGAATATATAATTGTGTAATTGAATAAAATTGTAAATACATATATGTACGTATATTGCTAAATTGCTAATGTAACTAACTTGAAGTTCATTTATAAAGTTGATTTCCCTTAAAAGGACATGAAATCCATTGGGAATCAACTTTATAAATTATAATAAATATTGTAAATTTTGTAATTTTGTAAATTCGTTGCAAATAAATTATTATACATAAAAAAAAAAAGCTGAATACCATACGTCCAGATAGGTTTTAGATTTTGTTTATATAACAGCAGTTTGTTGTGCGTTGTCAGTTTGGAGTTTCTTCCAATAAGCCAGCGCATTTTTCTGAATTTTAAATTCCGTGCTTTTTCTTTTTAACATGCGCTTTCCATCTGAGTTTAGAGTCTAGCGTCATGCCGAGGTACTTAGCATTATCAGAATATCGTGTGGGCTCAACAATACTAGCATTGGTGGTCATAACGTTCCTATTCTAGCTTTTTCAAACGTTCCTATTCTAGCTTTTTCTATGTCTGGTAGATAATTTGTATACAGGAGGTATGATACGGGGCCTAGAACACTGTCTTGTGGAACCCCTACCAATATTTTCTTTAGTTTTGAGTATTCCCTTTCCTGTCTCACCCGCAAGTAACGACCGTTGATGTATGGACTTTAGCAATTCAAAGTGTTGTTTTAGCAAATCTCGTTGGAGCTTAAATTCAAGACCACGGTGCCAAACCTTATCAAATGCTTGGGCTACGCCTAAGAATATTGCTGAACATACTTCCTTTTTTCCCGTGCCTTCTCAATTGTATCAGTAATTCTATGTACCTGTTCTATCGGTGAGTGCCTTTCTCGAAACCCAAATTGATAGAAACCAATTGAAATTGAACCCCATTCCAGGTAGCAATTCTTAAATAGTGAGCCATTATTTTTTCTTGTTAAGTTTGTATGGAGTAGAATTAAGATAGTCAATGACTTCTCTAGTTTTACTTGACGCATCCGTTATTCTTTTATCTTGGCTCATCGATGTATTTTGCAGTCTTCCTAGTCTCTGGTCTTGTTTTTTCAGTAGCTCGCCCATAGATTCTAGTCATTGGCTCTGCCCAGCCAGATGTGAATTGATAGCGTTTACCTTCTGAAGTATTTCTTGCAGGACATGGGTTTCTTGACTCGGAGCGTTCTTGATATTTTCGTTCTGCTTAGCCATTTTTGCAAATGTTATGACTTCTCTTATATGTTTGATTTCTCTTGTTGTCTCATTATTTTCAGCTCTTTCGCTACCTCGCATGCTCTGTAATTTGCTAGGTGATGATTACCACAGGGTATGCAATTTCACTGGTTCGTTCTTACTTTTGTTGCATTCTTTTGATAGATGTTTCTCAGCGCACTTTGCTTATCTCGCCTCCCTATTACAGTATTTGCGTGTGTGGTTATACGCCTGACAGTTGTAGCACTATGGCATTCTACTAGGTTTCTTTTTTAATGTCTTAACTTTCATATTAAGGACTGCTTTGATTGTTTGAGCGTCAAATATTAATATGAAACGGGGGAGGCCAACTTTGGTTGTTTCTCGTTCACTATTTGCGTTTATAGTGACGTTTCTCTTTAATATGTTCACACCTTTTAGAATTTTGAATCCTTTCTGGCTAAGTTCCTGAATTATTTCTTCGTTTGGGCATTAATGATGTAGCCCTCTAGCCATGACTTTAATTGGTTACTCTGCTTTGTTTTCATAGGTGAACCATTCGATGTTTTGAGTGGTAATTCTATTTGATAAAATCTGTAGGTTTCTGGGTCTAGTGCATTCACTTTCCAAACGTTGTTATTTAGTGCAGTGACTTTATATTTATCGTTTGGAACTAGCTTCACTATTTTTTTAATTGTTTCGTGTTCACTAACATTAAGTACGTTAATGAGTGGATGTACGGTATCTCTTTATGTGTTAGTTGATTTTTTCTACTTTACTAGGTCCGTGAATATACTATTCAGGTCGTTGGGGTTGTAGTTTTTTGACGCTCTGTGTTGATTGTTCCACCTCAGGCGAAGATTCTTAGTTTTAATTTTCCTTCGTATAAAACTCGTTTCATACGCCAATTCATCTTCATCTGTTTCATAGATAGCTATAGTATTTTATTTGGTTTGACTATCATTTTTAATTACAGCAATTTCTTCTTTAAGCTGTTGGTCTTCTTTGAATAACTGTCCATTGATTTTCATTAAGTTTTCTATCGATTTCTTTAAATCAGCGTTTTCTCTAGCGACATCGTCGTGGTTTTTTTGGTTTACGTTCTCCCTGTGCTCAGCATTTTCGTTCTCCTGTTGTGTAGCTGGATGCATTTGTCTAGTTGGTGATCTAGAGATACTCGTGCTTGGTATAAACAGGTTTCGCAATGGTTGGCTCACCCCAGAATCCGTTGAGCCTGCCTCGTGTGAGGGTGGATTGGCCAACTGTAGAGGTGAAGTACCACCTTCGGTATACATTCCGTTTTATTGTACACTCATTGCCTTGATGATTGATTTATTGTTCGGAGTTCCTTCCTCTAGCCAGATTTGGTCCGCTGATGGTATTTTATTTCCCATTTACCCTCCGGCAAGCCGGTTAAAGAGCATTCCTCTATCCCCCATCTAGGTACGCGCCACGATGGGAGTTCTGCATCTCCACACGGGCCTCCGGTTGTGAGCAAAGTTTTGTTAATTTTTTGACCCAAAATTTTCCTTTGAGGCCATATTAGTCGATTCCGTCAACTATTTTACTATCAATTTCTTGAAGTCATCTTTTTTGGCACAAAAAAATTTGTAACCGGTTGTGGGCATCCTTCGAAAATTCGCTGAAAATGGGAATAGTTTTAGGAAAACGCATCTAATTCCAAAGAATTTCGAGGTTCATTAATTTTAAAGGCCTTCCGTTGTATCGTCTTCTAAGTCAGAAACACAATGTTTGCATGTGAAAAACCTGGAATTCATGTGAGCGCATTTCAAATGCATAGGCCGATCACACGTGTTGCACTTGATGGAATTTGCAGCGGTCAACTTCGATGGCAGGAACTTCAAACAGATGATGCATAAGTCGATATCATTATCAGCTGGTAAAGAGTTCATTTCTTTAGAGCGTTTGGCCGATGGTTTGCTAGGTACAGTTTCCTCCTTTTTTTACTCTACTTCGGATGGGATAGGGCTGCTCGCTTAGCGGCTTTCTGCTTTAAAGCAGCAACGCTTTCTGTTGAAGTAAACATGGTGCTTTGCATCAGTGTACAACCGACCATGATTTGGTGGCTTTTTTGGTGCATCTACTGGCAAGGAACCAATTTTCGTTCAAGACTGATAAGCGGCTCGTTGAAGACGCTATAGATGTGCAAGGTTTTGGTGTGGTAACCACTTTTACTGCATGTACAAGATCCCAAGTAAGACGATTCGATGCTGCCTTATCTTCATCAATGCATTGCACTTGAATAAATCAACATCACAGTAGATGTCTGAGTCGTATAGATGAATTCCGGATGCTCCGAAGCCGGATTTTAAGATTTTGGGTGTCAATGCCAGACCAAGAGTTTTACAGACAAGGCCAGCAATATAACGAATCTCCATTACCTAAAAGAATTAAAAATTTTAAATCGGGAGAGCAAGGTTGAATGATCCAAAGTCCTACCTTGTTTGCATTATTGTTTTGCCACGCAAAACACTGATTTGTACTAAGTCTTTATCGGTTCGAAAATAGACACATCCAGTGGCTTCAATTGATAGATACGAAGCTTGGTTGTCGAAAAGCAACAGCACGTAGGAAGCTAACGAAGGTTTTACGAAATTTGTAAAATGGTGAATATAGCTTTCAAACTCTGGCTGACACATCCAGCCAGAACCATGAACATAATCGGTCAGCCCCGTCAGAAACGTTATCGAAAAGATGGTCCACATTTTATTCGGAAAAGGAATGGTGCGGTAGACTGTTGCTAGACTGCATATGGTAAGGCCATTGTTACCATCGTTCCTCTTTCAGCGGCTTCAAATTTTCCGACGACGGTGCGTTGAAAACCCGCTTTCGTCCATGTTATAAATATTCGTTGCTTCGAAGTGACATTCATCCATCAAATGTCATATAGTTTTGAAAAAACTTCTCGACATTTGATTTACAAAAGCCTTTCACGCGCTGCATGGATATTTGTTCCGGGGTGCGTACAACGAAACTCAGGATGGCGGCGGTTGCCATGGCTAAACATGCCTTACATACGTTAAAATGTTAAAGAATATGCTATGTCACCATAAAATATGATATCTGACAGTTTTCCAGTCAAACAGACGCCTAAAATGAAAAAAAGAGGGCGCCCAGAACCAGTTACATTTAATTATGCCCACAACTGGAAATCACAACTATCGAAGTAATCAAAACAAGTGTGATGCATCATGATTTTGAAATAAATCGATGTGGCATCCAAAATCACAACGAAAATACTGTAGAAATATCGATATCAAATGAACAAGCTTATCCAGTCACTTCGACATTAGCTAGAAAACTGTGTTCTGCAAACTTCAAGTATGACAGCAGTCAGATCCGCCATATTTGTATTCTGCCGAATTGTTACAGGCTGGCTACTGCCAACCTGCAGATTTCACTTAAGCGCATGCAGAGGCCTCCACGGTGATCTTTTGCCGGCTACGTTCTCAGCGAGAAGTGCGAAGGGTCGTGGGATTTGAGGCATGCATGGTTCCTGGCTTACACCGTGATTAACAGAAACTGAAGTAAAAATAATCCGCAAATAATAATAAAGACCCGGGGTTCCGCCGAAATTCGTCGGCCGGAACCTGAGGAACGAACAACGAACTAATCATAAGAGAGAGAAAGAGGTGCCCTGGTGCGCGCATCCATTCGAATTCAAACGGGGTTAAACCCTGGTTACGAAATTGGATGCGGGCACCAAGGGACCGCAATCAACCCTACTCCGACACAGAGGGAGTCTCCGCTCCCATCACACCATATCCGACGAAAAATTTAATAATTCATTTTATTTTTTTTTAAAAAAAACAAAGACAAACGAAGAGACCACTTCCCCCTCCACCCGCGCCACGAAAAGAGAGAACGAGAGAGAAAGAGAGACCAATGTGCATCGAGCGCGCACCCGCTGTGCGGCGCTCGATTACAAAATTTAAATTTGAAATTTAAAATAAAATTTAAATATATATATATATATAAATAATATCAAAAAAATTTAAGAAAATTAAAAAGAAAATAGGAAAAAATTAATGTAAAGCAAATTACCTAGAAACAAAAATCGTACTTTAACACTATGTATGATATATAACCAATCACCGTTGCGGCCTTGGTGCCGTTACCGTGTTTCCCCGATACCAAAAATACGAGGTGCCGGTTGGCCAACCGTACCGTTGCGACCTTGTGAGGTCGGGCGTTGCGGGGCCTTTCCCCGATACCAAATACCAAAAACAATAGCCAGTTGGCTACCGAAAACTAAATCCAACTTGGCGACACGTCCGCCGTTATAATATTTAGTAAATCCCGAAAATGTGCGACGAGCCTCAACTGGCCGCCTGCAGAAATTTGCAGCACTCGTGGAATATGCGTCACCCGTTGAACAGTTAAAAAAAATATGCGGTACCCGATCCACTTTATGGGGCCCGTTATACTGGCCTCAACTGGCCACCCGTTAATAATGTGGTACACGTTAATTAATGTTGGACCCGTAGAAAATTAAAATGCGACCTCCGTCGATAAGACGCCTCCATAAAAATTAGGCCACTCACAAAAGCACAACCACATCCAAATGTTTGGTTTTATGATCTTTGTTTGTTTTAGAATACACTTTTCCCCAACTCTTTTATACGCCATCAAGAAATTAGTAAACATCGATTTTCTTATGACCGGATTAGTTACAAAAAAAAACTGAACTTAATTCACCAAAAAAATAATTTTTATTTTTCCTTTTTTTTTTTTTAAATTTTAGCAAATACAAAATGCATAAAATTCCAAAAAATGATCGCGACCTTTTTTTTACATTCAAAACTAAACTGCATATGTTTTTTAATGAAAATCAAAAACTGAACTCTTTCTGTCAAAAACCAAAACTCGACTCAATCAACAAAAAAAAATTGTCGCACCGCACAAACGACGCGCAAAACATTCCAAAAGAATGTCTTTCTTCTCTGATTCTCGTTTACATCAATTCGCATTGATGTAAACGAGAGGCATATAAGAAAAACATTCTTATGAAACAAAAACATACGAGAATCCATCTACCATGGACCGCGTCCAGACATCCAAAAACACGGACGCAAGAAATCGGGCGTAAAATAGAAACACGAAAATCTAAAAATTGGGAGGTCATGCGTAAAACGAGTATTAGGTCTTGTTACAGACAACACAGTCGTAACAGAATGTTTTGCAGGGGTGCCCACAACCGAAGACTCTCCTCTATAATATTAATTACAAGAATATTATTTATTTGTTCTGCGTCCGAAATTTGTGTTTTACTACTAAGAAAGTAAGCTTGAAAACTAACTACATCTGTTAGATTCTAGTAAAACGTCGTCTTTGGCAAAAATTACCAAAGAAATCGGTTTTTTCTAATTTTATTGATTAATACTTAAAATTTTACAAAATACCAACGTCAATCAGCTTAGATTTTTCTTCTGTCTTTTGGTATAATCGAAATTTCCTTGACATCGTCGCAATAGTACTAACAGTTATGCGACTTTTCGTATACTGCTTGTTTTGAAATGATGTTACGAACGGCTTGCAGTCAACCCGCAGTTATCAACTAGTAATGCATGCAGAGGCCTCACGCACGGTGATTTTGCCGGCTAATACTCAGGGTATTGGATCGTGTTGATTTGGAGGCTTGCATGACTCTGGCCTACACCGTGTTTACAGAAAAATTTAAAAAAAAAAAAAAAACCGGATGTTCTGTTCGGACCCATCGACCCCGAAAGGCCGATGCCCAGCCGCAACGAAGCATCATTAGAGGGTAGGGACGTCTTCTCAACAGACCAAGCTTCACCTGGAGAGACCTCGTGCCACTTCGGCGGTTTCATGCTGTCGAAGTGTGAATTGTGAGAGATTACAATTCACACTTCGACAGCATGAGACCGCCGAAGTGGCACGAGGAGACCGCGTGGATTTTTTCGTCCCCGAATGGACGACACATTCACTGGACTCACCACTCCAGCCCTGTGGATGTCCTGCCATGAGAATGAAGGGTAGTGGCAAGCCCAGCCTGCACATCTGGAACCGACACAGAATGGAGTGTCCCCTCCCATCATACCGAACCGAAAATTTAATACTTCATTCTATTTATTTTACTTGAAAAAAACCCCAAAGAAAAAAATAATAACCCTAATGGAACCGTAATCGCCGTGCAACTTTTATTTTAACAAAACAACCAAAAAAAAAATCAAGAGGAAAGCGGGAACCAATATGCAACCGACCCTGTGCCCGTGTCGAACGAGCGTAATGGCGCTTGATTACAGCAAATATTAAATAAATTTATTAAAAAAAAAGAAAAAAATGAAAATTGGAAAGAAAATTACAAAAAATTTAAATTAATTTTACTTTGCAAAAGAGAAAAAATTAACAGACCAACAAAGAAAATTTTAAAATTAATAAAACAAATAGAAAAATAAAAAATACCAAAAAAATAAAGAATCTATACTTCTACTGTGGCGGCCTTGTAGCCGTCATGCCACAGGTGATGCCCCAACCGGCGGTAACCTCCGAAAAATAATATGACTGGCATCAACTGGCCGCTAGATCCGTCGGAAAGCAGACTGGCCACCTCTATCGTTGGGCGTCCTTCGCCTTAACTGTTAATGTTGCGGCCTTGTAGCCGTCATGGGTGGTTATTCCACCTAAGTATTAGGCGTTGTCTCGCCCCAAAAACGGAAAAATATTTTATAAATGGCCTCGCCGGGCCGCCCGTCTATTTCGTCTAACGCTGCGGCCCTTTCGCCGGTGTTTTCGAAAAGGTCCACCCGTTCAAAATAGCAGTACCAAAAAACATAAAAATTGTTCCCACTCAAACGGCACCATACTCGGCACCAATTTTTACTATTACCACACTCGAAAAAAACACGACACTTGGTAAATAAATTACATAAAAAATTTTCTATGTATTCGATGCTGTTATATTACAGGCGTATGTATCTTAACCGAATTTCTTTCAGTAAATCCCGCCTCCTATTTGTTATTTGAATAAAGTATTATTTTCATAATTTGTGATTTTTCACTTTCTCCTTTACCATTTTCTACAGAGCCACCCCCGGGGAATTCTAGTGTCAGCCCCCCCCCCCCCCCCCCCCCCCCCCCCAGAATGACCCCCGGATACCCCCGCAAAGCCGCCTCCGAGCGCCCGTGTAATGCCAATGCCAGAATTGAATTCAGCATCCCCGAAAACCCCCGAGTAACGAGTTTGGATCTTCATGCATGCTGCCATTTCTCCCCCAATTCCCCCCCCCCCCCCCCCCCCCGTGCACCCCCGGGTAATTCCAATGCCACAATCGAGTTCGGCAGATCCGAAAACCCTCGAGTAAGGATTTCCGATGCGATTTTTGCGAATTTCAGAAGGCATTTTTCAAAAACCAGACGGCTAAACCAGACGATACAGACTTTTTGTTGGGACCTTACTGAACACAATGCAGAAAACCGCATCTCGATATCTGCTGTCCCTAAAAATTTCCGCTATTCCGGTCGATTTTGATCTAAATGCCCTGGAGTAATATGACAGATGAGTCGTAACAATGACATTGCGAAAAATGTAGAAGGAAAATTGGAAAAGTCACCGTCAATTTTCTAATAAAATTAAAATTAAAATTTTAAGATACCGACCAAATGGCACAGTGGTGGGTTCGAATCCCGATAGGGGCAGCAACAGGATGCAAAGTGAAATTTCATCAACAGATTAGGATCTGTGGTGAAATGTAACACATCTATGACCCCCTGTCGGTGTGCGATACCCATGGGCCGACCCATCTTCCATGCCTGTATAGGCTGGCAAGGAGCTTGCAATGTGCAGATGATCTTAAATCGCTCTTATAACCGTACGTCCTCGAGTTGGCCGTGAGGCTTAAAGTAAGGACGTAAAAAGCATAGCCGCGGAAGGGCAGGGGGAGCCTTAAGCCTCAAAACATATCGCATAGTTAACACTAAAAAATATAATTAAAAAAATGTTGGTGATCGGTTGGTTAGTTTTATGCTATTGTGCCTCGAAAAGTGATGTCGTACATCAAATTGTTACACTATAAATATTTAATTTCCTACGTACTTAAAACCCATGTTTCATGAGGTCTGACATTAATTAGGTGCCTATATCTGTTGATAAAATGTATTGTGTATACAAAATTTACAATACACAAAGATAATTTCATTTTTCAAACCGGCGAAGTTTATATTCGCTTGTGTTCTCTTTTATGTAGCTAAGTAGTTTTTTTTTATAAATTAAAAAGATAATTCAATGAACATTTAACATCAACCCAAACTATTTGGGAGTTCTTAATATACAGTACAGGTCAAATATAATGCATATAATGGTTTCTTAATATGGAGAACTATAAAGAACTTTTAAAAAAGAATAAAATTTTATTTGCAATGAATGGTGTGTGCCAATCTGATACAATACGTATAAAAGAACAAAAACTTGCTGAACTTCTTTTTATGTTCAATGATCTTTTGTCTTACATCTTATATAAAATATGCTATTCTTATATAAAACCATTGTATGTATTGTATATAGTTGTGGGGATTGCATTATTGTTATTGTTTTCGTTCCACATTATATGTATATACAATAAGGTATTACGAGTATATAAAAATGATTGAACTCATTAAAGTGAGATAAAATTATTGTAAAGCTTTTCTAATTACAATATGTCTCTCCTCCGTAAGCTTTCATGATACGACCAAATTAAATTAAAAATTTTCATCTGGTTTTTAAATTAAAGCAATGTAGCATATAAGCGATGTATACACGACGACGTACCAGCATAGTAAATATTTTTGTTTAATTTTGTGCTGCAACTTTTATAATAGCAACTTTATGATTAGATTACATTTACAACAACAACAACAATAATAAACTTTATTTGCTGTAATAAAAAAAAAAAAATTTACATAGAAATAATGTTATAAATAATAACAACAGTGTACATGGTACATGTATGTTATGTAGACGGATAAAACTTTTCTTTAAATGATAATTTTAGCAAAAATGAAAATCAAAACAAAAAAGTTTCCTTTTTTTTGTGTGAAATAAACAAATTCAACTTATCTTTCTTGTTTGGTTAAGATTAACTGCTCTTCCAGATTGTAATTCCCTTTCGTAATGCAATCATATAGCTAAGAGAGTAAATCTATAGAATTTTTCATTTCAGTTTTAAAATTTGAATATATTTTTGATAAACTTTGTTTTGTGCGAAAAGTTTTTTTTTTGTTTTTTTTTTTAAATCATGTTGAGAAAATCCCAAGACATGGAGTTATTTATATGGTTGCTTACTCGTATAGTCAAAATTGAAATTCGGTATTGTGTTGAAAATTTGTATACAGCAATTAGGACCAGGTATAAAACTACATGAAAAACATTATTTATGAGTGTATGTGTGTTTGTGTGTTGTAAGGATGGAAAAATTAAGGATAATAACCTAATCACACGCATAAAAATTAGGATGGCATAATAAAAAATAATTTTGGTTTCAGGCCTATATACGTAAAAATCCTGTACTTTATGAATAAAATATTTACCAGTTAACCAAAATTAAAGTAATTTTATCATTTTATTCATAAAACATAAATTAATCACGAAATTTAAATTTTCGTGAAATAAATTTAAATCGTGCGTGAAGGTCGCGAAAGGGTTTGTGGTGTGTCTCTTGATACTGGGCGATGTGTTTGACTTCTTTGCCAGAGAATGACTGCAATCACTACGATAATGATAACTATTGATAGTTTCCTGATTTTTTGACTCTATCTGAATCATACTTGCTGTTGCCAGGAATAATAGGTTGATCTTAGTTACTTCTCTCGCGATGGATGAGATTTGTAATGTTTCATGCTTAATGATACATCCCGGGATAATGGAGATCATTCCAGTACCTTGAAGATTAAGTGGCATGAGATGTGATTTACAAATCTAGCCAAATATAGCCTTTGATAATTTTTATTTGGTTACATAAACCCATTGGTTTGATTCAATCGAACGCGATGCAACTGGAATGCAGGTTATGTTTTCGTAATAGCATGTTTATCTCACATTGAGATACAGTTGGATTCTTTGTGTAAATGGGTGAGAGGTGGCATACATACAATCTCTCGGATATAGGGAAACACTGATTAAAAGTTGCTTTATTGATCCTTAATGTTACCGATGATGATTAACCAACAGATATGAGTGCAAACAATTAGTAGAAATGAATATACATTTCCAGTCAACGGAATGCGAGTGCGTATTATGATGTTATTGCTGGCAATTCTGGATTCGGTTTTTAATATCCGATACAGCTTCATTAGGTCTCCTTGCTTCCTGCCAAGCAAAGATATCACTGGCGACAGATGTTCCCTGATCTGATTAACTTCGTCCTGAAGGCGTAATGGGTTTAACAAAGATCGATGAAGGGTATTGTGCTGAGTGTTGAGCATTAAAATAGAATACATTTCAATATTAACATCAGCTGAAAAATGCTAGTTACTATAATATCCTTCTGATTCATCTTTGTATTGTATTCCTGAAAATGTTTCACTTCCACATTCACTTGCTGCTGATGTTCTTCTAGTTTGTTCAAATGAATTATGGTGGATTTATGCTTGCTTATTTTTTTGCTTAAATAATCGTATGGTGTTAACTATAATGGACGTTTGATTCTTTGCCAAATGTAGGAGATGTTGCTCATTCGATTAAGTGAAAGTTCTGTTCGTAATGTTCCGCTTCTCGCTGAGACAAGGAACCAAATGTGTCATTTAAAATGATCCCAATTGTGTATCCAGCTTGCGATTCCTTTTCGATTTGGTTTTAAGTAGTTTGTTTTTCTTCTTTCATGTTGTCAAACTGTAGTTGGAGTTCTTGGATAATGCTATCACAATATATCGATTTCATGCTGTTACATGCTCTTGAAAGCAACTGAATGTGAAAGCAAATGTATGCCTCCTGCGCCTTCTAACTCATGCATCTGTAACTTGGATGGGTGAGTTTTAACAAATACCGTATTAGTTAAAAGCGGCATAGATGATGTTTCAACGACTTCACTGCCGCCTTCCATAATCCTCCGAAATGTGGAGCGCGATTTTAGGTATAAAGTGCCATGTAAAGCTCTGCATTGAAAAATGATCCTGGATAATCTTGTACAACTGCCGTTGTCTTTGGATAAAAGTTTGTTTGCCTTAATGAAGTTGTACCGTTGCTGCCGGAAAGGTGTTTGCTGTTAAATCAGTCAGAAACCGCATCGAGATAAACTGCCTTTTTTGAAAGGCATACAAAGAAAGCGATCAGCAAAAATATCCGTGTATTCACGCGACCGGCATAATCGGCACCCGCGTGCGTAAATGGTGTAACCGACTGCTCGATTACCGAAAATTTATTTTTGCTTATTCATGCAGAGGCTTTGAACAATCACCTGTGGCCAGCTATAGCTCAGGGTGAAGGGCGTGGTTTTTCAAAGCTTAAATGAATCTTGATAGACCGTATGCATTTTAAAAGATAAAAATGAAAAAACACAATACTAGTCGATTGCAATTATGCAATGATTAATTACTACATCATCACTATCAAACGCTCTACCTCAATTTTATCTCCTCAGCTTTAAGACACTTAAAGCGCCGATGCTGATGTTTTTCATTTTATGTTTTTTTAACTGACCGTTAAACCTTTCGGCATTTTCACAGTTTTTTGGTTTTAACATACGGTTTTATAGTTTATGTGCACTAATTAAACTTATTATTATAAAATTTAATATTATAAAATATATTTTCGCGACAACCAAATATTAGGAAAAATTTACGTTTTCTGATTTAACGTGTCCGTCACGCCAGCCGGAACCATATCAGCCGGAACCAAACAACGATGGAATAAGTAGCACGATGCATTGTGCATCATTGTGCACTAATTAATTTTTCAGCCGGAACCTTATAATTCCAGCCGGAACCTGATAAAGCCATCCAGAACCCTACAACAGCAAAACTAACTATGGCACTAGTAGCACGATGCATTGTGCATCATTGTGCACTATATAATTTTTCAGCCGGAACCTTACAAATCCAGAAATATACGATTTTTCGGAAAAGAACCTTACAAATTCGGCCGGAACCATACCCTCTACAGCCAAACTAAGTATGGCAAAAGTAGCACGATGTATTGTGCATCATTGTGCACTATATAATTTTTCAGCCGGAACCTTATAAATCCAACAATATATGATTTTTCAGTGGAACCTTATAATTCCAGCCGGAAACGATGGTATGGTAATATACAGAAAAATTAACTACATCACTAGTAGCACAATGGATTGTGTATCATTGTGCACTAAATGCTTTTTCAGCCGGAACCTTATAATTCCAGCTGGAACTTGATAAAGCCAGTCAGAACCATAAAACAGCCAAACCAACTATGGCACAAGTAGCACGATGTATTGTGCATCATTGAGCACTATATAATTGTTCAGCCAGAACCTTACAGTTCCTCCCAGAACCTGTTAAAGCCATCCAGAACAATATTATCGCCAAACCAACTATAGCATAAGAAGCACGATGTATTGCACATCATTGATCACTAGTTGTTTTCTCAGCCGGAACCTTAGAAATCCATCCGGAATCTAATAAAGCCAGCCGGAACCGTATCCTCTTCAGCCAAACTAACTATGGCACAAGTAGCTGTGGAAACTCACATAATCTAAATAAAGTATATAATAACGTAGTAACGTTGGAGGTCGAGCCTTTAGAACCACTAGAAAAACAGCAAAAGGTGGCTATAAGCCACATAACCAAATCGCTGAATTTAGGAGGTAATTTGTTCAATTTGCGCGATGTCCATTGAGTATGACAGTGTAAATGAGCATTTCACTGCACATGCACTTAGAAACGGTGGCATATGGAAAACATACGACGATTTGCAAAAGGCCGTGACCAGCACCACCACTTCACGAAAAATGCTTGCCTACATGTTGTTCTATGTACAAGAACCCAAATCAAACAAAGTTCTTCTCTAAATGATGAAATATGTTATAAAATATTATTAATAAATTATTAAAAAATAAACTGTTATTTCCGGCCTTTTTTAAATGTTATTTAAACTTTTTATTTAATAAACACTTTTAGCGAATCGGGGATTATAATGTATCCAAATAATTCCACTTGAAATTACAAGGTTCCGGCTAGTTCACAATGACCGTCAACCATTCCTACTCTTTATTGCTCCGAATGGTTCACACCGACTTCATACGGTTGCGGCTGGTGTTGCTGGTTCTGGTTGGGTTGGCATTATAGTGCATAACGTTTTGATCGTTCCGGAAAAATCATTTGTTGCACTATTTATGTAAACATTTTGTTTCGACTGGATTTTTATGTTTCTGAATGGCATTAAAGTTTGGCTGCAAAAACATATAGCATACAACCCATTGTCCTACTTGTGCCATAGTTAGTTTGGCTGAAGAGGATACGGTTCCGGCTGGCTTTATTAGATTCCGGATGGATTTCTAAGGTTCCGGCTGAGAAAACAACTAGTGATCAATGATGTACAATACATCGTGCTTCTTATGCTATAGTTGGTTTGGCGATAATATTGTTCTGGATGGCTTTAACAGGTTCTGGGAGGAACTATAAGGTTCCAGCTGAACAATTATATAGTGCACAATGATGCACAATACATCGTGCTACTTGTGCCATAGTTAGTTTGGCTGTATAGGGTATGGTTCCGGCTAAATTTGTAAGGTTTTTTCCGAAAAATCGTATTTCTGGATTTATGAGGTTCCGGCTGAAAAATAAGATAGTGCAAAATGATGCACAATGCATCGTGCTACTTGTTCCATAGTTGGTTTGGCTGTTGTATGGTTCTGGCTGGCTTTATTTGCTTCCGGCTGGAATTATAAGGTTCCGGCTGAAAAGGAATTTAGTGCACAATGATGCACAAATTATCGTGCTATTTTTGCCATACCTAGTTTGGCTGTAGAGGGTATGGTTCCGGCTGAAATTGTAAGGTTTTCCCCCCAAAAATCTTATGTTTCTGGATTTGTAAGGTTCCGGCTGAAAAATTATATAGTGCACAATGATGCTCAATGCATCGTGCTACTAGTGCCATAGTTGGTTTGGCTGTTGTAGGGTTCTGGGTGGCTTTATCAGGTTCTAATCGGAATTATAAGGTTCCGGCTGAAAAATCATTTAGTGCACAATGATGCACAATGCATCGTGCTACTAGTGCTATACTTAGTTTGGCTGTAGAAGGTATGGTTCCGGCTGAAATTGTAAGGTTTTTTCCTCAAAAAACCAATATTTCTGGATTTGTAAGGTTCCAGCTGAAAAATTATATAGTGCACAATGATGCACAATTTATCGTGCTACTTGTGCCATAGTTGGTTTGGCTGTTTTATGGTTCTGACTGGCTTTATCAAGTTCCAGCTGGAATTATAAGGTTCCGGCTGAAAAAGCATTTAGTGTACAATGATACACAATCCATTGTGCTACTATTGATGTAGTTAATTTGACTATATTACCATACCATCGTTTCCGGCTGGAATTATAAGGTTTCACTGAAAAATCATATATTGCTAGATTTATAAGGTTCCGGCTGAAAAATTATATAGTGCACAATGATGCACAATACATCGTGCTACTTTTGCCATACTTAGTTTGGCTGTAGAGGGTATGGTTCCGGCTGAATTTGTAAGGTTCTTTTCTGAAAGATCGTATATTTCTGGATTTGTAAGGTTCCGGCTGAAAAATTATATAGTGCACAATGATGCACAATGCATCGTGCTACTATTGCCATAGTTAGTTTTGCCGTTGTAGGGTTGTGGATGGCTTTATCAGGTTCCGGCTAGAATTATAAGGTTCCGGCTGAAAAACCAATTAGTGCACAATGATGCATAATGCATCGTGCTACTTATTCCATCGTGGTTTGGTTCCGGCTGATATGGTTCCGGCTGGCGTGACGGACACGATTTAACACCAAAAAACACAGAACAAAATTTGTCCTTCGTTATCTTAAATTTTATATTGGAATCAAGTTATGTTATTGATTCTCGTAAATTTTTAATTAATATTTCGAAACATCCACTTTAATTAATATTTTAGATCTTGACTCGATAACATTTTAAAATCAACTCCTCGATTTTTTTTTCGTCCAACCAATAAAAATCCATTTACGGTATGTACATGCAATTCTTTGTTACTATATAAACGAGCACTACTACAGTATCTATATAATTCAAATCCCTATATATTTATATTCAAATAAACTTTACATAACTTTTACAAATAGTAAAATCCAATCATTAATTGTAATTGTATGGAAGAACTGAGTGAGATTTGGTTTTATTAGATAAACTCGTTCTAATAAAACCAAATCTTGGTTGAGTGAAATATCGTGTCCGTCACGCCAGCTGGAACCATATCAGCCGGAACCCTATAATTCCAGCCGGAACCTGATAAAGCCAGCCAGAACTCTACAATAGCCAAACCAACTATGGCACTAGCATGTCTCTCTCTCTCTCTGGCCCTATATCCCATCAAGGGATTTGGTCGCCTCAAATGAGGTTTCATAATCATTGTGATTAATTGAGTGATTAATTCATTGATCCTAAACCAGCCGTGAAATTTTTTTATTGTCACCGCCGGGAATCGAACCCGGGACCTCCGGTCGCTGAAGCAAGCAAGCTGACCACTTTGCGGCGGCACTAGCATCGTGTACTATATAATTTTTCAGTCAGAACCTTACAAATCCAGAAATGTACAATTTTTTCGGAAAAGAACCTTACAAATTCAGCCGGAACCATACCCTGTACAGCCAAACTAAGTATGGCACAAGTAGAACGGTGCATTTTGCATCATTGTGCACTATATAACTATTCAGCTGGAATCTATTAAATCAGGAATATATGATTTTTCGGTGGAACCTTATAATTCCAGCAGGAAACGATGGTATGGTAATATACAGTCAAACTAACTATATTACAAGTAGCACAATGGATTGTGTATTATTGTGCACTATATGCTTTTTAAGTCGGAACCTTATAATTCCAGCCGGAACCTAATAAAGTCAGCCAGAACTATACTATAGACAAACTAACTATGGCACAAGTAGCGCGATGCATCGTGCATCATTCTGCACGCTATAATTTTTCAGCCGCAACCTTATAAATCCAGAAATATACGATTTTTCGGGGTAAAAATCTTACAAATTCAGCCGGAAGCATACCCTCTACAGCCAAATTAACTATGGCACAAGTAGCACGATGCATTGTGCATCATTAAACACTATATATATTTTTTAGCCGGAACCTTGTAAAGCAATATACGACTTTTTGGGGAAAAACATTACAATTTCAGCCAAAACCTACAGTAAAAATAACTATGGCACAAGTAGCACAATGCATTGTGCAAGATTGTGCACTATTCTATTTTTCAGCCGGAACCTTATAAATCCAGTAATATACGATTTTTGGGGAACAAAACCTTACAATTTCAGCACGTACAATTAGCACGATGAACTTTGCATTATTGTGCACTAAATAATTTTTCAGCCGGAACCTTATAATTCTATCCGGATTCTGTTGAAGCCAGCCAGAACCATACTACCGCCAAACCACCTGTGTGAAGTTTTCAACATTTATCAAAAGTGTAGCTACACAAATTTACAAAAAATAAAAATGTAGATACACAATTCAACAAAAAGTGTAGAACTACATAAAAAATTATGTCAGGGTTGAATTTGTTATTTATCCGACTAGAACTTTTACAAAAAAATTGGAAAATCGCTAGAGAAAAATTTCAAATAAGCAAAATAATTATTGCTGTCGATTCCGTGTGAAAGTTCGATTTTCTTTCAATTTAGAACCTGAAAGATACATAGAAGATTTTCACTGTTTCATCACCAATTTTTGTGATTTTATCACCTAATAATTCTATATATTATTAACTAGTTACTACAATTTTTAGTGATACGCGGAATATCACTGCGACTTTCGGGGAATTTTTTTTCTTAAGTGTAAATGGAAATAATATCGTAAAAACTGTAAACCGGGTCTTGTGGATGCTTAAGGGCCATTAACACTAATTCTGGAAATGGCAGCACAACTCTGAGTATACTGGCATTTCGGGGACACTTTCGAGAATTTTTGGTCATATGCGGCATATCACAGCGACCTTCGCGGAATTTTTTTCCTTAAGTGTAAATGGAAATAATATCGTAAAAAGTGTAAACCGGGTCTTGTTGACTCCATTGAAAATTTAGTTCTGTGTTCCATCCCTTAGCATTTTATACCTACTGCCAGGTTTTTTTATAGCCGCTCCTAACATGGGGAACAGACACTGGAAGAAGCCGCCCCTAACATGGAGAACAGACGCTTCAGGATTTGCCATGGGTATTTCCTCCTCAAGGCAAGTAGCTTGGGTTTTGCCGCGCCAGTGAAAAAGTAAAACTTAAATATAATTTAAAATAAATTAAAATTTCCGAGCCGGATCCGAATTTGTGTATTTTTTCACACATATGTAGTACGAAGTAATAGTAAATTGGCGTGTCTACCTACATCCGCGTGGAAGGCACGCTGTGATATTGGGAAATATCAAGTCCGCTGCTAAATTTATATTTCCCGGAATCATCGATTGCTGCATTATTCAACGCCGGCATCAGAGCGTTTCGAAGCGCATATATTTTGGATAGGAGTTACAGTCAGAAATATTTCGAACGTTGCCGTAACGGAAAAACCTTAAATAGACATTCTATTTTTATTTAATCAGATTTGTTAATTTTACCGGGTCTCAACTTGGTGCATGTGTGAGTATATAAATCCGAATAGTTGGTGTAACCTTTAAATCGTGACTACTCTTGCCGTACAGTCTCGTGGTTGATACCGCCAAAGATACCGCGTATTATGAAATTGAGGTTAGGTTAGAAGGATTAGAAATATTATGGAACGAGTTTTATAAATACGAAGACCAAATTGCGTTGGCGCTCGCAACTAATGCCTATCTTTCGTTAGAATTAAATAAAAACAGATTGAAATGAAGTTTTTTCAAGCTAATGGCCACATTACTAAAGTGTCTTCAGGAGAAAAAACGACACATCGGTGCTGTTTCTAATAATACCGTCGGTCGTTAGACATCTTGCTAGATCAACTGCTAGATGTGTATTATTAAAAGGCCTAGCTGATCGACTAGGCAGGCTATCAGTGAACGGTCAATGAATCAATCGAGTACGTATTGATAAATTCACAGGAGAGTATGAAGCCTGGCCGCCATTTTACGATTTATATACCTCAAAAATTAGTTAAGCGGTACAATCAAAAACTACCAATTCTCAATGCGTATATTGATCGATTTATTAATCAGCCCGCAGCAGTCAATGGGTACCATTTCAGTCATTTACCATTTCAGTCTTTTCGCCAGATCACCGACCCATCTACTGAAATCCTAAGGGGTTATAAGGCATTAGGTGGAGCAGCTGAAAATAGAGATCCTTGGCTGGTTCAAATATTATTGACGAAGATGGATGAGACGTTCCAACTAATCATAAATTTTTTTGTTTTTTTTATATAATCAGTGCTACTTCAAGGAAAGTGCAGTATGCGACAAGAAACTGGGAAATAACACAGAAAGAAAAGTTTAGTATTTTCAAATAAAGATTAATCAATTTCATTTAAAGTTGAGGATTGATTTTTACCCATTGAATGTGATTGGGTGATTTATTTAATTTTAATTAGATGATTTTAACAAACCTTAAAATAAATGTTTCAACTAAAACATTTAATAAAACATATAAAATATTTAGTTGATTTATTAACAAATAGTTAGTGATTAAATAATTTAATTAGTAAAATTAAATAAACTATTAGATAAAACATTTATTTATAAAATAACATTATGATCAATCATTTTTTATGATTTGATTAAATATTTTAATGATTTTCATGAATTTCCAAGGAAACCAAACAAAATAATTTGTTTAGAATTACACGTTGTTCTAATTAAATTATTAATATTGATTTTATTAAATCAATCAAAAATACCAAGTTGGCTTTGGCAGTGGCACTTTGGTTTTCGAACTAATAAGATTTTTGGATACTTTATTTAAAAAATTCGATCATCTCATCTAGCAGGCCAAGACTTCGACTGAACTGTAAGGAAATGGTTAATACTTTATCCGTATATATAACATAAAAACTCAATGAGTTAGCGAATTATTATAATTTTGCGAAACATCTCTCAAAATAAAGCTGCATTCATTCATTTGAATTATATGAAAGAACAAAAGTTAATTTTATGATTCTGCTATTGATTTAGATGATTTATCAATTTGTTTAGTAAACTCAAATAGCCACTTTTAATTATTTTAGTAGAAATCAACCAATGTTTAGCTGTTTTAATAAATTTGGCGTAAAATAAACTTTATCAAATATTTTTATTGTTTCAGCGAAAGATATTACTTGATTTTCCCAAAATTATAATAAATTCATTTAATTAATTATATAATTTGTAATGTAAAATATCAACTAATTTTGTTTAGCCAAATCATTGAATTTTCATTTCGTATTTTGTTAAATGATTAGTTAATACAAATAAAATATTAAATGTAATTATATAATTCATTATCATTTAATTGAGATTGGATAATTCTTCTATTTCATTTTTTTCTGTGAAGGGTGTGAGTATAGATCAATGTATGCTGCTATATAGAAAATGTAAAATGTCGTTGTCAACGTCCACATCATCTCTACCGATGTCCTAAATTCAAGGGAATGCCAATTCAAAAAAGACGCAATTTGGTCAACTAACTGGGAGAATGTTATAATTGTTTTCGAGAGAATCACAGAGTCAGTACATGCACAACGAATTACTCGTGTATCCGAGTTGACCTGTCAATAGGCAACAAAATAACTCCGAATTAGGGTCCATCGACTAACATCAAAGTCAGGTCACCCATTACAGCAACCTCAAAAAACACGGCGCTCAATGTCACCACATCTCGTTCGGCCTTAATATTACGAACAGCATTGTACGTCTACGATACGGATGGAAAAAACCATTTAGCCCGTGCATTGTTAGACTCGATCTCGCAGTCAACGTTTATAACAGAAGGTCTAGTGGAAAAATTAAATATCCAACGATCAGCTTCAAATGTTCTAGTAAGGGGTATTTGTGGACTGAAGGATGAAGTAACTATGGGATTAGTCAAAGTAACGCTTCAATCGAGATTCACTTCGACCAACTGCTTTTAATCGCAGGTGTAGATGACGTGAATAAACACAGCCTGCAGCTAGCTGATCCTAACTATTATAGGCGAAGTAAAATTGATATCCTGTTTGGTGCAGATACATTTTTCGGGCTACTGAAGGCAGATAAATTGAAAATCAACGATCGTCTCACGCAAACAACAACATTCGGATGGGTTATTGCTGGAAACTGGCGTAATCATTCGAGTCACTCGACATCATATTCCACAGTTATACAAGACAACGATACATGTCGAGAACTGGAAATATTGTTGAAAGTCCCAGGGGGAGGTCCCAATCGCATCAAGTATATCAGGAGCTCAATTAAGGTGCGAGAAGCATACGTGAACAACTATCAACGGCAGGGTTGCAATGATTTAAACAAAATGTTTAAAACGAATGTTTTAAACATGTTTTAAACAAAGCGGTATGTTTTAAACATTTTGTTTTAAACGAGTGTTTAAAACATGATTTTAATTAGACAAAAAAAAAGCAAAAGTTTTATTTATTTAAATTAACTTTAGTAAATCTTAAAAATGTAATATCGGTAACTTCAAATACATGGCCACAAAACCCAAACGCATCAGTCAGATTCTGTTAGTATCATTAATATAAAACTTATTGGCTTCAGTTTTCGGTTTGCTTTTTGATTCAATGATTTAAATATTGTACCTTTTATGATTATTGAAATTTAATTTGAAATGTTGGTTAAATAATATTTAAACAAGGTTTGGCAATTGGAATATTAGATTCAAGCCTCAATACCAATAATTAGTTTCTCCAGTGAAATAATAATTTCGCTTAGCAATTTCGCTGCATAAATCACATTTACAAAAACATATTTTTAATTTACAATATATGCAATATCCTTACGTGACGTATCATGGTCGCTTTCTAGATCTTCAACTGATCCACAGTGGCACTATTCTGGTTTTCCGTGGGAATAGAGGGAATTGGGAAAAATATTTTCATAGTATTTTTGTCTAAATTGTGTTTTTCTGGCCTACTGAGAAAATAAGTTTGGTGCAAAAAATTTCAAAACAAAGTGTATTAGGAAACTTTTGTTCCACAAAATTTTTATAGGGAAAAATATTTTCCCATTTAACTTTGTTTCGAAAATATTTACACCAAACTTGTTTCATCAGTAGGCCAGAAAAATACAATTTAGACAAAAATACTATGAAAATATTTTTCCCAATTCCCTATTCCCAGGGAAAACCAAAATAGTGCCACAGGTGTGCTTAATTTCGTGCATTTTTCAGATTCTCTTTCATTCTAGCGACTAAATCAGAACCCCTACTCTTAAAATCGGTGGAAATTTCTCAATCGGAACACAATTTGTTTTAGAATTCTCTGCATTATTCAGTTGGATTTTTTTCTTAGCAGTGACAAAAATTATTTCTTACAGAAAAATTTTAAAAGATAATCAAAGAACGCGGTGAAAAAATCAAATACTATTCGCGATTTTCAACAAGGTAGCTGACATCTGGTGAACAAAATGTAAATCATAGTTTGCTATGAACCAAGGGGGATTAAAACTGCCATAACAATGAATTTGACAATTTTCGTCCCCCTTGTAGACGAAAAAACCAAGCTATCTACATTCGAAAATCGCCAATAGAGAATTTCAAAGCAAATCATATTCCGTTTGGCGAAACTTCCACCGATTTCAAGAACGAGACACCAGACCTTTTTAATTTTTGTAAACGTTTATACTGTATGCCTGATACCGATTTTCTTGTCCCAATTTGCGGCCAACCAAATTGGTTATTAGACTTAAAACCACCGTTCGCACGTACTAAACAAATCTATGTAGTCTGTGTTTTTTAATTAAAATTTTCTAAATAAATTAAGATTTATTAATTTAAGTATTTGTACTTTAAAATTGATAAATTTGAACTAAGTTTTCAGTTTAGAACTAAATTTCAGACTTATTTTGCTTATTAACCAAAGATGCCAAGACGTCTATCAATAACTGGTATGAACAAAAACCATATATGTAGTTAAACGGAAATTCGGAAAAAAAATCGACTTAGGCACACAAGTATTAGAACTGAATTTTTCGATTTTTTCTTCAAATTCAGTGAACTAATAATGCTAAATACTGTTTTTGTGCGACCAGTCATTATGTTAAAATAAAGCCGATTGGTAGAAAGGACTTTCGCAAAAATGTATTAAACGAACACAGCTCGATTTAAGAACAGGTATGTAAAATACCAAAGAACGACGAATGCTGTAAAAAACGAACGAAAGTAGAGAAAAACGATTTAATTCAAAGTTGGTTTATTCAGATCCTCATGCTATATAAAGAACTACATACATAAATAAAATAAAATTATATTGTATTAGTATTTCATTATTTTGTATAATTATGCATGTGGTAAACCAGAGCCATCTTCCACTATGGACCAGTGACAACTTTGGTATTGACTAATGACGTCACTTTATGTCGACAATTTCTTTTTTACTATTTTTGTAATACGGCAACAAAAATAAATGATCGAGTTTATTTGTTGATAATAGAGCACATTAAAACCGAACAGAAAAGTAAAATCCACGTGTAAAGCAACTTACGAAGAAAATGAACGTGCTGCTACTTCAATCGATTAAGAGACTGAATATGTTTTAAACCGTCGACATAGCTTTACGTCATCGTTTTAGCTAATACGGCTTTGGATAAATATGCTTTAAGTTTAGACCTGTGCCTGTATTTTGTACGCTAGTTTAATTCACATTTATTTTGTATGGAGAAATTACCAGATAATCGACAAAAATTTAGTTACTTCGTACTTAATGAGAATATGTTTAAAACAATGTTTAAAACATGTTTTAAACGTATTTTACTTGGTTTGTTTTAAACATGTTTTAAACAAAAAAACATGTTTTAAACAAAAAAAACGTGTTTTTTGTTTTTAATTTAAAAAAACAGTTTTTTTTGCAACCCTGATCAACGGAGCTCGGATGGCTGGTACGTCGTCAGGCTACCATTTCATTCGAATTCTGGAGAGTGAGGCCACTCACGATCAGCCGCCTTCAACTGATTTTTGTCGATGGGTCGCAGGTTTCTAAAAGATTCCATCCTGAAGGACATTAAAAATTCATTAAAAAACATTGAAACATTGAAAAATCATTAATACGTAGCCTTTATGAACGAATACCTTGATTTGAGTTACATGGAAGAGATACCATCCGATGAGGTTTTATGCGATGACACGGGGTGTTTTAAGTACGAAGTTGCGTGTAGTGTTTAACGGGTCATGTAACTCAGTGTCCGGAATATCACTTAACGATAAACTGTTGGTTCGGCTTACGATTTAAAATGATTTAACATCCTTATTAACACTGTAACGACCGCACGTCTGCTCAGTTAAACTTCACCAGGGACCGGCAATATTTTTAAAAAATAAATTTAAAAAAACGTTAGCTATATAAATACAAATACAAATTTTTCTTTTGTTTTTTTTTCATCTTTTATTTTTTTTTTGCTTATTTAATTTTTTTTTTTTAAATCAAAAAATAAAAATACAAAATTAAAAATAAAAAATCATTATTTCATTTTGCATCCCACCCATGTTGTGTGAGCGGTCACTAACAGTTGTTCATGCCAGTTCGAGTACTAGCAGCGATCTTGTCACCATACTACTTTTTAAGAAAGGATTGGTCAATTCCACTCCATTGTATATTTAGATTCCGGGTTTCTTCCCTTAGAATTTTATATCTGCTGCCAGTTTATTTTCATTGTTTTGCATCCGGCCCTAACATGGAGAACAGGCGCAGGTCAAAACCGCCGTTGATATGGAGAACAGATGCTTCAGAATCTGCCAAGGGAATATCCCCCTCAAGGGAAGTAGCTAAGGTTTTACCGTGCTTATCCTTTTAGCATTACCCAGGGTGCAGCGTGAGGTGCTTATATAACTAGCGCACCCCAATAATATGAATTGAAAGACAATAGATTAAAGAATATTTTCCATTCGTTTGAATTTAGTTAAATTTATTTGACACTTTAAAATACATTAAAACTTTTCATATGTAAAAGCGATCGGAAACTTTATTGACTGAGCGTATGCCTCTTTTTGATCAGTTTTCGGACGTAATGAGTTTATATAATTTGGCCCAGTTTTTTTGGTGAGCGAAAGAATTTACATAGAGCGAGCATATAGATACCCGCTTATCTCAAAACAGGAAACTACTTTATCAATTACATATAGTTACGTTCAATTGCACCATATGTTTTCCGCAATCTTACCAATAAATAAATTAATATCAACTACACAGTCGCTTTTATATGTGCTCAACAACAACTTAATTCACAAGCAAATAAAGTCAAATTGTCGAGACAAAAATTAATAAATTATGTAAGCTATTTAGTTCTATTATATTGTCTAAATCGTGTCAATAAACAAATAAATTACCAACGATTTTCTAACTATACGATACCCCGTAAGTGTATAAGAAGGAAATCTAAATTTCGAATTTATTTCGAGTTCATTAATAATAATTAAATACACATTAAGTATACGGAAATATACGAGTACTTACATATATGTTTAGAAATTTCAACCAACTCGAACACAAAACACAATCTTAAATTTATGTATTTTTTATTGTGTAACGCATTCACTTGAATCAAAAATCCTACGACAAGATGTTTATAATTTTTAAAAATAACTTAATTCTGAATTTAAAATAAAACAGATTTCATGTTCAATCGGAATAAGGTGGGCTAGCCAGCAAACATATTCTACTCATATTCGTATATAGAACAGCAAATTCTATTTAATAATAATTACACATTTGTTTTATCATCAATTTATCTCTAAAAATTAATCTAATGATTTTTTAAATTAGTTGTAAAACAAATGAATAAAAATAAAAAGTTCCATTAATTTTATTGCAATGCTAATTATTTATAATTAACAATTTTATTTCAAGTAAAATGTATTAAAATATATGACTACGATTCTTCTTGTGTTCCTCCATAAGAGCAAATGTTGTATTTATGTCTTGCAATTGAACAAAAAACTATTTTAATTTTTTACTTAAGACGATTTAAAATAATAAATTTAATTTTACAAAAGATATGAACGTTTAAGAGTTAAGATGGTCTATATATATCGTAATGGCTGTGTACTATACGAGTATATAGGTTAAAGAGAATATTATATTAATGGCTGCTCTGTGTGTGGATGCAGAATTTTTATACCAAGGATTCATTGTTTTGAGATTATTTAAGTAAGAGTTATAAGTTTTTGTTTTCAAAAGTTTTCTTAAATTTGTAATAGAAAATTTTTATGATTAAATTTGTTTTTATGGCTGTTTAGTTACAAAATTATATTTTTTATTTTATAAAACAGCATTAAAAATTTATAATAATTGCTGTTCTTCAGTTTGGACACTTAAATTATATTTGTTTAGTCATACTTGAAACGTTTAAGTTTTTATGACAAGAATGTTTCCAAACTACTTCGAAACTAATTAATTTTTTAAAACAAATCACAATCATTTAGTGAATGGTTGCATTTTCAATTCAACAGGAGCCGTATTTTGTTGAGAATTAAAATATTAGATGTCAGGTTTCGAATTAGATGTGTTTGTATCTGAATTTATTATAACAAATAAAACATTTTCATCATAGTTGGCGTATTTATTAGTAGTAATAAATTTCGAGTTCGCTTGCATCTAAATCCAAAAAAATTGAAGTTTTATACAATTCGAATTGGAATCATAATTACTACTGATAAGTAAGCCAACTATGATGAAAATTTTTCCTTTGTTAAAATAAATTCAGATACAAACACCTATAATTCGAAACCTGACCTCTAATATTTTAATTCTCTACAAAATACGGCTAGGGATGACAACAACAACTATCGTCCACTAACTGATGTTGCACTACAAGTACTAAGGATAAATACAGGGGCCTAACTATTGAATTTGACTTTCATTTTCGACGGATATCATTTTCCTATAGCAGACAAAAAAAGAAAAAAAAAAACGGATGAAATTTTTACCATTCTTTTTTCTTTTGTTTCCACGCTTGCTATAGGAAAACCATAGTCGTCGAAAATGAACGTCGAATTCAGTAGTTAGGCCCCAGGCTAGTAAGAGGTGAATTTAATACTTCTAGCAGACCCAAATCGAACAGACCCGCAATTAGAACGCAAAATAAGATCTATTGATATACAAACAATTTTAGGCCCATTACGGTCTAACCAAATGTCCCAATATATACAGTTTTGAGCTCCACTCGTTCTTGACCAGGCTTTAGCTCATTTTACGTTTGTTTAAAAACTTTTTTATTTATTATTTGTTTTTTTTTTTTTGGTGATAACCATTTTCTGCTTCACACATTCGTACTCTTTCTAACACATTTCCCATAATTTTTCTCAATATTTTTGTTGTTATCAGTGTTGTGCCGTATTCTCTACACCGCATATATGTACGTGTAAGTAGAATCACTGTCTATACGTGTAAGTAGAAAATTAAAAAAAATGACATCGACAATGTAGAGCATGTTGAGTGTAGACGATCTCGACTATTATTATTTACATATGTTTCCAATTATGGAGTTCGTTCTTTCTAAATTTTAATTTAAAAATTTGACCCCAAGTTTTTCACATTTATGTTTATGTAATAGAAATCAAAAATTTTTAAAATCGTGTACATGATTAAAAATCGGTAGTAAATAGAACTTTGTAAATAGAATGTTGGGAGGATTAAATGGTGGACGGGAGTAAAAGTTAAAGAATACAGTTCCTGTTGACTAGATCGTAAAACCATACGAAATATTTATGAGGCTTGCAAAATGGAGTGGGTCGGGAAATTTTTTTTTTTGTATGTATGCTTTCGCTGTTTCAGTACAATTTCCAAAACAAAAAAAAAATTACAGAATCCTGCGTTATAAAGTACAACTTTATATCTAGCTAAATTTTTATTCCAAACCACGGGCTATCAGATTTTTCATTGTTCAAAACAGTAAAGCATAAACAAATTTTGAGTCAAATAATGTTGCATTTATTTACAATTTAGGAGCAAAAATTGTCTGGCCTGGACAATCTAAATCAGATGGGTTCTATTGCTTTGATTCTCACCAACAAGTTGTATCTTTCTGAGTTGTTTCGCTCTGCTAGCATCGTCCGTTTCCATGTTACATCTGGTACCCAACTTTCCATTTCTCTTGTGGGTTCGATCCAGAGACTTTTTTATCATGTCATTTTCTACGGCTTCCTCATTGTGGATCGGAATTTATTGCGATGAATCTACCGGTTCTCCAAGGCCATACGTTACGGTAAACTTTCGGCGAGCAATTTTCGACAGTGTGCATAATTTATCAAATCCTAGTATCCGAACAATACAAATTTGTTTGGCCAGAAATTAACAAGGACGTTCGAAATATGGCCAGATCGTGCATAGCATGCCAAAATCAAAAGTGTCGAGACACATTAAGTCTCCGGTAAGAGAATATACAATTTCAAGTAAGGGTTTCGATGAAATTCATTTGGACATCATTGGTCCACTTCCACCGTCAGAAGGTAATCGGTATTGTAAAGGGTTATCCAATTCGAGGTTGATAAAGTAGAAATCTGTATACCGACATCTGTCAAAGATAAACGTCAAGTACGCTGTCATTTATTTAGTTGACATTTAAGAATATGGAGCATTTAACAATCGACCAACGCGTTAAAATTATTAAATCTTATTACAAAAATAGTGATTCTGTCGTATCCACATTTCGCGCTTTACGAGCAGATTATGGTCGTCATAATCGTCCTACAAAGCAAACCATATTGAATACAGTGAATAAATTTGAACAAACTGGATCTGTTACTGATATTGTAAGGTCTGTGCATCATCGAAACATTCGCAATGCTGAAAATATCGCTTCTGTAGCTGAAAGTGTGGAAGAAGATCCAAATTTGTCAATTCCTCGTCGAGCTCAACATTTAGGCCTATCTTATGGCTCATTATGGCGCATTTTGCATCTGGATTTGCATCTTCATCCGTATAAAATAAATTTGACACAAGAGCTAAAGCCTGCTGACCATGGACAACGAAGAACATACGCAAATTGGGTGTTGGAAAAACAGGCCGTCGATGCTGATTTTTCGAACAAAATTTTCTTCAGTGATGAAGCTCATTTTTCGCTTGGTGGATACGTTAATAAGCAAAACTGTAGAATTTGGGGCTCAGAAAATCCACAATTGATTGTAGAGAAGCCATTACACCCGGAAAAAGTCACTGTTTGGTGCGCATTGTGGTCTGGTGGTGTGATTAGGCCGTATTTTTTTGAGAACAACCATGGACGAACCGTTACCGTCAATTCTGAGCGCTATGGCCGCATGTTAACCGATTATTTTTTTACGAAAATCGAAGAAGTCCCGTGGAGGACATTTGAATGATATCTTGTTTAACTAAAAATGGCAAGGATCAATCTGTAAAATGAAATAAAAATTACAATACATTCCGAATATTTTGTGTGTTTTTTTTAAGTTTACTTTATCAACCTCGAATTGGATAACCCTTTATGACATTAATAGATCGGTTTACGCGATGGACGGAAGTGATCCCAATCACAGATATAAATCAGAGACTGTGGCAGATGCTATATTCAAGAACTGGATTTGTCGTTTTGGAGTTCCATCCAGTATTACAACGGACCAGGGGTCACATTTTGAGTCGGCCCTATTCACAGAATCGTCTATGTTTTTGGGTGTTAAACGTAAATGGACCACTACTTATAATCCGGCGTGATAGAGAGGTGGCACCGCGTTTTAAAGGCCGCTATAATGTGCCATAGTAATTCACAATGGACCAAAACCTTACCGATAATATATCTGGGAATCCGAACAGTATTGAAAGAAGAATTAAAAATTTCTCCTGCTGAGTTGGTTTATGGAGAATGCTTGAGATTACCCGAGTATTTTTTTGTGAAATCCAAATCAACAACAAACGTATCTGAGTTTGTAGAAGGGTACAGCCTACCCCAGTAGCAAAACATGGTAGCAGTGACATATTCGTTTTCAAAGATCTCAACTCATGGTCACACGTTTTTGTAAGCCTTGACGCGGTAAAAGAAGCTCTTCAACCACCTTATGAAGGACCGTTTAGGGTCATACGGCGAGACCTTAAATATTTTACAGTAAAAATGAGAAATAGGGAAACAAACATTTACATCAACCGTCTAAAATCTTGTTTTTTAGAGCAATTCGATTCTTGTCCCATTGATACATCTTCGGTTACCCCACTAGTGAATCCTCCGGATGCAGTGGAACAAAGACCCCATAAAAATAAAGTAACGTTTAGTCCACAAGTACATTTTTCGTCACAAACAAGATTAAGGCGTCAGATTTATTTAGTAGCGTTTGCTAAGCGCTCACTTGTAGGGGAGTAATGTGGCGCCTTAGACAAAATAAATAAATATGTTCGAATAGCGCTGAAATAATGAAACCAGGTTCGCAGCTCTGTATACGGTTTAAAATAAAAGAACTTGGGTAAACCAACGATAGGTGTAGCGAGCGACAGTAATTTTTTATGACAAAACAAGAAGTACAAAAAACGACAAGTACAACGTTGGCCGAGATTACGAAGAGATGTAAAGTAGATTTAATTTAGAATTATCCTATCGAATCACGTGTTGTAAAAAATTAATATGTTTTAGTTTTGATACCGTACCGTGACAATAAATCGTGGGCATTTTTAGCTCTAAAATTATAAATTCTTTATTCAATAGTCAAAGTAAATTAAAAAATATTTTTAAAATAAATAAAAAAATAAATAAATTTGGTTTGAATAAATGCCACCCTGTATCCAGGAAAAGTTTCGAGAAAGCCCTAGGAAACTAACCTCCAAAATAATATCTAATACTACTAGGAGTCTCTCAGTGGAAATGTCTTCACGCGGGACACTCGACAATTAGATCGCTAAGGGAAGAACTCTACTGTCTCTCAGTGGAAGTGTCGAAGGAAGTCGACGATAATTAGATTGCTAAGGGAAGAACTGGCGAATCTAGATTATATTAAACCAACGTTGTGCTTCGATAAAGCTTTCCGGACCATCTGCCCTTCGAGAGACTTCGATAAATTTTTCCGGACCATCTGTCCTTCGAGAGAATCCTGGAGGAACGGATCAATACTGGAAAACGAGGCACTGCAATTTGTCACGGACGGTTCTAAGCTAGACGGTAAGGTAGGAGCCGGGGTCTTCTTCGGTTTGGACAAAACTGGACGAAGGCAAGGTCTACAGACGAATGACTTTTGTAGAAGTTGTTTGGACGAAGAGGAGGAAGAGACGTTAGATCACTTCCTATGCTCATGTCACTCAGTTCCTATGCCCGGCACTATCATGCAGAAGGCATAAGTATTTAGGTGTGTACAGTATGGACAGCCTTTCGGAACTCGCGGGCTGTAGAGTGCCAGATGTTTTACGCTACATAAGTAGCTCTGGATGGTTTCAGCGGGAGTAAAGGGGAGATAGGTTCCTGTGGTCTCACAGTGAGCCATTACTGGGCTAAGTGTGCGATAGCAGCCACAGGAACCGAAGCGGCCAGAGTATGCTTCCTTGTTTTACCCGATGGTTGTTACAGTATGATTCACTTCGTTTGCCTTTGTATTTGTACTCGATTATCCATGTTCCTGTACAAATATTGCTGTGCATATCTTTTTTTGAACCCGGTTGCCTGCTCGATTATGAGTTCGATTAATTTCTTTGGAATGACCATATTACAGTGATGAATTTCATTTGCTAGACCGCTCAATGAAGATGCGTTTTATTTTAATATGGTTTGAATGTGGTAACATCGTCCTGGTCTGAAGCCAGCTTTTTCCTTGCTAATATTTTTATGGTTATTTTGAAGAGGGATATATCCTGCCAATTTATACATTGTTTTAGGTCGTATTTCTTGGGACTCGTTAGTAGTACGCCAATATTTTGGGTTGCTGCAGTCTCTTCTACTGCCTAGAGAATGTTTTCAGCGTTTTGCCTATGGCCACTGTATTGATGTTTTAGATCCCACGTACTCGCTAAGTTGCCGGCGTTCATCAATTTTCTTCCAAGTTATATCACTGATCCAGTGGTTTGCTTCTGAATTTTTAGGTTCCCGAGTGTGTTGTTATAGCTATCCAGATATAGGCTTCTTAATTGATTCCAGCGCTGATCTATACTGATGACTGCTGCTTACATTGGCTTCGCAGACCGTATTTACTTGAGCCGGCATCTTTTAATCTGTTGATCTCACGAATTTCTTGTTGATCATTACGTAATCTATTTGGATCCTTTTTCTATCATAAGGTGGTGTCCAATGGCGGAGCAGTGGGAAGTTTCATTCCATTCCATTATTCACTTCTTTATATTATGTTCCGCCAAGCGGTCACCCAACCTTGTAATAACCCAAGCAAAGGTTGCTTTACGTTGATGGTGAAACTGTTGTCGTTTTATCTATCTCTCTGCCATAACTCTAGTGAAAAAGTACCAGGAAGAGCAAACGAGCAACTCAGCTAATCTGAGCAAAATGAATATTGTTTACATTAAAAAAATCTTCACCTATATTCTTGTTCAAGACAAAATTAATCACAGTTATCAGATTTTTTAGAATTTTAGTCTGGAAAATCCCAATAATAATAATAACCCAACTACGTTGCTCAAGAAACGGGTGTTAAAATCAGAAATGAAGAATTCGTTTAGCCGAATTTAGCCGGATAATTTTATGATAATCTATCAACAAAAATGTACATTGCATACCGACATTTTAGTTGAACTCGTTACAAAACTAACTCGATTTATAATATAATGCAAATTATTAATTTCTATAAAGCCCGCTGGATATAGAAAAAAATCTTTGAACATTTTCCTACTTTCGGATACCTTTTCAAACGATTACATCCACATATCCGCAAATATTACAGAATCGTGTAAACGCCTGGTATGAAAGTTATGGGAGCTACCAGTGTATTTACAATATAATTTATTTTATTAAACCTGGATTTACAAAATAATTTAATTTTATACCACATACGAAAACCACGACTTATGGTTATACCAATATTGAAGAAATCGATTGACCAAGATATTTCAACAATCCAAAAAAAAAAACATTAACAGTATTAAGTCTTGCACGAGTTTAATTTTATATGGGATCATTCTTCCTTAAAACAACCCATCAGCAAATTTTCAGAAACAAGGTGCCGTTCTTTACGGCACCTTGTTTCTGGAAATTTGCAGCCAGACGAATTATTGTTGGTCTAGAACGCATATTAAAATACCTGATATCAGGTATTGGTAAACAATTTTAAATTAAGATGTAAAATAAAGTTGTGTCTCAGAAAAAGAGCGAATAATCAGCAAAGCATTATTATTTGCCGCGTTCCATTGGCGTTAGCAAAGTATTCGCAAGTACTTCTAGCTACTCACAACTACTCAATCAAAATTTTTGTTTTCTTATGTTTTACTTCTAACTTACAAATTTGCGTTCCATTGAACATCTACTCACAAGTACTTGCAAGTACTTTGCTAACTCCAATGGAACGCGGCAATTCTCAATCTACAACAATAACATAATTTGACGAACTAAAAAAATAAACGATGCAACATAAATGCAGCATAAATAAGAATACCAAATTTAATGTCAACAACGGGAAATGTCAAACCGAATCTCCAATGGTACAAACCCAACACACCAATTCTAATGTTAATAAAAACGTTGAATATCACACCTACGCTCAGAGGAAAGATTAATACCAGATACTTAGTTAAATTAATTTTGTTGTTTTAACACTAAATTCTGAGGTAGATAAACCAAATCTCTTGTTTAATTTAGAAATTTGGTATTTTCTTACTTGGTTACTACAAAAAATGGGTTAAATTTGAGTTACCAGGTTGTTGGTACGTAGTTTTGTTTAATTTAGCCAAAAAGATTTTGTTAGGTTTTGTTTGTCATATAAAGTAAGACTTGTTAAAAATTACAATATTTACGAAGGGGTTGACAATTGCGTAGCGAATCATTAAAATGCTGAGTTTATCGGAGCATTTTGTCTACCGTATTTTGAACGAAATTTTCTTCCATTTTATGAATAACTTTCACCATATCTAAAATAAGTTTTAACAACGTGAGAACACGTAGTTAAATTGTATATCTTTCCAATTTAACTAACCGGAATGTTTGTACTTGTCATCTGTCAAATAACATATGATCCTCTAGTCCAAAAAATATAAATGGCGGAATATTTAAAAAGATCCCTCAAATTTGAACACCGGTTAGAATATTAATTCACGACGCAGTGTAGACAATACGGCTCAACGCTGCAACTCAGTAGAGAAATCGAATTCCGGTTCGGTACCTGTCAATTATTTCGATACAATTAATCAGGCACCTTAAACCTTTTGCTTTTAAATCCTACAGTTAATAAATTCATTTATTTAAAAAAAAAAAATTTAGAATAAATATTGAAAATTGTTAAACCATTTTGTTTAAAATAAATCTAAATTCATCATTTTTATTATATATTTTCAGAATAATGATCACTCGTAACGCAAGACAATGAAATTGATTTATGGTGAAAAATGCTAGTACCAAATTGTTTAAATCTACCAGTTATATCAAAAAATAATATTGGTAAAATTATAAATTTGAAAACTTTTTGAAGTAATGTCGCAATTAAGAAAATCAGCATCATTTCGTTCACGCATCCCTGTACGACGTTCAAAATTACCATTACGACGATGTTGCAGTCCACACCTATCAACATCATCATCGGCCGCATGCATTGGTGGTAAATCGATTCGGAATAGTAATCAACATAATTCGACCGAAACAAGTCATAATAGCAATCAATACCATCAACATCATCACCATCAACATCAAAACAATAGAAATAATCAAAGCAGCAATAATAATATTAATAATAGTCATAATCAATGGGCGGAAAGACGCTATTCATCATCGAGCTATTCGAGTAGTGACGAAAGTCACGAATCGGAAGCTCCTCTTCAGGTATTTATGCATATTTTGTTTACATTAAAATATTAACAATGTTATTTAAAATATTAGTACTCTTAACGAACGATTAATTATTTGTTTAAATCACTATATGATTTCTGATTATTTTGTATAAACTCTTAAGGCCCCGATTCACGTATTTTGCAAAAACACGACTTTTCGTGGTACCATAGCATAAAAACTAACCAACCGATCGCCAACATTTATGTCTTAAAATTTTAAGTGAAGTTTTTTAGGAAAATTGACGGTGGCTTTTTCTATTTTTCCTTCTAGTTTTTCCGCTATGGCATTACAAAGTAAACAATATTCGCAAAAATCGAAAAAGTTTTGGTACCATTGCGACGATATCAGTCAACAAAACTAAGATTATGATATATCAAAAGACGCAGAAAAAAAATCTGAGATGATTGACGGTGGCGATTTGCTAAATTGTAAATATTAACCGAAAAATTAGCAAAAAACCAAATTCCTTTGGTAAAAAAAAAGAAAGCAAAGTAAAGAACCAATCGTAACATTTATTGATTTTATTCCTAATTAGTTTTACCAGAATACAACAGATGTAGTTAGTTTCTATGGCTTGTTTCGATGTATATCTATGTACATATGTATGTATATGGAAGATAAAAGCAAAAGGACGTTATACTTAATAAGCACATTTTTATTAATCACTTGTTTTTGTTTCGCAGAATATTTTTCAAAAAGTTTAAAAAATCACTCGATCGATTTCGACTTGTTAGGTCATCATCAGGAGTATCTACAGAGTAGATGTGTGATTAATAAAAATGTGCTTATTAAGTATAAGTGTGTTTCGCCAAGTGCCTACGGCAAATAGCGTAAAAAGCAAAAGGACGTTATCGATGAACAGCTGTGAAACTAACAATCTTTTTTTAGTAGTGTGTATGAGATTGAGATGATTTTCTTACAATCGCTAATAAATACCATAGTAAATTGTATTTGTATTTTATCTACTTATAGAGAATGAAAAGATAAGTATTTTAATGAGATATGAATACATATATTTTATGTACGTAGCAATTCTGTACAGATGTACGTACATTTGGAGTAGTATGAATGTCCTATAACAATAGTTGGTGATAAACAAAAAAATGATGGGATTGAAAATTAAACTATGTGTTGTTGTTGTTGATGTAGTGATTTAGAATAATAAATCCATTTATCAAAATTTTCACGCGGAATTGATTTTATTTTGTTTACCTTGTATTTACATCTCGTAATTTGCGATACATAATTTTATACAAGCAGATCTGATCGTTTGTTGGTTAAAATTACACATCAAGCTCACATTTTTTTCTATATATTGAAGATGTATACTAGGGGCTAATTATGTAAGCAGAATGAAGGCTACCATATGGAAATTGTCTACGAGCTAGGTACAAAATAACAAAGTTAAAAATGTGGGATCTCGAAGCGGTGGTACAACAACAAGTGCATTACAACAACAATTACATTATACATATATCACACATTTTTAACTTTGTTATGTTGCACTATATTTGGTTGCACTTAGCTCGTAGACAATTTTTGATGCGGCAGCCTTCAGTACGATTTACGATTATCGACTCAAACTAATTTTGACAACTTTTTAATGAAAACAAAAAGATCAATCATTAGTATTTGTGTCTCGCATTTATAACCGACAATCCAAAACACTTTAAATAACGTAATAACTTTATGTTTGCATAATAATACCCCCGATTCAAAATTTCAAAAACCTATTGAATTTGACGGCGGGGATGCCAGATCCAAAAACACTATCAAACTATCAAAAAAATCAAATTAATTTGGGTTTGTATATCTTGATTAAACTACCGGTCATTTTGCTGTACACAAGACGATCAAATTTTATATCCATAATCTCTAAAAATGACGTGTGTGTTTGTAACATTAAGAACTGCTGTACCAATTTTGATAAAAATTGGTGTATATGTTGTATGGGTCATGAGAATGGTTTTTAGCTGAAAATGGTCCACCGAAAGTTGCAGCTTCCGTAGGACCATTTTCGGTCGATAAACTCAAAAACTTCTGTATGAACTGTAATAAAAATTTATATATATGTATGTTCTATGGATCGTGAGCCACTGGAAGTGGCAGCTTTTATGGGAGTATTTTTCGATTTATTAATTACATAGCAATTGCTTCTCAAGGAATAGCAGGAACATTATTAGCTGGCAATAGAACACCTCGTTCAGTACTAAAACTCCCATTAAATATGCAAATAATTTAAACACCAACATATAACATACCAAAAACATCAGGAAAGGTATTGCAACAATGCAAAATAATAATCTGGGACGAATGCACAATGGCACATCAAAAATCATTAGAAGCATTAGATAAAACGTTACAAGATTTATGCAACAACCAACAGATATTTGATGGTACAACAATATAATTATCAGGTGATTTTAGACAGACACTAACATAGGTACCTGTTATAACCCGATCAACTCCAGCTGATGAATCAAACGAATCTTTAAAACCATATAATTTCTAAAGATACATTTAAAAATTTAGATTCACCAACAAATATGCGTTTTCAATTGCAAAACGATGAATCGGCTATAACATTTTCAAAACAATTATTAGACATTGGAAATGGAAAAATTCAAATTGATAGTGCAACTGATTCAATTACATTTCCACAAAACTTTTGTATTTTAAAAGACTAAAAAGAAAAATTAATTGAAAGCGTATACCCAAATATTGTACAATAATTTAAATCATAATTGGTTAAGTGATCGACCAGTATTGACATCATAAAACAAGGACGTTAATGATATAAATACTGCCATTCAAAATAAAAATGTTGGCCATTCAAAATAAAAACAAACCAATTGATTGTGGTATAGATCAAAACGAAGTGGTAAACTATCCTACAGAATTTTTAAATTTATTAGATTTGCCTGGAGTACCACCACATATTCTAGTTCAGTACTAAAACTCCCATTAAATATGCAAATAATTTAAACACCAACATATAACATACCAAAAACATCAGGAAAGGTATTGCAACAATGCAAAATAATAATCTGGGACGAATGCACAATGGCACATCAAAAATCATTAGAAGCATTAGATAAAACGTTACAAGATTTATGCAACAACCAACAGATATTTGATGGTACAACAATATAATTATCAGGTGATTTTAGACAGACACTAACATAGGTACCTGTTATAACCCGATCAACTCCAGCTGATGAATCAAACGAATCTTTAAAACCATATAATTTCTAAAGATACATTTAAAAATTTAGATTCACCAACAAATATGCGTTTTCAATTGCAAAACGATGAATCGGCTATAACATTTTCAAAACAATTATTAGACATTGGAAATGGAAAAATTCAAATTGATAGTGCAACTGATTCAATTACATTTCCACAAAACTTTTGTATTTTAAAAGACTAAAAAGAAAAATTAATTGAAAGCGTATACCCAAATATTGTACAATAATTTAAATCATAATTGGTTAAGTGATCGACCAGTATTGACATCATAAAACAAGGACGTTAATGATATAAATACTGCCATTCAAAATAAAAATGTTGGCCATTCAAAATAAAAACAAACCAATTGATTGTGGTATAGATCAAAACGAAGTGGTAAACTATCCTACAGAATTTTTAAATTTATTAGATTTGCCTGGAGTACCACCACATATTCTTCAATTAAAAATTGGTGTACTATCATTTTAATACGAAATATTAACCAACCAAAACTTTGTAATGCCGACTTGCTGTTAAAAAATGAATGACATATTTAATTGGAGCAACCATATTAACTGGCAAATACAAAAGAGATGAAATACTCAATTCCCTTAGACGTATCACTTCATGCGACGTGACTATGGATCTTCCTGGTTACTAGATTTTAAAATCAAAATTTACTAAATAATTTTGTGCAAAACTATCAAGGAAAATTTTTTAAATCTTAGTTGGCTGCATTAGTTTGATTTTTTTTTATTTATTTGCCACCTTAAAATTCCAAGTGATAGAAATTGTAATTTGAAGTGATAGCAGTCGATAGGAAATATTTATAAAGCAGCATACTAAGATTTAAAAAACAGCCAGAACGAATTTATTGAACAATTATTTTGTAAGTTTTGATTTAATTATCTAGTAGCCAAGAAGATGAGTAGTCACATCACTTGAAATGATGCGACTAGGGGAATAGGGGTGGAAGTTTTAATCCCAAACATTCCTATTATAATTCCGCTAGATATGCCATTTAATTTTAAAAGAATACAATGCCCCATTCGTCTAGCTTTTGATATGACCATTAACAAATCACAAGGTCAGTCACTTGAAGGCCGCCCCGGTGGCAAAGCGCTCAGCATGCTTGCTCCAGCGACCGGAGGTCCCGGGTTCGATTCCCGGTGATGAAAAAATTTTCACGGCTGGTTTAGGATCAATGAATTAATCACTCATTATCCGAAATGAAAATATGATTATGAAACCTCATTTGAGGCGGCCAAATCCCTTGATGGGATATAGTGCCAGAGAGAGAGAGAGTCACTCAAAGTTTGTGGTTTAAATTTGGAATATCCATGCTTCTGACTTTGTCAATTAGATGGTAGACGCTCACTTGTGGGAAAACCGTCATCATTATATGTGACCGCACCTGAAAGAACAACAAAATATGTTCTATACCAAAGAGCATTGGAGTAAATTAATCAATTTTTATATAAAGAAAATATTTTTGATTTCATTTTAATTTTAATTTAATATTACAAAAAATAAAAATAATTTTTCATTTAAAATGATACAGCTAGTTTTATATAAATATAACAAATTTTATAACTACTTCTGACTACTAGACGTCTGGAACCGGGTCAATTCTATAATTATTACAAACATGCCATGTCGCTATATCTGGTTATTTGTAAAACCGTTAGTCTTAATCGCACACCCTAAATAATGGTGAATCAATAATAATGATATTGGCTTCTTAATTTGCAACTTCAATTCTCCGGAACTTGTCAATAAACCTTCAATCCTGGTGTGCCAGGATCCATCCATCCATCCATCAAATTCATATTGGAGGAATTTGGAACCTGACACAAGTCGAAGTCTCATAAATATTATGGCCACATTATCGACGTGTTTAAATGTTTAATCGACATATTCCATTTTCTTTCATTGGTTTTGGCGACGTTGGCGTGTATATGATCCAAAAAATGATTGATCCAAAAAAGGTGCAAATACCCGAAATTTCAATGAGGAACGAATGAACGAGGAATTCCATCTCTCATTTTAAGTTGGTCCTCAACCGTCCATGAAATGAAGAGACCAACCACCAGAAGTTGGTAATCAACCTCGTCTATGGTAAGTCAACATCAATTAACATTTTGTAATAAAAAATTACTTATCGAAATGTAATAAGTACAGCAATTACCAGATTACCAGCAGTGAATACAAGGGGGTCAATATTTATTGCTATAAAATTAGTAATATACAAATAAATCAAGAACAGCCACCTTGACAGACAAAAGATGTAAACTTCAGGATAGATCTTATATAAACTGTCGGCTATCATAAGCTATCTTACCTTCACAATCCTCTCGTATTCTAAAGAGTTGAATCAGTCGGTATTTGCATAAAAATTTGATTCGTATCAACAGACAGACTCGTAGTGAAATATGGCGTTATCAGCGCTTTGTAGGTTCCTTGTAGTTTAGTTTTTGGAGAAACATTAACAATTTTAATGAAATTTGCTTAATCCGGTTATGTAATTTATCCATGCGATGATTCTTGCTCTATATAGAGATTATATTTTGATCATATATCATCAATTTTAAGTAATCGAACTTTCTCATGCTTCTCATTTGCCGTGGCGCTCTAGTAACTGATATTTTCTTGTTCACAACGCTGATGTGAAGCTCATTTTTTGGACGGTTTCGGAAACGAACTAACTTGATTTATAATATAAGGAGTTGCGCTACTCTATGTTCTGTCGAATGATATTCTCTAATGACAGGATGAAAAAAGTTTTAGCTATTTGATTTCATTGCCGAACATTATGTTATGTTAGAAGCCACATACCCCTTAAAAAGTATATCTGAAGATTATGTTGGAATAAAAAAAGTCAAGATCCTATATCAAAAGATATAGAAACTGCTTGGATATTTGGAATTTCGCTCCTTACGAATGGGCATCTTCATTTAAAATGGGGTGTATGGGGTTACGAATGGTTCATTAATGAATAAAGGGTTTGGTTCAGTCTAACCAATCTCATCCATTTAAGTACCTTATGTTTATTTTAAGATGTTGATTAGAATTGGTTCAGGCATTTTCGAATTCCATTCGATATTTTAAGCTTGTGACATTTCAATTTGTTTACTAAAGACATCGATTAAATTGTAACATCTATATCGTAGCTTTGTTAAACACTGGTTGGCTTAGAACCAGAGGTAAGATGATCCTATCGGCCAAATGCTTTTCAATTTATTCTTATAAAACGTCATACTTGAGCTCAATATAGGAGCAACTGACATTAGCATATGTTAATGACATCTGAGTTTTAAGTCGCAACGTTGTTCTCTTGAGATAAATCACCCTGCCATTATACTTCCCAGCTCATCAGATCGATCTACAAATGAACCAACAATGAAATGTTAACAATTTATTTGGGCGAGACACGCGACACGAGAAGGTAAAAGGGTTTAAAAAACGATTTAAAATGTTTATTATATTATAATGTGTTTCCCTCACTTTGGAAATTTTCCAGACATCGGCCTGGCCAACAATGGGCATAATTTTTTATTTAACTGAACTAGTTTCAAAAAAAAAAATTTATTTGCAAACTGTTAAAGGATTCGCTGCGTTTTGTTGACTCGTAATTTGCAAATAATTTCCGTAAATCTTCTCCATGATTGAAGATATTTTTATCATAACGCGTCATTCACTTGCTGTGCAATGCCGTAGACAAACACAAAATTTATCGCGATTTTCAGTTATCTAGATTGAAAATTAAATTATAATAATCGTAATAAACAAATTGTGGTGACTAATAGAAACGCGATTTTTGCAAGTGTGCCTAATTTATCGGGATAGATTGCATTTATCTAGTTATGAAAACTTAATAATTCTGTTTTGGAAAAATCGAGTACCGAGCGACAGGCAGAAATAACTTAGTAATCTAAATAACGCGATTATCTATTTTGTCTACTGTAAAACGCACGATTTTTAATAATCGGGGTTGTCTTTTACACATTTATGAAGGCATTCTAAAATTAACATCTGAACATTGCGCTGGTTACATCAGTGGTCGCTGTTGTACTTGAGCGGTTGAAAAATTACCATTCATTCGTAATTCGGAATTATGATTGAATTACGAGATACGACCCCATCTCGGAAAAGTAGATATGTTGAATTGGAGTCTTTGAAAATTCATTAAATTCTCGTGCCAGCAAGTTAAAACTCATTTAATGGAATGTATAGAACTGACTGAAACTTACCAGACTTCCAGCCAACACCGAAAGTGTAAAACCAGAAACAAAAGAAGTATTTGCGGGTTAAAAATTTAAAGCAGCCAGTAGATATTATGTATTACATATGTACATACATACAAATAATTTAATCATTCGTGGAAAATGAGCAATACAGTTTTAATATCCCCCTAGGGGATACGATCAGTCTCTTTAGATCTGTCTTTAGATATTTGAGTGACTAAAAAACTTATGTGAAAATGCACCCGAAATATTAATAATTTAAATCATTACGTTAAATCGAGCTCAATGAGGTCAGTTCCTGAATTGAGGTAACCATCTACTTTGCTTCTCGTTGTGTGAAATTTCGTTATAAAAAAGTTATATTATTTCATTATGACTGTAATGTTGTAAAAACAAACAACAAATACCCGAACGCTTCATAATAAGAACTGAAAATTAACAAAAATCAATATATAAATAAGTTTGTTGTTGTAACTAAACCATTAGGTATTTGGACAAAAAACCTTTTTCATTCTTTCGTTTTATGTTTATTTTCGTTGCACATGTCTCCAAATGATAAAAAATGAAAAATTACGAAAATTCAAAATTTGATGAAGATTTCAAAATGGTACTGTACGCTCCATCTACTAGAAAAAATAAACCAGTGTTTTGTGTCTTAGCTTTGAAAATCGACCACGTGTTACCTTGAATCGGGGCCTTAAGATTGTTATTATGTACTGTTACGTGCAAATAATATTTCACTATTAAGCTTGGCTTATTATGAAGGATAGGGCTGTATTGTACTGAGAAAAAATCTTTTAAGTATAGATATTTAATTGCCCCTTTAATGTATGCAATTGATTTGATTCTTTAATAAGCTAAGAATATTAAAATCTTGAATAAATTGCTTGTTAGTTCTTACTTAAAGTGCTCATACTTGTAAAATTAATGAATAATTCTGTTAATTTTCATTATTCGGAACTAACATTATTTGTTGTAATAATTGAATTACCGTTTTATCTTGGACACATTAATTAAAAAAGAGATTCGCGGGATATAGTTAAATTACCCAATGAAATCATTGCGGCGTAAAACAAAACTTATCGTTGGTGTAGTTATCGATAAGATGGAATTTATAATATTTTACTAAATTTTGAAATTTTTACGTTATTTCGAGACTGATCTTGAAATTTTGTATATTTCGATTTGTGTTTCTTACCAATTTGATGTTAAGTGTTTCGCTGTTTGACGATGGAATTCTGAGAAATTGGTTGTAAGTTTCAAAATATTAGTCTGACAATTTAAGTACTATACAGCCCAACCATGTTTACAGTATAATTGTTAAATGCTACTGGATTTCAGTTTTATTATTAATATAATTCTAATAACTATGATTTCAGGAAATGCTTTTGTAAGTTGTTGAGTTTTAGGAGGATTAATCAATAAATGTTTGTATTATTTAGGAAGCCGAAAAACATTAATGAAGAATTAAATTTCAGGAGTCTTAAGATGTTTGTGATCTAATACTTCTTTAAAATATTAATTGATGATTGTGTAGTTTAGAATTGTGTTGTGTTTGTATTACTCACTATCGGATTTACATAGGTGACTGTATTCGGAGTGAATTAATCAATCAATTTTATTTTAGGAAGCTGGGAATTATTAATGTTGAATTATATTTCAGGGAATTTCCAGATGCTCGTGAAATAATAATATTTTTCTATCAGGTTGCTGATTTAAAGAAGCAATTTTTGAAGACCAATATCATCGTTATCCATTGAACCTATTAAACCTTTATCCCCCCTCCGTAGATTAGAAGTAGATTAGAATTGTGTTGTGCCGTACGATCGCTAGGTGTCTGAAACCGGGTCGTTCTGTCCCAAAAAAAACCTTTCCTATCCCTCCTATTGTTATGTGTAAAAAGGCTGTAGGAATAGGCCCGGCGTTAACCGGGACACTCGTCAAGTACTTGGTTCTACAGTCCAATCAATCAATCAATCAATCAATGTTATTTAAAATATTAACAGATTTATTTTTAATTGTCCTTAATTGCATGAGTTTGGCTCCACTGGCATATCGACCACTCTTGTTTTGCCCAAAACCACTGGATTTAACAGCCCTTCAATCAAACTACGAACACTTACACTTTTAAAAAGTTATATCACACTGTTAGAGTTGCTTATTTTGGAAAATCAGGAATCGAATTCATTTGAAGCTATCATTTGTGCTTCTCTGTACGTTGACAAACATGTGTTCTCATTTACGCTCTTACTTCCTCCATAGAGGACATATTCGTTTTTGGACCCCAATTTAAAAGCAAATTTGGAAAATTAATTTTTGATTTCACATTTCTGTATTACGCGGATTTTGCATAATTTGGCCTAAATTCTGTTTCAGCTCGGCCATTCTTAACCAATATTTGGTTCATATTCCTGCATAAATATCTCAATTTATTCTAGAATTCAAATTAAAACAATGTATTAAAATAACCAAAATAACCGATTGCGATCGGTGATGGAAATGAACACAACTATAACCCTTTGTCGGGGTGCACAACTGATGGACAGACTCATCTTCCATGCCAGTACTGTAAGCTGGCATGGAGCTATGTAATATGCAGATGATTCTGTGTAAATCAGACCTATTGCCGTACGTCCTCGATTTGGCAAGCAATACGTATAGGTAAGACGTGAAAGCGAACCGCGAAAGAGTTGGGAGTGCTTCAATTAAAATTGAGTTTTCAGTGAATGGTAATAACCTGATAAATCCCATTTCTATACAGAATTTCATTAGCATACAGAAATGTACCAGAAAAGGTCTAATTCATTAAGACAACCTTTCAGTTGGTGACACTAATTTTGGTCAAATATAATAAATTTCTTATACGCAATTAAAAAAGTAATTCATTCTAACTATTTACAGAAGTTTTGCAAATCGAATATCCAATTCAGAGAATTATAAGATCATGATCAATACTTCGAACAAAGCCCTCTAAAACAAACTAACATTTTTACCGTTTCCAATTTTTTTTCATCTAAGATATGTTCATATTCTCTTTCTTATATCTCATACCAGAGATGCGATCCACATTTAAAATGCTATCAACTGTGGCGATGTTTATAAACTTAAATGTCAAATTTATAAAGTAGAAATGAACTCGCTAAAATTATGGAAGAGATAAAAAAACCCGGTCTACCAACGTAGGTTGTGAAAAATAAAAATAAAAAAAATGTTCGTTTATTTTTCACACACAAGAAAAAAATCCGTAGTGTGAAGTTTTGATTTTTAAGAATAAAAAAAATATAAGAATTTCAACGCAAGTGTTTGCATATTTGTATTGTGCAGTGAATTGTAGTTAGTGCGTATAATCTCGTAGAGGAATTAACCTAAAACGAATCAATTTTAATTGATATCGTTCAAATTACCAAATAGAAAGGTTTCGTCGAAAGGTACACCTGGACACATCAAAAGTATATGTGCAGCCATATAAGGGAGTAAAATATAGTATCTCTTTAAATTGGTGACCACCGTCGTGAATACGACTGCGCAAGGATACGGCAGCACATCACAGGCGTTTTCTCTTTGGAGTACTACGAGCAGAGCACAGCAGAGGTGTCAACAGCAGTTGGCGATTCAGTGGCTAAATCATCTGGACATCAGGAAAACAAATTCACAACAAATTTGTAAACGTGAGTAGATCGGGGGTAAGTTTTTCTTCATTAATTTTATCGAGTTCATTGCCTCAAATTTAATAATAAAATTTTATTTAAAAATTAAAATTAACTCCGGCATTTTATTTATTTCATTTTTTTTTCTCTACTCGATTTTGCATTTTTGTTTCGCGTTTCGGTTTAAGTTTATAAATGTCGTCTGATACTCCATCCAACTCTCCGGTAAATGACGAGAATTATGGAGATGCAAGTTCTGCAGATCCAATTAATTCTGCATCGCAACTAGAAAATTTATTCGCAGAACAATTTCAATTGTTTCTGCAAGCGCAAAATTTATTCCGGGATCCAGGAGTTGCTCAGTCGTCTGGGCAGTCTGGTTCAGGACCTGGTTGGACTGGGGTCCAAAATCCAAATTTGGAGATTGGAGCGGTCCGATTCCGACCTCCACAACCGTTGTATGGTCAAAATCCGGCCGTTTGGTTTACGATTCTTGAATCGCAGTTCGCTGTCGCGAACATCAGGTCGGAGACCACCAGGTTCTCTCATGCAGTGGGGGCGTTGGACGCGAGACTGCATGATCGTTTCGCGGATTTAATTCTCCGCGATAAGGGTACACTTCCTTACTCGGTGTTTAAAGAGGAAGTGATTCGCGTGTTGGGCGAGTCAGAGATGTCACGCCTAAATAACGTCCTGACGAACCTGACTTTGGGGGATAAAAAGCCGTCTCAATTACTAAGTCAGATACGTTTGAACGCTGGCAGCAATTTCAACGACAAGTTGCTCAGACAACTTTGGATGAAGAGGTTGCCTTCGCAGATTCAGGTTATACTAACCACTTTTGAAAACGACGTGACGTTAGATGTTTTAGCAGCACGAGCCGATAATATGATGGAGGTAATGCCACCGTTAGGGTTAAATGCCGTTAAATCGTGCAACCCTTTCGGCCCATCCTCGTCTGCAGCATCTAACGGGTATGTCAATCCAACTGGCATTTCTGATGCTTCTAATTTAGACGCTAAATTAGAAGACTTTAGAATTAAAATTTTGGCAGAAATTAAAACTATGGTTAACCCTAGATCTCGATCTCGTTCAAATAGTAGAAAACAAACAAATTCTCGTTCGAGATCTAGAGGTCGGGTTAACCCAAAATTCGATTTATGTTTTTATCATTTTCGGTTCGGTGAAAAGGCTCAGAAATGCCAGCCTGGCTGTAAATTTTATGATAAAACCTGCGGAGGTCAGTCGATCAAGAAGGATTTTTAAATGTTCATCAGGACGTGACGACCGTTACTGATGAACCTACTACCAGTCGTCTATTAATTCATGATGCCAATTCAAGAGTTGCATTTCTAATAGACACTGGTGCTGACGTTTCGGTTGTTCCACTCAAAATTTGTCACATTCCGCAGGCATTAACTACCTCCAAACTATTCGCTGCGAATGGAACGCCAATTAAAGCTTATGGAACAAAAATTCTAAATTTAGATTTTGGGTTACGGCGTAATTTCAAGTGGGAATTTATAGTGGCAGATGTCTCGCTGCCCATTATTGGAGCTGATTTCCTTAAAAGTTCTGGATTGATAGTTGATCTTGGCAAACATCGTCTTCTAGATCCAACGACATCATTGTTTACTGTTGGTTCTATCTCTCTCACAGCCGAGTCAACACTGTCTCAACTAGACAAATCCCAGGTGAATAATCAAATCCAGCAACTTCTCTCTAAATTCTCAGAAATTATGACAAACTCTCTAAACGTCAAACCAGTTAAGCATATGATCACTCATCGGCTGGAAACTTTTGGAGCACCGGTTTCTTGTAAAACTAGACGTTTGGCACCTGATAAATTAACGATTGCAAAACAGGAATTCGAGAATCTGATGGCACTAGGAATTTGTCGTCCGAGTAATAGTGCATGGTCTAGTCCTTTGCATCTTGTCTTGAAGAAAAATGGAGATTGGAGGCCATGTGGAGATTACCGAAGTCTGAATCGTGTTACTATTCCAGATCGTTATCCTATTCCACATCTTCAAGATTTTTCGTACCAGCTTGAAGGATGTACAGTTTTTTCGACTCTTGATCTTGTCCAAGCTTATCATCAAATCCCTATTGAACCGTCTGATATTCCAAAAACCGCTATTGCGACTCCCTTCGGTTTATTTGAATTCACTAAAATGACTTTTGGTCTCAGGAATGCAGCACAAACTTTTCAGAGATTCATGCATTCCGTATTGTTGGGACTTAATTTCGCATTCATCTACTTAGATGATATTCTAATAGAGTCTAAAACTTTCGAGGAACATCACGCGCATCTCGAACTAGTTTTCCAAAAATTATCAGACAACGGTTTAATAATCAATCCTGGAAAATGTGTCTTCGCTTCACCTGAAGTTAAATTCTTAGGACATTTTGTTAATGCAAATGGCATTTTACCTGTTCCAGAACGTGTTGAAGTCATCAAAAATTTTGAACGTCCATTGACGGTTAATCAACTCAAAAGATTTTTGGGGATGATTAACTTCTACAGACGTTTCATTCCAAACGCCGCGGCTGATCAAATTTTACTTAATGATTTTCTTAAAGGTTATAAGAAAAATAGTAAAATTCCAATTAATTGGTCAGCAGAGTCCATTGATGCCTTCGACAATTGTAAGGAGAAATTGTGTAAAGCTACTCTTCTTGCACACCCTTCATCTACTGCTAAACTCGCTATCATGGTAGACGCTTCGGACACAGCTATCGGTGCAGTAGTTCAACAGTATATCAGCGATATTTGGCAACCACTCAGCTTCTTCTCGGTTCGTCTTAATGAAACGCAACAAAGATATAGTGCTTATGACAGAGAGTTGTTAGCAGCGTACTCTGGCATCAAGCATTTCAGATATCTTTTGGAAGGGCGACAGTTTACGTTGTTTACGGACCATAAACCACTCGTCTACGCTTTTTGTCAGAATCCGGAAAAGGCATCACCGCGTCAATTCCGACATTTGGATTTCATCGGGCAGTTCACAACCGACATCCAACACATATCAGGCATAGATAATGTCGTCGCAGATACACTTTCCCGCATTAATCTAATTTCTATTCCCGAAAGTATAGATTATGCACAAATTGCGGATGCCCAAACCAATGATGTCGAGCTTAAAGATCTTATACGCGATAATTTAACTTTAAAGTTTGTCCAAGTTCCGTTGAGTTTTAACTCTAACAAAACTATATATTGTGATATTTCGACAGCTAATCAAAGACCTTTTATTCCAATTGAATTTCGGAAAAAAGTTTTTGAAGCCTTTCATAATCTTTCACACCCTGGAATTAAAGCAACAACTAAATTATTGACGAAAAATGTCATCTGGCCCTCCATCACGAAAGATTCAAAAACTATGGCACAATCCTGTTTAGCTTGTCAGAAATCCAAAATTTCAAGACACACCGTTTCACCTCTAGGATCTTATCAATTAACTTCGCAACGCTTCGCAGAAATTCACTTAGACATCATTGGTCCTTTGCCTATTTCTGACAATCAGCGGTATTGCGTTACATTAATCGACAGGTATACGAGGTGGGCTGAGGCAGTTCCAGTTCCTGATATTACTGCAACTACTGTCGCTTCTGCGGTATACTCCACATGGATTTCACGCTTCGGGGTACCAAACGTTATAGTCACCGACCAAGGTTCGCAGTTTGAGTCTTGTCTTTTTAATGAATTGTCAGCGTTAATCGGATTCAGACGAGTAAGAACGACGGCTTATAACCCAAAGTCCAACGGTATGATTGAGAGATGGCACAGAACGTTAAAGACCGCAATCATGTGTCACGAGCGAACTGATTGGGTAACGTTCTTGCCAACCGTACTGTTAGGTTTACGCACGTTATATAGTGAGGAACTTAAAACTTCTCCTGCTGAACTTGTTTACGGAAGTACGTTGAGGGTGCCTGGTCAATTTCTAAATTCTTTTTCGACCGATAAAATTCTTCAGACAGATTTTGTAAATAATCTTAAAAAACATTTTGATGAAATTAGACCGTCTCCGGCAACCAGGCACTCCAATGTAAAAACTTTCGTAAGCAGAGAGCTTTCAACGTGTTCACACGTATTTTTAAGGTCGGATTTTGTGAGGAAATCCTTACAACCACCTTATTCAGGACCGTTTAAAGTTCTCGAAAGAGGGGATAAGTTCTTCACTATTGACGTAAACGGCAGGTCAGGTGTGGTGTCTCTGGATCGCCTAAAACCGTGTTTCGCGGAGAATGCGGACATCGTGGGATCGTTTCCGGCGACCCCGCTGGGTGAGAGAACTTCGGATAACGAGCCGGCTTCTGATGATACACACGTGTTAAAAAAGGTTCGCTTCAATCTTCCACCGAAGGAACCAGTTCAAACCAGGACTGGAAGAAGAATTAGACCACCAGCACGTTTTAGCTGAAGCAGCTTTTGGATCACCTTCGGTTCTTTTAATTAGTTTATTTTCGGCCTCGCGTATAGACTTGTATTTTCATAAATTCTTCCGAATTTATTGGGGAGGGAGTATTGTGGCGATGTTTATAAACTTAAATGTCAAATTTATAAAGTAGAAATGAACTCGCTAAAATTATGGAAGAGATAAAAAAACCCGGTCTACCAACGTAGGTTGTGAAAAATAAAAATAAAAAAAATGTTCGTTTATTTTTCACACACAAGAAAAAAATCCGTAGTGTGAAGTTTTGATTTTTAAGAATAAAAAAAATATAAGAATTTCAACGCAAGTGTTTGCATATTTGTATTGTGCAGTGAATTGTAGTTAGTGCGTATAATCTCGTAGAGGAATTAACCTAAAACGAATCAATTTTAATTGATATCGTTCAAATTACCAAATAGAAAGGTTTCGTCGAAAGGTACACCTGGACACATCAAAAGTATATGTGCAGCCATATAAGGGAGTAAAATATAGTAACTCCTTTACAACCACCCTAACATTTTATCAGCGTGGTTCCACAATAATTTAATGAAAATCAATTCAACGAAAACGACAGTTAACCAAAATCTCCACACTAGAATTCACCGATAAGGATAAATAACCGAAAAGTCAATTCACCAAATACGATTCACTAAACGTTACAGTTGACTGAAAATTAAAATTCGCGCTAAACATTTGGTACAAATATTTCATTATGGCTTGCTTATCGATTCTGTAAAATATCAAATTTAAGTATAATGAATCCATTCCGCAATGGATTTTCATGAAACTGGACCCGTTTGAAACGAAACTCGGTTTTTATGATGAAAATGGTTTTCTGGTTACCCGAAGTAGTTTGATGTGCATTTGCTTCGCCACCTATATTAATTCCATCTTTCTTGTTATGGGGCTCCGTTAATGGCTCCCTATAATTTCAAGTGAAATTATTTTACCGTCGTATGAAGGTAAAGAGGGCACATCCTGCTCCTGAAAGTGAAATTTCATCAACAGTTTATGATCTATGGTAAAATATAATACATCTATGACCCTCTCTCGGTCCATTAATTCTCTGCGCTCCGCTTTCAGGCACATATGATAGACGATTTTTGAATATTCCATAGAGATCGTACATCGGGTTACCCTGAATTTTCCTATGTTTCTAAACACAGGCCATCCTTACGGAAACTTAGATTGAGCAGATCACGATCTACTCTAACAAGAAATAAGTCATGTTTAAAAACTCTGTGGTCCTAGACACTTAAATGACGATTTTTGAATATTCTTTAGAGAATTATCGTATATCGAGTTCCCCTGAATTTTACTGGTGATCCTAAACACTGGCCATCCTAACGGAAACTTATTTAGAGTAGATCGCGATCTAATGTAACAAAAAAAAAATAGTTTTAAAAAGTTTATGGTCCCAGGCACTAAGATTTGACAATTTTAAATGTTGTATGAAAAATTATCGTATATCGCGTCTCTCTGAATTTTGCCTGATGTTCCTAAATGCCAGCTATCTATACTCTAACAAGAAATAAGTAATTTTCAAAAATCAGTAATCCTATATGCCTCTGAGCATTTTTTTTTTATATTTGAGATATTTTCCTAAATATCAGACCGCTTTAACTTTTAATTTTCATATAGAATGCGCGTTTCAAAAATTCCGATTTTCCTAAAATAATTCCTAAAATATTTTTTTTTGTCTGTTAGGATATAATTTCCGTGTATTCCTTTTTAAGTGTTGCTATAATTTTATAGCAAAAAAGTATTTAGCAAGAATTAGAGCTGTGCAATAATTTTGGTCACAAGAGTATTTCAGAGACACCAAAATTATTTCGGATCCTTCGTCGGAGGAGCCTTCCTCGAGTTTGATAGATGACCCAATTATTCTGACATCTTCGAGTCGATCGAGAAAGTTTCCATTTTGACACTACTCTCCTTCTCGTTATCATCTTGAGTGACAGTAAGCTGTTAACATTAGCTGCAATATGCTACCGTCTTCCTGAACCCTGTGTACCGCCACTACTAGACACTTTTTGAGTACCTGAAAAAATAACTTCAGGGTAGTACCAACAAACTGGTATTTTTAGTACCTGGTCTTTTGAGTAGCATTATTTCTGCTCGAGTCCTGTTTTTTCTTCGCGCCCCAAATACCAGGCCTAAAGGCCAAAGTTCCCTCAGCGGTAGTTTCCGGTATTGCTAGAGAGCTGCACTCTTAATTTTTATTTATTTTGTTTTGTATGATTAACATCTTGCCGCCCCGGTGGCACAGTGGTTAGCATGCTTGCTCCAGCGACCGGAGGTCTCGGGTTCGATTCCCTGTGGTGATAACGAAAAAATTTCACGGCTGGTTTAGGATCAATGAATTAATCACTCATTATCCGAAATGAAAATATGATTATGAAACATCATTTGAGGCGGCCAAATCCCTTGATGGGATATAGTGCGAGAGAGAGAGAGAGAGAGAGAGAGAGAGATTAGCATCTCAATCCAGCCCAGAATCTGGTTATGTTTACCGTTACCCTAAGAACACTGGCTTGAAGGTATTAACCTCGGATTTCGTTCCCCAGCCCGGAGTTCCTCCGAATTAAATTTCATTTTAGACACATAGTCCATTTTATTACTCAACATTTAGCAGATTTGATCAAGCTTCTCTGCGGATTCATAATTTTTCTAATTAGTTTTATTCGCAATACAAGCGTTTAACTTTAATTTTAGTGACGCTACTTAATTTTCGAATTCACTTTCGGAAATAATCGCTAACCTGAGGGGAATTTTTATTCTTTCTACCAAAGTTAGTGAAAGTCCTGATCGATCTGATGATTTACGAAAATCGGGTATGATTTACGAAAGTTTTTTTTAAATGTAAATTCGGGAAAAAACATAAATTTGTCTCTGGCTTCTTCTAGATGTGACGATTGTGTGTTTAATTAAAATTTAAATTTACCATTAACAAACAATTATCTGCAAATAGTTTAGGGGGGTAATGGGTATATTTCACTCAATTATATTTAAATATTTTGAAAATGATTTAAGAGAAAGTGTTAACGAAAACACATTTGAGATCGGTAAGAGAACCCATTTCTTGTGCAACTCCACTTGAGTAAACTTGGCACACTTTTCCCCCAAAAATTTAAAAGATAAGATTTTCTTAATTTCGTGCAATCAGAATCACCTGAGGACAATGCCAAATTTTATTTTGATACGTTTATTGATAGTGGAGGAAATCGATTATTTCAGCGCTATAAGCGTTCCTTTCAGCGCTATAAGGGTTCACAAAAGTGATATTCAGAAGTACGTATAAAAGAAACCCAGCCCCACCGAAGGGCTTTCTAAATGACTTTTCTCGAATTAAAACACAGCATAATCAGCAATTTCCATCAAATTCGTTTGGCCTGGGGCCCTATCATGATTTCCGCGGCGAATCGTGAAATGTATCATGAATTCCGCTATCGAAAATACTGTAACCGCACTCATTTATTGTAATAAACGCACTCATTTTATGTCAGCTGACTTGACATTTATCAGTTTGACCAACATTACTTTACGTTTGTGAAGTAGGTCAAAAATTCTGGCTCAAAAAATTAAATTTTTGCCGCTGGCAATACCGCCATCTATTTTGATAACTATCATGACAGAAAATTGAAAAAACATTGAATACCAAATAAATTCAAAGATTAAATATGAAATTGAATAAAATGAATATAAATAATACAATTATTGTATTTCAAATTTATAAAACTTTAACTACATATTAATAAAATAAAAAATATACAATTTTAACTCAAACATGATCATGCTTTAAATGAAAGTGATAAAGAACATTTGTCATAATTCTAATAATTTTTTAACACAAAAACTATAGTTGCTATCACGAACTGTCAGCCCAAAAAATAATCGTATATCACGACATTTTAATGATGTCAGCCCGACATTTTAGTGTTGTTTTGAAATTTATGTCGAATACACTCAGCCCAAAATACAAATTTTCATAATAGAAGGAATCATTGTAACCCGGTATAATAAATGTAAAACAGCCACGAAGTAATTCTTATTATTTTCAATTGGTTCATGAAAATATGAGTTACGAGTAGTTTTTACCTCGAGTTTTAAAGATGGGCATACACCAATATTACCGTTTTTCGAATTAAAATTGAACTTTCTACTGTTGTTTACTAACTTTCAAAATATATATGTAAACTTCTATTAAAAAATCGAGGTTTTCGGAATTTTTCATAACTAAAAATCTATGACGTATGTCGGACTTTGTTAATAAACGCCTCATATACGATTAGTCGATTGGCTCATAAATAGTTTTATTTTAATACACATATACATAATACTATACATCCTCATATTGAGAATGACCTATATTCAGCGCTTTACGATCAACCATAATTTTTAATGGAAGTTGAGATTTTCAGTTTTGGTCATCGGTCTCACTATGATTTTTGGACAATTCTCGCCTTTATGAGTACGAAGTTTCAGGAGGTTGTGATGAGGTCCTCATACCGAGAATGGCCTATATTCGGTCGCTTTACGAACAGTCATAATATGTAATGGAAGTTGATATTTTCGGTGTTGGTCATCGGTATATTGAACGACTGAATATAGGCCATTTTCGGTATGACCCCATCATGACCCCATCACAGTATCCTGAAACTTCTTACTTGTTAAGGCTAGAAGCAGATCTGTCCGAAAATCATAATGAGACCGATGATCAATACTGAAAATCTCAACTTCCATTGAATATTAAGGTTGTTCGTAAATCGGTATCACAATCTCCTGATTTTTAGAAGTAGAAATATTTTTGTTTTTTGGTTTGACAACATTAAAATGTCGTGACATACGATTTTTTGGGCTGACAGTTCATACGTGACTGAAATTATAGTTTAAAACGCCACTGCGTTTTTTTGGGCTGACATTTTGGCCAAGATTACTTTGAGATTCATTTGCACTGTTATATTTGTGATTTCAGGTTTTAGTGTTGAATTACATATTTTTGGGTTATTTTTAATATTTCTTCAATAAAAATGTATCACTTTTCAATTGATTCATTTTTGGCAAATGTAGAAAATGAAATGATTGTTAAATTAGGAATCGAACGGCGGATTTTATTTAAATTTCGCACTGGGGGACCCTCAGCATTTAATTAGGTTATCAATTCATTCCACAAATAATTAGATTTTTCTTTGTACTGTGTACTTGCTATGTAATTTATTTGTAGTCAAATGCCTCTCCATAAGTCTCCCGCCCTACACAAATTTCAAAAATAGTTAATCATAGAGATCTAAACATCTACTATAAATAATTATAATTTTTTTTTATTATTATTTACATTGTTAATTATAAAGTTTTATTATTTGAAAGTGCAAAACGCAACAAACAATTGCGAACACAATAAAGAATTGTCAATCGGACAAATATTTGCCACCTTTTTGATGGCGGAACTTCGGATATCGTGTGAAAATTGTTTCGCAGCGGAAATCATGATAGAGCCCCTGAAACAAATCAAAACCAAACAAAGAAATCCGAGCCCTACCACCGGACCACCTCCTAATTAAAGTTTCCTGAACTCATGACCCGTCAATCGATTTCTGGAACACCATTTAGCATTTTTCATGAAAACCATTCCAGTCAAACCCTGGATACAAACATAATGATTAGATATACGATTATCTATCAAACATTAATGTAAATAATAAAAGAGGAATATCAAAGCCAAGTTTATTTAACTGGATCAAATTGAATGTGACGCACTTTCCGTGTTATCATGATTTTCCTGTTTAGTTCGTTTCCAATTGTCATGATTGTACCGAAGTTAATGAACAGACCCAAGGGTATTTCACTTCTGACAGATTAATTTAAGTTATAAAATCACGATTCAGTGTTTGGTCATACAAACAAAATTTACTTTACGGAAATTACTAGCACGGGTTAAGGTTTCAGCTAAGTACTATAATTCATTTTTAATAGTTTAATTCAATCTGAAATTTTTACTCACTACGTACGTTATTTTTAAAATTTATATTTGAACAAAAAAAAAAAAAATTTAACTTTCAACAAAGAACAATTCAAATAATCATTTAAAAGAGCTTATCGCCTTTTATACAAAATGTATAAACTTGCTTGAATAGCTCGAAAATTCCTTTATACCGAGTTTTAACGAGTAGTACAATATTGAATAAATTATTTATTTTCTGAAATGATTTTAATCCAACACGATAAAAAATACAATTTTGATTAAGAAAATTCCTTTTTTAGTCACAAATAATAAACGTAAACAGTGACACTCGGTAAGATGCTGTACAATATTTACATTACGAGTAAATGCTTTAATATTTTAAATTCTTAAATTTTTTACAAACAAGGCTTATTATTAAATGAAATATGTATACTCGAAATTAAAATATTTTATATTTTGTTAATATTAATTTATTAGAGAATTGTTAACTGAGTACCTACTTACCTACGAAGCAAAAATTTTCGATTTGTCTGCCAGTACGGGTACAAAAGGATTTCCTAACATAACATATATCACTCTACATATGCATCATATAATGCAAATATTTAGGTTAAATATTTATTTCAAAAATACGTATGAATCTAATAATAATTAAATTGTTGTTGGTTTCTAGTTTCCAATCGAATTTACAGGGTGTTCAAAAACGGTAAAACTTTTATCATAATACTCAAACCACTACAATTGAAGTGTTGAAAGGAACACGGCCACATTATAGAAGCGAAAAATGCTATTTATATATATTATTTATGACCAACCCTGTGCTGTGTAATAAACAAAATAAATTTCAAATTTTATATTTAAATAAAATTTTAATGAAAAATATAAATTGAAAAAATTTATTTTACGTAATAAAATTATATTTTTAATTTCCTTTTCAAACATGAAATTTTACGTGCAATTTATAAAATTGGCAATTATCAAGAAACTCTTTAAGATACTTCCATCTATAACTATTTTCTAAAATATTTTATTAAATTTATTCTGAAACATTGTAACATTCTAATTTTTCAATATATTTCAAAATCTTAACCAAATATTAGTATTGCATGATTTAAAATGTGATAAAGAATTTCAAAATTGTTCAAAACCAAAAAGGAAATTGTTCATCATATTCGTTCTTTATAGCTAAATAAACTATTTGTTCCTGGAACAATTTCTATTGAGTTGATTGCTACTGTACATATATGTACATATGTATGTAAATCTCTTATAAAATTTAGAATAGTTCCACAATTTGGGTCAATACAAAACTACTGTATTTTAAAATTATAAAGAAAATGGTTTGGTGCAGTACACAATACAGAGTCAAATTTATTTAAAGAATACGTAAACGAATAATCCTGGGGGATCATGCTCATTAGAGACGAGCCACATGATTTACCTCCTCCCGCCGCTCAAACTTTTACTGTCATCATCTTCGTGTGTCAAGCTGACTCAATAATCGCCTGCTATGCGATTCCTTCGTCTTATAGATGAAATGTCAGTGGTAGTTTTCTAAGTTAATAAATACTAAGGCAACCATTTTTATTTAAATCACCTCTTACATGATCAATCGTGTCCAGACATGGTAAATCGTGTTCAGACTTTCTACTACGCGCGTTTCTACTACGAACAATCAGATACAATCTCATTGTATAATTCCAATGGAGGTCCAAAGTCCTAATAATATGATGTTTTATTTATTTTTAATAAAATCATTGTTGAGCACATCTGGATAAACAATTTTCTGTCAAGTTTATGTGTGGTTCGGGAATCGATGCTGTGGATGATCATCATCGGTTGAAGAAGGGCACAAATTTATATTTGGCAAAGCAGGGTTGTAATCTTTTCGAATGTTAGGTTGACTTTTTCTATAGCCTCGTGTTAATGATTTTTGACCGATTATAGAATTCTCCTTGCACCAATAAAATATGAACCATTATCAGTGTATAGATGTGCTTAATTAATACTCTTCTGACAGTGAGGCGTTCTAAAGCTGCTAAAAAATCTTTACTGGTTAAGTCGGCCACACTTTCTATATGGATAATTTTGAATAAAAGGCAAACAAACATACATATGTAGCCCGTTGTTAAAATCGACTTTTCCTCACCTTTCTCGCTGTTAATTACTTGCCAGTAGTTAAGCTGCATATCTCATACAAATAACGCATCATTTCAAGATAGAAAAAATTCGATATCTTTTGCAATTTTATTACGACAAAGGTAAAAACGCGACTCAGGCTTCTGAAAAAATTTGTGCTGTTTATGGAAGAGGTGCTTCAGCAAAATCAGCAGCAAAGAAATGATTCGCGCGCTTTCGTTCTGGAAATATGGATGTCAACGATGCACCTCTTGCAGAAATTTGAGGAAGGCCGGAATATAAGCAGCCATGCCATTGGTAAAGAACTAAATATTGATCACAAAACGTTTTAAACCATTTAAAAATGGCTGGATACAAAACAAATAACTTCACGTTTAGGTACCCCATGAATTAACAGTTAAAAATTTAATGGACCGGATTTCTACCTGCGAAACGCTGCTGAAGCGAAACGAAATCGAGCTATTTTTTGTGTGAAAGGTTGTGCGAAAAAACGGGGATTGACGCCAAGAAAGGTAATGCCGTGTGTTTGGTGGGATTGGAAAGGAATCGTGCATTATGAGGTGCTGCCACCAGGTCAAACGGTTGATTCTAGTCTTTAAGATAATCAATTCAGTTAAAACGTAAAGAATTGATCAGCAGATAGGTTGTTGTGTTCCATCATGATAACGCTAGACCATGCACATCATTGATGCCCCGGCAGAAACTGAGAGATCCCAGCTTGGCTGGGAATTCATCACACTACTCTGTGGGGGATTTTTGTGCAATTGACGACATTTTCTTCTGCCGGAAATACTATGGGATTCCTGCAGAGTGCGTCTACGTAGCGCATTCGACAGCTGTAATTGCAATACCCACCCATAATTGGTTGGCGTCAGTAACTTTCGTTCCATCGTCCCTTTCTATGGTGGCATAATCCGTAATTATTTTTAAATGCAACTCAACCAGTTAAACCGTCATTTTTTACCGCGCTTACTATAGCTAGGACCTCCAGTTCATAGCTGCTGTAGTTTTCTTGGCACTAGGATGTCTTTTGACTGTAGTATTTTACGGGATGCATTCGGTAACCATCAGATGGCCTTCCTATTGTGACATAGTTCTCGACAAACTTTCGAAAATATCCAGACAATCCTAAAAAGTGTTGTATACTTGTTTCACGCTATTCGGTTCCTGAAACTTCGCAGTGGTTATTGATTTTGATTGTTTAATCTGGCCTTGCCGATTTTATTCCATAGCAACTCTATTTGCTTTCCTTAAAATTGGGACTTACTCCATTTTATGTCTAATTCGTTTAACTCAGCTGTACTTGCAAGTTTTTCTAACTCTTATAAAGCTTTATTTTCATTTTTTGCTGCTATCACGAGGCCATCGATACACAAAATGGGAAACACGTTGTTAATACGAGGGTTGCCTTTTATATTTCGGGATTGGATAACCGTAGTGTTGCAATCTGGCAACTGACAGCTCTTGATTTTTGAGATTATACGTTGTAGCGGTTAGAATATTGCAAACCAATATTCAAATCGTACATGTTACAAACTTAACATCTCGCAAACTCATCGCTAACTCATCATTACTCTGTACGTCTAAACAGAGTAAATGCATCAACAGATGCACAGATACATGCAAGCCGGAAATAACACGACGAGCATTCCAAACGAAAGTAAGAGCAACACGACGAAGGCGAAACCAAAACAGAACGAACAAAATTTACTAAATTTTCTTCATCATTCAGTTCGTCTCCAACCACAGCCGCTCAAGCAACTCGCTGCACAGGCAGCACACCACCGCCGCATACCATGACGTCCACACCATACCGCCATTGCATATGGTGGTAATTTCATTGCAAATTAAATTAAGAATTTAATTTAATGAATTTAACGAACTAAATTAAAATTAATAATCATAAGTTAATAAATAATAATAAATATATAAACTAATATTTTATATTAATAATAATTAAATAAATATAAATAAATAATAAAAGTAACAAACTTTTATAACGTACTCAGAACGTTTTGACATTCGAGCGCTATTTGTGTTGTTTACAGTACTCATTAACTCAACATCTCGGCGAAAAAATGGAATTAAATTGTGAACATTTTCGTGCGATTATTTTTTACAACTTTCATGCATGGATGAACTTAATTCAATTTTTAGCGATGAAGCTCCATCAAGGACTAGTGTTTATCGATGGTATGGTGAATTCAATCGAGGTCGTAGTTCACTCCAAGACGAATTTCGTGAAGGTCGTCCAGAATCAGTTCTTGTTCCGGAAACCATTGATGCTGTGCGCGAATTGATATTGCAAGATCGTCATGTGACCTAAGATTGAGACAACCTTAGACATTAGTGGGACCAGCATACATTCAATATTGCATAAACATTTGAATGTCAAATTTGTTCGCGTTGGATCCCACACAATTTGTCAATCGCTCAAAAAAAGCTCGTGTCGATTGGTCGAAAGAAAAGCTCAAAAAATACGATCGCGGTCCTTCAAAACACGTCTATGACATAATGCGTATGAGTCCGAAAGTAAACAGCAGTCGACTGTATGGGTTTCAAGATGAGCCGAATCCAACAGAAGTTGTTCGCGCACTAAGCACTTGCAAGCAAATGATCGCCTGTTTTTTCGGAAAAAATAGACATGTCGCAACCGTACTACTAGAACCAGTTGTCTTTCAAGAAATCAGGAAAACCAACTGCCGAAGACGGATCACTCTTCACCACGACAATGCGAGCTCTCACACATCGGCTCAAACAACTGCATTTTTGAGCACTCAAAACATCGATTTGATGAGTCATCCGCCGTATAGTCCTGACTTGTCACCAAATGACTTCTTTTTATTCCCGTACGTAAAAAACAAACTGAGAGGTCAACGTTTTTCGACACCTGAAGAAGCGGTTGCTGCGTTCAGAATGCATGTTTTAGAGATACCTCAATCAGAGTGGAAAAAGTGCTTCGACAATTGATTCAAACGCATGCAAAAGTGTATAGATCTTCATGTGGAATATTTTGAAAAACAATAAAGCGATTTTCGATGATTAATATTTGAATTTTGTTCTCTAATCCCGAAATATAAAAGGCTGCCCTCGTATAACGTATAAAAACTGAAGGACTGTTACATAATCCGAATGGCGTCCTTAGGAACTTATAATAGCAAAATGGCGAGATAAATGTCGTATGCTTAATTGAGCTTTGTGCTACAGGAACGTGGAAAATCCATTTCGCAGATCAAGTGTTAAAAACTACTCTGCATCCTGTAGTTTATGTGCATGATGATCAATAAGTGTAATCGAGAAGCAATTTTTATGCACACTCGTTTTGTACCATCTTTGCTGATACGATTGGACTCGCGTATTCAGAATTGCTGGGGCGAATGATACCTTCTGCTAACCATTCACTCACCTGTTTTCTTACGTTCTCATTTTCTAGAGGAGAAAATCTCGGTCTTTCTGTTATGGATTTCTTGCCTAGATCCACAATTTGCATTTCTATGTTTGGAATTCATTTGCATTTCTTTTGGTTGTAAGTAATCACCATTCTTCATATTTGGCTCGCAATGTTTCTGTTGGCAATATGATTGAGGTCAAGAAACATATCACCATGTTAATCTCACCCCAATATAAAATCCACCGGTCAAATAAGTTTCGCCGTCAAGGTTCCTCTTTGTTGAAGCACATTTAGCTCCAGCTCCACTGAGCTAGATTTTTGAAACCGATATTTTTTACTTTTCTGGGACATAAGGTTGATATCTGCCACTGTCAAGTAATGCGTATGTTTCTTTCCGAAACAACAACGATTCCTTCACGGCTTTCTACAACAACTACGGACCATTTATTTCCGTTGCGCTAAAATAAACATCTGCTTCTACCACAGCAACCGATTTCCAATGTTCGTTGGCTTTCTTTGTGGGATTCCTTTATTATTGCAATCCGGAGAAACGTGACCATACTCGTTAAATTTTCATCCTTTAGATCATAATTTTTATTTATTTTTTGTTATTTTTTTTTACTTTAAGTTTTCGATCAAAATTCCTTGCTTATAAACATAATTAAATTTTCCCAATTATGAATCCCTCTTGATATTCTCAAACTCTTGTTTGCAGTCCCGATTAAGAGCTGCTTCGTATACACCTTTTCTTTTATTTTCATTTCAGTTTAAACATGGTGCACTCTGACACTGCTTATAATATTTATACTCTTATTTTAGTTTTAGTTGCTTGTCAAGTCGCCCTTTAAATTTTATGAAATTGTCACAATGCAATAAAATTAATTTGTAGCACCACACAAAATTAAAAATTCTAATAATAATTAAACTTCACTTAAAAACTCTCACGCCAAAGCAACTTGTAAGCTCTCAACCATAAAAATCATATATAGTTAATATTCAGATGTTAAAAAAAAATTTTTTTAACTGTTCTGCGCAGCTTTCAGTGGTGTAGAAATTTTTTTTATAAAAATTTTGAAGGGTCGCATTTATCTATAAACCTAAATAAAATAATAAATAACGATGAAAAAGAATTATATTTCAGTTTTAATACACAAAACATTCAAAATTATTATGTATTTATGTTATTATAATCATATATCAAGTGAAAATTAATAGGTCTAAAAAAATATTGCACGCCTTTTGGAAACAATGACAACATTTAATTTTGGTACGGACTAGGGAAAATAAATAACCAAATGAGATTCGTATCGCACAAAAGCACACAACAACAAAAAAGCAAATTCAGTTTTCAATTTAATAGAATTTTGAATTAATTCTTAACTTGTCGAATTAAATATCATTTTAATTTATAAAATCTAAAGTTTGTGTTTTAATTGTATCCTAAAATTCCTATTCCATTTAAATACAAATACAACGTAAAAATGTAAACAATAAACATGAATATTATACTTAATACATCACTGTGTATCCGCCATATTACTTCTGCGCGAAAACTGTCAGAATTCCAGCGAGATTTGAATACTACTATACGCTTCACCAGGATTCACAGAAATTTTTTTGCATTTTGGATTTTCATAATGGTTTCTCATCATGGTTTTTCGACGTTCGCGGTCTCCTTTTTTTAATTCTGGTGGAACGCAGTTGCTAGCTTTATGGACCGTTCCAATTGTTTGTAAACGTTTTGCAGCAGTTGATCGCTAATTCTGATTGTGTTTGAGAATAATCTTCAGCCAATACCGTTTCCAATTCAGCATCTTCAAATTTTTTGTGTGTTTTTATTTTTATTTTTTTGTATTCGATCGAGCGTCTCCGTAAATTTCCACAAATTAACGATAAGTTTCTACTTCACTTTTCTTTGCAATAAAATAATGTAATAAAACTTCCCGCAAATGGGATATTAGTTGGAATAAAATTCGACATTTTCAACGAGTTAAAAACACTAGCTGTTTCGGTTCGCTTAAACCAAAATGTCGCATTCTGCGTTTGACGTCTGACTTCAAACACCATAGAATACCAGTATTACCCATTTATAGCACATGTAAGCAGTACTTGTAACGACACCTATTGGGAAAGTAAGAATATTCACACACTATTGAAGGTTTTCTTCAATTATTGCTGGCTTTCGTTTTTTGCAAAACTTCACGAATTTCAACCCTCTTGTGTTTGACATCCAAATTTATTGTTTTTCTAATCTTAAGCGTACGAGAGGAATACTCCAAAAATGTTGTCCTTTTTATGTTTAGTTCACCGTTAGTATATCACAAGTTATGTAATTTGTTGATCTTTGATAAGTGAATTCCTCCCTGGCGCAGCTTAGGGTACCTTTTACAGTGTATAGTTGTAGTATCATTCTAAAGTTTAGCACTTCCTTAAAATTTTTGTTTTACGTACGTATTATCTCTTGAAGTACTACTTCTCACTATTGTTACAGTTTTCTTGCATAAAATTTGTACAAATTTTTCATTTTTTTTTGGATTTTCCTTGTTTTAATCATATATTTCATTTGTTGTTTTCAGAGGTTAATTCAACAATCAACATCTCAAGGAATGTCTCAGATGATAACCGTCTCAACTGATGCAATGAGTCTTGACGGTCTTTTAGATTCTGTGAGTAGCGGTAGCTTCTCGGATACACCATCCTCACCTAGTAATACTGATGTTCCAGTTAATTTATTCAATACAAGTAAGTACTACACCATACACATATGCTTTTATTAAATAGATAAAAAGTTGATTTTATCTTAACGTATTCTCTGGAATAAATTTTCACCTTTTTCGAAAATTGATTTTACCATAACGATATTATTGGGGTTTAAAAGTGCTTTCAAATTATGCTTGAATAGAATGACACCTATATATACAGTCGGTTACAGCTAATAAATTCCAACAAAATTAAAGTTTGAAATACCCTTCAAAATTTGTTGGAACCCGCTCGAAGTCTAGAAAGTGGTTTTTAAATGGAACTTTCCTGTAAGCGCCGGGCTGTGTCGCTACTTAAACCAAATAAATTAAAAGAATATAGATAAATATCGAATACAACTCACTTCATTCGGCTCTTGGATTTTTAATCCAAGCTGTCAATCTAAGATCATTATTCCAGTATAAATTTCAGAAAACCTTGGGATTAAACCTTGTTGAATATTTTATGTTTAAATTTATTTGAATCTTTTGTTTTTCATCATTGCAAAAATTGAAAAGGTTCTACGGAAGTTGCCACTTCCGATATACAGATTTCCAACACATTTTGCAAGGATCTTCCCATTTATGGAACAACTTAAGTGTGTTCTTTACTTAAAGTAAAAGTAAGTTGTTCAGGTTCGATAAGCATATTTGAAGCCATTTCTTCTAGAGTTTTTTAATATTCAATAGCTATTATGGAAAAATCGTGATTAGTTTTTCCCTTTCCTCCAAATTTTCTTTTAATATTTTGTTACTTGGAGAAGTTGTGCAAGATTTCAGCGAAACATCACTAGGGCCTCCGAATTGATGAAAAAAGCTTAAAAATGAAGCTTCATCTCTGTCAATCGATCCTTCTGGGTCAATCAAAGTATTTTATTAGTGCGCCAGTCACATCTATTAAATTTCTGGTATTAATAGGAATCAAATGAGGTGTTTTGAAAACGATTCGATTATCGATAAAAAACTAACTTTATATTGTTGAAAATGTCAATGTGGATTCTTTGAAGTGGTTTTCATGATATTGGTCTAAGCGTAATTTTTATATTGTAGGGTTTACGATCATATTTGTGTGTATTACACATATTTTATCTTAAATTGGGAGTTGGAGAATTTTTTATATAAAAACAAAATTCATATTCACATACACATATGTGAGTTTTAATCTTACTAGGGAAGCTGGGAGAAAACTACGATCGTCTCATTTGATTTTCGACTTCTTTTGTCCCTTTGTGAGCTCTTTCTTGTTATTTAATTATAATCATATTCTGGCGACCTACATTTGTTCCCTTTTTGATTATTTTAGTAAACAAATTGGCTTTTTTGTGAGAAATTTTCTACCGTCAAGGTAGGGCTGATACTTCTTTACTGCCCATATTATTGTTAAGGCCTCTTTTTTATTAGTGACGTAATTAATTTACGTTTTGTTAACCGTTCTTGATGCAAAAGCAATATGCCTGTCAACGCCGTCTTGAATTCAGGACAGTGCCGTGCGCTCAGAGCACAGCCAATTCAATTGTTTTTTGAAATCGGGATACGTATAAATTTGGTCTGTGGATATTATTTTTTTAGATTTTTTTTCTGACCTAGTGGATTCTTTAAATTAATTCTTATGTATTTTGTCATGTGTTTGGCGATCTGCGAATAACCCTTGATAAATCACCCATAAATATCCTGTAAGATCGAAAAACTGATCATTTCTTTCGGAATTTTGGCAATGGCCATTCTTATATTATTTTTGTTTAATCTTCGTTTGGTTTAACGCCTTTTTGCGTGATAATATGTGTCCAAAAACTATACTTCTCTTTTTAATTATTCACATTTATTTAATTGTGTCTTTAGATTGAATTGTGAAAGTTTTTTTAATTTTTTTTTTGGGGTTAGGTTTTATGATTATTGAGACTGTCTTCCATGATCATCCATATCATCCAAGTTGACATGACAGATTTTTAACAAAAAGCCGTTAAGAACATTATTCATCGCCCTTTGAAACATTACCGGTCCATTTTTCAAACGAAAGTCTTTCTACTGTATTCAAAATGTACTTTATCAGTTAAAAAGGCTGTTTAGATCAGTGATTGTGGATCCATGTGTATTTGGTGTGATCCTTATTTTAAGTCTAGAGTAGTGAAATACTCTGACTTTCCTAAATTGTCGAGGATCTTTTTCAATTTGGGGTAAATAAAGGATTCAATCAAGTTAGCGAAACTGAAAACCACAAAAAATTTCATCGGAAACACTAAATATTTTCAAAAAAATAATTTTCATTCGTATTTCTTAATTTATATTGTTATTTTAGTAAGTGTACATATAATAAATGTAAATATGTAACCAGTGTATATAGATTAGTTTAGTATTGGTGTGTATATAAAAAATTTAAAATATTAAGTGGCGGTTTGGGGATCGAACTTTTGTGATTCCATACAATGAGTGAAGGTGCTACCTTGTGTAGTAATTATCACATTGCATTAATATTTAGTTCACTATATATAAACAAATTCATCGTTTGGGTAATGAGATTTTTTGGTTTTGTGAATGTGACAAAATTCAATTTGAAATTTTGAAAAATCAGATTAACTGTCACCAACATGTTTATGATTTACCTCCATTGCTTCCTGAATCAACTGAAATTTTGACAGAAATACGGCATAAAGTTAATAATATTGAAACTATTTTAAACAAGTCAATTGTTAAGTCGAACATTATGTCGTATGCGGATACGTTAAAACCTAATGTCGCAAATGATAAAAAAATATGAAGCCCCATGTACTTCGTGGAATTAATATTAAACCAAAAAATAAACAGGATTCTGATACCACAAAAATGGACATTAAAAATAAAATTAATCCTAGTAGTCAAGGTCGGAATTTCTTAATGGAACGGCTGTTGTGAAAACTTTTATTGATTCGGAAAATACGCGGTTTGAGGATGAAGCTGTAAAACAACTTGGGGATTTATATGATATATATAATACTAATACTAGAAATTCTAGATTTTATATTAATGGGCTCAGAAAATTGTATACCGATGTCGAATTATATGAAGAGGTACGTGCTATAAATATTATACTTGGCGTTGTCTATAAACCTCCTTGATCTGATTTTATAGAGGTTTTGGAAACAATTTTAGAAAATTTTTCTATTTCCTACTCTGTCTTTATCCTTGCTGGGGATTTCAATTTTGATATGCTTTCATCTACATAATTCTTCAACAGTCCATTTTTAGAATGCTGATAGTAGATTCAATGTAAGTATTTGCAATAATGAACCAACTCATTTGGTTCAAAACTCGTCATCACTGTCGGAGTTAGTTCTTTGAAACTCAAATAAAATGAATTTTATTAATCAAATTTCAATACCTGGATTTTCTCATTATGATCTAGTATTTTTTTCTGATGATGTTGCTCCTGAACTTGAGAAAAATTTGTTTGTGTACAGAGGTTTTAGAAACATTAATATAGATCGTTTATCGATGTATTGAAATTCTTTGTGGTGGGACTTATTACGTAATTCAGTAGAAATTGATGATCAAGTTGCATTTTTTAATGGTATGGTTATTGAAATATATAATAGATTTGACCCTATAAAATCTTTTATAATTGATATCTCGAAGCCGAATTGGTTTACAACTAAAATTTTGGATTTCATGAAAAAGAGGAACAGGTCTTATGGTAGATGGACAGTGCTTTCAACTGACAATAGTTGGAATGAATACCTCAAAATAAGGTTACTTCCAGGCCCGGTTCTAATGGTTTTCTGTGTGTCGCGATTCGCATCGCGCTGATGCTAATTTGCCGCCACAAAAATAAAAAATGCTGTAATTTTTAAACTGAAGAAAAATAGAAAAACACTGAATATATGAACTTAATACATATACATATTTGTATTTTAATAAGAAAAATTAAACAAAAACAAAATTAAAAAAAAATTCAGTTTATAAAAAATAAAAAATTACAAAACAAATAATAATTAAAAATGAATTTTTCTCGCTTTTAATTCTCCAAAATCCGTAATCAAATTCTCCATGTCTAATTGATCAGCAACTAAACGATCTTGACACATCTGTGATCTCAGATATGATTTTATTATTTTCAGCTTTGAAAAACTTCTTTCATCACTAGCAACTGTGACTTGTAACGTTAGCAGTTTGGATCGCTTTTCGAAGAATCAAGTCATCTTCCTATAGCTTTAATTTCATCCCAAAGCTTGACCCCATTGATGTCTGATTGGCCATCGGATGTAAGCGCTAACTGCAAGTCCTTACAATGTTTTCATAATTCGTCATCCGTAAATCTCTTACTGCCGATATTTTAAAGAAACACAAATAACTTGCTATATTCTGATAATTGCGTAAATCTTTCATTTGTTGTTTGAATATCCAATTAAAAAAACATACTCTGAAGTTTAGTTTTGGTGGTACTATCGGTTTCACATGACCTTCGTATAAAAATTGTCTACTCTTTCTGCGAACTCGTACGGGTGAAGAACCCCTCACAAAATCCTTCAAAAATTTAAAAACCAATTGCTATTTTTTAGCCTTTTCAATCATTTCTGCAAATGCTGCTTCAGAACAATAATTGCATAGAAAAGATTTGGTAGCGTGGTAGAGCATTTATCTAACGCCAGAGACAAGTCTAAGACAAGTCCTGCAATTACAATTTTTGTAATATTTGCTCCAGTTGTATCATGTAATTCAAGAAAAGTTACAAAGTGTTCAGAAACTATGACTTCACCTGCTTTTTCTGAAGATGATTCAGTTGCACTGACAAACCTAAAACAACTGTCATCTGCTCCTTGTGGCTTATATCGGGGGAACAATCTAAAATAATTGAGTAGGATTTTGCTTGTTATAGTTTTGTTAAGACGTGATCTTTGACTTTATTGGCAAACAATTCAATGATTTCATTTTGAACTGTTTTCCCGAAATAGGTGGTGTGAATTTCACTTGATGTTATTCGTCGAATATGTTTACTCATAAAAGGATCATAGTTTTCTAAGAATTCAATAAATTTCAAAAAAATTCCGTTATTTGGCTCGAGACGATATTCACAGGTTCCTCTTTTTGCTAGATTTTGTCCAGCATAAGTTCTAATTAATGTTATTATTCTTTCAATAACTTTTCGCCATTGTTGCGTTTCAGATTGAATTATTTTCTGATTAATGTCATCAATGGTAATACCTAATTTAAGCCTCACCCCAGGTCTCTCCAATTTAAATATGCAGTAGTGTGGGCTGTTGATGTTTTACGTCGTTTGATAATAACAAAAAGGTTTTTCGGCATTAGTCGTTCGATGACAAGGAGAATTTATTCGGACTGTATATTTTACAGCGAAAGCAAAATACAGTGTCGTTTTTACTGGAGTATACAAGCCAAGTCCGTTTAATTTTATCACCGTTAGACGTTCGGCGATAAAAATGAAAGCAAGAAAATTTTCTACTTTCTTCATCCTCGGGAAATGATACCGGAATTTTCTGAATCGGGCCATACTTTACAGCAATGCTTTAAATTTACCGTCTATTATAGACCAGTTTGCCGGATCATTAAAATTAAGAGGCCAATTTTTATTGTTTTTGAGGTCCTGTTCACATCAAATGATCAAATGAGAGTTCCATGCAAAACGAAAAAAATTCATGACAACAATAATAATTTTAATATGTTAAGTTTTATTGTGAATCTGTTAAATGGCAATCATCTGGAACTAACACAATTAATTGTGCTAATTTTCAAGCTAATTTTAATTCATCAAAATTCTCATTTAGTGTTATTACTGAAGACCAACTTTTTAAAGCAATTTATTCTGTTAAATCTCAAGCTTCTGGAATGGATAATATTTCTATATGATTTATTAAATTCACAAAATAATTTTATTTGTATGAGTTGTCACTCTGGAAGTAATGTAGTATTTTTATCGCGTAAAGGATAAAGAACCAATTGACATAAATCAACGATTCAAAAAATGAGCTCCGATGCTCAATTAATCTGAAAAATAAGACATATTCACGGTTTTCAACAAAGTAGCTGACATCTGGTGAACAAAATCTAAATCAGGGTTTGCTATGAGCCAAGGGGAATTACAACTGCCATAACAATGAATTTGACAATTCTCGTCCCCCTTGTAGACATAGAAACCAACGCTATCTACATTCGATGAAAAATTTCCGTAAATATTTGTTATGACATACGAGTAAAAGTAAATCGCATGCTTAGTTTGATTTTACTAAATTTTTATACCAACCGATAAAAGTATAAAAAAATCGCTTGGCTGTTACTTTGGGCTCAAACTTTATTCCTATTCGAATAGGAATATTATTTCCCGAAGTAAGACCACAATTGATTTTAATAAATTTACCGCATTAGCACTCTTGGATTTTTCTAAACCGTTTGACTCAATAAATCATTATAAAATTTGTGTTAAATTATCGTCGTTTTTTAACTTATCGGGATCTGCATGTAGATTTATTTATTCATATACTTAAGTTGTAGATCACAGCTTGTTGAGATTAATGGAATTTTTTCTGATATTATTGAGCTGAGTTGTAGAGTTCCACAAGGTTCAGTGCTTGGTCCGATACTGTTTTCGTTGTATATTAATGATGTTTCTACTAGCTTAATAAACACATTTTATTAATCACTTGTTTTATATTTCGCAGAATTAGATTTTTGACTATTTTAATTAAAAAATTCGTTCAAAAAGTTTAAAAAATCACTCGATCGATTTCGATTTGTTAGGTCATCATCAGGAGTATCTACAAATTGTAAATATAATATAAATTTCAAAATATTTGCAAAAAAAATGACGCTCATATGAAAGCTGTCACTTCCGGTGAACCGATTTAGGCCAAAAATCACTGGCATCTCCCAATTTATGGGGAAACCTTAAGTGACGGGATTCAAAGGTCATTTGGTCGAAGTATCTCAAACAAAATTTGAATTATTCAAGTCCTTATTCCCTCGCTTATAGAGTGGAGCATAGTGATTCATTAACACGAATTCAAGTCGACAGTGTAAACGTCTTTAATAAATCGACGGTTGTGATATCTGGTGGAGATTAAATCCGAAACCTTTGTGCAACAGCAAATACTTAATCAACTGGGTAAAATATAGTGACCAGTGGGTCGATTCTGGTTTTCCTATTACAAAAAATAATGTTACACAAAGTTAATAACCTGTCTAAAATCTCTTATATTTGATCCTCCTTGTCTTTTTTAAATGATTAGGATATCTGTACATTTTCGTGTAGACTAGTAGGTCCTTAGAGAGAATGCCGGGGTTTATGATTTTTCTCATAGCACCAGTATCTATGAGCGATTCAATTGTTTTGTTTAATTTTGGATTATTTAGGATGAGTTGCGGTAGAAAATTTAGTCTTCCATTTCTGAAACCCGACCTTTCTGGGACTTACTGGAATACATTTTATTAAAATTTCTAAACGGGACAAACTTCCTACTTAACCTTTACACCCAGTGATGTTTGGCCAAAATCGGTACACTGAAAATGGTATAGCTTCCATAGAAGCTTTTTATTTTTTTGCAAATATTTTGAAATGTAAACACTGCTTATTCTTGCCTGGCTCGACATCTCTTGAAGGAATTTGGCTGCAATAATAATATTCTTCCAGACATAGCAGGCATCCTTTACTTTACTAAATGTTCTGTAAGTTTAATTTTTCGCTTTACAAATGGCGTATTCGTGTGTGCGTAGTGAAAGGAAGTCGGGTGTTGGCTACTACAAGTTATCCACCTCTCCATTCTTTTGTTAATTAAATTTTCCGGCCTACAAATGGAATGAGTTTGTTATAAATATTTTCGAAGTTAAACTATGTATTATTTTTCTCAATCCAAATTTTAGGAACAGTAGATTTATATTTTACTTTATTTCGAACTAACTTTATTCCCTCAGTATACTACCCCCGGGTAAAAACAGAACAGTATTACTGAAAGCAAATAAAATACAAAATCTAGAATTCGTTTGTCTTATTGGAATTAATTGGATGTAACGGACTGTATGTATCGGAATATTTGTTCTAAGAGAGCCAATTCCTTTTTACCCTTTCATCAAGTTTGTTGTATTAATAACATTAATAAATATAAAATTGATTCTTTGGGTGAGAGTTGATGTAAAGTACCCTGAAATAAAATTGTATTAAAAAAATCATAAACATCAGAGTAAAATAATACGAAAGCTTTACAATATCCAATCCTACATTGACTGATGATACATCACTAGCTAGATCGATGATGCGCGGCAAATAGCTATTATCATAAAATTGAAGTTAACCTTTTTTGCTATTGTTATCGATTCTCATATTTCGGTTAACCAAGATAAAATTATTATTAGCGTACTAAGACGCAAATTTTGAGAATCAAAGTATTTTTTCTATAAGAAAATCGAGTGTTAGGATATTTTATAATTCCATTTGTATAAGACGCCGTGTATACATAAACATAACATGTGTGCCGTATATGTATCGCATATTATAGAGGATAGAAAAGTAATCAGATTATAAATAGCGAGAGGTATTTTATATAATAGGATTATAGATTTTGTCCTAGATAATTTTGTGTACACACGAACGATTTCTGTTTATTGGAATATACAAAAATTGGCTTGTTGTTATGATAAATGCATTATTTCTGATAATTTTAAGCAATAAAAGTGGTTTATTTATGAATATTTAATCAGCCTGCTTCAACCGTAAATTAGTAAGGACATCTGGGACGAGCTTGACTCGTGTAGAGTGTATACTGTCATTGTATAGATACGTGATTAGGGCAAACTTTCATCTCATACTCATGCCAATTTTTCGTTAAAACCAGCACCGTTTATGAATACCGTGAAAATGCAGTGGGCAATTGGAAAATTATTTAAAACATTTTAGTAGCCAATTAAATTATGTTGAAAAAATATTTCCCTATATTTTCGCCTGCCAACTAAAAATTTTTAAACAAAAAACTTATTTTACCAACTAACCCTAATTTATTGATACAGCATACAGCTAGTCAAAATTTGAACTAATTTAAATATTTTGTTAGTGATATATGAGATGAATCAATAAATTTTGAATGCTCCAGCAACAACTACAGTGTTATGCTGCTATAAATAGAGAAATTGATATAACTTTCAATAAAATGTCTGTCAATCAAATTAAATAGATAACAGAATAAAAAAAACTATATACGCGAAAATATTTATTTTTTTTGTTGCAAAACCAAAAAATCAAACGACCAAAAAATCATTTCAATTAAATCAAATTAAAAATGACATGGTGTTTTTAATTGACAGACCAGAATATATAGTTTATTGAAAAAGTCAATTATTAAAGGGGACTTTTCAGAAATTTTCACATGCCGGGTGATTTTTTTTTTGATTTGATGGACGCAGGTCGCAATATCTTTCAAAATAAATTGCGACTCACAAGTCCGGAAATACATTTATTCCTTTGGTGCGTGATAAAATTATTGTTTTTGTCTCTGATACCTTGGAAAGAACAAATACACTAGCTATCGGGCTGTCGTAACGTAATTCAATAACTACATGCAATTTAGTATCTCCAAGTTCATAGTTGATACATTCCCTTTATCACGCAGCAACTGAATGACTTAAGCACATATGCAATCTACTACTACTACTACTGCATTCGATTATTTAATCACCCAATAATTTTATCAACCTGAGCTACGGTGTCCCGAGCCTACGAGGTTCTCTAATTCTACAGGTTAAGAATACGTTATAGGTTATAATAAAGAAAACTAGAAGCGCAAACTGCTGTTATACTAGTGAAAAAATAAGTTCTCAATTTAGCAGTAATACGAGAATAACATAGTTAATTATCTCCTTAAAACGTATTTTTCTTTGCATATTTATTAAACAGCAAAAGTATTACATGTATTAGCTTCCGTCTGCATAAAAGCCAGTAATACTACTTAGCTGTAAACAAGTTTAAAATTTAAGCATTAGTTTGTTACTAATCCAAATGCGATGATGTTTTCATCAGTATGCCTGGCATACAGTTGGAAATCATGTCCACAGCTCTCCTTCAGTAAAAAAAGCCGCCTCCGACAACCATACGTAAAATTTTTATATATCTAATGCTTACTACTAAAAATGTCCCCTTAAAATATTGATATTATGATACATTGGACACAGGTTTTTATATTTAACCCTTTGCGGCCTGTGGTATATTGTATATACATACCACAAATTTAAAAATTAACGCCTAAATGGTATATGTTTCAAATGTAGTACTGCTATCACCCTCTTTTCCCCTCTCACGTCTCACTCTCAATAAGAAATATGGTTTTTGAAATTTGCTTTGCTCATTATATTTATTAGAATGTGAAAAATTAAAAAAGAAACCAAAAAAAGTTTGATCCGCATTGGGGTCCGGAAAGGGTTAAATTTGATCATTGCTGGTTATCAGAGCCTTCTTATAAATAAATGTGTTGTTTAGCTATCTGTTATATCGATCATGTCGTTTTATAGTTGAATCTGTTGTCGATTTAGACTGCTTGTCGAGCTCGGAGTTATGAATACAATATTGCCGAGTGGCAATGAAATATTTGAAATTTTTGTGAGGTTAGAGGTTTTTTATTTCTGGTATATAATTAACAGAAATACTTGGTCTACAAAATTCTGATTGCAATCGTTCGAGAGGTATACATATATATGCCGTCGGCTGACCAAAGCCACATGGGCCCAGTGTCAAAGTTTATGTACTACCAGGCGTTATTACTCGATAACTGTAGGTGGAATTAATACACCTAAACAGCTAGATGCAACCAGAATGGCTCACATTTAGAACTGAATGAATCTCTTTCAAAATTTGGTTTATATCTTCCCGGAAGCTTCCCAGACATTAAGTACACATACAATTGTGTGTGTTGGACTCTTATTGGGTAAAAAAACTCAAATATAATTTCATTTTGCTTTTATGAAGAAATATGAAAATAACCAACCTACATTAAAGTGCGACTTTTCTTTTTTTGAATCAGCACATTTTGAAGGCTTAAAGGTCGCCACATTTTGGTCAGTATCCATCAAACCTTTTGTCTTGCGATGAGATAGGTGATATTCTCTTTGATGGCATTCTTACTTCTTTGCTAGAAATATCACTCATTTTCCTGCGTTTTCGAGTCTAAAATCAAAAACTTGTAATTGTTAATTTTTAGAACTCTTAAATTATCACAGTCCCGTATTTTACAATTTTTCGCGTGTCTTTCTGTCTTTTAAAAAAGTTCTGTTTTATTCTATAAGTTGATCGCAGCTACGTTTTTATCCACCATCGGACGTTTTCAGAGTCTATCCATTTAATTACTATACAATCCTAGAATTTCCATCGCAAGATACTAGATGTTCAGATTCCCCTCTTACCATAGATTTGCCATCAGATTTTTTCGGTAGATTCATCATTACATTTCCTGTTCCGTTGTTTCTCATATCCAAAATAGTTTTTATTATTAGTGAGTTGTCGTAAAATATCTAAAATTAAAATTTAAAATATTTTGTTATATTCTATTGAAATTTAATAGTCCTAATTACCTATCGAAATATTGGAAACAGTCTCAGGAAAACATATCTACAAGTTCGAGGACAAGTTCCTGGACCAAAGCCTAAACTTTTATATGGCAAAATTGTCGCAGCCATTAAATTAAAAGATCTACAACCAGCCCCGAGGAGATTGTAACCATAAAATTTAATCCTACTTGTCGTGGCTGATTTTTCCACATTTTGCCGGACAGGACATCGGCCTGTGATAGGCAACGGTCTCGTACTGAATTTATTATTGGTTTGACTTTCCAAAGTATGTCATTTTTATACTCCTGGTCTAGAGCTGCATAATGTTAGGCGAAACGAAATAATCTAAATCTATTCTGAAAAAATGCCTCGAAAGTGTACCTATATTTCCAGGACTTACTACTAATTCCCGGATATTCAAAGCACTCCCTCATCATAAACGCTTTGTATAGTTGTTCGATTTTTAAAGGTTAAAGTTCTTCACATTAAAGTCGAAATTCTACCGACCAAACGACACAGTCGTTAAAGCCTTAGCGTTTGGATCGGGCGGTACCGAGTTCGAATCCCGATAGCAAAAGGGGGGATGCAAAAGGGATTTTTAAGCCTGAGATTGCGATCTGTGATGAAAATGAACACAACTATGACCTCTTGTCGAAGTGCAGAACTCATGAGCCGGCTTATCTTCCATGCCAGACTATATGAATTGGCATTAATGTGCAGATGGTTCTACGAAGATTGGATCCTATAGCAGCACGTCCTCGAATTGGCTGGCGAGGACTACTTTTCGGCACACAAAAAAAATATTTTCATAATATTTTCACAAAATCACTTCGGGGTCACCAGTGAATCTATTCTGGCTTTTCCTGGGGTTAGATAATTGGGAAAAATATTTTCTTGTCATTTTTGTATAAATTGTATTTTTCTGGTTTACTGATGGAATCAGTTTCGTGTAAATATTTACGAAAAAAAGTTTTTTGGGAATTATTTTCCCCCAATAAAATTTTTATGAAATAAAAGATTCCAATTCTACTTTGTTTGTTTCTAAGATATTTACACCAAACTGATTCCATGAAGGCTAGAAAAATAAAACTCAAACAAAAATACTATGAAAATAGTTATCCCAATTCCTTGTTTCCCAGTGGCGCTATTCTGGTAATTCTCCGGGAACTGGGTAAAGAACTTGTATGAAATTTCTGCTCAATTTTTTTTGGGAGGAGTAAAGTTTGATGTAAATATTTATAAATTGGGAATAATTTTTCCATGCCTAAATTGGCAAGGGAAATTATTCCCGAATTAATTTTGTTTTTAAAAAAATTTATATTAAATTTTTACTTAACCTTTTAACTTTTTTTTTTTAAATAAACATTTCATTTAATTCTTCCGCTATTCCCTCGGAATTATCAGAATAGTACCACAGTGAAGGGGCAAACGTCTCTTGACACCTTGAGAGATCTTATCTTGAAATTTATCCACTCAAATTCGATAAATTTGTGTTGGTTCAGGCCACGGTGCCTATAGTCCATCTTCTTCATTATAGCTAGAACATATATAAATCCTAAATCGTTACAGATACCAAAAACTATAAAACAATTAACGGATTTGCATCTCAAAATTGTAAATCTTTGTTTATTGTTTATTTATGGTGAATAGCGATAAATTTGTAAACGAGCAAATGAAGTACTTAAAATCGTATGTTGAAAAAATGTTTGAAAAAATATTTGGTTTTATAAAATTGTTCTAGTATTTAAAAGCAATTCTACAGGTATATAGAGCACATTTGTACAAAAAATAACAAAATTATCCGAATTCTTGTGACTACACAAAAACTATGTCGTTTTCTCTTATTCTGCAGCTTAATTCCATACAATATGGTTTTGTTCTCTAAAAATTTAGTTTTTAAATATCTACGTGGATACACAGATAAAATTCAGATGCACAAATATGTTAGAAGAACATGACAATGTAAAAAAAAATTAAGGAATTATTTAGGTATAATTCCTGTGTAAAATCAATCGATTAATAGAATTTTCAAATCAGGACAAATTGAATTAAGATTAAAATGAACTTTATAATAAAATACCTTCATTCAAAAATGTTCTGTACGGCTAACAAGTTAAATGGGTTAAGGAAGATTTGTAATATGTAGGCTTAAAGCCAGCCATCTACGAGTATGTCGTAGTTTTCTATACTTCAAGTAAAAAAACTCAGTTTATAGGACTTGATTACTACAAATGCAGACGCACATATTTTGAGTAACGCGAGATAACCAAAAAGCCAAGACTTTGACTTTTATCTTCTAAGCATCGCAGGACTTGCAGAAAATGTTTCACAGGTGCCATTGTAGTATACGGACTAGCAATGGACAAAGCTACACCACACTTGGGTGGAACTGGAAGTTTTTACAAATTAATTACAGCATATTGGCATAGTTCAACCCAAAAAAACTACCCCTCAGGAGTGTAACCTTATTTTTCGGTACACAACGTTTTTCGCATTTCATCGAATATTGATTTTATCGTACTGGGGGGATGCTACTGGAATTTTGTACAATATATTGGCATAGTTGGAACAGCTCTTTGAAACCCATATTTTTCTTTAGGTCACGATTTTTGGATTTCTGCTAATATTTATTGTGAGGGGTACTAGAAGTCTTTACAAAATAATTACAAAATTTTTGGAAAATTCAATCTCCAAAAAACTACCCTTAAGAAGTGAACCTCTTTACAAATCATATTTTTCCATTCTAACAGACTTGCATTAAATGTTACAATGTTACCTTCAAATTTAATGACACAGCCCATTATATACAAGATTAAACCAGAAAAATCCATCATGGAATTACTTTCCTTTACAAGAAATCGCAACTTATGAATTTATTACATGAGCCCACACCCACACCCCTAAATCGATAAAAATATATTAACAGAAAGGTAATTCACTGCCATTTTTTGGGGTCTGGGTTGTTGTAATAAATTCAGGGATTCTCGTCTCGTGAGCAGGAAGGTAATGTGATGCATTCTTTTTATAGATTTTTGTGGGTGTGGGCTGTTGTTATAAATTCGTAACGGTATCTTGTACGGGAAGGTAATTTGATGCATTTTGACCGATTTTTTGCTGGTTTGGGCTGTTGTAATAAATTCAGGTTTACCAATTTCTACTACAGGAAGGTAACTCGATGTATTGGAAACGACTATGGCGGGTGTGGACTCTTGTAATAAATTCGATGGTGTTTATTTCTTGTGCAGCAGAGGAATTCGGTGTTTTATTATCGATGTTCTTGATGTGGGCTTGTGTAATAAATTCGATGGACCTATTTCTCATACAGAAAGGTATTCGATGCATTATGATCGTTTTTTGTGGGTTTGGACTGTTATAATAAAGTCAGGGATAGTCAACGACTCAGGGACTCAACGACAAGCACATATTCTATAATAAACGAAAAACCAGCGCCAAAACGGTGAATTATTGAACTAAAGTAGTATCGTCAAAATAGTTGTCTGACGCAAGACCTTTCAATCGATATACTACACAGGTATATCGGAATAATGCAAGACTATAATGTGGTATTGCGTTTCGCTAGGTGAATTCTAAGGCAGGTGCCCATCCCTTTGAGGTAGATATCCTAATTGATTTTCGATTCTCTCTTTGCAGAGAATAAGAATAAAAATGAATAGAAAAACTTGCTTAAATTTTGGCGTCTGGATCGCGAGTTACTGAGTTCGAATTCCGATAGGGGCAGGATGGAAAAGTTATTCTACATTTCAAAACAATTATTGTAACTTCCAAATGGAGAAAATTATTTAATTGTCAAAAATTGAGCATTTTATAACAATTTAGTAGAATTGGGTTTTTATAAGTCTCCTCCGTTTTCGGCAGTTATTGGGAAATAACGGTTGGTTTCCCTTTATTCAAAGTTTTTCCATCGCTAGCCACCAGTGTTCCCCATTTTATTGGCAGCATACGTATACCACGTCGGAAGAATGATTCATCTTAGGAGGCTATCCAGTGGTGATCATGCGGGGCAATATACGGTGGATATGGCGGGTGGGGTAAAACTTCCAAATTTAGTGTTTCCAAGTAAGTTTTGAACGGCTCCGCAACATGTAGTAGAGCATTACTGTACAGAACAATAATTTTGTCGTGTCGGGAGATGTAGTGGTCACTGGTTTCCTTGAATGCTCCGCTCAATCTCATCAATTGTGCTCGGTAGAGATCTGCGACGACATCAAGCTGATCCCACCAAATACACAAACCGAGTTTATTTCCATGAATATTCGGTATGATATCAAAGGGTGTCGAAGGGCCGAATATGTCGATGGGCCGAACGGGTCAAATTACTGAATTTATTATATATTTTTTATTTTTTTATTTATTTTAACTATTTTTTTATTTTCTGACCATATACCTATTATCTGAAGGCTGACATAGGGCCAAAAGTCTCAGGTCAATTTTGGGGTCGGTTCAAAGACCGAGTTATCAAAATCCCGACTTTCAAAATCCCGCTTTTCGGTATTTTTTTTTAAATATTAAATTTTGTTTTTTTATAGATAAAAAACAAAATTTAATATTTAATATTTTTTATACCTACCTAATAGAGCAGGTGTGATTAATAGATTCTATATAATCCGCTCCTACGTGTGGCACGCATTGCGACATGTTTGCTGATCCCGGCTCGTATGTCCCCTGAAGTTCAAATCTAAAGCCCCTCGGAGGGCTAAGCGGGGGGGGGGGGGCGCAGTGGCCCTGCGCGTGCTCGTGAGAGTTATGGAAGCCGTTAGGCTCTACAATTATTGCATTTTAAAATGCTGGCCCGCGGTCGCCTGAATTCATTTTTTTTTTCTAAAAGTCGGATTATTGAAAATCGGGCTTTTAAAAATCGGGATTTTAAAAATCGGGATTTTGAAAATCGGGATTATGGAAGTCGAGATTTTGAACGTCGGGATTTTAAAAGTCGGGAATTTGATTTCGGGATTTTAATTTCGAGATTTTTAAGTCGGCATACGACGCCAACCCCAAAATTTTCCTTCACCAAAATGTATCACTGACTGGATACGTGGAATTTCATGAATATCCAAAGACGAAAAATAGTAAAATACACAAATTCATAACAAATTCATTTATGTTTAATAAAAAAATTTACAAAATATTCCATAAAACAACAAATTTAAAAAGTTATATTTCTAAAAAGAAAAAAGAAAAAATCCGGCCCTTCGACATTTGGCTCTTTGAAATTCGGCCCTTTGTACCCATTCCGAATATTCGGCTTGGTTGTCAATGTTGAAGCATATAATTTCTTCTTTTTGGATTATCGTAGTGGATCCATTTTTCATTACAAGTTTTTATTTTTTTTTTATTTTTATTATTTATATTACGACTGAGTCTTGCACCCATTTAGTAATTAACATTGCATAATAACAACTCTTCCTCAGATTTTTCGCCACAGGAAGTCTACTGACCTCCTGGTCGCGATAAGTCCAGTGGTTTGGTTCTTTGTAGTCTTCTTGATGGTGTGGTAGTCAGCGTATGTCCAGATTTTCATGCGGTGCAGACGTTGTAGGTGTTTTGTTGCATGATGCTTAATTTCATCCGCGACAACCTCGATCTTTAGATGGAGGTTGCTGTTTCGAATGTACCACGGTGCATTAACAATACATCGCAGGATTTTATTTTGAACTGTTTCTATGATTTTGTTATTTGTCTTCCTGGCACAACCCCAGAGTTAGCTACCATATGTCCATAGTTTCAGGATTTGTTCGTATAGCAGCAATTTGTTATAGATCGCTAGTTCCAATTGTCTTCCTAAGTCATGCCGAGATATTTAGCAGGTTTGCATGCTGTACTATTGAATTTATCATTATTGGTATATGAAACTTTTAGATTTGTAAAGTTCACTTGGATTGATTGACTTCATTTAACTTGATTCACCATTTCTTTGTCCAATTACATATCTGGTTAGTAGCCTTCTGTAATTTACAAGTTTTAACGAATCGATTGCGACCTGTTTCAATTGCAAAGACGAAACTTGATATACTCGAGAAATTTAAAAACAATTAGTACAAAGTATAGAATTAAACAAACAAAATAATAACCACCGTAATAGTCAGATATTTCAAATCTCAATTGATTTAATTATGTCATATTAATTATTTAATATAGCAATTATATGACCAACAATACTCTAAGTAAGATGTACCAGATAAATAAAAAAAAATTGTATGAAATAATAGGAATCTGGCACAAAAGTCACCTGAACAGTGCAATAGATAAGAGCTATTCAATTTAGAATGTTACGCAAAAAGTCTTGTGGATAATCAGGGTACCCAACCTGCGTGGCTAGTTTGATTTTCTTAATTAGAACGAAAAAGTCAGCAAATGGAAATTCTGTGGAGCGAATCTGGAGATTTTGGCACATAGCCACATACGTTATGCAATAGACTAGAACTGTAAAATATCGCAGAAATACGCCACATCCCTATGCGGATCGCCATAGTGTCCCATTCTGGCCTTTTCTTTTTACCATAATTAGAACGAAAAAGTTCGAAAATGGAAATTCTGTGGGCCGAATCCTGGAGATTTCGGTACATAGCCACATACATAGTGCAATAGATTAAATTTGTTAAATTTCACAAAAATACAAGTTCCGTCAGGTGGCCAAATTCAAGTTTTTTTGTAAAATCATTTTATATCCCATTTCCTTCCATCATACCCAATCCCATCATAATAGTTTAAGAATTGATCGAGTTCCGTCCCAAGTGACCATATTCCAAAATTTCTTCCAAAATTATTTAAGAATCCCATTTCGGTTAATAATTGGTCGAGTTCCGTCCCAGGTGGACATATTCGAGAAAATTTTCCAAAAATAATTTAGGAATCCCATTCCCATCCAGCAAGAAAATACAAAAATTGACCGTTAAATCGAGCGTCCGTTAATCGAGGTTCGTTTAATCGACGTTTTTCTGTATAAAATTGAAAATTTCGTTATAATTAAAATTAATCCGCTCGACAATGATGAAGCATCCTGTTGATCCTTATAGGTCCCTATTTAGGTCTCTTATCGAAATAAGAAAGTTTTCGTCTACTGCACTATGCAGATTGCTACGTAAGTTAAAATAAATCTCTAAATTGTGGGTTTGTTTTATTCAATAGTGTAAATATTTCCACTGTTCGGTGGTTTGTTAGCAAATATTTTAAGAGTTGTTATACGGTATTTTTGATGGGTTTTTGGTACTTTGGGTTTCAAAATTTAACGACGACACTTTAAATCTTTAAAATTTGTTTTACTTTTTTAATCTTTGATATATCATTATGTTTATTGAATTTTTTAAAATCATATTTGACGGTTTTGAAATAAATAAAATATATAATAAAAACCTTATATTTTCGTATTATACAGGGTTAGCTAGCTAATACATATGAAGGAAAATGTGGCTTATTGAATACTTCTCGTGATCCATCCGATTCGAGGAATTTTTACTAAAAATTTTGCTAAACAATTCGTAAAGAAATTACTAAAGTTTTGTAATTGGTATATCTCTAGTGTATAGGAGATAAAAGTTGGCCCAAGAACTCGATTACATCAGTAATTCGATGTACTTGTTCTATCGTAGAATATTTTTCCCTAAATCCAAACTGATAGGAAGGATAAGATTCCTTTCTTCGATAGTTGGTTTTAGTCTTTTAAGAAGAACCTTTTCAAATAGTTTCAATAATGTTGGTGGCAGAGAAATTGGCCTATATGAAGCTTTATCATTAGGAGATTTGTTTGGTTTAAGTATCATAATTACTTCTGCAACTTTCCATTGTCTTGGTAACACTTTTATTATCTGACCCGTTATAAGATCATATCCTGGAGCCATATACGCATTCAGATTATTCTTGATTTTCCATTTTAGTTCTTTCAATGTTACAGGTGTAATTTTTATTTCATCCTGTTTATTTATGGGGGTGATATTTTCCTCTTCCATTTGTTTGGGGTAGGGCTGGAATGTTTCTTCAAGGTGACTTTCAAACAAATCTGCTTTTTGTTTAGCATTTCGAGCCCAATTTTCTTTATTTTTTGGAGGAACCTGAAGTTTGGGTCTTTTAAGATTCTTAGTTGCTTTCCATAATGAATAATCAGTGTATTTTTGCCCAGTTAGAGTGCTGAGTTATTTATTAACTGACTGATTTTTAATGTCTTTTATTAGGTACATATTTTAATTTGTTACACAATAAGGTTAATCTTCTTATTTTCCGGGTTTCGATGTTTTTGCCAATTCTTCAGTAAGTTCTCTCCTTTCATCTGGATAGCTAGTATTGCGCTTCATTTCCTTACTATTATTAGGAATGCTTTCCCACGCAGCACTTTGGATATTATGGATGAGTTTATCTAGTTCGTCTTCTATTTGGGCTGGTCCCTGTATTGGGTTGTGCAGACTAATTCTTTCTGTTAACTGTGTTTGGGAGAGATCCCAATTGATTTTGAAGCTCGTTAATTTCATAATCATTTTTTGGCTAAGTATCATAATAACTGGTGAATGATTGATGATAAACTTTCACTGTTTTCTATATGGATATAAATATCTGAAATCTCTCTTGTAATAAAGAACTCTATATGATGTGAAGTCTTACTAATATCCGTAGGCCACTTTGTTGGTGTACCGCATGAGTGAAACTCGCATTTTAGTATCTTGGAGGGCAGTATATTGGTGAGATACTGCAAGCTTTAATATTGTTTAATTGTATTTTGATTGTTGTGACTTGCATTTCGTTTATTCCTGGCAGGCAGCATTTCACAAGAAAAAATCGGCGTTTAACATCTCTCGGCGTCAGTTCGTATATGGAACCAAATTTCCTTGTTTTTGAATGCTTCTCCGTGATTTTAAACCATGTGAAATTGCTTGTTGAGTCACTCGTAATGTAAGCACAAGTTCTTCTTGCATTTAGCACGAATCGTCATCGAATAATACTTGCAACTCCGTGTCCTCGTACATTTTCCGCTACGTTCTATGTCTTCGACATCAAGTTCACCGTTCCTAAACTTCTTAAACCACTCTCGACAACTTTTCTCACTTATGGTAGCCTCACCATATGTTTCTACAAGCAATCGATGCGTCTCAGCGGCACATTTCTTCAAACTAAAGAAGTAAATCAAAAGTTCCTGCAAATGACGCTTATCCGGCTCGAAACTCAACATTTTCACAAGAAAAAAGATATATATGATGCTGATAACAAAATCGCTAATATTTTTAGGTTATGTTGTTGACAGATGTCCAACCTTAGAATATGACGTTTTACATCGTGCAAATTTAATCATACTTTACTGGTGGCACCATCTCTTGTCGAACGGCGGATTGCGTGATTGAAGAAAATTATTAATTTGTATTCTGTTAGATTTTGGTTTACTTCTCCTTATATCTTTTTTTTTAGTTTTTAATCTTTTTTCGCATTATCAACCAATTTTATAAATGTTAATTTCTTTGTAATTGAAACCAAGCATCGAATGCGAAAATGTAGCATTTTATAGAACATTAAACGTATATCATTATATTACGCCAGTTTTTTATGTTATTGAATTTTGATTAGTAAGTCGCAGCTTTAAACAAGACACAATTGATTCAACACACTACTGATGATATACCATAGTACGATTTTGTAAACCACTACAATATGTCCCCACATGTGGTGTAATAAATATTAATTTTAGCATCAAAACCACAAAAATGCTAAATTTTATTAAATATTATAATATGTTGCATAGCACCGGGTACTAGAGTCCACAAAATAATTAAATTAATTTTAAATTCCATTACGAGTAGAAAATGTAATATTTTTGTAAAAAAAAAAAAAAAAAAAAAAATCCAACCTACAAAAAATTACATTTAAATTATAATTTTATATTGAAGAGTCATTGTCATTCGAGTTTTATGGTTTGTGTGTATTTCGTAATGTATAACAACCACAAAATCTGTACAGCATAAAATAACAACGAGACCAAGTACTTACCAAGTATTTTACAATAAACCTTTTTAATTTAACTTGTTCTTCCTACTTGAACTTGATTTATGTTTTTTAATATTGCTGTCTTATATTCGATTACAGATTTTTTTTTTTTTTATCAACCAAAATATATAAAATCAAGTTATTAATAAATCCGTTTATGGCATTAAAATGCCAGCTTTAATAATATAATGCAACATTTCGAAATGTGTGTACGATTTACCTTCAATTAATGAACCAAAAATGGAGAGCGAAGTGTTGTTTTTTTTTATAAAAACCATAAAAAAATGGAAAATATGGAAATGATTAAAATCGGTTAATCGTAAATAAATTGGTGGAGACAAATATTTTTGGTTTATTTTACAATAGTTCATTAAGCGATGTTTGGTTTGTCGTTGTATGGTCATTGTATAGTTTATCTTTATCGAACATATTACCGAAAATTTTAAATAAAGCATATACTATTAAGTGCAGAAACTGAACATGACAGTAAGACAGCTTTTGACGAACTTTTTTCAACTCCGTAAAAGTTTTTGGTTCGGTGGTTGAGGTAAGAAGAAGCGTTTTCACATGTATATGCCGATTTTGACAGCTGCGAAAAGGTGTTGTTCGATGCTGTTGAGGAGACATCTCTTCATCCGGACAGACCTCTGACTTTCCTGCCAAAGAGATGACGGGGAGTGACAAGCCCAGCCTGCAAATATGGAACTGACACGAAATGAGAATCGCCCTCTCAACATACTAACCCGAAAAGATTTTTAGTACTTCATTTTATAAAAAAAAATGCAATATATAAAATAACCAGAACAATGAACAATGAACAAGGACAAAGAGAAATCCAACAGGGAGAAGAAAAGAAAAATCGTAAGTGGGAGAAGGAAAATATGGTCGCCGACGGTGAGTAACTTTGAGCGTGAAACCAACGTGGACCCTATTACGCGTACAACGACCGTTATTTGGGGCTCGATTACAAAATATAATTTCATAGAAAAATTTAAATTTAAATGGAAGTAAAATAAAAAAAAAAAAAATTTAAATAAAAATAAAAAAAATTGTACCTTTCGCCCTTCGGTTGGGCCCCCGGTAATGTTGGGCGTCTTCCCGCCTTTGGTAAAAATAACGTTGCGCATCATCCCGCCCTTGGTAAAAAAATTACGTTGGGCATTTTCCCGCCTTTGGAAAAAATAACGTTGGGCGTCTTTTCACCGTTATCCAAAAGTGTTTTGCGTCTCTCCGCCGTTTTTCAAAAATTTGGCCTTGATAGGCCTCCGAAAAGGTTTTACGTTGGCTCACCGAACACCCGTAAAAATGATGGGCGTTGTTTCCCCAAACCCATAAAATATAATTGCGGCGCCCGTGAGTTAAAGGGCGGTACACGTTGATAATACGATACTCGAAGATAATATTTGATACTAGTAAATTATTGTGACACCAGTTGAAAACGTGGTAACCGACGAAAGTAAAAGCGGCGTCCGTTGAATTATACGGCACCTGTCGAAATTATATGACACCCGATAAAAATACTTGCGGCGTCCGTAGGAATTATTCAGCACACGTTGTAAATGCGGTACCAGTAAAATAATGTGGTACCCGTAACTTATATATAGTACCCGCTCTGATGTTTTGCTTTGTAAAACACCAGCAGCGCAGACCAACCCGACAATGTTGGTTGACGGTAGCCTTCAAAAACGTTCGAAAATTCACATTTTGGTAGCGGCGTCCATCCGCTAATAAACTTTATAATCGTTCAGTATCAAATTATATTAATCTTCCACAACTTTAGCCTTACTGTTAACTTTTATCAATTATAAAATTGAATTAAATTGCTTTAATGAAAAACACTTGTAAAATTTCCTTTTTTACAACTAATGTCTCTAATTATTTGTAAAAAAAGGAACTAATTTTCGAAATCGACATTCCTAAAAACAAATAAATATTGTAACACTAAGGAAATTTTTACAAGTGTTTTTCATTAAAGCAATTTAATTCAAATGAACAAATCCAAACACGGAAAAATATTCGGTATACCAAGAGAATGGTTGAATATCTTCAAAACACAAGTGGTAATTTTATACACCAAATTATTACACATTTTGTTTTTGTAAATTTAATAACTCCATTTGCAATTTATTAACAAAAATTTATCAAAATAAAAAATTTAACATTTTTAATTTATTTTATCGATTTATTTCGCCAATGCTCATTTGACATCAAAAAAACTAGCAATATCAACTACTAATTAATCAACCAAACTTCAAGCTTGACTATCTATTAACAAATCCTACGCTAGACAAAAATTCTTGCACCAAAAACAAAAAAAAAATCTAGAAAAATATTTTTTTTTTCTCCGTTTTTCGTGCGCGTCACTTACCCACCCTTTCTTACCACGCATCAATCCACACGGAAAACGTACTACAAAAATAGTTTTCTATACCTTGACTCGTCGCACACACGCACAAGGTGCAAATTGGTCTCGCTCTCAATTTATTATAAATTGACATGACACTGGATATGAATACGGAGGCTAATTTCCATAAAATCAAATTTTAGTGTATACAACTACAGATGACAATACTTTCACAAAAAGGCTTGACTCATTTGATGGCAATGAATTTTTTTTTTTTTTTTTTTTGAAATTAAAAATTTCAAACAAGCAAAGTTGTAATTGTATCTAGTGGTTAGGACCCCACCAGGCATCGTACCAATGTTTTTGTTTTATTAAACAAAAAAAAAATATTGTCCGACATTTGGTTATAGACTGTCCATCGATATATGTCACTTTCGACTGTCGAAGAGTCGTTTGGTGCCCTCTCCAACAGTATTTACGGCCAATTTAACTTGTTTCACGAAAAACCCAGAGTTTATTTTAAAATGCATCTCTATGGAAATGGTGGTCATGTATCTGTCTAATCAAGGGGTTCTAGCCTTTTCTAAATAGAGGGCACATTATTTCGTAAATTTTTTTTTGTGATAAACATCGATTTTTTCTTGTTTAAAGTGTTTTAACATTTAATTATACCAAAAATTTTAGAGTTTTAGAAATTTTAGAATTTTAGAGTTATTTCTAAATCGCATCCCTATGAAATTTGTGGTCATATGTCTGTTTAATCAAGTGAGACATACGCCTTTTTCAATTGGAGGGCTGGAAATCTTCTAATTTGTACTAAATAGAGAGGCAATTTAAACAAACCATCAGATTTTTGTTCCTATAAATGTTAAAACTGCACAAACAAGTAAAATTAGAAGTTTTTAAAAATATTGAACAAAATTATCTGCTTTCCATTTAGAAATCGCATATGGCTTATTTGGAAGCATTTTAGAACAAACGCTGGCGTTTTTGTTATAATTAAATACTAGAATTACTCAGTCAAGTAAAAACCGAAGTTTATTTAAAATAATTGTATGACATCCCCTCGTCTTCATTTATAAAAGGTGTATGCCCCATTTGGTTGGGCAGGGATATGATCACCATTCCATAAAGAAAGCAGGTCAGAACAAACTCTGAAATAATTCTTTAAATTTTTATTATCGCTCAAGCCTTAATCTACACTCAAGTAGAAACAGTTTTTAATTTGCCTTGTTCAAAAGAATTCCCGACATCCATTCGGAAGCGGCATATGACTCAATCGTGCCCGCAAACGCGTTTATTTGCAATGAGGGTTCTTTTCAACGTATCAGTCGAAACATTTCGATAATGAAATTTTTTTCACTAAATATGCAGATAATTTTAAAATCAGCCGAACAATGCCAATAACAGACACCTTTAATATAGACAGGTTATTACCCACCCCAACCATACGGAAAAAATCTACCTATAGGATCGTCAATGTTCGAATTTGTTTAGTTAGATTGGTGTTCATCTGGCAAAATTTTTCACTCCACTAACCTCATTAAATCCACACCAAGCCTATAAATAAAATCTACTTAGCGTATGATCGAAATGGCCTAGTCACATTGGAGTTTATCTGGCAAAATCTCGAATCATGAACGAGTTTACCAATAAAAGGTCGGCAAATCAAAATTTTACCCATATAACCCCATCAAACCCATCCCAAACATACAGTTAAAATCTACCTATGTCCATCAACCCCACCCGAAGCCAATAATTCAAATCTACCTATGGTAGTGGTGTGATCGAATTGGTTTAGATTGGTGTCCATATGGTAAAACCTCGAATGACGAATGATTTAATCGACAAAACATAGTGAATCTGTAACTTTTTAAAAGCGGATACAATTGCAATTATTTCCAACCCATAACTGGTTTATTTCTCCTGACACTTGTAAGTATGTTTTCAATAATAAAAAATTCGATGCATCGATCGTCATCGAACTCTCAATCAATATCCCTCCTAATCGCATCTTGGAGGCATTGGTGTGTGAGTTAATCTGTTTTCCCTTTAATTTCTCGATTGCAACTTTCTGTCCTAGACAAAATATGAATTCGGCATCTTTCAGCAGAGTATATCACTAATTGGTCTTGCCAACAACACGTAATTTTCTAAAAACTTTCTAAAATATCCAGATAGTCCTAAGAATCATTAAGTTTTTTTTTACAGAATCTGGTTCTGGAACACTCGAAATTGTTCTAATTTTCTGTAATGACGGACGAATTTCCCTTCTCTCGATCAATTACCTATAAGTACTCGATTTTATGACCTTGAAACTCGCTTTTGCTCCATTTGTATGTAATCCGTGTTCTTGAATAACTTAAACCTGCTATATTCATGTCGTCAGTATGCACATAACACCCCAATATGATACAAATTTTCGGAAATTATATTGATGAAGCGCATAAAACAGACGGGCTCCGTCAGAGCAAACTTCAAATATTTATAAAATCTTATCGTTTTACGTGTTATGTCTGGAGAAAGACCATGGTGGTATGGTTATCGTTGGGAAAATTTCCAGGTCAAGTTTTATGTTGGGAGTTCGGAAAAATGATGTGAAATAAAATTCAGGTGCGAACTCCCAAAATTTGTAAATACTTAACATTTAAAGTATTATATCTGAAAAAGGTCTGATTTAAATATGTAGGTACGTCGATAGTTTCCGCTGTAAACTCTCCATTGGCACTATTCTGGACTTCCCTGGGAATAGGGAATTGGGAAAATCTTTTCCTAACATTTTTGTCCAAATTGTATTGTTCTGGCCTACTGAAGGAATAACTTTAGTGCAAACATTTTCAAAACGAAGTTAATCGGGAAACTTTTGGTCCACAAAATTTTTTTAGGGAAAAGTATTTTCCCATTCAATTTTATTTCGAAAAAATTTAGACCAAAATTATTCTCTCAGTAGGCCAGAAAATACAATTTAGACAAAAATGCTATGAAAATAATTTTCTCAACTCGCTAGTCCCTGGAAAAGCCAGAAAAGTGCCACAGGTCAAGTTTCATTTTGGGAGCGGACGGGATTGAATTTTTCAAACATGTGTAAAGCCTTAACGTTTAAAGTGACATGTCTGTCTCTGTCAAAATTTTTCATGGTGCTATACTTTTTTACTACGTAAAAGAAAGTAAAACTTTTTTCCTCTTTAAATTTCTGAAAACCCATACTATACCATAGTATACCATAAATAATAGTGAGGCCGGTGGCCATCAATTAGTTATTGTTGGTAAGTATAATTATTGTGTATCAGGGCTGTTTTGGCAGAAAAGAAAAGGGTTACTAACGCAACAATAGCTCTCATTCAGTGGGATAGCCGAAATAACGACGACCACACCTACCCTAACAAAAAATTGCCGTGTAATCCCCAAGAACAAAAAAACTTTAAAAACTACTTTTAACCAACAGAAATATTTTTATTAAAAAAAAAAAATAAAATAAAAAGAGGAACGCTCAATTTGTACCAAAACTGCCTCTATCGTAATTTTTGCGCACTATTTATATCAATTTTGGCTGATCGTTTTTTCTACAAAATGTTTTAAAATTTGATTACAGAGTTGTTGTTGTTTTTATTCACTGTAGCTAGTTCAAAACACATAATTCCTCAAAATAACATTGGGGATATCCCATTATAGTGAAGGATATGATCTTCAATGTTACGTTATCAAGACCGCTTGTTTATGCGTTCGTTGAATACACTTGTGGTATAAAACCATATAAAAGTTAGCCGACTCAAGCTTAAAAATGTCGATAATACAGATTCAAATAGTCGATGATGCAGATTCGTAATGCAGATACAAATTTTATGCTGGAATGTAATTATTTATATTTTTTCTAAAAACCAACTAAAAAATTTAAAATAAGAAATTTTCATTCGAAACAATTAAAACTAATATACCAAACCAAATTTTTCTACATGCTGTATAGATGTTTGGGGAGGTAAGATGTGAAATGTATCTATAGTTATATGTTTGGAGATTATTTTAAATGAAGTGACATCTAATAATTATCATTTAAAAACGTCATGTCAATTTTCATGTGGAGAGTACGGGAAAACTCTATTGAATATATCACACACACAAAGTTTGAAAATTTCTAAATACTTATTGACCGTTTAAAATGTAACATAGCTGGAAATAGATTCAAATGAAAGGTACTTATGTTTGAGGTCAATTTTCATGTTTGGAGTCCGCGCGAAAATTCGGTTGAATAAAACATATTAAATGGTTCAGAAATTCACATAAATACCCAGGCAAAAATGCCGATAATGCAGATTTAATATAACCAAGATTAAATGGCAGCCGAATAATGCCGATAATGCAGATACAAATGTTATGTCGGAAAATATTTCTTTTATTCTAAATTATGATTTTGTTACTTCTTAATATCAACTAAAACTATTAAAATAAAAATTGTATACGAAACTATTAGAACTAATAGTTGTGAGCATCATTAAGACCTATCATTTGAATTTATTTCCAGCCATGAAACTTTAAAGAGACAATTTTTAAAAAATTTCAAGTTTTGTGTGTGCGATATATTCAATCAAGTTTTCCCGGACTCCCAACATGGAAATCGACCTGAAATTTTTTCCAGGAGTAGGCATTACAAGACCTTTCATTTGAATCTATTTCCAGCCATGACAATTTAAAGGGTCAATTTTTAGAAATGTTCATGGTTTATGTGGGCGATCTATTCATACAAATTTTTCCGGATTCTTCACATGAAAATTGACCTGAAATGTTTGAACTTTTGCTTGATATATTGTGTGATTGAGTTTCCTCAGTAATAAAATACATATTATTTTATAGTTTTAATGCATTTAATAAAAAGTTAAGTTTCAATAATATACGTTAATGAATTGGAATAAACATTTTTGATTTAAAAGGAAGTTACTGTTTAACACCAAAATTATGTATCTGTTTTATCGACATTTGCAGGTTGGCTATTTATAAAAATCTGCATTACCGACTTAGTTTTGAATCTGAGTTATTCACATTTTTCGGCTGATTAATTTTAACTCTTACAAATGGAATCTGCATTATCGACCTTTTGGCTAACGCATTTTACTTCTTAAACCCGAACTGCATTATCAACATTTTTTGGCTGGAGCTATTCGGCGTATTTTAACAGTATTGGTATAAATATGATTGAATTTGTAAAGGGTGATGGCAAATGCCAATTTTCCTTTTTGACTTAACATCATTGGGACTTTTCAATTCATGCTATAAAAGCTTTGGTATCAAGTTTAACTGCGATTAATCAATCCAACTGGGTTGTACAGGAGATGAATTTTTGTTAAAATTTTGGAAAGCTGATCGGGACTTGTTTTCAATGTTTTAGTTCGGTTTCAAAGTCCGAATAACGTTTTAAACCCGTGACGACTCAATTTTCATTTTACTGCATCTCAAACGGTTGTAGTTACGAAAATATTGAATTTGTCATTTGTAATTTGAAACATTTTGCTCTAAGAACTTTTTATTAGGAAAAACGATAAAAAGGACGGCCTAAAGACGCCATTTGCTGGAAACCGAAAAGCAATTATTTAAGTCCTTATTCCCTTGCTTATAGCCTAGTGATTCATTAACACGAATTCCAGTCAACTGTGTGTGTTCAGGCAATTTGTTTGCAAAAATGTCTTTAATAAATCGACGGTTGTGGTATCTGGTGGAGAGTAAATTCAAAATAGTTGTGCAATAGCAGATTCTTAATCAACTGGGTAAAATATAGTGACCAGGTGGTTTTCCATATGTGTCGCGAATAGTAAAAAAATTGCTATGTGATTCGAAAGCGGAAACTTCATGTATACTACATGAAAACATTATGCCAATCTCTAAAATTCTATTAACTTGTTATACCTAGTTGGCAGTTTAATTATGTTATAACACATAAAATGTCATATAACCGGATACCAAAATAATTATTTTTTGATAAAATATTTCGAATATTCCTCCAGCGGATGTACTCAGAAATCGTATCGATCCTATTCGAAAATAATGTAAATAAATTTTCATTCACCCATGGGTACATAATAAAATTATAAATTAGCTAGGACAATTAATTAATTTATCATTTTTTTAACAGCCCCAAAAAATATTTATTGTATTTTATACGTATAATGAAAATTTTATGTTAATTCATATCATTTGATCAATTTTAATAGAAAAATTGGAAAAACACAAATAATGTCTAGACACCCGAATTTTTTTTACAAAATTTATTAATTTCTATTTAATTATTTCATTTTCAGGACAGGCGAACCCATCACTAAAAATGACAATACACTCGAGTTACGAATCGCTTGACAAATTAAATTATAACATTGAAACCCTTAAATTGACAAACACAAATAAAAATCATTTGAATACTAACAACACCCACCATCAGCATATTTATGTGAATGAAAATCGTAATCTACGAATTTATGATGAAAATGATCCGGATGAGGATGGTAATGGTAATGATGTTATAGTCGATGGAAATGATGATGATAATGTGAATAATATAGATACACAGATTAAAATGAAAAAATATAAATTTCATCGAAATATTATGAATCCAATTCAAAAATCTAGTTCAACCGCACACAATTTTGGTATGATGATGGGGTTGGGTGTTGGAAATAATAATAATAATAATAATAACGATAACGAATGGGAGGATGATTTAGAAAAACAAAAACAATTAAGTGATTGGTACTACATAAAAAGTAGCCCAAAACCAAAAGAAACGATTAAATGTAATACGAATAATAGTTTTGTTGGCCTCCATCCAAATCCCAAAAAAATGGGTGAACCCATAAATAAATTACAAAATAATCAAAATTTATACCAGAATGAGGTTGGTGGTACGGACAATACGAAACAAACAATTTTTGAGGCTATAGAAACACCAACTAGCGTACCTGTACATTATGAAAACTGTACAAATCCTAGTGGGGAGAGTAGTTTTCAAAAAAAGCGACAACTCTTCAATAATTTAATACGTCAAAACACTAGTATCATTGATAATCGTGGATTTAATATTGCCGGTGTAAATAGTGCCTCCAATTATAATAGTGGGAGTCGTGAATTGGCATCGACCCGATTTGGTGAAATTAGTTCAAGTAGTTTTGAACACGTCAATATGATAACCAACTATAATGTTAAAAAGGATAAAATGTACATGTTGAGTACGAGCAATAGTTCGAGTAACATGATCAAATACAATTTGTCAAGTGATGAAATAAAATATAATATGGCAAAGACACGTCCGTTACCGAGAGTTCCCGATGATCCCTGTAATGAGGTAGGTGGTGCTTAATAAATCTATAATATTCAATTATTTTATGTACACACTTCAAACTCAAGTGTATTTTCATATCTAAATATGGAAAAATCAGGAACCATCCTAATTGGCATATATAAATTTAATGTAATCTAAAGTATGTACATCAGTGCTTTTTTACAAGTGTCTAGTTGAGTAATTACATGAAATTAATTTCTCATCAAGCTTTATCTTTTTTTTTCACCATGAAAATTTATTTAAATTTTTTTTTTTGCTTTTAATGTTTTAATTTTAATTATACAGCTTTACATAAAATAAATGCAGAAAAACTTGCATTAGACAACTTCAAAATTGAATGGAAATGTTTCATAAAGCTCCTGTTGGATGTAGTTTTTACATGAAATGTGCTTTTAAATTACTTTATTTCTGAGAAATGGAACATAATTTTCTATTCATTTTGGTTTACATTTATTCGGTAGTTGATAATTAAAAATTCAGATTGAAATTAAATTCTAAACATTTTGCTATTTAGGTTTAACGATATGTAGATATTCCATTTCATAAATTGCGTAAAATATTTTTTATTTCCCTTATTCCGCTTTTCCCAGACCATTGCAATTTTTAATAAAATTTCTGGTGATGTTATGTTAATTATTAAAAAATTAATTAAAAAAAATATTTTCCATAAAAGTAACTGATAATTGTCCAGGGAAACTCGTCCCAGAATGTGAACACGCTATAATTAAGACACATCTCGACACATACATGGTCGATAATGCAGTTTTGGTCAAAATTTTCGATAGTGCAGTTTCGGCTCTAATAACTAAAATTTGTTAGTGCCAATTGGCACAAAAACCAATTGATTCCTTTTACGCCAAATATATTCACATCTACTACACCTTTCATTTTCAAAACCTGGCAACGATTTGTTCCGGCTGGAATTTTCAAACGAACCGCTGACATCGTATTTCCGTACATGGCCTGAGTCATATTTCAAATAGAACCACTTCCCTTACATGGTTCACACTGGTCTACAGCAATGCCATTTTCAGATCCATTACCATCACATGCATCGCAGTTTGTGTAACGTTTAATCTTCACTTTTTTTTCGAAAAATGTCAACATTGCAGACTCAAAATAATCAACTAGGACTGCCAATCGGTAAATGTCGGTAATGTAGATTCGTACAATTACCGATATACGTTGCACGTTTAGAGAAGAATGACAAAATTTGAAAATTTCTGAAAATTGAACGTTTAAAGTGTCATGGCTGAAGCATGTTTCAAATGATAGATCTTAGTGATAGTTACCTCTGCAAAATATTTCAGGCTACTTTTCCAGAAGTCTCCACATGAAAATTCACTTGAAATTTTGAATCATTTTCCAGCCATGACACGGTTAATTTGACAAACTTTTAAATTTTTGTGTGTGCTATGTATTGTAACGAGTTTTTCTCGACTCCCCAAATGAAGAATAACCTGAAATTTTCCCCAGGTGTCACTAAAAACTTTCATTTGAAGCCCTTCCCAGCCATGACACTTTCAACGATAAATTGTTAGAATTTTTGTCTCTGCGATATATTCAAACGAATTTTCCCGTACTCACCACAAGAAAATTACCTAACTTTTTTCAAAGTATAACTATCAATAAGTTTCATTTGAATTCTTTTCCATGAAAATTGACCTGCAATTTTTTCATGTGTAACCGCCACTAACACCTTGCATATCAAGTAAATCCTTTTCCAGCCTCATCATACTTTGAACGGTCAATTCTGAGAAATTTTAAAATTTTTTGTGTGCGGTATATTTAAACGTGTTTCCCCGGTCTCCATACGAAAGAAGAATGACCTGAAATTTTTTGCCAAGAGTAACTACGATTAAGATCTATCATTTGTATCCTTTTCCAGCCATGAAACTTTAAACGGTCAATTTCGAGTTTTCCCGGATTCCCCTCAAGAAAATTAACCTAAACATTTTTCCAGGTGTAGACATCACTAAGACGTTGCGTTTGACTCCTTTTTCCGGCCATGACACTTTAAATGGTCAATTTTGAGAAATTTTAAAATATTTTGTGTGCGATTCATTCAAACAAGTTTTCCCATTCCAATGAAAATTGAGCTGACTTTTTCTTAAATGAAACAGCCCACTATAGATGCATTTCACATCTTAATTCTCATTAAATAAAGCACTTATAAAAGTTTGGTATTTTATTTTATTTGTTTCGGAAGAAATTTAGTTTTAATTGTTTTAGAAGACTAACTGCCTTTTTCAACATGGCAATATCAATAACCTGACTTTTCTAATAGACACGGTAGCTGCCTTTCGTTGCTTTACATCAATTGTTTTGAATTTTGTACGAAAATATAGTACGAAAATCAATACTTCACGAAATTACTACAAGCCAGTTTTGACCTAAAACGAACATTCACTCTTACTTTCATTTTCGAATTCGCTCTGTCGTCAGCTGTCAATAAATGCCACGACGGTTTGTACACTATCATTTAGTTTCTGTCGTTCCCGAGGATGTACACAAAATAGCAATCATGACCCCGTTTGGCCTTTTGGCATCGAAAAGTGAGAAACAGCACAACCTCCATTTGGAGCAACTGTTCCAACAACTCAATCAGTTTATCGTTATGGTATATCACGACCATTTCTTTACACCGAAACTATCTGAAACGATGGCCCCAATCCACGACGAACACTTGGCCGTTCTGTTAAGAAAGCCTACGACTCCGAAAAACTTGTCTTGGCCCGACGAATGCCAGACGTATTTGAAAATAAAAAATTAAACTGGGCCTCTATTATGAAGCTTTTCTGACGTCGTAAAATCCGTCTCGTTTCGGATATTCATATTATGAAACTGAAAAAAAGGCCCGCCGCGTAAATTGCTGTTATGAAATAAAAATCCGAGTAACGCGGATTTTACTACTCACCTGAAAACTTTGCCTCATTCGCAACACTGACACAACACTATACCACAGAATATATACAGAAGCGACATAACTCCATTTTTATATGAATTTCTTTCGACTCGAACCTTTTACATCAAATGGTAAAATTGTTTAAATGGTAGATAATAGATAGTGCTACTAGTTTTCAAAAAATTAAAATCGATTTTAAAATCTTCGCAGTGTACATCTAAAATTTCCTCTCAATTGGCTCTCTCAATTTAATGTCACTTTTATTTTGGCTACACCAACCGTATTCTTGTTATTTGTAAATTCTAAACCATATCTAAACCAATTAACGATCTAAACTATTAAGCGTGTAAAGAATTAAACTAAAATGGTAAAATTCGGTTTAACGGATAAAACTTCCCAAGAACTGGATTGGCATTTAATTTTTCCGGTGTTGGATTTTTTTTTTTTTGCTAAAAGAATGAATGTATGTATATGTATCATATTCATTACCTATAAATTATGCATTGAACTAATTTTTTTTAAATAGTCGCCAAAAAAGAATTATGCTGGAAAATTTTGGAAATTTTGGAAGGACTACAGAAAGATCCATGCAGTCCTTGACTAGGGTTAGTTTATAGGCAACAGCAATTTCAATGATATTCAAGCTCTTCAGCGACGGACCTGATTGGTACGCTGGAGTGTACAAGGGTTCTTAACCACTGTATAAACCACTTTATTTGAATGCCATTCAGACAATGTGTTCTCGCATTTTACAGTATTTGGCCACATTGGTTATCATTAATCGAGGACGGCGTAATGCACTAAAAATTTTGATTAAAGTTATTTAATCATGGAATTCTTGGAGCATTTATATGTAAACTACAGTGACTCTCATAATTGATCACGATTTTATACGAGGGTTGCCTTTTATGTTTCGGGATTGGACAACCCTAGTGTTGCAATCTGGCAACTGACAGCTCTATCGTAAAGTTTGACATTTTTGAGATTATACGTACTCAGAACGTTTTGACATTCGAGAACATTTTAACATTTGTGTTGTTTACAGTACTCATTAACTCAACATCTCGGCGAAAAAATGGCATTAAATTGTGAACATTTTCGTCCGATTATTTTTTACAACTTTCGACGTGGATTAAGGCAGCAAGAGTGCATGGATGAACTTAATTCAATTTTTGGCGATGAAGCTCCATCAAGGACTAGTGTTTATCGATGGTATGGTGAATTCAATCGAGGTCGTAGTTCACTCCAAGACGAATTTCGTGAAGGTCGTCCAGAATCAGTTGTTGTTCCGGAAACCATTGATGCTGTGCGCAAACTGATATTGCAAGATCGTCATGTGACCTATCGTGAGATTGAGACACCCTTAGGCATTAGTGGGACCAGCATACATTCAATCTTGTATAAACATTTGAATGTCAAAAAAATTTGTTCGCGTTGGATTCCACACAATTTGTCAATCGCTCAAAACAAGGCTCGTGTGGATTGGTCGAAAGAAAAGCTCAAAAAATACGATCGCGGTGCTTCAAAACACGTCTATGACATAGTGACAAGTGATGAATCGTAGATTTACGCGTATAAGTCCGAAAGTAAACAGCAGTCGACTGTATGGGTGTTTCAAGATGAGCCGAATCCAACAAAAGTTGTTCGCGCACGAAGCACTTGCAAGCAAATGATCGCCTGTTTTTTCGGAAAAAATGGACATGTCGCAACCGTACCACTAGAACAACGCAGAACAGTCAATTCTGAGTGGTACACAACCATTTGTTTGCCAGTTGTCTTCCAAGAAATCAGGAAAACCAACTGCCGAAGACGGATCACTCTTCACCACGACAATGCGAGCTCTCACACATAGGCTCAAACAACTGCATTTTTGAGCACTCAAAACATTGATTTGATGAGTCATCCGCCGTATAGTTCTGACTTGTCACCAAATGACTTCTTTTTATTCCCGTACGTAAAAAACAAACTGATAGGTCAACGTTTTTCGACACCTGAAGAAGCGGTTGCTGCGTTCAGAATGCATGTTTTGGAGATACCTCAATCAGAGTGGAAAAAGTGCTTCGACAATTGGTTCAAACGCATGCAAAAGTGTATAGATTTTCATGGGGAATATTTTGAAAAACAATAAAGCGATTTTCGATGATTAAAATTTGTTTTTGTTCTCTAATCCCGAAATATAAAAGGCAGCCCTCGTAACATGCTAATATTTTATTATGCCAAAATAAAACTAAAAGTATTTTTCAAGTTTCCTTTTCTAATTCAACTGTTTATTTAATAATTTATTTAAAAAATAAAAAAAAAAACAATTCATTTTGACATCACATATGTAAACAAATAATTTAAGATACATTTCATGAGAGTGATCAATTTTGTAGCCACCTTATAATCTTAATTTAATATTTGGTAAAGCCTCCTTTGGTTTTTAAAACTGCAGTTATTCTATTAGGCATGAGTTCTACCACCTTTCTGGCTGTTTCGGCTGAAATGCCGCTTTATTTTAACTGAACTATATCCCAAAGATCGTTAACAGTAGGCGTTGTGCCTGTAAAATCTGCAAGAGATCCCTTAAGCTAGCCCCAGAGATGCTTTATAGGATTTAGGTCGGGGGATTTAGGTGGCCACTCCAACATTACTAACCCTTTATCCTCCAGCCATTTTTTATTAATTCTAGTAGTATGCTTGGGGTCGTTATTTTTATAAAAAACAACGTCCCTTATGTTATACTGCCATTTTTTAACGCTCTCAAGAAGATTTTCTTCCAAAATTTGTATGTAGGAGGCTTTTTTATCGGGCCAATACGATGAACTATCATGCACCCCCATACCATTAAGGAACCACCTCAAAATTTCATTATTTCATTTACATTATGTGGTAATAAAATAGCTCCAAGTTTCCGCCAAGTCCACTTTCGACCGTCGGAGCCAAATCGGTTAATGTTGGACTCATCTAACCATATTACTTTAGCTCATTGAGAAACCGTCCAGTTTTTTTATTTTTTGCCAAATTGAGCCGAAGTTGCTGGTACCGTTTTGTAAGGAGTTGTTTTCTCGCTTTTACGTAGCTCTTGATTTCAACTTCCTTCAATGTTCGTCGAAAAGTTTCTGCTGAAACATTGGCTCAATTATTGGATAGCAAAATTGTCCTCATTTTTACTGCATTTACACTACTGTTTCATTACGAATATTTTTGATAAAGAATTGTTTTGCGCGCATTGTTAATTTTGGCTTAGCTCCTGCCCGGTTTTTGGGGACATTTAAGCTCAGTTTCTTTCGCAGTTTCGATATTACTCCTAATGAGACGTTAAATATTTGGAAAATATCTCAATATGTGTTTTACCTTCTCACAAAAATTGTTCAATTTGGCGGACCTTATTTGAAGGAAGTCGATTTTTGACTTGAGGAAGCATCTATCAAAGAAAAGGCGTATTATACCCTATTTTTATTTCGAACTAATTCTTTCCATACCTTTAGTTTTTTCCAATTTAAGAAAAAAAATTATTTACAATAATTTTTATAAAATTCGGTGTAAATCCTCGCCCTATATTATTTCTACTCTTAAAAACAAACTAAACCAACAAATTGATCACCAAATCAAATTGTAGATGTGTATAGAAAAATGGGAAACAGAAATAACGGTATTTTATATTGTTCTTGTAAGAGTGTTTTTTTTGTTTTGTTGTTTTATAATAATTCTCAGAAAAAATCCACACGATTATATGTTGTAGTTTTAGTGCAATAACCAAAATGCTTCAAATTTATGAAATCGTGATCAATTATGAGAGTCACTGTATTTCGAGGGGGTTTGGATGAAACCATGAATGCCAAACAGTAATCATCAACGATTTCTTTATAATTAGTTGTTTAGATGATTTTGTTGAAAACGCCCGTTTGATGACTTTTGGATCATTTGGTAGAATCCATCAATGCGTTACCATAAGTATGTTGCATGATAAATTAAACATGTAATCAGAGGAAGCTAACTGCTGGATTGTGACTTTAATTCGTGAATTACCGAAGATTACAAGTAATGCTCGAGTGCGTCAAATCGCTATACATTACGTTAAGTGTACGGTTGAAGTGAGTATAATATGTCTTGTCTCTGGAATTATTCGACACGCAACTTTTGGGGCCATGTCAGACTCCTCGAACGCAACACTGTTAACTGCAAGGGGCAATTATGTCGATGTCGAATGAATTAAATTCATTCTGCTACAGCTTGATGACGAATTCCGTGGATAATATTTTTTACTCGATCTGTGGCACTATTCTGGCTTTCCCTGGGAATGGATAATTGGGAAAAATATTTTCATAGCATTTTTACCCAAATTGTATTTTTCTGACCTACTGAAGAAATAAATTTAGTGCAAAAATTTTCAAAACAAAGTTAATTGGGAAACATTTGTTCCACAAAATGTTTTTAGGGAAAAGTATACAAACACATTTAACTTTGTTTCGAAAATATTAACACCAAACTTATTCCCTCAGTAGGCCAGAAAAATACAATTTAGACAAAAATGCTATGAAAATATTTTTCCCAATTTCCTGTTCCCAATTGCCAGAACAGTGCCACTGGGCATATTCGAGGAAACATATTTGATATCCGTGCCAAAGAATATAGTATATTCTGTAGACGTGTTAAATTTTAAGCCTTAACCGAATCATTTTCGCAAACAATTTGACTGACTGATCGTAAACAATTTGACAGAAGTCGAAGAGAGAATTTTTTTTTTTACACCACTAAAAACTTTTAATGTTTACAACATGATTTTTTTTTCAAATTTAGTGGCATCTATTGGCGGACGTGGAAACTATTTTAGAAGTATTGTCAAAAAAATGGTTTCTAACTGTCGTTAGAAACTAATGAAAATGTTTAATTTTTGTTTTCTCGACATTTAAACAAAGGAGGTGATAATGCTCATCTATTGGTTTACTGATTAAAAACAATTGTTAGCAGCAGCAGAAATAAACAACAATGGCACGTGAACACATATAATGTATTGGGGGATTGTAGGAGAGATCATGGCGAATTATAATTAAGTAAAAAAAAATGTTTTTTTAGAAAAACTGAATTTTATAAAATTGGTTGCACCCGATAAATATTTTGGAAGTTCCAGTTTAATATTTGTGTGTACTTTTTTCTGAATCAAATTTTTGAAACCCCCTATATCTGAAAGGATATCAAAAGTTACCTCTCTCCCATAGGTTTTTTCACAGAATGAACCAAGAAATCACCCCTTAACGGATTATGATCTCAAACCCGGACACCCTGTAAAAGGACACAGATTAGTGTCCCCATCACCCCCCGAATTTATTGTACTTAATTCAGAGTCACCCTGTATATTATTACCCTAGATGCAAATAAGTTCACAGTTTTAATTAATTAATTACGCAAATAAAAATAAAAAAAATGAACTTTCCTACTATGTCGAAAACAAATTTTGCAACGTGAAACGGGTTTCCACAATTACTCGGCAATTTAGTAAATGATTTTTGAAAAGTTCCTTACTTCATTATCACTTAGCTTCCTCGCTTAAACTTGATTCAACAATATTGTGCTGGACACCTAAACTCGTAAATTAATCAGTTAAATTAACTGGACAACCAAAATGACAAATTAGCACTGTTTTTCGATATTTGAACTTGATATCTGCAAGGTAAAACTTTTCAGCTTTAATGTGGCAAAAATAATTAGAGCATCTTTTATGCCATCTCTAACGAGTACACAGTAGTTGGGCATATATTGAAATATATTTACATATGGTGTATGTGCATAGGTAGTAAGCGTACACGTTATTCCACATTTTAGAACCGAAATTCAAAATTTGAATCATTTTTGCATATGAGCATTTTCACAACAGTATCAGTATTTTTTAACGAATTTATTCATTTACGTTTTATTTTAATATTAAAATTGAAAACCTCCCATACGAGTAAGGAGCAAGGTAGAAATTTTATACGTAGCTTAAAGTTTTCCTACAGCATAATGTTTTCAAAACATTTTACAGCATCTAAATACATTCGTATGTACAATATATGTAAATGTAACATAATAAAGTTTTGATCAATTTGTGTGTGTGTGTCATTCTTTTAGGTATACAAATATCGTAAATACATGTATACTTGATTTATGGTCCTTGTTTGTAAAAATTGGGACAACATTTTGCCCATAAGGATTATACATAATACACAATAGAACATCAGGCACCCAGAAGGCGTATCAAATTTAATTTGTGTGTATCTCTGTGTGTATTGTGTGTTCTGTGTGTTATCATAATTGCAATTAGATTTAAAAATTTAAATAATGGAATATGTATTTTTACTTAGCCATAATCGTATACACTTTTGAACGATGCTTTTTAAAACATTTTATTCATTACCAGGAACACGGTTTACGTTATTTACGATTTTGCTGAACATAATTATGATGTGAAATGAAAATAAACCAATCAGGATCAGGTATTCCAGATCCTGTTCGGTTTTGTTGATGTCGTACCAATGGCAAGTGATGTTGGGTTTTTAATATCCTGAAAAAAAAACTTCCAGGAGTTCGAGATTATTCTTCGTTCATTTGACACACACACTCTTCTGAATCAAATTTTACAACCGGACCAACGGGTGAAATGGCAATGCGAGGGGTTTATGATCCGCCACCACAACAATGTCTCTTCCATAGAGCTATTGGTGAAACTTTTTACCTCCAAAGACAATTGAAGGTGCTTATTTCTCAATCTGACTGTATTTCTTGTAAAGATCAAAGGCCTTCGATGAAAAGCTATCGCATACCCCTTTCCATTAAGAAAAGCTGCAAGCTGCGAAAAAATGTTTAAAAAACGGTTTTAATAATTATGATCGGATTCCAGATTCATCTAAAACATGCCCTAAATAAACCACTTTACTTTTGTTTTCATATTGTTATTCTCCTTCGGTTCCACCTGTTACAAATATTTCATCCAAGTAACTTGTAACAAAATTCGCATTCGCTGTCGTCTATCTAATAAGTCGCAGAAATATTACTGGCGCGCTAGTTACTCCAAATGGCAATCTTTAGTAATGGAATAGTCCAAATGGAGTTGAGCTGAATTTGAAGACCAAATATATCAAACCAGTTCCTTCCAAACACATTTCCTTTGATGGCTCCAGTCATAAATTGTGTCAATTCCGTCTAAACGTTCAAAAATTTCACAGTGCTATGAAGCAATCCGAACTTTGTTTTAAAATTGACAAGCAAGAAAATTACAAAGCAAAATCAAACAAATCCCCAAAATTTCCCAAAGAATGTTCAAAGGCTACGACCGAACATAGAAATCGTAGACAAATTTGAAAATAGTGAAAAATCGTAAATATTTTTAAATTCAGTCTAAAATAGTAAAAATCATCATAATAGCCCATGCACTAGCCAGCAGGATAGTCTAAAGTCTGAAATATCTAAAAGTATAAACGTGAGCTTCTGGACTTCTCTCGGATTTCAGTTATTCGAAAGTTTTTACACTTAGGGGTATATCCTTCATCCAGTCGCAAGTTAGTTTTTTGCGATCTGAAATATGGTTACTAGGCAAAATATGGCATGGTTATTAGTAGAAATATATAAAAAGACTGCGACCTCGGAAAAGGCGTAGCAGTCTTTTCGTGTATTTCTACTTTACAATCGCAAAACAAATATAAATTTAAAAAAAATGTGTCAAAACAAATATAAATTTAAAAAAAGTCAATTCTTTTGATCGACGGCCATCATTCGTTCCAATGATGAACACAACATCTATCTTCATCTCTAGTAGCATGCCTCCCCAACGACACGTTCCGACACGTTCTTCAATGCAACATTGTGCAAATCGCTCTCCTGATCTTCTGTACACTATTCCTCGCCCATCGTGCCATGTAAACACATCCTGCACTCGCCAGAGAACAGGATTGTTCTCCATAGTTCGTCCGTTCAATACAAATGCTCTCGAGCGAACTGAAGGCGGGCTCATCAGTGGGCTGGGATCAATTTCGTCTGTGTGCGGTCAAATCACTATCTCAAAGTCGTCTTCAAACTGTCCAGCGACTGACTTCAACTTCACGAAGTTCTTGAAGCTGCTGTCCGTTGCGCCGCATTAAAACGGGTTTTAATTTTCAACGAAATTTTCACAAGAAAGTGGTCATCACGCTGTGTTGTAACACGAGGTTGGCCAAATTCTTCTCGTCGCCTGTAGCCGTCACTTTCTTGATATCACTGCCGCACTCGACGAATGAAGAATCAAATTTAAACTTATTAAAGTATTACCCTTTATTAACTTGAAAAAATATTAAAAATATACAAAAATAATATTAAGGTTACTTAATAAAATACTTTTATTATATATCGATCGATTTCGGCGTTTAACAAATCGCCATCATCAGGTTGGAAACTTGAATATTAAAAACAAAAAAAAAAAACTTTTTTTTTTTAATATTCAAGTATCCAACCTGATGATGGCGATTTGTTAAACGCCGAAATCGATCGTTATATAAAAATAAAAGTATTTTATTAAGTAACCTTAATATTATTTTTGTATATGCTTAATATTTTTTCAATCAAATTTAGTTGTCAACCTACTTCACTTTGGTGAATTAGTACGACCAAAAGGGCGGCCAACTCTGGACTGGTATTCGTTTTCTTGGTCATGATGGAGACGTAATCGATAGTTCCACAACCGGTGCTACCTGGAACGAGCTTTTACGGGTTGTTGTGTTCTATTGTTGTAATTGTCCTGGTTTTGAACAGACAATACACACTCGTAGTATCATTGGATAGGTGAACAAATGATCTTTGACTTGACATACTTAGATTCAAAAAACATTTCGATTCGCGAGAAAAAATTAAAAAAATTGAAAAAAATCCAACTGTGGGAATTTTTTGCACTCATGTGTAGGTGAGACCCCGTGAGTCTACTCGTTTGTCATATATGGAAGTCGTTGAAGTTAGCCCAAAATTTGTCAGCCCGAAAAAAATTGGTGCGCTTCTCGGCCGTATATGCCACTATACACGATTATCTCTGGTATAGGCACAACCGAATATAAGATTCCATTTTAGAGAATATGTGCTGAAATATTTAACATATAGTTTTCTATATTGATTAGATGCATTAGAATGTATATCGTTTATTATAAACTTAACGTTATTGTCAATCGACAAGTTATTAAATCTTAATTTTTTATTTTAATAATGAGAGCTGCTTTTCTACGGAAGTGCGAGATACAGAAAAAAGTTTTTTTAATAAAGAATTATCATTCAATTTTCTACAACTCTAAAATTACCTTATTATTCGTGGTGTAATTTTAATTCGGGATGGAGCTTCATTTTCTAATTACATTTAAACTTTTTCGGGATAGCTACACTTTATCCGAGAAACGCACTAATTTTTTCGGGCTGACAAATTTCGGGCTAACTTCAACGACTTATATATGGCACAGTAAATATCTTTATAGCGAAACCCCGTTCAAAACTATCGATAGTCGAAACTTTGAGCTATTTAATCTATTTGAGCTTTTTAGCTTTTTTTTACTTTGAGCTTTAAACGTGATCCGGTAAATATGTTGGCTAAACGTTACTTTACGTATACATCGAGAAAACGAAGTGTGGAGTATAAATTTTAATAATTTTTAAATGCAGGATAATTTTCAACAGTTCTTAGGAGGGGGAAGCTAATTTTTCGGACAAATTCCACCGTTTTCCGGGGAAATTTTTATAAACATTTTGATTTAGGGCTGTATCAAAAGAGTTTTTATAACAAGTAATTTTCCGGGAAAATTTTTAAAAAATGTTCAGGAAAATTTTTAAAATTATTCAATTTTTTATTCTTAGAGTAAAATTATAAATAAAATTTGACAAATAAAAAAAAAGTGAAAATTTTTCCGGAAAATCAAAAAATTTTCCGGGAAAATTTAGCTTCCCCTTCCTAAACACTGATAGTAAACAATCCTACATTTAAAAATTTTCAATACACTTTACCTGATTTTCCCGATGTACATATACGTAAAGTAAAGTTACGCCAACATGTTGATTGTTTTTACAATAAATCGGGTTCGATCCTTATTTGAGAAAGACATCTGGGTAAAATTCCCATTGCCTAGTTCCACACGAGGTTTTTGTTAACTGGTAATTTTTTCAAGCCAACTAGTCGTAACAGATAATGTATGTGTAACAAAATTAGGTCAGCGGTTCCCAAACTTATTTTGCCACGGAACCCTTTTCCGATTCTTCAAATTTCATGGAACCCTATTCATGGAAACTCCTGTTTCGCATAAATGTGTTGTTTATGAACGGCAATATAACTCTAATAGCCTTTTTGGCTAAATTTTTATATTCATCAAATATATTACAGCAGAAAAAATTGCTAACGGCACCTCTTCGAAGTTAGCGAGTATCCGAAATAATTTCAATTAAATTCTCGCATTCTACTGCTAGTAGTCCCGTTGGCTTTTCATTGCTTTTGAAAGGATTTTGTAACCAATAATTATCGTTATTGTTTAATTTTAGTATGTATGTATGAAATGTAGTGTGTATGAGGTCGGCGATTGATCGTCGTCGAGGAAAGACGTGTTTTTGTCTCTCCTCGAAATAAATAAATAATTTAATTTAAATGTTTTATAGATAACTTATAAATAACTAATAATTATATATCTTTGAAACAAATATTAATAATAATGTTATAATAATAATTTGTGTGAATTGATAAGTAAAGTGAAAAGTTTTACATATTGTATATTTATATAAATTTGTGTATGGTGTGCTTGACTGCTTGCATTGGTATAGAATATGTATACGTAACAAGTTTCACTTATATGTACATATTTTGATACCGTTGCTTGAATGCATCATATGCGTTGTATGTAAACCTCCAATATGTATGACTTTTTTGATTCCAAGAGATGCATAAATAAGATAAGTGTTATTCATTTATTCATTAACACATATTTTAATTATTAATACATACTTTTTCCAAATTTATTTTAAGTATATAAACATTTTAACTGTATTTTATAACCCATAAAGGTGTAGAGTACTAGTATTCTCATCTAGTGGGTCATTCGAGTATTGTTTGTGCGAGAAAGGGATTTTTAATTCCGGTCTGTTTTTGTTACACTCGCTTAACAATTTTTGTTGTTGTTTTGCTACGATTATTTTTCGTTTTAAATTTGCTGGTAATTTTGAATTCTACCTTTTGTTTGATATAACTCGTACATTATATACATATTTTGCATGTAGATTAGTATTGGAGGTAAATAGCGGGATATACATTTCAATAACCACCGAAATCGTGGTTTAGCGATGTATAGCTATATAGCTAATTATATGCTTTTAGCTTTGCCTTTGTTAGCCGTTGGGTATGTATGTATGTATTGGTTTGGTTGCTAAGAAACAGTTTACAAGATCAGGGAAGTTTTTGTTTTCATTTCATTTTATTTATGTCATTCCGCATTCGTGATTATTATATATTTGTTATATGCATAGCTATTTACTTTTTGTGCTTGTGTGTGTAAATGTTTTTCTATATGAAAATAAACAAAAACAAACGATCAAATCATAGATTTTAGTTGTTGTTTTCCTTGTTTTTTCGCATTTTCATTGATTTCAGTTGTGTGATCAGTTTACACAGAGGCGGCGATGATATTGTGGAATTGTATTGCAATAAATTTTCTTTAATATTTGTGGTAGAGTGCTTTGCTTTGAATGGGTTTCGTTCTTGAGGAGTGGTTGGTCGGTGCCTGCGGATCAAAACACGGTTGTTTATGGAACATTGTGTTTCTCAACTTACAGAGGGTTATATTCATATACAATAATATGCTGTCGTGACCTGTATTTGTAAGCTATTTTGGGCAAATTTAAATTGTTTTGTTTGGGAGTTGGTGTGGTTATCAATTGTTGGTATAAGAAGGCAAATTTGCAGTTTTGCATGGAACCCTCCTTGCCTGAGGTTTGGATTTGTGTGTGCAGATTGGTCTCTTTGCTGAAAATTATAGATGTTGTTGAAGAAGTTTGCAGTTAGTTTCGCGAGAGATGAGTCATTTTATTGAAATTTTAGGATGATCGGCCGTACGCTGGGGTTTTTGAGCTGTAGGATTGTCACGATACTTTTATAATCTGTCACGGATTCGTCAAGGCTTTGTGAAAATGGGTGTTTTGTTGATTAGTGATGTTGGTAGATCACTTGGTGATTGGTAGAGTTTTGACGCAGAGAAGATTCGAATCGTATATTGGGGTTGTTTCGGAAACAACTTTGTGTGTTGCAGTGTGTTTGGTTTTTTGTTCTAGAGAGGGAGTCGTGTACTGGATAAACATAAAATATTTTTTCTGTACATTTTACTATGACTGTTTATAAAAATAACTCTTTTCACAATGTGATTTCAGAGATTACTAGAATTTTACTAATATTCCTTCATCCAGTTATTCAGCATTTGAGTATTAAATTATTATATGGTGGTAGGTGTTTATTAGGTGTTTATTATTAATACTAGTATTCAACGCAGTTCCTGATTAAGCTGATTTATTTAGATTTTTCTAATGAAAATTTTTGATTACAGAAGATCGTTGAAGTCGTAATACTCTCTAATTAAAAATAAAATTTAATTCAAAAGTCAGAAAAGCAGACAAGGTAGGAATTATATTGTCTATCGGGTTTCTAATAAATTTGATATTTCAGCGGATATTTACTTTTTGAAATTGCAGATATCTTGGAAGCTACAGAGTAAATTTGAAATGCAGTTAAATATTGCTGTATATTGATAGTTTTTCAGGGATCATGACTTTCTTTAATTAAATTACTTTCTAGGTTGTTTCGGGAGACTGTCATGGAGAGGTTGGTTTGGGAGACTGTAAATTGGTGAAGGTTTTGATTAGCTTGTTCTAGGTTGGATAAATAATTTTCGATGGTTCTTATTTTTATGATTTATACTTTTTTATGATTTATACTTATATTTTTATGATTAATACGATTGGATTATTTGGTTATCCAGGAACCTAAAGTTGTTTAATTTGTTTAGGTATTGGGGTTTTAAAACTATGGTATTGGGGTTCTATTTCATATTAGCTGTTTTTGAAACTAGATTTCATTTGGTCATTTTTTATTTTTATAAATAAACATATTTGAATTATATTAGGGATGGCAAGGACAAATGACCTTCACGTTATATAATTAATTTAATTAATTTTTTATTTAACTACTTTTTATAAATAAATCCATTACATCAACAGATTCACAAAGTGTCTTTCAGTTGAAGATAGAAAGAAGGTCGTGCGTTCCTTTCCTGTTTTGATACGAGTACTATAATATTTGGTGATTTCTGGTTTTGATTTATTTTAATTTATTTTGATTTAACTTGTTTTATGAGAACCAAATTAATTTAGTTAATACTAATCGTAACATTATACTTATTTTATTCAAGTTAATTTAAATCTTAATAATGACATTTTATTTCAGGAAAGTAACTGCAACTTAATTAATTATAAATTTTAATTATATGTAATTATAATTTAAAAAAAAACCAAAAATAATTGTGTTGTCTTGTGCTAACCGTCTTATATTACATTTCAACTAACAATTTACTAACTATTGACTACTTAGGTGTCTGAAACCGGGTCAATTTCCATAATAATTAACAAACCTTTCCTATCCCTCCATCTTGTTATATGTAAAAGAGTGTGCGGATGGGCCCGGCGTCAACCGGGAATCTTACTTAGGTTTGGTCGCACATTCCAATCAATCAATCAATGTATGAAATGTAGTGTGTATGCATGTGTGTATGTATGAAATGAAACCTTATGGCACGGATTTTATCTGGTACTAGCTCGTGGAACCCTCGTGGAAATTTCCGCGGAACCCTGGGGTTCTGCGGAACCCATTTTGGGAAACGCTGGCATAAGTCAAAAATGCCCTTGAAATATTTTTTAATTCATTTATGTTTGTGTTACCGAAAATTTGTTTATGTCGCCGGTTTCATAGGTAAACGGGGAAAGAAATGAAGAAAAATACGGTTTTTGTGACCTCTCGTGTGGCATCAGCCATTGACAAACCAAACTAAAAAAACTACTTAAAACTGTGTAAACAACAAAGTAAGCAACTTTGCAAAAAATAAATTAAGTACATAGAAAAACAGGCCTAAAAGGCCTAAACTTTAGTTTTGTTTTTGTTTTTCAAAACTGTGTAAAAAAGTACACGGTCTTTGGTGATGGACAGGTTTGGGTGATGAAAAAAAACCTTAAACTTAAAAATGTCTCTAGACAAGTTAAAAATCATCTTAGTAGGATCCTGTTAGAGATACTTCTAGGTCCCATATAAGAGATAATCACGTTTATTTTGGCCTAATTGGGAATTCATGTTGTGTATGACAGCCAAATTTGTATTGAACTTTCATAAGTCACATATAATTTTTTCCAAAATTTCCCGGGAAAACATTATAATCCGCGTCTCTAATTGACGTTTATTTAGAAATACTTCTAGGTTCCATATAAGAGATAAACACGTTTATTTTGGCCAAATTGGGAATTCATGGTGTTTAAGACAACCAAATTTGTATTGAACTTCCATAAATCATATGTACGGTTTTCCAAAATTATGTAACTTATGAAAGATTAAAGAAAGAATTATAGAAGATCAAAACAAATTTTTCTGTATTAAACACTCTGAATTCTCAGGAGTTGCCTAACTCCTGAGAATAATCACGAGTTATTAAATAATACTTATAATAATCACGAGTTATTAAGCGAACTGTGTTTTTTTGTTTTGAAGATGTTAAAATATCAAAGTATTAAAAGTGCTAAAACGTATATTTAATTGTGAGGGCAGCAAATTTTGAGGTTATAAAAATACCAGCTGGAGAACCTAAATGGTCACAATCATGAGAAGTCGTAGTAGTTCTGGAGTCTGATTGGACTGCTACCAAAGGATTGTGCATCATTTGATTATGAATCATCAGCAACCAGTTACTGGATTGTTTCCAACTAGCTCAACTTATCCTCATGCTTGGAAAGTACGCAGGCGTAGCCTCATTTATTGGGGGGCGTGGCGAAGTGGTAATGGTGGTATTCACCCTGATGCGCGGGTAAGGGATGCATACAGCCCACGTAAAGTCTACCGAAGTTTGGTATGTATACTATTTAGAGCATAAGGAAGGTACATGTGACAGTGGCTGTATGCATCAACCTCTTTTGTGTTTTTCGTTTTTTTTGTCTGGTCTGTTAATGGATTTTTGTCTTATAAATGGAATGTTTGCTACGTCATGTTTGCGGTAATAAGATTTATGTATTGTGTTTGCGGTGGGCAGCGGTAACGAGGTGTATAGGCAGCAAGCAGCCGTCATCTTCGGTATAAGTTGTTTCCGGAGAAGGGAACACTTGTGGTATTTGATCTCATCGGCAAATTTCTCTCACTTTTCTGACATTTGACTTTTCTGATTTTGTGAATGGTTCTTTGGATATTGCAATTTTTAGTTTAGAGCAAAGGCAGGTCTTGCGGATTGAATGTTCAGGGATGTTTCATTGTATGTACATGCAGTGCTTATTATTATTTTTATTTCGTAACAATTACAAAAAAAGAAAAAAAAATGTCAAATATGACGTTTCAAATAAATTACACAGAGTCCTTTGATTGCAATTTAGAGTTATCGAGGTTTATCAAATGTTTATTATTAACACAATTATTCATTGTAGTTCCTGATTAAGCTTATATGTTTGGTTCTAATGAACATTTTTGATTACTACATTTTAGATAGTTTTTCAGGGATCATGGCATTTGTTTAATTAAATGGTTTTCTAGGTTGTTTCGGGAGACTGTAAATTGGTGAAGGTTTTGATTATATTGTTCTGGGTTGGATAAATAATTATCGCTGGTTGTTGTTTTTATGATTTATTTAATACGATTAGGTGATACGATACGATGAAGGATCATACAGTTGTGTTAGCAACTTATTATTAATTCTATCATCTTACAGATTTGTGATTGCTTTAAAAGTTTTATTTAATTTGTTTAGGTGTTGGGGTTCTGGAGCTGTGCCAAACATCCATTATTGATCTTATATTGCAGATTAGCTTTTTTTGAAACCATTTGGAATTAGCTACACGATAGATGTGCTGTTATGATTAAAAATTAGATTCCGATTTCAGAAGCAGTTAAAAAGTTTATTGGGCAATTTTGTAGTATAGAGACCTCTGTTTTTCCAGTGGCGTAGCTCCTGTTTTAGTTAGGCGTTTTAGTAAGAATTTTTTAATTATTAGTATTGCATCCAGTGGGTGGTATTTAATAATAATTATTAATTTTAATTTTTTATTATTTTAGATCTTTCTTTAGATTTTATTAAAAATAGGTATTAACGAAAATTCAAGAAGATAAGTTTGAAGAGTTAAATAACTATTTTTAATTTTCAGATGACTGGAAGTTTTTCAGTTACATGATTAATAATTATTTCGTAGTTAGAATTGTGTCATTGTGTTACTAACTATCGACTACTTAGGTGTCTGTAACCGGGTCGAGTCTATCCTTACTAACATAAACTTTCCTATCCCTCCTATTTTGTACGGTGGGCCCCGCCCATATCTGGGATTACTTGTCAAATGACTTGGCCGTACATCTCAATCAAATCAAAAAATCAAAATTAAACACTCTGAATTCTCAATTTGGCCAAAATAAACGTGTTTATCTCTCATATGGGACCTAGAAGTATCTCTAAATAAACGCCAATTAGAGACGCGGATTATAGTATTTTCCCGGGAAATTTTGGAAAACCGTACATGTGATTTACGGAAGATCAATAATTTGCCCATATTAATATTCAATATATAGTGGCATTTTGCAAAATTACGAGACATTTTACAAACAGTTCTTGTTATTGTTGCTTTTTAGGACAGATTTAGGACAAATTTCACAAACGTTCATTTATACATATCAGGGTTGCCGTATTAAACTTTGATAATTTTTCGGGATTTTTAATCGGGCATAATTCATAGAGGTGTCATGTAATTGTTTGATCTTTACAAGGACACCATTATTGGCTCAGTGACATAAGAATTACAGATAATGTAAGAAAAATTAAATTTCACTGCAAGACAAATCCAATTGCATTTTTTTAAAATTTAACAGTGTAAATTTTTGGTATTATTTTTGGTTCGTATTTCACAATATCACAATCTGTAAGTCACCCGAATCACTAAACAAAGAGTTGTTCTATAAAAATTTACTACTTTCCATAAACTAAGTTTTATCCCGGACAATTTGGGTATTTCGATTTTTTTTTCTATATTCCTGGATTTAAAAACTTAACTTTAAAAAGAACATCGCCCAAAATTATTTTAGATAAATCAAAACTATTCGCTACTGGGGTACATTAACCGAAGGTTAAATCACACATATTAAGCTTATCTTATATTATTAAATAAAACAAAACAAAATCTAACGTCAAATGAAAAGAAAATGAAAATTTTACATTTTTTATCTATATATAATACACACACCCTTTTTGTTTGACACGTGACACGTGACATGACATAAAACATGATTTTATTTTTCGTTATATTTATCAACTTTATAAAATCTTAATAAAGTTCATTTCTTGTATATTTTCATTGTTGTTGTTATTTTGTAAGATAATTACGTTAAAGTAAAATATATAAAATTTTATTTTTAGAAATTGTCATTTCATACTCGCACATACATATAAGAAATAACATTTCCAGACGTAAAGGAATAAAGAAAATCGCAAATCATATTTTTTTTTGTGTTTTGTTCGTGTTATCATCAGGTCGGAGGAAAATGAAAATTTGCTACCGAAAGGAAAATCTCATTTTCTCCTTTGTACTGATATTGTTGCTATGGTTACGGTGTATGCGTTGCGTTGTATTTTGTAAATATATATAAAATGCGTCGAAATGATTTTTACTCGGGCGGCGCCCAAATAGGGGAAGCTGGAAAAATATTGTAAAATCATATAAATGCCGGTATTTTCTCCTCTTAGATACAATTTAATTTTATTATTTACCATTTGTCTGGAACATTTACAGTTTTTTTGTGTGTGCTCTCATCTCTTCCTCTCCCAATCTCTCTATACCTCAGACAAAAAACAAATTTTAAAACTTTAATAAAATTTGTTCCTATGGTATTGTTAATACAGATGATGATGGTGATGATGATGAGCTGAGAAGAGTTGAATAATTTTTTTTTTATTATTTGGGGAAATATTTACTAAAAATAAGGTTACACACTTTTCAGTCTAGTACAAACTATTCGCGTAACATGACGGGTCTAAGCTCTCGACTAGTCGGTTTATTTTATTAATAAGTTTAGTTTTATTGCAAATTAATTTTATAATTTATTGTTATATTTTTCCAAATTGTTTTGTTGTTGTTCTAAATAAAAAGGTGATTAATTATTTAATTTGATGCAATAATATAAAGTTTGTGTTTACTAAATATTATGTAATACATGGTGATATTGTAATCTTAATTTGTGGTGAAAAGTAGTGTATTTTGGAAAATGTTTATTTTTCATTATTGTGCTCTTCCATATGGCCTACGAAAAATGTTTTAAATCGTCATAGAATTTTAAAATTTATATTAGATAAATTAGTGTGGAATATAAGTTAAGATGTTCTTGGCGTGTAATGAGTTTGGGATACCACAGAAAATTAGGAAAATCAATTTTATAATATTTTTTGTTCGTATCATGAAAATTAGTTGTAACATCTGTTGCATATACATATAATACAATATTGTTAATTTTTGTCCTGCTTATATTATTAAAATCCGATTAACTTCGGCACTGTATTATCTAAATAAGGATGTCACCTAAATTTTTTTCTTCTATTTCTGAGATTACATCATCATCTCGCACATTTAATCAAACAGAATTTAATTTACATAAAAAAAATCTTTAAGTCATAAAATTTCTTATTCAGGATTTTATCTGTGTATGCAAATTTTTAAAAAAATTTTGTATTGTGTTAATTATGCACATATATTTTTGTACGTAAATGTGTGTATATATATAAATTAATTTAATACACCAAACAAATGAAAAATTAATAATTTCCCGTATGTATATATTTTTTTTTGTTTACCACACAAAAAATAAATCAACCCCAGAAAGTCATAAGTCAACATAAATATTAACACAAAACAAAAAATTTATATATTTTCTTGTTAAGCTTTTCGCTGCTATACATAAAAAGCACTGTAACGAGATTTAATATTCAATTAACAAAATTTAAATTTTGAATATATACATAATATTTTGATTAAAATTTAAATTTAAATTATTATCATATAATTTTTCGTTTTTAATAAAACTATTACTTCGTCTATTGTAGTTTTAAATGAGCTTTTAAAATTTACTCGTTGTAACGGTGAAAACAAAAATCAGAATAATAATGATAATACAAAATTATAATTACATATAGGGAGAAAAATATTTTTGCTATTACTACAAAAAAAAAATAAATAAATAAAGCACAAAAATAGTTTAGAGCTATATACGAGTGTATACACCTCTAGTTTATGAAAAAGCTTTTATTTTCTGTGCTTTATCGTAAATTTTTTTTAAAAATATGTAACTTTGTCTATACTATATAACTATGTTTGTTTTGTGGAAAAAATATTGCTTTTGGCTACTTTCTGGAGATTATGGGTGTACATTTATAGCGATTTTATGTTGTTGTATTGTTGTTCCTGAATTCAGAGATGGTAAATTAAAAATATTCGAGAGATGGTAATTTAAATGCAATTAACGTAATTCCAAACAATATTTTGTTTGTGCAGATAAAGAATTCGGTTTAATTTAATTTTGGTTTTTCTGACAGTTCTGTAATTTAATTAAATATTTAATTTGGTTCATGGTGGTGGGAGGTGTGACTAGGATAGTTTATTCGTGTAATTAGGTCGACAGTGTCGTAATAAATATGGTTTTGATAAAACCACTTACAAATACATCGTTATGAATATCTATGGATCACCATATCCTGTTTAGGTCCTAGGCTCAAATTCTTTCAAAAGTAAATAGGCGAAATTTCTCAGAATATAGCCTCATTCGCGTAATATTTCCGCCATTGAATAACATTTTAGGTCCAACAATTTTTAAGCAGCATAGTTACACAGCTGCAAGTTTATGATATAACGCTATAATTTTTATTCCAAAGTGCACAACTCACTTGTTTGAGACTTGAATTGAAACGTGTCGCTTGTACCATGGAATAAAATAATTAACTAAAATCGAATGGAAACGTTTGGAAATATATTCCTAAAATATTTCTTTCGCTGTATATCCAATTTCTAAGATTTTTGTGAATGCCTCGTTGCACTCGTCGGGCCAAGAATAATGTTTCGCGTTCTTTGGCATTTTATTTAATGTTACTAAATGAGCGTAACTTGAAGACAGCACTTCGGCTAGTCCTAGAATGAACGTATTTGGTAGTAACCAACCATTCCTACGAATCGTTGAATTTGTTGAATTGAAGTTGGCGGGGTGTGATAACTTTGTATGGCTTCAACTCGTTGTTTCGAGGGTGTTATACCGTCTGGAGTAATTTGGTGGCTGAGGAACTCGAGAGCACGGACACCGAATATACATTTTGAAATTTGGATATTCACTCCATATTCGTCGAGTCGCTCAAATAATTGTTTGAGATGAATTCTGTATGCCTCCTCATTTTTGCTGGCTACTAATATGTCGTTAACGAGCGTTGAAAGGTATGCGCCGCATTTCACAGGCCAACGGGCATCCTAGTAAACTCGAGCAACCCAACCGGGGTAGTTATTACCGTTTTAGGCACGCTCTCAGTCGCAATAGGGATAATATGATAAGCGGGGTAATCCCCACATGGACGCCAATCGGCAGTATTTTTTTTCTTTACCGGAGAATTTGCCGGTTGGCATATGCCCAGTTGAACCATATTTTAGCATTCAGTGAGCGCAGTTTTATGTTTAACCTGATCTAACCTACGTGGTCGTGAAAAGGGCAGTCGATCTTCGGTGTATATATAATGAACGAGTTTATGCTTTGCTGGGCTTGCGTAATCAGGAGTATCAACCAGAGAAGAGAACATCTTCAGAAGCGAATCGTATTCATTCTGAACAGAAGGGTGCGTTGGTATAGGCGTTTTGACTCTCGCAATTATTGCATCGACCGCAAGACTAGTTGTGGGGTCTAAAAGATGCCTACCACGGAGGTCAACAAGAAGTCCGTATATTACATCAAAAAGTCGGAACCGAGAATTGCTTGTCACTGACGGTATAGTAAATACATGAGGAAACTGCCGCCGTAAACCACTGATAACATTCAGCAATTTCGTCCCGTATATATGAATTATCGAACCATTAGCGGCGGAAAGTACTAGGTCAGGACCTATTTTTGATGCAGTATGTGAAAAATGTTCCACGGGAAGTACTGAAAGGTCGGCACCGGTATCTACGAGAAACTGGAGTTGGTTTTGCGGATCACTAACAAATAAGCGGCGATTATATCGTATCCGATTAGTTGCCGCACTTGCTATCGGATTTAATCGTTTTTTTGAGTTTCACTTGTAGATTCCGGTTTGTTGCTGCAAAATGAGCAAGGTTTATAGCACTTTCGTGCATTACTTCTGAATTTGTTGTGATAATAGCAGAATTTTGGACTTATATATGGGCTTTTTGATCGATAATGTGAAAATGGCGACTACGATTCAAATTTAATTTTGCTAACTTTAATTCAACACTGTAAGGTCGTCCACTAAATTGTTTCATTGCTGCTACGGCATCAGATAGTTCTGTGTCGCTGGAACTTGATGGTTGGGTGGGAGATATCGTTGACACACTAGGTGTTGTGATCTCGTATATTTTATCAGCTACTGGCAACAAGTAATTTATGTCTTTTTCATCCATCGCAGTCAACGAGACATATATAAATCGTGGCAGTTTACGAAACCACAATGTTTCTACCAATTTATTTAGTGCTTACTTTAACTTAGCATATTTTTCGGCTTTCGGATGATTTAAAAATATTCAACTGAGCCTTGACATGGGCGAAAGCTCCTTTTTGATCACCTTTATTGTCATCGTCATCGGAATTCATTGTGACGTTCGGTTTTTAACGACTAAAGTATATCAAAATTAAAACAGAAAACGCGTGGTTAATTACACTGTGAAAACAATTTGGTTATGGCTGACGAGCAAAAAATAATGTTCGAATTTTAAATCAAATAACAACATCAAGGTGAAATTTTATAAAATAAAGAAAAAAATAGAAAATAATTGAGAAATAAATATGAATGAATAATAATTTAAGAGACAATTAATTAAACTATAAATAAATTAAATAAATTTTAATGAAATAATTCACAAGAAGCGATAATCAAAAATGATTAGTAAATTAATTGAAAATGAAGTGAATATAAAAAAAAAAATTATAACCGTCCGTGAATTTATTTAAGATTTTTTTCAGCTTTTCGGACACAATATTATGGACACCCATATAATTTTTACGGCTATTTTAGTCGTAGAAAACAAAGAGGCCATTTACTAACAATATTTCTACCACAAAAGTAGAAAAAATGCACTCCCACCGGTTTTAAACCCAGGGCACTTCTTTACCTAAAGATACACAAACCCTAACAAAAATGAGAACTCCCTTATCATGCATGGTACGACGAACACACTTAAAAATGAACACAAACAAAAACGAATAACTGCCCTAAGCGGCGATGAAAATAAATTGGCATACTTTCCAGTTGGCCTATAGGACCGATTAAATCTAGCATCCATTCCCATGAGCTAATTCAGTCTCATCCCTAATATATCTGAAACACATTTAAATTGCTCATCATATTTAAGGAAGTAATACATCAGCTAAAGGCATTAAACTTCAATTCAATTACATATTATTTTAGTTTGGCCAAATGCCAGTAGATCTCAGAAACATATAGAGGGTATCCCAGAAGTGGACGATCAAACGATACAGGATGATAGGGAAGACCGTTTCCAACAAGAACAGCCTAATAAATTTTTTTCGAATTGTTGATGGTGCAAAAGTTATTCCACTTTTATTGTATTTCAGCGAAATCACAGGCACACCTACCAAAAAAAGTTATTTAAATAAAATCAATTCTTTTGTTTAACTTTCTTTTTTTATACAATCTAGAAAATTGTGCCTTTCCAATAAAATCATTTTGCAAATCTGTATTATCTTCTCTCATCAAATTGTTTTGTTGATGTTTAAGTGACGTAGGTCTTCACACATCGCGCTATTTACAACGAAATGTCATTTTTTTCACAAAGTAGTGAAAAATACGTAGTGAAAAAAAATTTCGAGTTCTTAAATAGATGCTTTGTCAGAAATAAAACAAAGTGAATAAAATATATTTTTTTTATTATAATTATGATTATTAGGCTTTTAAATCTTTAATTTTCAATATTTTCACTGGAACCAAGTATCGAGTATGTTGAGTCTACGGTATTAAATTCGTTGAATTTTAAGCCATTTTTTATTTCAGATATGTTGATGGTATAATTACAGCCATCCCACTCGAGAAACTTAACGACTTTTTTCAATCGTTTAACTCGTTTAATGATAACATAAAATTTACTATGGAATTAGAACGTAATCAAAGGTTAGCCTTTTTGGATGTAATTGTAATTCGTATCAGTAATGGAGAATTATTAACTGATTGGTTCCATAGAGCAACATGGTCTGGCAGATATTTAAATTTTGATTCTCACCTTTTGCATATAAACGTAATACAGTTAAATTGTTAGCGAATAAAATAATTCTTTTATCGGATCCTACGTTTCATAAAGAAACTTTTAAACTTCTTAAATTTACACTTTCTAGGAATGGTTCTCCAAATTCGTTTGTAAAAACTCATAAAAAAAATATATTAAAAACGCTAGATATTAAATGTATCTAGCGTTTTTAATTTATTTTTTTTTAACATGTTTCTATTTACTTTAGCCTTAATGTATCAACATGCCTTCTCTAAATTCAAAACAATACTTCAATTCATTTACAATTTTGTTTCCTGTTTACAATAACATATACCAAATATTTAAATTTTTACTAATTTTTTAAGTTTATATCTATTTTTTTATATTTTTGAAATTATTATGAGTTTATAATTATTGTAAGTTTCTTCATCTTCTAATTGATTTTTTAGTAAATTTTTATTATATTCATAGTTGTGTATGTCCTGAAGATAATTGTAAATAAACAATTATAACGTCGGCTTCGTAAAAAAGTATTTTATTGTAGGCTTTAGTTCCATTGAAAATATTGCAAAATAATTTTTTTTTATTAATTTTAAATAATCTAATAAGTAACCCAAAGCCTCCACCATTTGCCAATATACATAATCAGCATCGCCGTATAAAATTTTGATTAATCCTTCGAAATGCACTGTTTTTCTAATAATATTGGACGTTTCGATTGTTCCCGCATCTCCTGCTCTGTTTGGTTTTTTCTTTCAAGAACCGCAGTGCTTTATAATAACCCCACAGAAAAAAGTCTAAAGGATTTAGATCAGGAGACCGCGGTGGTCATGCAATTTACCCTTCGCTTCTAATCCAGCGGCTTGGATAATTTACGTTGAGGTGTTGTCCCACTACTTGTGCATAGTGAGGTGCAGCTCCATCATGCTGCAGCCACATATTTCTACGTGTTTATATAGATATGTCATCAAGCAATCCATGCAAGTCGTTTTGTAGAAAGATAAACCTCCCCGTTTGTCGCCCAAAGGCTCACTTCAAATTGGTGTTGAACCCGACTACGCCGCACTAATCTTTTCGTGACATGTTTCGTCACTCCATAAAATGTTGTTAAAAATTTGCGAATTTTCTTGGCATCGATGTAGCATTCCTTGACAAAATTGCACCCTTTTTTCATGGACAGCATCGTGGCGCTCCCGAACGTCTTGATATACAACGAACACTTATAGATGAGTTGATAATCACCATTGATACAGTTGATGTACGTTTTGAAATACTCTGTAATCCAAAAAGCGTTCCTGAATTGGATTTCGACTCGGGTATTCTCTTGCTGCAGCTCGGGCGTTGCCATTACATTAGCCATAAATTAAATGCATTTTCGGCGTATTCGCGGGTGGGAATAAAGCAAATAGCTTATTGACATTTTAATTGTAAACGTTCGAGTATGTATGAAACTGAACTACTAACATGAATTACAAAATGTTTTTCGTTTTATACCACAAATTTTGTTATTTTCGGGCTACTAGATTTGCTTAAACAATTGGTATACTTTACCATTGTTTTCATCAATTAGTTTTACTTCTGACAAAGCATCTGTTTTAGAACTCGAAATTTTTTTAAGTGCATTTTTTTATTAAACACGACTTACTGTGTGATAAAATTGATAAAAAACATTCTATTGTGCCACGTCAACTTTCTGTAGTACATTGTTTTCCCGCTGGTGTCACTTAAACATCAACAAAAAAAATTGAGAAACAAAAAGACCTTACAAAACCATTGTTTTATGTGACAGAAAGTAATACAGATTTTAAAAATGATTTTATTGGAAAATTACACTTTTCTAGATCGTATTAAAACAGAAAGTTAAACAAAAGAACTCTTGGTTTTTTGGTGAATGCACCTGCGATTTTAAAAAACACTAAAAGTGGAATAACTTTTGCACCATCAACGATTTGAAAAAACTTTACTTGGCTGTTTTTGTTGGAAATGAACTCCCCTATCACCCCGCTTCGTTTCATCCCCACTTCTGGGACACCCTGTACATGGTTCAAACTGTTTTTGTTATTTTTATGAAAATGTTTATTTAATCTGCAATTAACGTGCCTGCTAGCATTTTATTCGACTAAATTACTGGCTAAACTAGTTTAATTTTAGTTTGTACAAAATTATAAAAGATGGTGTAAAACACAATGCACTACATACAACAAACAACAATATAGCTATACGCTTGCTGAGCTCTGCTCAAAATAATACAAATCAAATTGAAATTTGCACCGCCTTCTTAGACTAAATCCGTGTATTAGTGCAGAAATTTTGTTTTGTTTGATGTATTTTTTTGTGATTCAGTTAACTATTGAATTTCACTACGATGTTTGGCTGAGCACATATTGCTAGCCGGAAAAACGAAATCCCGAAAAATATAATCCTAAAAAATTATGTCCCGAAAGAAGGAATGCTAAAACATGAAATCCCGGAAAACGAAACCCAGAAAATATTTAAATCACGTATTTTCAACCGTCACGCCATATTTCACAGTATCGGTATTTTTCGGGCTAACGTTTGAATTTAATAATTATTGTTGAAGCTAGTCGACCTTGGCATATTTCAGTATTTGTTTGGTTGAAGTTTGAATTTGTCAATTTTTAAAACTTAAAAGCAACAAAAAATTGAAAATTCTGGTGTTAAATGTGAATACTTGAAATCCATTTTATAAAACTGCTTTTAAGATTTATTACCAAATTTCGGGTTAATTGACAATTCGTGAAAACGTCGAAATGAAAATACCAAATGATGATGGGGCTATTTCATACTGAAACTACAAACTCTCCAAAGCCGCTTAGCATTGGTCTGGTTTTGACTGGTAATCGTGAAAATGACTTGCAATCGTGAAAGTAGTGTTATTTTTAGTAAAATAGAAAGTTTAGTAAAATATAAGTTCAATAGTTTAGTAGTTTGGTCACTGGACTCTCTGAGACAACAAAATTTTTAATTTCAAAGAATTCAAAGTTTAACAGTTGTTTTAAAAATTGTTCGGTTTTAAAATATTCTGAAATCGACCGCATTGTAAAATTAAAATCTGGCAAAACACCCAGAACTAAAATTTCAATTTGCGAGTTGTTTTTTGCTTTGAAAATTGTTCGGTTTGAAAATATTCTGGAATCGTGCACATCGTCTCAAACTTATATTTTATTTTCTGTTCACTGTAAAAATACATATTCTGGAGTTGTGACCTTATTCTAAAGTTTAAATTTACGTTTCTTATTTTGACAACTAGCCGCTTTCGTTCACGTAATAAACAGCTTGTACTTTATTTTCTTGATTTGAGAAGTACATTGAGGCGAGATTACCAAAACGTTTGGAAATTTGGTGCCGAACTAATAAAGCTTTAAATTAAAATTCGCTAGTCTCATCAGACTCGATATGGAACGAATACCTAGCTGGTCATCACCTAAAATTGCCCAAAATTAATAAAACATAATAATTCGCTAAGACATTGTGATTAAACTTTGAATATAAGTTTAAACTGTTTTCGTAATTTTAGTCGGCAGTCTCTGAAACTACCAACATTTTAATTTCAAAGAATACAAAATTTAACAACCCAAAATTTCGACTTTAGAATTGCTCTCTTTGAAGTATTCTGAAATTGTGCAGTTAATTCTCAAGTTTATATTACTCTTTTTGGTTTTGAGAATCGTTCGTTTTGAAAATATTCTGAAGTCGTGCGCTTTCCTCATTATAGAATTGATTTTTCTTGTTTTGAGAATTGGTTGCTTTAAGAATACATATTCTGGAATAGTGAACTCTTTTCTCAAGTATATATTTACATTTCTCTGTTTGAGATTTTTTTGCTCTGAAAATTTCCTTGAATCGAATTTTCAAGTAATATTTAATATTCTTGTTTTGAGAAGTGTACTTATTTCCCATGTTTATATTTTATTTTCTTGTTTTGAGAATTGTTTGTTTTGAAAGTATTCTGGAATCGTGCAATTAATACTGAAGTGTATTCTTTATTTTCATGATTTGTAAGTTACATCGAGGAGTGGTTACCAAAACATTTAAAAGTTCGGTCGCGATGTAAAACAAATATCTGGACATCTCAAAAAAATTACAAAATTTCATACTGAAATCTAATGTGTGCGTCGAATACAATAAAGTTCAAAGTTACGAAGGGGTTAACCAATGCGTAGCGAAACACGATAATTCGCTAAGAATAATCATGAGTTCAAAGTATTTTCATTATTTTTGTAGTTTGGTTAATGAAAAAGAATTCTACAGAATTAACCTCACCACAATGTAAAATAAATAACTGGCCATCACCTAAAACAACCCAAAATTTAGATTTGAGAATTGCTCGCTTTCAAGTATTCTGAAATCGTGCAGTTAATTCTCAAGTTTATATTTTGCTTTCTTGTTTTGAGAATTTTTTGTTTTGAAGACATTCTGGAATCGTGTATTAAATCTCAATAAATAATTAATAAAATATTAAATCTCAAAATATGAAACGTAAATATATACTTGAGAAAAGAGTTCACTATTCCAGAATATGTATTCTTAAAGCAACCAATTCTCAAAACAAGAAAAATCAATTCTATAATGAGGAAACAGCGCACGACTTCAGAATATTTTCAAAACGAACGATTCTCAAAACCAAAAAGAGTAATATAAACTTGAGAATTAACTGTACAATTTCAGAATACTACAAAGAGGGCAATTCTCAAGTCGAAATTTTGGGTTGTTAAATTTTGTATTCTTGGAAATTAAAATGTTGGTAGTTTCAGAGACTGCCGACTAAAATTACGAAAACAGTTTAAACTTATATTCAAAGTTTAATCACAATGTCTTAGCGAATTATTATGTTTTATTAATTTTGGGCAATTTTAGGTGATGACCAGCTAGGTATTCGTTTCATATCGAGTCTGGTGAGACTAGCGAATTTTAATTTAAAGCTTTATTAGTTCGACACCAAACTTCCAAACGTTTTGGTAATCTCGCCTCAATTTACTTCTCAAATCAAGAAAATAAAGTACAAGCTGTTTATTACGTGAATGAAAGCGGCTAGTTCTCAAAATATGAAACGTAAATTTAAAACTTTCTCAAACTTGTATTTTTCTTGTTTTAAGAATTGGTCGGTTTCTCTCTGGAATCGTAAAGTTTAAATTTACGTTACTTAATTTGAGGATTGATCGCTTTAAAAGTATTTAGAACTCGTGCACTTAGTAACCAAGCTTGTACTTTATTTTCTTGATTTAAGATGTACTTTGAGGTGAGAAGACGTTTGTCACATGAGACTAGAAATCACATGCAAGCATCAAATGCAAAAAAAATCGACGATACGGTGGGGTTAGTAAATACGTGGCGAAACATAATAATTTGCTAAGGCATTGTCATTAAACGTTGAATATAAGTTCAAAGTATTTTCAATATTTTAGAAGTTTGTTCACTGCAGCCTCTGAGACAATTTCAAAGAATTGGAAGTTTAACAACCCAACATTTCGATTTGAGAATTGCTCTTTTTGAAGTAATCTAAAACCTAGCAGTTAATTCTCAAGTTTATATTATTCTTTCTTGTTTTGAGAATATTCTGAAACCGTGCACTGTTTTCATAAACTTGTATTTTCTTTCCTTGTTTTGAGAATTGGTCGCTTTAAGAATACATATTCTGTCATCGTGGACCTGATTCTCAAATATAAATTTACGTTTCTTATTTTGAGAGTTGTTTCTTTCAAAATATTTTTGAATCGTGGAATTAATTTTTGTATGTATTTAATATTCTTGTATTGAGAATTGTTCACCTTGTTTATATTTTATTTTTATAATTCGAAAATTGTTTGCTTTAAAAGTATTCAGAGTCCGTGTGCTATATTCTCAAACTAATATTTTATTTTATTTATTTGAGAAATCTTAGTTTTGGAAGTGTTCCTAAAATATGAATTTAATTTTTAAGTTGAATCTTATTTTGAACATTTTTCACTTTAAAAGTATTCTTTCTGAATATTCTTAGTGGAAACTTAAAAAATAGTTTTTAATAAACTATGCATTGTAGTCTCAAATTAATATTTCAATCTAATCATCATAAATATTTTGACTTTTTGCGTCAATCCAATAACAATGCCTATTCTGCTTAAATTGAGCTTAATTTTTTCAGTATGGAAGTTGCGTATAAGAAATGTTGTCTTATTTCCGAATATAAGAGTAAGATTATTTTTATTTTCAAGGTGAATGAAAAAGAATTTATAGGGGATTTGTTATTTATTTCTATACATGATTTGTTACCTGAAAATGTATTTGTTGAAAATAAGTAACTAAGCGTATTTAACATTTTGATGTCTTACGACTTCCTATATTTTACGTTATATTTTATTGCGAATGTATAAATGTAGCTTGGTGAACCGTTCAATAATATATTATATGACCGAAATACTCGATTCGAAAACTTTCTTATACCCCATATGTATTTCTTTCAAATTCTTTAGATTTAAAACCCATTAAAAGTAATCAAATTGATCGATTGGTTTATATAAAGAGCTTTAAATTTCAAAATACAACAAGTGTTTTTTTTCTATATACATAGTATATCTTGATAAATTAGCTGTTATACCAACATATCAAATATTAAAGCTACATGTAATGTGTAGCCAGTTTATGATTTATCCCGTGTTTGTGAAAATAAATATTATGTTTGAAGTGTATACACACACACTTTTGTCATAAATTGATTTTCCATATATGTATGTATATGAAATAGGTGATATGAAAAAAATGTTGGCAATATGAAATAATTTTATTTAAATATTGTATTAAAACGAGTATGAAAGATAAATGTTATTACAACGTTTGAAACACTATTCACAGCTGGATACATTTTTAAAACTGTTGAGCTTTAAATGTGTTTAAAATAATATAACTTTTAGTCTTGAACGATATACAGATTTTTTATGTATATTAGAAAACGAAATAGAATTGTAATTTGTCAACATAATTGCGGAGATTACTTACAAAATTTGTTGGATTAAAATATCTTTACTAATAGTTTTGATTTAATATGGTCAATTCGAAACTATGTTCAGTTTATTTCATGTTATTGACTTTAAATTCAAAAATAAAAATTTCTGTCTTTATGAAATTTTATCCCTAAACCTACATCCTATAAACGGGTTTGCATACTTTTACGTTATTTATGATTACCTAGATTCAAGATCCACAGTTTCCTTTGTATCTGTTGTAGTGTATACTTGGTGGTTAAGTTTTTTTACCAACTACAGTTTTGATATTTAGCACTTGTTATGTGTAACCCATTTCCATGGGGAGCCAGACCAAAAATCTGCTGTCCTATAATCCTAATAAGCTTAAGCCTTGTGTTTTGTGATACATATCGACCTAAGGGCATGGATGGTTTATCCAAATTTCTCAGAATGGTGATCTGAAACAGTGTTTTATTTTATTTTTGAATTTCGTTTCTCTTCTATGTCAATCAGTTGGTGGGTAAGTTGACTATTCCTGCAGCACAGTCTCCATGCAAAGAACATAGATCAATGTTCTTTGCCAAAGTTCTTTCTGTGTTGTGATAAATCAAAGTAATATGTCGCGAGATTGAATTATACAACTATTTTACATTGTTGGTTGATAAATCTTGGGCTTTCTGTGTTCTCCAAATAAAGATGCGGGTGATGCATAAACTTTGTGATTTTATAAAGTGTATGATATTTTGATGACACTAGATTCATAACTAAGCTTAATTTTAGAATTGGTAACACTTTGAAATTGGTGATCGCGCAAGTAAGTTTTCTGCTGGACTCAATTTCTGATTCGTTTTGTCCTGAGTTTTTATTCTCTAGAGGTACAGTTTTGTAATCGGCCTTTTTAATACAGCGGCGAAGTTGCGATCGTCTTACTGGAAATACATACAATTAAAGTCAGCCGGGTCGCTCCAGCCAAAAATGTCGATAATGCAGATTTGGTTATAATATCAGAACTGCATCAACCGAAAATGTCGATAATGCAGATGCGACACAACTTGTCTACCAAAGTCGGCTAGGCAGATTCATATACATAGTCAGCCGAAAAATGTCGATAAAGCAGATAAATAATTTGGGTGTTAAACAGTAATTTCATTTTAAATCAAAAATGTTTATTTCGATTCATTAACGTATATTACTCAAAATTAAACATTTTTATTATATGCATTAAAACTATAAAAAAACTATTTTATTACTGAGAAAACTCGATGGCACATATGAAGCAAACCTTCAAAAATTTCAGGTCAATTTCCATGTGAAGAGTCCTTCCGGGAAAACTCAATTGAATATATCGCACACACAAAATTTGAAAATTTCTATAAATTGACCGTAAATTTCTAAACAAGTGTCATGACTGGAAATATATTCAAATGTAAAGCCTTATTGATGATCACACCGGGAAAACATTTCAGGTTGATTTTTATGTTGGAATACAAAAAAGCTAGAAACCCAAATACATTATGCTTTACAATCGACGAATTTGGCAAATTTAAATTTAAAACGAAATCATACCTACTATTTTTAAATTCATTTTAGTCTAGCAATCATGGAATTGGAATTTTGTGATTTTATTATTTGGTCTAGTGCGATAAATTCCGATAAAATGACAATTTGTCGTGACATTTGCTTGTTGGTACAAATTGAAGTAATTGAAAATTTACGATTCGGATAAAATGATACATGACATTTACAGCAGTTTACAGCAGCTGCATTTTTAAGTTATATCAGATATATTAAAAGGTTCACCTTTCATTTGAATCTATTTCCAGCCATAACACTAAAAGGCCAATTTTTAGATATTTTCAAATTTTGTGCGTGCGATATATTCAATCGAGTTTCCCTGAACTCTCCACATGAAAATTGACCTGAATTTTTTAAATGATATTTATTAGATGAAATGCCATTTAAAATATTCTCCAAACATGTAACTATAGATGTATTTCACGCCTTAACTCCCCAAACATCTAATACGGAACTTAGAGAAATTTGGTTTGTTATATTAGTTTTAATTGTTTCGAATGAAAATTTCTTATTTTAAATTTTTTAGTTGGTTTTTATGAATAACAAAATAAACATTTCTAATATATATTATTACATTCCTGCATACAATTCGTATCTGCATTATCGACATTTTTCTGCTGGGATGTTACCGACAAAAATCGGCTGTCATTTTCGTTTGATTAGTTTGAATCTACATTATCGACATTTTTCGGCTGGAGTCGGCTAACTTTAATAGGTTTGGAAATACTCTAGTTAGACTATCTTTACCAGGATGCAGGTCAATAAGTCAATTCAGCCAGTTTGTTGGCGGCGGGTTATTATTCTTTATAATACAATGACTTTCTCGTTGTTTGCATGGCCGATGGTTTCTTTGTTGCAATAAAATTATGTAGTCATTTGACCAATGCTTGTGGAGTAGCCTCGACCGATGGTTGGCAGAAACGTTTTCGTTTTGTAAATTTAACTCTGGAGTTGTAGTTGGCGAAATAAACATATAAGGTGATATTTTTATGGCCTAACGGCTGCTTCTCAGAGTCCTCCAAAGTGTGGAGAAGATGGTGGTATAATATGTCATTCGACTCCGATGTCGGCTAGTATGCGCTGTGACTCAGGGGTTGCTTGTTACAGAGTCTCGTGGTTTTTTTAATCTACTGTATTTTAGCTCGCGCAAAATTGATTCTTCCATTATCACTGACATATCTCTATGTTCACGTCCTTTCGAAACTCTTACTGAAATGCGTCTAGCGTAGTCTACTCTTTAGTCTGCTTGCTTGGTGTTTTGTTAAAGCGTCGAATCGATGACACCTGCTGTACATTGCTATCTATCAGCATTGTGAATTTTTGTTTTGGTGGCAATATTTTTGGATGCCGGGTATCATAGTACAGGCTACAATTTAACTTTCAGCATTTTACGTTCATCAATAAATGGATTAAGCGAAAGGAGTTAGCTTTTTTTGATACTGAGCCATTTTTGCTGATCTGCATGATTTCATTCTGGAACTACACATGTTGAATTATTCTAATCAACTCGTTGCAGGATTCATGAAGTTCTTTGGCAAAAGGTAAAATTAAAGGCACGATATTCCCAATAATTTATTACTAAAATGAGGTAGCAAAATCTTACCTTTTTCTTCACTGATTTCGAGATCCGACTGACTACCTGTTAAGAATTGACTAAAAACTTTGTGTCTTCTGTGTACTAATGTCAGGCAGAGACAGAGAAAATGAAGTACAATTTATTCTTGCTCCTCGTCACTGCAGCTTCTACAGAACGTTGGATTCCAAACTCAACTCGCTTGTTCCTCAAAAAGGCAGTGTTCTGTGTGAATTCCAACTACTGCTTTGGAAAAATGTATCCCAGAAGAATGTGGTACACACCCTTCGGTACACTCTTATATGAATAGAGGCTGCCATAGTAGTCTACAAACCCAGGTTTGCAACTCGCATCTGTTCCCAAATGCTGTTTCTGTTTAAGCAAATAGATGTAGTAGCTCTTTTCACTCTTTCTAGAAGGTTTACTTTCCAACTCTATTAGAAATTACTGTTGGTCTAGTACTGTTTCAAAAAGCGCCCAAAACTCTCTCTTTGTTAGTAAAGGTAGGTGAGTCTAGTGCCTTTTAAGATTCCAGAATTTTGTATATTGTATAGTAAATATTACTAGTTCGGTTCTTAGATGTGTTGACTCACACTCCACATCTGCTACCTTCCACATCTGCTATCACCAGCTACAACGAGGCGGCATAAGAAGGTAAAAACATCACTGCAACAGACCAAGCCTCTCTTCACCCGGAGAGACCTCGAGCAAATCTCCCACAATACACACTCCGACAGCTCAACACTACCGGAGTGCCCCGGGGAGACCAAGTGGGTTTTACGGTCGCCCCCGAATGGACGATACATATTCTGGACGCGCTACTCCGACCCTGTAGATGTCCTGCCAAGGATATGACGGAGAGTGAAAAGCCCAGCCTGTAAATATTGCCCCTACATGAAATTAGAATCCTCTCTCATCATACTGACCCGTAAAAAATTTAGTAACTTTAAAAGGCAAAAAACGAAGGGAGAAAAAAGATGAAATGACGAAATCTGGAAAGAACGAAATAAACCAAATGCTGGGAATCGCCGTACTCTTTTTATTAACAAAAGAGAATGTTACCAAAAGACCAGAGGCGGAAGGAGGGTAAAAGCGAACCCAAATAGATCAAACAAACAAATAGGGATTAGTTTTGAGGGCGAAGACTAAATCGATTAGCCAAACTGGTCGCTGAACGGATTAAATTTGGTAGCGATACCCAACGTGCAACCAATGCGTGTATGCTCACCGTAATCTAGTGCTTCATCACAAATTTATTAATAAAAATTAAAATTTGAAAAAGAAAAAAAAATGAATAAAAATGAAAATTTGCAAGAATATAAAAATTTAAGAATTGAATCGATCAATAAGAAATTTAAATTAAAAAAAAAACACCAAAACAAAATCGTACCTTAGACCTCGGTAAGGTCACCCTGTAGGGTGGTGGCGTCCTTGTTCGCCTGTTCGTTGAGGTGCCTCTCACCGATACTAAATAATACCAATGGCCGGGTGGCCCCCCAGTTCGTTGCGATGCCTCTCACCGATACCAAATAACATTGTTGTTAATTGTCGGGCGTTGCATATGCCGGCGTCTTTCCGCCGTTGGCCAGTAAAAATTTAGCCTTTACAGGCCACCAAAAATGTTGGGCGTTTGCTCGCCTGCACACAATAAAATTAAATGGCCTCACCTGACCACCAGTAAACCATAAAAATGCGACTAGTACCCAAATAGCTAGTTTTGTTGCTCTAATCGAGTAGCAACAACAACAATAAATCGTTTAAAAAATTTATTTTTGTAGATGGCGTCACCTCAAAAAAGAATCCACGAAAACAGTGGGGGCGGGTACGACCACCAAAACTTTATTGCTTAGCTGTTTATTTGTGACGAGAAGCCTATAAAATTTTGTTGATTGTAGCAGTAACCGAAATGCTCCAAACAGCGTGCAACTTAAGCTCTTAAGTCTTAGCTGGTTGAGGTATAACTCCACAAAAGAAAATTCTCGCACCAAACAAAAAAAAAATTTTTTTCTTTGTCTTCGTGCGTACCAATTTTATATATCAGAACGAAAAACAAACAAAAAAAAAACATTCTTCTATATCCCATCAGTCGCACACACGCACAAGGTACAGGTTGATCTCGCTCCAATTCTCTCGACGTTTGTGTAATAGAATAGGGTGAGTCAAGAAAACAGAATAGAATGTTAAAGCCTATCCGCATGAAACTTTATGGTAGAAATATCGCGAGGTAGATGTCACTACCTATTAAAAAAAAATATGTTATGACCCTCAAGGTATCGTAACAAATTAAATTATGTTATGACCCTCGTAGTAGTCGCTGAGATTAATTTCTCGAAGAATTTTGTAAGTATCATATCGTTCCCAAATAAGGAAAACTATGGAACATAATTAGTGAACCTATGCAGTGGTAAAGCAGCTGTTAATTCAGCCAGATGATCATCCCACATCCTATGATCGGTTTTAACATAAGTTATAATGACACTCAGAATGTAGAGGTTTACTCTTTCTGAGGTATTCGACTGTGGGGAATATATGCGGGAAATCGATGAATTCTCGACTAGTGAACTGCGCTACATTATCGGAAAATATTGTTTCAGGCCAACCGAACATAGTAAAAACTTCCCTTTGGGTAACGATTTCAAAATTTGAAATGTGCCCTGCACAAGGTCTATGGACCAACATTTGACTCAATATTTGGTAGCGGTCTAGTAAATTGACCGTTAAATTGCATTTTTGAAGCCTTTACACTTTGGAACCAGTTTCATCTAACCTGATACAAAAATAATTTACTACCTACCCACCTGAATAAGGTTGTTTTCCCTTTCAGTTGGTTCTCGAAGTAGCAATCAACCCAATATCTGGTGGCCGTCTGTTGTCATAAATTCTTAAATATGGCAAAGCCTACCTTTACATAGCAAGTTGAAACTTACATATTCTAATGCCTATTCTGTTAATATAATTGGAAAATAATTTATTAGACACTTTAATAAGGTTGTCTTACACTGGATTTCTTTTAGAGCAACATTTGGCCCAAAATCTGGTGGCAGCCTGGTGTAAAAAAAATATTAAATGCGGGTAAATTGACGTTTTTGAAATAAATACTCGTTTTGGAGTGAAATTTGCCGTTAGACCAGTTATAAAGGTGGTCTTGAACTAACTTATTCAATGTTATTAATGTGTCATAAATTCTGCTACATCAAAAGTTACAATTTTGGCGTTGCAGGTTCAATTGTAAGCTAAACCGACCACTCGTACCTCGAAAATGGTAACTGTTATAAAATCGGAATTTTTTGTAGTAAATGTGTAACAAATTATGGTACAGGTCTGAGTGGGCTAATTTAGTCGGTGGTTTAAAGCACTTACCAATTATCAATTTTCTAATCCCCGTTAATTTTGATCATTTATGGTCTATCATTCTTTCTTGGTAAGGATAAGTAATTTCCTTATTGAAACAGAGGCCGTTTGTCACCATTATTTTCATCATCACTCCTCAGTTTCGGCACCTCTACAGGTCTAACAATACTGAGCTCGTACCGTGAATGCAAACAAACATTTCACAGGTCCCCTGTGAAACCATCGAACTCTAATAAAATCACCCAATCAAACTAAACCTGCCGGAATACAAAAATGTTTCAACATACGTGGAATCAAACTAATTGTCTATAGGAGTTTCAACTCGAACAACGTTTAATGACTTTAAATTTCCGGCTCAATTCTATTAAAATGATCAATCTACAGGAGCTTTATCGTTTTTTGCAAATATTTTTAAAAGATTATTAAAATCATCATTTACCAGAAAAATTAACAATGAACTAAAAGATTTTGAATGAATTTTCAAGAAATGACGATTTTGGACCAAAAACGGGTTTCCAACAAAAATTCGGCCCCTGTACGTACAACAGCCCAGACGGATTGATTGATTGTGATGAAACTTAACAATTAAGATATTTTCAAAAATTGGGAGCCGCGTGATATTGGGCGAAATCAGTTCACCGGTAGTGGTTGCTTTCATATAGAAGATTTTTCGATTTTATTAAATATTTTGAATAGTGTGTAACATTTTCAAACAAAATTTGTTCAGATCATTTTCTTAAGTTTAACTGACATAACGAGTTTTGATAACAAAAAACCTTATTTTACCATAATTCGGCAACTCTACATTCAGGCGGATTGACTATTCGGAATAAAACTTCCAACCTGGGCTTTTTCCATAAATTTGGGATCCATGCGAAATGTAATGAACATCTGTGTACCAGAAATGGCAGCTTTCGTAGGAGCATTTCTAATTTTTGCAATGAAGATTAAATGAGGGGTGAGGCTGACCTTAAAATTCGAAAAAATTCGAATCGAAAAAGTGAAAGTTGTGTCATTTTCGACTTTTATCGGCTTTTAATCTTGCAATACTTTTTCTAGAATGAAATGTCAGTTACATCTATTATTACTTTGGTTTTAAATAATGAAACTTTATCATTTATCGCGATTCGACTTTTTTTCGAATTTCGATTCGAAGTGTTGGTACAACATACCGCCTCTTATCGCTTTTCTGAAATTTTAATCACAAATTCTTTAGGTAGACATTTTTCGCTTTAGAAATCAAGTGTGTGTATTTAAGATCTATATGTACATTTGTCGTAAAAGAAAGTCGGGTGTTGGCCGCCACATATTCATCCCTACATTTTTTAATATTCCTTACAATATAATTTGTCATATTGTTCACTTCATTAGCATACAAAATCTCTGTAAGATTTATACATATTTTGTCACAATTTTCAACATGCTCCCGTTCTCCACATGCCCATAAAAACATTGATTCAAATATGAAGTATGTTTCTGACAGAAATTCTTTTGTATGGTACGCCAAAATTATTTACCTATCATTAACAGAACATCATAATATTCCTTCCATCCATAGAAGTTTTCCAGAAATCCTATATGTTGTATAGTAGGGGTAGAGACACTTATTGATAAAACATGAAAATAGTAAAAACATTAAAATGTAGACGTACAACATAAAATTTTAAAATAGTCGAAAAGCTCTAACAATACAATATAAAACTTTAATTTTTAACATAAGTTTAAAAAAAATCGCTTTTATTGTTTTTTAATTTTCTATTTTAAAATAAGAAGCACACAAAAAAATATATAAAAATAAATTTAAAACCCACAAAGTCAAATGAATAGAAAAAAAATCTGGTTTTGAGCTTTTTTATATGTTTAACGTTTTTGAAGAAAATTTTTAAAAAGGCAGCAAAAAAAAAAACGAAAAGAATCATTTTAAATTGAGTTTTAATCTTTTTTGGAAAATAAAAGAGAGGGGATGGAAAAAGTTCATGAATTTATTGTTTAAGTTTTACGAAAGTTTATTTTCTTCGGTGTGAAAATTTGATAATAAGTTAAAGATTAAGGTATCAATTTTTGATTTTTTTTTTTTTGGTTTTATTCTTTTTTTTTTTTTTTTTTGGTAAACAAAAGATAATTAAAAAGTTTAGGTGTGATAAATATAAAGATAATCATATGTTTTGTCTTTGTTATAGGAACACAGGTATACATCGAAAATGAAAGTTGCATGAAATAGTTATATAAAGCTTAATATACCATGTTACTCTAGGGTTATTTATATATAATACGTATTATTAAATTAAGTTCAAAATTAAATTATGTTACAATATCAATAACATATATCTACATGTATGTTGTATGTTTGTATAAAGGTTATGATCTCAAAAGCATATAAAGAATATTTTTATTGTTTCTTTTATACAAATTATGTTTCATCCTTAAGGAATAATAAAAATATTTCCTCGTATATTTGGAGTTTTTAAAATAGAATGAACATATTCTTCTATACATATAAGCATATATGGCATAACATAAAGTAGAAGAAAATATGTACCATACTTTTTTTTTGTGCTATGCACGAAGATGTAGTTTAGTTATATTTTCATGTAGGTATATAAATTTTAAAACAGATGGAATACAAAATATTAGTCTTGAGAGATACACGAATACATTTTTTAAGCAAAACTTTTAGCTCGTCGTCTTGTTTTTTTTTCTGGAAGGCCTCTTAAAGTATAAATGTATCTAGAATATTTTTTTAAAACTAGATTTTTATTTCTGAGGATTGTTACACAGGGTGTCTCATACCATAGGAACGACTATAGTGATATTCCACATTGATTGCGGAATCGTTATACACTAAAATTTTACGGATGTAAAGTTTGTGCTCACTTGTCCTAAAACCAACAACAATGTTTATAATTAAATTTAATAGTGTAATTTAGTACTTCTATTAAAAGGTACACCAAATTGGCATTGCTAATAGTTTCTATACCCTGTTGGCCAATTTATGACGAAACATAAAGTTCCGCCGATCGTGGAAATTCCCGCTATTCGAATATACGTGACACGGGAAAAGTATTGGTTCCATTGAAAAGAAGAAAAATTCTTTAGCCTTTTAGGGTTTAAAAGGTTCACCTATTTATTGATTTATATAAGTTCTGGACTCCCGTGTCTATCTACCGAGCGAGTATGATGATCTACTGATCGTGAGAATTCCCGCTATTTGAATATACGTGACACGGTGTGAGAACACCCATTTCCAGAACACCCAACCTCTAAGAAATATGTTAGGACAAAGCACTTTTGATGCTATATTGTGGTATAAAACTGTTGAATATTAAGCCCAGTGCTCCCCTAGATTTTTTCAGAAAATTCATGTTTTTTAAATGGATTGGGTGTTGTACAAAGTGAGAACACCCATTCCAGCCATAATAATCTGTTAAAAATATGTTAGGACAAAGCACTTTTAGTGCTATATTGTGGTATAAAACTTTTGAATATTAAACCCAGTGCTCCTCTAGATTTTCCGCAAAATCCATGTTTTTTAAATGGATTGAGTCTAGTACAAAGTGAAACCATCCATTCCAGTCGTAATAACCTCTTAAAAATATGTTAAGACAAAGCACTTTTATTGCTATATTGTGGAATAAAAATTTTGAATATTAAGCCCAGTGCTCCCCTAGATTTTTTCAGAAAATTCATGTTTTTTAAATGGATTGGGTCTAGTACAAAGTGAGAACACCCATTCCAGCCATAGTAACCTCTTAGAAATATGTTAGGACAAAGCATTTTTAATGCTTTATTATAGTATACAATTTTTGCATATTTCGCCCAGTGCTCCCCTAGATTTCCTGAAACACATAATGTCAAAAATTTCATATAAAAACACAAAAATTGTTAGAATAATTAAAAGAATATTTGTAGTAGAACTAGTAGAATACAGTTTATGAGCCGAGTATGTACTGCTTAACTACTACTCCACCAATTTTAATTATTTGTATTCTTTAATCTCCACTGATAAAGTTGTTTGACAAAATAAAATCAAAGTAAAAGCATTTACTGATTTTTATTCACTTGGCCCATTATGTAGAATGAATTATCTAACGTGCCTGTATAGCCAAGCTTCCTCACCCCAATCCATTTTTAAATAAAGTGGAACACTTCAAAAGATGGCTTGCACGCAGAGGCATTTCAAATAATGTTAAGAAACCTGAATTAATTAAACGGCAAATACTTTTAAGTATAGCAAACCAGCAACAAAAAAAAATTATACAATCGATTGATAAATCAAAGTGGGTTTAAAAATTTCCACATACGCAAAACAAACAAATTCCTACTATCGGTTTCCATTACCTTCGATATTAATCCCAAAAGGTTTTAGTTATAAAAAAATTATGGCTGATGTTGATTTGATAGAAAAAATCGAGTAGGGAAATGACAGTAGCAGTAATGAGGACTATAATGAATATCAGCCCACCACGATAAATTCAAAATCGTCGTGCGCGCATTAGTTTCACTAGCGGGAACATAACAAATATGCAAAATAATAATGACGTAATGTTTATTTGATTTTAAATGTGCAGGCTTCTTACTCAGCTGTAATTTATAAAGTAAGTTTGATCATAAACAAATCCGACGCGAATTGGGGAAGGTAAAAGAAAAATAATCCAACGAAAGTTACCGAAGCCAAATATGTTCATTTTACAAAGAAACTACAAAATAGAAAGTGATTTTTGGAATTCAATCCTGTAAAACAGAGAAGCAATCCGGAATCACAAGTGCAAACAACAAACGACTTTGTCTCTGACTTGCAAACGTTCTTGCCAAATTGTATGTTTTTGAGTCTATTGAAGTTCAAGTACGAAGATTATACTCTAGACGCCACGTATAAAGAAATATTACTGGATAAAATACAGCAAATGAAGACAAATTTAAACATTTAAGCAACTTTCGGTCCGGTACTTCAGATTGCTCCTCAATATAATAGCGCATGGCACAATGCCCGGCGCGTAAGCATTACGGCATCACTTGCCAAATTTTACTTTATGGAAATGAAACTTTAAGCCATTGCTAATGGAAATGAAAATGAACGATGTGCTTTTCTGGAATATAAAAGTTCAACCTGTGCCGATGTTCGAGACACCGGATTCTATGTTAACGCTCGTTATCCAGGCTTGGGTTGTAGTCCCGATGGTGTAATATACGATACTAATAGTAATATTATTTCGATGTTGGAAATTAAATGCCCAAAAATACAAAAAAACCCGAAATATAAATGCATTATGTATGCTTTACAATCGACGAATTTCGAAATTTAAATTTAAAACGAAACACCTACTATTTTCAAATTCAGTTTAGCAATCATGGAATTGAAATTTTGTGATTTTATCATTTGGTCCAGTGCAGGTCTAGCAATTGAAACCATCGAGCGGAATGATGTTCTCATTTGCCAAAACTTATGGCAATTCATGAAAAAAATTTATAAGTTGAATTTTTTGAGATGAGACTGCCTCGTGAGGTATCGCTTATAAATTATTTAGATTGAAAGAATTTTTATAATTTTCTTACAAAATTCATTATCCTGTAAATATAATATTTTAAATCATATTTAAAATAGTTATAAACATTATTTAAGCGTTCATAATACTCCTTGAAAGTGCCTTAAAATGTTGGTTGAATTTTTGTAAGTTACATTTCATTATTTTATCAAAAAAGACACAAAAAAGATTATTAAAATTCAATCTTTTATAAGTCGTTTTTGAAAATTCACCAGCATCACAACTAGGAATGTTATCTGAGATATCAATGATACTAAAGTTTTAGGCAACGCCCGTTGTAAAATTCGGTACTCCTTTAATCTGTCTATAAGACGTTCTACACTCTAAAAAATTTGATCAAATCTAAACTAAAGATCAATTAAATTTATTTAAATTATTTTAGCAATTTCCATACAATAAATGTAGTAATGAAATTTTTTGTTAATTATTCAATAAAATGTTGACTTTTTACAATTAGTTGTTTAAATTTCATCACAAATATGTTGCAAATTTAATTGTTGTTGGAAACTAAACAATACGTTTGTTGAACTTTAATCAATTGATAAATGTTCAGTAGAAATGTTGAACAAAATCATTTTGTGGTAAATATTAAACATAAAATTGATGAATATTCAACAAAATAAAACAAAATTCATTTAGAGTTAGATGCATTAAAACTGAAGCCACATGACTGCAGAACGAACATCAAAAATTATGAATCAAGAAAGTGGAATTTAAGTAGTTTGTGTGATATTTTTTCTTAAAGGTAAGTACGATATAAAATGTTATTAAAATACTGTAATAATTCTTAGTAAAAATTTAGTATTAATATTAAACAAAGTCGTGTTTAAAACGTGTCAGATTATTCGTTTCGAATAGTTTGCCTAAAAATTGTTTTAAAACAATTTTGTTTTTTATTAAAATTTTATCATTTATAGAAGGGTATAAAAATGGAAAACGTTATCAAGACCATTCCCACGAAGAGTCCATGGATCGCAATAATTGGTAAGTGATGTTTTTCAAGTTCGATGACGTATATTTTTACTCCTTAGATGAAACTTTGGAAACAAAAATCGGATACATATTTATTGAAAAAATCGAAGTCAGCAACACTAGAACAAATACATCACTATTTGGATTGATTATCGAAGTGATTTTATTACAATTTTAATATAAGTATCCGAAGGATATTTCACAATTTTTGGATTTTATGGTTAGATTTCTGCACCAGCAAAACCTCGCGGACCTAAAAAGTCTAAAAGATGTATCTGTGGTCCAAAATAAGTAATTTGGTTCGAAAACTGGATGCAATGCCAAGAAGACGCAAGTTATAATTTGGTTTTATTCAATCTACCTGAATATTTAATTTTTTTTTGTTTTATTTAAATATTCCACTTTTATTATTTAAAATTTCATTTTGAATTGAATTAGTATGCCTATACGGGTACTATTGTATTGAATAAAAATTTTCGAAATTTTATAAATTTACTATGTATAATTGGAAAATGTATCTAAGTATTTAGTTGTTATTTGAATGAAATATTATATATATAACATATAATTTAAATATAATAAATTTAAAAATAAAAGTAAATTTGGACTAAAATATCAACAATTTTGAGTTTACATTCGAACAACGAGTGATTGAAATTTAACAAATTATATGAAAATTCAGCATATGTATATCTTTTAAAAATTCAAAAATTTTACATGCCAATTTCATCAACTATTGTTGAAAATCAAATTTAATTTGTTTCAATCTAATCGTAAATATGTTTAAAAAGTGTTTAAATATAATTTTATATTTATTGTTTAAAGGTAAACACATTTTGTTAATAATTCAACAATATTCAAAATATTATTAATTTTTTTTTGTTTAAATTCTCTCCTTCAAAAGTTGACGTTTAAACAGGCAGTTGAATATTTCTTTCGAGTTTAAAATTACTAAAATAATTGAGTGTAATTAGTTACACTCAATTATTGAAGTAAAATCCAACAAAAAGTTTTTAGAGTGTACGTGAACCCGAGCTGAAGCTATTTCTTTCGTGTTGCGTGCCTCTTTTCTTGTCAACTTATCTCTTCCAAATAAAAATGGCGGTGCCAATAATTCACAATTGAAGCTATTGCCAGCAATATTAAATTCTCGATCTGCTAATATGAGATCACGCATTTCTAGATGACTGGTTATGCTACACGAAATAAAAATATCTCTATCTGATATAGCCCCTTCATTTGCATCAGACAAGAAGCACACTCCATCCGATGAATGTATTCCACACAAAAATTTAAACGTGGTGGAATCTTTATAAGCTGAATATGTATTACCTTGTTCTCGATAATCTTCGGCTTTTTGTGTCCGTACTTCAAATCCGTCTATAAAGACCCGCAAATTTTTAAATTTTCGAAAAATTCTCGGAATTTTTGATCTGTCTGTTTCTCTTGGTGGAAAAACGTTTTTAAATTTAACGTACATAAACATAACCCATGTATTTTATAGTACGAGAAACATACGAAATGCTTACCAAAAACCTATAAGCTAAACTCTCAATTAGTAGCCCTACTCGAAGTCTACATAATGTAAAAAACAGCTGATTTTGAGGTGTTAATACTGACTGGTCCTTTGGCCGATTTACATTTCTCTTTTTATCATCACCTCGCCAATGGTCTAAATTTAGAGCTTCTTCCCCAAGAAACCTCCAGAGAGCATCAATTTGATCAACACTTAAACCCGTGTAAAACGTTAACTGTTTTCGATTCTCTTTAATACTCTCAATATTAAACAATTAAATTCTCAACTTTAATTGTTTTTTTTAAATTTAAAATTTCCTCTGTAAACGTTTTTTAGATACACGATGATTTCTCAACAGCACAGATTGTAGCTTTTTTGTCGCAAGATCATTTGGTTAGGCGTGTGTTTTCGTTTTAAGTGTGGTGATAATGAAAGGTCATCTCCTGTGGACACATGGGTCAGGATTTAACGTCCTTTTCCCATTTTCACCTATAAAATGAAGGCCACAAATGTCACTTTTTTAATCGTAAATTTTGGTCTCCGACAAGCGGCAACCCATTTCTTACACCGATATACTTCATTTTCGGGGTTAGGAAAAAGCACAAAAAAAAATTTGAATTTTTCAAATATCGAGAATCTGATTTACAGAGCCCGTGTGCACAATGCTTTACTACCATAATGTGTTGTTTCTAATTATTTGTTTTAAAACAATATGTATGTAAACAAAAATAAAAAAATTGTGCTTCAAAATAATTAAAAATCTAATTTTACAGTCATAAATTTTTTTTTGACATTATGTCAATTTTTTTTATTTTTTTACGCTAGTGGCGCCTTTTTTAATGTTAAATGCGAGAACCAAGTTCTGGAAAATCGCTAATTAAAATCACTTCCCTCTTCAAATTATCCCCAAAAAAATGTCCCGATACCACTTGAGCCAGAAAAATCAAAAATAGGTAATAAGTACCCAGAACCGGTTCTTCCTACTTATTCTTGCCTTCAAAAATTTTTATCACATTAATTTAGCTGAATAAAGGAAATAAAAAACAAAACCAGGTCCACCGTTGGACCCCGTAAAATAATTTTCTTAAACAAGGATTCATCGTAATCGATTTCTATTATTCGAAACCTCAATTTTACCAGTTTTTTTCAAAATTATGCTTACCATATCTGGACCCCTGAATAAATAAATAATTTCATCGCAGTTGGCCATAGTAGAGAACTTTTTCGAGCAATCACTATAGAATTTCTTTCCATTCTAACACATCAATAAATAGCTGTTCCAGCTAGCCATGTTTCAGAACGTCCTCAATAAATTATTTTAGGATTCAATGTCTAAGAACCACACCCAATCCATTATGACCTGTTAATAATAAATAAAATAGTTCCGCCCTCCAAAAAGTATTTCAGATTCCCACTTCCCTTCTCTATAAATTTTAATAAAAAATTTAAAATTAACTAATTGGTTCAAAAATAAAACAAAACAATAAAAAATAAAAGAAATATGAAAAAACAAGAAATTAAAACAAAAACTAAAAAAATTAAGGGTATCTGAGCCTAAGTTTTCAAGAAACTTTCTCGAAAGCAGGGGCGGAGTCATAAACACCTTGCGGAAATGATAGAGGGCATTGAAATTTTATATGGAAAAGCAGGAACAATTTTACCGGTTCGATTGCTGTAAAGCTGACGATTGGTTATGAATATTTATGGCTTGCTATTTACATATTTTTCTGAAACAATGGAACAAAACCGGCAAAATTGTATGGGTTTCTCATATAAAATTTCAATACAGTTTAAAACTTTCGTGCGGTTATGATGCTGCCTCAGCGCCCGCCACAATCAGTTCATGCCACTCGAAAACCTCTTCTTCCTTCTTATTCACTGGCGCTAAATCTCATGAAAAGATTTGGCCAGGTCGACAATGTTTCTTCAGATAACTCGAGCGACACCAATAGGGTGCCAGACACGATAACCAAGAGTTTGAGAGTCCTGCTTCATTATGGTGCCGACTCCAGGACAGTTTTTATGGTACAATTTTTGGAACGTGGAACGTGTCGCTAATATTTGGCTTGATTAATAAACAGTTGCAGTGTCCTATTTTGAACTGGTGAATGCTTCTAACGATAGTTTGAATACGATTTGGACTGTTCGGACAACTTGCCATACTCCTGATGTTATTTAGAAAGTTCTAAGAATTTACCTTCGACTATCACCTTGTTTTCAGAGTCATGCAATAATATTATGCATATGGTTATCAATTTTGAAGGAATGCTTAAATGTGGAGTGGCTTGTCCTCCATAAGAGGAAGAAGCCACAGAGGAACATCTGTTAAAACGCCTGTTGAAAATCTATAAATATAACATACACTAGGATTTCTTTTCACGGAGGTGGCATTGGTAGTCTGGTTCTAACGATTCAGTGGGTCTCCCTTTTATGTAGTTGGCAAATTAGTAATATTTTTAATTTGTCTGGGATTTTCTCTGCAAACCAAATCAATGAAACCAGCTCGAACATTTCTACTGAATCTCCCAGTAGTTATCGCCGCCGTTCTTGAGCATTTCGTTACATATGCCAGCCTGATTAGGTGCCTTATAGTTTTTCATTTTGAATATGACTGCATTTTATCGTAAGATGAAAGGGATAGAAGTATCATGCTAAGGATAACGTCTGTGTTTGTAAGATAGACGAGAAATAGTTTCGCCACTGTATCATAAGGGTATTTATTAGTACTTGAGATTCGTCGCGAATTGCACAACCACATGGATTTATTTTATTACGCAATTTTATGCGATATCTGTCCCTTAAACCGATACTTTTGACGCTCAGCACTTGTCTTTCATACACACTCGGTTGGAGTATTTTGTCGCGACTATGTAATCGCTGTGTGGTCGACGATCCTTTTGTTGACGTGAAGCTAGACAATTCTCATGGCGTCACGTACTTTTAGGTTTTGATGTATTTTTTCTATAGATTCGTCATTGAAGTAGTTGTTACCGCCAATTTTATTATTTTAGTTCCACCTTTCTTCCACAGAATGGGAAAGTGGATGGCTGTCAATATCTGGAATGATTTGGTGTTCCAACGTGATATTCTTTGGAATCGGTTATTAGACGTGGTGAATAGACAAATGGCATATACTGGTGAACGTGTTGGACGTGGTGAATACTATAAATGGCATATTACGCAACTACCAGAAATTGGTCGGAATTGATGGTGGCAGAAAAATGTCTTGGTCACAAAAAGGGTATCTATTTGATTAACCGTAACTGTATCATTCGTTTTTCACGTGACTTCGTGGATTCGCTTATGCAGGAAATATGTGCTGGCTGTTTATATGGGAGAACTAGCACGGTGGTGCGCATCCAGTTGTCTTTTGTTGCTAGGTATGATTTATAGTATTAGTATTTTATAAATTTTCTTGAAAATTGTTTTCACCATTACTGCATCCCTGAATAAATAGATAGTTCTATCGCAGTTGGCCATATTAGAGAACTCTTTCGAACAAACATTTTAGAATTTTTTCCATTCCAACACATCAATTAAATTATGATTGGATAAGAAATAGTTTAGTGCCGTTCCAGCTAGTCATGTTTCAGAAATTCATCGAAAAATTGTTTTACATGAACTATACTCAATTCATTACGACCGGTTAATAAATGAAATAGTGCCACTCTCCAAAAGGTATTTCAAATTCCCATTTTCCTCCCCTATATATTTCAATAAAAAATTCAAAAAAATAAAATTAACTAATTAGTTCAAAAATAAAACAAAACAATAATTTATTGGTGATAATTTCTATTTTACAAAAAATAGAAATAAAACAAGCAATTAAAACAAACAAACAAATTTAAAGGTATTACTCCAAAATATGTTCCTCTGTTGCAACGCCTGTTGAAAATCTATAAATAGAATATAGACTGGGATGTCTTTTTCATGAAAGTGGTATTGGTGGTCATTTAAAATTCGCTCGGTGTAAATCGATAAATTGTCAGCAACTGCGGTGGCCGGTGTTGATCAACGCTATTCTACGATAGTTGTTACAATTCAGCCAGTCTCTTTTTTTATGTAATTGACAAATTAAGTAGTGTTATTTTTATCTCGTCTGGGATTCTCTTTGCAAGCCAAATTAATGAAACTAACTCAAACATGCAGTATCAACATGTAGATATTGCACCAGGTGCCTTAAATTTTTTCGTTTTGGATATGACTTTGCATTTTACTGTAATATGAAACGGATAGGTATCCTGCTGAAGATAACGTCTGTTGTGTTTCACCACTCTATCAGGAGGGTTTTGTTCGTTCGTGAATGGAACGCAATGTGAATGGACGCCAGTAGCAATTTATTTGAAAATTTATTTGAAAATCTACACAATTCTCATTCAGTCACGTACTTCAAGGTCTTGATGTACTGTTTACCTAGATTCCGTTGAAGTAGTTGTTATCGTAGTATAGTTGTTTACCGTTGAAGTAGTTGTTATCGCCAATTTTATGATGTTCCACTTTTATTCCACAGGATGGAGTAGTGGTTGGCTGTCAATGCCTGAATTGCTAGTTCCGAAGTTGGCCTGGGTAACTCGAATGGTCAGTGCTTTGGTATTCCATAGTGCGATGGAGAGGATGGAAGAAAGCTATATTACGTACGAAACTACCAGAACTTGGTCAGAATCGATGGTGGCGCCGCGTTTGGTTTTAATATTCCTGATACTAGATTTTTTTTTTTTTTGTTTATTTTTATGTTTTAATAAATTTATTTATTTATTTATACAATATTACAACTGATTCAGAGATCATCTAGTAATTTATCTTTCTTAAATTAAGTTCTCGGGTTAAGATGCGTAACCTATTGGTTACTCATTTTATAATACTTTCTTCTAAAACAAACTGCCCAGCTCCAGAGATTTCTGCCTTTGGAGTCTCCTCACGCCGTTAGTGGTGTCCAACATACGATGGATATCTGCATTTTCGTGTAGAGATAAGCGCTGTACGTGTTTCCTTGCATGATTCTTTATTTCATCGGTGACGTATTCCATCTTCAAGTCTCTATGGATGTTGTCACTCCTAATGTACCATGTGGCATTCACAATCCCTCGCAGCACTTTATTTTGGAAGCATTGTATCATTTGTACATTGGTTTTCTTGGCACAACCCCAAAGCTGGATACCATAGGTCCATACTGGTTTTAGCATTTGCCTGTATAGAAGCAATTTGTTGTGTATTGAGAGCTCAGAGTTTCTACCCATGAGCCAGTACATTTTTCTATATTTGATGTTTAACTCTTCTTTTTTCTTCTTGATGTGTTCTTTCCATCTTAGCTTAGCATCGAGGGTCATGCCAAGGCATTTAGCTGTATTTGCATAAGGAATTTGGTTTGAGTTGAGAACCACGGGAATACAGTTTACAGTTTGATTTGTAAAGTTGACGTGTACTGATGTGGCTTCATTTAATGAGATGCTCCATTTTTTAGTCCAGGTGCTCACCGTGTTAACTGCACTTTGAAGTTTGCTTGTTGCTTCCGAAATATCTTTTCCAACTACTAGAATAGCTGTATCGTCTGAAAATGTTGCTACTGTGGTACCTTCAATATTCGGTAAGTCTCTCGTATAAAGAATAAACAGAATAGGTCCAAGTACGCTATCTTGTGGTATACCTGCTGATATTCTTTTTATTTCAGAGTACTCATTTTCAAATTTGACTCTAAAGTGTCGATCAGCTATGTACGATTTATGAATTTGATAAAATTGCTTAGGCAGGTCTCGATGCAGTTTAAATTCAAGCCCTTGGTGCCAAACTTTGTCGAAAGCTTGAGCTACATCTAAGAAAATACTGGAGCATATTTTCTTATTCTCGAGTGCATCCTCAATGACATCCGTTATTCTGTGAATTTGTTCAACTGTAGAGTGATTTTCTCTAAACCCAAATTGGTGTGGTGGAATTAGGCATCTCTCTTCTATTATAGGTTTGAGTCTTTTCAGCAACAGTTTTTCAAATATTTTTGATATGATTGGAAGTAGTGATATCGGTCTATATGATTTTTTATCGTTTCCTGGTTTGCCTGGTTTAGGAATCATTATTACTTCGGCCACCTTTCATTGTCGTGGAACATATTTCAATCTGAAAGCTGCATTAATTATTTGATTTAATTTACGCAAACCTTTCTCGGGAATGGCTTTCACAATTTGCCCAGTTATTAAATCATAACCTGGAGCTTTCCTGATACTAAAGTTACTATTGATTTCAGTTTTAAGCTCCAATAAAGTCACATGCTTTATGTTAAGATCATCTGCTTTGTTTACGACTGTTGTATTTTCATTTGCTGTTTGCCTCGGCAACGGTTGAAAAGTCTCTTCTAAATAAGCAGCAATTAGAGAGACTTTCTGTTTGTCAATTTTAGCCCATGAACCGTCATCGCATTTGATAGGCGGCACATGCATTTTGGATCTTTTTAGTCCCTTCGTTGCTTTCCAAAGCGAGTAATCGTCATCCTTTAATTCAGAAAGATCTCGTAGTCGCTTAGTTATGCTTTCGTTCTTTATTTCTTTTATTAGTTGTTTTAACTTGTTGCACAAAAAATTTAGAATAGTTTTGTGTTGCGGTGCACGAGAGTGCTGCCAGATTTTGCGAGCTTTCCGTTTCTCCCTAAGTAGCTCTCTGACTTCAAGAGGATAGTTATGTTTCATTATAGCGTTGGTATGAGAAATCGGTGAACTTTCCCAAGCCGCTTGTTGGATGTTGTTATTAAATATTTCTAGTTCATCTTCCAACTGCACCTTCGTTCTAATTGGTTCGCCGAGATTTGTTCGATCTTCTACTAATTTCTTGAATAGATCCCAATTGGTTTTATTGTTTGTTAACTTAGGTGAATTATCTTTTTTTATTATCATTGTACTCAGTGCCATGAGCACAGGTGAGTGGTCAGATAATAGTCCTTCAGCATGTGTAGTCCTCTAAAACCCCTTTTGTTATAAAGAAGTCAAAAAGATCTGGAATTTTATGTATGTCAGCAGGCCAATATGTTGGTTTATCGCCAGAGAGGAATTCACAGTTGTTCTCGCGAGCTGCATTAAATAACTCTTTCTCTTTAGAGGTTGTAAGTCTAGATCCCCAATAGGTGTTCTTTGCATTAAAATCACCGCCTATGATAAAATTTGATCCTAGTGATTTAAAAAGTCGACTGTAGTCTTCTTTTTTTAATTGATGGCGTGGGGGTCAGTAAATAGAGGAGATACTGAGTTCCCTATTATATATTGATTCAACTATTATGGTTTTAACCTGCATAATTTCTTCCTCAATGCCGGGCACTTCGTAATGTTTAATATTATTTTTAACAATTACGGTAGACCTGTCTCTATGCTAGAAAATGAAGTAGAATGCGGTCTAGTTGATTAACCTTAACTTCCATCATTAGAAAATATGTGCTGCCTACAACCAGTTTATAGAGAAGAATTACCTCGGTGGAGCGCATCCACATATCTTGTTCGATGCTGGCTCTATGGAATCTAGGCCGATGGCACCACGATGAATACTGTCTGCTTGACCTCGTTGTGCGTTTAGTTCACCGAAAATAATCTGTACATCGTGTTGGAATTTTTTTTTTTCAAACACTTGGTCGTAGAAAGTGACTTTATCAAGTTCTGATTTTAGATTCGTTGCGGATGTACTTTCAAAAATGACATGTTGAACTTACGCGTGTGCAAACCTCTGAAGAAGAACCACAGCTCTCACACACTTAGCCTGTCCAATTTTCGAAGTAGTCGCCGGTAGCCGCCACAATGAGACAGTGTATTTGCTGAAGTTGCTGAAATCCGTCTGTCTGCATTCCAACTCGAAAACTCTCTTTCCAATTTCAATCAAAATCATTTACGTCGAAAAAAATCATAAAATAACTCCCGGAACTCATCGGAGGAAGGACCTCCTAACGAAACTAGGATTAAGAAGCTTTTCATAATCGTCCTTGATATTAAATTACTTAGAATTTTTTCGGTTTTTCGGACAAAATCGTGCAAAAGAAGAGACCTAAGGAAGTTCTCATTTTTGTAAGGGTTTGAGTATTTTTACACCAGAACCCAGGGGTTAAAATTGGGGGGGGGGGGGGGAGTTCATTTTTCTACTTTATTTGCAGAACTATTGCGAATAAATGGGCTCTTTGTTTTCTAAGACTAGAAAAGTCGTAAAAATTGTATGGGTGGGGTGCCAGTAATAATAATATTTCGTCCGAAAAGCCGAAAAAGTCTTAAGAAACTGGGACTATTAGCATCTGATCACATGGTTTCAAAAACCCCTTCCACTTTTTTTAGTAAAATTTTGTGGGTCTAAATTTAAAAAAATAGCTTCGGTCTCACCAGGGTATCTGCAAAAACGAATCTTCTCGAAATCACAAACGGTTTCAGTACTTTCCGTCAAGTTCGTTTGCGCTGTTAAACATAAAACCAGGAAGTTGAGCCCTACCGAAGGACCTTCGTAAAGGTTTTTTTCTCGAAATTGGTGCGCATCGCAATCAAATCCTGGTATTCGAAAACTCTTTCAGTAGCTTTTATGAAAACCGTTATAGTTTTCCGAAACCCTGAATATAATTATTTAATAATATAAACTATAATTCCTTGTGTATTAAATTTTCAATAACGTGAGAAACGTCACTGTCACTAGAGCATGTCCTCGTCATCTCAATTTTATGAATCCTATATCTTACAATACAATCTGTATTTACTGCTTTATTTTATTGGCCCGACCAGCATACGAATTATTTCACGTGCAAATAAGGTAAGTTTCTGCATATATTTCTGTTAGCCCCCATGTCTCAAAATAAAAGTGACCACTGGTTTAATCAGCACCTTGTAAATTTTATCACAGAAAATGGTCGATATCCAGCTACATTCCTTGATGTTTTATCTACAGAAACTGCGAGTTTTGCATCATTAGTCAGACTGTCTGCCTCCCGGCAAACATTCTCCACGTATTTACCTTCTTGCCGTTATCATACATTTAGTTTTAACTTCGTTCATCCGAAGGCCAATTTGAAGAACCGGTGAATGTAATGACTGAAAGAGTTATCTCAGTGAACCGATGTAGATCTCATCAGCATGTGCAAATCTGAAACAGGGATGTCGTTTTCATAATACTTCTCCAATATCGGTAGCCGTCCAAGCTGCGCTTACTATTTATCGGTAATTTTGCTGCTGCTGCGTTGGCAACCTTATAACCAGTGTTTTACAAAGTCCGTTAGATATTTCTTTTTCTTATGCAGTGACCAAATCAGAGCCCTACAACTATTTTGAGATTTTGTCAGAAGACAGCTGGTAGAACATTTGATCGCCGCCTTTCTTTAGTATTTTGTAAGCAATTCCATCTTACATTGTTGCTTTTAATTTTTTAAATCTCGTTGCGGATTTCGATGGAGAAGGTAATCTGGTAGTGTCATTATAATTGTCAAATAATTGTTCGCCTGATGCGGGTAGATTTAAAAAGTTAAACAAATAATTACTGCACTATTTAACTACGTTGTTGGATGTTTAATTTTTCGTTGATGTAATTAATGTAACAATTACATAATACTAGCGGAGATTACTGGATTTTCGCATCAGTTGTCTATATATAGTGAAATCAGATGTAGGCCTAATCTATCTACATTGCAATTTTCACAAAGTTCTTATGAATTTTACCTAACCTACCGTTGATATTGGAATGAGATGTACGCCCAATATATCTGTTAGGCAAGCTTCATAAATTTCTAATGAATTCTATCTATCCTAGTCGAACCTGGAGGGTATGCCATCCCATAATTTTTTAAACCTTTTTACGACCGTGCTTTCCAGATAATACTAAACGATGTTACAAGATTTTGGTATTAAGCCCGGTTTGTGTTAAGTAGTGCTCACCTCAAAAAAGTAGTGCTAGTCCCGGAGCTGGAAAAACGGGAAAAGAAATTTCGCCTGAAAGACGAAACAAGTAAAACCCGATTTCTAGAAGAAAAAAACAGAAATAATTTAAGCCTAGTATTAAAACTTTCCAAAGGCGACTAAACTGACGAAAATTCTGCTTATCATAGAAATATAATTTTCATAATTTAAGGAAAAACAAACTAGCCTCTAAAAGATTCTACATTAAACAAACAAAATACAGAGGTATATCCCATTGAAGAACAGAGAACGTTGAACGAACGAGTTTCTGACATAAAGCGTTCTTGAAACCAATGATGCTGTCACTTCTGATTGCACATCCTTATAGAATTAGTTCATTCCCATGCAGAAAATATAGTGGCTGAATTTGTGCTAATCCAAAATTGATGCAATTCCATTGAAAAACAAAGACCGTTGAATGAACAATTTTCTGGCATGAAGTATTTTAGGAACTAATGAAGTTGGCACTTCTGATTGCAATTCCTTATAAATTAAGTCCATTGCCATCCGAGAAATATAGTGCAATGAACATACCTGATCGGACTATGCACTTAGAAATGTCAACTTCATTGGTTCCTAAAACACTTTATTCAACGGTTAATTCAACGGTTTTTGTTGCTCAGTGGAATTGGGCTATTTTTGGATTAACACTTTATGCCATAAAATCTTTCAGTCAAAGTTCTTTGTTGTTTAATGAGATTGGTCCAATTCGGGATTAGTACAAATTCAGCCACTTTATTTAGCGGATGGCAATGAACGTGACTGACAGGAGTATGTTATCTGAATTGCATATTCTTGGATTTTTGGATTTTAGAACTTTTTATTAATTAACGGTATCTGTATTTTGTTTGTTTGATATAGTATCTTTTAGGGGTTAGTTTGTTTTTCGTTAATTTATGAATGAAAATGAATCAAAATGATATTTCTATGATAAGTTCAAATTTCGTCAATTTAGCCCATTTTGGAAAGTTTTAAAATTACACTAATTTTTTCCGTGAGCATTAACTTGCAAAAATTGGGCTTAATAGACGTGCAAAGTTTCATTTTGAAATTCGAAAGTTTCCCTGCTGCAGTTACCCACACGTGTTTAGGCAAATTCCATAAACTTCTACCGAATTCTATCTACTCTAATGGCGCCCGAAGTGTATGCCATCCCATAATTCTTTAAGCTGGATTTGGCATCGGTTTCATTGATAATGGAATCAGATGCATACTAATCTATGTACTTCGCAAGTTTCATAAAGTTCTAATAAATTCTACCTACCCTAGTTGAGCTTAGAGCGTATAAAATCCCACAATTTTTTACTACGTTCGATGAAGGCTCGATACTAAACATGGTTGCACAGTTTTGTACGCGGTTATGCCTTGTGACCACAGAATATTTCCTACAAAATTAAAAGCAAGTAATAAAAGTTTTAATTGTTCGCTTTATTGTGTATCTTAAAAGTATGTCAACACTGTTATGATTTTCTTAATGTTGATAAAAAATTTGGTCGTTTACTGAGTGAGATTTTATTTTCCTGAGTCGTTTTGCGATAAATTTTGTTCCCCAAAATTTATAAGGTTCCCAAATATTTATGGGATTTTTCCAAGCTTGCAAATTTGCAGACCAAAGTCTCGATTATCTCGTGAGGTTTCAGCCCCTAGCCCTTTTTTGATATATAAAACAAAATTTGTATTGTAAGAAATATTTTTTTTATTCAAGAAAATTTTTTCACAAAATTTAAATTTTAAATCAATAAAATGATTGTCCCGAGTTTAACGATGAATAGACGAGACACCGTTGAAAAGGGAATCATGACCCAGTTCTTTAATTACTGTACATTTATACCCAAACAATTAAAAATTTTATGCACTTATACCCATTTTAATTATATTTCACGCGAAGAGCCAAAATGATAAATAAATTTTTAAAATACGTATAAACTAAAATGCTGTTTTTATAATTTAATATTTTATTGTGTAAAAATTAAATAAAATTTTTTGGTGTTTTATATGCTATAAATTATAGCAAAACTACGTGTAATAATAATAAATTCGTAAAAATTTAGAAAATAGAAGAAAAATGGATAAATTTATGAACATAACCTAAAAAAAATTTAGTTTTATTATGTATACGTGAAATTATTTGTTTTAGTATTTTGTGTCTGTGAATGTGGAAAGTGTCAAATATATTTCGTGTTTTAAATTAAAAAATACATATAAAAAAAATAATTCAACATAGGTTGCCCTCAGTCGGTTTTGTGGTGTCCCCGTGGGGAACCTTCAACACCACGACCGCCTAAACCACCTAAATGGCCCCCCGAACCCGAATTACCATTGGAATCACAATGGGCGGATGGATCAACTGAAGGATATTGGGATCAAGGTGGACCATGGGTAAGTTTACTGTTTAAAAATATATATTTTGTCTTATAATTTTATTGATTTATTATACTCCTTGGCATTCAAAGTTAGCACATGGCATTCCCACTTCTTTACAAAAAATTGGTTTGAAAATACTTTGTTCTGTTTTTAGTACGGGGAAAAAAAATTCCTTCCATAATTTATCATTAAACGGCGGTGGTATACGACTTATTTTTAAAAATATATTTTGTACGTGGGTTGGAATATGCCAGTCGCTCTTTTCGATAAAAGACAAATGTACAAAAAAAATTAAATAGAACATTTTATCCTTTTCACAACAACAATCTTGCTTCGCGGAATATTTTAATGAGCAATTTATGTGAAATAATTAATTAAATTTTAAAGGCGCATGTTGTAGCGGTTTTGAACTGTTTTAGAAATATAAATTTATATTAGTAGAACTTTAAGGTCCAGACTAGTAGACTCGCACCAATTTCGATTTTTTTTACATTTAGTAAGAGAAATTTAGATATGCCATACGATATCAATATAGATATTAACACAACTCCAAATATTCTGTATGAGACATCGACATGCTAGGAAAAATAAGGGATTCCGCTATTCGCCACAAGTGGCAGCACTATTACTACAGATAATTTCTGTTGTTATAACCAGCGGACAAACAGAGCATCCAGCGGAATAAAATCTTAAAAGTGTTCCTTAAATTGATAAATTGATTGACTTCCGTAGTTTTGAAATTTTACAATGATTCATCTATCTTCGCCATTCCTTAACGAATTATGATGAAATTTGGTTAGTAGTATTGGGGTGTTACTGAGTTTTGGTGAAAATTTAAGGATCAGTTCATGCTGGACTAAACTTGGTTTTAGGACTGATTTTGGATTGAAACATAAATTTTAGATAAATTGCCTATGCTGAAGAAAAGTCGGCAAAGTTTTACATCGTAGGTCTATATTGTAATTCTAAATCTTGCAAAGTTGAAATTAGTCAATGTTTGACGTTTCTCGTTCACCGCTTTGGTCGCATTTGAATTTTGGGTTTTAAACTTGCGTTGTAAATGGAAAATAAGGGAATTCATCGCTTAGAATTCGCAAAGAAAGATTTCGATTTTTTGCGGCCAAATAATTACGTATCAAATTTTTGCCAATATCTCAAAACTCCCACACACTCCCACTCTATATTTTATCAATATCTCAAAAATTGCCACAGGTAACCGATACATGACCCTAATGCTGCACCAGCACTTGTAGCACAATCCAATGAAAATGGTACTAGCATTTTTTACAAATTTATTACAACATATCGGAATAGTTTAACCCCCAAAGAACTACCCCTAAGGGGTGCAAATCTTCAAAAACTATATTTTTGGTTAAACCATTTGGCATTTCAGTTAATATTTCTTGTATCGTACTGGGGGTGGTATTGTAATTTTTTACAAATTAACTACTACATCTTGACATCGTTCATCCCCCAAAAACTCTTCTTAAGGGGTGCAATTTTGCATTTCTGTGTTTTTTTTTGTTTAGCGCTGGGATGGTACTGAGATTTTTTTATAAACTAACTACAATAAAATGGTAAAATAAACGCCTAAAAAACTACCCCAAATAGGAGCAACCGTATTAAATCATTGTATCGTACTGGTTGATACATGAAGTTTTTACTAAAAATAAATTGCAATATATTGGAATAGTTCAATTGTCAAAAACTGCACCTAAAAGTGCAGCTCTTTATTCCTCTGTAATAAAAATACCCTTGAAATAGGTAACCCTGAATTTATTACAACAGCCCACACCCACAAAAATCGTTCATAATGCATCGAAATTCCTTCCTATGCAAAAACAGGTAACCTTGAATTTATTACTACAGCCCACACCCACAAATATCGTTCATAATGCGTCAAATACCCTTCCTATGCAAGAAATAGATAACCCTGAATTTATTACAACAGCCCACATCCACAAAATACGATCAAAATGCATCGAACTTCCTTCCTGTGCAAGAAATAGGTAACCCCGAATTTATTACAACAGCCCACACCCACAAAAATTCGATCATAATGCATCGAACTCCCTTCCTATGCAAGAAATAGGTAACCCTGAATTTATTACAACAGACTACACCCACAAAAATCCATCAAAATGCATTTTGATGGATTTTTGTGGATGTGGGCTGTTGTCATAAATTCAGGGTTACCTATTTCTTGCATAGGAATGGAGTTTGACGGATTTTTGTGGGTGTGGGCCATTGTAATAAGTTCAGGGTTACCTATTTCTTGCAAAGGAAGGAAGTTCGATGCAGAATGATCGATTTTCGTGTGTGTTGTAATAAATTCAGGGTTACACATTTCTTGCAAAGGAAGGGAGTTCGATGCAGAATGATCGATGTTTATGGGTGTGTGCTGTTGTCATAAATTCAGGGTTACCTATTTCTTGCATAGGACGGGAGTTCGATGCATTATGATCGATTTTTGTGGGTGTGGGCTGTTGTAATAAATTCAGGGTTACCTATTTTTTGCAAAGGAAGGGAGTTCGATGCATTTTGATTGATTTTTGTTGGTGTGGGCTGTTGTAATAAATTCAGGGTTACCTATTTCAAGGGTATTTTTATTACAGAGGAATATGGTTTTACAGAGCTACACTTTTTAGGTGCAGTTTTTGACAATTGAACTATTCCAATATATTGCAATTTATTTTTAGTAAAAACTTCGTATATCAACCAGTACGGTACAATGATTTAAAACGGTTACTCCAATTTGGGGTAGTTTTCTAGGGGTTTAATTTTGCCATTTTATTGTAGTTAATCTATAAAAAAAATCCAGTACTACCCCAGCGCTATACAAAAAAAATCACAGAAATGCAAAATTGCACCCCTTAGGGGAAGTTTTTGGGAGTTAAACTATTCCGATATGTTGTAATTAATTTGTAAAATATTCCAGTACCACCCCCAGTGCGATGCAATAAATATTAACAAAAATACGAAAAGTATGGTGCAGCTTTGTCTAACGCCAGCCCACACACGAATTACAAAAAAACGGGACCTGTAAAAAATTTACTAACTGTGTAACAAATTTGTAATTAATTTGTAAAAAAAATCCAGTAGCATTTTAATTGGATTGTGTTAGAAGTGCTGGTGCAGCATTAGGTACGCACGATTGTTTTTTTAAAAAGCTCTAAGGTAATACTGACTCTACATGCTGAATTTAAGGAAAATTTATCTTACAAGGGAAATTTGAGGAAAAATTTTCGTTTAGAATTTTCACTATAATTAAGTCCAAATGTTTATATTTGTCGGAAACCGTTGTTGAAAAAAATTATTTGTGTGTGGCTTATTTCATTCAACTATAATAGTAGTTAAATGAAATAAGCGAAACCCAAATAATTTTTTTCAACTGCATGGTTTCATGGCTGATATAAGCATTTGAGTACTAAAAGCTTTAATATCCTTAAAAATCTATCATGAATTACTTAAAATTTGTAGCAACCTCAAGGGCAGTAAAAACTGTTTGAATGATATAACGTTAATATTTTATTTTGGCACCTTTGAGGTGGGCCACATTTACTAAAATTTGTGCCGAACGCGTTCTGCGGAAATATTTTCGCCTCATGCTAGGAAGTGTGAACGTGTGTGGCGCACGAAAACAACACAAAAATGTATGCCATATTCAACGCACACGATCCAGCTCTAGTCGGTTTAAAACTTTGTGGCGAAAATATTTTTGCCACATGCGTTCGGCATAAATTTTTGTAAGTGTGGACCAACCTTTAGTTATAAAATCTGCAGAAACCGAAATCTGAAGATTCGACTAAATCACGTTTAAAAGGAGTTGTAGTCTTAGAAACAGTAACTGCAAATCCAGTGTACGGCAAAATACGATCTTCAACCACTAGAGGATTCAACCACTGTTGCACCAATTCTTGGATCAACGCGATGACTGCTTTATGATAAGACACACTGGCAGTCTTTTAACATTACCATTCGTTTAGAAATTTGCCGATGTCTAAAAATTTCATATTCCTCTTTATAACGGAAAAATATTACCTGTACTAATCTTAACCTGCGTAAAACAAAGAAATACAGCTGAGCACCAATAAGATATACAATGTCATTTCAAACCTGCAATGGCATTCGTAACTCCGTGAATATGTTGCAAATGCTCGTTGTTCTGATCAAAGAATTCAATATTTCAATGAGCAAACCAGTTGACTCAAATAAATCTCATTTCACAGTCCTCATTTAACTGTAACTCGGCAAATCGAAATGAGCTTAAATTGAGCTTAAATAACACATTATATCCAACTAACGTAATTAAAGGATTAAACGAATAAGAAAATGCCGAAAGTCTAGTAAATTCTAAGCCGGCACAATAATTTGTAAGGTCAAAACTTAAAAATTTGTGCATCGACGATATAATTAAATTCAATTATCAGGAGGGTGGAGCTACTAGTTCTACCGGTATTCCTGTTTGTTTGATTGACACTATCAATATCAAAAATAAACTTTTTAACAGTTTTTTAGTTACAATAATTTTTCAAAGTGATCATATTTTCGAAAAGCGAGATTCAAATTGTGACTTCTGAAGCAAAAAATGCAATGTCTTTATGGTAAGAGTAACAAATTATCCTTTTGTCGAGCAATACTATGTTCAGGTTAAAGATTGTAATCTTTAATCTAGATTTGCGATGACACTAATCCATTAATGAAAGCTTAGCGTAATTCTTCAAAAATTTTCAGATTTCATGCAAATTAACGAAATAAACCAGCGAAATTTGATTTGTTTATATCGCGTCGTGCGACCAAATTAAAAAAAATATGATATCTTTGCAGTATGACCGCAAGATGGATTACAATTTTTAATAAGGGTTTACAATTATAATCTGAAGAGAAAAACTTCTGGATTACAAGTACACTGTACTGCGTAAACCTAGATTACTAATCCACTAGTCTCAACAAACTATATTATGTGACGTTAGGGTTTGTTATGTATTAAGCCACATCGTAATGTGGAATAAAAATTTGAATATGGATTGGAATTTCTTGAGTTCTGACCTATTTATTTTGTAAAAATTGAGTTTTAACTGTAAAATGAAAGGTAAAAACCCCAATTTAAACTGCGTAAACTATCACATAACCGAAAATAATGAGAAAAACAACGATTAAAGCAATAATCTATATTGTCTACGAATTGTCAACATTACCAAAATTACGTAAATTTGTGTAAATTTGGGTGCGTTCTAGAATATTCTTCAAATTTGAGCAACGAAAATTTCTCTCGGGTGGGTTCTTCTATTAAAAGTTCGATTTCCACAGGGACATGTAACATTTTCCACGAGTTAATGTTGGTAACCAGAAATATTAAGCATATATTCTCATGACCATGTCAGTTAGAAAGAAGGTCCATATGTACCCGGGTCCGTACAGGATGACCGAGACATACAAATTTAAATTTTCACTGCTACATTTTTTTAGCAGTTTCCATATCCAAACACGTTCACGAATGCCGCGACTTAAAATTTTGCACCGGAAATCTAAAGCATAAAGCCCCGAATTTTTAATTTTTTTAATAAAATCGGTACTCAAATTCGTAGAATATCATAGAATGCTCACTCAAATTTACATAGCGTTGATTCCCACGGCCAGCGAGTTCTCATACTCGCACGGTAGATGGCCATAGGTAAGCATTTTCTATTTTTCAGCGGAATGTTCGAATAGTGGGGATTCCCGCAATTATCGGAAATCCATGTTTCGTCATGTGTTCTACATATATTTCTGCTCAGAATGAACTACGGAAGGAATAATCGGCTTTCAATTTTTTGAGTTACAACTAATTGAGGGGACAAAAAAGCTGCATTTTCGAAAAAATGCCGCCATTTTTTATTCTTCAACCAATAAGTTCAAAAGAACTATAACATTTATAATATTTTAAGTTTGAATATCTTTATAATCCTTAACTCTTAACTTACGAATATCTATTATTGTTGATGGCGCTACCTCAATCTTATTTTACTAAATTATCTGAATGTGGTTGAGCTAACCTCATCCTATATCTACTCATTTACTAACTATTAACTTTAATATTATACTTTCCTAACCCTATCTAAGTACCTTAACCAATTATGCTGGTATTTGATAATCTTGCGCGCGATATACCATCCTTCACCTCACCATTACATCACTTATGTAAATGCTTGACTATACATAGATGGTCTAATAGGAGGTGGATGAAATACGATGAAATAACTTTACCTAATCTAAAAAAAGTAAAAACAAACTTACCAAAAAAATGTATTTAACATATATACAACCACAGTCTCATCTGCCCCTAGCCATGGGATGACAGTAAAATTCCCACTATTTGGGTCAAACAAGGAAAAGGAACAAAGGAAATGGCATTCATAACTCCGATTTTCTCGCAAGTGAGACACATTGCCTTGGTGTAGCCATTTGATATTTTATTAATTTACGTAGTCGACTGGGACAGTCCTCTTGCTCTCTTGTCTCACAGTCATCACTCAAAATCATCTTGAATGACGTACGGGTTGTGTGAGTAGCAGGTCGAACTGTTTATTCGAACAGGAACCACAACACGCTGTTTGCTGCTGCGAATTTAGATTACTTTGCGATACCAACTCGACTGATTTATGGCAAACTTGTATTCGATGCACATCCAATTGCAGACTTCTAAGAACGACCAACCAATCAAGTTGTAATTTTAAATATTTAAATAGCAGTAGAAAGTACGCAAAAACTTAAATATAAAATAATAAATTGGAAATTCCATTTTTTCTCTGATTTTAAAAAATAACAAAATTTAACTTATGGTAAATTCTAAACACACGCTAAATTTTCAATAAACTGATGATTATTAGGCGTTCAATTTTACAATTCCAGCTGGGTTGCGGAATGATGTGTCAACTTGCCTGAGAATGAGCGGCCCTTTGTATACCACCCAAGATCGTCGCTTGGCAGGAAAGGGATATGCTCATTGCTTTAGAGATCGCATCACTCACTCTTGCCAGTGTAGAATGGCAAAATTGTACGTTGTACGAGGGCTGCCGTAAACGTTTTTAGAAAAACCAATAAAAAATTTAAAATTTTCATCAAAAATTGCTTTATTGCTTACATATTCGCCTTTATACCCCAATTACAGCGACCAACATTTTTCTTCTGCAAATTTTTGTAAGCATCCGCTATATAAAAATATTTAATGTGCGAGAAAGAAAGAAATATATATTGTGATGCCTTAATTTTTTTATAGCATTATTATTAATTTATTTTTAATTAATTCAAATGCGAAATTTACATTTTTATCTATGGCGTCTGTTTTTATTATAAATCCTTAACATTTATAAATGCGAAATATTATTTTTTTTTTGTGTAATTTTAAAAATGTTACCATAAAAATACTCTGATCTAATATACTTTATGGCAACATTTATTTTTATGGCAACATTTTATAGTGGTTTTTGCGGTGTACTGGCTTAAAAGTCCTGCAAAATTTTGTTGATATATACATACTTCTTTTCTTGTCTCTCATTTTGCAAAAGTAAAATGTTAGTCGCATGTAAATGGGCCATTAAAATTTACACACTTTTGCATACACTTAAACCATTTATCGAAATACTTTTGCCAGTCCGAAACATGGTTTTTGAACGCTTCAACCGCTTCCTCAGGCGATAGAAATCGTTGTCCACGCATTTTGTCTTTGATTGTTGGGAATAGGAAGAAGTCATTGTTTGCCAAGTTGCGCCTATAAGGCTGGACCCATCAATTCGATCGTTTGAGTGCTCAAATACTCGATTGTTTGATGTGATATGTGTGAGCTCGCATTTTCGTGATATAAAATGATTCACCGTTTTATGTTGTTTTCTCTCAACGTGTTGAATGCCTCGGGCAGAAAAATGGTCGTATACCAAGCTGAATTGACTTTCTGAACATACACATAACATATATCCATTACACGTCACTACAGCTGTTTATGGACAACCTTCACGAGGCTCGTATTTGAGTGAACGTCGTTCGCGTTTAAATTCATCGTGCCAATTATAAACACTAGCCAATGATGGTGCTTCGTCGCCGAAAGTCAAATGAAGTGATTCGAAGTATTCTTGTTCAGTTAGCCCCTTTCGAAGATCGTAAAGAATGATCATACGAAAATTTTCACGAGATAATTCCATTTTTTCACTGAATTCAATTTTTGTATCGCTCAGATGACTTCTGAGAAACATAGCCGCCAAAAAAATTACACTTTTTGTCTGACATGGGTTGCATCGGTAAACTCTCGTATTAACAATTTCTAAAAATTTTGTTACGGCTCCATGTTCATAACAATTATTTCCTTTCCCTCTGTGTGTATTCTTTTTATTCGTTCTATGGTAAGTAGAGTATTTTGTTTGACTACAGTGCCACCTGTTCTCGAGCATTTGGTACTTTTAGTCCTAATATTTTTTTTTCGCTGACAATGGCTGATGTTATACTAGGGTAACTAGTTTCCGGTAACTTCTTCGTTTGTTTACCCTTTACCAATAAATTTAAAAAATTGCGGCGCCGATAAAACCGATTTTATTGACAAAGGGGAAAGAAACGAAATAGTTACCAGATAAAAGTTACCCTAGTGGATATGCACAATGAGCGTCGTATAAGTGTGGGAGCGAGACCAATGTGCACCGGGTGTGTGTGTAATAGCGAGACGATGTAGAATGTTTTTATTATGTTGTTCTCTTCTTTTATATACGCGTTGGAGGGAATGCGAATGTGACTCGCACGGAAAAAAGGGAAACAGCAACAAAAAAGAACATTGTAGAAGTTATTTTGGTGTGAGAATTTTTTTAAAAGTTCAGTCTGGAAACCAGAAAAAATAAAGTCGCATTCTTGGTTGTAAAAAAAAGATAGTCGTGCGTATATTTAAAGGCAAAAATATTTTTCAAGTTTTGTCCAGTGGTTGTTTTCTGGCTATTATTTTAAGATAGACGATTTTTTGTTGTTGTAAGTAACAAAAAACACCCACTATCAGAAATCATAAACTAATAAATTATTGTGAAGGTTAATTAATTATCGGGTAATATATTGAGTGCAGCTAAAACGCTAAGCCGATTTTGTTGTAAACAGTAGTTTTAATGATATTGTGAATTTCTAAAGTTTTTTTTTTGTTCTGAAATAAATAAAAATCGGAAAACTAAAAGTGTGTATTTCGAATTGGCGTATCGTCGGGAAAATTGATGAAAAATTAACTGTGGGGTTTTTCCATAAAGAACAACACGGAGCGCAGATCGATAAAACTGGTGGTTTTTAACACTTGCGTTGACTTTGATGAAGGGGATTATAGTACGCTGTTCAACTTGGGTTCAATAAATCAAAACCCAATACAGCAATATATCGAGTACTACTATCGAACAATACCGCAATTGTAACGGGTGGCCAACAACGTGACCATTCGCAACGCCCGCGGGTGGTCAGTTGTGGCAACACATTTATATTATCAAGGCGAAGGACGCCCAACCACATTTCACGGCGGAAAGTTGTCCAACGGTCCGGGTACTGGAGTTGTCTATGGCATAACGGCTCACTAGAAAGCCGCAACCCACTTAGACGTTGCATCCCTACAGGGTGACCTTTCCCGAAGGTCGTAATGTAAAATTTTTCATTTAATTTTTTTTGGGTATTTTCTTTATTTGTTTTCTTTAATTAAAAAATTCAAATTTTCATTTTTACTTTGAACTATATATTTCAAATTTTATCTTAATTTATATTTTAATCAAGCGCCATGGAGGTGTTTATGCACGCGTACGTGGGTCTCACTTCATCATTTTGAAGGCGCTCATATTATTTTTTTTTTTTGGGTTTTATTTTTTTATGCTTTTATTTTATTTTCTTTCTTCCATCTAATCCAGTCATTCAGTCATTTACGCTTCTTCGTTGCTGATTATTATTTTTTCTTTTATTTTGATTTTGATTGTTAAGATGAATTACTAAATTTTTCGGTTCGGTATCATGAGATACTGTGCCGGTGCCATATTTACAGGCTGAACTTGTCACTCCCATTCATCCCCTTGGCAGGACATCCACAGGGTCGGAGTGGCGAGTCCAGCAAATGTGTCGTCCATTCGCGGGCGACCGTAAAATCCAGCGGTCTCTTCGTGGAACTTCGTCGGCGTCAAGCCGTTGAAGTGTGAATTGTGGGAGATTGGTTCGAGGTCTCTCCGGGTGAATAGAGGCTTGGTCTGTTGTGAAGACATCCCTACCCTCTAATGCTGCTTCGTTGCAGCTAGAAATCGGCATTTCGGGGGCGATGGATCGTTCGGGGGGTCTCTTCAGCAGACTGGGTACTTGTCACTCGGGGAGATCCGGTCGTCCCCATATGAACACATGTTCCTCAAGTTTCGTCCGACAAACTTCGGCGGTTGGTGTTTTTTTATTTTTTATTTACTTTGTTTTTTTGTAAACCTTTCTCTAAAAACGGTGCCAGGAGCATTGCAAGCCTCAAATTCACACGACCCAAGCATTTCTTTTAGGCGAAAAAACTCTGCGAGTATAGTTGAAATCTGCGGATTGGCTGCTGAGCCGTCCGTAACAACTTTTACGACAGCCCTCGTAATAACGAATGAATGAATGAGTGATTGACTCAATTTTAATGGTTGAATTTCCAGTTGAACTATGGAGCTGCAGGTGTTTTTGTATTGCCTACAATTTCAACCGAGCTGGTACGTATATTTTTCTAATGTATTCCTAACTGTTGTGGACATGCTGTAGCGATTGATGAAAAACGATCGTTACAAGGGTGAGAGGTTTGCCATTCCTGATGCACAATTTATAATATTTCATTGAGTATTTACGGTCATTAGTATTGTGTACATATTGGTTCATCTAACGGACTAAAATTTTGTTTACGTCGAGCTTTATGGCCTTTGCTGACCGCTCCAAAGTAAATGCGTGAATAAATTTTCTGATGACGGTTGGTGTTAATAGATGTAATTTTAGCACATTACGTATGTTAAATATAAAATCAACTTACACCTCGTGGCAAACAGTTACAGTGGCGCCCAAAGGTTAATTAAAGGCAAACAATGGCTTCTTACTTTTTTTTCTCGTTAATCCTATATAATAACATTCAATTTTCCTACATTTACGCAACTGCATCTAGATGCTTCTTAAAAATCTGTTGAAACAGTCGTTAGAGTAATTTTATTTTTATTTTTCTATTTTTTCTCAATGTTCTTGTATTATCGCTATAACAATAATTCCATTATTTTGATTATGTCGATTTTAATTGTCAATATTAGCGATCAGATTTACAACCATGTCATTCTCTCGCATTGGTTTCTATTTTATATATTGATTACAGTGTCAGTATTAAGAGTTTGATTTGGAACATACTACTATCATAAATTTCAGTCACGAATGAATCTAATATTTATTGTCGAATCATATGTGAATTGTACTGAATTTTTTTCCCCCTTTCCCTTTCCTTTCCTTCAGGTAGACGAGGTCTTGCTAATTATGACAACTTGCTTATTAACATCATCCATATTAAATATTGCGTTTATTACTTTTGGTGATAAGATCAGATCTCAAATAAACAAATTATTAACACTATTTAAATATCTCCGTTATATTGTTGCGAAATTTTAAAACATCAAATATATTTGTGTTTCACATCAGTCTGTCCCCTAGTTCGCGATATCGCCTTTGACATTTGTGACATATTTATAACTGTCGACCGTATCTAGCACAATGATTGATCCTAACTTTTTGGAACCCGACGAATTTGTGGTGGAGTGCGAAGTACGCAAAATTGGTGGAACGTTATTGCATCAGCTGACTGAACTCAAACAAACTCTAATAGAGGAGTCTGAACAACAAGATAAAACTCAACATTTAGTTCACACCAAAGCAGCAAAAAACCCTCGCCGAGAAATATCTGTATGCACCATTAAACTAAATCAGATTCGGACATCATTGGAAAATATAACATCACTTGAACACCTCGATCGAGTCCAAAGTTTGAGCGTCTTTCGCATAAGAATTTTACATATACAAGGACGTCTAAAACGAATTAGCAAGTCAAAGACCGTCGAACCACAGACAGTGAAACTGCAGGACCTCTCCGAAAAAATCCTTAAATTAACCGACGATCTTCAAGATCCAAATGTAAATTTAGAACAGTCGAATCAATCTATAAAGGAAGTTCAGTTAGCGCATCCGAAAAGAAGCGATCGGGAAGAAGGTTCAGATACTGAAATTGACAAGGATCCTATTAAATTGCTAACCACTAAACCGACGATCATAGTAAAACAACCAAGTACTAGTTATGTCGCAAAAACCGTCCAATAGGCGAGCTCACCCACTTCCGGAAATCAATCTCGATCTTGGTCGACAATGGAGAATGAGATGTCCATGGTATTGGATGAATTGTCAAAACGTGTAAAGCAAATACCAAATGTAAATATTGAATCGCAGAAAACTCAACAAGGAAATAACGAAGGCGGTGCAATTGAAACAAAGGATGGTGATAATAGAGCTCCACCTACGAGGGAGAAAATTGTATACGATACTAATCATCCACTGACACCAGAGAAAGCAGTACCAATTGCAGTGCATCGTTGGAATATTAATTTTGACGGATCTCCAAATGAAGTTAATGTCGAACGATTCATTTTTAGAGTCGAACACCTAGCAAATTCACATAATATCAACATTGACCGTCTCGTTCATGATTTAGGATTTCTTCTAAAAGGAGTGGCACTTGAATTTTACTGGCAACATCTAGAGCGAACCAGACAACCAACCTGGCCACAACTTAGAAAAGCTTTGATACTGATATTCGACGAGAAATAGATGATCGCAAGCAGAAAGCACCCGATGAGACATTTGTTAAATTTTACAACGAAATAATGTCGTTAACGATGGCTCTTCAGACACCTATTCCAGACTCAGAACTAATAAACATTCTGATGCAAAATATGCGCGAGGGATTGCAGCTGACACTTGCTGGAAAATCATTTATTTCAATTCCAAAGTTAGTTAGTCGTTGTATAGCTACAGAAGACTCTTGGCGACGACTAAACTACATTCCAGAAAAAACTTTACAGTCAAATATACAACCCGGTATTAAAAATAACAAACAAAGTGTGAGTAAAGTGATGATCGAGGACGGACATGAATATACAGTGAAAAATATGTAAATGTTTCTGCATTGCAAACACCACACAAAACACTTAACACTCGTGGTCTTTCTCAAAATTATTCCTATCCGCCCAATGATTCAAGACCTAATCGATTCACTATTGAACCTTTATGTTGGAATTGCGATATTAAAGGTCATACGTTTGTGGACTGCCCCTTAGAGCTGCAACGAATGTTCTGTTTCGGATGTGGGTACCCAAATGTATTAAAACCACATTGGGCTAAATGCACCCCGGGAAATTACAATACGGGAATGAGATCAGGAGACCCCCATTTCCGCAAAATATTGAATCGAGTCTCCAGTGCACAAACAACGGGGTCAACACAAATTATAATTCCGGAATTTCGGGATGCTCCACCAAAGGCGTAAATCAAATCCCTGGTGTCGTTAATAAGAAATCACCTGCCCTAAATCAATCATTGTGCCCACATACCAAAGACTGTCCTGTTATTCAAACATTTTCTACATTCATAAGATATTTCAAAAATTGTCGTCAATTGCGAGCCATAATTGAATCAACAGTTTTAAACACGTTTGTATGATACGAGACCTTATGCTGAAGTTGAAATTTGTGGAATCCCATCCTCTGGATTACTGGACACTGGAGCGTCTATCAGCATACTGGGCTCTGGTGCTGGCAAATTTCTTAATAATTCTAAATCTCGGATACACTCCCTCTCGTCCCATGTCCGAACGACAAGTGGATCAAAGCAGAGGATAATTGGGTATGTGTATGTGGCAATAAAATATCTTAATATAGAACGAAATATGAAACTTTTTATAGTCCCAAGTCTTCAACAGCCTCTATACTTAGGAATAGATTTCTGGAACATGTTTGGGTTAAAACATATGATTCTAGAAACCCTTACTGTTAGTTCCGTGACCGATTCAAGCGATCCGAATACAATTCCGTTGACCCCTATTCAGTCGAAAGGGCTTCCGGCAGTAATCGAATTATTTCCAAGCTTCAACAAGTTGGGCTTAGGACGAACAAAACTGCTATCGCACCATATCGATGTGGGAGATACTTCCTCTATAAAGCAGCGACACTATTCGGTATCGCCAGCTATTCAAGCTGAAATTTATGATGAATTAGATAGAATGCTTCAACTTGGTGTCATCGAAGAAAGCAATTCAGCGTGGTGTTCTCCATCGGCCTTGGTACGCAAGTCAAATGGTAAGGCGCAACTATGCCTGGATGCCAGAAGGTTAAACGATTGCACTAGAAAGGATGCTTATCCTCTACCACTAATAGATGGATTGCTCAGCCGCCTAGATCAAACGCGCTTTATTTCCAGTATAGATCTCAAAGATGCGTTCTGGCAAATCCCCCTGGATGATGCCTCCAAAGATAAAACTGCTTTTGCGGTACCGGGACGACCTTTGTATCAGTTTGTAGTCATGCGTCATCTTTGTGTATCTTGATGATCTATTAGTTACTTCTTCTTCGTTCAAAGAACATTTATCCTTATTAAGTGACGTTGCTGAGCGTCTTAAAATGGCCAATCCCACGATTAACGTGGAAAAAAGTAAATTTTGTTTAAAAGAGTTGGACTATCTGAGTTATGTTATCAGAGATGGGTGTTTGAGCGTTAATCCAGGTAAAGTTCGGGCAATTTCACAATTTCCTCAACCAAAAACGATACGTCATGTTCGGAGATTCTTAGGAGTAACAGGCTGGTCTCGAAGATTCATTAGTAATTACTCGACCCTAGCTGGCCCACTAACAGAACTCTTACAGAAAGGGAAAAGGTTTCAATGGAACGAAAAAGCACAAACTGCATTCGATGCCTTAAAATCCTCGTTGATATCAGCTCCGGTGTTGATTAATCCCAATTTCTCAAAACGCTTTTACATCCAATGCGACGCTAGTTCAACCGGAGTGGGGAGCGTATTATTTCAGACGGAGAATCCCATTGCCTATATGTCACAAAAGTTAAATGCCGCAGAGCGCAATTATTCAATTACCGAGATTGAATGCTTGGCCGCTGTGCTGAGCATCAAAAAATTCTGTGCATATGTCGAGGGATTTCCCTTTACCATCATTACCGACCATTCTAGCCTGAAGTGGCTCATGTCACAAAAAGACCTCTCGGGTCGACTAGCTCGTTGGAGTATGAAACTCCAAGGTTTTGATTTTGACATTAAGTACTGCAAGGGTAGTACCAACATTGTACCGGATGCCTTGTCACGAGTTCATTCAGATGAAATCAGCGCTTATGTCGATCAATTAGCTAACATTGATTCGGAAATCCCGCCTTTACACGTTAATCTTTCTTCCCCAGCATTCCAGGAACCTAATTACCTCAAATTGATTGAGTCTATTAACAAAAATTCAGAAGCTCTCAATTTGAAAATACGAGATGGCAAAGTTTATATAAATACTTCTCCAGGAATATGTTACTTTGAAACTGGCTCTAGGAATTTCTAAAACCTTAGAACGACTAAAGAGCTATTATTATTGGTCTAGTATGTATCACGATGTAAAATCTCACATTTCCTCATGTACAACGTGCAAAACTTGTAAGAGTCCAAATTACCTCCTCCGTTCTTGCATGGGACAGCAGATTATAGAATTTCGACCATGGCAACGAGTTTATGTCGATTTTTTAGGACCATACCCACAACCCAAGAAAGGAAACACACACATTGTCATCGTGTTGGACCATTATTCTCGCTTTGTACATTTAAAAGCCATTCGACAAGCTAGCGCTTCCATCTTGGTAAATTATTTAGAACATGAAATATTCTCGGTCTATGGGGTATCTGAAAGCCTTATTTTCTGATAATGGACGGCAGTTTGAGTCAAATCTACTAAGAAATTTGTTAAATAAATATATGGTAAATCACATGTTCACTCCGAAATATTCACCGCAGTCTAACGTATCAGAACGGGCTAATAGATCCATTTTGGCAGCAATTCGTGCGTATGTTGGTGATAACCATCAAAACTGGGATGTCCATTTAAGTGAGTTCGCGTCAGCTTTACGAAATGTGGTGCATGACTCGACATTTTTTACTCCTCACTTTCTCGTTTTCTGACAACATTATGTATCACACGGATCAAACTATAAATTATTGCGACAGTTAGAAGACCTCAGTTCAAACCACTTACATGTATCGTATAAGTCTGACCTTTTAACTAACGCTCAACAAAAGCTTCTTATCAGAGAAATGCTCACAGATATAATCTCCGAAGCCGTGCACGTAAACTAAACGTCGGCCAAACCGTTTACGTTCGAAACTTCGCGTTAAGCGATACACCAAATAAATATTCAGCTAAATCAGCTGCCAAATTTTTGAAAGCGCGGATTTTAAAGCCCATTGGAACTGTTGCTTATGAGGTAAGAGATAATTCCGGAAAAAGTATGGGTATATACCATACGAAAGATATTCGTACTTAGTAGTGCTAATTATATTATACAGACGGAATCCTTTGCCTGGCATAATGAGACATCTCTCGGGTGTGAGTCGTCCCCACGATTTGTAGCATTTTTCTATAATTAAAACCGTTACAATGCATTTTTCTATAATTAAGAATAACAGTTTTATTTGTTGATGTTTTGGTTATTAGACAGTTTCGGGGTTGGGGTGTATTCTTTAAAATGAACAGAATTTACAATTATGTGTCTCCTTTGTAACGCGCACGTTTACGTAACAAGTTTGCAAGCTCTGACCACCATACCATTTTTTACTTCGTAAAATAAAGTAATAAAAGTAGTAAATAAAGTAAAATGTTTTATTCTTTTCTAGCTACATTGTTTAAATCGAGTCCTTCATTGTTCATTTTAAGGCACTCGTAAAGGTATAGTGGTGTTTTTTTTTCCCAAAACAGAAAATTGTTGTTTTAATTCTCAGTGGTATTATCTTAAGTTATAAATAATCAATGCTGATATCGTGGCAAAAAGATTAAAGCAGCATCTGGTGTTTTTCCAAATTCCATTTCAATTGGCCGAATCCATAAGATTAAATTAATTAGTTAACACATTTAGTGATATACAACTGTAATGATATCTGCCACCAAAGAATTTATAACAAAATCTACAAAATATTTTGTTGGCTCCTTAAACAACAACAATGCCTAGAAGATGTGATTTAATCTTCTTACATTTTCATTTTTTTGTATATGTTACGTACGTAAGATTCTTGATTTTCTAAATGATTAATAAAAATTCCATCTGTATATTATGGAAAAGAACAAATTTAATATTTCCCAATTTATGAATTGTTTTTATTATGCCAATACTAGAAAAATCGGAAAAATCTTTCATTATTATTTATTCTATTATAACAGTAAAGTATATTGTTCGAAATTGGATTTCGTCTCACAAAACATATCTGATGGAATTATGATGAGCTTAATGTATTGGTTTTTGTTACATACATATAAGGAGGTTCTATATAGTTTAATAATCAATTGATTTATTAAATTTAATAACAAGATCGAAGGTAAATAAAATTAAATAAGGAATAATAGAAATTGTGAGCCATTATAATTTAATTTTATACTTCGATGTTTTGTGGCTGCACACACACTATATACACTCGGTACGGTAAACGGTATATAGTATACGGAAACGTAATTTTATTGTTTTCTTTTCTACCGGTGTGTATCTTGAAAAATTGTTTTCTTTTATTTTATTTTTTTTTGGTTAGGTCTGATTTACCTTTTTACGCAATATTAAGTATTTATAGAACGTATTTCTTTTAAAAGGCACATATAAGGACAAAAATAATGTTCAATATTAAATTCATTATTTGTCTCGGTTGCTTGAATAGGCCCAGCAAAATTAATACGGCGGTCGGTAATTTTAGGGATACACATTGTGAATGGTTTTGCGTTTAGCTCTAATCAAGCTTTTCAGAATAATAAAATTATAAATTGTAATATGTAATAGATTTTTGATTATCTTAAAGAAAATGTACATCGTATATCCTTATAAATACATAACCTCGTATATAGAGATTAGGGATTAGTTTGCCGAAGGCAATCAAGTTTTTCTTTTATCCCTTATTATTAATATTCTTAAAGCATTTGTCACTCTAGGATAGTGTTCTTTATTATTATTTATATACATAATACAAAATCCATGTCCTTTTTCTTGTCTTCCTGTATATCTCTATATAATACCATATATCTGCCTATTTTATTATTTTTTTATTAGCTCTGTGTGTTAAGGAAATATAAATAAATTGTAGCAGCACAAGATATAAAAAAAAAAAAATGGAAAATCGGAAAATATATAGGCAAGTAAAATAAAACGGAAATATAATCAATTCGTTGACACATAACATAACCCAGGAGAATTTATTCGACTTAATAAGCTTTTCGTTTATTTGCCGTTTACTTTTCATTGTACGTCGTATTCCATTCCCATGGAAAGCCGCGCACCACTAAAATGGAAATTAAACAAAATATCTTCCGTATAATTTTGTGGTTTTGTAATTTAATTACAATTTAATTTGATTGATTTTCCATTTAATTATAATATTTTTCTACTATTCGTAACCATTAAAGATACCACCACAATTAATAAAGATGGTGGGTGACATTCTTATATATATACAGTGAGAGGAAATCGATACATTGTATTTTCCCGTTTTTATTGGTTTTTCAGAACATTTATATTCTTATCAAATGGAAAACAAATAATTTTGATCAGATAAAACAGAACCAATTGTGCGTGAAACTAATCGGCAAACGTTGAATTGAAATCCCCCGACCAGTTGAAATAAAAATAAAAAAAAAATATAATTCGAATTTCACAGCAAAATCGTTTGGAGGAATAATTCACTAGAATTATTTATTAATTTGATGGATTATATTTACATTATTGCAAAATACGTTTTGTTTATGTAAATCCGGAATTTATTGGTAATTTTTATATATTTTCATTTTCAAATCGCCACCGGGTTTGTTTAATTTCAATTTTTTGTCGATTTATGTTTATTTATTTTCTTTAGCCGCATTGCAGCTTTGGGTGTTTAGTTAGTGCTCGATGGTAAATCAAGTTATTTTTCTGGGAATTACTTACCATATATAAAATTCTTACATATGAAAGCGAATTGTTTTTACTGGGAATAAAAATTAATTTTGAATGTGTATTTTGTTCGACTCGATAGGTCTGCTGGCGTTGGCTTGGTAATAGAATAACAACAAAATATATTCGGAAAATTGTTCACTCTTTTGCCATATATGTATATGTGTAGCTTTAATTGTAAAGCATTCACTTAAGCTTATATATTGTGCAAGAGAACCAAATTCCCGGAAATAGGAACTAATTTCATTTGGTGAATTGTGCAGAACAATTTTAATAACATTTCTAAATATTTTACTATCACTGAGATAAAATTGGAAAACAAAGTTTTTAAATTCTAAAAATTTAATATCATTTTTGAAATTAACAATTATTTGTTTGTTATTAAATGAAATTTTTTAAAATTAATAAAAAGTTTTTTGATTTTAATAAAATATTTTATAAAATTATTTAAAAAATACCTTTTAAAGTTAAAGAAAATATTTATTTGAAAATGCAAAAATAATTAAAAAAACCCACTCGTAAATTGCTTCTAGCAAAAGTAACTAGTAATATAAAAAATATAAAAAAATATTATAAATAAAGTAACATCAAATAAATTAAAATTTTAATATTTCAGTCTTACAGTTTTCAACATTACGTTAATTTTTTATGGAATTTAAAGAAATAATTCCATTATTTTAGTAGACAAAGATGTATATGTTACGGTTAAGTCCGAAATGCGGCGAATGTCCACATTTACCGGGAAATGTACACATTTACCTATCCATTTGGTAAATGTATGTTCAATCTACTTTTACCTGCAAATTTAGACTATTTCCACATTTACCAGCACATTTTGGTAAATGTTCGATTAATTTTAATATTAGAAAATTTATACTAGTGTACTATTTAATTTCTTTTACATATTACATTCATGGCTTCCACAGTTAAGAATAGTTGAATTAAAAAAGGTTATTTTCTAAATTCGTATTTAGAATATGAAATAAGTTTTTATTTCATTCTAAAAATGTAAAATTTCCATATTATTAAATGGAATTTATGTGAGTATACAATCTAAAAATTATGGTGCACTTTATAATCTATCAATTACACCATAATTTTTTTTAGTATGTGTCATTAACAGATTAGATTCTATATAATCCGCTCCTACGTGCGGCACGCAGTGCGACATGTTTGCTTATCCCGGCTCCTACGCCCCCGAAATTAAAATAAAAAGACCTCCGGAGGGCTAAGCGGGCGAGAGTGCAGCCGTTAGCCTCTACAATAATATTATCATTTCAAAATGTTGCATTGTAAAATATTAGCTGCGTTGCTTTCAAAATTTTACAACAACAATTGCATTGTATTAAGCCGATTGTTTTAGAATGTTAAGAAAAAAATTTTTAGGATTAGGGGAAATAAATCTTTTTATGGTTATGGTGTTTACCGCAAGGCGTTATTTTTTCTATTTTTTTCGAAAAATTAACTTGTAATAAAATTTGGTATTTCTTATTTGATAGCAAAATACCGAATTTAGTTTGTTCTATTTGATAAAATAAAAAAAACTAAAATAAATATTAATAAAATGAACCAACACAGAAAAATTAAAACGCATTAAAAATTAAAGCCAAAAGTTGTTGCTTTCACATTTCTTAGCTAAGCTAATCGGATTAGTGAAAGCAACACTACTATTGTTTTTTTTTTAATAATCTTGCAGCTACACAATGTAGCAATTACAAAATGTTGCAAGTACCTAATCTTGCGGATATACAATTGTACCACTTTTTCCTTCCCTTCCCACTCTTAATTTGATTTATTCGTAAACAAATATTAAATTTGAGTTATTTTTAAATCAAATTAAATATTTTTTGAATAAAAATTATTTTACAACCGATTAACGAATAAAATTTTAAATTTTAGTTCATTTGTATTCCAATAGATGTCACTAGTTTGATATTCAGAAAAAATCTTGGCATGGACACTTTTGTTTTAGTTCTAAATATATCCGCATTTGATCAAAGTGGCGCCACAATCGTTAAGCTGTCAATAAATTTGCGATGCGATACTAAAGCTGTTCCAAAAAAAAGTATGTCGTAATTTTAGATCGATGATTTTATTAATATAAATTTTTATTTTTTAATTACACTCTAGAAAACCACATAGGCCCTTAATGATGGAGGCCCGGAAATGCAATCAACAAAATAGATTTTAATTCTCGAATTTTATAACAGCTGTTGTTTGGTATTTTGAAGTTTAAGAAAGTAAGTGAAGGTTAACCAAGTATACCACGACCGTACTTTCACTGTACAATTGAATTCTCATAGGTTTTTTTGTATTTGCAGTTTATTTAGATGTCTATTCTTAAAGTAAATCCCCTTTATAATAACGATAATGTGCCTTCATCAAACTAACAAATTTACATTTTCATTTTCTCGTTAAAAATGCAATGTAAAAATTTAATCTATCTATTATTCTAGATAAGCGGATCTGGAACAGCAAAAGCGGAAATTTTTAACTAAAAATGTGTATTTGCTTAGCATTTTGGACCTAACGCCATCTATTGGAATAAAACGAACTAAAATTTTAAAAAAATACGTTAAGACGTGCTAAAAAAATTTAATAAAAAAATATTTAATCTCATTTAAAAATAAATGAAATTTAATACTTTTTTATGAATATATTAAATTGAGAGTGGGAGTCGCACTGCGTGCCGCACGTAGGAGCGGATTATATATAATCTATTAATGACACCTACGGTCCTCCCCGTAGCCCTGCGGGGCTCTTTAGATTTTTTTATTTCGGGGGGCGTAGGAGCCGGAGTCTTCAAACATGTCGCACTGCGTGCCGCACGTAGGAGTGGATTATATAGAATCTATTAATGACGCCTACGCTCCTCCCCGTAGCCCTACGGGGCTCTTTAGATTTTAATTTCGGGGGGCGTAGGAGCCGGGATCATCAAACATGTCGCACTGCGTGCCGCACGTAGGAGCGGATTATATAGAATCTATTAATGACACCTACGCTAAAAAAAATATTAAAATATTAAACAAAAAATATTAAATACTAAATTTTGTTTTTTTATCTATAACTTGTCACAAAAAAAAATAAATGAAAATTTCATAATTTTCCCGGAAAATGTGATAATTTTTCCGGAATTATAATTTTTCCGGAATTATACACTTTGAATTTTGTCCACATTTGATTTCTTTGCGTGTTTCTTTGTTTATGTGTTATATGTGTAAAATTATGTTTTTTTGATTTATTCGTATAGCAACAAAAGTTTATTATTTACTACGAAAACTGCTTCTTTGTTTTAAAAAAAACATTTTTCGTCTCGAAACAAAAATTAACCTAAAATTAACCCAAAACGACAATTAAACTAGGTAGGTGTCCTTGAAATATTTATCTATGTAGTAGTGCATATCAGAATCAGTTGAATCATAAAAAAATGTTCCTGAAAAAAGAATCAAAAATTTTCCCGAAACAAAATTAGTTTGTTGGTGAAGCGGAAGGAAACGAGGAAAGAATCAGGACGAAAGAATCAAAGTGTGGACCCGCGGATTTTTTGTGTAGTTCAAATGTTCCCCTCGAGACTAAAAATATAAGTAATCATGAGTAGTGTTGCTTTCACTAATCCGATTAGCTTAGCTAAGAAATGTGAAAGCAACAACTTTTGGCTTTAATTTTTAATGTGTTTTAATTTTTCTGTGTTGGTTCATTTTATTAATATTTATTTTAGTTTTTTTTATTTTATCAAATAGAACAAATTAAATTCGGTATTTTGCTATCAAAAAAGAAATGCCAAATTTTACTACAAGTTAATTTTTCGAAATAAATAGAAAAAATAACGCCTTGCGGTAAACACCAACCATACATTGGTTTTATTTCCCCTAATCCTAATTTTTTTTCTTAACATTAAAGAAAATGGGCTGAGAAAATGATGCAATGCAATTGTTGGTGTAATCTTTTGAAAGCAACACAGCTATGATGTAGAATTTTAAAATTCTTAAAACATTTCTCATTTACGTTCGAAAACAAGTTCCTTAGTCTATGATTTCAAACTCGTGTCTTTGCTGATAATTTGTGTCAGCTGATATGTTTGTGTAATTTCGTACTGTTATAATCAAAAGCACTACATACATATCTACATATTAAGTTGAACTCAAATAATAACAATCCCTAATATTAATTTCTTGTAGGAATACAAGCTAAAGTTTTATTGGTGGAGCTCAAGGGCTGGTTGGAAACTTAAAAACTTAGCAAACAAATTTATAAAAAAATGCTAACCACAACATTTAAAGTCTAGTGTAATTATTACATGTTGACATGTTTTGGAACTCTTGATTTCTAACTAAATTTAATTTACACATGGATGTTGGTAAACGTATTTAGTTATCATGTCTAGCATTCAATTTACGTTATGCTATTTACCTAATTTTTTTCAAAATTTACTGCCCTTGCCGAACAAAATTCCTTCTAAATTAATTTTATTTAATCGAAATTCATCGAAAGTAAATCTTGAGTCTTTACAATCTTTACTTTTATCCTAACAATATATTTTTTTATGTGACAGACTATATTGGCACGTCTTTTGAAGTTTTGAGATGTGTCGCGTTACTACGTGAAATATCCTCTTTATTTCGCTTATGTTCTACTTACGACATTAAAAGAAATTGTATCTATCTCATCTAACTGATTTTATTTACTTTTAATTTAAAATAAATCGTATTATAAATCTGCACATTACACCATCAATTTTAGAATGTACACTCGCATAAATTCAATTTAATAAAATAAAATTGTTGGGAAATGTTTACATTTACCAAAATGTAATATAAATGTGTACATATACTGGGAAATGTACGGAGTATCAAATATTTTTAATTTTATCTTCACATTTACCTAGCATTTTGGTAAATTTGCACATTTCCCGGTAAATGTGGACATTCGCCGATTTCGGACTTTAACCGTAACATATATAACATTTTCCAAAGAAAACGTTCAGGCGAAACGCAGAGTTTTCGAACTTGCCTCTCTACCTCCACTAAATTCAGGAAAATGATCAATACAATCATACCGAATATCCGAGATTGGACGAATTTTGTTCTCTGTTCTTCCTGAATGAGATGGAAATCTGGTATTGGTAATATCTGCTAGAGGACGCCCTCGTTTTCGTGAATTGGTGAAAGTATTCATCAGAAAGAGTGACACGTGTAAACGGAATACCATACCAACAAATCTAGTATGTCTTTAAGCTGGTATGTTTTGTTTTTGCATTCGTAGTTTATACTCAATCCAACTTGCGCTGATCGCAAGATCTAAAAGATCAACTTCTCCCATACCGCTGTTAGATAAATTTACAATTTCCGGTTGTGAAATGTTAAAATATCGTTTAAGGTTTACTCTTTCGCATAAAATTGGATGCTAGAGACCATAATAATTTTGTCATCCTTGCTGACAAGTTGCTCTAAATAACCGAGGTCCTTCAATGCATATTGTATCATATATGATACAACCATTTCATATTACAAAAAAATACATGTATACGCATAAATTTCCTATTTTCTTCATATAAGAATCTTCGTTTACATATTTTGAAAACCTATACCAACACAAAATTTGGTTTTCCCGCGTAATTTTATAGAATAATGCCGGTTGAGTGTCGCTTGCTGTGGTGATTAGTTTGTCGCAACCAACGTAGATTTTTGGTCGTGTTTTTCTAGGGTATTTATAAACTATTTCACATAAAAAAAATATTCTATTAAATATTTATAATTATATCATGTGTTTCAACCATTTTGACATATATATGTCTATATTATCATTGAAAATATTGAAAAACATTGGTTGTATCATATATGATACGTCATGCAATTACGGCACAATTCTTGGTTGTATCATATATGATACAACCGTATAAATTGAAGATTAGGTGGAACTGTTCTTTAATAATACATTTTATTTAACATTTTTGGTAATTAAAAATGACTGATCAATGCTAGTTTTTAAATGCTAAGGAAATCGAGGAGTTTATTAATATGTAATTCTATTGACAATGATGACGAACAAGACAGTGACTTCCGTATCGAACCACCATCTGAAATTGATGACGATGTACCATTTGATATTCAAAATATACCTGTCATACTTCTACATAGTGATAATAATGTGATTGAATCACAAGATCCTGATATTGGCAATGCAATTGAGGTGACAAGTGAAACAAGCGAGGCCAAAAAATATAAATTTAACGATGATGAATCTCTACCAGAAGTTCTCAAACTACAAACGCCTCTTGAAATTTTCAATCATTTTTTCAATTCTAATTAAAATGGCAATAGCGTTCGAGAATCAAATTACTACGCAATGGGAACTAACATCAAAAATACGTTTTCAATAAACGGGAGGGATTTGGAAAAATTCCCCGGGGTGTGTATTTTAACTTCCGTGCACCAACTAACACGCTTCCGCCGATACTGGTCCCATGAACTGGAACAATATAGTACGGGAAAGTATTTTGAAAAAAATCGTCAGTTTCTTTATTTCAATCGCAAGGAGAACAATATGCCACACACAAATCCAAATCGCGATCGGCTGTTCAAAATACGACCCGTAATAGATGCTCTCATTAAAAACTTAAAAAAGATTCCAATCGAGCAAAATATATCTATTGATGAACAGATGTGCTCTGTAAGGTAGAAGTTACTTGAAGCAACCAATGAAGCCGCATAAATAGAGCTAAACATTTTTTGTTCTCAGTGAAAGTTCAGGATTTTCGTACAATTTTGAACAATTTTCGGGGCAAGAAAATGATAAACGTATTTTATCAGAAAAAAATTTTGGGAAGCTCATCAAATGTGGTTATTCGACTACTACGAAATGTACCAAGAAATGCGAACCACCATGATTATTATTACACGAGCTTACCATTGGTTATCGAACTAAATAAAGTTGGTATTCAATCAAATGGCACAGTACGTCGTGACAGACTCTTCAAGCAAGTTACCAACCGAACGTGCTCTAAAGGATACATAGGTCGCCACAAAATAAAATTACACTCCAAGAAATGGTGCATACGAATATTTTACCATATTTTGGATATCACGGTGGTAAATTCATTGTTACTTTCAAAAAGAATCTCTCGTGATTTAGGATAAGAACATCGCTCTAATAAATTTTAGATTACAACTTGCTGAAAGCCTGTGCAGAGTCAATAATAAGTACAACTATTTAAAACGAGGCCGACTGGCAATCAACCAATAATATTAGTCTTGAGATAGACGTTAAACGAAAAATGTGCAACGCAAGTCACATGGTGAGTGAGTGTATCGCATTTTCTCAACTGGGCATCGGAAAGACAGCGGTCTAAGTTACCTTGAAATTACAAACTCATTTTTAGTGTGAAAAATGTAACATATACCTTTCTTGCAACAAAGACAGAAATTGTGTTATGTCCTTATTATTTTAATTTTTATTATTAAATAGTTTTGTTAATTTAAAAAGCATAGGCTGTGAAAAACTATGTAACATTTTTAAATATTTAAACGAAACTTTCAAATTTAAAAAAAAAAAAAAATTTTGTGTTTGTTTTGTACTCATAAATGCATGCCGTATCATCAACCACGAAAATCGATTTTCCGAGGAAACTACAAATAATTAGAATTTCTTATTTTGATATTATAAATAAGGATTGCAGAAACTATAATGTAGAATTTTTTCGACAAAATAGAAAAAATCATGCATTGAAGGGTTAAATTGGGCCGGTATTCCGAAAAATATGGCTTGTGAAATCGGTTAATTCGAGCGGTCCCAATTGCATTAATCCCTCTATTTTTTAATATTTCCAATAATTTGTAAGTCGTAAAAAAATTATCGAAATACAGTTTGTGTCCCGGCACTTCAATTCTTTGAATTAAATGCGGGACGATTGCTGCACTAAACCGAAATTTTTGTTAACGGAAATCAGAAATTTCAGTTCTTGAGCCTTAATAAATAATAAAATCAAACGATTGCTCTGATTCTCCGCATAAAACAAATAATTTCAATGTCCAAGTTGATGGTTTACTTTTTATATATTGTTTCGGGGATAATGCCCCATAAATGGAATCATTTGTTTGACGATGCAAAGGTTCTCCTCAAAGGGAATCTCTAAACATCTTTGTCTAACAGAATTAAGTATTTGTATAAAAACGTCTTTATTATCTTTTGGAATGTCCAAATTGTTGGTGACATGAAAATTAGTTCGCAATTGATAAAATCGGACCCTGATCATAGCTCGCATATAACGTGTTCGATTCCTATAAGCTTGCTCCAGTACATCCTGATTTGGGGAAATTTTGTACATCATTCATCGGATATGAATTCCGAAAAATCTTTTAATTTTATATAAATCCATCAATATAAAAGTTTTGGGATTTTGGAGTCCATATATATTTGTAAACTTTACCATAGTTTCGAATAATTGCTCCTTAAAATATTTCATGAAATACTGACCTAGAGGTTCTTCAACAGGTTCAGTTTCGTCAGGCGTTTGGTATTTGATTTCGGTTTCAACAAATTCGCTTTTTTTCCATTTTATTCGAGTTCGATCAATATTTGTAAAATAATCGGAGCATTTCTATAATTTCGAAATCAATATTTTCTAAAACTGTTACAGTTCCTTCGTTTGATACTCCTGCAATAACAGTTGAAGGCCACTGTTTTCGGATCGGTGTTTGCATCTTTTATTGGTATTTATATTGCTACAAAATTCTGGAATATTATCGTAATCCCAAAAAAAAGATTGGTTCATTTTGCCCCTCCTCATTATCATCAAGATTGTTAATGTTTTCACAGAGAATGACCAATATTGCGTCATGCGTTACATATACGAGCCATCTATAATTAAACACAGAGTTGATTAGTCATAATGACAACAATCAAATAAAAACAAACACAATATGAAAAAAATAGTTTCTATATGATGAAAAATTCCTGAAATCACAAATTTTTGTAAGTCATGTTTTAATTTTATGATTTTTATGTTTTGAATGTGTAGCCTTGATTGAAAAAAAAATTTGAAATTGTTAAAGATTTAGGGTGTCAAATTTTGAGAAAAACGATAATCATGAAGTTGTTTATATGTCAATAAAAGAAAAATAATTGTCCGATAATTATGATTTTGGGCTCATGTTAAAGGTAAGTTAATAAGGATTTCTAAAAAAATATAAAAATAGTATATTGTTTAAATCCTTCTTCTCTAAATTTCCCGCCAACATGTTCTTTTTAAATTTTCTCAAAAACCTATTTTTTTTTTTGTTTTTTTTTCTAGAATTCGATAATTAATATTTTACAACATATCAAAAAACTACTTTTCTTGCAAAATTCGTTTTAGTAAGAGAAGCATTTCATTTTTATATGGAAAAACTGTATTTCAGTGGATATTTCTCAGTGTTTTGAAATGGTTTACAAAAAGGATAGTTCAGTTAAATTATTAACACTAGATATACCGACAATTTGACCATACCTATTTCTACCGACACCACTCAAAATGACTGGTTTTAGAAAAAATGGTTAGTGGAGTTTCCGGTCTTAATGTATTTTAAAAAAATGATAAATTACTTCAATTAAGTTAATTGTAATATACTATATTAATTATAACTATATTTATTAGTTAACTGAACATAATAAGTAGTAAAAAAAATAAGGTGAAGTAGTAAATTGAAAATATAAATTTTAAAACCAGTCATTTTTACTGGTGTGGTAAATCTAGTGTTAATATTTATTATTCAAATTTAATTACATATATTTAAAATTTCAAACCCAAATTCTTTTGATAATTTTATTTTATTGTTTAACATTAAATCTTATTTAAATTACAATTTAAATTTAACATAATCGTCAGAATTAGAATATTTTTTACATTTCAAATAGCCATCCTCTGTTGGAATAACTGCATGGAAACCGTGAGTTCCTTTTACTGTTTTTAAATTTTCAAACCTAGTTGCAAGTTTGATTTGCTTGGATTTATGTTCTGTGTCTGAACAAAATCCAAAATTGATATCTGTCTTCAACGTTTTAGCCCATTTAAATAATTCATCTGCATTGGTTATTGTACTGCTGTATTCCATTGTGAGACTAGCTCTGGATGCCATTCTTTTGATGGTACCTCCTACTCCATCACATGGATCTTTTCCATGAGCTGTTGCATGGAAATGCCATTCACAATTATCTCCAAAATCCTCTTTTTATTTTAAGATGTTCTTAAAATTTTTCTTATTTTTATAATGCGTGACTGCCCCATCGGTAATATAATAAATTTTAGATAAACTGGATATTTTAGTTTTCAATAACTGCATCAATTTTTCAATGAATAAGTGAACCGCTACAGTATCGTGGTGAAGACAATCCGATATTATAATGAAGGTGTGGTGAAGTAATTTGCCATCCAAGTTTTGGTAAATTACAAATGGATGAATAGTCGCTCGCTTATTATTCCAATGAAATCCTTGTGCGGCATTTTGCATTATAAATGCATAGTTTTCTGCAAAATCACATAAAACTATCACCTCCGTAGACTTCAGCGCCAATTTTTTATTTTTTAAGAAGCTGGACTGCTGAAGTGAAATAAAGCAATGAGGTAACAGATTCTTCAGCTTATTCATGAAATAATCCAGAAATTCATCCAACGGTTGAGAAAAGGTCTCCAGAATGCACCTATCCGTAAAAACCCACTGACTAAATTTTAACTCAGCATCCTCGCAGCCATGTTACCGAAATACATTTTTCAAATATTCTTTAAAACTATCCAGTCCTGGGCAGCTTTCGCAGTGTAGAAGGTAACATGTTGGTGTAGGCTCATCACATAAAATATTTGAAATACAATCCCGGTAGTGCGCTATCTTTCCGTTGGTAATAGGTGCCATAAATAATTAATTTTACATTTTGATGTATGGTACACACGCAGACTGTGTGCGTTCCACTACTACCTGGTTGTACACAGTATTTTGGACGAAGTAGTGAAAATTTAGAAAAACCAATTTTTTTTTGATTCGTCATCCTGATACATCGTCTTATATCCTTCGTAACACTCTTTCAATGTACACATCATTAGCCGCGTTTGAACTTTAGCTTTACCGACTGTTAAACAATCGTTTTTGCCTGGCATTATCCGACTAACATCATCATCAGTATAATAAGATAATACTGCTTGCTTCAGCTCATCACTTATTCGCTTTCCTACTTTAGCTGCTGGACGACTTAGTGGACCATTCTTGTCTCGTAGATCTTTAGCGGTTCGCACCATACGGTGCGTTGCCTTGAACTCATTCTGGATTTCTTGAATGGTTAATGATTTTGGCAATATAGTAAGTAGCTGAATCTTATCACTGGTTTTCTCCAGTTCTTCGAATTTAGATTTTAGATCACCAATCAATTCATCATATAGTGCAACCTTCCTTTGATCTTCGGTTGACTGATTCGAAAGCGGCACGATTCCCGAAACCAAAGATGTTGATGGTGTTATTGAAGCTAAATCTATTACTTTTTGCTGCTGATGTTTTGGCCTGGCTTCTAACGTACTCGGATATATAGGAGACTTTCCAAGAAAGGGTAACACTTCATTCATTTTTTCCAAAACGGACACATTTTTTAAATAACACTCTTCACTATCACTGCTATTATCGTTATCGGCTATTTGCGGTATTAGAGGTGATGTTGTTGCTGGTCCCGCAACTGGTGACGTGATTCTATTTTTCGTCGTTTGCAGGTAATATTTATATAGCACGTTGAACAGAGATACAAATTATCTTGATTCTCAACTGATTGTGGCATAAATTGTTTAACATAATCCGTTACTCGTTTTAGTTTACTCGAACACTTTGAATCGTGGTATGGTTTACAACACTTTCGAAATTTATCCATTATCAAATTTAGCGCACTAGTACTTATTTATCCACTTAAACTTACACTCTGTTTAACACACTGTTACTTTTTCAAATTTTAAAAAATCTTGCTCCTTATTTAAAATGTTGTCTACAATTCACAATGTCAACTAATCAAAAATTTTAATTTTTACTCCTATTTATATCAACAATGTTCTTTTTTTGTTTTCAAAAAAATTACTCATCGTTTAGCAGGTATACCTGCGCCAAGTAAAAATAATCCACCCTCAATAAAAAAGGGGGAAACAACATTTTATTTAGTCTTTTATAAAATAACCCAAAAAAAAAGAAAAGGAATTTATGGTACTACGACTAACCAAACGATATAAACCAGGGGGTGGCACCTCATAATTCTGTGACTCATACTTAAATATGACGCAAAATTGTACAATAAATAAAATGCAAAACACACAAATTAATAGCATTTTCACTGGCACAAAAATCTTGATCCAAATTTTTGGATTTATTATTTTTTGCCAGAGAACACAATTTTGGATTTTATTGTTGACGTTTACTCACACATAAATGCGTGGTCATTTTGACAATTGACATGACGTTGAGTATATGTGTGATTAAACGTAAAACAAAAATCCAACAAATTTTTTGGATTTTTCTTTGATCCATTTTCAAAAAAAAAAAAGACAAAAACGTAAACAAATTCATTTCCAATTGATTCCAATCAGAAAAAAATGTGGATTTTTGTGCCAGTGAAAACGATGTAAGTGTACTACCACTTTTGTAAACAATTTCAAAGCACTGAGAAATATCTATATAGCTTTCCATATAAAAATGAAATACTTCTCTTACTAAAACGATTTTTGCAAGAAAACAAAAAATAACGGTATTTTAGTTTTTTGATATGTTGTAAAATATTAATTATCGAATTCTAGAAAAAAATAGGTTTTTGAGAAAATTTAAAAAAAACATTTTGGCGGGAAATTTAGAGAAGAAGGATTTAAACAATATACTATTTTTATATTTTTTTAGAAATCCTTATTAACTTACCTTTAACATGAGCCCAAAATCATAATTATCGGACAATTATTTTTCTTTTTATTGACATTATTAAACAACATCATGATTATCATTTTTCTCAAATTTTGACACCCTGTATCTTTAACAACAACAACAACAAACAAAAATTAAGTGTCTCAAAATGTTTGATTTAATCAAGGCTACACATTCAAAACATAAAAATCATAAAATTAAAACATGACTTATGGCTCCATAGAGTGAATTTGTGAGTTGAAGGATTTTTCACCATATACAGTGTACATGAGGATGTAAATGACAGTTGGTACTATTTGTACATTTACATGTACATCAAATTAAATTGAGAAAAATGGCTCCACCTTTCTAGCACCCCATCAAAAGGTTTTGACAAAAGTGATGAACGAATTCGTTTGGTCATCGTTTGGTCAGGATTGGTCACTAGTTTTTATCGTTTGGTCACTTTCGATTAAACGGTAAATAAATAAAGAAAAATTCGAAAAAAAATTCCCGGGTAGCACCTCATTGCAAGAAAATTATACCGTTTTTATCAAATTTCGTTAGGTAATCGTTAGGGCAGGATTGGTCACCACATATTGGCGTTTGGTCATCAATGGGTCAGTTTTTATTGCGAAAAAACAAAATCAAAATTGTTGTAATTCAATAAAATCAGGTTCGTCGCTTATTTGGGAATTTCATTTTATAAAATTAATAAAAAATCCAATAGGAATATACCATTTAGAAAAAAAAAATATTTTTACAAAGAATTGTACCTAAAGTGGAAGACATATGATATATACAATTCAAACTTCATAATTCATTGTGAATTGGTCACTTGTTTTTTTCGTTTGGTCATCCCAACATAATGATTTATTGCGAAAATTCTTGAAAAACAAATGATTTCCACATGATTTCAAGTGTTAGGGGCTGGAAGCTTGACCAATACTAATAACCTTATAAATAAAACGATCGAAATCTGTTGGTCAACTGTCAATGTCATTGAAGATTGGTCACAAGTTGTTTTCGTTTGGTCATCCCAACATAATGATTTATTGCGAAAATTCACCTTGTTAAAGTTAGCCGAAAGTTGCCAGCCGAAAGATAATGCAGATAGTGTCTTGACTATTTTTAAATTCTCTTTATACTCTCGCTCCTATCGATTTTAAAATACCTATAAACTGAAATAATTTCTCCTTCACTCGAATGATGGAACCCGATCCTAAATTCTCCTTAATTCGAGTTCATGACTGGTTTTTACTGTATTCAAGACACTATCTGCATTATCTTTCGGCTAACTTTAACAGTATGAAAATTCTTGAAAAACTCATAATTTCCACATGATTTCAAGTGTTCGGGGCTGGAAGCTAGACCAATACTAATAACTTTATAAATAAAACGATCGGAATCTGTTGGTCAACTGTCGTTGAGGATTGGTCACTAGTTTCTTTCGTTTGGTCAGCCCAACATAATGATTTATCCTGAACACTTGAAAGCATGTGGAAATTACGAGTTTTCCAAGAATTTTCGCAATCAATCATTATGTTGGGAGGACCAAACGAAAACAACTAGTGACCAATCCTCAACGACGGTTGACCAACAGATTCCGATTGTTGAATTTATAAAATTATTAGTATTGGTCAAGCTTCCAGCCCCGAACACTTGAAATCGTGGGGAAATTATGAGTTTTTCAAGAATCTTCACAATAAATCATTATGTTGGGATGACCAAACGAAAAAAACAAGTGACCAATTCACAATGAATTATGAAGTTTGAATTGTATATATCATATGTCTTCCACTTTAGGTACAATTCTTTGAAAAAATATTTTTTTTTTCTAAATGGTATATTCCAATTGGATTTTTTATTAATTTTATAAAATGAAATTCCCAAATAAGCGACGAACCTGATTTTATTGAATTACAACAATTTTGATTTTGTTTTTTCGCAATAAAAACTGACCCATTGATGACCAAACGCCAATATGTGGTGACCAATCCTGACCTAGCGATTACCTAACGAAATTTGATAAAAACGGTATAATTTTCTTGCAATGAGGTGCTACTCGGGAATTTTTTTTTCGAATTTTCTTTATTTATTTACCGTTTAATCGAAAGTGACCAAACGATAAAAACTAGTGGCCAATCCTGACCAAACGATGACCAAACGAATTCGTTCATCACTTTTGTCAAAACCGTTTGATGGGGTGCTAGAAAGGTGGAGCCGAGAAAAATCATATTTAAAAATGACTTAACAATTTGTTTTTAATAAAAAATATTTGTGTCGATTCAATGTGAACATTCTATTTTTCTTTTCTTCTATCCTGCTATTTTTACTAGGAAAACTCGATGCATTTAAGCAAACAACCTAAAAATTTAAATAAAAATTTTGAAATAAATATCGAGTAGGTTTTGAAATAATAGAAGAATAGAAGAAAAGATAAATAGAAGATGTACAAGGAATCGACACCATTATTTGGTTTACAGGATTTTTTTTATTTGCATTAAAATTGGGCTAAAAAATTAAGGATTTCCCCTATTAAAATTCGTTATTCTACCTCGACGTTTTATTGAATACTGATCTTATTTTTGTAGTTTGAAGGAATTCATTTTAATAGAATGATGAAAAAGAGATAGAAACACTGAAACAAACATGCAATATCCCTTTCGAGTCCTGATATCACAAATGTGAGGTACTTAATGAAAGAACACAAAAAAAAAACTTTTGATGTATCTAAAGCCCAGACCGTACAATTGTGATAATAAATTTATACCTGAGCAGAAAATTATTTGTATATGTATGACGTACCGCCCGACTGGAAAAACTGGAATTTAATTGTAATTTTTAATAACTATAACCAATTACTTTCGGTCCCTCGATTTTTCTCCTTTTGAAATGATGAAATTTGTCACATAACCATAATTTTTACAAAGGATATAATTATACCAACTTTATTTTTTTTAGAAATGAAAGAGCCGACTTATAGGTTGAATCCAAATCGAGTCGAAGAATATTGTCAGAAAACCCGAGAAATGGCATGTCGAAACGACCAAATTTTAACCTTCACGATTGTGACAGCTGGGCTTTAATTCATACTAAAGAGAGTTTAGAAACATAATTTTTGGCGGTAATAATTTTTTTTGTCACATATGGTACGTGATATACAGGCTTTAAGCTATACAAATAAAAATTATTTTAACGTCATAAATTGTGACCCTCACAATTGTGACATCTGGGCGGTATTTTGTACCATCACTTCGAATCGAAAAAAGACGAATTTCGAAAAAAGCCGAATCATTTTCGACTTCTATCGTTTTTTAATCTTGCAATACTTTTTCTAGAATGAAATGTTAGCTACATTTTTTATTACTTTGGTTTTAAATTACGAAACTTCATCATTTATCGCGATTCGAAAATGATACAACATACCGCCATTCGTTTTTTTTTTCAATTTCTATTCGAAGTGATGGTACAACATACCGCCCCTTATTTTATGTTATAAACGTTATTTTATTTTTAGTAATACAAGAAAATTCGTGTCGCAAGTTTAATCAAAGTGTTCTCGTGCGCGTGATATGTTAGATTTTATTAAATTTTATTTTTGTGCAATATCAAATTTAATAGTTAATTTAATTACTTGAATAGTTTTCATTACTCACGTTTAACATCCATTTCTTAAGCAAAATGGCGGAATCCAGATAGGGCCGTCATGACTACACGATTGGATTGTGTGTATATATAATCGGATTCTTTCACCCGATTAATTTACAAGCTTCATATAAATTTTTGAGTTATTTTCCGGAATTCAATTTGTACTGTTTGATAGATGTTCAATATAGGCTTCAATTAATTTGTGTTTAAACATTTTATTGCGATGATGTTGTTCATTTAAGTATATGCTAGAAAAATAGTACATTGAGGTATTTAAATCTGTAAGCCCTATTTTGAAATGTTGATCAAGGTATCCTGTTTCTTTTATTTTATCAATATTTATTATAATTAATTGTTGTGTAAAATTATTGTTCCAAATTATTTTAAAATAGATTTAGTACAGTGTTAAAATTGCACACTTCCACCACAAATTTTGGTTCAAGAAACAAGATTGTGTTCAGAAACTTCACAATGACTTCACTTTGTCCAAGAACTTCATACCGGTTATGCAAGAAATATCCATTTTTCTTATCACTCTGTAATCCGACCGTGTGATTAACAACACATATAATTTACATAGGAAAACCAAATGGTCCCAATAACAAAGAAATCATAGAAATTAACCAAATGGTCCCAATAACAAAGAAATCATAGAGTTTTGCCGATTGCCAACAGAAAGAATAATTGTCAACATTGTCTACCTTAGAGAACAAAATTCACGGAAATAGGAACTAATTTTATTTTTTAAACTTCGCAATTTTTTTTTATTATTTTATTTTTGCCATCTGTTCTGGGGCCGAAGCACTCCCAACGTCCGCTTTTCATGTCCATCACATTGTACAGCTCCATGCTAGCCTATACTGGCATGGAAGATGGGTTGGCCCATGAGTTCTGCACTCCGATAGAAGGTCATAGTTTTGTTGATCGTAATCTGTTGATGAAAATTCCGTTTTGCATCCTGCTCCTATCGAGATTCGAACCCGGGTCCTCCCGCATTAACCATTGTACCGTTTGGAACAATTTTAATAACATTTTTAAATATTTTACTAGAAAAGAGTAAAGCACTTACTACCTTTTCGAGTTTCACTTGGTCTACTATATTTATAAATTTGAAAATAGATAAAACTAGATTAAATAAATTAATTTATTAAATTATTTAATTTATACGGAATTGTTGTGTGTATCACAACAGTTTAACTTTTTCGAAAATTTGTTTTGTGGATTTCTATTATGAAATTTAAAGTCAGATTTACAAAAATATTTCATTCGTTACAATTTTGCGCTGTGACATTTGACTTTAAAATGTGTCCAATAACGAGTACAAATGTAGTCAAAGGTCATGTAAATGACCAGAAAATGCTTTTGAAATTTTTCTTTTTGAAATTTAGTCTCTCTCTCTCTCTCTTTCTCTCTATCTATCTATCTATCTATCTATCTAACTCTCTTTCTCTCTCCCTCTCTCTCTCTCTTTATCTCCCTCTCTCTCTCGCTTTCTCTCTCTCTTTCGCTTTCTCTCTCTTGTTTTTAAGAAAAGTTTCTTGTTTTTTTCATCCACTGCCATGTTGGTCGACGTGTTAGGATCGTAAATAAACATTGCGGTGTCTATATTTCTCGCCAGTAACCGTAAGCCTTCGCCTTCCGCCAGTATCCATTTGACTTCTTTGCATGTTGCCAGTTTCGGATATAGGACGTTAGGTAAATACCCGAAGTCAGTGCCACGGCGATCTTAGAAAGCTCGTTTCTAACGAAGTCTCTCCGAGCTTCGGCATTGCCGTCACATAGTCCATAACAATACATGATATTAGCTAGCTTAATACATAGATTACTATGTATTAAGCTAGCTAATATCATGTATTGTTATGGACTATGGATCGGCTCGGATTATGCCGCCATTTTCTCAAAAGAACACAGAGTAGCACCATACAGTAGTTTAAGTAACCAAGAAAATTTGGGTGGTAGCAAGATAAGTACCTACGCTTTTGCGCGCGGCGTAAGTCAAAACTGACTAACATTCATGAAGAAATTTTTTATTATATTTATTATATTTGGTCTTTTGGCCGAAAAAGCCGCGGAAAAATCGTGGGCCCTCTTAATTGGTCTCCACGAACCAACCTTAATTATCTGTACAGTTTGCTTAACTACATTTACAATGGTATTTTGTTCGGGCTTAGATGATATTAGGTAGCCAATCAAATGTATTTATGGGGTCACACTTACGTACCCAACGACATTCAGTTCATTCATTTAGAAATAATCAATTAAAATCTTGCGGACGAGTTGCCCTGGTTCTCAAGAAACCATTGCTATAGTTAATACAAATTTGGGTGTCCGCATGGGAACGGAAAAAGAATGAAGTGGAAACATTACTCATCAGCTACTTCGTATTATGTATCGTTTACTCTAATGGAATAGAGCAAGTTAAAAGAGATACAATTCATTAAAAAAAAACTCAAATAATAGAAACATGCTGTAACTGAAATTTTTCATCGAAAAATACGAGGTTTCGCTATACTTGCAATAAGAGGAATTAGAACAATTCTACTCAATAAAATCATAAAAGTGTTTCTTAAATTCTCAAATTTGATGATCTTCGACGTCGAAGAGCTCATTGTAGGGAGTTTTGGAATTTTAAAACTCTAAACGGTAACTTGGCCATTTCTTGGCTAAGCATTCTAATGTCTAAATTTTCAAACAAAATTCTGGAATCAGTGCATTAATTAAAAATAGGTGGACGGGTAGCTCCTAGGATAAGCTTATTCAAGTACTTCGTTCAAAATACATTTTAGAATTGCATTATAAATTTCGAACTAATTACACCACTATTACTGCAGAAAATTACACCATTATTGATTAAGAAATTGTATAATTACATATATCCAGCATACCCAAATTTGAAACTTCTTTAAAAATGCTACCAGAATCCACATTAATCGTGCGACATGGGTCTATACCAGAACTTCTCCTATAATTTAGATTTGACTCCAAATTCAATTCTATAAACTAAATTCCATTTCATTCCACAAATTTATTAAATAAAATTTCATCATAATATTTTAAGAAAGGGCGGAGTCTCATTCAGCATGAATAGTATTCAGGATTTTGTCCAAAACTCATATTATCATGAATATTCTCTTGAATCCCTCCAATACTACAAACCAAATATTTTCAAAAGTCGTTTTAAAATGGCCGAGCTCCTTTTAACATTTTAAGATTCAAAAATTTACGATATATACTTCTTTGACTTCGGAGATCAACCAATTTGATAATTTAGATAATATGTAGCTTAGTCATTGCTGTTTTTATGACATCAGTTTCAATCATTTAAAAGCTGTCGTTCCGTGTCCATCAATTTTAGGAGATTTATGTCGATAAGCAACATCAATTTTAGTCTTGAGGACGATTATCGTGCAGGTGCAGAATAACGATTTGAAGACGAAGAACATAAAGTTTTACTAGATGAAAAACCGTGTCAAAGTCAAAAGAGCTTGCAGAACAGTTAGAGTTACTCACCAAGCAATATCACTTTAATTGCACTGGAAAAGATACAGAAGGAAGCAAAATGGGTTCCTCATAAACTGACTGAAGAAAACAAAAACCGAAGAGGTGACATCTACATGAATTTGCTTTCCCGGTACAAAAGAAAGATTTTTTTGCACAAAATCATTACGGGTTATGAAAAGTGTATTTTGTACGATAATCGTAAACGCAGAAAACCATGAGTTGAACCAGGCCAACCATCAACACCAGTTGCAAAAATACATATTCATGCCAAGAAACGTTACTGTGTGTGTCTGGTGGGATTGGAAAAGAGTCATTTATTAGGAGCTTCAGGAACCTGGTCATACTGTTACAGCTGAGCATTTCCAGGCTCACCTTCTCCTTAGGCTAGATTTTTTACAGACCATTGATTCACGAAAGTTAAAGAGGTGCAACGATGGCTCGAATACCATTTTGCTTCTAAACATTAAAGTTTCGATCGCGAAGTCATCATCACCTATCTGATAAATGGCAAAAGACCATAGATCGTAATGGTGAATATTTCTATAATTAATCCTTGTAACAATTATATTTTCAATACAGCTGAATTTGACCGAAAAACAGAGATTCTATACTTGGACACCTAATAGTTTGAGGAAGGAACAAGAATAGTAACGAAACTAGTAGTTTTACTTACTTTACTTTTAATAGTAGTTAGATTTAATATTTTTCAAATCAAAAAAACTAGTGTGCGATAAACATTTTTAAAATAAATATTTGACAATATTTATTTTTCAAAAGTAAACGACGGAAGTACCAAGTCAAAATTTAAAAATGGTGTTAGGGCGTACAACTAAACAAGTTATTACCGAGAATAATAACGAATCGACCTGTGTCAACAATAATGGAATTGGTTTTATCAACGAGAACAATAATTTAACCTGTGCCAATGTCAATCAAGTACACTGCTCATCAAAAAATCCCGGACACTACATTTTTGCTAGAACCTTTTGTTTAATAGAAGTAATCACAGACATGATTGACATATCTTCATCTTTATTTAAATACAAATCAACAATCAATCCAAGCATTCGGTACTCTAATATCGAGTATTTCGTTCACGAGCGCTGACCACATCTAGTATTCCTTTTTGCATACTGTGCGCCAGGTTTGCAACGTACTCCTGTGGCACTATTCTGGCAATTCCCCTGTGGCCCTATTCTGTCTTTCCCTGGGAATAGGGAATTGGGAAAAATATCTTCATAGCATTTTTGTCTAAATTATATTTTTCTGGCCTACTGAGGGAACAAGTTTGGTGTTAATATTTTCGAAACAAAGTTAAATTGGAAAATATTATTCCCAAGAAAAATTTTGTGGAACAAAAGTTTCCCAATTAACTTTGTTTTTAAAATTTTTGCACTAACCTTTTTCCTTCAGTAGGCCGGAAAAAAATAATTTTGAAAAAAATGCTATGAAAATATTTTTCCCAATTCCCTATTCCCAGGGAAAGACAGAATAGGGCCACTGGAATAGAGAATTGGGGAAAGATTTTATGTGTAATTTCAGTTCAAATTTTTTTTTCTGGCTTACTGAGGTAAAAAAGTTAGTGTTAATTTTTTTCAAAACAAAATTAAATTGGGAATAGTTTTTCCTACCAATTTAGGTATGGAAAAATTATTCCCAATTATTAATATTTACATGGAACTTTTTTCGTCAGTAGGCCGGAAAAACATATTTGAATCGAAATTACATATAAAATCTTTCCCCAATTCCCTATTCCCGGACAATTACCAGAATAGTGCCACTGAAGTATCATTTCCCATTATTCCTCTAGAGCCGCTTGAAGGTGATCTAAGGTTTCTGGAACGACTTCTCTTTACCTTAAACAAAAGACGCTCTAGAATCACTAGGCTAGTGCTCAATGGGATTCAAGGTCAGGGCTGCGAGTAGTCCAAACAATTCGATCAATTCCCACCTCGTCTAAAAATGGCAACGTGGGGTCTAACGTTGTCATGTATTAATAATTGTATGTAAATTTTTGACGAGGAGTGTAGTTCAAATTCTTTATGCGATGTTAACTCAATTCCAGAATTTGCTAATTCGAATTAGGTTTGTCAACTAGTCAGTTTGTGATTCTGTCAGTCTGCTAGTCGGTCTGTCAGTTTGTAAGTTTGTCAGTCGGTCTGCCAGTCTCTCAGTCTAGCGGTCTTGCACTCAGTCAGTTTATCAGTTTGTCATTCTGTCAGTCGATGGGTCTGTTAGTTTTTCAGTAGGAAGATACTATTGGTTTCTTTTCACCATTGCCGTAGAAAAACGAGAAAACCAACGCCATATGAAAGACGACGGCTGTTGGCCCTGTACCTGATATTAAATGTAGTTTTGTTATTTGGTTTGTATATTCACGAGTGGTCACAATTTTGGCTATACTCGAGAACTGCTCGAAAACATATCTGACCAGTGTTTAATGATAGGAGAAGAATAAATGTTGTGTAGTCTTCGAACGAGAGATCGGTGGCCTTCGGTCTAGGGCATTTCCCAAAAGGTTTACATTTTTGCAAATTTTCTAGGTGGTGAAAGTTTTCAAATGAATACAAGGTATATCTAACATGTACCTTGTGTCTTAAAGATACCTCCCATATAATAGACAATAAATAAATTTTGTAATATTTTGCCATTTTTGTATTTGACTCCTTAAATTTATTACATTAATTTCTTTAATATACATAAATGAAGTTAGGTACACATATAACATTTATGTACATACATACATACTCATATTATTCAATTTGTAACATTGTGCACAAAAATAATTTTAAGTAAATTTTCGTATAAATAAACTCGATATACCAATTTTTTTATATTTCTAAAATATCATATACATTCTTTGTGTGTTACCCGATTGAACCCTTTTTTTTATTTATTTTCTTTTCGCTGTAAATTTAATTTATTTTTACAAGATCCATTCGCATATGTATATATTACAGAAAGGCAACCACCATCATACAACCACCTTACGGGTACGATATTTTTAACTCCGCGGAAAATGCAGAAAAAATTGTATAATAAAATTATTATGTAATTTATTTTTGTACGGAAATAACAAATTTTTACATTTTAACATATACATACATAAATACTGGGGGTTTTGGAAAAATTGAATTTGGAAAAACATGAAAAACTAATAATCACAATTACATGCTATATAAAGAGAGATGCGATTCTGCAAAAAAAAACTTCATGGTTCGAATTTTTCCTTTTGATTCACATGGGTGAATATTTTCGGTTAGATTTATACATTTTTTATTTTGTAACCTCTAATGTTAAATCAATTTATCGAATTAAAGCACGGAACAATGGAAATGTAGATTATTTTCTTCGTGAAAAATTGATGCATCATATTTACTCGTATGAGGAGTATTTATATATGGTTATGCCCTCGTGAGTAACAGATTTAGAACATACTCGTCGCTAAGACGCCCAACAAATAATTTTCAATCAACCTAAATTTTCTCATGCATAAAAAGGGTTATTAAGCAATAATGGTATGATGGTTCATTTTCTAATTCGGTTTCTATTTCCATCGTGAATCTCTCTCTATTATACACTTTACTAAAAATGTTGTTTCTTTAATAAAAGTAAAAACTTTTTGTTTTCGATTTGTTTTATAACTTAACTAAAAAGCAATATAAATCATCGATCTTTGTATAATGGTCAAGTTGTTATGTATATATTTTTGTCTTGGGTTATAACTTCTATATGGAATCAAAAAAAGTTTTCGTTGAATCAAGATGATCAAAAAATAAACAATTAAGATGAATGAGTAGAGTGATTCAAGAAATACTTTTGAACAAACTGAAAGTCGGTTAATCCATTTTCTCTAAGAATTATATTTCGGAAAAAGATTTATTGGATGTTATTAAAAGTATTTTAAATTTTGGCTTTCGTATGAAAATAAAGTTTGTAAAATAAAGACAACTTAAAAAAAAGTTAGGGGTTAATAGGTTGTGGCCAACACCCGACTTTTTCTTTTACCACGAATGTATACATAGATCTCGAATACGGATTTCTAAAGATAAAAATTAAACTTACTGGATTTTTGATAAAATTGTCTTGTATAATCAAAAAACATTATCCCTGCTTAAACTTTACAAAACCCACAAGGTCAACCCTTGTTGCTTGCAAATTTAAACTTAATATTTATTTCAACCTTTTCATTCTTTGGCGCTTTTTTGTAAAGCTGACTCTTCCGGTCCACTAAATTCCACAAGAGTCTCCCAATTTATGGAAAAAGTTCTAGTTGAACCTTTATTCCAAATAGTAAATCTAAAATTTGTTTACCAAAACTATCGTAATATTTAAAAAATTATTTGAAATAATTTTGTTTCAAATTTAGCTTGCAATCTTTAATTTTTTAATTGTTTTTCTGTAAATGCTAAAATATTTGCAAAAACGAGAAAGCTCCTATGGAAGTTGCCACTTCCGGTGGAGCAATTTATGGTAAAAGCTTGAGTATGATGTTTCATCCCGATCCATCAATCCGTCTAGGGCTAGGTTGTACAGATTCGGATTTTTATAAAAAAAAACAGTTTTTGTCAAAGAACGTCATTTCCACTTAAATTTTTAAACACTGGTTTAGGCTGATATTTTTGTAAATTTAATTTTAAATCGTTTAGTTTAGATCATATTTTTTAAGTTGGAATAACAGCCGCTTTAAATATAGGGTGACCATCTGTAAGATGTACAATTTTTTCCGCAAATTCTTTAAGCAAAAATATTCGATTGAACGCGTTTTAATAGTGAAAACCTTTAACATCAGTCAACCCGGATTTCTTTTTGAAAAAATTTATTATAAGTGACGAAGCTCATTTTCACTTAAGTAGACGTGCAAACAACGATATCGACTACGCTGGCGACATCAGTATGATGACTTACAGATTAAACAATATGGCGCGTAAGCTTGTGATGTTGATTTAAAACTCTGAAAAAGTTGGCATACGGCTTAACTACTCCAAAACGAAGTTGCTGCGAATCGGAACGGCCAATAACCACGAATTATCATTTATAATCACCAACGATGCAACGAAAGTCATTGAAGACGTGGAGAAATTTAGCTACTTAGGGAGCCTAATTACTAAGACGGATGGGTCCGAATCACGTGACAGTCCGCATAATCAAAGCGCGCTTTGCTTACTATTCATTAAAGAAAGTGTGGCGAGCGCATAACATCTCCAGGAGCACCTAGCTAAGAATCTTAACTCTAGCGTTAAATCGGTCTTCTTATATGGTTGTGAAATTTTGAAAGTAACCACCACCATTTCTCAAAAACTACAAGTATTTATGAACGGCGAATCTGTGGCATCTATTGGCCAAACACGATTTCAAACACGGATCTACCTGCCCTAACAAATAATGAGTAAATCACCACCGAAAGTAAACGTAGGAAAAATAAATACAATCAACGTTGGTTTAAATAAAGGTAATAGTTGCGGTGCTTTATTTATTGATACAGCTAAAGCCTTTGATATGGTTGATCACAAGCTTCTGCTATCTATTATGTATGATATAGGGTTTAGGGGAGTGGCAAATACGTGGTTTGCATCGTATTTAGATGGTAGATCGGTGAGAGTTAAGATTAATGATAATTTAAGCGATCCGAAATTTATTGACGTTGGTGTTCCCCAGGGCTCAGTATTAAGCCCTCTGCTGTTTCTCATTTATACAAACTCCGTATTTAAATTGAATCTTCATGGTTATTCAACCGGGTTTGCTGATGACATAGCTCTGGCTTACTCTGGATCAATTCTGATCTAAAAGTGTTACTCTCATGGTTCGACAAGCATCGCCTGATCTTAAGCCGGAAAACTAAATTCATGTTGTTTAAATTGTCTGGTAGCTTTAATATGTCTATTTTGCCGCGGGTGACTAATCACAGCAGGTATGAATGTGCGTCTAGTGGTTGCCACTCTCAGTGTTTTGATATCGTACAAGTTGACTCGTTTAAACATCTTGGTGTTCACTTGGACACTTGCCTTAATTGGAAAACGCATGTTAATTCTGTCAACCAGTATCTGTCATCAACTGCTAGAATTTTCTACCTTCTTCGTGACTATTGCCCTCCGTCGGTTCTAAAAATAGCTTACCATGCACTAGTTATGGCTAAATTGGAATATGGATTGTCGTGCTGGGGTGGTTGTTATGCTGCTACTTTGTATCCTTTATATGTTCTACAGAAAATGATTTTGAGAATATATCTAAAGAAACCAAGAACTGAACCATCATGGAATTTATTCTTTACGACGAATATTTTGCCGTTGAAACATTTGTATGTTTATAAGGTATTGAGAGTTTTTTTTAATCGAAGTGGTCAACAAATAATGAGAAGCGATTTTCGTTACAATTTTCGCGGTAACCATCAATTTCTTTGTAACATCCCAAGATTCTTCAATGACCACTTCCGACGCTCTATTCAGGTCACTGCACCAACCTTTTTTAATGCGTTATCAATTTGCATTAGGAAGGACATTCATTTGAAGTCCTTTTTACCTAAAGTTAAACAATGGCTATTTGAAACTGTTGATATCTCCTTTTTATTCAGGGTTATTACATAAAACTTGATGTATTTAGTCACATGTTATGAAGTTGAAATTTAGTAGTAAAAGTAGTTGTAGTGGTAATGGTAGTAATAGTAGTAGTATCTTAGTCATTTTATTGTAAGCTTTTATCACATTTTATACTCATTTTAATCATTTAATTTTGTAAATATTAGGATTATGTTGTATTTTTATGTATTACGCGAATTTGCTTCTGTCGTTTTTCGGCACAAAATTCATTATATTTTTTTTTTTGAATAAAATAAAATAAATATAAAAAAAAAATAAATAAAAAAAAAAAAAAAAAAATGGCAATGGGTAGGGCACATCCTACCGGACAATGACAGAACTGGACAATGACATTGCAAAAATGGTTTTTGAATGGAACCCTCAAGGTAGATTAAATCCCGGACGCCCAGTAAAATCATGGCGCAGATCAGCTGAGAGGGAATCGCAAACAGTAGGTGCATGGCGTGAAATCAAACTGGTGGCGAGAGACAGGCGGCACTGGAAGGAAGTCATTTCCGCTCTATGGTCCTCCTAGGAGCAATATTTTTTTTTCTTTTATTATATTGTAAAAAAAATGGACGACACAAATAAAGAAAAAAATATTAAGAAAAAAAAGCCATGCAAACAAACAAAACAGCCGATTCTGGACAGTAAAGAGTTCACAAATAATTCATCAATACAGTCACTGACGAACATTTTTGTCATATGACGAATAACTTTTTTAGACCAGAATTGCATGCCAATGATTCGATGAACATGTGGTCCGAACAGGACGGTGTCACATGTCATACTGGTAGAGGACCATGGAATTGTTACGAAAAATCTTACCACAATAGTTAATTTTGAAATCTGGTGATGTGGATTAGTTCCCCACTTCTTTTTATGGGGCTATCTTAAAAGTAAGGTTTGCGAAAATAAACTAGATAATATATAGCTATATAACATAAATCGAATAAAAGTCTAGAGAAGAAATTAACATGATACAGGGTGAAATGTGTGAAAAAGTGATGAAAAATGCGGACATTTGACAGACATTGCTTTTCGTACATAATTTCAAACATTAAATCTATTTTTTTTTATTCACAACAATTTGTTAAACAAGAAAAGTAGTAAACCTTTCGAATGGACACCCTGTATATTTACAGGGTGTTCATTCTGTTTTCAATAAAAACTTAAATTTTTTAAGTGATAGGAAAATCAAAATTGAATGTTCTTCAAAAAATGTTTATTACATTATTTACATTAATTACATCATAAAATTACTAAATAATGTAAAATTACTATTTTTTACGTCAATTAGCACAACCATGAAAATCATCATCCTGCACAGAGAAATTTTAAATAATAAAATCAGTTCCCGTTATTTACTGCTGCAATTTTTAAATCTTAGTAGGCTCTTGCCATTCCTTACTTAAGTATTCGGAAAGTTTGGGCCTTTGATGAAGTCACAACAAAGGAAGAGGTACTTCTAACGCTATTTGCCGTAGGCACTTGGCGAAACACACTTACACTTAATAAACACATTTTATTAAACACTTGTTTTTTTCAAAAAGTTTAAAAAAATCACTCGATCACTTGTTTGGTCATCATCATAAGTATCTACTAATTTGTAAAAGTAAAAATTTGTTATATATAGCAGAAAAAACAAAAAATAAACAAAAGAAAGAGGGACAAAAAATAAGCAATAAAAATTAATCTATTGATCGCGCAGGTGGGCGATTAGTTATCGGCTGAGTCACAAAATTCAAGGTATATTGAAGTACATTTAATTACCCGACGTATTAGTCAAATTATAGAAAAGGGCGGGGTCATTAATTGGTGAGAAACGAATTTCTCTCTGTTCGTGAAGGAAATTTTGGTTAAGAAATATTGATTTTCGAATTTCGTAAGACTCTAAGTTATCTAAACGTCTGCCTTTAGGTTGTATATGTAATATGCCTAAATTGTTCAAGCTAGCTGTATGATTTTCTAAAGTTAAATGGTTATGGAAAGTTGATTGATTGCAACCAGATAAATGTTCTTTAGCTCTAACTCAAAAATTGTGCCCAGTCTGGCCAATATAGGAGAAATTACAATCATTGCATTTAATCCTATAAACACCAGACTTGGAAAGGCGATCAACTATAGGTTTATTGTTAAAAATCATTTTCATTTGCGACAATACAATACGGTTTACAAGTTCTAGCAGCGCATCCTCAGTACTTTAACCTTGTCTAAAACCAAAACGACTTGTTGAAAAAAATGCATTTTCCAAGAAATGAAAGAAACCGATTTTTGATTATTTGCTCCAAAAGTTTAGAGAAAACTGAAAGTAACGAAATTGGACGATAATTACCCAATTTGAGAGAACCCACCTTTAGTGGTACTAGAACATCTTTCTTGTGAACCTCAGGAAAAACACCGCTTGACATGCTATGATTACAAATAAAATATAAGACAGGTGAAACGAGCGGCCCAACAGATTTGATCAGAGAATTGCTTATGTTATCGTAACCACAAGCCATTGAATTATTTAAAGATGTAATGAAATCGTGTTAAAGCTCCTTTCTATCGAAATGTCTTCAGCTGGAGTAAAGAAAAATGATTTCTGCTATACTATAGGGAATAAATACTGCGAATCTTTTAATGCAGTTGGAGTTCTATGCGCGATCCTACCTTTAAGATCCTCAATGACGTTAACAAAATATTTATGGAATTTGATTGCAATTGTTAGTTCCTCTTCCAGAATTTTATCATTTTCCACCGTTTAAAAATTCGTTTACAAGACGCCATTGAATGATATTTAGATCATCAATGATAATTACATTTTTGGTTTTAATACGACTTAGATAAACTGTAAATTCTTCAAAAAATTCTAGCACTGAACTATAATGAAGACGATATACTCCAACGACGCAGAAACTCTAAGAAGCGATTGCAAAATTAATCCTTAATACATCAGCAGTTTTTAACGTTTTTTAAACAAAATTGAAACTTAAACCTAACCTCACATATCATCCTCAACTATTGTTACAGCCGCCAACCAAATTAAAATTAGGAATGATATATGTAACTAGGAACTTCATCACTACCAATCCAAACGTCTGATAAAAACATAATATCAGGCAAGGTGGTATAGGGACTGAGATGTGCAAAAATTGTATCACGATTTTTTCGTAAACTCCGAGAATTTTGGTGAATTATACACCAGTAGTTTTCATCTTTGGAAGCAGAGCAAATATTCGTTGATGAGAGATTTAACAGTTGAGTATGACCATCACAATTTTGATTAGACAAATATAAATAGAAAAAAAAAGTTAACCAAAAATAAAATTTATAATTTGTGAAGGTCTTCCCTGTCTCTGATTTCCAGTCTATCAATGTCATCAGTTTTCCTCATGAATATCTTTGCATTCCGTATCCAAAGATGTTTATAATTCTTTTCCTGCGTTTTGCGGTTTTATCTAAAAAATGTAATTCATGCAATTTAAGACTTAGAGTTTCATTGATGTAAATAGCGTTGTTTGATTGAAAGCCACAGTCTGACGCCCTAAGATGTTTTTTTATTTTAATTTTTCTTTGCATCACTTTTATTTTGATGTCGCAACGACAAAGGGAAAAACTTCCTGAGCCAGAATTTCTATATTTCAAACGATATGAATGATTTATATCTGTGGAATGAATTTGTAAGCCTAAACCGTCATTTAGGATAATCATCACAATTTCTTCGGTGTTTTCATTTTCAACAAATGGAACTCCAGCTAGATCGATTGAGTTTTGGAACTCAAGCTGCTCTAAAATATCGATTCTGTATCGAGATTTTTTACGCAATTTTCAATTTTTTCATCTGAGCTGTTTAATTTCACTACATATTGAATCAACAGCTGATTGATTGGTCAACGGCTGTTTCGGTGTTATTGAATCAATTAACCGTTGATTTTGTTTTTTATTTTTATCACATACCGTACAAGACCACTTCTTTTGTACGGTGAAGGAAATCAATATCGATATCAATTAATGCCACACAAGACCGATGAAATAAACAATTACACATGTCACAAGAGATTATTTTGTCCGAATCTCTATTTACTTTGAAATTGCAAGTATTGCAAGACATAAATATTATGTTGGAATGATAAATATAGTTGGTGATAACTTTATATTAATTATTTGCACTTTTAGAGAACAATGACACTTGCGTTAATTATATTATATTAAAAAAACTGTAGTTAAGCAACTTGAAACTTAGAATTTATTTTTTTATATTATTAACTGATTAGTACTTTTTGATTTGTAGCTGTAATTTTCGATGTTGCTTTCCCTACTTCACAACAGCGAATGCACTTTAACAGATGACGTTTCATCCTAGTACCATCAAAGCGATTAATGCACCACCATTCACGATAAATGAACCAATATCCATTTTTAGGCAAATTTCCAAGCTCAAGGACCAAATTACCTAACATCTCAATACAAAGGAACCCCCTATATGGAGAATACAGATTTCTTTTCAAGGGCAAAACACAATCAGCAGACACATCCTTATTTCGGATGATTTTACTGTCGGATAGAGCCCGAAAATGTCTCGTAAGGCTGCTTTTCGACTGACTATAGTATAGAAGAAGTGGCCGCTCGATCTGGAGAGCATCCACATCGCCAAGTGGGAACAGTTTATTAGCGCCCTTCATACCATTAACGTCATTTGCTATACATCAAAAGGTTAATAGCAGGCTAGATTAGTCGTAATTTGCAGAATCGTAGAGAAAAATGGTCAGGAGTAACTCTGTTCTCCTCGCGGGGTTCATCATGGCCTTGTACTTAGTTCAGCACTTTGAAATATAGGGTTATCCAATAAGAGTGCCCTAACTTTAAAATGAAATTGAAAGCTCAATTCATGGCATTATTGATAGAATCTACGACTACTTCTAACATAGCGCATTCTTTTAACCCAATTATGGAACTCTTTTTCGCATAAATCGGCACGAATCTTACCAATAGCACGAATAATGTTTCTTTGTAATTGGTTAATTGACGTCCGTTTATTAACATAAACAAGTGACTTCATATATCCTCACAAGAAATAGTCCAACGGAGTGATGTCGCAAGACTCAAGCAAGACCAGCGCTTGCTGAATGGCTCGTAGCACCATCATGCTGAAGCAAATTTCATTGATACATGCTGCTCATTTTGAAAACAATAACGACCGATGACACCACCAGCATGAAAAGCACACCATACAGTTAATTTTTCTGGATGCCATGGACTTTGGTGGATGACTTCTGGATTGTTTTCGCCCCATATTTTGTAATTTTGTTTGTTTGCATCAGTTTGTTTAAAGCAAAATCTTCAAATAAACGACGCCTTTGATGGTCCAATGGGTTCAGTTCTTGGACTAGTTGAATCTTATTTGCCTTTAAACCGAAGTATTTACGTAAAATACCTCATGTTCTGCCATATGACAGTCCTAATTGTTGTCAACGTCGTTGAATTGATAAATGTCGATCCCCTACATTCTCTTCTACGGCAGCAATGTTTTCTTTACTTCGTGCATTTCTTTGTACGTTCAGGAGGACGATTATATGCACCATAAATAACACGAAGTGCACTATAAGTTTGGCGAACAGAATACTGATTTTTATAAGAAGTTTTAATATTTTCAAAACGTTGTTGCAATGTGTATCGTCTCATTTTCCAAAATGTCTAGCTTTACTGAAGTGACGCTATTCGAGCTTTCCCATTGCATAGGGAATTTTTTCATAGCATTTTTGTTTAAATTGTATTTTTCTGACCTACTGAGGGAATAAGTTTGGTGTAAATAAAGTTCAATGGGAAAATATTTTTCCCTATACAAATTTTGTGGAACAAAAGTTTTCCAATTAACTTTGTTTTAAAAATTTTTTCACTAAACTTTTTTCTTCAGTAGGCCAGAAAAATTCAATTTAGATAAAAATGCTATGAAAATATGTTTCCCAATTCCATATTCTCAGGGAAAGCCAGTATAGTGCCACACCAAAAAATAATATTCTATATGGCCGTAATCCCCATCGGAAATTAGGACACTCTTATTTGATAACCCTTCATCATATTAAAAAATGTTTTACACTTCAAGTTTCCGAAAAATCGCAGTCTATAAGCACAATAACAAGAGTGATTAGTTTTGAATGATGCAGCCTGGATCACTGCGGGAACGACAAAAGTTGTACGAGAATAGTAAAAAAAACACACTACAAGCACCAATGGCACCAGTCAACACGTCAAGACTATTCGGAGAGGATATTCTGTTTGAGCAATAGCAATAGAACTGATCGAAAAGAGGCACCTTAATAAACCGCAAGCACGGAGAATTTTATTCCCAATAGTAAACCCGCCCATTTGGAAAGTCAATCTTTCAATTTTTAATCGTTTTTCACATAAATTTTATGCACTTTTCAAAATATTTGCAAACATTGAAAAAGCGACTAAGAGGCCGGCCGTCACTTCCGGTAGACCGATCTAAAACAAATCTTTGGGATCTCTTAGTATGGTTTCATTTCGATCAGTCAATGCGTCTGTGTTGTAGTGAAACCTGAGTAGAGTGCTTCAAGCGGTCTTCTAGTCCGAAGTAAGTCACTAACAGATCCCAATGACTGAAAACGAGCAACTAGATTGCATACTTGAATTCGTGATGGTGCATTTCTATTGTTAAAAAATTTCGAAATTTTCTTTGGGTTTGAATTACTGAATTTTGACTAGCAAAACAAAACTCAACAATTTTTTCTCGTTCCTCAATCGTATACAAGGCTAGTGAATCTCCCAAACGTTGCTTCTAATACTGAAAAAAAGAGAAAAAAATACAATATAAAAAAAATTATATCAAAAATACAATGTTCATTGACTTATGGCCCACCCTATACATTTGTCGTCGGATGCTGATCACAAAAATTACACCGCACCTAATTTTTTCCCTACGTAAAAGAAAGTCATGTGTAGGTTTCTAACTTCTAAAATTCTCATAGGTTAGAGTTTCATTAACACCCCTATTCCCTTAGTTATATCACTTCATGCGTGTGACTACTAAACTTCTTTGTTACTAGATTATTAACCGGCCAGAACCCAACGTATGTTTAATCATACGTCAAACGAAATTTTTGTTTAATCCTTTTATTTAATAGGTGGAAAGTTTTATATATATTTGTGACTTATTACGCATTGCAAAAACAATTAACTAACCTATAAGAAAACCACTGTCAAAAATTAAATTAGTTCAGTGTATTAATTGAGGTACTAAACACGTTGAAAAATGTATCCGCAAAGGTAAGTTACAAATTTAATAATTATTAATTATAAAAAAATGAGTTTTTTAAATGTTTGGGGATTTAGTTTAAAGATAAATGTGTATTCTTTCAATTAATGTAAAAATTAGTTTATTGTGTATTTTAGTATTATAATTAATTAGCTTATTATATCAGTGTATGATAAATCATACATTGGGCTGTTATAATATTTCACAAATAGTGAAATTTTATTATAAATGTGCCTAGCGTATGTTATAAAATACAGTTTTGTGATCGATTTTTTTTAGATTTAATTGCGAGCGCGATACCGAACAACTTCTGAAATATTTTGAAGAGTTAACTGATAATGATTTAGAATCTGTAAATCTACAAAACTTTGATAACTTCGAAGTTGTATTAGTACCACCCAATGATGTTGATGACAGCGATAAAGATGACGCCAACAGCGATGATGAGTGTAGCGAAAATTTTGAATCTTTGGGGAGAAAAATTCTGGCGGGTAAGGGCGAGCTTCATGTGACAGTCGAAGGTGAAATTTACGAATTGCCACATATTTTGCCTTTATGCTTTAACGAAAATGTACAAGAACCAATAACTGAACCTGAACCAGGAGTATCTATTGTAAGTGAAACGGAACCACAGCATGAAAACCCTACCAAAAAATCTAAACGAAGAAAAATTAGGAACTGGACGGAGGAAATGCTCACTTCACCACTTGGCCCGACGAATATAAACTGTAATTTTCGTCCAGCAATTGTCGAACAGTTTATTAACCAAGATATACAGCCCGTGCAGTTTTTTGCCACACAGGTAACGAAACAATGGCTCTTTTGCCCAACAAATTCAATGGCCGTGTTATCTCACGTGGTTATCTCACGTGTCAATTGGCCGCCAAGATCATGTAATTTGACACCGTTGGACTTCTTTCTTTGGGGTTATTTGAAAGAAAAGGTGTACGTCGATAAGCCAGTAACAATTCAAGAGCTAAAGGATGACATAATTCGGCACATTAACGGTATAGAACCTCAATTATGCCCAAGCGTCATCGAAAATTTGGACCATCGGGTGAAGGTGTGCCGCCGAGGTCGCGGCTACCATTTAGCCGATATTTTGTTCCATACATAATTGAACCATACCATATTATCATAATAAAAAGAATTGGCAAAAATTTCCTAAATAATTTGTGTTTTATTCAAAATCAACATCGGCACTTAAAATTTAACCACCCTTTATAGAACTCGAATTAGATTCAACAAACGGTATTGGCCATATTTTCGTTTTGTGTTGAATGGTTCTCTAGTCAATCTTTTTATTTTATATAAAATTAAAAATTCCAAAATTAGATTACTTCCCTTTATTCGATCGATCGTAATTGCTTTGTCGTCAGAGAACTTACATACGAAAACTACACATTTGCTAAATAAAAAACCTGGCCCAAGACATCAAAACAAACAAAGTAGATATGATGGCCTAAATCATTTAATTGTCATAAGTGACACTCAAAAGCGGTTTGGTGAATGTGGCAAGTGTACCAAATACATATGCGAGAAATGCAACATCGGTCTGCATCCAACAGTTTGTTTCAAGCAGTATCATACTACTTAGGTTGTAATCATTTTTATTATTATTATTATTATTAAATTTTTATTTTTTTATCAAACTGAATTATATTTTATGTTCCTAAATTGCTAAGGTACTTGAAGTACAGTTTTAATTATGAACCTGAATTGTAGTACAATTTTATTTATAAAAATAATGATTAAATTAGTTAATTACTTAAAATACTCAATGGGTTTTATTTTATCCACTTCTGCCCAAAGTATGATATAACATACGTGCTCCAGATCTCTCCCCACTCATCCAAATTAATCCTTACCGAAACTGTGTGCTCCAATTGCTTATATATTTGCCAGAACCAAATTTCTTCGAAATCGGTTCATTTGATCATAGTTTGGGTTCTGGCCGGTTAAATAAAAACTTACAAAATAATGGTTTACAAAACTCGTTGTAGCTGCTTAACAAATTTTTCTTGCGACTGCAATCACTTCAAACGACAATTTGTATCACTTGAAATTTTCATGCGGAAATAAATAAAACAAATTTCAAACTAAGGCAGCCAACTAAGATTGAAAAAATATTCATTGTGAGTTTTTTACACAGTAAATTTTCATTTTATAATCTAGTAACCAAAAAGATCCATAGTGACGTAATTTTTGGTCGCAATCTACCAAAATATGCCTTCGAAAAATGTATAACAAATAAGCTTGTATAAAGTAAACACGTTTTCCAAAAATTCGAAATTTTTCATGTTCAACAGCAGTTTCGCAGAACACCGCCATATTTCTAAGAAAAAATCTAAATTGGAAATAATGACGGTTTTACAATTCACCGATCAACCGCTTAGTGAAGAGTTCCAATTAAGAAATAATTATAAATAAACAATGGTAACAGTGACCTCAAAAATTATTCTTCTTCTGGAAATTTCCAAATGATCACTCGGTATATCATTTTGTTATATAAATTATAGATATTGCCAGTTATAATGGAAGCGTATTCTGAATCAAAAATATATAAATTTTAATTTACATTTTTAAGTATTTTATACACAACATAACAAAATAAAAATTAATTTAATTAATGTTTATGTAGCACATTCGCTTCTTTTAGTTGATACTAAACGGTTCCTAGAATCCTAACTTTTGCTGCTAAAATTTGTTATTTATTGAAATAATTTTATGTTTGTTTCGTTCCAGGTAAGCTGTTGTGATATTTATATGCATGCTATTTATAATATTCATAGAAAGGTATAGGAACCATAATTATGTGAGTACATAAATTTTAATGGTTTTAATAATTGAATTTGGTGTGAGTTGGGTTGGGCACGCTTGACTATGGAAACACATACTTTTTAAATTGTCTGTATGAAATTTTAAATGTGTATAGCTTGATGATTGATATTATTTCTCTATTATTTCTCTTCTCACAAAAAACTGAATTCTTTTGAATATTTAACTGAGCCCAGGTTCAAATTGGGTCTGGCATCTCGTATGGTATTTGCAATTGATATTTGAACTATTTCTTAACATGACCCATTCTTATAGCACCTAATTGCATTTTTCGAAAAAAAAATCTCGAAAGCCAGAAAGGTTTTGCAAAATAGTGAGGATATTGCTTTCGACTACAATTTTGCGGAGCTTGGCACATCTACTTGCTCGATATAGCTCTCTGTGATTTATATCGTTTAAAACTAGTCTCAGTGAGGAGCTTTTAAACAAATTAAATAATGCCTAGATGTGGTCGCAAGGAGTAATAATTCGCTCATTTCGATTTCATCCAAAAAGCGAGATTTCCACAGCAACTGCGGTATTCATATCCATTTGTCTACATCTCTAACTTATTCTTCATCATAATTAAATTTGTATTATCACGATGCGAGTGGTTTGCGCTCTAAATCAAAGTAGTTATATTTATCGATCCTTGAGACGGGGACATGGTTAACGTGCAATTTCAATGCGGAAGAAAGAATATTTCACATCGTCATACATTGTCGTCATACATTGCTGATATCTTCTCGATACCAGTGCCTAGTATGAACGAAGGCGGCATCGAAATTATTGCAGTACATTTTTGTTACGCATATCCTAAACATTTCAAGTATTTTTGTGTATGATAAATTTCTGGGTTTCTGGAACTAATCTTAGAGCCTGTGAATCTGTTAATTATACTCGGTGATTTTAACTTACCTAATGTAAATTGGCTTCGTATTGATGATTTTTAACTCCGGTAAATTTGAATGCTCAGTATGATAGTTTTATGTCCGAGCTATTATCCATAGGTCTGAAACATTTTGTCGACGTTAGGTATGGTTGCGGAAATGTGCTGGACCCTTCTTGCAATTGGATCATAGCAGTCTTTGTCATATAGCCAACCATTAAATTTTAAGAGTTTTAACTTCTAACTTGGGGCTTGCGATTCTTTTAGCACATTTATGACAATCATAACTGGAATTTAATTGGGACGAGCGATAATGTAGATGCAATATTACATGAATTTTATCATGTTTTAAATAAGGGAATCGATAAATTTATTCCTAAACTACTAGTCGGAAAAAGGAACAGTGACATAACAAAGAGTTAACGATCCTTAAGGGCAAATCCAATTTTAGACATTGCGTCAAATATTAAAGCATAACCTGACAGCCTTTGGAAGTTCGTGATAAGAGAAGCAATATGTAATAACCAATTATCCTACATCGATGTTTATCTGCGTTACCGAAATTTTTTAAAAAATTAGTTAAAAATCATATATTTTTTTACATCCTAGATTTCTTCCAATCTGATTTAACCAAAACAGAGCTCGTGAAGTATTCCACAGATTTTTCCACGGCTATACGTATACAAATCTAATTGAAATTTCATTCAATCCAATTAGGTTCTTATTGCATTTACAAGTACCTATTGGTGTATTGTACACTGTTATGATTTTTAATTTACAAATTTTTTAATTAAAATTTAAATTAATCGAATGTGTTTTAATTCAAACATGTTAATATTGGAGTAAATAACATGTTTTATTAGAAACTAGATCACTAATCGAACATTTTTATTCACAAATATGCGATCCTGTAAAGAAAATATTACTAAAAAGCAAAGGCGACAGTCAGTTGACCAAAGTTACAAACCAATTAGTACACGTTAAAAAAAATTCCAATATGAATATTAAAATCTATTTTTACTTTGGTTTTACATTTAATGGTGTATTGTGATTGTTCCGTCATCTATAAGTCAAATTCAAATTAAAATCTAATTCAAAAACAACCATAAAATATTTATGATTTTTTCTTAAAAATATTTCTCAGAAGAATATTTATTTTCAGAAAATTAATATTTTAGAAAATACCAGTGCCTCAACTTCCTCCTCATAAGAAATTTTGTCATCATTTTTTGGACTTATATCGTTTTGCATAATCCTATTACTAATCCTATATTAAACAGTGCCATAAAGAACTTTATAATTTTTGAAGTTTACACCGTTTTGAAAAATCTAAATATGTAATTCGAATTCGGACGTGTCAATTTGTTGAGATTTCCTGAAGGGTAATGTAATGATATATGCCCAGCATCAATGAAACCTGAATCACCATCTCTGTGGATGGCCGATAATGGCCATTCAACATTGCGTAAAATTTACCTTTATAAAATCAAGGAAAATGGCTTGTAGCTAAAAACTGCCCGAAATACCTGTCGAATTGTTTATTTTTCCTGAAAGCTAATGTAATGATCTATGCCTAGGATGGTGATTCAGGTTTTATTGCTGCTCGGCATAGATCAACATTACCTTTCAGGAAAAGTAAACAATTCGATAGGTATCTAGGGCAGTTTTTTAGCTACAAGCCATTTTCCTTGATTTTTTAAAATTTAAATGAAAATTTAATTTTTTATAATTTTTTTAATTTATTTAAATTTATAGTGCAATAAATTTTTTGAATAAAATATTTTTAATATAAATACTCAAACTACGAAATTATCACTCTAACTTCTTTTTAGAATCTAAATATTTCTTATTAGATTTTGGTTTAGCAGTATGTGTGTTAATACATACACACAGCCGTGGAACCCGTGGAATACTTCATACCGTGCGAAATAAGTTTCTCCCTGACAGATCGATTATTTTAAATTTGTCTTTATCAAGCAACTATATCTCATCCGTTTTGGGAAGAGGGAATTGTATGCGGGGTGTATACACTGATTTAGTAAGCCGTTTGATAAACGGGATCATGGGTTACTACTTAGGAAATCGGTATCACGGAATTGTAGTATGTTACCAATTAGGTGAATCAAGTCACATTTCGAAATCTCCCAAAATTATATTTCCGAAGAGAATTGACAAAATAATGACATATTTTCTCAGGTCTTCCTGTTGCTCCAATAGAACACATTTTCCTCAATCCGATCACTCCCTCATCGTACCAGTTAACCAACATTTATAGATGTGTAGGCATTACCAGACGGTTATTTGAGTAGGACAAACCGTTCTTTAAATAATTCGCTCCTGCCTATAGTGCCTTATTTTAACCAATTGAGCATAATCAATAAGACAAGAAAGATCAAAATGCCGATTTTGTACGAAAAGCGGCAAGCGCGAGGTAAGCAAACCGGGAAAATAGAGTATTGAGCATCTTGATTGTATTAGTAGGCGAGACGCATGCGCATGATTATGTTTGGATTTTTTTGGATTGACATTTCTATGCGTAAACATTTCACAATTTTCATATTTTTGAATTAATTTGAAAATAATTCACATATTTAAATATTAACCCTAATGTGAGTGACGTGGGTACCCGGGTACCTGTTGTTCTTTTAGACGTCTATTTTGTATGTTTTATTTCCAATAAAAAATTTAAATTTTATGAGAACTTCAAGTTCAATTGGTATAGAATACGATCATACTTAAAAATGAGAAATGTTACAACTTGGACGAACGTGGAAAAAATAAGTTAAGCACTCAAATTAAAATATTTTTTTTTTTCACTCACATAAGGGTTAAATTATAAACATACAAACTGAATGAGAACAACAGAACAACATGAAATCCTAAAAACATAAAATATTAGTTTATTGCACCGCTCAAAAGCAAGCGAATAGAAAAGGTGACTAGACATCAGTATCAAAAAAATTAAACCGATTCAACCGGATTCATTTATTTTGGTACCTACCATCGCAAAAATAATAAATAGAATGCACATATACAAGAGAAATACACAATACAAATATAAAATTGTGTCTTATGTACACGGAATTCTGGCTCACCTCGCCAACTCGCGCTGTCACTTCGCGTACAAAATTGACCTAAATTAGCTAAATCTCGAGGTAAAATACAAGTATAAATTTGTCAAGCTTCTTCATGTCTTAATGCCAACCAAATTTTCCGAAAACTACTTACGAACTCAACAACCAGCAATTCGGTATTCTTTCGGTATTCTTCCTCTAAAAGCCATATTTTGCAATTCCATCGATGATGCTATCTGTACTTCCGTATAAGGTAGCCAAAAAAAATTTTCTTTTTTGTTAGGACAACTAAGCGTATTTGACGTTCAGTAGCTATACCTTTACAGAAGCTATTCAAAGCTACTTCTGTAGCGTAACATATCCCGCTATCCAAATCCGACCAAATATTCGTAATGAATTCCAATCCAATTTTTCGTGCCTTCTAATTGCTAATGCTGGAGACGAACACAGTACACTAATTACTACCGGCTTCGCGCTCACAGAACAGAGCGACAGTCCGTTCTTCTTTTTTTGTGTTTAGAAAGCAAAAACAACGCGACATCGCAATCAACCAATCACTGACCGAACTCGATTCCAGTTGTCAACCACGCGATCGTATATCGATCCTCTTAACTATATCGGGCACAGTTCATAGAGGTGAGATTATCTCCGTTTATTAAAATAAAACTGCTAATCATTGTTTCAATAGATTCGGTGCTTCTCTAATGGATTTATGTTTACTCAATTTCTTTTGTCTTAGAAATTTTTCAGTTATTAGTTTTACATGACAGTAGTACCTGGCATCATCCGTTGTGTCAATCGCTAAACCTCATTCTGCAAAATATTCTAAGTGAGCATTACTCGTATGTATTTAATAAGCATCCCTTTCTCAGTGGCACAATGCTGCCTATAGGTCCTATTTCACTTCCTTTTGCCACCCGCCCGGCCCCACATGAATGTTTTAGTCATCAATTATTTCGTTTACATCTATAACGGGGGTATGTAACGAAATCCCGTTTTTTTTTATAAATCCCGGTTTTCAAAATCCCGGTTTTGAATAAAAAAAATCTCGATTTTTAGGAAATCCCGGTTCGAATTTTTAAAATTTGACATGTTGTAAAATGGGGCTCTTGGGATGGAATTTGGCCATTTCTTAACAGAATTTGTTGAAATTCGATACGTGCCATGTAAGTGGGAATATAAAATGATTTTTCGATAAAGCGATCAATAGAGATGGAACTACACCATTTCTTAACCGGTTTTGTTGAAATTCTACACGTGTAGACCTAACTTGTAGAGTTTGAACATATCAGTAAAGAAATGGCCAAGTTCTATCCCTATTGACCGTATTCTAGAACTGTATCAAAAAATCAGTTTTGAATTCGTATCATTCACTTAGAATAAAACTAGTAAAAGCTAGCTCTCGGCGTGCTAAACGGATGGGGAGGAGAGATGCGACTTCTGTTGCGCCCGCGAGCGTTGTTGAAGCCTCTATAATTCGGTATGATATCAAAGGTCTGAATGTCGAAAGACCGAATGTCGAAGGGCAGAACTATGAAGGGCCAAATGTGTCAAAGGGGTTACTTACTTAATCTGTTCTTCTAAAATCTGTCCAAATTCACCGTCAAAAAAGATATCAAAACATTTTTTTTTCAAATAATTTGTAAAACTGCTTATTAAAACCCTAAAGGTTGATTCATGTTGTTCGTTCATTTTAGTTTTTATACACATTCTGTTGTGAACCGAGCGGGTATTTGGTTTTATACGATATATACATAGAATTAAAATAGACTTTTTATTTTATTAAGGACTTTATTATTTATTAATATTTTAGATTTTATTTATTAATTTTAATGTTTTTACAATTCGATGGTCACAACAATAATAATTTTATGTTACAATTTTATTTATAAAATCAACTTAAATTTAGAAGATTTTATTATGTATTCGTTATATAGAAAGTATATAACGTAAAAATATGATTACAATATACAGACAATTTGCAGGGATGTCAAACCTTATATAATGTATATAGCTATAGTGTGACATTCATTACATCTCCCCGCTTAAAACAAAAGTTATCCCGTGGATAATCTTTTGTAAATTTTAATTTAATTAATTATAATTTAAGTTTCTAAACATTCAATTTCTTAACTACCTAGGTTTTATAATTTTACAAATTTTATAATATATATTTTTTAAATTATAATACCTAAATTTAATGTTGTTTAATACTTAATCTCTATTTTTATTTAGGTATTAATAATATACATATATAGGTATGATTATGATTAGAATATAATAAAAATTATAATATTTTATTTATTTTAATAGTTTTGTTTTATTATTATTATACATAATTTTAATACAATATAATCTTATGGCAGTAAGAAAAATATTTCTTTTACTTTTCTTAATTTGAATTCAATTGTTTTGTAATTTAATAGAATAATAAAAATATAATTTAATTTGAGAATTCATAAATGTCATATATTATACATTGTAAATTTTATTGTGTTTTAAATAGCTTTAATCTATTATTATGCATAATTTTGGAAGTTCTTCCAATTTTAATTGATGAATTTTCAGGGGAAATTATTTCAATAATTTCATATGGACCTAGCCATTCTGGGTCTAGTTTCTTTCCTGTTTCATTTTTAAGTAGTACGTAATCACCTTGTTTAAAAGTGGATGGGTTTAATGAATTGTCATAATAGGATTTTGATTTTTCTTTTGTTTGTATTAGATTATTTCTTGCAATAGCAAATGAATTTTGTAATTTATACTTAAGATCTTGACAATAATCATCTAAAGAATAAATTGGTTCAGGTTCTTTAGAAATAGAACATGGAATGTTGGGTATAAAACCAAATACTAATTCATATGGCATATAATTCGTTGAACTGTGAGGAGTAGTGTGAGATAGGGTAGAAACATATCCCAATTTGTTGGATTGGATTGAGTGAAACTTCTTAAATATTCGTCTAATGTTTTATGAAACCTCTCAAGTGCCCCGTTCGTTTGAGGATGATAGGAAGTTGTAGAAAGTTTTTTTATTTTAAGTAATTTGCATATATGTACTTTTGAATAGATTGCTCATGAATTCAGTTCCCTGATCAGTTAGAATTTCGTCTGGAATTCCAAAAATACAAATAAAATTTTCAACAAAGGCTTGCACTACAGTTTCAGCTTCATGGTTAGGCAAAGGATGAGCAACAGAAAATTTACTTAAATCATCCTGAATTGTTAGAATATATTTGTAATCGTTGCATGAAGAGAGTAATGGTCCAACAATATCAAGGAAAACCTTTTGAAATGATTTGGAAGAAGTTGTGGTAATTTTCATTGGTTCTTTGGTTCCCTTCCCGTGTTTGTTGACTTGACAAGAGGAGCATGTTGATATAAATTGTTTTATCTTGGAGTACATATTTGGGAAGTTATAATAATTTTGCATTCGTAGAAATGTTCTGTATATTCCTTGGTGTCCACCTAAAGGTGACACATGAAATTCGTTTATTAGTTGTTGGATCTCTGAATCATCGGTAATATGTTTAATGGTATTGGAATTATATTCATTTAAATTATGATAAATTTTTTCATTTTCATTAATTGATGAATGAATATACGTACTGTGATTTTCGTGATTTTCATTTAATTGACTTTCGGTTTCTTTGCTCATGGCAATATTTAATTCTTTTTGAGTATTTTCTGGTTGACTATTGGGTAAATATGGAATTGAATTTTCAGATAGAGTTGAAGATTGATTTTCAGATTGAATTAAAATAGGTTTGTCAGATAATTGCGCAGTTTGATTTTTACTTTCAGGTATCGCTTTAGCTGCAGATCGGGTAACTACATAGCAATTAGGTAATTTAATACGACTTAACGCGTCAGCGTTTTTAATCAAATGTCCAGGTTTATGGACTATTGAGAAATCGTAATCTCCAAGACAAAGTTGCCAACGTATTTGTCGAGCCATTGGTGTTTCTAACTTATAAAGCCATAAAAGAGCTCGATGGTCTGTTACCAATACGAATTTATGTCCATATAAATATGGTCGAAAATGTGACATCGACCATATTGCTGCAAGAAGTTCTTTCTTGGTTGGTCCGTAATTTTCCTCAGCTGAATTATGAACACGGCTTGCATATCCTATAGGAAGATCGAAATTCTCTACTTCCTGTGATAGTACTGACCCAATAGCAAAGTTGCTTGCATCGCTTGTCAATTTAAATGGTTTAGTAAAATCTGGCATTCGTAGGACGGGAAAGTTAATGAGATTTTCTTTTAAAGTGTTAAATGAATCTTGACAGTTTGAATTCCAAATGAATGGTGCATTTTTTTAGTAAATTATTAGTAAGTGGCTTAGCAGTACTAGAAAAATTTGGTATAAATTTACGGTAATATCCTGCTAATCCAAGGAAAGATTTTATTTCAGTTTGGTTCTGTGGTACAGGGAAATTCTTCACTGCTATTATTTTTGCTTCATCAGGCATTATTCCATTTGTTGTAACCACATGACCAAGATATTTTATTTCTTGCCTTAAAAATTGGCATTTGGTGGGATTTAATTTTAAATTGTATTGACGAAATCGTTTTAATACATCCGGTAAACGATTATTGTGTTCTGTGAGTGTGGTTCCAAAGATCACAACATCATCTAAATACGTGAGACATTTTATGTTATTTAATCCACTAAGCATGCTGTTAATCATACGCTGGAAGGTCGCAGGTGCGCCTTTAAGTCCAAACGGCATACGGATAAACTCATAATGACCTTCATCAGTACTGAAGGCAGTTTTTGGTATGTCTGAAGGGGAAAGTTTTATTTGGTGATAACCACTTTACAGATCTAGGGTTGAAAAATATTGTGCCTTTCCTAGTTTATCAAGAATATCTGATATATTAGGGAGAGGAAACGTATCATCGGTTGTAATTTGATTGAGTCGGCGGTAATCAACCACTACTCTCCATTTTTTTGTCCATTGTGGTAGATTTTTTTGGGACTATTAATAGCGGAAAATTCCATGGACTCGTACTATCTTTTACTATCCCGTGTGTTACCATTTCATTTACTTGTCGTTGTATCTCGGACTTTGTAGAATGAACATCTGTTGTGGTGAGTATATCTCCTTCTAGATAAAATACGTCATTGAACTCGGATAAAATAAACATAATTGAATTTAGTTCCTCTTTATTTAAATGTTCAATATTAATAGATGCTTTCAGAGTTGCTATACGTTGGGTTATTTCATTATTATTCTTCTGTAGAGTGAACATTTCGTAATTATTGATCGGTTCAATTTGAAATTTCAAATTTTGAGAATAGTGAATTTCATCTGACAAATTGACAATTGGAAGAGTTATATAATTTCCATGAACCTTTTGAATTGAATTAGCTATGAACACAGATGGAAATACTTCTTGTGAAGGACAGAAAAATTCGAAGTTATTCGGAAGATTTACAGGTAAAGTAGCAATTTTTTCGCATCGAGGAGGAAGTTGAATATCCACCAATACATTGATTTCAATATTAGGTATTAATTTTAATGAAACAGTCTTATGTACGAAAGGTATTTCGACTGACGAATTTTGGAAATTTATTTTACATTTATGTAGGCTTAGAAAATTCTGGCCAATAATACCAAATGCATTTATAGGGAAATCATCTTCTACTATTTGGAGAGTTATTTCAATAGTCTGCCCATTTGCTAATTGAACCATTCCATCACATTCGGCTAGAGTTTCAAGCAATTCACTTGAAATACCCTTTAGTTTGCATTTAGCTTCAGGATAAATAATAGTTTCATCATGCAGAATTGATTTTTTTATAATGCATATATCTGCGCCCGTATCAACTATAAATGGTACATGATTATATTTACAAATATCTATATTTAGATTAATATATTTACTTACAGCAATTGTATTTGTGTTAATCATTTGGTTTAAGTCCACTATAGGAGTAGTATTTTCAATTTCAGGTTTATTCAAATTTACACCTGGTCCTGTTGGACATTCTGATTTAAGTTGGACACACTCTGTAGACTTCGGACTCTCGAAGAAGTGCCTCTGTCTGGCTTCGAAAGACCGCTGACATTTCCCGAACTTGTGGGAGTTTGTGACGATATACTAGTATTAGGATAATTATGATTGGTCTTGAAGGCATCACTTCGCTTCTTAAGGAAACAATCTTGAATTCTGTGCCCTGTTTTTTTACAGTAAGCGCAATGAATATTAAAAGAGTTGATTGTTTTAGAATTAGGTGATGGATTATGATAATTAGAGAATGAATTAAATTTGCGGTAACACGATTCAATACTGTGCCCTGCGCACTTGCAATTTTTACAATATTTAGGATTTTGTGAATTTCGCGTTGAGGTTTGATGTTGATTATATATTTTTGCTGAATGTTTTACAGTAAGTTCCTCCTCCATGGCTCTATTAATAGCATCAGACAAGTTCTCAAACCGACATGCTTTGATTATGATTTTAATTGTGTTATCCAATCCTTCTTGGAAGCTCTTAAGTGCAATATGAGAATTCAAGCTTCGAATAGTTTCAGCTGCTGCTGTTCCTTGTGACTTTATGCACGCTTCATTTAAATCGTAGAGTTATGACTCTAAACGATTAGCGTACGATTTAACGTCTTCATTTTTACCTTGTTTTAGACAAGAGATCTCCATTTGAAGATGGCCTATAGATCTCGTTTCAGTAAACTCAACTTCAAGTAGTTTTTTAAAATTTTCCCACGAATCTAATGTTTTATACTTCATTAGATTATAAGCCTTTCCTTCCAATTTTAATATAATAGTTGAAGAAATTGTGGCTTGTCTTTTTCTTGAAGTCCACTATGAACCATTTCGCTAGCCGTTATGAATTTATGTAAATCTCTGGGATTTTCAGAAAAATTTGGGACGATTCTCAAAACAAATTTTGGGTCAAGGGCAGCCATTTCGTTATAGTTTGTGAAATCTAATGTATTTATAATTTTATTTGTTTCTATTTCGGTATCTGTATCACCGTCTGTCTGTGTAGGTGACTCAGGTGAAACGGATTCAGTTTTTATATTGGAAACGTTAATATGAGAAAGAGGATTGGGTTTTTTAACGTTTGTTTGTACTGTTGATGTTGTTTTAGCTTGGGCTGATTTATTTCTGTTATACTCAATGGCAATATTTCGTAAATCTAAGAAACTGGTAGAATTGTCTAATGCTTCATCAAATTCACCATCGCTAAAATCAGATTCACTGTTGTGCATAATAGAGAAAACTCATTTTAATCGTTTAAATCAAAATGAATAACGCAACACGCGGATTATTAAATTTCGAAAAATCTCAATTACTTAATTAATGTATTGTATGTATATATAACTTCGTCTAACTATTGAATTCAAATTAACAAAATAACAGTTAATTACGTATGTAATTGATTTACTTAAATATTTTTTTTTTATGATTTTAATATAAGTATTTAACAGGAAAATGTTAAATTTTTTTATTATTTTTTAAAAATTTCCTTTTATTTGATTTAATTTTGAAATGTCTTAAAATAATTTTAATTTGAAGTTTTATTCTAAAACATTTTATTTTCGTATAAGATTTTTTTTTTCATTAGATTTTTTTTTTTAATTTTGTTTTTTTTTATTGAATTATTTTTAATTTAAGGAAATAGATTTTTTTAAGATAAATATATTGTCAAATATTAATTATAAATATAACTTACAAAAGTAGTTGCAAACAAAACAAAACAACAAAATAATATACTGGTCAATCCAAAAAAATCCTGACATCATGATTGTAACAGTTGATCCAATATAAACTAGCATTATAACCAGTTTGCATTCCAACTTATTTTCCGGCAATTTATATTTGAAAACATCCCATGTGTGTTGGTTCCACATGGCCAAGGTTACTTGTAACTGATCAGAATTGATATACATGTGATTTATATACCAACAATTTAAATTTGTTGTAAAATATTTGTACAGCAATATAATTTCTGCAACGATTTTTATTACTTTAAGTACATCTGCTGTAGGTACTATTTCCGTTTGTAGTAGTTCTTGTACTTAATTTGTAGGTATATTGTAGAATATCCAATACGCCAATACGTATGAATTGGATTAACGTATATACGTGTACATGAATTCCGGTTTAGAATTAAATCTGAAAGATTAGAATTTTCACTATAAAATTTGTATTAAATGATTTGGTCCATTTTTAATAACATTTTAATTTTCTATATACATATTCACTAGTATGTTCATATTATGTATAATATTAACAGTTCACTGCATATATACCAGGACTTATTTTTAAGAAAATTATTATTTAATTCACATAAAACGATAATTCCGTTTAAACTGAATTGTTTATAATACAGATTGTTACGAACCTCCTAGAAAGCGTACGTATTTTGCATAACGTTCGGGTAGTTTCACGGCTTGGTAGGGTCATGCTTCTAGGTTATTAATAGGCCGAACAAACCTTACGTACATTAATTTACAAGACTTACTAAATTTCACATGGGTTCACTGATTCATCCGCATCACCAATAAAAGATAAACTATTCCATATAAATTATTATAATTATTCACATATTTTCAAAATAATCATTTTGTATATACATAATTTATGAAACTAATAACACAATTAAGGAACTATGATTATTATTATATATATAATTTTTTTTTTGTATCAGAAAAACTTTAATTAAAATATTGCACACATATAAATTTTATGGAGATTTCGAGAAAATAAATAATATATTGATTGGGCTATTTTTCCCCACAAAACAAAAACATATAACGGTAGACACTTACCAAACTATCCTCTGCGAAGAGTACTCATGGCAGCAGGCTGGTTACGTGGCTGTGGAACACCTGTTTTCCTATATTAGTTATTTTCTCTTTTTTTTTTCTCGACAAAACTATGTTTCTTAAACTCTAAACCAAAAAATTGTTTTTCCTTTTTTAATTAATTTAAATTTTTATAAACTAACATATAACAATTTTTAATTTTTTTTTTTTTTTTTTTTTTTTTTTTGATAACGTAGAATTTAGATAAATATTTATTTTTTTTTTTTTTATTATCTACGAAATTTTTATTTTTTTTTTATTTTTTTGAACTATTTACTTTAACTACACTAAAGCACACTATAATTTTTTTTTTTTTTTTTTGTACAATTCGGATTTTTGCACAATGCACAATTACTATAGTATTTTTTGTAGGCAAGCCGTATGCCGTAGTGGTTTGACCTTTGTTGGTTGCTATGAATCCGCATGCGGAAATTTCACAGTCTAACTGTCACAAGATATCCAAAGAGAAACAGTTTTCTTCCTTTTATATGGGGAGTTTTTTTTTGGAGAGGCCCGATAACCCGTCTGGACAAACGTGTATCTCAAAAAAAATAGACCGACTATCGATCGTCCGCGCGTAATCCAATTAATCCGGCAATTCCCAAATCCACAAAAAAGATTTTTCACACAAAAACTGGTGGTACAATGTTTTGTGGTACAAAAATATAAGTATTTTTAATTTTTTTTTTATTTATTTTACTTACATAACATATACCACTCCAATTGAATTTTTAACTCAACCCAGGAGGTAGTTACCTGCTGGCCTCTCAAAATGTTTTTGAATGCTAATCGAATATTACTAAAAAATATTCGAACTAGAGTAACAGGATTTCATCATCTGATTTAACTTAAGCAAGGTATTTTTTTCTAGGCTGATTTATATAACTGAACTATACGACACATAGACCAATCAGAGAAATACCCCTGGGATCGTACGATGCATTTTACGGTTTACACGTCGCATTTAATTTGTTCTTCGAGCAACAACAACACCCAATCTTAAAAATTTATTTGTATTTTTTTTTGTAGAAGTCAATGACCGAGGTAACAATAAAATTTTTGTTAGGTATGGTCAGTTCCGTAAACAAGTAATAAAATGTATTGAGGTTGGTCTCAATAATTGCAACATAATAACAATAAAATATCAAATTTGTTGTGTAGCATTATTGCACGGTGAGTATATTGTTGTTGCGCTACATACAGATATTGTTGATAACCAAGCTGCCGCAACAACACAGGTTTTAATGAACAGTGATAGAAACTAAATGGACATTAGAAACTGAAAACCGGAAGCTTTTAGATTACTTGGGCATTATGAGCGAATGTCTTTACAATGAAAAATTCCCAAAATTTTTCCAGCTGTGTCTTTTACCTCATAATTCACGTTGCCTATTTTACGAGTAATTGTTCCGCTGATAAACTGATTTGCAAATTTTGCACAAAATTTCTTTGAAGCATCACTCTGTGGATGAGTTCGAACAAAAACATTTTGACCGATTTTAAATTCGATAGGTCGCGTACGTAAGTTGTAGCGCCGTGCACTTTTTTCGTATGCGATTTTAATTTCACTGCGAGCCTTATCATGAATCAGCGCTAATCTGGCAGGAAGCGGCAATAAAATTTCCCCCTCGGAAATTTGACCAAGTTCTCGTAATATTTTGTAGTCATTTGCGTGGTTCACCTTGTGGTATCCAAAAAGCAGAAAATGAGGTGAGTTTTTGACTGTGTCATGAACACCATTTCTTAGTGCAGCCGCAATCTCACTCAAATACTGATCCCATTTTGTATGTTTATCTTTAATATACGCTCGAATAGCACATATGATTGACCGATTCACTCTTTCGGACGCGTTCGACTGTGGGGCGTAAACTGCGGTCTTTGAATCCTTAACTCCAAACTGACCTAATAGGTTTTTATATTCAATACTTCGGAACTGGCTACCATTATCGGAATGTATTGTCTCAGGTACTCCATAAACGCAAAATAGCTCATTTTTCAAATAGTCCACTATTTGTTGTGCGGTTCCTTTTCCAAGTGGTTTCAAAAGCACAAATTTTGTAAGGTGATCAACAACAATTAATATCACTGTTTTTCCTTGGGTCGAACGGGGATACGGGCCCAACAGATCGACATATACGCGTTGCCATGGCCTTTCGATGTCATATAGCTTACCCATTGGAGGACGTGTTATTCTATTCGGTGCTTTCGTTACTTTACACACGGTGCAACTGGATATATATTTTTGAACCTGTTTTGCCATTGAGGGCCAGAAGCAATACCTCCGAATTTTTTCTAAAGTTTTAGATATACCACTATGTGCTGATAGAGGTTCATCGTGCTGTTTCCTAATTATTTGTTCGCGTAGGCTTTCTGGAACCCAATATTTCCACACTGACAAGTCTGATAAGTCATCAAAACGCCGAGGTTCTAATCTTATATATATTATTTCGTTTTGAACTCGGAAAGCTGGAAAATTTACAGGCTCCGACAGAATCTTATTTCGAAGGGATATGTACTCCGGGTCGTTAGTATCTTCCGATGAGATGTTAATTAGTTTCTCTTCCAGGCTGTCAAAGCTAATTTGAAATTCTTCCAATGAATCGCAATACACGCGCGAGAGCATATCAGGTACTATGTTATCCTTTCCTTTCTCGTGCTTAATTTTAAATGTAAAACCTTGGAGTTTCAAACTCCAACGAGCTAACCTACCACTCAAGTCCTTTTGACTCATCAGCCACTTCAAACTGGCGTGGTCGGTTATCAGAGTAAATTCGTAGCCCTCTATATACGCCCTAAATTTTTTTATTGCTAAAATAGCCGCCAAACACTCTAACTCCGTAACATTATAATTTTTCTGAGCCTTGTTCAATTTTTTTGACATATAAGAAATAGGTCTCTCGTAGCCATCAGAATCTAGTTGAAATAAAACAGCCCCAACTCCCTCAGTACTAGCATCACACCTTATATAAAATGGTTCTTCAAAAATCGGATTTACTAAAACGGGAGCGGAGGTAAGGAGATTTTTCAAGCACTCGAATGCTCTTTGCGCTCTCTCAGTCCATACAAATTTCCCCTTCTTTAAACAATCGCTGATTGGTGATGTGACATCCGAGTAATTCAAGATAAACCTCCTATACCAACCAGACATTCCTAAAAGACGGCGTGTTTGCTTGACGTTAGTTGGTGGAGGTAGGTTTATTATGGCATTAATTTTTGAGGGATCCGGTTTCAAGCCATTTTCCCCCACTAGATATCCCAGGTATCGTATTTCGCGCATTACGAACTTGCTTTTTTCTATGTTCAAGGTAAGTCCTGCTTTCCGTAAGAAGTCTGAGACCATCTCTAGCAGTTCAAAGTGCTCCTTCAATGTGCCGCTGATGATGAGCAAATCATCTAAATAAACAAATATTCTGTCGTGTAGCTCATGAGGAATCACTTTATGCATCAAGCGACACATTGATTGGGCTGCATTACACAGCCCAAACGGCATCACTTTGAACTGGTAGAGTGGTCTCCCCTGTACCGTAAATGCAGTCTTGTCTCTGGCGGATTCCGCTAGAGGAATCTGCCAGAAGGCGTCTTTCAAGTCAAGTCCGGTAATGTATTTCGTCTCAGTCAGTCTCCCCAATAGTCCGTCGATTATCGGTAATGGATAGGCGTCTTTTACAGTTACAGCATTTAGCCTACGTGCATCTAAGCATAAGCGAGACTTCCCATTAGCCTTTTTTACAATGGTAACGGGTGAACACCAAGAACTTTTACTAACCTCGATTACTCCTAGTTCTAGCATACGGTCTATTTCACTGTTGAGCTCATTTTGTTTGATTGGCGATACGGGGTAGTGCCTTTGCTTTATTGGTTTCGTACCTTCAATAACCTCTATTTCGTGTTCGTAATATGAAGTTTTTCCAAGGCCATTTTTGCTGAAGGAAGGGAATCGTGATATAATGTCGTCTAGTTGGTTTTGGTCGACCTTGCTTAGCTGATGCATTTCGGGTTTTGTTTGAATTACTTCGTCATGAATTTCATTAATGCTTATATTGGGAATGAGCTTAAATGTTTGCCAAAAATCAATGCCAAGGTATAATTTAGACTGCAGAGTTGGTACGATACAAAATTTTATTTTAGCTGTTTTATTCCTAAATGTCACTGGTAACCAGATATAACCTTCTATTCTATTTAAAGTTCCATCCGCGGTAGTGATACTTGTATTTAATTTGTGATACGTAAGATTATTTGTTTTTAGGAATTGAATGGAATCTGCTCCTAAAACACTCACCGATGCACCGCTGTCGAGGAGGCCGTACATTTTGGTGGATGCTATTTCCACTTCTGCCTGTAGTCGCGGATCATTCACTGACACGGTCTTTATTATTGAAGCAATACAATGTTTTACGAAAAATCGTTTCTCTCGGAAATAACGAATAATCCGAGAAATTGACTTTCTTTTCTCTGGTGTTTTTGGCTCCTCTGGGCTATCAGTATTTAAGGAATTATATGAAATGTAGTTGGTTATTTGGAGGGTGGTGGAAGCTGATTCTTTGTTGTCTTCACGTTCTCTTCCGAGTGTGATCCCCTCATTGCACTCCCACTCGGTCGTATGTTTCCCGTTAACACCATTTGGCATCTTGGACAATTTGGTTTGCGTACGTTGCTTACTCCGCATCCGAAACAGAATATATTTAGAAAAGGCTCCGAACAGTCTTGGTATCTGTGACCTAAATCTTTACAGTTCCAACATATCATGTTGGTATGTGTTTCAGGTAGTCGACTTCGTTGATCTCTAAATGCTTCTACCTCGGCATAATGCACATTGTTCACGAATTTCGGACTGTTAACTTCACTACTTTGGTTCACAGGTTGGATGAGGTTTTCATCATACTGGTGAGAGATTTCATTTATAATCGGACGTCTTTTAAGTTGTGATTGGTCAGAAAAGTTTCTTGGGTCGTATCCACTTTGCTGCCACATTTTTTCGTACCGTTGACAAAGTACGCGCAATTCCTCTAATGTACGGATAGAACTTTGACTGGCCAAGGTAACATTTTTCAATGCCGGAACCATATTTTGACACAATCGATAAATAAGTTCCCTTTCAGATAATCGGTTTTGAAGGCGAGCATTTAATTTCTGTATGCTCAACGCAAAATCTGAAAAAGATTCTCGTTGTGTTTGATGCTTGCGAAGTATTTGCTCTCTGATCTCGTCTTCAAAATCGTAAGAACTGAAGTAGGCTAGCATGGCATTTTTCATTTGTAACCACTCGGCATTTGGGTGGTCCAGCTTGTAAACCCAGTACCAGTCTTCCGCTTTTTTTGACAAGAACAAATGCAACGATCGAGTAAGCGCAGATTCTGGAAACCCATCATCTCGAGCCATCTGTTCTAACCGGTGGATAAAATCATGAATATTGACGTTATCACTACCATCGAACGACAAATTCCATTTTTGTTTAATTTTATACGAGTTATCAAAGTGGAATTGCCTCGACTGAGGAACCTGTCTTGGTTGGAAAACTGACCTTTGATCATTCCCCTGATTATTTCCTTGATTATTTCCTATGAAGCTATTGAAGTTTCCAAAAGAAAGATTTTGCTCAGGCCTCTTAAATGATACATCGGGAATTTCCGGAGGAGTTTTCCTTGTATTTATATATTTCTGATCTTCAATTCTAGCGAAAAAATCTTTTACAGAATCTCTTAGGTCCTTGGCTTCATTAAGTACGATTTGTGATTGTGTCCGAAATTGTTCATCCAAGGTGGGCGAGTTCGTTTCACTCGAACTAGTTGCATTAACAGTAACATTTTTCGGACTTGCAGGTATTTTTTTTTCTGGAATAGATACTATTTTGGAAATTGTGCCTACAGCTTTCCTTTCTTTATACAATTTGGCATACCAATTATAAACACGCCTCAAGTTACTAGTTAAACTTGAAAGACTCGCTGTATCACCGTATGTATTAAGCATTCGCATGGCACGTGCCTTATAATGAATTGCTTTTGCTAGAGCAGTCGTGATAGAATCAAGAGATTGAGATGTACTGGTATCATCACCCGGCGGAACCAAGCGATTATATGTATCTTCCAATAATTTTATTTCATCAGTAGGACTCGATTCAGCATGGGTATGAACTGGCTTCAGATTCCCATCGGAACTTTCGGCTTGGAGAGAATTAATTAGAATTTGGGTGGCATCCCTTGCACTAATACTCAAGCCTCTCACTAAGTATTCCACCTCCTGTTCTTCTGGAGATAACTTGTTTAAATAAACTTGTGGTTCCATTTTAGCGCTTTTTTAATCAATCTTACTGCGGACTATCAAATGAGCAACCTTCAGGTTAACAGAAATTTCGAAACTCGTTCAGGCTTGATTATAATATAAAAGCCCCTAACTATTTTACGAAAAGCAAAGTACTAACTATACGACTAACTAATTAAGCACTAGCTTTTTATTAGAATGTAAGATACTACTAAACAAGATCAAATATTATTATTTATTTATTTATATTTTTTTTTTTTTTTTTGAAAACAAAAATATATATATACGCGACAAAAGAAATATACATGTATGTATTGGTGATGGACGGATGATCATTAAAGCCCATGTGAATTATAAAAAATAGTTTTTAGATAAGAATGACTTTTCAATAAAATTTAAACGGAGACGGATTCTACTCTATGAACATGTACCCTGAGATGGTCAAACAGATGATAATGAGATAAACATAGACTCTCTATGTATTCAAGCACATCAATCTGTTCGAAATTCAATCAAGAAAAATTTCATAGAAATATACTTTGGAGAAAGAAAGAATTTATGATTTGGAAAAGGTTTAAATATGCCTGTGTAGATACATAATTCGACTGAACAAAAGGAACTCGTGGCTTCGCCATGTTTCAACCCTGTTTATTCGAAAATAAGATCATTACACAAATTTTAACCAGCAAATCATAAAAGGATTTAAGCTTCAAAAACAATAATGAACTCTATGTTAAATAAATAGGCACTTAACCGCTAGTTTATTAAGATTAAATGAAACAAAACTTTAAAATTAACAGAACAAATTTAGTAAGAAAAATTGCACTAAGCGGTTTATAGAAACCTGTGGTAAGCAGAGACGCTGCTTGGATGACTTATTGGGTCGACCAAAAAAAAATGTAATCTTTTACCGTTATTTAAATTCAAATGATCAAATAATCACGTTTTTTTTTAACGGTATTAAAACCACGCGATTGTAACCAAGCGGAATTTCACGCGGTCCCTGCTCGGGCGCCATTTTGTTACGAACCTCCTAGAAAGCGTACGTATTTTGCATAACGTTCGGGTAGTTTCACGGCTTGGTAGGGTCATGCTTCTAGGTTATTAATAGGCCGAACAAACCTTACGTACATTAATTTACAAGACTTACTAAATTTCACATGGGTTCACTGATTCATCCGCATCACCAATAAAAGATAAACTATTCCATATAAATTATTATAATTATTCACATATTTTCAAAATAATCATTTTGTATATACATAATTTATGAAACTAATAACACAATTAAGGAACTATGATTATTATTATATATATAATTTTTTTTTTGTATCAGAAAAACTTTAATTAAAATATTGCACACATATAAATTTTATGGAGATTTCGAGAAAATAAATAATATATTGATTGGGCTATTTTTCCCCACAAAACAAAAACATATAACGGTAGACACTTACCAAACTATCCTCTGCGAAGAGTACTCATGGCAGCAGGCTGGTTACGTGGCTGTGGAACACCTGTTTTCCTATATTAGTTATTTTCTCTTTTTTTTTTCTCGACAAAACTATGTTTCTTAAACTCTAAACCAAAAAATTGTTTTTCCTTTTTTAATTAATTTAAATTTTTATAAACTAACATATAACAATTTTTAATTTTTTTTTTTTTTTTTTTTTTTTTTTTTGATAACGTAGAATTTAGATAAATATTTATTTTTTTTTTTTTTATTATCTACGAAATTTTTATTTTTTTTTTATTTTTTTGAACTATTTACTTTAACTACACTAAAGCACACTATAATTTTTTTTTTTTTTTTTTGTACAATTCGGATTTTTGCACAATGCACAATTACTATAGTATTTTTTGTAGGCAAGCCGTATGCCGTAGTGGTTTGACCTTTGTTGGTTGCTATGAATCCGCATGCGGAAATTTCACAGTCTAACTGTCACAAGATATCCAAAGAGAAACAGTTTTCTTCCTTTTATATGGGGAGTTTTTTTTTGGAGAGGCCCGATAACCCGTCTGGACAAACGTGTATCTCAAAAAAAATAGACCGACTATCGATCGTCCGCGCGTAATCCAATTAATCCGGCAATTCCCAAATCCACAAAAAAGATTTTTCACACAAAAACTGGTGGTACAATGTTTTGTGGTACAAAAATATAAGTATTTTTAATTTTTTTTTTATTTATTTTACTTACATAACATATACCACTCCAATTGAATTTTTAACTCAACCCAGGAGGTAGTTACCTGCTGGCCTCTCAAAATGTTTTTGAATGCTAATCGAATATTACTAAAAAATATTCGAACTAGAGTAACAGGATTTCATCATCTGATTTAACTTAAGCAAGGTATTTTTTTCTAGGCTGATTTATATAACTGAACTATACGACACATAGACCAATCAGAGAAATACCCCTGGGATCGTACGATGCATTTTACGGTTTACACGTCGCATTTAATTTGTTCTTCGAGCAACAACAACACCCAATCTTAAAAATTTATTTGTATTTTTTTTTGTAGAAGTCAATGACCGAGGTAACAATAAAATTTTTGTTAGGTATGGTCAGTTCCGTAAACAAGTAATAAAATGTATTGAGGTTGGTCTCAATAATTGCAACATAATAACAATAAAATATCAAATTTGTTGTGTAGCATTATTGCACGGTGAGTATATTGTTGTTGCGCTACATACAGATATTGTTGATAACCAAGCTGCCGCAACAAGATAAACATTATATACTTTTAACGCTATTTGCCGTAGGCACTTGGCGAAACACACTTATACTTAATAAACACATTTTTATTAATCACTTGTTTTTTGTTCCGCAGAATATTTTGAATGTCTTTCAAAAAGTTTAAAAAATCACTCGATCGATTTCGACTTGTTAGGTCATCATCAGGAGTATCTACTGATTTGTATTAGTAAAAATTTTTGTTATATAATAGAAAAAAGCAAAATATAATAAAAGAAGGAGAGAAGAAAAAATAAGCAATAAAAATTAATCTACGGATCGCGCAGGTAGGCGATGAGTCATATGTAGGTTGAGTAACAAAATTCAAGGTATATTATTGCGTACGTGAGAATAGAAAAGGGCGGGGTCTGTAATTGGTGAGAACCGGATTTCTCTTTGTTCGTTAAGGATATTTTGGTTAAGAAATATTGATTTTCGAATTTCGTAAGATTCTAAGGTATCTAAACGTCTGCCTTTGGGTTGTATATGTAATATGTCTAAATTGTTCAAGCTAGCTGTATGATTTTCTGAAGTTAAATGGTTATGGAAAGTTGATTGATTGCAACCAGATAAATGTTCTTTAGCTCTAACTCCAAAATTGCGCCCAGTCTGACCAATATAGGAGAAACTACAATCATTGCAATTGATCCTATAGACACCAGATTTGGAAAGGCGATCAACTCTAGGTTTATTGTTAAAAATCATTTTCTTTATTGTGTTATTATTATAAAAAGCAAAACTAATATTGGTATAATTGGACACGATGTTGCTAATCCGTTGGCTCGTTTTTCCTATATACTCTAAGCGACGCCAATTTTCCCGCGTTGGACTATCCGGTGGATAAATACCCGTTAGAGTTTTACGCTTTAGCTTTTTATTTAATAACTTTAATATAGTCCTAGTTGCATATCCGTTATTCGTTGCTATTTGAAGAATTATGTTAAGCTCAGTGTTATAATTTGAATTTGACAGAGGGATGTTTATTAGTCTATCTATGAGTGAGTGGAAAGCTGACATTTTAATATTATGGGGATGGTTTGAAGAACTAGGGATAACAGCGTCTGTATACGTGGGTTTCCGATAAATTTTGAAGTCTAAAGTAGAATTAATCCTGGTTATTGTTATATCTAGAAAATTAATACATTTATTTTCTTCTTTTTCTAACGTAAAATCAATGGTGGGATACTGAGAATTTAACCAAGTAAGGAAAGAGTCTAACAGTCTATCAGTTCCATTCCATAGACATAATATGTCATCAACATATCTATACCAAAAGATTATATGACGAAAATAAGGATTGTTATTTGATAAGATCATTTGCTCGAAGAAATTCATGAAAATTTCAGCCAACAAAGGTGACAGAGGGGAGCCCATGGGTAGACCATCAGCGAATTTGAAATATGTATTATCAAAACAGAAATAATTTTGTTTAATACAAGTCTCAAAAACTAACTTCAGTTCACGACGTAAGCTCTCATCTACAACATCCCTATCTAAGTAATTACAAACTATTTGGGACAAAGTATTAATTGGAATAGAAGTGAAAAGACTGGCAACGTCAAATGAAACTAGTTTTGAATGTAACGGAATATCAACGTCTTGAATTTTGTTAATCAATTCTACCGAGTTCTTAACCGAATAAGCCGAACAGAAATTAGTATGACAATTGAAAAAATTTATGAAACCCTTACATAGCTTGTAGGCAGGAGCATTGCAATACGCTACTATTGGTCTAATCGGAATGCCTTCCTTATGGATTTTTGGTAAACCATAAAGGATCGGGGCAGATGGATTCATGACAGAGTGCTTCCAACCAGTTCCATCAAATAACTTCTGGCATTGGTTGATACACTTACTAACCGAAGTCTTAAAAGACTTAGTTGGATCTCTGCCAAGCTCTATTGCTTTACTTTCTGTAATAAAATCAGAAATTTTATTGCAGTAATCGACTTTTGTGAGCACGGTAATTGTATTGCCTTTATCCGCTTTACACGCTATAAGGTCATGGTCACGTAGTTTTTTCTTTATCGCACCAATCACTTTGAGGTTAGTATTAGAAGCAGCAGAAGAAGAAGAGTTTATCGGAGAAGAAGAGTTATCAATACCTTTCTTTATTTGTAACGCACACACTGATTTTATTTGGGTTATCTGGCCAGATAAGGCTGTTTCGGCATCTACAGCCAGATTTTCGAATGATCGAAGGTCGATTTTGTTTGGCGTAGGGGCATAATTCACTCCGTTGCTAAGCATTTGCACCTCTGTATCACGGAAAACGACTGAGGACAAGTTCTTAAAACGTGGATGAAATTGGAAATCAGACGAACCAACATTACCTCTACGGTTAAATGGATAAGCCTTATCTCGCAACACATCCAGTTTAGCTTTTTGTTTCACATATTGAATATGTGAAATTTCAGCTACCTCTGCACGAACTTTTTTGTCCAGCCAATCGAACTCAACAGAGTGCAAACGAATTGCTAACTCAGTGTGAACAACTTTAAGATGGAGATATAAGTTGTCACCAACAATCCGGTTCTCACCAATTACAGACCCCGCCCTTTTCTATTCTCACGTACGCAATAATATACCTTGAATTTTGTTACTCAACCTACATATGACTCATCGCCTACCTGCGCGATCCGTAGATTAATTTTTATTGCTTATTTTTTCTTCTCTCCTTCTTTTATTATATTTTGCTTTTTTCTATTATATAACAAAAATTTTTACTAATACAAATCAGTAGATACTCCTGATGATGACCTAACAAGTCGAAATCGATCGAGTGATTTTTTAAACTTTTTGAAAGACATTCAAAATATTCTGCGGAACAAAAAACAAGTGATTAATAAAAATGTGTTTATTAAGTATAAACATTATATGGTAACTGCTAAATACGATGAATGTATTACACGGCATTTTTTTATTAGCATAACTGATTTTCGTATTTAGAAAAAGCACATTTTTAATTTAAAGTTTTGTTTTAAACTATGCATATAATAATTTCACCGACTTACTGATTTTCGTATGCACTACATTTTAGTAACTACGAGTATTTTTTTTTTTATAAGAACTGCAAAACTTAATTTCGCCGCTGTCACCAACTGTTGTGAACCGAGCGGGTATTTGTTTTTATACGATATATAGAATTAAAATAGACTTTTTATTTTATTTCGGACTTTATTATTTATTAATATTTTAGATTTTATTTATTAATTTTAATGTTTTTACAATTCGATGGTCACAACAATAATAATTTTATGTTACAATTTTATTTATAAAATCAACTTAAATTTAGAAGATTTTATTATGTATTCGTTATATAGAAAGTATATAACGTAAAAATATGATTACAATATACAGACAATTTGCAGGGATGTCAAACCTTATATAATGTATATAGCTATAGTGTGACATTCATTACACACGGTTCTCGTATCAGACAAGATATTTTATTTTTAGTCCAGCTGGCTCGAACTAATAAAAAATATTTTTTTTTTCAAAATCAAGACTTTAGAACTAGAAGAAAAGAAAACCGGGATTTTGACAGTCGGGATTTCGTAGTACATCCATCTACAACGTGTAATATTTAATATCTCGACGTTATTTCTGATAATATAGAAATTTACGGGAAAATGATTTAAGCAAGGACAATGTTTTACAGAAACAATTCCAAGAGCCTCTCGGTTCAATTGAGGCGCTGCCTCAGGGTATCGTTCACAAGGGGTGCCAGCACTAAATACTCTTGTAGAACGTTTTTATTTTTCGTATAGGACGAACACAAATATCAATTAAAGGTAACAAAATTCTTCTGGAGAATGATTCCACTGAATTCCAATTGAAAAGCTATTCAATTCCAATTAAGTATAAAATATTTTCCGTACGTTGAACGCTCGAGCGAACGGAAATTATCATACATGATACCCGGATCCAAACTTCAGATATCATTGTGCTAGAGTAGGAGCTGAATGAACCGTAAATTTTCGGCGAATTTACTATAAACGGACATCATATCCACCATTAAATAATGTTACACTTGACATTATTTTACATTCCAGGCTACAGGTCTGCAGTTCGCCATTACATAAATCACAATTAGCTGGTCGCCGTCCAGCATGTCAACGAACAAACAAAATTCACCAAACATCACATTCAACCACATTCACATGAAACACATCTAACTAGGACAAAACTATAATTTCGAAAAGTTGCTAGTAGTGTGTATGCTTGATCCTCTAGAAAGGTAATAACTATCGGCCGATCATAAATCAATCATTTAATCTAGTCTTATCTCCGATACGCTAAGAGTATCCTAAATGTTGCATTTTTTGATGTTGTACCAACATTTTCCCAACGATCACCGCTGCCACTTTCAATATAATTTCGTGTACTACTCACGTGCTCCGATATTCGACGAAATCAGTACAAAGTGTAAGAACGTGAAGATGATGTGCCAGGTTTGGATGAAGAATTGTTCGCATAGTAATATTGAGAGCTGCACGTGATAAAATTTTCGTTTTGACGGCAATGTTTCATTGGAGATGATGGGGTGGAGTTTTTTTGAATCCATACTTTACCATAAAATCTGGAAATCGTTGAGCATAACATGATCCGTCCATCCATCATGTACTTATGCTCTAGTATTTTCTTAATCCTATAAAATTTTAAAATATTTCGGAACCGATATACCACCAGTGGCACTATTCTGGTAATTCCCTGGGAATCGGGAATTGGGGAAAGATTTTATATGTAATTTCTATTTTAAAATTTTTTTTCCTGGCATACTGAGGTAAAAATCTAGTGGTAATTTTTTTGAAAACAAAATAAAATTGGAAATAATTTTCCCTGCCAATTTAGATATGGAAAAATTATTCCCAATTTATAAATATTTGCACCAAACTTTTCTTCATAGTAGGCCGGAAAAAAAATATTTGAACTGAAATTACATATAAAATCTTTTCCCAATTCCCTATTCCCAGGGAATTAACAGAATAGTGCCACAGGTGGTACATCTTCCTCACCGATCGGTTTACTTTCAGCTTGAATACTTATCATAGCTGTCAAATGTATCACAAGTCGCTGTCAATTTATAAACCGTCTACGAATTAATGGTGTTGCATCACGTTCCTGTTCCTTGGCCATAAATAGATCAGCTTCCAGTTGATACTCAAAATCCCATTTTTAATCTTTCGGACTGCACTGGTTACATGTTTGTATGTCGCTTTGGAAGGGCTGAACAAAGAAAAAAAGTACGTTGAATCGCAAAATCGATACACATTTCCATAAGTCCACGATCTTAGAACAGAAAATGGGTTACAACCAAAAAACAATTGAAATCGTGATTAATTACAGTTCACATAATATTTGAAAATTTAATGTTCACTTGCTAGAAATTCAAGAGTTGGAATTCGTACTGAAACCACATTCGACATGCGACTCATTTCCAACAAAACTTTCATAACTGTTGATGCTTGGACACATCGGCGAGGTATATTATATTATACTATTAATTACCAAGGTGCAAATATCCAACAAGCTTCGACGACCGGTCGAAAAATTATTTTCACACTGAGACTCATTTACATTTCATTAAAATTTTATAAGATTATATGCTCGCTGGATCTGGGTATCCGATACGGACTGCGTTCGCTTGGGCGTTCAATGCCCAGTGGCACTATTCTGGTTTTCCCTGGGAATAGGGAGTTGGGAAAAATATTTTCATAGTATTTTTGCATAAATTGTATTTTTCTGGCCTACTGAGGAAATAAGTTTGGTGTAAATATTTTAGAACAAAGTTGAATGGGAAAATATTTTTCCCTATAAAAATTTTGCGGGACAAAAGTTTCCCTTTGTTTTGAAAATTTTTACACCAAACTTATTTCCTCAGTAGGCTAGAAAAATACAATTTAGACAAAAATACTATGAAAATATTTTACCCAATTCCCTATTCCCGCAAGGAAAACCAGAATAGTGCTACAGGAGAAAATTTTATATTTAATTGGATTCGAATACGTCTTTATAGTATATTTGTACTATGACAGTTTAGTTTAAGATTGCCCGTCAACAGATTGAATATTCGGATTGCAAATGATGATGGTATAGTCGATAAAACCTAACCAAAAATATTTCAATAAATCCCTCCACTGTGATGCAACACATTGTGCCTGCCACTCCACACAGTGCAGCAAAACCATGCGTTTTCTTCGTCTCTATACCCTTCGCCTATAAATAAAATTTTAAATTGGAGGTTTTTTGCAGTGCAGCAATAACACAAACGAAAACACACAAAAAAAAATTAGGCTCAGATTTTTTTTTTGTTTTTGTGGAATTCCATTAGTGAGGTTTTTTTTTGCAGAAAACCAGAAAAAAAAATTTATACATACTTACAATTTTTGTTGTTTTGCGGTTTGGTTGCCATAAATATAAATAAAAAATACAATACGAAGTATTTTTTATGGCAACCAAAATGAAAAATACGCCCCACCCTCGGCAACTTTTAGTTTAGTAATATTTTTATGGGGAGCACTTGTCTCATACATTTTCATGATAAATTTATATTAATGTTCAAATTTTAACAATAATTTACATTTTTTAACTAATTTATTTGTAATAATTTCGTAGTTGTCAAATATTCCACTTAAAATTTCGTTAATAAAAATAATCTGTCTTTGTCTGATTTTTGATTTTATCTCTTTCTGTTTTTCTGCGAAAAAAGGCGCAGTAATGAAATTCCGCCTTAAATGTGGAGAATTTTAAATTTTGTTTCAGTGCCTACTAAATTTTTTAAATTTTATTACACATACGTAGACACGTGCGGCACTTGAGTTTTGCATGGAGAAGCAAGTGCTACTTTGTTTTGTTTGAAATTGTTGTGTATGGAAAGGCTAATTGACATCATAAAAACATCCTGATGGATTCCTAATAGAATCAAAAATGCTAATGACTGGCATTTTTTTGGGCTTTTTTGATAAACTAAATAAATAAATAAAGGTTTGATTGTTCACGACCCAGATTACACTAGCATCGATCCTCTTGACAAAATTCGATTGTTTAATAAAGAGAAATTCTTTGTTTTGCATTGCTTTGCATGCTAGTACCGGAAATAAATTCAAAATTCTTTGATTCGTTAAAAACCGTTTTTTATGTTTGTTTAAACTTTATATTTTGACATTTCTTCACTCCATTGCTTAAATGTCTCTTCGGAGTCATGAGGCTGTTAGTCATAAGACATTCTAAATATTGTCATTACTTGTAACTGCTGCAATTTTCCTATCAGGTTCATCGCTGACTCCAAGCAAGGCTCGATGAACGTCGGGTAGTGATTCTGAAAGAATAGATTTTATCTTCTATACGTCATTACCCATTCGAGAATTGCCACTCTATCTCAGATCAATTGGCTTTGTACCACCTGGTCGACCTCGTTTGTAACCAAGTTTCGTACGATTCTTAATCTTTAGTTGCAAAAAACGATTTAATTAGTCCCAATTTGATGAACAACCAAACCAAACACGTTAAAATTTATTGATCAATAAAAGTCATTGCAAACATAAATAAAATTTCGTGTAAAGCACTTATATACCGCTTGTATACTATAAAACTTTATTTTTATAGGAGTATCCCAAAGTAAAACTTTAAAAGCGAAATAAAAACACCTTGAGTAAAAAAAAAAATCGCTTCTTTCCTTTCCGTTTATGCTTAAGATGCTGTAAACTCAAACACTATAATTTTGTATTTCCTTTTACATATTTTATACATAAGAACATACAAACATACGTTACATACAATTTTAATCGTAACATTTAATACAACCTAATCTTTTATTAAATTATAAAATAATTAGCATTTAATAAGTGAGATGATATGATAAAATATTTTGAGTACATATAGAAAATTAGTAGACGGTAAAAAAAGATAAAGGTAAATAAAAAAATATAAAGGCAGATATTGTGATGATTATCACATTTTTTTTTGTTCTCACGACAAGCAGACACACACACTTATGTATAACGTAATAAGATTAACGTTATTAGCAAGTACAAATTTCTTGTTATCACATGGAAACTGTTTACACAACAATAAAAGTAATAAACGTGTGGAAAAGTTTATTATGTATGAAAATTGGTGAGAATGGTTTTTAAAAAAAAAATTAATATTTTAACACGCATGCATTATAAATGCGGTAATTTTTCGCATTCTGTTGTTTTATTATTCAAAATTTTAATCGTTTTTTTTTTTTTGTAACTTGGGGGTGGGAATTTTTATATTTTTATATGAAAATTATAATTTGATAAACGAGGGAGAGCTGTGGCTACATATATAACACAAAACGAAATAAAGGATAAAATTTACTATTTCCGAGTAAAAATGTTTTTACAATTTACTTTTTTGGGGCATTTTTGAGCCACTTATAAGTTTGCCATTAAATTTTTAACTTAAATACTAATCGCTCTAGTGAATTGACCTAAAATGCCTAATTTGTAAATTTTTATAAAATATTATTATCAAAACATTAAATTTGGTTATTTACTAGGAAAATTTTTATTACGTGATATAGTTAGGTAAATTCGTCTAAATACACAGAACAACATTTAACGACGACTCGAACCAAGCCATCCTTCCCAGCGTGAGTTTCAAGAACCCGTCCCAGCTTCCACCGGGTAGCAGGTTGATTTGATCATCAATTATTAATTCTAAGTCGTTTACCAAGAAGTTAGGCTGGATCTTTGTCCACTTGGTTCGATGCTGCAGTTGGTGAATATATAGTCAGAAGACCATCGTTTCCAGAACTGTTCTATTAATTGTTCGGATAGGTGCCATCTTGTGTTCAACGTCATAGTTTCGATGTTTGCACATGGCGCCACCTTCAATGAATCACCAATTAAGAAATGTCCTGCGGTGGTGTTAAAAGCCGAGAATTAAGATACACGTCAATTTGAGTTATTACCGTGCATAGTTCCTCGAATGTTAATGTTGAATCACCAATAACCCTCTTGAGATGATTTTACTGATTTTATACCTGCCTCCTAGATACCTCCAAAATGAGGAGTGTGAGGCGGAATGAAGTGCCAATTGGTTCCATTAATAGCTAACATAGCTGCCATGTAGTTATTTTTTAATACAGAACTTGCTCCGACAAAGTAAGTTCCATTGCCGGAGAAAATATCGGTACACAAGCCTCTCCTGGAAACAAAACGCTTGTAGGCAGCAATGATGGATTCCGTTGTAAGACCGCTTACTATTTCGATATGTATCGCCTCAGTTACCGTTTTGCCCCCTTCCTTTTGTTGTTCTCAATTGGATGGGACCGGCATAATCGATTCCAGCTGGCAAAGTTCTCATTAGTTGTTCTGACATATGTTGTTTGTGGCGGAAACATTTTAGCAAATATAATATTGCCGATCTCATATAAATTTTTTCGCCAAATTTTTTTTTAAAAGAGGGATCCAATGCACAGTAACCTCACTATGCGGACACTTTTTTCATTAAAAATGTTTAGCTAAGACAACAATTTTGCGAGACATCTATACGTTTTATGAACAAAATTTACGAAGTTTAAATTTTTTTTATCGATCTTTATTTTCGACGATTTGCACATGCTGGATGCACATGTTGAAGTATTTACATACAGACTTGAATAAAAACGTAAACAAGAAGCAAGATCAACTTTGAATTTTATCAATGGTTTTTACTTTTCGTAAAATATTATTTTTTTGATTTGTGTCCTTTTAAAACAAAATTATGTTTTGTGTCGTATATTCCCTATGTACCTTATGTGATATTTTATGATACGAGAGACTCCATTAAAAAGAAGTTTTTGTAAATAAGACTTATTTATTATTGTTTTAAATTTAATCAAAATAATTTTTTTCGAGTTATGTGCAATGCGTATTATTAAGCGATAATTTGTTAATCCGTGGATAATTGATAGTAGGGATAATAAATATGTAGATTATAATTTTTTAATTTTAAAACTAAGGAAGCATACATGTGCTAATTTTATCTTGTCCTTATGAGTGTGTATTTTAAAAACGCATATGAAAAAAATTGACCTTGAGCTAGTTTATGAACTAGACATTTTTGTTTTATAAACTTATTCTTAGTGTGGAATACCGTTGATGACGTTAACTAGTTCAGCGTTGCACTTTTTTATTTATTAATTCTTGCATCGATTGGTTTTGCTTTTTAAATGAATGAATGTTATGAAAATAATTTTTTATTTTTTCTTATGATGTATGTGCAATAAACTTTTATTTAAAAACGTCCAATATTATAAATGTTTTGTTTCTACAAAATTATTTTTCCGAGGAATTAAATTATTTTCCCTTTAAACAGAAAAACGAAATTTTAAATTCTTATTTTGTTTCTTCTTATTTTTTACGTTGATCGTGTACTCTCGACTGCAATTTATTCTAATGCTAATATATAAACGATAATTAATATAACATACAAATTACATATTACATATATATGTAATATACATTAATAATATTAAAAGGCAGGTAGCAAATTTTTTTAACGATTTAAGTATGAAATATGGGCAAATTAAATAAATCGGATATTTGATCCTTAAAGTTATTGCTGATTACGAAAAATTCATCGAATGAATAATTTTAACTTAGTTGGTTGGTGGGATTATATCACTTATTTAAGCGATTTCCCGGAACATGGAAATAGTTCACTAATATTAATTCAAAATGAAAAATCTAATTTGATTGGCAGGAAATAGAATCAGGTTTTAGATTTACATTTCCATATACATATATAGATTTTTTGTTTTAAAATAATTAGTTGGAACTGGTTGCATAACCAAATTTAATAAATGATTACGTTTGGATTATTTAACGATTGTTATTTTATGAATTTTTAAAATTGGTGCAATAAAAGAAAGAAGCTTGGGATGAAAATTAAAATTTATTATTTTATTTCCAGTAAAATTTCATAATACGAGTTATAAGTAATCATGTTCCTAACATTTACGAGTATATTAGGTATATAAAGGAAACTTTTGTTGACATTTTTTGTAAACATTACGCAAGAACGCCAGCGTCTCCGTGGCAAATATTATTAGCACAAAGTGCATTGATGCAGAAAAACTTGTAAACAATTAGAGTGGTGAATATGTTGTGGCCAACACCAGACTTTTTTTTACCACGAATGTATACATAGATCTCGAATACACCCCACTTGATTTCTAAAGCGAAAAATTAAAGTTACTTTTATTTTGGTAAAACTGTTTTGCACAATCAAAAATCATAACTCCTGCGTAAATTTCAGAAAATCAATAAAATCAACCCTTGTTGAAAACTTAATCTTTAAATCTATAATTTTTTAACATCAGTGAAGAAATTGAAAAAGCCCCCGTGGAAGCTGCCACTTCTGGTACACAGATTTCCACTAAACTTCGCAAGAATCTCGCAATTAATACAACTTACAAATGTTAAGTATGAAGATTTACACAGAATAGTCAATCCGACTGGGCTATATAGATGTCGAGCTTTGGTGAAATAAGGTTTTAAACGTTATCATTTCAGAAGAATTTATTAATCGTCCGTGAATTTAATTTATTTAAGAATTTTTTCGGCTTTTCGGACAAAATATTATTTTAATGGACACCCATACAATGTTTACGACTATTTTAGTCGCATTTGTGGTAGAAATATTGTTAATAAATGGCCTCTTTGTTTTCTGCGACTAAAATAGTCGTAAACATTGTATGGGTGTCCATTAAAATAATATTTTGTCCGAAAAGCCGAAAAAATTCTTAAATAAGTTATCATTTCATTTAAAATAATGTAGATTTCATTTAAAATAATGTGTAGAGCCATATCGCCAATCACAACAAGCAAATTGTTTAGAATTTTTTTTACAAACTCCAGACTCCATCACAAGTGGAGAATACTAAATTCCACACTCGGTACTTGTGGTTCTCAAGATTTTCTGAATTAAAAATACTTTAAAATTATTTTTTTTATAAAAAAGGGATATAAACTTATTATTGTAGTACTGTGATTCTCAATATTTTTGTTTATTTTAATAATTTTAATTATTGATTTGATGTGTAATACTGCGGCCAAATTCCGGTTCGGTGGTAAATTTACCATTATGGTTTTTATTAGTCGAAAATATGCAATTGGTATAAAAACCAAGAAAAGCGATTCCTGTTAAATGACTGAGAAAATAAAACCCATAACTAAAAACACCATAAGAATTTTTTTCATGAGAATTGGTTGGTTTTGTATTTTCCAATTAAAATAATATTATTTTGATAGCGGTAACATCCAGATTTACTTTATATTAAGTATATATTGAAACATAAGTGGAGATAAAGATGACAAATCACTTACAGCAGCGCTAATCCTACAAAATTTCCACAAAACATTAAATATTCCGACCACATCAAAAATTCCAGCTGGGCACGGATCATCCGTTTCCTTGTATAATTTGACAACGATAGTAATTCCTTTTACATAGAGATTCAATGGCATCGTTAATTTCGTGTATCGCTAAGATATATTGGACCGCGCTTAGTGCATATCCCTTTTCGATGCACTGGTAGCCGTACGCTTTATAGGTGTTTCTCCAAAATTCATACGGTCAATCGGCGATGTGTTATTCAGTCAACTGCTTCCTTTCGATTTTAGTTAGGATTTAGGATTATAATTCACCCATAATTTGTGGTAGCAGAGTATTTCCGATTATATTCGATACGGAACTTTTTACATTTTTTACTGAAAATAGAATTAAGTTAAAATTCAATTAATTTTGTAATTTATTTTGAATATTTCTTACAATCATTTTGTAGTATATTATATATAAGTATGTACATATTTATATTTTATGTGTTTTGATATGTTTGCTCATCGCAAGAAAAACAATTTCTGTCAAAATATAGCCCAATGGACCAAAAAACGTAATTTATTAAATTTTTCCCAGGTTAAAACCCATTTGTTGAACCAGAATCGAAAATTTTATGGTAATGGTAAATGACTGGTCGAAAATAAAACCATTACCATTTATCATTGAACCGTAATTTGGGTGCTGGTCACGTTTTAGGCTTGAATTTTTTTTTTGTTTTTGTATTAAAACACAGTACCCAGGTTCTGTTTATTAATTTTGATTCATTTATTTTGTATTTCGCCTCATTGGCATCTTCAGAAAATTATTTGTCAATTTTAATATTTATATGAAACTGTATCAAAATTAAAAAACAGAAGTTGGACACTGTGTTTATTACAAAGACAAAAAAATTTCAATAATAATTTTAATTAAACCACGTGTTTCGGATTCCATTTTTTTTTTCTTAGGCAGCTACGCTTTTTGATAGTTTGTGTATCTACACTTTTTGATTCTACAGTTTCCGTTAAAATGTGTAGCTACACTTTTCATTACCGTTAAGTACTTCACACCGGTTATCCGGGAACCTTTTGCTTTCAAAGTCAACAAATTTTTCGAGAAGTTAGAAGAACGAAAAACTTATTGTAAAGTATTGTCGCAAATTTAATACATCTTTCTTTTTTTAGTTAAATCGTTGAGAAGACCCTTAATTTAGTTTATAATTCACAAGAAAATTAATGTAACCAATCTTGCCCATTTCTTCTGATTTAATTTGTCGAAAATAAAATTTTAACCTTCTGGTTCAAGGAGAAAATTATTTGAGTTTGGAGATCGATCTCTCGGTGTCCTAGATGTCCTATAATTTTATACGCTATGTCGAAAATAGCGACATTTAGACAATTTTAAAATGCACGTCAACGGCCAAATTTGCAAGCCTTAATTTAAAAAAATATTTGCTAATTTTATTTTTCAATACATAATTGTGACTTGAGGAGAGTCCAGTGCATCTGCATTTTAGAACCATTTTGCATCTCTGTTAACCTTTTACGTGATGTTAGTTCTTTAATCCCTTGAAATATGCTACTATTCTAGTCCAAATATTTAGTTTAATTGTAGGCCTTTGTATAGTAAAGGTTATCTAAAGCGTTGACTATCAATCTGCTAAGGCAGCGTAATTTTTTCTCTATTCTTATGATGATCTCATAAAATTAAGAATGTTGCATTTAAAACTAACGCATAATTAATCGGAATAAATAAAATTAGTAACAAATGCAATTGGAATAAGATAGCAGAAAATTTGCCGAATATATGATTTTGATATTCACCGCTAGATGGGGCACTATCAGAAATAACACATTTCTTTTGCTGATATTTTTTCAAGCCAGCTTAAAATTTATGAAATTTTTAAGATAATCAATATAATAGTTAACAGAACGTTATAAGAAAAGCCAAAGGATTTATAAACCTTAAAAGAAAATATATGTAGAAACATTTTAAAACGTTTAACGAAAAATGTTTGCTTTGAAACATTCGTCGGTAGCACACCAAATGATTGATTGATTGATTGATTAGAATGTACGGCCAAGACTAAGCAGGGAACCCGGATACGCTCGGCCTACCGTACACCCCTTTTACATATATCAAGATGGAGGGAGAGGAAAGGTTGTTAGATATGATAGACTTGAGCCAGTTACATACACCTCAGTAGTCAATAGTTATTAAATTGTTTGGCACAAGAGAGCACAATTATTTTTGGTTTTATGGTATAAAAGTTCAGCAATCAGCATCAAGAAAAAAATTTAATAATTAATTAAGTACCCATATATAATGGTACATTTCCAGCAATAAACCTTTATGAGTTAAACTTTCAATAAACTAAATAGTTCAATTGTCCATAAACAAAATTAAACCTGGTTCCCTAAAAACATATTAAATCATGTAAAATTAATCCAATCCAGAAATCACCTATAGGCATTAAAGAATAAAAGAGTAAACTATCTTTCAGTCTTTATTTATTTCATTTATTTGTAGAAAATAATTTGAATAATAATTTTTTAAATTAAAATAATGTAAAAGACAAAGTCACTGCCATCCCTTCCATAAAGATTTTTTTCTAGTTTTAATTTAATACAAAATGCATTTATTTGATAGCTAAACTCAAATGGATCAATAGTTCACGGAATATACTGAACATTCTCATACACTGGAAATGTAATCTTCATTTAGTAAATTTTATTAAAATAACTACATGTAATCAGAATATATGGTACATACTTAAATTTCACTCAAGCACACGCAGAGAAATAATTGGTCATATTAACCAAAAAAGTAAGTTAATTTTACCAAAAAATTGTTACAAACTCAACTTACTTATTGCTTGGTAAATATTACATTTTGAAATGGTAAATTTAACATACTGAATAGTAAAATAATTGAAAAAAAAATTTTTCCAGTTTACTGTTGCGTAAGTAGATTCAACCAATATATATGTAGATTTTACTACAGTACAAAGTGAAATATGAATAGCATTTTGGTAGAATTAACCGAACGATTAAGTAAAACCGACCACCTTTTAAAGTAAATAAACCCACACTGTAAAAAGAATAAGGTAAAGTCTACAACAAATATAAGTAAATTTAACTTAAAATCTCTATTAAAATGAGTAAACTTCACAAATTTTGAAATGTGAAATGGGTTCTTTTGCATGATAACAAAATATTTGTGATCACGTCGAGATGAGGTCTCATCTTTTCAAAAACAATGAGGTAAACATTTTGAATCTTTTTAATTAAAAGTTTCGATATCCTCATCGGATTATGAAGTTATCAAACTACGAAAATAGTGTTTATACTTCATGAATTTAAATGAAGTAAACATCAATTGACTTAGCGAATTATATTGAAAATGCAATAATAATTGTTACCTATCGCCGATGTAAATTTAACACACCAATTTGTTAACTTTACATTGCAAGAGAAAATTTTTGTTAAAAGTCTCTCAGTTAATTTTACAAATCTATTAGTATTTTTCAAAAAATAGTTTATTTTACGAAAATTATTATTTTACTTTATAAATTTAGTTAAATTAACATAGCATATGTTAACTTGTATTATAAAGAGAACGATAAATTAACTTCAAAATAGGTTGATTTTACAATTTTAGGTTTACTTATCGATTTGCGAAATATTTTTCTTTGCGTGCAACAATAATAATATTTACACAAATAAAATTAGATTACAATTATTACATGCAGGCAGGAAGTGAATCCATCCCTTGTTACAATCATACATGTTTTCTAGTTTTAATTTAATACAAAATGCATTTATTTGATAGCTCAACTCTAATGGATCAATAGTTCACGGAATATACTGAACATTCACTCATACACTGAAAATAAGAAAAACAGATTATTACATGCACGAAGTGAATATTAATCTTCATTTAGTAAATTTTATTAAAATAGCTACATGTAATCAGAATATATATATATACTTAAATTTTTTTCAAGCAATAATAATAATATTTACACAAATAAAATTAAATTACAATTATTACATGCAGGAAGTAAATCCATCCCTTGTTTCAGTCATATATGTTTTTTAGATTTAATTTAAATACAAAACGTATTTATGTGATAGCTCAACTCTAATGGGTCAATAGTTCACGGAATACACTGCCATTCGTCGGTAGCACTCCAAATATTTTTAAAATCATTTAAACGTGAAATGTTTTCTGTTTTTTTCCAAAAGTGTTAGGAAACCTCTTGTAACTACTCGGGGTTTATGTTTTTATGATAGCTGGAATCCTAATATATCTACTTGGGTAGCATAGGAATCATCGCCTGCGTCGCTAGCCCTCCAGAAATGTTTCAAATCATTGTTCCATTAAATGTGTCTAGTTAAAAATCTCTTTTTAATGCTGTCTCTAGCGGTGAATAGCAACAACTTATTTTTTCTGCTGAACATTTTCCATGTTGTAATTTTATCCTTTATAATTCATTTATGTTAATTAATATGCAGAATCAATTTATCGGCAATTATAGGCCGGCAAGAATAGAATAGAAACAAACAAGAACATCTAATTGTTTTGGTTAGGAAGGTGGTGTTGGTATTTGCATAGCGGGATATAATCAATGTCATAATTTTAAATTTAGCATTTTAATTTAAAAAAAAAATTGAAGAAATTATTGAGATCCAAATATCAATAGAAAAACTCGAGTATAAGAAAAATATCTAGAGCAAATAAATTCTGCACAAATTTCAATAGATTGATTTATAAAGAAATTTTCCTATTATCCCGTTTCTCTTAAGTACCATTACCATTTGAGTGGCAAACAATCTATATGTGGAAGAAGAAAATTGTGTATAACATATATAGATAAAATGAAAAACCGGAAAACAACGAAATATTTTTATTTTTTTTATCTACTTTACCGTTCTTTTTTTGTCTTTATCTACAAGCTCGTATGTATGATTACATATCATCATTTTTTTGTTGTCATTTTCTTCCCATTGTTCGTGAACCAAATACGGAGAAAACATCTCGCTAGGATGTATTAACGTAAGTATATACAGTGGAAAAATCATATACAATAAAGTCTGTCATAAAAAAGTGTATATACTTGAGACTAACACTAGAGAGCTGTGCTATATTTAAAATGAGAGAAAAACACGAATAAAAAAAGCTTAAAGAAAATTAAATAAAATATATATTAAAAAAAAAAACAAAAGCATTAAAAGAAAAGCAAGAAAATACATTTTTGGAATAAGTAAAAATTTTTCTATTTTATAGTGCCTTTATCTTTCTAATTTAAGCTTTTAATTTAACAAGAATACAAAATTGTCTTTATAGTATTTTAGCTAAATACATAACAATATTGTCATTTTTCCACATTTTTCGCCTTTTCGACACCCGGTTGAAACGGAAAAGTTAAAATTAAAAAAAAATCCATTTTATTGTTTTTTTTTATGTATATTGCATTGCTCTCATTTCTCGTTTAATAAAATAAAACAAACTCGTAATGAAAAATTATTATTAAAATTAATGCTGAATTTGTAATGATAGTCAACGAATTTATTAAAAACAAAATAAATTTAATAAAATATTTTTTTTAGATTATTTCTAAAATATTATTATTACTATTTTTTCACCTCATTGTATTAAAAATTGATTATTTAATGTCACAAAATTCATTGATTTGAACATAATGTACGAATTCGTAGATTTCGATTTCGTTTTTTTTTTTTGGTGTTCTTCCACGCATTTTACGAACATAACAATGGCGATGAAATTTTTATTTTGGTTGAATTTTACACTCTTTCAATTATAGTCAACTTCGTAAACTGGATTGGGTTTAACAATGTAAAGCAAAATATAATGTTGCTCGCAGCTATAACAAGATTAGAATGGTGAGTTATAATTTGTGATAACCGAAATCGCGTGTTTCATATGCTTGATAGATAATCAAGACCAAACTTGACTATACCACTCTTCCCAATTTTTTATCTCCAGTTTTTAAGGACTTTTCCTCAGTTGGTATAATAAATTGAAGATAATGGAGGTTTTTCATCATATTTCAATGACCCTAAAGAAAAATTTTTCTCATGTTGTTTTTCGTTGTTTTTTGATCATTGTATTTTTCTAATAATTTTGCTTTGATATTGGGAAATTCCGAACTTGAAATATATAGTTTCATAATAGTCCCTCAGTTCATATAATTCATATATTTAAGAAGCAACCATATTTTTAGATGAAATTTATTATTAGATCCGATGATTGAATGCAGATTGAATGAACTAGACTTTGCAGTGCTCTGTGGCCACGTAAATCCAATATTCAGATGGGCAAACAGTAAATTTTAGTGAGATGTAAGAGCTGTAAAGAAAGCCATATGTTCGACTTTATCAAAGGATTATGAAAAAAATTAAAGGTAGAGTTTAATCCCCTAGTGGCAATATTTTGACTTACCCTTTGGATAGCAAAATAAGAAAAACATTTTCTGATGTAAATGTTTCTCCTATACAAATTTTATAAAGCCTGAAGTAAGATGCTGGTCCAAGAAATCATTTTAACTTCTTTGAATTACATTTTTTTAATGGCCAACGCTTTTTTAGGATCGAACTTGATACCCTTGTTTGCGTCGGAGTACTCAATGTATTCTGTTACTTATTTGATAAATTCTGTTCGGTTAAATTGGCTCCGAAGTTGGCTTTCACTAATTTTCAGAAAACTTCCCCGATGTTTAATAAATGTTACTTTTTAGTTTTTCCCCCAAAGATAATGATTTATTAATGTATACGTAACAAATTTCACCGATAAATTCTTTTAAAATGACGTCGATCATTCTTTGATACTCGACTTTTTTAGGACGAACGAAAGTCGCAGAAACTCGTTGTGGGAACGAGGTTTTTCGTATGTCCGCGTCTTTAATTTTTATCTGATGAAAACCTTACGTTAAGTCTTGTAAAAATTAAAAATACCGTTTAACCTTTTGAAATCACCTCTCGTTGAATAAGTATGTCTATACAGAAATGTCTCGGTTTATCAATGCACATATTGTGGAGTACAGAAGCAGCTATGCTGCAATTTACAACAAAATCGATTGAAATCAGCGTAGGTAAAAAACATGTTTTTTTCAAAAAAAAAAAACAAAAAATACGTTTTTTATTGTTTTAAACTGTTTTTTTGTTTTAAACTGCTTTTAATTTTTTAACTGTTTTTCAGGTAGTTTTTTTACGTTTATGCCGTTATACGTTAACTTATTAGAGAACACCCAGTATGGGCCAAAATCTCGTCTAACAAATTAATCAAAGTAATAGAATGAATTAAATTGAGCAATTGTTGCTCTAATACGATACTATGCCAGTGTCGATTTTAATGCCAATCGATTTTAATTCAGTGAAATGGAATATTAAATATTTCACCAAGGATCAATACATTTCAATGCAAAACTGTTATCGTTAGTTTTTTTTATTGTATATTTATTAATTTCAACATTACATGTATTTGTGCTTATACAAATTTGTATTTATACATAAGCGTGAAATCTATAGTTTCACATATATCAAAATATAAAAACTGAAGTAAACAAAAATGTATCTTCCAGATAAATCAAAAATAAATAAAATGTCTTTGACATATTCATAAAACGTTTTCATAACTAAGCAACCTAGACAAAATTATTACACGCTCTTTTTATTCAACTGCTGCGAAACGAAAACCAACTTAGCCGCTTTATCAATTCCCAGCTTGTTTCTTACAGCAGTGTGTTTAACCAAATTTCGAAAAAAGAAAATTCTAGACCAGGGCTGACATCTTGTAACTATCACTATTTTCGCTTCGACGAAAAAACCGTGCTACTTTGATGAAAATTTAAAAATCCGAAAATTCGAAAATGCATCGAAGCGAAAATAGTGATAGTTACAACATGTCAGCCCAGCCGATGAAGCTATAACAGTATGCAGCTGTCCAAGAAGCCCCATATTTCCATCCGGAATAATATGCGGGTATAGCGATTGAATTGACAACCACCATTCGAAATCAGTTAGTTGTTCACAGTTCGCAAAATGTAATGTTCCAAATGGATTAAGTTTTGCAACAAATTTCATAAACGTAGTATTTATGAAACTTCAACTTAAATCCATGGCCTTTTCTTTCTCACTTATAGTAAGCGGTGATTTTCTTGGCTTTGGACTTAAAAAGTAGGCGGCGAAATGTGCATTTGTTAACGTCTTAATATATCTCTTTTGATATAATGTTTTAATTATTGTTCCATTTTCAAATAAATGTAATTCCAACTCTCCAAATCTCTACAGCCTCCGCTAATTTGCAGTTATTACTTTGAATTTTATCAAGAGCGACTGTAATTGGCTTCAATAAGGCAACCATATTCTCCACCGATCGTTTCATGTTTACATCAATAACTTTGTTTGCGGAAAATATATTAATAAAAATATCTAGATGAAGCTATACAATATGTTATAGACTTTTACCAATATCTTTATCAAAATTGACGTCGTTTCACCAATCTTCACATACCTTAGCAAGAGCAGGCCAATTCTTCAAATAAGTTTCAAATGAATCACCGTATGTATTTGTAACGAAAAAAGTTTACTGTCTTACGATAGTATACCCTATCGTTAAAGAAATTGTCCCCATTTCATGCCCTAGCCCCATGTGCGGCTTGGTTTCCCGCAGCTCAGCCTGGTAGGGGATGTGGTCGTGGGTTTTTGGGGTTAGGTGAAATAAGGGACCTAGATTACCGCACAATTATATTAACTTAGGGAAGATGGCCTAAAATTTACCATCTAAAATTTTGATCAAAAAAAAGAAAAGAGGTCATCGGACCCAACACTGGCGGATCCTAAACATATTTAGGGAATGGGTTTTCACCCATGGTTGTTATTTCTGACTTCTTAGGGTAACATAATTACCTTAAGAAGCACAGACACGTAGCAAAAAAACTAAGAGTTAGTTGCCTATTGAAAGTGGAGGAGGTCCTTAGCAGAAAGAGGGTGTCCAGCCTATGGGCCGGGTTACTCTCGATGCCCTCGCTCCTAGCAAGACTCAGCTTTGCTAGAAGCAACTAAGGTACCTCGCCACTGTTGTGATTGTTAGTATTCACTCATCAACATCATACTCACCAAAATATATATGCAGCCAAATCCAAAATTACGCACGTAACAAAAAAATTCTTACTACTGATTGTTCTTCACTGAGTTCTACACAATCCAATTATGTAACTTAGTATAAAGTTTTTACATCAACAGATAAATATTTCACTATTATTTACAAAAGCTCAAACTCTTCTTTCGGGTTTAACACAATCCCTTAAATCGATTAGATTATTTTTATGCTTATTTACGGGTATAATTGATTCACTTAGTCCAATAAATTTCACTGCTGATAACCAAAAAAAAAAAAACGCACAAAATTTCTGAGTTGAATTATTATATTCCGTTATAAAAAACTTAAATTTACACAAAAATATAAAAACCACCAACTGACCACTTCTTGGTCTATCTAATCACTGATCCCCCACCAAAATCTTCTTGCACATTTTATATCCAATTCATTGGGAAAATATTGTACATTCATCAAAAATGTACGCAAGCAAAAAAAAAAATGTACAAAAACGTGACATTGGTTTTAATTTCCCAATGCACTCCAAAAATTTACTTATATTTAAAAATATTAATTGATCGAAATGTGCAATTATAGGTATTTTTCAATAGCAAAGTCCATTCTCATGCTATTTACCTCAACACAAATCGATGTAAAAACAAATTGGTAGTGTTGCATTATATTATTATGGTTTACGTTTATTCACCTACTGCATGGATATATGCAGTAATCTGAGTAACATAAACAAACAATAACAATGCGAAATACGGCATGGTTTTTTCTTTTGGTGAAATTTGAGGTATCACCTCGAAGGTTATGCCGAGTGTTAAAATTTGATGATGAAATTTGGGTTGATAACGGAAGTGAATAAAATTCCGTTACATATTCCAGCGGACTTCTATGGGCAAGATTAAAGATTTACCACCAGCTTCATGAAACCAAGCCTTATGCAAATGGTAATTTTTAAAATATTTCACTATCTGTGTGATATGTTGTTGGGCCTTGTTGAAATTGAGTGATTTCGTTATGTCCTTTACCAAAAGATTTAGGGCGTGAGCCGAAACATCCAGAAGAAATGATATCCCCATCTAAATTAATTTCAATGTTTTGTCTCATATTTACCATATTAGCAGTTAGTCTGTTACGAAACTTTTAATACGGCAATTAAATTTCTCTGTGTTTTCTTGAATTACACGAGTTGGTACATTGATCAAATTTTCCGCTGTAAGAACACGTTTAACAATATAAAAGAAGTGAGAGAGACAATGAAATAGCTATAGCAATAAATTTACTCCGCCTTATAGTAGCGGAAAGATTTATATTGTATAAAAATTTGATTAATATAAAATAACTAATAAATATTTGTTTCCACCACTAGTTATAATACAAGAAATGAAGAAAACCATTAAAAAAATAATTTGTTTTGTTGTTGTTGTTGTTGTTGTTGTATTTTTCCAGTTGCCATTGCCTATTTTCGTTGTTTTAGATTTCTGTTTGAAAATGATGAAAGAAAAATACACAAAATTGAGTATTTCACGATTATTTTTGGTTTAAAACAGCTGATTTAAATAAAAAAAACATGCTGTTTTAAACAACGTTTAAAACAACGTTTAAAACAAAGCGTTTAAAACATACCAAACCTGATTGAAATGTTACCAAATTCATTTAATCTTCTAAAACGATTTTTTAGTAGAGAATTGGGAATCGGGTAGGTTCCCTAGGTCTCCAAAAGGCGGAGTGAGTCAAGTAAGACATGGGTATGCAAAATCTCCTAAAATGACTTTCCTTTCTTTTATTAATCACTCGTGGTTCTCAAAGCATCTTTTGTATATAGTTCCGATTTTCGAAGCATACGACTATCATGTATGCTGCCTGGTTGTCCTACATGGATGTCATAAAATTTTTATCCGGTCCAACCACTGCTTGAAGCAAAATACTGTGGTATTTTTTTCGATTATAGTAATCGCTGGAATTAACCTTTGGCTTTGGTATTTGTATATGACTTCCATCAATACAGCCTAGCATCATATTAGAAATCCTTTCACTTGTTGGAACTGTTGTGAGATGACTTATTGCTCTCTCATTCTCTCTCTCTCTCTTTTTCTCTCTCTCTCCCCTCTCTCTCGTTCTCCCTCTCTCTCGTTCTCTCTGTTTCTCTCTCTCTCTCTCTCTCTCTCTCTCTCTCTCACTCTCTCTTTTCTTGGTCATTTTATATGATGATGAGCGCTTCTAACCAACCAATGCGTAACACGTACCACGCGTCTCTGTGTCGAACTTAAACTGATATTGAAAAGGTTAGATAATTCCCAAAACGTATTCGTGTTATCAAGTACCACAATACAACAAGCACAACAATATCATTTTTATAATTATCTAAAAAAACCTTCTTTTATAATAATTCTATTAAACATATTCACAAATTTGGAAGTTAGCAATTAATGAATAAACGATGGTCCTTTTATTCGAAAGTGGCTTATAAATTCTTCATCCGAAAACTTTTGAATATTCCATATGAAAAATTCAATTCGTACTTTTTTGGATCTCGGTAATTCTTCATCCGATGAGCTAGTCGAACTAATCATGGAATTGTAAATAAAAAATATTGGTTTGTTATTTGCACTTAAAACTTCCACAATTAACTTTACCTCAATCATGATTTTAATTAAATATTTTAATTTCGCGAAACCCGAAAGCACACAATTAAATTCAAAATCAAATTGTATTTTGACAGAATGAATCTAAAGTGTTTCTGTGATGACTGCCGTGACACTTTTGGGAAAATGCAGCGGACAATCGATGAATTTAGAAAGCAAATGCTATCCCTATCTAGCGACATTAGAGCTCTTGCCACTGATAGAGCTAATCCCGAAAAGATGAAAACCCGCTCGTCCAAAAAAGTGCCGCCAAAGGATACCGATACGCCTTCTACCCCGAGCTCTCTTCAATCTAATATGCAGCACTCAAACCTCGTTGTACCGGAAGTTATTGTTGGCACCTGCAATAATGTATCAGACGCAGTTAAGATCGTTCCAATTAAAAAATATATTTATGCCTCTACACTGAAAAAAATAATCGGTGATATTCACAAAAAAGCGGAGTAATATTTAACGAAAAATGATCAAAAACTCAGCCACACAAGCGCTTTGTATTTATCGCGATTTTAGCAAATCAATTATTACCAGTTGCTGTGTAAATTTTATTATTTTTATTTCAGGGTGGATAAGCAATATTTGCTATTGCTTTGATATATTTACTCTGCACTTTGTAAAATAATTCAGAAATTGTTTACAGAGCGCATGGTAAATAATGACCGCAAGGTGGATAATGGTTTGTAGTGCTTTTAAAATTTGCGGATCGAGAAAATTGCAGCGCATTAATATTTACTCTGCACAGAAGCAAACACTCGAAACTTCTAGATTGGAGAAAACATAATTTAATATTTAACATATTAAAAACCAATTTTAATGAAACACATTTTTTATAATTAATTTTTTTTTTATTCACTTTTCACAAAAGGCCATCGATTTTTCTTAAAATAAAGATGATAATTATTTACATCTCCGGTTTGGCAATAAACTTACGTGTAAATTTTCATCAACCATATTACTCCTTTAACAGCCTCGAAAGATATTGAATTGCTGTAATGTTGCTAATAATTAAATTCTCCTCAAACCTCTTAATGTTCAGGGAACTGAGTTGGTCCGGTCCTCTTACATTGCTTTATAAAATTCTGAAATTAAAACAAGAAAGCAACAAATATAAGTAAATGTACATTAAGTTTTGTAAATTTAATTTGTGTTTACCATACAACATTTCAGCACTTTTATGGTTTAATCCTCAAGGTTAGCGGCCATTTGTTACGATGCGAAGAAAGGTTGCAAAAAAACTGCAAATGAAGGTTAAAAATAATTATAATTTATATTTTATTTTATTTTGAAATAATTACCATTTTTCCCAACAAATCCGGAAACTAAACAAACTGGCATTTTTGTGGCAATTTGTGTACTGCTTTACATTCACTTTAAGACTAATCTTTGTTTGAAATTTTAAATGAAATTTGAGAACAAAATGCAAAGTCGGATAGAATAAATGATTTGATTGGTTATAACCTCTCCGCAAAAATTATTTTACAAAGTGCAAAGTAAATTTTGAAAAGTATTTGAACATTTAAAACCCGCTTTGTAATTTATTCTCAACGAAAAAAATAATTTTTTTTAATTTTTATTATCTTTGCATTGAAAATGATATATTCAAATTGCGCAGGTCAAATTTACCTAGCAGCATTGCAATATGATTAATCTAATTTGTCATCAGACGCTGCTCAGCAATAATTTTAATATTTGAAAATGCACTGCATATATTGCACTGCAAATTTTACAAGGCTCGTACTTTATTAAAAGATTATTGGTAATAATTGCAAATTTGGGTTTACACAGCAAAATGTGTAAATATCTCCGCGCTTTTTTTTCAGTGTAAGTTTGCCAACATGACATCAGTTGAGACATTACGATCTTTTTTATGCAGTCAATTAAACATAGCTGAAACCGAGGTTGATTGTCGTTTGCTGGTTCCCGCCAATCAGGACGTGACGCAACTCAATTTCGTGTCTTTCAAAATCGGGGTAAACTGGAGATATTTCCAAAACTACTTCAACCAGAAATTTGGCCAGTGGGTGTTCCAGTGAGAGAATTTACTGATCGCCCAAAAAACCCAAAATACTTATATCCAATAGTTCTGCAGTAAACTTACAATTATTACCATTTAAAATATTAAATAACTGCTGCTCCTCTTCTAACATCGAAAACAGCAATAATTATAATTACAATAACAACAATAATTACAGAAAACCTGCCACTTCGACAATTTACTACCATAACGCTTCCAGTATTCGTGGCAAGTCTAAAGATTTTCGGTTGGGTGTCCTAGACAATAACTATGCAGTCATAATCATTTGTGAGACTTGGCTTACTAATCTTATGAATAGCGAATAATTCTTCCCATTGGATTATATCGTCCACCGAAAAGATCGATACAACCATGTCACAACAATGAAAGGTGGAGGTGTTTTGATCGCCGTGAAAAACTCAATTCCGAATGAAATGGTGGCTTCCCATCAAGGTCATGATGTCATTGCTGTACGGTTTAAACTAGCCGATTCGTCAACTCTCGCCGTAGTCGTTTACGTTACATGTGTGTCTAGCCTGGATACTTATATCGAGATCATCAACTTCATCGACCTTGCTATAGTACCTTTTGTTCATCCTGATAAGGAGCTGATAATTTTCGTTGACTTCAATCTATGCCTGAGGTGAACTGGTCTGATATCAACGGTATTTTCACACCATCTTCCACAGATATTAGAGGGATCACTACTGTGGACTACTTCGCTAGCAATAAGGGTGCTGGGCATGATGGATTTCCGCCGATTCTTCTTAAGAATTGTGCTGCTAGTCTGGCTGCTCCCATCTCCTTTATCTTTAACGAAAGCATTCGAACTCAAATTTTTCCAGATCCCTGGAAAATTTCGTATATACATCCAATTTTCAAGTGCGGTAAAAGAAGTGATATCTGTAATTATCGTGGGATAGCTATTCTCTCCGCCATTCCAAAACTCTTTGAGCTTATGGTACAAAGGTTTTTATTTTTCCATGTTAAAACGGTTATTTCACCCGCACAACATGGTTTTTTCGCCGGGAGATCCACCGTTAGCAATTTGATGACATTTTTCGAAAGTGCAACTGGGTGTTATTTATACCGACTTTTCTAAAGCGTTCGATAAAATTAATCATTTAGTTCTAATCAAAAAGCTACAGCGATTGAATTGTCAAGCCGTCCCTACTAAGTGGTTGCTGTCCTACCTCTCAGATAGGTGGCAGTTTGTTAAAATTGGTGAGTCATCTTCTCGTCTATTTCGGGTTACTTCTGGAGTGCCACAAGGTAACCACATTGGGCCACTTCTATTTTCAATATTTGTCAACGACGTGGTTAACTGTTTTGTCTCTGCAGATTGTCGGCTTTACGCAGACGATATGAAAATATTTGCACGAATATCAAATGTATCCGACTGTATAAATTTCCAAGCGGATTTAAACAGATTTTGTGATTGGTCGGTTGAAAACAAACTGTTGCTGAACGTTAGTAAATGTAAGGCAATGTCTTTCTGGCGTACCCGCTTTCCGATTATACGTATTCGCTTTATAATGAAGAAGTCGTTAGAGTTAAGTTCATCTCCGATTTGGGTGTTATTTTCACTCGAGATCTCACATTTACAAGGCACATTGATTCGATAATAAGCCGAGCATATATGATGCTGGGTTTTATTAACGGAATTGTAAGGATTTCTGTGATCCGATAACCTTGAAATCTCTGTTTGTCTCATTTGTTCGATCAATTTTGGAGTATGCCTCACAGATTTGGTCACCTTTTTACCGATGCCATTCCGAGAGAATTGAGAATGTTCAAAAACAGTTTCTTATCTACGCGCTTAAAGCTTTACCTTCAATGCGGGCACATGAGCACGTACTTCCGCATTATCGCGATCGCTGTGCTCTCTTAGGATTACAACGGTTAGATCACCGACGTGATATCTCATCCGCAATATTTGTCCGTGACATATTATGTTCACGTTTAGATCGTGCCGAGATACTCACCAGCTTCGGCTTTTATGTTCCAGAACGGTGCTTGCGTCGCCGGGACGAATTCATATCTACGAGAGCGGTGGCCACAAATTATTGTTCATCTGAACCAGTCTTGAACTTATCGCTTGTTTTTAATCTTGTTTTTCATAGGTTTGATTTTAACATGTCAAGAAATTCATTGTGTTATCTTCACAAAATAACTACACGACTCGGTTAAAATACACAAATTTATTTGTTATTAAATACATCAGCGTATATTATTATTATGATCTTCCGTGTTATTTTGCCGACGACTGTACATTGCAGTTCGTAAGAAAAACGCACCTGATAAGAAACAAAATGTATGTCAATTAAAAAATGTTATGTAAATTTACTTATGTATAATATGTAATTTAATTATGATACTTATCTTTAAATTCGTAAAAGAATTATTTAATTTAATATTATTGTAATATTTATAAAATTGTCGTGCTTACGTAAACCAAGTTTGACAGAAGGAATAAACTTCAAAGGTCGCCCTTCACCTACGTATGATGTCATCTACCGGAATATTTAAGAACTATTACTTTTGCTAAACAGAAAGGAAACTTGATTTACGTAGTGCTATTAGAAAAAAAATAAAAAAAATTAACAAGCATTGTAAACTCAGTTGTTGAGTAGCCGCTGTAAAAGAACAACATAAAAATATATTGTCTGTAAAAAAAATCGGAAGCATAAAGTTTCAATATTAAATATCAAGAATATCATTTGGTCCTTCGAGCTGGATACAGTGGCTACTCAATTTCTCATATGTTTGAGAAAGAAAAAATTATACAGCTAAGTATACGTATAGTACACCATTTTTAATTTATATTTTCGTGCGAGAACGCGTGTATCAAGAAATTATATACGAATTTGTGTGAAAAATGGCGAAGTACTGAGCACGCGGTGTAATAGTAATTTGAAGCTGGAAATAATAAATTTATGTGCGATTTAATATACGGCAAATTATAAAATAAAGTGTGATCATCGTTTTTGTGATATTGTTGATTGTTCTTCGGAGATATACAATAATTCAAGTGGAAAATCGAGCAAAATTGAGTACGTGGTTTATTAGTAATTTTGAAGCGTGTATAATATTTATTCATAATACGGCAGACACAAATTTTAAATAAAGTGCGTTTATAATTCAGTGGTGTTGAAGAAATTTATACAGTAATTTTGTGGCGTGACATTCAATACGGCCGAAATAACGTCATTGTTAAAGACTTTGCAGAGCATACAGTTATCGATTAAGACTATTAAGGAGTTTGCTGAAACAAACATTTCAAATGCGAATGTATCAGCCGAAGATGTTTACCAAAGGATTGAGCGCCTGGAGAATATGCTAAGCAAATATATGGAAGTGGAGAATAAATTATTTCGACATGATGCGTCACAAAATTCAACATACCATGAAATGGAAAAGATTTATTATTCAGCAATGAGCTGCTTTAATAAAATTGTGCCAAATCGTCGGCAATCAAGTCAGTTAAACACAAACATAAGTGACAGTATGGGTATGCATAATATTGGAATGACACAACGGTTTCCATCAAGTGAAGTTAAATTACCGAAGATAACAGTGCCACAATTTTCGGGTGATTATATCGAGTGGCAATCATTTTACGAGTTGTTTGTCAAACAAGTACACGAACGCGAGGGCCTGTCGAATGCACAATGGCTGCAATATCTGAAGTGTTACTTGAAAGGTGAAGCACATTCGTTAATTATGCACATGGCAATTACTGATGCAAATTACGCCGAAGCCTTAGCAAAGTTAAAGGATCGCTACGATAAAAAACGATACACGATAAATGCGTTTATACAGAAGTTTATGGATCAACCCGTTATTCAACAATCCAATATGAGTTTGATAAAAAAATTATTCGACACTTCGGATGGCGTAGTTAGAGGATTGAAAGCTCTGGGAAGTGAAGCCGAAAGCCGTGATCCTTGGCTGATCTACATGATCATTAGCAAATTGGATGTCGAATCGAAAACGCTTTGGGCACAAGAAACTAAAAATCTGGAATGCCCAACTCTAAAAAAATTATTTGAATTCCTCGCAGATCGTGTGGATACCCTCGAGACATTTGGTATGAACAAAAAACCTTCGTCATCATTCAAAACTCAAGCTATAAAATCATTTACTACAACAGTTAGTAATTGTCCACTGTGCAAAGGAGATGCTTCACATAAACTATTCGACTGCAAAACTTTTAAGGAAATGAATGTAAACGATCGTCTTCAATTCATCAAAGGAAGTCAAAGGTGCTTCAACTGCCTTAACGTTAAACATTCAGTATACGAATGCAAGTCTAAATGGAGATGCCAGATTTGCCGACGTAAACATCACACGTTATTACATTTAAACTCAAGCAGTTCGGTTATAGTAAACCAGAGACTAGCAATATCAAAAAAGAAGTAAAGTCAACAAACACCTTGCAGATAGAGACGAGTTTCAGAGCTAATTCAACAGAAGCGAACCATTTGAAATTTCCACTTCGAAACTCTGGCGCAATATTACCTACCGCCATCGTCAAATTGCGAGATCGACACGGTAATCTGCAAACATTCAGAGCTCTATTAGACTCCGGATCAGAGTCCAACTTTATTACCGAGAAATGCATTATGAAATTACAATTACCGAGAAATACTAATTCCATTAACATTAGAGGGCTTGGGCAATCCAACATTGGCAGAACGAAGGGTTCGGTAGAAATTGAGGTATTAAACGTAGATGAGACATATAAAACAAAGACCTGGTCATATGTGGTTCCGAGAATATCATCTGTTTCGTCCAAGAACATATCCATTCAAAGTGAAGCTAATAAAATCAATAAATTATGCTTGGCCGATCCAAAGCTTTTCGAATCTGGTGATATTGATGTTCTGTTTGGAGTAAATATATTCTTTGAAGTTTTTGAATGCACAAACAAGATGGAGTTTGAAAATATGTCAGCGTATCATACCAAGTTTGGTTGGATTATCGTTAGAAATCAAAATGACGACCAAGATGACACAGAAACTTTCAATGGTTTACTTGATGTAGATGTTACATTAAAACAATTTTGGGAGCTGGAATCAATACCGAACGCTAGTAAAAAATCACCAGAAGAAGAAGATTGTGAAGTATTATTTTCGAATACTACTGTAAGACACGATGATGGCAAGTTTATGGTTCGTCTTCCATTTAAGGATGGAGTAGAGAAATTGGGCTCTTCATACCATACAACATTAAAACGGTCATTATCAATGGAACGAAGGTTTAGCACGGATAACGCTTTCAAACAACTATATCACACGTTAATGGAAGAATATGACGCTCTGGGCCACATGAGCTTAATTGGAGAATCGGATAAGAGAAGATATTACATGCCACACCACGGAGTATTGAAGAATAGCACTACCACGAAGCTGAGAGTGGTATTTGACGCCAGCGCAAAATCCGCAACTAATTTGTCACTTAATGATGTGTTAAAGGTCGGCCCGAGCATTCAATCGTCACTAGCTGAAATACTATTAAGATTTCGGCAGCATAAGTATGTGTTAACCGGTGATATTGAAAAAATGTACCGGATGGTATGGATAGACCAAGAAGACGCCCAATTTCAGCGAATATTGTGGAGAAAAGAACCAACCATGACACCGAAGGAATATCGACTAAACACCGTAACATACGGAACTGCGTCGGCATCTTATCTCGCAACAAGAAGCTTAAAGGAGGCGGCATTAAGATTTGAAAATCCAGAAAGTGAAGCGGCAAAATCATTGATAAGAGATGTATATGTCGATGATTTGATGACTGGTTCATCAAATTTAAACCAGTTAATTCAAATAAGAAATGAAATCATTAGCAACTTAACGAACTAACTTGCGGTCCAATATTGCTGAGATAATTTCCAATGGTGCGGATGCAGAATTAGTTGCAGAACGGGTAGATAAGGAGATATCAGAATGCCCAGTTACAAATAAGGTCCTGGGAATGATTTGGGATTCATCATCGGATTTGTTTAGCTTCCATTTTCAGCCAAGTGAATCGTCCGTACACACTAAGCGAACCTTACTCTCAGAGTCAAGTAAGATTTTTGATCCGTTGGGCCTCCTCACCCCAATTACAATAAAGATCAAAATCCTATTTCAAAAACTATGGCTGTTACCAATGAAATGGGACGATGAGTTGCCAAGCGACATAAAATCAGAATGGCTGAAAATAAGAAGTAGTTTTACAAAAATGGCTGCAGTTCAAATTCCTAGATGGCTACATATTGAGAGCGAATGTATTTTGCATGGATTCAGCGACTCCAGTGAGGCAGCATACGCTGCTTGTATTTACGCCGTTACTCATGAAGGGAACACTCCAGTATCGAGGTTGGTGATAGCAAAATCTAGAGTTTGTCCCATCAAACAAATAAGCTTGCCACGTTTGGAATTGCAGGCAGCACTATTGTTGGCACAGTTAATGACCTGGGTACAAACAACTTTAACCATTAGAGTGAAGCATGTTATACTATGGACTGACAGTCAAATAGTCCTAGATTGGTTGTCATCGCATCCAAGGCGATGGAAAACATTTATTGCTAACCGCACGGCTGAGATATTGGACACACACAAATTCAAGCGAGCATTATGGCAACACGTTAAATCAGAGCACAATCCAGCTGATTGCGCGTCAAGGGGGATTTTTTTTGGAAGAGTTAGAAAATCATCGGTTGTGGTGGACTGGTTCAGCTTGGCTAATTAAAAATGACACATGTAGTTCAAGTTTTCCTACCAATGTAAGCAATGTTCCACAAGAAGAGGAAAATACAGTTTTAGTGTGTACAACAGTTGCCGATTTTCTCGAAGTTCTAATCGAAAGGCATTCCAGTTTCTATAAAGCGTGTCATGCTTTAGCCAAAGCAATTAAGTATATTGAAGGTTTGAGAGTGCGAATTCACCCCGAGTTAAAAAATCGATATAATCCGAATATTCTTCCAAGCAACATACGCCAAGCCGAAGTAATTCTATGCAAACATGTTCAAAAAACCATATTGGCTGAAGATTACAACGCATTGTTAAAAAATCGCATAGTACCAAAGCATAGTTCATTACGTTCTCTTCATCCATTCATTCATGAAGATGGATTAATCAGAGTTGGTGGTCGAATTGACAATTCGATATCTAGTTTTGCGGTAAAACATCTAGTTATTCTGCCCAGAAAGTTGCAATTAATAAAAGCAATAGTACTTGATTATCATCGTTCATTCAATCACGCGGGAATCATGTTATGCTTAGCAATGGTTAGACGAAAATTTTGGATTGTACATTGCAAGAACATAGTACGTGCTACCATAAATAGGTGTCTAAGTTGTATACGAACGCGTCCAAAACTGGAGAATCAGCTGATGGGTGATCTGCCGGCAGTGAGGGTGCAGTATGAACACGCATTCGCAAACGTTGGAATAGACTACTGTGGACCTTTTAGAATTCATCTAATCAGAAAACGAGGTTCATTATCAATCAAAGCATACGTATGTCTTTTCGTATGTATGGCTACTAAGGCAGTTCATGCCGAAGTAGTTACGGGCTTAACCACAGAGAGCTTCGTTGGTGCTTTGCACAGATTTACTAGTCGACGAGGACTTTGCCGATCAATATACAGTGATAACGGAACAAATTTCGTTGGCGCGAAAAATTACTTTAAAGAAATATATAAGTTTTTGCAAAATAATACTAACGAAATTAACGCTTTTCTTTTAAGGAAACAAATTACGTGGCATTTTATCCCAGCAGGGGCTCCGCATATGGGAGGGCTTTGGGAAGCGTCAGTCAAGCTTCTAAAAAACAATCTGATGAAGGTAGCAGGAAGCAATATAATCACGTTGGAAGAATTCACAACGTTAATAGCACGGGTAGAAGCAGCAATTAATTCTCGGCCGCTATGTAAAGATCAGCGAGAAGATAGTGATGTAATAACTCCATCACATTTGGTTATTGGTCGAGCATTAACAGACATTCCTGAAGCAATTTTCACCAACAAGTCATCCCGTTGGCATGTAGTACAACAAATTTATCATCATTTTTGGAAAAGGTGGCACACGGATTACATAACAGCGTTACAAAACCGATGCAAGTGGCGAGAAATGAAGAAAAACGTTAGAGTAGGAGACGTTGTTTTACTGGATGATGATAGAAGTCCTTCATTAAACTGGCCCATGGCGCGTATAATCGACATGCATCCCGGTACGGACGGTTTGATCCGTGTAGTTACTATTAAGTTGGCTGATGGGGGAGTACTTAAACGGCCAATTCATAAAATCTGTTTGTTGCCATTCGGAGATTCAGCTGAATCAATATAATTCAGGGCGGGTGGAATGTTATCTTCACAAAACAACTACACGACTCGGTTAAAATACACAAATTTATTTGTTATTAAATACATCAGCGTATATTATTATTATGATCTTCCGTGTTATTTTGCCGACGACTGTACATTGCAGTTCGTAAGAAAAACGCACCTGATAAGAAACAAAATGTATATCAATTAAAAAATGTTATGTAAATTTACTTATGTATAATATGTAATTTAATTATGATACTTATCTTTAAATTCGTAAAAGAATTATTTAATTTAATATTATTGTAATATTTATAAAATTGTCGTGCTTACGTAAACCAAGTTTGACAGAAGGAATAAACTTCAAAGGTCGCCCTTCACCTACGTATGATGTCATCTACCGGAATATTTAAGAACTATTACTTTTGCTAAACAGAAAGGAAACTTGATTTACGTAGTGCTAATAGAAAATAAATAAAAAAAATTAACAAGCATTGTAAACTCAGTTGTTGAGTAGCCGCTGTAAAAGAACAACATAAAAATATATTGTCTGTAAAAAAAATCGGAAGCATAAAGTTTCAATATTAAATATCAAGAATATCACATTGAGTAACGAACTATTTAAATTTTATAATAACCGTTCTTAAATTAAATAACATTTTCAATTTGTTATGTCGCTTATTTTTAATAATTGTAATAATTACTGATTGTAACCCTGTAGGTAAATTATATAAATAAATAAATAAATTCAAAATGTCAAAACAGCAAGAGCAATTGCCAGTAGTTGATTTAGCAAATATATAAACCTTTTAGTACTCTCAAGTACTTGCGGTTGGTCGGCTAGAAAGCAACTAATGGCTGCGGGCCAATAGTCGGGTAAATTATTTACTGTGGTAAAAATCGGATTAAGAACAGATTTTTCGATCAGTTTGCCATAGAGTTTTTGAAAAATAAATGAATTTACCGAAAATTTTACTTAAAATTGACTTTTACTCGACTATTGGCGCGCAGCCAATGTAATTAAATTTTTATCTATCTCGTGTAGTGCACAAATTAATTGAAATTGTTCTTTCGTGTCTATTTCGTAGTATGCGAGTGATTGGTTTTTTAGTTGGCAATAAACATTAATCAAATTTACTACTTAAATCCAATTTTCCGACATGGCTTTCGTGTTTTGGTCGTTCTTTTTTCAGTGAGATTTGGCAGAACCTCGAAGCCATCTAGCAGCTTTTACCTTATGTATGTGAAGATAGCCCAAATTCCATCCCCGAAAAATGCGAGGGTAACACTAATTGTTACTATCATGACATTTTTTATTCTCAGCCCACGAAATTTTCACATTTTTTGCTGAAAATAGATGTGTTGGCAATAATTGTGTGCGATATTATTTTTTTTTAAATCTGTCAAACAATTTTCATTTTGTTGACAAAATTTAGCGTCAAAAGTGGAAAACAACAAAAACAATGTAGCATGAATTTAGTGAAGATTTTTAGTTTTAGTTTTTTTCATGTTGTCAACAACGACTGATGTGCACAGTAAAATTAGAAATAGAAACGATGTACATAATTCTGAGTGACATACATGAATTTTAATCCATATACACTAGTGTATTCTAATTTTGATGCATGCGGAATTCTGCACATGTGTTTCCAGCATTACTTCAGCCCCGAAAATATTACTGTCATGACAGCTAAAACTATCATGATACAAACATTTTTCTGGGCTGAGAGTAAAAATGTTGCATTTTTAACTTAATATGACATCAGAAAAATTTTCGGGGCTGGGACAAATAAATGATATTAAGTATTTATCCACCCCGATTAGTTTTTTTTAGAAATTTTACGTGATATATTTTGTGGTCGAACTATCGACTTTGTCTGGTAAAGGAGGAAGATTTGTTTTTTGTTTATTTACACGTCTTATCAGACTTTTTATTGTTTTTATTAAAGAAATTGAAGAATTTATCTGTCTTGCGAATATACCTAGATAATAAACCGGAGAATATATTAGAAAGCACAGTGTGAAATTTTGATGGGTAAAATTTATCCACAACATGGTTAATTTACCAAAGTCATTCAATATTTTGCGAAAAATTAAAACCATGACCTCGCATTACTTTATTTCCATCCATATTAAGCTGTCGGCACCAATTTGCTGAGATAACGATAATAAATAGCTAAACAATTGATTCGAAATACAGTAATATTATATTTAAGACTATAGGCAATGAAATGCTAAAAAAGTAAATGCTTTAGCCGGAAAAACCAATTTATTGATTATCTTGTTTGTGCCTTGGATTTGATAACACATACGACTATATATGGGTACATACATACATACTTAATAAATCAAAGCCATGTCATACTAATTTGATCGAAAATTTATCATCAGCATTATCTTGAGAAAATGATACAAAAAGTATTTTTTTTGTGTGTATACTTCGCATATCACATTATGATTTCTGTGAACAACAATGATTCTTCTTAAAAAAGGCACACCCGAATATAAAACTGAAAAATCATTTAAGATTATATTCTATGGTATAAAATCATTTTTTATTGTTGTTGTTTTTGTTATTATTGTATTTTATTTTAAGGAAGAAAAGACTTTTGATTGAGGATATAAATTTTATGACTTTTTATGAATTTATTACTTTTTATCTTTGATCATCTTAAATTTATTGTATTTTTACATTTTTGCATGGTGTTGACTGGATAAAATTATTTTTTGTTGTTGTAAAAAATCATATAAGATTTAACTAAAGCGAACTTAATTTTAATGTCTTCATATTTTCGTATAATAAAACCAAAAAAACAAAAAAAATAAAAATTGTAAACGGAAAAAGCTTTGAGAAAAATCAGGTAAATTTATATATACCTTTATGATATAGGAAAACTTTATTTAGGAGTTTTGATAAAACTAATTATAATCTAAATACGTGACTTCAATTTACTTTATATACGTTACCTGCTGTTTTGTGTGTTTTTGGGGTTAGAATACGTAAATTAAAAAAGCTTATTAGAGCAATGTAATCATCCAATTTAATATTATATATATTTTTTTTTTACGTTGGTATATAACAAATAAAAAGTAATTCAATAATAAAATTAATTTAATTATACGAAATGCTTATACGCCAGAGTAGTTGTTGTTATTAATTCTATCTTCATATATTATATGATACATTTTCATTTATATGCCTGAACACGTTTCAATTTATCACACTGTACACATTCATATGAATTAAATTTAAAACACTTAAAAATATGGTCAATACCGTATATTTACTTTAATTATCAAATCAACAATTTCGTTAAAGTGCCTAATTTAACAGTGAATCGGAGTTTGGGTTTATAATGAAGAGAATTTGGTATCTAAATAGCTGTTGATTGCTTGCCTAGGCAAGTCAATTGCATTCTCCCCTCATTTTGCTGAATGAATGTCAAAGTAACTGAGGACACTGGATCTACAGCCTTGGCCAAAAGTATTGAGCACCCATGATATCTTATAATTTTTTTCGAGTATCAATTTGAAATAAATTAAAACAATTTTTGTAGGTTGACATTAAAATTTATTTATATAAAATTAATATTTATCCACTATTTGCCTTAATTACGGCAGAAATTCTTTTGGGTAGGGAGCTTACAAGTTTTTTACATTCTGCAAGACGTATGGCGCTCCATTCTTGATGCAGAGAGCGTTTTAGGTCTTGCTTGTTATTTATTATGTGGAGCCTGACTCTGCGTTTTAATAAACTCCATAAATGTTCTATGGGGTTCAGGTCCGGGCACTGGGTAAACCATTCTAGAACCTCAATGCATTTTTTTCGAAACCATGTCATTGTGCGGGCAGATTTACGGCATGGCGCGTGTTACGTTTATGATACGTTTATGTATTTTGAAGAGTTCTTGTGGCCCTCATACACGAACATTAGCTGCGTCCGCCGTGTTTTACGGTTCTTATTACATACTCTGGACTATGCTTCGCCTACCCGGCGACGCACAAAAGGCACACCAGGTGTACTTAAACCTAAAATATTTGAATCAATGAATATTATTTTAAAATCATATTATTTAGTACTATGCCCTTTATATTACTGGTGAATCGCTCAATAGTATATTGCACAGATCGACGTGAACATTTCACAGTTTTAGAAATCTCTACTTATGATTTCCCTTGCTTATGCAGAAGCTGTATCTATATACACGTTGTTCTAAACTTAACTGTTTTTGATTCGGCATATTGCAATAATAGCTGTGTTTATTGATGCTTGATCTGATCCGGTTCAGTTCATGTTTCCCGAAAAAACAACACCAACTAGATTTTAAATCAAATTTTTTGATTTAAAACAAAATTTGGATCAGGTTTTCCACATAAAATTTAAACTGATCCGGATCAATGTGTGCCAAGAAACACAGCAAATATCACTAAATTTAAGAAATCAAATTACCAAAAGTGCACTCGATCATTGGATATGTAAACAATGAACGAAAGTAGCGAACTGCAGCTAGATTCTGGTTTTTCCTATAGGAAAAATAATTAAGAAAAATATTTTCATAGTATTTTTGTCACAAAAAATGTTTTTCTGGCATACTATGGTAAACAGTTAGTGTAATTTTTTTCAAAAATAAAATTAAATTGGGAATATTTTTCCTATCCAATTTCGATACGGAAAAAACATTTCCTAAATTATAAAATTTTAGATCAAACATGATTTCTCAGTAGGCCAGAAATTAATATTTTTGACAAAAATACTATGAAAATATTTTTCCTAATTCCTTTTCCTACAGGAAAAACCAAAATTGAGCTGCAGATGAATAAATACAAAATGGAAAAATAACAAATTTTATTGCACCAGATGGTCTATTGCTACACCTGCGGTGTGAGACATTGTTTTTAACCCTTTTTAGATGTTGAAAAAATAATCATTAAACAATAGGGGTTGTTTTCTGTTATACATATCGTGTACGCCCGAAATTTATAGGGTACTCGATACTTTTGGCCATGGCTGTTTAATGCACTCAGCCTGTGTTCCGAAGTTCCGAAATTTCTCGATTTTTGGTTTATCCAAAACTAAGGAAAAAGGAATATTACAACGGTCGGTTAGAATCTCGTTTGAAACGGGTTAGCCTTTGCGTTCAGCCTAGGCCAAGCTAGTTTCATATATTTGCCACTATCTGTTTTGCACCTCAGTGTTTTAAAGAGAAACGTGGTAGATGTTGGGGTACTCAGATGGCACAGCCTTGATAGCCGCGGTATAAAGAAAGATGTGGGAAGAGAATTGAGTGGAGTTCAGGGGTCCCACGTCTTAAATTGGTACCATCAAACCAATCCGTGGGCCAATCAACCGTGGTTGTGAAAATTTAGAGTTCGAAGGCAACATGAGGCTTTCTTTATACCCATACGAGGTAACGGTTCCATGACCCTGAATTAATTTCAGTTGTTGTTATTTATTGATTATTTTTAAGTTATGTAGTTAGTAAATTATTATTAAAAATAGCCTGAAGTTGTCAGCCAAAAAAAATGATAATGCAGATAGTGTATTTCGTCTTGATAGCCGAAAATAAACAAACTCGACAATGTTGCTTAATATTATGCAGCTCCAAGTTACCAACCGAGGAATTCTGATGGGAATACGGGGGTGTAATTTGGCAAAATTACGATACTTCAATTTTTGCAAATTCATTAAATTACACGGTGCTCTAGTTTAACCTAAATCCATAGTTTCTGCTAACAATCGCCCAATTGTGAAGAAATTTGGATTGGAATACGGGGGTGTAATTTGATATAATTTTGATAGTTAAATACCTGGCAAATTCATTGAATGTGTCGGCGGTCATCAAGGTTAACCTAAATCCGCATTGACGCCTCTACGGCCATTTGACAGTCCTCAATGTGTACCATCCAGAATATCTTTACAATTTTGATACTTTTAGCAGCCATTGAGGCATATCAAGTGGTCATAGAGATTTCAATGCAGATTTAGGTTAACCTAGACTACTGGACCATTCAATAAATTTGCTTGAAGTTGAACTATTGAAATTTTGTCAAATTACGCTCCAACTGAAAGCTTTCAGAGGTTATCGAAATCTTCTCAAATTACAGTCCCGTATCCCCATCAGAATTCCTTCACTATTGGGCTAGAACTAACAGGCGTTATGGCCTAGCAAATGACCATTGATACAGATTTAGGCTAACCTTGTATATTAGTGGTCTTTGATGAATTTAGCATTATTGAATTAACGAAATATTGCCAAATAACATTTCCGTATACGGGTTTTCTGAAAATTCTGTTTTTAATAATTAGGTTTCTTTTAGTTTTTATATGGGCTTCCTTTAAAAAGCCTGTAAGATAACCGCAAATCATCTCAAATTATTTTCCGTTACAAAAAAAAATGTTTGGTTGAAAAATAGCGCTTTTTTTTGTTTTTTTGTTTTTTTTTGCAAAGACAATCTGCATTATCCACACTTACTTTTTTGAAACTTTCGCCTACCTACTCCTCATCAAGCAAATAAAATATACCGTTATTTCTGCAAAACCTCTGTGAACAGAGATACACCGGGTCAAATGTAACCTTTTTCATAAAATACTCAGTTGAAACCATTGGATAGCAAATGGCTTGTATATCACCATTATCATTATGGAATGGCTTTCGCCTTGTGGATGCGTTTTACTGATACTGTTAAAGTTAGCCGAAAGTTTCCAGCCGAGATATGGTAATGTAGATAGTGTCTTTGCTACCCCTCACTGAAAGATGATAATGCAGCTATTAATTATGCTATCACAACCGGCAACATTTTAAAATGTCAATGTTGCAGATTGTATTGATAAAGAAGATTAACTTCAATATTCAAACCGAAAAATACCGGCAATACAGAATTAAAAGTTACAAATAAATCATCAATTTTCTAAAAGAAAATGCCAGTAACAGGTATCTATACAATAGCCATGAGACGCAGTTACGATTAGGTGATGGATAGTTTGTATATCAAGATTTTGACAGATGAACGACGATCTGACTGTACCAATTTGATGAACCATGACCCTAATAGAATTTGATTATATGTTTGGAGTGGGTTTTTTAGGTTATACTTCCGACGGTAAAATTGTCCATCATTCGAGATTTTGCCAGATAGACAATGACTGCCGATTCCCCATAATCCTAGGTAGATTTTGATTATAGAATAGGAGTGGGTCTGATAAGGTTATAGGGATGACATTTTTTTTGCCCCATTTTTCATCGATAAAACCGTTGGTCATTCGTGATTTTGCCAAATGGACACCAATCTGACAATACCGATTCGATAGTCCATGACCATAGGTTGATTTTGATTTTGTGAAATTTTGATGTTCCCTATTTTTCATCGTTAAAGTCGTTCGTCATTCGAGTCCTTGGCACATAGACTCCAATCTAACTATGCCGATTCCATAGCACATGACCACAGGTAGACTTTGATTACATGTTAGGGGTACGTCTGGTGGGGTTATAGGGGTGAAATTTAGATTTTCCCCATTTTTCGTCGATAAAATCGTCCGTTATTCGTGATTTAGGCATATGGACACCAATCTGACTAAACCAATTAGAAAGTATGTGCCCATAGGGAAGATTCTGAGTACTCCCACTTAGGAGTGGGTCTGATGGGGTTATAGGGATGAAATGGCATATCTGCTTCATACAGCCGAAATTAGTCGATAAAGAAGATTGAAAATTATCAAACATCGTCAAGAATCGTTGACTATACGATTCTTTATCAACTATTTTCGGCTGTATGAAGTAGATATGCCATTTCATCCCTATAACCCCATCAAACTCACCCCTAACCTTTACTCAGAATCTACCTATTGTGAGTGGGGGGGGGGGGGGGGGGTCTATCGAATTGGCATAGTCAGATTGGTGTCTATATGCCAAACTCACGAATGACGAACGATTATTGACGATGCTTGATTATTTTCAATCTTCTTTATCGACTACTTTCGGCTGTATGAAGCAGATATGCCATTTCATTCCTATAACCCCATCAAACCCACTCACGAATGACAAACGGGGAAAATCAAAATGTCACCCCTATAACCCCCTCAGGTGCATAGTCAGATTGGTGTCCATATGGGAAAATCTGGAATGATAAAAGATTTTATCGTCAGAAGAAGTGAAAATCAAAATTTCACCCTTATAATCCTAACAGACTCAACCTTAAGCTATAATCAAAATTTACCTTTGGTCATGGGCTATGGAATCGGCATTGTCAGATTGGTGTCTATATGGCCTACTTTCGAATTATGAATGAAAAATGTCACCCCTATAACCTCATCAGACTCAACCCTAACCTATAATCAAAATGTATGACCCACCCAAAACCTATACATATTTAAAATTTGCATATGATCTCGGCCCATCGAATCGGCATAGTCAGATCTGTGTATATCTGGCATAGTTTTGAATTCTCAACCAGTTTTACGACAATTACAAACCATTTAAAGCTTACTAATGTTTAAACTTCTTTATTTCATATATAATTTGTTTAACTTTCGGCTGAAGTAGTCAAGACACTATCTGCATTATCGATTTTTTTTTTACTTTCGACTGGCAACTTTCGGCTAACTTTAACAAGGTGTTTTACTGCTACCCTTATCAAGTAAATCTCACATCTTTGATATATCGATATGCCTATGTGGACTTCTGTGTTTTGTTTTACGCTTTTTTAAGTAAGCGAGGACGCAAACAATTTATTTAAAATGTATTTTCAGGATGATCTCGGGTTACCTTCATATACGTTTTTATCAAGTTAACGTGACAATTACGTGGCTATTGTTTAGATGTTGTTAGATTTGAATTACGAGCATTTTTCATTTGAATATTGAAGTTGATCTTCTTTATCGATGCAATCTGCATTATCAACATTTTTGGCTGAGGTGTTTATTTATGACCATCTTAATCTGTATTGTCGATATTTTATGTTGGTCTTTACAGCCGAGGCTATATTGCCGCCATTTGTTGGATTAAGACTTTCGGCAAACTTCAACAGATATTTAGTTTGTTTATAGTTAACAATATTAAATTTATTCATTTACTAATTGTTACCCGTCAAAAACGATGAAAGTATTTTTAAGAACCTAGCTGTAATTTGATATTTTTTATTGTTATTTTTTTTATTGTATTTGATTCTCAAAATATTTCACCACCCAAAAATTCTTGTGAATTGCTATTTAAATCCTGGTTGAAATATTTTTTGTATATTTGTGTGCAATATTTGAATGTATTGTATAGTAGTCAGATTTTCTCACATACGTCGCAAAATAGTTCTATTTATTTTACTTCCAAATGATTGATTCCTCGTTATGAACTAATCCCAATTTATGTAAAAGCTGACAATTTGCCAAAATACATCAACTCAGAGTTAACTTCTCCCGAAGAGTTTGTTACAGAATTACTCAACACTATTCTGCAGATGTCACTAAATAGGCGGAGACATCAACCACAGGGTAAATGCTAGTGTCGTAGGGATGTGGAGGCTTGCCTATTCCTGGCCTACACCGTGGAATAACAGAATAAAAAAAGAAAGCGAACGGAAAATAAACGGAAATTAAATTAAAGGACATCAGAATTCGTCGGCCGACACTTGAGGAACGAAACGTAATAAATTTAATAATAACTGGATGTGCCCACCCAGGAACGGCCGGATCTCCCCGAGCGACAAGTACGATGTCTGCTTGAGAAATATCGATCCTCGGTCGGTCGCACGTAGAATGTAACGGCGTTCTCGCCCATTAGTGGTGGTGTTCACTCGCCGAAATTCGTAATTGCCAATAGTCATGTTGTTCGTCACCAATCTTTGGTACCATTGAGCATGTGGTACCCGTCGAATTTTTTCGGCACCCGGTGAAATTAAAACTCGGTATCCGTTAAAAAAAATTCAGTACCCGTAGAAAATGTGGTATCCGCGAACAAAATGTACACGTGAAAAAAAATTTAAATGGCTGCACCTGTTATAAATCCACACACACACAAAACAACTTGCGGCACTCGTATACCAAATTTGCACGACGAATTTTGTCGACCAAATTTTGCGGCACTCGTTAAAATGTGCACGAGCCTCGGCTGAATATTAGGTTTATGCTGCGCACTTGACATCGTGAGTTAGTTCGGAAAAAATACCATGGTATCACACAAATCCGAAACTAGTAGACGTGGCATAAAGCATTTCACTTAATTTGATTGGTTTTGATTTAGTTAACGAGTATAGAACTATTAATTTCCGATGTCATGTACGAGACTTTAAGGGAAATAAAACCAATTTAAGGTTATGGTGTTTACCGCAAGGCAGTTATTTTTTCGAAGAGCGTTATCTTGTTGTAAAAAAGGCATTTGGCATTTGTTAAAATATTGTGGGTAATAAAACATAGAACAGAAAATTAAGGCCCACACACATTTCACAACAATTTTAATATTAATGTCATAATACAGATGGCAATGCCATCAGTAAAATGCATTAATCAAACGACTATAATGAAATTAAAAATTCAAAAATAAACCTGGAAAGAGGCAATGTTATGGCAATGGAGTAGTAACAAGCTTTGGATGCTATTTGGAAAATTTCAATAAAAAATTAGTTGAATAAACGTCACTAATATTCAAATTATTTTAGCTTGAAAAACTGTCTAGTTTGACGTGCCGGTTGCGCCAGGAAAAAAGATGATTTCTCATAATATGACAGGCCCCTTTAATGCTACTACGCATTCCTTTATTTATCATCATACTGGAAGCAGTGCAGGTAAATTCCAGCAGCATATCCGCATCAAAAATCTACATTACTCGAGGTTGGCTCACCTTCTCGTTAATTAAAAAAAATGCAGTGGGAAGTGGATTCACTATTCCGAATCACACTTCATACTCAACATTTTTCAAAAAGTTCGGTAAGTTTAATTTTTCGCTTTGGACATCAGGTGTAGTGTATTTGGGGTCTATGTCAAAAGAAAAGATAGTCGGATGTTGGCCACAACATATTTAACCTATAATTTTTTTGGTTTTACGTCGTAAAAATATTAAAATTGCCATTGTTGGCCAGGTAAATCAAAATAATTTTCGGGTTCGGCTAGGACAGATGTCGAATGTACTAAATTGATTTGAGCTTGTCAGATCGCTTAATTAATTTTAATGGCTACATATTTTAATTGAGGTGTTTGATAAATTTACTAATTTAAATTTATTGAATCCGTACGTCGTCTCGTACGTGCTTTTACAAGTCTTGTTTTCTCTTTCGCATGTTATAGATTTTCTTATGTATTTGACTATTGTGACAACCGTCCACTTAAACAACAAATCCTAGTTTGATTTCTAAAAATTCGAAATTAAAGGAAAGGATGGAATATTTTCTTTCTCTGTCACACAGTGAATATCATTTTGTTTGCTTTAGTAGCAAAAGTTGTAAATATTCTAATTTTTTTCAAGAAAAGCGGTATGCTTCCACAAGGAACAAAATATATTCCTACGGACTTGATTTACATTTAACGAAATTATTTACACATCATCATTTGTTACGTTGTTGTTTGATGCCAAGAACAGTGTTCCTAGTTCCTAATTTAACACAATTTTTTAAGTTAAAGCCAAATAAATATTTAAATTATTAACGTTTTTTTTTTATTTTTTTGCAGGTAAGCAAACTTCTATAGAAGATAAGGATACCGTTTAGCATGTAAGGTAAATCATAATACATATTAAGCAAATTAATATTGTATTTAAATAGGATCACAGGAAGAAATGACATAACGATAAATATAATTGAAAAATTGTCAATGTCAATTGTCAGAACAAAATTCGGTTTTGACTAGTAACGTAGAGTAGAGTTTTCTGGTCTTTATATGGTTTCTGGTCCTACTGATCGAGTAGAAAATTCTGTTTCATATATTGCTCGGCAAACAAGCCATATTGTTAGTTTGGTTACTTTTAATATTAGCTACCTATTCTGGGACCAAAGCACATCCACTATTTCGCGGTTCGCTTTTTGCGTCCTACTTTAAGCAGAAACCACATCGTACACGTAAATTTAACCGCATTGCTTGTTAAATTTAGCTGCTGGCAGGGTTGGGTGAGGTAGATTACGCATTGTAATCTACGCAGTTGTCGACACGTAATCTACTACTGTAAACAGTGTAGACAACGTCAACAATCTTCGAAATCATATTAAAAACTAAATTTTCTCATTATTTTTTTGGTTATTTATCTTACGTTTATTAATTTTTTTATTTTATACTATTTGCTTATTTAATTTCACGCAAAAATTTGTAGACGACACACCCGATTGTGAGGTTATAAGTTCTTTTATGTAGAATAGTACAATTCGTTGAATTCAAGAAAATTGAACTTTCTAATTCCTTCGTGTTTTCCATATTGAATTATTCTCTCTTCTTTTCGTCTAAAATTTTAGTTCCGAAAGTGACCACCAGTGAAAGAAATAATCATCGTTATCGCGTTCGTAATTTTGATTAGGGAATTTTGAGATTGATAAATCTGAACTAATTTTGCAGTTTAGAACTGAATATCAAACATAGTTTGGTTTCTGAATATTAGAGACATCTATCAATGACTAGCATGAGCTAGCAATTAATTTAGTTAGAAATTTTAGCCGCGTTTTTTTAAACAGTTTTTCGAGATCGCGATAGCTTAAGTAAAATTTCTTAAATTAAATACTAAATCTTATTTTTTTTAAATTAAATATCCTAGAGGAAATTATCCTTTATGCATAACACAAAAATCCATCGAAAAAGTTTGATAGTTTTCTTTAAAATTAACACACTTCAGTGTGAATCAAAAATGAAAACAAAACTCTTGTTGCTATATTTTTTCCTAAATTTACAATCGTGGGGACGACCTGAACCTGAAATAAAGTCTCTTAAAGCCAGGCCAAGCAATAATTGGCAGTACAGATAAATAAATCTCGAACCAATAAATCAAATACGTTAAACTCGAGTGTTCTTGGCATGATAAGTCTCAACGATTTTCCTTCTAAACTCCTAACAAAATATTCGAAATTTCCCACTTTAGCATCAATGAAGGCGAGTATAAAATTGACAGGTAATAAGACAGGTTTTGAAGTTTCTATTTCGGCTGCTAAGATTATAATGGAAATTCAATCGGTCGGGTTTAGTCAACATCTGGATTTCATTCGCCTCGTTATTCGATAACAAACGTCACAAGGCAAAATCAATTCCAAGCAGAGACATGTGTTGGCCAAAGACAAGGTAATGGGGATAGAAATGCGTTTAATCATGCCTCTTGTGTTCACGATCGTCGCCCTGACCGTGGGCAGTAAATTGGTGTACGTAAATGTGAAACGTTATATTCTTACAAATAATGATTTAAAAACTAGGAACTGAACTGGCACTGAGAAAAGTTAATATATTTCGTTTTCCAAAAAAGAACACATTAGTCTAGTTGAAGCTTCGTGCAATGGTTTGACGAGCACAAATATAGAATAGTCCTCGAGTGCTATCACTATATAAAAATGTTCGCGATTAGATCGCGAATAGGGCTCCAATAAGTCAACATACATTTTGAAAAAAGAACATCTTGATTCCGTTGGCACTCCTATAGCCGACCATGTAGAAAAAATCGTGTCTTTAATCATTTTACACCTAATGCAGTTCGAAATAAAATATTTAACTGCGCTTGGCATGCATGATCATAAAAACTGTCTTTAAAGTCTTTCAAGGGTTTTTGCTACTCTACAGACCCTATAGATTTCCGCTAGAACTAAAGTTTAATTGAGTGAATTTTAATTGAGTGAAGGGCAAAGTTTTAGACTCTACTTGCTCCTTGTAACTGTCGATTCTTAAAATCAAGGTTGATAACTGCTTTAAATGTGCATTGTATAGTCCAACAACGCGAATTCCAGTTCTTGAATGTTGGATAAATAAACTCGCGCTTCGGTTCCTCAGTATGAGGTTCCGGTAGCATCACCTTAAACCTATGTGCGCTGATCTTTCCTCTCATTACCATTCCTGGACTAATTAATGATGGATTTTCACCTTTAGTTCTAACGATGCATTAATCCATTCTTTCGTCGTGATTCTTTCCTCGTTTCCTTCCCCTTCACTCACAAACTAATTTTGTGGCGGGGAAATTTTGGATTCTTTTTTAAGCAACATTTTTTTTGATTCAACTGATTCTCGCATTACTACAAAGATAAATACTTCAAGAACATCTTGTTGATTTGTCGTGTTTGGGTTAATTTTATGTTAATTTTATAGAGTTTTTTTTTATATTTTTATAGAGAGGAAAAATATTTTTTTTTTTCAAACAAAGAAGCAGTTTTTGCAGCAAATAATAAACTTTTTTTTACTATACGAATAAATCAAAAAACATACATCCATAAACAAAGAAATGCGCAAAGAAATCAAATGTGGACATCGATCGATTTTTTGAAGTCATGGAACCACGACAAAAGAATCAAAGTGGGAAAAGGCTCAATCTGTAAAATACACGTTCTGCATCCTGTCTGTGGTGTTATATTCTGTCTGTTGCGTATTATTCGGATATCCAGCAAATGGAAGTCAATAGCCATATGAATAAAGGTTATTCGCTGAAACTTCTTTCTGATTTTTTTCTCCCCACTCAAATATTCTACTCAAATCGGATTTAAGCGAAGTTATGAATGGTCCAATTTAATATGTGTGTGTGTGTGTGTGTGTGTGTGAAGATAGCTCGAATTTCAACCCTGAAAAATGCGACGGCAAAACTAATTATTGCTATCGTGACATTTTTTACTATCAGCCCAAAAAATCACCACATTTTTACTATCTGGCCCGAAAGTACTTGCTATCACGATAGCTAAAAACTGTCACGACAGTTGAAACTATCGGGGCTAAGAGTAGATTATAATACTTATAAAAACATCTTTGTGAAATCATTACTATCATGACATTTTTTACTCTCAGCCTCGAAAATTCTTGCTAACGCGATAGTTAAAAACTTTCATGATAGTCGAAATTTTTGGGGTTGAGAGCAAACAGAATAATTCAAAAACATCTGGTTTTAAATGCGTCTCTCGACAACACTATCACATAAATTTTTCTAGTCATATGTGCTTAGTGCCCCTATTATGGTTCTCACCTCACCGAGTGAGTCACCTCACCCATCCAAGTCGTGTGAGTTAGATTTTTGTATTATGGTGCTCGTTTTTATTTTGGTGAGGTGTGTTTGTTTATTATGACAATTTCCATTAGCTGTTAAGTTGGAAATATTGTAATTTTTTGCGTTTTGGGTATACATTTTTCACAGTATTGACGTTTCGTGTGTTTTTCATTAGAAATTTTTGTTTTATGCATAGAATTTTTTTTTATTATGCAATAATTTTATAAAACGAAATCCTATAAAAAATTATTATGAAAAAAATCTTACGTTTTTTGCTATCCATCGTGATTACTTACGTTTTCGTTTTTTGCATCCATCTTGAAAAATTACTATGAACTCACCAGTATATTGTTGGTGAGTATATTTGACACTAGAGTCACCTCACCGCAACTTGTATAATATCAAATATTTCAAAACGGTGAGTTCAAGTCACCATTATGACGTATTTCTCGGTGAGTTGAGGTGAGGTGAGTGCCATAATAGGGGCATAGATATAATCCATAGACCTCAGAAACTATTCGTTTGACCAACTAGGGGCGCACACTCCTAAAAATTGACCTGCCAAACGATTTGCACTGCTAGTTGGGCCAACGAATAGTTCTTGACTTCTAAGGACATCTGCACTCATTTTAAATTTTAATAAGCATAAAAATTATTATCCCCACATTTTTATAGTTAATACGATAGTTGACAGTAAATTTTTTGTTTACTGTATTTTATTTAGAATATCAGAATTTTGTACATGTTTTGAATGATGTGTCTAGTTTTATTCATAGAATTTTTATACAAACTTTTATCATAATTTTTGAAATTTTTAAAAGGGTTCTTTCGGAGCTGGAGTTTTGGGCTATCTTCACAAAGGTCGATTCAGTCGATCCAAATGCGAGAGTGACATTTCGAAGAATCTGTTTGGTCAGAGAATTCGTTGCTTACGCTTTATGGGATATCTTCTTCCAAGATAGAGAATTTGTTCGTGAGTTGGCACAATAGCGAGACTGAAAGAATCGTTTCACATTAGCGCCACAACGGTGGATTTTTGAACTCAAGAAAAAAAAAAGACGGGAAAGGTTCGGAGCCGAACTCTATAAGCATTTTTGTTGCCTTTAAAGAACTTCTATGCAGTGTGATTTGCGTATTTCAAATATTACGACCACCCACTCCCACACCCATCTACGCCCAGCCTAACCGATCCGAATCCACCATATCTCAACTGACCCCAATCAACCACAAACTACCACATCTAAACATTATTACCACCCCCACCCACTATCCAATTCAAACCCCAAAACCCATCTCACCCGCACCACTCTATTCCGCACCACCCATATTATCACCCTTTAACACCTCCACACCCACTTCCACACACACACCACCCACACAAACCCTCATTTACCAAATCTAAAATTCCCACACCAAACCCAAAACACCTCATCCCACCCCCACCACCTCCCATACCACCACTCCTACCACCCCATAACCACACCACCCACACAAGCCCACATCCACACGAGATATATTTTTATTCCACATTCACATGCCCGATGAAACCAAAATAGAATAGAAAATAAAAAAAAAATCTATCAATTTTAAGGAGGGGGGTTAACAAAACCCCTCCTATCTCCGAACACCCTAAACACAGAAATGTCCAAATCAATAGGGATCATTCCCATGAATTGCTTAAACTTTTAGTGAAAAAATTAAGTTGATATCTCCATCCGTTTCAAGTTATCGTGCACACAGACGGACAGACGGCAAACCGAAACCATATAGCATTTTTTTAAAAAAAATGCTTAAAAATATTCCTTGGTCGGAGAGGGACTCTCAAAACGCGGACTAAAGAGGTATTCATGGATCATAATCCATTTTTATCAGGGTTTTAATAGAAGAAAAACGATGCTATTATTGTTGCATTTAAATTAAACCTGCCAGTTCTAAATAAAAAATTAAATTGTGGATATCTTTAAATTCCATAATTTTGTGAATTCTTAATAGTAAGAGAAGGTAGGGTGTTGACCACAGCATGAAATACTGAAACGTTAATAAACATATTAGTTTATCTATCGCTGCATACAAATAAAACTATTAAAAAGAAATTTTTTCAGTTGTATGTGAAAAACTATTGAAATTAAATCACGTTCCTTCATAATAAAAATATAAAAATACAACTTTAACTTTTCCAGAATTCAATTTTTTTTTTTTTGCTTCTCTACGGAATAGCTGCTCGTATTTAGTTTGTCTGAGTTGTATTGTGTTGTGTTTTCCGTTTATTAGAAAATTTCCCAGTCACGAAAAATTTTTTTAAGTGTTGCATTTATTTCCGCTCAGAATATTTCAAAACATTTTATGGCATTGTGTGCTAAAGATATTATATCATATTTATACCATGTATGTTACAAAGGAGCATTAACTAAATATGGGAATTTAGCTTAAATTAATTAGTTTCAAAAACAACATTTTACATGCACTAAAAAATTATTAAATGCATGAAGTATCTAAACTAAATTCACTTTGTGTATAGAAAAATATTTTTTTGTTTGTGCTTGTGTTATTTCATCTCCGGCATATTAGTGCAAGAGCATGTAAAGGAAAAGCAAAATTGTGTTTTTCATATTTCTTGAAACGAACACAAACAAACAAAAAAAAAATGGGAAAATCATGTCATACAACAATTATAGAAATCCGAGAATTTTGTTCATATCTATTCCAGATATTAATTTTATTTTTATTCCCTGTAATTGTTGGAAAACATCATTTATGTAGAATGAAAAAGTGTTTTGAAGTGCTATTGAAATCTGTATGTAGTAGAAAACCAAATGAAAAACATAAAAGCAATTAATTTTGAATTGTGAATGTTCATTTCATAATGTAGTTTACGTCATCATACCCGGTTTATTTGATGGGGTTTTAAAACATAAAAAGTATACACCACACACAATATAAGAGCTCGCTATGTTAAAGAATTTAGTGTAGGTGCAGTTTTAAAAATGGATTATGGATCCGTTAATTTCGTGTTTTTCAATAAGGAGAAGAAGAAAATACGAGGTAATATTATACGCCATAATAAACTAACGTAGTGTTAGCTAAATCTTTCAAACGATATGCTAGTTTGTTGGTCACATCAGAAAATGATTTTGGTCCTCGATCAATTTAGTTAGGATATCAATAACGTCACACTTTTTATATTTTAGCAAAATTTCATATTAATACTGTTTGCGTGCCACTTTTTTTTTTTCTTGTAAATGTCTGACTAACTACATTGATTGTTAATTCAAAGCAGGCGTTTACAGATGGCAACAAACCCATTCTGATGTTTAATTAAAATTTTAAAAATAAATTAGGATTTATCAATTTCTAAAGTATTTTTAATCTGCAATTGATAAATCCGAATTAAGTTTATGGACCTAATAACGACATCTGTGGTAGTACTTTTCACTGCCGTGTTGTATTGTAATGGGGCGTTTAGTATTTGAACACTCCAATCCGATGTGGTCCGGTCTCACAATTTCGACAATGCTTTTAGCAGATCAAAAATATTAATTTACCACGTATTAAGTTTAATACATTTCTTTTACATATATTTTGTCTTAGTTAATATTTATTAATTTTAAGTAAAAAAAAAGAATTATAAGTTTCAACAACATCGACTTGCTATGGAGAGCATCGACAATTCCTTGAACACAAAAATTCGTTCTTTGTTTTGACGTGTTGCAGGCACAGGTCGAATGATATCGAAATGCTTTCATAAAGGTTCAATCACAACGAAACCGCACGGCGCCGCACCACACCGTGTCAAGCCGCTTTTACGGATTGTCAAACACAATGTTTCCGCGCCGTTTCGTAAAATTGATCCAGTTAATTGAGTAAAAATTTACCTTCGATATTAAATTTTAATATTTTAATGAATTCCACAATTCGAAATTCCATTTTTAAAATAATATTATTTTTTCTCACCGGTAATATTGAAAATAAGTTTGTTGTATGCCTGTGAAAAAATTGTTTAGGTTATGTTATCCGAAAATGTAGAAAGTTGGCATATCTCTTCCGCACGTACCGTTCCGCGCCGACCATTGTGTTTGCATATCCGTTTTACGATTTAAATCACATGTAATGTGCCATTTCCAACTTTGACTGAATAACGAAACGGAGCGGTGTGGTGCCATTGTGATTGAACCTTAAGTCTTGAACAAATTCGGATTGTAATTGCTTATTTGTTGAAGGAACAAAGAAATCGTGTGGTCAAGGATTGGCCATAGACCAATTCAGCCGAAGAAGTTTTAAAATCTTCTTGTAGTACTGTTCTTAACCCTAAAAGTACCGTAGGTACCATATTAGAAAGTACCATATTAGAAATGGCCATCAGAGATGCTTTAAGCGTACAATGAAAACGCTCAATGATCCCATTACAGGCTGGGTTGTACGCTGTAGTTCTCTTGTGTTCAAAACCAATAAATTTCACTAAGTCTGAGAACAGTTGAGACTCGAATTGTGCTCCTCTATCTGTGGTAATACTGGACACACTTCAGGCTAGCAGCGTGTATAACGATCAATTATGGTTACACAAAATTTCGAACCTTGTTAATGGACCAATAATGTCACTATTGGAAGTTTTTGAGATATTAGCCAAAAACTGAAAATAACTTATTTGGCTGCAGAAAATCAAAAAATTCTAGTGAAAATTCTAGTCATGAATTTTATTCAAATTTTCCATATAGTCTCAGTATGACCTAAGCTATTAGAAAAACAACCGAAAGTATTGGCTACTAGTAGAAGTTTTTGAGATATTGGCCAAAAATTGAAAATAACTTATATGGTCGCAGAAAATCAAAAAATTGTAGTGAAAATTCTAGTCCATAAATTTTCCCGAAATTTTCCATATAGTCTCTGTATGACCTAAGCTATTAGAAAAACAACCGTAAATATTGGTTACTAGTAGAAGAAATGCCGGAAAGACGGAGTATTGTTAAATTTCAACATTTTACATACCGAGTTCCTTTACTTCGAAGATCAATCAATTTGCCATTTAAAGGATCACTTTTAATATTTTATTCCGCTGAGATGTTGAAAAGATATATAAATAAAAAATGAAAAATTTCCGCTGGTAATTGCATAACAAAATTAATTCTCTTTAGTGATAGAGCTGCCACTTGCGGCGAGTAGCGCAATCTCTTATTTTCCACTGTCAAAATTACAGCATGAGGAACACTATCTCGGGTGATGCGAAAAGACATTTAGTAACGTTAATAAGAAAACCAGCGACTTGAAAACGACTGAATAAAACTTCCAGATTCAAATGCTGTTCGAAATCTTTGGATGCTATCAATATATCATCCATATAAGGAAACGTGAACGATAAACCGCGACAAATTGAATCAATACAACGTTGAAACGTTTGAGCAGCATTCTTAAACCCAAAAGTCATACGCATGAACTCGAAATGTCCGAATGGAGTACAGATTGCGGTCTTTGGAATATCCGATTCTTCAACCGGAATTTGAAGAAAAGCCTTAATCAAATCAACTTTTGAAAACATTGTGCATCCATCTAGTTGTTAATTAAAGTTTCGTAAATTAGACACAGGATAACTATAACACTATGGACTCACTATAACACGATGGTCTACATATAGCTTGACGTATTAGATTCTGGAATTCAGCTTTTTCAATACGAAACTTGTTGGGTGCTAGTCTACGCGCTTTCGCTGCGCACGGAGGACCTACAGTGACAATAACATGAGTAACATTGAGTTTGAGTTCGTTCAGATGAAGTGATTCTCTAGGAATCTCTTTGAATTTCTGTAAAAGTTTGATGATGTCTTGATCAAGACCGAAGTATTTGTGTTGTCTTCAAAAACAGACAAGACATTTACGCTCAACGATGTCACCGTGTCAATGAGTTTTCGATTTTTGAGGTCAACTAACAACCCATAATTAGACAAAAAATCAGCTCCAATAATTGGTTTACTAACGTTAGCTATAATAAACTTCCAAGAAAAATGGCGTCGTAGGCCCAAGTTAAGATTGAGAACTTGTGTACCGAATGTATTGATTTCGGTGCCGTTTGCTGCATAAAGTTTATATGTCGTGGGACGACAATTTGTACGACAAGAGGGTGGAATCACCGACACATCGGCGCTGGTGTCAACTAGAAGTTGAACTTTTGTAACACGATCTGTAATAATGAGACGACTGTTGACTGAAGTAACAGTATTGCTAGTCGCCATACGCGATACTTTACTTAGTTTTTTAAATCTTTGAGATAGTCCCACAAATAAAAAGTCTGCGGCAGTCAAATCAGGCGATCTTATTGGCTATCTCAATACACCGTTTTGGGAAATTATTATCCGATGTGGAAATTGTTGCCTCAATAACTGAATTGTTAAACGTGCCGAATGGCCTGTTGTACCATATTGCTGAAATCGTATATTGACATTTGGTGACAATTGCGGAAATAAAAAATCTTGTAGCATTGCTCTATAATGTTCTCCATTTATTGTTAGACTTGCACTTCGATCATTTTCGAAAAAGTGCGCTGTAAATCTAATCGGCGGTAATGCCACACCAAACACGAATTGGGTGTAATGGCTTTTGAAGATTTTTGGGACTTTTTCAACGAGATATAAAAATGCTCTACCGTATTTCGCGCGCAATGCGAGATCGCCAGGATTTAGTTTTTTTGGACTAGCTGGATTTTGTACGGGAAGAGGTGCACATCCTATTTTAAAATACGCCGAAGGGTGCGATTAGCAAGCTGGAATTGCGCAAATCGTTTTTTCGTTGATGTTTCCGAGCTTTCTGGGTCACTCTGTCTCATATCGATCAATCTGCCGGTCCTAAATTCAAATTTATCCACCAGGGAACGATTGGTTGGACCCTTGGAGCAGCTGGTATTTCACCTTAAAATCTCTTAGACATTTGCGCAATCTCTCTTAGTCCTTTGCGTAATTGTGTAGCGTTCCATTTCTAATACCCCGAAGCTTTATCTATGAAATAGAAAAAAGACGATTAAATATTCGCAAACACAAAAGTTAAAGATTTTTTACATCATGTAGCTACTTTTGCCGCACCCCATAGAAGCCGCACTCTATTGTTATCATATTCACGTTGATTCAATGAATTCTTCTATTCTGCTTGAAAAATCTTCTTCACTCCAATAGAAGAAATCAAAAATAAAAGAATCTCCTATTTTGTTATTCAGTGTAACAGTGGGATTCTAATCTTCTATTTTTAATATCGAAAGTTCGAAATCGAATTTTTTTCTACTATTTGCTCTTGCTGTAATTTAAAATGTATTATAATCCAAAACCAAAACTGACCACACGCAATTTGTGATAAATTTTTATTTTAAGTAAAAATCAAAATGTATTTATTTTTAATGGTATTGAGTTGAATCGCGATTTTGCTGCTAAATCGATTACCAGTGTCACAACATTTCCCTTTTGCAATCGAAAGCACTTGTGGAATACACTATCAGGAAGTTGAAAGGGATCCTCGTTTATTTTTATATCCTTGTCTCATTTTTAGTTTTTGTCTAAAAAAACTAATTTAATTAATTTTTAATCAATAATTGATAAATTTACTTAGGTGGCATAGCAATACGCTTTTGGCGGATTATTTCACTTCACATTAAACAAAAATTCATTTTTAAATAAATTGATTTAATCTGGGGCCTAACTATTGAATTCGACGTTCATTTTCGAATGCTATCATTTTCCTATATAGCACAGACAAACGAAGAAAAAAGGAAATGCATGAAATTTTTACTATTCCTTTCTCTTTTGTTTCTACGCTTGCTATAGGAAAACGATAACCGTCAAAAATGAACGTCGAATTTAATAGTCGGCCCCAAAACACAACCCGCTTTTAATAAAAATCGAACAAATCTATTTGTTCTTGTCGTAAAAGTTGCATTTTTATGTTTTCTATTTTTAGTAAAAATATTCTAAGCGAAAAAATAAGAAAATTTGTTTATTTTTAATATAAAAATGGAATAGCAATTCTTCTATTTTTTCCTTCTATTTCGACATTTAATAATTTTCATAATTTTGCGGTAAATTCAATTATTTTCGAAAAATTTTATGGTAAACTGATCGAAAAATCTGTATACTAAAATCGAGTTTTGACCGTAGTAAGCGATTTACCCGACTATTGCTACGCAACCAATATATATATATAGACCATTATGTTTTTTGTTTTCCCATTGGTTTTTCAGTACAGTTCAGAAATTATCACGTTATAGTTGTCAAGTTAAAATAGACCTTTTTTAAATTTAATTTTGGGAAAATATTTTTTTACGAAACGAAAGAGTGATACTAGTATGTCTAAAATAATTCAAGATATTACAAATTATAGGTTTTAGTCGTTAATAAACACTGTATTTTGTAGTAGGTATCAGGTGGTAAATTTTAACCTTTTTTATCCTACTACAGAAATTACATTTTTTGTCATAGATGCCAGTGTATGGTAATTTATTTTCGAAAATATAATAATTTTGAAAACACATTCAAACTAAACTAAACTGCTAAACCACATTTTCAATGAAGTTTTTTAACAGAAGTCTAAGATGTAGCTTCGATCTGATAAGATTATGAACAATCTCAATAATCTCTTTCTCTATATTGGGTGTACAAATGTATTTTCGACCGTGTTTTGTGAAATAAAAGACATTAGTTTGTGTAGAAAATGAAAGAATGTTTTATTCAAAGTATGCTCCTTCGGAACCTATAATCTTTGCCCATCGTTCAGGCAATAAACAGATTCCCCGAAGGAAGAAGTCTGGTTGTTTCGAGGCGATCCAGTCATCGACCCATTTTTTGACGTTTTCATATGAAGAGAAGTGCTGCTGTGCCAGGGCTGATTGCACCGACTAGAACAAGTGGTAATCAAAGGGAGCAATGTCTGGTGAATACGGCGGCTAGAGTAGAATTTTTCCAGTTCTGACTGTCCAGTAGTTTTGACAGGTATATCAACATGTGGCCTATAGCGTTGTCATGTTGCAAAATAATCAGATCGTGCCTTTTGTCCTATTCCGGTCGTTTTGCTGCTAGAGCTTGCTTTAAAGCCATCATTTGTCGTCGATAAACTTGGCCCGTAATGGTTTCACGCTCTTTCAGCAGCTCATAATAGATGACACCCTTCATATCCCACCAAATACAAAGCATCACCTTCAAACCATGGATATTTGCTTTTGGCAAATGTTGTTTAATTAATGTTGTTTAATGTTGTTGAAGCAACAATTCACACATGGTGTCCCATGTCCCGTTCTTTCAATTTGTGTGGCATCCATTTTTCCAGCTTTTGAACTAATCCCATTACATGTATACGTTGCAAACGCATTGTTGGGTAATATTCAACTCTTCTGACAATTGTTTTTCGGTCTGACCAGGCTCCACATCAAGCAATTCTTCCAATTCTGTATCTTCAAATTTTCTTGGTCCGCCTTCACGTTCTTTGTCTCTTACGTCAAAATCACCAACTTTGAATCGTTGAAACCACCCTTGGCATGTTGTACTCGATGAAGTATGTTCACTGTAAACTTCCACAAGCAAATGATTTGTTCCGCTGCATTTTTCTTCAAAAAAAAAAAAAAATAATAATGAAGTAAAACTTCCCGCAAATGCTGTTTTATGGCACAAAATTCGACATTTTCGACACACTAGTAATTATTCAAACTTGACATCTAACCTCCAAAAACCATATATTGCCCGATTGAATAATATTCAAGCAGTGATACTATCTAAAAAGGTCGGAAATACATTTGTACACCCAATATAATCTCGCTATCTGCGAATTGTTCTCTTTCAAGTTTGCCATAGAGCCTTTACAAATGTCAGCAACTCTAGTTGCTAACTGTCCTATTGCTCATCACTTTACTGACGTTTTTGAAAGTAAAATAAAAAAAGATGAAAGACGTGATCTCCGGTACACTTGTGTAACAAAAGGACGTCCAAACATGATGGCTTTGCTCTAACTTGCACTTATAGCTCGTCCTTCTTCAATCCAGAAAATTGATTTATTCGGAAAAAATTTGATATTTTTGATAAATTTGATAATTAATCACCAACCCATTTTCACTGGCAACCTTCAACACTGTTTTTATCCAAAATGTTCATACAAACTTTTCTGGTCGCGTAGTTCATGAAATACACAATTTTTAACTGAATAAATTTAAACTACTTTCTTACCTTTGCGGTTTTGCTTCTTATTTCATAATGAATCCAGTTCATTCTCTGTCTTAGATCGGCTACGTCCTCATGCTGCACGACTGTGTCGGTTTCTGGTAACCGAAACTATATAATATCACTTGCACTGCGCTGCGATACCCCAACATGAATAGAAGATACACCGATCCTAATTATCTTGGTTGGCGTCGGCTTTTTTCGGTGAAGCGTTGGAGACTTCATGCAACATCTGCGAGGTATGAACATAATCCTTGGAAACTTCTTAGTAGGCTAGTATCGTTTGGTCTTATTATAAATTTGTTTGAACCTAAATTAAATTTGTTTGAACCTAACCAAAAAATTAAAGTTCAATGTGGCTCATAGAAAAACCTGATAAAAAACTCCCTATTTGCAGATCAAACATTTCGGGGCCTCTTGGCAATTTTGCGAGTTAGGTTTCATATTTTTTTCAAATTATGAGTATTCTTTTTTTTCTGTAATATAAAACAAACAAAACTAGGCACGAGATTATGGATTTAACTTTAGTATTGCGAAAAAAAGTTTAGTTTATTTTTGTTATATATTCCGATCAAGCTTGCACAACTCCTCCAAGTTTGAGAGCTAATAACAAAATACTAAAAGAAAATTTCGAGACAACGAATATCAAAACACTCTAGAAGAAAATGTTGCTTATCAAATCTGCACAACTTACTCTTACTTTAGTAAGGAACACCCTTAATCTCTCATATCTGACAGGTGCATTGCTTAATCCAAACGGCATGACCACAAATTGGTAAAAACCGTTTTTGCTTTAAAATGCCGTTTTCTCCCTACTATTGCCTCATATTCCGCCAATACTTCATTCATGGTTATGCCTCTAGTATTTGTTCTTAATTGAAGTTTCAGATGGTTGTACCTGACAGCACTGATAAACGCATTCCTTGTTAGTCTGTTCAATATACCTGCAAATAATTTGCCGTGGAATGGAAGTGAACTTTAAATTTCTCGAATGGAATTTAGTCGTGGAATGTCGGAGATTTTAAAATTCCCTTTGAGGTTCCAGCAACTGGGACGGTCGAAAACGTTTTATTTCGCTGACTTATAGGACTTGCGTAATTTTATTTTCAAAATCCACGGACTGGCCGTTGACTTTCACCTGTTGAGATTGTATTTCTCTTCCTAGCTCTTTACCTTAGAAATCCTGGGCGTGCTAAATTTGGTTGAGATTCTGGTCTATCACGGCCAACCGAACACATTGTTATGCTCGTAGTTCTCCCAATTGTGAACTTTGTTGTTTGCGCAGTTTAGCAAATTGCTCGCCTTGCTGGTCAAATTTGGAGCTTTGATCGGTGCGAAGTTGATCAAATTTGGCGCTTTGCTCTGCTTGTATTTCCAGCGCCTTCAACATAACCCCCATGTTCAAAGATGGTCTGTGTTGCTCATGTTTAACTTCTTCTTCATAAAGCCGTATTTTCTGCTCATCGTTTGAGGTAACTGGCAGCATCCCTTATAGTACTGGTGCCGGTGATGATTGTTGTGATCTTCGCACCTGTGTTGTGATCTTCTTCCACGGCACTCTGCAGTCTCGATATCAGCCCGATCTTACTGCCTTCAGTTGAAAACTCGAGGCTCTGCAGCTTTTCTCTCAACTGTTGTGATGTAAAGGTGTTTAAGTTTTTAACCACTGCTGGTATTTGCAAAATCTCACTTCTGAAACCAAATATTATGAATTTCGGGCGTTCAATATTGATTCGTACTCGATTTTGAAAATAAAGGCACAGCGATTTAAGTTACGAACTTTATTTCCTAAAACCTTTAATATCTGCAGCAATTCACAAATTTCACTTATTGACTACTCACTAATTCACTTCTCCCTGACTTTCACCGTTCTCTGATTGAATTACAAACGAGTCCCAAATTGCTTGCATTTGGCTGTGTATGTGTATTGCATTTGTTGTGGTGACGTAATTCGGGAAATACAAAATTCATAATTGCAAAACTCAAATTAGAAAGACAAAACGAAATTTTTAGAAATTCAAAATTCCTATCAGAAATGACCATGGCAGTAGTATTTTTGGCAATCGAATCATGAAAAATTCATATTTAAGATGGGAAATATGTTGACCCTTGTATGCGAATTTACACGAAAATACATATTCAAATTTTTTCATCGAAGTGGAATCTAAGGTCACGGTGACGGTTTTGTGGTCCTTTGTTCTGTACTATGTCTAAATAAGTTAAATCGGTTTGATTCGATGCAAATGACTTGCAAATATTTTGAAAAGTATAGGGCATTTAAAAAATCTATTCAAATCAAAAAGATTACAAATTAAATTTCAAACAAAATTTGTTTAGATTATTTTTAAAATTTTACCAAAATTCGGCTTCCCTAAAGTTCAGGCGAATTAACTTTTCGGATAAACCTTCATTCTTAACCTTGCGATCTTTGCGAATGGTGTCCGGAAGTATCAGGTTTCTTTTTCCAATTTTGCTATGATACTGGAAAGTTTAGCATTTACCAGAAACGACAAAAAATTATGTAAAAGTATTAATTAAATTTTCAACTAAAAATGACTGTTGGTTTTCTGAAATTTAAACAGGGAATTTTTTTTTGATAAATACAAGAGTTTTACAATAATTTCAAATTAATTAGAAAATGGTATTTTTCCTTTAGAATTCAAACATTATGTTCTCTAAGTATGGTAAAAGGATACTGTTAAAGATAGCCGACTAGCTCCAGCCGAAAAATGACGATAATGCAGAGTTGGCTGCAACAACTAAAACGTATCAGCCGAAACAGTTGATAATGCAGTTTCGGCTATAATAACTAAAATTTACCAGCCAAAATACCGATAATGCAGTTTCGACTCTAATAACTAAAATTTACCAGCCCTAAAATGACGATAATGTAGTTTAAAACAACTTGTATTAGTCGCCTATAAAATCGGTAAGGCAGATTCGTATAAATAACCAACCGATAAATGTCGATGAAGCAGATACATAAATTTGGTGTTAAACAGTAATTTCTTTTTCAATCAAAAATGTTTATTCCAGATCATTAACGTATATTATTCAAAATTAAACTTTTTATTAAATACATTAAATTTACAGTAAATAACTGTTTTATTACTGACAAAACTTGATGGCAAGCAAAACTTCAAAATTTCAGGTCAATTTTTATGTGAAGAGTCTGAGAAAATTTGTATGAACACACAAAGTTCAATCATGACACTTTAAACAGTCAATTTTTAGCAATTTCCAAATTTTGTGTGTGCAATATATTCAATCGAGTTTTCCCGTATTCTCCACATGAAAATTGATCTGTAAATGAATTTTGTTCGAAAACCGCGACTAGAAATTTGGGAGTTTTTTTGTTGTTTCGTCAGCACACTAGGTGTTAATGAATTTTTTATTTACATCAATCAACAATAATTTTAATTTTGAGAATCTAGTAGGTTAGTGAAACACCACCAAAAACTCCCAACTCTCAAGTCTCAGTGTTCGAGCAAAATATGTACTTTGATGTTTTTTAAATGATAATCATTAGAAGGCATTTTATTTAAAATATTTTTCAAACTGGTGGTTTTACCTTACCCTTTAATCTCTAATATAAATAACTACATTCCGACATAAAATTTACATCTGCATTATCGACATTTTTTCGGCTGGAATTTTCGACGGGCATGTTACCGACAAAAGCCGGCTGTCATTTTCGTTTGATTAGTTTGAATATGCATTATCGACATTTTTCGGCTGGAGTCGGCTAACTTTAATATGATGGTAAAAGATGGTAAAAGAAATTCAGGTGCTGGCCACAACATATTTACCTCTCCATTTGTATTCATATATCTTGGAAATCCGGGATTTTCATTTCCAGGATATTGATTTCCGAGATTTTGATATCCCGGATTTTGATTTACAAAAGGGGGTTTTACATTTTTATTTTTCAGGTGAGTCATAATTATTGTTTTGTCAGATTATACTTGATTTGGGTTCTACTAGGTTTAAATGAAATGGTCAAGGACGAGTGAAGCATTAGGCTAGGCCATTTGTTTAGGCCATAATGAGTCATCAATTATTGTGTGTAAATAGGTTTATGTTGCATTCTAATTTCGGCTTTGGTCCGATTTACGATTTGGGTTCTGCTAGCTTTAAAATTTAAAAGCCTAATGGTTTGTTTAAAATGGATGAGGCGACAATCCACAATTTATTAATGGGGGTTTAACTAGCCTAGAATTAGCATTTAGTTTTCCAATTGAGTCTAAATTTTTTTTTTATATGAGTTCTGTTAATTGTTTCTAGTGCGTGTAGTCTTGTTTTCAGTACCAATAGTTTTAGTTCGAAGGGAAATAGCCCAAGTTTTTAATAAAGCTTTAATTATTCAAAGGCTTATTATTCTGGTTATCATCATTTTATCATCCAATTTGGTGGACTGTTTAAAGTATAATTTAGGGTGATGTTATGACCTCTGACTTTTGAATATTAAAAATTGGATTGTATAAAATTTTCTACAGACTCCAGGAGGTCAGGTCAATATACTCGATTAGCATTTAACAATCGAAAATTGTGTATTCAGTCGAACAGACAACATGAAATGATATTTAATGTACTACTGATGTGATTAGAATCATTACAACAAAATTTTCTTTTTATATAGAGTTCGTTAATCTTTCACTTATATCATAATGGTCGGTACGCTATGGAAAATGTCGTACTGTAAAAAATTCCATAATCTATTTCGTTTCAAACTTAAAGAAAAAAATCGATAAATCTGGCGAGACAAAGTGAAAACTGTGACAACTCGAGTTTATTTATACAAAAGCTAAACGAAATAACTTTATTTTTTCATATCTTCGTTTGCTCATTCCAGGCAGTCTCCTGCTATATTTAGATACACTAACATATAAATTTTTTAAATCTTAAATCAATCTATAAAGGATGAAAAAATACTATATACAATCTGTGAAAAGATAGTAACGAAAATAAAAAAAGAGGTTTGTGTACTTTTTTTGTGTACTCGTCTTAAATTTCAAAAGATTTTCAATAAATTTTTATTTTGTCTTCTTCTCTTGAAATATGATCTAATTTTATAAAAGAACAATTTTTTGCCTTCGTTCCTCATTCCATTCAAAAACGGAAACGAAAAGCTCTCTCTGCTGTGGAATACTAAAAATAATGAAGATACGAGTATATTACGTACATAGACATGACGTAAATTTCATGTACTCGTATATCGTGTCGTATGTGTATGTAGATTTTATATTAAAAAAATACGAAATTATTATTTATTTATTTTATTTTATTTTAATTAAATTTAACATTTATGCTGATTGCTGTGCAAACGTTTATTTATATAAATAAATAAAAAAAATGTTAATTTAATTAAAATTCTGATTTGAATGTTTATTATTTAAAAAGCAGTCTCGGCATAAAAAAATCTTATAAATTCTTCGTTTCCAAACATTCAAGATTTTATATTAAAGTTGCGTTCCTACCTCAAGCACTCAGTATAATAATTATTTTAGTTGCTGTTTGGGGAATGATTTATTATTATTCGTTTTCGAAATTACGAGTAGATTAATAGTCTGCTGAGATGCTGTTGTTATCTTATTTAGCAAACGATTCTGTCGTATAACGAACTTTCTTTCGTATTTTCATGGAATAATCAATTAGTGAAAAGGTATAATTAACTTGTTAAAAAAAATATATTAAAGTTTGTTAAAACATTAAAAGTTAAGACGTAAAAACATAATGTTCAATTTAATTATGATTTATTCCTAACATGAAAACTAGATGAAAATATTTAATTCAATGAAGTGTGATAGGTGAACGTCAGGAATATAATTAAATTTCAATATTTTCCATAAAAAAGGGTTTCATAAGGGCGAACACCTTTGTTACAGAAATTAATTATTCAAATCGGATTTGTAATAAAATGCCCGTAGGGTTATAGAAACGATTATTATTTAGTGCTGCTAAACTTCTTCAAGCCATCATACTGTATTAGCATTCATTCAATTTTTATATGAAATGTAGGGTTATACCGGACTAAATTCGAAAGATATTGGTTTGCTGAACAAAATTAGAATTTTTCAATAAAAAATTGGTCTTCTCGTCAGACTGCAGTGGCCAACTACAAAAGTAATGTTTAATACCTCATCTTTTGAATATTTTCTAACGAGAGATTGGAAGCTGAAAGCTTCTGATAATTAGCCATTGATTGGCCAGCTATTAATTCTTTACAGAACGTTACCATTCAACGTCAAATTATAGTAACAGTGACCTACGCCAATTTCTAAAAAAAAATACAGCATCAATTACATAATTACAGCATATTACTTCAAATCACATTCCAACAGTACGTTCTGATACTTTTGTGCACTGCAGTTCGATTCTGGTTTTCCTATAGAGAAAAGGAATTAGAAAAATTTTCATAGTATTTTAGTCGCAAATATTTTTTCTGGTACACTATGGTAAACTAAAATATTTCCTAAATTATAAAAATTTAGATGATTTCTCAGTAGGCCAGAAAATAATATTTTTGACAAAAACGCAATGTAACCCTCTAAGTAAAGCGTAACATGTTAACTTCATATATAAGACTTCGCAAACGTAACGTTTTGGCGTTAAGAAAGCGGACCGTTTCCGTAAATTTTGAACTATGAATTTTAAAATAAGAATCGTACCACTGATGTATCACGTTTTCGGTACGCCAAAGCGGCCTATTTGCGTACCGTAAAAACGAAATGATTTTATACCGAAAAAATGAAGGTTTTTTATAACGTGAAGGCGATATGTTTGCGTTGTGCAAAAAGAGGAATGTCTTTGTATCGCAAAACAGAACTTTTTTTATAACGCCAAAACGTATTATTTCCGATTCCATTTGGGTAAATTTAGAGAAATATTCTTTGTTGAAATAAATTTATTATTTAATTTTACTATGATTGGCAATTTATTATCACAATAATTTACTATATGTATATATCACAACCTCATTTAGGATTTAATACTACTTCAATACAATATTCTATTAAAAATTATAGCAAAACAATTCATTAAATTTCTTTTAGGTACTTATTTGCTAAATTATCAAATAATAAAAAATTAAATATTTCAAAAATTTATTTAAGTACTTATTTACTAATTAGAAATTTCAAAAATTCATTAATTTACTTATTTACTAAATTCATAAATCAAAAATTCATTACTTCAAATGGTTTAATGATACTCGTAATGATTGTGATGATCGAAAAGCAAAACTACGATTGAAAAAAATGACAAAAGGTATAATTACAAATGGCGGACTCTTTATAATCTTTATGTATGCATACGATGACTATTTGCCATATTGTTAGTTAAAACCGCGTCACGTAAACGTTCAGTTTTCATGCCGATTTAAGCGGCTCGCTTTTTTCTTTAGAGGGAAATATTTTTTCTAATTCGTTTTTCCTATTGGTCTTTTAATCACCGCCTAGTTAGCGCAACTTCCTTTGAGAGCGAGAGGTGAGATTTGTTTTTACGAGAAAAAGCCTTATTCAATTTTATTATTATTTCATCATTTGTTCCATTAGTTGTAAACTAATTGAACATTTGTAAAGCTAAAAAAATTATTTCTTTTGGAATAGTTTAAATCACCCCTGCTGAGACAGCCGCCTCCCTCCTCATCCCTTAACCTCACTTTGTAAAATTGGAAAAACAATCAGTGAGTGCAGAATTAAGCTTTAATTCCATGGAAAAAATTTGCTGACAGCAATTTTTTTACTGAAAAAACGCAAAACAAAAAAAACTTAAAATTCCATAAGAATGACAAAGAAAAGAAATATTTTTAATATCAGTTTTATAGTAAAATTTTATGGTTTTACATTTTGGCATAACCCAAAAATTTCAAGTTTTAATTTGTACATTTTCGTACATTTCGATTTTTTTTTTATATATTTTAATATTTTAATTTTTATATATGTACCACTAAAAAACTACTAACGTTAACAAAATTAAACTCGTAAAACAAAACAAATGGAAATTTGATTATAAAAATGGCGAACAATTTATTTTGTATGAGTGTGAGAAAAATGTCTTATCTTTACATACATTTTTTGTAGATGTGTGAACAATGCTGCCATAAAAAATACTTGAGTTCAAGTTTCTTTATAGCACATTATGGCAGCACACTAACACTATCACAACTATTCTCTCAGTAAATTTTTACTGACAACATTTTTTGTTTCGTACACAACTCGTAAAATCTATATTTTTTCTCGCTTTTATTTTTGCTGACAGCAGATTTTTGCCATAGAATAATGGAATAAGTTAATCCCTTAATTAATTTTCACAACGAAACAATCGCATATTGTTTACTTGAACCTAAAAGACAAATTTTATTAAAATTGCATAAAATAAATATTTTAGTATCCGATATGATGAACAAATACTAACCACAATATCTCAGGAACGCGTAACCAAATTACTTAAAATTGCAAAAATTAAAATAATGTTTCAATGTCGGGTATGATGTGCCGATTTATGACCCAACGAAATACGTGCAGTTTTATTTTGAGCTGCACAAATACCAACAACAATTTCTCAAAAAAAAAATATTGTTAAATTTCGCCTCAGCTTGAATTTATTTTTATTTAACCTTGTTCTGAACTTGCCACGGGTGGAAATATTACCAGAAATAGAAATAACGCTCAGCATGGTTTGATTGACACTGATTTTATTACTCCAAGCTTTCAATTTATATTCAAACTAATTTTGATAGCATTACACTATACATTCTTTAGTTGCAAGTGGTCAACCCTTCTCTTGCGTGATATGATAAATCTTGTTGATAAATCTTGAACAGTGCTTGGTGGCATATTTGTCATGAATAGTGGTTTGTTACGGATTGAAATGGTAGTTCTGGTCGATTGCTGCTGCCATCTTCTTCGTCGCAGGTCATGACTGCTATTGACATCCCTAGGATAAGATGTGTGACAGCATAACAGTGAATATGATGAAAATGCTCGTTGATTGTGCTCCTTTTTCTATATTCCTTTCTCTCTCTATCAGACTAGCGATTTGTTCTTGTAAAGCCTGTGTGCTTGGAGTGGTTAGCAGCCCATTTCCTTCGTAAATTCTTTTTAATACCTCAATTGCTAAATCTTTCAAGTGCGTATCTTTTAAGTATGGTGCAATTCCGAAGTTCTTTAAGGTGGGTTTGAAAATTGATTCGGTGTATACAGCTTTATCCAAAAATTCGATGTGACATTTTGATTTTCTATTTCATATATGGTATATCTTTTAAATTAGACTTGTGTTGAATAATATCGCGATTTCACAGTAAGTTCCTTTCCTGAAGGAATCGTTAAGGTAGCGTAAGCTCAAGGGAGTTTATCAAAATGATTAATATGTGTTGTTCCGTTATGCGAAGTAGTTGCTGAATCACCAGTTGTTAATTAAAATTCTCTATATTTATTTCTGAATGGGTTCTCAAGTTCGCAAGCTCGCCTAGCAGGTAGTCTTCTTGAATTATTTATTCCCAATCCGTATACAAGTTATACCATACAACTAAGTTCCATCTCATTCCAATGAGCTCCACCTTACTGTTTCCTCAAGATATATGCCGGTGACATGGCTAAAATTCTCAATCTGCATCGGTTCTTTAGGACTGCCGATGTGACAGCAGATGCTCATCAAGCCCAACAAAGCCAAATGAATTGTGATCCCCTTCTTCGCCTGTATCCCTGGTTAATCTGGTTAATTTAGTTTGTGTTGCTTATAATTTGTGGCCAAAAGATATTATCTTAATTTGGTAGATTGCACAGTTTGGTGACATGGTCGTTTATCAATATTCTGGTTACACTTTATTGACTCAACCCACACCAAGCCATCTGAACCAGTATGTACCTCCTCTACTCTTCCCATTTTCCAACGTGCAGATGGCGGCAACTCTTTTTTATCAGAGCGGCATCTCTTACAGTTAAACTAGGTTAGTTCTTTCCCATTTTGTGAATTGTTGTAACTGCTGCTGGTAATCCTTTAACTATCTTCTCCAAAGGTCATCTATTGTTGTTTGTACTAGATGCCAACGAGTTTTAAGCGAGTGACTATTTTGATTATTCTCTGGAAGTGCTTTTATTGACTCCCCTATTAAAAATGCGCTAGAGTTGCAGTCCTCTTGCTCTGTTGTTTGAACACCCGATTCGGTTCTTCAATTATTCAGCTTTGGCTCAAAGGTAGTTGTGATTTTTGCAAGTATTGACGTTGTTCAATCCGAATTATTTTGGCTTCCACAAGTTTCAGTTCTGGTACTGTCACTTCCTTCGACTGTTGTCGTTATTTATGAACATGCTGACCATACACAAATATACGCTCGAGATTGTGTTTGCTGACCCTGTATGAACCTGCTGAGGTCAAGCACCTAAATTTTTCTGAAAATGGTAAATCAGCTGTGTTTTTATCTGGTGGTACGCAATTCCATTGTAGCCATGGTAAATTATCTCTATTTGATACACCCGATTAGCTACAAAGGTTTCTAACTTTGTGATGTCAGTTCTTATCCAGCCCAAAGCTATGATGGAGTCCGTTCAAGCGAACATCTGTACATTTTGTTTGGCCATGGTGTTTTTGACATACACTAGAAGCCTGGATCATAGTTGCGCTGCATTTAGTTCTAGTCTTGGGACTGTCGGATTTGTTTTGATTTGGAGAACTTTTGTTTTCGCCACAAACAAGCTGGTTGTAATTTGATCGACTGTATTCGTTAATTTTACATAAACCACTGCTGCAGATGCTAGTTGCGAAGGTTACCTCTCCTAATTCAGCTGCATATTTCTTCCATGTTGTTATTGGTGTTCCCCAGCCGAAGGGATCAAACAATTTTGAAGAATCAGATAGTTGTAGATGTTTCGTTGGTTCCTCTTTTGAAAGATCAGTCTGGAAATGTCAAATTTAAAAGTGTCGTCTTCCGGATTGTAGAGAATCCCTAGCGTTTTTATTATGTGGTTGATCTTAAATTAATCATTCCCTTTTGCTCTTAATTGCTCAGGAAATTCAGTTACGATTCCTCATCTCTGTGCCAATTTTCCCATTTGTTATTGAATAGTTATTGAACAATGTCACCCCCAATCAGTAGATCGTCCACGTAAAAATCTCTTTCCATCTCTTTGTTGCCATTGGATAGTTGTTCTTTTCATCCGTTACCAACTGAATTAATGTTCTTACAGCGAGAAACGTTGCTGGTGTTATTCCATAGGTGGCTGTTTTTACTTTGTATTCTTCTATGGATTGTGAAGGATTTTCTCGTCACAATATTCGTTGTAGGTTCTGGTGATTATGATGCATCCATATATGTCTTATACATCGAAAACTACCCTCAGTGTTTTGGTAGTATTTTCTTTGTTAATCATTCCATGATGTGGAATGTAGTAAGGTGGACTGTCATCTGGCTCATCTTTCCCTACCTGCATATGACCTTGCCTTAGGTAATCTTCCATAAACTCGTGATAGAGTTTGGCGAATAGTTTATCGTTCAGAAATTTTCTGTCGATCTGCAGTAATCGTGCGACTGCCCTTCTTGTCGATTTTCTCTCTGTTAGCCGCGTTGTTGTTTCCGTAAATAATTTCTCTGTGGTTGCTTCCTCCTGAGTTCGTATTTTTCCTTGCAGAATGTCATCATTTTCTGTCAATAATTAAAATTGTTGGCCAATTATTTTAGTGGCGACCATTAACAATCTTTAGACTTCCTGGCTGTATAGCCTGTTCTTCTCATTATGATCCAACTAATTTCAGTTTCTTGAGCAATTGGCTCTTGTATAGGCCTCCTCTATAATGATGATACTATTTATAATTAACGGATAGTAGTCAACGCCAAGATGTTGATGCTGTTGGACTTTTTGTATTCTGGATCTGCCAGTGGTAAGTGCTTTAAATGTGCCTATCTGTCATATTTTGGTACATTGTCGGTTAATTTCTTGAACGCCATCGCTTCGAACTTAATATCAAAGGATCTCTCAAACCTTGAGGATGAACTTAGTTCGACTTTGTGATTCTGCAATCATCCTCGACTTCTTTTCCTCTCATTTCTGATATTTTAGTGTTGACTAGTTTTGGCGTCGTCCTAAGAAGGTTTGCTGTCTTTGTAGCGATAAATGATTTAAATCCGCTAACGATTTAAATCTTCTTTCCTAGAATTTTAAAAATATGTTGTGTTGCTTGGAATTCTCTTGGATTTGCTCGGAGATTTCTTAGAGTTACCTTAACTCACTGTCCAGTTTTTTAATAACGGCAAAGAATATTATTGACTTCTTCGACTCAATATTTACCCCTGCATTCCGGATTGCGTTCAAATATTCGGTTGTTGTATCTTCGAGATTTTTCAGGGCCTTTGCCGATTCTCTGGTTAATTTGTTTGATCGAATACGGAATTTAAATAGGATACTATCTATCAATATTTTCGAAGTAAAGTACTTCATGTTTTCTTCTTATTCATCATTCACGAGCATGCAAAATTCCTCATAGTGTTTAGATTTTTTATCCATGAATTTCTGAATCGTTCCTAATGAAAGTTTCAATGCTGGTATTGTCCCAGTTTTGACAAGATCTCCGGCCACTTTATTAGTTTTTGTAGTTCCAGGTTTGTTAGATTCGATCCCATTTTTGTGTTGTTGAAGTGAATTTGGGTCTCTGGAACGCCTCCTCGATTGGATGACGACTCAACGTGGGTGTAAGTGGCGGGCAATCGTTAGGTTTGGGGTTAAAGAGGGTCTATCTATCTATCTCTTGGAGCTTGCTTACTTGCTCTTCCCTTTCTTGAAATTTTGTATACGCTTCTTTTAGTTGTTGGATTTTTGAAGTAAGGTACGTTTTCGGTTCCCTTTCACTGCCAACTAAACGCAAGTTTTTCCATATGGTTGTTCCTTTGTGTCTACGTTGATGGCCTAGATAACGCCTTATCGCTATAGTTGTTTGTTGGCTTAAAAACTACTGGTAGATTCAGCCTCAGCTTGAATTTATTTTAATTTCACCTTGTTCTGAGGTTGTCGCGGGTGGTGCTATTACCAAGAGAAATAGAAAGAGAAATAACGCTGAGTATGGTTTAAATGATCCAGCAATGATTTGAGCTTGTGTTAATATATCGTTATCTTAATAAGATAAACTACGATAATCTATTGAACCAGGCGGGAATTTCTACAATGTATACGAATTCTCAGTCATACACCTTAGCCGCGGGCCTTTAGCATCCATATATCAATAAATTAACGGAAGGTGCTGTTGACGGATGTCAACGTCGCGGACAATAGTAAATTTACCTGCGAGAATGGTAAAATATTTCCAGAATTTTTGCAACTGAGCCTATATTTCGCTGGATTAATGCTCACATATGATACGAGATGCATGCAATTTAAATAATATTTGTGTTTACTCGTACTAGTTTATATCAGTACTCGAGCGTTAAATGAATTTGTCTCTAATCATGGATCGAATTTTATAGAAACCGATAAAATTTCGAGCAGTATTAGGATTCTTGAAAGTTTGTTTTCTAAATTTATACATAGCGACATCTTTTGATTGGTTTAGTAATTGCGAAAAGCTCTATAAAATAATGTTTTTATTGTATGTAGCTCTGTTTTGTTTATATTACAGCAGTTCGATTCTGGCTTTCCTATGGGAAAAAGGAATTAGGAAAAATATTTTTCATAGTAATTTTTACACAATTTTTTTTGGCATAATATGGTAAACAGTTGGTGTAAATTTTTACAAAAACAAAATTAAATTGGGAATATATTTTCCTATGCAATTTCGATACGGAAAAAATTTAGATCAAAAATGATTTATCAGTAGGCCAGGGGCGACATGTTGCAACTATCACTTTTTTCGCTTCGACGAAAAAACCGAGCTACTTTGATGAAAATTTAAAAATTTACATTAAATAAAAAATATTTTTACTTCTAAAGCTTAGTACTCAGTTTGATTTCATGTGAAATTTCCATACGTTTTTACCAAAATGATATTAGAAATGAAAATTCCTCTTCCGTTTTCATTTTGTAGTACTCAGTTCACCAGCGAAAAATTCAAGTGTGTTCAATACATCAGAGATGGTGCACATAAACTATCCAAATTATTTTGATGTGACATTTGCTTGTGTTTGGCAATAAAAAATTTTTTAATACCACAAATCCATAAATTTTAATTAAGGTCAATTGAATTTAATTTATTCACGTAAAATAAACAAATTCATTTATGTATGTCTACAAATTTCGACGTTAAAATTAAAAATTCTCCAAATAAAATTTCATTTCTATTTCACGCGAAAATAAATAGATTTTTGGTGACCACGGTAAAATTTTATTTCATTTTGAACTTAGTACTAAGCTTAACATACCGTTATTCTATCGAAAATGCTTCGAAGCGAAAAAAGTGATAGTTACAACATGTCTCCACAGAAAATAATATTTTTGACAAAAACGCTATGTAAATATTTTTCCTAATTCCTTTTCCTATAGGAAAACCGGGTCGATCTGCTGGATGAAACAATATAGCCTCCGAATTTGTTGCGATGAAAAATTAAATTTTTAACAAATAACGAAAAAACAGTTCGAAGTTTATTGAAGAGAAGAGATTAAAATCCAAAACACTGTAACCCCCATTTTACATAGTTACTCCAAAAGCATTTTTTAACGAACGTTTGTTTTGGATTATTTTTCCCAAATAATGAAATTTTTGATGGAACACTCAATACTAATTTCTTATATCATAATGAAATTCTTATTTCTACAAAAAAAATTGTGTTAGACTAATTTAAATGTTTTTGCGTTAACTCGACATAATATGACTCAATTTTAAAATATGCTTTTCCTGAATTTTGAACTAATCATTCAAATTGAAAATTGAAACGAAGCATTTATGTTTTTATACACAGAAAAGCTTTTAAAAAGTTTTAAAATACACTGATTGGTATGAAAAAAAGCAAAAAGCTCCCCCTCTATGGAAAGCCCATAAAAAAATTGGTGGAATCTTACGGCTCTTATATTTAGGAGGCCTGATTGGATTCGTGCTAAGGGGTAGCAGCTAAAAACCAATCTGTACAGTTGTACAGTTCCATTATATTCGACTTGGAATTTTAAAAGTATTTGTTGTGTGTACGTACACGTAAAGAATCAGCGATTGTCTCGTTATGCGAATTAATTAAGGGATTAAGGGACTTATGGTTTTAAGGTTTAGCTCAAAAATATAAATAAACTTAAAATGAAAACTCATAAATAGCCCCTAATTCTACAATAAAATTTTATTCTAAATACCCTGTTTATAGTAGTGGGGGCTGAGTCTACAATTATATTAGCCTCCACTACATTTATTTAAAATCGGGTCCAAATGATCGAATCAACGATTTTTGATTTTCGGATTTTGAGAGAATCGTGTTTTCATTTCTTTCTCATATAAAGACTGATAATTTTATACACCTCCAATTTTTTCATAATTGACAAAATTTCACATCAGTACAGCCTTGGATGTTTTTCCGGGTGGCAGAGAAATTTTATTTTGTGGGATGTATCGATTTAAAAGCTTTAAAATACAGTAAACAATAAACTACACTGTAACGTAAATTTTTTTGTAAGATTACACATCGATAGAATTTCTATATAAAAAAAAATATTTCCGGTAAGCAAAACATAAAAATATTTATACCAGAAGTAGGAAATTCAATTATAAAATTTCTAAAAATACAATTTTAAAAAAACATTTGAACTTTGGGAGCAACGATCAAATATTTTCAAGAGTATTTGAGTATCAAATTATATTTTATACTTTAAAAATGGTATCATTTAGGGGGGGGGGGGGTACGTTGTTGCTGGCAATCTAGCAATATATATATTTACATTGCTTAACAAAGGTCTCGTTCTTTATTTATATCCTAAAAATAAGAATATCTTCCAATATATTGATCATCTTAGTAAAATTACAAACAAACAATCAATTGAATAACAATGGGAAAATCTTGAATGGGAAATTCTTTTTTTTTTGTGTTCGCTTCGGTTTAATATTTTATGTCCCTCGTTTAACAGGATAAGAAATGAAAAGTAACCTAAATAAACAACACGCATATACGATATACATAAACCTTAAACTATAATTCATTATTTATTAGATATACAACATATATACGTTGTGGATATGCACAGTAGAAAAGCTGTCTAAGATAATATTGTTACAATCATCCAGCTGTATAATCCTCTGCCATGTGAAATTTCTAGAGCAGTGTACGACTAGATTTTTTTTCGAAATTCGCTCGAATGAATTTTTTTTATTGTAAGTTTGTTACAATTATTATCGTTGTTATTTTTTACTGTTTTTGACTAGCATGTTTATCTAGTCTCTCTAAACTACGGTATATATAAAAGTTGCAGCAGAGAGAATTTATACACCCATGGCATATAATATGGTGTTAAGTGTTAGAGATAGAAAAATTTAAATAAAATGTCATAAATCTTTCTAATATTTCTTTCCGTTCAATTGAATATAAATTTATGGGATCTTTGTGTGCTGATTTTTTTTTTGTTGCTTCCTTGCCGTTCTGAATCAAAATCAGCATTAACAACAACATTTTTTTTTTTTGGGTGGCTGTGTGTATTAAAGATACGTACAGCATTCGAATAATAAACACAATTTTTTCGCTTTTGTTTCAGTTGTACTCGTATTGTGTATTGTTGTTGTACATAAATAACACAGTGTACCATAAAATGAACTTTTCGTCCGGAAAATGAGGGAAATATTTTTGTTAAAGAAGAAGAAATAAAAATTATGATGAAAATTTGATGATGATGATTATTATTATGTATTATGGACGTATAAATAAATATATATATGTATATGTATATAATGTGGTGTTGGTGGTGGTCATGATATACAAAATTGGGTGTGAAAATTATTTTTTATAATTTTTTTGTATCCATCCATCCATCCCTATTATACGTACATGTGCACACAATACACTTGTTAGGGGAAATGTGTTTCTGTTTTTCCGTTAAAACAATTGTTTTATGTGCTGCTATTATTATTCGTTGGAAGAGTGGAATACGAACCGAAAATATATTGAAAAAGTTTGCATAATTTATTAAACATAAAAAGTTGCGTGAATAATTTTATCATATACCACATACAAAAAAATTTTGATAATTTTACAGAATAATTTTTTGTTTAATGCTTATTTATTTTCGTAATAAGTTTAACAATAAAATAAATATAGAGTTCTATATAATTATGCGGTTAAATAAATCTACCAATGATTTAGATGATATGCAAATGAGGTTAATTAAATAAATTCATTTTGGAAATATTTGATTCATTTAAGTTTATTGGAAATTTTTAAATACAGTAGCAGTACCGCAATTCATTTTGGTCGCTTATTTCAATATTTCTGAAATCACAACTGGCCTTAAGATCGATAAATTTGTCTTCTCATGTTTTTTTATTATCCCTGCAATCTGCTCTGGGACCAAGGCTTACCCAACTCTTTCGCGATTTGCTTTTTCCGTCCTTACTTTTAATCCGTTGCGAGCCAGTTCGAGAACATACAGGCATATACTGGCATGTAAGATAGGTCGGCCCATGAGCTTTAAACTTCGACAGGGAATTTGACTTCGCTCGGTATTAATTAATTAATTCACCAGCAAATTTTGGGAACACAATACAACTATTTAGTTCTCGTTCAACAAAATAACTAATCAAGACAAGGACAGCAACCTTACACTTCCACTTCTGGTTCAACAGTGGAAGAACGTATTAAAAACCGAAAATATGCTCGCGCGATTAATCAATAAATCTCGGAGTGGTTCCAACAATAGCCGAAGTTCATGAACTTGAGCATGTACGTTTAGTTACTTCTCAATTTTAGTTATGCATGCCATAAGGGTAGCAAAACCCAAGGGATTTTCCTAAAACTCAGCCTACACGTTAAACTTTAAATGTTAAAGCAAGTTACGAAAATGTTTGGGAATATGGAAATGATCGAAACGCTACTAACGGGAATCGAAATAGGGGGTCGAAAACTGTCCGAGGTGCCTCGATGCATAAAGTACCTGGTGCGAAACAATTCCACTGGAAATAAATTCCTACCGGAAAGCGGATGTGCCATCACTCGAATTAATAAACTAGAAACGAGAATATACGTGAAATGCCATTCCGTAACCGCAGTCGTTTGCCATATCCAAATAATCGGTTCGCGACACAACGATTTAGGAAACGGTTACGACCTCGCTCATGATCAGGAGACGGTCCTCGATCACGAAATAATTCTCGATCATGTAACGTCGAGATACCAGAAGTATGCTGGTATCACGTAAATTTTTAACCCCCATAAATGTTGCCCGCCATGTAAATACAGCGCGTCATTTTCCTCGCAAACACACAACGATAGATCAAAAAAATTACTAAGTCTCATGGTTGTTTCGGCCACAAACAAATTAAATAATACGAATAGCCGACTTTTATTCACGATATGAACAATAACCTGAATTTTCATTTTCTTATCGACACGGGAAAGGTCAGCTTTCGGTGCTCTTTGTCAGACAGACATCATTATTTTTGAAATCCAACAATCTAGTTGTATTAGTCGGCAATGGCTCGGAACCTATGGCACGTTTTTTTTTTTTTTTTTTTTTTTTGAAATTGCTCAAGGTTAATATTGGACTCAAACGCCCATTCACTCGTGCTTTCGTTTTAGCTGATGTGAATCATACGATCATTGGTGCTGATTTCCTCGGTAAATCTGGTCGTCCGATCACGTTTGATACACCCACTCCGATACATTTTACGATCGATAACGATTATAGTCGGCTACTAAAGAAGTTTCCTTCCTTAACAATTGTTAACCCGAACCACTTAATATAATAATATTATTAAGAAATAATTATTAAGATAAGTACTGGAGACCATATGTGATAATTAATTCCGAATCGTTACTCGATACCACATATCCGAAATTTCTCCATAAATTTTCATGGATACTGTAGCTTCTCCAAAATCGATATCGTCAGAGCCTATCATTTAATTACCGTGGCACCCGACGATGTACATAAAATGGCGATTACAACCCCATTTGGCCGTTTCAAATTTACACGTATGCTATTTGGGTTAAAAAATGCCGCTCAAACGTTTCAACGATTTATCGATGAAGTCATACGCGATTAAGACTTCGTATTCACGCATATCGACGACATCGTTGAGCCATCGAAAAATGAGAGACAACACACACAATATCTCGAACAACTTTTTAAACGACTCGATGAGTTTGGTGTCGATATTAAGAGTCGATACCAAACACGTATTTATTTTTGGTTCGAACTCTCTTGATTTCCTCAGCCACAAAATCACGAGGTGTGGTATTTTGTCATCGAAAGAACGAATTAGTACCATTATGGAAGTCCCACCTCCCAACCGTGATCAAACGTATTGAGCAATTTATCGACATGGTAAATTACTACCTTCGCTTTAATTAGGTGAAATACTCACCCCAATCCTAGAACATTTGGCTGCTATACCAATGTAGCCCAAGACACCGAAAAGCTTCACTAAATTAAAAACGGGTTTGAGGACAGTCGCGTTATTGACACATCCAGAAAACACGCCTAAAGTCGAAAAAACTCACTAAACCGAACGAAATTAATCTGCATTCGATACGAAATTTTTCGCGATCTATTTTTCGATTAAACATTTTAGATATTTCATTGGAGGTCGGGACTTCGCTACAACAACCATAAACCTTGGACTAGAGCATTTAAATATAAAACTGAACGTAACGCACGACAAACTAGACATTTGGGTTACATCAGTCAATTTACCACGGATATTCGACATGTGAACGGTAAAGATAACGATGTCACGGGTACGCCAACCCGAACGATCGACTACAAAACGGCAACATCAAAGGAACAACCGACAGTTGAATCACATCGAAATAATAGAGGAACTTCGGAATTTAATTTCAGGTTCCGAATGTCACGCTAATTCGACGTATAAAGTACCACCATTTAAACAACGAATCACGCATATGTCGAGGAACCGTTACGACGCAAAATATTCGACGTGTTACACAATATTTCACATCCCGGTATTCGTGCGACTCGTAAATCGATTGTCGCTCAATATTTCTAGCCAAGCATAAACCGAGACGTAGGTAATTGGGCACAAGCTTGTTTATTTTGCCAGCGATCAGAAATCCAACGACATACAAGGGCGCCGATGGGACGATTCGAAACTCCATTTGGAAAAATATTCGTAGTTAATTACATATCCCGCTTCGGCGTTCCGCAAACTATAACAACCGACCAAGTTACGCAATTCGAATCAACAAATTTCTCCGAATTAACGAAAATCCTTAGTTCTCATCGAATACGCATGACTGCGCATCTTCTTCAAGCGAATGGTATAGTTGAATGATTTCACCAACAGCTCAAAGCTGCTCTCAAGACCCGAGAAAAGATGATTTATTGGAGCTCCGAAATTCCCATCGTATTACTCGACAAACATGACAAAATGATATTTTTGTCTCGAAATCGGTCGGTAATTACGATTACGTCCATACGAACGGGAAAGGTTTGCACTGGGCTACAAACCCCATACGAAGGCTCATATAAAGTCTTTCGCCGGTTACATAGATCCAGAAAGAGCAATCAGTATCTATCGTTCGAATGAAACGGAATACTTTGCTCTGCATAACGAATTTCTGCATTGAAAACACGAAAATGCGTACGAGTCATAGCTTAAACAATCCACTCCTAATTTTTAATCGTTTTTCAAACTCAAAGGGGGGGGGGGAGGGGGTACTGTAGCAAAACATCCCTTGCATAGGTAAAGAAATGACAGATCATAAAATTAAACAAAGAAATCACCGCCTTTCACTACATTTTTTATACATATATTAGGTGAGCAAGTAGAAACTCGGCTCTGAAGTTGGTTGCATTAAAATATACTTGAACGTATCCAAATCGGTCGTCATTCTGGATATAGGGAACCTGGTCAAACTGCTCTGGGACCTGGTCAACTGTTGTTTCTTGTACAGTAAGATAATTCGATGCATTTCAATCTATTTTTGTGGGTAGAATTTTACCTAGGATTCTTGGACTATGTCTAGGATTCTTGGTCTCTATGTCTATAATTCTTGGCCTATGTTTAGGCCTAGAATTGTTGGCCTATGTCTAGGATTATTGGTCTATGTCTAGGATTCTTAGCATATGCCTAGGATTCTTGGCCTTTGTATAGGATTCTTGGCCTATTTCTAGGGTTCTTGGCATATGTTTAGAAATTTTGGCCTATGTCTAGGATTCTTGGCATATATCTAGGACTCTTGGCCTATGTCTAGGGTTGTTGGCCTATGTCTAGGATTCTTGGTCCATACCTTGGGTTCTTCGCTTATACCTAGGATTCTTGTCCTATGCCTAGGACTATTTGCCTATGGCTAGGACGATTGGGCTATGTCTAGGATTCTTTGCCTTTGTCTAGAATTCTTGGCCTATTTCTAGAATTATTGGCCTATGTCTAGGATTTTTGCCCTAAGTCGAGGATTATTGGCATATGTCTAGGATCCTTGGGCTATATGTCTAGGGTTCTTGGCCTATGTCTAGGGTTCTTGCCTATATCTAGGGTTATTGGCCTTTGTCAAGGATTCTTGGCCTGTGTCTAGGATTCTTGGCTTATACCTAGGATTCTTAGCCTATGTCGAGGAGTTATTAGCATGTGTCTAGGATTCTTGGCAAGAAACTAAAAGTTTCATAAATCCTTTGATTTTTCATAAAACTGTCTGCTAAGAATTATCGACTTGCTTAAAATTTTATAAATATTCTACTGGTTTAAAAAAATATCAGAAGATTTTTTTTGTGATAGTAGAGTCACTGGTGGTGAACAGCAAAAACTCATTTTTTCTGCTGGAAATTTTCTGCAGAAAATCTATCTTACACAGCATTGTGTAAAGCCTGCACCGGGAATTTACAGCCGCTTGTAGAAACTATTAACTATTTTTTAATTCAACCCGAGCAGGCAGGCTTGCTCTGGGTATTGTACACCGAGCACAGGTTATATAGTGCCAAATGATCCAGTGTGCATAGAGTAATAATTTGTTCTTTTACTTTGCATACTCTTCGTACACTTATTCATTTCAGAGTAAAATTTAAAGAACCGAGTATGCGCGGTGTAAGCTCAGTTCGTAAGTAAAAGAGTAAAATTACTAAGGTTGAATAAAAAAACACAGAGCATTTTTGATAGCGCACTGTTTGCGTAATATATATGCGGTGGTTTCGAAATTGAATTTCGTAAATATCGATAAAGTATATTTGAGGCAAGCTAAGACTTAGACAGAATAATATATATACTTAAAAACCTAATTTTCACCCCATGTTAGTGGGACTCTCTATCTGCCAGGTGGTCGGGAATGTTGTACATGAGCGCTAGTGAGTAACGCTATGGGTAGATTGAGAGAGAACGTTCAGCTGTTACAAAAACTTTGTACATAGTAGTTAAAAGATTCGGATTATTATTTCATTTTAGAACTTTTATATTTTTAACACTAAATGAAAAATGCATTTTGTGTATCTATTGATACGGGTTGTAACTAAGCAAAGTAAGTATATTGTATGTATCGTCTATTTACGTAAATTAAATTGTATTTTTATTTATTATAATAAAATATAAAAAATGAAAAAAATGAATAAATACAAAAAAATTATATGATGAAATTTCTTATTCGTCGTCATTAATTCTCGATTCATCATCATCGCAGCAAATTTTTAATCAGAGCTTGATTACTCTCCTTCTTCCGGTTCTTCTGCATTATCTAAAAGAATAATGCATTTATATTTAAGGCATAATAAAACGAATATAATGCAATAATGAAGGAAAGAAATGTTTAGACTTACCTGTAAAATTGTCTCTCGGTATTCTCGAGTCATCTAAAACTAGTATCGGCATACTTTCTCCTTCTTCCAATTAAATTCCACTCCGTTTTCCTATCGTTGCCACCTATTTCTTTCAGGGGTGACAGAAACCGGGAAACGCGAATGTGCATTCCGCCAAATACTTGTTATGTATCGAGTTCTTAAGAGCTGTTGCTCTAATTCTGCTTTGCACGGTGGCAAAATGGTGGGATCACAACTTTTCAAAGACTTTTTGAAAGGCTCTTCATTGTTGTTAGCTTTGTAAGTTAAGCAGAGTTTTTGAACTCGCACTGTATTTATATCTATGATATTCTTAAATCCATAAATATCACAAACAAATTTTTCAAGACTTTTAAAAATTTCTTCCTGCAAACCGGTTATATAGCAGCTCCAAGATCCCTTAATGTCGTTTGGTAATTTGAACTACCATAATTTGAATTTTTCCTCAATACTGGTAAAGGTTTTATCTTGTCTTTTTGAAAAAGTGAAGGATTGAAGTCACATCCTTATTCGGCATATAAGTTTGTTATATTTATATGTTTTTCAGCATTTCCAGTGCACTCGATAAAAATTTGTAGTGTATCGCTTTGAATATGATTCATTTTCCTAGCATGATTATAAAAATGCCTGTATCGCAAGCGTTGATAAGAACATTCGTCGTTGAATCTGCATCTTACATACATGATGCATTTTTCTTTTTATGTCTGGCTCCTCATGGTTACCGGTTTAATAGAATCATTTTCTACTGCATATGAATAACAACTCGTAATTTAAGTTTATTATTGTATTACCAACAAATTGCACCATTTCACTTGCAGCCCAATATTTGATTAAAAATTTAACAAAACTCTGTTTTAATTTTACACATATTTTTTAAATCTTTAATTAAATCCGTCGATCGAATTTGACTAGGGACCAGTAAAGTCAATATTATTTTGTTCATTCCTGTGCGCCGTTCATATTCTTTGATTGGTGGTGTAAAATATCTATTCGTGGAGCTCTAGTGCTCATAGTTTTCTTAGATATGCTACCGTGTTCATAATTTTGTACGCAATGAAAAGTTGAGTTCTCTGTCTGATATACACTTCTATCTAAACAGCACATTGGCTTCGGAAAAGGTGTTATATGATAAAGCATATAAAACCTTTTCCGAAGTCAATGTGTTTCCGAAGCTTGTGCCAAGCATAAAATTGTTTCAAAGTCAATCTCGTAGTCCATAGATAAACCTAGCATTCGGCCAAACAAATCACGTTGCATTTTATTTTCTAGAACCTTATTACCTTATTACCAACAGAAAAAATCATAATTCTTACTTTTGAAATAGATTTTTTGAACCTGTCAGCAGATTCGTTACATTCAGATATAAACTTTTCAGGTAATTTTTCACCTACTTCTTCATTGTTCAACAAAAAATCTTGAACTCCATTTGAAGTTGCTTTTCCACTCGAAATATTGAAAAGCCCTTGTTGGTCGATGCTAATATCGAACGGATTCATAAATTTGGAAAATGGAAGTTTTAGTAAAATTAGCATATGATAATAATTGACCGTATAAAATTCAGGAGTTTTACCATAAGCTCCATTCAAATTTCAAACAGGCTTCTTTATGTTCAAGATATGGAGATATGAAATACAAACCTCATCACTATTTTCTAATAAATCATGCTCTATACGAAAATTTTCCGGAATCGTTATTTTTTCATTTTCTAAGAAAAATTGAAAATGCAACAAATGTGTTGAACAAATATGTTATCAAATAATGGCTTCTCAATAGATTGAATTTCCATCGCAGCTTTAGCGATAGTTAAATCCTACGTAACTTCAATATGGGACTGCTGTACTTCTTCAGCGATTTTTTGGCTTTCTTTCAATGTTTATGGAGAACAAAATTTTGAGAAGTAGGTGATTTATTAATAGATGTGAGGTAATACATTTTTTGTTTAGAGGTATTAAAGTCTTGTACAAACTTGCTGTTCAAGCCAACCCACATCGAAGTATTCGGAATTTTTAATAGATGTGACAGCATCCAAAGATTTGCTCAAAAAGAGAAATCTATGATAAATACGTTGTCTCGGCTATGTCTAAGTGACATACGCTCTCTCTCACACTTCAACCTACCCATAGCGCTACTCAATCGCACTCATGTACAACATTCCCGACCACCTAGCAGGTAGAGAGTCCCATTAAAACGACCTGTCCTTGTGTGTTTCGCGCGTGAACCAACAACATTTTTTGGCAGACTAGGGGATCATTTTAAAGCTTTCATCCCATTCCCATAGATCTAAAGTGTATATGATGGGATGAAAGTTTCCAAATTTGAACTGACGCAAATTTGAACTGACGTTATACCTCACATCCTGTGATGTGATATTTTTAAGTTTTTTTTTAAATTACCCAAAATCTCGCTTTTAAATGGTCATAACTTTTTGTTTGTGGTCGTGAAGGCACGAAATAACTTTTATTGAGCAAAATGCTTATGGACTTCCAAATCCTAAAAATTGTGTAATAGTTTAGTCTATGTTAGTTTACTTATTTTTAAAAATCTATCATTAACTTAAATGGTATTTTCTTAACCCTGACACAAATGACCCTGTTAAAATAGTATCTCTTATTTTGACAACAAAATGAATGATTTCTATGATCCATTGGAAAGGGCATAACTTTGAGATTTTTTAAAATAGAGATAATTTACACGTTTTTTAGGATTTGGAAGCCCATAAGTCCTTTTCCTTAAACCAATTGTATTAAATAATGATATATTTAGAATAAAATCACATTGCAGATTATAATAAAAGTTATTACAGATTACAAAAAAAGTTAATGAGTCCGCCCCCCCACAATCTGCCAAAAAAAAATTAATATTTTGTTGGTCCACGCGCCAAACATCCTGTATATTAAGAAGAATTTTATAATCGTCCGTGAATTTAATTTATTTAAGAATTTTTTCGGCTTTTCGGACAAAATATTATTTTAATGGACACCCATACAATGTTTACGACTATTTTAGTCGCAGAAAACAAAGAGGCCATTTATTAACAATATTTCTACCACAAAAGTAGAAAAAATGCACTCCCCTCCCCCAAACCTTTAACCCCAGGGCGTACTTGTGTACACTGTGTTTGTGTTCTTTGTGTACACAAGTACGCCCTGGGGTTAAAGGTTTGGGGGAGGGGAGTGCATTTTTTCTACTTTTGTGGTAGAAATATTGTTAATAAATGGCCTCTTTGTTTTCTGCGACTAAAATAGTCGTAAACATTGTATGGGTGTCCATTAAAATAATATTTTGTCCGAAAAGCCGAAAAAATTCTTAAACAAAATCCTGTATATTATTCTGTCTAAGTCTTAGCTTGCCCCAAATATACTTTTTCGAAATCTACGAAATTTTATTTCGAAACCACCTGGCAAAATGTTAGACCTGACAGTAGTGGAAATAAAGCAGTGGAAATAGAGTTACTTCATAAACAAAATAAAACGTTAAAAAACCTTTTTAGTTATAACTTAAAAATAGAAACAAATCTGAGCGTTACATTTGCATTACTATACACATTACAAAAACGGCAAATAGAAATAAAATATCTCATTTCTTGATAATTTAACTGTAGGGAATTTAAAAGATTCCTTTCGATTTTCTTAATTTTTTTTATATACGATTGTTACTATTTTGTATTCCATTTCTATTTTTAGTATTAGTACGATTTTATTTGTTTTATGATTATTATTATTACTGTTATTATTATTGTAATTACGGTAGAAGAGCTACTTGCTATTGCTATTTAAATACAGAACGATAAAAGGATGAACGATATTATACAAATATACAGAATGGTAACAAAAAATACCTAAGTAAATTTCCGTTCGAAATCATTTCATTTTCTCTACTAGATTGGATTGATATTCGCAATTAAACAAGAAATTTCGTATAATTCGTATCCATCTTACGAGAGTAAAACAAAAAAAAATCGTTTCATTATTATACGAAACATTTGCACTAATGAGCCTGAAAAATAGCGGGCGGAAGATGTACAGCATAAAAGGATAACAATTTTAGTGTTTGAGCATCATTTAGTAATATCATCGATGTATGCTACTAGAGTTATAATAGTCCCGTTTAGTTTTTAATTTCCATATATGTTTACAGATGTGGAGTGGATGAGAGTATTGTACTGTATCCGCAAAGGTAGCAATTTTATCCGGCAGTTGTAAACAGGTTGATCAAGCAGGTATCCTCGTCGATCGTAAAAATGTAAAATAGCGTAAAAATTGTTTAGTTTTGATAAAAAGGAAAGTAAAGAGCAAACTACTGTGTGCAGCGAATTCAAAATGTTGCGCAATTTTTGACTTGCTATACTCATTCTCAATTATTACTACACATTTTTGTTATGATTTGCCGATTTCCACTTATATTCTTTGGTTCTGGAATAGCGGCTACTGAATTACCAACAAGGAAATGTGTCAATGTTAATGTTACCAAATTGGTTGGATCATCATGTATTTTACATATTGGCTTCGAATTTAGTAGACTCTAATTTGAATAAATAGGGACAATCTCTTCAAATGTGAGATTGATTTTCGTCACTCGTTTTACGTGAAACTTGAAAATTAGAAATTAAACGAGTGTTAGTTTGGTTTGTAATTTCAGCTGTTTTAGTTCTCTATTGGCACCAATAAAATTTGACCCACTGTCACACCAAATTTTTTTGGAAGTTCTACGTCTTGCAACAAGACGTTTAAGAGCAGCCAAGAATGATTCTTTGTCAAGTCCATTCATAACTATAGGAGCGCTTTTACAGCCAATCATACAAAAACTACTACGTAAAACGTAAGCCTTTTTCACTGGGCAGTTTCTTCATTTGCAACTTTTAATCTAAAATCTGAAGTTCACCTGCGTAATCCAGGTCTATTTTTAAGAATTGTCTAGCTATCGGCAAATCGGCCATTTTTTACTTGGGTTTTGTTACAGTGGAACCGAAAAAATTTCTAATATCATGCTCGATATGTTCTTATAAATTTTTAACTACGTTGCTTGCCCCTGTATGGCCAATATGACTTTTTGATAATATGACCGGGTCACGAGCAAGATGCCAAGTAATTTAAAGTTTATCTTTTTAAACGCCCTTCAACTCCGGAGTTCGGTACGAAATACTGGTTTCTGGATATTGAAAATAGTTTATGCCTCTCAAGTACTTAACAAAAAAAAAATAACATATATTTCCCTAAATGTTGATCTTTTGTAAAAATACAACAATTAATGTACAATTAGGCGAATCAAAATAAAATTGTGCAATACAATCGAAACATTCATTTGAAAGTCCAGATGAATATGTCCAGTGTAAAAATACAAAAAAGTTTAAAACAATTGTAAGATAAAGCATAACATAGTATAAAGGAATAACAAGCAAAAACTGCTGCAGTTGTTGCACGAAACTTCAATCAAAAATTTTGTTCTACAGAAGTCAAAAATCTCATATAGAGAAATGGTCTTATGATGGCCTTGGTGTGTAATTTAAGGCTATAATGCCAAATGGTTGGTCCCTAGGTTCTGTCGTATGAATAATAAGCATTAATTGCAACAGTTGATTTCTGGAGAATAGAATTTATCATTCAAATTTCGTGCAAGAACTGTTGCAGTTATTACTTGTTATATCTACGACCGAACCCAGGGAACGACAATTTTGCATTATTCTATTAAAGTACATAACAAGGCCATCATAAAAAATCATTTCTACGTATAACACTTTTGATTTCGGTACAATACAATTTTTCATTGACATTTCGTGCAACAACTGTTGCAGATATTGCTTGTGATTCAAGGCCGTCATAAAAAACCATATTTATGTATAAAGGACTAATAATTTTAATTATTACTTTATCTTAATCACTCAACAATTGTTGCTAAAATACTCCGCCTACACGTATACTATTTGTATATTCGTGCACATGCATATTTTTTTTTTATTGGTTATAAATTTCACTTCAGTGAATAATTACAGACAGCATTTGGAGCTGGCCTTTGACTTTCGTGTAAAACATTTAGGGGATTAGTTTTGGATTCATGTTACACGCTGCGTTAAATACTGTTTTGAAAAATGTTTCGTTAAATTGTTGCGTTAAACTGTTGTGTTGATTACGTGACATTTTAATGTAACATATACGGAAAAACCTCGATTTAGTGGATTAATTGGGGAGTCCGTTAAATCCGATTGTCCGTTAAATCCGAATGTTTTTAAATTTAACCTATTTGATCGAATTTAATCTGGGGCGGAACTCAGGCATTTCTTAGCCGATTATGTTGGGATTGGGTATGTTGGATGGAAATGGGATTCTTAAATTATTTTTAGAAGAGGTTCTGGAATATGGCCACCTGGAACGGAACTCGATCAATCAACCGATTATGATGGGATTGGGTATGTTGAAAACGGAATTCCTTAATGATTTTTGGAAGAAGTTCTGGAATACGGCCACCTGGGACGGAACTCAATCAATTCTTAACCGATTGATGGGGTTGGGTATGCTGGATGAAAATGGGATTCTTAAACGATTTTGGGAAGAAATTCTGGAATATGTCCAGCTGGGACGGAGCTCAATCAATTATTAACCGATCACACTCCAAAAATGGACGAACTCTGCAAGGAACTGCAGTGTTTGGATAACCATCGACTTCTTGCAATTAGCGATGACATACGTGATTTTTAATTTTTCACCTTATGTTTTACCAAACATTCTCGGTTCAGGTGGAGCAAGAACCCCTTTCGTTTTTCTTTGTATTTTAAATAAAAAAATTATTTTTTGAAATTTCATATAATTTTAAACTGTAATTCCACAAAGCCTGTAGAAATAGTTGTCGGGATTTTTGAAGTAAAAAATGACGATTAAAAACAAAATTACTAACTAAAAAGTTTGTCGAAAACAATCCAGGTAGCGATGTAAAATGGTTAAATGAATGCATTGGAGCTCACATTATGGAGGAATGCCTTTGCAAACGATTCGCTGAGATTTAACAAACACCTATCGAAGGACTAGAAATTTGGTTATCATTTGAACCACACCTCCCATTATAAATGAGCTTATATGCTCAAGATGTAGTGTGAAGTACTCAAAATTGTTGTTATAAATAAATAAATGAGTCTACACTTCCAGCCGCATTCATCCCAAGTGGACCATTTTTCTGTTTTTGGTTTGCTCGTCCAAATCGCAATATATACATCGTTCCATTTTGTATTGTGAACCAAGATGAAAATTTTGTTACAAGGTTTGAAGTAACATCAATCTTTCATGACGTTAACATACATTGACCTCTCCTCTAACACCAAATCATCATTAGACACTGTGGCTGATGTAGGTTTTGGCCAGTTGTCTTCTGGTTTACACAACCAATTTGGTTCATTCCACCATAGATGCGAATTTGTTAAATCTGGTAGTTTTGCTCCTCTCGAAATGATATCAGCAGGGTTTTCTTTGGATGCAACATAGGAATAGATTGCAGTATAAATGAAGCTCAATTTCCAATGATGCCTTTCTATCTTCATAGCGACATCAGAAAACAAATGAAGACAGGAATTTTGACAGTAATTTCGCCAATATCGTTCACCGCTTGTACATAAATCACCCAACCATACGCAGGTTCAGAAGCGTTACAAAATGCATGTCACTGTATGTTATTCAGATTTCTGCGTATTGTTGAACATCTGGGAATTTGGATTTTTCTACATCCGGCAGTTATTGATATATGCCTTACCATGAATTTATAATCTGCTTAGGCAACTTGGCATCTCAATCAAGATTCAATAACCTCATTTTATGCAGCAAGCATTTTAAATAAAATAATTGTTGGTGAAAGATAACTCAAAGTGTCGTACACTTTCGATGCAGTAGCAAATATTGTGCGCTTTGTCCAGCTAGTTCTATTTACGATTTGCTGCACTTTGAACGATAAGGTGTCTGATGGATCATCTTTAGTTAGCTTTGAAATAGTTTCTACTTGCTATATGGAAAAAGTATTCATAAATTCAGGGGAGTTCGATTTCCATTCGTGGAGATTGAATCTCCTTTTTTGCTTGCACAGTTTTGACTGCAAATTGAAGCACAGGCCTGTGCTCCTTAATTAGCAGTCAAAACTCTGCAAGCAAAAACGGTGATTCAATCTCCGCGAATGGAAATCGAACTCCTCTGAATTTATGAATACTTTTTCCATAGGTGGCATGATTTTTTGCGCCACATAATTAATTAACACAAGGATTTGCCGATACATTTTATCGACATATGCAAGGGGAGCAATTACAGGTTGTCGAAACTTTAAAAGGATTTTAGCTACGTTCATTTGAATATTTGGACCGATCTACAAGATATCATTTAAGGAAAAATGTGTCCTCGTTTTACACGAACCGTTGAATACAACTTTTAACTTTGTAGTAGTGCTACTGTGCTTTGCGACTACATGATGAGGTAAAAAATCGTTATACTGCTCAGGAATCTCATTTCACGATATGTATGGCATATGTCCTAAAGATATGTATTCACTCATAAATGCCTTATACGAGTCAAAACATCTTCAAAACCTTTTTCTGCATTGCGTGTAACCTTTGACGACCTGCTTCAATGAACTTCTTAATGTTGAACGCGGTTCCTTAAATGGTAGTCTAACGACCATCGGGTTCCTTGTGGTTGTCTACATATAATATTGTCACAAGGATGATCAGACCTTTATGATTTACCGGGTCCGCTATTTCTTCAACCCATAAAATTTCTGGAGCAACCGATGAATAACAAAGTCAACAAGATAGTTATCTGACTCGTTGAACCTAATTTTGATGCTTGAAAAGCAGCTTGCTCCTAAAAGTATATCAATTTTATGGGGATGGGTTAGTTATATTGCGGAAAATTGTCATATCGATCTTCGCTGTAGTTTTCCCAGCTGTCATTGTCCAGCTGTCCAAGATTTAGGTGTTGAGCGCAGGATTTGGTCACTGGAATCCATTAAAGTTCGAATGATATGAATGAAGGACCTTCGTATGGTAGTGTCTTCGGCTAAGGTTTCTTTAAATGTAGTATTTGTTTGATAAGAACTTGGTTGTGCTTCCAGGTAGCCTACGTGAAGCGTATATGATGTCGGCCACTGCAAATGAGGTATGATGATTTTGGGAAACATTTAGCACTTGCATGTCCTATGTAAACAATTTCGGCATAAATTCATCCCTGTTTCTAGTTTCGTCCTAGCTTCCCTAGTTTCATTTTTAAACAGTGGACTACTAAATAGTTGTTGTTGTTGTTGATTTTGTTTATTTAGCAATTGCAGCATATTATTAAATGAAGAATAGTTAACCTTTTTAACATTTGAATTTTGGGAACATCACATTAATGCTCTGGTTGCTACGGTGGTTACAGACAAATCGTGGAAAGATGCCTAATGTATATAACCTCCGAAAAACTTGCCAGTGCCGATCTTTGGCAGAGGCATTTGTTGCGACAAATAACTCCTTCATAGAAAGCTTTCTGCGTGGGTCAATAAACTGCTCCAGTCTGGTTTTGAGGTTTTGGGCGTCATTACTAATATTACCCGCGCTTTTATAGTACATTTTATGAACCGTGTCAGTAATTGGTTCATATACGCCTGATCTTCGAAAAATTGTAGCTCAATCTTACTGATACTTTGGAGTCTTTCTTCTAGAATTTAGAGCCTTGAGTTTTCTTTCACTCAACTAAATTGCACTAAAACACTTGTTAAGTGTCGTCTTCGTCAAAAATAAAATTATAGAGCAAACTACTTAATTGTAGCGAATTCAAAATTTTGAGCAATTTTGTGATAGAGAAGAATTTTCAAAATTTTCCTTAAAATTTAAATTCGCGATTTTTGTTTCAATGTATGCGTAAAACTGCATATAAAGTAAATAAATTTACAAATGATTTACACGATTTTTAAAATATATAAAACCTTTATCAAACCCCCACTAAGAGTACTTTCGTTAAGAAGGATCCGAGTTAACCGATAATCACCATCCCTTAAATTTTATAGGTGGATAATATGCTCAATTAGCAATACATCAAATTTACGTTCTAAGCGTTTTTCCATAGAATTTTCCTATGTGTGTTCCTATGTTATTTGTATAAGTCATCATCTCTTGCAAGGTCATAGGGTTTAAGGGTGTTTATTATGCTCAATTCTCAATTCGATAAACTTTCGTTGTAACCGGTTAAAGACCCCACCAAATTTACTAAGTAGTTTTTCGGGTTAATAAGGATCTAAACTAACCAAAAATCATCATCCCTTATAGGTAGGATATGACTTTTTGGGTTTCCCCCTATTAAATAAAAAATTATTAAATAATAAAACAAAATTGTATGGAGAAAAAACGAAAAACACCATCAGAATGGATATCAGAATATCCAAATTTTAAAATCTTTAAACCTGACGGTAATGACAATGAGCAGACAGTAATGTGCAAATATTGCTGTTTAAAAATAAGTGTGGATTCAGCAAAAAAAACGTAATGTGTCAAGTTTGTGTCATGTCAACTTTACGTGAGCGATCGTTAAATCCAGTGTGTTCTACAACCCTTCAGCAACCGACGCCAAACGATATTTTAGTACGACAAAAAAATAAGCACGAGAATAAGGAGGGGCCATTTTTGATTTTGTTCGTGCAGTTTGTCATTCTGGAATAAGCTCGACATGTGATGGTGCGGGATAAATAGTTTTTTGACGTTGGACAAATAATAAACAATTTTGAAAAAAACTGAACTATATATTTTTCTATTGTATTTGGAAGGCCGATTAAAGCAAATTATTCAAATTCAAAAGGAACTAGAAACCAGCAAACCACGTATGGCAACAGGGAGCTGTGTGTTGAGAGGAGTTTAGTCGTTTGCGACATTTTCAATCACCTGGAAAAGTTAGGGTATCTGATGAAACATTGACAATGCAAATGATGTTATATTTTAATAACAAAGTGCCGAATTTAATTTAATTTTTTATTTTAATTCATTTCTACCGAAAACCCTTCATTTTTTAAATTTTCTGTATATATTTTATATTTTTGACCCGAATTACTGTAAAATATATATAACCTGATAATTGCCTCCCGAATGCAATCTTTTTTAATTTACCGAAAAAATCACACCCTATACATATAGGGAATAAGGGACCTCAGTATGTTCAATTTTCAATAAAATAAATTTACGTTGTAAGCGTTTTCCAAAAAAGTTGTCCAGGTCGTAGAAAAATCCTACCTCGATTTAGCGAATAAAATTACATTGCTCGAAAAGTTATACGTGCTAAGGGTGTTTAGTATGCTCAATTTCAAATTCGATATGTCCTAGGAAAACCCCGAATGCTTTGAAATATTTTTAATATATATAAAACCTTTATCAACCCCCACTAAGTGTAGCTTCGGCTTAATAAGTATCCAAATTAATCGAAAATCACCATCCCTTGAAAAGCTAAAAGGGCTTAGGAGGTTTAGTATCCTCAATTCTCAATATAATAAATTTTCGTTGTAAGCGTTTTCAGGTTCATTGTGAAACCCTGACCAGATACTAAGTGTTCTAAGTGTACTTTCCGGTTTATAAGGATCCAAGTTAATGGAAAATGCCATCTATTGGTAGGTTTGAGGGACTAAGAGTGCTTAGTATGCTCATTAAATTTATCGCTGTAACCGGTTATAATATAACTTGTATAGGTCCTAGGAAAATTTCCAGCAAATACTAGGTCTACATTCGGAATAATAAGGATGCAAACCAACTGAAAATTACCATTCCTTGAATGGTACATTTGATGAGGTTTTCCTACGATCTGGGAGAATTTTATGGAAAAACGCTTACAACGTAAATTTATTGTAATGCGAATTGAGCATACTAACCACCGTTAGTCCCTAATTTTTCCAAAGCATGGTGATTTTCAGTTAGTTGTATCCGCATTAACCCAAAAGTACACGTGGCGGTTTCACAGGATACGGAAAAATTTTATGGTAAACCACTTACAACGAAAATTTATTGTATATATTGCGAATTTAGCCTATTAAACACCCTTATAGCCTCTATAACTTTCAAGGGATGATAATTTTCGGCTTGTATGTATCCTTATTAACCCAAAATTGCACCTATATTATTTGGTGGGGATTTTCCTAGAAGAGGGTAAAATTTTATGAAAACCTGCTTCGAAGGTGCATGTATTGTATTGCGAGTCTAGCCTACAGCTATAAGGGGTGGTGATTTTCTGTTATTTTGGATCCTTTAAAATCCGAAACTACACTTTGCACTTGGTAGGGATTTTCCTAGAAACCAAGATAATTTTATGGAAAACAACTAACAACTTAAATACTTTGTAGGCCTTCATACCCAGGTTTTGTGTATAATCCCTCGCAAAGCCCTATCGCTGATGAACAATTCTTGTGAATGATGGTTGGGTTGTGGTGCTTGGATGGTGTCGCACTCAGCTCCTGCAGCAGTATATTGCCTATTTACATGTCAGTCGAACGAACTTTTCACAAATTGTTTAACTCTGTTCTCAGTTGGCGCTTCATTCTTCATTCTACCGAATTTTGCACGCTATTTTGGGCAACTGACTAACTACTCTGGAAATAAATTTTCAATATTTCCCAACGTTGTTCAAGCGTATATCGTCTCATTTCGTTCTTAGGGAATATAATACTGAGTTTCTGTCACTTGACAGATGATATTAGAAATATGTGCGGCAAAATAACCGCTGGAATATTAGCTAATCAATCTAAAAAGATAATAAAAGTTCAATATGAAATTGCTTAACCTCTGGTTTTTTTCGATGCTTCAACATACTCGCACATGAATACTTCTTGTTTGCTCTTTGGTGAAAAATTTCGTGAAAATCATTCCAGCTGCATTAAACATTTTCCATTATAGTAATAAACAATAAAACAAATGTTTTCTGCATTTTTCGCAAATATATAAGTTGGTAATTTTATTTAACTATCTTGCCAAACAACATCGCAGTGATAAAAAACCATTTATTTTAAAAATTAAACGTTTTTGTTTTTTTTTCATTTTTATGTTCAAATTTAAATTTAAATTTAAATTAATAGAAAATTATTTAAAAGACGAAAACAAAAACAAAATAAGTAAGTACATAGAATTGAATTATAATAAAGAAAATCCACAGAGCTGTACACAATACAAAAAAAAAAAAACTCAATCATCCAATCGTTTAAAGCTCTATTATTTAAGAAAATGTTTTTTATTTTCTCTCGCTTTATATTTTATTTTCCTTTATGTAATTTAAGTATTTGTAATAGAAAATATCTTCCCATCCATTCTGCATTCTTTCAGCATATTTTCAGTAATTTTTTATTTCTGTGCTTCTTATATACAATTTTTTTTTTAAAATGTCGATCAAAATTTAATTGAAGTATTGCGAATGAGACGAACGAATACAAAATAATGTATAGTTGAATGATTTTTAATTGGAAAATTAGACGCTATTGTATTCCATCCTTGTGGAGCACAGATTGTGGGCGATATCGTTATGGAGATCTTAAGAATCGGGTATACAATATGCACGGAAAATATTATTAATAAACGAGAATGGCAAAAATATTTGTCTGCGTCTTTCAAAAAAGAAAGCCGGGATTAATTTGCAAATTATTTTCCTATATGGCTCAGTAAATTGAGAAGCGTTCCAAAAAGATTTCAAACTGGTTAATAAATAAAAATAACTCATATATATTACTTCATATACCTCAGTCAGGATTTATAATCTAAGCAGAATCCCTGTGACCTTCATGATATAAGTCAAAATATAATTTACTCAAACAGGTGAAATTGGCATCTATAAAAATTAAATTTAAAACAGACAATCGGGAGTGGTGCCCAGTGGTCTACTGGGGCATGACATATACACAGTCTAATACACAGTATTATGGGTTATTTAATCTCTTGATTACGAATCCCTATAACTCATGATATTAGTTGAAATATAAACTACTCAAACGGGTGATATCGGCATGCCATACAAACTAAATAAACAATTGAGAATTGGGGAGGCCACTGTCACATCTTATATACATTTATAGTACATTCATTCTAATAGTCAAAATTCGTATTACCCAAACAGCTGTAATCTGAAGTTAATGGAAGTTACTAGTTGTTAAAAGAATCCAGGCCATTGCAAGGAATTACCCATTCTAATAAATGTTGTCTTACGGCGATCTCTTTGGTATTTTTGTCACTTGTTTTTAAAATATTTAGAATAAAATATTATTTTTATATCCAATTTCAAAAATAGCCAACGGAATTTAAGATATGTTTAGAAAAGGATAGCAATTCTTCTAATTAACAAACCGGTGCGAAGTTCTTGGACAAAAGTTTTTGGACAAAAATTTATTTCTTAGACAAAAATTTATGGAAGTGTGCAATTTTAACAGTGTATTTATTTTATATTAAAATAGTTCGAAAAAAATTATAATAAATATTGGAAAATCAAAAAAAAATGTTGACATTAAAAAATCTAAAATGAAAAATAAAATAAAAAATAAATTTTTAAGTAAATCACATATCAAACTTTATAAAATGGTAAACCAAATAGCAAAAATGTCAGAGATTGGCTCGCATATTTGCTATATACCTGCAAAAGAAGATACATTGAGCTATACAAATCAGTAAGCATTATCTCGATATGATGACCAAGGCTCGTGAATCGAATTTTTAAAGTTTTACCAGTTGCATATCCATGTTCTACTACTCTAAGCCAAATAGCAAAAATATCAGAGATTATCTCAAATACTGGCTATATTCGTTCGAAAGGGAATACATTGAGCTATTCAATTCAGTAAGCCCTATCTCGATATGATGACCAAGGCTCGTAAATCGAATTTTTAAAGTTTTACCAAAACAGCGAGTCTGCATATCCACGGATGTTCTACACTCTAAGCCAAATAGCAAAAATGTGGCTCGCATAGTGACTATAGACGTTCGAAAGGTGATACATTGGGCTATTCAAATCAGTAAGCCCTATCTCGATATGATGACCAAGGCTTGTGAATCGAACTTTTAAAGTTTTACCAATACAGCGAGTCTGTCTGCATATCCAAAATATAGGGGTGAAACTTTAAAAATTCGATTCACGAGCCTTGGTCATTATATCGAGATAAGGCAAACTGATCTGAATAGCCTAATGTATCCTCTCTCGAACGTATATAGTCAGTATGCCAGCCAATCTCTGAGAGTTTTGCTATTTGGCTTATAGTAGTAGAACATCCATGGATTGCAGACTCGCTGTATTGGTAAAACTTTAAAAATTTGATTCACGAGCCTTGGTCATCATATCGAGATAGTGCCTACTGATTTGAATAGCCCAATGTATCCCTTTTTCGAACGTATATAGTTACTATGCGAGCCAATCTCTGACATTTTTGCTATTTGGTTTACCATTTTATAAAGTTTGATATGTGATTTACTTAAAAATTTATTTTTTATTTTATTTTTCATTTTAGATTTTTTAATGTCAAACAATTTCTTTTGATTTTTCAATATTTATTATAAATTTTTTCGAATTATTTTAATATAAAATAAATACACTGTTAAAATTACACACTTCCATAAATTTTGTTCACTAAATAAAATATTGTCTAGAAAACTTCACAAAGAACACTTGCATACATTTTTGTCCAAAAACTTTTATCCAAGAACTTCACACCGGTAATTAACAACATTATTGAACGTATGTACACATTGCAAGTATGTACACATACTTGTTTATTTTTTGTTAGAATTTCCACAGCCATATGCTGATGATGTTAGAATAGCATTCAAGAATCATTAACCCAAAACTTATATAGAACAGGCTGTCATGAAAATTCTTTGAGTATTGTTTTTTCTAGAAGTAATAATTCTTCTTTTATAAAATACCGATAAAATTATAAAATTCCATAATCATTGTAACCCCTAGAAACATGGTAACTAGTCAATATGTACTTGTCTTATTTGATTTTTTCGTTTGCTCTCTCTCTCTCTCTCCTCTCTTGTTCTCTCTATCACTCTCTCTTACTCTCGCTCTCTTTTTTTCTCTCTTTCTCTCTCTCCGTATCCCCAAGAAAGGATTTGGCTGCCTCTACATGTTAGGTCATGCTCGCGTATTCAAATGTCATTCCAGCTTGCACAATAACTACTGGTTAATTCCAAAATGGTCAGGCGTTAAAATTTAATCGCAGGTCTTTTTCCAATATAATTGCATGTGAACATGAATGTCTGGATACAAAAAAACGCCCCGCATGGCTGAGGAAACAATGCTGCTTCGCTTATAATACTAACAACTACGTACGAGTGAATTTATTTTTGTTTTATTTTATTTTATTTACGTGGTAAACACTAGCCGAAGGTGAGGTCTTCAAAAAATTCTCCTCGTTCCAGCCAGGACGAATTCATCGATTAGGGCAAAATTTCAGATTCAACGTTTTGAGATTCCAGTGAATTTTGGCTGAAATTAGTCCAACGGAAGTTGTGGCAGCTTTTATAGGAGCTAGTAAATTTTTTTCAAGTATCATTAGTTTCAAAAAAGTTGTAAGTCAAATTGGAAGAGAAGAACAACTCGAAAATTTTTTGACGATTTAGTGGAAATGACGATTTTCAAAAAAGTAATTTTGTGGTGAATTTTGGGTGTTTTGTAAATATTTCGCAAAGTATTTGATTTATAATAGCATTTACGATAGAAAGATTATTACAAAAAGAGTCAAATCTAAAATTTTACCGAAAGTCACGAGCTTTAATAAAAACGATTATTGTTTAACAAAATTCGTGATTGGGATGGAACTTTATAATTTATAAAAGTTAGCCCCGTTTTCATCACACAAAACGGCGATGGATATACTAAACTATCATGACAGTTTTTAGCCTAGGATATTACACTGTAGGTCCAGAAATTTTACCACCCCAGAATATTTCATCCGAGGAAAAACTATAATCACTATCAACTATCCTTATAGCGAAAGTATACTATCTGATCACTATCATTCCAGAAATTGCACCTCAGGATATATTGTTCCCAAAAATTATAGGAACGACATAATAATTAAATGTTTTATATCCCAGGATTTTCACTCAGCCCATTACTACTAACGGGTGTTTTTTTAAGCCTCATAGAACTTGAAATTGTAAAAAATAAAACAAAAATTTTAATTTTTATAAAAACTATACTCAGGCAAATCTCAGTATACTCTGGCAAATCACCATGAATAGACTCACGCTTGAACAACGCTACGAAATTATTAAAATTTGCACAATTTATAGACGACTTCGTGATTTTTTTGGCGCACATAATCGTCCATTGTTAATAAACGAAATTGCCGCATATGGGGAGATAAGACCAATCCACAAGATATCCTACAGACTCCTTTATATCCAGAAAATGCAACAAGTGCGGTTTACACGCTGGTGGCATCATCGGACATTATTTCTTCAAAAATGAGACTGGGGATCACGTTACGGTCAATGGAGATCGTTACCGCACCATGATTAATGATTTTTTGTTTGAAAATATGGATGTCATTGATCCGAACGAGATGTGGTTTCAACAGGATGGCGCTACGTGCTATACGGCGACCGCAACCATCGACTTATTTAAATCAAAATTGGGCGATAAGTTGATTTCGAGAAATGGACCTGTCAATTGGCCTCCAAGGTCGTGCAATTTCACACCTCGATTATTTCGAAGTCACTGATTTATGCTAATAAACCAGCGACAATTAATGCCTTGTCGTAGTCAGCATTGTTCGTGTTATTCGTGACATACAGCCGGCAGTGCTCGAAAAAGTGTGACAACCGCCGCGGTGTCCATATGCCCGGAATCATTTTCAAATATTAATGCCATGTATTGATCTTTCGATTACAATTTAATTTTTTCTGTTATTATTTACAATTTCAAGTTCTATTGGGCCTAAAAAAATACCCGTTATATTAAAAATTTATTAAAAAATTTACATCAAAATAAAATGGAAAACACTATTTATTGGGCAAAATATAACTGACTAATTGGAATAAAAAATCGCGGCACAATTGAATTTTAAGCACCGAAAACTATAAAATCTTTCATTTCTGCTTGGTCGCTTTTCAGCCCATCCCATAAAAGTGACGGATTAGAAATGTTTTTTAGATGTGGCACACTAACATCTTCATACTGGGACAGTTTCATGGCATCCCTATGCATGGAATCAAATTTCAAGCTTAATTTTATTTTAAATTACTATTTATGTTCGGCTGTTTCCGTAACCCATTTTATATAAGTATCAGATTAGGACGGCTATTCTTAAGATATAATATATACATTAACATCTTCACACTGAGCAACTTTCATGAAACTTCAACGCGCCCGAGCGGCACAATTGAGTTTTAGGTGCCGAAAATCATAAAATATCTCATTCGATTTATGCTTAGTCGGTTCCGCAGCCCATCCTATGAAAGTATTGGAATAAGAAAAATGTGTTTAGATGTGGCGCGCTAATACCATCATACTGCAGATTTATGAGCCCGTCCTATGAAAGTATCGGAATACGATAAACGTATTTGGATGTGGTACAATAACACTATCATATTGCAGTTTTATGAAACGTCTACGTGTCCAAACCGCACAATTGAATTTTAATTTCCGTAAATTGCTAAGTTCCTCAACCTATGTGTCGCTTCCATGACCCGTTCTATAAAAATGCCAGATAAGAACGAATGTTTTTCAGATGTAACGCACTAACTTCTTCGTAAAGGGTCAGTTATATGAAACTTTGTTATGTCCGAGCGGCACAATTAAACTTGAAGCTTACAAAATCGTTAAATTGTGGAAGCGACCGAGCATAAATAGATTGAGTAATCTAACGATTTTTAAGCTAAACGTTTAACTGTGCCGCTTAGCCGTGTAGAAGTTGAATTAAACTTATCCAGTATGAAGATGTTAATGTATTTCACATCTGAAAAACATTCATCGTAAACTGACTCTTTTGCTTGAGTAATTTAACGATTTGCGGAGCTTAAAATTTAGTTATAAAATTTATTCATTTTGGAATAAAATCCCTAAGCAAAGTTTAGATACGAATAAACTTTGAAAAAATTTAAATTTTTAGATAAAATTATTAACGAACCGGGTCCCTAGACTCCGTGGTGCAACCCCTTGTAAAATATCGTAAGGTTGGTCCTGGACAGACAAGGTATTCTTTTTCTTTTAAAATAATATTAGTAGTTTTTAAAAAAATCTATGTGTGTGTGTGCCTGTGCGTGTGTGTATAGTGTAGATTAAATGTTGTTGGTTCTCTACATCCCAGACGGATTGATTGATCATCTTCCTAAGGCTCTTTTTAGGTTTTTCTAAACATTTTGAAAATTATTATTTACGAGAATACTAAAATTTTCCAAAATTAAACCGCTTGATTGATCGGGATGAAACTTCATATTTAATCTTTTATCATAAATTAGGAGGTCCCAGAGATGTTTGGCCGAAATCGGTAAAACGGAAGTAATAGTTTTCATTGAAGCTTTTTCGTTTTCTTTGCAAATATTTTGAAAATTATATCATCTATTGATAAAAATAATGGTACAGACCGATATTTCTACTTCCGGTGATATGAAAAATATTTGAAAAACTGTTGCTGAAGAAGAGAAACATGTTTAATTTCATCACACCAATTTGCGTTTAAAGAAAATCACTCAGGTTGAACATGTTCACAGAATAACGGATATCATTGAGGATACACTTGAAAGTAAGAAGATATGCTCCAGAATTTTCTTAGATGTAATTTAAGCTTTCGACAAAGTTTGATACCAAGAACTTGAATTTAAACTGCATTGCGACGACCTACCTAAGCAATTTAATCAAATTCTTAAATCCTACATCATATATCTATACTTCCGAGTCAAACTTGAAAACGAATACTCACTAAAAAGGATATCAGCAGGCATAGTACAGTGTAGTGTGCTTGGAGCTTAAATTAAATTGTGTCGCTTGGACGCATAGAAATCTCATGAAACTTACTCAGTATGAAGAGGTTAGTGTGCCACATCTCAAAAAAATTCGTCTGGCGCGTGAAAGTTCCACGAAACTGCATTAATATGAAGATGTTAGTGGGTCAATCTGTAAAACATTCTTTCAAAACCCGCTCTTTTATATAACAGGCCTTGGAAGCGACGCAGCTTAAATAGCTTGAGTAATTTAACTATTTTCGGAGCTTAAAATTCAATTAGAAAAATCTATTCAATTTGGTATTAAATTTCTAAGCAAAGCTCGAATGCGATTGGATGAATGGTGTGGAAGCTTATAAAAAGAATCCTATGATCCAGTGGACGGACCCCTCAGATTTTAGCATGCCATTAATTTCATATAACGCCTTTCTGGCCATACAACTTTTACATGGTAAACAAGAATTCCTTTTAGTTTATGATAGTTTTGCAGGTTAATCTGCATTAGCTATATCGCAGAATTTAAAGTAAGACATTTTACAAAAAACTCTGTGTGTATGTATGTGCCTGTGTGATGTCTTGCAGACTAAATGTTGGTAGTTCTCTACAGCTCAGAGGAAATTGATTGACCAGTAATGTTTGACCGAAATCAGATCAATGGAAGAGACAGCTTCCTAACGACCTATTTCGTTTTTTAAAAATATTTTTAAAAGTATCTTTTATGAGAAAACCGATTATGAGCTAGTCGATTCTAAATCAAATTTGCAACAACACAAGTGGAGATTGGTTTTCCAAAATTTGCTGGATTGATTGATTGACATGAAACTTCATACGCAAGAATTCGCACAAGGCGCATACTAAACCTAGTATGTTCCTATGTTATCCAACTTTGGGGTTGTGCTAAGAATACCAATGTACAAATTATTCAATGCTTCCAAAATAAAGTGCTGCAAGGGTATGTGAACGCCCCATTCCACACTTTACTCCTTTAACACGTTCAGGCAAATGCAGTCATACAACTTTTTGTTTTTTAACACGTTCGCGCAAAGTTATCAAATGTGTTTCTAAGTAGCACACACATTTAGAAAGCGTGCGTCAATGTGTTAAAGTTGCTTCTTTTTCGTCTCTTTCCCCATTTACCTATGAAACTAGTTTTAGTTTGCGATTCATTTTTCAACAAAAATTTTTCGTTGAAGTGACCCCAACCGAAAGAGCCAAGCTACACACGGTTTCAGTTTCTGACTTCAAACTAAGTCGTAATAGATTTTTATTGTTAATTTAAACCCTTATTTTATATTAAAACACCAAATTTTTTGTATTGTTTTGTTCTGTTCTCTCGAAAATAAAATTTAAACAAAAATCTACATCTCAAAAATGGCCTTAAAATTTTTTATTTTCATTTCTATTTTTTCATTTCGCATTCAAGGACAAAAACTTTATGTCGCAGCTACGACTTAGTTTGAAGTCAGAAGCTGAAACCGTGTGTAGCTTGGCTCAAAGCAAAATGAAATTAAAAAAAATCAAGGTCATTTTTACATGTAGATTTTAGTTTAATTTTTTTTTTTTCGAGAGAGCAGAATAAAACAATACAAAAAGAATGTATGGCTAAATATAAAATAAGGTTTTAAATTAGCGATAAAGCTCAATTACGACTTATTTTGAAGTAAAAAATAGTACTTCAAAGAAGTAGAGTGGGGAACGGGCCATAGAGACTAAAAGTGAAATAACGTCACCGATGATCTAAACAAACAAGCAAGAAAACGAGTACAGTCATTATCTCGACATGAAAATCCATCGTATGTTGAAACCAAAAATCGAGTGAGAAACTCCAAAGGACTCGTCAATACATCAATTCTGCCGAAGGCAGAAACCGCCGGAGCTGGTCAATTCTAATTTTAATAAGAAATTATTGTAAAATGAGAAACCATAGGTTACTCATCATAAAAAGAGAAACTAATTTAGGACAGATAAATTACTAGATAATCTCTGACTCAGTTGTACGAGTATATTGTATAAATAAAAATTATTATAACACTGTGGGCAAAAAATAGTAAGACTTTGTTCATAATTTTAAAATTCTTTATTTATTTCTCCAAATCTATTTCGTCCCCTTAAAGTAATCCCCCCCGGCCTCAATACACTTTTTTCATCCAACATTTTTTCTAATCCTCGAAACAGTTGTTAAAGTCAATTTGAACAGCCAGAAGTCACACGGAGCTAAATCAGGCGAATACGGTGGTTGCGGAACGATATGGGTGGAATTTTTGGACGTAAAACCAATGCAATATACGAAGGAGCATTATCGTGGTGCAAAAACCAATTGTCGACCCATAATTCCGGCCTCTTTTTACGAATAGCTCAATAGTATTCCTTGTTGACCGTTTGGCCGGTCGGAAGGACTTCGGAGTGCACCACACCTCGATAATCGAAGAAAACTGTCAACATCACCTTGATTTTTTTGTCTTGCTTTGACGTGGTTTTTTCGGCTTCGGCTCACCTTTGGCACGATATTCGGCGAATTGATCGTCTGTTTGTCTGAACGTTTCGGCATCACAAAATTGATTCCACACACAACATGTAATGGAAGTTCTTTGTTGAATAATTTCACTCATTGTAAAAATCGCCGAATACACTTTTTAAAAGACAAACATATACTAAACACTAATGATTATTTTGATGTGACATTTGGCACAGATATCACTGACAGTCATACCAACATAGAAAAAAAAATATTTCGACGAATGGTTTTCCGCGCGAAATTTAAATTAAGCCCACAGTAGTAAAATCGGTTATGAACTTTACCAAAATTTAGGCATCTGTTCAGCACAGATGGTTTGCATTTTCGGATTGGAACTTTATACTTAAGCTTTTTCCATAAATTGGGGACCTCTGTCATTTTTGATCGAGACTGGTCGTCGACTGAAAGTGGCAGCTTTCATATGAGATTTTTCCACCTCTGCAAATATTTTGAAAACTATATACTTACATTTACGGGAAAAAATTAAAAACGAAAATATTGAAATTTAAATTTAAAAATACTGTTCCATATTTAATCTCAGCGATTTTCCCTAAAAACTTTTAAATAAAAAGCATTTGCGTTTATTCTAACCTATTTTGTTTAATTTAAAAAAATATTTAATTACAAATTTAAAGTCCTGTCGAACGATTTCTTCTATAATTTTATCGGTAAATAACATCGCATTGACCAACTGTACCCAATTGCCACAGTGGTAAGCGCTTATGTGTCAGCTGTAAAAGTTGCTCGTACAATTAAATTTGATTTTCCAAATGTGAGAGTAAGACCAAAAATTCATTGTCTCTTTTATATTAGCGAAATAAAATGAAAAAACAATTGAACCGTTATTGGACAAAGAGAGTGGCAACGGTAAATATTGCAGCCAAGTCTGCGTTGTATTTGAATTTTGTATTAGTGTTTTACGTGCTGTGATAGAGGAAGTGCCGTGTGATCGTTCGTAATTGACTTAAGTAGTTCATAATTTATAAAGTTTGAGTGTTAAAGTGTTGTGATTTGTTAATAATTAATAATTTGTTGTGCTTTAAAAAAATATTGTGAATATAAAAATAGTGATTCTCTTAAATTTAAAAAATTTAAACACATTTTCTCATCAACTAAGTTAGTGCATTTATCCCAATACTATTGGTGCAAAGGACAAGTATTTTTCAGGTTAGTAACAAAAACCAAAAATATTTTCAATATTTCCTACTATCGAAAATATTATATTTTGTCTGAGTGTAACTACAGACACGTTAATCTCGTTTTGATAACTGTTCTCATAACAAGGCGGTGTACTGCTAGTTGACCAAAAAAATATAAATTTTACCGCAAATCTATTATAAAGGGGTATTGGTACAAATTAGTAACGTGTGCACTTGTAAAACTGCAAAGTAGCGGTATCGACCTTACGATTGGGCTTTATGTGTTGAAATTCGTACATACTTCATAATTGCAGGTTTACTCAAATTTGATAGCATTTAACATTCCATTTCTATTGTCGTGCACTCCAGTACAAAGCCTTAATTTATATTTTTTGACGGAATCTTGAAACATTAACAGTTCAATGCAACAACAGCCTTGTTAAAGTTTCCAGTCGAAAGTACAAAAAATTTGATAGTGGTTTTGCTATTACAGCCGAAAATGTAATATATTAAGTTCAATATTAATATGTTTTGGCCAATATTTTTCAACCAAAATTATTTTTTTTATACCAAAAATATGCGTTTTGTTGTTTTAAAATAGAAAAAGTAAAAAATTTCATTCTAAATATTCGGGAAAATCCATGTTTCTACCGAGAAAACTCGTTTGAATAAATATACTTACTTATATACATTCAACATTTAACGTTTAAAGTGGCATGGCGGGAAAGCAGTCCAAATAAAAGGCCTTTTTAAATTTTCATTGCATAATATATTTAAACGACTTTTTTCAAATTTAAATAAAAAGAGATGTGAAATTGGGACGGGAGATAATCATCGTTAAGACCTTTCATTTGAATTACTTTGCAGCCATGACACTTTAAACGTTCAACTTTTGGAAAATTTCTCATATTTTGTATGTTAATATTAAAACGAGTTTTCTCAGGAGTTCTCTATCAAAAGTGACCTGAAAAATGTTTCAAAGTCTATCATCACTAAGATCTTCCATATGATGTAATTTTCAGTCATGCCATTTTAAACATTCAATTTTAAGAAATTTTAAACGTATGTTACTTTCGATATGTAGTGCAAGCTTAAAGTTTTAGTAGAAGTAATTATCACGACTTATTATTTGAACTGCTTTTCAGCCATGACTCTTGAAAAGTTTTTCAGTTATGACTCTTGAGATATTTTCTAAAAATTTAACGTTTAACGTGTGAAAATAGGCCCAATTAAAAAGTCTGTGACGATAACGTATGCTGTGCTGTTCCCATGCGGTCACCCAAATTTGTACTACCCGGGGGTCGGTACGAAATCTCGAATTACAAAAGACCGAATTTTCGAAATCCTGACAAAAAAAAATCCCGACTTTTAAAATCGCGACTTTCGAAATCCCTATTTTTCTTTCTTCATCTTTATGAAGAACTCGGTCTTTTTTTGGTCGAACTTGGTCAAATTTGGGTTATCGGTTACAATTTGCATTTTAATGTGTTTTTTTCTAGAATTTTTGGAATTGGGCCTGCTCAATTGAACTTGGCCATTCCTCAACCAATAATTGTAAAATTTAATTCACAAAATTGGATTATAAATATAAAAATGTTAATAAAATACATTTTTGGTCGCCCTGAAAAGAACGTTTTGGTTTTTGAAGAAATATTGAATTATAAAATAAAAAATTAAATTTACCGCTATTAATGTAACGTGCGAGTGAGCAATATTTTTTTAAGCGATGAGCAATATTTTTATTAAATAATTTACTTTATCAGTATTGTTTTTGTTATCAGCCACATTTAAAATTTAGCTTTCCACTTCTCAATGCGTGTTTTGCTTCTCCTTTGTCAGTTAGTCAATTAATTTATAGATCCCAACATGAGGTCTTCCGACTACTATTTTTAGTCGGGCGTGCCACTCCTCAACCGAGTTTTGTGTTCCAGGGAAATTTTCTCTATGGTTCTGGAGTATAGTCCCGAAATCTGGACTGCTGGGTCTTCCTTGGCATCCCTTTTGAGTTTTACTAACACAATTGTGCGAGTACGGCAAAAGTACCATGTCAAAAGTTTATTTTTGTATGTGTTTTGGGCTAACTTACACATTTGCGAATTACTTTCAAAACTATTTCGTCCGAAAAAAACACTATAAAACTATACATACAATTGTGTTGGTAGTACTTCAAATCAAGCGAAATTTTTTATCCAAAACGCCATTACATTCTATGATTTTTTACTCACACATTTGTGTGGTTTGGACTTTAATTAAGCCATTTTTTTATGTTTTTCCACAAAATCACATAATTCATTTTTTATGCAATCAAATTACTCATACAATTACAACACACTACTTTGAATTAACGTACATAAATAATTATATTGTTATACTTACCTTCTTTGGTACGCCATTATTAGGTTTTTTATAACTGTTTTTTTCCTACTAATTTCACAATCCTCTCTCTATGAAAGTCAAACGAAATTTGTAAAATTAACTATTAAATATAAGAACGAGATGAATTACAAAAATAAAAAATGAGGAAATGTATACCTATATGTGTTCGGTTGGTTCCGAAACAGGGGTGCGAACTCCCATGCATGTTGTTTGTTGCCATATGGCAACGCCAGGATGATTCGGGTTAAATTTTAAATATATATATTAACAAAACAAATTACAGCACATAACTAAACTATTTTTGGGTCCACGGTATCTGCATTTTTTAAATTGCGTTTATTGACATCTGCAAGGACTTGTGCTCTGGGTTCATCGGAAATTCTCAAAATTTTTAAATTGCATTTAGAAAAAAACACTTATATCGTTTAATTAAACAAAAGCAAAATTAAATTCAAAATAAAAACTTATTTCAAGATAAGTGTTTATTCTAAATGTATTTCTGATTTTACAAATAAAATTATTGTTTTAAATGTCATTTATTTCATACTACAATAAAAAATAAAGAATTAAGTGGTTTTTAATAAATACCAAACACCTATAACAGACATAAGTGGTTTTGGTTTTAGCTTATATCTCGGTCAAAAATAGTCGGGTTTTGATGAAAAGTTGGAGGAAAAGAAAAACCGGGAAATATTGGTTAGAACATAGTTCAACATAACCACTTACCTCGACTTAAGTGATTATGTTAAATTGGCACAGATATATATATAAAGATTACAACATTTATAAATTTCTCAAATTGGACGTCTAAAAAGGCATATAAGTAGTTTAATTGAAAGATCTTAGTGATAACATCGCAGAATATATTAGGCTACTTTTTATGTGGAAAGCCTGAGAAAACTCATTTCCTTATATGTTTAAAGTGACATGGCTGGAAAGTAATTCAAATGAAGGTTTTAGTGATGATTACCTTTGGGTAAAGTTTTAAATCAATTTTAATGTGAAAACCTAGTGGAAAGCTAGTTAGAATATTTCATATATTAAAAATGAAAATTTCTGAAAATTGAAAGTTAAAAACATGGCGGGAAAGCCTGCGGAAAACTCGCTTTCTAATTTTTCTTTTAATGTATGATATATTCAAACGTGTTTCTTTAGGCTTTCCATGTATTAAAAGTGGCCTGAAATTTTTATAAGGATAATACCCCCTAAAACGTTTCATTTGAGCTAATTTCAGTTATGAATATTTCTAGGCTTTCCACAATATTATCTTTAATATTATTCATTTGAACTTCTTTCCAACCATGACCCTTTAAACATTTACGATCAAACGGTAATGTGGTTAAAGCTTTCGGGTTTGAATCAGGAGATACCGAATTCGTATTCCGATAGGCACAGTATGCAAAAGTGATTTTCCATCATCTGGTTTTTCGAAATGTTGAACTCATGGGTAAACTCTTCTTTCATGTTAGTTCTGTAGGCTGACGTGGAGCTATGCAATATGCAGACAGTTCTAAATAAATTGGAGATATAGCCGTACCTCCTTGATTTGGCTACGGTACATAAGGTAGGACGTTAAAAGCGAACCACGGGAGAGTGGGGAGTGCTTCGGCCTCAGAACTGATTGCAAAATTAATAAATACACAAAAAAACACGTTCAATTTTTAGAATTTATCAAATTTTGAATGTATAATTGATTGATTCGAAGGAATTTTCCCAGTAGGAAAATTAATTTTTCCGAACATTAAATAAAACAATAAAGCAAATGTTTCTGTATAAAAGATTACTGTCGCCTAAAAATATCGGCAGGACTCAGCGTGTCGCCAAACTATCGCCACTTGTGCTTCCTTTTTTCGATTCCAATGACCACATGATTCGTTTGGCCAAGGAACTCTACATTTTTTTTGGTTGTGTTTCATAGTTTTGAATTGAACTTGCTACGATTATTCTGTTATTAATTGGTTTCCATTTCATTAGGGCCTTCATTGCTTTATAGCTGTTGCTGTTCATGTGTGTCATCGCATCGATAAAACATTAATTGTTTCGCTTGTGTTTACTACAACACCGTTGCTTTTCCATGTCACTTAACTGTGGGCGAAAATTTAATTATGTTTCATTTCTTTCTCTAATCGTGAAAGGTTTGATACGCTTCTGTTTAATTTCTGAAGTTCCAATTTCCGATTCGTGTTTGTGTATGATACCTGAGGCTCGATATTTGCGATTGTCAGTTTGTATTATTTCTTCTATAGTAGTAGCCAGCTTCCGGCTTGGATGGAGGAGGTTCAATTCAAATGTGTACTAACACAAGCAATGTTCCTCTTATTTACCTCTGCCACTCACCCCGCAATATCTGACATAGCATTTTATATTAGCGGCTGCGATATCTAAGACACTATTTAGATTATCGATTATTTTTAAGAATGGCTGTAAGAAAAGTAATAAGTAATAGTAAATAGTGTAAGAAGAAGCATAATGGTGGTAGATTATGGATTGAAACATTATACGTGGTATAAGAATATTTTAAGGCACGCGGCATTCTCTGGAGAATTACAGACGAAGAAATACAAACTAACGTATATACAACTTTAGAGACGAAATAAAAATAAAATCAAAAAAACATCCCTCGCTCGCACCCCATAATCCAAAATCCAATAAAACGCAAACACACCAAAAAAAATAAGGGAATGTAATCTATTTTGAAATATATCGTTTTCATGTCAGTTTGTCAGTCACTTAAGGAAAACAGTAATTTCATATTACACACTTTTATTATTATTTATTTTATTCTTCAAAAAAGTGAAAATCTAAACTTTGTTGTTGGATTTTTATTCAAACTTTTATTTGCTGTTTTTGTTATATTATTATGCTTGTGATGATAATTTTCCCATTTTGTGAATTCAATTTTCTTCTGTGTGTATTCATTTCCATTTTTTTTGAGAATATTGTTATTTTTGAGAATATTGTAATTGAAAAAAAAGAAAACAATGAAAATCTAAAATGGGAAATAAAACTTCATACGGAGATTTGCGCAAGATAAAATGATGGAAAATTTTAAAATACGTGTAGAAGTAAAAAAAATTACAATCACTTTATTTTAAAACAGATGTAATGGTAATCTAGAGTGTGTGTGTAGCTGTGTGCACACCTGTGTATATATATATGAGTATCACGTGTCAAATAATATGGGAATTGTAAATAATTAGATGTTTGTGATAAGAAAAACTAAGTGAAATTATTTTTTGTTGGTGCTTAGAAAAATAAAAATGTTGGAAAATAATAATCAATTGTAATATGAGGCGATAAAGAAACCTGTGTTACGCGTCTATATTATGTGGAGTACGCCATTTTTTACGCATTAAGGTAAATTTAGTTATTTTAAATTCAACGTGCAAAGAACATTTGAGGTGGTGCCTTCATTTCTTCTCTCATTGTTGGGTTGACACGTAATGGTTCACAAAATATGATATATAATTGGGCTCCACCTTTCTAGCACCCCATCTTAAGGTTTTGACAAAAGTGATGGTTGAATTCGTTTGGTCAGGATTGGTCACTAGTTTTTATCGTTTAGTCACTTACGATTAAACGGCAAATAAATAATGAAAAATTCAAAAAAAATTTCCCGGGTAATTTCCCGGCACCTCATTGCAAGAAAATTATACCGTTTTCATCAAATTTCAATTTAATAAGAATTCTTATTCCAACTGAAATATTTTTAGAGATCTAAATATAACCTCATTCATATGCGATGTTATAAGAGAACTATGTTAGTTAGAAAAAATAATTAAGAGCGTACCATTCAGAAGTGAGGGCAATTTGTAGAACTTTGTAGTATGACCAAATGTAATAAGAATATTTAGGCCAACGGAGATATCGAAATCTAAACTCAACTTTAGGTATTCGAAATGATATTTAGAAACCTCGTCAGTTAAAAAAATAAAAAAAGAGCTATTTAGGGGTATCTCCCCAAGTAATAATTTTTAGTTGCAATAATTGCAATACCTATTTGATACCCAGGTAATAAAAGCTACTAGTTTCAAAATAAGTTCGCAACACGATACATTTCCAGGGTCGTATTAGACACTGATTTTGATCGTGATCCACGAAACTTTTCAGTTTTATGAAATATTTTCGATAACCTATTTTGACAGTTTTGGAAAAATGTATTACTTTTACTATAATTGTATTAAAAGTGTCGTAGTTTGGGATCTAAAAATACTAAAAATACTAAATTATATTTTTTAACATCTTTTTAGGAACGTCTTGTAAATCTAATTTAAGTAGTTGTGGAACACCTAAAGATTTTAAAAATATCGTTTGATTTTTTTTCTTAGTTGATTTCTTCTTCTAAAAATGTTATTAGGTTGTCATCTATTGGGTTTTAATCTCGAGGTAAAATCCAAGAATCTAGACTAGCTTTCAAAAAATTTGTTTTTCTCATCGATCGGCGATAACAAAACTACAAAAAAGCGAATACTTTGAGCATTTGAACAAAAACACACATTGAATTAGCGAATTATTTTATAAATTGTTAACCCATTGAAAAATTGAGGTTGCGAAAATACTTAAATGGGAACATAGTATTAGACACAATGAAACAGTATTTTAACTTTTCATCAAAGTTTTTAACTGGTCTTCAAAATTATTTTTAAAACGATGCAAATTTTTTTAAAAATAAAATTGTGTTTAAATGTTTTCAAAATTACCTGTAAATTTTCCGGTATTTGGAAATCATATTATAAACTGTTAATAGTAACATAAAGGTTTCATAAACATTTATTTGTAACGTTGAATTTATACGAAATCGAGAACAGCATGGACCCGTTTTAAAAACACCAGTTTTATAAACTCTTAACTGGATTTTTCAAACTTCGTTTTCATTTTGCTACTTGCCTGGGTTACTTGGCCTAAGAATATTTATAATATTTTTTTAAAATAATGTAATTCATAAATTGTCCTCGCCATGGGATGGGGAGTTTTGGTTTTTTTATAACTGATATGGTTCCCAACTAATATCCACACACCTACCTGTGCGCCAGTTAAATTTTTTATATGAAATTTGTTCTCGCAATCAGAAAAAACTCAACACTTGATTAAACGAATTTTATTGGCTCCCTGGAATAAAAAATGCTGAAATTAAAAAGGTTGACTTTAAAAATGGTGTTTTTATATGAAAATTGGGACCTTTTTTAAGTTATATTTTTAACAAATTTTCTGACTTGACAAAGGTGTTTTACAAAAGCAATTTTAGTTTCAAAATGACACAAGGAAGGTATATTTTGCGTCATTTTACAAATATATTTTTAATTCATTTTCAAAATGACTTAAAAATGCATATTTTATTGCCCATTATAAACATAAAATTTACATTTATTTTTAATACATATAGAAATTCATTCGAAATTTAATGTTTTTAAGAAAATGTTTTCTTGTGTTTCTTCTTACAGTTTTTTTGTTGTATTGTAGGGAAAGATAAAACACATGAATTTCATTCATTTATAAATTGTCATTTGTGTATTAACTGTGAATTAAAATGTGCATTTTTCAATTCATTTGAAATTTGCAATTGTTAATTAATTGCATAAATGGCTTTAATTTTCATATTGCAGTGAAAGCCCGTATATCCGGCATCCAATTATCCGGAACACTCGTTAACCGAAATTTTAATTTTTAGTTTTTGTTTTTGCTTTTTTCTCTTTCTTTTCTCTTTAATATGCATTTTTTAATTCATTTTGAAATTTGCAGTTTTTTAGCACATTTTCGGGTATTTTCGTTAATTAGAAAGAATAGAATATTGATCACGTGATCTAAGAACATTCCGAACGAAATGTAATAAAAGAACATAAATAGAATAAACAGAATACTTTGTCACAGCAGCGACTTGTTTTTATTTTGGTAGCATCTACTTTTGTTGAACCATGGATAATATACAAATATTATATACATATACATATAGAATACATATATTTATATTATGTTGTTTTATTAAAAACAAGAAAAAATAAATTTTTTGCACACGAACTATCACAGCTTGACATTTCAAAACAGAATATTCTTTTTGTTCTACCTATTGATGTAGATCAAAAAGAATGCGTTCTGAAAATTCCGAATGAATAAAAGAATAGACAAAAAAAAGAATAAAAAACATAGAATGAATAAAAGTACGTTTAAGGCGGTGATACATTTACAAAGTTTGCCTTTAAGGCATAAAAGTTATGCGCGCTGATTGGTTAAAAGTCGGCCATCTTGAATCGCCTTATAGGCAAAAAATTTTAAATTGAACATTTCTCAATTTTGTATAAGGTAAATTTTTTTGCCTTAAAGGCAAAATCTGTACATGTATCACCGCCTTTACTGTCAATTTTAAAACGTTCGGAATGTTCGGAATGAATAAACGAAAATGCCCTTGATTTATAAAAGCTCTGCTTGAAAATTTTGAATGGACTTAATTTTCATATTACAGTAGTAGCCGCCCGATTATCCGGTATCTAATTAACCGGAACACTCAGTTAACCGGAATTTAATTTTTGGATTTGTTTTGCTTTTTTTCTCTTTCACAAGGGAAATTATTATTTTTTTATTATGCATTCACAAAAAATTAACTTTCTTTTACTTTTTTCGGTTTTATGCATTATTCTATTGGCCCGTTCCATACACGGCTTCAGCTTCTGGCTTCAAACTAAGTGGTATTTGATTTTTTATTGTTAATTTAAACCCTTATTTTATATTAAAACACCAAATTTTTTTGCATTGTTTTATTCTGCTCTCTCGAAAATAAAATTTAAACAAAAATTTACATTTCAAAAATGGCCTTAATTCTTTTTATTTTCATTTATGTTTGTGTTAATTCGGCTTCACCGAAAAGTTAAATATCGCAGTTAACATTGATTTTAAATGAGGAAAGAGACGAAGGTGAAGCCGGTCTTTTGAAGCCGTGTATGGAATGGGCCATTAAATATGTAAAGTCATATAACATAATTAGGTTAAAAATATTTAATATATGTATTATTAAATTTTGGATACTCGTATGGTTGTTTCTAGTTTAAATAAAACATTCAATTATCCGGAAATTTCAATTATCCGAAATACTTGGGGATGACAGGATTTCGGATAATCGGAAATTCCGGATAATTGAATGTTTCATTAAAACTAGAAATTTTACGAGAATTTCGCTTGATTTCATTATTTTTATAGGATTCTCGTTTATTTATTTTCAAATTATGTACCAGAAAACAATTTTTTGAATTGAATTTATTGTAAATAATAAATACATACATATTATGTAGACAAATACCCAAAATTTAATAATAAATATACATATTAAATATTCACTAATTTAACTAAGTAATACGACTTTACACATTCAATTCAAATAGAATAATGCATAAAACAGAAAAAAGATTAAGGAAAGTTTATTTTCAGTGAATCCCCAAAAACTAAAAAAACAATTTCCCTTGTGAAAGATGAAAAAATCAAAAAAAATTCCCTAACTAAAATTCCGGTTAACTGAGTGTTCCGGTTAACTGGAGGCCGGATAATCAAGCTTTTACTTCAGTAGATTTTTTACGGCTCCCTGAAATAAAAAAAGGCTGACTTAAAAATGGTGTTTTTTCGGATTTAAAACCAGTGTTTTTATTTCATTTTAAAATTGATTTAACATCTGTAAGGAAAATTTTACCGGAATTTTAATTTTTAGGATTTTTTTTTGTTTTTTTCTCTTTCATATGCATTGTTTAATTCATTTTGAAGTTTGCAATTGTTTTTTTGCTCATTTTCTTTAATGAAAGCATTAGTTGAAAATTTTGAATGATTTTAATTTTCATATAACAGTGAAAGCCCGATTATCCGACATCCAATTATCCAGAACACTCAGTTAACCGGAATTTTGTTTTTTTTCTCTTTCTTTTCTCTTTCATGTGCAAATTTAATTCATTGTGAAATTTGCAATTGTTTTTTGCTCATTTTCATTAATGAAAGCATTAGTTGAAAATTTTGAATGGCTTTAATTTTCATATTACAGTAAAAGCCCGATTACAATTAACCGAAATTTAATTTTTAGATTTAATTTTTTTGCTTTTTGCTCTTTCTTTCATATGCATATTTAATTCATTTTGAAATTATCAATTTTGTTAAGTGCTCATTTTTATTAATTAGTTAGTGGAAAATTTTGAATGGCTTTAATTTTTATAGTACAGTAAAAGCCCGGTTATCCGGCATCCAATTAACTGGAACACTCAGTTATCCGGAAATTTAAGTTTTAGGATTTTTTTTTTGCTTTTTTTCTCTTTCATATGCATTTTTAACTCATATTGAAATTTACAATTGTATTTTGCTCATTTCCATTAATGAAAGCATTAGGCTTTAGTTTTCATATTACAGTAAAAGCTCAGTTATCCGACATCCAATTAACCAGGACACTCAGTTAACCGGAAATTGAAGTTTTTTGATTTTTTTTTTCACAAGGGATTCTATTTTGCAATCTCAATGCTTCTTTTTGCATTTCCTGCATGTATCCGCATCTATTTAGAGGAATTTTAGTTTATTCGAACAAAAATATGTTTTAGCATGAGTGGAACTTATGCATTGGAGGTTTAACTAGCTTTATAACTTAGTCATTTTGAACGAATAATTTTTATTATTGCTTCTTTATCACATTGACTGTATACAAAAGTACCGATTTCATTTTCATACCATCGGGGGATAAAATTCATTTCCTCAAATTTACTTGAACTCAAAATAAACTGCCCCTTTTAAATGAAAATTATACTTTAATAATTGAAAATGTTATCTTTCACAATACTTGTGTATTTAAATACATAATTGAATAAATTAAAATTTATTTTAAATTTTTCACAAGAAAAGGAAACAACATAAAATATTATTAAAAGGCAAAGTACTGTGGAAAAGAATCGTATTTCGCCAGAACAGAAAATATACATTATGTACGATGTACAAACAATCAAATGGTGTAATTTTCTTAAAATATGTAAATTAAAATTTATTCATCAATAAAATATTCATTTATTTTATTTTGTTTTTTTTCGTTTCGGTATAAAATATTATTCACCAACCCTAAATGTGTTGAATAAAACTAAATTGTAGCAGGATATCTACCGAGTAAAATAAAATAATTTGTTTCGACCCAAAGCAATTTGCAGATTTGCACAGACTGACCTGGCTCAATAATATATTTTCTCTGTTTAAACATATCCTTTTTATGGATATGCAAACACCATATGAGTATGTATATATGTATGTATAGCAATAAACGAGAATTCCTGTTAATACGAGTGTGTACAGCCACAATATAAATAAAAAAAACTGGGACACCAAATATTTTAATATTAAGGTTGATTCCCATAAGGATTATTTTCTTATAGTATTCACTTTATTTATTTTCTCGTGTGCCAGAGATCTAGGACATATAACTATAGGAAAAGAGTTTGTTCGGCTTGATCAAATAAACATATTTTTAATAATGTAGGTACGGTTGACTCTTCTTTATTAAAAATCTCGTTTCATACTAGTAAAAACTGTCTATCCAAGTTTGGGTTTTCAATTTTCGCATTTAAAAAGCACAAACAGACACAAATCCCTATCCAAGTTCGTAATTCTTGGGATATAATTTTATATAAATTACTCTTGACGCTGTCTCGTATGTAGAATGTATACTTCTAGCGGAGAGATTATGGATGGGCTGCTTGTTTCAAACTACACTCAAGTCGTGGTACTTATTTTGGTGTTAACCGAAGCTTTGCGTTAGACGTTTTATTATTGTTTACTATTAAAGTAGTTTTTTCTTGGTATGAAAGGAATTTCTTATTCCTGGCCTATAATCAGAAATGTGGGCAAAGTGTAAAGATTATGGTTGAGTGCAAAATTACTTATATCAAACTTTCCAATCCACTGTTTGGAAAAATCTTTATCTACAAAATGTTGTTCAATAATGAGCCCACCCATCCTGTCTATGTAGTGAAACATTGCGCATATCTCTGATAACATCTTGTTTTTAGACGAAATTTAAAAATTATTCATACTTGGAGTGAAAATTGCAATATTACAAGCTTTCAATTTATACATTCACAAAAAAATATGAAAATATTCGTTATAAGTAAGCCATTATGATCTGAATAGGTCTGATATCCTTTGGAAGTGGCGTCGTTTGTGTCATATGTACAACAATTGCTAATTAAATAACCTTTCATAATTGGTACAATATTCCATTATTTGAAACAAAAAAAATTTTTTTGTGCATTTGTCCTGTTAAAATTTTAAACCTTCAATCGACCATTACACGAAAACTGGACGTTGTTTCGGCCCAATTTAAACGGATTGTTATTCAAAATTAAATAACCTTTCATAATTGGTACAATATTCCATGATTTGAAAGAGAAAAATTTTTTTTTTGTAAAATTTTAAACCTTCAATCGACGATTACACGAAAAGTGGACCTAGTTTTGGCCCAATTTAAACGGATTGTTATTTAAAATTAAATAACCTTTCATAATTGGTACAATATTCCATGATTTGAACCAAACATTTTTTTTTGTGCATTTGTCCTTTTAAAATTTTAAACCTTCAATCGACGATTGCACGAAAACTGAACGTTGTTTCGGCCCAATTTAAACGGATTGTTATTCAAAATTAAATAACCTTTCATAATTGGTACAATATTCCATGATTTGAAACAAACAATTTTTTTTTGTGCATTTGTCCTGGTAAAATTTTAAACCTTCAATCGACGATTACACGAAAACTGAACGTTGTTTCGGCCCAATTTAAACGGATTATTATTCAAAATTAAATAACCTTGATTGGTACAATATTCCATGATTTGAAACAAATTTTTTTTTTGTGCATTTGTCCTGCTAAAATTTTAAATCTTCAATCGACAATTACACGAAAACTGGACTTTGTTTCGGCCCAATTTAAACGGATTGTTATTCAAAATTAAATTACCCTTCATAATTGGTACAATATTCCATGATTTGAAAGAGAAAAATTTTTTTTTTTGTGCATTTGTCCTGCTAAAATTTTAAACCTTCAATCGACGATTACACGAAAACTGGACTTTGTTTCGGCCCAATTTAAACGGATTGTTATTCAAAATTAAATAACCTTGATTGGTACAATATTCCATGATTTGAAACAAAATTTTTTTTTTGTGCATTTGTCCTGCTAAAATTTTAAACCTTCAATCGACGATTACACGAAAACTGGACTTTGTTTCAGCCCAATTTAAACGGATTGTTATTCAAAATTAAATAACCTTTCATAATTGGTACAATATTCCATGATTTGATACATACATTTTTTTTTGTGCATTTGTCCTGGTAAAATTTTAAACCTTCAATCGACGATTACACGAAAACTGGACGTTGTTTCGGCCCAATTTAAACGGATTATTTTTCAAAATTAAATAATCTTTCATAATAAAATAATTAATAATTTATGTTAAATAATCAATAACAATTGATCGAGTAGCAATTTATATTAAATAATCGAAATGAATTTTTTATAATAAAAAAAATCTGGGCAACTGGCTTTTGTTGTCTTTAAAATCTTGTGCCTCAAAGAGTTAGGGGCTTGAAGTTAACAGTCTAAAATTTTCTTTAATTGAGAGAAAATGAATAAAATATTTCAAATTATATATTAATGTTTATTTTTTTCGTTTATTTGCAGGTAAGCGTCTAGAATATAAGGAAACACTTATCACGTAAGCTGTACTAGTATTTCTATAAATTAATTATTACTCATTCGGTAACTTCATAAAATGTGCTATAAGTCTTTATACACTTGGGTGCAAAAAAATCGCACATTGCTCAACTTCCCACAAAAGTTCAAAAATATCAAAAAAAAAAATCCAATATTTGTTTATTTTTTTTAATGCAGATTCAAAGTCTATTTCAATACCTATTCAGTGGTATACCTTTTTTGTACTTGTACCATGCCAACAAAGTGATTTTTTGTCAAATGCATATAGCAGGCTTTCGAATTGAATTCTAAAAATAATTCAACAAGATCAATACAATAGCATGCCATGAAATATCTCGCTCGGTATTGTGATCATTCGCATATCGACGCTTAGTCTGAACGATCCTCTATTGATTACGTCTTCAACCGAAGCAAAGAAATAGATACCACACCAGAGGTAGCCGCACAAGTGGTTGCACTAATTTATGCGGGGCAGCACCAAAGTGAAGTGGCTCTACAACAAAATTTGAGCCGATTCTCCGTTCGTCGAGCGTTGCAGAGATATCAGGAAACTGGTAGCTTAAGACGGAGACAAGGGTTTGGCCGACCTCGTGCTACAGCACAGCGTGATGACCGCTTTCTTGTAACAAGTACGTTGCGAAATCGCGGTATGAATGCGCTTCAACTGGGACGGCGGTTCCAAGAAGTTTGTGAAGTCGAAGTCAGTCGGTGGACAGTTAGAAGACGACTTCGAGAAGTTAATCTGACTGCACCCAGACCAGCAAACGGGCCGCGGATTCCATAATCAAAGAGACTTGTGATCCTGGATCTATTAAAGCTCGTACATTGGTTGGAACGCCACAAATGGGATTGATCGTTTCAACGGCTGTTTACAATAATGTTGTTTGAGTACCCTTCAAGGTGCCGATTAATACCTCTTTTTTCAAGTCGTTGATTTGGTTCGTGTAACAGCTGACGATGTCTGTTGTTGCAGGTGGCGCATGCTGATGTTTTGTCACATGCTGAATTCGTGTTATACAACAAGCAAGTGGTGCAGATTCACGCCCTGTTGATGAAATCAATTCGTCTTTTTACGCTAATACTGCGAAAATGGTGACACCGCGTGATGAAATGCCCGGATTCTTGGCAATAAGAACATGTGATCTTAGATTTTGCTGTAATCGGCCTCTGGTGGCCGTTCTCTCGTTTGAAAACTATTTTGATGTTAGTTTGGTATTAATTGCACCCATTTTGCGATACATTGAACGCATTCCGATATTTTGTTGTCGGAGTGGTTTTTGTATCGAGTTTGGACCTTCCTCTGTTGATCTATAATCACTTGGACCATGATGTTTGAGCTGCTTCAATGGTTCAGTGAGTTTTTCTGCCATATGGAACCTTGGATGTGATGTTTCTGCATCACTGTCGAATGATGTTTCGGTCGAAAGGATTTTGAGTATACACTATATATTTTTTGAGATTATCGTAGAAACCCCTAGTGATCGGTCGGCCATCATTGCGGTTTATTTTTACGATTTGGTGAAGCAGCTCTTCACTAATGTTTTGTCGAATTGAACTTCTATCGTCAAACGAGCATTTCAGGAGCAGTATTGATCTTCAGCAAAATTTCATGATGTTCTTTCTGCCATCTCGAATCAATCGCGGTTAGCTTTTCTAACACTTTTTCGGTGGCGTCAAGCAGACATATTAGGCAAATTATCACGTCAACGAGTGTCTTTGGCCTTACATGAGTTTTCTTTTTCTATACCCTTGAAAAGCATCGGTCCTAGAACTGTATTATTTATAACTCTGCAATTAGCCATTGGTAGTTCTGCCACAGTAATTGGTAGACTCTATCTGCATTACCATTTTCGGCTGAAAACTTACGGCTAACTTTAACACGGTGATTAGGAACAGGTTACTTTAGTTGTGCTCTTCAGAAAAGCAACACTACACACACTTTTAGAGTTACTAAAACAAAGAATCACATTTTTAAGTCTCGACACGAATTGCGAACGTTACGTTTCGCTTTAAAAATAATTTTCAATGAAATTTCTTGGAATAAAAAATTAATTTAATTGATTTAATTGTTTTTACTGTATCATGAGCACAGAATTATGTAATCTCTAATCTAAAGAAACCGTTTAAGTTTGTTTTATTTTTCTAATTTATATTTAAATCGTTTAATCTACCCTCTATTATATAGACGGTTATGACTGATACAAAATATGATTAGAAATTGTCAAAATCAATAATAATACAATATTTAGTGCTGTGATCCTGGGTGCTGTCACATTAAATCGTGCTGTATTTTAAATTTTCGTTACAGCATACAATTTAAAAAAATTAATTTTATTAAAACAATATTACACTATTAAAAAATAATTTCCCTGTCTGTATACAACACAGTATCTATTTATCTAAATGCCATAAACATAAGAGGCAAAGCAAAAGATATTTAATTTTGCTATAAAATTTGTATACTCGGATTAATATAAGATAATTTACTTGAAAGTTTTGTGTTCGCCCCCCTGTTTCCAGAACCATACATACACACGCATATATGCTCACAAAGCACATTACTCAGGCAGACGTACTGAATTAGTATTTTATTTTTCATTACTTTTCTAATAAAACAAGTAAATATTTTCTTCTGTTTGATATTTTCGTTCCTTGGGGGTGATAAACTTTTCGTTTTATATTTAAGAATAAAAATCTCTTCTGGAACTTTTTTTTTTATACATGGGATTATATTATGTTTTATGTATACGTTATGTATGTAATGTTGTTGTTATTATGCAAATCTTTTGCAATCAAAATTTGAGAGATGATTTTTTTTGTTATATACATATTTACATTTTTATAACTAACATTTATGTCAAATTAACATAATTTTGGGTATTTGATAAAAACACATATAATATAAGCAATGTGTCAAGAAATTTTCCACTTGCAGCTCAATTATACGCATATACAAAATTTAAAATAGTAGAGAAACCCAAACTATTGGGTAATATAGTCAAACCTCTGTTCAGCAGCTTCTATTTCACGACTGTGAAGTTTCCGACAAAATTAAAAAATAACAAAACATGGCGGAACATGAAATTTGTCGAAATAACAAAAATGCACATGTATTAGTAGCAACAGCTGGCAAAATCAATGTTAGGCTTATTAAATTTTTTTATTATCAATAGTTAATAACGCAATTACTAAATTAGCGACTTCGGAAACAAATGACAAATAAAAATAAATAGATTAATACGAAATTCGAAATGTTATACTTACACTTCATTATAAATGGTAAAAATATTTTATTACGAAACCCAAACATGGGGTTTTTAAATCAAAAAATTACTAAAGAGTACACCTAATTTCTTATACTATCGAAATATGTTTGGTAATAGATTTCGAATAAGATAATTATACGTCATAAAAATCAAAAACAAATCAAAATAAATGTTCAAAGTGTGTTCAATGTCAACATGTTTTAAAAAATTATACGAGCGATTAAAAAAATTCAAAATCTAATTAATCTCAGAGATGTCTAAGGGAAACGGTATATGTGGGCTAGTTGTCTCAAGATAAGTGCTATCAAACGAAACCACCCTTATATCAATACGATGACCAGAACCCATTTGTCGTTGACGATGAATATGACTGTTTAAATAACCAATGGGATGATCACTGTGAAAAAAATTGTCCAAATCTCAGAGATGTCTAAGAGGAACGGTATATGTGGCTAGATGGCTTAAGATAAGAGCTATCAAACGACACCTCCCTTATATCAATACGATGACCAGAACCCATTTGGCGTTGACGATGAATTTGACTGTTTAAATAACCAAGAGGATGATCACTGTAAAAAATATTGCCCAAATCTCAGAGATGTCTAAGAGAAACGGTATATGTGTCTAGTTGGCTTAAGATAAGAGCAATCAAGCGACACCACCTTTATATCAATACGATGACCAGAACCCATTTGTCGTTGACGATGAATATGACTGTTTAAATAACCAAGGGGATGATCACTGTGAAAAAAAATGCCCAAATCTCAGAGATGTCTAAGAGGAACGGTATATGTGGCTAGATGGTTTAAGATAAGTGCTATCAAACGACACCTCCCTTATATCAATACGATGGCCAGAACCCATTTGTCTTTAATGATGAATTTGACTGTTTAAACAACCAAGACGATGATCAGTGTAAAATTTGTTTCCAAATCTCAGAGATGTCTAAGAGAAACGGTATATGTGGCTAGATGGCTTAAGAAAAGAGCTATCAAACGACACCTCCCTTATATCAATACGATGACCAGAACCTATTTGTTGTTGAACATGAATTTGACTGTTTAAATAACCAAGGAGATGATCAATGTAAAAAAAATTGCCCAAATCTCAGAGATGTCTAAGAGAAACGGTATATGTGGCTAGTTGGCTTAAGAAAAGAGCTATCAAACGACACCTCCCTTATATCAATACGATGACCAGAACCTATTTGTTGTTGAACATGAATTTGACTGTTTAAATATTCAAGAAGATGATCAGTGTAAAAAAAAATTGTCCAAATCTCAGAGATGTCTAAGAGAATCGGTATATGTGGCTAGATGGCTTAAGATAAGAGCTATCAAACGACACCTCCCTTATATCAATACGATGACCAGAACCCATTTGGCGTTGACGATGAATATTGTCTTAATAACCAAGGGGATGATCACTGTAAAACAAATTGTTCAAATCTCAGAGATGTCTAAGAGAAACGTTATACATATGTGGCTAGATTACCTAATATAAGAGCTGTCAGACGACACCCCTCTTATATCAATACGATGACCAAAACCCATTTGTCTTTTACGATGAATTTGACTGTTTAAATATCCAAGAAGATGATCAGAGTAAAAAAAAATTGTCCAAATCTCAGAGATGTCTAAGAGAAACGGTATATGTGGATAGATGGCTTAAGAAAAGAGCTATCAAACGACACCACTTTTATATCAATACGATGACCAGAACCCATTTGTCTTTAACGATGAATTTGCCTGAATGCAAGGATCTAAAGTACCGGAAAACAATTCCGTAGAATCATGATGGATGGAAGGGACTCGAAACTAAATGTTTGAAATAACAACCCACTTATACTGTACTTATAAAAAACAATGAGAATAGGACAATTTTTATGATATTCAACGTCAACGTCAAATGGGTTCTGGTCATCGTATTGATATAAGGGAGGTGTCGTCTGACAGCTCTTTTCTTAAGCCATCTAGCCACATATACCGTTTCTCTTAGACATCTCTGAGATTTGGACAATTTTTTTTTACACTGATCATCCCCTTGGTTATCACACTGAGAGAAATTATTTCCCACAGAGATATGTTTTACATAGATTTTTAGTTATAAAATATACCTCGTTTTGGGATAAGAATATTTTATATCTGTAAAAACGAAAAATATATCTAAATTTTTATAACGTTTAGAGACATAAACTTATCTCTCTTAGCTCGGGTATATACTCCTCAAAGTTAAAAACAAATACTAAATTCGTAATAAAATATATCGATATGGAATATATGAATTTTCTCAATCTTATATAATTATAACTGGATAAGGTATTTTTTTATTAAAGAAAGATTTATATTCATCTTAAATTCATTATTTATTTTAACTATTTAGGATGTTTTACATATTCAGTTTGGATATTTTTATAACTCAATTGAATGTGAAATTTATCATTTTTTATTTTTTTATTGATAAATTTTAACATTTTTCCATTAATTCATTGGTTCAATCCAAAACCAATGCAAAAATTTATTGTCTCAGATCAGATAAGTAATATCTGAATCTGATATACAGAACTCTTAATAGAGTTCGTCGTAAAAAAATTTAAATTCGAGATATATATTTCTCATGTGCATATTGAGCTAGTAAATTTCATATTTATGACTAAAATTAACAAATTATATATAACTTTTAGAAATATAAATTATTTCTTACTGCGATATATTTTATTTCGACTTGGGTTAAAATATTTATCTCTGTTACGCATATACTGTAGAACTGAAATAGCTAAATATGCATATACAAAACAGAAAAAAAAATATTTCTATTGTAAAAATTTCAATATCTCATTGTAATAAAATTTACGAGATACGCATTAAGGCTGTTTGAGATATATTTTATATTGAACTTGGTTAATTTTAAAACACATGCTGTTATATTTATTTCCAAATCGGTAAAATGTTGCAGATATGTCATTATATCTATATTGACAATACACTTTTTTTTCAGTGCAAGACAGTCATATTCATCGTCAACGCCAAATGGGTTCTGGTCATCGTATTGATATAAGGGAGGTGTCGTTTGATAGCTCTTTTCTTAAGCCATCTAGCCACATATACCGTTTCTCTTAGACATCTCTGTGATTGGGGCAATATTTTTTACAGTGATCATCCTCTTGGTTATTTAAACAGTCAAATTCATTGTTAAAGACAAATGGGTTCTGGTCATCGTATTGATATAAGGGAGATTTCGTTTGGTAGCTCTTATCTTAAGCCATCTAGCCACATATACCGTTTCTCTCAAGCATCTCTGAGATTTGGAAAATTTTTTTTACACTGATCATCCCCTTGGTTATTAAGACAGTCATATTCATCGTCAACGCCAAATGGGTTCTGGTCATCGTATTGATATAAGGGTGGTTTCGTTTGATAGCACTTATCTTGAGCCAACTAGCTCACATATACCGTTTCTCTTAGACATCTCTGAGATTAATTAGATTTTGAATGTTTTTAATCGGTCGTTTAATTTTTTAAAACATATTTAATTTTTTAAAACATATTGAACGCACTTTGAACATTTATTTTGATTTGTTTTTGATTTTTATGACGTATAATTATCTTATTCGAAATCTATTACCAAACATATTTCGATAGTATAAGAAATTAGGTGTACTCTTTAGTAATTTTTTGATTTAAAAACCCCATGTTTGGGTTTAGTAATAAAATATTTTTACCATTTATAATGAAGTGTAAGTATAACATTTCGAATTTCGTATTAATCTATTTATTTTTATTTGTCATTTGTTTCCGAAGTCGCTAATTTAGTAATTGCGTTATTAACTATTGATAACAAAAAAAATTAATAAGCCTAACATTGCTTTTGCCAGCTGTTTTACTAATACATGTGCATTTTTGTTATTTCGACAAATTTTATGTTCCGCCATGTTTTGTTATATTTTAATTTTGTCGGAAACTTCACAGTCGTCTATTCAAAGAACTTTCTCTTATGTGAAGATATGAACACAAATGGGGACATTAAGAAAAGGCAAGAGAGAGTTGCCTTTTACCTATCCGTTATCACTTTGACTTTACCACGACTAACTAACAGTTCTTTAACTTTTCGGGTCTGTCTATCCCGAATGCCAATTAGCGTGAACAGTAATTTTTTACATTTTTTCGAACTTTTAAAAATATTTCGGTGAAACAGATTATTTATGTCAGTTTTTAGGTTTCAAAATAATTTTTCGGCTGATAATTTTGTTCACACCCTTGAAGTCCCGATTCTGCCTCATTTAAATTTACCAAGCAAATGTGACTAGATTTGTATTGAAACGCCCGGTGAGTTGAGTACCATAATAGAGGTATGCTTAGATGCTTTATTATTCGTCGCATAAGGGACACAACACACAATAACATTGGTACTTGCAACATTTTGTAATTGCAACATTTTAAAATGAAATAATTCTAGAGGCTGGCGGCTTCGATAACTCTCACGGACACTTGCCCTCCATCCAAATTCCACCCCTATTAGTCATTTTCTAGAACTTTATCGCAAACTCATTTTTAAATTTTGTCAAAAACCATTCCTATTTTCCCCATATGCCAAATTTTAAAAACTCCCAAATTTAATTTTAAAATTTTTAAACAAACTTTTTGTTCTCCAATGGGTTCTCTTATTAGTCCCATAATTCCAAATTTAATTATGGAATTTTTGGGAAAATGGATTTTCAACCTTTATTTTATTTTCGTTATGTATTTACTTCTTTAGATAATAGAATAAAATTTACTGTTGAAAAAGAAATTGACCACAAAATTTCATATTTAGATTTACTTTTAATTCATGAACCGGATGGTAAAATTTCTTTTGACTGGAACCATAAAAATACCTGGTCCGATCGTTATCTAATTTTTATTTCTTTGCTCCTTATTTCTTGCAAGATTAATGTAATACCGTACAACGTACCGTACAAGTGGCGCAGTGGTTAAAGCTTCGGCATTTGGACCGGGAGGTACTGGGTTCGAATCCCTCCAGAGGCAGGATGTAAAGCGAATTTTCTTCATCGATTACGATCGGTGATGATAATAAACATAACTTAGACCCTCTGTTGGAGTCCAGAATTCAGCGCCGAGCCACCGTTCATGTCAGTGTGCAGGTTAACATGGAGCTTGCAACGTGCAGGTGGTATACTGTAATTGTGTGAGTAGGTGAATGGGTGGGTGTGTGCGTGAATGAAAAGGGGAGCATTAATTGACCTTAAAACAACATTAAATCCACTGGTAGGTTAATACTTTCTTAAAAAAAAAAAAAAATGTAATCAAAGTTCTAACTCTCAAAATTCTAAAACCGTCCCATACTAAATTTCATTACAATAACTTTAAACTTTTGGAAAACACTTTGGCAAATAATCAGTATCCTAAATAATAAATAAAGTTATTTGGAAACAAAGAAATGATCAAAATTGTACACTAAATCCTGAAATTAAAGTACAAATTATTTATGTTTACCACTGTCAAAAACAGCATAAAATACAGGGTGTTTTGCAGGTGGACCGACAACGTTTTATGGCGGATGGAGGGGGTCATTTGGATGCTTTCTTCCCATGAAACCGATGTCCTAAGTCTCACGGTAACTGAAATATGATATGTTTAAGTTTTTTTTAAATTATCCAAAATCTCACCTTTAAATGGTCATAACTTTTTTGTTTGTAGACGTAAAGACACGAAATAACTTTTATTGTATTCTGCAATGTGACTTTATTCTAAATAAATCATTGTCTATTACAACCGGTCTAAATGAGTTATGGGCTTCCAAATCCTAAAAAATGTCTCCCTTCTAATATACATTTAAAAAAAACTAGCGATTGTTTTGAAATAACTTTTGTTTTCCTTGGCCCGCATGGTCCTCAGACATTACGCCCTTAGATTTATATATCTGGGTACCTGCTAAGCAATTACTGTACGCAACAAACGTACCCACAATAGAAATTTTAATTGAAATGATAAGCAGCACATTTAAAAAAATGAAAAACAAATTCAACCTCGCACAACAACCTTGGAGATAAGAAAAATGTACCTTGCATGCATACGGAGTGGAAGAGGTCATTTTAAACAAAATCTAATAAATGAAGTTGATTAAAAATTTATCAATAACTTCAAAGGTATATTCTTAAACCTGACCCTGGAAAAATAGTGTCTCTTATTTTGAACACAAAATTAATGATTTCTATGACATGTAGCATACCGTTGAAAAGGGCATACTAGAGAATTTTTTAAAACAAAAGTTATTTCAAAACAATCGCTAGTTTATTTTAAATGTATATAGAAGGTAGACGTAAAACAAACAAAAAAGTTATGAAAAATTTAAAGGTGAAATTTTGGGTAATTTAAAAAAAACTTAAAAATATCATATCTCAGTTACCGTGAGACTTCGGACATCGGTTTCATGGGATGAAAACTTCCAAATGACCTCCTCAATCCGCCATAAACCGTTGTCGGTCCATCTGCAAAAGACCCTGTATATAAAAACTTAGTAAAAATATAAAAATATTTGTTGTTAGGTACATACACACATGGCAATATACTAAATAAATCTCTAAATTAAAAAGCTTAATTTAAATTTTACTTTCATCTATGTGACCTCCAGCGTTGTGCGTCTACGCGTATTTCAGAATTGTAGACGTCATGGCGTCGATAATGCGTTGGCAATTGCTTTTGGCGTTAACAATGTAGACAATTGGCGTAAAATATGTCGAGAATGTAGATAATTGTAGAATATTATATTGGTTTTTATTGTATTTTATAATAATACATTAATATTATTGTATATTAAAATAAGGAAAGGCGTTTGTTATAAGTTGGCCGTATTACACTAGCATTGCCCGTATTAATTTAAATACTTAAGTCCAAGTAAATCGTTGATAAATTCAGAATAAACTAAATTGATGATTGTTTGGCTATTAAGTATTAGGGTCCACTATACATTACAAGTTCAACCTGACCTTCCTGTATTGCTCAAGCACAATCGAATTACGATACGATGCCCTAGGAATAGAAATATATGATGTTGATTTGTGCTTAAAACTAGGAAACTTATTATAAAAAGTAGGTTGTGCAATAAATAAATATAGAGATGCACATTTCAAGCGGTCTGCCTTCTTGAAGATAAGGCACATCACTGCCACTTTCAATTCATCAAACTTAACTTCGCTTCGCCATGACGAATGTAAAATATGGTCAAAAGTACGGTTCTATAATGTTTCTCTTTCGAATAACAAGAGTGGTGAATTAGGGAATTCATCGTAAGATGAATCCTCATAATGTTCAGATTTAATGTAGTCTAATTTTTTACGCAAACTGCGTAATTTCGGAACTTCGGGTCTTCCACCATTTGCACTTTTTCGATCTACAAATTTGCTTATCTGATCTAGCAAGCACAGTAATTGTAATTGTAAATCGGTTTGAAACGTTATTCTGGTGCACAACAGCAACAGGCTTCTCTCTCCTCTAATCAGCACCACGTATTAGAAAAATTTTGTTTTTTGAAGATGCAGCTTATGTGTGAATTACGTTCGATAGATATCAGGGTATCTTTACCTCGCCAATTTTATGCCGGTATTCATTTATATTTATTTATCAGTTCTTAGTTATATTGGGCGAAAATTGCAAAATTTTATCCTCCGTATTTTGCAGATTTTTCACCAATTTTTTTCAAAATTATCTCACCTCTAAAATTTATATCAATAGTTTTGGTGATTCACAAATTTAGACTGTGTGCTTGAGAGCGATTTTTCCGACTAAACTGCCAGCTAACTAAACCATTCATATCATTCTGTGACTCCAATTGTAAACTATACTAAATCATGCTATTTCCTTTTAGACATCTTTACTCGTGTGGTACGATAAAAAATAACAAAACACAAAAATTAAAATAACAACTTAATAGTCTCAAGCAACCTCAACAGGAGTCTTAATCATGAAACCTGGTGGCTAATAGCATAACTACTCATTCATTTAGTTTAGTCTGCAATTTAGTCGAAAAAATTGCTCTCAAGCATATACACTCTTAAACAAATAATATAAACAGAAAATATTTGTCAATATTTTGATATTACCTGCACTGTTAAATTAATATTTTTTGATATTTTTATATTTGAAAAGAAAAAGTTCCTTGAAATTTAATAGCATTTAATTTAATAGCATTTAATATGTGACTAAAATAAAATTTTTAACAAGTGTCTTTTATTTATTAATTTATTTTAATTTCGTTTACATATACGAATAATTAATCTTATTCAAAGTTACTACAGTAAAGCAAAATTATGAAAATTAAATAAAAAGTCATCATAAATCATAAATTAACTATTTATTCGGCGCTTAGTGGTGAATAGCAGAAGCTTGAAAATACACTCACATTTTATTCAAATTCGCAAATCTACTGTGACTTTTTTCGATTGTCAAAGAATTTATTACCAATAATGGATAATTAAAAATTTATTACGCAATTTATGATAGAAATATTAGACACAGTATGTTTTAATGTTTTATAAATACAGTGGTAGCTATCAATTTTATTATAGATTTCGATAGATGGTGTAAATTAATTTATCATTTGCTCAATTAGTGTACCTTCCCAAATATATATCATTTGAATAATTCACACAAGCACAATAATATCCGGAATTCTACAAAATATAGTTGTTATCCATCCTCATTACTTGAGAGGAAAAAGAATTAATTGATTAATTTTTTTTTTTGTATAAATTTAGGTCACCATAATGTTTAAATCTAAAATTTATTTAAAAAAAACTATCTACACGTGTAGACAATGTAATAATTACACGATGTAGACAATACGGCACAACGCTGGTGACCTCCCTTTGATTGAACAATCGCAGCGCACAGTCGAGTTATTTTCGCAATAAGGTTTGCCATAGTTTCTGGCGTTATTGAGTTCCAAATTGATTGAAGTTTGTTCCACATAACAGTAGCTGATGTTGTAGCTGATTGTTTTTTTTCCCGGTCCAGTTGTACCCGCAGTAATTTAATAGGATTCAAGTAAGGGCTCTGGAGAGTCCATCCCATAATTTTAATCGTTCCTTCATTCTCTAAATGACAAAGATAGCCTACATAATTTACATGAATGTTTTAGATCATTATCTTGTTGAAAGATAAAATTTTGATAAAAGTCGAATTCCTGAAGGTATTGCGTGTTTCTCTAAAAGTTGTCATTATCCTTCTTTTCTTAGTATTCCGTCCAGAACATCACTTACAATAGTACCAGCAAAATAGCCCCAAATCATCACTGAACCACCTCCCTGCTTTTCGGTAGCAGCAATACACTCTTTACGGGCACGTACAACCACAGATCTTCTCACGAATATTCTTCTTCGGGTACCGCAAATTCTAATTTGGACTCATCCGTGTTTAAAACCTTGTTGCAATCTTCTATCGTCCAATTTTGCTGTTCACGGACCAAGTTAAATGTCTCTATGTGGGCACTGTAATGGCAAAGTGGATCGTGTTAAAGAACTTAAAATTCAGTGTGGCGTTTGCAAGAATTATTTACCTGGTTGCTGAAGAAAAAAAAACACCTTCCGTTTTACTAAATCTGATTCCCCAAACATAAATTCTACACAGGTTGAATATGAAGTAGATTTCATTAAAGAAATTAAATTTTTAAGGCAACAGTTCAATAAAAAAATGGATTTATTATGCACGGAATATAAAACCTTGGACAAAAGTTTACCTGATTGATTTGGTTCTTTATTAAAAGAAAAAGAAATTTTGAAATCTGTAAACACAAAGCTGTCAGCGAGGTTGAACAACCTGGAGCAACCATCCTTGTTAGGGCGCGACCAAGTAATATTGCAAGTAAAATTAAAGCAGGTAAAAGTCTGAAAACGAAGGAAAAAGATCAACGCAAATTATTAAGTTACCATTTTTGCCCTATTAATCCGGAAGCTGCATGATGGGTAGCTTCTGAAGGCCTTACCTTTTTGATAAACGGACCCACCCGAATAACAGCCTCAACTTCTACTTGCATATTCATGCGACGAATAAAAATCCGGAATTTTTCTATCCCAACGTTTTAACTAATTATATCACGTAAATAATACAACAGACACGCCCCTTTTTATACAAAAAAGTTGAAAAAAAACCTGGGATAGAAAAATCCGAAAACTACAGTTACAAGATAATCATTTTTCGTGCTTCAAAATATTGAGCACGACAAATTATTATCTTAACGCCACGTATACAAGCCAATGATCACTAATCGAGTAATCAAACAACTTAATAAAGGTGATTGGCTTGCACATGTGACATAAGTGGAATCCATTAGAAGTCTAAAGTCAGTGTTTGTGTCGAATTATTAGTATTAGTGATACCTACTAGTATTAGTATACTACTGCTACTATCCAATTTTTCGAATTTGGAGTGAACCAAAATCTTCTAAAATATAAGTCCTGCTAACGCCGTGACAAGTTTTTTAGGGAGATTTTTTTAGAGGGAGTTTTTTAGATTGGGAGTTGGCACAAGACTTACATTTAATTAAATTTTGATTGAACTCTTATTAGCTAGTTCTGAAACAAATAGATCACGTAACTGTAAGAAACCATTCCATCATTTTTACTAAGCATGATCAATTAAACTTTCCATAAATTCTTTTAAAACCAAACATTTTTAATTTTGCTAATCCTGTCTTGATGTACAACCGCAAGTGATCAAGAACCATTCAGGTTTTATATGTGTTTGTAAAGTGAGAAGTTAAACGACTGCGAGAAATATTTTGATCGCAACAACAATGTTGAGCGATATGCGATTTTAAGTTGTTTATATATCGTTAGACCTGCGGTCAAGAAGCACGATATCATCCGCATATTCCAAGTATATAGGTAGAGTTAGGAATAGTTAGTACTTCCAACATTTATCTAGGATCATCCGAAAGTGAAACATTGGTCAGTTATTAATCTTATAGGGCGAAAGCCACATTTTTAGCCACCAATAATATTTTCATCATTCGATTGGTCTAAATGCAAAATAACATGCACTTTGTATTCGATGCTTAACGAAGCTTTTCTACGGACATTTTGACATTTGAGGTATGGTCGTTTTTATGCAGTGGACATTTGGTCCTGGTCCTAAATCGCAACGATAAGTTCATATAGATTATATGGAAAAAAAGCTGCACCTTATTTTAATAACTCTCCGAGGAGTCCGTTAAGAACACGGGATAAGTATCACGTCGCCCGGTAATAGGAGTCACTTCATCATTCAGATTTAATAGAGGTTGGAAGTAGAATTTCCTTAGTCAAAGGACATTAACCACATATGTTCTCAACTCTCCACCCGTGTCTTTGATGGCTGTTGATCTTGAAAGGAAGTCCTTGGTTTCTGGCATTCGTAAAACATTTTTTTGAGTTTCCGTTTTCCGCTTTGAATCTGGTGTGTTCGATATCGGTCCTCATATATTCGCACCTATTTGTCCGAAGGTATTTGGAATTAATGGCTGACTGGATAACTAGCTATTGTTTGATGGAGTTTCGTAGTTTTTATTGTGCCAGTTTAGATGTTTAGTGATAGCTGATTGATAACTTTGCAGAAAGTTCTAATTTTTTTGGTGTAACGATATTTCTTTGCATGTCTGTTAAATGTGAATGATATAGTTGGCACTTATAGAACCAGCAATAGAACCAGCACATGATCACCGTCCATTTCGGCGCTTCTTTATAAAATCTAATGTTTGTTATGCTGGTGGAATGACTTTTCGAGATCATGACATGGCATATCTGCTTCATACAGTCGAAAGTAGTCGATAAAGAAGATTGAAAATTATCAAGCATCGTCAAGAAAGGTTAGTCATTTGAGATATTGGCATATAGACACCAATCTGACCATAGGTAGATTTTGATTATATGTTAGGGGTGAATCTGATCGAGTTATAGGGGTGAAATTTTACTGTTCCCCATTTTTCATCGATAAAATCGTTCGTCATTTAATATTTTGCCATATAGACACCAACGAATTCCATAGCCCATGACCATAGGTGAATTTTGATTATAGGTTAGGGGTAGGTCTGATGGGGTTATAGGGGTGAAATTTGGATTTTCCCCATTTTGCGTCGATAAAATCGTTCGTCATTCGTGATGTTGGCATATAGACAGCAATCTGACTATGCCGATTCGATATCCCGTGACCCATGAATATAGGTAGATTCTGAGTATAGGTCGGAGTGGATCTGATGGGGTTATATGGGTGAAATTTTGATTTTCACCATTTTTCGACGATAAAATCTTCGTTATTCCTGATTTTAGCAAATAAACACCAATCTGACTATGCCGATTCAATAGCCATGACCATAGGTAGATTTTGAATATAAGTTAGGGGTGGATTTGATGAGGTTATAGGGATGAAATTTTAATTTCCGCCATTTTTCAACGATAAAATCGATCGTCACTCGAGATTTTGGTATAAGTAGGGCGGGCAATCTGTAAACGAATTTTGTATGTATGCTCCGCTTTAGCTAAATTTAATAATTAAACACGGTTGATTTTCAAATATGTGTTTTTTGTCTATTTTATTAAAAATATAAAATTAAGATTTAGATGATTTGTTTAATTTTTTATTCATAAATTTATGTTGAAAAATTTTCCAATTACCGTGGTTTCTTATATTAACTAAATAAAAGCTCCCCATCTATTTAAAGCTCTCATTTTTATATTACGGCTCTTTAAATCAAAGATGGCTCTGGTATAACAGTTTTGAAAATTTTTTTGATTGCAATGCTCATGTGAATCCAGGTTCCGTTTCTTGGCTGCAACTTGTCTTATTTACTGTTTATTGACTGGTTAACCCTCATGTGAGTGAAAAAAAATTCTCTTAATTTGGGTGATTAACTTATTTTTTCCACGTTCGTCCAAGTTGTAGCATTTTGCATTTTTAAGTATGATCGTAATCTATACCAATTGAACTAGAAGTTCTCATAAAATTTAAAGTTTTTGTTGGGTGTAGACCATACAAAAATAGAAGTCTAAAAGAGCAAATGGTACTCGGGTACCCACGTCACTCACATTAGGGTTAAGTTCACATAGTTGGCTGCAACTTTCTAAGTTCACATAGTGCGCCCAGTCAGCCAGATTTTAAAAATATTTGTTTATGGCATTCATCTCATAATAAATGTATAAAACCCTAAAATAGTTATTAATTTCAAAATTACCAACAAATAGGTACTCCAATTTTATTGTCGTGTATGGATTAACAAAGCCTGTGGGATATGTCGGAAGCTATAATATTTACATTTAAAATAATATGTCTATTTATTTTTAAACTTGCAATTCATTGTTAAAAAGTAACACAAAGGAACATAAAATGGTAAAAGTAAACATTGTGCTAATAATGCACTCGTACTTGTTTCGATGACATTTTATATCAATATACAAATATTTTCTATAATCCTTTTAATTATTTTTATATTTTCCCAATATTTTATACATTGTAAATAATACATTTTTTGTTGTTTGCAAAAAATATATAACATAAAAAATTTAATCAAATAATAAAAATAGCAGTACTGCAAAAAATATACAAATTCAAACTTTTTTTAATTAGTGCAATTAATTGATATAGATAAAATAAACAAAATATTGTATTTTGTATTTAAAGCAAAAATCCATTTTATATTGAACAATAGCTTATCGTTGTTATTATAAGCTCTATAGCAAAAGCACATCGTATTTACTAAAATAACCATAATTAAAATTATTAATTATGGAAGTAGTGTTGTTATGAATTGACGATAATGTTTAGTGATTGTCAATCCAATTATGTCGTTCAATAAAAGATTCCATGTTATGTGAAAGTGTCAAATATTTTTAAACAAATTTTCATATATCGTTATCATCACAACCGTATTTTTTTACATGAAATTTGAGTGTAGGATTAAAATAATTAAATTAATTTTATAATGCTTTGTCATTTATTAATTCGTCCCACCTGCTAATTTGTGGTTTATCATAATCATGAAAATTGCAGCAGTATTAAATTTTTGTGGGAATAGCGATTTTTTTTTAGGTTAAAACTTTTTTAATTAATATTGACTTGGTGATTTGATTATCATATTTAAACATAGGACATATCTCGGGCAGTGAACTCTGATTAAAATAAATTGTGACTATGTTGCCAAGGCTGTATGGCCCCTTTGGGCGTCGCTAGAGAATATTCCTTTGTATACCTGGTTATTCGGTACAGCAAAACTCCACAGCTTGAATTCGAATTTAATATCTAAGTAAAAATTAAATTTTATTAGTTTATTATCGGTTGCTAATTAGAAGTTTCTTCCGAGAATACAGCCTAACAGGCACAATTGCCGTGACTTTTGTCATGATAATACCTTAATCACTTGGCACCAATAGCTATATCAGTGTCTAATAGAATTTGTAACAATTATGGGTTATTTCAAATTGTGGATTTGATGGGTGGTATGCTACCATAAAAAGCCAGCCCGCTCACCGGTTTAAAGCATAAAAATGCCTCAAAAGTACATATTTAAAACAATAGGTTTAAATAGGAAAGTATTTTTTACAATAATAAAATTTGCACTGTGTGCCTTAAGTACTTAAAATTGAAAAAAATACTCAAAGATTTAACTATAAACACAAATAGTTCAACACTATTATATACAAAAAAAATGTAATCTTAGGAAAAATTTTGAGTGAAAGTTATGAAATGTAATTCTTTAAAATAAAACACACTTTATAAGTAGCACAGAGATAATCAACGTGTTTCTAAATTAATACTTGATGTAAGAAACCAACCAATTCTTACTTAACAACATGCTCGTTATTTAAATTTTTAAACATTCAAGAACAATTATTTCGGCCATTACGGATCGCACAGAGGTGATCGAAATGGTTCTGAATTAATATTTGAAATAATACACTACTCTCTTTTCCGAACATTTGGCTAATTAAGATCGGTTTCTTTCATTCTGAACCACTTTGACGACCTCTGTACTATCCGTATTATGTCGCTAAAGAAGATTGCTATTCCAGAGAGAATATCATTGAGTGTAATGTAATACAAAAATGCTTGTAATGCAAAAATTCTAAAATATTTGAAATTATCTAAAGTGGTCCGAGGTGATTGTGATTTAGTGTTTGATTTAAAAAACTAATCTTACTTAGCCAGATGCTCGGAAACAGTTGATATTTTTGTTTTTTGAAAAATAGTTTCTTTGAGAGTTATTTAAAAAAATTATCTCGGCCATTATGAATCACCCAAATACTAATTCAAGACCACTTTAACGTCAGACATCAGCAACGAAAATAAATTATAATCTCTCCATCCACCTATAATTTGCAGGTTCCATCGAGCTTTAGATATTAGACGTATGGTATCTTCCCCAAAAATGCAGTAATCTGTTACAATCTCTATGACGTTAGTCTTAACTCACTTTCGCAGGAAAATTAATGTTATGCCCCTCCCCCTCCCTTAATTTTGCTTTTTTAAATGCGGTTTACCTATATTTTGACCGTACGTCGCCCAAATGTGGCCAAAATATGGTCCAACTGCTTGGTACAGGGTGGGCCAAATAAGACCTACCAATGTAAAACACGTATAACTCTTGTAATAATAGTTTTTTTTTTATTATTTTTTTTATATATTAAATACATTTCAAGGAAATTTAGGGTGACTATGTATGAAATATGACATCAGACAAATGTCCACCATTTTGCTCGATACAAACATAGGCTCTTTTAAGCGCGTTTTCCATAACACCACTTAATGTTTCTGGTTACAGGCTCAGTATTTCATCTCGAATATTCTGCTTTAGCTGTCTAATTGTCTGTGGCTTATTGACATACACTTTGTCTTTTAAAAATCCCCATAAAAAAAAGTCGGGCGCAGTTAAATCTGGCGAACGAGGTGGCCAAGGGAAATCAGAATTTTATGAAATCAAACGTTCGCCAAAAATTTCTCGCAACAAATCCATAGTTTACCTACAGTGTGTGCAGACGCTCTATCTTGTTCGAACCACAAATTAGGATGCTGCTCCACCATTAGTCGCAAAAAGTTGTCAATCATTGTTCTGTAAGAAGCCTCAAAAATCGTTTCTGGCATTTCTTCCTCATTCTCGAAAAAATATGGACCGATAACTTTATCGGCCATAACACCACACTAAACAGTGCATCTGGATGGATGTAACTGATGCTGGTGTGTTGCCTTTGGTTTTTCAAAGCCCCACAATCTACAGTTTTGCTTATTGACATAACCGCTTAAATGGAAATGCGCTTCATCCGACGTCAGAAGATTATTTAAAAGATCATTTTGTGTTGCTAATTCTGTAAAACGAATAGCGTATTGCAGTCGTTGTTGGTGGTCTTGCGGAAGCAGAGTTTGCACAATTTGAATTTTGTATGGATGCATCTTAAGATTTAACTTTAAAATTCTCCGCAATGTCGTTCGGGAAATGCCCAACTGGCCGGAACGACGACGAGTTGAGACAGATGCATCATTTGCAACACTCTGCCGCACAGCTTCCACGTTGTCTTCAGTACGAATATATCGATGGCGACCACTTCCTGGACAGTCGGCCACTGAACCCCGTTCCTCCAGACGGTTGATCAAATTCCTTATCATGAAGGCTGTGGGAGCTAATCTTGAATTAAAATGTTGATGATACTTTCGCTGCGTCATAACTATAGATCTTCGACAAGAATAAAAAAAATCGATAATTTTAACACGTTGTTCTGTACTGTATCTATCCATTATAAATTTCCAAGAACTCAATTATAACTTGCAAAGAAAAAACACAATTATATTAGAAAACAAAATAATTATTCGGGTTTTACATTGGTAGGTCTTATTTGGCCCACCCTGTATAAATTAAAATTATATCGAAAATCGGTGTATTATCGTTCCCAATCAATAATAGCAATTGTTGTTCGAGAGCTTGATCACATATACAACATCAGTAAACTACGACAATTGACAATGTGATTGTCACTCTCACGGTCGAGGTCCTCCTAAAATGGATTAGATTACCAACTATGGCAAAGAGTGAATTTTTGAGTCTTCAATCATGAAAATACACTGTGTTAAGGAATGCTCTATAAAAATTGAAGGATGATTTTTCGACACTGTATTCCGACCTGAAGCAACGGCAATACTATAAGTTCAAGTCATGCCAATAGGATGAGCTGTACAGCCCCATGCCATATGCTTACAAGAATCAGCAGATTTAGAAAATATGAATAGTATTCAAGTTCATTATCTCAAATCGGAGGTCTCAGCGATCGCCATAAGACCAAAAGGAAGGGAACAGGATAATCAGAAACCCAATAGAAGCTCCTGCATTATGACCGAAAGTGTATGAATTTTTGGGACAGTTCGCACAATTTCATTAACTACAGGAGGCCCATAGCTTCTATCTTCTGTTTTGGTCTTCAGTTTCTCGGTGGCTTGCACCCAGCACAGTCTGCTTTGAATGTATCACTAACCTGAGATGAGGAGTACTAAGGATCGTCATTTTCGTCGCGATAGCCTGAACCCGAACATAAGAACGGAGGAAGCACCCTAAACAGAATCTTCTAAGCAGGACCAGATCACCGATCTAAACGCTCAATAAATCATAGAACTACTCGATTGAGTGGGTTAGGTAAGGGAAGTAATAGCGCCTGTATCTATCCCCATACTCTATCACTGCTCTTGAATTTAGGTACAGATTTTTATAGGGTATTCCATTTAGAGGACAGCAGTGATTTTCATATTTTATATGGTGGCCAACAGCAAGTAAAGAACTGCATGAAACTCCAATTACATTTATTGAACACTGTGAACACTCCAACATTTATTGAACACTGTTAACTGGGCTAAAAACTCCCAGGCTGACTTTGAGCAACCTAAAGTTCTTTTGACCTCAGCACATGTATTTAGACATCCGTACTCAGTCTCATTTTCTATATTCAAGTGGATGCATCCACAGCTGGGCGAAAAGAAATTAAGGCATAACAGGATTGGAGTGTCTAAAAGCGGTGTTAGGTGTAAAAATGTCCGCGCTTACATTAAAGGTTAGCAATTAGTAATAATATCACTCATCCGAGTTTGCAAACCTTGAGTCCAAAATCTAATCAATATCTTTGCTCATGCCGGGTAACATCAAAGTTGTGGACGGTAAACTGTTAATAAAACAGCCTGTAAAAACTTAGACGGATATTATTAACTCGAACCAATGGTTTGCAAACAAGCTAATCCCTATGGTTCTATAGTACAGATTCATGAGTGATCCGCAGCGGGGCATGGGTACGGGTAAGATTAGCCAATAAATTTTTTTTGGCCACCGTTGGTAAAAGATATCGTAGATGTACAGTGGTGTCAAATGTGTAAATAAACAAAAACTGTGAACACTATCTTAAGGATGTCAGTGTACTAATCTTGTTCGAAAACCGCGACTTGGGAGTTGGGAGTGTTTTGTTGTTTCATCAGCATACTAGACACATATATAAAATTTCAATAATAATTGTAATTTTGTGCATTTAGTAGGTTAGTGAAATAGCAGGAAACTCCCACTCTCAAGTCTCAATTTTCGAACAAAATTTGTACTCAGATGGATGAGTGCAGGTTGTCGAAACACCTTTCGAGAAATTGTATTTTAATTTTCTGGGACTACCTCAGATTCTAGAGTGGAAAATCATTGATTTTAAAGTGTTGTACCATTCAAGTTCTTGCTTCTTATTCGTTGGTGGCAGGATAGTAGAATATTTGAAAAGAGAGATTTCCCTATATACTCGATACCACAGATGACTCTCTCAGATAATGACAATCAATTTAAATACCACCTTATCAAAATTACTTGAACAAATTTGGGGCCAGGCACATGTTCACGCTAGTATATTCTCTACAGGCCAACGCTTTAAATCGTGTGAATAACTCGGCCTTATCTGCAATCCTTGCCTACGTATAATGAAAGACCGGCGCACATAGGATGCTCGCTTGGGTTCGATCGCAACAAACGCACGTTGCAATGACCTAAATTGAAAAGATGCAACACTAATAAAATGTAAAGGTGCAACACTAGACTGGGACCTCCGGCGTTATCCACTAGTGGTTGGTAATTTGTCATATGCTACAACTCAAGTTATAGGCATTTACGGAAATTATTACAAGAAACTTATCTGCCACCAAAAGGATTGCCCAGAAACAAACCACACTGCCGCTTCGTATTGGGCTGGGTTAGAAAAACATAATTATATCTTAAAAGTGACTGTACTGAGAATCTACAGGACATCATCGGACTTTGTGAGCAAACTGAAGAACTTGGGACAGGAGAGTACAGCTTCAATACCTATTCCAAGGTATTTAATGTACGAAAAGTTCACTAACACACTGTTACTACATCTTACATTTGCTATCACTTCTGAGGCCCATCACGTGTGTACCAGTGTACAGTTATTAAGCTCAGTTCAATAAGAGGAGCAGTTAAGTGAATTGCAACCTCTCATGTTCCCAGTATATCCTGGGTGCTAGACTATAAAATACATTGGGCACAGTTGTATCGGTTACTAACTACTAAAGCAGTCATCGTGCAGAACCTACTTATTTTTAAAATTCGATTCCATTGCTGAATGAAGAAGACCTTTAGGTGCTAAGTGTTATATGTACTGGTGCTCTCGTTTGGTGAGTACCGCTTGATCAGGGTATTATCGAGTCTCTAGAGAAGCCTCGACAAAAGAAATTTAGTCATTTTCAAACTAACGGAACCTCATGCCAACAAAGGATGTACGTGGCAGAATAGCTTGGTTTATGCATGAAAAAACAACACCAATTTAATGTAGCATCAGGGCAGTACTACCTAGTATTTGTCTTCGCCATTTGCAACATAGAAGTATATTCTAACCGCTACATCACCTCGAACGAAAGCAAAAGCAACACGACGAAGACGAAACCAAAACAACGAACACAATAAATTTGATTTTCTTCTCCAATCAGTTCGTCTCCAACTACAGCCGCGCTAGCAACTCGCTGTACAGGCAGCACAGCACCACCGCACACCACGATGCCACACAACGCTCCGCCATTACATAAGGCGGATTATTAATTATTAAAATTAAATTAAAAATAAATTAAATTAAACAAAATAAATATTAAAATAAATAATTTAAATTAAATAAATAATATTGTAAATTAAAACGTTATTAAAACGTTTGGTGACCCCGGAGTCCGTTTTTACGGTACGAAAATAATAAAATAAAAATGAATATTGTGGCACGTGTAAAAATTTTGTGGTGTGTGGATAATTTTTTTGTGTGCGGTGGAAATATTTTTTTTTGTGTGAGCGCAACCTTGACCTTATGGGCCAATTTGCCCTCACAATGGCGATAGCACCCCACGTGGGAGCCGGACAACGGCAACAACAAGAGCACCTGCAACAGCATAGGCGAAAATAACAACAGCGCGACCACTCCAATGACAACAACAGCGGCAACAACAACGGCAACAGCAACATGCTGTTGTTGCTGTTGCCGTTGGTCAGCAACAATTGTAGCAACAATCGTAGCAACAATTGTAGCAACAAGTTGCAGCAACAATCAGCTGGTGCTGATTTTTTTGCTAGCTTAGCAATGATGCAGTTGAACCCTCCCTATTCGGAGCTTTCATCTTGTGAAGATTTTACTGGATGTTCGAGTGTTTATGCATACTCCAATCACGATTTATACATATCTATCAAGAAAATTGCAACACTACGTGTACTTCTAGTTATTCTTTTCATTTTGATTTTAGACTACGTTTCTTTAAACAAAATTATTGTCGATTCTAATTGCGGTTTTCTCGAACGTGGTGATAAAATGAACGATACTATTTTATTGCTCAACGAGCTGCTCAAGCCTGGAATTGAAAGGTAGTTCCCTCAAATAAAAACAGACCCCGGTTTCGTGAGCCGTGGTACAATAAGCAGCTGCTTCGTCTTGAAAAAAACCGGAATAAGTTTCATTCTTTATTTAAATTACGTGGCGTTACGTTTTATTCTAGTTTCAACATAGCTCGTAAGGAGTGCAGACGTTTAAATTTGTTCCGTTATAATAATTACATTTTGCATATAGAAGATGATCTGACTTCTAATCCAAAGAATTTCTGGAACTCCGTAAATGGTAAAAAAAAAATTGTTGGGTGTCCTACTCCGATGACTTTTCAGAACTCTTTCGCAAGCCAACCGTCTGATATTTCTTATCTGTTTGCCAAATTTTTTGAGTCCGTCTATGAAATATCTGTGCATTCACGTATCAAGCCTATAAATAATAATAATAGTTCTAATTTTAAACTTTTATAGTTTACTGAAGAAGAAGTTTAAGTTCTTATCTCAAATCAAGGGGGGGGGGGGGGGGGCTGGACATGATGTTGTTGTAGTCCTAATTAATTCAAAATAAATAATTTAATTATTATTATCATTTAACCCTTTGCACACGTACGTCACACTGAATTTACTCTAAAATTCGTACATCAGTCTGTAGACCAAAAAAAAGTACCACGCTGTAAAAGATTAAATAAATATTTATTTAATATCATTAAATTTTTTTAATTTGTTTACCTAAAAATAATACAAGTACCCAACAACCTTGAAAATAAATCGAGTACAAAGGGTTAATTATGAATATTTTTTATTTAAATTTATTATACTTACATTTTAAATATTGCTTAATTTAATTGTTTTTAGTTTTTATATTTCGTAAAAATAATATATTGATGAAATAGTTGAAGAAACGCACATTCGATAACAAAAAATGAAATTCGTCAATTAAATAGCAGTCGGATTTTGACATTCGATTTTCGGAAAACCCGATTTCGTTTTGTCTTTTTAGTTTCATAATAGTGGATTTTTCGATATCGGATTTTCATAATCGCAAAATCCGCTTTCGGATCCGATATCGAATTATTCATAATAGCCCCCCTGGAAACTGTCTTTCATTCGTCCGATTTTAAAATCTGGCAAAAGAAGTGTTTCGAAACCAAAATTGTTCGAATCCATATGGTACAGAAATTCTGGTTGTTTCATGTGAACACTTTTATTTCTCCTGCTCAATACGGATTTCATCCGGCTAGATCTACCGTTACTAATCTAGTTTCTTTTTGTAAACATTTATATGGTACATTAGAACAAAGGCAACAAGTGGATGCATTGTATACCGATTTTTCAAAGGCCTCCAAAAAAATTGATCACTCGATCCTTATCGATAAGCTGGATCAACTAAATTGTGACTTCAGGCGCTTGCATTCGTACCTTTCTCATCGCTGCCAATTTGTTAAGATTAATGATTTTACTTCTCGCTTATTTCGAGTTACCTCAGGAGTTCCTCAAGGTAGCCACATTAGTCCTCTTTTATTCTCAATATTGTCAATGATTTTGCTGATTGATTTAAATTCACACAATGTTTGCTTTACGCAGATGATATGTAGGGTTTTGTCATTCTCTCGGAGGCACTCACCAGTTATTCAGCAATTATTTCTATATAATACTGCCGTTGAAAGAGTTGAATTCATGACCGACTTAAGTATAACCTTTTTTTATGATCTTACACATTGAAAGCTCTGTTAGCGCGTTCCATTCTAGAATATGTTTGTCAGATACGGTCACCATTTTATCATTGCCATTCAGACAGAATTGAGAGTGTTCAGAAGCAGTTTTTTTTTGTACGCACTTCGCGGGTTACCTACTGAGCGGGTGCACCAATATGTTCTTCCACCTTATAATGATCGTTGTAAATGTTCCCAACGTTTAGATCACCGACGAGACGTTGCGCCTGTTATCTTCGTTCATGATGTTCTGACTTCACGAATAGGTTGTGGCGATACTGATCCTGCGTTTCTACAAATTTTGCACTCTCAGAACTAGTCTTGAGATTATCGCGGCTCTTTAATTCTTTTAACGTTGTATTCGATTTTAACATGACGAGAAATTTGTTTAGAAATGAGTTGTTTAAGTTTTTGTCTATTGATAACTAATTGTTCAATATTATTTTTATACTGAAATATTGGTAAATAACTACTAATATGTTTGAAGTTTGTTCTATTCTTTAAACATCGAAGATGTTGTTCGGGTCACATTATATGTATTCTGAAATAAAAAAAACAAAAAAAATAAAGTAAATACGAGAGAACCAAAACACGCTGGTGCGCCAATTTTCTTTTGTGCTGTCTCTATGCACCTATTTCTCACCTACGATATCAATTAGTGAGTGTAATATTTTAAATTTTTTAGTTAAGCATTAATAAAATTTCATAGCCGAAAATCAATTTTTTATTTAAGCATTAACAAAGTTTCATAGCTGAAAATCAATTTTTGGGCTCAAACTTTTTTATTTTTTATTTTTATGTCTATATAAATACAGGTACTCTAGCTCAAAACAAATCAGTAGGCTTAAGCTTTTTTATTTAGGCATTAAGCAAAATTGCAAGCCCTATCTTCACGGAATGGAAGTTTGTCCTAACTTTCCTAAACCAGCAACAAAAAAATTTATAGTGAGAATGTATTAGTAATAGTGTAATAAAATAAAAAACTCTACATTTAGGCGACATTGAAAATGGGATAATGAGATTTGTGTTCTGTTATATTTTATATTATGAAATTTTGGTAATTCAAATACGTAAATATTTTTACAAAAAAAAGTATGCATAAAATAGAAAAGTAAAAGAGAAAGCAATACTGCAAACAACCTGGAACTACAAAACACATATAGTAGAGGGTCTCGATTACTCGAATAATAACAGGTCTTTGGAAAATCTAGATTAGAAAGGGGTAAGTATTAAATGCTTTTGATTGACAAATTCACTACGTTTGAAACAAGAAAATTTTCATAAATTTTCTTTGAGTAAATGCAGACGGCTACCACTCCTGGAATTGATATATTCTTATAGTAGAAAGCCTAAATTACTCGAAAAATGAAAAATGAAAATCATGAAAATTTCCTGCTTCAGTCGTAGTGGTCAATCAAAAACATTGAATACTAACCCCCTTCTCCTCTGGATTTTTCAAAGAACTGTTATTTTTCGAGTAATTTAGAATTTCTTCTATAAGAATATTTCAATTCCAGGTGTGGTAGCCGTCTGCGTTTATTCAAAGAAAATTCATGAATATTTCCTGTTTCAATTGTAGTCAATTGGTTAATCAAAAACATTGGATACCAACCCCCTTCTCCTCTGGATTTTTCAAAGAACTGTTATTTTTCGAGAAATTCAGGCTATCTACTATAAGAATATATCAATTCCAGGTGTGGTAGCCGTCTGCATTTATTCAAAGAAAATTTATGAAAATTTTCTTGTTTCAAACGTAGTGAATTTGTCAATCAAAAGCATTGAATACTATCGTTTTTATAGCTTGGATTTTTGAAAGAACCGTTACGTTTTAGCTTATTAATACTCTTTGTGTTTTAAAAAATATGCATTCCAGTTGTGGTATTTCTCAGCAATAATTCAAAGAAAAATCATGGTTTTTTAAATTATTTTAATTTAATTTTATAGTTAATGAATACCACTTTCAAAATTTTTCAACAGACCTTCGCGTTACTTTACCTTATTTTTTGGAAAATTTGTCAACTTGTCTTTCTGCTAGAAATAATTTGAATTCTGTTTCTTTTGTCAATTATTTCTTCCCACTGCTATCACAACATACTAGAACACATTTGAACAATACCTGTTTCACCAATTTCATTTTAGTATCAAAAATAGTTATATTTAACATCAATATATTTCAATCTCAGGCTGGTAAATGATATAATATTTGAATCAGAGATAAGATACAGAAACGAAACATAAACTTCGATAAATAAAACGATGGAGAAAGAGATGAGTTAAAGACGATGTTAGAACAACCCAGCATAGACATGAAAATATTGTCATAGCTACTTAGTTTTTGAATATAACTTTAATTCTGATTCGTTTTTTATACACTGTTATTTCTTAATAATTTGCATGGGAGTTTAAATTTATTTTGCCGTAGTGTTCGCATGTGTTTATATTTCAAAATGGCCAACATTCCGGCAAATCAAATTGAATTTAAACGTTATTTTATTATTTTCACTAATGCTTTCAAACATATTTAGGATTTAAGAAAAACTTCATAGTGCTATATAGAGATGTGAAGTTTTTCCTAAGATTGTCCTAAATATTTGTTGTTGTGTTTTAGGACAGATTAGGACGTATTTCACGTAAATCTATCTTCGATGTTTAAATTTTTAGCAATAGGCTCAAACTTGGGATTTTTTGCATACCGATTGTGTATACTCACTGTAGGGTTTTCTATTTTATATAACAAGCAATTAATCCTCGATTGACATGCCAAACCAGCTCTCTATAAAAAATAATTCAGAATAATATCAAAATAAGAAATCTAGAAGGATATTTACTACATAAATAAATTGCCGAGGCTAAATCCACACGTATTAAATTCCGTACTTTTCAAACGACAAATAAAATTTTGTTTTTTAAATTTCGCCAAAATTTTATTTGGTCTAATTTATTAAATTAATATTTATGTCATATAATAAATGTACGTTTTTCCAAAAATAAATCTAAAACTTTTTTTGTTTTTCTGTTTATGGTTGACTCGTCCCGAGATTGTCACCAAATAAAACTCATTACCACTCAACTAAGTTTTTTTAGATAAGGAACGAATATAAAATATAAAAAATGATGTATTATGGTAAAGGAAGCATTTAAGGTTTTCTTCCTCCATCCTACTCGTTCCGTTTCACTGTATGTAGTAAGTTTGTGTACAAAGTAATTTGTTGTTCGTTTCTTATAGAAATCAACTTTGATAACATAGTAAAAGTCTAAAGTTTAGATTCCACATACATATTTACGATTGTGTATATGAAAATATTTATGTTCCTTTCCAGGATATTGTTATTATCCTTAAGACAAAAAGCAATCTAAGAGCAACAATGAAAGTACATAGAATAAATACGGAAATACAAATATTTTTGTTGTAATAAAAACAGATTTTCATGGAACCGGGAAAACATTTTTGCTTACACACGCAATAACAATTTTTTTTTGCTGTTGTATGCTGTTCATATAATATGTTAAATGAATCTGTCAGAGCGGAAAAATAAACCAAAACTAGAAATGTCTGTATGTACATACATTTTATGTTTTACTAACCGAAGATGGCAAGGAACACCAACTCTGGTATGGAGTAAAAAATTAAACAGGATGATGAGACATAGATGAATGGATTTTGATAGTCGTAATTTTTATTATAATAAATTTTCATGTTTCCACTCTATTGCCAAAGTGTTATGCGGAAAATTATAACAATTTTTTTGTTTTTGTGTTTCTGTGTACATACTTTGAAAATCTTTCTGGTTGATAAAAATAATTTTTCTATTTTCCTTCTGGTAGTGTAGTCCTGTACTATTACTCACATGATAGCTATTAAATTAAATTTTATCTCCGATTGTGAACTAACAAAAAAATTTTATTCGAACATTTTTATTTAATTATTTGGGTTTTAAATTGGAGCTTGAATTATTTATGAAATTAGATTATCAGTTATGTGTGGTTTTCTGTATGAAATATTTCATATCTTTAAGTATTTTTGTTTGTAGATTATTATTTTTATTTTCAAATGATAATTTACGTATTTCTATACGTGTGGATAGAGACAAGGTATTGCTCAAAGGAGCGTAAGAATTATCGATTTAGATAAAACCTCACTAATGAATAAAGGTAGGTGTGTTTAATTTTCTCACGTCAGCAAAAACTATGTCTGAATTGTCCTCATTGATTACAAATTAAAATAATTTGCAATTTAATAGTGCAAGAGACTGACACCTCATGAATATCACAACTACGGTCAGAAGAATGACATATCCTAAAAATCATTGGAAATTTGGGAACAATAAAAATTTTCAGTATGAAAATGGATTACAAAACAACCCAGAAAAACATGCTCCCTATATTCGATTATCGATTAATGATTTAAAGCAGCTTTACGTTTTTTTCACGGTACTGTTCTAATTTGCTTGAAATTTGGTGGGAAATATAGGTATATGTTGAAGAATTTTCTAAGAATAAAATTATCTTTGCAACAACCCGGAAAATTTACGGAAAATGCACTATCGCGAAGTTAGACGTAAATCTTGAATACACCATAAAAGATGGTTTCCACCTTGATTTCTAAAGTGAAAAAAAAAATCTTAACAGACTTTTGGTAAAACCCTAATCAATAATCTTTATCCTTTTTAAAGTTTTAGAAAACCAACAAGGCCAACCCTTAATCTTTAAATTTGTTTAAATTCTTTGTCGTTTTTTATAAATACTAAACTTTTCAACATCATTGCAAAAATTGAAAAAGCTTCCGTGGAAGCTAGTACTTACGCTACACAGAATTCCACAAAATTCCGAAAATCTCGCCTGGACTGTAGAGATGCCGAATTTTGGTAAAATAAAGCTTTCTTATCAAAACTCCGCTTATACGGTAATTAAACAAAAAGGATCTGAACAAATTTTGTTTGAAATAAATTGACAATCTCTTTGATTTAAATCGTTTTTTGGTAAATGCTATATATTTTTCAAAATATTTGCAACAAATGGAAAGCTACTATTAGACCTGTCATTATCGGTGGGCAGATTTCCGTCAATAATCACTGGAGTTTCCCAATTTATGGAAAACGCTTGAGTTTGATTTTGTCGCTGAGTTGGCACAACTGTCCTCTATCTTGATGTGAGCCTGATCTGCCATTTAGTTTGTTTACTGTGTTTTTTTTGTCAGTTCATCTCAAGTGTGTTTCGCGATTTTTATAATGAATAAAAATATCGAAAAAAAGAGAGGAGAACGGGAAAAAAGTCAGCCGGAGCCATATCAAGAGAATGCGGTGGTTGTTCGATGATATTTGTTGAGTTTTTGGACCGTAATTCGTTCACAATGATAGCCTTGTGAGATGGTGCGCGTTGACGTGGTGAAGAATCCATGAGGGTTCTTTCCACAAACCTGGCCTTTTTCAACGAATTTGCTCTCAAATGAAGCATAATACCCAGATAATTTTCTTTATTTACCATTTGACCTTCTGGAATTTCGAGTGCACAACACCGAGATAATCGAAGAAAATAGTAAACATTATCTTGATTTTTGATCGACTTTGACGTGGTTTTTTCGGTTTAGGCTTGTTGGTTGACTGGTTTGCGTATCAAACTCATATAAAGATGTATCATCATCAGTTATAATGCGTTTTATGTATGTTGGGTCGGAATTGACTCGTTCTTTTTGATGGAAATTCAGGTCTTTTGCCCAACCTAAAGTGTACAATGGTACGAATTGATGAGTTATCTGAAACACGTGTTTCTGATAAAGTCGTGTCACCTTAAGCCTTCTGTAACATTTTCAGCGATTCGGCATACAAAATTCTAGAATTTGTAGAGATGAACTGACAAAATAGAGCACTGTTAACAAGCTAAATGACAGATCGCGTTTAAACTTCACGCTAAGATAGAGGACAGTTGTGTCAATTTAGCGACAAAAAAATTGTTCACAATCCCAGTAAGGGGGCTTTTTAAATTTTCAATTACCGTTACTTTTTTGACAGTGTATATTGTGCTTTTCATGTTTCAGTGACACTATTGTGGTAATTCCCTGGTAATAGGGAACTGGGGAAAGAATTAATATGTAGTTTCTTTTCTTCTAAAATTATTCCCAATTTATAAATAATTACATCAAACGTTTCTCCTCAGTAGGTCGGAAAAAAAACATTTGAACAGAAATACATATAAATTCTTTTCCCAGTTCCCTATTCCCGGGGAATTACCACAATAGTGTCACTGAAACATGAAAAGCATAATATACACTGTCAAAAAAGTAACGGGAATTGATAATTTAGGCGAATTTTCACGTCGAATCAATTAATTCAGGTCGATTTTCTCTGATCGCTATTTTGTTTTGTATAACATTTTATTTGGCCGATAATATGACTACTGTGCTTTTCCTTCATTGTGACTTAAATAATGATCGATATATGTGTCTGGTCAGAATAAAATTGTTTTATATGACTTAGGTTAGATATATTATGATTTAAAAATATTAACCAACTTTTTAAGTAATTTTGATTAATTCTGAACTTATCATTTTAATTTTTTTTAAATTGTGTTCGAGTTATTTCAATATTATGTAACTATTTATTAATTCTATATGTAAATTTTTTCATATTTAACATTTTATTTGGTACCCTTCCCGCTGGGGAAAACAAATTGTTTTAAATCATAGTGAAAATATATCTGAATTAAATACAACAAACTAATACTTCAATACTCGAATATGTATACATATAAAATACGTAATTTGTTACTATCAATACTAAAAGAAAATAGATTGATTTTATGTCATTATAAAGCTTTTATATTACTAAAATATGACTGGACTAAATAATAATACTGTTTTGAAGTACTTAACTGATCATTCAATTGCTAATAATTTTTCTGTAATTTTACAATCTACAAAACTATTTTCGGTACACATTCTGCATTGTAGTGTGGTAATTTACTAAAAGGTTAGCGACTTATTGAAGCAACCGGAAAGCACTCCGGAACCAACTTGGAAGGCTATCTAAAGTATTTGAAATATTCTTGTAAAGGAATAAAACAATTTTCAATTTTAGATTATAAAGTGATAAAACGGATGAATTTAGAGTGGAACGTGGCAATCGTAACGCAATATCGGAAACGGAAGATATTGGTCAAGTCAGGATTAAATTGTTTGAATAAATAAAATACAAAAGAAAGGTGAATTGAAGAAAAAATATGATAGTGTTTTTGTTTTGTTTAATTCCTTACGAAGATAAATTCAAATAGTATTTGCAAATAACAAATATAAAATACATTTATATTCGATGACTCTATATAGGCTGTAAAAAAAGTCCTCACGATATTTTAACTTATGCCCGTAATAAAATTTCCCCCGTTTTTTTAATTCCATATGTAATGTATGGCTTGGGCCATCCGACGCCGCATGTCACACTTTATCTACATCGGATAGCTAACAGTGGCTAGGGAGAGATCTTATTACTCACTAAAGCGTCGGAAGCCATTATTACAAAAAAAATTACAAAAAAAAATTAATTGTGTGTCTACATGATTAAAAATGGTTCGCCATAATATACCTCTACATCCCAAGCTCATCTCATTTTTTTAAAACAACTTCAATACATAACGCTAACTATCATTACAAAAATAAAATGAAAACGAATTATTTCGCGTACTGTAAATATACACTTATGTTCCCAAAAAAAATACTAGTATACCAAAACAAAATAAATAATAAAAAAATTAAAATCCATTCTCAAAGGATCTATGAAAGTAAATCAAATAAAAACTGCGAATGAATGAAAACTAATATACAACAATAAATTTAAACGAAAATCAAAACAGATTGTAAAATTTAAAGAAATTCCATAAACAACAAAATCTATTAAGTTAAATTGCAAGTTAAATCGATGATTTCGGGAAAAATATTAATAATTTAGGAAACATAAAGAAAAATGTACGTCACCAAATAAATGTGCTGAGTAATGGTGTCCTTGTGTGCCCTCGTACACCCTTCTTTATCAAACTGGTTGGTTGCTGGTGTACTAAAAACAGTCAATGTACTCGTATTAATATTATGGATGATAACGTTACTAGTTGTAACTTCCTCGATGGTATTTGTTTGTTTACGTATGGTTCGTGGTGATTACAAACCAAATTAATTTTTGTTGTACACAAAATGAACCACACTGCGATCGTATTTGATATTACGATTTTTATGAATGACCATAAGACTCAACAATTTAGCTATAAATTTTTGTTTATGCATAGGGTGAAACACTTTATGATAAATTATTATTAACTATTTTTCTATTATTTTAATAAACTATAAATGGTGGTACATGTGATTTTAATTATGGATTTGTTATTAAATTTATTATTAGTTATTATATTATTATAGAATAGCGTTTACGTCTTATCTTATGATTTATTATCACTATACAATGTTCATGCTCTTCTCACCCACTATAACATCGAATCACTTTATGGTTTTATTTTAACACAATCACCAATGATGATCAGCAACAATCCCGCCAAACGAAAATATGGTATTAGTGGTATACCGAAAAAAAATGAAACACATAAATTTTGTTCACATGGATTGACTTTTTTTTATAATTAGATTCTTGAATTTTATTATTTTCGAAATTTAAAATTTAATTGCATAGTTACATATATTTTAGTTTAATAGTTTGTTTTTTTTATATTTTTATTTGAAACATAGACATTATGCCTTTTAACAAAATACACCTCACAATTTACTAATATCGTACATAATTTTAACAATTTTTAAGTTAATTTATAAGCTATAAGCTCTAGATTTTTCGTTTAACAATCCATTAATGTACACACAATCAATACAATACAATATCACTTTTTTTTAGTATTCTGGATTTTATATCTTTCTATAATTTATTTTAATTTTTAATTTTTAATTTTTTTTTACTTTGCGATCACAACATTCTAAATACGACTCAACAACTCGCGCCTTCGCATTTTTTGGGTGTGTTTATATACACCACCAATTCCTCTTTTGATCCCCGCTATTATATAAAAAAAAAAAACTCTGTATCTGCCATTCCACACAGGGTTTTTGGTATTTTGGTATTTTTTCAAGGCAAACTAGTCGTAATAGATAATGTATATATATATATATATATATATATATATATATATATATATATATATATATATATATATATATATATATATGTATGTGTGTTTTATTATGTTTTGTTCTGCTCTCTCTTAAATAAAATTTAAACTAAAACGAGTCAAAAATGTCCTTGAAATATTTTTTTATTTAATTTATGTTTGAGTTGTGTGGTTGCACAGGAAATTTGTTTAAGTCGTCGCAATTATAACCTGTATTATACGTAAACGGGGAGAGAAACGAAGAAAAATACGTTTTTTTTACGTGTGTCATCAGCCTATAACCCATGCTACCCACGATTTTGGTTTCTGGTTTCAAACTAAGTCGCAATAGATATTTATTTTTAATTTAAACCCTTATTTTATATTAAAACACCAAATTTTTTTGTATTGTTTTATTCTGTTCTCTCGAAAATAAAATTTAAACAAAAATCTACATCTCAAAAATGGCCTTAAATTTTTTTATTTTCATTTCTATTTTTTCATTTCGGATTCACCGAAAAAATTAATGTCGCAGTTAAAACGGATTTTATAGATAAAAGGGGAAAGAAAGGAAGTTGAAGCCGGTCTTATGAGACTACATGTAGCACGGCTGTATAGGTATAATGAAAACAAATACTCGGGCGACAAGAAATTGCGCGCTAAAAAAACTAGTGCCTTGATCTGTCTTGTTAGACCAGAAATATCGAGAACAACCATAAACAACATACACCTTGGATTGTACCAACCCTCGATATCAGCTGAGACAAAGCATGTACATTGCTATACACATCAACAATTGCATTAGCAACACAACCGCAATAATACTATGTACAATTATTATATAATTCCCCCTTTTTCCAGCAAACAACGAAATGAATACAGTGTGCGAGGATGAAGTTTTCGACGTTCCTAACAAGGAAGGGGCGCGAAGTGTCCCTCTCCGATTTCGCTGAAATTTGAATTTGTGAAAGTAGACTGAAAAATAAAGGATACGTATTTTTTTATCGGCGGAAAAACACTCTGAGGGGGTGAAACACCCTTCTGAAGTTGGGGGTAAAAACGGACTTTTGATAATTTCGCCTAGAAAAATCAGTTAAATTTCGAAGAAACTTATTTAGGAATGTGTATTTTAATGAGCTAAATAATATACTATTTTTTGGAAAAAATTCGGAACAATCCAGGGAGTGAAACACCCCCTAACAGGGGTAAAAAAATCAACTAATTGATGTAAAATTCTTACATTAACGCGGAAAAATCTGAAAAAAATATATGTTACTTAATAAGAGAAATCAAGGTTGACGTGTTTGTGTGTATAAATTGACTCGTTTGAGTCAACTTTTGTTTAGGGGAGGAATGAGATACTACATTGATACAAACGATAGAACATTTTAGATTGAATCATAGAAATTTCAAGGTATGCTTCATGAAACGCAAGCTGATTGAGTGTGAATTATGTGAAAGTTGTTTGTACCTGCATTTAATCATAGCGGACAAATGCTCCATGTTAACTTGAGTGTAAGGAATTTGACTGAGTTATTACAAATGAGGACGAACTGATATAGAACGAGTAAGAATTTATTAGAATGAATCAGATAGAAATGAGAAAGGGGATCGAAATTAAGGGTATGATATCAAAGGGCCGAATGTCGAAGGGCCGAATGTATCGAAGGGCCGAATGTCGAAGGGACGAATGTCGAGGGACCGAATGTGTCGAAGGACCGAATGGGCCCGATTTTTTATTTAATTTTTTTGTTTGTTTTTAGAAATATGTTTTATTTATTTTTTTTAATTAATTTTATCATTTTGTTATTATTTTTTGTACATATACCTTATATCAGAAGGCTGACATAAGGCCGAACATCTCAGGTGGCGCATGACAAAATTTTCCTTCACCAAAATGTATCGCTGAAAAGGCTACGTGGTGATACGTGGAATTTCATGAATCTCCAAAGATGAAAAATAGTAAAATACCTAAATTCATAAGAAATTTATTTATGTTTAATGAAAAAACAATTTATAAAATATTCCATAAAACAATAAATTTCAAAAACTATATTTCTAAAAAAAAATAAAATCGGCCCATTCGTCCCTTCGACATTCGTCCCTTTGATACATTCGGCCCTTCGACATTCGTACCTTTATACCCATTGCAAATTAAGTTGTAGATTAAAACATTGTAAATTTTGGAACCGGGCTACAAAATTGGTACAAAATTTTTGATTTTAGTGTCGAATACATAAAACAAACAGAAACGTCATATCTCTTCAGCGTCCACCTCCTTGGATTTCTTTTATTCGATACACATTCGTCATTTATACTGTTTATATTGGAGGTTGAACCCAGGTTCAACCTGGGTTGAACCTTTAATATAAACACCAAAAGTTAACTTGGAGTTAACTCGACTCAATCCAAAAAATTTCTTAGGTCGAGTCGAAAAACAACGACAAAAATAAAACTAAAATAAAAAAAAACAAAAAAAAATTATTAATTTTAATTTTTCGTGTGAGCAATGGTATCTAAATACGAAAGCATATTTTTTCTGTTTTTTCCCCGATTTTAGTTTAATAAGTTTCCCTTAAAATTAATTGCATTCATCTAGATATTTTTTAAAAATTTTGGACTCGATCCGAAGATAACTCTGCCAATATAAACACTAGAAGTTAACTTCAAGGTTAATCTGAAGATAACTACAAGTTGACTCGACCCCCAATATAAACAGAGTAATTGATTCTCTTTTCAATTTTGAATGGACCTTTCCAATTTCGTTGTGTATCTTGCGGTCGGCTTTCCCGCTTTCTGAAATTGTACATCATCAGTCACACTAAACCACCTAGCCGACAGTTGCTATATCTCTCATGTTGGTCTCGTTTCGATTTATCTCTATGATTTAGGTCGGATTGGCATTTGATAATAACTTCGTTTTATCTCGTCTATATGAATACATTCCACTATTAGCCCATCTTGTTTCTGATCCTTTTTAACTCATCATATTTCAGCCATTCTCCATCTCAACTACAACACGAGCCACCATAGCACGTCTCTCCATCGCGGTCTAATATCAATCACTCTCTCATAAGCGATCAACTCCACTGCCGGGCTCACCAATATTAAGTGTACCGGATTCTCAGGCTAGGCATCCCCCAAGAATCTTTCCTTCATTCGGTAAGCCAATTTATCCTTCGATCTCAATTGCCGTGCACTCTTTTCTCGATACTGCGAGATTGACACTTGATTTGTTGATCTTGGACTGAACATTCTCCTCTGGTTTTGGTCGTTTCTTAAACACTTTGTGGTTTTCTGAACACTGATTTTCTGGTCATTTCTTCAATTTTCTTGTTAAGTTCCTCGGGAATCCTTCATCCTTCATCCAAACGATCCTTTCATCATTGCCTACAATCATGAGACGTACAGTACCTGAGTCATCTCTTATTGCTTTTTATATTTCTTGATTCTGCAGATGTCATCCCAGAAAAAATAAATTTTTGCATTAGGCAACACAAAAATTTTATATTTTAACCAGCCCAGGGGGCCTATTATGAAATTAATACACTATCCGATATCGTAAAATCCGATCCACTGCGGATATTCAAATTATGAAATTAAAAAAAATCCGATCCGCCGCGGATGTTGCTATTATGAAAATAAAAAATCCGAACGTTAGCGGATTTTACGAAAATACAAATGTCATCCGATTGGTATTTAGGTGGCGGATATCGTAAATTACGAAAGAAGAAAAGTTTGTTTTAATTTATTTTGTGTAAATTTTAATTAAAAAAATAAAATATTTTTTTTTTTAAAATGTAATTATAAATCATATCTAAAAATCCACTAAATTTGATTAAATGTGTATGGTGTACCTAGAAATACTTAATCAAAATTTCATTGTTATAAGGCCTCAACAAACGGACAACAATTTGAGTTACTAGTTTCCTTTTTGGAAAACACATTTTTATTAATCACTTGTTTTTGTTTCGCAGAATATTTTTCAAAAAGTTTAAAAAATCACTCGATCGATTTCGACTTGTTAGGTCATCATCAGGAGTATCTACTAAATATTCTGCGAAACAAAAACAAGTGATTAATAAAAATGTGTTTATTAAGTATAAGTGTGTTTCGCCAAGTGCCTACGGCAAATAGCGTAAAAAGTATCCTTTTTGGAAGTTAATCAAGGCTTAGCGACAAATCGTTTCAATTCTCCACAGTCCAGATGTAGGCGGGCATTATTTCATCTTCATCCGAGTCATTGCCACTTGTGTTAACAAAATACGCGATCGTATCCATATTAAACTCCCAATGGCATATATTAGATATAAAACCCGAGTATTTACTTTGACAGCAACAACAAAATTACAGAAAACAAAAAAAAAATGGCTTCACTCCTCTATATTTGGTTATTTGAACTAATTTCATGGGTCCACTTTTGACAGTTTAAATACGTGTTTCATAATATGAATATCCGCCGAGGATCGGATTTTACGATTTCGTATTTTACGATATCGGATAAATTTCATAATAGGCCCCCAGGATTTCATTAAAATTATTTAAATTGATATTAGTTCAGCCCAAGAAATATTAAAACCTCGTAATAAAACATAATAATTTAGAGCCCAGACATATTTGAACGAAAAATTTTCAAATAATTACATTACATGTGAGATTAAAGTGTTAGTCACAACGATAGAATTAGCTTGAAATTTGTTTGGTTGGTAACAGACATAATGACAAGTGGTTATAAACATTATCAAATGACGAGTATACTGACGAGTCGTTACTATAAGGTTTGGTTTCCGGAACTCTTTTCCAGGAGCTATTCAAGCAAATCTCTGTCAAATGTATTGGCCATTCAAATATGAGCCTGTTAAACAAGGGTGGGATTTTCTTGAAATTTTAATGGTGAGTAACGGACATGATTATAATTAGTTACTATCAGGTTTGGTTTCCGGAACTACCGGTTTCTGGGAACCATGGAGTAAAATATTTCATATATTGGGCCAAACACGTGTGCACCTGTAGCGCCAATCAGAACGGTACGAATTTTTTGAAATTTGTTTAGTACGTAGGAAGTATAATTACAAGCCGTTACTATTAGGTTTGGTTTCCATAACCCTTTGCTTCTAGGAGCTATTGAAGCAAATAGGCTCTGAATATATTTTTTTCTTTCCATGCAATATGTTTTATTACGAGGTTTTAATATTTCTTGGGCTAAACTAATATCAATTTAAATAATTTTAATGAAATCCTGGGAAAATTTTTGTGTTGCCTGATGCAAAAATTTATTTTTTCTGGGATAACTTTCTGGGCTAACTTCACATACATGTTCTGCAGTTGACTATTGTAATTCTCTGTGACTGCAATAGCTTTGTGTGAGTTGCCTCAGCTCTTCTTTTATTTTCGATATCCGAATCCAGCTCGCGCAGCTTTACTGATTCAGTTGCTAAACTTTCTACTAAAATGGATCTAACTCTAGTATTTGTTCTCAAATGAAGTTTTATATAGTCGTAATTGACAGCTGTAATAAATGCGTTTACTGTTAGTCCGTTCAATACATATTCAGGTGCGTTACCGCAAGCTTCACGCGCTTATTTCGATATCTCTCGTTCTAGGTTCTGCAAGCTCTCCCCACTTTGTTGTCGCTTGCTTTGGAGTTGAATCTTGCATAATTTTGATACGTGTGACTGTAGATATTTTAGTTCCAACTCAACCTAGACCATCCACTTATTTCCCAAGGTTCTTTATCTCTTGTTTAACCTCCTCCTTTTCAAGCTTTTGCGTATGCTGAATTTGGTATGGGTTTTCATTCGGTGAAGATCAGCTAGTTTCCAAGATGAAGAATCTTTATAGTTGATAGATTAATATATGTAAGGGAAGTCAGCAAATTAGATCCGTAACTTGGGGATAAGAATTGGCTCTGATAATTGAGATGGTTTGGGCATGGAAATCATGACTGGAAATTCTAATTTTTTGAGTTTTGAATTTTTATACTACACAATCCATTCTGTAGTTTGATTTAGCGCTATGTATGTCCGATTAATCTTCGTCATGTAACTTTTTAATTAGAAAGTTTTGGAATATTTCAGAGAATATTGCGCAATGACTGCGTATATTGGTACAATCTGTTGAGAATTTACGTAACCCCTAAGCCTTGCTATTCTCGTAATTCTGGCAATTGTGTTCTTTGCTGCTCGGATTTGGAGCTTTACTGTTCCAACTTTCTGACCTGAACTGCTTGCATTTCTTCTTTTAAAGCAAAAGCTCAAGTGTAAGCGGTTATACTGATGTGGTGGTTTCTGTTTGCTACATCGCACCGGTTCCCTCATTATTTACTTCTTTCCCAGATGATCATCGAGGTTGATAGTCGCGATATAAGCTCTCCTTTTTCAGCATCCTCTTCGATGGTGCTATACAGTCTTGTTTTTATTGTCTTTGGTTGAAAAGCACTTCGTTTTTAATGCCTTCGGTTGAAATCCCGAAGCTCTGCAGCTTATCCCTCAATTACTGGGAACCTATAGGTGTTTATATTTTTATCAATTTTGGGTATTTGCAAAATTCCTTTTTTGGCCCGCGGTATTTAAGTTACAAATTTTATTTACGCCTTAATTGCTTATGACTTTTTCAAAAATTTTCTATTTCACTATTTATCACTATTCACTATTTCACATTCTTTATTTCCGTTTACTTTTCCCACAGTTCACATTTTAGTTGTTATTCGGCACTCTTTACTGGTTAAATTACAACTGTCAATCTGCTTGCCTCTTACAAAGCGTGATTCTTGGTTTTTCGTGTATATGTTTTTGTCACATCAGGTGTGATTATAGCGACATCTGTCAAAGTCAATTGTTCTCAGTTAGCATTTCCATTTTATATGGAAAGAATTTCACCCGAACAATGCTTACAAATTATTGAACTTAATTATCAACATTTCGAGTTCAGTGAAAAATTTATGTTCATCTGTTTTTTTTTATCGAGAAATACTGTTCAGCGACGAAGCTAATGGGGGTTAAATGGGTACGTTAATAAACAAAATTGCCGCATTTGGTGTGATGATCAGCCACAGACAATGCAGGTTTATGGGCCGGTGGAATCATCGGTTCGTATTTTTTCAAAGATTACTGGTATCTGGTCGATATGTGGTTTCAGCATGACGGCGTCACATGATACACAACACGCAACACCTAGGATTTATTGAGAAATGAGTTCGGTGAGCAATTTATTTTACGGTTCGGCCCATTGAATTTGCCAAAACCAGATCTGGAATATCAGCCCGTCTGAAATATTGGAATACATACAATAATTTGTGAAACTCTATAGTTAGTTTGGAAATGTCTCACTTATACACAACTGACGATTAACTCTAATGAAATATATTATATGAAGAATGTGTAAAATTATGCTATCTTGGACCATAGAAAAATGCTGAAGATATTTGTAGGACTTGGTGATATGTTGCCTCTAGAGGAATTTCGTTTCAAATACCGAAGCTTTAACCAATGCCCCACGATCCAGTAAAATTCGAATTCAAGCTGTACACACTCAAAATAATATTTTCAAAAACATAAAATTAAATTTTATAATTAACGATTAAATTTTGTTTTTCTATTTCCAGGTAAGCATATTTCCAACACTTTAAATTTAAATTGAACGTGAGAACCTCACGAGAATTTTATGTATGTACGTATGTTCCATATAAATTATTAACTTAAAATAATAATCTCATAATAATACCACTAAAGTACACCCCACACAGTTTAGCGCCGCATAAAATTTTAATGAAGTTTGTTGTATTTTTCTCGCTTTTGTGGATACAATACAGGAACACACAGCGCAGCATATAAAATAATATGATCCACGTTAATCGCCGTAATAAAAAATAATTAAAACTTGGTTTATAACCACAAAAAAAGTTTTATTTTTGTGTTATAACGTGAAACATAACTCTAACACCCTTTTAATCTATAAACATTAATAACATAAAAAAAAATAATTCAACGCCATTACTCATATTTAATCAACCCTAATATACAAACATTTTTTTTAACATACAACAACACACACATACAATACTTAAAATATTACAACAATTTATACGCATTTATGTTGTGTATGTTTCATAAAAAAAGTTCGTCTACAAAAAAGGGCTGCTTATGTACTACGACATTAAATTGTTTGAAAGCTCATAATAGTAGTCATATTGCCTCATAACGTATCATTACGACATCTTCATTACAGCATAATTACCATCATTAATAATCAAACAATAATCATTAGATATAGATGTAGGATACGTTCTGTTATTTTTGTTTCTCTAATTTTTCTAATAATAATTTTTTTTTTGTTTCTTTATAATTAAATTAAATTTTTACATTGAAATTAGAAAATGTAAAGTTATTTTTTTTTATTTTAAATAGGAAAGCATTTGGGCAAATAGATTCTGTTTATGTATTCTGTTTAGGAAAATCCTCATTACATGAAACTTGCACATAATAAAAATAAAATGTTTTAATTGGCAATGAAATATTAGATAAAATTTGCATTATGTGTTTCTGTATAAATGTTGTGAATTTTAATTTGATGTAGCTGTTTGAGAACAACTCATTCACATTCACATATAGGATTTTTAAAATCTGACTTTAATATCTCAGTGTATTGATATAAGTTGTACCTATGTTGGAAAATAAAATTGTAAATCAACATGGATTGATTTTTGAACTCTTTTTCTTTATAATTTGCACTCCCTGTGAAGGTATTTCTTTGCAAGTATGATAGCTTTCGTTTTGGAACACGTCTGGAACGATTGGACTATGGAATCCGATAATCTCGAAAGGGTTTTAGCCTGGAACTCATTTTAACACAAATAATGAAACAAAGAATGATGGAACTATTTTCCTTTCAAATGTAAATTGTATTCAGCCATTTCTCTGTAAAGTGTGCACTTGTAGCGTAACGAAAGATATTTTAATCGCAATATTCTTAACTGCCGTATAAGTCTCGAGTAAGTTATAATTCGAGCTTTTATGTCGATAAAAGATAGATATAAAATTTTGTGTTATTTCTACCCTGAGATATTTGACGTTTGTCTTGGTAAAAAATTTCTCATTAGGTTGGTTGGATGCGATTTAACAACCAATTTCATGTGCTAATAAAATCTGAGTTCAAATTTTCCCAAAAACCTAAGCTTACAACTTTCACTCGAACTAAAAATTAAAATAAATAAAATCGTAGTGAGTTTGATGTTCTGCAGGTCGATTCTGGTTTTTCCTATAGGAAAACGAATTATGAAAAATATTTTCATAGTATTTTGGTCACAATTTTTTTTTTTCTGACATACTATGGTAAACAGTTAGTATAAATTTTTTCAAAAACAAAATTAAATTGGGAATATTTTTCCTATCCAATTTCTATACGGAAAAAATATTTCCTAAATTTTATAATTTTAGATCAAACATGATTTCTCAGTAGGCCAGAAAATGTTATTTTTGACAAAAATACTATGAAAATATTTTTCGTAATTCCTTTTCCTATAGGAAAAACCAGAATCGACCTGCTGGTCAGGAAATTGCAATGTTCTGGTTGGATGAACAATTTAACATTTTATTTCAGGTGCTATCAGAACGTGAGTCCAAGTCTCTGGCGTATTAATGGCTGTTTAAATTTGAAACAAATTTGCTGTCCTTGTAAAAAATTTCTAATTAGGCAAGCTGGGCTGGATTGGATGAGCAATTTACAACCAATTTCAGGGGCTAATAAAATCTAAGGTCAAATTTTCCCAAAAAATGTAAGTTCACAGGTTTCGCTCAAAATTGAAATTAAAAAGTTCGTAACAAATTTGATGTTTTGGACAGGAAGCAATTAGGCTGGTTGGTAGAACAATTTAAAATTCTATTTGAAGTACTATCGAAACCTGAGTCCAAATCAGGCGTATTAATGACCGTTTACTATTTTCATTCAGGCTCAAAATTGAAATACAAAAACTCGTAGCATATTTGCTGACCTGGTTAGAAAAGTTCCAATTAGTCTGGTTGGAAGAGCAAAATAACGTCCTACTTCAGCAGCTCACAAGATCCTGACGCCAAATATCTGAGAAAGCGTATTAATGGTCTTTTACCAGTTTCACCCAAACTCTTAATTGAAATACAAAAATTCGTAAAGAATTTTCTGTATTGGTTATTCAGTTTCAATTAGGCTGGTTATATGAACAATTTAACTTCATATTTTAGGTGCTATCGAAACCAGAATTCAAGTTTCTTGCTATAAAAATTTGCTATAAAAATTTGGATAAATAATTTAATATCCTATTTCAGGTGTAAACGGAACTTGAGCCCAACCATCTGAGATGGCGTGTTAATGACCACTTGCCGTTTTTACTCAAACTCAAAATTAAAATACAAAAAATTGGATAATGAGTGATTAGTTCATTGATCCTAAACCAGAAGTGAAATTTTTCTTTCACCACCGGGAGTCGAACCCGGGATCTCCGGTCGCTGGAGCAAGCATGCTGACCAATGGCAATGTCACCGGGGCGGCAAAAAATATAAATACTTAAATAAAATAACACAAATTGCAGGCTGTATGAAGTTGGGTATAATAAGCCTTCTAATTTGTAAATGAATCGATTATTGGTTCCCTATTTTATTAGCCCAAGAAATCGTTTTATTGATTATTGATCCCAGCGCGGGGCTCCCCGCGTGGAACCATTAATTATAAAAATAAAATCATCTGTCGTAAAGTTTCAGAATTCTGATGTGTGATAAACATAAAATTAATATCGAAAGGCACAACGCTAGCTGTCAGATAGGAAGTTAATGATCGATTTAGCAAGGGAATTATTGTAACTTTCGAGTACAATTTCTGAAATACCGTCTGTTGCAATTGCTTTGTTTAGGTTAAGTTTCTCAGAATGTTGGAAATCACTCTTCAATGGCAAAGTATTCCGGTTATAGGTGAGTCGACTTTAGGGAGAATTGGAGAGTTTTGGTTAGTTGTCGGAAAAGAAGAAGCTGCGTTACGTTCATATTCTAGTGTGGTCCTAGTTAACGTCCCAATTTACGAAGTACAAATGGGCATCCTGTTTCCAAGAAAATGGCTTAGCAGCATTTTCCATTAAACGATTTATTTCCACGAGTTTTTGTCTTGCTATATGAAGATGGATGGAAATTATTCATCTTTAATAAATTGGTCAAAGTAACAAATTAAGAAGATTCATCTACTTTATTGCTGATAAAGCAAGCTGACCAGTCAAATGGATTGATGGAAACATTCATTCAGTTTTCAGCTGAATTATAAATTGATAGAGGGGCATTACTTATCACATATTCTCCTAATGACTGTAACAATTCGTGAGGATCTCAGCTTCAACATAGAAGTCATTGCATATTTTCAACTGAAATAGTAAAGTAGCATAGTAAATCAAAAAATAATTTCAGTGCCTTATTGATAAATTCCAATAGCTCTAACTTAGCTTACAATTTTGCCAGCTATGTTAGAATATCTAAATTAGAGGAAATCTGACCATACGGCGATAGGGAGGTTATTAAGGAAGAAGAATCTATTAAAATTAGAGAATCTGTTATTTATTTTGAAATGTATACTAGGCGGTTTAAGGCCCACGTTTTCTGGAATTTAAGATTATCTCCAAATGTTGTGAATACATCCGTTTCTCGCTTAAAAAAAGTTTTCTCCTTCGGTGACGCTTCATCCCATATAAAAGGATTTGGCCAATACAAGGTTATTCACATAATTATATAAATAATATATTTATGTGAATAACCTGGAATTTACACTGTTTTTTTAAAAACGGGCGAATGAACCAACGAGTGACAAAAAAGTTGAACTTATATAGAAATTTAACACAGGTTTACAATTTTTGCGACATTCAGTGTGTCACAATTTTAGATTCAGATTTTCAAACTAAACTCGAATCCATCACCTTAATTTCCTGAAATGTTCGACTTATGGCAATTCAGTTTGATTTGAATAAAGCACCTCATCATCATAACCCGCATTAAATTCTTATATCGATACAATTTTTTGTCAGCCGAAGATGTCCTTCTTTGCATTCCGTTTCACAAAGTTGAACCATTAAGAGAAATTTGATCAATATTTTTTAATATGTAATTCTTTTCAATGAATTGGTTTTTCTTTCGCATATTTGATTTTTCGATGAATTGTTCAGTATAGAATTGTTTCCGTGTAAAATTGTTTGAATTACAATTATTCTTCTCTGTATTCATTTCTAACAATTGTTTGTCGCACTTTCGTGATTATGTTAAATTGTGTTGCACATAGTTTTCAGGTTGCCGGGAGGAATACAATTCTTGACACGGATTGATATCATTTTTCATATTATGTAATGTGTATTTAATCCACCAACGCTCATAGTGAAAATGCTTATTACTTATACATTTTTTCATTGAAATCGAATATGATTATTTGTTTTCGCAATTATTAAATAAATTGATTAAAAATCGATTTAAACTAAGTTTAAAATAAAATTGGATTCGAAAACTGTCTGGTGGGCACTAACACCGTCGTAAGTCGGAATGAGTACAAAGGGCCGAATGTCGAAGAGCCGAATGTCGATGGACGAAGGGCCGAATTTTTTTTTATTGTTTTTAGAAATATAATTTTTTAAATTTGTTTTTTTATTGAATTTATGTATTTTACTATTTTTCATCACGTATCCAGTTAGCGGTACATTTTGGTGAAGAAAAATTTTGTCATGCGCCACTAATAGGTATATCCTTTTTCCTGCCCGTTAACACAATTGTGTGGGTACTGTAAAAGTACCATGTCAAAAATTTATTTTTGTATGTGTTTTGACCCAATTTACGCATTCGTGCATTCCTTTTAAAATTATTTTCGTCCGAAAAAAAAACAATATAACTACATATATGTATACACAATTGTGTTGGTTGTACTTCCGCACAAGCGAAATTTTTAGCGTAAGTGTAGGTGACGTATACATCGCTGAAATCGGCTAAGATGAAAACTTTTTAAAAAAAATTATTTGGTAGCCAAAAATTTCGGAAAAATCACCACATTTTCGTGGAAAATTTTCAGTTTTTCCAAAAATATTTTTTTGATTTTTTTCATCCAAAAATTAAAAATCTGCCGTTTTTATTTAACAAATCTTAATTTTAATGATAAAAATTCGAATTACACTGTCATGTAACGGGTAAAAAATTACATTTTTGCGTTATTTTAATAAAACTTTTTAATTTTAAGGAAATTTTTTCCCTTTTTTTATTTTTTCAATATTTTTTTAGTTTTATTTAATTTTATTAATAATAATTGCTTCAACAACCTTGCATACACAGATCAAAGAGTTTTTATCGCTCTTATCGCTTCTTCTGATAGCCCCAAAACCCCCACTTTTCCAGAATTTATACAATTCTTCAACTGGCGAATTTTATTTATAATTTTAAACTAAGTAAAAAAAATAATAAAATTTTCCTAGAAATTTTTTCCTGTCGAAAAACTGTTAAAATACAATGTCAATATCAAAATTAAAAAAAAAATTACATATTTGTAATATTTTGAATAAAATAATACGCAATTTGTCACCAAAAAAATGAAATGGTCAAAATTTTACCGGAAAATGTGACAGTTTTCTCGAATTTTTTGGCTTGCACTTCCTAAAAACGATAGATGCACAATCCTACAAAGAAATTTTTTTAAAAAAATTTCATGTTACCCAAATTTTTTATCAAGAACGACATTACATACTATGATTTTTTACCCACACATTTGTGTGCTTTGGACTTAAATAGTGCCAATTTTTTTTGTTGTTTGAAAAAAGGATATGTACAAAAATAAAAAAAATAATTAAATTAAATAAAAAAATTAAAAAAAATATTTCTAAAAACAAAAAAAATAAAAACCCTTCGACACATTCGGCCCTTCGACATTCGGCCCTTCGACACATTCGGCCCTTCGACACATTCGTCCCTTCGACATTTGGTCCTTCGACACATTCGGCCCTTTCAAATTCGGCCCTTCGACATTCGGCCCTTTGATATCATACCCGTAAGTCTTCTAGCTTATAATACCTTTATGAACTAGGTTTCGCATTAAGCCTAGTCGAAAGAGTTCCAAATGAATACTAAAACAAACACGCCTGGTGACAAAGGACTTTTCAAACTGAAATTAGATTTCCTGAATTTCATTTTTATTCCTCTTGTTCGTAAACTTTAATATTGTTCACGGTTTTACGCTTTTACATGTATAGTAAATTTAGAAGGAAGGGATGGATGTATTACACATCGCAAAAACTTTTTCCTTCATATTCACATTAAGATAAAAAAAAGTGGAAAATTTTATTTATTTCACACACAAATTAAGCATAAATTTTAATTCTATTTTAATTAAATTAGAATGATTTTAGAGAGCACAAAACAAAATGAAAATCTGAAAAAAACAGCACATTTTCATATTCAAAAAGTTTGTGGAGAAAATTTCGGAATTCTGTTCAAATTATTTTTAATTATTTTTTTTTATTTAATTTAATGTACAGTGTTTTAGTACACTTCCTTAATTATTATTCTACTGCTGTTTTTTGAGGGTGGTGCTGCGCTTTTATTTAATTTTTTTATGTTATAAAAATATTTTTGAGCGTACAAATAAAATTTACTTCTAGCTTTTTGGAGGATTTTATGCAAAACAAAAAACTGTGGGAAAATAAAAGTTTTTCGTTTACTTTTTTGTTTTTTTTTTTCCAATTCGAGGTATCTTTATTTTTATTTAATTTTTCTTATTTTTATAGAATTTTTATTTTGCCACGTTTTTTGCATGCACGAAATTGGGATCAGTGTAATTTTGTAATTAAATTAAATTATGACACCTTTTTAGACAAGTTTTATTATTAAAAACGAATTAAAAAATTTTTACGATGTCAATGAATAAAATAATAACATTATACCAATCATTCGATTTTAACAAGGCAGAACCTGTGCGAAAAGTTTATTAATTTGTGAAATACAATATTGGGATTCGTTACCCTGTAAATGATATTTTTTTGTAGAAACTAGAAAGCCGAAACTGAACTCCGAAGCCTGAATAGGGCTGAATCGTTAGCTTGTTTTTACGAATTTTGGTTTACCTGTTTAACTTTTTCGTATAGCTCAAATTTCAAAGTAACAATAAAATTTTTCTAGAATTTTAAAAATGTCAAAATTATAAATAGGAAAATAATATTAAAACATGTTTTTGTGTTTCTCTTAAAATTGTGGTTGCCATCGCGATACAAACTTGTTTACGCCAGTTGATCGGGTAAACGGGCAAACGGACGAACGAATGGTTCATTGCTTAAGTATATTCTAAAGTTCAAGAACGTTTCCTCAATAAACATTCTATTAAGGAATTATTTTTTGGCTGGGATGGTTGGTGTGCAGGCAAAGGGATTAGCGCAGGATTCACATCTTTTGCAATGTCTGTGTGCAGCTTCAGCAAGTCAGCACACCGCCTCCTTGCGGTGGCAAACGATAACTACTTCTAAACTGGGGTAATATAAGTGTGTGAGGATAATTAACTCGGATGTACAACAACAACATCGGACTCGAAATAGGGGTAACGATTTAACATTTTGAACATGTAATGTGTTCAGCTTAAATCGCCCGCGAGCCTCCATCAACTCGTCGATCTCGATTCGGAGTTAGTTTTCTGATCAGCAATCCCAATTCAATTCGTAACAAATTTTATATCCATAAACAGCCCGATCTGCGTACTCAGATTGCTCAGAATATGATAACACTTTGTACGGTCACCTCGAAAGTGATTTGAATAAAATTCACTAACACTATGTAAAGATTTTATTGGGTTACTTCAATGCGCAAATCGGCAATGCACGCAATATTCATCTTTTCGATACAGACAATATTCATTCAGATTCCATACATCTTGTATCAAACAACAACAGGATGCGCGTCATCGAGCTAGCTCTCTAATACAAGCTGGCTGTAGAATCAAAGGCACATGGAACAAAGGCACGTGGAAATCAAACGATGGAGTTACGGAGTTAATCAAACGGACCGGACGAAACATCGATGGCATAGATATTGTTCCATAAAATCAATTGCTACCGGCTTCCAATTACGTGGTAGCGCTATTCGCAATGAATCTGGAGAGTTACAAATGAGTAGTTGTTTTGTGAGGCTTCTGGCATAAATCCCATCCCAAAAAATTTTTCCATAGTAATTGAATATTGAATACTGGTTTTTCATTTCATCTTCATATAACATGAGAAATATAGTAATGTCTTGATAACTAAAATCTTCATTTCAACAAATGATCATATGAATTTTATTGAAATTTATTAAGGTTTGTCATTTGCCTGTTCAACTGTAATGAAGAATTTTAAATAAAGTTGTTTTGCATTACCTTACCAACATTTCAAGGTAATTTATTTTTCTTGATGTTTTTGTTGTATGTAGGAAATCATTTTGTTTGTATATCTTATTGAAATGGAAAGTGGAATGAGTTAACCATTCGCACATAAGAATAATGTTTTGTCAGTAAAAATGTAATTTAATGGTGATGTCTGGGTTAATCAAGTTATTTTATATTACATTGTATATTGCAATTACACGAATGTCGCGGGGTGCGACGTCCGACGTGGGACGTCCAACGTCCGACGTGCGATTTTAAAGGTAAAGTTTATTTATATGTATTATATTACATAAAAATTTCTATATACGATTAATACTTTGTAGTACATATTCATATTATTAACTTGAACTTACATATTATTTTGTAAAAGTTGTTTTATAAATTTATCATTTTGTCTTATCTAATAGAAGAAAAAACCAGCATTCCAATGTAATATTTTTTTTTTTTTTTTTTGAATTTTATTTCTATATAGTAAAATAAAATAAAAAGAAGTGTTGCATTAATTTTTCTGCAGTTCTCTATTGTTAGTGAATCGAATAAAAGAGATTTTTATTTTAAAAAAATTCTTTAGTGATAAAAGTACAAAAATATTATTATTATTAGTAATAATAACAATAGTAATCATATAAATAGTGCAAAACAGTTTGAAATAGAGTAACAATAGTTTGAAATAGTGCAAAACAGTATAATTATAATAATTATAACAAGTTAAAATAATTAAAAAGTGAATTTTAAAAATTATACTAATTTCTAAATTGTTTGATTACAATAATAACTGTTAAAATATTAATGTTAGTTAATAAAAATACGATAAATAAATTAATAAAAATAGAATAAAAGAAATATACATTAGTATAAAAAATTAAAATGTTTTCGTGCAGCTGCTCTAAAGTGTTTACAAACATTCAAAATCTTAAAAGGCATCAGAAGAATCATGAGAGTGAAGAAACTGTGTTATGTGATTTTTGTGGCTTAACATTTCAAAATATAAGACGTTTAACGTATCACCAAAAAATTCATCATGAATATAAATTAGTGAAATTGAGCGAGAAAAGACAATCGGAACATTTAAATGAACCGCTCAAGAAAATTAAGCTGGATGACTACATTTCTTGTGATTATTGCGATGTAGAAATCAAGAGATCAATGTTCAATGGTCACTTAAGGAGCTCGGAACATAAGAGCAAAACACTACAACATTTAGTTAACAGTGACGATGATGATGGTGATGACATTGATAATATAAATATAATGTTGTTGGACTCTGCCTTTAAGTCAAGAATTTCTACATATAGAATTAGTGAAACATCGCAAAATTATATTGATATCAAGCAATTCATGAATGTTTTAAAAGAGAAAATCATGAATCTAATTCAAAAACATGTTATCGACTACAACACTATCAAAGTCAATTTTGAATTGTTTGCTAGTTATAAAAAGTTCATAAATAACGAAAGCAATGAGTTAGTGAATAATATTAAATCATTTAATACAAAAAACATGATAATCTCTGAAGCCACAGATTTAAGTTTAATGTATGAAAACGTAGCTGCATACATTTCAACCCAAAGTGAAGAGTTTCAAATGAAAGATTCTGGCTGGGCCTTGAAAGAAATCGAATACATTGAAGTTAATATATGCAAGTTCAACCCAATGAGAGCATCATATTATTTTAAACTGCCTGCTGCTATAATCAACAAACATGCTGTGATAAACATTAAAAATCAGGACGATGCCTGTTTTGCATGGGCTGTTGTTGCTGCACTGTATCCCGCAAGAAATAACGCTGAATTAACATCATCATATCCACATTATTCAAGTGTTCTTAATTTAGATAATGTAAGTTTACCTATAAATTTTAAACAAATAAGTAATTTTGAATTTAATAATAATATTAGTATAAATGTTTATGGGTTGGAGGGTGATCAAATTGTTGGTCCTTTACATTTTACAAATAACCGTAAGAATATTCATATCAATTTATTATATGTAGAAAATGGAGATAATAATCATTTCTGTTTAATAAAAAATTTAAGTAGACTTGTAGGAAGACAATTGTCGAAACACAAGCGCAAAAGATGGTTATGTGATGGATGTTTAGTTTATTTTCCTGATGCAAATCAATTAAAAGTACATAATCAAAATGATTGTAATCATATAAAATCAATTGTACCCACTCCTGAAAAAATGATTTTAAAATTCAAGAATTTTAAGCATAAACTTGCAGTACCATTTGTTATTTATTGCGATTTCGAATCTATTTTAAAACCGATACAAACATGCTTACCAAATCCTAAATCATCATTTACCACAAATACACAGCAACATATTCCGTGTAGCTTTTCATACTTCATTAAATGCTCTTATGACGACAGTTTGTCAAAATTTGAATTATATCGTGGAAAAGATTGTGCTAGTGTATTTGTTAGTAGAATTAAAACTGACTTAGAGAAAATAAATACTATTATTAAAAATATAGTTCCGATGAAATTGCTTTCTAAAGAAGAGGAAACAAAATACTTTAGCTCTAAAACTTGTCACATTTGTGAAGAATCTTTTACTAGTTCTAACTACAAAGTAAAAGATCACTGTCACTTGACCGGTGTATTTAGGGGAGCAGCACACACCAAATGTAATTTGAACTATAAAATAACAGATCATGTTCCTATATTTTTTCATAATCTGAGCGGATATGATGCTCATTTTATAGTAAAAGAACTTGGATTTGATAATGAAAAAATAGATTTAATAGCTCAAAATAAGGAGCGCTACATTTCTCTCACAAAACATTTTAAATTCAATGATAACGAGTTCATTAAATTGCGTTTTGTAGATTCATTCAAATTCATGGCATCTAGCATCGATAAATTAGCGAAGAATCTTTCTGAAAATCAATTTTCAGAACTATCAAAAATGTTTAGAAATCTAGAAGAGCTTAAATTATTAAAACAGAAAGGTATTTTTCCGTACGATTATCTAGATTCCACTGAAAAGTTTGCTGATACATGTTTACCATCAATTGACAAATTTTATAATTCACTAACAAAATCACATATTAGTAAGAAGGATTATGAACATGCTGATAATGTATGGAAAGTCTTTAAATGTAAAACTTTAGGAGAATATTCTGATATATATTTAAAATCAGACGTTCTTCTTCTGGCAGACATATTCGAAAATTTCAGAATAACATGTATGAAAACCTATAGTTTAGACCCGGCTCATTACTATACTGCGCCGGGGCTAAGCTGGGATGCAATGCTAAAGTTTACAAAAGTAGAGCTTGAGTTATTAACGGATATCAATATGATTCATTTTATTAAGAAAGGTATTCGAGGTGGCTTAGTTCAATGTTCGAAACGCTATTCGAAGGCAAATAATAAACATTTAAAGAATTTTGATCATACAAAAAAATCTAGTTATATAATGTATCTCGATGCTAATAATCTTTATGGTTGGGCAATGAGTCAATCTTTACCCCATTCACAGTTTCGATGGCTAAACTCAGCTGAAATAGCTTTAATTGATATTACTCAAATACCCGAAGATACTAATAAAGGTTTAATTCTTGAAGTTGACTTGGAATATCCTACATCTCTACATTCAAAACATAGAGATTTACCATATTGTTTTGAGAATATAAAACCTTTATATGAATCGTCAAAAAATAAGAAGCTTATTGCAAATCTAATGAGTAAGCAAAAATATATAATACATTGGAAAAACTTAAAGCAATGTGTATCAGATGGTTTAAAAATTACTAAGATTCATAGAGCGTTAGAATTTAGTCAAGAGACATGGTTAAAACCATATATAGATTTAAACACTAACCTAAGAACAAAAGCAGTAAATTCATTTGAAAAAGATTTTTACAAATTGATGAACAACAGCGTCTTTGGGAAAACAATAGAAGATGTGGACAAGAGGACAGACATCCGCCTTGTTACACATTGGGAAAATATTGGGAAAAAATTTGGAGCAAATAATCTAATTAGCAAACCAAATTTTAATTCGTGCATAATATTTTCAGATAATTTGGTAGCTATTCAGATGGATAGACTTAAAGTTAACTATAACAAGCCTATATATGTAGGATTTAGCGTACTAGAATTATCAAAAACACTCATGTTTGATTTTCATTATAAGCATATGCTACCTATATACGGTGATAATATATCGCTACTTTATACGGATACTGACTCATTTGTGTATGAGATTAGGACTGAAGATTTTTATGATGATATCAAATCAGAATTGAATAAATATGATACTTCGGATTATCCCGCAGGTAACAAATTCAATTTACCTTTGGTAAATAAAAAAGTACTGGGTAAATTTAAAGACGAAATGTCGGGCGTACTTATCACGGAGTTTATTGGAATTAAGGCTAAATCATATTGTATAGTAACTGAATATGATGATGAAATAAGAAAGATAAAAGGTATCAAAAAATGTGTCGTAAGAGATGAAATTAGTGCAAATGATTTTAAAAATTGTCTTTTTCAAAATGAGTCTATTATTCGAAATCAGCTAACATTTCGTAGTAATAAACATGATTTATACACACAATTGGCAAATAAACTTTGCTTAGATAATTCTGATGATAAACGATTCATTATTCCAAATTCATCTCATGAAACATTACCCTGGGGTCACAATCTCATAAATAATTACTATTTTGTTTAAACATTTTAAATTATATTTTAATTGTATAAAGTTATAACGTAACAATATATGCATGTAATATTTAGTATAACATTTTACAATAGTTTTAGTATCTTAACACCCTGTGTACATCCAATATAAATAAAAAAAAATTAATTAAATTATATCTGTTTTATTAATCCATGAGTTATGAGATGAATCAAATCCAAGCCATTTTACGTATACCTTATTTGCATTTTTCCTCAAGATTTTCTCTACAAGGTAAGTATTAGAGTGAAGCGTTTTTTGTAACTCTTTTTCATAAAACCGTCCTGCAATTGGTAGCCCCTGGTAATCTTCAAGTAAGTATGTGACTGGAAATTTGTTATTTACGCTAATAATTTTAAATATTTCTGTCGTCCAATTAGGAGTATAACCTTTCTCGAAAACTTTTTTAAATTTACTAACTCGTACAAAATCACCGATATGAAATTTGTTTTTCTGCATTAGCTTAGGAGGTGTATAAATACGTTTTAATATATCTTTTTCATTTCGTTTAGTAACTTCTGAAGGCGCTAGTTGTATCGTACGATGTTTTGTTTCATTATACTGCTCCACTAACTTTTCTAATATATTTATCCAGTTATACGAGCCCTGAAAGCTAAACATCTTCCACATCGCCTCTTTAAGTGTTCGATTGAATCGTTCTACAATACTTGCTTTCAAATGACTGAATGTAGAATAGTGATTAATATTCAGCTGCTTCATTAGTTGTTTAAAATGCTTATTATGAAATTCCATCCCCATATCAGTTTGGAGATTTTTAGGTGTTCTTTTACTCTGTGTAAAAATTGTATTCATAGCCTCTTTAACGCTTTGCGACGTTTTATTCTTTACAGCTATACCCCAAGCAAATTTGGAGAAAGTATCAATCACCGTTAAAATATATTTGAAATTTGTATTATATTTTGCATATGGAATCATTTCTACGAGATCAGCCTGCCACAAATCATCAATCCCCATGATTTTAACACGACGGCGGATAAATTTTTTATATGCAGGCTTATGCAATTCGTCTATAATTTCTCTGCGACTCATTATTATGTATTTTAATGTATGCATGGAATTAAATTGGAAATCGATTTTCACGCCTTATATATACATATTTTATTTTTCACTCTCACAGTTCTAAAATGGATATTGAAGAAAACAGATTATTTACGTTTCGCGATTGGCCCCACAAATTTTTAGATACGAAAAAAATGGCTTATTATGGACTATTTTATTTAAAAGCAAGAGATTACGTCATGTGTAATTATTGTAAAGTGCAAATACATCAATGGGAAAAGAATGATGATATTTGCATACAACATCTTCGATGGTCGCCTACCTGTCTTTGGCTTCAACAAAAACTCAAAGATATAGATGAGAAAGAAACATCATTCCCAGATTGTTATGGCAGTTACAAAGAATTTCGACGAGTAATGGTGGAAAAAAGCAAAAAAAAAAAAAAAAACGATCGCTTCGAGAAAAACTCAAGAATACAAATGAAAAAGGAACATCATTCACAAGCAATGGTGGAAAAAGTCATGCAATGGTAGAAAAAGCAACAGCAAAAGAAAAAATAAACTAAAAATTGTATTTTCTTGTAATATATATATTTTTATTTTTATTTAATAAATAAAATTCAAATTATATTTGTCAATTTTTATTAATTGAATTGGCTTTATGATGCAGCGCTCGTGTAAATGTTGCACCTCCTCATCATTTAAAATGTTGTACCGCTCGGGTAGGAATATTGTATTCTCATCCGTCTCGACAAGAAGTCTTCTCCCCCATTGTGTTGTGACAGCTTTCACCTCCACTATCTCGTAGCTGGCCCCAACGATAAGATCCATAAATTTTATCCTTGGCTTTTCTTCAAAGGCCTCCACTTGATTTAATTTATTTAAAATTGATGAAGACTCCATGGTTTTATAACAATTCGTTTGAAACTGATTTCAACTCAAGAAAATCGATGCAATTTATACTCTTGTGTAAGCGGAAAAACATATCGCAAAACTAGAAGTGGGTGTGTTGTACATAACAAATAATTAATCCACGATTTTACAATAAAAAAAAAAAAAAATTGAACACGATTAAACATGAATTTCTTTGTCTGTTGTAAAAGAAAAAAAAAATATGCAAATAACCAGTCTAAACCGCAGCAACTTAATCTTGTTTGATGTATAAAAGTTCACAGGAAATCAAACTACACGGAATTTGAACTTCGGATAACGTCGCACATCTTATTTCTTACGTCGGACGCATGATTTTGCGCTCGGACGTCGGAATTCGGACGTCGGACTTCGGACGGTGCATTTCGGATGTCGGAATTTGATTATATTCTATATTTGTATTGGTATGTTATTTTTATATGCGGGATTTTCATGTGAACGAACATGAACATGGCAAAACAAGATTATTTTTTTTTCTTTTTTTTTGTATCTGTAAGTCGACGACGACGGCAACGACCACAATAAAATATGATTTTATGTATGTAATTTCTAATAATTTTTATTGTTTATTTTACATTTTACTTATAAAATTATACACTAACAACTATTTTTTCGCGAACAAAATTGCGAAAATCTGCTCCCTTCACCATATTGACATAATCACATTTTGGAAACCATATGACATGTTGATCCCATGGTTGTTCACCATCCTCCCAGTTTTTTAAGATTCCTCCACAGCAAAAACATTTAACCTCATCACCTTTTTGCGTGTAATAGAAGCCGGCATCACACAACGGTTCTACGAGATATTTTAATGTTTGCGGCCAGTTTTTCTTATATGATGATATTCGCTGTTTATGAAACATATATTTAGGCGAGATCATATTAAACTCGCCTTCAATATCGGAGAAATCTGGATACATGTTTGTTAAGGTTTAAATGAATACTGAGTTTTCAATCTAATTATTGGCGCTATTTATAGATGACTGAATAACATTATTAAAATAATCTTCAAATAATTTATTCGTACATAATATAGGAATCTCATGAAATAATCTCGAGTAATTAATGGTGTTCGTATTTATTTCATATGGCGCAATCGGTTGTCGATCAAGTTTTAAAACCTGCTGTTCCAAACATTGTCTTAAGTAGGAATCGTAATAATCTTTCACAAGATATGCACTTTGTCGTTGATAGTTTATTACTGCTACTATAAAAGGTAATAAATTATATAATCTATTCCATTCTTTCTGTTTTAAGGTAATTTTGCTGATACAATCTCGAATAGTTATTTCTTTTTCCTTCTTTGATGACAACGTAAACTCTTTACTTATAGTAGTTGCATATGTTGATGATGATGATGATGATGATGATGATGATGATGATGAGCCATCAATATCATTAAAGTACTTATTTATTTCTTCTCCACATTTATATATATTCATAAATACTGAATATTCTATTTCCTTGATTCTAGCCGCTTTCTTTAGCACTATAGACGGTAATAAATGATTTATATTGTAACCAACACTAATTAAACTTTTAAAATCATTATCTAAAAAATACGTGTACGATAATAATAAATCTATTATTTTGTTCTCCATCTTTCAATGGTTAAATTCAAACTAATATTTACTCGATTGATCAAGATTTATAATATTTAATGCTTTTTTTTTATTTTCTTCTTAAATGAGTTTTTAAATAAAATTGTTGCTATCCGATCATTGTGATGTAACGTTTTCTTTATGAAACGGTTTACAAAAGCATTCATAGACCAGCCACTACATCTATCTAAAATGTAAAGGCAGCAATATTTCCCGCATACAAAACTGGAATGGTCTTGCAACTGCCTTCTATTATATATGAAACGATAGGAGTTATTCTTCATAAATTGTATAAATCTTTTATTAAACGGCGCCCGACCAAATGAATCAAAAAACTCGGCAGGTCCTCGTACCGGAAAATGAATTGCTATCCAATGTGTTCCAGGTTGATGTGATGGATCAGTATTTATAATATAGCTGGCAGGTTTTTTATGAATATATTTTGGTATCATATCGAGTGAATATACACCACGGAAACATTTTTTGGTTAAACGATTGCCTGATAAAATTTTTGTTATTTCTAATGTATTCATGTTTCTCTTTTTCTTTTTGTTTTCAATGATCTAAAATAATGTTACGATCTTTATCAATTTCCAATGTTGCATCATACTCTAGGTAGATTAAGCATGTGGTTGTGTTTGGAAGTGCCTCCTCAAATCTTAAATCAAGTCTTATATTACCTCGGTCGAGTAATGAAGCGCAAGAATCGTTTGATGATAAATCGGGTGTTAGATCGTATGCAATCATAAAATAACCATGAGAATACATATCTTTAGTTATTAAGTTTCCATGTGATGAATGTAGTAATCCTGTGGCAGAGAATATTGAAGCGTACGCTCTAGAATGCTCTTCACTATTTGTGAAATCAGTTACTATAGATGAGCTTGGTGTTGGTACCCCATTAACATATAAGGTGGATGAAGTGATTTTGTTGTGTTTAAAGTTGTAAGGGTTTTTCTTCTTAAGACCTGTGTAAGCATCATTGTCAACCATACAAAAAATTAGATTTGTTGGTAGCTGCCCCAATACAATGTTGTCTAAATTTATTGAATTGCCTTTTGAGGGAACTGTATATGATTTTACTTCACATCTTTTGTAGTGATATCTTGCATTTGCTCGTTCAAGTACTTTGTGATGTGCCACCAAAATATTAGGATTTATAGCGCAGTGTTTTGCGTATAGTGTGGCTTCTACAATTTTTATAGAAGTCTCATCTTTAGCATCGTCGGTTAAAAGATAAAATTCTGGTTTATTGAGTGTGAACGTTAATCTTACATCGACATTATTTAATAACAATAATGGTTGATTTAGCATGTCAGCATGAACTTTTCCAAATAACTCTACGATGGTACTATTTTTTAAAAGGGATGCTCTTTTGCTGGACCCATCGAGATCTTTTAAGTTATCAAGGTTTTTCGAATCCGTATAGTATCCTGATAGCTCCAAATGAGTTCTACTAGCATCCTCTCCAAAATTAAGCAACGTTTCTATATACGCACGATAACTGTAGTTGCCATCAGCAGAATTTATGTTTTTCCCATTTAAATATACATTTACTTGTCGAAACAAAGAGTGTAACATATTATTAATTACACTAGGTTGTCCTGCATCAGCAGTCTTGTAAGCAGTCCCATTACTTTTAAGCAATTGTATTTTCACGCATATATTAATTGAAGATAAATCTATATATGTATCACCATGTCCATGACACACAAACTCAATAACTGATTGATTTTCTAAACTTGTTAATGGTTTGTAGGCAACTTCTTCCGTTTTTAAAATACTTGTTTGCAGATTTCGAGGTTTAAAAAGATCCAGTTCAGATTTCATACACTCCGTAAAAGACATTTTTTAATTTTAATACGTTTATGTAAATATATCCAAAATTCTAGTTTTATTATTTTTTGATTGAATGCACGCAGATCTATTAACGCGATCGGCTCTTCTTTTCATCTGAGACATGATGCGTTTTGCTTTCTTATTTATTGACTTTTTCAGGGTGTACGTTGAAATTTTCCTCTTTCTTTTTCGTATACGTCCAGCACCAGCCATTGAATTTATTTTGTCAACAGCATTGTTTCTCAATTTATCAACCACTTGCACAGATCTATCTCGAAGTATTTCTTTAATTGGTTTCTGTGTATTTAAATTACGAAGCACATCCGCACCCGTGTCAATCAGCTCATCTTTTACAAAATTTGCCCCTTTCATTAAAAGTGGTTGTAGATATTTCCAGAAACTAGAGAAAATTCCTCCTAACCCTCGTCCACGTTGATAAACCTTAGGTAATTTTAGTACATTGCCAAATTCATCATCACCTATTGAAATTCTACCGCCCTGTTGTTGAGCGTAATATCTTATGTATGCACCTTGCATTGTAAACAAAAGTAGTTTATGTTTACGTGTGTTCCCCCTTTATATACCTTTACGGAAATGTAGTACAACCATCGTACTGAAAGAATCATTTTTAAAATTAATCTGTTCCCCATTTTCGTCTGCTATTAAAATACTTATATCTGTAATTCGGGATTTTTCTAGTGGTAAATATTGAATGTTTACAATATCGCAATTTTGATAGCTTGCATATTGTTTATCATGTTTAACGGGATGCATAACCAGACCTCGGGCCATTACATTACCAAACATTTGAGGTCGCACCACATCACAATAAATACACATATAATTAGGAATACCGTATTCTACATCCACCGGTTCAGGTAAAATTACTTCTACAAAATTCTGGATTTCAGCTTGTTTTTTAGCATCTAAAACTTTTACTGGTTCTTTAATTGATTTCTTTAAATTTTCAATCACCTTACGTCTTTCTTCTTCTTTTATTTGAGAAAGAAGTGTATCGAACAAAATTCTCATTGAATACTCCTTATTAAGTGATACGTGGCAACGATATGTATCCACTAAGATCGGAATCATATTAGCTGTTACAGATTGTTTAGGTAAATTCACACCTTTTGATGTATAACGATCAAAGAAATTTTTTTTTTCCACCAAGTTGAATAATTCCTGGTGCTGTCTCAATATATCAATTATATTTAGTTCAAATACTTTTTCGGTTAGAGGTGCAATTATATTTAGTTCATCAACTTTCTTTTTTTCTTTTAGAGAGACTAATACCGGTGTAACTGATTCAGCCTCTGTGTCTCTCCTCACATTGATAAAAACAATTCTTGGTACTGAAGACGGTGCTATTTTACCATCTATTTTTGTACAACAAAATTTAACAATGCCCACAGACCATTCATCATCTATGGTGCTTTTAAAATCTAAAGATATAGGGAGTTTCGTTGTAAATTTCGATAATGTATTTTGAGGATACAGGTCAAGCGATGTGTTACTGGTTAAGGTGATAAAAAACGATTTTTGATTGGTCAACATTTTCGTAGTTGATTAGTTTTATTTGCAATGAATAACATTTACACAATTGAGCTTATATTTATAGATTCTTCCATTTTATACCGCTTGCTGCTGCTGCTTTCACCTTTGATTTTAATGGTGTACTCGTAGAAGATTGATTTGTCTTTTTCTTTTGATGGGTAAAAGCCAATGTAGTCTGAGATGTGTCGGGGTGAAGACCGCGTTTAAGTGTTGAACGTGTTACCATTTGTTTTTCAACCGGTACATTTACCGTATCGCCATTGTCTAACTCAAATACTCGATAGTCAGTCGGATCAAGAGAATGTCTTTCTTTAATTATTTTAACCGAAGAAGGTTGACCCTCTAATGCTTTATTTCTGACATCATCATCCATATCAATCTCCACCAATTCATTTTCGTCAGAGGTATTGTTGCTCTCATCTTCGAGACTAGAAAACCGACTTTGAGTTGCAAAATATTCTTCTATAGGTGGAAGTTCTTCAACCTTTTTCATTATGTTAGCCTGAGTTTCGACACTGCTCACATTCGGCTTCAATGATTGAATTTTTTTATGTTTATGGTTTATGTGGTCCGTTTGAATATTCGCATCTATATATTTTTGATTTATTTGTGTAATGTGATGTCGCTTCTTATTTAAGTATTTTAATAAATTTTGACGGTAAAAATGCCATTTGCTGACATCATTTAGTTTATTGTTAAATAAAATTTTTTTCATTTCGCGATCCAGATCCGATAATTTTTTATCCATCATAACGATTTTCTTCCAACGCTCAAACGTATCCGGTGGTATGACAATCATTCGCTGTAAACTCATTGTGCGGCGTGCTCAATTAATTTTCCTACAATCCCGGATAATAGCGATGATAGGAGAACGGGAAGAAATCCACCTTTTTGAATTAAGATTTTTCGTTTTGATGATATGCGAGATTTTGAATTTGCTAATTGACGTATTATTGTTTTATATTTTCGTAAACGGATTAGACCTTGTTTGGAAATTCTAGCATTACCGTTTAACACATTCAAACATATTTCACACAAAGTTTTTATTAATTCTTCACTACCGTTTTTTAAAATGCTTTTACGGGTACAAGGTTTACAGTTTTTTAACACATGTAACAAATGTTTGTGTTCCCTCAATCGTTTCATACCGCTCTAAATTATTTATTAAATTTGCTGGTACATAACAGGTATCATATGTCGTATTAAAAATGTTTGATCGAAAACGAAATAAATCGTTACATGCTTGAGTCAAATCCAAAAACAAATAACCATAAGGTTGTGATGTCACATCTTTATATAGTTTCGCAAATTCCCTTACGTTATCGGGAAAGATTTGTTTTGCAAGCGGAAAAATTTGTGATTTATCTCTAGGGTTATTAAATGCCACCAGATATTTACAATTTAACGATATATCACGACAAAATTTTCCCTGATGAAATATGTTTTGTGTTATTAATATAACCGAAATTCGTCTATGGTGCGAACCTTTCGTAAACAGTTCACATACATTCTTGTTATAAGCGTCAGTCATCAGATCATCGAGTATAATCAAAGAATTATCTACATTATCGAAATTTCCTGGTACTGTTTCCATTACTTCAACATCACAATCATAATTCAAATTTATTGGTATTGCATTCCGTTCTGCATTACACCATAATATCTTATTAAAACCCTTAACAAATGGTAAAAGTTTTAATACAAATGATGTTTTACCGCAACCAGATGGTCCGGCAATCATCATTGTAAAGGGTGTTTCAAGATTTAACATCGTTATTACTGTAACCACTCTTCTCATTCACAACACCTATTTATAGTTTTCGTCTAAATGTTTAAAATTGTAAGCTAGTACATTTTGTCATCACATAAATAATTCTTGTTAAATAAAAAGCGTATATTTATAGTTTTCCAGACACGTATATTTCCTTAAACTATTTTAAAGGTATAATTTTTATAGCATATAATAAGTTTTCTATTGTATCGAATACAATGTCTGCTATATCTTTTAATTTTCTTAACTGAATACTTTTATATAATAAAGCTTGTACTTTATTATCTACATCAATGTAATCAGAATCAATTTCTTCAATTATACAATCAGGAATAATATTCCTTACTCTGCATTGATGAATCAATGTAGAGTAATTTAGATGGGTAGAAATAATTTTAATAAAATTAATGTTATTGCTGTTATCAGACATGATTATACGACTAAACTTTAGTTGTATATGTTTAGGTATTTATACAATAATCCATATCTTTTTTTGTTCAAGTAACATTGGTGAGAACTGTTTAATATTGTTTTTCTTCTATTAGATAAGACAAAATGATAAATTTATAAAACAACTTTTACAAAATAATATGTAAGTTCAAGTTAATAATATGAATATGTACTACAAAGTATTAATCGTATATAGAAATTTTTATGTAATATAATACATATAAATAAACTTTACCTTTAAAATCGCACGTCGGACGTTGGACGTCCCACGTCGGACGTCGCACCCCGCGACATTCGTGTAATTGCAATATACAATGTAATATAAAATAACTTGATTAACCCAGACATCACCATTAAATTACATTTTTACTGACAAAACATTATTCTTATGTGCGAATGGTTAACTCATTCCACTTTCCATTTCAATAAGATATACAAACAAAATGATTTCCTACATACAACAAAAACATCAAGAAAAATAAATTACCTTGAAATGTTGGTAAGGTAATGCAAAACAACTTTATTTAAAATTCTTCATTACAGTTGAACAGGCAAATGACAAACCTTAATAAATTTCAATAAAATTCATATGATCATTTGTTGAAATGAAGATTTTAGTTATCAAGACATTACTATATTTCTCATGTTATATGAAGATGAAATGAAAAACCAGTATTCAATATTCAATTACTATGGAAAAATTTTTTGGGATGGGATTTATGCCAGAAGCCTCACAAAACAACTACTCAAATGGACACAACCACCGTCTTGACAGACCGTCCAAACAGACGTTTTCCTCTAGCGAACTGCTGACATCATTGCATCAACCTGATATTAATGTATAAATGACACAAACCAGATCGCCAACCGATCAAACATTTTACTCAGGATTTTGTTAGAAAAGCGATATGAAAAGGACATCCCTGTGCAATTTCTAAGTGTAGACTTTCAACAGGCGTTTGACAGCATCCAGAGGACCACACTATGAAGTGTCTTGTCACGTTTGTGCATTTCTTCAAAATTGATAACCATGTGTAAAATATAATGGATTGCTCTAAAAGCAACTTGATAGTCAATGGTAAACTCTCGGGCGCTTTCGAAATAACTATGAAGAGCACGGCAAGGGGACCCAACAGCCCAAATTATATTGAACCTTTGAGGTCAGTAGTCACTTTTGCTACCGAGTATTGGACGCTAACAGCACGAAACAGCCCAAATCTTTCCGTTTTAGAGCGTAAATTAGTGTGTATAATGAAGGCTCTACGTTTATTAAGAACGGAAAATTGTACAAAATGCTTCTAAATCTCGAGATCAGAAATGATCTGAATACTCGGTTCGAACACGTTCTACATTACCAGTCATACAAACAGGACCTTGCAAAAGGACCTTCAAATTCTGGGTGTCGGGCGCTTTTTTATCGATGCGACCAAATCGTTTTATGACATGTAGCGTCAGCGAAGAAGATTACTCATGTTTTAAGCGGGAAACAGATGTAAAAATGAAATGTGGAATCAAACTTAAATTCCAAAGTGGCCCTTAAACCGTCTAGTGTATCTCTCATTTAAATAATGGATTCTGTTAATTTGAATCTCTCGTAATAAAATGTATGGTTCTTGATTATTTGCTACTATAACTGATCCATAAGGCACATCAATATTTTTTTTTTACCATTTATTGTGTAAAATTATAAAAAATGTCTACCTTTGTGGTCAAAATAAGAGATATTATTTTGTCGGGGTCAGGTTTAAGAATATAAATTTTAAGTTATTGATAAAATTTAAACAACTTCTTTTATTATATTTTATTCAAAATGGCCTCCTCCACTCCGTATGCATGCAAGGTATCTTTTTCTTATCTACACGGTTGTCGCCGGCCCGCACGGACCCCAGACCTGACATCCTACCATTTCTACGCCTGGGGACGTGCTAAGGAATTAGCGTACGCAACAAAGGTACCCATAAGAGGGGATTTAATTGACATGATACGCGCCACATTTGAAAAAATGAAAAATGAAATGTAACTTCGCACAACAATCTCTCTCTCTCTCTCTCTCTCTCTCTCTAGCTTCACATTCTATGAAGGGATTTTGCCGCCCGCACTATGGTCCTCCATCCGTCTCGGTCCATCGCTCTCGTCCTCCAGTTCCGACAGCCTAGTGTATGTAGATCTGACTTTATTGGTCATCCGTTGTTGTGGGGATCTTCTAACGTGGCCGAGCCATCTAACTCGATTGGATTTGTTGAATCCGATAATATCGCAACCTCCTAGAAGTTGCTTTATCTCGTGGTTCATGCGAATCTGATATTTATTCTTCGTGACTTTAATGGGACCATAGATTGAACGAATAACCTCCCTTTCGATGGTAAATAATCTACAATCGTTAGTAGTCATAGTCCAGCTTTCGCTTCCGAAAGCCAGCACATGTCTTATGAGTGCTTTATAAAGTGCGAGCTTGCACGACTGCGATAGATGTCTAGATCGCAATAATTTTGATTGGGCGTAGAAAACTCGTTGTCCGGCAGCTAATCGGGCTTTCATTTCTGCCTGCATGTCATTCGATGATGTTATAACTGACCCGAGGTATTTAGAGTTCTTAACGCTGGTCGCACAACTATCGTGGAGATAAATTTGATATAAATTTTGGGCACATTTTGACTCTCAGACATTTGTATACTGTACGTATACAAATTTCTCATGAGTCACGAGTCAAATTGCCGCCAAAACTCACACCCTGAAAATATACATAAACAAAAACACCAACAATTTATTTAACGACAAAATCAACACAAAAACCAATAAAATTTACGACTTATTGAGCCATGCTACACACGGTTTCATAAGACCGGCTTCACCTTCCTTTCTTTCCCCTTTTACCAATAAAATTCGTTTTAACTGCGAAATTAAATTTTTCAGTGAATCCGAAATTGAAAAAATAGAAATCAAAATAGAAAAGGCCTTTTTTGAGATGTATTGGGGTCGATTCTGGGCCGAAAATTTTATGTTATGTTATTTTATTTCTCCGCTTCCTATTGGAATTTGTATTGAAAAAACAAAAATAACATAACATAACATACAATTTTAGAACTCGGAATCGACCCCGTTGTTTAATTCTTTAATTTTGTTTAAATTTTATTTTCGAAAGAACAAATAAAATAATATCAAAAAAATGGTGTTTTAATATAAAAAAGGGTTTAAATTAACAATAAAAATCTATTACGACTTAGTTTGAAACTAGACGCTGAAATCGTGTGCAGCTTGGCTGATTGGGCTAGATACTCGATCGGCAAGCAACCCCATGTTATAACATCACATTATCGAAGTTTCTTTCTCGTTTTTCTAAACTAAAATGGACAACTGTTTCATTTCTAGTACAAATGCGAACAAATTGTCTTTCTATAATTTCATTCAAGTATCGAAAACAAATTATTTCGTGTCCAGCTACCCCTCTTAATATCACAATTTTTCAATCTAGCAACCTGGGCAGACATGTTGTATCTATCACTATTTTCGCTTCGTTGCATTTTCGATAGTATAACGGTATTTTGGAAGTAATTATTTTTTTCTTTCATGTGAAATTTTCATCTAAGTAGCACGGTGTTTTCGTCGAAGCGAAAATAGTGATAGTAACAACATGTCGGCCCTGGGGTGGGATTCGTAACATTACATTTTTCTATATTTTGTCGAAATTTATGTCTCGCTTCTCTAAAATAAAATGGGATACTATGTATTTCATATTTTATATCATTTTCAAGCCTGCTAGATTAAAAAATTGTGATACAACTACTCGATTTATGTCACCCAATAATTTGTTTACGATACTTCAACGAAGTTAGAGAAAGAGATATTGCCACATTCATTCGAGTAGGTTGTGATATACAAAAGAAATAATTTATGAACGAAATAGTCGCCAATTTCAGTGTAGGAAAAAGACACATAGATTTCGACAAAGTAAATGATATCCCCTGGTAAATGATATAAAATGTGAAATAGTGTCACATTTTATTCCAAAGAAGCGAGACAAAAACTTCGATAAAGTATCGAAAATATGATGTTATAACATGTCACTCCAGCAGTTCGCTAACAAAAGTGCTGACTACTTGATCGTTTTCATCCAAGAAAATTTGAATTTTAAATCATATTTTTCATAAAATTTTTGTTTTTTGTTTTTGCGATTGCACAGTAAAAATAGTGGCTTCAAAAATTGTACAACAAATTTTTGTGTTGTTTTACTGTGCAATCGCATAAATAAATAAACATTTTATGAAAAATATGATTTGACTAGCAAATTGTTTGCTTGCTAGCCGATCGAGTATTTACCCCATTATGCATAACTTGAAAGCAAATGAGATCCCAAACAGCATCGCTTGATTGGCGCAAATATATTGAAAATATGCTGACCATATAAACGTTCAAATGTCATCGAAAATGCATTTTTTGCATTGTCATGTGGAAAAATTCGCAGCCGAATCCGATGAGCACGGCGAGCGTTTTCACGAAGTGATGGCAAGGCTCGAACATTTGTACAGCGGCAAAAAACTACATGCACTCTTTCGACATTTATTGGAATTTGCAAAAGGAAGAAAATCCCGAACACGACACAAACGAATCAAAAAATTAAAATCAAAAAAGTTAAAAAAAATCTTAATATTTTAGGAAACCATAAAATCAACTGAATCGATTTCACACTAATATAAATAAAAAAAATGATAGGAAAGCGTTTTTCATCGAAATGAAGAGCAAAAAAAAATGTAGATGTGGTTTTTCGGTCTTGATATGTTCGGCAATGTTGTTTGTCTTGCTTGTGAAACAACTTTGCTAAAGAAAGCAAATCGAAAATCTAAATGGTTCAACAAGAGCTAACGTGAAAATGAGTGTATATTTTGCACAAATTTTTGATTCTGAGTCAAAACATTTCGAAAGCAATATCTCAAAAATAGGGAACTAACTTGGGGCTAAATAACTACTACTACGACTAGCACCATTGAATTCAGCGTACTTGAATTATGTCTACCCGGTACGGGTGCCCAGCTTGTCATAAAAAAAAGTTTGCGATTCTAGCACAGTGTAATTAATAGACCTGACCATCGGTCAACTTATTAATTATTCAAAACCTAACAATTAATAAAATTATTTCTCCATTAAAGACACTAGGAGAAACAGATGATATTTTTGTTTCGAGGAATTGTGTTTTCGATGAATTCTTATTTGCAAAATTGTTTTTACGTACATTTGGTTATTGTAAAATTGTATAGTTTTCATATTTATTATTCGATGAATTGTTTTTCGATCAATTGTTTGTCGCAGAAGTTTCAGAGAACCATGTAACACAGAGTTTAATGGAAAATGAAAGTGAGATTACCTAGAAGAAACCAGTGATTAATCGGGTAGAATGAGATTTTGATTTAACGACAAATCATTATAATTGTGAAAATAACTGCTTAATTAAAATGCACAAGAAGTTTAACTTTGTCACAAATTTTCTCGCATTCGTAATAACTTTTTGCCGACGATTGATTACCGTGCGAATAAATAGAAAATTTCAAGAATTCGTTTTCATTGCGAAACACAGATATTGCTACGCGCATAGAAAACAAATAAAAAACTTTATGGAACAAATTTAAATTAATGAACTATAAAATGGAATGTTTGGAACACTTCATTCGGAAAATAGCTTGAAAATCTGCAAATCAAATGTAGAGACGATGTATAACTTATATCGACTGTTTTATATACGACTGGCTATAAAATTACCATTTGCTTCTTATACGCGCACATTAAAATCCTCCATATACATACTCACTCGTATATATCGTTGACAGTTATACTGTACTCAAACATAATTTAATATAGATGCCAATATAATTCAATATACTTACAGAAAGAAAATCATATCGTCACATGTATACGAAGACAGAGTATAGTCTTATCGATAAAAAAAATTCATCTCCCTTAAGTTTAAGGTCGTTCAAAAGTTACACTTGAAAATGTAATGTTGCTAGAGATACATACCATTCAAGTATAAAAATAGCAATGTAGTACTTTTTTTTATTATTGTTGATGCTGCTTGCGCTCCGTTCAAGTACCATCATTAAAATAATATCAGTATAAAGAGAGATACAATAACTCATTGATAATATCAAATTTATTATTCATATTTTTATATTATTTTACAATGAAATATGACAATTTCCTATCAGCATCTAGCAATAAATTGAATGAAATTCTATAAAATATACTCGTACATTTTGCTCTTTTATGAATTTTTATGTGTAGCTTTTATTGTTATATGCTTTTTGCTACATATCGTACTCTTACCTCGTATATGTAATATTATGTATATGTAACATACACACATTTTAAATTTAAATCTTATATTCCGCTTGTTTATATTTCTCATCTTCGATGATTTAAAAATGTAATATGACAACATTTATGTACGCTAAAGAAAATTTATCATCATTCAATTTTTTTTTTTTTTTTGTTCTTTATTTGCTTTTCCCGCAACGAATTTTGCCGTGAGAAAATATTATAGCATTTATGGCATCGGAAAATTTTTTTCCATAAAATTAACATGATTTTGAGGAAATTTACCGTAGAATAATAACATTTTGTTGTTGTTTTAATGTGCCAATACATAATAAATTTATACGTTTTGTGTATGTCGAATGCATGTCAATATAATTAGTATTTTGCCATGTTGATGGCGTATGTGTGTGTGTGTGTGTGTGTGTGTATATATCTAGGAAATATGGTATGTACATAATATGTAGATTGGGATAGAGGAGATTCAACGGCACAAAAACATAAAATTTATGTATTTTTATCCATATCCATTTTTATGATTTATTACATTTTTATGTAAAAGATGAGTTCGTATTTTTTGTATACAGGGAATTCTCGATACACATCCAGAATTTGTGTTCAGGCTATAACTAAACTTTGTTGGGTTAGTGAATCATTATTTTTCAAATTTTAATCACTGATTTTTATAATTACCAGAACGAAAATATCGAAAATCCATAATAATAATATTATTAATTAATCCCGAAAATAATTTAATAGCTAAACTTTTACTTAATAAAAATTTATATAATCGAGTTTTAATTAAATTTTAATTAGAATCACCATGGGGACTTTTGTTTTTTTAACACTTAACTGAGTTTAATAGGAAATATTATTTTAGGTGGCATTTTCCCGTTTAGATATATGGCATGAATATGGATGGAGTAATAAAAGTTATGTCTGTTGGGGGCTTGCTAGATGGTAATATGTGATCATATTATAGAGAGAGACTATGAACTATATAAACTTGTGAATTAAAATTTGTATATGTAATAAAATTATAATTTGGACAGGTAGACTACGTTCATTCACTTATTCATTATTATTAATTTTTTTTTTTTTTTTTTGTAATAGTCCAATGTTATCCACAGGTGTTAGCTGTAAACCAGAAACATGGTGTGCAAAGCTACTACTTTTTACGACCTCTCTTCTAACTCACGACTCTTAAGTTCCGTCTTGTTAGACAATGTAGAATAACTGCTGGAGGAACGGGGTTTAGTGAGTTGTTCCACGACTACAGCAGTCCGTTTTGATCGGGGAATCAATGAAACGTTGTGGATCATAACCATTAGGGACCCATGTTTTCTAAGGCAACGTCAAGAAATTCAACACTGTGCAATGGTTTTTGTAGTCTTGCATTTAGACGTTCGATCTCTAGTACGTAATCATTAAAACTACCTTTGGGATGTTGAACTCGATGTCTTGTTTTATTTATTTATTTATTTATAAATGATGCCTACAGTGATTACATTCGGCACAACAAAACAGTTGGTAAAAGCTATGACGATAATCAAAAGCTTCGTAGACTTTGTTAAATACCCGCGATACCCTCGGAATCGAATCAGAAAGACCATAGTTCGTTAGCGCTCGGTCGATGAATAAAACTCCATCACGTTGACGCATCGGACGTTCGGAAGCATACAAGTTGATACGTGCTAACAACTCGATACAATCGACACGGGAATTAATGATATCACGCACAAACAGTGCGTTGCAGTTTCAAGAGATTGCATCGGTTCTGATAAGGCAGAAGAACGTAATCCACAGCAAACAGGGATGGTAATAAACGCCGTAGTGAGAACAATATAAACTGTTTACTGGATACTCTCAATTCTCTCAGAATGACCGTGGTAGTAGGGTGACCAAACACGAGATGCATATTCCAAAATAGATCGAACAAAGCAGACGTATAATGATGTCAAAGTTAACAGGTCACTAAAGTCCTTGCAGTTTCATTTAATGAAAACAAGCATAATGTACGACTTTGAAATAATGGCGATAACATGTCTGGTAAATGTTGTTACAGCATGGCTACTGCCATCCTACAGATTATCAGTAATACTCGCAGAGGCCTCACACGGTGATTTTTGCCTGCTAAAACTCAGGGAGAAATGCTGAGGTCGTGGGGTTTAAGGCTTGCGGGTATTCTGGCTTACACCGTGAATACAGATAGTTGGGGAACGCAAATAATAACAAAAATAAACACGATGTTCCACCGAAATTCGTCGGACGGAACTTGAGGAGACAACCAAATTTTCAATAAAATAAAAATAGTAAAAAAAAAAATAATTATGACAGGGGAGAGGTGCCTTGGTGCGCGCCTCCGCCCGAACTCAAACGGTGCAAAGCACCGGTTTCGATTGCAGATGCGGGCACCAAGGGACCGCCAACCCTACGCTGACACAGAAGGAGAACCTCCCCACCCCACCATACCAAACAGAGAAATGTACCACTTCATTTTAATGAAATAAAAAAAAACAATCCCAACGATACAAAGAAATAACTCGCACAATGGGAGAAGCGAGACCAATGTAGCCACCGAGCGCGCGACATGCACTCACTATGCGGCGCTCGATCACAATCAAAAAATTTAAAATTTAAACGAATTTACAATATATAACCACATTGTAACCAAATTTAAAAATAAACAAAACTGAAAATATACACAAAAAAAAATCGTACCTTAACTACTATATAACTTGTTGCGGCCTTGTAGGATGACCGTCATGCCACAGGGGCCGTCCTCCCGGACCGTTGCGGGGCCTTTCCCCGATACCAATAAATGAAACACGAGGTGCCGGTTGGCAACCCGTATCTTTCCGGGGCCTTTCCCCGATACCAAATATAACCCAAATGGCCTCAACTGGCCACCCGTTAGTTCAACCAGCCGCAATCTGAGCGATCTCAATTGGCCACCCTAGGCTGACTACTACCAACCTGCAGATATCACTAAGCGCACGCAGAGGCCTCCACGGTGATTTTTGTCGGCTACATTCTCAGAGAAAAGTGCGAAGGGTCGTGGGGATTGAGGCGTGCGTGGCTCCTGGCTTACACCGTGATTACAGATAGTTAAAAAGTAAAAAAAACGCAAATAGTAATAATACTCGAGTTCCGCCGAAATTTGTCGGCCGGAACCTGAGGAACGAACAAAAAAAATAAATAAAAGAAAATATAAACATTATAACGGAGGAGAGGTGCCTTGGTGCGCGCATCCATCCAAACTCAAACGGTGGTAAACACCGGTTTCGAACCCGGATGCGGGCACCAAGGGACCGCCAACCCTACGCCGACACAGGATGGGAATTTCCCCCTCGTCTTACCAAACCCGGAAACTTTAATAATTCATTTTTTTTATATGTTTCAAGAATTAAACAGAAAAAAAACTTTCCACGAGAAATAAACGAAAGGAGAGAACGAGAGCGAGAGCAATGCGCACCGAGCGCGCGACATACGACCGTTATTCGCGCTCGATCACAATAAAGTGCCGTTACACGCTCTATCGTTGCGGCCCACCCGCCGGTAACTATATTTGGCATTGACTGGTCACCAAAATACGTTAGGCGTTGTTTCGCCTTCGCGCTCGAGCACGTGCCTGGTTGGGCACTATTATGTTGCGGGGCCTTTCCCCGATACCAAAAAGTCGACAATAATACAATAGCCGGTTGACTACCGTTAGTTGCGGCAGACCACTGAAATTGACCGTTGCAGGGCCTCTCCTCGATAAACAATATAAAAACGAGGTGCCCGTATATATCTGATGAATTTACCCGAATGGCCACCCGTAAAACTTTTACCACTGCGTTGAGCATCCCCTAAATATATCTTTTGGGCGTTCTGCCGCCGAACTTAATATATATTTTGTTAGGCAACTGTATATTAAACACCACACCTCGAGATAGAAGGAAAAATGAAACCACGTGAGGCTTAAATATGTGGCGTGTGCCGTTTGTCATACAGCCTACCACACCATACACTAAATCCAGTTTGTTTGCACTCAAGATTTTATTTAACTTGTTTAACACCAGCACAAAGTCCCTAAATTATGGATGCGAAAATATCGACCTTTTATCGAATCAAATATGTCTTTAACACCATATCCAATCAAAGAGAAAAAATGTGCAACTAGTTACATCCGATTTATTTATTCTTCAAAAAAAAAAAATACACACGGATTTATTATTGTAAAACACACTTAGTTTATTATTTCTCAATTTAATCAATTTTTCTGGCTTTTTCGCCAATTTTACTATCGAAAAATTACTAAATATTACCATAAAATACAATTTTAACTCACGCCAAGCTTTAAAACGCTTGTGTGTCACAATTTTAGTTTTTTCTCTAATAAAAAATCGAAACTAGACTCTTCTTATCCAAAATATAAAACGAGACTCTACTTTAACCAAAAAAATTCTCACACCGAATACCCACGCGCAAAACATTCCAGAAGAATTCTTCTCTGTTTCTCGTTTACATGAATTCGCATTGATGTAAACGAGAGGCATACAAGAAAAACATTCTTATGGAATGTTTTGCTTTGCACACACTCGCATTGGTTTCGCTCTCTTGTCATTATTCTTACCCTCGCGACATCACACGATGAGGTACAAAACAAAACGTCGCGAGTGCGTTCAGCGCACAATAAACAAACAACTCCGAAAGCAAAGATACAAACCGAAGGGAATATAAAATACAAAGATTGAGCAATCAACTAACAGTAAGGACACCAACCGAGGGGAAATATAAAAATACCAAAATTGTGGTTGAGACCGCACAGTCGTAACAAAGTGACCTCACCTGGTCACTCGTATACAAACCAATACTGCCGCCCGACCGCACCACGTAAACAATCACCGGCACTAGGTAGGTATTTTCATATAGATTTCACAATTTACAGAATTTATTTACTTCATCCACTCGACTAAATTTAACGTATATAAATTAAACTTGGTAAATAGATGTGTATACACGCCAAAACCTCACTACACGTTTTCCAATTCAATAACATACTGATAGGGCGTAGGCCCGTCGTACTGTATTCCGCGCTCGAGCGCTTGTCCTGATTGCGGCACCTTCGTCGTTATTTAACGTTTTTTTTTTTAAAATGATCCACCACACTTTTACTCTCTGGAAAAGTAAAAAAAAACTTAAAAACACTTTTATACTGATAAACTCCACCGATAGTTTTTATTCATAACTTTTTTTATAATATATCGTGTACCCTACGATTACCACATAATTTCACCACAACTTATAAGTTTCTCATCGAAAATCAATTATGAAAAATTAAAAAAAAAATACAATCAACTGAATATAAATCTTATAATGTTTTTTTTCACAAGGTTCAACTTAACCAAAAATCTAGCCTTTTCAAAACTAAAAAAAAGCTCGACTCTCCTTTTTTCTTTAAAATCACAAACTCGAATGAAACATAAAAAAAACTCTTACGCCACATAGCGACGCACAAAAAACATTCCAGAAGAATTTTCTTTCTTCTCTGTTTTTCGTTTACATCAATTCGCATTGATGTAAACGAGAAGCATATAAGTAAAATATTCTTATGGAATGTTTTTGCTTTTCACACACACGATGCACATTGGTATTGGTCTCGCTCCATCACAACTTCCGAACAATACAACACTGGCAACCCCGCATATGAAACAAACTGTGCTAAAAACCCTGGACACAAATCGGAATAGAAGTATAACAAAAAATGTAACACAGATGGGGGTGTCATAAGTAAATTGACATAAATCATTATACCACCGAATGATTCATGGGAAAGAAAAATTGTTTAAGACAAACGGTCGTAACAATGTAGCATCGGATTCAAACAAATGCCAAGATCCGAAATGAACTCAACCCGATCAATGGTTTGTTGTACAGTTGATATTGATAAAAAAGAGGCGAGCGGATACGGAAGAAAGAAAGAGTTTTTGTTGTTGTTAATTGACCAACTGCAAAAGCGGTTTAAGTCTAGGGAATCCAAAGTCGGTTCTACCCGACTTTGTATAGTTGGGCAATTACTCACCCCCAGAGACACCCGAAACCGTCGATCAATGCCACAAACAACCGAAACCGACAACCCCCCTATGCATCTGAACGAAAATGGAAAAATCATAAACGTGGGTACTAGGAAATGCAATTACCCGACTAGGGAATCCAATTACCCGAATTTTTGCTACCCGATTTTCGGTTTCGTTTTTTTATCCTTACCCCACCGGTTTCTACAAACATACGTTTATGTTTTTTCCATTTTTTTAAAGATACATAGGAGGGTTGTCGGTTTCGATTGTTTGTGGCATTGCCCGAAGATTTCGGGTGTCTCTGGGGGGTGAGGAATTGCCCAACTACACGAAGTCGGGTAGAACCGACTTAGATTCCCTAGTTTAAGTCATCTTGTAACAATTTGCAGTCTAACACGCTAGAGACCCGGGCGAAAATTGTCATGTCGCTCGCGAAGAGGACGCTGTTGGCAAACTTAAAACATTTAACAACGTCGTTAATAAATAATGAAAATAACAGTGGGCCGATATGACTACCCTGAGGCACGCCGAATGGCGACCGAAATAATGTTGAGAAAGAATCCAGAATCCTAACGAATTGCCAGCGATGTGAGAGGTTAGAACGCAACCAGTCGATGGGAATGAAATGGCAATCGAGACTCTCCAACTTGCTAATAAAAATTGAGTGATCAATCACATCGAAAGCCTTTGCGAAGTCGGTATAGACAACGTCTAGCTGCTGTTTGGGATTTAGACTTTCAAATAAATGACCACAAAAAGAGGGCAAGTTAGACACGGTAGACCTACCGTAATAAAATCCATGCTGAAAAGGAGAAATAAGTGTCTTGGTATAGAAGTGCAATACTCTGTGAACCATGGACTCAAACAGTTTGGGTAAGAGGATGGCGATCCCACGATAATTACTAACCTCGCTTCTATCACCCAAAAAAACCACGACGAAGGGCTTCGTTAAACAAGAAGGTAACTGCAGGGGGCCAGACTTACAACACAGCGTTTGAATAGGATCGGTGGAAGACCATCGTGACGCGCTCCCTTATCAACGTCGAGAAGGAGCAGTTGATTCAGAACCTCTTGTTCAGTAAATTTGAACTGATCAAATACAATGGAGATGGAAGTAGTAGGAGACCTGGTGTCTGTCGACCGAAGCGGCTTGTAAACCGATGCAAAGAATTTGGCAAAAAAGATACAAATATCAGATGGCTGACTCCTGGTAAGACATATTCCATGGAAAACCAGATACCTTTTTCTTACTGTTAATGAAGTTCCAAATTTTTTTTTTTGGGATTATATGTCAAAACTTGCTCGATTTGCATTACGTAATTATTGTTAAGGATCCAATTGAGGGTCTTAAATTTCTTGTGGGCTTTGACAAAATCGGGATGGTATTCTACGCCGTAAAGCATGTACAGGGAATGAAACTTGTTGCGTCGTTTCTCGAGCACCATCAACTCGGTATTATGCCATGGCTCACGAAAGCCGGATTTATTATTGATAACCCGCGGAACGTGTCCCTCGATACCACTCCCGAAAATCTCATTGAATCTGTGCACTGTATGGTTCAAATCCGCGGCGCGCTGTAAAAAGTCCCAATCGGTAGTGCTGAGAAATTCATTCAAGGATGCATAGTTCGCCATTCTAAAATTAAAGTAAAAATCTTTAGAAAAACAATTAATGGTACATTTAGTATAAAAATATTTATCATAATTGGTGTGTGATAAATGCTCTCACGTCCAGTGAAGTCAAAGCACGAAGCAACATCGGCATGCAACACATCGTTGACAAATAGCAGGTCCAGGAATTTCCCTCGACTGTTGCTGAAACGGTTAAGCTGCGTTGTTGATATGGAAGCGAACTAATCGATGATAGCGTGGATGGAGAGAACACACCGTCGACATCAATCCAAGATATACCTGGCAAGTTAAAGTCGCCAATAATGATAATTTGGTCACCAGGAAGAACTGAAGGTATAACGGCTGAGTCGATGTAGTTGATAAATGTGTTGTAGACATTTCAGTCAAATCCGTAAGGAATGTAAACGGAGACGGCAACAATCTAAGTATTGTAAGCTATAGTCTGAGGCGAACAGCAATGACGTCAAGGCAGGGATAGCAGGCGATCACTTCATTGGAGGCTGCATTTTTTACAGCGATTAAAACAACACCGCCTTTTCAACTGGTGCCAAAATCATATCTGTCCTTTCTATGGACGACATAGCCGGATGGAAAGTACTATTCGGATAACATATTGATGATCGTAAGCCAGGTCAAGCTGATTATTATAACATAAAAACCATTGCCAATTATGCCCAAGTGGAAATCCCTGGTTTTATCTCGGATACTGGAGGTATTGTGATAGTAGATCGAAGTGGAGGCGTTGATGGTATTAGATGAAGCGACGGTCGTTGAAAAATGAAACTGATTGGTTAACACTACCGCGTTAACTTTGGCTGTTGAAATGTGGCCACGGTCCGGTTTTACGTCGCATAGCGCAGTCATTTTCCAAACTACTGAAACTATCTAGAAAAGCTTTTTTGAATTGAATCCAAGTGGCATTCCTATTTTTGCGAATATAAACATAATAACGTTTTTCAGCATTTTCAGAAACAAAATTTCTTACTAAATACACTAATTCTTGAAATGGTATCTCGTCTTGGCTGGCATGATCTTCGAGTTTCAATAGAAAATCGTGAACATTATCATCAATGTTTTTGGTGTCAACTCTACCGAAAAAGGCGATTTTCCATCTTGACGGACTATCTCCTCAATACCAAAGGTTCATTGTTTCTGTACGAACTTCGGTTTTCGGGTTTTCGGTTATATACTATTTTTGAGGCTTAAGCTTCGTATCTTGCATTTCACTCCGCAATAGTTTATGAATTTTTTTTTCTGCCCCTACTTGCGTGTTCCCTAACTCTCGCACCATATATTCAAGCCGGGTTGCTTCTCCAGCTATGAGCCCAAATTCTACTCCAATAAATAACATACAAATTAATCAGCCATCCAATCCAACAAGATGATCCATCACTAGATCCAGTTAACAGGCCAATAAACCTAGACAAACACAACCTCCTAGATCACGAATTCGACAAAATAAAAAAAAATAGCTTAACAAACCTCTTACATCCTGAAGTAACAATGACAGCAAAATTACTGTCATGATTTAAAACCAATAGAGATACCTTATCAGAATATATCTTAAAAATACAAAAAAGTAATTTTAGAATTTCGGGCTGAATGTTATAAGTTTCATGACATTGTATAATGACACTGTTTACTGTCGCGATAGTGATCTTTTTTCGGGCTGGGATAGTAAACTATCACGATAGTGATAGTTCAGTGTTGCCATCGCGTTTTTTCGGGCTGAGTATAGGGCTAGCTTCATATACATCTTAAAACGGTCAATTTTTAGAAATTTTCAAATTTTGTGTGTGCGATATATGTATTTAATCGAGTTTTCCCGAGCTGGAAATTGGAAATTTCCCCAAATGGAAATTGACCTGAATTTTTTTCAGGGTGTGAGCATCATTAAGACCTTTCGTTTGTATCTATTTCCAACCATGACACTTAAAACGGTAAATTTTTAGAAAATTTCAAATTTTGTGTGTGCGATATATTCAATCGAGTTTTCCCGAGCTCCCCAAGTGGAAATTGACCTGAAATTTTTTCCAGGTGTGAGCATCATTAAGACTTTTCGTTTGAATTTATTTCGAACCATGACACTTAAAATCGTCATTTTTTAGAAATTTTCAAATTTTGTGTGTGCGATATATTTATATTTAAGTTTCTGTATTGGAAAATGAATTTTCTAAACAATTAATAATGCTATTAAAAATATAGTTTAGTGTTTTATTTTTAACCATTTCAGTTGATTTTTTTTTTGTAGAAAACAAATAGTTTTGGTAAAAAAAGTATTTTCGGCTGAAAAATATCGGCTGCGAAATGTCGGTTGAGACATGCCGGCTGAATAATGTCGGCTGATAACTTTCGGCTGATATAAACATTTGACATTTCTTATTATATTTTCTGCTGAGATAGCAAATACACTATCTGCATTGTCGATTTTTTTATTTTCGGCTGGAAACTATCGGCTAACTTTAATAGTATGATTTCGCCCGGTTCTGATCGATCCCGTTATGTTTTCCAGAAAAGAAGGGCATTGGAATTTGATATATCTTTTTGGAAAACATAACGGGATCGATGAGAACCGGGCAAAATCTCGATTAGCCCTTATGTTTACAACCAGCATACGTGGATAAGTTTTCGTGTTTTATTGACCAAGATTTTAGGATTTAGGCCCTTTTCCAATTACCGACTTATTTGTGGACACCGACTTATTCAAATAAGTCACCTCGTGAGGAGACTTATTTGAATAAGTATGTCTACACAGAAATGTCTCCAAAATGTGTCTTGACTAAATGTAATACATGCAGTTTTTTTTTCAAATCTAGTAGTCGTTGGACCAATGTGTCCATTGGTCGTTGGACCAATGTGTCAAGAATTTTTTTTCTTCCATATAATTGAAATTGCGTTTTATTTTTTTGTTGTTACGTCACAAATAAGTCGGTACAATGAATTGGAACAAATTGACTGACTTATTCAAGATGGCGTCAAATAAGTCAATAAGTCTGATATAAGTCGGTAATTGGAAAAGGGCCTTAGGATGGATTTAGGTGACTTATCAGCTTGAAATCTTTAGTATCTTAACAAATTAAGCTTTGAATTAGATTTTGCCAAACTGTAGGTATCAGTTTAAAATAAAATTATGACGTATTTTCAATACTAAATGTATGGAATTATATCGACATACCCGGGTATGCTGGTTGTAAACATAAGGGTTAGTAACCGTTTGAGTTGCAAAAATACTGTACATCATAACTCACATGTTTCGGGGCCATATTTGCCCATGGCAGAACTATGTCAAAATATTGAAAATTAAAATGGACATTGGCATTTGATATATCTTTCGATTATTAATCTTTTGAATTGCAAGAATACTGTAAATCATAACTCACACGTTTCGGGGCTATATTTGCCCATGCCAGAACCATGATAAAATTCTGAAAATTAACATGGATATTGGCATTTGGTATATTTTCCTGGAATATATAACGGGATCGATGAGAGACGGGCAAAATCTCGATTAATCGTCTTAATTGCAAAAATACTGTAAATCATAACTCAGAACTATGACAAAATTCTGAAAATTATCATGTATATTAGCATTTGATAGAAATAACATAAACGCATGGTGAGATTGATGACCAATTCGCTAAATCTCGACTAGTGTGTCTGTGAAATCTAGAAAATTCAACAAGCTTCAATTTAATTTTAAGTTTATAGTTACAATATATAGTATAATGTTTTTACATCACATTATAAATTGTTTTATAATTAATGGTATTTTAAACGTACTGGAACGATGGATTTTGGAGATATACATATTAAAATTATACGATATGTTTACTTTTGGGTGGAATTTATGAAATGTAAAAAATTATGTACGCCTAAATGTTTGTTTTTTGTGTACACACACGCAATTTTTACTAAGGATTTTTTATGAATTATTTCATGTCAGTGTTTTATCCGATAACTCACCCATTTATTTGACCCTACTTTTAATTTTTTTTAATAAAATCTGTGAACGGTGTTTAGTTACTTCTAGCGTAACATAATTTTTCCACAATTTTGCGGTTATCTAACAATGTCCTAAAATCGCCTAAATGTTCGCAAATCACTAATACATCTATATATTTTGTTTTATTTTGAATTATAGTATAAACTTCATATTTTGTCAGTAAAAGCTTGAATTTTTTCCTAAAACAGTACTAAGCGCCATTTTTGTAATTTAGGATTAATTTATCATAAACTTCATTGGCATGTGTTGTGAAGCATTTTCCTATTGTAGTGCAAGTGTTGTGTCTGCTCGTTTTGATTTAAAATCCTGATGTGGAATTCGCCAACGCTTCCTACGATTCTAGAAATTCCGCATCGGTCTTAAAAATATATGTTCGCAGTCATTTTGTGCATCTGTGTATTGAAACCTTATTTATTTACAACAAATGTGGGATTCTAAAAAATTCAATAAAATTTTTAAAATAAGTAAAAGTGTCAGCTAATATGAGCCCTCCGCTATAAACCGTAAAACGGAAGCCTTATTATTTTAATTAAAAACAGCATAAAGATAAATCCCTTGCAAATTTCGTTTTTGGAAGTAACGCTGTTTTAGAGACTCTTTCATCTTTCTCATCAAACAACATTCCACTTCAAAAAATCATATGTTCACATTTAAATTAAATCTAGTAGTGAAACGCGCCATATCCATTTCTATGTAAGCTATTTAAAATCAAGGCTACAATATTTCTTAATTAAGTAATAATAACACCATATATATTAAACTGAAGGCATAAAAATATATGGCAGCAGCAGAACCAAAAAATAAAAATATAAATTAGAAACAATATAAAAGCTTAGATGAAAATTTATTAAGATTCTGTGTAGTACTTAGCCGTTAAGTAAAAAGCAAAAGTTCTACAGATCTCTTTGTTTTATGTGTATGTATGTGTGTGCGTTGCTATTGCTACATACAATACGTCTAATTTCTTTTTATACAACTTTTATTCGTTTTCATTTATTAAAGACAATAAATCTTGTTGCAAATAAAATCAGTACGACAAAAATAAAATAAAATATATTTTAAGGATTTACTTGTGCTTTTTGACTTTTTTTTGTTTGTGTGCTTTTTTTTATTGTCAAGCGTCATCAGAAAAAGAATATAAATACCAAAAAAAAAAATGAAGAGATTTTGATGATATTTTTATAATACTCTGCTATATTTGGAAATCACTTTACTTTAGTTGATTAAATTTTGCGCCTGTGAGTTCCGGAATAGAAAAACACTAAATTGAAATGTAACAGATAAGCGTATCGATACCTATATCAGTTTTACTGTGACACAATTTTTTTTTTATGGTTGTTGGACAAAAATCAAAATTTGCAAAAATTTTAAGTAATTACTCGAATTTTTTCCATTAAACATAACGAACCTAGGCCTTTATTATATGTAATGAACAATGTACTTTTCGTTATGCGGTATTAGTTATTCCGTTCCAATAATTTGGTGCAGATCATAAATACAATAACATAAAATTAATGATTTTATTTTATGTTTTAAATAAACCAAAAACTATATACATAATGTAATTATTGTTTTATGTAATTTTTCTTCTACACTGAAATGTTCTTCTTTTTTAATTACCCAACCGCAAACAATACAAAAATAAACCATAAAAAGTTATTTCTAAATATTGCTACAGTAAAAATCACATTTTCCAATCAATATTTCTCTAATCAATTATTCTATTTGATTTAATTTTTGCTATAACAACAAAAATAGAATAAAAAAATTGTATATCCTTATGGAATTTCAATTTTTTGTAAACCATAAAATTTTTTATAATTTGGATATAAAAAAAAACAAAATTAATCCGAATATTGGAAACAAAAGAATTTTTAATCATCAATCATGAAATTCATTAAATAAAGGATAATACATGCAAGAAATAAAAAAAATAATTAATGGTAATCCCTTTAATTAGACATATTTTTTTTTTTACATAAACGACAGGATAACAACTTTTGAACATTAATTAGAAAACAAATAAGAAAAAATTATAAAAACAGGAAAATTATTTTGAATTTTTGGAAAGTTCATTCGTTACAAATTTGATGAAATAAAGAGAAAATTGACTTCCGCCTGTAAGTGTAACAAAAATACTCGTACAATAAAAATTTAAATTTGAGAGTCACGGTAACATTGTTCCGAATTTTGTTTTATTAATAGCATGAAATGTTTTTGAATTAATTGACAACAATTTTGTTTTAATCATGATTGTTCCCCTGTGTCTTATGTGTAAGGAAAACAAGTTAATGGATGCATGTAGTCAGCACCCAACTCTTTTTTACTACGAATTGACTGACTGTTTTTGTATGTAGGGCAAAATTTGTACACAGAATGTCCCGGTGAATGCCCACCGTCAGTGTTGTACATCTACAATGTCAACAATTGGTACGGTATGTAGACAATTCGTAGAAAATTTAGAATATTGTTTTTGTAGTTTGCTCTCTTATAGTTTTCTAGTTGAAATTGTTGTTAGCCAAAATTTAGGAAGTTCAATATTTGGAGGTATATACAAATATTTGTAGAAAAAATATTATCTACGCCACCTGTTTTAGTGATTAATAAATACTATAAATTTTTGCTACAGATGTTACTATTTTAGAAACTTTTTAAAAAGAACTAAACTTCTTAAAATCCTGCTACGAATTTCAAAATTTCGCCTTTCAGAATTCATCTTTTCAAAATCTCGATAATATAAACCAAGATTTTAATAGTTTGTTTTAAGACAGTACAAAGTAGAAAATGCATAAAATAATGGTTGGATCCAAATCAAGATGAATTAGATTTCTATAATATGAACGTTTGAGTAAACTTGGGATTTTAGTCGAAATAAACGGAACTAGGCCATTTATTAAGAAATTGAGGTCAAATTTGGTTGTGCACTCTCAGCTATAGGGAATGAAACTTACTCATTTCTTAACTGATAATTTAGAAAAATTTGATCATGAATTTCGGAAAAAATTTAAAGTTCGGCTACGCTAAATGCTACCAAACACGTTTTTAAATAATATAACCCCGATATCTTGTAGAATAACTCGAAATTTATTATACATTCTTTTTTGGATTAATACGAATGTTTTATCGATTATAATTGTATTATTTGAATAAAAAGTATGTTTTATGATCGTGTTGAAAAGGACGGTTATTTTTATTGAAATATGATATTTGATATTTACATCATTAGTTTGTTTCAACATGGCCAAAATTCAGATTTCCATTTAAAATTGATGTTATATTTCCAATCCTGCTATGCTTACCAAATTTGACTATTAGTAAAGAAATCTGTTGCCTAGTTCTATTCAGAACTACCGAATTTTAGTTCTTTATTTAAAAAGCATTTTAGAATTGAAATTCGCTTCTAAATACAAAATTTGATAATAATTGATTAGGAATTGTTCAAAGTCCTTAACGTGCGAATTGCATAACTTAATTTAAAACGTTAAAATCCCTATCTAATTCTATGTGTACCAAATTTAACCATAATTTGTTTAGAAATGGTCTAGTTACATTAAGCAAGGTCAAATTCCAGAACTGAATTGGTACGATTCGCCCAATCCTGCATTCCAAAATTAAAATACTAAAATACAAAATTCTCAACATTTTATTTTGAATTTTCTATATAAGAATTTTAAAATTTGGTATTTTAAAAATAAATTTAGTTTTTTTGGAATTCTTAAAATATTTTTTATGGATTTTTACATAAACGAATTTTAAAAATTCCACAAAAACTAAATTTATTTTAAAAATACCAAATTTTTTCTATATACAAAATTCATGAATAAATTCTATGTTATTCTAGGGAACGGATTAAGTTATCCAAAAAAAAAATAAAATCCAACTGATCTAAATTTTCAAATAATTTTTGGAAATGGGATTATTTATAAATTGGGCTTAACAAAAATATAAAATTCCATTTTACTAAATACCATAACATAAAAAATTCATAATTCCAATTGAGAAAATTCCAAAATTTATTTATTTTAGAAAAATAATCCCATATTCAAAATTCCATTATTTAACTAGTTTAATAATACGGGAACGGATCGATGATCAAAAAAAAAAGTCCAACTGACCTAAACTTTCAAAATTCCAATTAACAAAAATATAAAATTCAATTTTACAAAATACCATAACACAAAAATCAAAATTTTTATTGAGAAAAATCCAAAATTTATTTAGTTTAGAAAAAAATTTCCATATACAAAATTACATTTTTTGGGAACGGGTTATCAAAAAACAAAAAAAAAAAATCCAACTGACCAAAATTTCCAAATTTATTTTTCGTAAATAAATAAATTTTGGAATTTTGTCGATTGGAATTTTGAATTTTGATTTCTATATTATGATATTTTGTATAATGGAATTTTATATTTTTTTTTAATGAGATTTTGAAAATTTATGCCAGTTTGAATTTTTTTTTGATAACCGACCCGTTCCCATACTATTAAACTAGTAAAATAATGGAATTTTGCATATGGGATTATTTTTCTAAAATAAATAAATTTTGGAATTTTCTCAATTTTAATTATGAATTTTGATTTTTATATTATAGTATTTAGTTAAATGGAATTTTATATTTATGTTAATTGGAATTTTAGAAACTTAGGTCAATTTAGGTTATATTATTAAAGGGAACAGGTCGGTTGTGCAAAAATAATTCCAAATAAAGTAAATTTCCAAAATCTCAATTAACAAAAATATAAAATTCCATTTTACTAAATACCATAACATAAAAATTAAAATTTAAAATTCCAACTGAGAAAATTCCAAAATTTATTTATTTTACAAAAAAAAAATCCATATACAAATTTCCATTATTTCACTAGTTTAATAATATGGGAACGGGTCGGTTATCCAAATACAAATTCTAACTGACCTAAATTTCCAAAATCACAATTAACAAAAATATAAAATTCAATTTTATAAAATACCTTAATACAGAAATCAAAATTCCAATTGACAAAATTCTAAAATTTATTTATTTTTAGAAACAAAATCCATATACAAAATTACATTGTTTCACTAGTTTAATAATACGGTTGGGTACGATTTGCCAAATCCAGAACTCCAAAAACGAAATTCCAAAATCAAAATTCTAAAAAACAAACAAAAAATTCAATAAAAACCATTCCAAAAAATAAAATTCCAAAAAAACAAAATTCCTACACAAAATGCCAAATTTCAAAATTCCAATATACAAAATTCCTAAAAAATTCCATTTTATGGCCATGGAAATATGAAACGTGCGCACCTTTCATATTTCCATGGCCATAAAATGGAATTTTTTGGAAATTTCATTTAATTTGTAATTAGGAAATTTTTCGATGAAGGTTTATTAATTAAATTTAATTTAGAATTAGAATTTTTGCGAAATGCTTCAAATATGTATTATTAAACCAGTGAAATAATGGAATTTTGTATATGGATTTTTTTTTTCTAAAATAAATAAATTTTGGAATTTTGTCAATTGAAATTTTGAATTTTGATTTTTATATTATGGTATTTTGTATAATGGAATTTTATATTTTGTTAATTGAGATTTTGAAATTTTAGGTCAGTTGGATTTTTTCCTTTTTCGTTTCCTTTAATACTAAAGGGACCTAAAATTCTAAATTTCTAAACTGACCTAAATTTCCAAAATTCCAATTAACAAAAATATAAAATTCAATGTTACAGAATACCATAACATAAAAAAATTCCAATTGAGAAAATTTCAAAATTTATTTATTTAAAAAAAAAAAAATCCATAAACCAAATTCCATTGTTTCAAGTTTAATAATATGGGAACGGGTCGGTTATCCAAAAAAAAATTCCAACTCACCTAAATTTTCAAAATACCAATTAACAAAAATATAAAATTCAATTTTACAAAATACCATAACATAAAAATCAAAATTCCAATTGAGAATATTCAAAAATTTATTTATTTTAGAAAAAACTTATTTATTTTAATTTAATTTATTTATTTTAGAATACAATATACAAAATTCCATTTCAACTAATGTAATTATTATTATTTGATTATTTCAATTAATTAAATTTAATTTAATTGTTCTTAAAAATTAATACCCAAACATGACTTCCATTGTTTACCAGATTGATTAAATTTTTTTTTTGTTGTAGAAAACAGAGTTGAATTTTTTTGGAATACCAAACCGTTTCCCTACAAACATACCGATATATACATATAGGGTTTTCCAATAAGAGTGATATAATTTCTTTAAAAAAAACAATAATTGTTAACGAAATTGAAATGTTTTTTATTTAATGTGAAGTACAATCGATACAATTATGTTCTGAATATAACGTCATTCAAATGGCCTCCACGGCTTCTACTGCACGAACGAATTCGATGAACCTAATTTTCGAGCACTTTCTCTACTAAATCAAGTCGTATGTCATGAATAGCACGTTCAATATTGACTTGTAAAGCTTGAAAAGAGTTTGGTTTATTGCTAAAGACCAATGACTTCAAATAACCCCACAAGAAATAGTCTAATGGTGTTAAATCACAACTTCTTGGGGGCCATTCAATATCACAATTTCTTGAAATAATCGAATCTCCAAACTTTTCTCGCAATAATTCAATTGTTGCACTTGCTGTGTGGCACGTAGTCCCGTCTTGTTGGAACCAAATGTTGTCAAGATCAACTTCTTCTAATTTCGGACATAAAAAGTTGGTTATCATCGATCTATACCGATCTCCATTGACAGTAACGGTGTTACAAGTTTTATTTCGAAAAAAAATACAGACCGATGATTCCACCAGACGAAACACCACACCAAACTGTCAATTTAGGTGAATGTAATGGTTTTTCATGAATAATTTGTGGATTTTCTTCGCACCAGAATCGACAGTTTTGTTTATTTACCGCACCACTCAGATGAAAGGGAGCCTCATCAGAGAAGATGATTTTCTTAAAAATAATCGTTATCGTTTTCAAGTTGTTCCAAGGGAAAATCAGCAAATTCACGATGTTTACGGTGGTCCAATGGCTTCAGTTCTTGAGTGAGACCAATTTTATACGGATGCAAACCCAACTCCTTTCTAAAAATCCGCCAGGTTGTGGTTTGAGACAGTCCCAATTCTTGAGAACATCTCGGAATCGACAAATTGCGGTCTTCAGCAACATTAGCCTGAACGGCACCAATATTAACATTACTTCGAGCGTTTCTTTGTCTTATTGGCACTTGAACATTATGTAAAGATGTACGCTCAAAATTTTCAACAATTCGACGAATAGCGAGCACACTTGGACGATTATTACGACTATAAAATGGCAAAAGCGCACGAAAAGTTGCAATTAGAGAACGATTATTTTGATAATAATAATGAATAATTTGTAAAAATTGTTCTTGCGTATATCTCACCATGATGAAATTGTAAACAACAAACGAATGAAACAAAAAATGACAGATCATGACATATTAGTTGCTTTCCAATCGACCACCGCAAGTACTTATAGGCACTTTTTGTTTTTGTCTTTGCTAAATTAACTACTCACAACTGCTCTACCATTTTATTATGAGTAGTTGAAAGCAGTTACGATAAATTTGTCCGCTAGGTGATTTTGTGTATTATTTTTCTGTCATAAATATAATTGAATGTCGTATGTGAAGCGCTAATAATATGTCAGTTTAGATATTTTTTTATTAAAATGTTATCACAAATAAACTACACATTTGTAGGTTATGTTTTGCTTTTATAATTTTTTGTGCTTTCCAATCGACACTTTAGCCAATACACATTTTTGGACTTACAAGTACTTGCGCTGGTCGATTGGAAAGCAACTATTACATATGGCCGAAACTACACTTAAAAATCATACCATTCCTATTGGAAAACCCTATACTAACAAACTTGTATATGGTGCAGTCATTAATAAAAAAGTACTGTAACGGTTTTAGCAGCAATTACAAGATACCGTTGAATAAACCTTAATCGAAGATTTCCTGATTAATACCAAGGAGTTAAATATAAATTCCAAAAAATTTCATTTTATGACCATGGAAATATGAAAGGCCTTATTTCTATGGTCATAAATTATAATTTTTTGGAATTTTGTATATTGGAATTTTGAAATTTTTTGCTACACAAAAATGAATTTTGTTTTTTTAAATTTTATTTTTTGGAATTGTTTTTATAGGAATTTTGGTTTCTGGAATTTTGTTTTTTGGAATTTTGATTTAGAAAATTCCTTTTTGGAGTTTTGAATTTGGCAAATCGTACTCAACTCACCATGGAAAGCCTGTCATTTTGCCATGGCCATAAAATCGAATTTTTTTGGGATTTTGTATATTCGAATTATGAAATTTGGCATTTCGTGTAGGAATTTTGTTTTTTTGGAATTTTATTTTTTGGAATTGTTTTTATTGGAATTTTGGTTTCTGGAATAAACTTTTTTGGAATTTTGATTTTGGAATTTCATTGTTTGTAATTTTGGATCTGGCAAATCGTACTCAACTCGTTATTCTATTGGAATGGAAATTATTTTACTATTTTATTTCATTTGTAATTAAAAACTAAGGGTTGGGTACGATTCGCCAAATCCCAAATTTAAAAATCGAAATTCCAAAATCAAAATTCCAAAAAAAAAAATTCCTTTACAAAATGCAAAATTTCAAAAAAATTCCATTTTATGCCGATATGGAAATATGAAGTGCATGAGCCTGTCCTGCGTTGAACGTCTTAAAGGTGAATTTACGAAAGGATTCTGTTGGTTTGTGCTTAGAGGTAACACAGTTGTTTTATTTAATGGCCTCTTAGGACATTTAGAAACTTTCTTACCTGGACATGCTAAATTGGAATCGTTCAGGTCGATTTGGGTTGTAGCAGATGGTGATACATCCGCAAGCGGAGGTGCCTGAGCCGGGTATTCTAATTTATGATGTTCCCCTGTATTACACCTAATCTGGTGCTTGTGAAGGGTACGTATCTGTTCTTCAGCTGTGACTACACATAACGACGCAGGCTCAAAATTTTGATAATATTAGCCGATTTTCAGTTATATGTTGCGTTTAACCAAATATATACCTTTCATTTTATACAAATGGCTTAGAAGAATTAATATTAATTGAATTGAGTATACCTTTTTTTGGCGATGCGAAAGGTGAGATTATCCCCTTCCTTAGACCTAATCTTGTTGAAATCGTACGGAAACCCAAATGTCGAAAATACGAGCGTCTTAAAGTCCAATGGATTTGTATTTTGATACCTCTGCTATGTCTCGTATTTTTTTACTGCCTCCTCGATTGCTTCCTGGATGTTCCGATACAGTTTTCCCATACCAAGCATCCACTTTCGGACGTGAGCTCATTTTATGGATGAAATACGGTTTCTTGTTCAAGTCAACCGTCGAACTAGGCCAATTTTTCTTAACATTAGACATTATCTTCGCTATAGCACGACGTCTTAATTAGTCTGCCGTAATACATAGTTATGGCCATTAGGTATCTAGTTAGCTTCGGAAAACGCATTGATCGGATAAATATCGATTGTTACCCTTTCGATATTTAATTACATCTCCGGAATTCCGTTTTTACATGAAATAGAGCCACTAAAGTTTGACGATCTTACACTCGAAGCGAAAGAGCTACTAAATAAAAATTTGTCAAATTTTATTATTCCGAATAAACGCCTCCTTGTCAAGCTGCGAATAGTATTTTTTTTTGCTGTTGACAAACTAGGAGAAGCAAACATTAAGGCCCGTTGCACACTTGAGCTATATTTTTGACTGATGTGATCTATGTTTACATTTTACAGCTCCCCGTTGTGGTTTCCAAAAATCCAAATAAGAAAAACTTTGTAGATAAATCTCAGGATCAACCCAATTTATAAAGCAATACATTTAAATGTTTATTTTTCTCCTTGGGGATAACTAATTAACTCACATCGCCCAGAAAATGAGCGATGTGAGCTATGTTTCTATCTCATAGGTTTAAATAAAGAAATTAAAATATCGGACGTACGACTGGCTTGAGCTAAGCTTCTCGAATTCCGTTTCAAGTGTGCAACGGGCCTAACGGTCGATCATTTCTATCAATTTATTGGCTATAAAACTGTTTTTTGCGATCCTCCAAGTGTTTTATCGATTATTTTTTGGAAAATTGTTGGTGCAATCAAGATACGGTCTCGTATATCGAAATAACCCCATGTGGTTGTTGATCGTGAACAGTTTGATCGTGAATTGATAACGGGTAGTGATAAAAACAATCTATTTATTTGCAGGCACTTTAACGTCGACGCAAATTCCGAGACTCTTGTCTTTCTCTGAAACTACACAATAGGACTCGCTCATTCATAGTGCTGAATAGGAATTAACACACCAGTCTGCACCGTTTTTCTTAACTCCACTTCCACTCTTGGTTTCAGTGCATAGGATACTGAACAAGGCTTGCAAAATATCGGTTTTGCACCATCTTTCATAACAATGGTTGACTTTAAATTGTTCACTGTCGGCTGCTCGTAAAATACGAAAGAATATTTTCTCTTTAGATTTAACCTAGCGAATATTAAACGGTCTTTAAAAAACTCACGAAATTGCTCCCCTGATATCAGTTGTCCAACCATGGCCTACCCAAGAGAGGTACCCGCAGTTTGGCCCAAAACATGAATAGCTCTAATTGTTCCTCTTTCAAACAATATTTAACTTAAACAAGCATTTTTCCAACAATGTCGAACTTTTCACCGTTAGCCGCAATATACTTCAAGGCAGTTGACTTTGGTCAATGACACACCTGGAAATTGCCAAATAAACGCTGCTGACCCCATTATTTTTGTCGAATGATTATTTGTAAAAACGTTAACAAAAATAAGCGAGTTGAAAAAATCTTCATTTTCTTCTATGCCCACGTTGAAAACATGTGAACAATTCCCTATGTAATTCACCACATTTATCGCAGTTGTTGGTCCATTTGTCATAAGGTTGACTTTGTTTTGTTACATAATGAATGGAACCTTTTATTACTTGAACTGATTTTCGTAAAAATATCACAATCGATTATGGTTTTTGAGTCCAGAAACGGAAGCTCTGGTCGCATTTTGATGAACATTTTCAAATTTAGGACCTTTGTAAAACCTTCGCAATAACTATGTAGGACCTTTTCCAAAGATCAGGACAATTCCGCACTGTAACATTAAGTTAAAAGAGCCTACAGTGGGGCGAGAAAGATCCTCACAACAATTTCTAATAATTATGGGTGGAATACCATCGGGACCGGACGAACAGTCCGGAACGTGAAATATAATTGGCGATGATTTCCGCGGTCAGTAATACTATTTATTTCAAAAGTGTAATTTGGTGTCACATCATCAAGTTGGCCAACATAATTACCATCGGGTGTAAAATTGGTATCACCAAAAGAAAATGAAAAAAAAAAAAATAGTGAGGATTGTTAAAATAATTCAATGTTGTGTGGTATGGTATTCGTCTGATTTACGCTTTGAGTTTATGAATTTTAAAGGTTCGTGAGGATCACAGTTCATTTTTTATAGTTGCTCAAATTTTACTTTAAATTCGCCGACGAGCTGAATAAACCGTACATACTCACCAGAGGCCGTATTCCTGAAATCGTACTTTGAAATACTTTATTCGAATCATTTTTTTAAATTTATTTTTTTTTTTTAAATTAGGAAACATAATTTTTTCCCCCTACTAAAGGAAAAATTCCGACTGGGTAAATCGATTCAAAATTATTCGCTTAGTATGGAGACAAATATTAGTAAACTTGAAAACAAATTTGAAAAAATGATTAAAGTAACCGGCGAAAAATTCGAATAATATAGAAATTTTCTAATCAAATTGTATTCCGATTGGGGAAATTTCCACCGATTTCAAGAATACGGCTCCAGCCACCAAATTGATTTTACTTTGCGCGAAACTTCAAACTCATGTCTTTAATAAATTAAAAAATTTCGAAGGTGAGAGTTTTTGTTACGCGGAGGTTGTTTAGTGACCTCTAGGGAGAAGCATGTCGTTTCTATTTATTATTCGATGCAAAAGCATTGTCCTTAATTATTTTAAAATTAAATTTATTTCAGAACATAAATTTCTGATTATAATTAAGTAACATTTTAAAAATATATATGTATATAATACAAAACATGTAGTAAGATTAATGGTATTTTGATATTTTGACATCGACTGCTTAGACCCATCAAGTACCAAATAGCTGTTACACAAGGCAGAACCGAAAAAGAAACAATGATTATTATAAATGAGGTTTAAACTTGAAAATGTCAAAAAAATAAAAAATAAAAAATTGATACCAAAGTCCCATCCGTAATTTCGGGGAATATGCGGCACACAAAATAAACTGAAAACATAATACGTATATTAATTATAAAAATGACAAATTACGTTTACAATTTGTTACCGTGTCAATCATTCATTAAATTAATAATAATAAATAATGTTGACATTATAAAGTTTGTGTTTGTTTATTATTTAAATAATAAATCGAATGTGAATTTCTCTCAAATTTAGTCCTTCACTGCTGAACAGCAAAATAATAAAAAATAAATTTTTGATTTATTTTTAATTTTCCCAAAAAGCTTTTTAAAATATTAAAAATATATTTTTATTACTACTATTATTATTTTTTTAATTTCATTAAAGTTTTTTTTTTTTTTGCCTTCTTTACTATTTAGTTTTGTGTATCGTCCCTTTTTTGTTTCGGAAACTGAGATACATCGTTTTTTGGTTGACTTTAAAAATAAATCTTCTCGTACACAGAGCAAATAAAAAGGAGCTTTTGTTGTTGTTGTTACTTAAATATTATTATATAATAATAAATTTTGATTAAAAGTGAAAAGGATGATTTATTTTGTTTTATAGACAAAATAAAAATAAGAAGTAAAAATATAAAACTGATAATTTTATCTGTTTTGTTTCTAGTTATGGTGTACGTACACACATATTTTTATTTATTGTTTCTTTAAATACAAGAAATATACAGGATAGATGAAAATCAAAATGATTGATTAAATGTAAAGATTAAAGACTTAAAGAAAATTAATAGGAGCAAAAATTTATTTTGACCCTATATACAGAGGGATAAACAAAGTGTAAGAAAATTTATCGTTTAAATAAAAATATGATTGATCGGTGCGAACCATAGGCCTTCCGGCTAGACACAATTTATTACTTTGTTATTTCGTAAATAGTACATTTGAACCAATTCAATTAGTTTATATTGACCAATTTGTTTTTGTCGCAAAAAATGAAGAAGTGTAATTGTTGTGGCCAACACACGACTTTGTCGACGAAAAAATGTACATAGATCTCAAATACATCTTAATTTCTAAAGCGAAAAATTGAATTACCGGGATCTGTGATAAAAGTTGTCTTGTAAAATCATTATTCCTGCTTAAATACCAGAAAAAAACCAAGGTCAATCCTTGTTAAAAATGTAACTCTCATTGCAAAAATTAAAAAAGTTCCTACCACTGCTGGTACGCAGATGTCCACATTTCGCCCAGCTCTCCCAATGTATGGAAAATGCTTTATTATATAGTTTTATCCCGAATAGTCAATCGGACTGTAGAGATTACAAATTTCGGTGAAATAACGATTTTTTTTATAAAATCTCTTCATTTCTGGCCAAATTTAAAATATGATCTGAACTAAGTTTCTTTGAAATTTAATTTACAATCTTTTTACTTTACTTTTTTTTTCATAAATGCTATTTATTTTTCAAAATATTTTCAAAAAACAAAAAAAAAACTGCCACTTCCGCTCAACTGATTTCAGTCAAAAATCACTGGGATTCTCCGGTTTATGGAAACAGCTTAAAAATATTAAGATTCACCTCGATTAGTCAATCCATATGAGCTGTTAAATGACACGGTCGTTTAGTTAAAAAAACTCAAGGTCAAACATTTTCATGATTTCTATACAGAAAACATTTTTTTGTCAAAAATCGACCTGTGTCTTTAAAGTTTCCGAAATTGATCTGAACCGATGTTGTTGCAAATGTAATTTAGAATCGTCTAGTTCAAGGTCGAATTTAATTCCTTGAGATATTTTTCAAAATATCTGCATACAATGGAAAAGCTCATACGGAAGGTGACGAGAAAAACGATTATCAACTAAAAGACGCTAAACTAAATTTGCAGCAATATCGGCCCAAATTCATTTTTCCATGATTTAACCAGAAATCGTAATTTTTGACTAAAAATTTTGCCCGAAACCGGTCAAGCGGAAGTGCAAGCTTTCATAGGAGTTTTACGTTTTTTGCAAAATTTTTTAGAAGTATATCATTTACATTAAAAATAAGTATAAACTAAAGGATTCTAAATTAATTTTGCAACAACACCGGTCCAGATCAGTTTCCCAAAATTTAAGGGACTATAAAAATTTTTAACAAAAAACTGTTTTTAACAAAAATTCAGCGTAGTACAGCACAGACGGAATAACTGGTCGGGATGAAACTTCATACGTAAGCGCTTTGCCATAAATTAGGAGATCCCTGAGAATTTTGGCCGAAATCGGTCAACCTGAAGTAACAGCTGCCATAGTAGCTTTTTAGTTTTTCCACCGGAATTGATAACTTTAATAGGGGCTTTTTGTTTTTTGCATGTATTTTGAAAACTGTATCATTCACAAGAAAAACGACTAAGCACTTAGAGATTCTAAATTTAGTTTGCGAAAATATTTGCCCAGATTATTTTCCCAACGGCAATTGCCGATTAAAAAAAAAAATTTGTGTTGCCCAGACGTAATGGTTCAGATAAGGATGAAACTTCATACAATATTTCTACAAGATCGGAGATTCTAGTGTTTTTTGGGCGAAAATCGGTTCACCGGGCAGCGTCCATTGGAGCTTTTTCGGGTTTTGCTAAATATTTTGAAATGCGCATACAAAAATTCTGCCCGTTTGAAGCCCAGACGGATTGATTGATCGGAATGGAACTTCATAATTAAGTTTTTTTCATTAATTGCGAGATACCAGTGATATTTGGTTAAAATCGGTCCACCGGAAGTGAATAAATTTATAAAAGCTCCGTATAAATGTGCCACTTTTGGCGAATTGATCTTGGCCTAGAACAACTGGTATCTCCCAATTTATGGAGAAAGCTTAAGTATTAAGTTTCACTCGGACATTTAGTCCGAGGTCAAAAATTTACATAATTTCTATACAAAAAACAAATTTTTTTGTCAAAAACTGGTCTTTCTGCTATAATTTTGGAAAATGGTCTAAATCGATTTTCAAAATATTTGCAAAAAACGAGAAAACTAATATGGAACCTGCCACTTCCGATTGACCAATTTTTGAAAAATGCTTATGTTTTCTGTAGGGAATTATTTACTCTGCACGCACACAGACACACGTCAACATTTTTCAGGATTAGTGTACTCATGATTACTCTACTTTATTTTTCTACGTACAAAAAGAAATGTTCTTGTATTATTTTGAACTGAACTCCTTCTGAATTTTTAACTGGAATTCCTCAATCCGATGTATAAGAAGTTGGCCCGAAATTTCCATCCCGAAATTGCTAAATCATATACTAATAATTTTATCCCGAAAATTTTATTGTTAAATTATAGAAAGAAAATAAACAGCCCGAGAAAATTGGCACATGAAGTTAGGTGTGCCAATGTGCACAGAACTGATATGCAGGCGCCCGTTCGAAAATAACGACGATTGATGGTAAATATTGATCATCCAGAAAACCACTTGCTATACATTCTTCTAGAGGCTGAAAGCAATGTTGAGAACAGAGATTGCTGTTACATAAGTAGCTAAGGAACGTCAACGTATTTTGGACAACTCCTACATTAGGTCGTGTAAAATGCATGACTCTAAATTTACCGCTTACAGCTAACCGATGGTAAAGGAACCAGCCAAGTCGTCGGCCAACGCTGTGGTCTGACCAAACAGATTGATTTCGAAAATGGAATTAACGTAAAGTAAATAAGAAATAGCGGACAAATTTACTGAGGAAGTATTGTTGCACTTTCTAAGTATTATATTCCTACTGCTTTATTTCTAGATATATCCAAAGCATTCTATAGTATTGATTACGACATTCTGCTTACGAAATTGAGGTTCATAGAGGTGAGAGCCGTCATACTAGATTGGTTTAACTAACAACATCTTAAAAATTGTCATACCCAGGATTCTATGCTTGGACCTTTGCTATTTCTTATTTACTTTAATTCCATTTTCAAAATAAAATCAATCTGTTGGGTCAGACAACAGCGTTTGCCAACGACCTCACTTGGCTGATTCTATTATCGGTTTGTTGTAAGCGGTAAATTTAACGTCATGCATTTTACATGACCTAACGTACGAATTACATGACCTAACGTACGAATTGTTCAAAATACTTTGACGTTTCATAGCTATTTATGTAACAACAATCTCTGTTCTCCACATAGCTTTCAGCTTCTAGAAAAATGTATAGAAATGGGTTTCCGCGATGATCAATATTTACAACAATTATCGTGATTTTCGAACGGGCGCCTGAATATAAGTTCTATGTACATTGGCACACCTAACTCCTTATGCCAAGGCAGGGCGTCATCTCTGAGTTCGCCACTAGGAAATTTGGTAATCAACATATTTTAGAAAGTGGTTTTCGGGATGATCGATAATGTAGATTTATTTTATTAATAAATTGTTAAGCTTCTTTACTGCAAACAGTAATATAATTTTATAAATTTCTTGGGCTGTTTATTTATTTTTTTTGTTTAGTTTAACAATAAAACTTTCGGTTGCTAACGTTTTGCAGCCCTGACAAAATAACAGCGGCATTTCTCTTAATTTTTATTATTTGTTGAAGTTTATGTATCCTTAGCTCATTGCTGCGTGTATTTGTAAAATCCCACTTCTGTTACCAAATACCAGATTTTTCAAATAAACCACTTAGCGTTTAAATTTTATTTACACCAACACCTAAATAACTTCTTCAACAAAATACTTTGTAAAATTACAATTGTGTTTAGATTAGATAGATTAGATAGATTAGATAGATTAGATAGATTAGATAGATTAGATAGATTAGATAGATTAGATAGATTAGATAGATTAGATAGATTTGATAGATTAGATAGATTAGATAGATTAGATAGATTAGATAGATTAGATAGGTTAGATAGATTAGATAGATTAGATAGATTAGATAGATTAGATAGATTAGATAGATTAGATAGATTAGATAGATTAGATAGATTAGATAGATTAGATAGATTAGATAGATTAGATAGATTAGATAGATTAGATAGATTAGATAGATTAGATAGATTAGATAGATTAGATAGATTAGATAGATTAGATAGATTAGATAGATTAGATAGATTAGATAGATTAGATAGATTAGATAGATTAGATAGATTAGATAGATTAGATAGATTAGATAGATTAGATAGATTAGATAGATTAGATAGATTAGATAGATTAGATAGATTAGATAGATTAGATAGATTAGATAGATTAGATAGATTAGATAGATTAGATAGATTAGATAGATTAGATAGATTAGATAGATTAGATAGATTAGATAGATTAGATAGATTAGATAGATTAGATAGATTAGATAGATTAGATAGATTAGATAGATTAGATAGATTAGATAGATTAGATAGATTAGATAGATTAGATAGATTAGGATAGATTAAAATAGATTAGGGTAGATTAGGATAGATTAAGATAGATTAAGATAGATTAAGATAGATTAAGATAGATTAAGATAGATTAGATAGATTAGAAAAATTATTAGAATTTGTATTTTTAGTAAAGTTAACTTAAAGTTTAAATCTTTATTTATTTACACGGTTTACAATTTTTGCACGTAAACACAATTTAGCTATTATCACTTTTTAAAAATCCAATTTATGACCAGAATTAGAGAAATAATCGACCCAGTAAAGTTGATGCAAGTTCAAAATAATAATCGCTCAAACAAATTTTGGTCTGCAACCGATGGGATTACAACACTTAGTGGCCTAACTCCTAGTCCTTCCGACTAAAATTTCATAATCCTATCATAAGCCCCAACTATTTTGATGAAAATTTCCGGAAGACGTTTAAAAGAGTTTAATCAAAAGAGCTAAGAAAGCTCAATTGAGGGTGTTTCGATGGCGCTCTCGTTTTTAAATTTTTGGATCTCACATATATTTTAATAAGATTTGGAAAGCCTGTATTTTTGGGGCACATTGCACGGTCCCCACAACAACGAATGATTAAAAAATGTTTAAACTGCGCTGGTAAGACCACGTCGAACAATACCTACGGGTAATAAAATGTCGAAATTGGAGGACTCGAACGTTAGAAACAATACGGGTGGCCCCGACCGATTAAAGGACAATGCAACTGTTCTAAGTGTTAGTTATGAATATTCTTTATAATAAAATTAAAGTTTATTTCCATTGGAAAGTCTTAAAGCATTTTGTTTGTTCCAAAGGTTTTGTAAAATGTTGGTGGGTTTAGAATGCATTGGTAGTTTTTCAGAGCAACATTGAGAACTTAAACCCCCAATCGGTGTAGGTTCTATAATAAAATCTAGTCCTTTTATAAAATTGTTAGATTTATAAATTTTCCGCTGCCAAAAACAATTGGCCTGTTAGAGAAAAAAGATAAAAGAACTTGCGATAATTTTCCGATCATCTCATACTTGAGTATGCAGATGAGATGTGGTCCGCTACATAGGCAGAATCGAGGCGATGCAGGCGGAATTTTTTCGTTTTGGTCTTTGGAGATTACCAAAACCAAACAATTTTCACTTAACACCTTAGCTAGATCATATAAAACTAATAAGCTACAACTTCTCGATAGGCGCCATGTTGCGGCTTATATTGTTTTCATTTGCCAAATCTTGGTAGTTTGTTAAATTTATCAACCCCACCCCCTCCCTACTGCCACGTGACTTTATTATTGTTACTACGTTGTTACTTTTATTTCAACATAAATAATTAAATAAACCGAAACATTTAAATTCACCATTTCCTATTTTGATCCCATCTGATACTTTTTCAATATACAATAAAATAAAGAATGCTAAATCAAGTAATGTTTTTAAATTTCTCCAAATCAGCTTTATAAAGCAACAATTTCTACAATTAAGACCATTTTAAGTTCTTAGGATTTAAGAAATCATGTATACTCTCTCTCTCTCTCTCTGGCATTATATCCCATCAAGGGATTTTACCGCCTCAAATGAGGTTTCATAATCATATTTTCATTTCGGATAATGAGTGATTAATTCATTGATCCTAACCAGCCGTGAAATTTTTTTTTTCCTTGTCACCACCGGGGATCGAACCCGGGACCTCCGGTCGCTGGAGCAAGCATGCTAACCACTTTGCCACCGGGGCGGTACGTATACTCACTCCTACATAATATAAAATATGTAAATATTTTTCATTTTTTAATTTTTTAAGGCGAAACCAACAAAAAAGCGTATTTGAATGAATCTTTTGAAATATTGTTGACCAGAAAATTAATTACCAAATAGAATAAATTTTCTGACTCAAACAAGTCTTTAATTAAAAACTTTTCTTTCAATTAGTACAATAATTTATTCTATGTACTTTGTTTATGTGTTTTTACCAGTACAATTTAACGTCTACATATTTTATAATCTTTTAATTAAATTTTAGAAATACAATTTACAGTTTTCTGATGGGTGTAAATAAATTAGAAGAATGGCAGCAGTGTTGTAGTATTTTTTCACTTTGGTATCGTATGGCTTTATATTAATAAATACAAACAATGGTTCCAAATTTAGTTCACAATATCTGAATTAATGTATATCCATCCATTACACGGAGCTTTTCATTACAAGGACCAATAAGAAAACAAAATTTTTATTTTATTTCGAGAAGATAGGTAATTTCTGGAATATTTGATTTGATTGATTGGATTGTATGACCCGGAACTCGAAAAATCGATCCTTCAAATTAAAACGATTTTACCCTTATGAGTTCCAGTGTGCGCTTCTGCCTCAGTCACCTTATCTTTCATGCTTTTCACAACTTATCGTGTGGCGTTGCATAATCCTTGTTTAATGTTAAGATTGCGAAGTATATCCGATAATTTTAAGGTAAATCAAATTTGAGTTAATAAAATTAAAATGATCTTGTGGAAAGTTAAAACACTCAGGAAGAAAGCCAACATTTTGTGTCACAAATTCTTAAGTTTTCTGGAATTTCAATCAGGTTCAGTCAGGTGGTAAGTTGTTGATCCAATCAAGAGTTCCAGCGCCAAGTTGTCACAACCAATTATTATAGTCTTAGTTGACGGATTTCATGTTCCGTAGTAAACTCAGCTTCTCATAATTGTGCCAGTGTTTCGAAGGCTTTAAGTTTGACAGAATCACAGCAGAACCACATTGTGGAACAATAGCTCAACATGCGGAAAGAGAGATTACACTACTCACCACAAGTGGCAGCACTTTCACAAAAGAGAATTTCTTCTATTTTTCACAAATAAAATCTTAAAAGTGACAAATTGATTGATCTCTGAAATAAAGAAATTGAGGTTGGCTCAAAATCCCGAATAACAAAAGACCGAATTATCAAAATCCCGAAAAAAGAAAAATCCTGACTTTCCCAAAACTCCCAACTTTCAAAATTCCGACTTTCAAAATCCCGATTTTCAAAATCCCGACTTTGCTAAAACCTTAAAAATCTCGACAAAAGTCGGGATTTTAAAAAAATATTAAATATTAAATTTTGTTTTTTTATAGCTAAAAAATCAAAATTTAATATTTAATATTTTTTACACCTACCTACTAGAGTAGATAGATGCCATTAATAGATTCTATATAATCCGTTCCTTGGGGCGGCACGCAGTGCGACATGTTTGTTGATCCCAGCTCCTACGTCCCCCGAAGTTTAAATCTATAGCCCCTCAGAGTTATCGAAGTCGTTAGCCTCTACAATTATTTCATTTCAAAACGCCGGCTCGCAGGCGCCCGAATTCATAAAAAAAAAATTAAAAAATCAAGATTTTGAAAATCGGACTTTTGAAAATCGGGATTTTGAAAATCAGGATTTTGAAAGTCGGGATCTTGAACGTCGGGATTTTGAAAATTGGGATTTTGAAAGTCGAGATTTTGAAAGTCGGGATTTGGAAAGTCGGGATTTTGATTTCGGGATTTTGAAAGTCGGGAAAACGAGCCCAACCTAAAGAAATTCGGTACATGAAATTTTGACCCATCTGTCTCAGACATTTCTTAGGAATTATGATGAACTTTGGTTAGCAGTTTTGGTTAGGGATTCTAAAATGAATTTTCGACAAAATTCTAGGATTTATTCAAGCTCGACTAAATTTTAAAAAAAGTTCTTGTATCTGTCCGTTCTACACAATTAAAATGGAGAGAAATTCTTTCTTAATCAATAGTGGGGAAATTTGTATCGCAGGTAATAATTAATTTATTTTTTGTATTTGTATTTGTAAGTATTTTTAACCAGGTTCTGAAATGAGTCAATGATGGGCGATAAAAATATCTGTGCAGGATTACATTTGAATTTTGGATTGAAAACTTACGAATTTAGTAGGAACATTAAGTGAGATTATCGTTTAGACTTTTCACTATAATTTTTTGATTTTCTGTGGCCATATAATTAAGTTTCAGATGATCGCAAATTTCTCAAAAATCTCCACAGATAACCGGTACTTTCGGTAATTTTTTTGATAGCTTAGGTCATGCTGAGACTACATTGGCAATTTGGGGAAGTTCTATCTCGAAAACTTTTACAAGTATGTATAATCATTCTGTAGATGGCCGTGCAAGACACGATAAATCCGTATACCATTTGTTCCGGCGGAATATATTCAGAAGTTGGATTATAATCTATTTTAAATCAAAGTCACTTGATGTTTGTACCAATAGGTGAAACATCAAATAATATGTAGTTTCCATCTCTCTGATATTTTTCAGAAAGTTCGTTGTTTATGGTCTGGTCTGTCAGCCACCGTATTTATTGGCTTACTATAATATAAGACTCCTTACTTCCGCGTTAGAGCCAATTCTGCTCCGATACTTTTCGTCATTTAATTGTTCCCAATTTAAATTCAGATACCGGACTCGCAGAATAGCAGAACAAGTGCAATCTTCTTTAAGACTGTCATCATCATCGTCGGTATCGAACTCATTGATCACTTAAGGTTTAAAGAGACTGATGAAGTCGTTCGTTGGATTTAGTTGCATCTTCAATGAATTTTAAATGCACAATCATTTCGAGATTTGCCTTTAATTCGATAGCCACCACCTGGGAAAATAGTATAATTGTAATAATCGCCCATTTAAAGGTAATAGTCGAGAATTTGACAGTTTGAGACCGCCTGTATCTTTTATTTTCAAAATGTCCGGTTTATCTTGAAATAAATTTTTCTTCAATATTTTAACTGTTACCTACCTCCACACGGATAAAACAAAGTATAGTATTCTATCACTCGGATTGATGAGTTTAGTCGATGACGATGAAAATCGATGATTTTTCTTGAGGGGACTCAAATTCTTAGATGAACGATGGGAGTTTCTGAACCCAAATTAAACATAGTACCTCTAAGAACTATAGGCGTTTGTTACAACAATTAACCTTCAATTGGGTTGTAGAATATATAGGAAACGATGGATATACGATCAGTGCCGGTAACTTTATGAAATCCCAAAAATAGTTTAGACACACGCAGTTTTTTGGTTAATCGTGTTTTTGAACGCCACTCCGAATCTATTTGTGCTTTTATTATCACAATTGTATTGATGTGGTGTACCATTGAATTTGACATTTTGAACGGAATATACAAAATCGGATTCTTCTAACATTTATTTCTTTATTTATGTTGGTTCAAGAGAAATATAATTGCAGGAATTTACCTATTTTGAAAACTCGACTTACTAGTTTTGCTATGTAAGCCCGAATGTAAAATCTAAGTCCAAAATCGCCTTTCGACGGCATGATGATCTCGTGGTCCAAAAAAGCAGTTAAAATGTTTTTTCGTCTGGATGTGTCTGTATACTGTCGATATCTCGCCGTCTTTGTTTTGTTTTAATGAATCTTGGACAGGATGCCTTTGCGCTCTTAATCAGTTTATCGACAATTTGGCCTAACTCGTCAGAAGTCAAAATATTTTGTATTCGCTATACTGCCGAAATAGAGTTTTCCTATTGGTTTTGGTGGGGGACTAGGGAATCCAAGTCGGTTCTACCCGACTTCGTGTAGTTGGGCAATTACTCACCCCCAGAGACACCCGAAACCATCGGGCATCGCCGCAAACAACCGAAACCGACAACCCTCCTATGCATCTGAACGAAAATGGAAAAAACATAAACGTATGTACTACGGAATCCAATTACCCGACTAGGGAGTCCAATTACCCGAATTTCGGGTACCCGACTTTCGGTTCCGTTTTTTTACCATTACCCCACCGGTTTCTACAAACATACGTTTCTATTTTTTTCCATTTTCGTTAAGATGCATAGGAGGGTTGTCGGTTTCGGTTGTTTGCAGCATTTCCCGAAGGTTTCGGGTGTTTCTGGGTAAGTAATTGCCCAACTACACGAATTCGGGTAGAACCGACTTGGATTCCCTAGTGGCGACCAGTAATTGACACTTAAGACCGTTGATTAAAATGTGAGAATGTGTTAAGTAGTTTACAGGATACCCTTCAAATTCGAATGTTGGCTTCGGAACTATCATTTCCTACTAGGGTGTTGAGAAGGATGATTAAATCAATTTGGGTTTCATGATCTCAGATGCCATTTTTTGAGCTGTTAAATACTCTTTCAGTTCCCGAACCTTTTAGTTAGTGCCGTTTTTCCGTTACTTTGGCTTCATAGAGGTCCTCGTTTTTTACAATATCTTTATGCGTTCGAGGCCTTATACAGCTTCCTGACTATGATATGTCCAAGATTGGTTTGATATTCTCAAATCATTTGGTGCTTGATATTTGACACCTGTAATAAACAATCGCCATTTGACATGTTGCGGTTTTTAATTTCCTCAAGCTAAATAAACCCGGAGTCTAACCTTGAGCAATATCTCCGCTTTACAGATTTTCTTTCTCGTCGTCTCTGAGCAGCTAGTCGCTTAGAATCCATGTTCTTCCTTTATTCAGTTTGGTGTATTCCTGTGTTTCCATACCTAGTTGGTTTTAACTGTCTCTGATCTTTCAGATGCCTGCAAATCACTTTGAGATTTACTTTGCGGAGCAACTTAAGTATTCCTCTTCGTTTGCCTACTTTAATAACTCTTATAGTTGGTGTTGTTAACTTTCTATTCTTTTACTAGAGTCTCCTTCAGGCGTCTTCCTTAGTAGCTTTCTCAGAATTCCTAGACCACTTAGATTTTTCTTCATTTACATTTTTAGTCCGTGAACTCAAGCCTCTAACCTAAACCTGTGCTATAACAGTTTTTGTGAACCTGGTCAGAGTTTTTTCTTTGCAGTTCAACTTGATTCCTCTCAGATGATGTGATGAAAATCACCTCTTCTATGTACTGGCCACAGTGCCCTTCGTCAATGCCACACTTTTTAAACGGCTTACTGGTAAACTGTATATTTTACCGGTTTTTTATCCTCGCTGGTAGGCGCATATGTCTGAGTTTGCCATCTTTTTAAAATTAGGGTTGCTAAATCTCGACTATACCGAGCCTTGCATGTTCACCTCCTCGAGTTAGTACTAGGTTTCTATTTCCTGTCCGTAACTAAACTCCCCTTTTCTGATTTCGTAACGGGTTCATTTTTGGGCACGCGTCTCTGGATTATAGTCACATAACTTTTTGGTTCATTATTTGCAAGTTTTCTATATTATCTGTCTTTGACTTTTGTCTCAAACTCGCTTTGCCGATTGATTTCAGCCGCGGGCATCGGCTGGAACTGAGTTCAAGAACCAGTGGCTCCCTCACGATAGGTAAAGCGAGTTTGATGAATTTCTACCGTCTTAAACTCTTAATTTTAACGTCCTTACTACACATTGAGTTACTACCTACCACTGCTTGAGTTACCACTGCTATTTAGATACAATATGCTGCTGTTCCCGCGTAAGTACTAAGGGTATCCGGATCTTCAAAACGACCCCTCACCACGTGATTTATTGCATTTCATTTTTCTTTAGAAATAATAATTATTTTCGATATACTTTTGATTGTTTAGTGTTCCGCAAAAAATTTCGTAACCCGTTACATTCAGGGTATTCTGACTTTCAAAATGTTTAAATCTGTAAAGATATACACCAAAACCGCCATTCATTTAACTTAACAATACTGAATAGTGTCCGGAAACCACATATCACCTTTAGGGTACAAAGGTGGTATATCGGCACAAGCCGCCTGCGCCTATAACTTTCGAAGCCCATATCATGCCCCATACAGAGGTTTTAAATAGTATAATAAAGCTTACAACGACTACCAGCGGTATCCTACTATACTGTTTTGCCGCTCCTGTGTTGTGTTTAATGCGGAAGAGGGCTTCAGGTGCGATGACAGATTTTCTGATCTAATTAAAACTGCTTCGGTTATTATTGTAGTTTTTTCCATTATTTTTTGTGGCTCACGCGGCTTCAAAAACCACAATTTCCGCCTCTTGTACCGTTTGTAGCTGGCTTTGTGATTTCAATGACGTGTTGAATGGAGTTGACTCTTGATCTAGGTTTTCGAAGTTCATACTGTCGCTCGATAATGTGCTTTAATATTTCACCAGCCGTATCTAGCATACACAAGGTATGGTTGTTCAGAAGGATGAGGGTCTGTCTGGTGATTTCTTTACATTGGGCAAGAGGAACAGATGCCCTATCGTCCGGGACCTTCCGGGGATATCTTCACTTTTAACCATGCATCGTAGGTTTCAATGGACTCATAAGGTTATAAGCTCGTGCGCAACCTTTAGCGCAGTATTTTCAGTACTGTCAGAACAAAATCCTTCTAAATCGTTGACATGTACCAATTAGCTATTCTCTGATAAAGCTTCTCCCGAGGCAGGTACTACTCCAATAACATGAATCTGTTGCGATAACAAGGTGGTGTCTATTATGTTCAGTATCACTGGGCAGATGGGTGGTAGTTCGTTTAGATTTTTTACGAGCACAGCGCGTTACTTTTTAATGAGATTTTCTCGCTTTGATTGAATGCTGAAACTGGTTTCGAGTATCGAAATATCGAATGTTCGTCTAAGCTGTGTTATTATTTTTTATGCGAAATTTGCTTTTTATAATAACATATCCGACACAATTATACTATCGGCTGGTCTTTCTGGGTTAGATCTTCCTCAAACGTACTTGTTTCCAGCCCACCTGTTTCCTTGTATGTTGTGAACGTTTCTTTTTTCCTGCCATATTTATTTTAAAATTATGTCATGCTAGTCACTAGGCGTGTGGTATTAGCTGGTCTCCCATCTAGTCAGCAATCTCATGAGACAGCTGCTGTCGAACGTCAAATCCACGGCTGAAGAGACACCACCCTTGCGAATTGTCTGTGTATCAAAATGCTTCGAGTAGTGTCGATTCTCTTCTATTCGTGTCTTACTTTTCGAATTTGTTTAGGAAACACCCTTCGACGGTATAACTATATAGGTGGTGTATAACAACGCTGTAAATCCATACCGTTAACTTTCATAGTAATTTACACGTTATGACCAGAAGTTGTCTCCTGTATGATCCTGCTGTAACTAGACAAAATGGCGGCCTGAAACTGGATAGCTGAAATGTTGGTTCCAATGCTCAGTTATACATTGTTTCAGATTAATGTGTTATTTGCATAAGGTGGCATCCTCAATTTTAACTTGGAGCATAGATTTGGCTAATAATTCCAGACACTCGGAGTGACGTTTATGCCAAAATAACTGTGTTCTTTAAGTACTTAGAATTGAAAAAACACTCAAATATTCAACTTACATAATATTGTAATATCTGAAATTTTTTAATAAACACAAATATTTTTGCACGATAAGTAGCAAACATTTAATTTTTGTGAAAAGTTTTGATTGAACTTTCTAAAATTAATTTTTTTACAACAAAACACTACGAATCGCACAGAGATGATCGGAGTGATTCTGAACTAGTATTGGATGTCTAGTATCGGAAATCTGAGATTATCGCTATTTGAGAGAGAACATCATCGAGTGTAATATGAATTTTTTTAAGATTTGTTTCTCACATCAAATACTAGTTCAGAACCAATTCCATCACCCCTGTACGCACCGTAGGGGCTGAGTTTCCAATTTTCGAGTTTCACTCAATGAAGTTCTCTCTTAAATAGCGAAAATCTCAGAAATTTTCGAGCAAGTGGATAAATAAAATTTGTTTCTCACATCAAAAACTACATCAGAACCAACTCCATCACCCCTGTGCGACCCGTAGGGGCCGAGTTAAACAATTTCAAATGTTTAAGAATTTTCGAATTTCACTCAATGAAGTTCTCTCTTAAATAGCGAAAATCTCAGAAATTTTCGAGCAAGTGGATGAATAAAATTTGTTTCTCACATCAAATACAAGTTAAGAACCAACTCCATCACCTCTGTGCGACTCGTAGGGGCTGAGTTAAACAATTTCAAATGTTTAAGAATTTTCGAATTTCACTCAATGAAGTTCTCTCTTAAATAGCGAAAATCTCAGAAATTTTCGAGCAAGTGGATGAATAAAATTTGTTTCTCACATCAAATACAAGTTAAGAACCAACTCCATCACCTCTGTGCGACTCGTAGGGGCTGAGTTAAACAATTTCAAAAGTTAAAGAATTTTCAAATTTCACTCAATAATGTTCTCTCTTAAATAGCAAAAATCTCAGAAATTTCCGAGCAAGTGGATAAATAAGAATTGTTTCTCACATCAAATACTAGTTCAGAACCAATTCCATCACCTCTGTGCGACCCGTAGGGGCCGAGTTAAATAATTTCAAATGTTTAAGAATTTTTGAATTTCACTCAATAAAGTTCTCTCTTAAATAGCGAAAATCTCAGAAATGTACGAGCAAGTGGATGAATAAAATTTGTTTTTCACATTAAATACTAGTTCAGAACAAACTCCATCACCCCTGTGCGACCCGTAGGGGCCGAGATAAACAATTTCAAATGTTTAAGAATTCTCAAATTTCACTCAATGAAGTTCTCTCTTAAACAGCGAAAATCTCAGAAATTTTCGTGCAAGTGGATAAATAAAATTTGTTTCTCACATCAAATACTAGTTCAGAACCAACTCCATCACCCCTGTGCGACCCGTAGGGGCCGAGTTAAACAATTTGAAATGTTTAAGAATTTTCGAATTTCACTCAATGAAGTTCTCTCTTAAATAGCGAAAATCTCAGAAATTTTCGAGCAAGTGGATGAATAAAATTTGTTTCTCACATCAAATACAAGTTCAGAACCAACTCCATCACCTCTGTGCGACTCGTAGGGGCCGAGTTAAATAATTTCAAATGTTTAAGAATTTTTGAATTTCACTCAATAAAGTTCTCTCTTAAATAGCGAAAATCTCAGAAATGTACGAGCAAGTGGATGAATAAAATTTGTTTTTCACATTAAATACTAGTTCAGAACAAACTCCATCACCCCTGTGCGACCCGTAGGGGCCGAGTTAAACAATTTCAAATGTTTAAGAATTTTCAAATTTCACTCAATGAAGGTCTCTTAAATAGCGAAAATCTCAGAAATTTTCGAGCAAGTGGATAAATAAAATTTGTTTCTCACATCAAATACTAGTTCAGAACCAACCCCATCACCCCTGTGCGACCCGTAGGGGCCGAGTTAAACAATTTCAAATGTTTAAGAATTTTCAAATTTCACTCAATGACGTTCTCTCTTAAATAGCGAAAATCTCAGAAATTTTCGAGCAAGTGGATAAATAAAATTTGTTTCTCACATCAAATACTAGTTCAGAACCAACTTCATCACCCCTGTGCGACTCGTAGGGGCCGAGTTAAATAATTTCAAATGTTTAAGAACTTTCGAATTTCATTCAATGAAGTTCTCTCTTAAATAGCGAAAATTTCAGGAATTTTCGAGCAAGTGGATAAATAAAATTTGTTTCTCACATCAAATACTAGTTCAGAACCAACTCCATCACTCCTGTGCGACTCGTAGGGGCCGAGTTAAATAATTTCAAATGTTTACGAATTTTCGAATTACACTCAATAATGTTTTCTCTCAAATAACAAAAAATTTCAGAGATTTCCAAACATGTAGATAAATGAGATTTGTTTCTCACATCAAAAACTAGTTCAGAATCAGTTCGATCACCTCTGTGCGATTCGTAGTGTATTTTGTTGTAAAAAATTTCATTTTATAACATTCACTCAAAATTTTTCACAGAAATTAAATGTTTGCTACTTATAGTGCCAAATTATTTGTGTTTATTAAAAAAATTCAGATATTATTATGTAAGTTGAATATTTGAGTGTTTTTTCCATTCTAAGTACTTATAGGACACAGTATATATTTTGTTATTTTGGCATAAACTTCACTCCGATACTACAATATCAGAGTTGCTATAAGGTTTTCATTGGAACTATTAGCTCAATAAGGTTTTGATTGGAACTATTAGCTTTTAGATCTAAGATTCCACAAATTTGTTATTTTTTGGCGTCGTACTCGATCGATAAGCATTATTCATTCGACCTTCTCGATTTACTTATTGATGTCATTCTTGTTTCACTGTACAACATAGGACGATGTGTTTTGGCGTAGTTTTGGTCTAACATCATACTATATCTGATTTGCCATGGTAGCAATTGTCTGAGGTTTGGTGGTTCTTCGATATTTCCAGCGATTCCACGCGTCTGCTACATGGCCGATTGGTATAGAATTCTAATGATACTGACCCACTTTTTAGTTCTTTCTAGCAATGATACTTCTAAATTGCACGAAGTTTGGGAGCTCTCGGGTTCTAGATTCAAGAGTTTTTTTAGCAAAACATCTTTGCTCGGACTGGCACTTATTTAAACACTTCCTCCTGGTTTCAAAGAAAGTGGGGCGGCGCCTACCAAAGTGTTCACGTCAGCTTGCTTCAAGGATTGCTCTTTGATTTTTGAAAATCGAAACTTGCTCTTTGAAATCTATCACTATTCCACGTGGTGCATTCTATTTACAAGTGACTAAGTTCGCTGTTACCGCCAGTACTATACGTTCTTGAGTCCCTGCACCTTAACTTTTGATCACTAATCCTCCATCATGCTGATTTTTTACAGCGTTTCTACTTTTATCAATTTATATCTTCTACCGAATGAGGACACAGCCACATCTTACCAGCACTCAGACACTAACTAGTGAGACATTCAATATGGAATAAATATGGGTTCTATAAATTTGGAGGCTTAATTATTTTGTGTGTGTCCATTGTTGTGGGAAAATAATGTTTGGAAAATAAAAAAAATAGCAGCCCATTGCGCTTTCTTCGAATTAACACTAGATTAAGAGAAAAGATTTATTTTAAATCGGATTTCACTGAATCCATTCGAAAGTTTGCTATTAAGATCATCGATAAAATCTATTTTAGTAACATGATTACCCCTGTGTACCACATTTCATTAAAAATATACCCAAAACAATTTAATTTTCTCCATAGACAATTCAATGTTTTTTTCGCGTCAAACCCAAATTTCTTTATTGTCTGATAAGCAGGCAGATAATACAAAAGTCTATAATTTATAAACGATTGATAAAGGTTATGTATTTGACTATTATCCCATACATAACATGTAACCTCCATGTATCTCGATTTTACATCAATCATTTATATTTGCGTATGTGTACCAATCAAATTGAAAAATGGGTTTGGAGACGACGATACGAAACAATTTTCCGGTCCAAGCATATTGATTTATATCGTTCGTTGATTTTTTGTGTTGTTTGTCACTTTGTACATCCTCATCACTGAAATCAGGATGCACGTGAAATTTTTATGGTTTCCACTTCAACACATAATTTTATTTATGTTAAACGTAAAATGTTGAAAATTTTACAATTTTTTTTATCAATATTGTAATTTGTAATATAAAAAAAAAAACAAAAGATTACGTCCATTTTCCAATTGAAAATGATAAGAAAGTAAAAACTTTTCGAGCTAAAAGACCATCTGTTGCAAGTGTAAAATTAGAAAAAAACGAAAAAATGAAGCAAAATTTAAAATTGTTAGATGAGATAAGATTAAAAGAAAGATTTACAGCAAAAATATTAATCTAGAATAATTTATTTTCTACGATTACGACTTATGTTTTTTTTTTTGTAAGTCAAAGTGAAAGATAATAAATTATCATAATTTTGTTTTATTGTCTTAAATGCGATTACGTACGTTCCTTTTTTATATTTTTAAATAAAATAGAACCAAATTTAGAAGTAGATTATAAAATTTACAAGTTCTTTTACATCTGAAAATAAAACAATTCTACATAGTCTAGGCCAAATAGATGAGATGCTGTATTTAAATTAAATAATGACATCACTAACGTAATGGAACATTTTGTTTGAAAAAATTATAAAGCAAGCTTTGCAAATCCAGTCAAGGAAAATAAACACTTTTTGAACTCTAATAAAGTTATCCGGAAGTATCCAGCTGACTGAAGAAAACGATAATGCAGATAGTGTCTTCCTTTTATAGCCTGGAAAAAACGAGCATAACTTTATTAAGGTAGTCAAAAGTTACCAGTATAACTGATATATTTTCAAAAATACGGAATTGTAAAACTATAATGAATTGTGAAATTTTAATTTTTTCTAGCCCAGTTCGATTCGGTGTGAGATGAATTTTATGAGGGGTTATGGGAGTGAAATTGGATTTCTGTTATATATGGATACAGTTTTTGGACTTTCGCTCATTAAAATTTTTTAATAAAAAATCGGATATTCATATTAAATTGTAAAATCCGTCTCGCGTCGGATATTCATATTATGAAACTAAAATAATCCGATCCGCGCGGATATTATACTATTATGAAATAAAAATCCGAGTTAGCGGATTTTACGACATAAATCAATTTTCAAATCCGACAGCTAGTTAGGTGACGGATATTGTAGTATATACGTACGGAAAATAGATCGTAATTCATACGCTTTATACGTTATTTAATTATTTAAAAATTTAATAAATTTTAAAAGGAATACACGCCGCGGATCGGATTTTACGACAACATATTTTCCGACCGTGTCACATTTTACGACCAATTTTATAATAGCCCTCGCCTGATCAAACCCATCCACCTTCAGACCTATAATCAAGTTTTATTTAGGATTATAGGCCATCGATTTGGCAAAGTTTCATCGGTGTCTATGGTGTCTATTTAGCAATATGACAAACGATTTTACCGATGAAACAGCTGAAAAATTAAAATGTATATATTAAACATATATAGTCCATCTGTCAAAATTTTGATGTGCAAACCTACCTTGTCTATATTTTCCGGTCGGATATTTATATATTGGCGGCTAGTTGTTGAAGTTGGTCTTCTTTATCGACATTTTCCGGCTAAAAATATTTATAATGATGATCACAATCTACTTTATCGAAATTTTTCAGCTGAACGTCCCGTTCCACAGTGTGCTTCTTTGAAGCACTGCTTTTTGAAACAAGAATAAGTCGTTATATATTTTTTATTCCTACTTTAAAACCTTATTTTATATTTAGACAGTTTGTTTGTATTGTTTTATTCTGCTCTCTCGAAAATAAAGTTTAAATTAAAATCTACATGTCAAAAATGGCACTAATATATTTTATTTCAGTTTTGTTTGTGTGCCGCTTCACAGAAAAAAAATTTGGTTGAACAATGTGTCGCAATTAAAACCGGTTTTATAGGTAAACGGGAAAAGAGACGAAGATGAAACTGCTTCTTTGAAGCGCTGTGTGGAACCGCCGATCTGGTTGATTATTATAAACTGTGTTATCGTCATTTTTGGTTGGCTAGTTTCGATTATTACAGTTGTATCTACATTTGAATACATGCGGCTAAATTTAACAGTATATTTTCTCATACTGCTGAAATTTTCTCATACTGCTGAAATTAAATTAATAATTACGACAAATTATGGGACATGGGATCCATCAATTAACGAATTGGTCTAACTTCACCCAGTCTATATTACCTTTAAACATGCAAAAAAATGTACCTAACTGAAGTTAGTAGAAAATTCAGCCTAAAAGCCTGCATTATCGACCAATTTTAAGGGGGAAAATAAAATAATTATTTAACAAAATGTTTAAAAGTAAATAAGTAAATCGAATCGATAAAATCATATAAATTTATTTAAATGTACATTCTTAAGGTTATGTTATTATGTCTATTAAATTTCAAATATATTATATATGAAAATATTGTATATCGCGAAATTAACGTATTTTTTTTTTGTCATGTAAGCGTACTACAATTTAAAGGTTCAGGCCTTAGAAGGCAATACCCGTCCGTGTTCAGTTTAAAGCTTATGTGGGATACATAGACATTTATGCGAAAACATTATTGAAAATTTCAACAAAAGAATAACCCTGTGCCAGAGGTTTCGTGGTGGCCATTTACCTGATGTTGTAATTAAATAAAAATGTTTGCTTAATTCAAAGATAAATTTGTTTTTTTTTTAAATTAAATCCGGTGCTCTGGTTGGGACACCCTATAGTTAGATTTCCGAAAATCCTCCACAATGTCTGAAATTCCTTTTCTCATGTAATGTTCCACATTCAAAAATTCGTGTAGTCTACATTATTTATTTGTCGTGTAAGTGGGATATATTAATATGCTCGGGCCTACAAATAGAATATTTGTGCAAAGTTTGAAACTAAAATTTATGTGGGGTCATACTTAAATTTCCGAAAATCCTTTAATCTTTTAACTTTTTTAATTTTTAATCTTTCTAATTTTCGGACATCTGACTATGATTCCACATAAACTTTGGCCTCAAACTTTGCACAGGTATTCTGTTTGTAGACTCAATCCTAATAATTGCCGTGTTTCTTGACGCATATTCATCCGGATCAGTTCAAATTTTATATGGAAAACATGATCCAAATTTTGTTTTAGATCACACATTTTGATTTCAAATCTAGCAAGCGCCTTTGTGTTGTTTCATGGAACATGATCTGAACTGGATCAGATCAATCGCCAAGAAACACAGCTAATATATCCCGCTTACACGACAAATAAATAATACGGGCTACACGAATTTTTGAATGTGGATCATTTCATAAGACAAGAAATTTCAGACATGGTTGAGGATTTTTATAATTTTGTCGGTAATACAGTTTCACAATGAAATTTCTTCCGAAATGTCGATAACAAAGTTTTATATTATCATTGATACCTCGCCACATGCTAACAAAGTCGGAAATGCGGTCGGAAATGTCGATGATGCAGATTTCATATAAGTATTAAATTTCTCAATATGTCGATAAAGTAAATTTTATGGTGAACTATCGGCTGTAATGTCTTTAAAACAGTATTTTTCTGCCCAATTTTCTGCTAACTTCAGTAATATGAATTACGTGAAATTAAATTGTATTTATAATTGACATTTTTTTGTTTACAATTTTTCTCATGTCTCAATTTTCGACTAACATCATCAAAATTTTCAACTACCAACTGGCATAGAATATATCGATAATGCAGATCGTTTTTATTCTGAATATTTTCGATTAATATGAGTAACCTTTCGCAGATCCATCATTTCGTTCAATAATATTGTGCGAAACTCCGTAAAACTCTGCATTTTACATGTTTTATTTTGGGGGCTAGATCCATGTTAAACTTATGATTTTCGTGTGTTTTGTTAGACAGTCAATTTTTTTTAGAAATGATTTATTGGGTTAAACCTTGCGTTTTATTCGGAATTTTTGATTCATATTTTTTAGCTTACATAAAAAAAAATTGGAGCTATGTATATACACGGATGCCGCATTCCACGCGAGTTTTTTTGGTTTTTTGATTATTTTTTCAAGGCCAACTAGTCGTAATAGATAATGTGTATGATGTATGTGTCTTTTATTTTGTTTTGTTCTGCTCTCTCGAAAATAAAATTTATACTAAAATGAGTCAAAAATAGCTTTGAAATATTTTTTATTTCATTTAGGTTTTTTTTAGTGTTGTTGCACTGAAAATTTGTTTAAGGCGCAATTAAAACCCGTATCATAGGTAAACAGGGAAAGAAACGAAGAAAAATACGGTTTCTGTGGTACCCCGTATCAGTGGATGAGATGCAAAAAGATATGCGAAGAGATTTCAATAATTATTTTTTTTTTGTAAATTTTGTTACTTATACATATACATTATCTATTACGACTAGTTGGCCTTTAAAAAATTACCAGTTACCAGAAACCTCGTGTGGAATTAGGCAATAAATCATATTTTTATTATTTTGTATCAAAACATAGTCTTTTATGTAGTTATTTCTAGCAAATTAGGTAAAACTTCATATAGAAAATCACTCATTTCGCAATATATAATATCAAAATATTAATTAATTATAAAAATTAAAGTCCTATTAAGGATGATGGAATAGAAAAAAAATATTTTACTAATCAGAATGTATTTTTATTTACTTTTGAAGAACGCCGTATTTACACACAATTTTGAATGATATTTTCAAATCGCTCTACTGAAAAATTAAAATTTTTGGATTATATCACTTTTGCGGCAAATGAGCGATATTATTATGTAAGTCGTTGTATTTCAATAAGAATATGATTTTGAGATTTAAAAATTTTTCCGTGCCTGTGAAATAACACTCAAATTTCATATTGCAATTGGAATTTAAGAAATTTTGTTTAAATTTTTAGTTGTACTGTTAAAATTCAAATTTGATTGAGATAAATATTAAATATATAAAAATAGGAAGGGTTTGCAAACTATTTGGAATTTAACTCAAACAGTAAAAATATATTTGTTTATTAATGTACGTCTTTATTTGAGTAAAACTCAAATTTCCAAATAGTACTCGAATTTATAAAAATGGAAAATAAATTAAATTAAGAGGATTATTTATTGCGATCAAAGTGGTGTCCTGATTAATTGAATTATTGAAAAATAATCTAGAAAATAACTTTTAGTTTTAACAAAAGTTTGAGTAATTATTCTAGAATACAGCAATATGTAAGTAACTGTTGCATATTATGGGTACACAATTGATTCACATGCCATTCCCGAACGGAAAGTCAAAATTATTTTTAACAAGATCATTTAAAATTCTTCTTTACTTGAGAAGGTTAAGACTTGAGCGATAACAAGATCAGAAAACTTCCTACATATTTTTGAACAAACGAATTTTTCCCCTTCGGAAATGATGACAATAAGCCTGTCTAATCAAGCAGGCCATCCGCCTTTTCTAACGACAGGGGATTAATAATTTTTTTTAATGAACTTCATATTTTACTTGATTGGGCAGTTTTAATACTTAGTTATTATAAAGATCTCTGAGTTTGTTCTTAAATTTGGGGTTTCTAAGGGAGGGTATTTGATAACAAAATACCAAGAACCTATAGAAAATGATGTTATCTGCACTGATCTATTAACAATTTCACTAGTTAGGTTGGTATCTGCTGCTATAACCAGTCCTTAAAACAATGAATGCATAACTAAAAGGTATTTTTACCCTAGGTAGTTTTTCAACTACGCAGTTGGCTAATCTACGCTTCAACGAGGTCGGCTCAATTGATTTTACGGTTACCATTGCTATGTCCATTAGTAAGAAGCTCAAAATCGTTTAGATCACAACCTAGACAAATACAGTCGTTTTCGTTCCCACTATTTTTCGTCTTTGTACCAGGATTTTAGCCCATATTGAATTACTGGACATCATATAGTTGGGCGTTACTCGTTAACACCCCACAAATAATTTATATAATGATGGACGTCTTTTCCTTTCAGTTTTCACTCTTTTTCACAATCATCGCTGGAGAGACCAAAAAAAAATAAATTGTTATCTTACTGCTAAACGCTTCCCTCAAGACGTATGGCGTATTTGTTGTAAAGGGTTCTGCAATATAAAGAGTTCTGTTTTGTAAATAAATTTCTGTAAAATGAGTTGATAAGCTCATTATTTATTTCTAACACTATTTGAATGAAGTATTTCAAATTATTAAAGTTAAATTTTTTTTTTTTTATTTGCAGGTAAGCGTCTAGAATGTAGCACATCACATATCACGTAAGGTTTAGTAAAATTGATTTTCTTTTTTTCAAACTACACATTTACTAACCTCGTACAAAATTATATAATGTTTGTGTATGACAATCTTGGAAAACTGTTAATTAAGTCAAATCAAGTACTGCAGAAGAGCATCCCAAAATTCGTTTCTCTTGCATTTTGACTCACCCACTTGAACCACCACATGTTTTTGGTGGTTTTTCAATGAGTGTGAACATTACCAATTAGATTCCTGAGTATTCTATCTAATCAGCAAATTCTTAGGAATACTGCATTACTGAATTCTGGATGCTACGTACATGACATTGGAAATAAAACGCATCATAAACGCTCCCGAACACAAAACCAATCATATTTCGTGAAATGGTTTATGCCCTGCCTACTATAGTTTCATACTCGAGTTGAAATATGTTTAGCTTTCTTGTTGTTTTAATACATTCAGTTTTTCCGAAATAACTCACGATGTCATGTACACAGCGTAATGGTGTCTTATTTAAGATTTCAAAGAAGTGTTTCTGAACATACATGTATTTCTATCTACTAAGCTCCTATACTTCTATTACTTAATATTAAATATATAAAGCATAAATTTATTTTAAAAATTCTAACCGAACCACATACGGGTACATATGTACCTAAATAGAAAACGAAAAATTTGTATCTGACAAAAAATAGATTTCTCGTAGGAGTTTAAATGTCTTTTTTTTGCCGATTTCAGTTTTGTAACCTAACTCACATCAAACATTATGCGGTATAGGCCGTATCCTACAAATTGCATCGATTAGTAGACAGGTATACAACTTATTTAACAAATAAGAAACTTGGTACTAAACGCAAAGTCTTGTAATATTTCGAAAAAAAAAATACCAAAAAACTTTTACGAGAATATTAAATTTCAGAAGAAATAAACTTATTTTTGATAAACAAAGCTCCTGCCAGTAGAGGATATGTGTTTGTCTGGTAAATTATAATAATATAAAATATCCAAACTAATTTTTTATAAATAGCTTTACATGGTAAAAATAATCTGTCAATTTCAATTTAAAACGACATGACACATAATTTTATTTTTATATACTCTCGGTGTGTGTTGGTTGGAAGATGCTCTATATGCTTGCCATATTCCCCAAAAAATTAATTTTTTTTTTTTTGTTAAAAACTTTTGGACTTTTTATATTGCTTTCATTTGAAAAAGAACTTTGTATTTGGGAAAAAAAAATCCTGATTCTCTTTGGTCAAAACCGACACAATTAGTTTCGTCAAGCCGTACTGTTCTCGAGTTTATATGTTAGACACAAAATAATATTGTGGTCGTTTATTCATTAGTAGAAAGCGATATGTAAATGTAACAACAATTAAATGATATCAACAATTGAATTTTAGTGTTAGTGTTAGTTTTTAATCCTTCAATTGAGGTTGTGTCGTTCAGTCGTAAATTAGTTAGTTACTTTTTGGGAGATTCCTTCGAGAACTCTTCTCGTATTGTCCGCATTCTTCCTGCACTTTGGATTATGACACTAAAATTTCACTTGACGGCACTGACATGATGAAAACCGAAGGTTATCTTTCAATTTTTGCACTATGATATTATGGCTGTAAAGCGAGTCCTATTCTTAGTTGTTGGGTGAACGATTTCTCGTTTCCGTTGTGTCCGCCTAGATTGTCTCTTGGAGGTAATGATATTTCAGCAACATACATTTTATAATTAAATCACTCAATTTTTGACAAAATAATTTTAAATGATTGTGAAATACATACCAAAAATAATACCAACAATTTAAAAAAAAATCATTAAATTTAAAAAAAAAAATCAAAATGGATTTACCTTATGGTGAAATTGAAAAAAAAAATTAAATTATTTTTAACTAATATTTTAAAAAATTCCTTTAGTTCCCGCTAATGGTGTCGTTGTAAAAATTATACAACTTCCTAACGATTTGACAGGAACACGAGAAAATTATGAAGTTTTTTTTAAAAGACCAAGTTTCTACTTTTATATCTCCAATCGTAGAGATGAAACCTGTGCATAGTGAACGGGATTGATTTATGACGATGTTTAACTTGTCCAGCGTATCTGAAACGTTTGTGGTTTTTTATTTCAATCTATTTTTCAATCTTGTATTACCGGTGCTAGAGATGTTCATAGACTTTGAATGTATAATAGGATAGCCTAGACAAAGTCCTAACATTGAAATGAACTTATCTTAATTACGATGATATTTGCTGGGCCGTACATGCTATTCATAATTTCCATGGATATGAATAGATTTTCAATTTTGTTCTTACTCAATTGACTTTCCCAAATAAGCTTCGAGCCTGATTTATTGTAAGAATAATCAAATATGTACCTGAAGTCCTAGAGATGTTCCCAGGGACACGTTTATAGTTTTGAATAGTTCAAAGTGTCTACTATCGATAGTTTCGAGCGGAATTCGACTATGATGATATTTACAGACACATTTCTCATGAATTTGAAAAAACATTTCAAGTTTAATTTCACAGATATGGAAAAGTTTACAGATCAAATAGCACATTTAAAATCCTATGTGTGTGGTGAACGGGATTTAGGTATGATGATATTTAACTAGTCGTTAGTCATTCTTACGTTTACGGATACATCGCACATTCCACAAATGTTCACGGGTTCTCATATATTCGAATATGTCAGAAAATTCTTTATCAATGTATAGAGTGGAAAAGACCTTATATGATAATTTTGATCATGGTTTCTAGAATTATAAAATTCTTAGTTGCCAAATTTTTCCCCCAATTGGAAATTTTAGTATTTTCGCCAATTGGAATTTTCTCAATGACATTCCCAAATAAGCTACGAATCTGATTTATTTTTACGTTTATACTTTTGGATAGTTCAGACTCTCGTTTATCCTGCTGGCTAATGAGTCAATATATTATTTGTACCATTGACCCCAGTCATACCGTATTAACATTGGTCGCTATCCAGCTGTCAGCTGTCACTAAGATAAGTTCTACTTACAAATTTGACGCAGAATTAGCGAGCGAAATAACAAAAAAATATTCAGCTCACGTTTTCGCAGATGCGGTATACAACTGACGTGAAAAGTTTGTAGTTATCTCATTCACATATAGGCTGCGCTAGTGAAGACTCTACAAACGTTTACGCTGCCTAGAACAATTGAATTTAGAAACATTATGACAGCAAAACGTGAATTTTTTTCTTTTTTAAATAGACAAACAAAATAATTTTCTAGATTATGAAAATAGTTTTAAACTCTACTTTTGTTTGGTGTAGGACAAATAAAACAAACGTCAAAATTTATCAGTAATTAGTGGAGACTTGTGGAGACCGCGTCAAAATTTATCTTACCACGAGCTGGATACTTAGCTCAATTCAGTAGCCCAGTACGATACTGGAAAACAGGATCATGCCTAAGTACACAGTCGCTTGTGTGCAAAAATTGTATCGGTCGCTCCTTGAGGTAAAGATAATTCTTAAAGTATCCAGCTTGTGCTAAGATAAATTTTAACGGTCTCTACACGTCTCCATTAAATTACAGATAAATTATTATCCTAAAAAGTTTAAGTAGAGATAAATTTTGACGTTTGTTTTATTTATCCTACACTAAACCATAATAGAGTTTAAAACTATTTTCATAGTCTAGAAAATTATTTTGTTTGTCCATTTAAAAAAGAAAAAAATTTCACGTTTTGCTGTCATAATGTTTCTAAATTTTATTGTTCTAGGCAGATAAATTGGTGCGTAAACGTTTGTAGAGTTTTCACTAGCGCAGTCTATATATGAATGAGATAAATACAAACTTTTCACGTCAGCTGTATACCGCATCTGTGAAATTGAGTGCTAAATATTTTTTTTTTATTAAAATTTATCTTAGCGACAGCTGGTTAGCGACCATTACTGGGAAACAAAAATGAAGGAATTATGTTAAGTTTTATTATTTTTATTTTCATAAAAGTAATTTAATTTACCTACATAAAACAAGTTCTCATCTCAGATCAACCTTCCAGATTAACCATCTGAAGTTCTCTTGATATTAAAGCTAAATTTCCAAGTCGTTCCTCTATCATCGTTGATCTTAGATGATTTTTAATAATTTTTAAATTTGAGGATAATCTTACTCCGAACGCAATGGACACAAGTAATGGTAAAAAACGCGTAAAACTACGCTAAAATTTGAGACCATGGACTGCACAATTTAAATTTTGTCAAATAAATCAACACCATTTGTGTCAAATTCACTTCTTTGTTCGTCTGAAAGCTTCAAGTGAAAATCTTTACAGTTTTGCAATAACAACTCATCTGATTGTCCTCCAATATCGTAAATAATTCCAAACATATCATTATATTCCCGAAGTGCTTCGAATCTTTCGGAGATAGATGTTAATGCTTGATCCAGAATGCAAAAAATGAAAATTAATTTTAAAATGCGTTTTTGGGTTCAACTTTGGTTCATGTATGATGCTTTCATAATCAAAATTTTGGGAGGTTCGGCTTGTTCTTTTTTCACCATTCGCAGGAAAAGCCGGTTCCACGTCCAATTCATTAGCTAAGTCATTTGCAACACCAAAAATATCGTCCAACTCCGGCCCTGCTTCTAGATTTTGTTAAAAACTTGGTTAAGTCCTTTAACGAAAAAAGGCATGCTTTCATATGAGAAATTTGGCCGCCTCAAATAAGGTTTCATAATCATATTTTCAGTTCGGATAATTAGTGATTAATTAATTGATCCTAAAACCAGGCGTGAAATTTTTTCCTTGTCACCACCGGGAATTGAACCTGGGACCTCCGGTCGCTGGAGCTAGCATGCTGACCACTTTCCCACCGGGGCGGGTTTTGAAGACTACTTCCTTTTATTATTTGAAGAAATTTCAATAAGACAGTCATAAATTTGCACAACATGATACCCGTTTTATGGCATCAATTCGACCAAAGTATTTTACATAAAGGTTTTAAATTTAAATTTGACATAAATATTTTTATAACAGACCATCTTGTGGTTGAACTAGAAAAAATACATATTTTTCCCAAACACCGACTTATTTCAAAACTTTTGACTTATTTGACGCCATCTTGAATAAGTCAATCAAGTCGCCCCAAACGATTATGGTTACTTATTTTTACAGCTATAGAAAACAACAAATGTTTTAGCAATTTGTTATTAAAGAATGAAATAAAAAAACTAAAATGTACAAAAAACAATTTTTTTTTATTGAATTATTTAATAAATAAATACATAAAAATATGTCTTGAGTTATTAAAAGACTTTGAAAATTTATTATTGTGGCTTGAGAATCACGAAATGCGCGGTATCATGCCAATTATTTATACTTCTAAAATCGATTAATTATATTAATTTATTAAGTGGAATATCATAACGTTTGAAAGTTATTAATATTTGATAATTTGTTGAATTTTTCATGTTTTCTGCTTTCAAAATAAGTCACCTCGATAGCAGACCTATTTGAATAAGTCGGTATAAGCAAATAAATCGGTGTTTGGGACAGGGCCCAAGAAAATAAATAGTGTCTCCTGGGATTTAGTGGCGGAGTCGTTAACAACCAGATTTAAACTATTGCAAACATGGTGCGAAAAAGCTCTCGGAGTTAAATTTAAAATTTTCTTTGAACACTAATCCAAATTCAGTACATGTACTACAATATTTGTTAAAGCGTTAAACGCAGGGTTCGCAAGTACTTCTACTTTAGTGCGCAAAAAATCAATTTTTTTTATAAATCGCGTGCCAACCAATTTCATAATTACATAAAATAAAATAATTCTTATAAATAGAAAAATAATGGTTTTAATTTTAATTTAATTCATAAATGTATTTTCATAACTGTTTTTATTATAAAATTAAGCACCAAAAATAATTTAAAATAAACTAATAGGAACCAAAATTTAAATCTACAAAATTACTAGCTGAATTACCCGGTGTTGCTCGGAAAAAATAGTGATCTGACTAAGTGACCAAGCACACATTTTCTCGATAAAAAATATCAACATAAAAAAATAATTTGTTTAGGAGAAAGCAAAGGCTACTAGATTTATTTTGGTTGAATCATATCTATCAAGAAAAACTATTTAATCGATACAATTCCTAACCTGGGTAAAATTCCAAATAAAGTGCCTATTCCATGGAAAAATTTTACTGACTGTATTTTTTTACTGCAAAAAACGAAAACAAAAAAATACTTAAAATTCCATAAGAGTGACAAAGAAAACAAATATCTTTTATTTCATTTTTATAGCAAAATTTATGGTTTAATTTTGACAGTTACATTTTGACATAACCTAAAATGTTCATAAAAGTTGTAATTTGTGGTTTCGTTCGTTTCAAACAAAAAAAAATTGTAATCGCCATTAATTTTATAATTAATTTATAATTTTTATTAATATCACCATGGATTTGGAAGATTTGGACTATTTAGATCTTGATTCCGAGTAACCGTTGCACGGTAATGTTATTAATTTCTGCGGACGCTGAATATTCATTGTACTCTTCACCATAGCTGGCAAAAAAATTTTGTATCGGGGAATTGCCGCTGTCGTCCAGTTGCGATACTTGTTCAACCCGGATATTTTCCAATACGATAATTTTTTTACTCGGTGCTGTAATTATATAAATAGATTAATACAAAATTCTCACTTATCTAATAATTTCGTCGACACACAATAAAATATTTTGATGCTACATCCACCAAATAAAATAATGCTCAATCAAACTTACCGTAATTTTCCATACTAATTTATTATTATGTAGTTTAATATAAAATTATTTGTATTTTATAACAAGTATTTAGATTTTTTTGTATATTTGAACACCTAAAAAAACGTTAAAAACACTAATATTCACTAATGTAAACAAAACTCGAATTTTAGGTATCGAAATAAAAAAACAAACTGACATTTGACTATAAAAATGGCGAACGATTTATTTTGTGTGTGTGTGTGAAAAAATTTTTTTATCTTTACATACATTTTTTGTAGATGTGTTGACAATGCTGCCATAAAAAGTGCTAAAGTTTACATTTTTTTATAGCACGTTATAGCAGCACACTACCACAATGATAATTATTTTCTCAGTAAAATTTTACTGACAAAAATTTTTGTTTCGTACACAACCAATAAATCTATATTTTTTTCTCGCTTTTATTTTTGCAGTCAGTAAAATTTTTCCATGGAATAGGCACTTAAGATTGTAGCAACCTTTGGATTTTACTGGGTGATCAAAAAACAAAACTATCAAAATAATCACGTCGATTTTAGAATCCGCGGGAGCGAATCGATTGCGGATGGAAAACTGCATATAAAAAAATATAAAACACAATTTTAAATCATAGTATCATAGAGATTCCAATGGATTTTCATACGTAAAGTAAAGTAAAATTTGTTTTAGATCCGCAATTATTTTATTTCGTTTGTATGGGGGAATCATAAAAATCGATTTGTTTGGAAATCAGTACATATTTTCTTGGTTACTTTGATTAATTTCAATTGTTTTCTATTTTATTTATATACATTTTCCAATCCGCAATCAATTCTCTCCCGCGGATTCTATAATCGATGTGAATGTTTCTTGACGAATATGGTTCACTTTAAAACCAAAATAAGTCTAGCACCTTTGCCTTCTCCAGTTTCTCCTAAAAAATTACTGTTTTATGTTGATATTTTTTATCGATAAATTGTGTGCTTGCTTCCTATCCTGGTTAAATAAATTGTTCAACAATTTGTGCCCCAATTATGGTACTCACCTCACCTCAACTCACCGAGAAATACGTTATAATGGTGACTTGAACTCACCATTTTGAGATATTTGATATTATACTTGTTGCGGTGAGGTGACTCTAGTGTCAAATATACTCACCAACAATATACTGGTGAGTTCATAGTAATTTTTCAAGATGGATATCAAAAAAACGAAAACGTAAATAATCACGAGGGATAGCAAAAAACATACGATTTTTTTCATAGTAATTTTCATATAGGATTTCATTTTATAAAATTATTGCATAATAAAACAATATATCTAGGCATAAAATAAGAATTTCTAATGAAAAACACACGAAACGTCAATATTGTGAAAAATGTATGTCCAAAACGCCCAAAATTACAATATTTCCAACTTAACAGCTAATGGAAATTGTCATAATATACAAACACATCTCACCAAAATAAAAACGAGCACCATAATACAAAAATCTAACTCACACGACTTGGATTGGTGAGCTGACTCGCTCGGTGAGGTGAGGTGAGGTGAGAACCATAATAGGGGCATTGTACTATCCAAATTTGGTAAAAAAATAAACATTGAGGTTTATCTACCATCCACGAACGACAATCCAATATGCACCATCCACCATGCAACATTCAACATCCAACATCCGACATCCAACATCCGACATCCAATATCCAACATCCACCATCCACCATCGTCATCATTATCATCTTCACCAAGACCATCATAGCATCATAACTTCAGCCTATGACCATGATTTATTTATCAGACATCATTCCGTGAAGTTTTAGACATTTCTCCATAGTAACTTTGGAATAAACAAATAATGACTTATAGATCCAAGGGTCTGACCCCTCGGATCCGAGCATACATTTAATTCCATTGAAACATTTATTTAAAATCATTCCCATGAAAAAATCAAAAAAAAAATTGAAATTTTAAAAAATTTGGCACGGCGGCACCTATATCCAAGGGTCCGACCCCTTTGAAAATTTGGCGATTTTGGTATCCTTTTCGAGTCCTTTATACAAATATGTGTGGATAGATTGAATAAAAGGTGGACCTTTTATTTAGTTTTAACATTCTTCACCGAAATGCCAAAAAGAAGAGTTGAAGGGAATAGTGATCCTCCTAAAAAAATAGTTAATGTAAAGTGTGGATTACACTCAAAGTCTAAAAGTCAAGTGGTATTCGAAAAGATTTAAAAATCTGTTTAAAAAGAACTATCGAATTTAATCGTCGTCATCACGATACATCCATTTTTTGTTAATGAAAAAATGAGCCAATGAAGGAAAAGTGAATATTCTTGATTATTTTTATCACCTATTCATATTTATTTCGACCCCCATCAAAGTCGAGATAAATATGAATTGGATCTAGAATACCGAGATATTATGTGTAAAAATGGATTAAAATTATATGATGTCATATAAATCAAACCTTTTCGTTTCGACCGCATCGCAATATACTATACAATACATATTTCATAATATTTGGCTGCATCCATATTCAAGGATTAAAAGATTTTTATGCAAATTTGATAAAGAAACGTAAATGTTACACTCGACTTTATATTTAATGAAAAAAATGTCAAAACACCAAATCCAAAATCATAAGATATCCTCAAGGAAAAATTAAATTGGGATTGCAAATTTTTCCATGCTGTGAATAATAAAACGGCATATTTTACACATAAGTTTTTCTACGCTCTTTTCACTAATACCAATATATAATTTGGGCCGACATCATATACGCTACGACTCTTGGGCCTCTCGCCATTGGTACCGCCACCAGAGCCACTCCATTCATTGGTTTCCCGAAATGGGCTAGATTCTAAACATTTTATAATTTCACAGGAAAAAATTAAACATAAGAAAACATTTTGAAGTAATCAAAAAACTGACTGTTTTTTTACAGTTGCTGCGCTTTCATACATAATATATTGTAAACCACAGGCTACTTAATTTGTACCCAACTATCCGTAATGGTGCAAGTACTTTAATTTAGTCGTTAAGTTTTCAATCATCAGTAAAATATTTAAGTATTTGGTCCAGCGGGAGATATGTTTTGTATATATTTGGATCCTAAGTGATCTACGTTTGGAGTATATTTTGTTAATTTTCATGCAACACATGCTCCAGTATTGTTTCTGGTTATTCTATTCCTTGTTTTTGTTAAAACGGCAATTCACAGAAATAAGTAGATGGAAACACCGATAATAACGCTCTTGCAAACTTTCTTACTATCAATAACGATTTATTATCGTTCCTTATAACATTTTCAATAATGTTTCTTAAATTTTCAAATTTTTATCCACCAAATTAGGCTACGCTGAAATTCATGCAATTCAGTATCCAACTCATCAAAATTCATCCAGGCAAAATCGTGAGAATTACCAACAGAATGGATTCCTCGAAAAGCGATTCTCCACAGTTTATAAGAGCTGTTTTAAAAAATTCCCCGTCACCAAATCCCTTTCCATATTCAGTTACTTCACTGGTTAGTTAGGTAAGCATCATAATTACAATAACAACTCAATCCAGAGCTGGAGTAAAGTTTTAAAAGTCTTGGGTTAAAATTTGTTATTTTATTTGGCTATTTGCTTTTTTTATGAATAATTTTGTGGCGTGCCGGCATAATTTTTAAGCGTGCCAAGTTTAGCACGCGTGCCACGCATTAGAATTCAGTTCGTTAAAGGGTTGCTTTTCTACAACTAGAATCGTAAAATTTTCGTTAGATTTTAGAAAAATTAAAAAAAAACTTTTGTTTATTTTAAATTTTCAAGTCATGCCCCTTTTCTGTTAATAATTCAAAATAATAAGTAAATTTGTTTTTGGCCACCTTTTGGAATCGGCCATCTGTGTGCGGTGTACACATTGCACAGAGCATTGCGCGGCCCTGCTGTATAATTCCAAAATTACAGAAATTCATAATAATTCATTTATTACGAATTTCTTTAATTTTTGGAATTTTCCAGCGCCGATCTCCGAGGTGACTGCGGCAAGTTACAGAATGATCCATACACAAGAGATAGAATGATCCATTAATTTGTTTGTTGAATTTGAATATAAAAATATAAGGATTGTGAGATAATGAATTATCTTACAATTAATCGTTATTCGAAAAACTATTTATAATACATATGTTATGTGTAAATTCCATTTATTATTTATGTTATTGTGTAATTTATTTTCGATGTTATTTCTCCTTTACCTATAAAACTTTTACGTTTTGTAGGTGGGGGGGGGAGGGGGGTGGGAGTTGCCGTAGTGTGGATGAGCGTGATAAGTTGTATTGGGTGAACTATGCGAAGACATTTCAATGTGATTTTTCTCGACAAGTTTTTACACATACATTGAAATTTATCGATGAGTCGGGACTCATGTGACTTGTGTACGCGTGAATAATATTTTGAGGTCAGAAACAGGTCTCAAATGAGTCTTCGTGTGGTGTCCCCCAATGTAATTTAAATTCATGCATGCATTGTAATAATGTATAATATGTACATGCATTGATAGGTGTTATTATTTATTATTGACTGCTTTTAATGTTTATTTAACCGGTTTATAATTTATTTAATTAAATTAATTTTCTCTCTAATTCCAATTTCAAATAATATAAATAAAACATATTTTTTGTAGTAGTAGTATTTTTTTCTTTACATAGGTGTGATATGTGTTACGGCATAGCAAAGGGAATATGGTTTGTAATTTTTATTTTAGTTTATAACGACAAGTAAATCTTTGATGTGCCTCCTTGGGCTTTAAATGTTGACTATTATTTTAGATTGCTTACTGCTATTTTCTACGAAAGAATTTATCCAGCTCCACAATTTTTCTCGTAACAAGTTTGCAATTCCATGGGAACGTGAGTTACGAATATCGATTGATTTGAGTTCTAAATCTTATTCAATGACTTGCTCAGGCACCAATTATGTAAGAAGTGGTCCGCGTGGTTTTATTTTCCGTTCGTGCCATCACCTCACGTAAATCTTGCTCTTTTTTAATTGACTGACATGTATGGAATTGTCTCAGTAATCTGTTTCTAGACGTATACTGTGGACGGGAAGATGCATAAATTAATGTTGTGTGTGGCGGAAGATGCATAAATTAATGTTTGAGTATGAAATGGGCTGGATTGGAATTCTAACAAATTTTAATTTTAGGAAGCTGGATTTGACTGAGCCATCTCTTAGCGGGTTAAAGCCCAGTTTCTTTCGGCTATGGTGAATGGAGGACTGGATAGTTCCTTGACCGATCGTTTTCGGATATGTTTTTTAGAAAAATCCAGAACTTCATCCGGGATTTATGTTGCAGTCTCGAATTAGCTCAGCATACCAGGTTCGAACATGATTGCTTAAGAAATTGCCTTGCACGGCTGAACTCCAGAGCTTCTCTAAAGTTCATTTTTAAATCCGCACCCGATTCTGAATACCTGATTTGACTATATATATTTTTGGGATATGGTTCTCAAGTTCTATTCAGAATAGTCCAATTGTAGAATTTTAGACGGCCTGGTTTCATTCATTATATCCGAATTCCAAAATTTCGTCAAATTCAGCTTTCCACACCGAATTTGACCATCATTTGTTGAGAGATGGCCTACTTCCATTAAACATAATGTTAGAGTGCCATTCCATTCCTGCATACCACATTTGACAGTGATTGGTAGTGGAATGGTAAGGCTCCATTAAGCATGGCACAATATGTCCTATGCAGTATAATTTACTTGGTAATTATTCTTTGGTCACCAAAATTAATAAAACATTCGAAATTTTTGCGAAATAAGCTAAATTTATTTAAAATATCCAATCCGATAGTTAATTTTCCAGGAACCATTGCCTTTGAGATATCTCACATAGTTTTTGTTAAATACTAAAGGATTTTAGAGTAATTTTTAATATAATTTAAATAATTATGGTTTCAGGAAATTCTACTGTAAGTTGTACAATTGTATTAGGATTAAATTAATAAATGTTTATATTATTTAGGAAACCGGAAAATATTAATTTAGAATTAATTTTCAGGAAATCTACGGATGTAGGAAAAATAATATTTCTTCGTTCACAAGCCAAACCGATTAACTCGATTTCTTGAATTTTTTAAATTTTAATATAAACGTATATACTTGATTGGCTCCTAACGGTATATATTCAAAACAAATTTTTGTAATAATAAGTGTTACCGCCACCAAATGGCAAAATTAAAAGTAGCTAAAGTTGCAATTTATGAGAAATTTTAAAAAACCATTTTTTATTTTCACATTCATTTTCATTTTCGCAACGTTTTGTTTTATGGAGTTAATCGTTTTGGCAAATGAAACATCCAATTGTTGATTGTGTAGATTAGAATTGCGTTGTCATTGTGTTACTAACTATCGACTTTACCTAGGTGTCTGTAACTGATTCAATCAATTAATTTTGTTTAAGAAGCCGGTAAGCATTAATTTTGAATTAAATTTCAGGAAATTTTTCAGATGTACGTGAAATAATAAATTTTTTCCCTCAGGTTGCTGATTTTGAGAAGCAATTGTTGAAGACCAATACCATCGTTATCCATTAAACCTATTAAGCCTTTATCCTCTCTCTAGTAGTTAGAAGTAGATTAGAATTGTGTTGTGCCGTACGATCGCTAGGTGTCTGAAACCGGGTCGTTCCGTCCCAAAAAAAAAAAATACCTTTCCTATCCTTCCTATGGATGAGTCATTCTCTAAAATTTGAATTTTTAATTTTTCAGCAAGCTCGAATATTGTTTTAATTGCTGTCAATATAAAATATTTTAAAAACATTTTCTTGAGTTACCAGCTCGTGAATATCGTGAATTGTTAAGTACTCAAATCCTTCTCCTCATACAGCATGTGACAGGTCAACGATTTGTTGATATTCTTCATTCCCTGCTGAAATTTCAACGCCCTTAGAAGCATTTTCCGGCCATATTAATTTCCAACAGCCATTTAAATGGATGATTTTAATTCATTAGCTGCCAAAGAAATGATTTCCACACAATTCAAAATGCTAAATTGCTTCCATACCTCAGAAACTGTAAGATCAGCATCACCATCCATTAAATCCAAAATATGCTGAAAAGTTCTTCTGATATAGTAGGCCTTGAAGGTTAAAATTGCCCCCTGATCTAACGCCTGAATGAACGATGTAATGTTTGGTGGTAGATCAACTATCTGAATATTTGGGTGCTTTAAATCCTGAGGGTATCTACGAGGGTTGTCTAAAAGAAGTAACACCTTAAAAGTAAGGTTTTTTTTTGATAAATATCATTCCACCTCTGGAGCAAAGCAATCAAAAAATCAATCTCTATATAGGTTAGCTGTCATCCAAGCTTTTCTGTTGGCTCGCCAATATACAGGTAGTTTGGTTTTGTCAATTTTTTTCAAGGCTCTAGGGCTCATTGATCTATAAATAAGCAATGGCTTTGTCATTAAATCACCCGTCGCATTACTGCAAAACAGCAGTGTGAGCCTGTCTTTAGCTGCTTTGAATCCATGAGCATTTTTTCATTTTTCACAATATCACCAACACATTACATGACATTCGTAAAATAGACAGCAGAATTAAATAAAACTCGGCTATTCACCGAAATTTTGTTAGTACATATACATACATATGTACGTTCACGGTAATTGATTGAGGATTTTATGTTAAAATTGAAATCGTGTTAAACGAGTCGCTTTCACAGCCGTGTTATTCGAGGGTTTGCACATTTAAAACACCGTGTAAAGCGGAGGTTAACTGTATTATAATTCACTCTTTTCGTTCCGCCGCTTACATGAGGTAGTTTTTAAAACATTTTGTCGGCTGGAAGAATATTTTCTGGGAGAAACAAAATTAGATTTTCTACTTGTTGATAAATATTTTTTGGACTGGGAAAATAATTTGGGATAAAACTCAAATTTTCGTAATTTTTCTTTTATTTTATTTTTTTGCGTTGTGAATTGAATTATCAAGAAAAAAATGCACATAAAAAATAGTCTTTTCGGGATGGTATTTCGGGCCAAATTAACTGGCATGAACTCCGGCAATAGCTCCATCTCGCCAAAAACTCGTTCGTTTTTGTGAAAATAATTTAAGTGAAGCAAAAAACAAAAATTATGACTCTTAAGGCACGTACTACCGATATTTTGACCAAATTCGAATTATCATTTTCGATGAATTGTGGTTTTATGTGAGTTTTTATTTTTGTTGAATGCCGTTAGAAAGAGAAAGTGTTATTTCACTTAATTTTCGTTGTGTTAGGTGAATTCTAGTTTTTAGATATATATCTTTTTTCTGTGAAGTACCGTGCCGGTAAGTTGACGTTTTTTGGAGAACTGTTGTTTTTGGTGAATTGTTATTTTCAATTTATATTATTTTAAACCGTTCGTTCATTTTTCCCGATTGTTTTAATGTTCGTTTTAAAATAAATATATCTTGTCAAATGGCGCGTGTTCCTTGAATATGGCTTGTATTACATTTGCGTTGGTTTCGTACAACTACAAATAAATAACTTTGTGACAAAAATAGAATACTACACACAAACACACACACACACACAACAAAGTTTTCCTTTGTTATTATGTTTCTCGGGTAAATAAACTTTGCGGAATGCATTTTCTATTATGCATTGCTACTCCGACTGAAATACGTATACATAATTGAAAAAGTTTTAGCCAACCACTACAAGCTTTCGGTAATTTAAAGTGAAAATTTGGTACATGTAAATTATTCATTATGCAAATAAAAAACATTTTCGTGTTGTTAATTAAATCCATTTTATTTCCTAAACATTAATTTAAAAGTAGTATATGCTAATAATATTGATTTGATCAAATGTGTAGATTACATAATAACAAAATATTGTAAAATTAAGTTAACTCAAAAGAATAACTTTAGCAGACGTTTTAAATTTTATATTTAAATTCAGAATAAAAACAAAAGAAAATCAAGTTTTCTTAAGTTTGAATAAACGAATGAAATTTATCTTAAATGAACGAAATTTCTTGTTCCATCCACTAGCATAAAGATGACATTCGACACATGAAATTAGGGTGAGGCCGTTAAACATAAATGTTAAAATATTTTGTATGTTAGTTTGAAAAGCTCGTATAAGCTTAAAGTAGCTATACGTATCAACTATGCTATTTGTTCTCTTTATACTATCGCACTGCCTCCGACTATACAATATTCGGAATGACAAGCAATGAATATTCAATGATACATTTGCAAACAATAAATTAAGAAACTTAAACATTCAAAATTTCTGTTATTTGTTTGTAAATTGCAGAAGCAAAAAACTAAATACATAAATTTTTTATATATTGTGTACTGTACATATAAAATAAAGTTATGTTTCAGAAGTTTGAAATTAAAATGAAAATTGATTTTCTTTTTGTGTAAACGAGAGATACGATTATGTTCTATAATATCACTTTGTTAATTGCCTGTATACTTATGGTTTATGTATTTTGGCCCAAAGTAATTCCAAAGTTGACCTAATTTTATTTAGAAAATCAAAAAATTTTCCCAGTTTAAAAATATTAATTTACTCCCTTTCTTGGTACAAATGGGGGAGTATCATTCAAGAAGATATAATGTTTAATATTTTCTTTTCGCTGTTTTCGTTTTTCTGTTACTTAGGGGTGTTTATAAGAATTATAAGCTCATTTATATTATAATTAAGTTATTAAATAGGAACGGTCGTTTAGTCGTTTTACACAGTAATAGTTTATTTAAATACAGTGGAAAAAAATACATAGATTTATAAAATTTTGCAATGAGGGCGGCTAAAGTGTTTTGGCATCGGATCGGGACAATAAAACCATCGAGTAGTGTTTTTGTTCAGTAATGACACTGACACTGGGAGTTTGGAACGAAGGGACCATTTTGGTCGACAAACTCTCATCATTCTAAAAATTTCGTAGTATCTCTATGCAAACATATTCTATGCCTCTCTATTTCCCAACGCAATAACATAAATGGGTAAATCTTATAATTTTTCGATGTGACTAATAATATTTCAAAGACTCACTATCCGTTAAAAATCCGCATCAATGAAACTCGATGTTCTAACGTATTAACAAATGGGAAAATGTCGTAGCTTTTTGATGCAACCAATTTTATTTCAAACAGCACCTGTCATGCCATCATTTTATATACGTCCCTTCCCTGTCACTAAGCTTTTCTGCTACCAAATGTTCTTTTCAAGCAACGGTTAACATTAAAACAGATCGGTCAAATCTCTGGCTCACTATCAGCGTATCCACATGACGGGGAAAACATCGCGCCTGGAATTATAGTAAGCTCATAAAATGAGAGTTGGTGCCTCATCATATAATCTGGCGAAGTACGAACACCCAACGAGAGAAGTTACATCTTGATTTCATACTTAGTGCCAACCTAGATATATGCCATATTCACTTATCCAACGTTTATAACCGGAAAAAGGCAGGAAATCTTACATATTACACTTGTCTCTGATTTTATAAAGTAAAATGCAAAGAACTGGAACGGGTACCTTCAAAATTATTCTAGACAAATCGATCGGTGCCGATTCCAAAACGTCCTGAGTCATCTACACAAGAACTTGATGATCTAGTAGATGCCCAGTCTAATGCTTTTAATAAAACCAATGTAAGCTACAACTCCAAAGCCAAAATAAAGGAAGGTCTTCAGAAAAGTCAAGAAAACAGGAGATGCTGGAGACGAGAAGGAAATCGCCAAAACGTACAAATACCAACTACTTCGTACTAGAACGGTCTTGTCGACTACAAGGTGATTTTTAACAATTGGTTTATGCGGAGTAGTACTCGCCGGATTATGGCTCATTCGTCGAAAACACGGTATGAAATCGGTTCGAAACTATATATTACACCTGGTTCGTTCTTCCTTCGGCATCTTTGTGGTCACGCTAACTCCCCCATCACCAACCTACACTTTACTCTACTCTAACATGTTGGTCGTGATCGTCTCATATTATTCGAAATTTAACAAAAAAATAATTGATACCAAAAAAACGCATTTGCGCAAAATTGTGGCCTTTATCAGCCAATTCAAGACCGTAGTATCGTGTATGGATTTTACATGTATGTGTGTTAGGAAATCCCAAAGAAAATTGCAATATCGAATAAAAATTTATAAACTCTACGAATGTGAACAAAATTTACGTACTTACAGTCATCTAAATATAAGGTTGTTACTTTTGCGGGTTTACAGTTGAGCAGCTCATGCGAAAATTCTACTCGCACGCCCTGGCACTGATGATATCTAGCGGAATCCACTATCACCGGCGTCGAACAAGACACCAGCAATCTCTTAATCCGAGTACACAATTTTAACGTTCGATGTTTATGCTAATGCTCCTTTTAATAAACCGTAAAGCCAGCAACCAAAGTTTCAGTCAGGAATGGAATCACAATCGCAGGAATCAATTTCAAATACTTTAATTTTGTTTGGTTTTTTGGTTTTTATAATTTTTATATTATTGGATTTATTCCAAATATATCGTGTGCATATTTTTTTTTTTTTTTTTATTATTCAATGTATACAAAATTTCAATTGATGGTCCCACTAATTGCAAAAATAGTTTTTTTCTTTTCACATCCGTTTACATTTCGTTTTCTTTTTCTAAATTTTATTACTCTAATTTATTTTAGTAACCTTATACATGAATGGTACACCAATGTACCATTGAAACACCAATTATTTTCCAATCAGTTCTTTCAAGAACTTTTATGTAACTTATCACCTTTTCTTGTATTAAAAAAATGAATTTTAAGGTGTTCACGATTACGACCAAAAATCAACTGTCCACCCTCCTCTCTTTTTAAAATCGCATGACATGTTTCGGTTTAAATTTTGGAGGGGAATCCTAACCGACCGGTTATATAATTATATACCGCTTCTCTAATATTTACAATTACTATTGCCACACCCACATTGATCATAAAAGTTTCACTCAAAACATAAACAGAAAATTTCTAGGGAAAATACAGCGTGCCATGCGCGATCGTTACACCCTGCCAGTCGTAATGTGCAACGATCGGATGCACTCTATACCACAATTAGCGAGGAATCTTTGGAGTTCAAGTGGATCAAGTGGAACTAGAGTGCCATGCCTCACCCATTTCCTCCCAAGGTTGTTTATACGCAAGAAAACATAGAACAATTGAGTTTTTATTCCATCTTTTTGTTTCAAGGATAAAAAAAAATAAAAAAAAACTACTTCAGTATCTCGGATATTTGCGTGTGTTTAAACAAGTACATTGGGAATATCGTTACGTTGTTATTTGTTCGAATATTTCAAACTTGACACCGCAATTACTTAATTAAATTTATGGGGTAAGGCCTTCCTTCATGTTCGGTAACACTCTTCGGAACCCTTCCACTCTGATTTGTGATATACGCAGATTTGGAATAAACTTTTAGATAATGTCGTACAATGTTTCTGGTGAAAGCTAGCAGATCATCCCTGCCCTTCTGTAAAACATGGAGCTTCCAAGCATTTAAAATTGCCACATTGAGCATGTGTGTCCATAGAGACCACCACCATTTTTTACCTTGTATGCTGACCCGATAATTATTCACACCTTGATCTAAAAGATGAACATCACTCATTGCTGCATCATAGTTGGCAAACAATCTAGGCTGTGGTACATCGACTTTCTGTTTTTGTTCCTTTGGTCATCTTTTCACTTTTGATAGTGATGGTTCAATGCAATCGTGGTTGGTCATCATGGTAACGTTACTGTTATCTTTCCATCTCATAAGCAATATTTGATTTTATTTATCATACTGATGCGTAAAATATCCATGGTTCTGTTTTGATATTTTCTGATTGGATGGAAATAGGCACTTCTTGGTTCTGTTATCTCGTACAGTTCCCGCAACTCTAAAACCTAAGTCTCTTAGACTCTTCATTAGGCAATGGCTAGTAAAATAATTGTCGAAGTATGCTATATGATCACGAGGTACTTCGACAGCTTCTAGGAATTCTAACACTACTTTAGACCCTAATGGCATATTATCGCTCGGTGCCAAATTTGTAACAGTAACCTGTTGAACTGCACAACATCCAATCCTTGTATCCAAATTGGACTGGCTTTCCTCATACAAATTGTTTTGATGAGTGATGATCGTAACATTTGACCATGGCCTCATCTATTGAAAGATTTTGATGAAATATCCCCCATTGCAGAAATTCTTTGTTCAACAAGCTCATTAGCGGCCTTATTTTGCACATTTTATCATTCTTAGCAATATTTGTATTATCCGACAAGTGTAAATACTTCTTAATTTCCTGATATCTGTTTCGTGGCATACTATTTCTAATGATAGGAGCACATACATCGTCATCGAAACTCCAGTACAAAGTTTCCCGTGGTAGTCTATGGTAACCACTAAATAAAAGAATGCCGATAAATGCCTTTACTTCTGCATCGGATATTGTGAAACTATGATTATTATGTTGTCTGGCATATCGTTGCGTTTCTAATATTACTAGATTTATAATTTCACTGTCAAAGAATTTTTGAAAATTTCGACTGGATTTAATCCTTCTACATAGTTTTCAACAAGTTGTTGCCGAGTAATATGCCCATTTCCATTTTCCATCTCGTTTATAAAAATTTGTTTTGTCCAAACTTTTAATTTCAATAGGGTTTCATCATCATCTCTAGAAAAAATTTCTATTTGATTTGGAACATCCCTTAGGAGCGTATCGGCTTGAATATCGTGTTCCGCTATATCATCCTCGTCAGTTTAAGAGTCTGCGTCCGGTGGCACAATAACAATCTCTGTATCGCTACCGTCGGATGGATCTCTTCATCCTCGCTATCGTCGATGGCTGCTTCCAGATTTTCGTACAATTTCCCATAAAATAAGGTGATATTTATAGAATTCATGGTTTTCCTAAGTACACAAATAAGATAATTATAACGTTGCTGTGTTACCAGTGTACTCAAATACGTACACCTATCTGCAATAGAAAATAGATTTAAATTATCATTTCGTACGTACCTTATAAACAAATTGTTCAAGTTTCACAAAAATAATTTTCTTGTGTAGCAAGTAAAAATTAATTAAATGAGAACACCAAGGAATTACACGTTTATGACTCAACTTCAATAATTTTTTTTATAACTATGAATGAGTCATATTCTTTTGTTTTTTTTATGTTACCGAAAGTGTAAAATATAAAATTTATTCTTACATTTAGTGTAGATGGCACGGAAATCCATTTTGAATAGGGTGTACTTAAATAAGTACAGTTGTGGTAGGAAATAGGTTAAGCCAAATATCGAAATATGACAAGAATTATGTGGTTAATAAATAAGCTGCACACCTTTTAAATCAGTAGGACCTGATGGGATCAGCCTTGCAGATGTTCAAAAGAGCACTTAGTTGGGGGTACCATTGCTAAAATCATATTCAAAGTGAACCTGGAATTTTGTCACATTTCTAGGGACTGAAGTGAAGGAAATATTTATATCTAAAGCGGAAAAACTTTCTTTGAAATCCCAAAAACCTTAAAAATATAAGCTTAGCCTCTTTCTCCTGAGATTATTGGAAAGACAAATAGGAGCTCACATCAGATACCTCGATTGAGCCGAATAAGCTAGCGAAATCTAGCAAGCGAAATTAAAACAACTTATAAAGAAAATAAAAAACGAAAGCAAAAATAAATGACTCCGATGTCTTTCTGATTTAAAGGATAACGATTATTTACCTAGGAAAGACCCCAAGTAGTTCACAAAATAACGGATTGAGGATGCACTTGAGAATAACAAGATATGAGACCTGTCTACACAATTTTATCAAATTTTAAATCCTACATACAGTCAACTTTACAAATCAAAATGTAAACTGGATTCTTGTGGTTCTTATCTCAAACTAAATTGCATATACAAACCCAACTAAATATTTTGGCATGGCCCTCGATCCTTTGGTATGCTAAGATGGGAAAAGTACATCAAGAAGAACAAAAAAATTAAACATCAAATATGTATAGGAAAATGTGGAAATTCTGAGCTTACAATAAACGGCAAACTGCTTTTGTACAGGCAAATGCTAAACCGGTATGACCCTTGTGTATCCAATTTTGGGGATGCGCCAAGGAGGCCCATGTACAAATGATACAATGCTTTCAAAATATGGTGCTGCTAGGGATTGCGAATGCCCAAAGGTACAATATTAATGATAACATTACTAGATGGATGATGACTTAGTTGTAATATTGACACACAAGACGGGGTTGGTCCTTTTCTCAACAAAGCACAAACTTACTATGGTATTGAACCACTCCCCATGCAAAACGGTATGAGCTTTACTTTCAAAGACAAAAGGAAGCAGGTGGTTCGCTTGTAAAGGTACAACCTGCTTCACACCTAAAAATCGACAGATGGTTCAAGAACGCTTCGTATTAGGCAACTCTAGCAAGATTAAAAATGCCAAGATTCGGACAGCTGATATCTCTGCGAATGCATAATATCAGCCGGGTTGTGTACGCTAGAACAAGATGGTGTCTCTAAGGTAAATAAGCGAACAGACTAAATACTCAATTCCCATAGACGTATCACTTCATGCGACGTAACAATGGATCTTGTTGATGGAAATCAGAATTTACTAAATAAGTTTGTGCAAAACTCTCAATGAAATTTTTTTAAATCTTAGTTGGCTTTATATGAATTTTTTTTAAATTTTTATGTGTAAGCTGAAGTCCTTTAGCTCAGGAATACCTTCAAGTAATACCGCATGTCAGGTATAAAATGTTTTTGTAGGGTGTGGTGTATCGAAATCCCGGTTTTCAAAATCCCGGTCTTCAAAATCCAGGTTTTGTAACTGGTTTTTATAATCCCGGTTTTCAAAATTCCGGTTTTGGATAAAAAATGCCGATTTTTAGAAATCCCTGGTTTGAATTTTTAAAATTTGACATATGGGAAAATGGGACTCTTACTCTTAAATGACTTAAATGTGCTAGAAAATGGCTGGAGGGGATGGAATTTGGCCATTTCTTAACAGTTTTGTTGAAATTCGATACGTGCGATAGAAATGGGATTCTGAACTGATTTTTCGATAAAGCGGTCATATAGAGATGAGCCTAGGCTATTTTTAAACCGATTTTGTTGAAATTCTACACGTTCAATGGAAATCGATTTTTAAAATGATTTTTTGACAAAAATCTGAAATATGGCCATCGCTATGGAACTAAACAATTTTTTAACCGATTTATTTGAAATTCGACATGCGATTTTGATAAAGTTCTGGAATAAGGCGGATAGAGATGAAACTTGGCCATTTCTTAACCGATTATATCGAAAATCTGCATGTGGGATCTAAATGGGATTTTAAAATGATGTTTGATAAAGTTCTGGAATATTGTCATTAGGGATGGAACTAGGCCATTTTTTAATTAATTATGTTGAAATACGTCATGTGCGATGGAATGGAACTGGGGTTGTTAAATGATTTTTTGATAAAGCTGTGGAATATGATCAATAGAGATGGAATCTTGCCATTTGTTAACTGATTTTGTTTAAATTTGACACGATCTAAATGGGACTATCAAATGATTTTTTAATAAAGCTCTGTGTATCTGGACAAAAAGCGTGATATTATATTACAGAACTTAGCCAAAAAATCATTTTAGAATCTTATTTCCATCACACATGTCGAATTTTATAATAATCTATCAAGAAATAGCAAAGTTCTGTCCCTAACGGCCATATACTAGAGCTTTAGCAACAATTCATTTTAGAATCCCATTTAGACCTTACTTGTAGAGTTTTAACATAATCAGTATAGAAATGTCAAATTCCATCCCTATTGACCGAATTCTAAAACTGTATCAAAAAATCATTTTTGAATTCGAATCATTCACTTAGAATAAAACTAGTAAATCTGCCCCTTTATTCCCGGCATATTTATGAACCCCGCTCTCCTGGAATATTTTTCTAAAGGCCCTCGGAGCACCTAACAGAGAAGACGGAGCGATGCGACTTCCCGCGTGGCCGCGAGAGTTATTGAACCCTCTGCAATTCGGTATGATACCAAAGGGCTAAATGTCGAATCGACAAATTACGAAGGACCGAATGAATCGAAGGGCCGAATGTCTCGAAGAAAGGCATGTGTCGAAGGGCCGAATGTGTCAAAGGGGTTACTTTACGTGTTTGGAAATATAATTTTTTTAATTTATTTTCCGGAATATTTCGTAATTTTTTTTTATCAAATATTAATGAATTTGCTTGATAAAAGAGGAATTTTGACATTCGGCCTCCTATAATCGATTTTATTCGAAAACAAATAAATTTTTCTAGTAAATTTTTGGCAAGATATCTTAATTTTATGTTAAAATATTATTAGTCCAGCCGACCCGAAATAATAAAAAATATTTTTTTTTTTCAAAATCAAGACTTTAGGACTAGAAGAAAAAAAAAACGGGATTTTGAAACCCGGGATTTCGTAGTACACCCGTTTTTGTCATATTGCTCCCGGTTGCCCTGGCATGATTAATGAATCAGCATCCTTTAATATGAAGGTTGCCAAGTTTGAGTTTTGAAGATGTCCCATTACATGTAGCAGGCCTTGGTCATCCTGGATGGGCTTTAGTGGAGCTTGCTTTCCTTATCTAGCCTTCGATCTTTGGCTATGCATGCGATTTCTCTTCCGAATTAATTAATATTGGATTATTGAATTAATATCGAATACTGACCTTGTTGAATAGCATAGCTTTGATAATATGTGTGCTCCATTTATCCTCGTCGTATCAGCACTAATTTTTCTTCTAGCTCCGCTTGTATGTTTAATGGTGTAACTTCCTCAGTATCCCATGGGAATGATATAGTTCTAAGGAGAGGTCCCCACTACCATAAGTTGTCATAGGTGAGTTCTCTGGGTTATATGCAACGCGAGTCTGTGTCTGCAGAATTTTCTTGCGATTTCACATAATGCCACCTTGTTGTTGGTAATATTTTCTTGATGGTCAAAATTCTATAAAGCGATAAAGTACCAGAGAATAACTTGGCAAACATTAAACAAGAGCGGGGACATAATGCAATGCAAAAATTGCCAACGTTTCGGCCACACAGCAACAAATTGTAGATTAGAGTTTAGATGCGTTAAATGCACAGAACACCACGAGCCAGGAAATTGTAAAATCGATCAACAAGCTAACAAAGAAGACATATTTTGTATAAATTGCAACAAGATGGGACATCCAGCGTCATACAAAGGTTGTCCAGTTTATCAAGCGATGATGCTGCGGCTAAAGCAAAAAATATAAGAAAGGCGACAGCAAGCGACATCACCACGAATGTTCACGTCAATTCCCTTGACAAAAGAGAACGGGACAACAGATAAATGTCGGTATGCAAATTAATACCACAATGAATCAATTGACGGCAAAGGTGGATGCCATGGCCCGGACCATACAGCATCCAAAGTGAATAAATCTCACAATTTCTCCAGATTATCGGTTCATTGTAAACAGTTTCAAAATTATCACATTAAATGACAATTCCATTGTGAGTGTTCAGAGACGACTAAATTTATTAAAATTCTTGGAAATGCATTCACCAGACTGCCTACTGTGGCACTATTCTGGTTTTCCCTGGGAATAGGGAATTGGGAAAAATATTTTCATAGTATTTTTGTCTAAATTGTATTTTTCTGGCCTACTGAGGAAATAAGTTTGGTGTAAATATTTTCGAAACAAAGTTAAATGGGAAAATGTTTTTCCCTATAAAAATTTTGTGGAACAAAAGTTTCCCAATACACTTTGTTTTGAAATTTTTTGCACCAAATTTATTTTCTGAGTAGGCCAGAAAAACACAATTTAGACAAAAACACTATGAAAATATTTTTCCCAATTCCCTATTCTCAGGGAAAACCAGAATAGTGCCACTGGTGAATGAAACTAAATTAAATTTAAGGCACAAAATTCAATTTAAAAATTACGAGATGGTACTAAGGGACCGGGTCAATGCCTATCCCAATCAAAACTGGACTAAACGAAATCACACCTCAGGAAAAGAGCAACTGTGTCGGTATAGAGATTGCTATAGTTAAATTAAAAATACACTCAACCATTTATTTTTGATATCTATTTATTGCACGGGAAAAGCAAACGAAATTTCGGATAAATGCTTTTTGGAAGAGTGGGACAAAATATTCAATATACTAAATTTACAAAATTCAGACAATTTCTACATTATAGCGGGTGATTTGAATGCGAGGCATATAAATTGCGGAAATTCGGCGAATAATTCGCGGGGCAACCGTTTAAATCGGTGGATGAATGAAAATGAGATGGAGTTTAGAGCCAAAATCTATAGAAGTGATACACCGACCATGATTAGATCTGACAATATTTTAGATTTGGCCATTACGGATGGGCGCATCAAAATTAAGACAAATAGTAGATGCGAAACACCGACGCACTGTTATGAAATGAGGTGGAGGCGGGGAAGCGATTGTGGTATAATTTTACAGACACACATTGGGTAGCATGGTCTGAAAAATTGGAAAAGGCACATCGGCAGGCAATTATAGACGCAGAAGGGAGTCATGGCGGCGATGAGGGTGATTCGTCAATAATAAAAACATTGACACCAAACAATTGAAATTTAGATGAAGAAGAGCTCAAAATTTATATTGGCAAAATTACAAAATTACTTTTGGCTAACGTTAAAGATAATAAACCAGCAAAACAGAGACGATGTAACAATATGAACTGTTACACGAATGACACGATTGAAAAATTATATAAGCACAAAAGTCTGTTGATCACCAAAATTAAAACATACCGGTGAAATTTGGCAAGGAATGAAAGTGGATGAGCGGGAAATGGATGAGTACGAGCATTTAAATATACCGTGGGCGGAGATGTCACGAAATGAAAACAACAAAATTCAAATTATAGATGAGCACATAAATTTAGACATAATTGGCCATCATATTGAGAAACATACGCGACGGAATCCGCAAATTAGGTAAATCGAATTAGGCATACTCGAACATGAAATTCAAGTGAATGAAACGGTAGAGCCAATAAAGCGGAAACACGAAGAAGATAAATGATTAGAACGCGCAAAATCACAATTTTCGACAAGAAATCGAGCAAAGGCACCAGATCAACCAGTGGATGATCCACAATATTTTGTCACAGTCGAGTATTTAACGCAAGTTCTAAAAAAAGCAAATAATAAAAAATCTTTCGGCTCCGACCTAATACCAAACATAATAATGAAACATCTTCCAAATTCAACGATAATCGAAATTTTTATCATATTCAATCATCTGTTAAATAATAAATCGTTTCCAAATTGTTGGAAGGTGGCGCGGCGCGTATATTTCCAATATTAAAATAAGTGAAAAATTCAAAATGACCGGAAAATTATCGACCCATTAGTCTACTTTCGAATTTGGGCAAAATTTATGAAATTATTATTTTTGAAAAGATTTTGGAGCACGTGCAGAGGAGAGGATTGATGCCCGATAATCAATTCGATTTTCGGCAGGCACACAGTACAGTACAGTACAGTACAATTACAAAATTAGTTTCGGATGTATGCCACAAATAAAGTTTTAAACATCCTACGGGAACAGTGATAATTGGCATAAAAAAAGGATTTGAATCAATTTGGCTAGATGGTTTGCTAACAAAATTAAAACTTTTCGACTTTAACACGGATTTAATTGAATTATATATGTGAAGGATGTCTTAATTAATCCAGCATCCAACCTGTAAATATTAGTTATTAAGGTAAAATAATGTTTAATAAATGGATTAATTTTTGAAAAAAAATATGCAGTTGTGTTTGCTATACAGATTTCGTGTCTTATAGTTCTTAAAAGCTGTACGGGCTTGTACATCTTGACGCTTTTTGCCAAAACCTGATGCGTAACCAACACATGGTTGGCACCGACAGTGTTGCTGGAAGCGAGGTTGGTGGTTGTAGTTTTGCTGTGTTCCTCTGTTCGGCTGCTTGTGGTGTGGTTTTTTTTTGTAGAGTATTTCTCATTAAGTTTTCTAGACACTCGATGCGGGTTTCGAACCTCTTTCATGGTGAAGTACGGCAATTGGTTTGGGTGGCCACTGGTGTGAACCACTTTGGTTGGAATCACGGCTCTCCGTGAAATAATCATGAACATCTGCGATGTCAAGTAAACCGTCGAATTTTTCGCACAAATAGGAAATCCTAATGTTTATCTATTATTTTGAGATGAAGAACCAAAGTTTATGAGGAAGCCGCTACGCACCAAACCGATGTAATCAGAATTTCATCCAGTTTCGATTTACAACGAAGGCCAGAGTAGAACCGCTTTATGGTGTTATTATAATAGAAACTCTGTTTAAGAAATGTTCCTACCTAGAGCCCAAAAAAGAATACTTCTGGTTTGAACAATAATTTTTCTGGCTATATATTTGCCTTGCATAACTGTATGAGTTCACACTTTTATCGTCTCATTTTTATCATCAAAATATCGTAAAACTATTTCGTAGATGTGGTAAAACTGTTTTCCGCGTAGTTAGGACGGTCTTATTTTTGAACATTTTTGTGAATCGATAAAAATGTTTATTTAAATATTTTAACCATTGTATGCCGTTATTCGTCATTCTTGATAACATTGCGGTTTTTTATAATTTTGGCAATGATTTTTAAATACTTTACATAAAACCGCAGAAAACCAGTAACATATTTAGTCAAGTAGTATTTTGGGCTCTTATCTGCATTAAAACGCTATAAATACGAAAACCCTGCAAAGTAATCCAAACAGTTTCAAAATGAACTTTCAAATAGTAATACTATTTTTAACGTTAGTGGTAGTGGATCGTATTCAATCCGGTGAATATTTTAATGTCGATGGTCGTAATTATTACATAAGCTATCCGTTAACGGTTAGTACATTTGCAAACGATAATATTTTTTATCATAAACTTAAATTTTTACATATAATTTACAGAGAAATTGGTATCAAGCGTTACGGTTTTGTGGCAGGAAAGGAATGTACCTGATCGATATACGAACTGAAGCTGAAAATGATCGTGTTGTATCGATAATTGAACGATTTCGTAACAACCACAATTTAACCCAATTAATTTATTGGACAAGCGGAACTGATTTGGGGAGCGAAGAAAATTACTATTGGATGACAACTGGCGATGAACTTTTATTTACATATTGGGCCGATGGAAATCCTGATAATTACCGTGATCCGGAGACTAATGAAACCGAGAATTGCTTAGCCATACAGGGATATTGGTATAATAAGTGGAACGATGGTACATGTATAACAAAATATCCTTTTATATGTCGGGATGTGTATGACGTAGCAAATTTGAAAACATCACGATGTTCAGTAGGGGCTAATGAATTGTAAAAAAACTTGTTTGAAATATTAAACAATTTAATAAAAATACTTTGCCAAAATAGTTCATTACGGTGAATTTGTGTTAGTTTTAGAGTGTTTAGTGATAAACAGACCTAATCATATAGAACTTATTATAATCCGGCTTATTTAAATTTAGCTTTTCCTTCTAGTGACCTTTTGTGACTTACAAGTGGTGTCACTGTCTTTATATTTAGCTATGAATGCCAAATTTTAGTAATGGTTAAGTTTGTGTTAGTAAGCCGAAAATGTATGTTCAGTATTGCAAGGCTTAGAATATTTGTACGAACATTGCCTTGTGGAATCTTTGTATTAAAAAATTATTGATTCAATGTTTAATGACAGGAGTCCATTGCCCATCTTTGCTTCTCATATGGTAATGGCACTTCGAAGTTGGGGAAAATATTTGTATTCGTTCTCAATGTATACGTATGCCTATACTAATTGAATATAAAGAGAGATTGAATATAATGAGATTTGTAAATATTACCACTACATCTTTTTTTTTGTGATTTATCAATATTCAAAATTTGTTCTCGAGAACGGCATTCAAATAGTCTCCAACGACTTCTGTGTATCTTTTCACCACTAGATAGGCGATGAATACATTTTTTAGACAGCCTAGTTATCAAAGAGTGACAAGTTCCTTTAGTGTTTTTGATTGGCCCAAGATAATTATCTCCTCGATCTCTATCCAATGTCCGGTTCACCCTCTCTATTATTCCATCTGACTATGGAAGTAAGAGTGTAATGCTTGTCTTATTAATGATAATTTTGGAAATTTCTTGGAACGCGGATGGCTGGCTCGAAATTTCTAGCTTAATTCGTATGACTGTATCGGCATGACAAATCCAATTATTTAGAAATGTGTCAGTTATGGTTCTGCGTCATTTACGTAATTGACCCAAAAACTTTGGTAAATCTTATCCAAGCTTTTATTAATGCTCAAATGTATTCCGAAGCTTAGGTTGCCTTTTTCCCGTAGAATCACTTGTAGCCTATAGGAAGTAGTAGTACAACTTGCTGTTTGTTAACTAACAACCTACCATCCACCTCGTGTGGATGCCAGCATTGCTTTTTAAAGTAGCGGTTTGTTGCTAATACAGTTGTCTGTCTTTTATCAGGCATGTCGTTACTGGCCTAATTCTGTCATGAATCCCCTGATCGTTCTTTATTTTTTTTATTTTCTACTTGAAGCTTGATTCTTGTAAAGAATGTGGAGCAGTTATTTAGTTTCTGTTTTACGTATTGCATATCCTGCACTACATCATAAACCTTCTGGATACTCCAACTAACCATACGTGCCCCTCAGGTTTCATAAACTGCATTAAACATTTGAGTGCGGCATATTCTGTTCGGTAAACAAACGCTTGCCTCTACAGACACTTATAACAAAGTTTGCTACTGTCCACCAGAACCAACATGTTGCTGCAGATGCACAGCGCTTTTGTCTGCTTTTGACATATAATTTCATCTTAATGCCAACTAATAACGACAATTGGCCTGTTTTTATTGTATCCGAGATATCCGATAAATCAGAGAGATTATTTATTTGACAAATCTAATAATATTTTATGTGAAAAGGCTTTTTACCGAGTTTTGTCCACTGTACTGAAAATATGTATGTAATTTGGGTATCTATCTACCACAAAAAAATAATAAATTAGTGTATTATTAATTTTATAATTAATTTAATAAAAATAAGATAAAAATAATTACAAATTAATTTATTAATTACCATTTCTCATAGCGTCCGCCATATTTTCTGTTAAAATATTTCAAATATGTTTTTTCTCTGAACTATCTGAAAAAAAATCAGATGGAAAAATCACGGAGAAAATAAAAAAAATGAAAAAATTTATCGGATCGATCAGAGAAAATAAAAAATAAACGAAATGCTTCCTAAAAAAAATCCTAAGTAAAACATGTGAATTTGTATTAGTGAATATACACTAAAATAGGAAACATTTAGGCGAAACTAAATTTAAAATGTAAAAATATTAAAATATTTGTTAATATATATTATTAATCAATAATCAAATAACAAGTATGATTCAAATTATGTTTTAATATTACTAATACAACATAAATTTAATATATACGTCATCAACTTAAACTTAAAATTAAAATATGGTTTAAAATTTTTTTCGACTTCATCGTAATACTAGTCGAAATTTTGTCAAGTTATCGATGTCACTATGATTTAATGTTAGATCTATCAACTGCCCATATCCATAACGATTTTCAGAATTTTGTCATTGTTGTGGAATGGCCAAACAGAAGCATATCATTATATTGTTTACAGAGTGTTTACGACTTCATCGTAATACTAGCCCAGATTTTGCGAGGTGATCATCGATCTCACTATGTTTTTATGTTAGATCTATCAAATGGGCAGTCGTGCCCATTCCACAACTATGACAAAATTCTGGAAATCGTTATGGATATGGTCATTTAATAGATCTACCATAAAATCCTACTGAGATTGATGATCACTTCGCAAAATCTGAACTAGTGTTCCAAGGACTTGTAGTAAAATCGTTACGGATATGGCCATTTGATAGATCTAATTTAAATACATAGTGAGATCGATCATCACCTCGCAAAATCTGGACTAGTATTCCGTTGAAGTCGTAAAAGCTCTATAAACGGTAATAATATGCTTCTGGGCCATGTTTGGCCTATCCACAACAATGAAAAAATTCTGAAAATTGTTATGGATATGGCCAATTGTGAGATCGATGATCACCCAGCAAAATCTGGGCTAGTATTCCGAAGAAGTCGTAAAAACACAATGAACACTATAATGATATGCTTGTGGGCCATGTTTGGCCATTCCACAACAATGACAAAATTCTGAAAATCGTTATGGATATGGCCAATTGATAGATCTAACATAAAAACATCGATGATCACCTCGCAAAATCTGGGGTAGTATTCCGATGAAGACGTAAAAACTCTATAAGCGGTAATGATATGCTTTTGGGTCATGTTTGGCCTTTCCACAACAATGAAAAAATTCTGATAATTGTTATAGATATGGCCAATTGATAGATCTAACATAAAAACATAGTGAGATCGATGATCACCTCGCAAAATCTGGGCTAGTATTCCGTTGAAGTCGTAAAAACTCTATAAACGGTAATAATATGCTTCTGGGCCATGTTTGGCCTTTCCACAACAATGAAAAAATTCTGATAATTGTTATAGATATGGCCAATTGATAGATCTAACATAAAAACATAGTGAGATCGATGATCACCTCGCAAAATCTGGGGTAGTATTCCGATGAAGTCGTATAAACACAATAAACACTATAATGATATGCTTCTAGGCCATGTTTGGCCATTCCACAACAATAACAAAATTCTGAAAATCTTTATGGATATGGCCAATTGATAGATAAAGAGATCGCTAATCGCTAATCACTTCGCAAAATCTGGACTAGTATTCCGATGAATTCGTAGAAACTCTATAAACACTATAATGATATGCTTCTGGGCCATGTTTGGCCTTTCCACAACAATGACAAAATTCTGAAAATTGTTATGGATATGGCCAATTGATAGATCTAACATAAAAACACAGTGAGATCGATGATCACCTCGCAAAATCTGGGGTAGTATTCCGATGAAGTCGTAAAAACACAATAATGATATGCTTCTGGGCCATGTTGGGCCATTCCACAACTATGACAAAATTCTGAAAATCGTCATGGATATGGGCAATTGATAGATCTAACATAAAAACATAGTGAGATCGATGATCACCTCGCGATATCTGGACTAATATTCCGTTGAAGTCGTAAAAACTCTATAAACGGTAATGATATGCTTCTGGACCATGTTGGGCCATTCCACAAGAATGACAAAATTTTGAAAATCGTCTAGGATGTTGGCATTTGATAGGTTTAACTTAAAAGCATAGTAATATCGATGATTACCCCTCAAAATCTGGAGTAGTCTTCCTTGAAAACCGTTAACTACATTTACTCGAGTTGTACTCAAATTAATTAATTTTGCTTTCTGTAAAAATTTAGGATGAATTGATTAAATTAGATATTGGGGTAGATACTCGATCGGCTAGCAAGCAAACAATTTGCTAGAAGAAATCCTGGCTACTCAATCAATTTTACCAAGGAAATTTGAATTTCAAAATATAAATATTTACAATTTTTGTTTATTTTTGCAATTAATTAAGTAGCCAGGATTTCGGCTAACAAATTACTTTCTTGCTAGCCGATCGAGTATCTACCCCAGTATCTAACTAAACAAATAATTTTACTTTTTGGTTTGAAGAATTTTTGTTTTTATTTTAAAATAAGTTAGCCTAAATGTTTTCTTCTTCTACTAACACACTCATAAAATGTTTACTTATGATATTTCGGTATTTTTTTTTGTAAAATGATTTATCTTTGGCCTCAACGCCATGGAGCACTTTTTATGGTCTGCGAAACCGGTGTGAAGTTTTCAATATTTATCAAAAGTGTAGCTAAAAATTGTGGCAAGGTTGAATTTGTTATTTATCCCACTAAATCTAGCATAATGTAATTCGCAGCATATCATTTGGACTTTCTGCGATTTTTTTTGTTTAGAGTAAATGGAAATAATAATGAAAGAAATGTAAACCTGGTCTTGTGGATGTTTAAGGGCCATTAACACTTAATTCTAGAGATGACACCACAAATCTGAGTATACTGGCATTTCGGGGACACTATTCACAATTTTTAGTGATATGCGGCATATCACTGCGGGCTTCGGGGAATTTTTGTTGTTTAGTGTAAATGGAAATAATAATGAAAGAAATGTATACCGGGTCTTGTGGATGTTTGTGAGTACTGGCATTTTGGGGACACTATTCTAAGTGTTAAAGGCTCTTAAACATCCACAAGACCCAGTTTACATTTTTTTCATTATTGTTTCCATTTACTCTAAACAAAAAAAAATCGCAGAAAGTCCAAATGATATGCCGCGAATTAGATTGTGCTAGATTTAGTGGGATGAATAACAAATTCAACCTTGCCATAATTTTTTTATGTAATACTACACTTTTTGTTAAATTATGTAGCTACATTTTTGTTTTTTATTAATTTGTGTAGATTTGATAAATGTTGAAAACTTCACACCGGTTTCGCAGGCCATACAAAATGCTCCATGGTGTTGAGGCCAAAGATAAATCATTTTACAAAAAAAAAATATCGAAATGTAAGAGAATCGATGCGCGTGAAATACTTCCTAACTCTATCCTAAGTAAGTAGTAGTAGTAGTACCAGCGCTAAGAACCAGATCCGGAGAATACGGTGAATGGGAAGTAATCCGAGCTTCAATTCTTTCAATTTTGCTGTCGTAGTGAACGACTTGTAACACGGTGGATTGTCTTAACGAATAAGCACTTTTTATTTTGCATTTAGGGCTGTTCCTTCGCAACTTATTCCTTCAAATGCACCAATAACGCTATGTAATATTCGCTGTTGACTGACTTTTTTTCTCAGGATAGTCGACGAATAAAATATCTTGCGCATCCCAAACTACGGAGGCCTAAACCTTACCGGCCGACATTTTCGTTTTTAATCAGTTCGGACAACTTTCACCGCCTGCTATTCACTCAACTAATTATTATTATTATTATTATTATTATTATTATTATTATTATTATTATTATTATTATTATTATTATTATTATTCTCTTTATTTAGAAAAACAGGTTACATACATTAATACAAATCATAAACTATTTCTAATAAAGTTAGAGCTCCTAATAGGTTTTTAGAACCTGTGGGGGAGCAAGAAAGAAAAAAATCATGAAATTTAGGTTGCCAAAAGTGTACAAATAAAAATAATAAATTAAAAACTATCATAAAAGAATAAATAAATAATACATACAATAAAATTAAAATTCCAGCTCATATTTAGTGAATACAATACAAAAAAGAAAAATTAGAAGTAGGTTTCAATGTTGTCTATATTAATCAGCCAATGTCGAATCATTTTATCAAAATAGTGTTTGCGGCCAATCGGAATGAATTTCAACTCTATTGGTAATTTGTGAAACCAATACAATCCCATATAAAAGTAAGACCTTCTGAACCTTTCATTATTACAACGTAAACCGGCAAAGTTGTTCGGATTCCTTAAAGTATACGTGTGATGAATACGACTATGGAAACTGGAACTCCGAACAAAAAACATCTTTAATACCTTATAAACATAGAGATATCTTAAAGGTAATAATTTCAAATCTCGAAATAAGGGAATTGTTGGAGTTGTTAAAGGCCGACAATAAATCAATTTAATAATCCGTTTTTGTGAAATGTATAGGTCCTCTATATTGGAAAAATAAATCCCACCCCAGCTTGATATACCATACATAATAATAGATTCAACTAGTGCATGATATAGAACTCGCAGTGTTGACGGTGGGCATAATTGCTTCAGATGGTAGAATTTATAAGCCGCAGTAATAACATTTTTTCTGACAATGGTGAGATGAGAATTCCATTTCAACTGCGAATCGATGGTAACTCCTAAGTACTTAAACTCATTTACGAGGGAAATTTCAAAGCACTGCGATGAACATGAGTGTCCAGAGCAAAATGGAACATGATACAAAACCTTAAAATTGGGAGATGCGGCCTGACCAAAAAACATTACTCGGAATTTATTACTAAGAGCCAGGCGATGGTAGTAAAACCAATTACCAAGATTCACTAAGTCTGTGCAAACTAGTTTCTGTAATTCCGAAGGGTTTGCTGAAGTATAACTTAATGCTAAATCGTCCGCAAATGCAGTGGTGTGCCCCAGAAGATCGATGTCGAATATAGAATTTATGTAGATTAAGAATAGAATAGGTCCTAATACTGATCCTAAATTTATCATTTATTTTAACAATTTGGCTACGATTGTTGAAATAACTAACAAACCAGTCAAAAACTTTACCTCTGATACCTATATTTAATAATTTGTTTGCAAGAACCTCGTGATCCACCGTGTCAAACGCTTTTGCAATGTCTAAAAATAACGAAGCGGATTTTTGCGAATTGTTAAAAGCCGAGTAAACATAACTGAGGTGATGTAGTAGTGCTTTGACGATGTTATTTCGACGATGTTATTTCGAAGTGTGGTAATGGATCCATGTTTCATATACGTATGACACGTTAGTCTGCTCTAAAGAACGCCCTGAATCAGCGATGCGTTGCTGTTTTTGATACAATGGGAACAAGCGCGACACACTCTTGGATCAGAGCTTTCTCATGTATAAATGTTCATACAAAATAATATAAACGCTGCCTTTTTATATCTTGAGGGTGTCAGCTATCTTATGCAACTTTACTTTACGGGCTTTCAAAACGACTTTGTGCATTTTTCATCTTTCCTGGTTTATTCCCTTTCACGTTTATACTCAGCAAACCATTGTTCGGCAGTGGCTTTCGAAGGAGCAGAGTTTCCTGTAACACTTTTCAATACATTGCTTTGCTTGAACGGCATTTTTCCCCATTAAAAAATGGTGCAGTAGTTTTCCATTCCAATTAAGCACAGTATATATTGTACCTGCGGTTCACTTGAATAGATGTACTTGTAATTTTACTTTGTATATGTAAATTGTAATATTTAATGTAGTATTTCGCGCAATCAAGAATATATTTTTATTGAGAAGGGAGAAATTAGTACTCAGTAAAACAGTAATGAATAAAAATTTAAACATAGCATTCTAACTGCACTTTTCTTTGTTTTTTGCTTTGTTTAGACGCATTGTAAAATTTAAGTATTTATGAGTAAATTTCGGTGTTAGTTGCTAAATGTTTTTTCAAGATTTTCAAAATAAATATTCAGTAGCTGGTCAAAAATGCTACTGGATAGAAAAAATGTTTTAAATACGAAAGAAAGGGCAAAAATTGATACCTAAGACCTGGAGGGATTTTCCAACCGCGCTAAAATACCTCGTACAATCGAGTGTAGTGAGCATGCACGCTGTGCGAAAATATTTAAAACTACCAAGGAACGTCGGCGACAGTAACGTCGGTGACCGGTCCGACGCCGCAAGATACTAGAAAAATTCATAGGCTAAATAAAAATTCAGCGAATCAACAGTTCGTAGAGCAATTTTAAGTGTTTCATTTTTTAAATTTAAAAAAAAGATCATTAAACTCTGTACGCAAGCAACATGGATTGGAGATCGCCAAGCAGCACATGAAAAAAATTTAACTTAGATTTATCAGATGGCTATAATTATTATTTTCATGACATTCGCAAAGAAGAACAATTTTTGTCTCTAAAACGTTGAGTTATTACCATGGCCATCTTATTTCTTGTTTTAAATAACATCGAAAACGTTTGGGGATGGCTCACACGAAAATGCAATACGAATCCAACGAAGAGCTGATTGCAGGAATTGAAGCCGCCTGGGTAGATTTCGTTGGGCTACTTCAAATTTTTATTACTGTGTTTTTATTCTGATTATAAAATAGGAGGCACAGAATTTTGTTAACCGAGCATTCTTGCGTGTACGAATTTTTAATTCGGTATCGCTATGAAAAATATCGCAATATTCAAGTATTATATTCACGCTGTAGCTATTTTGTAATACATGCAGTTTAATAATATTTTTTTTTTTACATTCCAAACGAAATTTATATTTGTTTATTCTACTGCTACAAATAATCAAAAATTATAACCCAATTTTTGATTGCTCTCGATAAATATTATTTTTAAATAAACTTGATTATTTCTAAATATTTGATATAATTATTATGCAATAAAACAACAAAATTTAATAAAACCGATTTCAATAAATTATATATTTACATGAACCCAGCAGTATACGTAAAAATTTTGAAATGTGGATTTAAAAATAAAATTTTAATTAAAATTTTTATTATTTTCTAAATATTTTTTTTTTGTATTATTGAGAGAGTGTCTGTTATCAAATTCGTTATAATAATATTATATGCCATAATATTTTTATAAATAAACAATAATTTATAAATATAAATTCTGTTTTCGATACTTCGTGTCTTGATGTTTCTGTCATTTATCAAAAAAAAAAAAATAAAAATGAAAATATTTTAAACTCAAACATTTTAAAATCTAAATTGCCAAAATTGATGTACAATGTAAGTAATATAAATTAATGACATAAAAATGTAACATTTTTTAAAATATCTTCTATGAACGAGCATCGAACCAAATCTACATACAAAATAATCGATAGGTCATAGACAACAATAAAAGATAATTTTAATAAATCATTATGTTATACTCGTATGCTGAGCATGATAACGACAAATATTTATTGTATGTACATACAATTTAAACATGGAATAGTTCATGTACATAATATGCTCTGTAGATTTCGTTTTTGGACAAAAAAAAATATTGAATTAAACACTTTTTGCCAAATGTGTATTACGACCGAAAATAACAATTTGCAGCATTTAATTTCGTATGTTGTTTTATTTTTCAAAAGATGTCCATCTATTCTAACTATTATATGTGCTGTACATGCAGGCATACATCAAATTTATCTAAATAGATTTACAGACGAAAATTGTTATGGTAGACATTTAATTCTATTGCATTTTCTGGTGTTAACCCAAATCAAATTTTATTTTATTTCCGTTCGGATGAGTTTTCGCTAAATTTAAATAAACTAAAAATGTATTGTCGTTCTCCACGATTTGGCAACACTTAATTGTCGGTAATTTAATTTTGCGTGCTATTATTCCGTAGCAATTTAACTTCTCACCTTAGCGCTGCTACTGAATCCCTGTAACCCAAAGAATAAAGTTAATGGTTCAGACTTTGTGTTAAAACCAAAAGCAAGATCTGAAGAATATCTTAAACAGGAGAAAATACAACCTTTATTCGATCCCAACCTATACGCCGCTAACCGTGGCCGAGACATTTATTCAAAGAAAATAGCTCGTTGGAATTAATAAAATTTTTGTTTGTGAGACTAGTGACATCTTGGTTTAAGTAGTAGCAATAGAGATAGTTTTCTGACCATTTTAGTAGTCTAGAACTGAACCGTCGAAGTTATTATTCCTGAATAATTCCAGACGAACACAATGAGGTAGTCATTTTGGGAGATTCGATACGCGAACGATTATAACCGATAGTGAATAGCGAGAAGGAATAAGAAAATAGAAGTGTAAATAAGAATTTATGGATGGTGTATTAAGTGAAATGATAAATGGTCGTGGAAATGGTTTGTTGTTGTGATTTAGTGTTGATAAAATAAGGCTTGGAAAATTAGTGTCAGAATATTTCTGGAATATTCCAGTAGTGCGTAAGCATTTCGTAAATATTTGGAAATTATTCAGAGATTATTTTGGGTATTTTCGCGAATGTTCTGGAAGTGTTGCGACTTGCGAGAATTGGTGTTGTGACAACATTAGATTCTATAACAATATTTACAATCCAGGGATACGAACCGAACTTGACAGGGCAAATTCGTAGCAATTGTGATATCGGCTTGTGAATATTGGAAGATGGATGTTAATGATTTAGCATTTATGGAGATACACCTTAAAATAAAGCAGCGTAATTTACAGACGGGTGGTTGCAAAAATGAATTAATGCTGCGACTACCTGAGGCTACGGAGACACAATGATTCGACGAAGGAGTTCGAAGAGGTACTAAAGAAAAACTAGGCGATGACTTACAGAAAAAAGAAAAAAAAAAATTGCCGGTGCAGCGATGCTATGACTCGTCAGCTGTGATTTGTTTGGCAATTTGCTTGAAATATTAAGCATACCCAGATTGCATGAGAATAAGTACATTATGAAATGTATTAAGAGAATTTTCTCCACATTACAAGAAGCATCGATGTTCACTTGAACGAAATTCAACAGAAATGTTACAATAGATTTCGAAAATCCGTCGAAACCACATTTCAAGGAGGTTGGAATTAAGTATGACTATTTTTATTTGTTGGGGTTGTAATATGTTATATTTGGCTTATTTTATTTTTAGAATTGTTTGTAAAATTGAGTGCTCTTAACCTGCACCGACCATATTAGCCCACCTCAATCAAACCTGTACTATAATTTGTTACACATTTATTACAATTTATTACAACAAATCCCGATTTTATTACAGTTACCGTTTTCCAGGAACGAGTGGTCGGTTTAGCTTGTAATTAAACCTACACCGCCAAAATTGTAACTTTTGATGTAGCTAAGATATCGGGATGAATCTTGTACCAGAATTTATTACAAATATATTACACTGATTTAATAGTTCAAGATCAACCCTATATCTTGACTAAAGGTAAATTTCACCCCAAACGATTATTTATGAAAAAAACATCGATTTTATCACCATCAATAATTTATTACACCAGACCGCCACCAGATATTGAGTCAAATGTTACTCCTTGGGCTGTGTGGAAGGCAGATCAACCTTATCCAGGTGTGTAATAAATTATCTTTGTGTCAGGTTACACGGAATTGGCTCCAAACCGTAAAGGGTTCAAACGTCTAATTTAAAGTTCGATTTTATCACCTTCCACAATTTATTACACCAGACCGCCACTAAATATTGAGTCAAATGTTACTCCTTGGACCTTCAAATGTGAAGGCTAAACAAATTCGAAGATTATTGGGGATGGCGAATTGGTACTGTCGGTGGACGAACGAGTTGGGAACGCCCAACTTGGTTTAAGTTATGACTCCCATTACCAATCTTCTTCGAAAAAGGTTACAATCAAAATGTAATCAAGAAGTGCAAGCCGCATTCGAAAAAAAACACTTTGCTTAACATGCACTTTTCCATAAGTCCATATGGTGTGATACAAGCACACAGGGTCTCAAAAGAGAAATGCTGAGCCGACCAACTTAATTCCTCAACGAGAAGTGCGTGTAATTACTCGTAACAACAACTTACAGAGCGAGAATAGTTATAAAAAATATCGAAAGACTACGCGACCATCATTAGTACAACAAACAATTTCGGCAAGACCTTGACGAACGATCTACATAGACCTCCGCTCTTCGGGCAAAACAGTAGTCCTTATAGTGTTAGACCATTTAACGAAATTAGTGCATTTAAAGACTCCAAATAAGGGTACAGCTGGTAAAATTTTAAATGTCACGGAAATTATCTATTCGAACAATGGTGCCCAATTCGTCGGTAAAAAAACTAGCCTAATCTCCCGATAAAGAAAAACAATTTTCTTCAAAATCAATGATGATTAACCTATTTTATAGAGTTTATTTGTGATCAACTTCCTCAGTTCCAAAATTCCTCTGGTTCTTTCAGGTTCTCAATTTTCAGATTGAAATTCCGATTACCTAGAGCGAGGTTTCAGTCTCTTTCAGTTAATCTTTTTGGAAATTAGGGAAAAAATAGAAACCACAGCTAACCGGCCCTGGTTTTAGTTAATAAATTAAATTGCATTATTTGCACAATTTACAATATTATTGGGAATGACTTCTCTGCTCGAAGCTGTCATATCTCGTCGGACTCATGCACAATATTTACATTTATTTTGCAGCTCTTTCGTTCTTCTCGTCGTTCTAAACATGGCTTTTAGTAGTCCTCTCACCAAGATTTCAGTTCAGACACCTTATGCAAAACCGTCAAAAATATAGGGTCAAACATTCCAATGATCCGCCTTCCACCTGCTTATTGGTACCTGACAATAGTCCAAATATTGCACTAAAGGCTATACCATATGAGGTAGACCTGACGAATTCATAAAAATATACAATTTATGTTTGAGACGATGGAAGAGACAGCGTCTGGTTCTATTGCTAAAAGAAAAGAAACCTATACAGGAGCCATCCCTTGCCGACCGTTGTGTGTACTTGGGATTGCAAAAATTTGTAGAGCGCAACATCTACAGCAGACCAGAAAAAGCTGCGGAAAAGGCCGGATACCTCGAAAAAAAATTTCATTATTAATTACAGTACCTAATTCTCCATTTAAAATTGAATGGTTTAAATATCGTTAATACAAAATTTTCTCAATTATGATTGACATTTTCTTAAAATGAGAAATAAAAAGTATCAAAATAACCCCGAAAAGCTTCTTGCACTTCTTTCTATGTCTAGCTGCTAGTTTTTATACAAATCTAGATTACAATATACAAGCATACCCGATTGCAGCAACCATCGTGTGTTTTCGTTTATACAAAATACTTTGTTCACAAAATATTTTTATTTCCCCAGTTTTTCTTTTGTTCATAATGTATATCAGAATGTATTTGTCAGTATATTATGTGAGCTATACACGAGAAACAATTTTTGTTCCAATCAAAAACAAAAGACAAAAATATTTGAACCCACACGACTGTGTTATTAAAAAATTGGCTGATGGCACACGGAGTATCACAGAAACCGTATTTTTCTTCGTTTATTTCCCCGTTGACCTGAAAACAAATTTTCGGTGCAACCACACTAACACAAACATACATGAAATAAAAAATATTTCAAGGACAATTTTGACTCATTTTAGTTTAAATTTTATTTTCGAGAGAGCAGAACAAAACAAAATAAAACACACATACATATATACATTATCTATTAAAACTATAGTTGGCCTTGAAAAAAATAATCAAAAAACCAAAAATCTCGTGTGGAATGGGACATTTACAGGTATAGATAGCTAGCTGTGTGATTTTAATATGCATGCACCATATTGTATTGACTTCGAACAGTGATTGTAAAAGGGACTTTCGATTGACCTGAATTAACAAAATTATCTGAATTAACTGAAGTGAATTGAGCGTTCGATTCGCACCTCTTGACTTCAGTTAAAAAATTGAGCTACTAAATTAACTGAAGAGATATTTTGCTCGTGTAGTTAAATCAGATAGGTTGTTTTTGTTCTATTTTTGACATTTATTGGTTTTGCGTCCGACTGTCATTACTTTCGGTTAAATGAAGGGAAGCTGTTTCCTTCGAAAGCTTAAAAGTTTTGAAAATGTAGTATATTGAACTTACAGAGAAGCTGCTCGAGCTAAAGGTTTGATAAACGATTCTGCAGAATGGCATTTTTGACTTTCTGAAGCTTCGAATTATATGCTTCCAAAATCATTACGCACGCTTTTTGTTACAATTATTTGTCACTGCAATCCTTCAAACCCATTACAATTATTGAACGACTATAAAAATTATATGATGGAAGATTTCATTTTTTTCTGGTCTAGGGGAAGATGCTGCGTTAACGAACTGCATTATTTCGTTGCGAGATTTATGTGAAGATGATTCTCTGTATGTATTACCAAATTCAGAAATATATGCCAACCCGGTTTATTACAGCACTACTTTGTATTCCTGACAATGAACCATATCTTTGGGATAATCTAAACAAAGCACAGTGTACGCTGCTCCAAACATGTGGTCCTCTATTCAAGGTATAAATTCACAAAAAATTAGATGGCTTAGATGGTCCTGGAGGTAGCGGAAAGACAGTTTTGTACCGAGCATTAATATAAAAACTCAGCATTAATATAAAAACAACTCTACTTCTGCCACATTGTATAACTTGCCATTCTGCCTTTGCACTGCCTTTAAACCTTGACTGTGGCGCCTGCAGTTGCTCTTGAGATTATTGACTTAGTATTTCGTGACTTAAAGAAAAATAATTTACCTTTCGGTGGAAAATTTATTATATTAAGTGTCGACTTTCGGCAAGTTCTTCCTGTTATCCGAGAAGGAAACCGTGTCAGCGTTATAAATGCTACAATAAAAAAGTCACCACTATGGAAACTTTTTCAAATATTTAAGCTCGATCAAAATATGAAAGATATTACTGATCCATCGTTTTGCACATATTTTCTTTCAATTGGCGACGGTAAATGTTGCTCCGATCAATCAATTAAAAAACACAATATTCACTAAATATATACCAAATGAATTCCATAGGATATTGTTACCGATACATTTGGCAATAATTTTACTTCAGGAGATGTGGCATCTATATCTCAGAGAGCGATTCTTTGTCCAAAAAATGATTGTCGTCATATAAATGACACAGTATTGAACCATTTAATTGCCGAAGAAGTGTTTTTTTGCTCAGTAGATTCCGTTAAAAACGAAGATGGTACCGATGACAGTAATTTACAAGTGAATTTCCCAACATTATTTTTGAATTCGTTAAATCCTTTTGGTCTTCCTCCACGTATTTTAAAATTAAAAACGGGCTCCATTGTAATGTTAATGCAAAAACTATCTATTAAAAACGGTTTGTGTAATGGAACAAGATTAGCAACCACAGATTTACAGAGGAACGTAATTAAAGTTTAAATTTTAACGGGTACAGAAAAGGGTACTACACATTTAATCCAAGAATATCTTTAGATACATCGAACGAACCTGCATCACCTTTCAGTACGTCTATGACAATCAACAAAACACAAGGACAAACATTTAAAAAAATCGGCATTTGTGTTCCTAAACCTATTTTTACCCATGGCCAGCTTTACACAGCACTATCACGAGCAACACTATCTACTGCTCTAAAAGTTAAAATTATTGAAGGACCAAAATAAGGAAGTACTGCTGATGGAGTCACATTAACCGACAATGTGGTATATCAGGAGGTTTTCTCTTAATTATGTCTATCCTATTTAATAAAGTTTCACCTTTTCCAGATTTTCGATAAATCAGAATTTTAAAACATTAAAACATTTATATTAAGGTGTTCGAAAAACGGACCCTATTTTTACCCTTTCAAATGACATCAGTGACATTCCAAAACGGATGGTCGTCGGAATTTTTTTTAGTAGAATTTGTTCAGTGCACTCATGTAATCTGAGTGGAATACGTTTAATGGCCAATAACAAGTCATCGCAGAGTTTGTACCAAAATGACACTATTATCGAATGATTGCTACAGGCTTAACCTTTCAAATAGAACAAACTCTGCGATGACTTGTTATTGGCCATTAAACGTATTCCACTCAGACTACATGAGTGCACTGAACAAATTTTACTCAAAAATTTTCCGACGTCAATCCGTTTTGGAATGTCACTGACGCCATTTGAAAGGGTAAGCCCGTAGGTGTCATCAGTATATGTATAATGAAATTTTGGTACAAACTCTACGATGTCCTGTTATTGGTCATTAAACGTGTGCCACTCAATGAATTCCATGCACGAGTTTTTCTCAAAAAAATTAATCATGACCGATCCGTTTTGTAATCAAACCTGTTCTATTTGAAAGGTTAAGCCTGTAGCAATCATCCGATAATAGTGGCATTTTGGTACAAACTCTGCGATGACTTGTTATTGGCCATTAAACGTATTCCACTCAGACTACATGAGTGCACTGAACAAATTTTACTCAAAAATTTTCCGACGTGAATCCGTTTTGGAATGTCACTGACGTCATTTGAAAGGTTAAGTCCATAGGTGTGATCAGTATATAATGACATTTTGGTACAAACTCTACGATGTCCTGTCATTGGTCATTCAACGTGTGCCACTCAATGAATTCCATGCACGAGTTTTTCTCAAAAAAATCTATCTCGACCGATCCGTTTTGTAATCAAACCTGTTCTATTTGAAAGGTTAAGCCTGTAGCAATCATCCGATAATAGTGGCATTTTGGTACAATCTCTGCGATGTCTTGTTATTGGCCATTAAACGTATTCCACTCAGACTACATGAGTGCACTGAACAAATTTTACTCAAAAATTTTCCGACGTGAATCCGTTTTGGAATGTCACTGACGCCATTTGAAAGGGTAAGCCCGTAGGTGTCATCAGTATATGTATAATGAAATTTTGGTACAAACTCTACGATGTCCTGTTATTGGTCATTAAACGTGTGCCACTCAATGAATTCCATGCACGAGTTTTTCTCAAAAAAATTAATCATGACCGATCCGTTTTGTAATCAAACCTGTTCTATTTGAAAGGTTAAGCCTGTAGCAATCATCCGATAATAGTGGCATTTTGGTACAAAATCTGCGATGTCTTGTTATTGGCCATTAAACGTATTCCACTCAGACTACATGAGTGCACTGAACAAATTTTACTCAAAAATTTTCCGACGTGAATCCGTTTTGGAATGTCACTGACGTCATTTGAAAGGTTAAGTCCAAAGGTGTGATCAGTATATAATGACATTTTGGTACAAACTCTACGATGTCCTGTCATTGGTCATTCAACGTGTGCCACTCAATGAATTCCATGCACGAGTTTTTCTCAAAAAACTCTATCGCGACCGATCCGTTTTGTAATCAAACCTGTTCTATTTGAAAGGTTAAGCCTGTAGCAATCATCCGATAATAGTGGCATTTTGGTAGAAACTCTGCAATTACTTGTTATTGGCCATTAAACGTATTCCACTCAAATTACATGAGTGCTCTGAATAAATCCTACTCAAAAAATTTCCGACGACCGTCCGTTTTGGAATGTCACTGACGTCATTTGAAATTGTAAGCCCGTAGGTGTTATCAGTATATAATGACATTTTGGTACAAACTCTACGATGTCCTGTTATTGGTCATTCAACGTGTGCCACTCAATGAATTCCATGCACGAGTTTTTGTCAAAATAATCTATCTCGACCGATCCTTTTTGTAATCAAACCTGTTCTATTTGAAAGGTTAAGTCTGTAGCAATCATCCGATAATAGTGGCATTTTGGTACAAACTCTGCGATGACTTGTTATTGCCCATTAAACGTATTCCACTCAAATTGCATGAGTGCTCTGAATAAATCCTACTCAAAAATTTTCCGACGTCCATTCGTTTTGGAATGCCACTGACGTCATTTGAAAGGTTAAGTCCATAGGTGTCATCAGTATATGATGAAATTTTGGTACAAACTCTACGATGTCCTGTTATTGGTCATTCAACGTGTGCCAATCAATGAATTCCATACACGAGTTTTTCTCAAAAAAATCTTTCGCGACCGCTCCTTTTTGTAATCAAACCTGTTCTATTTGAAAGGTTAAGCCTGTACCAATCATCCGATAATAGTGGCATTTTGGTACAAACTCTGCGATGACTTGTTATTGGCCATTAAACGTATTCCACTCAAATTACATGAGTGCTTTGAATAAATCCTACTCAAAAAATTTCCGACGAGAATCCGTTTTGGAATGTTACTGACGTCATTTGAAAAGTTAAGTCCATAGGTGTCATCAGTATATAATGACGTTTTGGTACAAACTCTACGATGTCCTGTTATTGGTCATTCAACGTGTGCCACTCAATGAATTCCATGCACGAGTTTTTGTCAAAATAATCTATCGCGACCGATCCTTTTTGTAATCAAACCTGTTCTATTTGAAAGGTTAAGTCTGTAGCAATCATCCGATAATAGTGGCATTTTGGTACAAACTCTGCGATGACTTGTTATTGGCCATTAAACGTATTCCACTCAGACTACATGAGTGCACTGAACAAATTTTACTCAAAAATTTCCGACGTCAATCCGTTTTGGAATGTCACTGACGTCATTTGAAAGGTTAAGTCCATAGGTGTGATCAGTATATAATGAAATTTTGGTATAAACTCTACGATGTCCTGTTATTAGTCATTGAACGTGTGCCACTCAATGAATTCCATGCACGAATTTTTCTCAAAAAAATTAATCGCGACCGATCCGTTTTGTAATCAAACCTGTTCTATTTGAAAGGTTAAGCCTGTAGCAATCATCCGATAATAGTGGCATTTTGGTACAAACTCTGCGATGACTTGTTATTGGCCATTACACGTAATCCACTCAGACTACATGAGTGCACTGAACAAATCCTACTCAAAAATTTTCCGACGACCATCCGTTTTATAAATGTCACTGACGTCATTTGAAAGGGAAAGCCCGTAGGTGTCATCAGTATTTAATGACATTTTGGTACAAACTCTACGTTGTCCTGTTATTGGTCATTCAACGTGTGCCACTCAATGAACTCCATGCACGAGTTTTTCTCAAAAAAATAAATCGCGACCGATCCGTTTTGTAATCAAACCTGTTCTATTTGAAAGGTTAAGAGTGTAGCAATCATCCGATAATAGTGGCATTTTGGTACAAACTCTGCGATGACTTGTTATTGGCCATTACACGTATTCCACTCAGACTACATGAGTGCACTGAACAAATTATACTCAAAAAATTTCCGACGTGAATCCGTTTTGGAATGTCACTGACGTCATTTGAAAGGTTAAGTACATAGGTGTCATCAGTATATAATGACATTTTGGTACAAACTATACGATGTCCTGTTATTGGTCATTAAACGTGTGCCACTCAATGAATTCCATGCACGAGTTTTTCTCAAAAAAATCTATCGCGACCGATCCGTTTTGTAATCAAACCTGTTCTATTTGAAAGGTTAAGCCTGTAGCAATCATCCGATAATAGTGGCATTTTGGTACAAACTCTGCGATGACTTGTTATTGGCCATTACACGTATTCCACTCAGACTACATGAGTGCACTGAACAAATTATACTCAAAAATTTTCCGACGTGAATCCGTTTTGGAATGTCACTGACGTCATTTGAAAGGTTAAGTACATAGGTGTCATCAGTATATAATGACATTTTGGTACAAACTATACGATGTCCTGTTATTAGTCATTCAACGTGTGCCACTCAATGAATTCCATGCACGAGTTTTTCTCAAAAAAATTAATCGCGACCGATCCGTTTTGTAATCAAACCTGTTCTATTTGAAAGGTTAAGCCTGTAGCAATCATCCGATAATAGTGGCATTTTGGTACAAACTCTGCGATGACTTGTTATTGGCCACTAAACGTATTCCAGTCAGACAATCAGTACAATCAGTACTGACAATTAGTTCAATCAGTACTGAACAAATTTTACTCAAAAATTTTCCGACGTCCATCCGTTTTGGGATGTCACTCTCCGAATATGTTATACTTAAAAATCTTAAGGTACCAATCCGTTTGGTATAAACTTCCCGGTAGTGTGTTGTTGGAACTTTAATATGTCCCACCTATATTTTTTAAATAAATAAGTTTTAATTAAACATAAATCTGGTGATGAAAAATTTTACTGTTTGGTCAAATTTATGATTTACATCTCGAAATATTTTTAGAAAAATTGGATTTAATAATGGTATGTATATTGCTGTTATTTTTTTGTTAGAAACTTCACACTCCTGCATTTTTACATTTTAGTTTTTACTTTCGGTTTTCCTGAGTCTTTTTTATTTCACTCAAAAATTCTTATAAGAAATATTTTAACAGTGTAATTACTATTACATATTTATTTTTGTTATTTGTTGTTACTTCACACTCATAAACAATGTGTTTTCAATCAAGGTTTTGCTGCTACTGCTGGCTGCCTCTAAAAATCCAAATTTGAGTAGAAAAAAGTTGAGAGTGCCGCGAGACTCAGAAATTTAGAAATAAAGAAACAAATTAATAAAAAATTGTGCAATTGCACAGGTCACCCCTAGTATATTTTATATCCTTTAAGGATTTCCTTCGTAAGATGGTGCGGTTTAAGATGAAAACATTATTTTCGAATTATCACGTCAACCAGCAGGAAATAAAATATGTATGTTTTTAAATAAAATTAAAGTTAAGCACACAAAAGAAAGTAAATTAGCGGTGAATATATAAGAATGTGAATCAACAAACGCGACGAGCACTAAATACTTTACTCTTAGGAGGGTAAATATGTATGAGTAAATTATATAACATGAGGAGGGCATAAAAAATGATTACATTTTCACACATAACGCATAAAAATAACATATGGGAGATGTTGTTATTCCCATTTTATCCGAAAAACTTTACACGTTATTGGGAAGGAATGAAAATGGAAAAACATACATACATACATATGTACATGTTTATGTAGCTCGGTATCATGCGTATCATCAGAAATTAGAAAACAAAACATAAATGATTTATGATATTTTCTATACGATGTGTACTCGTTTTTGTTGTAGCTTTCTTTGGGTGCCCTATATACACACAGACTGGGTTGCTCCTTACGCGTACATTACACGGCAATGTTTCTTTTGCACGATTGTTTCATATACACCGTAAAGTTAGTATTGGGATAGGTATTTCTAGATAAGAAAAATCTATATTGAATGATGTGAACATATGTAATTTGTATTCTGTTTGCTGTGTTTTTTTTTGTGTTGAAGGGAACCGATCTCTACATTACACTCGTACAATGATACATGGGCCCTGTGTGCACATAAATATCTCTATGTATATCCGATATAATTTATTGTTGTTCTGTGTGAAGTAAATTTAAATGAAGTTAATTTCTAATCAATCATTTATTATTAACGATATTAAATGTATTTGTATGGGTGGTTGGTGGGTGGGAAAGACGTTGATAATAATAAATGGTTTTAATTCGATTTTCATTTGGGATTTAATTTGGATTAATTCTCTTTTTATGTAATATATATATATATTTTTATGGATGTACGATGACAAACCGAATATACATTTTGGTTTGGGGTGTAGTTTTTCACCGACCGCTATATCTTGTACCGAAATATTTATTATTCGGGCGCCAAAATGACCAAAATACAAAAAATTTAGGCGCGTTTCTAAAATTACTTAGTATTCAACACCATTTCCATCGAGATCCCTTAAAAAATGTTTAATGGGCTGAAATGATCGGATAAATTTACCAAACAATTTTCCATTATAGTACACGACTAAAACTTAACAACTTTTGTATACAAATTATGACAAAACCTTTTCCTTTCGCATCAACCGAAAATACGCAATAGAATCAACCATGGTTGGTACATAAAAAATAAAATATTTCGAGATTTTCTCAACTTTATTTAAATTTGGTTTTCTTTATTTATGACTTTATGCTGTGTGTTATATGAAAAATAAGAATGAAATTCTTTTTCGGTTTTCCTCATTAAAAATTATGAGTGCTACCAACGAGAATCAGAATATTTTTGCCTTATACATATACATAAAACTGAAACGGGATAACAAAATATAATTTTATTTTTATTAAGACGATTTTACAAGAAATATATATAAAAAAAAAATAAATGAAGATGACAAAGATAATGTTGATGTACATAGAATAATCTAATATGATCTATGTATTTTGGTTTTTAAAACATAACAATTTCAACGAAAACAAAACAATTTTTGTTATTTTTGCAGAAATTATTATTTCAGGAATAGATTATGATAATCAACATAATAATCATTATTATTCTTATTATGACATTATCAAGCACAGCATTGTAATCATAATAATGGAGACATTCAAGGAAAATATAGAAAATTATTCGAAATATTTCTTTACTTTCTTTCTATCACGAGTACAGTATATTAGACGACATTGTAACTCTATAGTTGGTTTTGTGCTATTAAAAGTTTCCTAAGAAAAAAATATTGTAACAGATTAGGTCATTAAGGTTATTTCAAAGTTGTTCCAAATTCGGAACAAATTTGAAATGACCTTGAATATGCTTTCGAGTGTAAAAGTAATTGGTGTACAAAAAATATTTTAAAATTCGGGCTCGACTTATTCCAAATATTTTGCCAAAGATTTAAAATCATATACGTTTGCAAATCTAATTAAAATTTTGGTAATTCCATTTGAATTTTTTTTTTTTTTTGTTTATTTATTTTCCAAAAACGAGTACATGACTTCTATACAGGGGGTCTATTATGAAATTTATCCGTCTCGGATTTTTCCGTTAACGGATAAATCCGTGCTATTATGAAACTAAAAAGCAAAATCGAATCGGATTTTTCCGATCACACTACAAAAAATCCGACTGCTATATAGTTGACGTATTTGTATCCGATTGATGTTATTTTGACGTTTCAACAAGTGAAAGTGAATCCTATTTCAATAATATTATTAAAATAATTTAATTTGCAGTATTTAGTATAAACAAATAATTAAAACCCAAAGATTAAAAATGTAATATTTTATTATAAGAAATTTTTAATAAATAAAATTATAAAAAATCAAAATCTAACCTCAAATTATTAAAAAAAAAAAGTTGCCAACTTCAATTTGTTTATTACCAATCCGATAATACAAGTTTCATAATAGGGTAAATCCGTGTCGAATCGGATATTTCCGTTAACGGATAAATCCGAGACGGATAAATTTCATAATAGACCCCCCGGAAAACATTATTATAATTATTATATAATTTAATTAAAGTTTAAATGCAAATACAAATTATATTCTAATTATGAATATTTGTGTACATATACATATAATGTTCTAATTATTCTTAATTTTTACTACTACGCTACGCGTAACTTATTTATTTATTTTGATATTTCAAATTTCATATTTACGGCGAGAACAAGTAGCTGGAACGGCTAATAAGTCTCAAAACCTAATGGTGTAGAGCATCATACTCTAATATATATTCTTTATATAATTCATTTCTTAATTTAAATTTAAATTGTGATATAGGAAGGGCTTTGTTTGCGTCATCTAACTTATTAAATAATGCCACGCCTCTATAAAATATGCTATTTTGAGCTGAGTCTAATTTGTAATTTGGAGGGCGGAATTTGTTACTACTGCGAGTAATTCTTTCTGAAATTTGGAAATTTGTAATAAGTTCAACATTGCATTTTAGAAGGCCATATTTTATTTTGTAAATAGTCATTATATATATATATATATATATATATATATATATATATATATATATATATATTCATATTTTATGAGTTTATGGATGGGTAATATACTATCGTTATATAACATTTTTGAGGGGGTGAGCCACGGTAAGTTTTTAACTGCCTTTATAGCTTTATTACGTAATATTTAATGGTCATTTATATGATATTGAGAAGCAGAGCCCCATGCTTGTATCAAGTATAGTAAATGCGAATGGATATAACTATAATATATGTTATTACTTAAGTCAGGTGGAATTAGGCTTGCCACCCGTCCTCCTTTGTGGAGGACAGTCCTCCTTTCCTAAGAAATTTCCTCCATCCTCCATGATGGCATAAATGTCCTCCACATGTATTTTTAATACATATTTACAATATATATGCAAATGGTATATGCAAATCCTAAATAACAAATTTCAAATACGGTCGGAAGGGGATCTATAGAATATAAAGAATACTCACACATCAGGCATCTGTATCAGCTGCTATTTCTAGTCAAATTTTAGACAGGTATTTTGTCAAAAAAAAATCTTCTGAGGAGAACGATGTTTGTCTAACAGAAATCGTCCATATCATACAGGTTTTGTACTTCAAATTCACGGTTCACTTCATTGTCAATTTTTTCTAAATCACCCTGAATTTTTTGCAAAATTTCATTTTCAAAATTCACGTTTTAATATTTCAAGTTCGTAAATTTTTTGCAACTTTTGGCAAAACAAATTCAGTACTCTCAATTCTTAACCGATTAAGATGGGATTGGGTATGTTGGATGGAAATGGGATTCTTAAATGATTTTTGGAAGAAATTCTGGAATACGAAATTAAATTAGCAAAGGGACATGAGAAATATACTTTTAAGAATTGAACTTTCTATTTATAATTTTTATTTTATACTGAAAACATAAGTTAGTTTATTTTTCTAATCTTACTCAGACGATAATGCTTGAAATTAATTGAAAATGAGATTTTTATTTTAATTTTTTTATTTTTTGTAACATTCACTTGCATGTGGGTGGTTTGGGATGAAATAATTATAATGTCATTTGATAAGACATTATTACATTAAAAATAAACTTGATATAAAATATTAAAAAAATTGTACTTGTCCTCCATTGGAAATTGTAAAAGGTGGCAAGCCTAGGTGGAATGTATCGATTTACCCTTCTATAAGAACTCCAATGAAAGTAGATATTTTTAGCTTCAGGCTGTTAATATGGTCAGTCCAAGACAATTGCGAAGTAAGTTTTACACCTAGATAAGTATAATTATCCGTTCGTTTTATTTGTGAATTAGAGACAATAAATTCGAGAATGTCTGGAGGTTGTTTAAGCAGATGAAAAATAATAAAATTCGATTTATTTATGTTTAATTTCAACTTGCTGTTGTATAGTCAACTATTTATCTTTATTAAATCGGATTCTATATGGTGTTTTAATTTGGACTAATTAATACAGCCATATATAATTGCGATATCATCAGCGAAGAGTTGAATTCTGCCATGTATTTCTAGTGCGAATATATCGTTGATATAAATTAAAAATAAAACCGGCCGTAGAATTGCTCCTTGAGGTATACCACAGGTCAGTTTACATTTGTCTGAATCGCAATTTCCTATTTGTATATATTGATATCTTTCTGAGAGATAATTTGATATTAATTCGGTAATATTTTGTAAGCCATACATATTAAGTTTTTGTATCAATATTTCATGGTTAACGCAATCGAAAGCTTTCTGGAGGCCAAGAAACATGCAGCCAGTTATCTGTCGTTTTTCTATGTTTGAATACACGGTTTCAAGAAGCGTTAACGTTGCTGAAGCTGAGCTTTTCACCTTGGAAAAACCAAATTGATTCCGGTGGATAATTTCATTTTCAGCAAGATAGTGCTGAATTTCATTGCAAATAATTCGCTCAGGTATTTTACTAGTAGTTGGAAGAACTGATACTGGCCTAAAATTTCCAACTTCAAATCAGTCAGCGGCCTTAAAGATGGGAGTTATTTTTGCTTTTTTCAAAAAAGATGGAAGTTGATTTTCGTTAACCCAAGAGTTCATAGAACTTGTTAAAAGTGGAACTATAACGTCTTTCAGTTGTTTGATGTGTTTAACAGATAAATGATCATAACCTGTTGCTGTGTTGGAGTCTATGGTGTCAATTATGTTTTCTACTTCTAACTGAGTTATACACGATATTCTGTCCATTCTACACCTTATCTCGATTGGTGGCTGATTGTATTTAAAGTTTAGAGGGTAGTCTTTAGTAATGTTAGACCCAACATTTGTAAAAAAGTCAACAAACATATTAGTTACCTCCAATGGATCATTTGTGATTTTGTTGTTAGAGCATAGTGTTATCGTACTATAATTAGACTGGGAACTGACCGTATTCGTTAATATTTGCTTGACAATATCCCACATTTGTTTTGGATGTGATAACTTTTCTTGAAGCTTGTGTGTGTGTAGTACAGTTTTTTGTGCTTAATTATACATTTCTTAAAGCTTTTGCTACATTCCTTCAATTCGCTTGAAAAAAATATATTATCTCAATTTATACCATTTATCTCTAGTTTGTGATATTTTCCTTAGCTCAAAATTAAACCATGGTTTTTTGTACGGGTTGAACTTTAAGTTTAGTGTAATGTTTTTGGTATATTTTTGTATGTTATTTATTAGATAAGTATAAAAAGTTTTAAAATCTGCCTGAAAATGGTTGAACTCTAAGGAAGTTTGAATAATTTTGTTATGGTCAGTAACTTTTTTCATGATGATTGAATTCGGAGTCTTGTTCACGATGACGTGCTTAATGAAAAGATCGCGATGGTCACTTAGATCTGTATCTCCGTAAAATACATGAAAATTGTTTAAATATGTGGACAATATGTGATCTATAATTGTCTTGGATTGACCTTGAATTCGAGTTGTATATCTTTCGTTAATTTTATTTATTATGGTGTAACCATTCATTATTACAACTGATTTGTAGTTATGGAGCTGGGAATCCCCGACGTTTAAGAGGTTTCGATTAAAGTCGCCAATCACAATTGTATTTTTCGGATCCGCTCGAAACGCGATATTTCAAAATGCGATATCTCAAAACGAGATATGGTACAAAACGAAATATTTCAAAACGCGATATGGTACAAAACGCGATATGGTACAACATGAGATATTTCAAAACGCGATATTTAAAAACGCGATATGGTACAGAATATGCATTGCGAAGCGACGGAAGCGCAGCGACCCATTTGATATCGATCCTATGTACTATCGTTCCTATCGACTTTTAAATTCCTATAAACTGAAATTAAATTTCCCCTTCACCCGCCTGATATAACCCGATCCTAAACTCCCGTTTTGTACCATATCGCGTTTTGTACTGTATCGCGTTTCGAAATATCGCGTTTTGAAATATCGCGTTTTGATAAATCGCGTTTTGAAATATCGCGTTTCAAATGGGTTCCTGTATTTTTATACTTGGGTAAAATTTCGTTCAAAATGTCTAAAAAAGTGTGGTGTAAGGTGTGAGGCGGTTTATAGGTCGCAATACATGTAAACTCAATGTCTTTGAATAAACTACTGTAAATTCGTTTTCGTGGACTATAGATTTTGTTACGACTTCGAAGTCGGTATTACAATGAACGAAAATAGCTGACCCTCCACCTTCCCTTTTTTCTCGTGTATTATGAAATGCTTTATAGTTATTTAAATTCAAAAATTTGGTTTCTGATTCAAACGAGAACGTTTCAGTTAGTTCAGATTAATGTCAACTTTTTGATTTAATGAATTTAATAGATGCTCTAAGCCATCAATTTTGTTTTTTATTCTATTAATGTTAAGATAGATTATATTCAGTGATAATATAGGGTTAGGTTAGTTCGTTGAATGAACTTATTAAAATTAAGATAATGCTTGTTTGCGCCGTAATTAATTGCCATGGTAAATTCAATATTTAAAAATTATCCCTCAAATCAAAATAAAAAAGAAAGAAATATAAAATATGTAAAATATTTTGTTACAAAAATGTTCATGAAAATAATTTTATTGGGGGATTGTTTTTTTTATTGCAGTAATTCATTAAAAAAAAATTTAAATTGAAAAGTTATTTATTTATGAAAGAAGCAAAAAAAACGGAAACTGTAACTACGTAATTAATTTTAATCCCAATAGATATATAAAAAATTAAAAACGAAAAAACGATTAAAGAAAATAAAAAAAAAAAAAAATACAAGTACATAATTACCAACATTATATTAATAGAATATTGTTGTTTTTTCAATTATGATCAGCTGATTTGAATGATTATTACTCAGACTCAATGTTAACTGCATCATCAAGCGACCTTATAATTGTTGCCTTTTCGTTAAGATCAGCTGTGATTTTAATATAAATATTATTGTGGCGGTACCAACAGTATGTTATTTTCTTCTTTTTCTTTAATTCGATTAAATGTTTTAGTATTTTCATATTTAATGATATTAATTTTTCACGTATATTTATCGGTTGGTTTGCTTTCACGGCATTTGGATATAACTGCTTCAATAACAATGGCCCATTAGATCTGACTTTTTTCATAAGCTCTTCTTTAAAAATATTATTTTTAAATGTAAGCAACATTTGGTTTATGATTCCATCTATACTTCACCCACTCTGCTTTACTGTGATGTGTTTCGTGAAACAGGATCAAATATATTGTTTAGTTGCTTTAGGATGTTTTCATTGTCACTAAAATTACTCGGGAAACCGGAGATTATAACGTCCCTTTGTATAGCTTTCTGCTTGAGAATGTTGATTTCAGATATTAGCGTATTCACTAAACTGTTTGACCCACCAATCGTTTGCTCAATATTATCCACTCTTCCGTTGACCTTGTTGATCTTGCCTTTCATAATTGAAATCGTTGACTCCAGATTCATTTTAATTTCAGTTATTGATTTTTGAAGTGATTCCTTAAGTTCGTCGTACTTAGTGTTTGTAGTTTCTACCAGCTTTCCAATCGCGGATAAAATATCGGAGTTCGTTGGATTAAGTTTAATTAATAAATTATTGAGAGTCATTTTTGAAATTTTTATAAATTTTATTCGTTTAGCTGTATGTCTTAATAGTGATATTTTTTAATGTTTTTTTTATTTTTATGTGTATTTTTTCCCTTTACTGGATGTTAATTTCGTCGCGGTACTGTATTTCAACTTTTCAGTTATATGTGGTTGAAAATAAATATTGTATGGATGTTTTTGGTCCATTTTTTTTTAGTTATAATATGATTTTATTAATTATATAATGATTTATTTTTACTATAATTACACAATATTTTTGCTTTCGATTATACATATAATAATCAAAATAACCATTAGATTCACTGAGATTATGTAAACTTTAGGTTATGGTGTGCACTTAATTTTACTAGTTTATATGGAGGTTTCTTTCCTACTTTTTATATTCACTTTTTATATGTAATTATAATATGCCTTTGAGCTATTAACAATTCACTTGTAAGAAAATGACATTATAACTTAACTTTGAATAATTATTTCACCATTAGATTTGCCATTTATTCCGATTATTCAATTTGTCAAAATTCCAAGCACATGTATTTTCAACTTTATTTCGTTTCTTTATTGTAAATCACTATATTAGATTTTATGTTGAAATTATGATTAATAATATTTCCTTACAGAATTCCTTGATTAAGATAATAATTTCATTTCAAAAATATTTTTTTTTTAATTTTTTTTATTCACCAACAAAAATTTCAATCTTTACTCTTTTGCCATTTCCACTTTAATCCATTTGCAATTTAATAATTAATGTTGACATTCCAGCACCCAAGAGTTCAGCAATGATGCTTCAAACTTTATTAATGGAAGTAAAACAGCTGTCAGAACAAGTCGTAATTTTAATAAAACAACAACATGAATTTAAAATCAACCCGTTATATATTCTAAAATATTTATTATACATTCGTGTTCGGAGAACTTGCAAGTAAACGAAAACCGTAGTATTAATCACAAAATACAAAACTATTAATTAAGATATAATAATATAAAATAATGTACACCTAATTCTGTTTTTGCGCGAACTTTTTTTGCGCGAATTTGATTATGCGCGAATCAAGAAAAAAAAGTCATTCTGTTTTTACGCGATTTTACTTGTTATTGGGCGATCAAAAAAAAATCGGTTATGTACCAAAAACGATATTATGGATTCCTTTCCTTTCTTTCCTTCTAATATAAATGTGTGCATATATACATATGTACATATGGCCTGCTTTTTTTATTATATCGGAAACATCACAGAGATAAAAAGAAAGCCTTTTCCGTTTTTTTATTTTATCGGATCGATCAGATAAATTTTTTTGGTTTTTTTATTTTCTCTGACCAATCTCAGATAGTCATTTTTCTATCTGAATTTGTTTTCAGATAGTTCAGAGAAAAAACGTATTTGAAATTTTTAAACAGAAAAAAATGGCGGACGTTATTGAAAATGGTAATTAATAAATTAATTTGTAATTATAATTTGTAATTTATATTAGTTTATAATTATAAATAAATTAATTGTAAAATTAATACGCTAATTTATTATTTGTTCGTGCTAGACACCCAAATTAAATGGACAACAACAAATATATTATTTTTATTAAATGAAATAAAAACGGAGTTCAATAATCTTCAAAATGGTATAATATTGTATCTATGTGTTTTTAACTATTTCCGTCAATACAAACATATTTTGCTCCATTTTTATTTTAATTTGTACTTTTATATATTACTCGTATAATTTGCTTTTATTATTTTGATGTTTCACACATCATTATTTTGATGTTTTTTCACTTCAGCTGAAATGTCAATCGGATGTCTAATATTCAGTGGTCTTTACACATATTTTCAGTACAGTGTATAAAAATCGGTGAAAAGACTTTTCATATAAAATATTATCAGATTTGTCAGATAAATTATCTCTCTCATTTATCTGATACCTCGGACACAATAAAAAAACAGGCCAATAGTCACAAACACTGTTTTCTCTCTCCGAGTGTTTACTGTTGAAGGTGTAAAAGAAAAGAGATACTGATTTCTTCTACTGTCATATGTAATATCCCTTTTCCTGCCCGGTAACACAATTGCGTGGGTACGGCAAAAGTACCATGTCAAAAATTAATTTTTGTATGTTTTTTGAACCAACTTACACATTTGTGCATTCCTTTCAAACTTATTTTCATCCGAAAAAAAACACTATAACTATACACGCAATTGTGTTGGTTGTACTTCAATTCAAGCAACCATTTTCAAAAGTATGATCACATTGATGAACGAACGAGCAAACTGATGAAACCCAAAATATTTCGGGCGATGATAGTGATGTTCAAGTTTTTCGCAAACGAATGCGTCTCTGATCAGATAGCGACAGCAAATAATAATTACATATTGTGTGGCAATTTTTTTTTTTAAATGGACTGATTTTTTTGAATGAATTACAGACACCTTAGATATTTTGCTTTTTTCAATTTTTTTCATTATGTATGTTTTTGAATTTAATTAATGTACATATGATTAGCTTCATGAAATAAAATGTGATTTAAGCACAAAAAAAGAATCAACTTATGTCATCATAATTTCTGATTCGCCTACTTTCCATATAATGCAATATTTTTCCGCGATTTTGTTTTTACGCGAATTTTTTTTTGCGCGAGTTTTTGCGGAACGTATCTATCGCGTAAAAACAGAATTAGGTGTACTCATCTTGTTTTATATCCAATTATCCAGCAAACTGTTAGATTTTTTAAACAAATGTCATACACAAAAGTTGAATTTATTCAAAATGACAGTAGCTAAAACATTTCAATGCAGTGCAATGTAAAAACCAAAACATTATGTTAGCTCAATTTAAGTTGTGAGTCCGTTCAATGGGAATTATTGTTAGCTCAATTTATATTGTTTTCATTATTAGCATATTGGTAACATTGTAACGAATTATTCATGTAATATTTTGTATGTCAAAAATCTTCTTTATTTTTCTTGTACCACCAGCCGATGAGAGAACAACAAATAAAAAATCATAATAAAAGTCGGCAATTAATTACTAACGAAACAATAGTTTTTATTGGCACTGGAGTAAGAATTTCCTGTCTTCTATCTTTTGCAAGTGAATATTTTACGGCAGCAGAATATTTTTCTGTCGTCTATTTTGGTGAGTAAATATTCTACGGCAGCAGAAATAAGTGAATCGAATTGTTGTGTACTGTGGCGGCGCCGTACACATGGTCCTTCGAATAGTGGTTTGAAAACGGTGTATATCTGACTCTGAGAACGATATACATTCTGGTCCTTCGAGCCGGATTATCGAGAAATTTACGGATCAATCAAGGTGAATAACCACGTACAAGTTGACGATATATTGGCCATCTTAACAATTTTGGGTACGGTTATCAATTGTGTCGTGTCAATATATATATATCAATTTTTGTGAATAAAATGAATTGTGTGGTAGTGACATTAAATCATCAAAATGACGCAAATTCCGGAACTCAATAGAAAACGTGGCCAAGCAAAAGGTTTCATTACACGGGCAGAAACGTTTGCATCCAGTATAAAAAAGGACACTCAATTGGTGATTTTGACGGTGCGAATGGATCTTTTAGATAAAGCATTCATTAATTTTGCTGACGTAGATTCAGCGTTAGCATTATTGGACCAAGATTCAGAGATGCCGGAGATAGAAAATAGGTTCATAATTGTGAAGGTAAAATTACAGGTACAAATGAGAGCTAGGATGAAGAAAGAGGAGTTAATGGAAGGCATTCATGATCGAAGTTTTATACAAAAGGAGGATGTTCGATTACCACCTATTTCGATACCTAAATTTTCGGGAAAAATATCAGATTTCCCATAATTCAAAAATTTATTTGAAGTCACAATCCATAACACATCGATGTCAAAAATACATAAATTCAAATACCTCAAGGGATATCTTACAGATGATGCTGCATCACTGCTGGAACATATATTAGTTACAGAAGAGAATTACGAGGGTACCTGGAACAAGTTAGCTAGCCAGTTATGAAGTACTTAGAGGATTAGAGGCATTGGGCGATAAAAGCACAAAAAAGATATTGTTGGCTGATTTATTTATTGCTGGAGAAATGTGACATTGAAACCAAACGAGCATGGGCACTGGCAACCGACAAAGACTATCCAAGCATAAAGGAATTTCTGGAATTTATAACTAAGCGAGTCAATTCATTGGAAACAGTTGAGTTATCTGATCATAAAAAACCATCGCACAAGAAGTCTGTTGTTCTTTCATCCGTCATCGCAAAAATCAATGTCCGTTTTGTTCAAAGGAGCACGTTCTTTATAACAGTGAGTACTTCTCCAAATTAAGTAGTACTGACAGAAGAAGTTTAATAGCCGAAAAACAGTTATGTTTTAGTTGTTTGAAGAAAGGTCATCAAGCAGCAACTTGTAAGATCCGTTCAAATTGTAAGAGATGTGGCAGAAGGCACAATACGTTACTTTGTCCTAGTGAAAGTATACAGTCGAATACAAAGGAAATCGAAAAATCTGAAATCGAACCTGCATTTAATCAAATAATTGCGCAGTTGAATACTTCTGTGATTCAATCAATTTTACCAACTGCGGTAGTGAAAATTCAAGGTAGTGACGGGTGTTCGGTGTTTTGTCGTGTTCTATTAGACAGTGGGTCACAAATCACTATCATCGATGAGGAGTTAGTAAATAAACTGCAATTAACAAGAACCAATTACAACGTTAAAATATCAGGTGTAGGCCCAGGCAATGTTTATAGCAGAGGCAAGGCTACTGTTCAAATTAGCTCCAGATTTAGAAGCATTGATGTGTTGATATTACCAAAGCTACCAGTACAGTTATCAGAAATCAAGGTACCGATCCAACAGCTGGAGAAAATTAAGCACCTGGAAATGACGGATCCTAGCTTCAGTCGAACTTCAAAACTAAATTTATTGATTGGTGCTAGTGCATTTATAACTTCAGTGAGAGATGGGCACAAGGACTTAGGCAACAATATGTTTGCAGTAAAAACAATTTTCGGTTACATTATTTCCGGAAGTACTAATGTGACAAATCACGCAAGCACTCTGAACGTATCGACCGATGTAGATGAAACCCTCAGAAAGTTCTGGGGATTAGAAGAGGTTGATCTCAGCATAGAAACAAGCGAGGAAAACAAGCTGGCAAAAGTTTTCTTCAAAGAAACTAGGATGAGAAGTTCTAGTGGTAGATTTATAGTACAGCTTGCATTTAAGCCTAATAGAGCAAAATTAGGCTATTCATTTGGGATTGCAAAGAAACGATTCATGTCAGTTGAGCGCAGACTAACGCATAATCCAGAGTTAAAAACGGAGTACGTGCGATTCATGCGAAACGAAAAACGATGATTCGTATTTTTTGCCACATCATGCGGTGGTCAACTAAGCAGCATGACAACCAAAGTTCGCGTAGTTTTCGATGGATCATCCATTCGATGGACTGTCACTCAACGATATTTTAATATGTGGTCCAGTCGTGCAATCTAGTCTTTGGGACATACTGTTATGATTCAAACAATTTAAGTACGTGATGGCGGCAGATATTGAAAAAATGTATCGCCAGATACAAATAGCAGAACCATATAGGCAATACCAACAGATTATATGGTGAGCCGTTACTGTCTTAATACAGTAACTTACGGAACTACGTCCGCTCCTTTTCTAGCTACTAGATGCTTAAAGGAGTTAGGGTTGGAGAATTTAAAGCAATATCCTGAGGCAGCAAGAGCCATTATAAGCGACTTTTACGTGGATGATTTCCTGTCAGGTGCGGATACAATCGAAAAATTAAACTTATTGAAGTTCCAAGTTAGCAAGATTTTGAATTCAGCTGGGTTTGTACTGCGAAAATGGGTGTACAATTGTGAGATGCCGAGTCAACCAAATACAGAAAACTTTAAAGAAATCGATCGCGATAGCCCTTTGAAGTTATTGGGTGTCAAATGGATTCCAAGCATAGACGCTTTTACATTCGAGGTCGAGGAGTTTGACGATGGCGAGTTAACGAAACGAAGATTTTTATCCGAAGCATCAGCTGAAATTCAAAACAAATTGAGAAAACTACAATCTGAATTTCAAGAGTTTCGCAAATTACAAATACCAAGGTGGATGGTTAATGGTGAAATCGAGATTCACAGATTCTGTGATGCCAGCAAGACCGCGTACGAAGCAGTTGTTTATATCAGGCGTACAGAGAAAGATAGAACGTTTGTTACAAATATTGTAACATCAAAAACGAGAGTCGCTCCACTTAAAACTATAACAATACCTAGGCTGGAGTTATGTGGTGCACTTTTATTGGCGAAACTATTAAAATCCGTATCTACGTCAATAAACATTCCTATAAAAATTATGAAGGCATGGACTAATTCATCAATCGTCCTGGCATTTCTCAGCACATATCCGTCTTAATGGAAGCCTTTTATCGCTAATAGGGTAAGGGAAATCATCAATATCGGTCCGAGGAGTTATTGGGGACACGTTAAGTCAAAGAAAAATCCTGCTGATTTATGTTCCAGGGAAATAGCGATTAATAGCGAATGATCTATGTTGGCATAGACCAGTGTGGTTCAAATCTATGAGTGTAGTCAACAACAATACGGATGCTCCTGACATCAACATAGTCGAACATATAAATCAAGAACTACGAGTATGAGTAAAACTGGTAGTGTACAACAACGATAATAGTGTCCTGCAAAAATTATTAGACTAAAAATCATCATTCAGTCAGTTGATTCGTGTGGTAGCTACAATTTTCCGATTTATTTCTAGATGCAGAGGTGGTAAATGCAGTAAAATATTATGCCATATTTAACTATAAGCGAGCTCAACCATGCCGAGATGACAATCATAAAACACGTACAAGGCGTGTGTTTCGTGGATGAAATCAAAGTGATGCAAACAAATCAGGAGATATCTACGAGGTCATCAATAAAACGATTGTCACCTTTTCTAGACAGTGAAGGAATTCTGAGAGTAGGCAGACGCTTAAAACATGCAGCTCTGGAATACGATTCCAAACACCAAATATTGTTGCCAAAACCAAGCAATTTTAGCACATTATTGATGAGATATTTGCATGTAAAGAATTTACATGCAGGCACAGCATTATAACGTTCCATATGTCGCGTCAAAAATATTGGGTTGTTCATTCACGCAGCATAGCCGACCAAGTTACATGACAGTGTGTCATTTGTCGTCGGTATAAGACAGCATCCCCGTATCAAATCATGGGCCAATTGCCAAAATCAAGGGTAGTTGGGTTTCGAGCCTTTGTAAATACGGGAATTGATTATGCTGGACCTATTTCCATCACAAGCAAAAGAGGCAAAGGTGCCAAGTTTTCAAAAGGGTATATTGCAGTGTTCGTTTTCAACGAGCGCTATATGTCAAGTGGTCGTGAATCGTTTAGAATTTTTCTGCAAATCTCTTAGTTTATAGTGAAAACTTCAACAAACCCGGTGGTATATGTCAAGTGTTCGTGAATCGCTTGTGAGGCGAGATTCAAACGACTGTATCCAGATAATTCCAGATAGAATTTTTCTGCAAATCTCTTAGTTTGTAGTGAAAACTTCAACGAACCCGGCAGTATTTGTCAAGTACTCGTGTATCGTTTATGAGGTGAGATTTAATATAATATATTTCAAGTAATATCCGATAAACTTTATCTCAAGCTGAATTTAGCTCGCATAATCCCACTTAAAACATTTTTAGAATTTTTTTCGAAAACTTGGCCTATTTTTTTTTTTTTCCTTTAATGTTTCAGCAGTAATTTATCAGAATTTAGAAGCCCCGATTAATTCGATAGCCATTTAATAAATAATTATATGATAGTAATAATTTGAGTGTAACACAAATTTGCTTTATAGTTATAATATGATTATATATTGTGTCATGACAGAAGTTGTGTTGCCATAAGTAAAAAATTAAAATTTCGGGCTGAAAATTCGGGCTAGCTTCACGGTGTTTTCGTCCAAAAAGTAACACTAACTATAATAATAATAAAATAATAAATTTGTTATCAAAAATAAATAATTAATATGTGATATAATTTATGTTATCACATTATAATGTTTTTTCCAAAAATAATTCCGATTTAATTAAGATTCGTTAAAATCCTGAAGACATTACAACTTTTCATTTTCTACATACACACTTGTGTGGGTTGGACTTAATTTGAATCAAAAAAACGTTGTCTGGCATGAAAAGGGATATACATACATAAATGCAATAAGAAAAAAAACATGGCGTCCTGTTTGTCTCTTTCTAACAATGACTATTTGTCTCACTCAACTTTATACTTAACAGTGTAAAAACTAACACATACTTAGCTTTCAAAAATTCTTATTGGATTCGTATACGTATTGTTGTTATTTTTTTGTTAAAAACTTCACACTCATAGTTTTTATTGGCAATGGAGTAAGAATTTCCTGTCGTCTATCTTTTGCAAGTGAATATTTTACGGCAGCAGAATAGTTTCCTGTGGTCTATTTTGGTGATTAAATATTCTACGGCAGCAGAAATAAGTGAAACGAATTATTGTGTACTGTGGCGGCGCCGTACACTTGGTCCTTCGAATAGTGGTTCGAAAACGGTGTATACACGACGGCGAGAACGATATACAATTCAAATTTTTTGTATCGCCTTCAAATTTGGCCCCTTCCAAAACAATACACTTGTGCCAACGAATAATCCAATCATCAAAACATTTTTTAAGCGCATTTTCCGGAATCGGCTTCCTTCAACTGCGAATTCTCTTTTATGTGCCTCGAAGAGATAATGTGAGTTTTGGAACGAGCAAAATGTCAGCCAAAGCCATATCAGGTGAATACGGTTGTTGTTAGATAACATTGGTTGAGTTTTTGGCCAGAAATTACTGTTCACAATGATAGCCTTGTGAAATGGTGCGTTGTTTTGTATCCATGAGTTTTCTTTCCACAAACCTGACGTTTTTCGACGAATTTGCTCTCTCAAACGCACATAACGCCCAGATAATATTCTTTATTTACCGTCTGACCTTTTGGTGAGCATTCCGAGGGCACAACATCGCGATAATCAAAGAAAACAGTCAACATTATCTTGAATTTTGATCGATTTCTACGCGGTTTTTTCGGTTTCGGCTCAGTTGGAAGGCGTAATTCCGAAGCTTCATGACTGGTTTGCAAGCCAAACTCGTAAAACCATGTCTCATCATCAGTTATAATGCGTTTTATGAATGTAGGGTGGGAATTGACTCGTGCTAGCATGCCTTCAGCGACCTTTACGCGGTTGAGTTTTTGAAAAATAATTCAGGTCTTTCGGAACTAGTCGAGCGGCAACACGTTTCCTGCCGAAAGGATCGTGTACAATGGTACGAATTGATTCGTGAGACACAGAAAGTTCAGCGTTTCCTTTATTTTATTGATGTTATCTTCAGTTCAAGACGTGGCCGACCGCAGCAAGGTAAATCTTCCACCAAATCTCAATCACTTTTGAATGCACTGTACCACTCATATGCACGTGATGTTTTGGATGATATGCACGGTGTTATCAATATACCGTAAGCCTTCTGTAACATTTTCAGCAATTCGGCTCACGAAATTCCATTTGCGTTTAAAAATTTTAGACTTAAATTTTATTCATTATAAAAATCGGGAAACACCTTGAGATGAACTGACAAAATAGAGAACTGAAACAAACTAAATGAATACGACGGTTGTGCCAACTTAGCAAGGAAAAAAAATTGCAATCCCTTTAAGCGGACTTTTTAAATAGTCATTTGTCGTAACTTTTTGGACAGAATATATCAATACATTGCTTCCTCTTAGTAAGGTAAGACGCAATCCATTTAATTGGAGTGAAGTCGGAAATCAGGAAACACTCCACTCGAGGTTCCCAGCATCAGGACCTGTCCCACTTGTCGTGTTTAAACCTGCTAAGCCAATTATAATTTCTGAGGCATCGTGTTGAATAACGGTACTAGAACTAGCAAGCTAAACAAATTAGAAAAATCAAAAGAGTTTTATCATCCAATTGCCACGAATTTTGTTTTAGTTTTCGTTTCATTTTTTGTTTCTCCCTAATTTGTTTTTGTTTTCAATGCAATTTTGTACATGACTGACGAAATATCTTTCAACATTACTACACACTATCCATTTTGGTTGGTTGGTTGGCCGGTTGAATGGAATTTCCATCCAACATGTCCAATTTAATTTTATTGACCAACTTGTCTACACACCATCCAATTTTGCATCCGATCCAACCAAATTAGACCAACCCATACGACCAACTTGGATTGTCTCTCTTAATTACGTAAGTCGCACTCGAAAAAGAAACATTACTAGGTGTCATAATCATAGGAAATCTCCGTGATTTTCTTTTATTATTTATGAATGAAAAAATCGTTTCGGGTTAAGCGCGATTTCATATTCAACTTCTAAAATATGCTCGTACATTTTATAAAGAAAGTCATTGAGAAATTAAAACTCCCAGAACGCTTGTATATCTTTAAAGCTCTAGATTTACGGTTTGCCATATTTTTGAAGTGACGATAGAACCAAGGCTCACCAAGACACCTAACGAAATATTTAGTCCGTCAAATAACGCTATCCAATTGACATTTTCGAGAAAGTGTGGTAACGAAGCAAAATCCGCTTTCCCAAAGTCATATCTAAAATCATCTTTAACAAAATCAAACAAACTTACTTTCCTTACAAGACAAGGGCAGAACTCCATTGGTAACTAATTGAATGAATTCTTTGTAAACTTCAGCGATACTTCCACAAGGTATGTAAACTCCAATAATAAATAGCCAGACGAGCCACATTTGACCTTCAATATAATAGACTAACAACAAGCACCGTGAAGATAGAATTGATCAAGTTTAAGATCGCCTCCACCGACCTTAGTAGGCGCTTAATCTTAGTCCTATACGGAATAACATGGTGGGAAAAATTCTTCAGATTTGAAATCATCGTTTTTTGTACGGTTTGTAAACACCCTCACCAAAACTCCAGCACATGTACCTACTTTTGAAAAATACATATCTACATTATAAAAAAAACATACTGATGCTATAATTCAATTCGCTGTTGTTTCAAAAAAAATCTGCAATTTTCTTTTGTACTATTTTATTAATTATGTTTTCCTCCAAATAACTTTCCAAGTCACCACGAATGTTGTACACTTTTTCTCCATCTGGTTGGGCTTCGATAAATCGACGTGACTAAACTCTTACGAACGGTTTCAACTGAATGTACCGGAACTGGAACATCATCTTCATCCTCTTTATCGCTATATCCTCATTTTCTTGGGCGTTTGTGGATAGTATAATGTCACAAATTTCGCGATCACTTAGAAGCGGCATGGTATCATTACTTTTATCTAAACTCAAGTAATCTTTGATCGTGATATTTTGAGGTAAATTTGTAACCAAAGAAATATGATCAAAAATATTTTTCACGCCATCGTTTACAGTAGTCTCACATATTATCTCTGGCTGATCATCATTGGAAGATTTTGGAATTGAAAAACCGTTGTTATAGTTACAGGTAACGTATACAACGCATCTAAAACTGATACTTGTTTCATATCTTCAAATATTTTTGAAGGAGGAATTTTTTTGTAAAACATTTTTAAATTCTTAATGATTCCTTGATCACAAGGCTGTAATACACTGGTCGAGACAGAAAAATTAATTTGACACTTTCTAGCTGGATCTTCGGATGTGCTGGACAATTATCTATAATTAAAACTATCTTTCTCTTTTCCTTTAAAAAGTTATTATTTAACGATTTCAACCAACTTGAAAATAAGTCCGCTGTCATCCAAGGCTTTTTTATTTGCGGTGTATCCGCATCGCCGTACCCGTTCAGGGTAGATTTTTAACACTTTTAAACCATCTCGGATTAAAAAAGAAAAGGAAAGTTTCATTCCGATAAGAGGAAGTTTCCTGTTCCATCGGAATTACATCCAACAAGTAGTGTAAGATATTTGTCTCGCCTCTCCACTAATACACTTGAAAGACAATTCCGTGTCTTGATTAGATTTAAAGGCAATTCCCATTTCAATGGCTATTTTATCAGTCGTTTCCATTAATAGAGTAGAGGTCCATAAGTAGGAGCCTTGTGAGATCGCGCTTGTTTAAACCAAAGCAGCAATGCCAAATTTAAATCTTCATACTTTGGTAAACACAAACGTTTCCGGCTTCTTTCGAAATCATCCTTTTCATATGAAGAATAAATTTTTAGAAGATTTTTTATAATCGTTGGAAAATAGAGTTTAGAATCTCAAATTCTTTATACAAATTTCTGTTGTTGATCGATCGCCTCGATCTACATTTTCCAGAATTTCAATTTTTTTTACCGTTATCTTTTATTTCCGCTAGGTAGGCTTTTGTTTATTAATCACTGAAGAAGCAACAACAATTTTAAAAACCAAGTTAATTCCCTAAAACTGAAGGGTATTTTTTCAGTTAGGTGTTCAGTTATATTTCTATACTAATTTTATATAACGGGACTGAAAAATTTGTTCGCGTTAAACGATAATTCGTGTTAAAAGTTTCAATACTAAAAATTGCATACTAAAATAATATGAAAAAACTAAGTACATACTAAAAAAAATTCTTGTTGTCCGATATTTCGTGTTATCTGTTTTCGTGTTAACTGAATTCCGCTGTAAGTTACATTGAAAGCGGAAAGGTCAGTTACAGTGGGGCGGAGAAGATGAACATTTTTTTTTTAATTTAAATTTTACGGAAGAGCGGAAAGCATAACCTCAACAACTCATTGACAGAAGAGTAATTGTCAGAATAAAATAGTGCGTGATCGTAGTACGTGAGTCCTAATCTTGCTTGAAAATAATTTAGCTCGCGAGTCGATTTTTTTGTTAAATGTTTTTGAAGTAGTCGAAGTAACATTTCATACACTTCCCGTGGCATTTTTATTTGGGATAAAAACTCCTCGTAGTCTAATTCCTTCATTTGTAAAAATGTTTTGTAATTTCCAGCCCTCTTTCTCTCTAAATTTATGAATCGATTATGAAATTTTAGAGTTGCTGTGCGATTTAAATATTTTATTAATAAAATATTTTATGTATTTAAATCGCACAGCAACTTTAAAATTTCATAATCCTCCATGACGTTTTGTTTACTTTGATTTAAATGTGATTTTGACAAGCGGAACGGATACATTGTAACTAGCGAACAGAAAAGACGGAACGGAAAATATTTTAGGAAAACGGAACGAAGCGGATGCATTGTAACTGAGGCTTAATTACTTTTTAATAACCAAGTTAAAAATTGCTGGTGAATTCTGATTCATTTATTCGTTTATGCTATTGATTGTTTTATTGAATGTAAAGTTGTCTTGTGAAAACCAAAGTAGTTTGATAGTTTACTTGATTAATTTAAACAATATTCAAAAATTAAATGAGTTTTTCTATAATGTTGAATATCTTCGGAATTTTGGATAATATTATTAGAGAATTTCAAAATTCCTGAAAATATAGCCTTAAATTCAGCGCTTGAACTTTGAAACATCGATCAATTCTAAACGGCACAAAATTATTATTATTAAAAAAATTATTAATTTATATCTACGACTATAGAAGACCAACCTTGCTTCTTAGTGTATAAATAATACAAAGAAATTATTTTAAGACCAGAAACCAATACCAAATATTTCACGCACTTTGAGCTGATGGGGTCAAAAATAACTACATAACAATATTCCAGCCAAAATATGGGAATCCTGATTCGCTTAGTGCTGAATTATGTCATGGCAATGTGAATGAGCTGAAACCCGGTAAAGAAAGTAAGAAAGAGAAATTTTAATTTTGTCAAAATAAGAGATTTACAATTTCAAAAAGTTAAATTTTACTAAATCATATACATTACGAAGCATTAAAATTGAGGGTTAGAAATATCTAAACATAATACATACATATTATATATTTATTTATTTACCTGCGATGTTTATCAAAACAGACAAATGTAATTTACTTTTCGGTGTGCTTCCTCCCCAAATACTTACTTACTTTCCCAATGAAAAATTCAAAGACAAATACAAAACAAGGCTGGGAAGAAAATTTTGATATGAAAATATAATATTTCATTCATCATCATCATCATCATAGTATGTTGTTGTTTATTCATCTCTCGATGTGGTATATACGCATCTCTTAGTTACCGTAACATACATTTCTCGAATCTAGGGTATATTTTATTTGGAATTCTAAAGGTACACACATGCCATTACCGAATAAGATAATAATTTATTCGTCGAAAGTGTACCAAACCTAGATTATTTAATATTGTACACAGTCAGTCAAATAAATAATATTATTTTTTTTTAAATATATTTACAGCTATATCCACCCAAAAATACATCGACACCATCATATCGTACCGAATGCGAATTATCTGGATCATACGTTTCACTTGAATGTCCATCGCCGCCTGGTCCACCAGCATGCCTTTCCGAACCGTCGCGTGATCCTCAAGTAAGTGACATTTATCATATTAAATTTACATTTCCAAAATCGTAACCAAAACCATAAAATCAAATAAAACTAAACCGATAATAAATTCATAAAACTATAACCTCATACAAAATAAATAAGTTGAAATAAAAAAAAAAAAAAATGAGAATTGGATTATAGAACAGAACCAACATCACATATACATAAATATACTATATTAATTTCAGTCAAGACTAGCAAGATGTTTACGAACACTTTATACAGAATTAGCTTTAAGGGAACCAATAATTCCACCATGGACCCAACCGGTAGCACCCGGTGCTACATGTCCCGCAAAATTAGAACCAGAATTAAGATTACACGTGCAATCGCATGGTTTTAATGAATGTATATCAGTTGATCAATTGTTAACACCAATTCAGGTAAGTCATTTTACACGTATCCCGGGGTGAAGTAAATACAAAATATACACTGCGTTCCAAAGTACTTAAAGTTTTCTGAACTATTACAATAATAAAATTTATTGTAAAAATTTATTATTAAATTTTTAAAAACACTCGGATGTAGTTAACGGACGTGGTTTTGAGTTGGCGTTTAGTGGTAGACCCCACTTTACCTCTCGTTAATCTGATTTATAAATGAATAATAAATATTAATAGAAAATAAAATTTAGGTCTAAACGAAAACAAGTAGTGAAAATTTTTCCGAAGTTTTGATTAATATGAGCGGTTTATGATCATTAAGAAGCTTAAATTTATTTCCGTAACGGTAATCTTTATATTACTTTACTGCACAAATAATGGACTTATGTTTCTTTTTCATTCGTTGCATATTTGGTTTGAGTACTGTTTAGAGTCCTGGACACAAAAGCAATTCATCTTTCTTGTTTATCTTGTATGAAATCATTACCCTTTAAAGTACGATCTTACCCGTGGATATTATTTTTATTACGGTTTATTAGGGATTGGTTCTCTGGGTTTGAACATATTCACCGGAAATAATCCCGGATAAAGGTCACTCTAGATTTTTATTTTATGTTATTGTGGTATGGCTTAATTTCTTTCTGCGTGATTACATCTAAATGAAATTCGTTTTTTTAAGAAGTTGCCAATCGTTTCAGTACTTCTTGAAACCTTTTAACATTTTTTTTTATTATGTTTATTTATTACAAATGATTTGCAAATCATCTAGTAACTTATCATTCATAATTTAGGTTTAGTCGATCCGGATTGGATCTAGTAGATCAAGTGGTTTTTTACTTTACAGTAGTTGTTCAATTCAAAGTCGGTGTTGCTGACCAGTAACAAACAAATGACAGGTGAATCGGACAACACCATCAATGAAAATAAAAATATAATTAGTTTTAGATAAAAACGAACACGACAGAAAGAACCACATGTCGGGTTTTTCTGTCTCTTGTAAAAGTTAGTTTGAGTTTGTCATTTGGTACGTTGGGTTGTGAGTAAGTTCTATCGATAAAACTTGGCTTGCGATTATTTCTTTTAGTTAATAAAATTAAGTTGGAGAAATACAAGACACTTAGTGTATATATTATTTTGAACAGTTTATTTTGGTTTAAGAAGTAAATCTATTCATTTTTGGTCCTTCGATTCAAATTGGGATTAGCGAGTGGATTAATACATTCATGAGACACATTTATATTGGCGAATTGAGCCACATTCATCGTGGTGCCAAATTAGGCACAATTATATTGGCGTGAATAGTTCATATTGGAGCGATATAAGGCGGATTTATCGTGGTATTGGCTCAACCAAATACATTGATCGTGTTTAGGCGCTGTATTACAAGGTCAACATTATCAGACAAGCTGACAACGGCCTATAGGTCATCGTAAAAATTTAAGTATAGTTGTAAGTAATCACATTCGAATTTTGTATTGAGTGTTTAAGTGTAGAATAATTGATTGTCAAAGTTAGACGAAAGTTTAAGGTTAGAAAATGGCAAGTGTTGAGAATATTAATAAGGAAGAATTACATTTCATAAAAATCGGTTGGAAAGTGGGAAATTGCGATGTTGGAGCATGCTTACCACCGCATTGAATAAAGTTCGGGAAATTGGCGGTAAAGTGACATCCACTTTAGAAGAGTTGGATTCATTGAACGCGGAAATGGATGAGGAGCGAGACAGTCTTGAGTCGTCGACTTGTGAGTTAGAGGGAAAACTTTTAGGCGCAATTTAATGAATTGGGATTAGAGAATCGTGGTGGTACTGGTCAGGTTAGTGAAGGCGATGATGCTGGTGGTAAAAATGGCCAAGATATTAAGGGGAAGATTTCAATTAAGCTTCCTGAAATTCAATTGCCAAAATTTTATGGGAATGATTTAAATTGGTTGAACTTTCAAGGTCGATTCATGAATATGGTTCATAATGATAGTAGTATGGATGATGTGGTAAAATTCCATTTTTTATTGTCGTGTGTACAGGATGGTAAGGCCATGCAATTAATTAGTTGAATTCCGGTTTGTTCGGAACAATATGAAAACGCTTGGAAAACCCTTGGTGATCATTATAACAATATTCTGTCGATTCAGAAATTGCACATTTCAACTTTATATGATATAAAGAGGCCGGTGGAAAATTCAGCATCATCGTTGAAGTCATTTGTAGAGACAGTAGCGAAGCATTATAACGCTTTGTTGTCATTAGAATTGAAAATTGATAGTTTTGGTAATTTGTTGTTGATGCATGTGTTATTGGAAACATTGGTAGATTTCGCATAGAAGTGGTAAAGAATTCGTCGCAAGAAAATGTGATTTCCCGAGTTTAAGGAAATATTGCAGAAAAGGGTTATGGTTTTAGAATCATTAAAGTCAGCTAATGTAGTTCGTGGTTCAGGAGACAATTTGAAACAATCAAGTAACCATGGATTTGAAAAATATTATTCCAAATATGCCAAGAACAATAGAACATTCATTAGCAAAGCATTAACATATTTTTAGGGGTATATCCTCTATCCGGTCGAAAGTTAATTATTTGCGACCAGAAATATGGTTACTAGATTTATTTTGCCATGCCAATTTTTACATCTTTTTTTAAATTTGTGTTGTTTTGCGATTGCTAAGTAGAAATACATAAAAAGACTGCGACCTCGGAAAAGGCGTAGCAGTCTTTTCCTGGATTTCTACTTCACAATCGCAAAACAAATTTAAATTTAAAAAAAAATGTGTCAATTGGTATGGCAAAATAAATCTAGTAACCATATTTCTGATCGCAAATAATTAACTTGCGACCGGATGGAGGATATACCTTATTATGATCAAGGTCACGTGTTAGTTCAGTGTCCAAAATTTACGCAGTCAAGCGTTCCCCCTTAAAAGCGTTATATGAATTTGTTAAAAAAATCTAATTTGTGTGTCAATTGTTTGGCAGCAAATCACAGGTCCAATGAGTGCAAATCAGATGCTTGCGGATTGTGTGGTCAGAAGCATCACATATTGTTGTATTTTGATCAGCCGGTTAAGTGTTAAGGTAATGGTAGGATGGTTGATTCTGAAAATCAGGGCAGTAAGTTGCCTGAATCTGGATCCTCTGGAGTTAGTGCAAATGCTAAAACAGGAATGGATACTGACTGTCGTAATCAAGTAGTAGCGGGAACGACCCTCACGAAGTTGTATTACCTACAGCAGTCATATTAATTGAAACTGGTGGTGGCGTGAATATTCCAGTCAGAGCTTTACTGGATAGTGGAGCTCAATCGAATTTTGTCACAAATAAAGTGTGCAAAATGGTAAACTTTTAAAATGTATTTAAAAGTGTGTCTGTTCCTATATCAGGAATAAGCCAGGAAGTCAACATCATTAAGTCACAGGTGGATATGAAAATTAAATCAAAATTCACCACTTATCAAAATCAAATCAAATTCTTGGTGCTTCCTAAAATTTCTGGATATCTTCCCGCTCGTTGTATAAATGTCGATTTGAGTGGCTTGAACGAAGATGTAAAATTGGCAGATCTAGCGTTTTACGAGCCCATAGATTTAATTATAGGTGCGGAAATTTTTAACGAAATTTTGATTGGTAAAAGAGTAGTATTATCAAAAGAATTACCAGCGTTTTATGAAACTGAATTTGGATTAGTTATATCGGGTAAAATTGGTCGAGAATCATGTGATTCACATTCCATGAAAAAATATTTTTGTATGAGTTGCGATAGTTGAGTGAATGATAAATTGAAAAACTTTTTTGAACTTGATTTAGTCAATAATTTCTCAAAATTTTCGAGAAACTATGTGTATGGAATACTTTGATCATAACGTTGTTAGAACAGGATGTGGACGATATCAAGTCGCGTTGCGTGTTACAAAGAAAATAGAAGATTTGCAGGATTCACGGGGTCCGGTTGGATCGGAATCCTGGCTTAAAGTTAATGTACGATCAGTTCATGTTGGAATACCTGTTGTTGGGGCATATGGAAGAGGTCGTCCACTTCACAGTATGGGAAAGCATACTATTTACCGCATCACTATGTAATTAAGGAAGCTAGTGCGACGACCAAATTATGGGTCTTGTTCAATGCTTCGTTTCCTAGTGCTAGTGGCGTGTCACTTAATGACTGTTTACTGTCGGGCCCCACTGTTCAGCAAGACATGCTATCAATCGCGTTACGTTTTCGTAAGCATCCAGTTGCGTTCACGGGAGATTTGGCTAAAATGTATCGTCAAATAAATATGGACTAAGGTGATAGAGATTTACAGCGGATTTGGTGGCAAAATAACAAAGGCGAGGTGGTATATGTTTCCGAATTCACGTCCACTAACACCAATGTCGTCTGATCCTAATGATTTATCTTGCCTTACACCTGGCCATTTTTGACTGTCAGCCTTGGCAGAACCGACGTTGCAGCATCTTGATTTCAATAGGTTAGATAGATTTCAGTGGTTGCAACATATGTTGCATATAAAATGTATTGAAATAGTAATCTCAAGGTCGTAGGATGTTCAATTCACAGTCGGTGCTGCCGACCAGTAACAAACCAATGGCAGGTGAATCGGACAACACGATCAATGAAACTAAAAATATAATTAGTTTCAGATAAAAAGAAACACGACAGAAAAAACCACATGTCCGGGTTTTTCTGTCTCTTGTAAAAAATGAGTTTGAGTTTGTTTTTTGGTACGTTGGGTTGTGAGCAAAATCAATCGATACAACTTATTTCTAAGCGATTATTTCTTTTAGTTAATAAATTAATTTAAAAAAATACAAGAGTGTATATTATTTTGAACAGTTTATTTTGGTTTCATAAGTAAATTTATTCAGCCGTCTTGCTGGGTTTACAGTTTCTATGGTGGCCAAATCGATAACGCGGCAAATAAAATTTTCCTAAATCTCGTCTAAATTTAAACACTTGTCAATGTATTAGTAAATATGCGATATTAAAACACAAAAAAAAAATTAAAGCCACAATGATCAATTAAGTTATATCGATATTATCAATATTGAAAATTTGATTCACATTTAAAATTGAAAAAAATAAAAATCCAAACTAAGTAATGGGGTCGATTCCGGGATCTAAATTTTTTTTTGTTATGTTATGTTATTTTTGTTTTTTCAATACAAATATGAAGCGGGAAAATAAATTAACATAACAGTAATTTTATGTCACTAGAATCGGGTCCAATAGCCATTGAGCAAAATCCATTTACTCAAAAATGTATCAATGATTAATTAATTTTAAAGATTTCCAAAATCTACTTAAAGGACATTCATAATGTCAAAGATGAATAACCAAAATTCATAATTTAAATTTTAGAAATCATTTTGGATTACGTGCGGGGCATCAAGAAAGAAACTGGGAAAAGAATTTATATGTAATTTCTGTTCAAATATTTATTTTCTGGCATACTGAGGTAAGTTGATTTAAAATTCCAGTTGGAATTATTGCAACTACAAAATGATATTTTTGCTAAGCAGGCATTATTTTTAGACGATAAAAAGTATTTCCTCGCGATTTATTTAACTAAGAAAGATTATCCAAATATAAGAAATTTGTTTTTAACACTAATTACGTTATGTGGAACAAAGTATAATTGTGAACAATTTTTCTCGGGATTAAAATTTGCAAAAAATAGGCTATTTCGATTTCTATTCCTAGAGAAACTAACATTAATTTGAAAAGTGAACTAAGAATTGGTAATACTACACTAGAATATAATGTTCGCAACTTAAATTGAATAAAAAATCTTAACATAATTTATACTGTTTATTTATTTTATTTCCTTGTAACCACTTCATTTTTGTTCTTGTAAATTTTTGGCCATCTCTTCCATGATTTCTGGGCGCCCCGCTCCTAAATGAATGCATTATCACATGCCAAGCTTGGTTATATTGTGGCTTTTGTTTGTCCAGTGATTTTATGTTTTGTACTATTTGTTTGATCCTGTTAAAATAGCTGTGCACAGATAAGGCTGGTCACAGTGTTTGAAACTTAACAGATTTCAATTTTATTAAAATTTTATGGAAATCTTATTTAAAATTTTGAATTTCAAAACAACACATATGATCTCTGATCCCAATATTTTATTCTACTAACGAGTCTAATTAACGTTTTGTACAGCTTTCACTAGAAGGTGTGCATTATTTGTTTCCGTAGTAACCTTCAGTAAGATAATTTGGCTAGATAAGTTATTAAGGTTTAATCTTCGCAGTAGATCAGAGCAAACATACAAGCAGTATATGACCATATTGGTGTCTTTTACAACCTAAGCCTGTCACACGACGTAGTTATAGCGATCAAACAATCAAAGCATTTATTGTCGCATATACAGTAGATTTTCATCACGGAGAGGCGTTTGCACCCACATATCATTCAACAAATTACTCCAAGCCCAGCTAAGGGCGAGTGTCCATAAGGCGTCATTGTTACCTCCTGGAACACAACATTTTTGGTAGTATATGGGAAGTGGTAATGAGCATTTGCGAAATTATGAACTTTTTGTAGTTAAAAAGAGTCATGCTAGAACTCCCCATCTCTCTCTACAATTTCGGATGAAAGCACACGATCTTTTATTTTGACGCCAGCACATTTCCTAATTGCCAGATAATTATTAACATTACCAGAAGACAATTATGCAGAGGTAACGCAAAATCCAATATCTGGTTGTGGATTACTAACGAGTGGCCCATCTAGCGTCTACAATTTCAACTACCGGTTATTTCGAGTGTGGCAACAGTTAACATAAAATTAGTTTATTGTTTCACATTAACGAAATGGGTCGCTTTACGCTTGTATAAAATTGGGAAACTACCCAAACTGTAAACAATTTATGTGGAAAATTCAGTAGACATGAAATGCCTGCAAGGCAATTTGTTGATGAATTTGTGAAGCGAGTTTATGAAACTGGATTATTATTCGATGCAGTTACAGCGCGTGCACCCTAGAACAATGCAACTATGGCTCAGAATATGTCTGAGTGTCCATCAACATCAACTCGCCATCGTGCTCAAGAATTGAACATTTCACGCAGTTCCGTGACGAGAACTTTGCGCAAAGACCTCTGTGTAACGGCATACAAAGTTCAATTAATGCAGGGGCTGAAACAAAATGACCATTCGCAACGTTTTCGGTTCGCTAATTGAACTGGCGAACGCTTGGAAGAAAATTAGAACTTTTTTTACCGTAATTCATTTTCACCTCGGAGGCTATGTCAACAAGCAAATTTGTCGCATTTGGGGCTCAGAAAATCGACACGTAACCACGGAGAAGCCGACACGAAACCACGGACTGGCGGCAACATTGGTCCATTTGACTAAGATGACTGCTAAGATGGAACGTGTTTGTCTGACCACTGCGTTAATTAACTGCAGTAGTTTACGTAGTCTTTTTTAGGAAGAGCTTTTACTATTTCCTTTGGAGATTTCTTTGAATTAGATTGATTTCCTCTTTTAATTCTTGGAACGTGTTCTCGAGGTGGGTTGCAAACAACGCAGCATTTTGCTTGGCACTTATAGCCCATGGTTAGGTTAGGTTAGGTTAGAGTGGCTGCTATCGCACACTTAGGCCAATAATGGCCCATTGTGATACCACAGGATCCAATCTCCCCTTACTCCCGCTGAAACCAACCAGAGCTACTGATGTAGCGTAAAATATCTCGCACCCCAAAGTCCGCAAGTTCAAAAAGGCTGTCCATGTTGTACACACCCAAGTACCTATGTCTTTTGTAGGATAGTGCTGGACACGAGCATAGGAAGTGAACTAACGTCTCTTCCCCCTCTTCGTCCATACAACTTCTACAAAAGTCATTCGTCTCTAGACCCAGCCTTCTCGCATGTTCCCCAAAAAGGCAGTGTCCTGTCAGTATCCCTACGACCAATCCTAAATCTCGTTTTCCCAGGGATATAAGTGCCTTGGAGCGCCGCAGGTCCAGTTTTGGCCAAACCTGTTTTGCTACCCTGCACGTGAGAGTGTTGGTCCACCTTTCATCTGTCAAGGCGATTGCCTTTTTACTGAGCGTCAATTTAAGCGCTGCTATAGGCCTCCCCAGACCTGCCCTTTCCGGTTGCATCTGGAGAGTCGTACCGTACCTAGCTAGTTCGTCTGCCCTGCAGTTTCCCGTGACGTCCGAGTGACCAGGGACCCAGATTATCTGGATACTGAAATACTCGCTCATCTCATTAAGAGATGATCGGCAATCCAGCGCCACCCGTGACTTCAGAGAAACCGCCTCCAGTGACCTGAGTGCCGCTTGACTGTCCACATAAATCGCGATATCCCTAACAGATACCACGTTATGCTTCAACTATGTCACGACTTCCCCTATCGCCACCACTTCAGCCTGGTACACGCTGCAGTAGTCAGGGAGACGAACAGAAATATTAACATTAAGCTTCTCACAGAAGACTCCGGCTCCTACTTTGCCGTCTAGCTTAGAGCCGTCCGTGAAAAATTGCAGTGCCTCGTTTTCCAGTATTGATCCGTTCCTCCAGGATTCCCTAGAAGGACAGATGATCCGGAAACCTATATCGAAGCACAACGTTGGTTTAATATAATCTAGATTCACCAGTTCTTCCCCTAGTGATTTAACTATCGTCGAGTGTCCCGCCTGAAGACACTTCCACTGAGAGACAGCCGAGAGCCTTGTAGCCACATTGGCTGCCATCTGCTTACCAAAAAATTCGATTGGAATAAGATGGAACATAACCTCTAAAGCGCGTGTAGGTGTTGTCCTAAGCGCCCCGCTTATAAGGATACAGGCCGTTCTTTGCACCTTCTCCAACATCCTTATATAGGTTACCTTTTCCAGAGCTGGCCACCACACGCCCACCCCGTACATCAGCACAGGCCTTACCACTGCGGTATAGAGCCAGTGTACCAGCTCTGGTTTCAAACCCCATTTCTTCCCTATGGCGTTTCTACACGAGTAAATGGCTACATTAGCCTTATTCACCCTTTCTACAATGTTAGGCTTCCAGCTGAGCTTACTGTCCAAGATTATGCCCAGAAATCTCGCTCTGTCAGCAAAAGCCACTCTAATGCCGTTCACGGTAGGAGGGCTAACTACCGGAATTTTATATTTCTTAGTAAATAGTACCAGCTCTGTCTTGGAGGGGTTGATCCCTAATCCACATTTGCTGGCCCATTTCGTAACGATCAGGAGTGCATTCTGCATAACATCCCTAATCGTATCCAGATATTTGCCTGAAACAGCTATTGCTACATCATCTGCATACGCTACAACCCCTATACCCTCTTTCTCCAGTTCCAACAGCAATCCATTCACCACTGCACTCCAAAGAAAGGGGGACATTACTCCTCCCTGCGGAGTTCCTCTAACCACCCGCCTTCTAATGGTGGACTGTCCCAGTTCCGAGATAATAATCCTGCTTACCAGCATCTGATTTATCAACCTACTTATAGGATAATCCACCTTCAGAAATGACAATCCTTCCATGATCGCCTCCGTTTTTACATTATTAAAGGCACCCTCAATGTCGAGAAATGCTACCATACAATACTCTTGCGAGTAAATTGACTTCTCAATCATGCGTACTAGATCGTGCAGAGCTGTGTCCACCGACTTTCCCTTACAGTACGCATGCTGCGACATTGCCCAATTCCTTGGCTCAACTTTTGTTCGAATAAGTACGTCTATCAATCTTTCCAAGGTTTTCAACATAAAGGATGATAGAGTTATTGGCCTCAGGTCCTTTGGATAAGCCTGTGAGCTTTTTCCCGATTTCGGGATAAAAACCACTCTGACCTCCGTCCATTTCCTGGGAATATAGACCAATTGCAGACATCCTCTGAAGATAACCTCCAGCCAGGGGAGGATAACTGCAGAGTTTCTTTGAATCTCTGCTGGTATAATCCGATCCGGGCCCGCCGATTTATAAGGCTTAAAACCGTTCAGCGCCCACAGGATTCGTTTCCTGTCCACGATGCCATCTACATCTGTTAAAGGTGTTCCTCGATGAGCTTCAGGCTCCATCGAGTCATCAATGCTTCCCGGAAAATGGGTCTCAATGAGAAGCTCCAATGATTCCGCACTTGAAGCTGTCCATAACCCGTCCGGCCTAATTAAGTAACTAGGACTGGTTGGGTTGGTAGATAGAATTTTCCTAAGGCGAGAAGTCTCAGAGACTTCCTCCATTCTACAACAGAAGAGTCTCCAAGACCCCCTTTGTGCCTTCCTCAACTCTTTTTTGTATTTTCTCAGGTCTTCCTTATAGGAATCCCAATCCCGATTTTCCCTGTGTACCAATTTTGTACGCAAAACGACAGCACGAGTTGACGAGGTGAACAAAATTTTTGTGTACATATACATGTATAATACACAATTTTATATTTGTATTGTGTGTTTTGCTCTCTTGTATATGTGCATTCTATTTGTCATTTTTGCGATGGTAGGTATCAAAATAAATGGTTCCGGTTGAATCGGTTTATTTTTTTTGATACTGACGTCTATTCACCTCTTCTATTCGTTTGCTTTTGAACCGCGAAATGAAGTAATATTTAATGTTTTAGGATTTTTAATATTCAAATGTATGAATTATGTTCAATTTAATTCAGAAATATGAGGATAATTCGAATTAATTCTAAAATTACGAAATGTTTTCGCATAGAAACGTCAATCCAAAAAAAAATCAAAACAAGACCATGCGCATCCGTCTCGCCTACTAATACAAACAAGATGCTCAATACTATACTTTTCCGGTTTGCTCACCTCGCGTTTGTTTCTTTTCGTACAAAATTGACACACTGGTGTTCTTAGCCTTATTAAAGGCTGTCCTACACACTCTCCGATAGGTTCCCAACTCCATGGTCCACCATGTCGGTTTCTGCCTGCCCCTAGGTTTTATCAGGGGACACGCAGCGTTAAATGACAGATTGCATGCTTTTGTGACAATATCAACCATTTCATCTAATTCCTCTACTGTCGCCTGAAGTCCAGGAACCTCCAGCGGCAATAGTTCCTTCAACACCTCCCCATATTTGTTCCAGTTTGTCCTTCTGGGATTCCTAAAGGCTTTCCGGGCAACAGGTTTGATGTTGAGGTTATATGTAATATATCGGTGATCAGAGAATGAGTGCTCCTTCGCCACTCTCCACCCACTGATCATATCAAAAATTGTTTCTGACGCACAGGTTACATCTTGAACCTCCTGTCGATTTCTAACAATGAATGTTGGTTCACACCCAATATTGCAAACTACGAGGTTAGTATTTAATAAGTAATCAAAAAATAACTCACCTCTTTCGTTAATGTCTGTGCTTCCCCATATTGTGTGATGCGCGTTTGCATCACATCCAAGTATCACACCTACCTTTTTCAGACCTGCTTCCCGGATCAGTTCCCCCAGATTACCCGGTGGAACCTCCTTTTCACGATCCATATAGGCTGAGGCTAGCCATAGTTTTTCACAGCCTACCTCAGCGCTCACCGCTGTAACGTCCCCGCTACTAAATTGTGGAAGAAGAAAAATATTAAAATTATTTTTCGCTAAGATACACGATCTGATCTTTTCAGAGTTGCTTGAGTATAATAATTTATACCCTTTCATTCTGAGGCCACAGATCCTGTTATTGTTAATCCAAGGTTCTTGAATTAACACCAAGTCCTCATCTGACTTAGTCAGTCTGAGCACGAGAGCTGCCGAGGCAGCCTTCGTGTGATGTAGGTTTATTTGTACAATGCTAATCATTGTAATGGACCTTACTCACCTCTTATAGCCCATGTTCCATCCTCATTTTTAACTGGCGGAGTTTGTGGTTTAGGTCGTTTCTCGGTAGTGTCCTTCGAAATAACTGGTTTTGCCATGACCACTTCCTAGTATAGTTTTTGTTCCCCCGCTTTACTAGAATGAGGTTTTGGTTGCTCTTTGGTGAAAGTTGGATTAATTTTTCCCGGTGTTGCTGGATTTCGTTTTCGCGTTTTAGCAGCATTATTTTTACTAACCGGGCTTACTTGGGTATGATGCTTTCCGACACATTTCATGCATCTTTTACACTGCGTTATTAGACCGCTATTTTTTTCAATGAGTCTATTTTAACTCTCATGTTTAGTATTGTCTTGATATTATACACATCTTCCACTTTTTGTTTTTTATTAGCATAAATAGTGTAAGCCCTCTTTTGTAAATTTGAACTTTTTGTTCAGTTTCGAATTTTTCTTTCTTCATGATGTTCATAGCATTCTCTATTTGATAATCCTTTTGCTTGAGATCCTAAATAATATCCTCTTTTGCGCAGGTTGGGTGAAAACCTCTAGCTATAACTTTGATTGGGCGATCATTCCAATCCTCAAAGGTAAACCATTGATGTCCCTCGGAATTAAGCGTTGTATAGTCAAAGCTCTATTATTTCAGAGTCTGCAGTATAAATTTTCCAGACGCCATTATTTAGAGATACGAATTTCTATTCGGCTACTGTAATCGATTTCATAATCGATTGCATAGTGGAGAAATTTGATATCCCGACTACATTTATTGGTGGAGGTGATTTCTCTGTTAGTTTAGCTGGTTGTTGTTGCTAGTGGTTTCTTGGTGATTAACTGGTTTCTAGATATCTCTTTTGCAGTTGATGGTAAAGTTTCTGCCATTTCTGGTGAGTGTTCAGCTTTCGTTTACTTGGTCTTTTACTGCGTTTCAACATCCAATTTGTTTCGCTTTCTATTTCTTCTTCATCCGTGTGGAATGGATTAATGTCACTATCGATTGCAGGGCTACGTGTCATCCCAAGTTCTGCAGGTGTTTCAACTTTTTTTTTGAGTTCTTCATTCTCTTTCTTTAAAATTTTAAATTCTTATTTCAATTTAGTTGTAAATTCCTTTATTTCTTTTAGTTGTTCACAAATGGATTAAACAATGATTGGCCCACCCCATAATATGTTGGGCCTGCCTCCGAAGGGTGTGGATTTGACAACATATCTGCTACTGTACCACCTGCGAGGTATTACATTCTGTATTTGTTGTATTCATTGTTTGTTTTATCCAATTTGTACCACTGGCAAGAACTTGTCTGAAGTTGGTTTGGTAACAACGCTACAATACATATTAGCTGGTCCTTATGCCGAGTGCAAGATTTTATTAGGGGCACAATTACTGTCAATGTCATGCATTTGGGCAGATCGCAAAATTTCGCAAAGAATAAGATCAAGTGTCGGGACATTGCTGTGATTCTGGACATGACCTGAAGGTCTGTTCAAAGAAGATCAGAGGCAGCAATTGGCACCGTCAATGGTGATTTAAAGGAGCTCAAAATGTGCTATTTTTTTAACTGAAAAAAATATTTATTATGCGGCAGCACAATTTGTCAAATTTAAATGTGACAAATAAAAGGTCAAAACTATGCCATATTTAGTCATGTGTTCGTTTACAACACAACAACGCGTTTTGGTTATCCAAGCTTATTACGAAAATGGTCGTTCTGTAAAAAAAAACTTTTTGTAAATTTCGTGGCGATTTTGGTCAACAGAACGAATTCGCAAAATTGTTGTAACACCAAACTCGAATCGGCCATCATGTTCATAAAAAAAGTTAAGCGTTGCTTCTCCATGGGGACATCAAGGCCGAGGTAATACATAATTCTTGGCCAGCCATTGGACCAAGTATTACTAGCTTCCTGAATAATTGTCTGGACAAAAGAATTTTTCCAAAATGTTGCGACTAAACGGCAAAGTAATAATCATAAAAATAGGCGATGATATAGACCACACCGATTCCAAAGTATGCAAACCAATCATGCTGATACTCCTAGAAACAGCGACAAGCAGTACGACTTCAGAGAAAATTCGTCCACAGAGGACACCATTGTAAAAATAGTCAACATAGCAATGGAGTCAGGTCAAAATTATATCTTATGCGGATTTCTTAATGCCGATTAGAAGAAAACATAGCTAAATGAAACACCGGGCAAAAGTAGGCCAGCCGTCTTTAATAAGCTCTTAAACACAAAATAGAAATATGAAAAAGCCTAAATTTTAAATCGCCGACCCAAAAATTAAATAGCTATCTAAAATTTTTCAAATATTTGATTTGCATATTCAATAATTGATCCGGATCAAATTAAATTTTATATGGAAACTTCCAAATTTTGTGTTAGATCGTGGATTTTGATTTGAATTCTGATGAGCTCCGTTGTGTCGCTTCATGATACTTGAACTGGACTGGGTCAGATTAAGCACCAGGTCGCTTGGTAAGTTTGAACTTTTGTAAAAAATCGATCGCAGCAATCAACAATCGAGATCGGAAATTTCAAAAAATTATAAAGATCTGATCACTACAAGACTCATTTGCAGAGAAGAACACTGAGTCTAAAAACTTACATATATCGATTGGTGAGTGAGATTGGTTTCTTAAATAAATTCCAATTCAAAACCATTTGCACTTCGATAACCTCAATTCGATCCAAATCGAACTCTGTTTGCTAAATTTACATAAACAATTTTTACCAATAAGTACTTACGTCACAGTTATATTCTTTGTAATGTACAACTTCACCCCGATTTGCACGTGCCTGCATCATATAAAACTGTAATACCCACAACATAACGCAATCTGCTTAAATTTTTTAGACGAAAGAAGGACCATTTTTAGAAGCACCACGAAGGTTATTAATCGAATGTCCACCATGGGCAACGCGAAGTTCGCTCGCCCTTAGGATATTACACGCATGGGCTAAAGAACCACCATGGCCGGCCCGAGGTACACCAGTTGCTATTGCACTGTTTCTACCGGTTCAAGAGTTAAAGGGCACATTATCAAATTACGTAGCAAAGGTGTGATTCTATATATAATAAATTGAAATTGAAATTTGCTAAACTATTTCGTATTTTTAGGAGCTTTTACCAAAAGGACCATTAAATCCATTTTCCACGGGTTTCGGTGGATTTAATGCCGCATGGAGCTCGCTCGACTCGCTGAAAGCTAAATTATTAATCGTTATCGATGGCTACGATATTCAGCGGGCGCATAGTACAAAAAATCGCAAAGGCAAAGCAACGCCACAAGAAATTTTAGATTTATTGGAGGGACGGGTCTTTCCTGAAGCCCGAATCGTAGTTATAAGTGTTACACAAAATTGTACTGATTTGCTGCCGTTAATGCAGCGTCATGTTACATACGAAGGTTTAACGTGGGGTAGATCAGCATCCCTATTGGGTGGAGGGCAGTGGGGCGCACCAACACGATTACTAGATACCGTCCAGGAATGTATGCATTTACGAAATATGGCTCGGACCCCACTGGGTTGTCTTGCCCTGGCATCTATTTACGAATCAACCGCAGGCGATATGCCAACCGATGAAATTGATGTTATTGAAGCGGTGATAAATTGTGTGGCGGCGGATCCATGCCAATCGAATATCACGGAATTGGGACGATTAGCACTGTTTTGTTTGAAAGCAAAGAGACCTGCAGTAACCTCATCCGAGATTCGGATGTATTGCTCATCAACGGATGCACCTATTTTAGGGTGCTTAGATAAAGCGTATTTATTTGGAAAATCAGCTAAACGAAAAGCAGAATATCATTTTAATCCGATTTGTGCGGGTGTTGCAGAATTTTTAGCTGCCAACTACCTATCATCACTTGTTAATCGACCCGGATTATTAGCGGCTGAAATTGCTGGGTTCCCGATGGGCGACGATATCGAACCCGATATGCTAAAAGTATTATCATTTGCAATGAGCCTCTTAGGAAATCGAGCCCACGTACTATTATCAAAATTAACCACGTTATGGTTAAGTCCGCAAACAATTTTCACCCTAGCATTGGCCGGTGGCGATTCCGAGGCGAATTTAAATGCTCTATGCGATTTATTAGGAATTTCAAAATTACCTCCCATTTCCCCGTTAGAATTAAAACCAATATGGGTTCAAATAAAATCGGCGCCGAATGAATTGCACGGTTGGGGACTAGCCCTTAAAGGGCCAACTTGTACATTAAAAAATTTGGAATTAGTTTATCAATTAGAAAAAAATATGTTATTAGACTCCCGTAATAGTATGGATATATTTTTAGATTCGCTTTCGCGCAACGAAAGTGTAACAAATTTACGTATCACGTCATTAATTGAGAACGATATACGTGAAAGTGACATAAACCATTTAGCCATGTGTGTTACAAAAGCCTTATTAAAACCACGTTTGGAATGTTTCGAATTAATTTTGACGCTGTTGGAGGAGGATCCGCCTATATTAAAACTTCAGTCAGTGGTGACAGCTTTATGCCGGTCTATACCGCGACAGCCAAAATTGACGTCATTACTGCTGGATCTAGGACTATGCACATCACAATTAGTACAAATTTGTACAACGCTAGAGAAATGTCCGCTGATCACAAGACTGTCGTTACCACATTTACGATGCGAGCGGGGAGCGATTGGTGCCCTTGCCAGTCTATTGACAGCACGCCCGTTGGCTTCGCTAGCACTATCTGCGTGTTGGGGGGCACGAGACGATCCACCATCATCGAGCGGTGTTAGCATGGGTGAGTTTAACGCATTTTTGTGTATGTTTTTTTATTTTTGCTGAGAAAATTTTGTTTAAGGATCAGGAAGTGGAAGTAGTAGTGGAACTTCAGGACTTATTAAGCAGTCCTCTTTAACAGGCGCACCATCACCCCGATCATATCCACCTGGACTGTTTTCGTCGTTGCCTCGCGGGATCCTAGCCCCATCATCTACAATGGGTCGCTCAGCAACTCTACCCCGTCAACCGATCGAACCACCACCGGACAAAAGAAGTTCTGATAGTGTTGTGTCACGAACGTGGTATCCAACACCAGCGTGCGACGGTGGTCCTCATAATTCTGGTACGCTTCACGATCTGTTACTATCCGCCAGAGAATCTTATTCAAAATTACATAGCCTTGATTTGAGTAAAGCTCAGTTGAGCCTGGAAGATTCAATGTGCTTGGGCGAAACAGTGCGCTTATCGACATCACTTCATTCGTTAAAATTGGAGGGTGCATCAAGGCTTAGTGAAATTTTACCTGCAATAATCGGTGCTGGGGAATCTTCGTGTTTACAAATGATTAGTCTAGGTTCTCCCAGGCTGGCAATGGAAGATGGTGCAATAACAATGACCGCGCGATCACTGAGTGGTTGTCCAACGCTGCGATTACTATCAATTGAAGGATGGAGTTTTCGACTGGAAGTACGTATTTTTGAAATGCCCTAATTTTGCAGATAATTTAATAGTTGCAAATTTTGCCTTTTTCAGAATCCAACAACATTATCTGCTGTACGTGCTTTTTTGACGTTTACATCGGCACGAGAATTGGCTTTATCCAATTGTCGACTACATTTGCCAACGCTTAAAAATGATATTGTAATGCCACAAAATGCGTACGAGTGCCGTTCGGTCGTAGTTTTAAAGATGGCTGGTGCACAGGTAAGTGATTATTTTGCGAAATTTGACATTACACGAAATGAAATATTGATTGGAATATTGAATAGCCATACGCAAGTCAATTTTTTCTTATGGAATGTTAAATATCGAAAACTGAAGGTTTAAGTCCAATCCAGCGAACGCTTAAGTGTTTCAGTTGTATACTTTGACCCTTTCAGTGAGTACTATTTACAACCATCAAAACTTTACTAATCGTCTCCTAAACTATTGATGGTCTTACAATTTACCGAAGAGGTCGAAACAGGATACAACTATTAAGTTTGATGTAAGATATTTATTGTTCTGTTTACCCGATTTTTGATTTATGGCATTTGTCCCTCTTCCTGTTGGTTTATCTAACGATTAAAAATAGATTTTGGTGAGAAGAAAATTAAAAATTGTATGACACACGTCCCTCTTATTCTCAGTTTAGAAGAAACACACAAAACGAATTTCACGTAGAAGTTAAAGTTTCTAAAATTTTAAAAACAAAATTGGAAAGTAAGCCTCATTTGCAGTGATGTATAATTGGTTGCATGTATTCAGGAGAAATGTCAACATATGGTTTACTTAACATTCTATCAACTTTTGCAGTTTCAATGCTTTGTTTTTTTGAACTGGTATTTACACTTCACTTGGGGTTTCTTTCCATTTTCAACCACTGCTTTTATGCCCAGAGTTTAAAATGTATGACAGAAATCCAAAATACAGCGTTGGAGGGAAAAATTTTGTTGTAAATAACGGAATTTTTAGAAAAACGATAGACTTCGATATGTCTGGACAAATTAAACTAGACAGTGTGACTAAAAATTGAAAACATCGCTACTCTGAAATAAATATTAAATATTTGCATAGATAATTATAAAATTAATATTTTTGAATGTATTAAACTGATTACTGGGAAACTCAATAATTTTTCTTTAAGATCGCAGCAAAATGAAACATCTTTCAGATGATGTAAAACATTTTATTCATGAGGCGTGACAAATGGGTTATCCGTTTCGAAAAATAGCAGAACAGTTCCACGTAAACCATCAAACAGTGAAGAATATAATTGATAAATTTAATTTAACTGGAAATGTTACAAACAAGAAAAGTGCTGGCCGAAAACCCAAATTGAGCATACACGCAACTTGTCTTATTCACAAAGAAGTCATAAAAATCCAAACGCGTCAGGTCTAAACATTAAGGATTCGTTCAATTTAAATGTAAATGAGAGAACAGTTCGAAGAACTTTACAAAAGCTCGGCTTAAAAAGTTTTATTTTGCAAAGAAGAAACCCCTTTTGCGAAAAGTTAATATTAGGAAAAGATTAGAGTTCACAAGAAAATATGTTGATACTGAAGTAAGCCGAAAAAAACCTGCAATATCGACATATTTTGTATCAGGTGGTAGTACAAAATTCTGTTGATATGAGCCGAAAATTACATGTTATTGAAGTTGTAGCAATAAATTTTCGCCGAAAAAATTTCAAAAAATAATATCATAACATAATTCGAATGTTTAAAGGTAATATGAACTGGATGAAGTTAGACCAATTCGTAAACTGCTGGATAAAACATTTATAATTTGTAATGTTTGCCTGTGCCAAAACTCAAGCCATATTTTATGTAGCAGCATAGTGAAATAAATTAAAAGCTGGTCGCATGTTTAGTGGTAATTTGGAGTGGGTGAAGTTAGACCAATTCGTAATTATCTGGATCCCGTATTGATCGTTTGGTACAAATGTACGATTACCCACAAAAGGTCACTAGAGGTGCTTGACAGAACGTTGAAAGATCTTTGTGGCAATTAAAACAGTTTCGTCAGGTTCTTCCTGTTCTTCCACGTTCAATTGCAGCTGGCGAACTAAACGTGTGCTTGAAATTATCAAATTTGTGGTGGTATTTGAAGACCCTTCGATTGGCGACTTAACATGCGGGTGTTTTTGCAACAAGATTGAACTCCCCTCGGTGATAAGTTAATAGTGCTGCCTATAACTTTTAGTAAAACATTTAAGGAGTGACATAAATATACATATATATATTTTACATAAAAAGTCTTTTTAAAGACTAATAACCAAAACTACTAAGTCTACTAATACCTCTACGTGGTTCGAGAGGAGGCAACAAAGGAGTGGTTCCACCGTAAAAGTGCAATAAAAATCCACTGCACGGCTAAAATTAGTGCAGGGATTTAAGTAGATTCGGGTGGTATCAAGTGGAGTGAATTAAATATTTAAAGCTAATTTTAATATCCAACAACAAGCGTAGCTAAATTTATTTAGCGGATTACCCAGTGATATGAGTAAGGGGTCAAGGCGTGATCCGGGTCAATCTTCGCAAGAAGATGACTTCCAACGAGCCTCTAAGAAGGCTAAATTCGACGAGAATCTGAATGATTCAACCTCTGATGCCGAGCTTGTCGGCAATGATGAGACGACGGCTGAAGTTGAAAATACTTCGCCAAACAGTAGTGGTCAAGTAGCAAAAAGCGAACGACCCCATGAGAACCTCATGATTGAAATCGTTTCTCTTGAAACGATGCTTGAGCAAGTCAGAAACACGAAACTTACTGAACCTAAGGTTCGTGATCTATCCATGCAAATAAAAAACATGAAAATCCATATCCTCGAGGTGGTTGCGGAAACGAATCTGGTTGTTGGCACACTGGAGGTAGCACGCAACCATAGGTGTACTTGCAGTCGGGAACCAAAAATGGTTACTGTGGAAAAGGCACCAAAGGTGGCTGCACGGGATTCAGTTCTCAGTGCTAATTCGGACAAAACCAGAAACGTGGAAACCGATCCGAACGGACACGGAGGAAACTGGCAAGTGGTCGGTAAAAAGCGAAAGAAACGGAGAAACAGAAAATGCTGGCCAAAACAGACAACAAAACGGATAATTATCTCAGCAAGGGATAATGAATCCAGCCTAACGACCACCGAGATTACAAAGAAAATCAAAGAAGTTATCCGACCTAGCGAATCGAACGTAAAGATTCACTATGTAACGAACGCCGGTCCGAAAGGTGTCGCGGTTACTGTCGATGTTTCCTCCAATTTGAAAGTTTTCACGATAAAAAAAGATCTGGAAGGCGTGGGTCTAGTAGCCACCGAACCAGCGCCTATAAAGAGATTACCGAAGGTAATTATCTTTGACGTCAGCTCTGATCTTGATGGAGACATGGTAATGTTACGGATCTCCGACGACATACACGTGTTGTTCGGGTATGCTGCAGTTGGCTGGGAGAGTTCATGTCGCCGTTATTTAGACCGCACAAATTTTCCACGTGTTTAATATACAAAAGGAGGAAAAATCCGTTGTTCACACTAACCCCACCCCGACAAGAATCACCAATTAAAGAGCCGGACTTATTCCATTTTAATAAACTTTATTGTACATTCATAAAAAAAAATGAGGGTATAATTTTATAGATTTAAAATTTATATAGGTATCATAGTAAAATACCGGCTTAAAAATTTATACTTAATATTTATGATATCTTAAGATTAATGAATTAAATTATGAGAAGACAAGAGAGTAAAGAAAATCGTATTAAGCAACAAATAATAAACACTGAATATCGGACAAATTATTATTAAAGGATATTATTGCGTATTCCGTATATATATATGTATAAAATAAAAGTATACTGTTATCAAAAAAAAAAACTCACCGAATCCAAAAATGTTCCTTAGAGTACTCTCAGGCTCGTTTTGGGTGCTGTATAATCTAAATAAAAAAAAAATAATCGTTTGCTTTTGGAGCAAAAACAAATTCGACCGTTCAATCATATATGTACGTACGCAATATACACAATTTACTTTTACCGGAATTTCAAGATTTCGTAATATTCAGCACTTATAATTTTTTTTTAATTGAATAACTTAAGTAGTAAAATTTTAGATGCACAGAAATTCTGAATATTTATACTTATGTATAACAATTTTTTTTTTTGTATTTTCTTTTAAACGATTATTTAAACAAACACTTTTATCACAATTTCACCGAAACTAAGAAATTGATAAGTAAAGGCAATCACTATCAACCATGTGGCGTATAGAAACGCGTCCCAAAAAAAGCGGTATCGGGTGATCTGCTATCATACGGTACAAAGTACCAAGCCCACAATTTGGTTCAAAGCACCGAAATTAAGATTTTTTTGATGTTCAGCTACGTAAGACTTATGTCCGTATTAAAAATCCGACATACAACAGTGTAGCTTCCTTATTAATTTATTAAATTATTAAAATTGTGAGGCCCCGCTGGAATTAATTTTTTAATTGAATATTTCGCAAGGTACGATATTTTGATTTCCTTACCTCAGCTCACTTTTAAAAACCGCCCATCCGCTAGGGATTGCGCGGCTTAATAACCAAGGCAAAACCGTTATAACACAAGCTTCCTTAGAGGCCACTCTATAATTTAAATGGATTCGATTAGCGTAACACAAATATTTAAAAATAGTGAAGCAAATTTACTTTTTATTCACTTTGAAGAAAACTATTGTGGTTATAAGTAAACCAAAAATTTTCACCAATTAATTTAAAATTTAATTTGTTTACCAATATCTTTTGGAAACTTTTATTTTTAATTTATTTTTTTATTATATTTTTTTTTTGATGAAACTTGCACGGAAACCTCACTATAAATGATTTACCAATAATTCTGCTCGTTGCAAGAAAAAATATAGAGTGGATTGTGTATATGCAAATATACCTAGGTATATACGTTTAATTGTCTATGTACTGATCAAGAACATAAATACAAACGCAAAACAAAACAAAAATATATTAATTACTTAAGTATGTTACCGGTATCCAAAATATTATTATAATCGTCCCATATACCAGTAAAGAAGAAATGAGATCATCAACAATATTGAGATAACAAAATCTCGTATACGTCCACCTACACTTTAGCATAGATAGGTCGTATTGATCGATTATGTTTGATCTGTTAGTTACATACAACAAACGAAAATGCAACTCTTATACACTCGCAACAATTTACCATGTCATTATGTACTACTATGTACATTATACAGTGTCATAAACAATCTCAAACGATTTAAAACAACAAAACAAACAATAAACCTCATGATAGAGTTCATTGACCTATATTTGGTTTGTTTACGAGTAGAATATGGTACAGGGAATTCCCTGACGTAACATTTTAATCAGCTGGCGTTAGATATTTTATTTTTTATAAAAATTCATATGTATCCAATTATGCAGCCGTAACAGTAACTAACTGTCTTATTAAACAAAACTGCCTGGATCAAAAAGATTTTAAGGTTCTATTTAGAACTGGTGCGAGAAGCCAAGAGACCGCTCACTGGGTGGTAGAAGTAGAACCAGCAACCAGAAACATGTTGCTAAAGTGTGGTAGACTGCACGTGGACTGGGTTCGATGCCATGTGAGAGATTATGGGACTCCAACTAGGTGCTTTAGGTGCTAGCCATACGGTCACATTGCAAAGAATTGTAGGGCGCGCACAGAGACGTGCTCTCACTGTGTACATCATGGTCATGGCTTCAAGGGATGTCCTAATAAAGACAAACCTGCCAGCTGCGCAAGCTGCAAAGAAATGCAAAAACCAAATGACCACCAAGTACTTCGCGTTTCATGTAACGCATACAAAAGTGCTGTGCAACGCCTAAGATTTAATACTAAGCATGATGATTAGTCACAATCAAATTAATTGTAACAGCAACCTACTAATCGCCCACCTCAGCATGCAGGGTGCTAAAATAGTCGGATCCGAAATATGTGAAAGCATTTCCAACCACGACATAAATATTCTGTGTATGGAAGAGCCACACTTTGTCAATGGTCAAATCAGCGGCATGCCTTCTACAGCCAGAGTAGCAACAGGATGCTCTGAGAATCCCAAGACTGCAATTAGCATTCATAGTGTCGGCATGGACATGATGAAGCTAACTCAGGCTTGTGATAGCCACTGCACATGTGTTGAAATATCATCGGAAGCTGGTTCATTCTACCTACTTTCAATATACGTCCAATATAGTGAACCGATCGAGTACCATCTGTGCAAAATCGAAACGATCCTAGGCTCTTCGTCGGGTCAACAAAAAAAGGTAATGATCGTCGGAGACTCCAATGCCAGAAGTAAAATGTGGCATGACCGTTTAACCGATGAAAACGGAAGAAAAGTATAGGACTCCGTGTCTAGAAATGACCTCTTCATAATGAACTTGCAGGGACACCCAACGACGTACTCGTCTAATGGGAACTCCAACATTGACCTAACAATAGTCAACGGAGCCTTGCTGGCCTCGATAGTTGGGTGGTGTGTAAGAGAAAATTGGATCTCTAGTGACCATAGAGTCATCATGCTTAAACTATCAAACGCGCCACAGAATGGTACTCTTGCAAGTAGCAAAACTGCGAGATTTGCCATAAAGATAGCTGATTGAGGTCTATTTGCTAGACACCTGGTCGGCTCTTGGGACAGTGTAGAAGCACTTTCTGAAATTAACTCGATTGACGAAATTGATGATCGTGTGGAGCTGATCACAACGCAGTTAACCAGTGTCTGCAACAACTCAATTCCAAAGAAGAGAGTGGCAAAGAGACGAAATAGTTGGTGGAACTCTAATCTAAGGAAATTTAGATCCTCGATGCACAAGCTCAGAAGAGCATACCAGAAGGAAAGGAACCAAAGAGCAAAAGAGTTGGAATTGTCTCTCTTTAGAGCGGCAAGGAATAAATACTTCCATGAAGTATTTATAGCTAAGCAAAGTAGTTTCCAAAGGTACGTCACGAAACATGGCAACAATGACCCATGGGGACTTGCATATAAATTTGCCGCCGGCAAAGCAAGACCACCTGAAGTCTTAAACACCATCAGGAAGATAAATGGATTCGTGGCACGTGGCATGATACATGCTTGGAGTTACTAAACTCGCTTCTGTCGGATGAAACACCTGACGTTACTAGGCCTCAAGCAGAAATGCGCGAGATCGCCACCAACAATAGTTGGATATCTGATGCTGAAGACCCCCCATTTACGTGGGAGGAGGTCAACAGTGCCCTTACTTGCCTTAAGCGTAAGAAGTCTCCCGGACTTGACAACTTTAACGCTGAAATAATCCAACTGGCTTGGCCCATAATAGGGACTTCCATAGTAAAATTATTAAACAGCTGCCTAAAATTTGGCTACTTCCCGAAGGTGTGGAAAAAGGGTGAAATGATTATAATCAGGAAACCTGGGAATAGAAATCCACTTTCTCCGAAGTCTTATAGACCAATCATGCTGCTACCTGTCATGGGGAAACTCTTAGAAAGGCTACTAGCGGTTCGTATCTCCAAGAATCGAACAGAGCGGACTATTCTCGGACAAACAATTTGGATTCCGACGTAGCATGTCTACTGAGGACGCGATAGTCCGCCTAACAAACACTGTCAAAACCCAAAGTTCAAAATATGTTATGTCTATTTTCTTGGATATAACTGGAGCATTTGATAACTTAACGTGGCCTAGTGTCATTGCAAGATTATCAGTTTACAATCTACCTTGAAACATCATGAATGTTTTTAAGAGTTACTTCAGCAACCGAACCGCAGAAATTAGAGACAAATATGGTTCAGTAACAAAACAAGTTACAAAAGGATGTCCTCAGGGCTCAATCCTAGGACCCCTAATCTGGAATGTCGTGTTTAATACGAGTATGATGAATAACCAGGACGAAATAGCATTCGCAGATGACAAAGTCATTCTGGTGCCCCGCAACTCGAGGCTTGAACTTCAACGCCAGGGTCAAATCGCCATAAATAACATGAAACAATGGTGCGAAACAAATAAAATGTCACTATCTGCAGAAAAAATAGTGATGCTGCAGTTAAAAGGCAAATTTGACTCTAGTCGACCACCAACAATATCACTAAACGGTCGAAACATGAAAATAGTCAAGTGCGTATGATATCTAGGAGTTGACCTAGATGAACGAATGGGCATAACATCTCACGTTCTTAGAGTCTGTGAAAACGCTAAGAAACTATTCCACTCATTGACGAGAGTGTCAAGAGAGGGATGGTGACTGAATCACAAAACACTTGTAATAATATACAAAGGTGTGGCGGAGGCGCTTTTCACGTATGCCGCAGTTGGTTGGTATGACAGGTTAAACTGTCACCACATCAGATCACTAGAAAGTGCTCAGAGGAATATACTGCTAGGAGTAACAAAGGCCTACCGAACGGTATCTGAGGACGCTGTTGTAGTTCTGGCCGGCGTGCTCCCGGTGGATATTGTAATCAAAAAGCGAGCGCTCATGATAGTGAACAAATTCATATAGCAACAAAAATGAAATCTAGCAAATGGCGATTGGCCTGTGGCAACTCAAACATACATAAATTATCACTGCCAAAATTACTGAGTGCCGAAGTACTCCCGCAGTTTCGAGCATATTGAACGTAAACAGTAACGAAGAACGTAACAGTGCGCTAGAGTAGACCGGGTAACCGGACGGTACATGTCTCCAAGCGACTAGGGATGGTAACGATACAATTTTTGAATTGTAACGGCTAAACTGTACCTAGCACTATTATCAGCGAACTTGCTAAATTATTAACAATGCAATTATTGCAAAATGAGGCTTGTGACCTGATACATATTTAAAAATTCTTAGTTTAAGGTTATACCTAGGTATAAGAATTGATGTAAATTTTACGGGAATGTTGACCACGACGGGTAATAAATAATAAAATAAAAAGATTGAACTGCAGATGAGTTTTCAAGCGATTGTTGGACATTGGTAATGAGAAAATCGCAGTTGACATCGCGACCTGATTCATCACATTATCAGTGGACAATCTGCCAGTTGACCGAATTGAAGGCGGAGCTCATTCGACATGTTTATCTGAACATAGTCCAAAACTTAAAAAAAAACTTAATTGGCTGAGCAAACGAGCCATATTGGCACCGCAAAACTAACATGACTAATACGACAAATTATATATACTGGATCCAGCTATTTACGAACTGATCTAACTTCACTCACTCGAAGTTTCCACTAAACATGCGACCAGTTTTTAATGTTTTTCACTATGATGCTACATAAAATATGGTCTGATTTTTGGCACAGGTGTTCACTGTTAGTGCCACAACTCAAATTTGTTGCCCTCTAACACGACAAATTATAAATATTTTATCCAGTAGTTTATGAATTGGTCTAGCTTCACCCAGTTCATATTAACTTTAAACATTCGAATTATGTGGAATTGTTTTTTGAAATTTTTTCGGCGAAAATTTACTGCTATAACTTCAATTAAATGTAATTTTCGGCTCATATCAACAGAATTTTGAACTACCATCTGATACAAAATATGTCGATATTGCAGGTTTTTTCGACTGAATTTTCTGGCTAACTTCAGTAGTATGTTGATAAGCCTATATGTACTTCTGGAAACGAGTTCTATTGACGGACGAATCTAAATTTGAGTTAAAAAATGCTAAACAGTGAAAGAGAGTATGGTGTGAGCCTTGCAAACACTTACAATCCAGGTTCATACAAGCTCAAATACGGTGGGGAATTTATCATGGTGTGGGGTGCAGTTTCAGCCATTGGGGTCAGAAAACTTGCGACGATAGATGAGAAAATGACTGGTGAAGGGTATGTGAATATTTTGAAAGAAAATTTACAAACTTCACTTAAAAAAATGCGAATTCGGCGATATATTTTTATGCAAGATAACGACCCCAAACATACATCCCGGATAGCCACGCATGTTTTTAATGCAAATAATATAAAAAAAAACTTGATTGGCCGCCACAGTCGCCTGATATAAACCCAATAGAAAATTTGTGGGCTATTTTAGACCGTAGTATATCGCTACAATATAAATGGAATAACATTCCCAGCGAAATTTTCGAAAACCTAATTTCGAGAATCCCAAACCGTTTAAAAATGGTTATAAATATTACTAATCGTGGAGGTTTTCCATGCTGAATTGTTGATCAATTACTCTTATTTTGGTTTATTTTTTCCAATAAATTCCTAATTATTCTGTAATATTGAAAATACTTGAAATAAATAATTGAACTCCACAGCATTAATATGTAGAAAATATATTTAGCGCCCAACGATTTGTTATGGTGGAAACTAAAGTCACCAACCGTGATTTAAAAAATAAATACAGTTTTTGCGGTTGTTTGTAAAATGAATAAACAATTTCATATTTGTCTGATACTTCAAATGTTTTCTTTATAACGGTATGGTGCAACTATCGACAATCACTTAGTTTCGAAATCGAGCACCTGTATGCACTGTATGGAATTTTCAAAGAACCACTATGCACTAAAAATTCATTACGTCCATTGAGTCCAATCCGAAAAACGGTATCTGTCTCCACCAACACAATTGGGGTTGGTTTTTTTATTTTGCTTTTTAATTTGTGTTTTGTGCAAATATGATTGCAAAAAAAAAAAATAATTAAAATAAAAAAAACAAACAAAAAAACCATATAACGTTTTTTTAAATTAATTGATTAAAAATATTGCCGGCCCCTGGCGAAGTTTAACTGCGCTGACGTGCGGCCATTAAAGTGTTAATATATAAAATTAGTAAACATGCCCAGTTACATATTGTATGATTTTTCCAATCTTCAGAAAAACCGCTTCTAAATACTTAGCGCATTTTTGGATTAAAGGTAATGTAACAGTTAAACACCATTCCATTGGAAAATCGACTGACCCCGAGCAAAATCACCCACTTGATATTTTGCAGCAAGTAATTTGATCACCCAATGTAATTTTAAACTATCTGAGTATCTGAAAATGATTGAGGACTGATTTTCGTTATTACATTGTAGTTACTATTATTGGCATCATGGGGATGTTGTTTCAAAAGGATAATGAAAATTAATAGGTTCGACGAATATTGAGTTTGACTTTGCTTCCATTTTAAAAGTAAAAATACACTGTGCTGTTTAGATTCTAGGACGATTTTGTTTGGCCGCCATTTTGTTTTGGGTGACATTTTTGTCGGTTCGTGACTGTGAATGTAGAGAGTGGTCGATAACAAAGTATTATGGAGCAGCAAACGACGGCTGGCTTTGTTAACAAACAGAATAGCCGCTATCAGGGCATGTTGGAAAACTTTATTGTGCCCAAATTGAATCAATTCGGCCTACAGATACCGAGTGCGAACTCAAAATACCCTTAGAAGTTTAAACACTTCGAGCAGCGAGTATAAAACTATAAATCCACAATCATGTCATATAAATTTGTGGAAGATAGAGCGCTTACAACCGATGACCTGTGGGACAGTCCAGACCTACTTGTACAAAGTAAAGTCAAAAACAGAATTGATCACCAAATCCACAGGCTCCTGTGCTTTGTTACTTAAGTCTTTAATGTAATTTCACCTGTGTATTATTAATGCTTGGATTCCTGCCGAAAATCTGGCGAAACCATTTTGAATGCTACTTATCTTATTATTCATGCAGTGTGAGTTCTTTGAGATTAATGGAAGATAGTTTAAATAACTTTTGTTTACAAACAAAAATAGGCTACGATTTACAAAATTTAATCTACGATAGTGTTCATTCGTAATTATAGATTGGTACATGTTCAAATTCTATTTTGACATCTATCGCAACTAACCACACGGAATGAAGACTGCCATTGCCATTCTCAGTAAATTCCGCCTCCTTTTATTTTACTGCTCGATATGACCTCCTTTGGCTCTGATTATTTGATTCAGTATTCCATAGAAAGCATTGCATGCTGACCGAACGTGGGCTTGCGGAATTTTATTCCATTCTCGAGCAAGAGCTGACTTCAATGCATCAACACTTTCGTATTTTTTAGTGGACACCTTACTCTCCAAAATGGACCATTTGGAGAAATCCATGGGATTCAAGTCTGGTGAATATGACGTGTGTGACGGTGCCGAGTCCTGTTGGAATGTCCAACGGTTCGTACCAAAGTGTATTCGTGCTCAAGGTAGCAAAGCATCGTTTAGGATCTTTTGGCCAAGGCCGAACGTGATGACGATTGCTCGTGTTATGCAGGCACGAATGCTCGTGTTGTGACTGAATCAAATAATCAGAGCCAAAGAAGGTCATATCGAGCAGTAACATGTTTTTCATAAAATGTAATATGTTTCCAACATATTCCACGAAATTTCAATAAAAAAGTATTAAAATTAAAAAAATTACAGCGTTTTCATTTGGTAACACTTGGTCTCAGCCACCCTGTATATACCGGGTGAGTTTTTTAAGCTGAAACTTTCAAATTGAAACCCCCCCGTACCTGTTCGTAAGGGGGGTGGGGTGCATCTTGGAAACTAAGATAGGAACCCCTATTTTTTATTGCAGATTCGGATTCTACGGCTTAAAGTACGTAGGATTTCCTTGAAACATTTTTTTCGATTTATGATAGATAGCGCTGTAATAGGCGATATTAATTTTTTTTCGATTTCTCCTACTGAGAACAATATGCATACGATTCTGCAATATGTTTGCATTAAAATTAACACGTTTTCAATGTAAATACTTGAAATTAGTTTTAAACAAATTGTATTTCTTAAATTTAAAAAAAACTACTTTTAGCGTAACACAGGAACAACGACATGGACATCATTTTTTAATTAAATTAAGTGCTCAAAATGATGACCCTCGACTTCAATGCACTTATTAATCCGCATTTCAAATGAATGTACACAACTTAGAAGCGTGTATGCTGGTATTTCGGCACAAGCATTTCTTATTCGCTCAATCATATTCTCACGTGTTGTTGGTACTTGTTGGTATACTTTGTCTTTGAGATAGCCCCACAAAAAGAAATCTGACGAAGTAAGATCTGGTGATCTGGCAGGCCAATTTACCGGACCAGCTCTACGAATCCAGTGACCATTGAAACCACGTTCAAGTACTTCACGTGCTACCGACGAATAGTGTGCTGGACATCCATCATGTTGAAACCACATGTTCTGTCGCAATTCTATGCTCAAGTTTTCAAATAACGTTGGCAGTTCATTTTCCAAAATGTCTCGGTACATTTGACCATTCAAGTTGCCTTCAATAATATGGGGGCCGATGAGTTAGTTGCCAATTATTCCACACCACACGTTGACAGTCCAAGAGCGCTCATGTTCAACTTGGCGAAGCCAGTGTATATTTTTATTTGGCAGGTCCTTCTTCTTTACCTGCAAAAATTTCTAGAAGAAAACAATTGTCTACATGTAAATGCCCCATAAAGGACTTTTTTGATGTTACTTGACACAAAAAGCATAAAAATATATGTAGAATTGGTTGCATATTTTCAGGGGAATCTAAATTAATAAGAATTGCATAAACATTATTAATAAGAGATTATTTCAACTAAGTGCCGCCTTTATAAAAAACTGGATGCACGAATCTTTGATAGAGAGATTTGTGAGCAATTGTATAACATCATCGGGTTTGATTTTTTCAAAATCCTTCATTAGTTAACTCGTTTGGTTGGGTATTCAAAATCACCCATCATATTCAATTTCAATCATTGCTGAAAACCAACTATGATTGAACATGGTGAGGGTGTGGGATAATATGAAACTGTCGTCAAATTGGCAATTTTCATAACGCTCTAGTTTGGAAAAATATTTGATCTAGGAAGCAGCATTGACTTTTTTCTTTTAACTGCGGTTCTCTGGAATATTCCAGTTATAAGAGGAAAATTCTTTGAATCATTACTTTCTTGGTAAATTTAATTTAATGTTTTGGTGCGCTACTTTTAAATGTTTTTATTTTGTTGAGGTTAGGTTGTTGAAATTATTTCAAAATGGGTTTTCCTGAAATTCTTAAAATTACGTTATAATTCGAATATCCTTCAGATTTATGAGAAATTATTCGTATTTCCGATGGAGTTCCACCATTACTTCTTTCTTTGAGGAATTGTCTCTTTGATGACAGGGCCGTTGCAAACGTCATCTTCACTTTAAAATAACTATCACGTGTAAGTGAAAATAATGTCGCCATTTCTTATTTATTGCTGTAACTTTGATACAGCTGTCCTTTTTTTCTGTGTTTGAAGATGAGCACAATAAAACTTGCAAAATTTGTAATACAAGTATAAGAACAGTCCAAAGAGGCTCGAAAAGATTTCGTGAGGAAGGCACGGTTACTCAAAAACCAAGATGTGATTGTCCGAGTGGTGTGATGAACAAAATGGCTGCCAGAAAAGTTGTTCGGTTTTATACGAATAATCGGTCACTACCGGCCAATGAAGTTGCGAAAAAAGTTGGTGTTTGTAAAAGTACGGTTATAAAAATCCAAAAAAAAAATCTAAATTTAGAAACCTTAACACAAAACAAATTGCTGGCCCACAGTTACCTTAGTGTGAAAGGGCGGAGCATCGATGATAAAAATGTACAATTGGCGTCGAACAATTCTCAAAGAAAGTCATGGTTTGGCAAGGAATTTGTACTTGTGGAATGAGGACCGGCCATACTTCACACAGGGTACAATGAATTAGGATTCCTACACTGAACATTTCTTGAAAGCAAGAATTGTTCCTTTCGATGGACTTTTATAAAAATATCATGACTCGAGTCGTACCTAAATGTTATAACCCACCAGACTGTCCACAACTTCACCCAATTGAAACATATTGGGCCAAAATAAAAGGATTTTTACGGAAGAAAGGTAGACTGACTAGAACAATAGAAGAATTATTCAAAATGTGGATGTCGTCCCAAAAAAAGTGACTGAAGGTGGTGTGCAGACTTTAATGAGGAGTATTTCAAAAAGTGCGGGAGTTTTACCGGAGTTCACATTAGAATTATAAAATTTATTTTTTTGAGTTGAATCTGTATTCAAACACTAAATTAAATTTGTTTTTTTTTTAATCATAATTAACTGTTTTATTATTTTTGAACAGGCGTCATTATTTTCGCGACCATATGATAAGAGCCTGATTATGGTTTCTTGCAATTGATGTCTTTAATTGCTCAAATACTTTAATTGCTCGGGACCTATTTGAGCAATTAAAGTATTTGAGCAATTAAAGACATCAATTGCAAGAAACCATAATCAGGCTCTTATCACATGGTCGTTAAAATAATGATGCCTGTTCAAAAATAATAAAACAGTTAATTATGATTTAAAAAAAACAACTTTAATGGTATCCAATTAATGACAACTCGACTGAAGATTATTATTTTGATTTCCCTACGTCATATAAAACAAAGAATTTCTTCGATTGGATTGTAGCCCAGATACGACGTTCAATCAACGTTCAGATGAGGTCCCTCAAAAAATCCCTAGAAATGTGTCATTGCGAAAAACTTAATGTTTTTCTTGAAAATCCAATTTTCAATATAATTCCAATGAGAAAGTGATAGAATGAATTCTCAACAATACCCATATTGATGGCACTATACATATTCGCCAGGCCCTAATGCCATATCAAATCCAAGTTTCTTAGAAATTCGTAGATACAGGCAATTTTATTTCAATACATATCCTTTTTAAATTCCTTGAATGGTCCCGTGTCCCTTGATGTCTTGAAAGCTATCCTATTAAACATCAATTATAGTTTAAGATTTCATCCACCAAATCCGTCTACTCTGTACAGAATTTTTGTTAAAAATCTGCATTTAACCAAAAATCTTTATTTCCACTTAAATTTTGAAAAAACCGGTCTGAGCTGATATTGTTGCAAAATTGTAGCTTCTCTCTAGACAAATTGGCGGAACGAAACTTCATACTTAAACTTGTCTCATAAATTGGGAGGTTCCTTGAGCTTTTACTGCAGATTTACCATTCGCTATATCGTCGAAGTCGTTTTTAAAAAATCTGTGTACGTGTCTGCTTGTTGTGCCATTAATGTTAAATGTATGAGCTTCTCTACAACCTAGATGGATTAGCCGGGAAAAAATTTCAAATTTCAATTTTTTCCATCAATTGGGAGATCCGTTGGGTGACTATTGTCCGAAATCTGTCCACCGGAAGTGGCTGCTTCCACTTGCGATTTTTGTAAATATTTTGAAAATTAATTTACGAGATTGTGTATGTATGAAAAGATTCTAAATTAATTTTGCAATAATTCCACCAAAAGTTGAAGGCGAATTTTGAAAAGTATAAAGTATACACATTTTTCAAATTTTACCGGAAGTTTCGAGTTTTTGTAAAAAAATTTTATGCTACCAAAATTTGGCATTTCTACAGTCAATGACTATTAAGACTCAAACTTCATCCTTAACTAACATTTTTCCATTCTTTGGGGAATTCTTGCGAAATTTTGTAAAAATTTGTATACCGAAAGTGGCAGCTTCTATGGGGACCTTTTAAATGTTTGCAAAGATGTTAAAAAACTAGCAATCACGACGAAGAATTAAAAGAAAAGTAAGACATCGAAAACAGTAGAACACAATTTTTAATCTGGCGTTTATCGTATTGTCCGTGCCTCTATGAAGCTGTCAGATTCATCCGGAGTCGGAAACCCGACATTCGCCGAGAAGCAAATTGGTGATAATTTGATAATTTGCTGAAATCGATAAATCACCGAAAACTACAATTTACCGAAAATAACAATTCATCCAAACTAACAATTCACGTAAAACGATAATTCACCGAAATCGGCAACAATTTTGACCAAAATTTAAGAGAGAGAGAGAGAGATGCGTTTAATCCACAATAGTCTTATTTTCTGAAAAATTTCTCTCTCGGCTGTTTTTAAATTTTGTTTCGGATATAGTTCTAGAAAACGTCATATTTGAAAAGAACTAAACCATTTCTAAACCAATCATGATAAAATTTGATATGAACGATGGAAATGGGAGCCTGACATTCTTTCGAAATGGAAACGAATCCGTAAGAATTGTCACCCCCCCGCATAATTAATTAAACCTATTTAAAATACTAATTTTAATTTATTAAGTTTATTAGGTCAAGTGACCTCGTTCTTTGGAGTATTCTTTCGCCGACAAGGTTATTTATCGTATGGCGAATATAGAGTTTCCGTGTTCCTGGAGCCTTATTTTGTGTTCGGCGGCATTCTATTTTATTTCATCGTGGATGTATTCCATCTGTAAGTCCCTGTGAAGGTCTTCAGTTTTTGTGTACCACGGAGCATTTACGATGCTATGAAGAACCTTCTTTGGCGTTTGTTTGGTTAGTACATCCCCAGAGTTGAATATCGTAGTTTCATATTAGCTTCAGTATTTGCCGATATAGCAGCAGTTTGTTGTGAATTGTAAGCTCAGAGCCTCTATCTATGAGCCAATACATTTTTCTGAACTTAATGTTAAGTTCTTCGTTTTTCTTTTTGACATGCTCTCTCCACTTGAGCTTGGCATCGAGAGTTATACCAAGATATTTAGCTTTGTTTGCAAATGGCACCGGTCGTGAGTTAACTTCTATCGGTAGATGGGAAGCTTTTTGATATGTAAATTTAATATCCGTTGATTTCGGCTCAGTAAACTTGATTCTCCAGCACTTAATCCAGTTACAGTAATCTTCTGGAGTTTGCTCGTTGCATCAGCGAGATTACTTCCTATCGCCATGATTGCTGTGTCATCTGCACAGGTGGCTAATGTTCCTTCATTTCTTGTTGGAATATCCCTTGTATATAATAAATAAAGGATTGGTCCTCTGACACTCCGCTGCAGGACACCGGCAGAGATTTTCTTTAGTTCGGAGTATTCATCCTCATATTTCACCCGAAAATGTCTATTGGATAAATAAGATCTTAGTATGGCATAGTATTGCCGCGGCAGATCTCTATGCAGCTTGAATTCCAGTTCAATATGCCAGACTTTATCGAATGTTCTAACGTTCTTTCAATAATGTTGGTGATTCTATCAACCTGTTCAGTTGTGGAATTCTTTTCTCTGAATCGAAATTGATGTAGAGGAATTAGTTGTCGGTCCTCAATTATTGGTAGTAGTAATAATTTTCAAAGAGTTTTGACATAATTGGCAGCAATGAAATTGGCCTGTATGATTTTTTATCATTAGGTGCTTATCAGATTTTGCTATCATGATTATTTCTGCTGCTTTACATTGCCACGGAACATATTTTAACCGAAAGTTTACATTGATTATGTGTAACAGTTTACGAAATGTTTTATCTGGTAGCGCCTTGATTATTTGGCAAGTAATCAAGTCATACCCTGGGGCTTTTTTAACATTCATGTTGCTTTTCACTTCTTCTTTTAATTCCTTGAGAGTTGTTGGGCGTATACCAAAATCATCTAGCTTGTGTATACTCCGCAAACAACTCAGCCTTCTCTTTAGGACCTCTTGCCCAGCTTCCATCGTCCTTTTTAAGTTGGGGCACTTGCATTTTGGGTCTTTTGAGTCTCTTCGAAGCCTTCGGATACTAGAGAATTACTGTTTTCAGTGTGAATGTTGTTCTGGGATATACCTTTTGCTACATAAAAGTGTATTATTGGAGGTATTTTCGTTCACTGGGCCAGAATGTTGAGTAAAATTCACATTTTGATGTCTGCCCTGTTTGAAGCAATTCTTTACCTTTTGACGTCATAAGTTTAGATCCCCAATAGATGTTTTTCGCATTAAAATCACCTCCAATAATAAAATCACGTCCAAGCGATTTAAATAGTTAAGATAGTCCTCCCTTTTCAAATTATGCCGGGGAGGACAATATATTGCGAAGACAGTAAGCTGTTTGTGTTTAATTTGGATCCTTACAGTAGTGATTTGCATTGTTTCTTCTTCGATATTTGATTCTAAATGGTGTTTTATATTTTATTTTATTAGCAGTGCCGAACCACATCTTGCTCTTTCCGCTGGCTGAATAGAGTGATGTAAGTTATAACCCCGTATTTTAACAAACGAAGATTTGGTTTTCAGATATTAAGAAAATGTCGATTTTTTTTTAATTTAAAAATATTTCTATTTCTGGAATATGTCGCATAATCCCATTCGCATTCCAGATTGCTATTTTGAAAGTTCTGTTCTTACTTAACATTTTTTGTTGGATTGCGTTGTGGGAGTTGCATTTTCTTTAGTTGATCAAATATCATATTGTTCAAATTGCTTTGGTCATCTGATTTGATATTTGAACCCTTCCATTTAAGCGATTTTGCGGCTAATTTCTTGTTTTATCTCTTAATTTTTGTAGTTGTTTAGTAACCTCACTGCCTCGATAATTAGCCGGATGTTGGCCCTGACAATTTGTACACTTGGCTGGTACATCTCTCTCTTTTGTACATTCCTGGGTAGCTTTTTACACACCTTGGATCCCGGCCACAATATCTTTGGGTGTGATTAAATGCCTAACATTTCTTGCATTGGGGTATGCGTGTTGTGATTTTTCTCATTGGTTCGATTTTCACCTTCATGTGAAGGATTCCCTTTATCCCATAAATGTTTTGAACATTCTCTTTATTGCCAAATACCATCATAAAAAGAGAGAGTCCCCTTTTACTATAGTGTGGTTCCCTTCCTGGCTTTTATGTCTCTTTTTTTCCTCTCTCTCTCTGGCACTATATCCCATCAAGGAATTTGGCCGCCCAAATGAGGTTTCATAGTCATATTTTCATTTCGGATAATGAGTGATTAATTCATTGATCCTAAACCAGCCGTGACATTTTTTTCTTGTCACCACCGGGAATCGAACCTGGGGCCTCTGGTCGCTGGAGCAAGCATGCTGTCCACTTTGCCACCGGGGCGGCTACGTTTTTCCTCCGGTTGCACTAAATTTGGTGTAATGATCTTGGTACATTTACTACCTTTTGGTTGATTGGCTTTGGGTAGAACAACTTTTGAATCTGGACTAGATTGTCCGCTACCATTTAATTACTCAGCCTCAGGTGACGATTCAGCTTTTCTTTTCTTACTCTTCCTGGACAGTATTTTCTTCTTTAGGATCCAGTCCGCCTGTTTTTGTAATTCATCTTCATCAGTGAAATTTGTCTGGTTCAATGCTTCCTACATCACGATCTTGTTTTGAATCCCGATTCATTTTTAGGTTTTCATTTTCTCGCTTCTCGCTTTAGATACTCAATTTTTTCACTTAGCTTGGCAAATAATTGCTCCATATGCTCTAGTCTCGCCAAGAGATTCGTAAAATTTCCGGCGGCATCATTTATTTCGTGAAATGTTTGTTCAGTACATCTAGTTATAATGTTAGAAAAGCATCGGCTTGGCTGGATACCGATTTTTCTTCAACCATGATCTTTCTAAATTTGATCTTCTCTGGAACAGATTTGATGTTCCCTGATAATACAATAGATGGCCTTCCCCGGAATTTATAGAGCTAGTCTCCACAGAGAATGGATTTACCAGTGTTGATATTGGTGTACCATCTGGGGTAATATTTGTGACAGTACTGTGACATATTTGAGATCAGGCTGTCAGGGATTTTGTAACCAGAAATTAAATAAACTTTAAATTTAAATAAACTGAGTGAATATGGCCAAAAGGAACATATTTGATACGGTAGGATAGCTTTCTGCTTCTGTCGCATTTCCCTTTTAGAAAAGTTCGGATTTAGTAAAAAAAACAAAGTTGTACACAAACGGTGCCCCTATACAACACACAAACGGTGACCCCTATAGATTAGGGCTCTTATCACTTGGACGATTGTTTTCTTAAAATTTCATCAACATCTTTCAACAGAAACGAACGAATGGTTTGGATTTTGCTAATAGAAATCGGATGCTTCTTTAAAGTGCAGCTCTCTTGACGAATTTTGATGAATTATCGGTGAATAGTTTTTCGGTAAGTGAATTGTTGTTTTTCAACAAGAACCATTTTAAAAAAATTAATTTTATTCGTGTCTGCTGTGACTGCTGGAATGAATTGTTCGTTTTGACTTCTCTCGACATCTCACACTATCGTACACAGTTGCCATAATCGTGATATTTGGCCGCCAATTGAAAATGTTGACTGGCTTGGTTATCTAATAGCAAATTTTAGAATTAGTTTATCAAAGTAATTTTATCCTTTGACAGGTACTTCTAGCCGATCACGTCCCACTTAAAGGACCACAATTATTACCATTTTTAAATGGTTTTCCGTGTTTACGAGAATTAGATTTATCAGCGCCGGCCCGTTCCGGTTTAGGTAGTTCAACTTCAGCGCCACTTATACTTGGCGATAAGTGTATCATATCGTTTTTCCAAAATTTACATTTACAATTTAGGTAAGATAAATCGCGTAGGGTAAATTAAAAATAGTTTTTTTTTCTAACATAAATTATTTACTGATTTCAGCATGTTAAATACATTAAAAATTTGTAATTGGATCATACATTTAGATGATTCAGTCAAAACGTTAAAAACGGTTTCAAAATCATTGCGAAATAGTACATTAAGTCATATTAAAACTGATGGCATATCAGTTCTAGATCGTCCTAGAAAAATGCGAAGCGAATCACAATTTTTACATACGTTACTGGCTGCTATCCCATCACTACGATGGATGGGTATGAGCTTAGCCGGAATGAATGAACATCAGATTACTGCTATTGGTAATGCTGTTCTAGATTTCAAAGGTCATGAAATTGATATCAGGTAATATATCAAAAAAAAAAAAAATTGAATCATAATGATAAAATTATTATTAAATATTATTTGTTTAACAGATTAAGCGACTCGACCATAGAAAATGCACGTGTGATGACCCAGTCTCTTGGATTGGATGGCAAATTTGATATAAAAGTTTCAACCTTTGGCACATCATCGGGAATTTTAATTCATGTCGAGAAATCGGGCGTTAAAAGTTTAACCCGAAAAAAATATTAATTTATAATTAATTTGCGAAAATTTATTACAAAAAAATTATATAGTTTAATTTAATAATTATTGTAAAAAAAATTATTTACACACAAAATAAGAGAAAGATTTATACAAAATACTAATAAATTTAGTTAAATTAATTAAATATTTATATTTTATATTTTTATTATAAACCCAAACTACATAAAAAAGGTTTAAACACAAACAAAATACAAAAAAAAAAACTAAAATTATGATTGTTATTACATTATTTAATTAATTAGTTATATGAAATTAATTAAATTGAAATATAAAATTATTAAATGAATGAATGAAATTTATTGTTGTTTGTAGAAATGAAACAAAAAAAATATATATATTATAATATATTATAAATAAGTATTATCAAATTAAAAAAATGTATTTATATTTTTAGTATTATTTTATAAATAAAATGATATTTATCAATAAAGCTCGTATATTTCGTATCGTTTGTTTTATTTTATTACGTTTATTAATTTTTTAAATCAAAGTGTTAACTCGAAATACGAATTTAAAGAAATAAGTTACGTCTTAATGTTGCCTCTACCACCTGTTACGAGCCCATATATTAGTTTTCGCACTTCTTCGGTCAAAAGCAGTATTTATTCGCTCAAAAACCGAAAGTAAACTGCATCATACTCGTAGCACAAAATCTGTCAATAATAACGTATTTTAATCAAACGAAAATGACTCTAAATGAAATGAAATTCAAAAATTTATGTTTAATTTCATTTTGTTTAAATGTTAATCTAATTTCCATATAGTTGTAAAATAGGCTCAACAATATTAGGGGGCTTATCAAAATTCCATTTTTTCCATGATCAATTTCCAAGTGTAATGAAATCAAACTAAAACAAATGTAAATAATTCAATAATAAAAACATGACGAGATTTTTTTTCACGTTTTGCCATAAAACGCACTCATTTATTACAAAAAGACGAACATTTTTGATTCTAGCTGTCAAAATGTTTATACATTTTTTTTAAAAAATTTTTGTATGTGCCTGTGACTAGCGTTTGAATAAATCGTTATTTTTAATATAACATTCAGGGTGTCCAGACGTACGTTTTTAATATGTACAGTACGTATTTTTATAATCAAAATTTAATGTACCAAAATGCACTTACTTCAGCAATTAAAAATAAAATATTAAACAGTTCGATCAACACAAAAGAAACTGATCCTAGCCAATAAAAATTAATAAACGTTATATTTGCCTTTTAAGTGTCGCTATATAGGTCACGAGAAAGGAATGGTCAAAATTTATTTCAAATTGTAACTTTATTAAAAATATTTGTTTAATTTTGAAGTTACCACCATTTGTTAGTACAAAAAAAAAATCACTAGGTATCATACCATATAGCTGCTGAACTCAACTGCATTGTAATTTAAAATTTTGAGAATGTTTAGGCTTTATACAGAATGGAACGAATTTCGGCTTAATTTTACTTTACGTATACATCGAGAAAGTCATGTAAGGAATATAAATTTTGGAAATTTTTAAATGCAGACAAATGTTCATTTTTTTTATTTTTATTAACCCTATTTCCCACTGAGTGAATTTACTGACACAACCTACTGAGATGTAACTTTGATACACAAGTAAAAATTTAAATAATTTTTTTTAATTTTGAGAGTATTAATTCAGTTCAAATTTTATTTGTTTTGGCAGTGTGTGCATGTCGGCACCAGATTGTCGCTTACTTATTGGCTTTAAGTTAATAAGCTCCAAGCGGGTCGAGATAAAGAGGCAAATTATAAACGTCCACCCAAGGTAATCCACGCAGAGCAAAGCGCAAAAATTTACGTTGTACCGCTCCAATTTTTTGTATGTGCACTTCATGGTATGGAGCCAAACCCGACTAGCATACTCGAGCAGGGGCCAAACAAATACCATATAGAGAGCCCTCGTAACATTGATGGCGCTGTTGGTGGTATACCCTCGATCAATGGAATTTACGCGTTTTCTTGAGTATGTTATGAATCGGCAGTTGCTCACATTCAAATCAAGATTATTTTTAGTACACCAAGTTATGAAGTTTTTGAGGTCATTCTGCAATAGGTCAACAACATCGATGGAACTTGAAATTTGTCTGTAAATTTTCATATCGTCTGCAAAAATGGATATTGACGAGTTTTTGATCATGAAATCGACATCGTTGATGGAATAGATGAAAAAAATAGGTCCAAGATAACTGCATTGCGGTACCCCGGAAATAGCTATAAAAGGTTCATATATGGATGATGACCTAAAGACCACCTGATAACTACGTTCCCTCGCTCAGCCCTTCCTTGTTCTAGGTAAGGAATACCATACCGAGGATAACTGATAGTGCTATCACAGATCCAAAAAATGTTCATCCCATATTTGTCGGGCTTCGGCGGGATATGTTCCTGACGGAAGACTACTCGGCCTCTAAATGGTACTTATTGTTCATCAATGGTTAGGTTTTTACATGGCAAATATTTCAGCAAATTTTTATTTATTCCAAACTCTTCGAAAAGGAGCAAATTACCGACCATTCAAACTTATTCATGTAAATTTTCTAATACAATAAAGTTTCAGATTATAATAAAAAATATTTTGTGAGTATCGTCAATTTAAACTTGAAATGTGTCTAAAAGTCAATTGTCAGTAGGAATAGGGTTAATAATAATTGCTTCGTCAACCTTGCAGACACAGATCAAAGAGTATCTATCGCGCTTATCGCTTCTTCTGATAGTGCTACAACTTTCGAAAAATATAATTTTTTTTAAATGTAATTTTAATTCAAGTAAACTAAGTGTCAAACTAAGTAAAAAAAAAATTTCAAAATTTTCCTGGAAAAACTGCACAATTTTCCCGGAAAAATTACTTGTACTGTCCAAAAACTATTAAGATAAAATTACACATTTGTCCGTATTTTGACTAAAATATTACGGATTTTTTTTTTAAGTGAAAATTTTCGCGGAAAATGGGGTATTTTTCCGGAATATTTAAACGGATTTAAAAATATTTTCAAACTTATTGGATTAAAATTATTCAAATTTACCATGATGGATGAAGACTGATGTATAAATGCAACTTCTATAATATTTGAAGAGCAATGGCTAATCTCCTACAAGATTTTCGAAACTCATTTTTTACCGGTACAACATTTCCGTTTAAAACTACTCGATTGTGAAATAGTTGTCGAATACAATTGTTAGGTTAAACTTTCATTTATTTGTGTTTTCATACAAAATATTTACGCCAACTTTAACCATTTTTCGAATTTGAATACTTTTAATGTAATAAATTTGAAAATATTTTTAAATCCAATTTTTTCGGTCGTATTTCATGATTCCGCCCCTGGCATTTAAAAGTTTTAAAAATTTATACTCCTTACCTGATTTTCTCGATGTATACGTAAAGTAAACTTTAGCCCGAATTTCTAAAGGTCCTTCGACACGATGCGATTGCAATCTGTTCTGGGCCGAGGCTGTCCCAACTCTTTCGTTGTTCGCTTCAATTTTCGTAGAACCATCTACACATTGCATGGCTCAGGGGTCGGTCCATGAGTTCTGCACTTCGACAGGGGGTCATAGTTGTGTTCATTTTCATCACAGATCTTAATCTAATGATAAAAATTCCCTTTTGCATTCTGCCCCTATCTATCGGTATTCGAACTCGGTACCTCTAAACGCTAAAGTTTTAACCACTGTGCTGTTTCGGTCAAACATTGTCTTTATTACGATATTTTGTAAAGTGGTAAATTACTTGTACTGTGGCAAACTAACCACGTTAACCCGTAATCATGAAAAATACAAGCCTGTTAAGTTAGCGAATATGAAAATGTCAATGATGCAGATTCTGTCTTGCTTATGTATTCAGTTGAAATAGAATCTGTCAGAATTTGTCAAATTTTATCATAAGTTTGGCTGAGTTAAGATTGAATGCTGTAATCTTGAAAATTATAAATATTTCATGGTAAACACATTGAGGCGTGTAATTTCGATTTTTTTTTGGAGAGTCACTATGAACTAACTGACAAGATATTGAAAGCACTTGAAAGCAGGACCATTGACTATTTTAAATATTTAGAACAATTCGAACAGGCTCGCGTAAAACGTGTATACTCAGCAGGACGATACTTAATTTTGATTTTTGAATTTGACTTTCTAAATTTGAAAGTGCTGTATTTTTAATTTTAATACGCTGTTCCAAAATGCTGCTTATAGCACAAAACTAAACAGCTCTACTTTGGGTCAGATGCCTGATGAGGAAACACAAGTTTCAGTTGATATTTTAACCAAGGAAATTATTTTTTGAAATTTAAGATTGGCATTCTGATTTTCAGCCAATTAGAATCTCAATTTTCCTCAATTCATGCATCTTTGTATTGAAATCAAACATTCTGTATAATCTGATTTTCGATTATAGCAGCAGTGGAACGACCAAGGAACAACTATATTCACCGCATTGAAGGAAATCTATACTCTAAATTTCTCATAAATCCTTCCAAATGCACTTCTCCTTCTTCTTCGCTGGCGCTACCTCCCATTAAGGGATTTGGCCGCCTCAACAATGTTGTTTCAGATAACTCGATCGACAACAAGGGGGTGCCTGACACGATAACCAAAACTTTCAAGGTCCTGTTCTACGTCGTTTATACACCAAATAAGGGGCCTTCCAGAAGGTCCTGTCTTTAGTGCTGTCGACTCCATTTTATGGTTCGTTTTTGCGAACGTAGAATTTGATCGAGTCATCTCCGTGTTGATTTAATTGATCCAATTTTATCAGAGTTTTTCAGATCATTTCCGATCATCCCTAATAGGGCCTAGAATCAAACACCTACAAAAAAGGCAAGCATTTGACTATCCCAAATTATTAGAATTCAAGACCACTGATTTTATCAGCGAAAAAATGAAAAAATAGACATTCATATTACATTCAACGCACTAAAATTTGTTTTGTTGTTGTATTTGTTAAGTTTGAAAATTTTCGCTCGGTTATTTTTTATAAGTGACAGCAAAATTGAACGAACATAAAATGCAAATTTTGTTATTCTTTTTTTTTTTTCTTATTCTGAGTATGGTCGAATCCATATAAATCCTGTCTCTCGCTCTCTTACGTTATTCTTTTTATTTTTTTTATTCTATCTAAAAATTCTATTCTATTTAGAAATAAGATCAATAGAATGTTAAATGTTTCGTTAAACTTAAAAATTTGTGAGAAGCTCTGATAGTTGTATCTTATAGGTCAACCAACTTGAAAGTGAAAACCCCAATCAACGTGTGGGATATTTTATGAAATAAATTATTTTATTATTTAGATGGGTGAAACTAATTATTCTGTGGGCATAACTTCTAGACGTAACTAATTTCTCACTTTCGGGAACTAGACTTTACAAACTGCACCAACACCATGATTTATTTATACGCATACCAAATTTTTATTTCGCAAATTGTGATTATTGCATATAGGTAACAAAATAATTTTTGAGTGTTTTAGAGATATTCCTCGCCATGTAAATAAAATAATTAGTTATTAAAAATTTATGAAGAGAAAAAAAATCATTTATTAAACTATGGGTAAGTTAAGCTAAACAAAAAAATTAATGTTGCATCATGAGTAGAAAGGATATTCTTTTAATACTCTCACTGAAGGGATAACTCCAAATTTAAACAAACAAACAAACAAAAATAAAATTATAAATTTTTTAATTTAATTTATTAATTTTTTTTTATATTATATTATAAAACATCTATTTGTTGTAATAAAATAAAATAAAATTAAAAACTAAAATACTATGTAAAAGTATTTTAATATAAATATTGACAGACATACACACAATAATTTATTAGAATTATAAATAAAAATTAAAAATAATTTAATAAATCTGATTACGATGTTCTAAAAAATCCTATCGATATAATTTCACTCTATAACCTACTTAAAATATTTGTACCAGAAATAAATCCACAAAAACAGCAACACACTACTGTAATAATAAAAAAATAATAATATTAAATAAATAAATAAATATAATCCGTATTTATTAAAAAGACAAAAAAAATTACAAATTTTTATAAATAAAAAAAAAAAATTAAATAATAATTAAAGTAAACTGATTTGCATGACTAATAAAATATAATAATTACAAACTAAACTGTACCGATTTTGTACAAACCACTAATATTAATAATAAAAATATTCACTAATCATAAATACTAAAATTTTAGGAAAATTGAAGCACAATTCATAAATAATTTTCTGTTAGCACTTTTTCAGGTTCCTTTAATTTTTGTTTAGATCACCTAAAACGAACACAAGTATTACTTCGCTATAAATAAATTGGTGTAGATGACAAGTAGGCTAGAAGTTCGAACCTTATATGACAGCTGTTTGATCGGTGTAAAGTTTCTCGACACCATAAAAATGTGCATGTCAAAATTTTTGTAAGTGCCCAAAACTATTTTTTGGAGAAAATATAGATTTTAGGTAGATACATAGGGTTCGTACACAAATTTAAGATAGGTCCACCTACAGTTTAGACCGTGTAAACCGAGTCAAAGAATATATCTTTAGAGAATTTCAATTCATTTATTAAAACAAAAAAAAAACAATCAAGTTATTACAAACTCTTCATCAGAGCTTTCTAAATTTACAATCCGTTTAGTTTTTTCTTCTGCACTTTTATGTATACCATCACTGTAAGATTCGCTGATCGAAATTTCATCAATCGAATTTTTTACTTCAGTAATGATATTAGAACTTTTTTTGGTTCACTTTACGAAATCAGTCAACAACATTTGTTTCCCTTGGCTTACATTCCTGAGCACTTCTTCCTATTGACAAAGAGCCGCTTTTACAGATCTGTGAAATTTCAAAGCCCGTTCATTATCATGATATTGGTTTAAAAAATAAGTTTGCAATCCTCTATCTGTTCGAAGCCTCCTCCAGGTTTTGAAGCGTTATCACATTCGAAACTGTTTTTGACAATTTTTATAGGCGTTTGTCTTACAATGTCTATCAGATCAGTATTCGAAATTTCCTTCCTCGAACAACTCTTGAATATCATGTGTATTAAGATTATCAAATCACCCCGCTCCGAGAGAATGCGCAAGATTGATGATATTTTCATAAACTTCCAGCCAAATGATTTTCCACAGTGCATTTAAAGTGCTGCTGTTTATTTTTACACATTTAAGAATTGTAATATTTTATTAAACATAAGCAAATTATCTTCTAATATAATGGGCTTTAAATATAGAAATTATGCCATTATCTTGAAGATGGAGGTGGTATTTGAGGAAGAAACTCAATTTGTACATTTGGGTGTTGCAAATTTACTGGATGGCTTGGGGAATTGTCAAGAATTATTGTCTTATAACTCAAGAATTTTTGACTTCAGATATAAAGCAATTATGGAATATTCTTTGAATATAGCACATATCATCCAATCATTTTAGTTGGCTCGCTAATGCACTAGTAAAACGGGAATGTTCACGGGATTTGGGCTCTGTTAATAAACAGTGGCTTTAACATAAAATCACCTGATGAGTTGCCTCAAAAAGGTAAAGTCACCCGCTCCTTAGCTGCTTTAAATCCAGTCTTCAGATTTCGACAAATATGTTCTTTTCGGCAATTTTGTCCCAGAACAGGCCTGCCTCACCTGTATTAAATGCTTGATCGGGAACGTATGCCTTTGAAAATTTTTGCTAATTTTTGTGGATATTGTTTTTCTGAATTTTCATCACTTCGAATTTTGCACTCACCACCGTTTAATGGCCACACTTTTTCTAACATAATCTTCGGTTCGCTTTATAGTTGTTATTGTTGACTCATTCATCAAGAGCCTTGCCCGGATTTTAACCTGTCTAATATTTCTAGTTTTTTCCAATGAAATTCGTGGCTTTTGTGTTACATTATACTTATTTTTCTTTTTATCGACATTATTTGGCTATAAAATTTCAGTATTGATTAGAAAATTATTTAAATTATTTACAAAAAATCTCATCTTCTCTTAATAAAAAAAAAAAACATTAAATTAATGTTCCTTGTCTTACTCATTGAATATAGGCAGAATTCCATTACTGCAGTTTTTTGTGCCGAAAACCAGAAAGAGATAAAACCAAAATCCGACAAAGTCAGATTTTTATTTTATTTTATAGCGAAATTTTAAGGGGGACATTTGACAACCACGCAATAATAACCAATAAATTAGTTAAACAATGAAAATTATTGTTAAATTGTATGAGCCAAGTGCTCACCATAAAAATATTATCAAACTAAAATTTGCTGACAGTGTGGGGTATTTTAAATTTTGGTTGCCATAAAAAATACTTCGATTTGTATTTTTTATTTATATTTATTGCAACAAAATCGCAACAACAACAAAAATTTAAAGTATAAAATATTTTACTGTTGCGCCGCTCACACACATAGGGATTTTTGATTTTATCTCTTTCTGGTTTTCTGCACAAAAAAAGTCGCGGTAATGGAATTCCGCGGTAAGACTAAAAGTGAATTATACATTTCCGTGATTTTTATTATTTTCGTTTGTTTTGTGGGTGCGTCTTATGAAAATTGATCGAAAAATATCGAAATTCAGTCCCTTTTTTAAAAAAAGAGTACTTTTTTCAGAATTCATCTGATACCCCGCAGAGGCGTCGTACGGTAATTTTGCCGGCTAAATCTCAGGGATAGATGCGATAGGTCGTGAGGTTAGAGACCGTGATTACAGAAATTAAAAAAAAACGCAAATAATAAATAATAGTAAACCGGATGTTCCGCCGAACTTCGTTCGGGGACCGCAATCGTACCAAACCCGGAACAATTAGCAATTCATTTTAATTATAGTGGGACCCACAAAAGGATAAATAAAAAAAATGATCGGTGACAAAAAGAAAGAAGCAATTAAAGAGCTGTGGCCGAATACCAAAGGAAACATCGAAAGAAGAAAACAAAACCAACAAATATAACGCCACGTGAATAACGGGAAAAGCGAGAGACCAACGCCCACCCCCGTCGTGTGTACGACCACCGTAATCGGTACTCGATCACAACAAAATATATATATATATATATATATATATATATATATATATATATATATATATATATATATATATATATATATATATATATATATATATATATATATATATATATATATATATATATATATCCCTTTTGTGTTTTACTAACACAATTGTGCGATACGGCAAAAGTACCCTGCCAAAAATTTATTTTTGTATGTGTTTTGCACCAACTTACATATTCGTGTATTTCTATCAAACTTAGTTTCGTTCGAAAAAAAACACTATAACTCTACACACAATTGTGTTGGTTTTACTTCAAATCAAGTGAAATTTTTCTATCAAAAACGCCATTACATACTATGATTTTTTGTTCACACATTTGTGTGGGTTGGACTATAATTAAGCCATTTTTTTTTGCTTGAAAAAGGGATATAGTTAATAAAAATAAGAAAATGCAATAGTAAAAGTTCAAAGTAAAAAGTAAGAATAAAATGAAATAAAAAAAATAGTACAAATGGTAATTTAGGGACCGCCTTGAGGTCGACCTTTTGGGTTGCGGTCTTATGAATTGGCCGTCAGGCCACAGGGTCGCCGCCCCGGACCGTTGGTCGTCTATTCGCTTTCGTTGGGCGTTGGTTCGCCTTACCGTTAAAGAAAGGTTGGTGGCCTCACCTGGCCACCCGTAAAGGTTACGATATTTGTTACTTAACAGTCCCAAATGCACGGTTGGCCCAAAAGTACGATGCGGTGTCTTTCACCGAACAACAATAAAGGCCACATAATTAGCCACCCGTAAAGTTGCGAGGCCTCTCCCCGATACCAAAAAAAATATGACGACTAGCCGGTTGGCTACCCGTTACCGTGGATAATTAGGCGTCACCCCACCCGGATAAATTTTTCAATACAATTTGTATTGTATCCTTTCGCTTTCTAAGCACAGTGTAATTGACTTGGTATTATAAACACCATCACTACAATTCAATTTTCTTCAAAACAATTTTGGTATTTTTTGAATAGAGATTATGAACTCTGTTCATTTATTTATTTCCACTTTTATTATATACAATATCCACAAAAATTTAGAGTTCTTTAAAATATTGATTCTATATATTTTATAATTATCCAGTGTGGCTCGAGACCACGAAAATTATATTTTTTCTAATATACACGACTTTATATATGACCAAAAAAAACGAGCTTTGCTCTTAACAACTCCAAAAACAAGACTCTACTGACTAAAAAAAATTCTCGCACCGAAAATAACGCCAAAACGTTCTAGAAGAATCTTTTTTCTACTCGAAATATTCTTCTAGAGCGCATTGCTTTGCACACACCCGATGCACATTGGTCTCGCTCTCTGTTTTAATCGACGATTGCGCGGCCTTTTGGTAGGGAGAAACACGAGAATTTAAAAAACCACGTCCACATGGTCTAAAATAATTTAGTACAACCAATGACGCGTGTTCGTACACAGGTAGCATTGTGATCAGACGAAATAATACGTTACCATGGAATAACAACAAAGAAAAATACTCACAGAGAAGGGAAAGGATAGTTAAGACCATGGAGTCGTAACATTGTTTAAACCCTGTAAAAACGAATGTACGTATCGTATAAATTTTGGGTTATTCTGGGTAATAGCCAGTATTTTTAATCAAGATGAGGTTACCAAGACTTTGGAGGTTTGGTTTCGAACTAATGAAACATTGAATTTTTTGTATTAAAAAATTCGGTCGTCTCATCAGACTGCAGTGACCAAACTACAAAAATTTTGAAAATACTTTGAACTAATCAAAGTATAATCACAATGCCTTAGCGAATTTTAATGATTCCTCGATTATCCTCGAATTTTATTGGATTTAACGCATACATGCGATTTCTATATGAAATTTTGATTAAAAACACTATTTGGCTATTATCCAGAATAACCCAAAATTTCATATAGAAATCGCATGTATGCGTTAAATCCAATAAAATTCGAGGTTACGAAGGGGTTGGGAACTGCGTAGCGAATCATTAAAATTTGCTAAGGCATTGTGATTATACTTTGATTAGTTCAAAATATTTTCAAAATTTTTGTAGTTTGGTCACTGCAGTCTGATGAGACGACCGAAGTTTTTGATACAAAAAATTCAATGTTTCATTAGTTCGAAACCAAACCTCCAAACTCCAAAGTATTGGTAACCTCATCGTGATTAAACCTATAATAGCAAAGCAACCACTTGTCCCTATAAAAAACAAATCTTCGTTGAATTTGAAAAAATTCATATTAAAGAAAAAACCTACAGATGTCATACTAAATGGTTTTATCGAAACAAAATTGGCAGTCATTATGGTAGCCAAAATTGGCCTCTTCGTTGCGATTTGGAATACTAAACACTATTGAAATAATAAATATTTCTTATTACATTATTAATGTAAAATTAATTCTTATTAAGGCATTTCTGTTCGGCCATCAGGATCAGTGTGAAATTGCTTACAGAGAAAAATATATACAGTGTTCTAAAAAATGCATTCACTCGAATATTGGGATAAACTCGCGTTATAAATAAAATTTGTGATGTTTGTAAATCATAAAAATATTGAATTTTATGTAAATTAATTAAGAAATAAATAAAAATAAGAATTTATTGTACTGTTGTCAAACAATAAATTAGTACAGTTGGCGGTTTTCGTTTGTATACTTTAAAAACAATATTTTTTCTGTGTATATCGCAGACAAACTATTTGTATCGATTGTATATTAATGTATTTCATTATCAACCTTTAGGCGTATGTTCTGACAAATCAAAAAAATAAATTATCAAATAAATTTGGCTAAAACTCAAAAATTACAATTGGCATTAGCGTCAACTTTTGTTGTTATAGAGATGACGCAGAAAATGATAAATTTCTCGAGTTGTGGTGCGCTATCGAAATCTTGATATGTAACTTTACGTCCCAAATTTGGTGTTGCAAAATTACAGAACATATCTTTCGTTTATATGTAGAGTAGGGTGGTCCAAATTTTCGAAAGTTTCAATTTCTAACGGGACACCCCCTAGAAATGTGAGGTTATGCTAAAAACTTAAACAGAAAAAATATTGGGTTGATCGAAGGTCGTTTAGAGGTCGCGACTTGAGCGCGAAGTTCGATAAAAACGTTATTTTTTTCGATTTTTCACTTTCAAACGAACAGAAAAATTATTTTATAAAAATTCTCAGACTAAATAAAAATTGCGGTCAATAGAGGAGATAATTACCTCTCCAAAACATCAAAGATATCGAAAATCGGTTAACAAATAGCGAGATTATTGCCAAATTTCCAAAATATAAAAACAAGTCAAAGTATTACTATATTTTTTTTATTATTAATGCATAATGTTTCTTCTATACAATGATATTATAAATTAATTTTTAGTATTAAAATAATCAATCTAAGTTGATATTCTACCCATTAAGGCTGTTTTGGTGTATGTTGGAAACTTCAGTGTGTAGTCCTTTACGACTTGTAGTAAATATTGCATGTCATCTTCATTTCTTGTCAATTTCTTATTATAATCTTGTATTAATTTAACACCACGTTCTGCGATATCATTTACGACTTTTATTTGACTGATAATCTTCATTCCGTTCTTGAAATTATCATCCCGAGGCCACATATCCGGATCTTTGTTCAAGAAATCTGTAGAAATATTGAACCTTTTAAAAAGATCGCCAGTGTTTGGTGTAACAAAATTTGCTAGTTGTTTCATAATAAATGCTTTTACATCATCAATTTTCAACTCGACGCACTTAATTGACTCGGCCTCTACATCCCTCTTCATATCCAACTGTTGCACCATTCTTCTTTTCTTCGCACTTTCGTCGAAAAAAGAGAATGCGATGCTTTCGTCGGATAAATACCACAATTGGCCACATATTTTATTCAGTACAGCCATCGCTAACTTTTCGCCATGTGTTTTGTACAAATAAATATCTCGTAAATAGTATCTCGTAGAAATCTAGCTGTGGTGCTTTAGCAGCTTTTGTGCAATGGAACCAAATTTTCACATAAAATTTTACGACAAAAATGCAAATGTCCCGTAAATTCTTCTGTTCTTGTGCTGTTAACTTAAATTCCTCCCGAAAGATAAATACTTTCAATACATAAATGGCTTTGGACATCCAGCGAGCATGATGCATAGGCCCTGGCAGACGGAAATGGACATTTTCAGTTGGTATCATGCCCAAAAAAATTAGAGTAATTTCCAATAATTCTTTGTAAAACCCGCTAATTCCGCTTTCACATCATTTAATTGTATATGAACGTTGGGATCATCTATGCCTGCTTTAAAATTATTCTTATTCAAGGAATTTCAGTCATTTTTGAATCTCACAAATAATGGAACATTTACCCCATTTTCGATTCAAATGCAGCGCGTAGTGTAATTTCACATATGTGATGTCGACAAGGAAGATATAATAAACTTCGTTCCAGTTTCTGCTCTAAAATAATAGCTGCTCCATTTAGTCTTCCAGTATTTGAATATGTTGTATCGAAGCAAGCCGCCACGACATTGTCAGCTATTCTCCAATCAATTAAGCTTTGGAAAACAGCCGAGAACTCCGTTCCAGACAACTCCGGAAGTAATTTTCCATCCCAATGTACTACGCCTGTCGTGAACTTGAAAGTCGATTTAATTGATTCTGCTATTTCTACTCTATTTGTTTCACGAAGACGCTTCAGTGTTGTTCGACTCAAAACGAGGTCATCAATAGAATGTCCAAGACTTTCGGCAACGGCACTGATTAAATGCATTGCTGCACGATCTGTAATCTTCCACTTATCCAAAGCTGACAATATTCTAGGAGTAATGAAACATTTCCTTCCTATAGAGGCTCCTTCTGCGCTTAGCACGGGCAAATCAATATTTTCGAAGCTCATGTCGTTATCAGATGTCCTTTCGCTGTCACTCTCCGATGATGAAAATAATGTTTGTGAGTCTATTGGAATTGATTTACGTTTTTCTTCAAGATGTCTTCGTTTACGATTTTTTTCTGCCATCAGACGTTCCGATTTCCGCTTTTCTTTTTCTATTTCATATTGCCTGACTCCAGCCAAATATCCGGGCGCCCTTTCTCACGAGGAATCGCTTGTCGCAAGAGGAATCGCTTGTCGTCTTCACTAGTCATCATCGATAAGGCATTAGTATGGGCGATATCGAAAATATCATCCAGTTTACTAGTAAAGGCAATTTCTCTTTCGCGGTAAACTTTTAAAGGTTTATTTTTATTCTTTAGAAGATTTTTCCACTCATCATGCAATTGTTCCAATTTTTCAATAGAATGTTGTTCCTTTTTCACTGGAATTCGTGCTTTTGCCCAAAAAATAGACACTTCCTGGATTGTCAGAGCTGCACTTTCACGAATAGTTAATTTTACAGTACGGTGATTGTAAAAAAAAAGACACAACACTTGCTTTTTTGATGGTAACTTAGCACCAATAATTTGACAGTACTCATGCCCAAGAAGATAAATTTCTGTAGTGGACCGTAAATTAGCTGTCATTTTATCAACTGTAATAGCACTTTCTTAAAAATATTAATAAAACTGTTAAAATGACTAGATTTAATTTCTACAAATTTGTGTCCTTTTCTCGAGAGATTTGGATTTAAACTGAAATTAATTTGCATTTATTTTGTTTATATAGTATATGATACAATGAAATATATTGGCCATATCAGATCATAATTAGTGCAGTAGGCGGATTTAAATTTTAAATACAATAACTAATGAGTCATAAGGACTTAACATAGTTGGGTTTTATGATAATGGCTTCATAAATCACAACTATGGTAACTTCTCATGACTCATACGGTTTTTTATGACATCATAAAACATTCCTTTGTTTATTCTTTATACCTCCTTTTTATTTATTTATTTATTTTTTTTGTAGTTTTGAAGATAATTTCCAGGATTTAAAAAAAATCGTTTATTATTTAAGTTTTTAATAGTTTCGAAAATTCTGAGCCTGAGAAAAAATTTTAAATAATTTTTCTGTTCGTTTGAACGTGAAAAATCGAAAAAAAACACCGTTTTTATCGAACTTCGCGCTCAAGTCGCGACCTCTAAACGACCTTCGATCGACCCAATATTTTTTCTGGTTAAGTTTTTAGCATAACCTCACATTTCTAGGGGGTGTCCCGTTAAATATCTCAACACTTTTTTTTCCCATATAAACGTGGGCCACCCTAATGTAGAGTCGAGTTACATTTTATGAATACCATTTTAATTAATTTTAGAATTGCATACATTTTGTGAATTAGACCGTTAATTATGTTACCTACTTTACGTATTAACGAGACTTGAATGACGATTTTGAGTAAAAATTTGAGTAAAAATGACATCGGAATACCTAGAAAATAAAACTTCGTAGGAATAAAGCACTAGATGATTTTAGTTCGGTGACTATGCCCAACTTAATATACTAACTAAATCTCAATCATTTCCTTCGAGAATGACCGATAGTGGCAATCATACAAAATTAACCCTCAGTATACGTGGACGGTCAAAATTCGTAGAAAAGAACACAAAGTCTGCAATATTCGCACTACATAGGTGGATTTAGTAAGGGTATTCAATGATCTAATTCAGGTATTAGCCAGGCTTGAATCACGATTTCCTAGAATGGTCTGTTTTACTGAAAATGACATCAGAAACCTAGAAGGTCAAAATTCGTGGCAAAAACCTGAAGTCGTATATTACTAACTTGCTCTGTTAGTTTTGTCGTTCGATCAGAAAAACACGATTTTATGGTTTGAAATACATTTTATTGGGCCCCATTTGAAACGCGATATTTCAAAACGCGATATGGACAAAAAAAAAAGAATAAAAATAAATATGTGAAATTTCAAGGGAATGAATGAGTGTCCAATATAAAGAAATGTCTAACATTGGAAGTTTTGAGAAGAATTGACGGCCGAAAATTTTAACTGCGTGGATATACTTTCGAATACTTTCGACTACATTCAAAAATTCTGAAAATCGGTTTACTAAGGTATTTTAGTATACTGATTACGAAAATGGCCATGAAAATATCCGAAAATGACCCCAAGTAGCTCTCAATGATCCTAATTGGCCCTAAATGACCCCAAATGGTGTTAAATGACAATTAACCCGAACGCGGAAAAATGTTTTCTTTTTTCGAAGCACAATTGCTTTTAAGATTATTTTAAATCATTTTATACCTTAAGACTGGGGGTTACCGCCTCAAACCCCAGCTTTTATAAAAATAAAAAAAATTATAGTTATTTCAATTATTTTACTTCAATTTTTATTTACAACCTACATAGGGGAAATTTAATTTCAGTTTATAGGCATTTAAAAACCGATATTAGCAGGAATATAGGATCGGGTTATATCAGGTGAGCGCTTCGCTCCATAGTTAGAAAAAAAAAACTTCAGTTTATAGGAATTTAAAAATCGATAGGAGCGGGAGTATAGCAACGGGTTATACCCTGCGAATCGCTGCGCTCCAGTCGCTTCGCCCCTTAGTTAAAAAAAATTTAGTTTATAGGAATTTAGAAATCGATAAGAGCAGGAGTATAGGTTCGGGTTATATCAGGCGAATCGCTGCGCTCCCGTCGAGAGTATATAGGATCGGGTTATATCAGATGGGTCTCTACGCTCCCATCGCTTTGCAATGCACATTCTGTACCATATCGCGTTTTGAAATATCGCGTTTCGAGCGGATCCCCATTTTATTATTCAATATGTTAAGACGGATCGAAATACGCTTCCATGACTGGTATTACGTTTTCATTCGAAGAAAATTGTTTCCCACGCATGAATATTTTTTTTTAGATGTGAGATCTGGCTGTTCTCAGATGGACCTAAATCTGGCGAATAGAGTGGATGTTGCAACAATTCGTACTTTAATTCACTGATTTTCGCTGATCCACTGATTTTGAAACCCATAACTTCAGTCAAAATATTGCTTACACTGCCTAATGAGATCCCTAGATCTTCTACCTACCAAATCTCTCTCGGTTAATCGAGGATCTACAAAAACCATATGCCGTATTTTTGTAACGATTTGTGGTGTTGGTTCACTTTTTGGACATCCTTTAAATTCAGCAACCCATTTTTCTTTTGTTCTAAATGAAGGTAAAGAGTTATACACGAACGACAAAACTTACTGAGCAACATCGTAGTATTTGCACTAGTTGATTTTAGTTAGGTCCTAAACTAGTATAATGCTCATTGAAATTTGGGTTATAATGACAACAGTACACGAAACCGAACTAGTGCTAATAATGAACGACTTCGTTTTTGATGCTTTGAATTTTGATCTGCTGGAGGGACTTTATCGGCCATTCCCGAAGCTTGTGATTCAGATCTAGTTAGTGCACTAAGATGGTGGTCTCCCATCCTAAATTACCTACGTGCTAACAAAGCACGACTTTTGATTTTTGTTATAAATTTTTATGATCTAGGTTTACTGATGCCATTTCTTCTCAAAATCGAATGACCCTTATCTGTCTCCCCCCTGTCTAGGTTTTGCTATTACATGCGGTTGGTCATTGAGTCATTTAATGAGAACAAGTAGTAAGAACAATATACGACTTCAGCTTTATTTGCTACGAATTTTGATCTTCCACGTATACTGATGTCAATTTTAGCTCCAAATATGGATTTCGGCCCTTTTCCAATTACTTACTTATTTGAATTTTATTGACTTATTTGGCGCCATCTTAAATAAGTCGGTCTGGTCGTTCTAATTCATTCTGCCAACTTATTTGTGACGTAATAACAAAATACAAAACGCAATTTCTATTATATGGAAGGAAAAATATTCTTGACATGTTAGTTGTTGTCACTAGATTTGACAACTTACTTATTTGAATAAGTACGTCTACAGAAATAAGTAAGTAATTGGAAAAGCGCCTTCGATCAGTAATTCCTAGCACATGAAGTTGGACATTAAGTCGTCTAACTAAAACCACTTAGGGCTAATGCACGACTTCGGGTTTGTTTTACTTATTTTCTAGGTGTTCTTATGTTCTTTTAACTCAAGTTTAAATTTTAACATTTTCACTTATTAGTAATGTTTTATTGTAATAGTTTTAAAGTTCTCATCTGCGGCTTTAGGAGGAATTAGTGGGAGTTCTTTGATTCGAATATCTTAGAAATGGGTGAATTTAAAGTTGTGTGACTCAAAGAGTAAAATTAAAGAGTAAAATTATTCTAAAATTTCCAATAAAAATTAAGTTTTTCCGATTTGAATTCGATGTAACAGTGTAATTAATACTCATACAAACATACCATCAATAGAAAGTCTAGAATAAATCGCATCCGTCACATATAACCAAAGATTTTTATGTTATAGAACTCAAATGTTCGCTCGAAAAATATTAGCGTTTAATTATAACTGCGATGAGAGGGACAATTGATGGCCATGCACAAGGAAGAAGTCAATGACCGACTCTGGTCATTTTTCATAACTCGTACCATTTTTAAAAGAATCTGGTCATATTTCAATTACACGCACCCACTTTACTCGTCACGATATTTAAACTTCTAGCTATTGGTAAGATTTTTTAAACGCCGTAATTGAAAGTTCTAGGTGACAGTTGACGACAGATGAACGGGTATGTTAAAATAGATAGCGCCATCTCTTGCCATTACGCAAAGTTAATAATCTATTACAATTAATTTATTATTAGTGCTTTTCCATATTTTTAGAAAGATGTATCTAGATAATTAGAACATTTAAATATATTGCTAATTTATAATTTAAAAATACTTATAAAAATGAGAATTAATTTTAATTTTACTTGTTACGGCACGAAGCCAACCCGGTCAAGAGGAACTTCCTCGCCTACACCTTATCACAGAACAAAAATAAAAAGCAAACTAAAAAAAATGAAACCGAATTATTAAATTACGCTAATAATGTGTCGGTCAAAATTTAAGGAACATGAGATAAATATAATAACAACCGGCTGTGCTCACCCAGGAACGACCGGATCTCCTCGAGTAACAAGTACGATGCCTGCTGAAGAAACCCGCCGAATGACCCATCGGCCCCTAGAGGCCGATGCCCAGCCACACGGAAGTAACATAAGAGGGTAGGGACGTTTCTCCAACAGACAGAGCCTCTCTTCACCCGGAGAGACCTCTAGATAATCTCCCACAATGCACACTCCGGCAGCTTGAGACTGCCGTGTAGATTTTACGGTCGTCCCCGAATGGACAACACATATGCTGGACCCGCCACTCAGTCCCTGTGGATGTCCTGCCATGGGGATGACGGTGAGTGACAAGCCCAGCATGTAACTATGGAACCGACACGAAATAAGATTTCCCTTCCCATCATACCAACCCGAAAAAAATTTAGTAATTCATTCTATGAGGAAAAAAACAAGGATAAGTACAAAACAAGAATAATCACGGAAAATAACTCGAGGCCGATGAATGAAAAAAGAAAATAAAACCGAAAAATGATACGCAGTGCTGTTTTTTTTTTATTTAAATAAAAATTGTTTTCAACAAAAAAAAAATCAGAGGCGGAAGGAAGGATAAAAACGAAAATAGAATAAATCAAACTAAAAGGCTTAAATGTGAAAAATTCCGGAGTGAAAAAAAATAAATCAAGCTAAAAAAATGGTCGCAGAACGTGAATAAATTTTGGAAGCCAAAAAAAATAAATTGAACAAAACAAAAAGGAAATGGTCGCTGACCTGGAACAAATTGTAAAGTGGAACCAATGTGCACCTCCCGCGCGCGTTCCAATCGACCACTATTCGGTGCTCGATTACACAAATAAAAATTGAAAAATTGAAAATTAAGAATAATCAAAATTGTACCTTTTGACCTTCGTTTGGTTCACGCCGAACCGTTGCGACGTCCTGGCCCGCTGGAATGGGCGGGGTGTCTTCTGACCTTCACTCAAAAATATTGTTGGGCGTCTTCTCGTCTTTGACCGTAAATATGAATGGCCTCAACTGGCCACCCGTATGTTGCGGTGTTTAACCGATAAAAATTACGAATAGCCGAATGACCACAAGTACGTTGATTTATTTCGAGTAACCGTAAAAGGTGACGGCGTCTACTTCGGTAACCGTTAAATATGGCAGCGTCCTTGCCGATAATCACACCACTCGTACATATATGTGTAGTGGAGCCACGTGTCGACCGCCCGTTAGCACATGATGCATCCGTAAAAAAAGGTCACGTTTTGGTTGCCTGAGTAGATATCGGCTCAATTCACTTGCCGAAATAAATGAAAATTAACCGATGAGTAACCATTAGGCCTCATCTGGTAGCCTTTAATAAACTGGGCACCGTTGTCCTCGCCGATATAAATGCGGATTTCCGTTATACGAATCTTAGGCCCTGTCTGGCAGCGTTTAAAAAACTGGGTTGCGAAATTCTCGCCGACGTGATACACACCGCACTATATGTACCACCAGTTCTATTCTAATAAAATTATTTTAGGTCTGAATGCTTCGCAGATCGAAAATAGATTCCAATTATCATCAGAAAAAATGTTATCGTGGATTTTTTAAACGTGGAGTTTTGCTTATTGAAAAAACTAAAAACTGACTGGTTTTCTTGCAAAATCCCAAAATTTCTTGCACCAAAAAAAAATCTAGAAGCATATTTTCGTTTTTGGTGTGCTTTTTGTTTTTTTTTCGTGCGCGTCACGCGCATTCATTTCAAAATGAAAAACGTACCACAAAAATATTCTTCTATTGAGACTTGTACCCCTGTGCTCTCGCGGAAAATCTTATTACTACGAAAAGGAGTTGAACGTGTTACTACAAATGAATTATCTATGGAAAGTGATCTAGGAAAGTTTAATATTATTTGTATATAGCATTAAAATATAAATGCTGTAAATTTATTTACAATTAATATTAAAATTATCAATCAATGGAAAAAGTGTCTCGGGTGCATCTGAAGCAAGCTTCATTTTTTTCCACTGGTAGCGTCTTCTATACTTTCCCTTGTCTGTCAATTGACGATTGTAAAAATTGGAAAACGCAGCTATCGGAAATAATAAAAATTAAATTAACTATCCTTAACATTTCGTAATAACAAAAATCACGCTTATTTTCAAAGTGGTATAGCTCGTTCAGATTCAAATTTTTCCGCTACGTGCTACTCGTGATCCTCCAATCGTCAATAGGTTTTGCAACACAAATCCACGATTTTACAAATCAAATCCACGATTTTACAAATGATATTCAATTTTTGTTAGTTCAGTCACAACTTTTTACAAGTCAAGCACAATTTTTTATTGTCGACTGTTAAAGTTGGGAATGTATCATCTAGTGCATTAAAAATAAGCTCACTGAGGGTTTTCTTCGACGAAATTTAAGCACGGCATACTTTATGAAAATAAAAATTAACATACAAAAATATACCCAACAAGATTATTTTTTTTGTCGTCAGATCCACTTATAGTTGTCAATTTTTTCTAAATCAGCTGCAATTTTTTGTAAAGCAAATTCATTACTTTCAATTCTTAACAGATTATAATGGGATTCGGTATTCTGGATGGAAGTGGGATTTAAATATTATTTTTGGAAGATGGTATTAGGCCACCTGGAACGGAACTCAACCAATTCTTAACCGATTATGATGCGATTGGGTGGATGGAAATAGGATTCTTAAATGATTTTTGGAAGAAATTCTGGAATATGTTCACCTAGGACGGAACTATATCAGAAGGAACTCACCATATTCCAGAACTTTTTCATAAATCATTTAAAAACCCCATTTTTATTCAACTTACAAAATCTCATCAATATTAGTTAAGAAATGGTGGAGTTTCATTCCAGGTGGCCATATTCCAGATTTTTTTCCAAAAATTATTTAAGAATCGCATTTCCATTCAACAAACCCAATCCAATCATAATTTATTTATTTATATTGAAAAAGGTTTACAAATTTGACTTGAAACATATTAATTTAAGAATATAAAATAAAATAAATCCGCATTGGATTTGCAAATTTGAAATATAAAAGTAAATTAACAAGTAAAAAATCACTGAGAGGCATAAAATTGCCTTAATCTACTTTTAAAATTATCTTTAGTTAAACAAAAATCAAATAAATAGTTAATTTTATTCAAATTTTTACACATCATCTTTCTGTGTTTATCTAAGTGGAGGAAGTCATGATCTCTTAGTTGTCTACCAGGAACCTTTATTTTAATGAACTTTGGCACATCCGGTGCGACGATTAGACCTAGTAGGACAGAGTAGAGTTGTCAAGTTGTAAGTCTTGCACCCGGTTAAATATAGTGGTTGTTGCTGTATGTTTACGTGGTATGGTAGATCGAGGTCATAAACCCGTCTTTCCAGGTCAAGTAGCGTATAAACTTCTTTTAACTAATTTTCTCAATACTCTGGATATGAGCTTCGTAGAACGGACACCACACATTTACAGCATATTCCAGTTGGGATCGAACATAAGCGCAATACAGGATCTTAATAGTTCCCACATCAAAATTGTCACCTGTCCAACGTTTGACAAAACCGAGCATGGAGTTAGCCCTAGTAATGCACAGCTCAATGTGCTTAGTAAAGCTCATGTTTTCAATGAAAGTAGGCCCTAGGTCTTTAGTCTCAAGTACTACCTGAAGGAGTACGCCATTTATCTTGTAGGCTTGTGAAACAGGGTTGCTTTCGGTGAAATGATACAGATTTGCAGTTTCCAATATTGAGACTCAGAGAATTAAACTCGCACCATAACGGTAGGTTGTCAATATCTTCCTGTAGTTTATTTGCATTGTCGACTGACTCGATGGCTTTGTAGATTTTGAGGTCATCTGCGAACATCAGGATATTGGAATGCTTTATCACCATTTATGAAGATTGTGAAAATCCATGGGTCAACGTGAGAGCCTTGTGGTACACCAGAGGATGCTTGTATTCTGTTCGACGTTTTACCTCCTATTTCAATATATTGGGTTCGATTAGTCAAATAAGATTTTAACCAGGCTACGAAATGGCTGGAAAATCCGAACTTGAAAATGTGTTCCAAAGTTTTAGAATGGCTGATGGAGTCGAAAGCTTTTGCAAAGTCGGTGTATATTACGTCAACTTGTTTGTGCTTCTCAATTTCTTTAATAGAATAGCTAGTAAATTCTATGAGTACTGATCTTTTAGGCATAAAACCAAGTTGATGTTGTGATAAATACCGCGGAAGCACTGCCTTGAATGAGTTGCATATTACTAGTTCAAATGATTTAGATATAGCAGATATACATAGATGTAATACCTTTGTAGCAAGAAACATGATTTCACATCACATCCCGTTTTGAAAATATTCGTCACTCTAGTTATTTTCCACTTTTATGGAAAAGTTGCCAATTTTAATGACTGATTGAACAAAATGCTTAGAGGGATTGCCAAATTTTTAGAATTTTTTAAAAATGAAGCAGGTATACCATCAGGACCACATCCTTCTCCGAATCCTACCAATGCTCGCTGGATGTCTTCTGGCTCGATGTGTGGAGTAAATATGAATGTACTATATTCACTAGAGGTTGAATCTTTATAATTGTCTTCCGCTTTATAAACAGATTGGAAAAACTCATGTTGGTTATGACCTGTGGATCACAAAACTTTTGATCATTAAATTTCATTCAGGTTGGGTAACCATCAATTTCGCGTTTGGTTTTAAAAAAATTCCAAAAGTGTCTGGGATCGTTTTTTATTTTATCCTTTAGATTGCGAATATAGCTTCTGAATATGCAGTAAATTTCTCTTTACTATTCTGGGAACACACTTTGAGGTTTTCTTTATAAACCTTGTCTGTTTTGTTTTTAAGACTGATAAGTTGACCATCATACCATTTGTTCGGTTTGCTCATAGACACAGAAATGATAATCAATTCCTTTAAATAGATGTGTGTAAAATTTTTCCACGTTTACCTCTATGTCATCGCTGTTAAACTCGGTATTACAATTTATTTGTTCAAAATAATGCATTATCTCGTTGGTTTCTTCATCATAAGTCCAACTAACATTTGCGAGATTGAAATCCCCAGTTTTTAAAATTATGTTAAGCTTGTTGGGTATATTTTTGTATGTTAATTTTTATTTTCATAAAGTATGCCATGCTAAAATTGCAAGGGAAAAAAACTCTCAATGAGCTTATTTTTAATGCACTAGATGTCACATTCCCAACTTTAACAGTCGTCAATAAAAAATTGTGGTTGACTTGTAAAAAGTTGTGAATGAATTAAAAAAAAATTACCATCATTAAGCATCACTCGACGCACACACGCACAAGATGTACACATTGATTTCGCTTTTACAATTTCTTAAACATTCACATGATACACGGGTGTGGATAAGGAGGCTAATATCCATGAAAACAAAAAATTCAGTGTTAATACCACAACAGATGGCAATGCCATCACCAAAATACAAAAATCATTCGATTAAAAATTCAAAATAAAATTACATATGACCTAATGTTATGACCCCTCAAGGAATCGTAGCATACTTTATAAATTTGAATAGAATCGAACGAGAAAAATCTCCGGTGGTGCACTTAGTTTATGTCAGCACAGGAGTAGGTAGACAATAGGTAGACAGTAACTTTATGAGATTGAGTATTGTAAGTAGATTAAGGAGATACTAATTAGAAATTTGAAATTTCGGTTTGAACAAATGTTGGGGATAAATAAATTCTCCAATTGTTTGAATTTACCACAAGTTGCTCCAATTTGAGCAGCCTGGAAAGGAAAGCGGGCGAGCAGCTTTGTTGTGATACTATAGATAATCAGAATCAGAATTAATAAAATGATTCATGAGGCAGCTCTTTCTGATTTACGATTTATCGGTGTTTGTGTTGAAATCTATTTTAATTATTTCTAAGCTAATATATCAAGAACAGCCAATATTAAATATATACTTGTCATCTACATCAAATAATATTTAAAAATATAGGAAACAAGTATTCTCCTGTCTACGACACATTTAAAAATTTAATTATTGCATGCTTCTTCAAAACACCTTCTATCACCGCAATATTAATTTCTGAAAGTAATGATGGCCACCAAAGAAGTGTTCTATCAAATAAATGTTCGTCAACGGAAGTGTTGCGTTTGTGTTCCTGGAAAACGATTTTTGTGTTATAATCAAAAGAAACAAAAGCATGCAGATTCATATCATGTAAAACTTTTTAAAAATGATTTTCAAAATTTAAGCATGATCGGCCACAAAGTAAAATACCAGAATTACAATTATACCGAATAAAAGCTGCCACAAATAAAATAAGATTTAAATTTAATTTCCGTAATTTATCTCAATATAATATTTAATCTAATCTTTGAATCAATTTGCTCAAAATGACCAACCAAATATTATATTAATATTTTGAGGGTTACAGCACAAAACACACAAACTCCTTTATTTTAAATTTATTTAATTTTTAAAATTCGATTACAAAATAATTTTGAAATTTTAATTAACACCAAAAAAGTGTCAGAAGAACAAAACTCCAGTTTTAACAGTTTTTCATTTATAAAAAAAAATGTTAAACAATTAAATTATTATAATAAATTACATATCTTCAAAGAAGAAATATAAATTAATTAAAAAAATAATATAATTTCAAATTTATTGCATAAATAAATATATTTTTAAGATTTTAATTAACATAAACAAAAGTATATTTAAAAATTTAATTTAAAATTAATCTTATTGATAAATGGCTGTGTGTATTCAAAAAAAATATAACATTAAAATTATATTCGAAACAAAATATATAAATATTTAAAAAATATAATAAAATATATTATAATAATTTATTTATTTTATAAAATTGATATACATATATAACAACAACTATAAAATATTTTGATTTAACGTACATAAAAAAAATGTATAAGACAATATTAAGTTTACATTATAAATATTTTTATTTAATTTAATTAATTATATTTATTAATTGCTTTATCAGACAAAAAAGAAAAATTAAATTTAATATAAAATATAAAAATAATAGACGTTATACTAAATATAATTTTTTGTAAAATAGAAAACGAACAACAGCCACAAATTGTTTAACACAATAAAATATTCAATTACTATAATTGATGAACAAAAAATATTACTAATTTAATTGATTGAATATAAAAAAAATAAAAATAAATTTGATTACAGTTTTATTGAAATCAATAAAATTATTTCAAACACAAATGAAATATATTAGTATTTATAATTGAGTTGTAAATTTAATTATATATCTGATGTTAATAATAAATATTATATATTAAAAAAAAAAAAAAATCTGATATATCAAAGGTGTTTTAAATATTAAAATTAAATGCAGTTTTAATGCAAATTTATTAAAATTGGTAATTAGCTAATTGTGTTTACAGGATAATTTGATTATTGATTTTAAAATTTTGCTTATTATACACGTTAACAAAAAATTAAACAAGGCCCATAGGCTGACAATAAATTTTATCGGTTCAAAAAAAGTAAGGCTAACCATCATGGATTTTCGCAAAAAATTGAAAACTTTTTTTTGTTGAAATTCCGGTTCAAAATGATTATGGGTAATGTATATGACACGTTTACAAGAAACTACCGGTAGGACGCATAAAGAGAGTTCGGTTATTGGAATTTTCGTATTTTGAAATTCGATCACATTTGTAATCGAACGTGGATTGCAGGCGAATGAGGCGACATATTACAGCAAATTAAACGTTGATCTACTTAAAATATCCTAATTAATCCAAAATGCACAAAACATTCGGAATCGGCGACAATAAATTTTATCGGTTCAAAAAAAGTAAGGCTAACCATCATGGATTTTCGCAAAAAATTGAAATTTTTTTTTGCTGAAATTCCGGTTCAAAATGATTATGGGTAATGTATATGATACGTTGGACATGAAAATACCGGTAGGACGCATAAAGAGAGTTCGGTTATTGGAATTTTCGTATTTTGAAATTCGATCACATTTGTAATCGAACGTGGATTGCAGGCGAATGAGGCGACATATTACAGCAAATTAAACGTTGATCTACTTAAAATATCCTAAATAATCCAAAATGCACAAAACATTCGGAATCGGCGACAATAAATTTTATCGGTTCAAAAAAAGTAAGGCTAACCATCATGGATTTTCGCAAAAAATTGAAAACTTTTTTTTGTTGAAATTCCGGTTCAAAATGATTATGGGTAATGTATATGATACGTTGGACATGAAACTACCGGTAGGACGCATAAAGAGAGTTCGGGTATTGGAATTTTCGTATTTTGAAATTCGTTCACATTTGTAATCGAACGTGGATTGCAGGCGAATGAGGCGACATATTACAGCAAATTAAACGTTGATCTACTTAAAATATCCTAAATAATCCAAAATGCACAAAACATTCGGAATCGGCGACAATAAATTTTATCGGTTCAAAAAAAGTAAGGCTAATCGATCATGGATTTTCGCAAAAAATTGAAAACTTTTTTTTGTTGAAATTCCGGTTCAAAATGATTATGGGTAATGTATATGACACGTTGGACAAGAAACTACCGGTAGGACGCATAAAGAGAGCTCGGTTATTGGAATTTTCGTATTTTGAAATTCGTTCACATTTGTAATCGAACGTGGATTGCAGGCGAATGGGGCGACATATTACAGCAAATTAAACGTTGATCTACTTAAAATATCCTAAATAATCCAAAATGCACAAAACATTCGGAATCGGCGACAATAAATTTTATCGGTTCAAAAAAAGTAAGGCTAACCATCATGGATTTTCGCAAAAAATTGAAAACTTTTTTTTGTTGAAATTCCGGTTCAAAATGATTATGGGTAATGTATATGACACGTTGGACAAGAAACTACCGGTAGGACGCATAAAGAGAGTTCGGGTATTGGAATTTTCGTATTTTGAAATTCGATCACATTTGTAATCGAACGTGGATTGCAGGCGAATGAGGCGACATATTACAGCAAATTAAACGTTGATCTACTTAAAATATCCTAAATAATCCAAAATGCACAAAACATTCGGAATCGGCGACAATAAATTTTATCGGTTCAAAAAAAGTAAGGCTAACCATCATGGATTTTCGCAAAAAATTGAAAACTTTTTTTTGTTGAAATTCCGGTTCAAAATGATTATGGGTAATGTATATGACACGTTGGACAAGAAACTACCGGTAGGACGCATAAAAAGAGTTCGGGTATTGGAATTTTCGTATTTTGAAATTCGATCACATTTGTAATCGAACGTGGATTGCAGGCGAATGAGGCGACATATTACAGCAAATTAAACGTTGATCTACTTAAAATATCCTAAATAATCCAAAATGCACAAAACATTCGGAATCGGCGACAATAAATTTTATCGGTTCAAAAAAAGTAAGGCTAACCATCATGGATTTTCGCAAAAAATTGAAAACTTTTTTTTGTTGAAATTCCGGTTCAAAATGATTATGGGTAATGTATATGACACGTTGGACAAGAAACTACCGGTAGGACGCATAAAGAGAGTTCGGGTATTGGAATTTTCGTATTTTGAAATTCGATCACATTTGTAATCGAACGTGGATTGCAGGCGAATGAGGCGACATATTACAGCAAATTAAACGTTGATCTACTTAAAATATCCTAAATAATCCAAAATGCACAAAACATTCGGAATCGGCGACAATAAATTTTATCGGTTCAAAAAAAGTAAGGCTAATCGATCATGGATTTTCGCAAAAAATTGAAAACTTTTTTTTGTTGAAATTCCGGTTCAAAATGATTATGGGTAATGTATATGACACGTTGGACAAGAAACTACCGGTAGGACGCATAAAGAGAGTTCGGTTATTGGAATTTTCGTATTTTGAAATTCGATCACATTTGTAATCGAACGTGGATTGCAGGCGAATGAGGCGACATATTACAGCAAATTAAACGTCGATCTACTTAAAATATCCTAAATAATCCAAAATGCACAAAACATTCGGAATCGGCGACAATAAATTTTATCGGTTCAAAAAAAGTAAGGCTAACCATCATGGATTTTCGCAAAAAATTGAAAACTTTTTTTTGTTGAAATTCCGGTTCAAAATGATTATGGGTAATGTATATGACACGTTGGACATGAAACTACCGGTAGGACGCATAAAGAGAGTTCGGGTATTGGAATTTTCGTATTTTGAAATTCGATCACATTTGTAATCGAACGTGGATTGCAGGCGAATGAGGCGACATATTACAGCAAATTAAACGTTGATCTACTTAAAATATCCTAAATAATCCAAAATGCACAAAACATTCGGAATCGGCGACAATAAATTTTATCGGTTCAAAAAAAGTAAGGCTAACCATCATGGATTTTCGCAAAAAATTGAAAACTTTTTTTTGTTGAAATTCCGGTTCAAAATGATTATGGGTAATGTATATGACACGTTGGACAAGAAACTACCGGTAGGACGCATAAAGAGAGTTCGGGTATTGGAATTTTCGTATTTTGAAATTCGATCACATTTGTAATCGAACGTGGATTGCAGGCGAATGAGGCGACATATTACAGCAAATTAAACGTTGATCTACTTAAAATATCCTAAATAATCCAAAATGCACAAAACATTCGGAATCGGCGACAATAAATTTTATCGGTTCAAAAAAAGTAAGGCTAATCGATCATGGATTTTCGCAAAAAATTGAAAACTTTTTTTTGTTGAAATTCCGGTTCAAAATGATTATGGGTAATGTATATGACACGTTGGACAAGAAACTACCGGTAGGACGCATAAAGAGAGTTCGGTTATTGGAATTTTCGTATTTTGAAATTCGATCACATTTGTAATCGAACGTGGATTGCAGGCGAATGAGGCGACATATTACAGCAAATTAAACGTCGATCTACTTAAAATATCCTAAATAATCCAAAATGCACAAAACATTCGGAATCGGCGACAATAAATTTTATCGGTTCAAAAAAAGTAAGGCTAACCATCATGGATTTTCGCAAAAAATTGAAAACTTTTTTTTGTTGAAATTCCGGTTCAAAATGATTATGGGTAATGTATATGACACGTTGGACATGAAACTACCGGTAGGACGCATAAAGAGAGTTCGGGTATTGGAATTTTCGTATTTTGAAATTCGATCACATTTGTAATCGAACGTGGATTGCAGGCGAATGAGGCGACATATTACAGCAAATTAAACGTCGATCTACTTAAAATATCCTAAATAATCCAAAATGCACAAAACATTCGGAATCGGCGACAATAAATTTTATCGGTTCAAAAAAAGTAAGGCTAACCATCATGGATTTTCGCAAAAAATTGAAAACTTTTTTTTGTTGAAATTCCGGTTCAAAATGATTATGGGTAATGTATATGACACGTTGGACATGAAACTACCGGTAGGACGCATAAAGAGAGTTCGGGTATTGGAATTTTCGTATTTTGAAATTCGATCACATTTGTAATCGAACGTGGATTGCAGGCGAATGAGGCGACATATTACAGCAAATTAAACGTTGATCTACTTAAAATATCCTAAATAATCCAAAATGCACAAAACATTCGGAATCGGCGACAATAAATTTTATCGGTTCAAAAAAAGTAAGGCTAACCATCATGGATTTTCGCAAAAAATTGAAAACTTTTTTTTGTTGAAATTCCGGTTCAAAATGATTATGGGTAATGTATATGACACGTTTCACATGAAAATACCGGCAGGACGCATAAAGAGAGTTCGGGTATTGGAATTTTCGTATTTTGAAATTCGATCACATTTGTAATCGAACGTGGATTGCAGGCGAATGAGGCGACATATTACAGCAAATTAAACGTTGATCTACTTAAAATATCCTAAATAATCCAAAATGCACAAAACATTCGGAATCGGCGACAATAAATTTTATCGGTTCAAAAAAAGTAAGGCTAATCGATCATGGATTTTCGCAAAAAATTGAAAACTTTTTTTTGTTGAAATTCCGGTTCAAAATGATTATGGGTAATGTATATGACACGTTGGACAAGAAACTACCGGTAGGACGCATAAAGAGAGTTCGGTTATTGGAATTTTCGTATTTTGAAATTCGATCACATTTGTAATCGAACGTGGATTGCAGGCGAATGAGGCGACATATTACAGCAAATTAAACGTTGATCTACTTAAAATATCCTAAATAATCCAAAATGCACAAAACATTCGGAATCGGCGACAATAAATTTTATCGGTTCAAAAAAAGTAAGGCTAATCGATCATGGATTTTCGCAAAAAATTGAAAACTTTTTTTTGTTGAAATTCCGGTTCAAAATGATTATGGGTAATGTATATGACACGTTTCACATGAAAATACCGGCAGGACGCATAAAGAGAGTTCGGGTATTGGAATTTTCGTATTTTGAAATTCGTTCACATTTGTAATCGAACGTGGATTGCAGGCGAATGGGGTGACATATTACAGCAAATTAAACGTTGATCTACTTAAAATATCCTAAATAATCCAAAATGCACAAAACATTCGGAATCGGCGACAATAAATTTTATCGGTTCAAAAAAAGTAAGGCTAACCATCATGGATTTTCGCAAAAAATTGAAAACTTTTTTTTGTTGAAATTCCGGTTCAAAATGATTATGGGTAATGTATATGACACGTTGGACAAGAAACTACCGGTAGGACGCATAAAGAGAGTTCGGGTATTGGAATTTTCGTATTTTGAAATTCGATCACATTTGTAATCGAACGTGGATTGCAGGCGAATGAGGCGACATATTACAGCAAATTAAACGTTGATCTACTTAAAATATCCTAAATAATCCAAAATGCACAAAACATTCGGAATCGGCGACAATAAATTTTATCGGTTCAAAAAAAGTAAGGCTAATCGATCATGGATTTTCGCAAAAAATTGAAAACTTTTTTTTGTTGAAATTCCGGTTCAAAATGATTATGGGTAATGTATATGACACGTTGGACAAGAAACTACCGGTATTTTGAAATTCGATCACATTTGTAATCGAACGTGGATTGCAGGCGAATGAGGCGACATATTACAGCAAATTAAACGTTGATCTACTTAAAATATCCTAAATAATCCAAAATGCACAAAACATTCGGAATCGGCGACAATAAATTTTATCGGTTCAAAAAAAGTAAGGCTAATCGATCATGGATTTTCGCAAAAAATTGAAAACTTTTTTTTGTTGAAATTCCGGTTCAAAATGATTATGGGTAATGTATATGACACGTTGGACAAGAAACTACCGGTAGGACGCATAAAGAGAGTTCGGTTATTGGAATTTTCGTATTTTGAAATTCGATCACATTTGTAATCGAACGTGGATTGCAGGCGAATGAGGCGACATATTACAGCAAATTAAACGTTGATCTACTTAAAAGCCGGAATCGGCGACAATAAATTTTATCGGTTCAAAAAAAGTAAGGCTAACCATCATGGATTTTCGCAAAAAATTGAAAACTTTTTTTTGTTGAAATTCCGGTTCAAAATGATTATGGGTAATGTATATGACACGTTGGACAAGAAACTACCGGTAGGACGCATAAAGAGAGTTCGGTTATTGGAATTTTCGTATTTTGAAATTCGATCACATTTGTAATCGAACGTGGATTGCAGGCGAATGAGGCGACATATTACAGCAAATTAAACGTTGATCTACTTAAAATATCCTAAATAATCCAAAATGCACAAAACATTCGGAATCGGCGACAATAAATTTTATCGGTTCAAAAAAAGTAAGGCTAATCGATCATGGATTTTCGCAAAAAATTGAAAACTTTTTTTTGTTGAAATTCCGGTTCAAAATGATTATGGGTAATGTATATGACACGTTGGACAAGAAACTACCGGTAGGACGCATAAAGAGAGTTCGGTTATTGGAATTTTCGTATTTTGAAATTCGATCACATTTGTAATCGAACGTGGATTGCAGGCGAATGAGACGACATATTACAGCAAATTAAACGTCGATCTACTTAAAATATCCTAAATAATCCAAAATGCACAAAACATTCGGAATCGGCGACAATAAATTTTATCGGTTCAAAAAAAGTAAGGCTAACCATCATGGATTTTCGCAAAAATTGAAAACTTTTTTTTGTTGAAATTCCGGTTCAAAATGATTATGGGTAATGTATATGACACGTTGGACATGAAACTACCGGTAGGACGCATAAAGAGAGTTCGGGTATTGGAATTTTCGTATTTTGAAATTCGATCACATTTGTAATCGAACGTGGATTGCAGGCGAATGAGGCGACATATTACAGCAAATTAAACGTTGATCTACTTAAAATATCCTAAATAATCCAAAATGCACAAAACATTCGGAATCGGCGACAATAAATTTTATCGGTTCAAAAAAAGTAAGGCTAACCATCATGGATTTTCGCAAAAAATTGAAAACTTTTTTTTGTTGAAATTCCGGTTCAAAATGATTATGGGTAATGTATATGACACGTTGGACAAGAAACTACCGGTAGGACGCATAAAGAGAGTTCGGTTATTGGAATTTTCGTATTTTGAAATTCGATCACATTTGTAATCGAACGTGGTTTGCAGGCGAATGAGGCGACATATTACAGCAAATTAAACGTTGATCTACTTAAAATATCCTAAATAATCCAAAATGCACAAAACATTCGGAATCGGCGACAATAAATTTTATCGGTTCAAAAAAAGTAAGGCTAACCATCATGGATTTTCGCAAAAAATTGAAATTTTTTTTTTGCTGAAATTCCGGTTCAAAATGATTATGGGTAATGTATATGACACGTTGGACAAGAAACTACCGGTAGGACGCATAAAGAGAGTTCGGTTATTGGAATTTTCGTATTTTGAAATTCGATCACATTTGTAATCGAACGTGGATTGCAGGCGAATGAGGCGACATATTACAGCAAATTAAACGTTGATCTACTTAAAATATCCTAAATAATCCAAAATGCACAAAACATTCGGAATCGGCGACAATAAATTTTATCGGTTCAAAAAAAGTAAGGCTCATCATGGATTTTCGCAAAAAATTGAAAACTTTTTTTTGTTGAAATTCCGGTTCAAAATGATTATGGGTAATGTATATGACACGTTGGACAAGAAACTACCGGTAGGACGCATAAAGAGAGTTCGGTTATTGGAATTTTCGTATTTTGAAATTCGATCACATTTGTAATCGAACGTGGATTGCAGGCGAATGAGGCGACATATTACAGCAAATTAAACGTTGATCTACTTAAAATATCCTAAATAATCCAAAATGCACAAAACATTCGGAATCGGCGACAATAAATTTTATCGGTTCAAAAAAAGTAAGGCTAACCATCATGGATTTTCGCAAAAAATTGAAAACTTTTTTTTGTTGAAATTCCGGTTCAAAATGATTATGGGTAATGTATATGACACGTTGGACAAGAAACTACCGGTAGGACGCATAAAGAGAGTTCGGTTATTGGAATTTTCGTATTTTGAAATTCGATCACATTTGTAATCGAACGTGGATTGCAGGCGAATGAGGCGACATATTACAGCAAATTAAACGTTGATCTACTTAAAATATCCTAAATAATCCAAAATGCACAAAACATTCGGAATCGGCGACAATAAATTTTATCGGTTCAAAAAAAGTAAGGCTAACCATCATGGATTTTCGCAAAAAATTGAAAACTTTTTTTTGTTGAAATTCCGATTCAAAATGATTATGGGTAATGTATATGACACGTTGGACATGAAACTACCGGTAGGACGCATAAAGAGAGTTCGGGTATTCGAATTTTCGTATTTTGAAATTCGTTCACATTTGTAATCGAACGTGGATTGCAGGCGAATGAGACGACATATTACAGCAAATTAAACGTTGATCTACTTAAAATATCCTAAATAATCCAAAATGCACAAAACATTCGGAATCGGCGACAATAAATTTTATCGGTTCAAAAAAAGTAAGGCTAACCATCATGGATTTTCGCAAAAAATTGAAAACTTTTTTTTGTTGAAATTCCGGTTCAAAATGATTATGGGTAATGTATATGACACGTTGGACAAGAAACTACCGGTAGGACGCATAAAGAGAGTTCGGTTATTGGAATTTTCGTATTTTGAAATTCGATCACATTTGTAATCGAACGTGGATTGCAGGCGAATGAGGCGACATATTACAGCAAATTAAACGTTGATCTACTTAAAATATCCTAAATAATCCAAAATGCACAAAACATTCGGAATCGGCGACAATAAATTTTATCGGTTCAAAAAAAGTAAGGCTAACCATCATGGATTTTCGCAAAAAATTGAAAACTTTTTTTTGTTGAAATTCCGGTTCAAAATGATTATGGGTAATGTATATGACACGTTGGACAAGAAACTACCGGTAGGACGCATAAAGAGAGTTCGGTTATTGGAATTTTCGTATTTTGAAATTCGATCACATTTGTAATCGAACGTGGATTGCAGGCGAATGAGGCGACATATTACAGCAAATTAAACGTTGATCTACTTAAAATATCCTAAATAATCCAAAATGCACAAAACATTCGGAATCGGCGACAATAAATTTTATCGGTTCAAAAAAAGTAAGGCTAACAACCATCATGGATTTTCGCAAAAAATTGAAATTTTTTTTTTGCTGAAATTCCGGTTCAAAATGATTATGGGTAATGTATATGACACGTTTCACATGAAACTACCGGTAGGACGCATAAAGAGAGTTCGGGTATTGGAATTTTCGTATTTTGAAATTCGATCACATTTGTAATCGAACGTGGATTGCAGGCGAATGGGGCGACATATTACAGCAAATTAAACGTTGATCTACTTAAAATATCCTAAATAATCCAAAATGCACAAAACATTCGGAATCGGCGACAATAAATTTTATCGGTTCAAAAAAAGTAAGGCTAACCATCATGGATTTTCGCAAAAAATTGAAAACTTTTTTTGTTGAAATTCCGGTTCAAAATGATTATGGGTAATGTATATGACACGTTGGACAAGAAACTACCGGTAGGACGCATAAAGAGAGTTCGGTTATTGGAATTTTCGTATTTTGAAATTCGATCACATTTGTAATCGAACGTGGATTGCAGGCGAATGAGGCGACATATTACAGCAAATTAAACGTTGATCTACTTAAAATATCCTAAATAATCCAAAATGCACAAAACATTCGGAATCGGCGACAATAAATTTTATCGGTTCAAAAAAAGTAAGGCTAACCATCATGGATTTTCGCAAAAAATTGAAAACTTTTTTTTGTTGAAATTCCGGTTCAAAATGATTATGGGTAATGTATATGACACGTTGGACATGAAACTACCGGTAGGACGCATAAAGAGAGTTCGGGTATTCGAATTTTCGTATTTTGAAATTCGTTCACATTTGTAATCGAACGTGGATTGCAGGCGAATGAGGCGACATATTACAGCAAATTAAACGTTGATCTACTTAAAATATCCTAAATAATCCAAAATGCACAAAACATTCGGAATCGGCGACAATAAATTTTATCGGTTCAAAAAAAGTAAGGCTAACCATCATGGATTTTCGCAAAAAATTGAAATTTTTTTTTTGCTGAAATTCCGGTTCAAAATGATTATGGGTAATGTATATGATACGTTGGACATGAAACTACCGGTAGGTCGCATAAAGAGAGTTCGGGTATTGGAATTTTCGTATTTTGAAATTCGATCACATTTGTAATCGAACGTGGATTGCAGGCGAATGGGGCGACATATTACAGCAAATTAAACGTTGATCTACTTAAAATATCCTAAATAATCCAAAATGCACAAAACATTCGGAATCGGCGACAATAAATTTTATCGGTTCAAAAAAAGTAAGGCTAACCATCATGGATTTTCGCAAAAAATTGAAATTTTTTTTTTGCTGAAATTCCGGTTCAAAATGATTATGGGTAATGTATATGATACGTTTCACATGAAACTACCGGTAGGACGCATAAAGAGAGTTCGGGTATTCGAATTTTCGTATTTTGAAATTCGTCCACATTTGTAATCGAACGTGGATTGCAGGCGAATGAGGCGACATATTACAGCAAATTAAACGTTGATCTACTTAAAATATCCTAAATAATCCAAAATGCACAAAACATTCGGAATCGGCGACAATAAATTTTATCGGTTCAAAAAAAGTAAGGCTAACCATCATGGATTTTCGCAAAAAATTGAAATTTTTTTTTTGCTGAAATTCCGGTTCAAAATGATTATGGGTAATGTATATGATACGTTGGACATGAAACTACCGGTAGGTCGCATAAAGAGAGTTCGGGTATTGGAATTTTCGTATTTTGAAATTCGATCACATTTGTAATCGAACGTGGATTGCAGGCGAATGGGGCGACATATTACAGCAAATTAAACGTTGATCTACTTAAAATATCCTAAATAATCCAAAATGCACAAAACATTCGGAATCGGCGACAATAAATTTTATCGGTTCAAAAAAAGTAAGGCTAACCATCATGGATTTTCGCAAAAAATTGAAATTTTTTTTTTTGCTGAAATTCCGGTTCAAAATGATTATGGGTAATGTATATGATACGTTTCACATGAAACTACCGGTAGGACGCATAAAGAGAGTTCGGGTATTCGAATTTTCGTATTTTGAAATTCGATCACATTTGTAATCGAACGTGGATTGCAGGCGAATGAGGCGACATATTACAGCAAATTAAACGTTGATCTACTTAAAATATCCTAAATAATCCAAAATGCACAAAACATTCGGAATCGGCGACAATAAATTTTATCGGTTCAAAAAAAGTAAGGCTAACCATCATGGATTTTCGCAAAAAATTGAAAACTTTTTTTTGTTGAAATTCCGGTTCAAAATGATTATGGGTAATGTATATGATACGTTGGACAAGAAACTACCGGTAGGACGCATAAAGAGAGTTCGGTTATTGGAATTTTCGTATTTTGAAATTCGTCCACATTTGTAATCGAACGTGGATTGCAGGCGAATGAGGCGACATATTACAGCAAATTAAACGTTGATCTACTTAAAATATCCTAAATAATCCAAAATGCACAAAACATTCGGAATCGGCGACAATAAATTTTATCGGTTCAAAAAAAGTAAGGCTAACCATCATGGATTTTCGCAAAAAATTGAAAACTTTTTTTTGTTGAAATTCCGGTTCAAAATGATTATGGGTAATGTATATGACACGTTTCACATGAAACTACCGGTAGGACGCATAAAGAGAGTTCGGGTATTCGAATTTTCGTATTTTGAAATTCGATCACATTTGTAATCGAACGTGGATTGCAGGCGAATGAGGCGACATATTACAGCAAATTAAACGTTGATCTACTTAAAATATCCTAAATAATCCAAAATGCACAAAACATTCGGAATCGGCGACAATAAATTTTATCGGTTCAAAAAAAGTAAGGCTAACCATCATGGATTTTCGCAAAAAATTGAAAACTTTTTTTTGTTGAAATTCCGGTTCAAAATGATTATGGGTAATGTATATGACACGTTGGACAAGAAACTACCGGTAGGACGCATAAAGAGAGTTCGGTTATTGGAATTTTCGGATTTTGAAATTCGTCCACATTTGTAATCGAACGTGGATTGCAGGCGAATGAGGCGACATATTACAGCAAATTAAACGTTGATCTACTTAAAATATCCTAAATAATCCAAAATGCACAAAACATTCGGAATCGGCGACAATAAATTTTATCGGTTCAAAAAAAGTAAGGCACCATCATGGATTTTCGCAAAAAATTGAATTTTTTTTTTTGCTGAAATTCCGGTTCAAAATGATTATGGGTAATGTATATGATACGTTGGACATGAAACTACCGGTAGGTCGCATAAAGAGAGTTCGGGTATTGGAATTTTCGTATTTTGAAATTCGATCACATTTGTAATCGAACGTGGATTGCAGGCGAATGAGGCGACATATTACAGCAAATTAAACGTTGATCTACTTAAAATATCCTAAATAATCCAAAATGCACAAAACATTCGGAATCGGCGACAATAAATTTTATCGGTTCAAAAAAAGTAAGGCTAACCATCATGGATTTTCGCAAAAAATTGAATTTTTTTTTTGCTGAAATTCCGGTTCAAAATGATTATGGGTAATGTATATGATACGTTGGACATGAAACTACCGGTAGGTCGCATAAAGAGAGTTCGGGTATTGGAATTTTCGTATTTTGAAATTCGATCACATTTGTAATCGAACGTGGATTGCAGGCGAATGAGGCGACATATTACAGCAAATTAAACGTTGATCTACTTAAAATATCCTAAATAATCCAAAATGCACAAAACATTCCAAATCGGCGACAATAAATTTTATCGGTTCAAAAAAAGTAAGGCTAACCATCATGGATTTTCGCAAAAAATTGAAATTTTTTTTTTGCTGAAATTCCGGTTCAAAATGATTATGGGTAATGTATATGACACGTTGGACATGAAACTACCGGTAGGACGCATAAAGAGAGTTCGGGTATTCGAATTTTCGTATTTTGAAATTCGTTCACATTTGTAATCGAACGTGGATTGCAGGCGAATGAGGCGACATATTACAGCAAATTAAACGTTGATCTACTTAAAATATCCTAAATAATCCAAAATGCACAAAACATTCGGAATCGGCGACAATAAATTTTATCGGTTCAAAAAAAGTAAGGCTAACCATCATGGATTTTTCGCAAAAAATTGAATTTTTTTTTTTGCTGAAATTCCGGTTCAAAATGATTATGGGTAATGTATATGATACGTTGGACATGAAACTACCGGTAGGTCGCATAAAGAGAGTTCGGGTATTGGAATTTTCGTATTTTGAAATTCGATCACATTTGTAATCGAACGTGGATTGCAGGCGAATGAGGCGACATATTACAGCAAATTAAACGTTGATCTACTTAAAATATCCTAAATAATCCAAAATGCACAAAACATTCGGAATCGGCGACAATAAATTTTATCGGTTCAAAAAAAGTAAGGCTAACCATCATGGATTTTCGCAAAAAATTGAATTATTTTTTTGCTGAAATTCCGGTTCAAAATGATTATGGGTAATGTATATGACACGTTTCACATGAAACTACCGGTAGGACGCATAAAGAGAGTTCGGGTATTCGAATTTTCGTATTTTGAAATTCGTTCACATTTGTAATCGAACGTGGATTGCAGGCGAATGAGGCGACATATTACAGCAAATTAAACGTTGATCTACTTAAAATATCCTAAATAATCCAAAATGCACAAAACATTCGGAATCGGCGACAATAAATTTTATCGGTTCAAAAAAAGTAAGGCTAACCATCATGGATTTTCGCAAAAAATTGAATTTTTTTTTTTGCTGAAATTCCGGTTCAAAATGATTATGGGTAATGTATATGATACGTTGGACATGAAACTACCGGTAGGTCGCATAAAGAGAGTTCGGGTATTGGAATTTTCGTATTTTGAAATTCGATCACATTTGTAATCGAACGTGGATTGCAGGCGAATGAGGCGACATATTACAGCAAATTAAACGTTGATCTACTTAAAATATCCTAAATAATCCAAAATGCACAAAACATTCGGAATCGGCGACAATAAATTTTATCGGTTCAAAAAAAGTAAGGCTAACCATCATGGATTTTCGCAAAAAATTGAATTTTTTTTTTTGCTGAAATTCCGGTTCAAAATGATTATGGGTAATGTATATGATACGTTGGACATGAAACTACCGGTAGGTCGCATAAAGAGAGTTCGGGTATTGGAATTTTCGTATTTTGAAATTCGATCACATTTGTAATCGAACGTGGATTGCAGGCGAATGAGGCGACATATTACAGCAAATTAAACGTTGATCTACTTAAAATATCCTAAATAATCCAAAATGCACAAAACATTCGGAATCGGCGACAATAAATTTTATCGGTTCAAAAAAAGTAAGGCTAACCATCATGGATTTTCGCAAAAAATTGAATTATTTTTTTGCTGAAATTCCGGTTCAAAATGATTATGGGTAATGTATATGACACGTTTCACATGAAACTACCGGTAGGACGCATAAAGAGAGTTCGGGTATTCGAATTTTCGTATTTTGAAATTCGTTCACATTTGTAATCGAACGTGGATTGCAGGCGAATGAGGCGACATATTACAGCAAATTAAACGTTGATCTACTTAAAATATCCTAAATAATCCAAAATGCACAAAACATTCGGAATCGGCGACAATAAATTTTATCGGTTCAAAAAAAGTAAGGCTAACCATCATGGATTTTCGCAAAAAATTGAATTTTTTTTTTTGCTGAAATTCCGGTTCAAAATGATTATGGGTAATGTATATGATACGTTGGACATGAAACTACCGGTAGGTCGCATAAAGAGAGTTCGGGTATTGGAATTTTCGTATTTTGAAATTCGATCACATTTGTAATCGAACGTGGATTGCAGGCGAATGAGGCGACATATTACAGCAAATTAAACGTTGATCTACTTAAAATATCCTAAATAATCCAAAATGCACAAAACATTCGGAATCGGCGACAATAAATTTTATCGGTTCAAAAAAAGTAAGGCTAACCATCATGGATTTTCGCAAAAAATTGAAATTATTTTTTTGCTGAAATTCCGGTTCAAAATGATTATGGGTAATGTATATGACACGTTGGACAAGAAACTACCGGTAGGACGCATAAAGAGAGTTCGGTTATTGGAATTTTCGTATTTTGAAATTCGATCACATTTGTAATCGAACGTGGATTGCAGGCGAATGAGGCGACATATTACAGCAAATTAAACGTTGATCTACTTAAAATATCCTAAATAATCCAAAATGCACAAAACATTCGGAATCGGCGACAATAAATTTTATCGGTTCAAAAAAAGTAAGGCTAACCATCATGGATTTTCGCAAAAAATTGAAATTTTTTTTTTGCTGAAATTCCGGTTCAAAATGATTATGGGTAATGTATATGACACGTTTCACATGAAACTACCGGTAGGACGCATAAAGAGAGTTCGGGTATTGGAATTTTCGTATTTTGAAATTCGATCACATTTGTAATCGAACGTGGATTGCAGGCGAATGGGGCGACATATTACAGCAAATTAAACGTTGATCTACTTAAAATATCCTAAATAATCCAAAATGCACAAAACATTCGGAATCGGCGACAATAAATTTTATCGGTTCAAAAAAAGTAAGGCTAACCATCATGGATTTTCGCAAAAAATTGAAAACTTTTTTTGTTGAAATTCCGGTTCAAAATGATTATGGGTAATGTATATGACACGTTGGACAAGAAACTACCGGTAGGACGCATAAAGAGAGTTCGGTTATTGGAATTTTCGTATTTTGAAATTCGATCACATTTGTAATCGAACGTGGATTGCAGGCGAATGAGGCGACATATTACAGCAAATTAAACGTTGATCTACTTAAAATATCCTAAATAATCCAAAATGCACAAAACATTCGGAATCGGCGACAATAAATTTTATCGGTTCAAAAAAAAGTAAGGCTAACCATCATGGATTTTCGCAAAAAATTGAAAACTTTTTTTTGTTGAAATTCCGGTTCAAAATGATTATGGGTAATGTATATGACACGTTGGACATGAAACTACCGGTAGGACGCATAAAGAGAGTTCGGGTATTCGAATTTTCGTATTTTGAAATTCGTTCACATTTGTAATCGAACGTGGATTGCAGGCGAATGAGGCGACATATTACAGCAAATTAAACGTTGATCTACTTAAAATATCCTAAATAATCCAAAATGCACAAAACATTCGGAATCGGCGACAATAAATTTTATCGGTTCAAAAAAAGTAAGGCTAACCATCATGGATTTTCGCAAAAAATTGAAATTTTTTTTTTTGCTGAAATTCCGGTTCAAAATGATTATGGGTAATGTATATGACACGTTTCACATGAAACTACCGGTAGGACGCATAAAGAGAGTTCGGGTATTGGAATTTTCGTATTTTGAAATTCGATCACATTTGTAATCGAACGTGGATTGCAGGCGAATGGGGCGACATATTACAGCAAATTAAACGTTGATCTACTTAAAATATCCTAAATAATCCAAAATGCACAAAACATTCGGAATCGGCGACAATAAATTTAATCGGTTCAAAAAAAGTAAGGCTAACCATCATGGATTTTCGCAAAAAATTGAAATTTTTTTTTTGCTGAAATTCCGGTTCAAAATGATTATGGGTAATGTATATGACACGTTTCACATGAAACTACCGGTAGGACGCATAAAGAGAGTTCGGGTATTGGAATTTTCGTATTTTGAAATTCGTTCACATTTGTAATCGAACGTGGATTGCAGGCGAATGAGGCGACATATTACAGCAAATTAAACGTTGATCTACTTAAAATATCCTAAATAATCCAAAATGCACAAAACATTCGGAATCGGCGACAATAAATTTTATCGGTTCAAAAAAAGTAAGGCTAACCATCATGGATTTTCGCAAAAAATTGAATTTTTTTTTTTGCTGAAATTCCGGTTCAAAATGATTATGGGTAATGTATATGATACGTTGGACATGAAACTACCGGTAGGTCGCATAAAGAGAGTTCGGGTATTGGAATTTTCGTATTTTGAAATTCGATCACATTTGTAATCGAACGTGGATTGCAGGCGAATGAGGCGACATATTACAGCAAATTAAACGTTGATCTACTTAAAATATCCTAAATAATCCAAAATGCACAAAACATTCGGAATCGGCGACAATAAATTTTATCGGTTCAAAAAAAGTAAGGCTAACCATCATGGATTTTCGCAAAAAATTGAATTATTTTTTTTGCTGAAATTCCGGTTCAAAATGATTATGGGTAATGTATATGACACGTTTCACATGAAACTACCGGTAGGACGCATAAAGAGAGTTCGGGTATTCGAATTTTCGTATTTTGAAATTCGTTCACATTTGTAATCGAACGTGGATTGCAGGCGAATGAGGCGACATATTACAGCAAATTAAACGTTGATCTACTTAAAATATCCTAAATAATCCAAAATGCACAAAACATTCGGAATCGGCGACAATAAATTTTATCGGTTCAAAAAAAGTAAGGCTAACCATCATGGATTTTCGCAAAAAATTGAATTTTTTTTTTTGCTGAAATTCCGGTTCAAAATGATTATGGGTAATGTATATGATACGTTGGACATGAAACTACCGGTAGGTCGCATAAAGAGAGTTCGGGTATTGGAATTTTCGTATTTTGAAATTCGATCACATTTGTAATCGAACGTGGATTGCAGGCGAATGAGGCGACATATTACAGCAAATTAAACGTTGATCTACTTAAAATATCCTAAATAATCCAAAATGCACAAAACATTCGGAATCGGCGACAATAAATTTTATCGGTTCAAAAAAAGTAAGGCTAACCATCATGGATTTTCGCAAAAAATTGAAATTATTTTTTTGCTGAAATTCCGGTTCAAAATGATTATGGGTAATGTATATGACACGTTGGACAAGAAACTACCGGTAGGACGCATAAAGAGAGTTCGGTTATTGGAATTTTCGTATTTTGAAATTCGATCACATTTGTAATCGAACGTGGATTGCAGGCGAATGAGGCGACATATTACAGCAAATTAAACGTTGATCTACTTAAAATATCCTAAATAATCCAAAATGCACAAAACATTCGGAATCGGCGACAATAAATTTTATCGGTTCAAAAAAAGTAAGGCTAACCATCATGGATTTTCGCAAAAAATTGAAATTTTTTTTTTGCTGAAATTCCGGTTCAAAATGATTATGGGTAATGTATATGACACGTTTCACATGAAACTACCGGTAGGACGCATAAAGAGAGTTCGGTTATTGGAATTTTCGTATTTTGAAATTCGTTCACATTTGTAATCGAACGTGGATTGCAGGCGAATGAGGCGACATATTACAGCAAATTAAACGTTGATCTACTTAAAATATCCTAAATAATCCAAAATGCACAAAACATTCGGAATCGGCGACAATAAATTTTATCGGTTCAAAAAAAGTAAGGCTAACCATCATGGATTTTCGCAAAAAATTGAAATTTTTTTTTTTGCTGAAATTCCGGTTCAAAATGATTATGGGTAATGTATATGACACGTTTCACATGAAACTACCGGTAGGACGCATAAAGAGAGTTCGGGTATTGGAATTTTCGTATTTTGAAATTCGATCACATTTGTAATCGAACGTGGATTGCAGGCGAATGGGGCGACATATTACAGCAAATTAAACGTTGATCTACTTAAAATATCCTAAATAATCCAAAATGCACAAAACATTCGGAATCGGCGACAATAAATTTTATCGGTTCAAAAAAAGTAAGGCTAACCATCATGGATTTTCGCAAAAAATTGAAATTTTTTTTTTGCTGAAATTCCGGTTCAAAATGATTATGGGTAATGTATATGACACGTTTCACATGAAACTACCGGTAGGACGCATAAAGAGAGTTCGGGTATTGGAATTTTCGTATTTTGAAATTCGTTCACATTTGTAATCGAACGTGGATTGCAGGCGAATGAGGCGACATATTACAGCAAATTAAACGTTGATCTACTTAAAATATCCTAAATAATCCAAAATGCACAAAACATTCGGAATCGGCGACAATAAATTTTATCGGTTCAAAAAAAGTAAGGCTAACCATCATGGATTTTCGCAAAAAATTGAATTTTTTTTTTTGCTGAAATTCCGGTTCAAAATGATTATGGGTAATGTATATGATACGTTGGACATGAAACTACCGGTAGGTCGCATAAAGAGAGTTCGGGTATTGGAATTTTCGTATTTTGAAATTCGATCACATTTGTAATCGAACGTGGATTGCAGGCGAATGAGGCGACATATTACAGCAAATTAAACGTTGATCTACTTAAAATATCCTAAATAATCCAAAATGCACAAAACATTCGGAATCGGCGACAATAAATTTTATCGGTTCAAAAAAAGTAAGGCTAACCATCATGGATTTTCGCAAAAAATTGAATTATTTTTTTGCTGAAATTCCGGTTCAAAATGATTATGGGTAATGTATATGACACGTTTCACATGAAACTACCGGTAGGACGCATAAAGAGAGTTCGGGTATTGGAATTTTCGTATTTTGAAATTCGTTCACATTTGTAATCGAACGTGGATTGCAGGCGAATGAGGCGACATATTACAGCAAATTAAACGTTGATCTACTTAAAATATCCTAAATAATCCAAAATGCACAAAACATTCGGAATCGGCGACAATAAATTTTATCGGTTCAAAAAAAGTAAGGCTAACCATCATGGATTTTCGCAAAAAATTGAAATTATTTTTTTGCTGAAATTCCGGTTCAAAATGATTATGGGTAATGTATATGACACGTTGGACAAGAAACTACCGGTAGGACGCATAAAGAGAGTTCGGTTATTGGAATTTTCGTATTTTGAAATTCGATCACATTTGTAATCGAACGTGGATTGCAGGCGAATGAGGCAACATATTACAGCAAATTAAACGTTGATCTACTTAAAATATCCTAAATAATCCAAAATGCACAAAACATTCGGAATCGGCGACAATAAATTTTATCGGTTCAAAAAAAGTAAGGCTAACCATCATGGATTTTCGCAAAAAATTGAAATTTTTTTTTTGCTGAAATTCCGGTTCAAAATGATTATGGGTAATGTATATGACACGTTTCACATGAAACTACCGGTAGGACGCATAAAGAGAGTTCGGGTATTGGAATTTTCGTATTTTGAAATTCGATCACATTTGTAATCGAACGTGGATTGCAGGCGAATGGGGCGACATATTACAGCAAATTAAACGTTGATCTACTTAAAATATCCTAAATAATCCAAAATGCACAAAACATTCGGAATCGGCGACAATAAATTTTATCGGTTCAAAAAAAGTAAGGCTAACCATCATGGATTTTCGCAAAAAATTGAAAACTTTTTTTGTTGAAATTCCGGTTCAAAATGATTATGGGTAATGTATATGACACGTTGGACAAGAAACTACCGGTAGGACGCATAAAGAGAGTTCGGTTATTGGAATTTTCGTATTTTGAAATTCGATCACATTTGTAATCGAACGTGGATTGCAGGCGAATGAGGCGACATATTACAGCAAATTAAACGTTGATCTACTTAAAATATCCTAAATAATCCAAAATGCACAAAACATTCTGGAATCGGCGACAATAAATTTTATCGGTTCAAAAAAAAGTAAGGCTAACCATCATGGATTTTTCGCAAAAAATTGAAAACTTTTTTTTTGTTGAAATTCCGGTTCAAAATGATTATGGGTAATGTATATGACACGTTGGACATGAAACTACCGGTAGGACGCATAAAGAGAGTTCGGGTATTCGAATTTTCGTATTTTTGAAATTCGTTCACATTTGTAATCGAACGTGGATTGCAGGCGAATGAGGCGACATATTACAGCAAATTAAACGTTGATCTACTTAAAATATCCTCAAATAATCCAAAATGCACAAAAACATTCGGAATCGGCGACAATAAATTTTATCGGTTCAAAAAAAAGTAAGGCTAACCATCATGGATTTTCGCAAAAAATTGAAATTTTTTTTTTGCTGAAATTCCGGTTCAAAATGATTATGGGTAATGTATATGACAACGTTTCGACATGAAACTACCGGTAGGACGCATAAAGAGAGTTCGGGTATTGGAATTTTCGTATTTTGAAATTCGATCACATTTGTAATCGAACGTGGATTGCAGGCGAATGGGGCGACATATTACAGCAAATTAAACGTTGATCTACTTAAAATATCCTAAATAATCCAAAATGCACAAAACATTCGGAATCGGCGACAATAAATTTTATCGGTTCAAAAAAAGTAAGGCTAACCATCATGGATTTTCGCAAAAAATTGAAATTTTTTTTTTGCTGAAATTCCGGTTCAAAATGATTATGGGGTAATGTATATGACACGTTTCACATGAAACTACCGGTAGGAACGCATAAAGAGAGTTCGGGTATTGGAATTTTCGTATTTTGAAATTCGTTCACATTTGTAATCGAACGTGGATTGCAGGCGAATGAGGCGACATATTACAGCAAATTAAAACGTTGATCTACTTAAAATATCCTAAATAATCCAAAATGCACAAAACATTCGGAATCGGCGACAATAAATTTTATCGGTTCAAAAAAAGTAAGGGCTAACCATCATGGATTTTCGCAAAAAATTGAATTTTTTTTTTTGCTGAAATTCCGGTTCAAAATGATTATGGGGTAATGTATATGATACGTTGGACATGAAACTACCGGTAGGTCGCATAAAGAGAGTTCGGGTATTGGAATTTTCGTATTTTGAAATTCGATCACATTTGTAATCGAACGTGGATTGCAGGCGAATGAGGCGACATATTACAGCAAATTAAACGTTGATCTACTTAAAATATCCTAAATAATCCAAAATGCACAAAACATTCGGAATCGGCGACAATAAATTTTATCGGTAAGGCTAACCATCATGGATTTTCGCAAAAAATTGAATTATTTTTTTGCTGAAATTCCGGTTCAAAATGATTATGGGTAATGTATATGACACGTTTCACATGAAACTACCGGTAGGACGCATAAAGAGAGTTCGGGTATTCGAATTTTCGTATTTTGAAATTCGTTCACATTTGTAATCGAACGTGGATTGCAGGCGAATGAGGCGACATATTACAGCAAATTAAACGTTGATCTACTTAAAATATCCTAAATAATCCAAAATGCACAAAACATTCGGAATCGGCGACAATAAATTTTATCGGTTCAAAAAAAGTAAGGCTAACCATCATGGATTTTCGCAAAAAATTGAATTTTTTTTTTTGCTGAAATTCCGGTTCAAAATGATTATGGGTAATGTATATGATACGTTGGACATGAAACTACCGGTAGGTCGCATAAAGAGAGTTCGGGTATTGGAATTTTCGTATTTTGAAATTCGATCACATTTGTAATCGAACGTGGATTGCAGGCGAATGAGGCGACATATTACAGCAAATTAAACGTTGATCTACTTAAAATATCCTAAATAATCCAAAATGCACAAAACATTCGGAATCGGCGACAATAAATTTTATCGGTTCAAAAAAAGTAAGGCTAACCATCATGGATTTTCGCAAAAAATTGAAATTATTTTTTTGCTGAAATTCCGGTTCAAAATGATTATGGGTAATGTATATGACACGTTGGACAAGAAACTACCGGTAGGACGCATAAAGAGAGTTCGGTTATTGGAATTTTCGTATTTTGAAATTCGATCACATTTGTAATCGAACGTGGATTGCAGGCGAATGAGGCGACATATTACAGCAAATTAAACGTTGATCTACTTAAAATATCCTAAATAATCCAAAATGCACAAAACATTCGGAATCGGCGACAATAAATTTTATCGGTTCAAAAAAAGTAAGGCTAACCATCATGGATTTTCGCAAAAAATTGAAATTTTTTTTTTGCTGAAATTCCGGTTCAAAATGATTATGGGTAATGTATATGACACGTTTCACATGAAACTACCGGTAGGACGCATAAAGAGAGTTCGGGTATTGGAATTTTCGTATTTTGAAATTCGATCACATTTGTAATCGAACGTGGATTGCAGGCGAATGGGGCGACATATTACAGCAAATTAAACGTTGATCTACTTAAAATATCCTAAATAATCCAAAATGCACAAAACATTCGGAATCGGCGACAATAAATTTTATCGGTTCAAAAAAAGTAAGGCTAACCATCATGGATTTTCGCAAAAAATTGAAAACTTTTTTTGTTGAAATTCCGGTTCAAAATGATTATGGGTAATGTATATGACACGTTGGACAAGAAACTACCGGTAGGACGCATAAAGAGAGTTCGGTTATTGGAATTTTCGTATTTTGAAATTCGATCACATTTGTAATCGAACGTGGATTGCAGGCGAATGAGGCGACATATTACAGCAAATTAAACGTTGATCTACTTAAAATATCCTAAATAATCCAAAATGCACAAAACATTCGGAATCGGCGACAATAAATTTTATCGGTTCAAAAAAAAGTAAGGCTAACCATCATGGATTTTCGCAAAAAATTGAAAACTTTTTTTTGTTGAAATTCCGGTTCAAAATGATTATGGGTAATGTATATGACACGTTGGACATGAAACTACCGGTAGGACGCATAAAGAGAGTTCGGGTATTCGAATTTTCGTATTTTGAAATTCGTTCACATTTGTAATCGAACGTGGATTGCAGGCGAATGAGGCGACATATTACAGCAAATTAAACGTTGATCTACTTAAAATATCCTAAATAATCCAAAATGCACAAAACATTCGGAATCGGCGACAATAAATTTTATCGGTTCAAAAAAAGTAAGGCTAACCATCATGGATTTTCGTAAAAAATTGAAATTTTTTTTTTGCTGAAATTCCGGTTCAAAATGATTATGGGTAATGTATATGACACGTTTCACATGAAACTACCGGTAGGACGCATAAAGAGAGTTCGGGTATTGGAATTTTCGTATTTTGAAATTCGATCACATTTGTAATCGAACGTGGATTGCAGGCGAATGGGGCGACATATTACAGCAAATTAAACGTTGATCTACTTAAAATATCCTAAATAATCCAAAATGCACAAAACATTCGGAATCGGCGACAATAAATTTTATCGGTTCAAAAAAAGTAAGGCTAACCATCATGGATTTTCGCAAAAAATTGAAAACTTTTTTTTGTTGAAATTCCGGTTCAAAATGATTATGGGTAATGTATATGACACGTTGGACAAGAAACTACCGGTAGGACGCATAAAGAGAGTTCGGTTATTGGAATTTTCGTATTTTGAAATTCGATCACATTTGTAATCGAACGTGGATTGCAGGCGAATGAGGCGACATATTACAGCAAATTAAACGTCGATCTACTTAAAATATCCTAAATAATCCAAAATGCACAAAACATTCGGAATCGGCGACAATAAATTTTATCGGTTCAAAAAAAGTAAGGCTAACCATCATGGATTTTCGCAAAAAATTGAAATTTTTTTTTTGCTGAAATTCCGGTTCAAAATGATTATGGGTAATGTATATGACACGTTTCACATGAAAACGTTCGGGTATTGGAATTTTCGTATTTTGAAATTCGATCACATTTGTAATCGAACGTGGATTGCAGGCGAATGGGGCGACATATTACAGCAAATTAAACGTTGATCTACTTAAAATATCCTAAATAATCCAAAATGCACAAAACATTCGGAATCGGCGACAATAAATTTTATCGGTTCAAAAAAAGTAAGGCTAACCATCATGGATTTTCGCAAAAAATTGAAATTTTTTTTTTGCTGAAATTCCGGTTCAAAATGATTATGGGTAATGTATATGATACGTTGGACATGAAACTACCGGTAGGACGCATAAAGAGAGTTCGGGTATTGGAATTTTCGTATTTTGAAATTCGATCACATTTGTAATCGAACGTGGATTGCAGGCGAATGAGGCGACATATTACAGCAAATTAAACGTTGATCTACTTAAAATATCCTAAATAATCCAAAATGCACAAAACATTCGGAATCGGCGACAATAAATTTTATCGGTTCAAAAAAAGTAAGGCTAACCATCATGGATTTTCGCAAAAAATTGAAATTTTTTTTTTGCTGAAATTCCGGTTCAAAATGATTATGGGTAATGTATATGATACGTTGGACATGAAACTACCGGTAGGACGCATAAAGAGAGTTCGGGTATTCGAATTTTCGTATTTTGAAATTCGTTCACATTTGTAATCGAACGTGGATTGCAGGCGAATGAGGCGACATATTACAGCAAATTAAACGTTGATCTACTTAAAATATCCTAAATAATCCAAAATGCACAAAACATTCGGAATCGGCGACAATAAATTTTATCGGTTCAAAAAAAGTAAGGCTAACCATCATGGATTTTCGCAAAAAATTGAAATTTTTTTTTTGCTGAAATTCCGGTTCAAAATGATTATGGGTAATGTATATGACACGTTTCACATGAAACTACCGGTAGGACGCATAAAGAGAGTTCGGGTATTGGAATTTTCGTATTTTGAAATTCGATCACATTTGTAATCGAACGTGGATTGCAGGCGAATGGGGCGACATATTACAGCAAATTAAACGTTGATCTACTTAAAATATCCTAAATAATCCAAAATGCACAAAACATTCGGAATCGGCGACAATAAATTTTATCGGTTCAAAAAAAGTAAGGCTAACCATCATGGATTTTCGCAAAAAATTGAAATTTTTTTTTTGCTGAAATTCCGGTTCAAAATGATTATGGGTAATGTATATGATACGTTGGACATGAAACTACCGGTAGGACGCATAAAGAGAGTTCGGGTATTGGAATTTTCGTATTTTGAAATTCGATCACATTTGTAATCGAACGTGGATTGCAGGCGAATGAGGCGACATATTACAGCAAATTAAACGTTGATCTACTTAAAATATCCTAAATAATCCAAAATGCACAAAACATTCGGAATCGGCGACAATAAATTTTATCGGTTCAAAAAAAGTAAGGCTAACCATCATGGATTTTCGCAAAAAATTGAAAACTTTTTTTTGTTGAAATTCCGGTTCAAAATGATTATGGGTAATGTATATGACACGTTGGACAAGAAACTACCGGTAGGACGCATAAAGAGAGTTCGGTTATTGGAATTTTCGTATTTTGAAATTCGATCACATTTGTAATCGAACGTGGATTGCAGGCGAATGAGGCGACATATTACAGCAAATTAAACGTTGATCTACTTAAAATATCCTAAATAATCCAAAATGCACAAAACATTCGGAATCGGCAACAATAAATTTTATCGGTTCAAAAAAAGTAAGGCTAACCATCATGGATTTTCGCAAAAAATTGAATTTTTTTTTTGCTGAAATTCCGGTTCAAAATGATTATGGGTAATGTATATGATACGTTGGACATGAAACTACCGGTAGGTCGCATAAAGAGAGTTCGGGTATTGGAATTTTCGTATTTTGAAATTCGATCACATTTGTAATCGAACGTGGATTGCAGGCGAATGAGGCGACATATTACAGCAAATTAAACGTTGATCTACTTAAAATATCCTAAATAATCCAAAATGCACAAAACATTCGGAATCGGCGACAATAAATTTTATCGGTTCAAAAAAAGTAAGGCTAACCATCATGGATTTTCGCAAAAAATTGAAATTATTTTTTTGCTGAAATTCCGGTTCAAAATGATTATGGGTAATGTATATGACACGTTTCACATGAAACTACCGGTAGGACGCATAAAGAGAGTTCGGTTATTGGAATTTTCGTATTTTGAAATTCGATCACATTTGTAATCGAACGTGGATTGCAGGCGAATGGGGCGACATATTACAGCAAATTAAACGTTGATCTACTTAAAATATCCTAAATAATCCAAAATGCACAAAACATTCGGAATCGGCGACAATAAATTTTATCGGTTCAAAAAAAGTAAGGCTAGCCATCATGGATTTTCGCAAAAAATTGAAAACTTTTTTTTGTTGAAATTCCGGTTCAAAATGATTATGGGTAATGTATATGACACGTTGGACAAGAAACTACCGGTAGGACGCATAAAGAGAGTTCGGTTATTGGAATTTTCGTATTTTGAAATTCGATCACATTTGTAATCGAACGTGGATTGCAGGCGAATGAGGCGACATATTACAGCAAATTAAACGTTGATCTACTTAAAATATCCTAAATAATCCAAAATGCACAAAACATTCGGAATCGGCGACAGTAAATTTTATCGGTTCAAAAAAGTAAGGCTAACCATCATGGATTTTCGCAAAAAATTGAAATGTTTTTTTTGCTGAAATTCCGGTTCAAAATGATTATGGGTAATGTATATGACACGTTTCACATGAAACTACCGGTAGGACGCATAAAGAGAGTTCGGGTATTGGAATTTTCGTATTTTGAAATTCGATCACATTTGTAATCGAACGTGGATTGCAGGCGAATGGGGCGACATATTACAGCAAATTAAACGTTGATCTACTTAAAATATCCTAAATAATCCAAAATGCACAAAACATTCGGAATCGGAGACAATAAATTTTATCGGTTCAAAAAAAGTAAGGCTAACTAACCATCATGGATTTTCGCAAAAAATTGAAATTTTTTTTTTGCTGAAATTCCGGTTCAAAATGATTATGGGTAATGTATATGATACGTTGGACATGAAACTACCGGTAGGTCGCATAAAGAGAGTTCGGGTATTGGAATTTTCGTATTTTGAAATTCGATCACATTTGTAATCGAACGTGGATTGCAGGCGAATGAGGCGACATATTACAGCAAATTAAACGTCGATCTACTTAAAATATCCTAAATAATCCAAAATGCACAAAACATTCGGAATCGGCGACAATAAATTTTATCGGTTCAAAAAAAGTAAGGCTAACCATCATGGATTTTCGCAAAAAATTGAAAACTTTTTTTTGTTGAAATTCCGGTTCAAAATGATTATGGGTAATGTATATGACACGTTGGACGTGAAACTACCGGTAGGACGCATAAAGAGAGTTCGGGTATTGGAATTTTCGTATTTTGAAATTCGATCACATTTGTAATCGAACGTGGATTGCAGGCGAATGAGGCGACATATTACAGCAAATTAAACGTTGATCTACTTAAAATATCCTAAATAATCCAAAATGCACAAAACATTCGGAATCGGCGACAATAAATTTTATCGGTTCAAAAAAAGTAAGGCTAACCATCATGGATTTTCGCAAAAAATTGAAAATTTTTTTTGTTGAAATTCCGGTTCAAAATGATTATGGGTAATGTATATGATACGTTGGACCTGAAAATACCGGTAGGACGCATAAAGAGAGTTCGGGTATTGGAATTTTCGTATTTTGAAATTCGATCACATTTGTAATCGAACGTGGATTGCAGGCGAATGAGGCGACATATTACAGCAAATTAAACGTTGATCTACTTAAAATATCCTAAATAATCCAAAATGCACAAAACATTCGGAATCGGCGACAATAAATTTTATCGGTTCAAAAAAAGTAAGGCTAACACCATCATGGATTTTCGCAAAAAATTGAAAACTTTTTTTTGCTGAAATTCCGGTTCAAAATGATTATGGGTAATGTATATGATACGTTGGACCTGAAAATACCGGTAGGACGCATAAAGAGAGTTCGGGTATTGGAATTTTCGTATTTTGAAATTCGTTCACATTTGTAATCGAACGTGGATTGCAGGCGAATGAGGCGACATATTACAGCAAATTAAACGTCGATCTACTTAAAATATCCTAAATAATCCAAAATGCACAAAACATTCGGAATCGGCGACAATAAATTTTATCGGTTCAAAAAAAGTAAGGCTAACCATCATGAATTTTCGCAAAAAATTGAAAACTTTTTTTTGCTGAAATTCCGGTTCAAAATGATTATGGGTAATGTATATGATACGTTGGACCTGAAAATACCGGTAGGACGCATAAAGAGAGTTCGGGTATTGGAATTTTCGTATTTTGAAATTCGTTCACATTTGTAATCGAACGTGGATTGCAGGCGAATGAGGCGACATATTACAGCAAATTAAACGTTGATCTACTTAAAATATCCTAAATAATCCAAAATGCACAAAACATTCGGAATCGGCGACAATAAATTTTATCGGTTCAAAAAAAGTAAGGCTAACCATCATGGATTTTCGCAAAAAATTGAAATTTTTTTTTTGCTGAAATTCCGGTTCAAAATGATTATGGGTAATGTATATGATACGTTGGACCTGAAAATACCGGTAGGACGCATAAAGAGAGTTCGGGTATTGGAATTTTCGTATTTTGAAATTCGATCACATTTGTAATCGAACGTGGATTGCAGGCGAATGAGGCGACATATTACAGCAAATTAAACGTTGATCTACTTAAAATATCCTAAATAATCCAAAATGCACAAAACATTCGGAATCGGCGACAATAAATTTTATCGGTTCAAAAAAAGTAAGGCTAACCATCAAGGATTTTCGCAAAAAATTGAAAATTTTTTTTTGCTGAAATTCCGGTTCAAAATGATTATGGGTAATGTATATGACACGTTGGACAAGAAACTACCGGTAGGACGCATAAAGAGAGTTCGGGTATTGGAATTTTCGTATTTTGAAATTCGATCACATTTGTAATCGAACGTGGATTGCAGGCGAATGAGGCGACATATTACAGCAAATTAAACGTCGATCTACTTAAAATATCCTAAATAATCCAAAATGCACAAAACATTCGGAATCGGCGACAATAAATTTTATCGGTTCAAAAAAAGTAAGGCTAACACCATCATGGATTTTCGCAAAAAATTGAAAACTTTTTTTGTTGAAATTCCGGTTCAAAATGATTATGGGTAATGTATATGACACGTTTCACATGAAAATACCGGCAGGACGCATAAAGAGAGTTCGGGTATTGGAATTTTCGTATTTTGAAATTCGTTCACATTTGTAATCGAACGTGGATTGCAGGCGAATGAGGCGACATATTACAGCAAATTAAACGTTGATCTACTTAAAATATCCTAAATAATCCAAAATGCACAAAACATTCGGAATCGGCGACAATAAATTTTATCGGTTCAAAAAAAGTAAGGCTAACCATTGAAATTCGATCACATTTGTAATCGAACGTGGATTGCAGGCGAATGAGGCGACATATTACAGCAAATTAAACGTTGATCTACTTAAAATATCCTAAATAATCCAAAATGCACAAAACATTCGGAATCGGCGACAATAAATTTTATCGGTTCAAAAAAAGTAAGGCTAACCATCATGGATTTTCGCAAAAAATTGAAAACTTTTTTTTGTTGAAATTCCGGTTCAAAATGATTATGGGTAATGTATATGACACGTTGGACATGAAACTACCGGTAGGACGCATAAAGAGAGTTCGGGTATTGGAATTTTCGTATTTTGAAATTCGATCACATTTGTAATCGAACGTGGATTGCAGGCGAATGAGGCGACATATTACAGCAAATTAAACGTTGATCTACTTAAAATATCCTAAATAATCCAAAATGCACAAAACATTCGGAATCGGCGACAATAAATTTTATCGGTTCAAAAAAAGTAAGGCTAACCATCATGGATTTTCGCAAAAAATTGAAAACTTTTTTTTGTTGAAATTCCGGTTCAAAATGATTATGGGTAATGTATATGACACGTTGGACATGAAACTACCGGTAGGACGCATAAAGAGAGTTCGGGTATTCGAATTTTCGTATTTTGAAATTCGTTCACATTTGTAATCGAACGTGGATTGCAGGCGAATGAGACGACATATTACAGCAAATTAAACGTTGATCTACTTAAAATATCCTAAATAATCCAAAATGCACAAAACATTCGGAATCGGCGACAATAAATTTTATCGGTTCAAAAAAAGTAAGGCATCATGGATTTTCGCAAAAAATTGAAATTTTTTTTTTGCTGAAATTCCGGTTCAAAATGATTATGGGTAATGTATATGACACGTTGGACAAGAAACTACCGGTAGGACGCATAAAGAGAGTTCGGTTATTGGAATTTTCGTATTTTGAAATTCGATCACATTTGTAATCGAACGTGGATTGCAGGCGAATGAGGCGACATATTACAGCAAATTAAACGTTGATCTACTTAAAATATCCTAAATAATCCAAAATGCACAAAACATTCGGAATCGGCGACAATAAATTTTATCGGTTCAAAAAAAGTAAGGCTTAACCATCATGGATTTTCGCAAAAAATTGAAAACTTTTTTTTGTTGAAATTCCGGTTCAAAATGATTATGGGTAATGTATATGTCACGTTTCACATGAAACTACCGGTAGGACGCATAAAGAGAGTTCGGGTATTGGAATCTTCGTATTTTGAAATTCGATCACATTTGTAATCGAACGTGGATTGCAGGCGAATGAGGCGACATATTACAGCAAATTAAACGTTGATCTACTTAAAATATCCTAAATAATCCAAAATGCACAAAACATTCGGAATCGGCGACAATAAATTTTATCGGTTCAAAAAAAGTAAGGCTAACCATTGAAATTCGATCACATTTGTAATCGAACGTGGATTGCAGGCGAATGGGGCGACATATTACAGCAAATTAAACGTTGATCTACTTAAAATATCCTAAATAATCCAAAATGCACAAAACATTCGGAATCGGCGACAATAAATTTTATCGGTTCAAAAAAAGTAAGGCTAACCATTGAAATTCGATCACATTTGTAATCGAACGTGGATTGCAGGCGAATGGGGCGACATATTACAGCAAATTAAACGTTGATCTACTTAAAATATCCTAAATAATCCAAAATGCACAAAACATTCGGAATCGGCGACAATAAATTTTATCGGTTCAAAAAAAGTAAGGCTAACCATCATGGATTTTCGCAAAAAATTGAAAACTTTTTTTTGTTGAAATTCCGGTTCAAAATGATTATGGGTAATGTATATGACACGTTGGACATGAAACTACCGGTAGGACGCATAAAGAGAGTTCGGGTATTGGAATTTTCGTATTTTGAAATTCGATCACATTTGTAATCGAACGTGGATTGCAGGCGAATGAGGCGACATATTACAGCAAATTAAACGTTGATCTACTTAAAATATCCTAAATAATCCAAAATGCACAAAACATTCGGAATCGGCGACAATAAATTTTATCGGTTCAAAAAAAGTAAGGCTAACCATCATGGATTTTCGCAAAAAATTGAAAACTTTTTTTTGTTGAAATTCCGGTTCAAAATGATTATGGGTAATGTATATGACACGTTGGACATGAAACTACCGGTAGGACGCATAAAGAGAGTTCGGGTATTGGAATTTTCGTATTTTGAAATTCGTTCACATTTGTAATCGAACGTGGATTGCAGGCGAATGAGACGACATATTACAGCAAATTAAACGTTGATCTACTTAAAATATCCTAAATAATCCAAAATGCACAAAACATTCGGAATCGGCGACAATAAATTTTATCGGTTCAAAAAAAGTAAGGCTAACCATTGAAATTCGATCACATTTGTAATCGAACGTGGATTGCAGGCGAATGGGGCGACATATTACAGCAAATTAAACGTTGATCTACTTAAAATATCCTAAATAATCCAAAATGCACAAAACATTCGGAATCGGCGACAATAAATTTTATCGGTTCAAAAAAAGTAAGGCTAACCATCATGGATTTTCGCAAAAAATTGAAAACTTTTTTTTGTTGAAATTCCGGTTCAAAATGATTATGGGTAATGTATATGACACGTTGGACATGAAACTACCGGTAGGACGCATAAAGAGAGTTCGGGTATTGGAATTTTCGTATTTTGAAATTCGATCACATTTGTAATCGAACGTGGATTGCAGGCGAATGAGGCGACATATTACAGCAAATTAAACGTTGATCTACTTAAAATATCCTAAATAATCCAAAATGCACAAAACATTCGGAATCGGCGACAATAAATTTTATCGGTTCAAAAAAAGTAAGGCTTTAACCATCATGGATTTTCGCAAAAAATTGAAATTTTTTTTTTGCTGAAATTCCGGTTCAAAATGATTATGGGTAATGTATATGATACGTTGGACCTGAAAATACCGGTAGGACGCATAAAGAGAGTTCGGGTATTGGAATTTTCGTATTTTGAAATTCGATCACATTTGTAATCGAACGTGGATTGCAGGCGAATGAGGCGACATATTACAGCAAATTAAACGTTGATCTACTTAAAATATCCTAAATAATCCAAAATGCACAAAACATTCGGAATCGGCGACAATAAATTTTATCGGTTCAAAAAAAGTAAGGCTAACCATTGAAATTCGATCACATTTGTAATCGAACGTGGATTGCAGGCGAATGGGGCGACATATTACAGCAAATTAAACGTTGATCTACTTAAAATATCCTAAATAATCCAAAATGCACAAAACATTCGGAATCGGCGACAATAAATTTTATCGGTTCAAAAAAAGTAAGGCTAACACCATCATGGATTTTCGCTAAAAATTGAAATTTTTTTTTTGCTGAAATTCCGGTTCAAAATGATTATGGGTAATGTATATGACACGTTGGACATGAAACTACCGGTAGGACGCATAAAGAGAGTTCGGGTATTCGAATTTTCGTATTTTGAAATTCGTTCACATTTGTAATCGAACGTGGATTGCAGGCGAATGAGACGACATATTACAGCAAATTAAACGTTGATCTACTTAAAATATCCTAAATAATCCAAAATGCACAAAACATTCGGAATCGGCGACAATAAATTTTATCGGTTCAAAAAAAGTAAGGCTAACCATCATGGATTTTCGCAAAAAATTGAAAACTTTTTTTTGTTGAAATTCCGGTTCAAAATGATTATGGGTAATGTATATGTCACGTTTCACATGAAAATACCGGCAGGACGCATAAAGAGAGTTCGGGTATTGGAATTTTCGTATTTTGAAATTCGATCACATTTGTAATCGAACGTGGATTGCAGGCGAATGAGGCGACATATTACAGCAAATTAAACGTTGATCTACTTAAAATATCCTAAATAATCCAAAATGCACAAAACATTCGGAATCGGCGACAATAAATTTTATCGGTTCAAAAAAAGTAAGGCTAACCATTGAAATTCGATCACATTTGTAATCGAACGTGGATTGCAGGCGAATGGGGCGACATATTACAGCAAATTAAACGTCGATCTACTTAAAATATCCTAAATAATCCAAAATGCACAAAACATTCGGAATCGGCGACAATAAATTTTATCGGTTCAAAAAAAGTAAGGCTAACCATCATGGATTTTCGCAAAAAATTGAAAACTTTTTTTTGTTGAAATTCCGGTTCAAAATGATTATGGGTAATGTATATGACACGTTTCACATGAAAATACCGGCAGGACGCATAAAGAGAGTTCGGGTATTGGAATTTTCGTATTTTGAAATTCGTTCACATTTGTAATCGAACGTGGATTGCAGGCGAATGAGGCGACATATTACAGCAAATTAAACGTTGATCTACTTAAAATATCCTAAATAATCCAAAATGCACAAAACATTCGGAATCGGCGACAATAAATTTTATCGGTTCAAAAAAAGTAAGGCTAACCATTGAAATTCGATCACATTTGTAATCGAACGTGGATTGCAGGCGAATGGGGCGACATATTACAGCAAATTAAACGTTGATCTACTTAAAATATCCTAAATAATCCAAAATGCACAAAACATTCGGAATCGGCGACAATAAATTTTATCGGTTCAAAAAAAGTAAGGCTAACCATCATGGATTTTCGCAAAAAATTGAAAACTTTTTTTTGTTGAAATTCCGGTTCAAAATGATTATGGGTAATGTATATGACACGTTGGACATGAAACTACCGGTAGGACGCATAAAGAGAGTTCGGGTATTCGAATTTTCGTATTTTGAAATTCGTTCACATTTGTAATCGAACGTGGATTGCAGGCGAATGAGACGACATATTACAGCAAATTAAACGTTGATCTACTTAAAATATCCTAAATAATCCAAAATGCACAAAACATTCGGAATCGGCGACAATAAATTTTATCGGTTCAAAAAAAGTAAGGCTTTAACCATCATGGATTTTCGCAAAAAATTGAAATTTTTTTTTTGCTGAAATTCCGGTTCAAAATGATTATGGGTAATGTATATGATACGTTGGACCTGAAAATACCGGTAGGACGCATAAAGAGAGTTCGGGTATTGGAATTTTCGTATTTTGAAATTCGATCACATTTGTAATCGAACGTGGATTGCAGGCGAATGAGGCGACATATTACAGCAAATTAAACGTTGATCTACTTAAAATATCCTAAATAATCCAAAATGCACAAAACATTCGGAATCGGCGACAATAAATTTTATCGGTTCAAAAAAAGTAAGGCTAACCATTGAAATTCGATCACATTTGTAATCGAACGTGGATTGCAGGCGAATGGGGCGACATATTACAGCAAATTAAACGTTGATCTACTTAAAATATCCTAAATAATCCAAAATGCACAAAACATTCGGAATCGGCGACAATAAATTTTATCGGTTCAAAAAAAGTAAGGCTAACACCATCATGGATTTTCGCTAAAAATTGAAATTTTTTTTTTGCTGAAATTCCGGTTCAAAATGATTATGGGTAATGTATATGACACGTTGGACATGAAACTACCGGTAGGACGCATAAAGAGAGTTCGGGTATTCGAATTTTCGTATTTTGAAATTCGTTCACATTTGTAATCGAACGTGGATTGCAGGCGAATGAGACGACATATTACAGCAAATTAAACGTTGATCTACTTAAAATATCCTAAATAATCCAAAATGCACAAAACATTCGGAATCGGCGACAATAAATTTTATCGGTTCAAAAAAAGTAAGGCATCATGGATTTTCGCAAAAAATTGAAATTTTTTTTTTGCTGAAATTCCGGTTCAAAATGATTATGGGTAATGTATATGACACGTTGGACAAGAAACTACCGGTAGGACGCATAAAGAGAGTTCGGTTATTGGAATTTTCGTATTTTGAAATTCGATCACATTTGTAATCGAACGTGGATTGCAGGCGAATGAGGCGACATATTACAGCAAATTAAACGTTGATCTACTTAAAATATCCTAAATAATCCAAAATGCACAAAACATTCGGAATCGGCGACAATAAATTTTATCGGTTCAAAAAAAGTAAGGCTTAACCATCATGGATTTTCGCAAAAAATTGAAAACTTTTTTTTGTTGAAATTCCGGTTCAAAATGATTATGGGTAATGTATATGTCACGTTTCACATGAAAATACCGGCAGGACGCATAAAGAGAGTTCGGGTATTGGAATTTTCGTATTTTGAAATTCGTTCACATTTGTAATCGAACGTGGATTGCAGGCGAATGAGGCGACATATTACAGCAAATTAAACGTTGATCTACTTAAAATATCCTAAATAATCCAAAATGCACAAAACATTCGGAATCGGCGACAATAAATTTTATCGGTTCAAAAAAAGTAAGGCTAACCATCATGGATTTTCGCAAAAAATTTAAATTTTTTTTTTGTTGAAATTCCGGTTCAAAATGATTATGGGTAATGTATATGATACGTTGGACCTGAAAATACCGGTAGGACGCATAAAGAGAGTTCGGGTATTGGAATTTTCGTATTTTGAAATTCGATCACATTTGTAATCGAACGTGGATTGCAGGCGAATGAGGCGACATATTACAGCAAATTAAACGTTGATCTACTTAAAATATCCTAAATAATCCAAAATGCACAAAACATTCGGAATCGGCGACAATAAATTTTATCGGTTCAAAAAAAGTAAGGCTAACCATCATGGATTTTCGCAAAAAATTGAAAACTTTTTTTTGTTGAAATTCCGGTTCAAAATGATTATGGGTAATGTATATGACACGTTGGACATGAAACTACCGGTAGGACGCATAAAGAGAGTTCGGGTATTGGAATTTTCGTATTTTGAAATTCGATCACATTTGTAATCGAACGTGGATTGCAGGCGAATGAGGCGACATATTACAGCAAATTAAACGTTGATCTACTTAAAATATCCTAAATAATCCAAAATGCACAAAACATTCGCAATCGGCGACAATAAATTTTATCGGTTCAAAAAAAGTAAGGCTAGCTAGCCATCATGGATTTTCGCAAAAAATTGAAAACTTTTTTTTGTTGAAATTCCGGTTCAAAATGATTATGGGTAATGTATATGACACGTTGGACATGAAACTACCGGTAGGACGCATAAAGAGAGTTCGGGTATTCGAATTTTCGTATTTTGAAATTCGTTCACATTTGTAATCGAACGTGGATTGCAGGCGAATGAGACGACATATTACAGCAAATTAAACGTTGATCTACTTAAAATATCCTAAATAATCCAAAATGCACAAAACATTCGGAATCGGCGACAATAAATTTTATCGGTTCAAAAAAAGTAAGGCTAGCCATCATGGATTTTCGCAAAAAATTGAAATTTTTTTTTTGTTGAAATTCCGGTTCAAAATGATTATGGGTAATGTATATGACACGTTGGACAAGAAACTACCGGTAGGACGCATAACCATCATGGATTTTCGCAAAAAATTGAAATTTTTTTTTTGCTGAAATTCCGGTTCAAAATGATTATGGGTAATGTATATGACACGTTTCACATGAAACTACCGGTAGGACGCATAAAGAGAGTTCGGGTATTGGAATTTTCGTATTTTGAAATTCGATCACATTTGTAATCGAACGTGGATTGCAGGCGAATGGGGCGACATATTACAGCAAATTAAACGTTGATCTACTTAAAATATCCTAAATAATCCAAAATGCACAAAACATTCGGAATCGGCGACAATAAATTTTATCGGTTCAAAAAAAGTAAGGCTAACCATCATGGATTTTCGCAAAAAATTGAAAACTTTTTTTTGTTGAAATTCCGGTTCAAAATGATTATGGGTAATGTATATGACACGTTGGACAAGAAACTACCGGTAGGACGCATAACCATCATGGATTTTCGCAAAAAATTGAAATTTTTTTTTTGCTGAAATTCCGGTTCAAAATGATTATGGGTAATGTATATGACACGTTTCACATGAAACTACCGGTAGGACGCATAAAGAGAGTTCGGGTATTGGAATTTTCGTATTTTGAAATTCGATCACATTTGTAATCGAACGTGGATTGCAGGCGAATGGGGCGACATATTACAGCAAATTAAACGTTGATCTACTTAAAATATCCTAAATAATCCAAAATGCACAAAACATTTGGAATCGGCGACAATAAATTTTATCGGTTCAAAAAAAGTAAGGCTAACCATCATGGATTTTCGCAAAAAATTGAAAACTTTTTTTTGTTGAAATTCCGGTTCAAAATGATTATGGGTAATGTATATGACACGTTGGACAAGAAACTACCGGTAGGACGCATAACCATCATGGATTTTCGCAAAAAATTGAAATTTTTTTTTGCTGAAATTCCGGTTCAAAATGATTATGGGTAATGTATATGACACGTTTCACATGAAACTACCGGTAGGACGCATAAAGAGAGTTCGGGTATTGGAATTTTCGTATTTTGAAATTCGATCACATTTGTAATCGAACGTGGATTGCAGGCGAATGGGGCGACATATTACAGCAAATTAAACGTTGATCTACTTAAAATATCCTAAATAATCCAAAATGCACAAAACATTCGGAATCGGCGACAATAAATTTTATCGGTTCAAAAAAAGTAAGGCAATCATGGATTTTCGCAAAAAATTGAAAACTTTTTTTTGTTGAAATTTCGATTCAAAATGATTATGGGTAATGTATATGACACGTTGGACAAGAAACTACCGGTAGGACGCATAAAGAGAGTTCGGTTATTGGAATTTTCGTATTTTGAAATTCGATCACATTTGTAATCGAACGTGGATTGCAGGCGAATGAGGCGACATATTACAGCAAATTAAACGTTGATCTACTTAAAATATCCTAAATAATCCAAAATGCACAAAACATTCGGAATCGGCGACAATAAATTTTATCGGTTCAAAAAAAGTAAGGCTAACCATCATGGATTTTCGCAAAAAATTGAAATTTTTTTTTTGCTGAAATTCCGGTTCAAAATGATTATGGGTAATGTATATGATACGTTGGACATGAAACTACCGGTAGGTCGCATAAAGAGAGTTCGGGTATTGGAATTTTCGTATTTTGAAATTCGATCACATTTGTAATCGAACGTGGATTGCAGGCGAATGAGGCGACATATTACAGCAAATTAAACGTTGATCTACCTAAAATATCCTAAATAATCCAAAATGCACAAAACATTCGGAATCGGCGACAATAAATTTTATCGGTTCAAAAAAAGTAAGGCTAACCATCATGGATTTTCGCAAAAAATTGAAATTTTTTTTTTGCTGAAATTCCGGTTCAAAATGATTATGGGTAATGTATATGATACGTTGGACATGAAACTACCGGTAGGTCGCATAAAGAGAGTTCGGGTATTGGAATTTTCGTATTTTGAAATTCGATCACATTTGTAATCGAACGTGGATTGCAGGCGAATGAGGCGACATATTACAGCAAATTAAACGTTGATCTACTTAAAATATCCTAAATAATCCAAAATGCACAAAACATTCGGAATCGGCGACAATAAATTTTATCGGTTCAAAAAAAGTAAGGCTAACTAACCATCATGGATTTTCGCAAAAAATTGAAAATTTTTTTTTGTTGAAATTCCGGTTCAAAATGATTATGGGTAATGTATATGATACGTTGGACATGAAAATACCGGTAGGACGCATAAAGAGAGTTCGGGTATTGGAATTTTCGTATTTTGAAATTCGATCACATTTGTAATCGAACGTGGATTGCAGGCGAATGAGGCGACATATTACAGCAAATTAAACGTTGATCTACTTAAAATATCCTAAATAATCCAAAATGCACAAAACATTCGGAATCGGCGACAATAAATTTTATCGGTTCAAAAAAAGTAAGGCTAACCATCATGAATTTTCGCAAAAAATTGAAAACTTTTTTTTGTTGAAATTCCGGTTCAAAATGATTATGGGTAATGTATATGACACGTTGGACAAGAAACTACCGGTAGGACGCATAAAGAGAGTTCGGTTATTGGAATTTTCGTATTTTGAAATTCGATCACATTTGTAATCGAACGTGGATTGCAGGCGAATGAGGCGACATATTACAGCAAATTAAACGTTGATCTACTTAAAATATCCTAAATAATCCAAAATGCACAAAACATTCGGAATCGGCGACAATAAATTTTATCGGTTCAAAAAAAGTAAGGCTAACCATCATGGATTTTCGCAAAAAATTGAAATTTTTTTTTTGCTGAAATTCCGGTTCAAAATGATTATGGGTAATGTATATGATACGTTGGACATGAAACTACCGGTAGGTCGCATAAAGAGAGTTCGGGTATTGGAATTTTCGTATTTTGAAATTCGATCACATTTGTAATCGAACGTGGATTGCAGGCGAATGAGGCGACATATTACAGCAAATTAAACGTTGATCTACTTAAAATATCCTAAATAATCCAAAATGCACAAAACATTCGGAATCGGCGACAATAAATTTTATCGGTTCAAAAAAAGTAAGGCTAACTAACCATCATGGATTTTCGCAAAAAATTGAAAATTTTTTTTTGTTGAAATTCCGGTTCAAAATGATTATGGGTAATGTATATGATACGTTGGACATGAAAATACCGGTAGGACGCATAAAGAGAGTTCGGGTATTGGAATTTTCGTATTTTGAAATTCGATCACATTTGTAATCGAACGTGGATTGCAGGCGAATGAGGCGACATATTACAGCAAATTAAACGTTGATCTACTTAAAATATCCTAAATAATCCAAAATGCACAAAACATTCGGAATCGGCGACAATAAATTTTATCGGTTCAAAAAAAGTAAGGCTAACCATCATGGATTTTCGCAAAAAATTGAAAACTTTTTTTTGTTGAAATTCCGGTTCAAAATGATTATGGGTAATGTATATGACACGTTGGACAAGAAACTACCGGTAGGACGCATAAAGAGAGTTCGGTTATTGGAATTTTCGTATTTTGAAATTCGATCACATTTGTAATCGAACGTGGATTGCAGGCGAATGAGGCGACATATTACAGCAAATTAAACGTTGATCTACTTAAAATATCCTAAATAATCCAAAATGCACAAAACATTCGGAATCGGCGACAATAAATTTTATCGGTTCAAAAAAAGTAAGGCTAACTATCATGGATTTTCGCAAAAAATTGAAAATTTTTTTTTGCTGAAATTCCGGTTCAAAATGATTATGGGTGATGTATATGACACGTTGGACAAGAAACTACCGGTAGGACGCATAAAGAGAGTTCGGTTATTGGAATTTTCGTATTTTGAAATTCGATCACATTTGTAATCGAACGTGGATTGCAGGCGAATGAGGCGACATATTACAGCAATTAAACGTTGATCTACTTAAAATATCCTAAATAATCCAAAATGCACAAAACATTCGGAATCGGCGACAATAAATTTTATCGGTTCAAAAAAAGTAAGGCTAACCATCATGGATTTTCGCAAAAAATTGAAAATTTTTTTTGCTGAAATTCCGGTTCAAAATGATTATGGGTAATGTATATGACACGTTGGACAAGAAACTACCGGTAGGACGCATAAAGAGAGTTCGGGTATTGGAATTTTCGTATTTTGAAATTCGATCACATTTGTAATCGAACGTGGATTGCAGGCGAATGAGGCGACATATTACAGCAAATTAAACGTCGATCAACTTAAAATATCCTAAATAATCCAAAATGCACAAAACATTCGGAATCGGCGACAATAAATTTTATCGGTTCAAAAAAAGTAAGGCTAACCATCATGGATTTTCGCAAAAAATTGAAAACTTTTTTTTGTTGAAATTCCGGTTCAAAATGATTATGGGTAATGTATATGACACGTTGGACAAGAAACTACCGGTAGGACGCATAAAGAGAGTTCGGGTATTGGAATTTTCGTATTTTGAAATTCGATCACATTTGTAATCGAACGTGGATTGCAGGCGAATGAGGCGACATATTACAGCAAATTAAACGTCGATCTACTTAAAATATCCTAAATAATCCAAAATGCACAAAACATTCGGAATCGGCGACAATAAATTTTATCGGTTCAAAAAAAGTAAGGCTAACACCATCATGGATTTTCGCAAAAAATTGAAAACTTTTTTTTGTTGAAATTCCGGTTCAAAATGATTATGGGTAATGTATATGACACGTTGGACAAGAAACTACCGGTAGGACGCATAAAGAGAGTTCGGTTATTGGAATTTTCGTATTTTGAAATTCGATCACATTTGTAATCGAACGTGGATTGCAGGCGAATGAGGCGACATATTACAGCAAATTAAACGTCGATCTACTTAAAATATCCTAAATAATCCAAAATGCACAAAACATTCGGAATCGGCGACAATAAATTTTATCGGTTCAAAAAAAGTAAGGCTCATGGATTTTCGCAAAAAATTGAAAACTTTTTTTTGTTGAAATTCCGGTTCAAAATGATTATGGGTAATGTATATGACACGTTGGACAAGAAACTACCGGTAGGACGCATAAAGAGAGTTCGGTTATTGGAATTTTCGTATTTTGAAATTCGATCACATTTGTAATCGAACGTGGATTGCAGGCGAATGGGGCGACATATTACAGCAAATTAAACGTTGATCTACTTAAAATATCCTAAATAATCCAAAATGCACAAAACATTCGGAATCGGCGACAATAAATTTTATCGGTTCAAAAAAAGTAAGGCCATCCACAGTAGCCACAGTAACCATCATGGATTTTCGCAAAAAATTGAAAACTTTTTTTTGTTGAAATTCCGGTTCAAAATGATTATGGGTAATGTATATGACACGTTGGACATGAAACTACCGGTAGGACGCATAAAGAGAGTTCGGGTATTGGAATTTTCGTATTTTGAAATTCGTTCACATTTGTAATCGAACGTGGATTGCAGGCGAATGGGGCGACATATTACAGCAAATTAAACGTTGATCTACTTAAAATATCCTAAATAATCCAAAATGCACAAAACATTCGGAATCGGCGACAATAAATTTTATCGGTTCAAAAAAAGTAAGGCTAACCATCATGGATTTTCGCAAAAAATTGAAAACTTTTTTTTGTTGAAATTCCGGTTCAAAATGATTATGGGTAATGTATATGACACGTTGGACAAGAAACTACCGGTAGGACGCATAAAGAGAGTTCGGTTATTGGAATTTTCGTATTTTGAAATTCGATCACATTTGTAATCGAACGTGGATTGCAGGCGAATGGGGCGACATATTACAGCAAATTAAACGTTGATCTACTTAAAATATCCTAAATAATCCAAAATGCACAAAACATTCGGAATCGGCGACAATAAATTTTATCGGTTCAAAAAAAGTAAGGCTAACCCATCATGGATTTTCGCAAAAAATTGAAAACTTTTTTTTGTTGAAATTCCGGTTCAAAATGATTATGGGTAATGTATATGACACGTTGGACAAGAAACTACCGGTAGGACGCATAAAGAGAGTTCGGTTATTGGAATTTTCGTATTTTGAAATTCGATCACATTTGTAATCGAACGTGGATTGCAGGCGAATGAGGCGACATATTACAGCAAATTAAACGTCGATCTACTTAAAATATCCTAAATAATCCAAAATGCACAAAACATTCGGAATCGGCGACAATAAATTTTATCGGTTCAAAAAAAGTAAGGCCATCCACAGTAGCCACAGTAACCGTCATGGATTTTCGCAAAAAATTGAAAACTTTTTTTTGTTGAAATTCCGGTTCAAAATGATTATGGGTAATGTATATGACACGTTGGACATGAAACTACCGGTAGGACGCATAAAGAGAGTTCGGGTATTGGAATTTTCGTATTTTGAAATTCGTTCACATTTGTAATCGAACGTGGATTGCAGGCGAATGGGGCGACATATTACAGCAAATTAAACGTTGATCTACTTAAAATATCCTAAATAATCCAAAATGCACAAAACATTCGGAATCGGCGACAATAAATTTTATCGGTTCAAAAAAAGTAAGGCCATCCACAGTAGCCACAGTAACCATCATGGATTTTCGCAAAAAATTGAAAATTTTTTTTTGCTGAAATTCCGGTTCAAAATGATTATGGGTAATGTATATGACACGTTGGACAAGAAACTACCGGTAGGACGCATAAAGAGAGTTCGGTTATTGGAATTTTCGTATTTTGAAATTCGATCACATTTGTAATCGAACGTGGATTGCAGGCGAATGAGGCGACATATTACAGCAAATTAAACGTTGATCTACTTAAAATATCCTAAATAATCCAAAATGCACAAAACATTCGGAATCGGCGACAATAAATTTTATCGGTTCAAAAAAAGTAAGGCTAACCATCATGGATTTTCGCAAAAAATTGAAAACTTTTTTTTGTTGAAATTCCGGTTCAAAATGATTATGGGTAATGTATATGACACGTTTCACATGAAACTACCGGTAGGACGCATAAAGAGAGTTCGGTTATTGGAATTTTCGTATTTTGAAATTCGATCACATTTGTAATCGAACGTGGATTGCAGGCGAATGAGGCGACATATTACAGCAAATTAAACGTTGATCTACTTAAAATATCCTAAATAATCCAAAATGCACAAAACATTCGGAATCGGCGACAATAAATTTTATCGGTTCAAAAAAAGTAAGGCTAACCATCATGGATTTTCGCAAAAAATTGAAAACTTTTTTTTGTTGAAATTCCGGTTCAAAATGATTATGGGTAATCAACCATCATGGATTTTCGCAAAAAATTGAAAACTTTTTTTTGTTGAAATTCCGGTTCAAAATGATTATGGGTAATGTATATGACACGTTGGACAAGAAACTACCGGTAGGACGCATAAAGAGAGTTCGGTTATTGGAATTTTCGTATTTTGAAATTCGATCACATTTGTAATCGAACGTGGATTGCAGGCGAATGAGGCGACATATTACAGCAAATTAAACGTTGATCTACTTAAAATATCCTAAATAATCCAAAATGCACAAAACATTCGGAATCGGCGACAATAAATTTTATCGGTTCAAAAAAAGTAAGGCTAACCATCATGGATTTTCGCAAAAAATTGAAAACTTTTTTTTGTTGAAATTCCGGTTCAAAATGATTATGGGTAATGTATATGACACGTTGGACAAGAAACTACCGGTAGGACGCATAAAGAGAGTTCGGTTATTGGAATTTTCGTATTTTGAAATTCGATCACATTTGTAATCGAACGTGGATTGCAGGCGAATGAGGCGACATATTACAGCAAATTAAACGCCGATCTACTTAAAATATCCTAAATAATCCAAAATGCACAAAACATTCGGAATCGGTTCAAAAAAAGTAAGGCTTAACCATCATGGATTTTCGCAAAAAATTGAAAATTTTTTTTTGCTGAAATTCCGGTTCAAAATGATTATGGGTAATGTATATGACACGTTGGACAAGAAACTACTGGTAGGACGCATAAAGAGAGTTCGGTTATTGGAATTTTCGTATTTTGAAATTCGATCACATTTGTAATCGAACGTGGATTGCAGGCGAATGAGGCGACATATTACAGCAAATTAAACGTTGATCTACTTAAAATATCCTAAATAATCCAAAATGCACAAAACATTCGGAATCGGCGACAATAAATTTTATCGGTTCAAAAAAAGTAAGGCTAACCATCATGGATTTTCGCAAAAAATTGAAAATTTTTTTTGCTGAAATTCCGGTTCAAAATGATTATGGGTAATGTATATGACACGTTGGACAAGAAACTACCGGTAGGACGCATAAAGAGAGTTCGGGTATTGGAATTTTCGTATTTTGAAATTCGATCACATTTGTAATCGAACGTGGATTGCAGGCGAATGAGGCGACATATTACAGCAAATTAAACGTCGATCTACATAAAATATCCTAAATAATCCAAAATGCACAAAACATTCGGAATCGGCGACAATAAATTTTATCGGTTCAAAAAAAGTAAGGCTAACACCATCATGGATTTTCGCAAAAAATTGAAAACTTTTTTTTGTTGAAATTCCGGTTCAAAATGATTATGGGTAATGTATATGACACGTTGGACAAGAAACTACCGGTAGGACGCATAAAGAGAGTTCGGTTATTGGAATTTTCGTATTTTGAAATTCGATCACATTTGTAATCGAACGTGGATTGCAGGCGAATGAGGCGACATATTACAGCAAATTAAACGTTGATCTACTTAAAATATCCTAAATAATCCAAAATGCACAAAACATTCGGAATCGGCGACAATAAATTTTATCGGTTCAAAAAAAGTAAGGCTAACCATCATGGATTTTCGCAAAAAATTGAAAACTTTTTTTTGTTGAAATTCCGGTTCAAAATGATTATGGGTAATGTATATGATACGTTTCACATGAAACTACTGGTAGGACGCATAAAGAGAGTTCGGTTATTGGAATTTTCGTATTTTGAAATTCGATCACATTTGTAATCGAACGTGGATTGCAGGCGAATGAGGCGACATATTACAGCAAATTAAACGTTGATCTACTTAAAATATCCTAAATAATCCAAAATGCACAAAACATTCGGAATCGGCGACAATAAATTTTATCGGTTCAAAAAAAGTAAGGCCATCCACAGTAGCCACAGTAACCATCATGGATTTTCGCAAAAAATTGAAAACTTTTTTTTGTTGAAATTCCGGTTCAAAATGATTATGGGTAATGTATATGACACGTTGGACATGAAACTACCGGTAGGACGCATAAAGAGAGTTCGGGTATTGGAATTTTCGTATTTTGAAATTCGTTCAAATTTGTAATCGAACGTGGATTGCAGGCGAATGGGGCGACATATTACAGCAAATTAAACGTTGATCTACTTAAAATATCCTAAATAATCCAAAATGCACAAAACATTCGGAATCGGCGACAATAAATTTTATCGGTTCAAAAAAAGTAAGGCATCATGGATTTTCGCAAAAAATTGAAAACTTTTTTTTGTTGAAATTCCGGTTCAAAATGATTATGGGTAATGTATATGACACGTTGGACAAGAAACTACCGGTAGGACGCATAAAGAGAGTTCGGTTATTGGAATTTTCGTATTTTGAAATTCGATCACATTTGTAATCGAACGTGGATTGCAGGCGAATGGGGCGACATATTACAGCAAATTAAACGTTGATCTACTTAAAATATCCTAAATAATCCAAAATGCACAAAACATTCGGAATCGGCGACAATAAATTTTATCGGTTCAAAAAAAGTAAGGCCATCCCACAGTAGCCACAGTAACCATCATGGATTTTCGCAAAAAATTGAAAATTTTTTTTTGCTGAAATTCCGGTTCAAAATGATTATGGGTAATGTATATGACACGTTGGACAAGAAACTACCGGTAGGACGCATAAAGAGAGTTCGGTTATTGGAATTTTCGTATTTTGAAATTCGATCACATTTGTAATCGAACGTGGATTGCAGGCGAATGAGGCGACATATTACAGCAAATTAAACGTTGATCTACTTAAAATATCCTAAATAATCCAAAATGCACAAAACATTCGGAATCGGCGACAATAAATTTTATCGGTTCAAAAAAAGTAAGGCTAACCATCATGGATTTTCGCAAAAAATTGAAAATTTTTTTTTGCTGAAATTCCGGTTCAAAATGATTATGGGTAATGTATATGACACGTTGGACAAGAAACTACCGGTAGGACGCATAAAGAGAGTTCGGTTATTGGAATTTTCGTATTTTGAAATTCGATCACATTTGTAATCGAACGTGGATTGCAGGCGAATGAGGCGACATATTACAGCAAATTAAACGTTGATCTACTTAAAATATCCTAAATAATCCAAAATGCACAAAACATTCGGAATCGGCGACAATAAATTTTATCGGTTCAAAAAAAGTAAGGCACCATCATGGATTTTCGCAAAAAATTGAAAATTTTTTTTGCTGAAATTCCGGTTCAAAATGATTATGGGTAATGTATATGACACGTTGGACAAGAAACTACCGGTAGGACGCATAAAGAGAGTTCGGGTATTGGAATTTTCGTATTTTGAAATTCGATCACATTTGTAATCGAACGTGGATTGCAGGCGAATGAGGCGACACATTACAGCAAATTAAACGTCGATCAACTTAAAATATCCTAAATAATCCAAAATGCACAAAACATTCGGAATTGGCGACAATAAATTTTATCGGTTCAAAAAAAGTAAGGCTAACCATCATGGATTTTCGCAAAAAATTGAAAACTTTTTTTTGTTGAAATTCCGGTTCAAAATGATTATGGGTAATGTATATGACACGTTGGACAAGAAACTACCGGTAGGACGCATAAAGAGAGTTCGGGTATTGGAATTTTCGTATTTTGAAATTCGATCACATTTGTAATCGAACGTGGATTGCAGGCGAATGAGGCGACATATTACAGCAAATTAAACGTCGATCTACTTAAAATATCCTAAATAATCCAAAATGCACAAAACATTCGGAATCGGCGACAATAAATTTTATCGGTTCAAAAAAAGTAAGGCTAACACCATCATGGATTTTCGCAAAAAATTGAAAACTTTTTTTTGTTGAAATTCCGGTTCAAAATGATTATGGGTAATGTATATGACACGTTGGACAAGAAACTACCGGTAGGACGCATAAAGAGAGTTCGGTTATTGGAATTTTCGTATTTTGAAATTCGATCACATTTGTAATCGAACGTGGATTGCAGGCGAATGAGGCGACATATTACAGCAAATTAAACGTTGATCTACTTAAAATATCCTAAATAATCCAAAATGCACAAAACATTCGGAATCGGCGACAATAAATTTTATCGGTTCAAAAAAAGTAAGGCTAACCATCATGGATTTTCGCAAAAAATTGAAAACTTTTTTTTGTTGAAATTCCGGTTCAAAATGATTATGGGTAATGTATATGACACGTTGGACAAGAAACTACCGGTAGGACGCATAAAGAGAGTTCGGGTATTGGAATTTTCGTATTTTGAAATTCGATCACATTTGTAATCGAACGTGGATTGCAGGCGAATGAGGCGACATATTACAGCAAATTAAACGTTGATCTACTTAAAATATCCTAAATAATCCAAAATGCACAAAACATTCGGAATCGGCGACAATAAATTTTATCGGTTCAAAAAAAGTAAGGCTAACCATCATGGATTTTCGCAAAAAATTGAAAACTTTTTTTTGTTGAAATTCCGGTTCAAAATGATTATGGGTAATGTATATGACACGTTGGACAAGAAACTACCGGTAGGACGCATAAAGAGAGTTCGGTTATTGGAATTTTCGTATTTTGAAATTCGATCACATTTGTAATCGAACGTGGATTGCAGGCGAATGGGGCGACATATTACAGCAAATTAAACGTTGATCTACTTAAAATATCCTAAATAATCCAAAATGCACAAAACATTCGGAATCGGCGACAATAAATTTTATCGGTTCAAAAAAAGTAAGGCCATCCACAGTAGCCACAGTAACCATCATGGATTTTCGCAAAAAATTGAAAACTTTTTTTTGTTGAAATTCCGGTTCAAAATGATTATGGGTAATGTATATGACACGTTAGACATGAAACTACCGGTAGGACGCATAAAGAGAGTTCGGTTATTGGAATTTTCGTATTTTGAAATTCGATCACATTTGTAATCGAACGTGGATTGCAGGCGAATGAGGCGACATATTACAGCAAATTAAACGTTGATCTACTTAAAATATCCTAAATAATCCAAAATGCACAAAACATTCGGAATCGGCGACAATAAATTTTATCGGTTCAAAAAAAGTAAGGCTAACCATCATGGATTTTCGCAAAAAATTGAAAACTTTTTTTTGTTGAAATTCCGGTTCAAAATGATTATGGGTAATGTATATGACACGTTGGACAAGAAACTACCGGTAGGACGCATAAAGAGAGTTCGGTTATTGGAATTTTCGTATTTTGAAATTCGATCACATTTGTAATCGAACGTGGATTGCAGGCGAATGAGGCGACATATTACAGCAAATTAAACGCCGATCTACTTAAAATATCCTAAATAATCCAAAATGCACAAAACATTCGGAATCGGTTCAAAAAAAGTAAGGCTTAACCATCATGGATTTTCGCAAAAAATTGAAAATTTTTTTTTGCTGAAATTCCGGTTCAAAATGATTATGGGTAATGTATATGACACGTTGGACAAGAAACTACTGGTAGGACGCATAAAGAGAGTTCGGTTATTGGAATTTTCGTATTTTGAAATTCGATCACATTTGTAATCGAACGTGGATTGCAGGCGAATGAGGCGACATATTACAGCAAATTAAACGTTGATCTACTTAAAATATCCTAAATAATCCAAAATGCACAAAACATTCGGAATCGGCGACAATAAATTTTATCGGTTCAAAAAAAGTAAGGCTAACACCATCATGGATTTTCGCAAAAAATTGAAAACTTTTTTTTGTTGAAATTCCGGTTCAAAATGATTATGGGTAATGTATATGACACGTTGGACAAGAAACTACCGGTAGGACGCATAAAGAGAGTTCGGTTATTGGAATTTTCGTATTTTGAAATTCGATCACATTTGTAATCGAACGTGGATTGCAGGCGAATGAGGCGACATATTACAGCAAATTAAACGTTGATCTACTTAAAATATCCTAAATAATCCAAAATGCACAAAACATTCGGAATCGGCGACAATAAATTTTATCGGTTCAAAAAAAGTAAGGCTAACCATCATGGATTTTCGCAAAAAATTGAAAACTTTTTTTTGTTGAAATTCCGGTTCAAAATGATTATGGGTAATGTATATGACACGTTTCACATGAAACTACTGGTAGGACGCATAAAGAGAGTTCGGTTATTGGAATTTTCGTATTTTGAAATTCGATCACATTTGTAATCGAACGTGGATTGCAGGCGAATGAGGCGACATATTACAGCAAATTAAACGTTGATCTACTTAAAATATCCTAAATAATCCAAAATGCACAAAACATTCGGAATCGGCGACAATAAATTTTATCGGTTCAAAAAAAGTAAGGCTAACCATCATGGATTTTCGCAAAAAATTGAAAACTTTTTTTTGTTGAAATTCCGGTTCAAAATGATTATGGGTAATGTATATGACACGTTGGACAAGAAACTACCGGTAGGACGCATAAAGAGAGTTCGGTTATTGGAATTTTCGTATTTTGAAATTCGATCACATTTGTAATCGAACGTGGATTGCAGGCGAATGGGGCGACATATTACAGCAAATTAAACGTTGATCTACTTAAAATATCCTAAATAATCCAAAATGCACAAAACATTCGGAATCGGCGACAATAAATTTTATCGGTTCAAAAAAAGTAAGGCCATCCACAGTAGCCACAGTAACCATCATGGATTTTCGCAAAAAATTGAAAACTTTTTTTTGTTGAAATTCCGGTTCAAAATGATTATGGGTAATGTATATGACACGTTGGACATGAAACTACCGGTAGGACGCATAAAGAGAGTTCGGGTATTGGAATTTTCGTATTTTGAAATTCGTTCAAATTTGTAATCGAACGTGGATTGCAGGCGAATGGGGCGACATATTACAGCAAATTAAACGTTGATCTACTTAAAATATCCTAAATAATCCAAAATGCACAAAACATTCGGAATCGGCGACAATAAATTTTATCGGTTCAAAAAAAGTAAGGCTAACCATCATGGATTTTCGCAAAAAATTGAAAACTTTTTTTTGTTGAAATTCCGGTTCAAAATGATTATGGGTAATGTATATGACACGTTGGACAAGAAACTACCGGTAGGACGCATAAAGAGAGTTCGGTTATTGGAATTTTCGTATTTTGAAATTCGATCACATTTGTAATCGAACGTGGATTGCAGGCGAATGAGGCGACATATTACAGCAAATTAAACGTTGATCTACTTAAAATATCCTAAATAATCCAAAATGCACAAAACATTCGGAATCGGCGACAATAAATTTTATCGGTTCAAAAAAAGTAAGGCTAACCATCATGGATTTTCGCAAAAAATTGAAAACTTTTTTTTGTTGAAATTCCGGTTCAAAATGATTATGGGTAATGTATATGACACGTTGGACAAGAAACTACCGGTAGGACGCATAAAGAGAGTTCGGTTATTGGAATTTTCGTATTTTGAAATTCGATCACATTTGTAATCGAACGTGGATTGCAGGCGAATGAGGCGACATATTACAGCAAATTAAACGCCGATCTACTTAAAATATCCTAAATAATCCAAAATGCACAAAACATTCGGAATCGGTTCAAAAAAAGTAAGGCTTAACCATCATGGATTTTCGCAAAAAATTGAAAATTTTTTTTTGCTGAAATTCCGGTTCAAAATGATTATGGGTAATGTATATGACACGTTGGACAAGAAACTACTGGTAGGACGCATAAAGAGAGTTCGGTTATTGGAATTTTCGTATTTTGAAATTCGATCACATTTGTAATCGAACGTGGATTGCAGGCGAATGAGGCGACATATTACAGCAAATTAAACGTTGATCTACTTAAAATATCCTAAATAATCCAAAATGCACAAAACATTCGGAATCGGCGACAATAAATTTTATCGGTTCAAAAAAAGTAAGGCTAACACCATCATGGATTTTCGCAAAAAATTGAAAACTTTTTTTTGTTGAAATTCCGGTTCAAAATGATTATGGGTAATGTATATGACACGTTGGACAAGAAACTACCGGTAGGACGCATAAAGAGAGTTCGGTTATTGGAATTTTCGTATTTTGAAATTCGATCACATTTGTAATCGAACGTGGATTGCAGGCGAATGAGGCGACATATTACAGCAAATTAAACGTTGATCTACTTAAAATATCCTAAATAATCCAAAATGCACAAAACATTCGGAATCGGCGACAATAAATTTTATCGGTTCAAAAAAAGTAAGGCTAACCATCATGGATTTTCGCAAAAAATTGAAAACTTTTTTTTGTTGAAATTCCGGTTCAAAATGATTATGGGTAATGTATATGACACGTTTCACATGAAACTACTGGTAGGACGCATAAAGAGAGTTCGGTTATTGGAATTTTCGTATTTTGAAATTCGATCACATTTGTAATCGAACGTGGATTGCAGGCGAATGAGGCGACATATTACAGCAAATTAAACGTTGATCTACTTAAAATATCCTAAATAATCCAAAATGCACAAAACATTCGGAATCGGCGACAATAAATTTTATCGGTTCAAAAAAAGTAAGGCTAACCATCATGGATTTTCGCAAAAAATTGAAAACTTTTTTTTGTTGAAATTCCGGTTCAAAATGATTATGGGTAATGTATATGACACGTTGGACAAGAAACTACCGGTAGGACGCATAAAGAGAGTTCGGTTATTGGAATTTTCGTATTTTGAAATTCGATCACATTTGTAATCGAACGTGGATTGCAGGCGAATGGGGCGACATATTACAGCAAATTAAACGTTGATCTACTTAAAATATCCTAAATAATCCAAAATGCACAAAACATTCGGAATCGGCGACAATAAATTTTATCGGTTCAAAAAAAGTAAGGCCATCCACAGTAGCCACAGTAACCATCATGGATTTTCGCAAAAAATTGAAAACTTTTTTTTGTTGAAATTCCGGTTCAAAATGATTATGGGTAATGTATATGACACGTTGGACATGAAACTACCGGTAGGACGCATAAAGAGAGTTCGGGTATTGGAATTTTCGTATTTTGAAATTCGTTCAAATTTGTAATCGAACGTGGATTGCAGGCGAATGGGGCGACATATTACAGCAAATTAAACGTTGATCTACTTAAAATATCCTAAATAATCCAAAATGCACAAAACATTCGGAATCGGCGACAATAAATTTTATCGGTTCAAAAAAAGTAAGGCATCATGGATTTTCGCAAAAAATTGAAAACTTTTTTTTGTTGAAATTCCGGTTCAAAATGATTATGGGTAATGTATATGACACGTTGGACAAGAAACTACCGGTAGGACGCATAAAGAGAGTTCGGTTATTGGAATTTTCGTATTTTGAAATTCGATCACATTTGTAATCGAACGTGGATTGCAGGCGAATGGGGCGACATATTACAGCAAATTAAACGTCGATCTACTTAAAATATCCTAAATAATCCAAAATGCACAAAACATTCGGAATCGGCGACAATAAATTTTATCGGTTCAAAAAAAGTAAGGCCATCCCACAGTAGCCACAGTAACCATCATGGATTTTCGCAAAAAATTGAAAATTTTTTTTTGCTGAAATTCCGGTTCAAAATGATTATGGGTAATGTATATGACACGTTGGACAAGAAACTACCGGTAGGACGCATAAAGAGAGTTCGGTTATTGGAATTTTCGTATTTTGAAATTCGATCACATTTGTAATCGAACGTGGATTGCAGGCGAATGAGGCGACATATTACAGCAAATTAAACGTTGATCTACTTAAAATATCCTAAATAATCCAAAATGCACAAAACATTCGGAATCGGCGACAATAAATTTTATCGGTTCAAAAAAAGTAAGGCTAACCATCATGGATTTTCGCAAAAAATTGAAAATTTTTTTTTGCTGAAATTCCGGTTCAAAATGATTATGGGTAATGTATATGACACGTTGGACAAGAAACTACCGGTAGGACGCATAAAGAGAGTTCGGTTATTGGAATTTTCGTATTTTGAAATTCGATCACATTTGTAATCGAACGTGGATTGCAGGCGAATGAGGCGACATATTACAGCAAATTAAACGTTGATCTACTTAAAATATCCTAAATAATCCAAAATGCACAAAACATTCGGAATCGGCGACAATAAATTTTATCGGTTCAAAAAAAGTAAGGCACCATCATGGATTTTCGCAAAAAATTGAAAATTTTTTTTGCTGAAATTCCGGTTCAAAATGATTATGGGTAATGTATATGACACGTTGGACAAGAAACTACCGGTAGGACGCATAAAGAGAGTTCGGGTATTGGAATTTTCGTATTTTGAAATTCGATCACATTTGTAATCGAACGTGGATTGCAGGCGAATGAGGCGACACATTACAGCAAATTAAACGTCGATCAACTTAAAATATCCTAAATAATCCAAAATGCACAAAACATTCGGAATTGGCGACAATAAATTTTATCGGTTCAAAAAAAGTAAGGCTAACCATCATGGATTTTCGCAAAAAATTGAAAACTTTTTTTTGTTGAAATTCCGGTTCAAAATGATTATGGGTAATGTATATGACACGTTGGACAAGAAACTACCGGTAGGACGCATAAAGAGAGTTCGGGTATTGGAATTTTCGTATTTTGAAATTCGATCACATTTGTAATCGAACGTGGATTGCAGGCGAATGAGGCGACATATTACAGCAAATTAAACGTCGATCTACTTAAAATATCCTAAATAATCCAAAATGCACAAAACATTCGGAATCGGCGACAATAAATTTTATCGGTTCAAAAAAAGTAAGGCTAACACCATCATGGATTTTCGCAAAAAATTGAAAACTTTTTTTTGTTGAAATTCCGGTTCAAAATGATTATGGGTAATGTATATGACACGTTGGACAAGAAACTACCGGTAGGACGCATAAAGAGAGTTCGGTTATTGGAATTTTCGTATTTTGAAATTCGATCACATTTGTAATCGAACGTGGATTGCAGGCGAATGAGGCGACATATTACAGCAAATTAAACGTTGATCTACTTAAAATATCCTAAATAATCCAAAATGCACAAAACATTCGGAATCGGCGACAATAAATTTTATCGGTTCAAAAAAAGTAAGGCTAACCATCATGGATTTTCGCAAAAAATTGAAAACTTTTTTTTGTTGAAATTCCGGTTCAAAATGATTATGGGTAATGTATATGACACGTTGGACAAGAAACTACCGGTAGGACGCATAAAGAGAGTTCGGGTATTGGAATTTTCGTATTTTGAAATTCGATCACATTTGTAATCGAACGTGGATTGCAGGCGAATGAGGCGACATATTACAGCAAATTAAACGTTGATCTACTTAAAATATCCTAAATAATCCAAAATGCACAAAACATTCGGAATCGGCGACAATAAATTTTATCGGTTCAAAAAAAGTAAGGCTAACCATCATGGATTTTCGCAAAAAATTGAAAACTTTTTTTTGTTGAAATTCCGGTTCAAAATGATTATGGGTAATGTATATGACACGTTGGACAAGAAACTACCGGTAGGACGCATAAAGAGAGTTCGGTTATTGGAATTTTCGTATTTTGAAATTCGATCACATTTGTAATCGAACGTGGATTGCAGGCGAATGGGGCGACATATTACAGCAAATTAAACGTTGATCTACTTAAAATATCCTAAATAATCCAAAATGCACAAAACATTCGGAATCGGCGACAATAAATTTTATCGGTTCAAAAAAAGTAAGGCCATCCACAGTAGCCACAGTAACCATCATGGATTTTCGCAAAAAATTGAAAACTTTTTTTTGTTGAAATTCCGGTTCAAAATGATTATGGGTAATGTATATGACACGTTGGACATGAAACTACCGGTAGGACGCATAAAGAGAGTTCGGGTATTGGAATTTTCGTATTTTGAAATTCGTTCACATTTGTAATCGAACGTGGATTGCAGGCGAATGGGGCGACATATTACAGCAAATTAAACGTTGATCTACTTAAAATATCCTAAATAATCCAAAATGCACAAAACATTCGGAATCGGCGACAATAAATTTTATCGGTTCAACAAAAGTAAGGCTAACCATCATGGATTTTCGCAAAAAATTGAAAACTTTTTTTTGTTGAAATTCCGGTTCAAAATGATTATGGGTAATGTATATGACACGTTGGACAAGAAACTACCGGTAGGACGCATAAAGAGAGTTCGGTTATTGGAATTTTCGTATTTTGAAATTCGATCACATTTGTAATCGAACGTGGATTGCAGGCGAATGGGGCGACATATTACAGCAAATTAAACGTTGATCTACTTAAAATATCCTAAATAATCCAAAATGCACAAAACATTCGGAATCGGCGACAATAAATTTTATCGGTTCAAAAAAAGTAAGGCTAACCATCATGGATTTTCGCAAAAAATTGAAAACTTTTTTTTGTTGAAATTCCGGTTCAAAATGATTATGGGTAATGTATATGACACGTTTCACATGAAACTACCGGTAGGACGCATAAAGAGAGTTCGGTTATTGGAATTTTCGTATTTTGAAATTCGATCACATTTGTAATCGAACGTGGATTGCAGGCGAATGAGGCGACATATTACAGCAAATTAAACGTTGATCTACTTAAAATATCCTAAATAATCCAAAATGCACAAAACATTCGGAATCGGCGACAATAAATTTTATCGGTTCAAAAAAAGTAAGGCTAACCATCATGGATTTTCGCAAAAAATTGAAAACTTTTTTTTGTTGAAATTCCGGTTCAAAATGATTATGGGTAATCAACCATCATGGATTTTCGCAAAAAATTGAAAACTTTTTTTTGTTGAAATTCCGGTTCAAAATGATTATGGGTAATGTATATGACACGTTGGACAAGAAACTACCGGTAGGACGCATAAAGAGAGTTCGGTTATTGGAATTTTCGTATTTTGAAATTCGATCACATTTGTAATCGAACGTGGATTGCAGGCGAATGAGGCGACATATTACAGCAAATTAAACGTCGATCTACTTAAAATATCCTAAATAATCCAAAATGCACAAAACATTCGGAATCGGCGACAATAAATTTTATCGGTTCAAAAAAAGTAAGGCTTAACCATCATGGATTTTCGCAAAAAATTGAAAATTTTTTTTTGCTGAAATTCCGGTTCAAAATGATTATGGGTAATGTATATGACACGTTGGACAAGAAACTACCGGTAGGACGCATAAAGAGAGTTCGGTTATTGGAATTTTCGTATTTTGAAATTCGATCACATTTGTAATCGAACGTGGATTGCAGGCGAATGAGGCGACATATTACAGCAAATTAAACGTTGATCTACTTAAAATATCCTAAATAATCCAAAATGCACAAAACATTCGGAATCGGCGACAATAAATTTTATCGGTTCAAAAAAAGTAAGGCTAACCATCATGGATTTTCGCAAAAAATTGAAAATTTTTTTTGCTGAAATTCCGGTTCAAAATGATTATGGGTAATGTATATGACACGTTGGACAAGAAACTACCGGTAGGACGCATAAAGAGAGTTCGGGTATTGGAATTTTCGTATTTTGAAATTCGATCACATTTGTAATCGAACGTGGATTGCAGGCGAATGAGGCGACATATTACAGCAAATTAAACGTCGATCAACTTAAAATATCCTAAATAATCCAAAATGCACAAAACATTCGGAATCGGCGACAATAAATTTTATCGGTTCAAAAAAAGTAAGGCTAACCATCATGGATTTTCGCAAAAAATGAAAACTTTTTTTTGTTGAAATTCCGGTTCAAAATGATTATGGGTAATGTATATGACACGTTGGACAAGAAACTACCGGTAGGACGCATAAAGAGAGTTCGGGTATTGGAATTTTCGTATTTTGAAATTCGATCACATTTGTAATCGAACGTGGATTGCAGGCGAATGAGGCGACATATTACAGCAAATTAAACGTCGATCTACTTAAAATATCCTAAATAATCCAAAATGCACAAAACATTCGGAATCGGCGACAATAAATTTTATCGGTTCAAAAAAAGTAAGGCTAACACCATCATGGATTTTCGCAAAAAATTGAAAACTTTTTTTTGTTGAAATTCCGGTTCAAAATGATTATGGGTAATGTATATGACACGTTGGACAAGAAACTACCGGTAGGACGCATAAAGAGAGTTCGGTTATTGTAATTTTCGTATTTTGAAATTCGATCACATTTGTAATCGAACGTGGATTGCAGGCGAATGAGGCGACATATTACAGCAAATTAAACGTTGATCTACTTAAAATATCCTAAATAATCCAAAATGCACAAAACATTCGGAATCGGCGACAATAAATTTTATCGGTTCAAAAAAAGTAAGGCTAACTAACCATCATGGATTTTCGCAAAAAATTGAAAACTTTTTTTTGTTGAAATTCCGGTTCAAAATGATTATGGGTAATGTATATGACACGTTTCACATGAAACTACCGGTAGGACGCATAAAGAGAGTTCGGTTATTGGAATTTTCGTATTTTGAAATTCGATCACATTTGTAATCGAACGTGGATTGCAGGCGAATGAGGCGACATATTACAGCAAATTAAACGTCGATCTACTTAAAATACCCTAAATAATCCAAAATGCACAAAACATTCGGAATCGGCGACAATAAATTTTATCGGTTCAAAAAAAGTAAGGCTAACCCATCATGGATTTTCGCAAAAAATTGAAAACTTTTTTTTGTTGAAATTCCGGTTCAAAATGATTATGGGTAATCAACCATCATGGATTTTCGCAAAAAATTGAAAACTTTTTTTTGTTGAAATTCCGGTTCAAAATGATTATGGGTAATGTATATGACACGTTGGACAAGAAACTACCGGTAGGACGCATAAAGAGAGTTCGGTTATTGGAATTTTCGTATTTTGAAATTCGATCACATTTGTAATCGAACGTGGATTGCAGGCGAATGAGGCGACATATTACAGCAAATTAAACGTTGATCTACTTAAAATATCCTAAATAATCCAAAATGCACAAAACATTCGGAATCGGCGACAATAAATTTTATCGGTTCAAAAAAAGTAAGGCTAACCATCATTTTCGCAAAAAATTGAAAATTTTTTTTTGCTGAAATTCCGGTTCAAAATGATTATGGGTAATGATATGACACGTTGGACAAGAAACTACCGGTAGGACGCATAAAGAGAGTTCGGTTATTGGAATTTTCGTATTTTGAAATTCGATCACATTTGTAATCGAACGTGGATTGCAGGCGAATGAGGCGACATATTACAGCAAATTAAACGTTGATCTACTTAAAATATCCTAAATAATCCAAAATGCACAAAACATTCGGAATCGGCGACAATAAATTTTATCGGTTCAAAAAAAGTAAGGCTAACCATCATGGATTTTCGCAAAAAATTGAAAACTTTTTTTTGTTGAAATTCCGGTTCAAAATGATTATGGGTAATGTATATGACACGTTGGACAAGAAACTACCGGTAGGACGCATAAAGAGAGTTCGGTTATTGGAATTTTCGTATTTTGAAATTCGATCACATTTGTAATCGAACGTGGATTGCAGGCGAATGAGGCGACATATTACAGCAAATTAAACGTCGATCTACTTAAAATATCCTAAATAATCCAAAATGCACAAAACATCGGAATCGGCGACAATAAATTTTATCGGTTCAAAAAAAGTAAGGCTTAACCATCATGGATTTTCGCAAAAAATTGAAAATTTTTTTTTGCTGAAATTCCGGTTCAAAATGATTATGGGTAATGTATATGACACGTTGGACAAGAAACTACCGGTAGGACGCATAAAGAGAGTTCGGTTATTGGAATTTTCGTATTTTGAAATTCGATCACATTTGTAATCGAACGTGGATTGCAGGCGAATGAGGCGACATATTACAGCAAATTAAACGTCGATCTACTTAAAATATCCTAAATAATCCAAAATGCACAAAACATTCGGAATCGGCGACAATAAATTTTATCGGTTCAAAAAAAGTAAGGCTAACCATCATGGATTTTCGCAAAAAATTGAAAACTTTTTTTGTTGAAATTCCGGTTCAAAATGATTATGGGTAATGTATATGACACGTTTCACATGAAACTACCGGTAGGACGCATAAAGAGAGTTCGGTTATTGGAATTTTCGTATTTTGAAATTCGATCACATTTGTAATCGAACGTGGATTGCAGGCGAATGAGGCGACATATTACAGCAAATTAAACGTCGATCTACTTAAAATATCCTAAATAATCCAAAATGCACAAAACATTTGGAATCGGCGACAATAAATTTTATCGGTTCAAAAAAAGTAAGGCTAACCATCATGGATTTTCGCAAAAAATTGAAAACTTTTTTTTGTTGAAATTCCGGTTCAAAATGATTATGGGTAATGTATATGACACGTTGGACAAGAAACTACCGGTAGGACGCATAAAGAGAGTTCGGTTATTGGAATTTTCGTATTTTGAAATTCGATCACATTTGTAATCGAACGTGGATTGCAGGCGAATGAGGCGACATATTACAGCAAATTAAACGTTGATCTACTTAAAATATCCTAAATAATCCAAAATGCACAAAACATTCGGAATCGGCGACAATAAATTTTATCGGTTCAAAAAAAGTAAGGCTAACCATCATGGATTTTCGCAAAAAATTGAAAACTTTTTTTTGTTGAAATTCCGGTTCAAAATGATTATGGGTAATGTATATGACACGTTGGACAAGAAACTACCGGTAGGACGCATAAAGAGAGTTCGGTTATTGGAATTTTCGTATTTTGAAATTCGATCACATTTGTAATCGAACGTGGATTGCAGGCGAATGAGGCGACATATTACAGCAAATTAAACGTCGATCTACTTAAAATATCCTAAATAATCCAAAATGCACAAAACATTCGGAATCGGCGACAATAAATTTTATCGGTTCAAAAAAAGTAAGGCTAACCATCATGGATTTTCGCAAAAAATTGAAAACTTTTTTTGTTGAAATTCCGGTTCAAAATGATTATGGGTAATGTATATGACACGTTTCACATGAAACTACCGGTAGGACGCATAAAGAGAGTTCGGTTATTGGAATTTTCGTATTTTGAAATTCGATCACATTTGTAATCGAACGTGGATTGCAGGCGAATGAGGCGACATATTACAGCAAATTAAACGTCGATCTACTTAAAATATCCTAAATAATCCAAAATGCACAAAACATCGGAATCGGCGACAATAAATTTTATCGGTTCAAAAAAAGTAAGGCTTAACCATCATGGATTTTCGCAAAAAATTGAAAATTTTTTTTTGCTGAAATTCCGGTTCAAAATGATTATGGGTAATGTATATGACACGTTGGACAAGAAACTACCGGTAGGACGCATAAAGAGAGTTCGGTTATTGGAATTTTCGTATTTTGAAATTCGATCACATTTGTAATCGAACGTGGATTGCAGGCGAATGAGGCGACATATTACAGCAAATTAAACGTCGATCTACTTAAAATATCCTAAATAATCCAAAATGCACAAAACATTCGGAATCGGCGACAATAAATTTTATCGGTTCAAAAAAAGTAAGGCTAACCATCATGGATTTTCGCAAAAAATTGAAAACTTTTTTTGTTGAAATTCCGGTTCAAAATGATTATGGGTAATGTATATGACACGTTTCACATGAAACTACCGGTAGGACGCATAAAGAGAGTTCGGTTATTGGAATTTTCGTATTTTGAAATTCGATCACATTTGTAATCGAACGTGGATTGCAGGCGAATGAGGCGACATATTACAGCAAATTAAACGTTGATCTACTTAAAATATCCTAAATAATCCAAAATGCACAAAACATTCGGAATCGGCGACAATAAATTTTATCGGTTCAAAAAAAGTAAGGCTAACCATCATGGATTTTCGCAAAAAATTGAAAATTTTTTTTTGTTGAAATTCCGGTTCAAAATGATTATGGGTAATGTATATGACACGTTGGACAAGAAACTACCGGTAGGACGCATAAAGAGAGTTCGGTTATTGGAATTTTCGTATTTTGAAATTCGATCACATTTGTAATCGAACGTGGATTGCAGGCGAATGAGGCGACATATTACAGCAAATTAAACGTTGATCTACTTAAAATATCCTAAATAATCCAAAATGCACAAAACATTCGGAATCGGCGACAATAAATTTTATCGGTTCAAAAAAAGTAAGGCTAACCATCATGGATTTTCGCAAAAAATTGAAAATTTTTTTTGCTGAAATTCCGGTTCAAAATGATTATGGGTAATGTATATGACACGTTGGACAAGAAACTACCGGTAGGACGCATAAAGAGAGTTCGGGTATTGGAATTTTCGTATTTTGAAATTCGATCACATTTGTAATCGAACGTGGATTGCAGGCGAATGAGGCGACATATTACAGCAAATTAAACGTCGATCTACTTAAAATATCCTAAATAATCCAAAATGCACAAAACATTCGGAATCGGCGACAATAAATTTTATCGGTTCAAAAAAAGTAAGGCTAACCATCATGGATTTTCGCAAAAAATTGAAAACTTTTTTTTGTTGAAATTCCGGTTCAAAATGATTATGGGTAATGTATATGACACGTTGGACAAGAAACTACCGGTAGGACGCATAAAGAGAGTTCGGGTATTGGAATTTTCGTATTTTGAAATTCGATCACATTTGTAATCGAACGTGGATTGCAGGCGAATGAGGCGACATATTACAGCAAATTAAACGTCGATCTACTTAAAATATCCTAAATAATCCAAAATGCACAAAACATTCGGAATCGGCGACAATAAATTTTATCGGTTCAAAAAAAGTAAGGCTAACACCATCATGGATTTTCGCAAAAAATTGAAAACTTTTTTTTGTTGAAATTCCGGTTCAAAATGATTATGGGTAATGTATATGACACGTTGGACAAGAAACTACCGGTAGGACGCATAAAGAGAGTTCGGTTATTGGAATTTTCGTATTTTGAAATTCGATCACATTTGTAATCGAACGTGGATTGCAGGCGAATGGGGCGACATATTACAGCAAATTAAACGTTGATCTACTTAAAATATCCTAAATAATCCAAAATGCACAAAACATTCGGAATCGGCGACAATAAATTTTATCGGTTCAAAAAAAGTAAGGCTAACCATCATGGATTTTCGCAAAAAATTGAAAACTTTTTTTTGTTGAAATTCCGGTTCAAAATGATTATGGGTAATGTATATGACACGTTTCACATGAAACTACCGGTAGGACGCATAAAGAGAGTTCGGTTATTGGAATTTTCGTATTTTGAAATTCGATCACATTTGTAATCGAACGTGGATTGCAGGCGAATGAGGCGACATATTACAGCAAATTAAACGTTGATCTACTTAAAATATCCTAAATAATCCAAAATGCACAAAACATTCGGAATCGGCGACAATAAATTTTATCGGTTCAAAAAAAGTAAGGCCATCCACAGTAGCCACAGTAACCATCATGGATTTTCGCAAAAAATTGAAAACTTTTTTTTGTTGAAATTCCGGTTCAAAATGATTATGGGTAATGTATATGACACGTTGGACATGAAACTACCGGTAGGACGCATAAAGAGAGTTCGGGTATTGGAATTTTCGTATTTTGAAATTCGTTCACATTTGTAATCGAACGTGGATTGCAGGCGAATGGGGCGACATATTACAGCAAATTAAACGTTGATCTACTTAAAATATCCTAAATAATCCAAAATGCACAAAACATTCGGAATCGGCGACAATAAATTTTATCGGTTCAAAAAAAGTAAGGCTAACCATCATGGATTTTCGCAAAAAATTGAAAACTTTTTTTTGTTGAAATTCCGGTTCAAAATGATTATGGGTAATGTATATGACACGTTGGACAAGAAACTACCGGTAGGACGCATAAAGAGAGTTCGGTTATTGGAATTTTCGTATTTTGAAATTCGATCACATTTGTAATCGAACGTGGATTGCAGGCGAATGAGGCGACATATTACAGCAAATTAAACGTTGATCTACTTAAAATATCCTAAATAATCCAAAATGCACAAAACATTCGGAATCGGCGACAATAAATTTTATCGGTTCAAAAAAAGTAAGGCTAACCATCATGGATTTTCGCAAAAAATTGAAAACTTTTTTTTGTTGAAATTCCGGTTCAAAATGATTATGGGTAATGTATATGACACGTTTCACATGAAACTACCGGTAGGACGCATAAAGAGAGTTCGGTTATTGGAATTTTCGTATTTTGAAATTCGATCACATTTGTAATCGAACGTGGATTGCAGGCGAATGAGGCGACATATTACAGCAAATTAAACGTTGATCTACTTAAAATATCCTAAATAATCCAAAATGCACAAAACATTCGGAATCGGCGACAATAAATTTTATCGGTTTAAAAAAAGTAAGGCTAACCATCATGGATTTTCGCAAAAAATTGAAAACTTTTTTTTGTTGAAATTCCGGTTCAAAATGATTATGGGTAATCAACCATCATGGATTTTCGCAAAAAATTGAAAACTTTTTTTTGTTGAAATTCCGGTTCAAAATGATTATGGGTAATGTATATGACACGTTGGACAAGAAACTACCGGTAGGACGCATAAAGAGAGTTCGGTTATTGGAATTTTCGTATTTTGAAATTCGATCACATTTGTAATCGAACGTGGATTGCAGGCGAATGAGGCGACATATTACAGCAAATTAAACGTCGATCTACTTAAAATATCCTAAATAATCCAAAATGCACAAAACATTCGGAATCGGCGACAATAAATTTTATCGGTTCAAAAAAAGTAAGGCTTAACCATCATGGATTTTCGCAAAAAATTGAAAATTTTTTTTTGCTGAAATTCCGGTTCAAAATGATTATGGGTAATGTATATGACACGTTGGACAAGAAACTACCGGTAGGACGCATAAAGAGAGTTCGGTTATTGGAATTTTCGTATTTTGAAATTCGATCACATTTGTAATCGAACGTGGATTGCAGGCGAATGAGGCGACATATTACAGCAAATTAAACGTCGATCTACTTAAAATATCCTAAATAATCCAAAATGCACAAAACATTCGGAATCGGCGACAATAAATTTTATCGGTTCAAAAAAAGTAAGGCTAACCATCATGGATTTTCGCAAAAAATTGAAAACTTTTTTTGTTGAAATTCCGGTTCAAAATGATTATGGGTAATGTATATGACACGTTTCACATGAAACTACCGGTAGGACGCATAAAGAGAGTTCGGTTATTGGAATTTTCGTATTTTGAAATTCGATCACATTTGTAATCGAACGTGGATTGCAGGCGAATGAGGCGACATATTACAGCAAATTAAACGTCGATCTACTTAAAATATCCTAAATAATCCAAAATGCACAAAACATTCGGAATCGGCGACAATAAATTTTATCGGTTCAAAAAAAGTAAGGCTTAACCATCATGGATTTTCGCAAAAAATTGAAAATTTTTTTTTGCTGAAATTCCGGTTCAAAATGATTATGGGTAATGTATATGACACGTTGGACAAGAAACTACCGGTAGGACGCATAAAGAGAGTTCGGTTATTGGAATTTTCGTATTTTGAAATTCGATCACATTTGTAATCGAACGTGGATTGCAGGCGAATGAGGCGACATATTACAGCAAATTAAACGTTGATCTACTTAAAATATCCTAAATAATCCAAAATGCACAAAACATTCGGAATCGGCGACAATAAATTTTATCGGTTCAAAAAAAGTAAGGCTAACCATCATGGATTTTCGCAAAAAATTGAAAACTTTTTTTTGTTGAAATTCCGGTTCAAAATGATTATGGGTAATGTATATGACACGTTGGACAAGAAACTACCGGTAGGACGCATAAAGAGAGTTCGGTTATTGGAATTTTCGTATTTTGAAATTCGATCACATTTGTAATCGAACGTGGATTGCAGGCGAATGAGGCGACATATTACAGCAAATTAAACGTCGATCTACTTAAAATATCCTAAATAATCCAAAATGCACAAAACATTCGGAATCGGCGACAATAAATTTTATCGGTTCAAAAAAAGTAAGGCTAACCATCATGGATTTTCGCAAAAAATTGAAAATTTTTTTTTGCTGAAATTCCGGTTCAAAATGATTATGGGTAATGTATATGACACGTTGGACAAGAAACTACCGGTAGGACGCATAAAGAGAGTTCGGTTATTGGAATTTTCGTATTTTGAAATTCGATCACATTTGTAATCGAACGTGGATTGCAGGCGAATGAGGCGACATATTACAGCAAATTAAACGTTGATCTACTTAAAATATCCTAAATAATCCAAAATGCACAAAACATTCGGAATCGGCGACAATAAATTTTATCGGTTCAAAAAAAGTAAGGCTAACCATCATGGATTTTCGCAAAAAATTGAAATTTTTTTTTGCTGAAATTCCGGTTCAAAATGATTATGGGTAATGTATATGACACGTTGGACAAGAAACTACCGGTAGGACGCATAAAGAGAGTTCGGGTATTGGAATTTTCGTATTTTGAAATTCGATCACATTTGTAATCGAACGTCGATTGCAGGCGAATGAGGCGACATATTACAGCAAATTAAACGTCGATCTACTTAAAATATCCTAAATAATCCAAAATGCACAAAACATTCGGAATCGGCGACAATAAATTTTATCGGTTCAAAAAAAGTAAGGCTAACCATCATGGATTTTCGCAAAAAATTGAAAACTTTTTTTTGTTGAAATTCCGGTTCAAAATGATTATGGGTAATGTATATGACACGTTGGACAAGAAACTACCGGTAGGACGCATAAAGAGAGTTCGGTTATTGGAATTTTCGTATTTTGAAATTCGATCACATTTGTAATCGAACGTGGATTGCAGGCGAATGAGGCGACATATTACAGCAAATTAAACGTTGATCTACTTAAAATATCCTAAATAATCCAAAATGCACAAAACATTCGGAATCGGCGACAATAAATTTTATCGGTTCAAAAAAAGTAAGGCACCATCATGGATTTTCGCAAAAAATTGAAAATTTTTTTTGCTGAAATTCCAGTTCAAAATGATTATGGGTAATGTATATGACACGTTGGACAAGAAACTACCGGTAGGACGCATAAAGAGAGTTCGGGTATTGGAATTTTCGTATTTTGAAATTCGATCACATTTGTAATCGAACGTGGATTGCAGGCGAATGAGGCGACATATTACAGCAAATTAAACGTCGATCTACTTAAAATATCCTAAATAATCCAAAATGCACAAAACATTCGGAATCGGCGACAATAAATTTTATCGGTTCAAAAAAAGTAAGGCTAACCATCATGGATTTTCGCAAAAAATTGAAAACTTTTTTTTGTTGAAATTCCGGTTCAAAATGATTATGGGTAATGTATATGACACGTTGGACAAGAAACTACCGGTAGGACGCATAAAGAGAGTTCGGTTATTGGAATTTTCGTATTTTGAAATTCGATCACATTTGTAATCGAACGTGGATTGCAGGCGAATGAGGCGACATATTACAGCAAATTAAACGTTGATCTACTTAAAATATCCTAAATAATCCAAAATGCACAAAACATTCGGAATCGGCGACAATAAATTTTATCGGTTCAAAAAAAGTAAGGCTAACCATCATGGATTTTCGCAAAAAATTGAAAATTTTTTTTGCTGAAATTCCGGTTCAAAATGATTATGGGTAATGTATATGACACGTTGGACAAGAAACTACCGGTAGGACGCATAAAGAGAGTTCGGGTATTGGAATTTTCGTATTTTGAAATTCGATCACATTTGTAATCGAACGTGGATTGCAGGCGAATGAGGCGACATATTACAGCAAATTAAACGTCGATCTACTTAAAATATCCTAAATAATCCAAAATGCACAAAACATTCGGAATCGGCGACAATAAATTTTATCGGTTCAAAAAAAGTAAGGCTAACCATCATGGATTTTCGCAAAAAATTGAAAACTTTTTTTTGTTGAAATTCCGGTTCAAAATGATTATGGGTAATGTATATGACACGTTGGACAAGAAACTACCGGTAGGACGCATAAAGAGAGTTCGGTTATTGGAATTTTCGTATTTTGAAATTCGATCACATTTGTAATCGAACGTGGATTGCAGGCGAATGAGGCGACATATTACAGCAAATTAAACGTCGATCTACTTAAAATATCCTAAATAATCCAAAATGCACAAAACATTCGGAATCGGCGACAATAAATTTTATCGGTTCAAAAAAAGTAAGGCTTAACCATCATGGATTTTCGCAAAAAATTGGAAATTTTTTTTTGCTGAAATTCCGGTTCAAAATGATTATGGGTAATGTATATGACACGTTGGACAAGAAACTACCGGTAGGACGCATAAAGAGAGTTCGGTTATTGGAATTTTTGTATTTTGAAATTCGATCACATTTGTAATCGAACGTGGATTGCAGGCGAATGAGGCGACATATTACAGCAAATTAAACGTCGATCTACTTAAAATATCCTAAATAATCCAAAATGCACAAAACATTCGGAATCGGCGACAATAAATTTTATCGGTTCAAAAAAAGTAAGGCTAACCATCATGGATTTTCGCAAAAAATTGAAAACTTTTTTTGTTGAAATTCCGGTTCAAAATGATTATGGGTAATGTATATGACACGTTGGACAAGAAACTACCGGTAGGACGCATAAAGAGAGTTCGGTTATTGGAATTTTCGTATTTTGAAATTCGATCACATTTGTAATCGAACGTGGATTGCAGGCGAATGAGGCGACATATTACAGCAAATTAAACGTTGATCTACTTAAAATATCCTAAATAATCCAAAATGCACAAAACATTCGGAATCGGCGACAATAAATTTTATCGGTTCAAAAAAAGTAAGGCTAACCATCATGGATTTTCGCAAAACATTGAAAATTTTTTTTTGCTGAAATTCCGGTTCAAAATGATTATGGGTAATGTATATGACACGTTGGACAAGAAACTACCGGTAGGACGCATAAAGAGAGTTCGGTTATTGGAATTTTCGTATTTTGAAATTCGATCACATTTGTAATCGAACGTGGATTGCAGGCGAATGAGGCGACATATTACAGCAAATTAAACGTTGATCTACTTAAAATATCCTAAATAATCCAAAATGCACAAAACATTCGGAATCGGCGACAATAAATTTTATCGGTTCAAAAAAAGTAAGGCTAACCATCATGGATTTTCGCAAAAAATTGAAAATTTTTTTTGCTGAAATTCCGGTTCAAAATGATTATGGGTAATGTATATGACACGTTGGACAAGAAACTACCGGTAGGACGCATAAAGAGAGTTCGGGTATTGGAATTTTCGTATTTTGAAATTCGATCACATTTGTAATCGAACGTGGATTGCAGGCGAATGAGGCGACATATTACAGCAAATTAAACGTCGATCTACTTAAAATATCCTAAATAATCCAAAATGCACAAAACATTCGGAATCGGCGACAATAAATTTTATCGGTTCAAAAAAAGTAAGGCTAACCATCATGGATTTTCGCAAAAAATTGAAAACTTTTTTTTGTTGAAATTCCGGTTCAAAATGATTATGGGTAATGTATATGACACGTTGGACAAGAAACTACCGGTAGGACGCATAAAGAGAGTTCGGTTATTGGAATTTTCGTATTTTGAAATTCGATCACATTTGTAATCGAACGTGGATTGCAGGCGAATGAGGCGACATATTACAGCAAATTAAACGTCGATCTACTTAAAATATCCTAAATAATCCAAAATGCACAAAACATTCGGAATCGGCGACAATAAATTTTATCGGTTCAAAAAAAGTAAGGCTAACCATCATGGATTTTCGCAAAAAATTGAAAACTTTTTTTGTTGAAATTCCGGTTCAAAATGATTATGGGTAATGTATATGACACGTTTCACATGAAACTACCGGTAGGACGCATAAAGAGAGTTCGGTTATTGGAATTTTCGTATTTTGAAATTCGATCACATTTGTAATCGAACGTGGATTGCAGGCGAATGAGGCGACATATTACAGCAAATTAAACGTCGATCTACTTAAAATATCCTAAATAATCCAAAATGCACAAAACATTCGGAATCGGCGACAATAAATTTTATCGGTTCAAAAAAAGTAAGGCTAACAACCATCATGGATTTTCGCAAAAAATTGAAAACTTTTTTTGTTGAAATTCCGGTTCAAAATGATTATGGGTAATGTATATGACACGTTTCACATGAAACTACCGGTAGGACGCATAAAGAGAGTTCGGTTATTGGAATTTTCGTATTTTGAAATTCGATCACATTTGTAATCGAACGTGGATTGCAGGCGAATGAGGCGACATATTACAGCAAATTAAACGTCGATCTACTTAAAATATCCTAAATAATCCAAAATGCACAAAACATTCGGAATCGGCGACAATAAATTTTATCGGTTCAAAAAAAGTAAGGCTAACCATCATGGATTTTCGCAAAAAATTGAAAATTTTTTTTGCTGAAATTCCGGTTCAAAATGATTATGGGTAATGTATATGACACGTTGGACAAGAAACTACCGGTAGGACGCATAAAGAGAGTTCGGGTATTGGAATTTTCGTATTTTGAAATTCGATCACATTTGTAATCGAACGTGGATTGCAGGCGAATGAGGCGACATATTACAGCAAATTAAACGTCGATCTACTTAAAATATCCTAAATAATCCAAAATGCACAAAACATTCGGAATCGGCGACAATAAATTTTATCGGTTCAAAAAAAGTAAGGCTAACCATCATGGATTTTCGCAAAAAATTGAAAACTTTTTTTTGTTGAAATTCCGGTTCAAAATGATTATGGGTAATGTATATGACACGTTGGACAAGAAACTACCGGTAGGACGCATAAAGAGAGTTCGGGTATTGGAATTTTCGTATTTTGAAATTCGATCACATTTGTAATCGAACGTGGATTTCAGGCGAATGAGGCGACATATTACAGCAAATTAAACGTCGATCTACTTAAAATATCCTAAATAATCCAAAATGCACAAAACATTCGGAATCGGCGACAATAAATTTTATCGGTTCAAAAAAAGTAAGGCTAACACCATCATGGATTTTCGCAAAAAATTGAAAACTTTTTTTTGTTGAAATTCCGGTTCAAAATGATTATGGGTAATGTATATGACACGTTGGACAAGAAACTACCGGTAGGACGCATAAAGAGAGTTCGGTTATTGGAATTTTCGTATTTTGAAATTCGATCACATTTGTAATCGAACGTGGATTGCAGGCGAATGAGGCGACATATTACAGCAAATTAAACGTCGATCTACTTAAAATATCCTAAATAATCCAAAATGCACAAAACATTCGGAATCGGCGACAATAAATTTTATCGGTTCAAAAAAAGTAAGGCTAACCATCATGGATTTTCGCAAAAAATTGAAAACTTTTTTTGTTGAAATTCCGGTTCAAAATGATTATGGGTAATGTATATGACACGTTTCACATGAAACTACCGGTAGGACGCATAAAGAGAGTTCGGTTATTGGAATTTTCGTATTTTGAAATTCGATCACATTTGTAATCGAATGTGGATTGCAGGCGAATGAGGCGACATATTACAGCAAATTAAACGTCGATCTACTTAAAATATCCTAAATAATCCAAAATGCACAAAACATTCGGAATCGGCGACAATAAATTTTATCGGTTCAAAAAAAGTAAGGCTAACCATCATGGATTTTCGCAAAAAATTGAAAACTTTTTTTGTTGAAATTCCGGTTCAAAATGATTATGGGTAATGTATATGACACGTTTCACATGAAACTACCGGTAGGACGCATAAAGAGAGTTCGGTTATTGGAATTTTCGTATTTTGAAATTCGATCACATTTGTAATCGAATGTGGATTGCAGGCGAATGAGGCGACATATTACAGCAAATTAAACGTCGATCTACTTAAAATATCCTAAATAATCCAAAATGCACAAAACATTCGGAATCGGCGACAATAAATTTTATCGGTTCAAAAAAAGTAAGGCTAACCATCATGGATTTTCGCAAAAAATTGAAAACTTTTTTTGTTGAAATTCCGGTTCAAAATGATTATGGGTAATGTATATGACACGTTTCACATGAAACTACCGGTAGGACGCATAAAGAGAGTTCGGTTATTGGAATTTTCGTATTTTGAAATTCGATCACATTTGTAATCGAACGTGGATTGCAGGCGAATGAGGCGACATATTACAGCAAATTAAACGTCGATCTACTTAAAATATCCTAAATAATCCAAAATGCACAAAACATTCGGAATCGGCGACAATAAATTTTATCGGTTCAAAAAAAGTAAGGCTAACCATCATGGATTTTCGCAAAAAATTGAAAACTTTTTTTGTTGAAATTCCGGTTCAAAATGATTATGGGTAATGTATATGACACGTTTCACATGAAACTACCGGTAGGACGCATAAAGAGAGTTCGGTTATTGGAATTTTCGTATTTTGAAATTCGATCACATTTGTAATCGAACGTGGATTGCAGGCGAATGAGGCGACATATTACAGCAAATTAAACGTCGATCTACTTAAAATATCCTAAATAATCCAAAATGCACAAAACATTCGGAATCGGCGACAATAAATTTTATCGGTTCAAAAAAAGTAAGGCTAACCATCATGGATTTTCGCAAAAAATTGAAAACTTTTTTTTGTTGAAATTCCGGTTCAAAATGATTATGGGTAATGTATATGACACGTTGGACAAGAAACTACCGGTAGGACGCATAAAGAGAGTTCGGTTATTGGAATTTTCGTATTTTGAAATTCGATCACATTTGTAATCGAACGTGGATTGCAGGCGAATGAGGCGACATATTACAGCAAATTAAACGTTGATCTACTTAAAATATCCTAAATAATCCAAAATGCACAAAACATTCGGAATCGGCGACAATAAATTTTATCGGTTCAAAAAAAGTAAGGCTAACCATCATGGATTTTCGCAAAAAATTGAAAACTTTTTTTGTTGAAATTCCGGTTCAAAATGATTATGGGTAATGTATATGACACGTTTCACATGAAACTACCGGTAGGACGCATAAAGAGAGTTCGGTTATTGGAATTTTCGTATTTTGAAATTCGATCACATTTGTAATCGAACGTGGATTGCAGGCGAATGAGGCGACATATTACAGCAAATTAAACGTCGATCTACTTAAAATATCCTAAATAATCCAAAATGCACAAAACATTCGGAATCGGCGACAATAAATTTTATCGGTTCAAAAAAAGTAAGGCTAACCATCATGGATTTTCGCAAAAAATTGAAAACTTTTTTTGTTGAAATTCCGGTTCAAAATGATTATGGGTAATGTATATGACACGTTTCACATGAAACTACCGGTAGGACGCATAAAGAGAGTTCGGTTATTGGAATTTTCGTATTTTGAAATTCGATCACATTTGTAATCGAACGTGGATTGCAGGCGAATGAGGCGACATATTACAGCAAATTAAACGTCGATCTACTTAAAATATCCTAAATAATCCAAAATGCACAAAACATTCGGAATCGGCGACAATAAATTTTATCGGTTCAAAAAAAGTAAGGCTAACCATCATGGATTTTCGCAAAAAATTGAAAACTTTTTTTTGTTGAAATTCCGGTTCAAAATGATTATGGGTAATGTATATGACACGTTGGACAAGAAACTACCGGTAGGACGCATAAAGAGAGTTCGGTTATTGGAATTTTCGTATTTTGAAATTCGATCACATTTGTAATCGAACGTGGATTGCAGGCGAATGAGGCGACATATTACAGCAAATTAAACGTCGATCTACTTAAAATATCCTAAATAATCCAAAATGCACAAAACATTCGGAATCGGCGACAATAAATTTTATCGGTTCAAAAAAAGTAAGGCTAACCATCATGGATTTTCGCAAAAAATTGAAAACTTTTTTTGTTGAAATTCCGGTTCAAAATGATTATGGGTAATGTATATGACACGTTTCACATGAAACTACCGGTAGGACGCATAAAGAGAGTTCGGTTATTGGAATTTTCGTATTTTGAAATTCGATCACATTTGTAATCGAACGTGGATTGCAGGCGAATGAGGCGACATATTACAGCAAATTAAACGTCGATCTACTTAAAATATCCTAAATAATCCAAAATGCACAAAACATTCGGAATCGGCGACAATAAATTTTATCGGTTCAAAAAAAGTAAGGCTAACCATCATGGATTTTCGCAAAAAATTGAAAACTTTTTTTGTTGAAATTCCGGTTCAAAATGATTATGGGTAATGTATATGACACGTTTCACATGAAACTACCGGTAGGACGCATAAAGAGAGTTCGGTTATTGGAATTTTCGTATTTTGAAATTCGATCACATTTGTAATCGAACGTGGATTGCAGGCGAATGAGGCGACATATTACAGCAAATTAAACGTCGATCTACTTAAAATATCCTAAATAATCCAAAATGCACAAAACATTCGGAATCGGCGACAATAAATTTTATCGGTTCAAAAAAAGTAAGGCTAACCATCATGGATTTTCGCAAAAAATTGAAAACTTTTTTTGTTGAAATTCCGGTTCAAAATGATTATGGGTAATGTATATGACACGTTTCACATGAAACTACCGGTAGGACGCATAAAGAGAGTTCGGTTATTGGAATTTTCGTATTTTGAAATTCGATCACATTTGTAATCGAACGTGGATTGCAGGCGAATGAGGCGACATATTACAGCAAATTAAACGCCGATCTACTTAAAATATCCTAAATAATCCAAAATGCACAAAACATTCGGAATCGGCGACAATAAATTTTATCGGTTCAAAAAAAGTAAGGCTAACCATCATGGATTTTCGCAAAAAATTGAAAACTTTTTTTTGTTGAAATTCCGGTTCAAAATGATTATGGGTAATGTATATGACACGTTGGACAAGAAACTACCGGTAGGACGCATAAAGAGAGTTCGGTTATTGGAATTTTCGTATTTTGAAATTCGATCACATTTGTAATCGAACGTGGATTGCAGGCGAATGAGGCGACATATTACAGCAAATTAAACGTTGATCTACTTAAAATATCCTAAATAATCCAAAATGCACAAAACATTCGGAATCGGCGACAATAAATTTTATCGGTTCAAAAAAAGTAAGGCTAACCATCATGGATTTTCGCAAAAAATTGAAAATTTTTTTTTGCTGAAATTCCGGTTCAAAATGATTATGGGTAATGTATATGACACGTTGGACAAGAAACTACCGGTAGGACGCATAAAGAGAGTTCGGTTATTGGAATTTTCGTATTTTGAAATTCGATCACATTTGTAATCGAACGTGGATTGCAGGCGAATGAGGCGACATATTACAGCAAATTAAACGTTGATCTACTTAAAATATCCTAAATAATCCAAAATGCACAAAACATTCGGAATCGGCGACAATAAATTTTATCGGTTCAAAAAAAGTAAGGCTAACCATCATGGATTTTCGCAAAAAATTGAAAACTTTTTTTGTTGAAATTCCGGTTCAAAATGATTATGGGTAATGTATATGACACGTTTCACATGAAACTACCGGTAGGACGCATAAAGAGAGTTCGGTTATTGGAATTTTCGTATTTTGAAATTCGATCACATTTGTAATCGAACGTGGATTGCAGGCGAATGAGGCGACATATTACAGCAAATTAAACGTCGATCTACTTAAAATATCCTAAATAATCCAAAATGCACAAAACATTCGGAATCGGCGACAATAAATTTTATCGGTTCAAAAAAAGTAAGGCTAACCATCATGGATTTTCGCAAAAAATTGAAAACTTTTTTTGTTGAAATTCCGGTTCAAAATGATTATGGGTAATGTATATGACACGTTTCACATGAAACTACCGGTAGGACGCATAAAGAGAGTTCGGTTATTGGAATTTTCGTATTTTGAAATTCGATCACATTTGTAATCGAACGTGGATTGCAGGCGAATGAGGCGACATATTACAGCAAATTAAACGTCGATCTACTTAAAATATCCTAAATAATCCAAAATGCACAAAACATTCGGAATCGGCGACAATAAATTTTATCGGTTCAAAAAAAGTAAGGCTAACCATCATGGATTTTCGCAAAAAATTGAAAACTTTTTTTTGTTGAAATTCCGGTTCAAAATGATTATGGGTAATGTATATGACACGTTGGACAAGAAACTACCGGTAGGACGCATAAAGAGAGTTCGGTTATTGGAATTTTCGTATTTTGAAATTCGATCACATTTGTAATCGAACGTGGATTGCAGGCGAATGAGGCGACATATTACAGCAAATTAAACGTCGATCTACTTAAAATATCCTAAATAATCCAAAATGCACAAAACATTCGGAATCGGCGACAATAAATTTTATCGGTTCAAAAAAAGTAAGGCTAACCATCATGGATTTTCGCAAAAAATTGAAAACTTTTTTTGTTGAAATTCCGGTTCAAAATGATTATGGGTAATGTATATGACACGTTTCACATGAAACTACCGGTAGGACGCATAAAGAGAGTTCGGTTATTGGAATTTTCGTATTTTGAAATTCGATCACATTTGTAATCGAACGTGGATTGCAGGCGAATGAGGCGACATATTACAGCAAATTAAACGTCGATCTACTTAAAATATCCTAAATAATCCAAAATGCACAAAACATTCGGAATCGGCGACAATAAATTTTATCGGTTCAAAAAAAGTAAGGCTAACCATCATGGATTTTCGCAAAAAATTGAAAACTTTTTTTGTTGAAATTCCGGTTCAAAATGATTATGGGTAATGTATATGACACGTTTCACATGAAACTACCGGTAGGACGCATAAAGAGAGTTCGGTTATTGGAATTTTCGTATTTTGAAATTCGATCACATTTGTAATCGAACGTGGATTGCAGGCGAATGAGGCGACATATTACAGCAAATTAAACGTCGATCTACTTAAAATATCCTAAATAATCCAAAATGCACAAAACATTCGGAATCGGCGACAATAAATTTTATCGGTTCAAAAAAAGTAAGGCTAACCATCATGGATTTTCGCAAAAAATTGAAAACTTTTTTTGTTGAAATTCCGGTTCAAAATGATTATGGGTAATGTATATGACACGTTTCACATGAAACTACCGGTAGGACGCATAAAGAGAGTTCGGTTATTGGAATTTTCGTATTTTGAAATTCGATCACATTTGTAATCGAACGTGGATTGCAGGCGAATGAGGCGACATATTACAGCAAATTAAACGTCGATCTACTTAAAATATCCTAAATAATCCAAAATGCACAAAACATTCGGAATCGGCGACAATAAATTTTATCGGTTCAAAAAAAGTAAGGCTAACCATCATGGATTTTCGCAAAAAATTGAAAACTTTTTTTTGTTGAAATTCCGGTTCAAAATGATTATGGGTAATGTATATGACACGTTGGACAAGAAACTACCGGTAGGACGCATAAAGAGAGTTCGGTTATTGGAATTTTCGTATTTTGAAATTCGATCACATTTGTAATCGAACGTGGATTGCAGGCGAATGAGGCGACATATTACAGCAAATTAAACGTTGATCTACTTAAAATATCCTAAATAATCCAAAATGCACAAAACATTCGGAATCGGCGACAATAAATTTTATCGGTTCAAAAAAAGTAAGGCTAACCATCATGGATTTTCGCAAAAAATTGAAAATTTTTTTTTGCTGAAATTCCGGTTCAAAATGATTATGGGTAATGTATATGACACGTTGGACAAGAAACTACCGGTAGGACGCATAAAGAGAGTTCGGTTATTGGAATTTTCGTATTTTGAAATTCGATCACATTTGTAATCGAACGTGGATTGCAGGCGAATGAGGCGACATATTACAGCAAATTAAACGTTGATCTACTTAAAATATCCTAAATAATCCAAAATGCACAAAACATTCGGAATCGGCGACAATAAATTTTATCGGCTCAAAAAAAGTAAGGCTAACCATCATGGATTTTCGCAAAAAATTGAAAACTTTTTTTGTTGAAATTCCGGTTCAAAATGATTATGGGTAATGTATATGACACGTTTCACATGAAACTACCGGTAGGACGCATAAAGAGAGTTCGGTTATTGGAATTTTCGTATTTTGAAATTCGATCACATTTGTAATCGAATGTGGATTGCAGGCGAATGAGGCGACATATTACAGCAAATTAAACGTCGATCTACTTAAAATATCCTAAATAATCCAAAATGCACAAAACATTCGGAATCGGCGACAATAAATTTTATCGGTTCAAAAAAAGTAAGGCTAACCATCATGGATTTTCGCAAAAAATTGAAAACTTTTTTTGTTGAAATTCCGGTTCAAAATGATTATGGGTAATGTATATGACACGTTTCACATGAAACTACCGGTAGGACGCATAAAGAGAGTTCGGTTATTGGAATTTTCGTATTTTGAAATTCGATCACATTTGTAATCGAACGTGGATTGCAGGCGAATGAGGCGACATATTACAGCAAATTAAACGTCGATCTACTTAAAATATCCTAAATAATCCAAAATGCACAAAACATTCGGAATCGGCGACAATAAATTTTATCGGTTCAAAAAAAGTAAGGCTAACCATCATGGATTTTCGCAAAAAATTGAAAACTTTTTTTGTTGAAATTCCGGTTCAAAATGATTATGGGTAATGTATATGACACGTTTCACATGAAACTACCGGTAGGACGCATAAAGAGAGTTCGGTTATTGGAATTTTCGTATTTTGAAATTCGATCACATTTGTAATCGAACGTGGATTGCAGGCGAATGAGGCGACATATTACAGCAAATTAAACGTCGATCTACTTAAAATATCCTAAATAATCCAAAATGCACAAAACATTCGGAATCGGCGACAATAAATTTTATCGGTTCAAAAAAAGTAAGGCTAACCATCATGGATTTTCGCAAAAAATTGAAAACTTTTTTTTGTTGAAATTCCGGTTCAAAATGATTATGGGTAATGTATATGACACGTTGGACAAGAAACTACCGGTAGGACGCATAAAGAGAGTTCGGTTATTGGAATTTTCGTATTTTGAAATTCGATCACATTTGTAATCGAACGTGGATTGCAGGCGAATGAGGCGACATATTACAGCAAATTAAACGTTGATCTACTTAAAATATCCTAAATAATCCAAAATGCACAAAACATTCGGAATCGGCGACAATAAATTTTATCGGTTCAAAAAAAGTAAGGCTAACCATCATGGATTTTCGCAAAAAATTGAAAACTTTTTTTGTTGAAATTCCGGTTCAAAATGATTATGGGTAATGTATATGACACGTTTCACATGAAACTACCGGTAGGACGCATAAAGAGAGTTCGGTTATTGGAATTTTCGTATTTTGAAATTCGATCACATTTGTAATCGAACGTGGATTGCAGGCGAATGAGGCGACATATTACAGCAAATTAAACGTCGATCTACTTAAAATATCCTAAATAATCCAAAATGCACAAAACATTCGGAATCGGCGACAATAAATTTTATCGGTTCAAAAAAAGTAAGGCTAACCATCATGGATTTTCGCAAAAAATTGAAAACTTTTTTTGTTGAAATTCCGGTTCAAAATGATTATGGGTAATGTATATGACACGTTTCACATGAAACTACCGGTAGGACGCATAAAGAGAGTTCGGTTATTGGAATTTTCGTATTTTGAAATTCGATCACATTTGTAATCGAACGTGGATTGCAGGCGAATGAGGCGACATATTACAGCAAATTAAACGTCGATCTACTTAAAATATCCTAAATAATCCAAAATGCACAAAACATTCGGAATCGGCGACAATAAATTTTATCGGTTCAAAAAAAGTAAGGCTAACCATCATGGATTTTCGCAAAAAATTGAAAACTTTTTTTTGTTGAAATTCCGGTTCAAAATGATTATGGGTAATGTATATGACACGTTGGACAAGAAACTACCGGTAGGACGCATAAAGAGAGTTCGGTTATTGGAATTTTCGTATTTTGAAATTCGATCACATTTGTAATCGAACGTGGATTGCAGGCGAATGAGGCGACATATTACAGCAAATTAAACGTCGATCTACTTAAAATATCCTAAATAATCCAAAATGCACAAAACATTCGGAATCGGCGACAATAAATTTTATCGGTTCAAAAAAAGTAAGGCTAACCATCATGGATTTTCGCAAAAAATTGAAAACTTTTTTTGTTGAAATTCCGGTTCAAAATGATTATGGGTAATGTATATGACACGTTTCACATGAAACTACCGGTAGGACGCATAAAGAGAGTTCGGTTATTGGAATTTTCGTATTTTGAAATTCGATCACATTTGTAATCGAACGTGGATTGCAGGCGAATGAGGCGACATATTACAGCAAATTAAACGTCGATCTACTTAAAATATCCTAAATAATCCAAAATGCACAAAACATTCGGAATCGGCGACAATAAATTTTATCGGTTCAAAAAAAGTAAGGCTAACCATCATGGATTTTCGCAAAAAATTGAAAACTTTTTTTGTTGAAATTCCGGTTCAAAATGATTATGGGTAATGTATATGACACGTTTCACATGAAACTACCGGTAGGACGCATAAAGAGAGTTCGGTTATTGGAATTTTCGTATTTTGAAATTCGATCACATTTGTAATCGAACGTGGATTGCAGGCGAATGAGGCGACATATTACAGCAAATTAAACGTCGATCTACTTAAAATATCCTAAATAATCCAAAATGCACAAAACATTCGGAATCGGCGACAATAAATTTTATCGGTTCAAAAAAAGTAAGGCTAACCATCATGGATTTTCGCAAAAAATTGAAAACTTTTTTTGTTGAAATTCCGGTTCAAAATGATTATGGGTAATGTATATGACACGTTTCACATGAAACTACCGGTAGGACGCATAAAGAGAGTTCGGTTATTGGAATTTTCGTATTTTGAAATTCGATCACATTTGTAATCGAACGTGGATTGCAGGCGAATGAGGCGACATATTACAGCAAATTAAACGTCGATCTACTTAAAATATCCTAAATAATCCAAAATGCACAAAACATTCGGAATCGGCGACAATAAATTTTATCGGTTCAAAAAAAGTAAGGCTAACCATCATGGATTTTCGCAAAAAATTGAAAACTTTTTTTTGTTGAAATTCCGGTTCAAAATGATTATGGGTAATGTATATGACACGTTGGACAAGAAACTACCGGTAGGACGCATAAAGAGAGTTCGGTTATTGGAATTTTCGTATTTTGAAATTCGATCACATTTGTAATCGAACGTGGATTGCAGGCGAATGAGGCGACATATTACAGCAAATTAAACGTTGATCTACTTAAAATATCCTAAATAATCCAAAATGCACAAAACATTCGGAATCGGCGACAATAAATTTTATCGGTTCAAAAAAAGTAAGGCTAACCATCATGGATTTTCGCAAAAAATTGAAAATTTTTTTTTGCTGAAATTCCGGTTCAAAATGATTATGGGTAATGTATATGACACGTTGGACAAGAAACTACCGGTAGGACGCATAAAGAGAGTTCGGTTATTGGAATTTTCGTATTTTGAAATTCGATCACATTTGTAATCGAACGTGGATTGCAGGCGAATGAGGCGACATATTACAGCAAATTAAACGTTGATCTACTTAAAATATCCTAAATAATCCAAAATGCACAAAACATTCGGAATCGGCGACAATAAATTTTATCGGCTCAAAAAAAGTAAGGCTAACCATCATGGATTTTCGCAAAAAATTGAAAATTTTTTTTGCTGAAATTCCGGTTCAAAATGATTATGGGTAATGTATATGACACGTTGGACAAGAAACTACCGGTAGGACGCATAAAGAGAGTTCGGGTATTGGAATTTTCGTATTTTGAAATTCGATCACATTTGTAATCGAACGTGGATTGCAGGCGAATGAGGCGACATATTACAGCAAATTAAACGTCGATCTACTTAAAATATCCTAAATAATCCAAAATGCACAAAACATTCGGAATCGGCGACAATAAATTTTATCGGTTCAAAAAAAGTAAGGCTAACCATCATGGATTTTCGCAAAAAATTGAAAACTTTTTTTTGTTGAGATTCCGGTTCAAAATGATTATGGGTAATGTATATGACACGTTGGACAAGAAACTACCGGTAGGACGCATAAAGAGAGTTCGGGTATTGGAATTTTCGTATTTTGAAATTCGATCACATTTGTAATCGAACGTGGATTTCAGGCGAATGAGGCGACATATTACAGCAAATTAAACGTCGATCTACTTAAAATATCCTAAATAATCCAAAATGCACAAAACATTCGGAATCGGCGACAATAAATTTTATCGGTTCAAAAAAAGTAAGGCTAACCATCATGGATTTTCGCAAAAAATTGAAAATTTTTTTTGCTGAAATTCCGGTTCAAAATGATTATGGGTAATGTATATGACACGTTGGACAAGAAACTACCGGTAGGACGCATAAAGAGAGTTCGGGTATTGGAATTTTCGTATTTTGAAATTCGATCACATTTGTAATCGAACGTGGATTGCAGGCGAATGAGGCGACATATTACAGCAAATTAAACGTCGATCTACTTAAAATATCCTAAATAATCCAAAATGCACAAAACATTCGGAATCGGCGACAATAAATTTTATCGGTTCAAAAAAAGTAAGGCTAACCATCATGGATTTTCGCAAAAAATTGAAAACTTTTTTTGTTGAAATTCCGGTTCAAAATGATTATGGGTAATGTATATGACACGTTTCACATGAAACTACCGGTAGGACGCATAAAGAGAGTTCGGTTATTGGAATTTTCGTATTTTGAAATTCGATCACATTTGTAATCGAACGTGGATTGCAGGCGAATGAGGCGACATATTACAGCAAATTAAACGTCGATCTACTTAAAATATCCTAAATAATCCAAAATGCACAAAACATTCGGAATCGGCGACAATAAATTTTATCGGTTCAAAAAAAGTAAGGCTAACCATCATGGATTTTCGCAAAAAATTGAAAACTTTTTTTTGTTGAAATTCCGGTTCAAAATGATTATGGGTAATGTATATGACACGTTGGACAAGAAACTACCGGTAGGACGCATAAAGAGAGTTCGGTTATTGGAATTTTCGTATTTTGAAATTCGATCACATTTGTAATCGAACGTGGATTGCAGGCGAATGAGGCGACATATTACAGCAAATTAAACGTTGATCTACTTAAAATATCCTAAATAATCCAAAATGCACAAAACATTCGGAATCGGCGACAATAAATTTTATCGGTTCAAAAAAAGTAAGGCTAACCATCATGGATTTTCGCAAAAAATTGAAAACTTTTTTTGTTGAAATTCCGGTTCAAAATGATTATGGGTAATGTATATGACACGTTTCACATGAAACTACCGGTAGGACGCATAAAGAGAGTTCGGTTATTGGAATTTTCGTATTTTGAAATTCGATCACATTTGTAATCGAACGTGGATTGCAGGCGAATGAGGCGACATATTACAGCAAATTAAACGTCGATCTACTTAAAATATCCTAAATAATCCAAAATGCACAAAACATTCGGAATCGGCGACAATAAATTTTATCGGTTCAAAAAAAGTAAGGCTAACCATCATGGATTTTCGCAAAAAATTGAAAACTTTTTTTGTTGAAATTCCGGTTCAAAATGATTATGGGTAATGTATATGACACGTTTCACATGAAACTACCGGTAGGACGCATAAAGAGAGTTCGGTTATTGGAATTTTCGTATTTTGAAATTCGATCACATTTGTAATCGAACGTGGATTGCAGGCGAATGAGGCGACATATTACAGCAAATTAAACGTCGATCTACTTAAAATATCCTAAATAATCCAAAATGCACAAAACATTCGGAATCGGCGACAATAAATTTTATCGGTTCAAAAAAAGTAAGGCTAACCATCATGGATTTTCGCAAAAAATTGAAAACTTTTTTTTGTTGAAATTCCGGTTCAAAATGATTATGGGTAATGTATATGACACGTTGGACAAGAAACTACCGGTAGGACGCATAAAGAGAGTTCGGTTATTGGAATTTTCGTATTTTGAAATTCGATCACATTTGTAATCGAACGTGGATTGCAGGCGAATGAGGCGACATATTACAGCAAATTAAACGTCGATCTACTTAAAATATCCTAAATAATCCAAAATGCACAAAACATTCGGAATCGGCGACAATAAATTTTATCGGTTCAAAAAAAGTAAGGCTAACCATCATGGATTTTCGCAAAAAATTGAAAACTTTTTTTGTTGAAATTCCGGTTCAAAATGATTATGGGTAATGTATATGACACGTTTCACATGAAACTACCGGTAGGACGCATAAAGAGAGTTCGGTTATTGGAATTTTCGTATTTTGAAATTCGATCACATTTGTAATCGAACGTGGATTGCAGGCGAATGAGGCGACATATTACAGCAAATTAAACGTCGATCTACTTAAAATATCCTAAATAATCCAAAATGCACAAAACATTCGGAATCGGCGACAATAAATTTTATCGGTTCAAAAAAAGTAAGGCTAACCATCATGGATTTTCGCAAAAAATTGAAAACTTTTTTTGTTGAAATTCCGGTTCAAAATGATTATGGGTAATGTATATGACACGTTTCACATGAAACTACCGGTAGGACGCATAAAGAGAGTTCGGTTATTGGAATTTTCGTATTTTGAAATTCGATCACATTTGTAATCGAACGTGGATTGCAGGCGAATGAGGCGACATATTACAGCAAATTAAACGTCGATCTACTTAAAATATCCTAAATAATCCAAAATGCACAAAACATTCGGAATCGGCGACAATAAATTTTATCGGTTCAAAAAAAGTAAGGCTAACCATCATGGATTTTCGCAAAAAATTGAAAACTTTTTTTGTTGAAATTCCGGTTCAAAATGATTATGGGTAATGTATATGACACGTTTCACATGAAACTACCGGTAGGACGCATAAAGAGAGTTCGGTTATTGGAATTTTCGTATTTTGAAATTCGATCACATTTGTAATCGAACGTGGATTGCAGGCGAATGAGGCGACATATTACAGCAAATTAAACGTCGATCTACTTAAAATATCCTAAATAATCCAAAATGCACAAAACATTCGGAATCGGCGACAATAAATTTTATCGGTTCAAAAAAAGTAAGGCTAACCATCATGGATTTTCGCAAAAAATTGAAAACTTTTTTTTGTTGAAATTCCGGTTCAAAATGATTATGGGTAATGTATATGACACGTTGGACAAGAAACTACCGGTAGGACGCATAAAGAGAGTTCGGTTATTGGAATTTTCGTATTTTGAAATTCGATCACATTTGTAATCGAACGTGGATTGCAGGCGAATGAGGCGACATATTACAGCAAATTAAACGTTGATCTACTTAAAATATCCTAAATAATCCAAAATGCACAAAACATTCGGAATCGGCGACAATAAATTTTATCGGTTCAAAAAAAGTAAGGCTAACCATCATGGATTTTCGCAAAAAATTGAAAATTTTTTTTTGCTGAAATTCCGGTTCAAAATGATTATGGGTAATGTATATGACACGTTGGACAAGAAACTACCGGTAGGACGCATAAAGAGAGTTCGGTTATTGGAATTTTCGTATTTTGAAATTCGATCACATTTGTAATCGAACGTGGATTGCAGGCGAATGAGGCGACATATTACAGCAAATTAAACGTTGATCTACTTAAAATATCCTAAATAATCCAAAATGCACAAAACATTCGGAATCGGCGACAATAAATTTTATCGGCTCAAAAAAAGTAAGGCTAACCATCATGGATTTTCGCAAAAAATTGAAAATTTTTTTTGCTGAAATTCCGGTTCAAAATGATTATGGGTAATGTATATGACACGTTGGACAAGAAACTACCGGTAGGACGCATAAAGAGAGTTCGGGTATTGGAATTTTCGTATTTTGAAATTCGATCACATTTGTAATCGAACGTGGATTGCAGGCGAATGAGGCGACATATTACAGCAAATTAAACGTCGATCTACTTAAAATATCCTAAATAATCCAAAATGCACAAAACATTCGGAATCGGCGACAATAAATTTTATCGGTTCAAAAAAAGTAAGGCTAACCATCATGGATTTTCGCAAAAAATTGAAAACTTTTTTTGTTGAAATTCCGGTTCAAAATGATTATGGGTAATGTATATGACACGTTTCACATGAAACTACCGGTAGGACGCATAAAGAGAGTTCGGTTATTGGAATTTTCGTATTTTGAAATTCGATCACATTTGTAATCGAATGTGGATTGCAGGCGAATGAGGCGACATATTACAGCAAATTAAACGTCGATCTACTTAAAATATCCTAAATAATCCAAAATGCACAAAACATTCGGAATCGGCGACAATAAATTTTATCGGTTCAAAAAAAGTAAGGCTAACCATCATGGATTTTCGCAAAAAATTGAAAACTTTTTTTGTTGAAATTCCGGTTCAAAATGATTATGGGTAATGTATATGACACGTTTCACATGAAACTACCGGTAGGACGCATAAAGAGAGTTCGGTTATTGGAATTTTCGTATTTTGAAATTCGATCACATTTGTAATCGAATGTGGATTGCAGGCGAATGAGGCGACATATTACAGCAAATTAAACGTCGATCTACTTAAAATATCCTAAATAATCCAAAATGCACAAAACATTCGGAATCGGCGACAATAAATTTTATCGGTTCAAAAAAAGTAAGGCTAACCATCATGGATTTTCGCAAAAAATTGAAAACTTTTTTTGTTGAAATTCCGGTTCAAAATGATTATGGGTAATGTATATGACACGTTTCACATGAAACTACCGGTAGGACGCATAAAGAGAGTTCGGTTATTGGAATTTTCGTATTTTGAAATTCGATCACATTTGTAATCGAACGTGGATTGCAGGCGAATGAGGCGACATATTACAGCAAATTAAACGTCGATCTACTTAAAATATCCTAAATAATCCAAAATGCACAAAACATTCGGAATCGGCGACAATAAATTTTATCGGTTCAAAAAAAGTAAGGCTAACCATCATGGATTTTCGCAAAAAATTGAAAACTTTTTTTGTTGAAATTCCGGTTCAAAATGATTATGGGTAATGTATATGACACGTTTCACATGAAACTACCGGTAGGACGCATAAAGAGAGTTCGGTTATTGGAATTTTCGTATTTTGAAATTCGATCACATTTGTAATCGAACGTGGATTGCAGGCGAATGAGGCGACATATTACAGCAAATTAAACGTCGATCTACTTAAAATATCCTAAATAATCCAAAATGCACAAAACATTCGGAATCGGCGACAATAAATTTTATCGGTTCAAAAAAAGTAAGGCTAACCATCATGGATTTTCGCAAAAAATTGAAAACTTTTTTTTGTTGAAATTCCGGTTCAAAATGATTATGGGTAATGTATATGACACGTTGGACAAGAAACTACCGGTAGGACGCATAAAGAGAGTTCGGTTATTGGAATTTTCGTATTTTGAAATTCGATCACATTTGTAATCGAACGTGGATTGCAGGCGAATGAGGCGACATATTACAGCAAATTAAACGTTGATCTACTTAAAATATCCTAAATAATCCAAAATGCACAAAACATTCGGAATCGGCGACAATAAATTTTATCGGTTCAAAAAAAGTAAGGCTAACCATCATGGATTTTCGCAAAAAATTGAAAACTTTTTTTGTTGAAATTCCGGTTCAAAATGATTATGGGTAATGTATATGACACGTTTCACATGAAACTACCGGTAGGACGCATAAAGAGAGTTCGGTTATTGGAATTTTCGTATTTTGAAATTCGATCACATTTGTAATCGAACGTGGATTGCAGGCGAATGAGGCGACATATTACAGCAAATTAAACGTCGATCTACTTAAAATATCCTAAATAATCCAAAATGCACAAAACATTCGGAATCGGCGACAATAAATTTTATCGGTTCAAAAAAAGTAAGGCTAACCATCATGGATTTTCGCAAAAAATTGAAAACTTTTTTTTGTTGAAATTCCGGTTCAAAATGATTATGGGTAATGTATATGACACGTTGGACAAGAAACTACCGGTAGGACGCATAAAGAGAGTTCGGTTATTGGAATTTTCGTATTTTGAAATTCGATCACATTTGTAATCGAACGTGGATTGCAGGCGAATGAGGCGACATATTACAGCAAATTAAACGTCGATCTACTTAAAATATCCTAAATAATCCAAAATGCACAAAACATTCGGAATCGGCGACAATAAATTTTATCGGTTCAAAAAAAGTAAGGCTAACCATCATGGATTTTCGCAAAAAATTGAAAACTTTTTTTGTTGAAATTCCGGTTCAAAATGATTATGGGTAATGTATATGACACGTTTCACATGAAACTACCGGTAGGACGCATAAAGAGAGTTCGGTTATTGGAATTTTCGTATTTTGAAATTCGATCACATTTGTAATCGAACGTGGATTGCAGGCGAATGAGGCGACATATTACAGCAAATTAAACGTCGATCTACTTAAAATATCCTAAATAATCCAAAATGCACAAAACATTCGGAATCGGCGACAATAAATTTTATCGGTTCAAAAAAAGTAAGGCTAACCATCATGGATTTTCGCAAAAAATTGAAAACTTTTTTTGTTGAAATTCCGGTTCAAAATGATTATGGGTAATGTATATGACACGTTTCACATGAAACTACCGGTAGGACGCATAAAGAGAGTTCGGTTATTGGAATTTTCGTATTTTGAAATTCGATCACATTTGTAATCGAACGTGGATTGCAGGCGAATGAGGCGACATATTACAGCAAATTAAACGTCGATCTACTTAAAATATCCTAAATAATCCAAAATGCACAAAACATTCGGAATCGGCGACAATAAATTTTATCGGTTCAAAAAAAGTAAGGCTAACCATCATGGATTTTCGCAAAAAATTGAAAACTTTTTTTTGTTGAAATTCCGGTTCAAAATGATTATGGGTAATGTATATGACACGTTGGACAAGAAACTACCGGTAGGACGCATAAAGAGAGTTCGGTTATTGGAATTTTCGTATTTTGAAATTCGATCACATTTGTAATCGAACGTGGATTGCAGGCGAATGAGGCGACATATTACAGCAAATTAAACGTTGATCTACTTAAAATATCCTAAATAATCCAAAATGCACAAAACATTCGGAATCGGCGACAATAAATTTTATCGGTTCAAAAAAAGTAAGGCTAACCATCATGGATTTTCGCAAAAAATTGAAAATTTTTTTTTGCTGAAATTCCGGTTCAAAATGATTATGGGTAATGTATATGACACGTTGGACAAGAAACTACCGGTAGGACGCATAAAGAGAGTTCGGTTATTGGAATTTTCGTATTTTGAAATTCGATCACATTTGTAATCGAACGTGGATTGCAGGCGAATGAGGCGACATATTACAGCAAATTAAACGTTGATCTACTTAAAATATCCTAAATAATCCAAAATGCACAAAACATTCGGAATCGGCGACAATAAATTTTATCGGCTCAAAAAAAGTAAGGCTAACCATCATGGATTTTCGCAAAAAATTGAAAATTTTTTTTGCTGAAATTCCGGTTCAAAATGATTATGGGTAATGTATATGACACGTTGGACAAGAAACTACCGGTAGGACGCATAAAGAGAGTTCGGTTATTGGAATTTTCGTATTTTGAAATTCGATCACATTTGTAATCGAACGTGGATTGCAGGCGAATGAGGCGACATATTACAGCAAATTAAACGTCGATCTACTTAAAATATCCTAAATAATCCAAAATGCACAAAACATTCGGAATCGGCGACAATAAATTTTATCGGTTCAAAAAAAGTAAGGCTAACCATCATGGATTTTCGCAAAAAATTGAAAACTTTTTTTTGTTGAGATTCCGGTTCAAAATGATTATGGGTAATGTATATGACACGTTGGACAAGAAACTACCGGTAGGACGCATAAAGAGAGTTCGGGTATTGGAATTTTCGTATTTTGAAATTCGATCACATTTGTAATCGAACGTGGATTTCAGGCGAATGAGGCGACATATTACAGCAAATTAAACGTCGATCTACTTAAAATATCCTAAATAATCCAAAATGCACAAAACATTCGGAATCGGCGACAATAAATTTTATCGGTTCAAAAAAAGTAAGGCTAACCATCATGGATTTTCGCAAAAAATTGAAAATTTTTTTTGCTGAAATTCCGGTTCAAAATGATTATGGGTAATGTATATGACACGTTGGACAAGAAACTACCGGTAGGACGCATAAAGAGAGTTCGGTTATTGGAATTTTCGTATTTTGAAATTCGATCACATTTGTAATCGAACGTGGATTGCAGGCGAATGAGGCGACATATTACAGCAAATTAAACGTTGATCTACTTAAAATATCCTAAATAATCCAAAATGCACAAAACATTCGGAATCGGCGACAATAAATTTTATCGGTTCAAAAAAAGTAAGGCTAACCATCATGGATTTTCGCAAAAAATTGAAAACTTTTTTTTGTTGAAATTCCGGTTCAAAATGATTATGGGTAATGTATATGACACGTTGGACAAGAAACTACCGGTAGGACGCATAAAGAGAGTTCGGGTATTGGAATTTTCGTATTTTGAAATTCGATCACATTTGTAATCGAACGTGGATTGCAGGCGAATGAGGCGACATATTACAGCAAATTAAACGTTGATCTACTTAAAATATCCTAAATAATCCAAAATGCACAAAACATTCGGAATCGGCGACAATAAATTTTATCGGCTCAAAAAAAGTAAGGCTAACCATCATGGATTTTCGCAAAAAATTGAAAACTTTTTTTTGTTGAAATTCCGGTTCAAAATGATTATGGGTAATGTATATGACACGTTGGACAAGAAACTACCGGTAGGACGCATAAAGAGAGTTCGGTTATTGGAATTTTCGTATTTTGAAATTCGATCACATTTGTAATCGAACGTGGATTGCAGGCGAATGAGGCGACATATTACAGCAAATTAAACGTTGATCTACTTAAAATATCCTAAATAATCCAAAATGCACAAAACATTCGGAATCGGCGACAATAAATTTTATCGGTTCAAAAAAAGTAAGGCTAACTAACCATCATGGATTTTCGCAAAAAATTGAAAATTTTTTTTTGCTGAAATTCCGGTTCAAAATGATTATGGGTAATGTATATGATACGTTGGACATGAAAATACCGGCAGGACGCATAAAGAGAGTTCGGGTATTGGAATTTTCGTATTTTGAAATTCGATCACATTTGTAATCGAACGTGGATTGCAGGCGAATGAGGCGACATATTACAGCAAATTAAACGTCGATCTACTTAAAATATCCTAAATAATCCAAAATGCACAAAACATTCGGAATCGGCGACAATAAATTTTATCGGTTCAAAAAAAGTAAGGCTAACCATCATGGATTTTCGCAAAAAATTGAAAATTTTAAAATTTTTTTTTGCTGAAATTCCGGTTCAAAATGATTATGGGTAATGTATATGACACGTTGGACAAGAAACTACCGGTAGGACGCATAAAGAGAGTTCGGTTATTGGAATTTTCGTATTTTGAAATTCGATCACATTTGTAATCGAACGTGGATTGCAGGCGAATGAGGCGACATATTACAGCAAATTAAACGTTGATCTACTTAAAATATCCTAAATAATCCAAAATGCACAAAACATTCGGAATCGGCGACAATAAATTTTATCGGTTCAAAAAAAGTAAGGCTAACTAACCATCATGGATTTTCGCAAAAAATTGAAAATTTTAAAATTTTTTTTTGCTGAAATTCCGGTTCTAAATGATTATGGGTAATGTATATGATACGTTGGACATGAAAATACCGGCAGGACGCATAAAGAGAGTTCGGGTATTGGAATTTTCGTATTTTGAAATTCGATCACATTTGTAATCGAACGTGGATTGCAGGCGAATGAGGCGACATATTACAGCAAATTAAACATTGATCTACTCATAATTACATTTGTAACCCAAAATACACGAAACATCCGGAATCTGCGATAAAAAATTTTATCGGTTCAAAAGCGCAGTAACGCTATTCATTAATCAATTATTAAAGCTGATATATGGTCCAACTTCAAATCGACTTACCGCACTCGTCACATATAATTTTTCGATATTCCTTAGTCGGTTGATCAGTCTAAGCACAAAATGTTATGTACAAGGTGGCATAAAAAGACCGTTGTAGTGTGAATATTTAAACATTTATTTAATATATGAATTAATTTATATTTTTACAGTAATGCAATTTCATGAAAAATATTTGTGGCCTTTGTTTCCATCACTTTTCTCAAAATTTCAGGTGTTATGGCGAGCATTTCATTTTATTGATTATTTGGCCAGCATTCACAGCCTCGCAGTAAGGGGTGTAGCGCTTTATCTTGTTGAAACCACAGCTATGAACAAGTTTGCACAGTTGGCCTAAAAAAAAATTTCAAAATCGTCTTATATTGAGCCGTTCTTGATAGTGCGTCGGTTTTAATTATTGCACAAGCTGAATTTTATATCACAACATTCTTAATATGGCCAAAACTCTCAGTACAGACCTTTGCGTTAGTCGCAGTAGTGTTGAACGCCCCATTGTGAACGTTTCTGGACTGTTCTGCATAATGTCCAGTGCACCTTGCATATTATTACCCTTCCATTCCATACGTTGTTTTCTGCTGGGGGCTCCTTTAGGCACCTTGTTGCTGGGAATTTGCAACCTTCTTTAAATAATTCTGAAAAGAAAATGAAAAAACATGTTTTTAAAAAAAGTTATTAAGCATTCACTCTAGAACGGGTTTTTATGCCACCCTATACCATCTAGCTAAAATCTGTTTTTCAATCTCTATTTTAAGATAAAATTAATCTGATTAATAATTGGTACTTCAAAAAATCATTTAACTTTAATTGGACCAATTTTATCCAATTAAAAATCACTTATGGTGGTATGTTCATCCAAGACAGGCAATAAAACGACAGATTATTATTCAAGAAACTATAAGGATCGGAAAACAAAGTAAATCCACAATTTCTTGCATATTCCATTTCGTTATAAGTTTAAATCGTAAAAACCTTAATTTTTCTTAAGCAAACAGCATTGTATGGGCCTTTCAACGTGAAAAAAATAAGCACGCAGAATAAACATGAAAATTTATTGATTGAACCGTAAAACCTAAACATTTTATCAGGTCTAAAAGATAAATTGTTAAAAATCGTGCCTTGAACAACAATAAAGAGACTAGGATGTCTTAAGAAAAATATTATTACCTTTCAAAATTATATTTTCTATGCTATTTCGGTACACCTATCTAGGTAGGTAGATTTATATTAAGCAAATAGCTTTTATTGGATTCGGAAGAATTCCAAGGACTGAATTCTTAACGGCAGCTTAAATAAAAGTGGTTTAAAGAGATCTAACCGCATAATGCTATTTTTAGGAGCAAACAATTGTTATTTTAAATTTTAACACCACACTGTACCTGCGAAAATTCTAACATGTTTTTTTTATGGAAATGCGATTACGTTAAAAATAATATATGTTACCCGTATATATTTATAAAGTTTGATGACGTCAATTAATGAAAATTATACTAGTTGAGAATTGACCGTTGCAACCAAGTTCATTTTACTATGAGTTTTATGTAGAAATCGAGTTTCTTCCACTTATTGTATCCGTTGTAAATAGTATGTGAGCCAAAATGGCAAACCATCTAAGAGTATAGTGGTACTCGCGAACACTTCAAGTTGCTAAAGATGATACAAGGGTCGAAGCAGCTCCCTAAAACAAAATAAACAAAGATTAAATTCTTTTTAGTAACGAGGAATACAAATCACTTATCTGATTCGCTAGCAGAGTGCCATCACATAGTTCTAATTTTGGTAAGCGTAAAGTGGTAGATATCCTTGGTTCTAAATTAATCCTTCTTGGAATTTTTATCTCTTCTAGTTTCGGGATAGGCACATAATATTCGCATCGATATATCTTCTGGTAACCTTTGATCCCAGTCTACGCCAGAGATCCATACAGTTTGCATTAAAATTTTTCTTTGTTCAAAGTTGGAGATAGCCAACCTAATGGCTCAAATAATTTGGATGACTCAGAAAACACTTTTCGTTTGGTCATTATTTCATCTTTTTTGTTGAGGTTCACCTTGAATTCAACCGTATCAGTGCTTGGACTCCAAATTAAGCCTAATGTGTTTACCGCTCCATCGTTAAAATATGATTGGCTCAAATGCTCTTAATTCTGGGACGACACATTCTGACTGATCAGTCTACTCGATCAGTTAGATTTGCCCTTCCTCTGGCTGTAACAACCCACAGTTACATTTTATAATTTTGTCGGGGGATGATGCTCTCTGTTGCAAATCTGTTAATTGCAACACGATTTACAATTTATAAACACGATTTACTTATATATTTAACTAAGTCTTTATTTCGTGACGTTTAGTAATTAGTGTCCCCGTCACTTGGTGTTACCACACTCTTCCCTTATTTTAATATCAACTAATATCAAAATATTCCAGGTGGCTGGACATTTTTCAAGCCGTAGCTCGTGTTGTACGGCGTAATTGCACCTCCTGCTGATCATTCCGGTTGACTTCATTGTCTGAGTCGACATCGATGGCTTCGTTGATATGACTGACATTACATGCTTCCCGATCATCACATGCTTGCTGTTGCTGAGGCATGATCGTCGGCTCGCTCACGATGATGTTGCACAATCCATGCGCCGAGCGAATGTTTCCATCAAGTTTCCAACGGTTTTTTCAGATGTCGTGCCGCTCATTTTGAAAACCTCCGGCCAGTTGCTAAATGCATCAACGATGACCAGGTAGTAGAAACCATTGACTGTGCCAGCGTAGTCGGTGTGAATATGTGACCATGGTCACTTCAGCATCGGCCATGCTTGCAGCGGTAACAATAATTTTCTTCATTGGATCGTAATGTGCTAATGCGAGGTCTGTTGCCAGAACATTTTTTAGCTTTTTGAGCGCTTTATCACGAGCAGGAGTCCATTCGTACTCGACGTCCTCTCGCAGCAATTCATCCAAAAGCTCACGCAAGTGACCCTTTGATGAATTTGCCATACCAATTAATGGCTCCCAAAAAAGCACGCAGCATTAAAATGTCAGCTGGGACTTGTAATTGTTGAATTACCTCAACTTTAGATTTATCCGGGCGTAACCCATCAACGTCGATAATGTGGCCCAAGTAGCAGATCAACTTTTCACCGAAAGAACATTTCGCGAGCTTAAGGGTGTAAGCCTGAATGCGGTTGAAGACATCGAATAGCTTCTGTCGATGGTCCTGCTCGTCTTTTCCAGCGACAAGGATATCGTCGAGATATGCTGCAACTGTACACATACCCCACGCATTGTGTCCATTAGCTGTTGGAAAATGCTGAGTGCTGTCTTCACTCCGGGCTGTAACCTATTGACTTGGAACAGCCCGACGTGTGTGTTGATCACAATGAGCCGTTTAGCATCGTTATCGAGCTCCAACTGTAGGAAAGCATCAGAAAAGTCAATTTTGCTGAATATAGTGCATACTGCGAACTTCGTGAAGATTTCAGGCAGTGTCGGCAGTGGATACTGATTAGGTTCCAGTGCGGCATTGAAGCATGTCAAATAATCCGCTGTAACGCGAGTTCCTACGTTTTTTTTTTCTTGACAACAACAATAGGCGCGGCTGAGTTGGCATACTCTATTGGTTGAATAACTCCCAAAAACTGTAATCTCTGCAAGTCATCCTGAATTGCTTGTGCGGCAGAATACGATACAGGCCGCTGACGACAGAAAACATATTTCGCCCTGGTTTCAATTTAAGCGATTCCTTCACTCTGTTACATAGCCCCAGAGCATCATCAGCGAACACAGAGGGGAATTTCGTCCGGCAACAGCTCTTCATTTGCGTGAACCCTGTTGCACACTGCTGATAATGGTACGTCGAAAAGCCCCAATATTTCCATCCAATCGCTGCCAAACACATTCAGATTTTACTTTGCAACGTAGACCTGTCCGTTGGCTTCGCGCTCATACAACTTCAGTTTAGCTTGAAAACTGCCCATTATGTCGAGGTAGTCACCAGTTGCGCTGATCGCCTGTTCTTTACACGGAACCAAAACTGGCATTCCTAAAATTTCCCAGTTTGTTCGTGAGATGATCGTCCAATCTGAGCCCGTATCGAGCTGTAGTGATACTCTGCGGTTATTGATGGACGGAATGACAGATTTGCGTGTGGACTCTGATCTTGCCAGAACCGCAAAACTCCGTCTTCCTTTGTCACTACCTATTCGTGCCCTTTTGGCCTTAACGCTGTTACAGGCTGGCTACTGCCATCCTGCAGATTTCACTAAGCGCACGCCGAGGCCTCTACGGTGATTTTTGCCGGCTACATTCTCAGGGAGAAGTGCGAAGGGTCGTGGGGTTTGAGGTTTGCGTGGCTCCTGGCTTACACCGTGATTACAGAGATTTTTTTTTTAAATAAAAAAAACGCAAATAATAATAATACCCGAGTTCCGCCGAAATTTGTCGGCCGGAACCTGAGGAACGAACAGCAAAAAAATTAAAAAAAAATTATAACGGAAGAGAGGTGCCTTGGTGCGCGCATCCGTCCGAATTCAAACGGTGGTAAACACCGGTTTCGAATCCGGATGCGGGCACCAAGGGACCGCCAACCCTACGCCGACACATGATGGGAATTCCCCCTCATCATACCAAACCCGGGAATTTAATAATTCATTTTTTTTTTATTTTAATAATTTAAAAAAAACTTCCCACGAGAAGAAAAAAATATGAGAGAGCGAAAGCAATACGCACCGAGCGCGCGACCTACGACCGTTATCCGGCGCTCGATTACAATTCAAAAATTTAATAAGAAAAAAAAAACAAAAAATAAAATTTAAATATATAAAAATAAAAAAAAAATAAAAAAAAAATATTTTTTTTTTCCAAAAAAAAATCAATGTTGCGGTCTCGGTGCCGATGTAGTTGCGAGGACTCTCCCCGATACCAAAAATGGGTTGCGGCCTTGGTGCCATTGTAGTTGCGGGGCCTCTCCCTGATATCAAAACAACGAATAGCAGGTTGGCTACCCGTATCGTTGGTCGTCCTTCGCCTTAACCGTTAACCACGTTGGGCGTAGCTTCGCCTTAACCGTAAATGAAAATGTCGTTAGGCGTCCTTTCGCCCACACCGAAGACAATATTCGTTGGGCAAGGGCTCGCCAAAACCCGTAAAGGTGTTCCGTTGGGCGACCTTTTTGCCAAAGGAACCAATTAAGTGGCCTCACCTGGCCACCTTTAAATAAAGTTGGGCCTTGTGCTCCTTAACCCGCCGGCCAACAAAAAAAAATTCGTGGCGCCGATTGTACCACGCCTCTTGTTAGTTGCAAAGCAACTTGCCATTGCACAGAAAAAGAAAAGTAACCGAAAAAAAAAAATTAAGATTCCAATGATGGCGGCAGGAAAATTATTGAAAAGCAATCCAAAAAACTTAAAAAATTTTAACTTTGCACAACCAATAAACGATTTATATATTTTTCCTCTTTTATCACCAGTTTATTACAGATTGTTTTGTTTTTTATTTTTATTTATTTTTAATTATTTATTAAAATTATTATTACATCCCAATTCAAAAAAATTTAACTTGCTTTTTATCAAAGCAAAACGAGACTTTTATTTTTGTTTTTCTCAACCAAATTACACACCAGACTCACTAAAAAAAAAATTCTCGCACCGAATATCGACGCGCAAAACATTCCAGAAGAATTGTCTTTCTTCTCTGTTTTTCGTTTACATCAACTCGCATTGATGTAAACGAGAGGCATATAAGAAAAACATTCTTATGGAATATTTTGCTTTGCACACACTCGACGCGCATTGGTCTTGCTCTCTTGTCATTCTTCTTACCCTCGCGCCATCACACGATGAGAAACAAAACAAAACGTCGCGAGTGTGTTCAGCGCACAATAAACAAACAACTCCTTAAGCAAAGACACAAACCGAGGGGAATATAAAATACAAATATTGAGCAATCAACTGAAAGTAAGGACACCAACCGGGGGAATATAAAAATACAAAAATTGTGGTTGCGACCGCACAGTCGTAACAACGCGAGCCGCTGACTGGCAATATCCACTCTTGTGCCCTTGTATCTTACATGTTTGACATTCTTTGTCCTTAAATGGGCAATCCCGATGGAAATGAATTTCACCGCACAACCAGCATGGGAATTTCGGTGCCTGATCCGTGCTGCAATTCGCTGCTTTTGTCTCGCAGATTTGTCGTTCTGGGTTCCGTTGCTTGTTCTGGTTCCATTCTGGTCTTTTCGAATTTCTAGTACTTCCGACTTGACAGCTTCTAGGCGAGTTACAATGCCTTTGTCTCTTATGAGGTTGCTTAGACCCTCAGCGATGTTGACTAGCTCCTGTAATTTCATTTTTTGTCCCATGTCTAATCCTGTCTTAGACAATAGCTTCTCCAAGGTGATGGAGTCCTGCGATTTGTTGAGGCCCTGCACAAAAAGCAGGACCTTGAAATCTTCCGCCGAGCATTTTGCGAGGTCAAATTTTTCACACATCGAGTTGACGCGGGAGGCGTACGTTTTGTAATCCTAATTCTCGCTCTTTGAGATTTTTAAACACTTGAATCGCATCGAAAATAGCGATTCTTTCCGCCCGTAAATACGTTTGAGTTCATTGACGGCAGTTGCCCGAGTTAATTCCATAGGCTCGCGTAGCAGAATAGTGTCGGCAAATTTTTGGTAATCTTGGTTAGTCAGTGTCTGGAGCAGCAATCCAACTTTCGCCGTCTCCGTCAATGATTTTGTCTCTTCGGTGAAAAATGCTTCATAGCGGGCATACCACAACTCAAATTTTGCACTTTGTTCCGCGTCATATATGAAATTTTCCATGCGGTCTGATAAAAACTTGACAAGCGAATATCCTCGTGCCAAGTTTTCCGCTGCTTGCGGGGCTTGCTGCTGGTTTGCGAGACGCTCTAACAGTTGTTGCATCATTTCGTCTTTTTTCTGAGACTCCGTTGTTTATTAGCTAGCTGCATTTGTCGCAGCAAATCTTCTATTAGTTTGTTATCCATTTGACTCGTTTTTAAGGTTAGATGACTTAACCGGATCGCGTGTTTTGTAACTTGATTGTTTTTTTTTTATAAAATACGCGAGTTCGTATTTTCCTCATCGCCACTGTTGTAAATCTGTTAATTGCAACACGATTTACTTATATATTTAACTAAGTCTTTATTTCGTGACTTCCCTGTTTTACAGCTCAAAGGGTAATAAATCATATAATAAATTCCTATCTAAAACCACGTCTCCTCGTCACGTTTAGTAATTAGTGACCCCGTCACTTGGCGTCACCACACTCTCTATAGTATTTTTTGGTATTTTGTTTTTGGTATTTGGTATCATCCGGAAGTATCTTTATTTGTCAGTACATGTTTTCTACATAGTTCTACCTTGTATTTTTGCTAACGTAGTAGAATCGATATCGACATCATATTATTTTTAAAAACTACTCTTAGTTTTGTTGGAGTAGTAGTTGTCTTTAACAATGCACTGCGTGATGAAGAATGTAATATTCGTTTTTGTTCTGTTCCGTACTCTCAATCAAATGCACCTGGTTGCTTCTATACACTCCCGATATTCTTTCGAAAATTCACTGTCCATTGAAATATGTCGTTCTGTAATAAGCTTCTGCCAAGGCAGCCAATGGCTTACTTGAGTTACTACAGTATTTCCAAATATAATCCTTTCTATAGCTCGGTCTATTGTGTGATTGTCTCCTTGGCTTCCTCTTAACCTGGCTCATCAGAATATTTGGATAGTGTATGGCACCCAATGAGATTTCGATTTTATTTGGTTATAATTTGGGTCGGTCCACGTTGGGTTGTTTATATGATTCCATTATCTGCCGACGAAATTTTGTTCAAACAGGGACCGTGTTATATGCGACAACACTAAAGTTTCCATTTCCATGGAGAATTTTGACACAAATCGTGCTTCTACTCGGAGGGTGACCAATTTTTTGGCGATTGTAATCTCCCTCTCGTTTAAGTCATCAATCTCCATATATGTTTTTATTCGTTGGTTGTTTGATCTGTTGGGACATTTCCTCTGTTTCGTGCTGGTGGTTGCTCGTATTGGTTCACTAGATCAGTGGTCATTATGAATATTTCGGCTGCCTCAATTTTTGGACGGTCTTCAATCTTTGATGTGAGCATCGTGTGTTGTGATTCCCATTCCATACTAAGCATAGTATAGAATAGGGGAAGGGAAAGTATTTCTCCTTGAAACACTTGTTGCAGAGCTGATGTTTATCAATGAATTTGTCGCGTGGCATGTGTTGATTCTTTTTGCCTGCGGATGAGGTGCCCTAGCACTGCGAACTATGGATTTTGATTTGGTGGCTTCTAAAGCTAGAAATCTACGCTCTAAGAAATCCAGGAATTATTCTATTGTTGGCATTTTTCGTGGATCAGCAATGACCATTTGATATAAGGAAGCTCGTATAGGGAAGTTTAGAACGGTGTTGTCATGAGTCATCGCCCAGACATCTTGGTAATTTTCTCCCGTTGCCTCAAAGTGGCTTATGAGTGTTCCTGCACTCCCGAGTACTAAAACCTACTTTTTTAATTGATGCATCTTAATGATTTCATTGATCTCCTTATTATCAAGTACCATCCTTCTAAATACGTTTCTCATAAAATTGTGGGAATTAAATTCGTTTTAATTTAATTGCATTCCCTTCCCTTGGTTTAGGGCCGCTCATTATTTTTGGCTATTTTCATTCTCAGGGTGTCACTACTCTTTTTTAACACCTCTGAGTAATGATTTCTGATGAATCATCCTGTTGTTTCCTCAATACTAGTGGCATTCAAATCTGTTCTCGTGCAGTTGTTCGATTAGTGTGACCTTGAATTTCCAGGTGTTTGTGTCTGTGGCAGACTAGGAGCTGCAGTGGAAGTTCTTGAATCCAAGGTTTTTGCTGACGTCGCTGCTTGTTTGTTTTCTGGCATATTGGTTGATGGACTAATAGAGAGGTGGATAAATCGCTCAGCACCGTTATGGACAATACTATTTTCAATTTAGCCTCTAACTCATTTCAATACTTTTCTTGATAGTCTCGTTCAATCAAATATTTATGAGTTTGATTATCATTAAAAAATCATCTTTCAGTTGAGTATCGGTATCGATGAATTCGTCGGAAACGGTTTCGATATATGCCACTCTTTTTGCCGATACTCCTTTGTTTTTCTGTTCTCGCCATCCTTATCGTAATTGGTTCTGCTGTTTTGAAGTTACATTTAAATATTAATAAGTTTAAATTAACAACTGTTAACATATTCAAACACATTACACAGCTGATGAATTGTACCTCCTATGCACAAATTCTTTAACCATTCTGTATTTTGATTAAATTCAGTAAAGCAAAAAATTCAATGACAGCCTTACCATTTAGCATCAGCTGAGCACCTTTCAAAAGTAAATGTTGCTCAATTCTCAAACTTATTATGGCTTTAGATATTCCTGATTTCTGGTTCTATCGCCAATTTTTACGTTGACTATTTCGATAATCAGGCTGCATCATAAAACGATAACTTTGTCAATCAACTCAAACGTTACTGCGAAAAGTTATCTAGAACCACACATCAAATCTCCAGTTAGAAAAATGCTAGCCGTAGCCAATTATTTTACAATGTGTTGAGCTACTTGTGCCATAGATGGCTTGGAATTGGTTTTGACTAATTCGGAAATAAACCAAATATGGTACAAGTAGATTCATTGATGATTTGTCGGCCGGATGTAGTATTAAGCAAGCCGGAACCATTTAAACCCAGCCGGAACAAGAGTCTTGTCAGCCGGAACCATTACTAGCTTGCACAATTTTAGGCTTGTGCAACAAGCATTTTGTGCTTTAGATCACCCACCTGGAACCATAACAAATTCGGCCGGAACCATTATAATTTCAACTGGCAGTATACGTAAACAGCCGGAACCATATAAAGCCAATCGGATTCATGTCAGAGAACCCGAACCAACTATGGCATTTCACGATGATTTGTATATTGTTTCGCGCTTTCTGATTTTTTATCCGAGACAAATATTAAGCTAGCCTGAACCTTTCCAAAGACAATCGAAGCCACATTTTTACCAGATGGAACATTTTAAGCTTGCACAATGAGCAATTTACGGTCCAGTTGGTTGAGCAACATATAATATCAAAAAATGTCAGTCGAAACCATATGAATCCAGCCACAACCAATATAAAGCCAGCCGGAGATATCTAAAGCCAGTTGGATCCAAAATTGTGTCACTAGGGACCATTAGCTGCTTGCACCGGAATCGGTCCACAAAATTTGGACTCTTTACACCCCACAGATCGATTGATAGAGATAAAGCTTAACCAGAAATTTGATGGAAATCTATATACCGGAAATGGCAACTTCCATGGGAGCTTTACTATTTTTGCAATGATGTTGAAAAGTTTAGCATTTACAAAAACCGCCAATAATTAAAAGTTTTAAATAAATGTAAAGAGTAAATTTTCAACAAGGGCTGGATTGAGATTTAAGCAGGCGAGCGATTTAAGATTTAAGTAGAAGTTTTAGAAATCAAGTGAGGTGTATTCGAGGGCTATGTCAATGTTACGGTAAAAAGCCGAAATCAGTTACTGTCCGAATACAAATTGAAAAAAAACTGTTTTATTTCTTCAAAATTTATAAAATGAGAGTCCTATATTCTCGAAATGGTTCACCCTACACTCCACAATTTTTTTTTTATCGTATCGCAAATTGGAACTTTGGAAACTTTCACAAGCTCGCGGCAGCTAATTGTGCCCCTCATGACGCTTAACCTTCTGAAGGGGTATTTGTTTTATTTATAATCTTTACAAATCATTTAGTAACTTATCTTTCTTTTGTCCTGGGAGGAGAGTCTCAGGGAACTGAGGAGTGGTTAACCGCAGTTCTGAGTGCCTATGATACCCAGCATGGAAGGGCGAACTGATCCGCCATTTCCGTGGGAAACCCTTCATCTCTTGAATGGAATGGGTCCCATTGGATTGGGATATCCAAATGAATGGTTGAATGGATGGTGAATGTTGGAGAGGCGCGAAGGTGCTGGTACCGTAGTAAAAAACAACACAAAAATAAAGGCGCCGGCACCCTTCAAAACCCGAAAGATATAAGAGAAGGAAGTAACTATAACCGTGAAGGTGGGGCTGCCTCATCAGGGGCAAGGGTAAGCGACACCTTGGCATTGAAGCCAGGTGGAAGCGGAACCACCAAAGAAAATAGTGGGGAATTGAGAGAGATTCCTCCGGCGAAGCGTCGGTACATGGAGATACGGTCGGCGTTCAAAATTGTTGAAAACTTGCTGTGACCCTGAGGGGCAGCTTACAGCAGAGCAAAGAGAATCTGTGGCATGGGATAAAAAACTGTCGACTGCGATAGCGCGTCGGCTGCGATAGCGCGGTGTCTAAAAGACAGAGGTCCCAGGACGAGCTGAAAGCAGGCGACAGCAAGCGAGGCAAGGTGCAAGCAGACAAGACGTCGGGTGCTCCTAGGTATCAAAAACTGAAGCTATTCAGTGAGATTCTAAAGGAGCACGCGTTGGTGCTAGCCGTCACTGACAGAAGTCAGGAAGATGGGAGCATCACATAAGAGAGAAGTGGAGAGTGGTGTACAATGCACTAAACACCATTTTTTTGAGGATCCGGAGTGAAAATCCGAGATACCCCTGTCCTGCAGAGATGCAGGATGGTACCAGGGGCACGTAAAGTTGACTGCGTGACTGGACCACCTTAATAAAAGGGCAGTGGCAGAAGAAGGCGAGGTATGGCAGTGCGCGTGGCTTGAGGCAGTCTGCAGGGAGGAAACCCGAGCAGGCCGAGGACACGCGTATGGGTACCAACCTAGCCGGATAAGTCAGAGAAGATCCTCAAGATCATTCGGGCCAGCAATCCCGATCTTTCAACGGAAGACTGCAGGATTGTAAAGCAAGAAGAGGCTAAGGGGGGCTTTCGATTATTAATCATGCTGATCAATAAAGAATCCCGGGCTTCCTTTCAAAATCAAAGGGTATGATCAACTTCAGGCTCGGGTCGATCACCCTTAAAATATATAAAAAGGACGAGGCCGATGGGTGTGCGAAAGGACCCAGCGGAAGATGGTCAAGCAGGCGGAGGACGGCCAGGTGAGTGATGCTTCGGACATGAGAAGCATAGGGAAGAGAGGTAGCATTTTTTTCTAGAGTCTGATAAGGACATCCTGTCAGACTCTCTACGGAAGGAGGATGGCGGCCGAAACAACGAGCCAGATGGCACTATCCCGATGCAGCGAGTGCAGGAAGAGTGCAGGCTGCCTCGGGCGGCTGCAGCGAGGCAGGCTGAATCGGCAGCTCTTATTCTCAGACTGACTAAGTCAGATGAGGACTTGGTGATTAAAAATAACAGGATTTGTGGCCTCAGAACGAACGGGTATAAATTATTATACTCAAGCAAATCTGAGTAGATCAGATCGTGCATTTTAGCGAAAAATAATCTGAATATTTTTCTTCTTCCACAATTTAGTAGCGGGGACGTTACAGCGGTGAGCGTTGAGGTTGGCTGTGAAAAACTATGGCTAGCCTCAGCCTATATGGATCGCGAGAAGGAGATTCCACCGTATAACCTGGGGGGACTGATCCGAGAAGTAGATCAAAGAAGGGTATAGGTGTTATACTCGGATGTGATGCAAATGCGCATCACACAATCTAAGGAAGCACAGACATTAACGAGAGGGGCGAGTTATTTTTAAATTACTTATTAAATACCAATCTTTAAGTTTGAAATATTGGGCGAGAACCGACATTCATTGTTAAAAATCGACAAGAGGTTTTAGATGTGACCTTTGCGTCATAAATGATCTTTCATATGATCGGATGGCGGAAAGTGGCGAAGGAACACTCATTCTCTGATCACCGATGTAACATATAACCTCGACATTAAACCTTTTACCCGAAATGCCTCCAGAAATCCCAGAAGGACAAACTGGAACAAATATGGGGAGGAGTTGGTGAAATTATTGCCGCTATAGGTCCCTGGACCCCTTGATAAAGCCTAGGGGCAGGCAGAAACCGAACTGGTGGGCCACGGAGTTGGGACTCCTATAAAGAGGACCTAAGAAAGTACAAAAAAAAGTTGAGGAAGGCACATAGGAGGTCTTGGAGACTCTTCTGTTGTAGAGTGGAGGAGGTCCCTGGAGCTCTGTAGAATGGAGGAGCTCCTCAACGAGACCCATTTTCCGGGAGGCTTTGATGGCTCGATGGAGCCTGGAGCTCATCGAGTAACACCTTCAATAGAGATGGAAGGCATCGTGGACAAGGAGCCCATCCGGTGTGTGCTGATCGGTTTTAAGCGAGAAAGAGCGCCTTCTGTTGGAAACCTTGGAAAGATGTACCAATCTTAGGTATTGGATCAAAAATTGACCCCAAAAATTGGGCAATGTCGCAACATGCGTACTGTAAGGGGAGGTCGGTGGACACAGCTCTGCACGATCTAGTACGCTTGATTGAGAAGCAAATTTACTCGCAAGTTTTGTAAGGAAGCAGTTCTCGATGTTGAAGGTATTTTACGCTACATAAGTAGCTTTGGAAAGTTTCAACGGGAGTAAAGAGGAGATAGGATCCTGTGTTATCACAATGGACCAATATTGGCCTAAGTGTGCGATAGCAGCCACTATAATATAATCTAACCTAACCTATCTTTCTTAAATAAATATTCACATTTGACGGGAAGTAACCCCATGGTTACTCTCTCTTGAATTTACATAATTTATTATATTTCTCTGTCCTAATTAAATACAGCTGCCCAGTTCTAAAGGATTCGGCCTATGAAGTCTTCTTACTGCATTGGTGGTGTCCAACAAACTTCGTATATCCGCATTTTATTGCCGAGATATCCGCTGAATGTGTTTCTTTGCATGTTTTTTTATTTCTTCAATGACATGGTCCATGTTTAAGTCCCTATGTAGGTTATCATTTTTGCTGTACCGTGATGCGTTGACAATGCCACGCAGCACTTTGTTTTGAAAACATTGTATCATTTGTGTATTTGTTTTCTTGGTACAACCCCAAAGTTGAATACCATAGGTCCATACTAGTTTAAGTATTTTCCGATATAATAGCAATTTATTGTGTATTGTAAGCTCAGAATTTCTTCCTAATAGTCAATACATTTTCTTATATTTGACGTTCAATTGTTCTTTTTTCTTTTTAACATGCTCCTGCCATCTAAGCTTGCTATCGAGAGTCATGCAGTGGTATTTGGCTGTATTTGCATTTGGAATCTGCCTTGAATTGAGTTCCACTGGAATCCAGGTAACTTTCTGGTTTGTGAAATTTACGTGAACCGATTTTATTTCGTTTAGGCTAATGCGCCATTTCTTTGTCCAACTATTTACTGAGTCGGTTGCTTGTTGAAGTTTTGTCGTTGCTTCTGATATATTGTTACGCGATTTCATCTGAACCACGCAGAGCCCTCACACGATGATTTTGCCAGCTAAATCTCAGAGAGAAATGCGATGGGTCGTAGGGTTTGAGGCTTGCGTGGCTCCTGGCCTACACTGTGATTACAGAAATTAAAAAAAAGTAAACGCAAATTAAATAAATAAAACTGGTGGTTCCGCCGAAATTAGTCGGACGAAACCTCAGGAACGGAACAAATAATTATAATCGAGTGAGGTGCTTTAGTGCGTGCATCCCTTCGAATTCAAACGGCGCAAGCGCTGGTTCCGAAATCGGATGCGGGCACCAAGGGACCGAAAATGGAACACCGACACATAATGACAGTCCCACCCCCCCCCTCATCACACCATACCGAACAAAATTTTAGTAATTCATTTTATCTATCAACTCAAACAAAATTATGAAATAAAAATCACCCAAAATATCAAATCAAACAAGGTAGTGAAGTCGCCTAACGGAATATAGGTCAAACGACAACAACACAAAAAAAAGGAATAAACAACAAAAATGGCTGACCCACGCGAACGGAAATTTGATGTGGCGAGGCCAACAAAATCAAGCGCGCTACAACGAAATTCAATACGGCGCTCGATTACAAAAGGTGTTTTTAAATAACGATAAAATTTTGTTAACATTGTAGCCCGTCCGCCGGTATATATAAAAAAAAATCTAGAATGGACTCGTGGTAGGCCACCCATAAACAGCAAATCACGTTGGGCGTTGTTTCGCCTTAACCATGCTGCCGCTGTGTCCGCCCGACACACGTGCTTAAAACGGTTTGGTAATTTTCCTGCCCCGATGGCCCACCCGTTGCGGTGTCTATGACTTGCACCCTTTTATAATGCGCCCCACCAAACGCTTCTGCGGTATTTTCGCCGTTATTCACTATAATTACGATACTTCACAGAATTGTCACTTGTTTTATACTTCCATGAAAACTCACTTAACTAATAATATTCGAGTTTTAAAGCTTAGAGGATATGAACAAAACTAGAATCCATTAAACGACAATTCGTATTTTTTCATTTGATTTCAAAAACCAACGTCCATACACCAACTTGTTAATGGTTCGCACTCAAATTCAACAATTTAATCAAATGTATACCTCTACGGTACACATATTTTAAGATTGTACACCTCTTTTATTGATTCGCTGTTTTAAGGCCCGCTATATGCAGTTAAATCGCACGATCTTTTAGGGAAGATGGTTTCGCGCCACCCAAAATTTTCGGCAGTATAATATTTCACTCTTTTATTTTATAAAGTATTTTATTAACAAAATAAAGACAACATAAGACTATTCAACTATTAAAATACGTAACTAACCACGACTGTTCTCAAAAAATTGAAATTTACAAATTTTCAAAACTGACTTATATTTCCACCATCCAAACGACACTCCTTTTTTCTCAACCAAACGAAATTTATCAAACCAACAAAAAATATCGCACACCGAATTCCCACGCGCGTTCAAATCCATGTATTGAAACAAGAGAACATCAAAAAAATATATTTCTCTACGTCTGGTTCATTCTTTCACACACCAGATGCACGTTGGTCTCGCTCCATCAAAACTTAATACGAAATTCGGCAACAATCTATATATTGACCGAAGAAACCAAACCAAAGACGCAAACGCCCAAGCAACAGAAAAATCCCGACTAGATGGTGATGCCATTCTCTATACTTTAATTTTCCGTACCACTGAACATTCAACAAATTTCCGTGCGAATTTTGCTGAAAAGTTTTTAAAAGCGTTGCTTTGAACAAAATTCTTAACGTAAACTGTTTGACCGACTGTTGAAATGTGAAATTCCGTGGTCTACTTCTAAGATTGTAATTGTGTGCAGCTTTTTCATATGCATCTTTTACGTTTTTAAGAACATTTTGTTGACAAACACTTAAATTGTTGGGTTTTGATTCTGCAGAAATAGTCGCCTCACCCTCTAAGTTTAACATTTTCAATAATTCATATTCTTTGCCATCTGTTATTAAATGCTGGCCAAACATTAGGAAGTGAGGAGAGTATTTCGTTGAATCATAAACCACATTCCTTAAGGCTGACATTATCTCAGTTAAATGTTGATCCCATGTAATTTGGGAGTCTGTTATATATGCTCGCAAGGCAGAAAGAATTGAGCGATTAACTCGCTCAGAAGCATTGGCTTGAGGACAATATCGAGGCACTAATGAATGTGTTACGTTATATTTTGCCAGTCAAGTTTTAAACAGTTTAGAAGTAAATTGAACTGCATTTTCAGAGACAATATACTCTGGCACTGAAAAAGGTAAAAATACTTCTTTTTCGAGGAACTTAACTACATCTATAGCGAGAGCTTTACGAAAAGGTTTAAGAAATATAAATTTGGAATAATGATCCAAAACAACAAACAAATAACAATTGCCGCTCTTAGATCGAGGATAAGGTCCAAGAAAATCGATGAATAATCTTTGCATAGGCCGTACAACCATCCGCTGTTCACCCATTTCGGTCCTTGTAATATAGTTTACTGGTTTAACTTCCTTACAAATTTATTTCTTCCTTAACGTCTGAAGCCATTTTTGGCCAGTAAAAATATCGCTGGATTCGTTCTAGCATTTTGGTTGTACCAAAATGAGCAGACGTCGGACGGTTATGAGACTGTTTCAAAATATGTATGATCAAAGGTTGAGGTATGTATAATTTCCAATTAGAAAGTTCATGATGACTGTTAGAACCACCTGACGAATTAGGTACAGTAGAGAAAATTGGTAAAGACTGTGTTTAAAATGGAGCTTCATTTAACTGAGGCTGTTGGATCACTTGTGGTTATTACGTTTGTAAAGATGATTGATGTGGATTTTGTTGACATTGAAATTTTTGATTTTCATAATTTTGATTAGCCAATTGAGGTGAATTAGCATTTGAATAAATTAATAAATTATTACTATTGTTCTGTAAGTTACCTGATCTAATATTTAAATTTTGAAAATGATGGTTTAAATTATCGGTTTCGGTTAAATGTTGATGAATATTCAAATTTCGAGAGTGAGTAGACAAATTAGTTCTAGATAAATTAGAATGCAAATTATCACTATTTTCTACTTGTGCTTTATGTTTTACGACCAATGTATTTCGTGAACAGATTAATTCTTGATCCAATAGATCGTCCTTAGATGATGACAAATCGATCGCTGAAATACCATTATTTGCATACATAGTTTCCACAGACACGTTTAAATCTACTTTGTTGCTTACAACATTCGTAATATTAGACATAAAATTTGTTACTCTATCTAACATCTCTAAACACTTAGCTTTATATCTTTTTGTAGAATTTGACAAACGATATAATCTACCATTGAATCAGATCATTTAGTTTATTAGAACATTTACTAATCTCACGTTCAGGATTTTTAGATGCCTGTCTATGAGCTTTTTGCGGTACAATAACAGGATTAACACGTTCGTTTTCTAACGCTAACTTCAATAATTCAAATTTATTCATTAAACTACCTTCTATATGTCTAACTTCCGACTCAATAAGGAACTCATCCGACGTCAATAAATCAACGTTCAAACGATCCATTTTAAAAATTGAACTAATATTTATACAAAAATGAATAATATTATTTATAGAATTACCAATTAAAAGAAAATTAAAATTATTTACAAATTTAAAAAATTAAATTAAGTTATTATAATATAACACAAAATATATTTACAGAAGAAAATATTTGAAAATTAAGTTGAAAGAAAAATAAAAAAAATCTTTGATCTGAACACTTAATTTATTCCTCAAAATGTAATCCTTCAATACCAAAAAAAACAATACTAATACTAATCCTACCTTGAGCACAACAAAATTAACGACGACACGAATTGAACTTGACTATTATAGAATAAGCTTCCAAATTAGAAACATTATTGATAGTCACAAAAAAAATATAATTTTAAAATAAGTAAAATAATTTAGTTAATAATTAATTAGTGCAAATATTAGTCAAAAAAACACTCAATGAATAGATATTGGTTTGTGTGAACATCAACCATGCAGAACCATCCAATTAACAAAACAGAGATTTTGTTTAAATGGAGAAATAAAATGTTGTGTAACGGGAAAAAAAAATTAAAATAAACTTAAACAATGCATGTTTAAATTATTCAACCCAGCTGGGAATATACAAAAAATCATGCACCATACACTAAACTCAATTATTCGATCCTAACACAATATAACAGAAATGATCACTCTTAATAATCAATTCGAAACTACGAAGAAAAAGTTGACTCTAAAATATATGTACAAACATCGAACAATCCCAATAAAATAAAAATTCATACATAAATATTAACAAATTAAATGCAATTTTGCTTAATCGATCCTAAATAGGAGTACGCGAGCAACTCAAATTCAAAATATAATGATGAAAAAAAAAATTTTTGAAAAGAAGAAAAAAATTTAAGGTATGAAAATTTCTAACACTAAATAAATTCTGTTAGGCTTAAAAAAATTTATGAGCATTTAAAAACCTCTGTAGCTCAGTTCGTAGAGTTTTAAATTTAGTCGTGGTTTTTGCTCATGGTACTAAGCATCAATAATATTGGAAGTTAACTGACACGATGACATTCACACAAACCAAAAAAAAATTTAGTAAATCATAATTTTAAGAAACCAAAAACAAAAAAAATTTACGAAGGAAATTAAAAATTTTCCTATTGAAAAAAAAAAAAATTATAACAATTTATAAATTTGCTTACAATCACTGTTTATACTCAACAACGTAAATGACATGATATTTTCAAATTTAGTAATTTTGCTTCTTCTAAGCATTTTTATATTTCTCTTTCTAAGAATTTTTATATTTCTTTTTCTACAATTAAATATAATGTGTGTAACACGATAACTCACATGTAATATACTGATTGATAAGCAATTATTGTATTTGCATGCATTACATACATATAATAATTTATAAGATAGATAAAAAATTATAATTGTTAATTATGCTTAAGTAAACAAAATTAATGTATAAATATCAAAGAAAACTTAATAAACGTCTCAGTTGTAAAACAAAAACCATTTAAATCTATTTGTGAGCCCTCATCAGTGGTAAGCCACAAATATTAAATATTACAACGACAAGAACATTGGTCCTTCGAGCTAAAAAGAACAGCGCTTAGAGATACAGCGCTTACATAACATACAACATAAAAACGTATTTAAAATTAATCTAAAAAAAAAAACATGGATACCGTAAAAGCTTTGTGTGAACAAACACAAACCGGTAAATTAATTAACCAATTAAAAACAAACATCAAAAAAGATGGAGCTGCCAGAAAAACCAAACAATATTGTGACCAAAGACTCACAAATTTGCAGCTACTCTTCGATAAATTTTCAACCACCGATGCTTCATTAGTAGTCACTCTTCCAGAGGATCATCCGTATGTTAAACAACATTTCTTCGATCAAGTCAAACAAGCGTTCGAAGAAACAAAACAAATACTACTAGAAGCCAGAAAAAATACAGCAGGAGATGATCGGGATACGGATTGGGACAAACACGTCGCAGATGCGTCATCATATATACTAGCAGATGAGCAACAACAAGGTGAATCTGACCATAAGGTGGTACAAGTAGACGATCAACAACAGCAGAGGCGTTATAAAATACAACACGCCAAAGCTAAAATATTTCAAACAAATATTAACACCATACATCAAATCAAGGATGCGGTGCAGCACTCAAGGACGTATTACGAGTTGAAGATCAAACTACTAACCGATTTATGGATATCTCTTACCAACAATCATGAAGTGATTATTGGAAATGCGATTGATGGAGAGCTTGACAACGAATACTTTAGCCAAGAAACATACGAGAACCTACAGCAAGATTATGAATTTACAATCATCTATTTTCAAGGTCAAATAGAAAACGTTGCCAACAAAGATTCTTCGAAACAAAGTCAAAAAAGATCCAGCATCAAGCTTCCCAGGATTGAAATACCACACTTCTATGGGGATTACAAACAATGGACAAGCTTCCAAAATCTTTTCAACAAGACTATCCATTGCAATGATGACTTATCCAGTGAAGAAAAGATGCATTACCTATTATCAGTAATAGGAGGAGATCCAGCCAAGCTCATTAACCACCTCAATATATCGCAAGAAAACTATTCTACAGCTTGGAATATTTTATGCTCCAGATACGAGGATAAAAGGCTTCTGATCAATACTTACATCAACACAATTTTAGAACTACCAAATTTAAGTTCAGAATCCGCTTATGGTCTAAAACTATTACATGATAATGCACTGGAATGTTTGCATGCCATCAAGAACCAAGGAATCAATACAGATTCTTGGGATGCTATCTTGTTGAACATCCTAATAAGAAAATTGGACAGGGAAACTCATCGATTATACGAGACGTCGTTGAAGAACCCGAAGGAAATTCAAACCATGAAAGATTTTCTAGCCTTTCTACAAGTAAGGTTTCAATCTTTGGGAGCACTATCCCGAGATAAATTGTATAAAAAAAAGGAAGAAAACCAACAAACAAATTCATCTATTAAGACTGTAAATGTTGCAGTAGCCAGAAAACCCGATAAATGTAGCCTTTGCTGGGGAGAGCACAATCTACCAGAATGTAAAAAGTTCCAAAATTTACCACAATTCGAAAGAAGTAAGGCAGTATATTATAAACCAGTGTGCCGACGATGCTTGCTTCCAGAACACAAACTCCCTTGCAATAAAAGTTGTGAGTTATGCAAAGGTGCACATCACAGCCTACTGCATAGTAACAATAGTATGCGATCTGCATCAGAAAATATAAAACCAGCTAATACAAACGTACAAGTAACACATGCATGGAATCGCAAATGCATCTTACTGGGAACCGCCTTAGTGAATGCGGTTTCTGGTGCTCGCAATGAACTGCTTCGTGTGCTAATAGATCCTGGGTCTCAAGCAACCTTCATTACAGAAGAAGCCTGCCAGAGATTAAAATTACCAAAAACCGCAGCGTATGCAGAAGTCACAGGCATGGCAAAAACCGAAGCAGGAGTGGCGAACTCAAAAGTCGAATTTACCTTGAAGCCAAGATTTCCATCCAAATTTAGCTTAGCCATAAAAGCATTAGTATTCAAAAACATAACGCGGGATATGCCAGAGCAGCCTCTAGACCCATGGAACTGGAAACACACCAAAAATCTAATGTGGGCTGATCCAACATTTTACAGTCCTGGCCCAATCGACTTATTATTGGGCGCGGACTATTATGGAGAAATTTTAATGAGTAATATAGCAAAGGCATCATCTGACGAACCGATAGCCCAACAAATCAAACTAGGTTGGATATTCTTAGGCCGTGCCTCAGTCGATTGTCACAATTCAACAGTAATACAATCAATGACAACAAGAGCAGTTGATATAGATAAACAATTGAGAAGCTTCTGGGAAATAGAGGAGGTGCCACGTAAACGAGCATTCACCAAAGAAGAACTAGAGTGTGAAAAAATATTCGCGACCAGTCACAAACGTCTCAAATCTGGCCGCTACGTAGTCAAGATTCCTTTTGACATTGAGTTATATTCTGCCAACCCACTGGGATGCTCAAAAAGGGTTGCCATGGCGCGTTTGATACAAGTAGAAAAACGACTTGCTAAAAATCCAAATCTTAGCACTCAATACAAGAAGTTCATGGATGAATATATCGCTTTGGGACACATGAAAGTTGCTGAAACAGTTACTGAGACTGGTTACTATTACCTGCCGCATCATGCAGTTCTGAAGGATTCGAGCACAACTACAAAATTGAGGGTAGTTTTCGATGGCTCTGCCAAAACCACAACTGGAATATCGTTAAACGACGTAATGTTGACGGGCCCTACTCTTCAACAGGATTTATTATCCATATTGTTAAGGTGGCGGAAGCATAAATACGTCCATACGGCTGACATCGAAAAAATGTTCAGACAAATCGCCGTTGATGAAGATGACCAGAACTATCAACGTATTTTATGGAGAGAGTCTCCGCAACAAGAAATTCAGGAGTTTAAGTTGACTACTGTCACATATGGAACAGCAGCAGCAACTTATTTAGCGGTGAAGTCACTACGACAGCTGGCCATCGATGAACAACCAAACTATCCTATAGCGTCCAACGTAGTTTTAAATGATTTCTACGTGGATGACCTAATTTCTGGACAAAACACACTGGAAGAAGCCTTACTCAGCCAAAAACAAACCATTGATTTACTGAATTGCGGTGGATTTACGTTAAGAAAATGGGCAACAAACAGCACAGTCCTCTTGAAATCCATACCAGTGCATCTAAGGAATCAAAATCGATTGGAATTCAAGCTTGATGACACAATTAAAACTCTTGGACTACACTGGAATCCAGCAACAGATACATTCGGTTTCATTGTCACTCAATCCGCGCCTGGCAAGCCTACCAAACGAAACCTACTTTCGGATAGTGCAAAACTTTTTGATCCATTAGGCTGGCTGGCACCCCTAACAGTTGTAGCTAAACTGATGATGCAAGAAATTTGGCTAGCAGGCCTATCTTGGGACGAAGAACTTCCGTCACACATATCAACAAAATGACAGGAATTTAAAAATTCTTTACCTCTCCTGGAAGAAATATCTATTCCACGTTGGATCCATTTTGAGTATAACAATATAACAGAACTTCATGGCTTCTGCGACGCCTCAGAAAAGGCCTATGCTGCTGCCGTTTACATCAAATCTACAAATTCAGAAGGCATTACTATAGTGAGTCTTCTCGCATCAAAAACAAAGGTTGCACCGATTAAAAACTTACTTTCACTACCTCGTCTTGAGCTTTGTGGAGCGTTGCTGCTCACTAAACTAATGCACCAAATTAAAGAAGCAATGCAAATTCCGGAAACAACTTCGTTCTTTTGGACCGACTCAATGATCAGTTTATGTTGGATTCGAGGGCGTCCTCATAAATATAAAACTTTCGTGGCCAACCGAATATCGGAAATTCAAACATACTCGAGTCCATCACAATGGCATCATGTTGGATCAACCGACAATCCAGCAGACTGCGCATCAAGAGGGACCAGTCCGAAAGAACTAAAGAACAACAATTTATGGTGGACGGGTCCAGATTGGCTACAATTTCCAACCGAATGTTGGCCACAACAAACTACTACTCAAGAGGCTACTCAAGGCTACTTTGGAAACTAAACAATTGGTTACACTTGCAACATCAACAACTGCAGTCAATCCGTTTGCACAGATTATAGAACGATTTTCAAACATGAACAAAATAATTCGCGTTGTCGGCTTCTGTCGACGATTTATAAAAAAATGTTTGAAAAAACAGGTTAGCGGATCGCCAACTTTACTTTCTGCTGAAGAACTTAATGAATCCTACAACGAACTAGTCAGAATAATTCAACATGCGGAGTTCCAGAACGAAATCATGCAGATTAACAAAGAAGGCTCAATATCAAGAAAAAGCAAGCTCCTCTCGCTTAATCCATTTATTGATGAACATAAAATACCTTCCTAGTAGGAGGAAGAATAACTAATTGTAACCTGAGCTATGATACCCGTCATCCAAAGATACTGCCTCCAAAACATAGATTCACAAAGCTACTAATCAAAGATGCTCATGTTAAAACATTGCACGGGGGGACTCAGTTAACTCTGTCATATCTTAGAAACAAATATTGGATCACGAACGGCAGAAGCAACATACGTACGGAGATAGCAAAATGCATTACGTGTATTCGGTTCAATGCTTCAACAAGACACCAACTAATGGCAAGCTTACCCAAAGAACGAGTCGTGCCATCACGTCCATTTACTAACACAGGCGTTGACTACGCCGGACCAATCTCAGTAAGAGTTTCTAAAGGACGTGGGAATAAGTCATACAAAGGATACATAGCACTATTTGTATGCCTTGCTACCAAAGCAGTGCACATAGAGGTTGTCAGCGATATGACCAGTGCAGCCTTTATCGCGGCCTTTAAGAGATTTATGGCTCGAAGAGGTCTTTGCAAACGGATTTACAGCGATAATGGAACCAATTTTGTTGGAGCCCGAGAACTGATTGAAAAGGATAAACAACAAGCTCTACAACAAGCAAATCTTGACCTCCAGGAAATGCTAGCTGACAATGGGATTGAGTGGCACTTCATACCACCGTCTGCACCACACTTTGGAGGACTTTGGGAAGCAGCAGTGAAATCTCTAAAGTTCCATCTAAAACGGGTAATTGGAGACACAACCCTCACATATGAAGAGTTATCAACGGTTACATCACAAATAGAAGCTTGCCTCAATTCAAGGCCACTTACACCAATTTCATCTGATCCAAATGCGTTTATATTAACACCGGCACATTTTTTAGTTGGTGATTCACTAATAACTATCCCAGAATCGAATATGCTGAATGAAAACATTCCTGTCAATCATCGGTGGAGATTACTACAAAAAATGGTTCAAGATTTTTGGAAACGCTGGTCAAATGACTACCTTACCGAACTACAACAAAGAACTAAATGGACCAGCAAACAACCAATGGTTAAAGTAGACGACATTGTTTTAATAAAAGACAACAACTTACCGCCAACAAACTGGCCTTTGGGAAGGATCATTGATCTACATCCTGGCAGCGATGGTTTGACAAGGGTAGTCACAGTAAAGAGTGGGAATGGTTCCATATTCAAAAGACCCATTACCAAAGTAACCGTCCTACCTTTCGACACCGAGAAGTCGCAAAATAAGTCAGCAAATGACTCCCGTACCAAGGTTCCTAAAGCCACCAATCTCATAGTTCTACCATTACTTCTACTATGTTTAGTGGCGATCACTACTCTGCCGAGTCCAGTGTCATCGACCGAACTGCTGATGTACAACATCACCACTCTTAGTCACCAACCTGGGCTGTATCTAGAAAATTTGGGAAATCTCCGATTCACCAATCAGCAGTGGAAAATAGTAGTTTACTTCAACCTCACATCCTACTATTCAGATTTGATGGCATACAGAAGTCTGGCAAGGAACATGGATCAACTTTGCATGGAAACAGCTGAAGACAATCATCAGATATGCTCTGTAATCAACACTCAGCTCATGCATATTCTAACTGAAATCGAGGACAAGAACGCAATACTTCACTACAGAGAAAGGAGAAGAAAACGTGGGATCTTAAATATCGTGGGCAATTTGGCAAGTGACCTATTTGGAGTTTTAGATGATCGGGATGCGAAGCACTATGAAGAGGAAATACAAAAGGTTAAATTAAATCAACAACACCTTTTAATGATAGCCAAGAACCAAACATCGATTGCTGACGCAACTTTAAACAAGATTGTTAATGAAAGCACTTAATAGGTTAAATCGTTTTTTTTTTTATATTTTCAAAACTTTTATAATTATTTTAATTTCAATACATTTATATATACATAGTATACAATTTATTTATTATTTATAACACACAAAAAAATTCACAAATTCATAAATTATAAAATTTTCAGTAATTATTTATGAGTACTAGTACTAGTACTCTACTTTATGAGTACTATTTATGCTTTAATTGCAAATTTTAAGTTTCTTAAAAATTGATTTTTTTTTCCTTATCCAAACGTCTTAATTTTTTTTTCAACCCACAAGAACAACGCCAAACTCACTGCGAGTTCATACGACGGATAAAAATCTCGGGTTTTACTATCCCATCGTTTTAACCAATTACATCACGTAAATTATACAACGGGCACGCCTCTTTTCATATAAAAAAGTTGAAAATATTGAAAAAAAAAATCTGGGATAGAAAAATCCGAGATTTTTATCCGTCGTATGAACTCGCAGTCAAAATCAAAAACTTTTTCATTTTTCTTTTTTTTTTCCGAAAATTTTGTTATGCCCAGATAGATAGATCAACAATCAAAATTTCATAGCTAACTTAAATTTATAGAAAATTTCGAAAAGCAAAGTAAATTTAAACAAAATTTTTTAAACTGATCAAAAAAAACACAGTGACAATATTTATATTGTAACATATATATTATATATATGTATATTATGTTACGAGAAATCCACATTTGCAAATTCTGGAGAATGGAGTAATTCCGAAAAAAAAATTTAACCTGTGTGCGGCAAAATGTGTGAAACATGTTTGAGGACTAAAAGTGGAAAATGAAAAATGAAACGACTCGCACAAAATAAGGAAAAACGTAAACTTGGACCAAACTAACTGAACGCTCACTAAATGAGGTGAAATCCTCAAAATGAGGTGTGCGGCTCACGAAATTGTAAAATATGTGGAAATAAATAAATAAATGCTATCAGCAAAATAAATGAATTTTACTCATGCCATCACCACGACGATAATCAAGCCCAAGTTTACCACAGAGAAAAAATATTCCAAATTGTTACACACGAAGTCGTAACAATACACTTTCCAGTTGCCAGAATAGCTGTATCGTCTGCAAATGTTTTGCAATTTGATAGAACTGTTTAGGTAGATCTCGGTGCAATTTAAATTCAAGTCCTTGGTGCCAAACTTTGTCGAAAGCTTGTGCTACACATAAAAAGATACTAGAACATATTTTCATTTTCTCAAGTGCTTCTTCTATTATGTCCGTTATTCTGTAAACTTGTTCTATCGTAGAGTGATTTCCTCTAAATCCAAATTGGTGTGGTGGAATTAAATTTCGATCTTCTATTATTTGCTTCAGCCTCTTGAGCAGTAATTTTTCAAATAATTTTGAAATGACAGGAAGTAGTGAAATACTGCCTATACGATTTTTTGTCGTTTGCTGGTTTACCTGGTTTAGGAATCATAATTACTTCAGCAACGTTCCATTGCCGTGGGACATCTTTTAGTCTGAAGGCAGCATTGATTATTTGAACCAATTTTCGTAATCCTTTCTCGGGAATGGCTTTTACGACTTGGCCAGTAATTAAATCATAACCTGGAGCGTTTTCGCATTTAAATTGTACTTGATCTCCTCTTTCAATTCGTGCAATGTTACAGGTCGTATATAGTTGAAGGATTTTTTTGTTTTCTGATGCGTGCATCCTTTGCAAGGTCTTTTGTGCCTTCCGTTTTTCTCTAACCAATTCTCTGACTTCAAGAAGGTAATCGCTATTTTCGAGGCACATGTAGTCCTCGGTTATCCCGTTCGTTACATAGAAATTAATGAGATCTGGTATTTTATTTATATCAGCAGGCCAATATGTTGGTTTACCTCCAGAATGGAACTCGCAGTTGTTTACCCGACCTGCTTTGAAAAACTGTTTCCCTTTAAGGGTTGTAAGTCTTGATACTCATTAGGTCTTTTGGAGGGCAGTAGATAGAGGAAATACTGTATTCTTTATTATTATTAGTCTCGAGGCATATATATATTTTTTCTAAATTTAGAAAAATTTCTAACTCTGGAACATGCTGCGCTAAATCGTTCACGTTTTAGGTGACAACTCTTAATGTTATGCTCATTTTAATATAAGAGGGCTGTTGCCCCGTTAGTGGTTTCGTGCTTTTCTAGACGCTTATATAAAACTTCGAGACCACGCTCTTGCTTTACTAGCCTAGCATTTATGGCTTCTATGCTTCTACATATCCTTTTGAGAGAGTCATCAGTAATAGCATTAGATAATTGTTGTACAATTTGCAAATAGGTTTTCCTCCCTGTACCTATAACTACTAGTGGCTTTGACTCCGCTTGGTTTTTGCTTGTTTTCTCTCTGGTAACCTTAGAGCTTTCAGGAAACTGATTGATTTAGTTTCTTATTCTTTGAAGTTCTTTGGCTACTTCACATCCTCTGTAATTCGCAGAATGATGCCCTTTACAGTTTATGCATTGCAGCACATTTTACGCATCTAGGCTCCCGACCGCAATGTTTTTGCGTGTGGTTTAAACCTTGGCATTTTTTGCATTTAGGTAATAGCCTCGTATTTTTCTTTGGGGGTTCTATTTTAGAATTTAATTTTAATTATAGATGGAAGATTTTGCAAGAATCGCAACAATCAGTTTCGAACTTAATCAGATTACTGATTTCAAAAAATCAGTCATCTCATCAGGCCCCGGTGACTGACGTTGATATTTTACATAGGAATATTGTCTATATATAGAACAACACCATGTATATGTAGCACTAGCGAATTACTACCTATAGTCTACGGAATTCCATTCTATCATACTCTCTATCTATACTTCATTTTTACCAATTAACTTTACGTCCCTTAAGCTAGCAGAACCCATACAGCAGAACATTACAGGATAGTATGGATAATTATAGGCTGATTATGGGCTAATTTAATGCCCCATTAAAAAATTTTGGGCTCCATCCCTACCAACTAAATCGTGGGTTCTGCTAGCTTTAGAAAAAGTTAGCAGAACCCATATCCAACAATGATTTAAAAGCAATTGGAAAAATAAAGGTTAATTTTAGGCTAATTAAATGCCCTATTTAAATTTTTTTATCCGAGTCGATCAAGAAAATGCAAAAGGCTTTATCATTTCAAAGCTAGCAGAACTCATATCGAAAATCGGACCAAAACCGAAATTAGAGCTCAAAACAAGATCTATTGACAATCAAATAATTTTAGGCTCATTATGGGCTAATCAAATGCTTCATTAAAAAATTTTGGGCTCCATCCTTTTTTGACCTAACTTCAGGTCATTTAATCTAAAGCTAGCAGAACCCAAATCGAAAATCGGACCAAAACCGAAATTAGAACTCAAAACGAGATCTATTGACAATCGAATAATTTTAGGCTCGGTATGGGCTAATCAAATGCCCCATTAAAAAATTTTGGGCTCCATCCGTTTTTGATCTAACTTCAGGTCATTTAATCTAACGCTAGTAGAACCCAAATCGGAAATCGGACCAAATCGAAATTAGAACTCAAAACAAGATCTATTGACAATCGAATAATTTTAGGCTCGGTATGGGCTAATCAAATGCCCCATTAAAAAATTTTGAGCTCCATCCGTTTTTGACCTAGCTTCGGGTCATTTAATCTAAAGCTAGTAGAACCCAAATCGAAAATCGGACCAAAACCGAAATTACAACTCAAAACAAGATCTATTGACAATCGAATAGTTTTAGGCTCGGTATAGGCTAATCAAATGCCCCATTAAAAAAAATTGGGCTCCATCCGTTTTTGACCTAACTTCGGGTCATTTAATCTAAAGCTAGCAGAACCCAAATCGAAAATCGAACCAAAACCGAAATTAGAACTCAAAACAAGATCTATTGACAATCGAATCATTTAAGGCTCGGTATGGGCTAATCAAATGTCCCATTATAAAATTTTGGGCTCCATCCGTTTTTGACCTAATTTCGGGTTATTTAATCTAAAGCTAGCAGAACCCAAAATCGGACCAAAACCGAAATTAAAACTCAAAACAAGATCTATTGACAATCGACAAATTTTACGCTCGGTATGGGCTAATCAAATGCCGATTAAAAAAATTTGGGCTCCATCCATTTTTGACCTAACTTCGGGTCATTTAATCTAAAGCTAGGAGAACCCAAATCGAAAATCGGACCAAAACCGAAATTAGAACTCAAAACGAGATCTATTGACAATCTAATAATTTTAGGCTCGGTATGGGCTAATCAAATGCCCCATTAAAAAATTTTGGGCTCCATCCGTTTTTGACCTAACTTCGGGCCATTTAATATAAAGCTAGCAGAACCCAAATCGAAAATCGGACCAAAACCGAAATTAGAACTCAAAACAAGATCTATTGACAATCGAATAATTTTAGGCTCGGTATGGGCTAATCAAATGCCCCATTAAAAAATTTTGGGCTCCATCCGCTTTTGACCTAACTTCGGGTCATTTAATCTAAAGCTAGAAATTACAACTCAAAACAAGATCTATTGACAATCGAAACATTTTAGGCTCGGTATGGGCTAATCAAATGCCCCATTAAAAAATTTTGGGCTCCATCCGTTTTTGACCTAACTTCGGGTCATTTGATCTAAAGCTAGCAGAACCCAAATCGAAAATCGAACCAAAACCGAAATTACAACTCAAAACAAGATCTATTGACAATCGAATAATTTTAGGCTCGGTATAGGCTAATCAAATACCTATTAAAAAAATTGGGGCTCCATCCGTTTTTGACCTAACTTCGGGCCATTTAATCTAAAGCTAGCAGAACCCAAATCGAAAATCGGACCAAAACAGAAATTAGAACTCAAAACAAGATCTATTGACAATCGAATAATTTAAGGCTCGGTATGGGCTAATCAAATGTCCCATTATAAAATTTTGGGCTCCATCCGTTTTTGACCTAATTTCGGGTTATTTAATCTAAAGCTAGCAGAACCCAAAATCGGACCAAAACCGAAATTAGAACTCAAAACAAGATCTATTGACAATCGACAAATTTTAGGCTCGGTATGGGCTAATCAAATGCCGATTAAAAAAATTTGGGCTCCATCCATTTTTGACCTAACTTCGGGTCATTTAATCTAAAGCTAGGAGAGCCCAAATCGAAAATCGGACCAAAACCGAAATTAGAACTCAAAACGAGATCTATTGACAATCTAATAATTTTAGGCTCGGTATGGGCTAATCAAATGCCCCATTAAAAAATTTTGGGCTCCATCCGTTTTTGACCTAACTTCGGGCCATTTAATATAAAGCTAGCAGAACCCAAATCGAAAATCGGACCAAAACCGAAATTAGAACTCAAAACAAGATCTATTGACAATCGAATAATTTTAGGCTCGGTATGGGCTAATCAAATGCCCCATTAAAAAATTTTGGGCTCCATCCGTTTTTGACCTAACTTCGGGTCATTTAATCTAAAGCTAGAAATTACAACTCAAAACAAGATCTATTGACAATCGAAACATTTTAGGCTCGGTATGGGCTAATCAAATGCCCCATTAAAAAATTTTGGGCTCCATCCGTTTTTGACCTAACTTCGGGTCATTTGATCTAAAGCTAGCAGAACCCAAATCGAAAATCGAACCAAAACCGAAATTACAACTCAAAACAAGATCTATTGACAATCGAATAATTTTAGGCTCGGTATAGGCTAATCAAATACCTATTAAAAAAATTGGGGCTCCATCCGTTTTTGACCTAACTTCGGGCCATTTAATCTAAAGCTAGCAGAACCCAAATCGAAAATCGGACCAAAACAGAAATTACAACTCAAAACAAGATCTATTGACAATCGAATAATTTTAGGCTCGGTATGGGCTAATCAAATGCCCCATTTAAAAATTTTGGGCTCCATCCGTTTTTGACCTAACTTCGGGTCATTTAATCTAAAGCTAGCAGAACCCAAATCGAAAATCGGACCAAAACCGAAATTAGAACTCAAAACAAGATCTATTGACAATCGAATAATTTTAGGCTCGGTATGGGCTAATCAAATGCCCCATTAAAAAATTTTGGGCTCCATCCGTTTTTGACCTAACTTCGGGCCATTTAATATAAAGCTAGCAGAACCCAAATCGAAAATCGGACCAAAACCGAAATTAGAACTCAAAACAAGATCTATTGACAATCGAATAATTTTAGGCTCGGTATGGGCTAATCAAATGCCCCATTAAAAAATTTTGGGCTCCATCCGTTTTTGACCTAACTTCGGGTCATTTAATCTAAAGCTAGAAATTACAACTCAAAACAAGATCTATTGACAATCGAAACATTTTAGGCTCGGTATGGGCTAATCAAATGCCCCATTAAAAAATTTTGGGCTCCATCCGTTTTTGACCTAACTTCGGGTCATTTGATCTAAAGCTAGCAGAACCCAAATCGAAAATCGAACCAAAACCGAAATTACAACTCAAAACAAGATCTATTGACAATCGAATAATTTTAGGCTCGGTATAGGCTAATCAAATACCTATTAAAAAAATTGGGGCTCCATCCGTTTTTGACCTAACTTCGGGCCATTTAATCTAAAGCTAGCAGAACCCAAATCGAAAATCGGACCAAAACAGAAATTACAACTCAAAACAAGATCTATTGACAATCGAATAATTTTAGGCTCGGTATGGGCTAATCAAATGCCCCATTTAAAAATTTTGGGCTCCATCCGTTTTTGACCTAACTTCGGGTCATTTAATCTAAAGCTAGCAGAACCCAAATCGAAAATCGGACCAAAACCGAAATTAGAACTCAAAACAAGATCTATTGACAATCGAATAATTTTAGGCTCGGTATGGGCTAATCAAATGCCCCATTAAAAAATTTTGGGCTCCATCCGTTTTTGACCTAACTTCGGGTCATTTAATCTAAAGCTAGCAGAACCCAAATCGAAAATCGGACCAAAACCGAAATTAGAACTCAAAACAAGATCTATTGACAATCGAATAATTTTAGGCTCGGTATGGGCTAATCAAATGCCCATTAAAAAATTTTGGGCTCCATCCGTTTTTGACGGATTGGGTTCTGCTAGCTTTAGATTAAATGGCCCGAAGTTAGGTCAAAAACGGATGGAGCCCAAAATTTTTTAATGGGACATTTGATTAGCCCATGCCGAGCCTAAAATTATTCGATTGTCAATAGATCTTGTTTTGAGTTGTAATTTCTGTTTTGGTCCGATTTTCGATTTGGGTTCTTCTAGCTTTGAAATTATAAAGCCTTTTGCATTTTCTTGATCAACCCGAATAAAAAAAATTTAAATATGGCATTTAATAAGCCTAAAATTAACCTTTATTTTTCCAATTGTTTTTAAATCATTTTTTGATATGGGTTCTGCTAAACTTTTCTAAAGCTAGCAGAACCCACGCTTTAGTTGGTAGGGATGGAGCCCAAAATTTTTTAATGGGGCATTAAATTAGCCCATAATTAGCCTATAATTATCCATACTATCTTGTAATGTTATGCTGTATGGGTTCTGCTAGCTTAAGGGACGTTTAACTTTTCGTTATGTACGAATTACTTTTATATTTTTTACGTTGTTGTTGTTTTATTGTATAAAGGTTTTGTTGTGATTGTTCCGTACATTAGTCTTTTCAACCCTCATATTTAGTATTGTTTTGATGTTAAATTTTTTTTCAACTTTCTCCTTTTTATTAAAAGAAAAGTATGCATAAAGACTGGTAGCCCTCTTTTTTTACTTCATTGTTCTCACCTTTCTCTCGTTTTAGGATATTTACTGCATCTTCTATTTTCTTCTATTTGCCTTTAGGTCCCCCATTATATCCTTGTTGGATGAAGGCCTCTGGCCATAACCTTAATGGCACGGTTGTTTTTATCTTCGTATGTGAACCATTATTGACCTTCCTTGTTGATCTTTATGGCTAGAGCTGAATCTGATGTATTGGGGTATAAATAAAACTACAAGAAGTATGGGTTCTCTGGACAATCAGGTTTTAATCGTGCAAAATTAAAATTTCGGACATTTACCGATTTCGAGCTTTAACCGTAATATATACATTCGTGGTAAAATAAAATCAGGTATTCGCCTAAACCTGCTCACCTCTTCATTTTTTAGATTGTGTTATAACAAATTTAATTGAATTCAATACCAATCGTCAAAAGTAAGTTACGATTTTAGCCATCCAAAACGTTCATGAATTTTTTTCGATTTCGTTTTTGCCATAATAAGAATTCAGATAATCCTACAAAATTTACGAGTTCCATATGTAGAAAACTATCAACTCTTAATAGCGTAGCAGAATTCTTCTATTTATTAAGTTTAGTTCGTTACAAACTAAAATAGAAGTTTGCAGAATTTGCATTTCTGATATAATCTGTATGTGTGATTGTACCTTGGCAAACAGAAAACTTTTAGTGCCATAATAGTGGATTAAATTCTCTAGTATTAAAGGTGTTCAGTTATCTAATCTTTTAGTGGTTATGCTTGGAGTATTTTATATAAACACTCTTGTTCCTTTTGTATATGTGCATTATTCTGTGAACTGCATATGGAATGCTCTGGACAAATAAACTGTTCAATAAAAACATAACCTAGATACGAGTAAAAATCAGAAAAATAGTAAAATGCTATTCCGTATATACTCGTAATGTAATGGAATATGAAGCAAACCCATCCCACGTACATATATGGTTTATAAATTTAATAACGTATTTTATTTATTTATAGATATATCCATAATGCTAAATGAAAAGTTGTGATAACAAATTGTTCATGTGGAATGAGTTTATGAAAAAAAAACTGAACATCATCTCTTGAGTTAATATCGTACTAATATCGCGACTTTGTATATGTATGGTACGAGTACGAGACGAGTATAATGCAATAATGATCAACATAAAAATAATAATTTCTTCATAAAAATAAAGTTCATAAATTTCATACAATAAATTAAATTTTAATTGGTTTGTTACAAAAATATAATTTAATGAAGAAAGATTTTATTGCGCGTGTTATCATTTTTTTCCACTTTCACTGGAAGAATACAGGCAACAGTAATATACGAGTAATGTATCACGAAACGATAGAAGAGCGGCAAAAAAAATATTTTTTATGTCATCTCATCCCGATTTATGATGAGCCCCTTGTGCGACTTAATTATGCGTAAGGTATTAATGGCAAGATAAATTAACGAATATGTTTAAAAATTATCTAAATATTTATATATTAATGCTGACCTCAAATTTTACCTTTTACCTTTTTAACAAAGCTTTAAAATAACTCATAATCGTGGTAGCTTAAAGTTTATGACAAAATAACAGCCATACCTTCTCAACGGTGTCGTATCGTCCCAAACGTCATTTATGAAAGCGGGGCGTTCTGACCAAAGCAAATTATTACTAGTGACTAAATCAAAATAATTTACCATTTTAAAAGCAACAGTAAGCTCCTATGTATTTCTTCACGGATAAAAATCTAAGTTTTTGGTTACATATATATCTGATTTTGTCCATTATTGAGTATCGACTGGAATCAAATGTTGCATATTTTTTCGAAATTGGTTTCTAAAATCATCAGTTGATGGAAGATTTCAGTTGATCTGAACTTCAGCCTAAAAATGTATGGCCATGAAGGCCCCTATACTAGGTATGCCGGACTGCATTTAAGGTCTTCTTTAACACATACCCAGCGAAATAACCGGTAACTCCGAGGCCCTTATGAACGCGCTCCACCATACCATTTGTTTGAGGATGTTATGTTGTAGTTCCGACGAAAAATTAGATATTGGCAATGGTTGCTGCGATCTTGCCTGGAATTGGTTATCCCTTCGTCTAACGATTAAACAGATCCATGAAAGTGAACAAATAACGGTTACCAACCGATGGAATTAACGGACCAAGTATATTTATGTGGATGTGTTAGAACCGAGTTTGTGGAATTTTGAAATTACCAATTTTTAACATACTGATTTGACTTTTGTCAAAAATATCAAAGGGTGTGAAATACAATGTAATGACTGACTGAGGATTGTTCACTCTATGACTTCCAGAAGAAATTTTATAATAGGATGGCAGCGAATTTAACAAGTTCGCGACTTTGTACTATGTACTTAACGGAATAGTGTATCAGATTTGTATATTAGCACATTGTAACTGTGCATAGAGAGTGGATCACGTAAAAATACGTTTTTTATGGACTGTGGCCCTATTCTGGTAATTCCCCGGGAATAGGGAATAATTTATTTTTGTAGCAGCTATTCCCCAGCCATTTTCCTCAATTCCCCGTTTTCCAAAAGTTAATTCTGGCGATTTGGGAATAAATTTAAATAATTAAAATTAAAATAATAGTTAAAGTTATATAAAATATAATTTAATTAGTCCCGTTCACATGCGACCGCAATAAAACAAGAAAACAAATGTCTAAAAATAGTTTACTACGTTTACTTTGTTTTTATTAATATTTTAATAGAATTTTACTTAAAAAATAAAGTTTGCTTATTAAAATAAAAAATTGGATATTGATATTTCAAATTGATATTACTAGTTTTTAGTATAAATTTACAGCCATAATACATAAATTACGTAAATACAATATATTTCCGTTAAATTCTATTCGCAGTTAATTCTTTCCTAGAATAGGTATGGAATAATAAACGTCAAAACTGCTATAATGGGGAATAATTTTTTCCCAAAAAAAAGTTTTCCCAAAAGCCGGAATACACTTTTGGAGAAAGGGGAATATAACTGCTACAAAATTTAAAATTTCCATTCCCCGGGAATTATCAGAATAGGGCCACTGGTGGTAGAACGAGAGAAACGTAGCTAATACGAGTTACTACATGTGTGTTTGTTATGTCGCTTATTTATACATAATACTACGCAGGTATAAACATTCCCACAATAGATTAGGTATGTGACGGTAAAGTCATAAATAGGGCAACCTAAACAAGATCCACCCAGCAAGATTGTCGATGGATATGAAAAAAATAAATTCTAGAAAAAATTGTTGGAACCGGAAAGCAAAAAAAGAAAAAAAATTGTTGTACCCCGGGTAAATGTTTTGAGCGCTATCACACTATAAAACATTATTAGTGTTCATTATTTACTTCATTATGTTATTTCTTAATTGAAAATTTTTGGTAATAAATAATATTGACGAAATTTTTTTCTTTTTTTGTACTTTCAACTGTGTATTCTATACTCATTTATATAAAAAGTGCATATATTTCATAATAACGATAAAGAATACATTCTAAGTTGCGATAATCACTTTATCAGCTTTAGTAATATATAATGGTTGCTGAGAAATTCAAGTGTTGGAACTTCGAAAACAGGTTTGGAAATTTTAGTTTTTATATCGTACTTTTCAAGTTCCAAAATAATCACAACTGAAATAAATGTGCCTCCTCACTTTTACTTGCCACCGCAAAATGTTATTGTCAGTATAGGCGAAAATGAAGTCAACGTCTTTTAACACTTCATTCATAAAGCGCTGAAAGGTTTGGGTTGCATTTCGAAGGCCAGAAGACATTCGCGTATAATTGAATGACCCAAATGGCATAATAATGCCCGTTTTAGGTACTTCCTCAGAAACAACTGGTATTCTCTGATTAAGTCTGATTATAAGTTCTGAAAAATTATGATTATGTGATATCGGATAACGGTTTTCAAATGGACGCCAATCCGCACTGTCTCTCTTTTGAACGATAAAAAGTGGAGACTGTCATTGCCAAGATCGTAAATCAACGCTAAGACCGAAGTTTGTTAAAAAATCATCTCCGATGGTCGGTTAACTAGCGTGAGCACTTCAGGATGGGCAAAGGCATATCGTAGCCCAATATCGACCGAAAGCAATTTTGTCCAAGAAGTAATAATAGACAATCGAGCGATCGATTTCATTGGTAACATTTTTTGAGATAGCTGAAAGGTCAGACCCAGTATTCACAAGAAAAAACACATTATTATTTTGATCTCTAAGCAAAAGACCGTAAATCCAAATAATCTACCTTTGATGATTGCTGGCAATTTGCTTATCGAAAATTATCTCATGATCTCTTCGTTATTATTTTCACCCACCAATCTCTTCACGGCCCTGTAAACCTCGGATGGTTTATCTTCACCGATATATTTTTTCGACCAATTCCTCCCAGCATTTTTCTTGAGACAGCAAAAACGTCGTAATGAATTAATTGTATAATAATTAATAGCTGTATATTATGGGGAGCATTGTATTATATAAATATTAATAATATTACTTGTAAGCTGACCTTGAAATCGTTAGAAAAGTTTTATTAATTCAGTAAGTCAGGAGGTGATTGATATTACTTTGTGCTCTATATCGATTCTCATTCATAATATTCTAACATCTGACCATATAGGTGCATCTTTTTAACATAACCTTACCGTAATAAGAAGCTCACCAACTGGAAGTTATTCTCTCTGATGACAGAATTTTTGGCTTCATCTTATACTCTCATTACCAAACAAAAAAAATCAGAATAAGCCTTTTTGGTGTTCTGATCTTAGAAAAACTTTTAGGAAACTACTAGAACACTTTAAAATAGAGTAAATAGCTCTAATCTTAAGGCTGATTTGGGTAACTTTTAAGCAGCTCAAAAAGTATATACAAAAATCTACAATCCGCTCCCAGGACTTCTTGGATTAGCTTCTGCGATCAATAGTCTTTGTGGAATCACTATAGATTTAATAAGTATGTATCTGATTAAAAATTATTCTTGTACTTGAAGTCGTACTGCGACAACCTGATGCCAGACTATTCTGCCAAAATAAAATAATTGTCGAATTACTGTTTTCTGTACATTTTCCTCGTTGCGATGTTGTCAAATGTTGCTTCCGAATAATTTAATTTCCGACCTAGCCTGTACAACACTACTTACTTCTAATCTTTCTAGAATACATTTAATTTGTAACTGTTCTACAATGATGGGATAGGATAACAGATTGCTATGGACGGCTCAGCAGCCGACCCGCGGATTTAAACTAGTCATACAGCGGCCTCACGTACCGTGAATTTGCTGGCTAATATTCAGGGTATTAGGTAGTGGGGATTTGGAGGCTTGCATGACTCTGACCTTCACCGTGTTTACAGATAATATTAAAGAAAAACGCAAATTAAAAATAAAGTAAAAAAAACCTGGATGTTCCGCCAAAATTGTCGGATGAAACTTGAGGAACATAGTAAAATTATTATAACGGGATGTACCCATCCGACGACGACCGGATCTCCCCGAGTGACAAGTACCCAGTCTGCTAACGAGAACCCAACGAATGACCCATCCACCTCAAAAGGTCGATGCCCAGCTGCAACGAAGCAGCATTAGAGGGTCGGGACGTCTCCCCAACAGCCCAAGCCTCTCTTCACCCCAAGAGACCTCCAATGAATCTCCCACAATTCACGTAAAAATATAGCTGTGGCGTCTTCCCGCCAAATCGTAGAAGTAGTAGGCGTTGTCTCACCACAAAAAGGAAGAAAATATTTTATAAATAGCCTTGCTGGGCGACTTCCAGCCGTCCCAGTATGCAATTCTTCCACTGTGTGGAAAAAACTGCTCAAATTCGCAGTAAATTCCGTACTACAAAATATCAAAGACACAAAAATATTGATTTTGGAGAAAAATAATTGTTTTTCTCTTTCTATTTCGCGGTAATATTATTTTCGTTTTCTTCTGACAAGTCGACGTGCACGGTTGCACTACATAATTAGTTTTTTTACTTTAAAGTGTTGTGTTTCATTATAATGTTTTTCGATTTGTTAAAGTAAATAATTTTAAATTTAAATATATAATAACAATTATTAACTTATTTAGTGATCGCGATGTGCAAATTTGGACTAAAAAGGTAATAGAGATTTGTCTCACTCATAGCGTCGTCGCAAAATACATTTACGTAGTCAATTTTCAATGATTTTTTTTTCAAGATCTCAATATGCTGGCAGATGCAATACAACGTGGCGGATGCAATACAAAACTCAATTTATGAAATTTAAATATGTGTACACAAATAAAAAATAATGTGAATAAAATATTAATATTTATTTTATTATAAATGGAAAATTTTGTTTTATTTCGGATAAGAATTATTATTTATTCCAATTGGAAAATATATACAAACACGTGCCTTTTGTTTCTGTGATTTTTTTCTCTTTTTAGTTGGGATTCACACCGACACCGGAATTTTTGTGACACTTTTCTTTGGCGGGGAGTACGAATTTCCGCGTGATACACATGGTTCTTTCCATAGAAGCAGTGTGGTTTTAGAACGCGAATCTAAATGGAATTCCATCGGCATTGCATATTGGGGTAACACGTGAATAACATTGCGGCATAGCCAAAAATGGAGTTACGTTGTTGTTGTTGTTGTTGTTGTTGTTGTTGTTGTTGTTGTTGTTGTTGTTGTTGTTGTTGTTGTTGTTGTTGTTGTTGGCGGCCACCCATTACCAACTAAGTACCCGTGGTTCACGTTGGGTTAACTGCCGTACTGTTTTATAAATGTGGTACCCACTGTATGAATATTGGGATTAGGACGCGACTGGAAGCCCATAAAAACCACTAAATTGCAGTACCTACGACGACGCAACTGCGGATCTACCGTTAAACTACGGTACTCGTCGAAAATAACTTATATTGGCCACGTTATTGTAACAGTCTCACCGTGCACCCAAAAAAACATGAACACTTTTTACAAATTTTCTTTTACCAAGTAAAAAAAATGTTTATTCTCATCAATTAAGAAAATTTTGTTTCTCTCACCCAACGACGTACAAACGAAATTATAATGTTTATAATTATAATGAAAAGATATAATATTTATTACAATATTTTTACACCTTTTATTATTTATAAAAATGATGTATTATCACACAAATCAAAAAAAAATCCAACAACATATTTTTTTTTTAAACTAGACCCTACTTGCTTTTTAAACTCAAAACTAACTTTTTCTTATTATTTGTCCGAAAAAAGAACTTGACTCTTTTATCTACAACCAATTATGAAGTCTCATTTGACTGTTTTCTATAAAAATCCAAAACTGTTTACAAAAAAAAAACCTCGCACCAACAAATGCAGAAAAATATTTCTTTCTTTTGTCCGTCTTGCTCGCTTTCACACATGCAGTTCATGTGTGGCTCAAAAAGAGAACGCACATGAAGCGTAAAAAACACAAAACAGAAACACGAAAAAAAATATTAATCTACATTTTACCCGCTTGTACACACGCCCAAGGGCACACGTTGGCCTCGCTCCAAAAATCAATATTTGGTGATGCTATCGTATAATTAAATTGGTACAACACAAAAAACCGCTCGTTAAATTCCCATCGAAGCAATCATAGTATATGATCCACTCATATATAGATGGCAATGCCACAACGACCAATAATATGTAAATTAGAAACTAATAAAATGAAAATGGGAAAGGACTTTAAATGTTATGACGAATGAGTCGTAACAAGATGTTTGTATCCCAAAAACGGGTAAGTCAGATTATACCGACCCCAAGGCATTCAGTAATATTTGTCGTTATTTAAAGTCTTAAAAAGAATTGTTGTATCTGTCAACAATTCTTTTTAAGACTTTACTCACTTTACGTTTATTATAAACAATCACTTATAAATCCTCCCACTCAGTAGCACTCGACATGTCTACAGAGTTGGAAAAAAGTGTGACACTGCTATTAGAAGGATTGAAAGATCGTTTAGTATTAAAGATTTTCTTGTGAGCACTTTCCTATATATTTCACTACCTTTGATAATATATCTTGGATCCATCACGAGGATTCTCTTTCTGTTTCTGTTAAAGCTACCAAAGGTTGCCCTATAGGGAAGTAAACTCTAATCACAATTGCTTATTTGATAAATTACTTATACTATTAAGTAGTAAAACATCTTGGTGTTACTTTAGACAGTAAGCTCCTAGAATTTTCATTTTAAAAGTAAACTTTATTTATAATTTATTTTACTTAGTAAAATACGACGTTTTCATGAATAAAAAATTTTCTCTCGAGATTTATTCAGATCTTCCATTCGCTATATCGCCGAAGTCAAAAAAATTAGTTTATAAAAAGTTTGTGTGTGTGTGTTTGCGTGCCCATTAAATATCTGTTGGTCTTCAACATTTCGTATTTAAGCTTTTTCCATAATTTGGGAGATCCCAGTGAAATCGGCCCATTGACTTTTCGCCTTCTGATCCACCGCAAGTTACAATTTCCATTGGAGCCCTTTTAGTTTTTTACATGATTTTTGAAAACTAACCATTTAAGAGAAAAACCTTTATGAACTAAAAGATTGTAAATTAATTTTGCCTGTTGGATTTAATTTAATCTCCCTCCCTCTCTCTCAAGCCATGAGGCTTGATAAATTTGAAGTTCTCTTGTGCTTGTTAATGACATTTCATATAGTCATACAGTTTAGGAGAACTTTTTGGTTATAACGTATATATGATGATTTTACCCCAAAAGCCGATGCATACATGCATTCATTCGTGATATCGCATAATGAGCGAATAGCGGAATTATATTCAGTATCGATGATCCCATGTGACATCACGGTATAGAATCTCTCTTTGATACTCGATCGCACTATTCCATAGTGTTCGCCAATATAGTTGCCCATGTGAAAAACATGGATCTTACAAAGGTCAATTGGTTAGTATCAACAATAATCGGTGATTGCCTCTGGGCTTTGTTGATTGTTATTACGAAAGCAAAAAGCAGTACATATCGTATTCGTTTAAATTAAAAAAAAATCATTTTTTTTAATATTTGTACCACGTCCTGAATTAGCATGGATTGACATTAGCGGAATATGACTAAGGAATATGACTAAGGCAAAGTTTGACAAAAATCACTTACTAGCAGTATAAGAGCTCCTACCAGTGTTCGGTTAATTTTTTCACAATTTTTTTCGCAAATTCTGATCAAGCGCTTCAAGTGCTTTTTATGTGTCGTTTTATATTCATCCCAAATAATAATTAAGCATGTTTTTAATAAATTCAAATTAAATGGTAGTTTGAAAGGTGCTGTACGCCCTCTATCGCGTATGATTGATGGAATTATAGATGTAAATTCGAGTCGTCCCTGGACTCCGGGGTTCAACCCTTTCAAAACTAACGTGAAGTTGGTTCTGAACATGCAACTGGGTTGGATGAATAGTGTGGGCAATTTTTATGAAGAGGAAGAAAATGTGTTTCGGAGCCTCCAGACACCGCGGCCAACCCCTTCAAATTTATATCGTAAAAGCGGTTAGGTTTTTCACATGCAATTTAGGCATGGTAAAAAATCCATGGCGTTGGATTAAGCAGCTGTTTTCTATTGGATGAAAAGTGTGAAAACTTATAAGGTGGCTGCTTGATTAACCTTCTCCCTAAATTCATTCCCGTAAAAAATTTAAAAAACTTATATCTTAGAAAAAAATTTCCCGGGGTCCAGCTCTCTCAAAAATATCGTAAGGTTGAAAATTGTACATGATAAAAATGTGACGACGTTTAGTTGTAGGGGTCCCCTTGAACTAGGGGAAGAACCCCTCGGTTTCAAGCATATCACTCATTTCATATACCCCCTTTTCTAATACATTATACATTCCCGAGAAAAATTTAAAATATTTCCTACCGGGTTTCCTACACCCTGGAGTTCAACCCACAAAAAAATCGTAAGAGTGGTTCTGGACATGCAACTTATACTTGGTAAATGTTTCATCACGATCGGTTGAGCGCCTCAAACGTCCATCCGGAACAAACAGACAGACAGGAATTCAACTTCATATATAAAGATTACTACATGTGAGGTGGGGTCTATTAGTGATAACAAGCACTTAAGTTGAAATTTTACCTTATTCTGCTTTATTTTTACCCAAAAGTCCTTAATTCTCGTAAGATTCGTCTGAAAGACCATGTTATTGAAATGCTGATAAAAATTGTGAAATCACCCCTTCCCCCACCTCTTAGGTTTAAAATCATTTTTCTCGGAGGTTTTAAGATTCCTTATCCAAAAAATAGAAAACAAAAGTTTGCAGGCCGTCTGGATGTCTGGAAATCTGTTCCGAAGATATTTCAAGAATGGCTTAGGTGATTCAAATTTTTTACGCCAATCTTCTTTTATTTCGGGCGATTTGGCGAATTAAAAGGCTTTTGAGCTATCTTAAGAGGGTTGGGTACCCGCCATAGGAAATTACCCAAATCAGCAGACAATACCACGGTATTGCTTTACAGGTTTTCTATATATTTTTGTAAATTTTGCTGAACACGTTAATATTTAAAACTATCGTTGTGGCGCTAAAAGCAGTTCCAACTTTTATTATCCCAATATAATCATGTGGCATACCATTTCAAAGGTCTTGAAAAAAGCAACAATTTTGTAATCAGCATTTAAGTTTACAAATCCACCGTTTTGGCGCTGGTAGCTAATTATTCGATTATCGTATATAATATATTCGTGTCGTATATGATGCATCATATTCAAAACTACTGTTGTAACGCTGGAATAAATTACATTTTTCTCAATCCCAATATAATCATGAAAAAGCACCAAGTTTGCTATTAGTGCTTTAGCTGAAGCATAGCCGTGCTCCAAATTACCATTTGGCTCTGATTACAAATACATTTTATCATTCTCATTTGATCGGGTCGTGGCGTATGATTTTTAAGATTTTGGACGAACGAAAATTTCTTTATGCGCAATTTATTTCATAAATTCAGCGATTTGGCATTTATAGAAAATTATTCCTTTGGAATAATATATAATAATAAATTGGAATAATATATATTCGTATACGAAGAATGTCACTAAATAATTTGAAGCACGTTAGTATTGAAAACTATCGTTGTGGCGCTACAAGCAGTTACATTTACCTCATGCCATTAAAATCATGTCATCATAATTAATCATTCATGGTTGAAAAGCCGTACGTCTTCGATTTGGCATAACTCCGTAAGGTAGGACGGGAACAACAAACCGCGAAAGAGTTGGAGTGCTTCGGCCCCAGAACAGATTTCCGGGATTAAAAAATAAAAATAAATTATTTTATCACCAGCACTTTAGTTTACAAAATCACCGCTATGTCGCTGGTGAAAAATTAATTTTGGCATAGAATATATTTAACCGTTTGAGTACCAAGCAGCGCGAGCGCTCTGTTGATATTTTATGTCGAGAAAACCCAGCTCATTTCGAGCATTGTCGACAACTGACAGTGCTTTACGGATTCTCGAAGTCGCGCGCTCAGATTTATTGAAGCAAGTACATCACACAGCTCCTTTTATTGTAAATAGTACATTTTACAATATGTTTCTCTCAATAGATTGCTTTTTCATCTCATTCATTTCATCTCGATTTGTTTGGGATTCTACGACGGTGTTTTTTCAATAACTCCTGGGACTCAAACGGTTAAAAACAAGTGTTTTAGTGAAATTTGCGATTTTCATTTATGTGAAGAATATAATAACCAGTGCAACAACCCGGACATTTTGGCAGTGGTAATTATATTCTTAAATTTTTTATGTCAGTTTGAGTTCATTTGAAGTTTTGATATAAATAAAATTCCTGTTGTCTATACAGTTTACAAGAAATAGAAAAATACAAAAAATGTTAATACATACTTAATATTTACTGTCTTGATGTTGGGTGTCTAGGAATATATTACAATGATTATTTTGCAAGTTGTACTCTCGATACTTGAAATTTTGATGATGATGATGATGATGACGTTGGTTCAAACCAATTTTGCTCAACGTTTTGAAAGTTCCTGATCGCAAAACTGCAAAAAAAATCACTCCATCTAGATGTTTGTTCCTCGGATAACACTAGAAGAGAGAAAGAATTGTAAAGATTTTAGAACCAGCACCTAAAAGGGATCGGATATATGTGAAGTTAGCACAGAAACTCATTCTAGAAAAAATAAATTGTTGCATCAGGCAACACTTAAGTTATATGTTCATACCAGCTCAGGATTTAATTTAAATTATTTAATTTGACATTAATTTGGCGAAAGAAATATTAAAACCTCGTAACAAAATATATTGCATGGAAAGAAAGAAATATATTCAGAACCCAGACTTATTTCAACTAAAACTTTTCAAATAATTACATTAAACTAAATACATGAACGTTTATAGCGCTAGTCACCACGGTAGGATTTTCTCGAAATTTGTATGGTCGGTAACGGATAAGATGATAAGCGGTTACTACCAGGTTCGGTTTCCGAAACTTGCGATTACTGGAACCATGAAGTAAAACAGTTCATATATTGGGTCAGAATTGTGTACAATTTAAAATGTTACTTGTCCTACGCGAAAAAGTATTTTAGAAAATCAATAATCGATCCTAATTACTGCCCTGCTCAAAATGAGTTCCCAACAATTAATTTGATTTAAAGGCGTAGATAGTGGAGTCTTTATCTCCTCTTCTCATATCGATATTCTTTTTACGTAGACACTCGTTAATATAATAAAAAGCAAACGATTCAATAAAACTGTCCTCAATATTTTGCCCGCATAGTTGTTGACACAAATACATTTTCCATCGCATCTATTTATAGTTTATGATTCAGTTCACTAAATAACAACCCATTATATCACCTCATCTTAAGGGTATTATTCGTTTGGTTGGTGAAACAACTAAAAAACCTAATAGTACAATGTCACTGATAAGATTTACATGTTTACAGTTTTTGGTCATAAATAAATCAACTCCATCCTAAAATACGACTTGCTGTATCTACTCCTAAAATTTGTGTAGTAAAATTATTATTTTGAGTTTAAAACCAAACTAATTTCTAACTTGAAATTTATATATATATAATGTGTGTGTATAGCACAATGTTGAAAAAATGGTATTATAAACCTTCTGGGACCACTTGACTTATGTATTATTACTCCATTCCGCATTTTTGTTGTTGTTGTTATTGTACAATGTTTATTTTATTTATTTTTTGTACTTACACTGAAGAGTCTGATGTAAATGCCTTTTTTGTACAAAAAACACGTAATATTTTTTACTAAGGGTAATAAGAAAATGTACCGAACAGGAAACGTAGAAGCGGAAAATTTTTGTATGGGTATGTGGTGTGGATACGACAAGATATGCTAGAATCGTTTAATTTTGTAGGCATTTTCACAACCCAGTAACACCAGCAACAAAATTAGTTTTAATTCACAATTGGGGATTTTTAAATTATTACTGGTGAGATTTAAGCATTTTTAAATTTATGAACTTTATTTACTGCTTCTGTACGTACAACAGTTATAAAAAGTGACAAAATATTTTTATTTTTTTTTATTTATTTTCCTTCTATTTTGTGTGGTTTGCAGGAGCCTTAAACAATTTTTCATCGATTTACGAGTTTTTGAATACATTTGGATCACGATAAACGAAGGAGATATCCTACAATTTTTTATCAAACCAAGAAGCTCTTTGCAGTTAGATACTCGATCGGCTAGCAAACAAGCAATTTGTAGCCAGGATCTGAAATCATATTCGGGCTACTCAATCAATTTTCATAAAATTTTTATTTAGTTTTGCAATTGCACCGTAAAACAACAAAAACATTTGCTGTTCATTTTTGAAGCCGCAAAATTTACAGCAATCGTAAAACTAAGTAAACATTTTTGCACAATATAATTTGAAACTCAAATTTTCTTGGTAAAATTGATAGAATAGCAAATTCCTTGCTTGCTAGTCAATCGAGAATCTACCCACTTCTTTAAGCAGGTGCAATCGGAGTGATGAACTGAGTAATAGTAGACAGGATGAGGACAACCATGAGGAAAAAATGTGATCTGGTAACAGACAGTTTTCAGCTTCTTTCAGAAACAACTTCACTCAAGTATGATTCATCTTACCACCACAGTTAACAGTTATGTTTCCATCCAGAATAGATGACTGTTTAAAAAATGAACCGCATCTGATTCAGTTGATAGTTCTCAAGAATTTCATCCAATTACAATTTTAGAACTCTATTTCGATCCAATAGAGTCATGCACCAAAACTTCTTCAATAATCACTTCGGAATCTTAATTCGAATACACAATTTCACCATGCTCAATGAAACGAGTTAGTCTTATTTACAATATTAATAAATTTTTAGTTTGAAACTTTAGGAAGAACCTTAATTTATAAGAAAAATAAGCAAGAGGTTCCAGGATTTAGGCTTTTTACCTCACTGTATACCTGATCATGTCCGTAGGATGATGTCCATAGCAGGATAAACTAAAGCATAAGGAAATGCGTGATAATCTTATTCTGCCGGGAGTCTCGATGCTTCCAAAGATATACATAAGCAACTATCTGCGTGATAGAATTGGAGTTACGATGCCAAACGTTTGCAACGTCGCCCTCTAAATACTGTTTAATCTGAAGGAAGGAAACATTCTAAAACAAGTAAGTTGGTCTGCGAAACTTTGAACCCATAAGAAAGTATGAAGTGGAGCCTTATATACAACCAAAAGCCTATAATAAACTAAATTAAAATGAGGAAGGTACAAATACAATGGAATGTTTTGAATATTTTTCTGTGATCAAATAGAGGGTTCTCTGATACTTCCTTGAGATTCTCTCAACAAATCGGTCCATTTTTCCCTCACTATAAAAAATAAATAATTTAATAAAAAACGAAACTTTCAGGGGCTACCTATATGGATTTAAAGTTAAATAATATATTTAAGTCAGAGTTGGGACCCTTTAAGAACAAATATAAAAGACCAATATTTGGTGTTACTTTAAAAGTTTTTTTAAAGATTGTCTCCCTCCATTTTAAAAATTTAGTACAAAATTCAATGTAAAATCTCAAATTCATCCTAAAATCAAAATTTCAACTTAGTTTGTTTAAACTTAGTTCAAACTGGGCAATATATTTCCAAAGTCATCCGAAATTTTTTTTAAGTATTTGACATGCACTTCAATGATATTAGTGGGTTGCTTAGATCCAAGCCCCTATTAACCTAAATGATTTTCTAATGGGTTTCACAGGGCGTTCCATGAAACTTCTATAATATTTAGAATAAGTATTTTCTGCTATGACAAAATCAAATTTCTCTAGTAAGGAGCCCGTGAAGTTTCTAACAAAAAAACGAACGGAGTTCAAGCAAAAACCTGAACCGCAAATGGTTGGTAAAACATATAAGGTTAAAAATTAAAAATCACGTATGTCATTGCTAATTACAAGAAGTCAATGGTTATCCAAACACTGCAGTTCCTTGCGTGATTCGTGCATTTTGGGAGAATGATTTTAGAGGCGATGGAAAAATTTGAAATTATTTCTAGCGATTTACAGTAAACTCTCGATTAAACGGACCCCGATTTAATGGACGATCGATTTAGCGGACGCTCGATTTAACGGACATTTTTTTATTTTACATTTTTCGGTTACCGATTAAAACGGATGGATTCGGGGATTTTTAAGTGATTTTTGGAAGAAATTCTGGAATAAGGAAACCTGGGCGGAACTCGATCAATTCTTAATCGATTAAGATGAGATTTGGTATGTTGGATGGAAATGGGATTCTTACACGATTATGATGGGATTAGGTATGCTGGATGGAAATGGGATTCTAAAATGATTTTGGGATTTCTGGAATATGGCCATCTGGGACGGAACTCGATCAATTCTTAACCGATTATGATGGGAGCTGGTATGTTTGGATTTGATTTGTTTAATGGAAATGAATTCGTTAATGATTTTCAGAAGAAGTTTTTTAATATGGCCACCTGGAGCGGAACACGGATATTATGTAACCGATAAGTATAGGATTCGGCACGTAAGATTAAAAATGATAAACTGCTGTACTCGCCTGAGGATGAGAAACCGAATCATAATTTTCCTTTCCATAAGTTTCTGAAAATCTCAAGATCTTAGAAGATATCATATACCATGTTTCCGTGAACAGTTTTCGAGCCCTTTGTGAAGAAGGGTTTATAACGTGATTTTTTGTGAGAGTAGGAAGTTAGTCACGTTACAAACTCTTCACACCCTAGTCACGTACTGGTGATAGATGTTATCCAGGCTTATCAGACACATGTAAACATCACGAGCCGTTTCCTTCAAGAAAGAAGCCTGCATATTACTCAGTTCCGTCCTAGTTTGAATTACAGAGTTTTATCCCAGTTGGCCATATTTAACAACTTCTTCAAAAAGGTATTGAATAGTGTTATTTCCATCCACCATATTCAATCGCACCATATTCGGTTAAGAAATTATCAAATTTCGTTCCAGATGGCCATATTCCAGAACTTTTCCAAAAATCAATTAAGAATTCAACTTCCATCCAAAATATAAAATCCCATCATAATCGGTTAAAAATTTATCGAGTTCCATCACTCGTGCTCATATCCAAAATTTCTTCCAAAATAATTTAAGAATCCCCTTTCCATCCAGAGTACCGTCCCAGGTGGCTATGTTCCAGAATTTATCCAAAACCATTTAAGAACCCCATTTCCATTCAGCATTCCCCATTCCATCATAATCGGGTAAGAATTGATCGAGTTCCGTCCCAGGCGGCCTTATTCTAGAACTACTTCCAAAATCATTTAACAATCCCTGTTCCTACCAAATCTCATCATAATCGGCTGAGATTTCATCGAGTTCCGTCCCAGGTGGCCATATTCAAGAACTACCCTCTAAAATCATTGAAGAATCCTATTTCCATCCAACATAGGCCCCCATCATAATCGGTGAAGAATACATCGAGTTCCACCCCAGGTGGTCCTATTCCAGAATTCCTTCCAAATCATTTAAGTATCCCATTTCCATCAAGCATACCCAATCTCATCATAATCGGTTAAGAATTGCTCGAGTTCCGTCCCACGTAGCCATATTCCAGAACTTCTTCCCAAAATCATTTAAGAATCCCATTTCCACCCAACATACCCAATCCCATCATAATCGGCTAACAATTTATCGAGTTCCATCACTCGTGGTCATATTCCAGAATTTATTCCAAAATAATTTAAGAATTCCATTTCCATCCAGCATACCCAATCTCATCATAACCGGCTTAGACTTGATCGAATTCCGTCCCAGGTGGCCATACCCCAGAATTACTTCCTAAAATCATTTAAGAATCCCATTTCCATCTAATATAGCCAATCCCATCATAATCGGTTAAGAATTGATCGAGTACCATCCCAGATGGCCATATTCCAGAATTCGTTCCCAAAATGTCCCATTTTCATCGAGCATACCCAATCTCATCATAATCGGTTAAGAATTGCTCGAGTTCCGTCCCATGTAGCCATAATCCACAACTTCTTCCCAAAATCATTTAAGAATCCCATTTCCATCCAACATACCCAATCCTAACATAATCGGCTAAGAAATGTATGAGTTCCGTCCCATATTAAATTTGTCGAATAGATTAAATTTAAAAACATTCCGATTTAACGGACGATCGGATTTAACGGACTCCCCAATTAGTCCGTTAAATCGAGGTTTTTCTGTATAACATTTTACGTAAAAATGTCATTTAAACAACGCTACAATTTAACGCAATATTTAACATAACAGTATTTAACGCAGCGTGTAACATGAACCTAAAACTAGTCCCCTAAATGTTTTACCAAACATAATGGACCCGATTCTCGTGGCATAAAATTGCTGTTATGTTATTTTATTTCCCCGCTTCCTATTGGAATTTATATTGAAGAAACAAAAATGACATAATATACAATATTAGATCTCGGAATCGACCTCAATAACACGTATGCGGGTCCGATTGGAAAACATGGCGGAAACGGAATTCTTATTGGATTCAAATAGATTCCAATAACTGCCATATTGAACTGTTTTAGTTTTGGTGATTTACACTTGTCAATGGCATAATAAAATTTTACATAATAAAATTTAAAAAGGATATTAAATACAAAAGATATCAGAGAAATATATAAATAACTTAAAGAAAAAACAAATAAATAAAATTAAAGTTTTAACAAAAAAATATTGGAACTTTTTACTCAAAATATTGAGTATTTCATCAATCTGGGCCAATAAAATGCCACTTCTAGAGATTAGGGCAAGATACCACTATATAGGTCGTACTGGCCTATCTACTGAGAACATGTTTCGGTACAACGTTTTTCCTAGTGGAGAAAAATTAACCTTGTTAATAGCAACTTTCCACTGAAAATTTTGAATAACTTATCAATCTGAGCCAATAACACACCACTTCCAGAGACTAATTAAGCATGCTCAATGTTTAAAAATGACTTAGAATGATTTTAGAATGTGCTTAAGGCCCATTAAAAAAATACATTTTGAATTTTAAGGAACACTGTAATTATTGGAAAATTTTAATATTTCCCACTTATATAGGGTTTTCCAATAAGAGTGATATGAATTCTTAAAAAAACACACTAAGGCCCGTAAGTTTGAACAAGGAAAATTTTTCCAAAAATCCGTGGGTAAAAAAATCCATGGATTTATCCATGGTTTAAATTGGTAAGTTTAAACGACGATTAATCGGCAATGTTTTTTTCGAACTATCAACAAATGCTCGAAAAAAGAAAGTTACTAAATTTCTTATCTCATTTTGATATACGAAAAACAAAAACAATAACTGTAAATGATTGTTTTTTCAATAGAACGTGTGTCCGCCATTAGTTGTTGTTCCGGGAAAAGCGGATAACTAACGTCTATTTTATGAATAATAAATGAAAAAAAAATCCTAATATAAAAATCAGTGGTCAAAATATTTGTAAAATCTGTATCGACCATTGAAACCGGATAATAACAGCAGTGATATGGAAATGGATGGAAGTGAAATGGAAAATAGCAGAATCATTCCGACTGTAAGCCAATGTACCAAATTGGTATTTTATATGTTTACTTTCGCTGCGAGAACAATTAAAAGATCTAACGAAAAAATCGATAAATCAGAAAATGATTTAAAAGTGTTGGGTAAATTATCGGGGAGGTACTCAAACAATTGACTGAGGATAAATGTAAGTATCTCAAATATGTCAGTGATTCAGTGAAATGATAATTTATGTTTATCCTATATTTTTACAGTTATTGTGAAGGCAACAAACAGGCCAGAATATGTTATTGGATGTCGACGTCAATTAGAGAAGACAAAATTAAAGGCACGCACTAGGGTAGCTCCTATGTCGTCGTTTTTCCGAATGCACATCAGCCGATCATGAAATTCAACGAATTCGTTGGATTAGTTTAAAATGATTATGGCTACAAACTGTCCGGATACGCTAGATGCGGCATTATTACATCCCGGACGCTTAGAACGTAAAATGGAAATTCTGCTTCCTAATGAACAGGCACGTTTGGAAATTTTAAAAATTCATGTCCAACCTATAGTCAAACATGGTGGAATTAATTATGAAGCCATTGTTAAATTGTCGGATAATTTTAACGATGCCGCTTTAATAAATGTTTGTACAGAGGCGGAGCTCTGCTGTTCGAGAAAAACGGGAATACGTGATTCAGGTAAACGATGCGGATCAGAATTTCGACTGGTTAAAAGGCATGGGAACCGGATCCCATGCATTGCCTGTGTAGGATTTGTCATGATTTAATGACACGATCGAATGGTGGTTTATGAATACAAGTAAGTCTTTCAATAAACAAATGGTAAAGTATTTAACTAAACAATTTCGTTTTACTTTAGATTACTATATGTTGGCGTTCAAGCCAACTTTCATTAAAACATTTTGGTCTAATCTCACTCATTTTGGCCAAAATGAATTTTCGTCTCCCATCTCGATGCTGTCCAAAGGATTTGCAATTTGTAAGTAAAATTGGTTTATTGTCGAAACAATTTATTAATAAAATTATTTTGTGCCGCCAGTAAATTTCGATCAAGATATACCAATCTTGGTAACATTTTAAGCTCTATACCGGCTCATATCAACGCTACACGATGGTGAATTTTGCCAAGAAGACGTCCTGCCAGGGACAACCAGTAAAATAATGCCACTCACCTTTGGTGAATTAATTATGATTGCTAACGTGGGATTTGCGGCGAAGTTTTCGTCCCAAAAATCATTGGACGGCACAATGATTAAATGTACCACTAGATGAACCAAACAAAGAAAACTTGTATTTCTTATAAAGTAAAGTGGGAACCAGTCAGGAATAAAAACTAAACTTAATCAAAAAATAAGAATGCGATAAATGGCATTTCAATGTTATTACCCAGTCAAACTTAATTTTCATGTAAAGAACCCGACGAAACCTTCGTTAAATTTTAGCTGTCACTTAACAAAAAAAATAGTGCGCGCTATTTCTCGCTCGAAAATAAGAAAAACTTAAAAATATGATTTGTTGTTGTGCAAAAGAAGATAAATTTTTGATGCGGGTGGAAGCCATATTTATTTTGCGTACATTTTAGTAATTTGTGAGAAAGTAAAAATGGTGTTTTAGTGAATTTTGCTAAAAATTAATTTGTTAATGGCATGATATTATTTTAGTCGTGGTCTAAACGCCATTTTACTACTATAATACTTTAATTTTGTTTAGTTTATTTCCTTTTTCCATTATGATGTAAAAGCATTTTGTGTATGTGTACATTTTCAAATATGAAACACATATATATAAAATTAGATAACAATCCGAAAAAATATGAAATTTATCTAAAAGACATTTTACAATAAAAACAGTTGTTTGTAAACGAAAAGCTGTCACTTAAGAATTATTACTTTTAAAGGGTAAATTTGAAGTCATTTTGAATATTAATAAATTAGCGAGGGACGTAGGTGATAAATTAGGTTTAGGTGATGATGCGTCTTCAAGGAATGGTGACAATGTAGGTGGTCTTTTTTCTAAGGTGCCAGAGATTAGAATACCCGTATTTGATAAAAAATTAGATGACTGGTTAAGGTTTCGTGATTCTTTTGAAAAAATCATTATAGATAATCATCAAATAAATTCAAAGATTCCAAAATGTGGTAATTGGGTTGTTGGAAAGGCCAAAGAAATTATTGATAAAATCGATTTTTCTGATGATGGATTTGACATCGCCTGGAAGACATTGATGGACAGATTCGATGATACTCATGCTTTGGTAGAAAAACACATTAGTGAATTATTTAAATTACAGTACGTCAATAAATTATCTGGTACAGATATACAAAATCTTATTGATCGCATTGAGCTCAATTTGCGTGCATTACAAAAACTAAAGCAGAATGTTGATCAGTGGGATATGATGATAGTTCATATTGTTACTTATAGGTTAGACGATGATATTCGAAAGACCTGGGAATCCCAACTTGATAAAAAAAACTCCCTACTTGCAAGGAGCTTTCTGAATTTTTGCAATCCCGTTGTAGGGCTTTGAATGTGGGTCAAGGACAAATGTCCAAATCTTCTAAAACCTTCGCGGCGGTTTCAACGCCTAATGAAGTAATTACAAAAACGGTTTGTTCAATGTGTAGTGGTAGTCATTATTTAGAAAATTGTGTTCAGTTTTTGAATTTACGTCCTGAGAAAAGGTATGGAAAAATAAGATTTATAGGTAGATGTTTGAATTGTTTAAGCGACAATCATTTAGTTTGAAATTGTCAAGCAAAAAAATGTGAAATTTGTGGTTATAAACATCACACCTTACTTCCTATGAGAGTCGATAGTCGAAGTCACAAGGAGTCAAATGGAACAAATAAAAGCGACAATAGTAAAAGTATGGATAATAACAAAAATTGTCGATAGTACAAAGGTTGATTGTGCCAGTGCACCTAGAATACTACAGGCCACACTGCTTGAAAAATTTTGCTATATGACGTCAATTTATGTCGACAGTTCTCTCTTTGACTGTTTTAGGCAGCACTAAAATTAAAAAGTATGTTTTGATTTTTTTTTTGGGTTTAAGCTGTCAATTGTCGTATTAATAAAAAAATTGTAACAAGAAAAATAATTTTAAAATATTTTTCTTGTTTGTTTAAAATTTTAATAAATAATAAATGTTAAAATTTAATAATTATCCTATTGGTAAGTATTAATTTATAATATTATTATGAAATTATGCGTTACACACGTATAAAATCAAATTTTGTACACATTTCGTGTAATTAACATAACCATACGTAATTTTGACATAACCTTACTTTTAGCGCTCGTATTAATATTTTCTTTCTGCTGTTTAATTGTTTCTGTATTTAGTATCAGAACGTGTAGCGTGAGTTTGGCCAGTGTAACTTATTAACCGGTGCTACGCTGGATAACCCGGATCACATTTCACTGGAATTGGATCATATGTCGTTTGTTAATAAGTTACAGCAAATGATGAAATCGAGTCCCGAGTATCCGGAAAATGTGCAACGTTTTTTAAAATATTTCGAGGTTTCAATAAAAAATGAACCAAATTTGAGTAAATTATTAAGTGGATGTGTTGTAAGTTGACTAATATTATAGTTCGCTATACCTCGTTAATAAAACAAATTACCTTTTAGATCATCACAAAAGCTAATGAAAATACCTTACAACCACAAAAACTCATGTCAAGAATTTTTTAATGATTGTTTTCTACAAACCGATTTAATCAGTATATTTGTCGATAAGATGAAAGTATATGTCTTAAAATATTTTAACGAAAGTACTTTCGCAGTCTTTAAATGATGTCGCAATTAAAATTTATAAATCATTTTGTGAACGGGGATATGTTGTACACGAAAATATTTGAACTACATACTTGCACTTGCGATTACACAAAATAAAATCGAAATAATTAAATGTCTTGAGGACGTACTAGATTCTAGTCGGCATGATCAGGCGGTAAAAAAATGATTGGTTTTCCAAATATATTGCCAAAAATCTCAATGTTTAACTAAGGATTACTTTAAGCGATTTGATTTCAAACGATGCTGAGCCACAATGCTGAGCTGTTTACAATCCCAAACATAGCGACCTTTGGTAATATGGCGCTGAGCCACCACTTGCAAGCAATGCTAAGACGAAGGAAGGTAAAACACATCAATAATACAACGAAAGTTGCGGTACCTGGAAATTGAAATTAAAAAAAATTCTCAATAATAATTTGTCATTTTCTTGCAGTTGATATTGCCGTTTATAAAATTTGTTCTCAACTTTGATGCACGCGATACCGCAGTTATGAGAGATGTGATCACTGATATTCGTGACTGTAGAGAGAAATTTTCGAAAATTGTCCGAATTCGTAACGACTGAAATATTTACGTGTTTGCGGAAAACTTTTATGCGAATTAATAAATTTTACGATATCTGGATGAAATACATTTTATGAAGGTATGTATGAAGGCACCTGATGATCATCGATCGATCGATTTAATAATACTTGTGATAATTATTAAGGTCAATGATGACAAGACCAATTACATCAGTAATTTGATCAACCAGAAAATTAAGAGTGAGTTGTTTACAATAGAACTGTTGGAGAATACGACTAAAATTTATCCAAACATATTTGCAGAGTACGCTAATAGCTTTTTAGAAATCATCGATAATTGTTTAAGGATTATGATCCATGCCTCGTTAAATTTAGTTTTATGTTATACCGAATGTAAGTACTGAAATTGTAAATTGCTTACTCGAAGTGGTTAAAAATTTAAATGTTCAACGAAATTTTGTGTTATTCGTAAAACATGCTCACATTTACATTAAACTATTTTTACAATACGATATGTCGATGTTGGAACGTAATTTGAGATGAATCCCGGAGCGAACCAATGAGCTCGTAAAAAATTTTCAACAAACAACTATTTGTGCTGTCATTCAAAAGCTATTCAAAACGTTACAATCGTTACACAAATTCCATTTTTACGCCAAACTATTGAACTTCTGGTATTTAAAGTGAAGGCGGCTTTGGTCGCAAATAACTGCACAACTGTTTTTTGGATGGGTAACTTAAAAAAGAAAGATCTACAAGGTGATGAAATTTTGGTTACTTGTTTAACCCAAAACGAGGAAGGCGAGGGTGATGAACAATTGCCCGAATCGTAATAGGGGCCTAAAGGTAGAATTTTATTTGTTAAAAAATACATATTTTTTAATGTTTCACAAATTTATGTAATTGAATGAAAATATATTTTTATATTGTATTTGTACACCTAAATCTAAATTATTAAAATTAAAGAAAATATAATTATTGGTGATATTAAAAATTTTATTTATAAATAAATTTATTAATAATTCAATCTATGAAAAATTATAATTTTTAATTTTTGTATGGTATAGGTACATATTAATTTATTTTTATCACATTTTATTTGATATAAATATTCTAAAATAATTAAAAAATAATAATTCTTTTATCAAAAATAAATTTAATTTAAATAATAGTTTTACTAATTTATTAGTTAGAAAATACGTTCAATTTTTTAACGTAAATAAAAATTTATTGTATGCGCACAGCACATATGGTTTTATAATTCTTTTTTTTTAAATAAGCTTTAGACTTATAAAATAATATTTTATAATTTAAAATCATATCACAAAAACTAACTAATTTACATTAAATATAAAAATTTTAATAGTTAAAAGTATGTTATATAAATTAAATTTTATGAAATTCATTATTATCTATATTTTAAAAATAACTTTTATAATTAAGTAATAATGTACAAAATAATATATTTAATAAATATTTCTTAGTAAAATTAGTAAATCATAATCTTAAAAATCTTATTTATAAAGTAATTTCATTTATCACAGGTTTTAATAAGAAAACAAAAATTAAATAAAAATTGCAAAAAAATTTAGTTTTAATTTGTAAGGGTTATTAATTTCCTTTTAAACTTATTTTTTACTGTGGTTTTTGTGAGAGCGTGAATTGCACTATTTTTTTTTTTTGTGTAATTATTCAACAAAATATTGCACCAAATGGACAATGATTTATCGATTAAAACAAACCTATCCTTTGAACATTTGCATTTTTCGATAATTAAATTATCGAATTTTTCTAACATTAAAAATTTAAGATAGGCTTTTTGATTACGAAATTCTAAAAACTCTTTCTCGAAACTCCCGATTAATGTTTCAAACACTTTAAAAGCGGAAACGCCAATATCTAAAGAAAATTGCGAAGGATATTTTAAACCGCCCCGATCTAAATTAAATGTGTACTCTAAATTATGACTATGATCTAAAATTAATTCTTTATTGATGAGCAAATGTTCAGTACAACTAGTGCATTTCATCTTCTCACTCACCGAACGCCCAACATATCCCGCGATGAAAATTAAAGTTGCAACGTTCTCCTCCAGCAACTCCATCTCCTCCGATGTTTTTAGAACCGCTTCCGCCAAATCAAAATCAACGCTGTCCATTTGCGATTCATCCTCCCTGAAATCAGAAAACAAATCTTTTAAGGCAATTTTGTCCTGTTTGTTATTTAATTTTAATACACTTGTAATTTGCAACTTTTTTTCAGATTCAATTATATTTTGAACAGAAATATGGTAATTTGTTCCCGACATGCGTCGATATTTTCCAAAACGCGCTTCTAGAGGATCTGTTTGAAATTTCCCGAGTAAAACGTATTTAAATTTAAGTTCGTCGAAAAGATACGGAATTAATAAAAGCATGCTCGATGTTGTTTGTAGTAAAGCAGAATAAGTCTCTTTACTTAATTTAAAAGAATGTTTCAATTCAGAACAGTCCCAAGATTGTAACCACGCACAAAAATCATATAGAAATTTATAATTTAATTGCTCTAAATTAAAAATTGGCCGCGCGAAATCGTTTCTTTTGTGAAATCCTTTTGTATAATTCTTTACGTTAACTACGCTCCACCATTTCCAAATAATTGTAATAAAATTCGCGGTTCCCGGATCTAAATTTAAAATTTGGTTTTCGTAATAATAATGCAATGCCGATATATTTTTCTCATCAAATAATTTAATAGCTAAATAAACGTTTTGTTTTTCGAAAGAGTTTGGAAATAGAACTTTATGCGATAAAGCAGGAGCTTGTTTAATAAAACTAATTTCATGATCAAAAACTGATTGAAGATCACTCATGTTGGCACAAAAATTATTTTCATCTAAATCAAATTGAGGACACTTAAAAGTTTTTGCTTTAAGCCAGTTATTTCTAATGCATTTAAGTAAATGAACGGAATCAAATAGAAGAAATATTTTCTTTGTTAAATTAAATTTTGAAAAAAAGTATGGTTGAAATTCCCGACCTCCACATAGCTGTTTAAAAAGTTTACGATTAATCTGGTTGTTATCAGTAATTATAGATACAACCTCATATCCGGATTCGTTAAGTAAATTTAAAATATTGTTTGTACAATTTAAAAGAAACGCGGTGTCCTGTGCTTTAACTGGGTATAAACCGACGACGTCGTGGCTATGGGAGTACAACGAAGTGATCATGAACGTTTGCACTGCATTTGCGGCTACAATTTCGGTTTTATCTGAAGACACATTTTGCGCAATTCCTTGAAGAGAATTTGCTTTGTATGTTATGGCAGATTTAACATATATTTCATCTAATAAAAGATTTACATATTTGTTAGAATCGCCAGTTTTTAATAATTTTGATTTAAAATAATTTAAATGAACCGAACCCGTTTTCGCACTTCCGATGTTAAACGATTTTAAATATCCCGGAAAAGGTAAAATAAGTAAATCAGATTCGCGAAGATAATTATATGCGCCCGGAAAAGTATATAAGAAAAGTGCAGAAAAAAGTAAAGTGTCCGTCGAATATCTAGGAGATTTAAAATTCACTAAATTTAATTGTTCCTGAAAAAAAGTTAAACTTTTTCGCTTATCTATATATTGCTCATCTTTAATTATTAAATTTAAATTTTCATGAATGTTATGGAAGATGTCAAGTGCATCAACCATGCTATTTATATTATGATCTAAATATGTAATGAATTTAATTAATTTTGAAAAACTATTTATTCTTAAATTGGGTACTATTGAATTAAATTTAGAAATTTTAATTTCCCGATTGTTTTCAAAAACTTTTGTAACAACAAGGTTATTATCAATAAAAAATGAGCAACATACAAATGGGATTCCAAGAGAATTCAGTTTAAGTTTATAAATTAGCAAATTTGAATCCCATAATTTGCTAACCCAGTCAGTAAGAGAATACTTATCTTTTTTATTAATAATATCCTGAAGTACTGTGATTTTATCATCCAATAAGAACAGACGTTCCTCGATTTGTCGATGTTCTTCTTCTTGCCGCTTTCGTCGTATATCGGCACTAAAATCGATTCTACTCGCTTCGTGGGGTAACAAAATGGTGGGAATTGCACCGCTTCTTAGTGTCCACCGAGATCTGGGTACCATAATCCGTTTTCCTAAAATAAATTTCAAAACGTATGGTTTAGTAGGTCACGTTACGAGTAGGTACTTGTCCATTTAAAAATTAACTTAATATTTACCCGTGTCCAGTATTTTCACATCACTTTTAATGATAAACTCCGGTTCAAAGTGATGTTGACAAACACGGTGATTGGTGGTTAGTGCAGCATCATTAATCCCGATTAAACCGCACCATTTTGCTCGTTCATCAGGATGTCGGGGAAAGCTAAAACCACGTACTTCGCTACTGTAAACTACAGTACACTTTGGAACAATGCACACTGGCATTTCTAAAATACGAATTTTTATTTTATTATACAAAATTTCACAAACACATATATTACATACATCGGACGGATACAGCATTCTCAATAACATCCGAACCACCACCAGTGTGTTATAAAAGCCGCTGCTGATATCCGAACACATAAAAACACTTACACTTTAAAATATCCATGGTGGGCCATTTCACCATTCCCGTAATTTCCTTCTTTGCGTACATCGGGCCCCGATCAGGTAACCGTTTTTAAACCCCATCACCAGAAAAATTAACTTAATTAATTTAAATTATATTTAAATAAGAAAAACCTCTAGGAGCCTGATGTTCAGACAAATATAAATACTCACACTCGATAATAAACGACCCAGAAATCTTTCTGCCTTCAGAAATGGATGTCCGGAGGCAGGATGAGCTTTTGCGCGCTAAACGATTGCATGCCTTAACCTAATTTATTTAATCACGTCGATTATACAATCCGCGGGAGCGCGATTGCGGAGTGAAAAATGCATATAAATAAATTGGGAAACAATGGCTATAAATCAAAGTAGCTATTCTAGGTACACTGTTTCCATACAAATCCATCGGAATTTCTATGACTTGATTTAAACTATAACTATGATTTAAAATGTTGGTTTGTTTTTTTATATGCAGTTTTCAATCCGCAATCGATTCTATAGTCGACGTGAACATTAAGATTTTTACGAAATGATGTATAAATGATTTTAAACAAAAAACACATATATTAAACTTTAAAGCAAAAATTATTTTCACTTTCAAACCGAATTCTTATAACAGATTAAAAAAATTGGATGGCTCATAGTGCAAATGCATCCAATAAAATATTTTCAATTATTTTTTTTATTAACATACACTTTTTTCCCAAATCAGACGTCACAAACTATATTTTAATTTTCACTTACTTACCTGATTTTTAAATTTAGTAAAAAAACACGTAAAAATGTATCGCTTGATAAAAAAATACACGTGAATATATATTTCGTGAAAAAACAAACACAACCTCGCTCTCTTATTTTTCGAATCACACTACATATTTTTGTTTTTATTATTTTTTCCTGCCATTTAATTATTCTTTTTATGAACATGACTGCCGTCTACAGTACAAAGAATACACTGTAGACATAAATTTGATGACATAGCAAGCAGTGTGGCCTGTAGTATTCTAGGTGCACTGATTGTGCTCAAAATAGTTCTACATATTTGTGCAAAGAAATTGTGCACAAACAGGTCATTTTAACCACTGCCATGATTTTGATAAAAGATGCTAATCAGAAGTATATTCAATGTAGAGCGCTCTTGGATTCAGCCTCTCATAACAATTTTATATTAGCAATGGATTGCCCTATCAGTATATCAATATTTTCAGATGGTCCTTTCCATATAATTTAGTATTGGCCGACCCAGATTTCAATATACCTAGACCTGTAGATATATTAGTAGAAAGTGAAGTACTTTGGGATATTTTGAGAGATGGTCATTTAGAATTGTCAAAGGAGCTCCCAGTGTTTCGCAATACGAACTTTGGTTGGGTAATTGGTGGAAAGTTGGAGAGTAGTTCAGACAACCAGAGTTTCTTTTTGTCATCAGAACCGAAAACAGTGGATACTGGATTGGATAGTTTGTTGGAAAAGTTTTGGGTTATGGAGTCCTGCTGTAATAATAAAAATAAGATTCGTACAGCTGAGGAAGTAGCATGTGAGCAACATTTTAGTGAAACTCACAAAAAAGATAAAGACGGTACATTCATTGTACAACTACCTTTTAAAATGGATAGCACCTTGTTGGGTAATTCTTCTAATTCTTCTTCTTTCATAGATTCAATGTTTTGGAAAGAACATTAAATAAAAATTTGGAATTGAAAATGCAGTATATCGAGTTCATGAGAGAGTATGAGTCAATGGGACATATGAGGCTTTGTACTGATGTAGATGATGGTCCGGGATATTTCATACCTCATTTGGCGGTATTGCGTCCTGGTAGTTCCACAACTACGTGTCGAGTTGTTTTTGATGCTTCAGCGAAGTCTCAGTATTCGTTGAACGATCTAATAATGGTAGGTCTCGTAGTTCAGGAGGATTTATTTTCAATTATGTTGAGATTCAGGAAGCATGTCTTTGCTTTCTCAAGTGATATCGAAAAAATGTACAGGATGATTAAGTTAGAGCAATCTCATACAAAGTTTCATAGGATTTATTGGCGAGAAAATTCTAGTGATGAGCTAAAGATTTACGAGTTGCAGACCGTAACTTATGGAACGGAATCTGCGTCGTACTTATCAACACGTGTTATCCAACAGTTAGCTGTAGATGAATCAGTAAATTACCCATTAGCGTCAAATATTTCAAAGACTGATTTTTATGTAGACGATCTACTTTCGGGTTGTCAAACATTAGAGGGAGGTATTGCAATGCATGAATTAACTAAAATGTTTTCATCAGCAGGGATGAGATTAAAAAAGTGGTATTCAAATTCTAAGGAGTTAATAAATCATATTCCAATGGAGAATCGAGGAGATCCAAATGAATTGGATGTCAACGATACAATTAAAACTTTGGGCTTACGTTGGTCACCATTTTGCGACGAATTCACATTTTTGGTTCAGCCGTTGGATGACAGCAATAGAATTACAAAAAGATCAATATTGTCTGATATTAGTCAATTGTTTGATCCATTAGGACTATTGGGGCCAGTAGTTTCAAGTGCAAAAATTTTTATTCAGAAATTATGGATGGAAAAACTAGATTGAGATGCTAACATACCCGAGAATTTAAAAGTAGATTGGATTAGTTTTAGAGATAGTTTGGAATGTTTGAATAATTTGCGATTAAAGTGATGTGTCATTCCAGAAAATGTTAGTGATATAGAAATACACGGTTTTAGTGACGCCTCGCAAAAAGCGTATGGTGGGTGTGTATATCTTCGCTGCAAAAGCAATAATGGTAGTGTAGTTATGAATCTCGTATGTAGCAAATCTAGAGTAGCTCCCTTAAAAGTAATCTCTTTGCCGAGATTAAAATTGACTGCAATATTGCTTCTTGTTAATTTAGTTCAAAATGTGGTGGCGTCTCTAAAGATAAATGTTGGAAAGATTGTTTTGTGGTCTGATTCGACTGTTGCCTTGTCCTGGTTAAGGATTCCACCCCACAATTTGAAAACATATGTGACCAACAGGGTGAGCGAAATTTTAGATGGTAGTAAACATATGGAATTCAGACACATTGCTGGGAAATCAAATCCTGCAGATTTGGTGTCTACCCCCCTCATGAGATTGGTATTTTGGAAGTTTGGTGGCACGGCCCTTTGTTTTTAGAGGATGACGAGCCAAAGTGGCCAGTTAGTAAAATAAATATTGCAAACAGTCAGGAGTTGTCTGAGCTAAAAAATTAACAGTCATCTTTTGTTTCTGTAAGAGCTATAGATATTTTCAACATTAAAAATTTTAGTTCGGTAGTGAGACTCAAGCGCGTTGTAGCTTACTGTTTTCGTTTCGGGCGGTTCAGATTGGTAATTTTAGAAATGAGATTAGAATGTTATTAAACAATAAAACGTTGCCGGAAAATAGTAAATTGATTAGTCTTTCGGCATTTGTTGATGGAGAAGGGATGCTTAGAGTAGGAATGTAGACTGGAGAACAGTAATTTAGATTACGATCAAAAAATCAGTTGATTTTACAAAAATATCATGGTCTGACAAGGTTGATGATTCGTCATGAGCACATAAAAAATATGCATGCTGCAGTTCAGTGTACGTTAGCAGCTGTGCGCCAGAAGTACTGGATAGTCAACGACAAGGATGCAGTTAGGCGAGTTATTAAAAGCTGTATCTCCTGTTTCAAGTTTAGACGAAAGTTAGAAGAACAAATCATGACGACGTTGCCTCCAGATCGTTTGAACGCTGCCAGACCTTTTAATATAGCTGGAGTTGACTTTGGTGATCCGTTTCTGGTCAAATATATGGGGCAGCGGAAGGATACGCAGAACAAAGTTTACATTTGCATATTTGTTTGCTTCGTCAGTAAAGCCGTCACGCGCAACGAGAAAATCTTTCATCGAATGTTTGAAACGTTTTTTTTTCAAGGCGAGGACGAAGTGCTATCATTTATAGTGATAACACCGGAAATTTCGTGGGCGCCAACAGAACAAGCAAAGAGACGGAAAATTTAATTCATGGATCAAACATAGAGCTGCAAGCATTTTAGATCCCCACACTTCGGACGCCTCTGGGAGGCAGCAGTTCGGTTATTTAAATCTTAGATGAAAAAGGTAGTTGGAGTTCAAGTAATGACCTTAGAACAGTTAACAACATTGGCTATTGAGATAGAAGGAATTCTTAATTCTCGTCCTCTTTCATTACTTTCTAGTGATCCACGTGATCTAGAGCCACTAACACCAGGGCATTTCACAACAGGGGGTCCAATTAATACAGTTTTAGAAGTGGATGTCACAAACTTATCAAGTAATAGGCTATCGTATTGGAAACAAAAAACTCAGTTGGAGCAGCATTTCTGGAAAAGGTTTTCCTTTATCAATACAGTATATATCAAATACAGTATATATCATATATCAACAAAAATTGTCAAAGTCGAAGACAATTCAATAGTCAGCCCAAATTTTCTGCATTTTAAGGCAATCTTTTTTTTTTTTTAAATTGATCGTCAAAATCGATATCAAAGCAATTTTTTTTTTCCTAAAGGTTGATTTATATTATCCGCTCCTTTCAGTTTATACACACATATCAGACATCATCAATACGTCTCAATTCAGATATTTTTCCGTATGCTTATCGTATTAGGCAAGATATCTTATTTTATGTTATAATTAGTCCGGCTGGCCTGAATTAATAAATGTTTTTTTTTTTTCAAAATCAAAACTTCAAGAACTAGAAAAAAAGAAAACCGGGATTTTGAAAATCTGGATTTCGTAGTTCACCTAAATAAAACACCATAATTTATTGCCAAAATCAATGTACACTTTGAGAACAGGTGAATCTTGTTGTTATATGCTCGTATTTAAGGATTTAAGTTAAGAAAGCATTTGGAAAAACTATGGAAATTTCTGCATTTTCTTTCTACCTTGCTTCACCTTTGTCGGGAAAGCTGTTAAGAATGTAAAGCGTTAAAATATTGAATGTGCTTATTACATACAATACATGATACGGTCGTCTGTGCTTGTGCACCAGAATATAAATAATTACCAATTGGTGTTAAATTTCATCAAACATTAAAAATACTCTTGGTTTATTTATTTATGGAATTGTTTTTATTTTATAAAAACCAAATACTGAATTTTCATCATGTTTGTGTACAGGAAAAACCACAGTTTTCTATTTATTATGTAACATGATTTTAATAAAATTTTATCGTATTTTTGTCATATAAACATATTAGTTCTTTAATCCAAATATGTATACAACAGTACGTTCGTGTGTATTTACGATAAAGTGTACTTTATACACAAACACCAATATAGAGGGTAATCGATCGAAGGTTTTTCGTTCGTCAGATTTAACGTAACATCAAATAAAAGTCAACAGGAAAACACAACTGCAACGAAAGTACTTAAAAGGTGTTATATACATGCAGTTCTATATCAAATAAACTTTGATGAACTACCCTTTACTCAAAAATACTAAAAGTGGTTAAACGAAAAAAGTGTATAATTATGCAAATTATGTGAAAACAAATTTGAACGAGAATTTTCCAGCCAAATTGAAAACCTGCATTCGACATAATGAAACGATTATTTAGGGAATATATTTTTGTAAAATCCTTTAGAGGAGATTTTAAAATAAAAAAACAACATCTTTAATATTTCCTTACTTCCTAGAAATAAAAATTGTTTTGTGCGGTTAGCCGAATTTTAAAGAAATGAACTGTTCCTTACAAAATGGAAATTGTTTCTAGGTAGGGGGATATATTCTAGGTCAAATTATTTAAAATATAAAAATAATAATATTCGAAAGTACTAAGATATTTAATTTTATGATCTTATGTGAGATGAAACAGCACAAGTAGAATACGGAATACACTTTAGAAATTTTCCCGTTGTTATACAATTTGTTGAAGTTAAAGGGGAATGGAAATAACAGGAATAAAACGGCGAAAAACATAAATGTGTTTAGATTTGGAAAATTGGAGTATTCTACACTGTACTTTTTATAAAAACACTTTAATATTTTAAGCAGAAATAAGCGATGCGTATCTATAGGATTTTGTATACTTTGTGTTGTGAAAAGTAATGGAATTTATAGGAATAATTTACGTAAAATTTCTATGTCGATTTGAATTTGGGCAAACATTTTCTAAATATTTTCTATTTGTAATATTCAATTGATTTTTCTAATAGGATTGCTCTAAAAAAAACATTTGCTATCCCTCGCATTTCAAAATCGTTTTTTTTACGTCCCTTAAGCTAGCAGAACCCATACAGCAGAACATTACAAGATAGTATGGATAATTATAGGCTAATTATGGGCTAATTAAATGCCCCATTAAAAAATTTTGGGCTCCATCCCTACCAACTAAAGCGTGGGTTCTGCTAGCTTTAGAAAAAGTTAGCAGAACCCATATCAAAAAATGATTTAAAAACAATTGGAAAAATAAAGGTTAATTTTAGGCTTATTGAATGCCCTATTTAAATTGTTTTATTCGGGTCGATCAAGAAAATGCAAAAGACTTTATCATTTCAAAGCTAGAAGAACCCAAATCGAAAATCGGACCAAAACAGAAATTAGAACTCAAAACAAGATCTATTGACAATCGAATAATTTTAGGCTCGCTATGTGCTAATCAAATGCCCCATTAAAAAATTTTGGGCTCTATCCGTTTTTTACCTAACTTCAGGTCATTTAATCTAAACCTAGCAGAACCCAAATCGAAAAACGGGCCAAAACCGAAATTACAACTCAAAACAAGATCTATTGACAATCGAATAATTTGAGGCTCGGTATGGGCTAATCAAATGCCCCATTAAAAAATTTTGGGCTCCATCCGTTTTTGACTTAACTTCAGGTGATTTAATCTAAAGCTAGCAGAACCCAAATCGAAAATCGGGCCAAAACCGAAATTAGAACTCAAACCAAGATCTATTGACAATCGAATAATTTGAGGCTCCGTATGGGCTAATCAAATGCCCCATTAAACAATTTTGGGCTCCATCCGTTTTTGACCAAACTTCGGGTCATTTAATCTAAAGCTAGCAGAACCCAAATCGAAAATCGGACCAAAACCGAAATTAGAACTCAAAACAAGAACTATTGACAATCGAATAATTTTAGGCTCGGTATGGGCTAATCAAATGCCCTAATCAAAAATTTTGGGCCCCATCCGTTTTTGACCTAACTTCAGGTCATTTAATCTAAACCAAGCAGAACCCAAATCGAATTAGATTAAATGACCTGAAGTTAGGTCAAAAACTGATGGAGCCCAAATTTTTTTAATGGGAAATTTGATTAGCCCATACCGAGCCTAAAATTATTCGATTGTCAATAGATCTTGTTTTGAGTTCTAATTTCGGTTTTGGTCCGATTTTCGATTTGGGTTCTGCTAGCTTTAGATTAAATGACCTGAAGTTAGGTCAAAAATGGATGGAGCCCAAAATTGTTTAATGGGCCATTTGAATAGCCCATAATGAGCCTAAAATTATTCGATTGTCAATAGATCTTGTTTTGAGTTCTGATTTCGGTTTTGGTCCGATTTTCGATATGAGTTCTGCTAGCTTTGAAATGATAAAGCCTTTTGCATTTTCTTAGCCTAAAATTAACCTTTATTTTTCCAATTGTTTTTAGATCATTTTTTGATATGGGTTCTGCTAACTTTTTCTAAAGCTAGCAGAACGCACGCTTTATTTGGTAGGGGTGGAGCCCAAAATTTTTTAATGGGGCATTTAATTAGCCCATAATTAGCCTATAATTATCCATTCTATCTTGTAATGTTCTGCTGTATGGGTTCTGCTAGCTTAAGGGATGTTTTTATTTTACATATTATGCCCTGGTAATTTTTTTGGTTATTTTAACCTTCACCACTTTTAACCTACACCTCCTAAGATCACAAAATTTTGTTTGTTTAATCAAGATTTCAAAATCCCGGAAGACTAATGACCCTAATGCTGCACCAGCACTGGAAGCTCAATCCATTCAAAATAGTATTGCAAGTTTTTACAAATTAATTACAAATTTGTTACACAGGTATACAATTTTTTACAGGCTCCATTATCCTGCAATTCGTGCGTGGGCTGGCGTTGGACAAAGCTATACTGGAAACTTTTAGTATTTTTGTTAAAAGTGTCATACTGGGGGTGGTACAGGAATTTTTTACAAATTAATTACAACATATCGGCATAGTTGAACCCCAAAAAACTACCCCTAAGTGGGGTAGACCGGGGCAGTTTGTTACATGGGGCAGGTTGTTAAAGAGCGATTTGTTCAAAAACTACAAATCAAATACACATAACGTGTATGAGTAATATTTGATCTCTCTCGAGATTATCAGTTGCTCTCAAAATTTCGGTGTGATCAGACGTATACTGCAACAGTGACAGAGAAAAGTTTGTTTTGACCTATGGTAAGTAAAAAATGACAGCTGCTCTGTTTTTTGTTTTGTGTCTTTTCTAACTGTAATTTCGGTCGTAATTGGCTATACATGAATCGGTTGTGCATTTTAGTGTAATTTTGTACAGTTTATTTTATGATTATTCATCAATATATGCGTGAAAAACGTGTTTTATTAAAAAAAATCACTTTGGGGTACCTTAACAATAGGTAACAACCTGCCCCATCTAAAATAATTGTTCGTAAACTTTAAAGGTAAATTAACAATTTAATTTGTTTCATAATTTGCTTTATTTTAGTAAGCAATTTTACCATCATGAAGAACTATAAGAAGAAAACAAACCGATGGTCAACTTAAAAAACCACCATGAAGGCTGCCGTTGATCGGGTTATCAAAGAAAAACTAAGTGTTCTGTCCGTGTCAAAAGAAATGGCTATTTACCATCAAACCTTATGGCGCTATGTTAAAAGAGCTCAACGGACCAATGCGGCGGAAAGGATAATGGAAGCAACAAGTTATGGATACGAAAAGCTACGAAAATTCGCTTATGAGTGTGCAATTTCTCTAAAAAAAATATCCCGGAATCTTGGTCGATAAACAAGCAAGCAGGGCCAGATTTATCTATTTGCGTGCCAGAAGCGATCAGTATTGGGCGTGCAATGGGGTTTAATCGTATTCGCGTCAACGATTTCTTTAATCTACTGAGTACAGTAAAGAACAAATTTAATTTTGCTGCTAGCGATATCTGGAACGTGGATGAAACCGGTGTCACAACTGTACAGAAATTGTGCAAAGTTATAGCAGAAAAAGGAACCAAACAGGTTGGAGGGATAACATCAGCTGAAACAAGACAACTGGTGACAGTTTGTGTTGCTGTAAGTGCCACCGGTTCTTCAATCCCACCGCATTTTATATTTTCGCGAAAGCGACACCGAATGGGTCGATAGGCACAGGAAATATATCTGGATGAATGACAACTGAAGAATTCTTCCAATTTATGCAACATTTTATCCATCATGTTCGACCTTCTTTGACTCGCCCGGTCTTATTGCTCCTCGATAATCACGAATCGCATTTGGCCATTAATACCATAAACTTGGCTAAAGAAAATGGAGTTGTGATGCTTTCATTTCCACCCCATTGCTCACATAAGATGCAATCATTGGATCGAAGCGTAGATGGTGCTTTTAAAAAATATTTGTCCAATGTGCAAGATGTATGGATGCGAAACCACCCAGGGAAATCAATGACAATTTATAATATTCCGCAATTTGTGGCTGATGCCCTACCTAAAGAACTGACACCAAATAAACGGATTTAAAGTTACGGGAATAGAACCAATGAATCGTGAAATATTTTCGGATGAAGCATATTTGGGTGCGACTGTTACGGAGCGGTCCGAATTTAACCTAAACTCTGTTGATTCGCCGGTAAGTGAATCGATTAACATTATATTGGTCAAGAGTTATCACCTTTTGTGGCATTGATGCTGATTATTGATTCTTGCTCCATATCCTATCGAATATAACTTCAATTATTTTCCGATATTGAAGACGAGGTAGGTTATCTTTCACCGTTTCGAATTTAAATCAATTATAATATTTTTATTTAATTTTTTCAGTGTGACCTCAGCAAACTCGACTTAAGTACAATTATAATTGAAATTGATCCGAATATAACCGCCAAAGAAATTTCGACGGTAGTAACGGTGAATGAACCAATACTATCATCATTGCAAGACAGCGCCGCACCGGAATTTAATCCTGAACTGTTTCGACCTTATCCTAAAGCTAAAGACAGGGCAATGAAAAGAGGAAGGAAAAAACGTACTGCCGCAATTTTACAATTTTAAACGAGAATGTAATTGATCCAACCCCAAAGAAGCAGAAAGCTATAAAAAACTTAAATGAAGATACAGAATGGTTCTGTATAATTTGCCAGGACGTTTAAGGTGAAAGAAAACCAGGCAAGGAATGAGTTACAGTGCATTGAGTGCCAGTATTGGGCTCATTTCAATTGTTCGGGCAAAATGACTCCTTATAAATGCTACAAATGTATTGAAAATTGAAGTACCTTATTAGATTTTAGATATATATATACATATATGTTATGGAAATGGATTACCTGAAATAATTTTGAATAACTTTAAGTTTACTTGTAAGTTAACCGATGTAAACGAAGACTGAATTTTACGAGTACTACGTTCCTTATATTTTATAAACTTGTACATTGTACTTATATAATCATATAGCTTAAAATAAATTATATGGCAAATGAAAAACTATGTGTTGAATGAAAAAAAATCGTTTGTCATAAATATATAAATTTTTTATTATTAATAATTTTCTTTTCTAAATTTTTAAATATCGAGCGTAACTATTATGTACCCCGATATCTGTAACAACTTGCCCCTATAGCGGGGTAATTTGTTACATGTGCCAACATTTGCTAAACCGGATTTTTATAATATTTGCATGTTTGTTAGGCCACTAAATGGATCAAAATATTGCCGCCTTAGTTCAGTTTTACCTACTCCAATACACACAATAAAATTCGTCATTATGCTTTTCACGTTACACAACATTATGCAAAAAGTGTAACAATCTGCCCCGGTCTACCCTAGTGCAATTCACATTCAATTTTTACATTTCATTTAATATTTGTTGTATCGTACTGGGGTGTTACTGTATTTTTAAAAAAATTGAAAATTTTTTTTAATACAAAACTGTATTTTTAAAAAAAAAAACTATACCTAAGGAGTGCAATTTTTTAAAAATCGTATTTTTCGACACACAACACGCCTTTGGCATTTCTCTGAATTTTTGTTGTATAGTGCTGGGGGTGGTTACTGGAATTTTTTTTACAAATTTATTACAATAAAGTGGCATAATTAAACTCCTAGAAAATTGCCCTAGATAGGAGCAACCGTTCAAAATTATTGTATCGTAATGGGGGTGATACTACAAGTTTTTACAAAATAAATTGCAATATATTGGAATAGTCGAATTGCCAAAATCTGTCTGTAAAAAGTGTGACTCTTTAAAACAATATTTTTCTGTATAGATCATACCCTTCAAATAGCTACCCCTGAATTTATTACAACAGCCCACACCCACAAATATCGATCAAATGAAACGAGCTTCCTTTCTATGCAAGAAATTGGTATCCCTGAATTTATTACAATAGCCCACTCTCACAAAAATCGATGGGCCGTTGTAATAAATTCAGGCATACCAATTTCTTGCACATGAACAAAGTTGGATGCATTATGTTCGATTATTGTGGGTGTATGTGGGCGGAGGTAGTACACGTTTTGTCCAATTGATTTCAAATGAGATCGGTTATACGACACTTTAGGTTCCAGAGAACCATTCGTTTAAATCTGAAATGTATATTTTATTTAAAATGGGCTTTAGCGCCAATCTCAACATACGGCTGGCCTTCATAATTTTATGATAGATATCTGAAGTATGTTCACTTTAAATCATCTATTATCATATTTTGTGACATTTTAAAATTTTATGGGATGTATTTAAAAACCCTGGGTTGGGATATAACTAGTATTGCCCGATGAACATTTTTTATTTTTCTGGGATGAAATACTGGGATAACTTCACGCACTTATTAATTTGTAAAAAAATTCCAGTACCATCCGCAGTACGATACAATAAATATTAACAAAAATACGAAGAGTGAGGGTGCGAGCTTTGTCTAACGCCAGCCCACATACGAATTGCAGTATAACTGGACCTATAAAATTTTTATAACTGTGTAACAAATTTGTAATTAATTTGTAAAAACTTTCAATACTATTTTGATTGGATTGTGCTGGTGCAGCATTAGGGCCATGAAAAACTAAATTTTGGACGTCAAAATTATCGATTTGTTTTAAAGTGAAATTAAAACATTTAGATTATTTTTAACTCTTATCATGGGGAAGTCCCCAAATCCTTATTGGTGTTATTAGAGAGATGAGTTAGAGATGTTCACGGGGTCTCACCTGCATGGCTAAATAGCTTGCTCAAAACCTCAAAGATGTGGTGGCCGGGATCTAACTATGATGATCTTTAACTTATCTAACGACATTTTTACGTTTATGTTTATACCACATTTCAGTTCAGTACAGTTATAATAATTTCAGTTTTACCGGTACATACTTGTACATTTATTTAGTTTTAATTATACGATCTACAGTTTTCAAGTTATGGTCCAGTCATTAAATTTTACAATGATAAAAACAGTAATAATCATCATAATATATATCGCGGAATTGTCGAAAGTCTAAACTTTTCTATATTATGGATGTGGGCCAATTCTAAGGTAAATCTAGGGTAAATGCCGTTTTTAACAGTGTATACCGTCAATCGAAATACTGTCCTAAAAATTATGGTAAAGCGAAGACACAAAAGGTAAATATAGTGGTTTTTTGTTTTTCTAAACAAATCATGAAAATATAGCGGCCATATTTCTAAGCATAATTTTTTCTATATTCACTTTCATCTCCCATGAAATAAAAATGTGCTTGTATTATTTATGAACACACTTTGTTAAAATTTATTTATTTATTTTCTTAATAGTTTTTTTGTGTATATTATTAAATTTATTCATATAATCAATATGAATAATTGGAAAAAACAAAAAACAATAAAATTTTTGACATAAGACCATGTACCTACTAACCAATTTCCGTATATTCCTAGGAACCATTTGTCCCTTTATGTAAGCCGCATTTACCTAATTTTATCTACTAGAGAAATGATACGATTTGAAAAGAAATTTGTACTAAAATTTCAATTTACCGTACTAATCGATTTACCTGCGAATTGGCCCACCGCCTATATTGTTTTTACAATAAATCGTTTTCGTTGTTTATTTCGGAATGTCAATTGGGTAAATTCCAATTGGCGTTAACACCAAAATTTTCAGTTGAAAAAAACTTAAGAAAATAATTTACAAATTTCACTGCAAACCAAATCCAATTGGATTTTTTTTTTTAAATTTTACTGAGCACCTAAATACAACAACAACAAACTTATTGTAATTATAGTATTGGTTAAAGTACACATTCAGGTGAATTAAAATTTTCCAAGAATTACAATGTTCCTTAAAATTCAAAATAAATTTTTTTAATGGGCCTTAAGCACATTCCGAAATCATTCTAAGTCATTTTTAAACATTGAGCATGCTTAATTAATCTCTGGAAGTGGCTTGTTATTCGCCCAGATTGATAAAATATTCAAAATTTACAGTGGAAAATTGCTATTAACAAGGTTACTTCTTTATTCCCGACATGGTTTTGGACCCCGCTCTCCTGAAATTTTTTTTTATAAAGGCTATCGGAGAGCTTAACGAAAGGGGAGGAACAATACGACTTTGAGCGTGCCCGTGAGAGTTATTGAAGTCTATTATCAAATGGCTGAATGTCGAAGGGCAAAATTACGAAGAGCCGAATGTGTCGAACGGCCGAATATCTCGAAGGTAAAACAAAAATTACGAATATTTCGTGACTTTTTTTTTATCAAACAAATAATTTTAAGCCCCATGTCACACTACAGTGGATGTCATCATCAGCATTAATAAAACGACTGAGATTCAAAAATTTTAAGTAAAAACTACAAGAAATGAAGGTTATAACCATAGAGTCGTAACATTATATATCAAGAGGTATCTCCGAAAATTACTTAGCAGACCATTATCCGGTTTTAATGACAATAAGTGACACGGTAATAAGGAAAGCAAGTTGAAGGGCTTGCTTTCAAACAATTAACAAAACTAACTCAGAATTCTTTCCACAGTTAGTCAAAGATAGCGTCAATATACAGGTGCAGATCTCGAAGCTTACATGATAGAAGAAGAACTGGAAAACCTCATTGAAAGTATGCAAAAAGCGGCCTGCGAAAGTACTCCTGATCAGCAAGAAATATTACAAAAAAGTAAGTTCTATCCAGTTGAAGTGAGATAGTTGGTTAATGAAAACAGAAAAGCTCGTAAGACTTGGTAGAGGACTAGAGCCCCTGAATTGTTTTGTCAATCCTATACAACTTGTGCAACAAATTAAAACTTTGAATTTTTGACTTATACATTACAAATTTTGACTTATAGATTACAGTTTATGGAACCTGAGCTCGCAGCGAAAAGCAAAATGCTGGTCTGTTTGCCGAACACCTAGAAAATACCTTTAAACCACCAACTGGACAAGCGGATAATGAATATCTAACACCTATAAGTAAAATCGAGGCATCTGTGCCACCAGTTACACTGAAAAAAATCAAACAAGAAGTAAAAAACCTGAAAGAAAAAAGCCCTGAATATGACTTGATAACGGAACAAATAATCAAAGCTCTACCAGAAAAAGCGCTAAGGAAACTACAGCGCATAATCAATGCTATCTTGAGACTATGTTATGTTCAGAGACAGTGGTGCGGAAATCATAATGATTACAAAGCCTAATAAATCGCTAAACGACAAAACATCGTATAGGCCTATTTCTTTGTTAACAACAACACCAACGATTTTCGAGAGACTGTTTCGCAAGAGATTAAAGCCAATTATAGAGAGCAGAAATCTTATACCCGCACATCAATTTGGGTCTCGAGAAAGACACTCAACGGTAGAACAGGTACATAGGATTACTGATACAATTGAGGAGGCGCTGGAAAAAAGTAAGTATTTTCATCAATACTCTTAGACGTATCACAAGCATTTGATAAGATTTGGCACCGTGGTCTAGAATTTATGCCCAAACGAGATTTGTTAAAACAACATTTTGAATTGCTTATATCAACAACCGTTACTTCCGGGTGAGACAGGAATAGGAATACTCAAAACTTAAGAAAATATTGGCAGCGGTAACACAAGGCTGTGTTCTAGACCCCGTATTATACCTCCTGTATACAAATGATCTACCGAACTTAGAAGAAGCTAGAATAGGAACGTTTGACCACCGATGCTAGTATTATGAAAATGGAGAAAAACACTTAACGAATCGAAATCAACACTCAACTTTACAAATAGAAAATTAGAATATTTTCCGATTAGACTAAATTCGCAACCAATTCCATATTCTGATAATGCAAAGTACCTCGGCATGATGCTAGACTCAAAACTTAGGTGAAAAGCGCATGTTAAAACGGTAAGGCAAGAACTGAATTTAATTTCAGAAAATGACTGCCTTATTGGAAGAAACTTCGAACTGATTGCGCACAACAAACTGCTGTTATATAAACAAATCCTAAAACCTCTCTGGACGTGTGGTATTCAGCTTTGGGACTGCGCAAGGAAAACTACAGTAAAGATCACTCAAACATTTCAACACAAAGTACTACGTAGCACGGTAGCACCAATGAGCATTCACATTGGTACATTATAGAAATGACAATCTCTATCGAGACTTCGTGGAATACGTGAGCGATGAAATACAAAAATTTTTTAGGAGTCATGTACTGCAACCGCAGCAGCATGATAACGAGGAGCTGCGCAACCTACAATGGACCGAAGCGCCTAAAAAGAACAAAACTTTTAGGATTAGGTTTCATCCCACAAGAATAGACTACATAAAACTTTGTGATTTGACTTCAATGGACTAGGTTTAATTGCTGTTCAACTCATGGAAAATATCGATAAATGCATCCATTGTTACCGGTAGAGGCGTAAGTGTAGATGACGTAAACATTTTCTTTATAGGATTGTGAACCTTTCATTTTTAGGAGGTGCAAGCCAAAAATTTCGGCCAAATCACCACATTTTCCAGGAAAATTTCCAGTTTTTCCAAAAAGATTTTTTCTCTTTTTTCATTCAAAAATTAAAAATCTGCGATTTTTATTTATCAAATTTTAATTTTAATTATAAAAATTTAAATTACACTATTTAAAAATTATAATTATAATTTAAATTACAATTTAAATTACAGTTAAATAATTATAATTTAAATTACAGTTAAAAATTACATTAGCGTTATTTTAATTCGTCTTATATATTAGAGGATGGAGGCTGCCGCCCCAAAACCCCCGCTTCCCTAGAAAAAATTAAAACTAAACTTCTTCCATATTAAAACACAAAAATGTGTGTTTTTATGTGTAGGTATATGATATGCTAAAATTTGGAACTCCTCAAAGCCGGTTTACATTCATCTTCACCGCGCAAGGACATATTTAGAAACACTTTGGAAAATTTCTATCTTTTAACGGGAAATTTTGCAATTTTTTCATAAATTTACGACCCCAACATCAAAATCTATTAAAAGACTTATCATTATATAATTATATACCGGGTGTCTCAAAACATGTACTACCACATCGAATGGCGACCCAGACCTGACGTCCATGGACTTCTTTTTGTAAGGATACGTCAAAGACGGAGTTTATGGCACCAAACCAAGAACAATTGATGCATTGAAATTGGAAATTAAAAGACAATGTCACGATGTTCCAAATGACCTATATCGTGACGTTTGTGATTCCCTTCGTGCGCGTTATAAGTGTTGTCTGAACAATAATGGTTACCAATTTGAACATTTGTGAACATGATTCTGCAATTACATTTGTCTTCTGTACTTGAAGCCTCTCTATGTTCATAAATAAAGACTTTTTCGCCATTCGACATGGTAGTGCATTTTTTTGAGAAATCCCGGTATTATTTTTTGAACTGTCATAAAAAAAATGAAAATGTCAATATTTTCCAGGAAAATGTGATGATTTTTTCTGAAATTTTTGGCTTGCAACCCCCTAAAAACGATTTCCGCGATGTATACGTCATCAACACTTTAGCCCCAACAGAGTCTTGAAATGAATTTGACGGATATTTGAAATAAAATAGAAATGATTTCAACAAACTAAGGTGGAATTAAAGGTTGCGTCTGAAGATTTTTCCATAACAAATGAATGATGCAGGGTTTCCGATTTAGATTTTAGCATTTTAATAATGCATGATATTTTAGCCTAGTTTTTGTCGTGACACCGAAAAAACAACCAATTGGAAGAACACTTAATAGTAATTAATTTTTGAAAAAGATTTAAAATACTAAAGTTGTTCCTCGATTTTCTCACTAATAAAACAACATTTTTTTCAATTTGTGGCAGTGTAGAAGAGTATTTAGGAAATTCTGGGGTATAATTCCCAAAGTGCTGATGTTTGGCATATGCTATATCTTACTCTTGTTTGGTGTCCGCAGAAAATGGCTCGCGGGGCTATTTCAGTGCCATGACGTCAACTCCGATTCCTGTATTGCGGACAATTTTGTACCTGCCTCCGTTGAAGTGTTTTATTCTAGGTTTGGGTTCCTCCGCTTAGTGTTTATAATTATGTCGTTCAGAAGCCAGAATAGCTAAATACGAGTACATACAAATAAATCTCATTCAATATATTTCGACAATAAACGAATGTCCGGGTTTTGTTCTGGTTTTCCAAATTCTAAATCCTTTTGATTTTTTTTTTGAATTTGTCCTGATATTTTTGAACCTTTTCGTTGTTTACATTAAATGTTAAAATTATTTATCTCAAGTAGATGCTAAAGTTTACTATTCAATATTTAATTAACTAATGTAAAAAATTTAATTTAAGTTTCCTTTGGATTACATTTAACTAGGAAAATGATAACATTATCCTTGTATGTCTTATCGCATACTCCTTATTATCTGCAGAAATTTGAAACGTGCTTATCTTCACTATTTAGTTGCCAAGGTTATTTTATCCAGGCCATACATAAAATAATACACCTAATACCTTTCTTATATTTTTTTAATTAAATCGCGTTAAGCTTTAGAAAATAACATTCAAGAGGGTTGCTAGTACCTTATATATATATATATATATATATATATATATATATATATATATATATATATATATATATATATAGGTTGAGGGTATCTAGGTGTAATAAATATGTACATCTAATACTATTTAGATTCAACGATGTTATAATGGCTGGGATGGAAGATAAACACAATTTGATACAGTATTAAATATGTAAAGATAAGAAGGAAGAAAAGCATAGCATAATATCAGGTTTTATTTGTAGACAAAAAGCTTATTCACTAAATTCGGAGAAATTAGAAAAATTTGTGGACACAAAGAAGTGATTTACTAAATACATAACATAACAGTTTCGCAAAGATTTATATGTTATTTCTAACAAACCATGTTGTAAATCTTACGTATAATATTTAGAGTTTCAATATATGGGAATTCTTGTCATATATAAGGTATAGGGATGTAAGACATCACATACTCGTATGAATTACACAAAAGAATGCTATATAGCAATGTAAGTTACCTGCTTTGTTCTGTTTCTCTTTCACGATCCACTAATTTTTTCACAATAATAACCTTAACAAAACAATCATTCTTTTTCCATTTCACAATTACAAAATTTCGATATTTATGAATTGGGACCGGGAGGCCTGTATTCCCGAAATGTGATTGGCCCTTCATCCCACGGACTACATTTTATGGTGTTGGTGCAAAGTAATTTTGATTTATGTTGGGAAAGTTAGCTCCTATACTTTAAACTTTAACCGTAATATATACATAGATCTCGAATACATCAGAAACTTTGATGAAATCTTAAACACCGCACGAAAATTTTATATATGTGTGTAACAACAATTTTGCTGGTTTTGTTCCATCAGCTGTGTTGCTTTCACGAAGTCCGGTTAGCTTTAATATTAGAGGCCAATTTTGGTTTCAGCAATATTTTTTTGTGAATTTCCAGTGGCCCTATTCAGGCTTTCCCTGGGAATAGGGAATTGGGAAAAATATTTTCATAGCATTTTTGTCAAAATTTGTGGCCTATTAAGGGAACAAGTTTGGTGTAAATATTTTGGAAACAAAGATAAATGGGAAAATATTTTTCCCTATAAAAATTTTGTGGAACAAAAGTTTTCAAATTAACTTTATTTTAAAAATTTTTAAACTTATAAAACACTTCGAGCCAACAAACGGCTTACAGCACTTTTTATTTTCACTCATTATTTAATACAAGTAATACAAATTCACTATATGATAAACTAAAATTTGAATTTTGTTTAAGTCGATGTTACTTATTTTTACACTTTAAAATTTGAACTACCTAAATATTGATGTTGACTCTTATTTATAACAAAAATTTAAAACTAGAAATGTATACCTGAAAAACTCTTTTTAAAAGGAGGGCCAAAACATTTTGTGTAGTAAATATACGCGGCTGGGCATTAAAAATAATTAGTTTTATTATTCATCAGAAGTAATTTTTATCTTTATTTTGAAAAATTGAAGCAACAGTTAAAAACGAAAGATTATTTTAGGTATAATTTAAGAAATGAATAGGTATACCACCGATAATTTTATATGGAGAAATAGAGTAGGTCATGATATTAAAACGTGTTTTGCAAGAAAACAAAAAATATCACCCATTTTTTTACGTATGTGAAGCTGGCCCGAAAACCATCCCGAAAAACGCCTTTACAATTTAGGTGTGTTTCTCCGCTAAATCCATAAAAAACTCTTCAGCCCGAAAAATTAAAAAAATATATGGAGAAAATCAAATTCCATCCCGAAAAAATAAAAACAATCTCACGTACACAAAACAAAATTTAAGTTGGAAATCTATTACAAGAAGAGATTTACCACAACTTAAATTAAGAAATTTAAAAACCAATTCCCTCAAATAAAATAGATTAAAAATTTTTCAACGACCTTAAAGTTTCGGTTCACAGAGGTTGGCAGATATAACGGTATATTCCCAATTAATACAATGACCATCAGCATTAAGCACACAAATGCTCATTACGTTACAGCGGGGAAGAGGGCCTCCCCAGCTGATTTAATATAAACCATCCCGAAGAAAACCTTTTAATATAAATTTTGAGTCTTCGATTAAATAAAAAAGCCTTTCAGCCCGAAAAATAATACAAAGTAACAGAAGATTAGAATCCATCCCAATAAATATCTATAAAATTTTGCTCCGGATCTCTAAAGTTTAATCTTTTAATTTTTAAACTAAGTATGTAGTATGTGGATTAATAAAAATTCTATAATTGCTATAATAAATTCCAAACAAGAAACATCCTTCATATTTCGACAAATGCATCTCAGTTTGAATGGCCTATACATACCACAAATGTGGCATATGTTTAATAAGACACACAATAAAACAGATTCACAAGGCCATAACCCTACCATGGGGAAAAGGTGTCATGTGATGTATCTCTGTTCACAGAGGTTTACGGATATAACGGAATACGTTAATAGCTTGATAAGGCCATCAGCAAAACACATCCGCAAGGCCATTACCATACCATGGGGAAATTGTCATATACAAGCCATTTGCTTTCCAAAGATTTTGACTGCGCCATGTATGAAAACGGCCATGTTTCAACACGTGTATCTCCGTTCACGGAGGTTTACGGATATAACGGAATACATTAATAGCTTGATAAGGCCATCAGCAAAACACATCCGCAAGGCCATTACCGTACCATGGAAAAATTGTCATATACAAGCCATTTGCTATCCAAAGATTTGGACTGCGCCATGTATGAAAACGGCCATGTTTGAACATGTGTATCTCCGTTCACAGAGGTTTACGGATATAACGGAATACGTTAATAGCTTGATAAGGCCATCAGCAAAACACATCCGCAAGGCCATTACCATACCATGGGGAAATTGTCATATACAAGCCATTTGCTATCCAAAGATTTGGACTGCGCCATGTATGAAAACGGCCATGTTTGAACATGTGTATCTCCGTTCACAGAGGTTTACGGATATAACGGAATACGTTAATAGCTTGATAAGGCCATCAGCAAAACACATCCGCAAGGCCATTACCATACCATGGGGAAATTGTCATATACAAGCCATTTGCTTTCCAAAGATTTTGACTGCGCCATGTATGAAAACGGCCATGTTTCAACATGTGTATCTCCGTTCACAGAGGTTTACGGATATAACGGAATACGTTAATAGCTTGATAAGGCCATCAGCAAAACACATCCGCAAGGCCATTACCATACCATGGGGAAATTGTCATATACAAGCCATTTGCTTTCCAAAGATTTTGACTGCGCCATGTATGAAAACGGCCATGTTTCAACATGTGTATCTCCGTTCACAGAGGTTTACGGATATAACGGAATACGTTAATAGCTTGATAAGGCCATCAGCAAAACACGTCCGCAAGGCCATTACCATACCATGGGAAAATTGTCATATACAAGCCATTTGCTATCCAAAGATTTGGACTGCGCCATGTATGAAAACGGCCATGTTTCAACACGTGTATCTCCGTTCACGGAGGTTTACGGATATAACAGAATACGTTAATAGCTTGATAAGGCCATCAGCAAAACACATCCGCAAGGCCATTACCGTACCATGGAAAAATTGTCATATACAAGCCATTTGCTATCCAAAGATTTGGACTGCGCCATGTATGAAAACGGCCATGTTTCAACATGTGTATCCGCAAGGCCATTACCATACCATGGGGTCATATACAAGCAATTTGCTATCCAAAGATTTTGATTGCGCCATGTATGACAACGGCCATGTTTGAACATGTGTATCTTCGTTCACAGAGGTTTACGGATATAACGGAATACGTTAATAGCTTGATAAGGCCATCAGCAAAACACATCCGCAAGGCCATTACCATACCATGGGGAAATTGTCATATACAAGCCATTTGCTTTCCAAAGATTTGGACTGCGCCATGTATGAAAACGGCCATGTTTCAACACGTGTATCCGCAAGGCCATTACCATACCATGGGGTCATATACAAGCAATTTGCTATCCAAAGATTTTGATTGCGCCATGTATGAAAACGGCCATGTTTGAACATGTGTATCTTCGTTCACAGAGGTTTACGGATATAACGAAAAATGATAATGGCTTGAGAAAAATGCTTGTATATGACCCCATGGTATGGTAATGGCCTTGTGAATGTGTTTTATTGTGTGTCTTATTAAACATATGCCACATTTGTGATATGTATAGGCCATTTAAACTGAGATACATTTGTCGAAATATGAAGGATGTTTTTAGTTTAGAATTTTTTCATAGCAATTATAGAATTTTTATTAATCCACATACTACATACTTAGTTTAAAAATTAAAAGATCAAACTTTATAGATCCGGAGCAAAATTTTATATATATTTATTGGGATGGATTCTTATTTTCTGTTATTTTATATTATTTTTCGGGCTGAACGGCTTTTTTAATTAATAAAAGACTCAAAATTTATATTAAAAGGTTTTCTTCGGGATGGTTTATATTAAATCAGCTGGAGAAGCTCTCTTCCCCGCTGTAACGTAATGAGCATTTGTGTGCTTAATGCTGATTGTCATTGTATTAACTGGGATTATACCGTTATATCTGCCAACCTCTATGAACCGAAACTTTAAGGTCGTTGAAAAATTTTTAATCTATTTTATTTGAGGGAATTGGTTTTTAAATTTCTTAATTTAAATTGTGGTAAATCTCTTCTTGTAATAGATTTCCAACTTAAATTTTGTTTTGTGTACGTGAGATTGTTTTTATTTTTTCGGGATGGAATTTGATTTTCTCCATATATTTTTTTAATTTTTCGGGCTGAATGAATTTAGCGGAGAAACGCATCTAAATTGTAAAGGCGTTTTTCGGGATGGTTTTCGGGCCAGCTTCACATACGTCATTTTTTTTGTATATTTTAAAGATTTAAATGGCGAACAAAAAAAAAATTAAGTTTTTCAGAAAATTGAGAAAAACTAGTGTGGTGGCCAATTTGAAAATCCTTATTTTTTACCTTTAAAATGAACCCTATTTTATATTTTTGGGCTAAATACTTTTTTTTATATATGTATAATGCATGAATATTTTCAACAAATTCCTAAATTTTTGTCCGACTGTATCTTATGCAAAAACAACAAAAAATCGAGTTGTACAATATTTTTTTTTACCCAGTACTACACATTCTAAACATAAAAATAACAAAATTAAAACATGATTTCCGGTCCCATATATCAATTTTTGATTACACGAATTTTTCACCACATATGTACATATTTCGTTTTATTTTACTTTTTTGGCTTGACAGTAATATTTTTCTTTGATGATAATATCACGACAGATTTATTTTTGGGCTGACATTAAAACATGGCGATTTTTCTTTCTTTGGCAGAATAGTTTTTGGGTTGGTATATAGAAAATAGAGTCTTTTTAAACATTTTTGGGCTGACACTTGCCTATAGTCAAAGTCTGTACATTTTAGTATTGCCATAGACTTTTTTGTGTTAGAATTTGGACCAACTTTATAAACATTTATTTCACTACGATACAAGCGTTCAAATCTTGATATTTTTTCGAAAAAATTTTCTGTTCCGTTTTTGTTTTGATGCACTGTATATTAATCTAATCAGCCTTAGTGGATGTGGGGTGACGTGAAAATGTAATTTTTATATATGCTATAAAATTTTGGATATTCAATTTCTACCGATGATGTTTGACATGTGCGGAACAGTTATGCCACTGTTGAATTTTTTTGTGGGTACAAATATAAATAAATACTGACAAACCAAAAGAAATTGAGGAAATGGATTCGCAAGATTCCTGATTTCAAAGCCAGCGAATTTAACCATTTTAATCGGAAACTTGTTCTTCAGCCAATACTTACACTATATTTATATCCTATGTCTGGTGTTGGATATGTTTTCCTAGATAAAAACACTAAACTTGATTCAGTTGAATAAGAGTATCGATGAAAATATTAAATGATATTTTCCATGAATCTAACCCAATTTTTATTTTCAAATGTTTTTTTTTGTTAAAAGCATATTATAACTTTATACTTTATTTTAATATCAAACTTTTAATGTATTTCAATAACTTTATACGATTTGTTTTTGAGAATTATTCAACAGAAATATTATAGAAATAATTTTTTAATATTGAGCCATTTCTACAAAATTGAGTTCATAAAAGTTTATTAGTTTACATGACACTTAATGTTTTAATATTTTTTTTATTATTACATCAGAATTGGTAATCGAATGCCACCTCGGAAATAATAAATATCTTTAATGAGCCAGATATTTAAAGAAGTCTGTCAACTATATCGAAAGTGTCGTGTATCGAAATTAAATAAACAATTTTTTTTTGTTTGATTTGAAAACAGATATTTCAGATTATGTAAAATAATTTTTTGAATTGATTAGCTAAATCTAACACACAAACACAAAAAAACAATTTCATGAATAGCAAAGTAAAAAGTTTTTAAAATGAATTTAAAAATTCTGATAAAAAAATGTGTATAGATTGGTTATGAAAACGTTTTTGAATGGAATTTTAAAATATTATTCCATGCATAAATTCGTGTTGTGTCAGTTTTGTTTGGGATTAATGGTTTCATATGGATTTTTGTCAAATTCGATTGATTATATTCATGCAATTTATTTATGAAATCTGCACATACGAGTTCGAGTACATCCTTTTAAGGTTTGAAATGATTTAATACATTTATCGTTTGATATTTGATACTCGAACAGCGTATCATGTTAAAATTCGGTCTTCCATCATGTACTCTTTTTATATGTTGCCTTGTGGTACAGCATATGGAATCCAGGAGTTTATTCCAATGAAAACTAGTCAAATCAATAATCATTTTGAATTTATTTATTCGTTTGTTTTATTATTTTATTTCTATTTAATTTCACATTTTACTTTATTTTACGTATGTAAAATTAAGTATACTGATCATGAAAAATGTTGACGTCGAGATTTTTACAGATTTACCATTCGCTATATCACCGAAGTAAATGTGTGTGTGTTGTGGGACTGTATGTGGCCGCCGTTCAGCCTACTGGCAAAACTGTCTTTACATATTTTAACTGTCGTTTTTTTGTAAATGCCAGACATTTTAACATCATTGCAAAAATTGAAAAAGTATACCCATAGAAACCGTGATGAACAATTGTTACGGGCTGGCTACTGCCAACCTGCAGATATCACTAAGCGCATGCAGAGGCCTCCACAGTGATATTTTGCCGGCTACGTTCTCAGGGAGAAGTGCGAAGGGTCGTGGGGTTTGAGGCATGCATGGCTCCTGGCCTACACCGTGATTATACAGATATTTATAAAAAGGAAAAAAAAACCGCAAATAATAATAATACCCGAGTTCCGCCGAAATTCGTCGGCCGGAACCTGAGGAACGAACAACCGAAAATTTTAAATAATAAAAAAAAAATCATAACGGTAGAGAGGTGTCCTGGTGCGCGCATCCGCCCGAACTCGCACGGTGGTAAACACCGGTTTCGAATCCGGATGCGGGCACCAAGGGACCGCTTACCCTACGCCGACACAGGATAAGAATTCCCCCCTCATCATACCCAACCCGGAAAATTAATAATTCATTTTTAGTGATTAAATTTAGACACAAAAGAAAAAAAAACCCAACTTAAACACAACTTCCCACGAGGAAAGAAAAGAGAAAGAGGAAGAACGATAGGGAGAGAAGCGAGAGCAATGTGCACCGAGCGCGCGACCTACGACCGTTATTTCGGCACTCGATTACAAATTTAATCAGAAAAAAAAAAATTAAAATATGTATAAAAGTAAACAAAAAAATTTAAATAAAATTAACCACAAAAAAAAATACCTTAATTATTTTAAAAAAATTCCTGTTGCGGCCTTGCGCGGCCGTCATGCCACAGGTGATGTGCCACACCCGGACCGTTGCGGTGCCTTTCACCGTTACCAAAAAATGGTTGCGGCCTTGATGCCGTCGTTGAGCGACTCGCCCAACAACATACAAACAATTGCGTATGCAGACGACCTTGTCATATACGGGACGAGGAAGAAAGTCACAGAGATCGTAAAAAGGGTACAAGAGGCGGTAGATTATACACTGGATTACTTGCACACATGGCGAATAAAGGTAAACCCCGCTAAATGCGAACCCATACTATTTAGAAAACCATATATTCTATCATCTTCAGACACTCGGAACAACTGGAAAAAAATCCAAATAAAAATAAATGGTACGTCCTGTGAGCAAAAGCCAGCTGTGAAATACCTAGGAATCTATCTGGACAGAATGTTATATTACGATAAACACATCACAACCAAATAATAAAAGCCAAGAAAATTTTCTACTAGAAACGTAGAATATTCTGCACAAAGGATATGTCAATGAAGGTCAAACACATATGCTATAATTCTTTGGTACGCCCAATATTAACATATGGCTGCCCAATATGGTGGAATATTGGCCCATATTTAATGGAAAAAATACGAATCCTCGAGAGAAAATGCCTTCGATACTGTCAAGGAGAACATAGATCTGCACACACAAATTACAGAAAATACATACCAAACCAACAATTATACGAAAAATTTGGTAAAGACAGGATAGATCTCCATATTCTAAAACTAGTACGAGATCACATAAAACGTGCAACTGAAACCACCGAAAATTCATTAATATTGACCCCCTAATATACCGAAGATAGCATACAGAGGGAGAGTTGCAAAAAGGATAAAAATCCAGGACCAGAGACGTTTGTGTACTTGGACAATGTTGAATACATCGAAGACCGAAGAACGAGATACCCAAAAATATACCACCTAGAACGAAGACTAAATATCAGGGGATTCGACACAGAAATATTCGAAAATTCTAACTATTACTTACACAACCGCTTTAATTTTACAAATATAATTCTAGCGCCAGACTAGGTAGAGCGGTCTGTAACGGTACTATGGTGAAATAGCACCGTTAACAGAATGTTGATGAACTTTAATCCCGTAGCAGCCATTAGCCCGCTAACTGAAGTCGGCATGGGAGTGAGTCAAGGGAGTTCAACAACCGTAATCAGCTGCTTTCAAAAATTAATATACAAAAACAAGTCAAGCACTACCATTCTTCCTTATTCAGACCCTCCTTCTAACCCCGTAAAAAAAACACTTCAATTCATTATGACTTCCTTACTTTATTTAAAGAACAAAAGCGACGTATCATGTTACGCAGGTAATCGGAATTCATTTAATTAAATTAGTTTAATTTTTCAATTTCTTAAAATACCCCAAATGATCAAATATAATATAAATAAAATTAAAATGACTTACCAATTCACCGACCGGCAAAGCGCTTTACTGATGGCGACTGTATATACATTACGTATACGCGGCTAGGCTAAATACTAAGAAGGGTAGTTTAAACTTAATTCAATTAATTGAAAAATAATAATAACTTAAATTAACCTATGCCCGTAACTTAAAAATAGGTAGTTAAATAAATTTAATAGGATATTTGAATTAAAAAGTTAAATAGATACGTGGCTTAAATAACTACAAATATTATTTACTAGCAATCCGAAAATAAATAGTTGAATCAATTAAATAAATGTAAACTAATAATGTTATATTAAACTACTAATAAGAGTGCATGCGACATAACGTAACGATACATAATTTTTTAAAATATGGATAATGACACTAAACCAAATTAGATTTGTACGGTGTTTAGATGTGTTGTGATGTTGTTGTTGGTGAACGCTTCACATATATCTCCATAGCACGCATCGCTTTCCAAACTGGAGGTGTTTTCCCAGATGGTGATTGCTTTTAGTAACAGTTTTTTTTTATGTTACTTAAATAAGTAAGACAGTGGTTAAATAAATAAGACGGTGGTTAAATAAATAAGACGGTGGCGCGAATATCAATACGCAAAATCACACCACCGTCATTAAGTCCGCAAAACAATCAGTTGTTCACTATCAAGGCCACTGGTTTTTACGACTCGAACGGTGGTATCAGCTAAAATGTACTAAACAAGTGGTTTTACGTAGTGTATGTGATATCCGTTTGACACACTTGTCGTGCCTTTTATTAGCGAGTAAGGTACAATTAGGCAAATTACATACACGAGGGTAAATGTATGGATCCTGATAACTCTAGGATTATGCACATCACAGTACTATTAGAAAATACGTAAACTTTAATTTATTTTTTTATTTAGCTTTAGGCACTGATTTTAATGTTGGTGTAAAGAAATATCGGATGCAACTGATTTGTTTATACGATACGTCCATCATCATTTCAAGTTTTCAGTGAATCGATTAACTTTGATGAATTTTATGGCAGGACCATAAAATTACTTTTGTAAAATTCATCGACTACATTGTAGACTGAGAATTAGGACTTTGCACCGATAATAATATAAGTGCCCATGAAACACGGACGATCATTTCGTTTCATTCGTGGGGAAACCTACCCCTGAGATGTCTCTATGCTTCGGTTAATAATGGTAAGGCTTTACTGTCGTTGTATATCCTTAACATGGTAGACACCAAGGATTTTACCATTGTCGGCAGCAACTTCAAACGCAACGTTACCAACATTCTTGACTATTCGAGCTTTTATAGTTTTTGGTGCCAGTTTTGCAGAATAATGTTTCGATGCGTCACTTTGTGTAAAATTTTTCACATAAACTTGATCTCCGGGATTAAATGTTCGGTGACGTGATCGCAGGTTATAATATTTAGCACTATTTTCGTGTGCCTTTCTCAAATTTGCTATAGCATGGCGTCGAACACTACTCAGCTTGTTGAAGTTATTATTGGCCGAAAAGTTACCATCTTCACTAAAACCGAGAAGTTTATAAAGATCGTATTCCTTCGCGTGAAGTATCTGGTTTTGTCCGAATATAATAAAATGAGGAGAATAACCAGTACTACTGTGCTTAGCATTGTTTAATGCTGATTCGAACTCAGAAAGATGAACATCCCATAGGCGTTGGTCATCTTTTAAATATGAACGAATGGCGGACAGCAGCGTGCGGTTTACTCTCTCAGAAGCATTACTTTGAGGGGAATATTTTGGTGTTAGCACATGATTAACACCGTATTTGTCTAATAAATTTTTAAACGCAACAGAGCAGAATTGTTTACCATTATCGGTAAACACTGTTTGAGGCACTGAATAGCGAAGGAAAAGTTGTTCGAGAAAGTTAATTGTAGATTGGGCAGTAGCCTGCCTAAAAGGTTGCAAGCAGACGAACCGGGATAGTTTGTCTAGCACAATGAGGATGAAACAATTTCCAGCTTTTGATCGCGGATACGGCCCTAAGAAATCCAGATATAGGAATTGAAATGGTCTAAACGATTCTTGCATTGAACCCATTAATGGACGCGTTATGTAATTCACTGGTTTGCAGGTTTTGCAAACGTGACACATTTTGATATAAGTTCGAACATCCTTGGCCATTCCACTCCAATAGAATTGACGTTGAAGACGATCTAATGTTTTGGATACTCCTAAGTGTGCAGAGGTAGGATGATCATGCGCAAGTTTAATTAATTCATGATGCATTGCTAAAGGAACAATTAGTCTCCATTCGTTTGGAACAGTATCGTCGTAAACTGAACCAGAGTTAACATTAATTAATAATTTGCCTTCGTCGTATTTGAGGTTGGTGGTATCGGTGTCATTGGTCAAAAATTCCTCAATCGCATTTTTGTAATCACGGTCGTTAAAATGCTCGGATTCTAAGTCAATATAAAGCGGAGTGGCAAAATTATACGTGGCTTCTTTTAGTTCGGAAACTCCTTGTAAAACGAGCTCATCCGAATTCATTCTTGACAGAGCATCCGGGATTATGTTTTGTGAACCACTGCGGTGAACGATTTTGAAATCGAACGGTTGTAATTTAAGTGCCCATCGAGCTAAACGACCGGCAAGGTCTCTTTGAGACATAAGCCATTTCAAAGCAGCATGGTCAGTTACTATTGTAAATGAATATCCTTCAATATATGCGCGGAAAGCCTTAATTCCATGCACTACAGCGTAACATTCTAATTCTGTAATGCTGTATTTTTGCTGCGCGGGATTAAGCTTTTTCGATGCAAAGGCAATTGGATGTTCCTCACCATTCTCATCGTACTGTGCCAAAACACTACCGACTCCTGTGCTACTAGCATCACATTGGATGACAAACTCTTTTGAAAAATCAGCGTGACGTAAAACTGGTGCTGTAGTCATTGCAACTTTTAGATCTTCAAAGGCATGTTGTGCAGCAGTGGGCCATTCGAATTTTCTTTGTTTTTTCAAAAGGTTTGTTAGGGGCGTAGCTAGTATCGAGTAGTTCTTGATGAAACGTCGGTAATATCCTGTCATTCCCAGAAATTGGCGAATTTTACGAACTGTCTTAGGAGGTGGATAGTTAGTGATCGACTCGATTTTGCTAGGATCAATGCGAAGTCCCCCTTCTCCAACAATATAACCTAGAAACTTTGTAGATTTTAGCGCGAACTTGCTTTTGGTGACGTTAATGGTAAGTCCTGCCTCTCGCAATAGTCGACTGACTGTCTGGAGAAGAGATAGGTGCTCGGGCCATGTGGCAGATGTAATTAACAGGTCGTCGAGGTAAACGAAAATCCGATCATGGAGATGATATGGAATCACCCGATCCATTAGTCGGCACATACGTTGAGGTGCGTTGCACAACCCGAAAGGCATTACCGTGAACTGATACAGTGGACGACCGGGCACCGTAAAGGCTGTCTTATCCCTTGAACCGCCAGCTAGAGGAATCTGCCAAAACGCGTCCTTAAGATCAACACTCGATATATATCGGGTTTGATCAAGGCGGCTTAGCAGACCCTCGATGTTAGGTAAAGGATAAGAATCTTTACGGGTAACCTCGTTAACCTTTCGGGCGTCCAAACACAATCTTATTTTACCGTTGGCCTTTCGGACTAATGTAACCGGAGAATTCCATTCACTCTCACGGCACTCTTCTATTACCCCGAGAGCTAGCATCCTATCTATCTCTGCGTACAGATCGGATTGTACTGCTGGAGAGACGGGATAGTATCTCTGTTTAACCGGTATCGCATTTTCGATTAAGTTTATTTCATGGAAAGTCTTTAACGTGCTACCGAGACCTAAAATCTCTGAAGAGGGGTACGATTTAATAACTTCCTCGAGTTGAGATCTTTGAGATTCATTTAGTTCATGAGTATTTAAATCTACCTCTGGTTTAGATGGAATTTGATTAGAAGGGAAAGTTATTTCAGAGAGAACCGTAGGAAAAATTCCGAATTCTCGCCAGAAATCAATTCCTAGGTATAGTTTCTCTGATAACTCGGGCGCTAAGGTGAAATTAAACATTTTCGTGATTCCATTGAATGTGGTAGGCAGAGTAACAAAACCAAGAACACGTTTCTTTTGACCACTGGCCGTGTGTAAATAGGTTGGTCGCTCACAAATTTTGAGATCGTTTTTACTTATGAACTCCTCACATCCTTTTCCAAACACACTCACATTAGCACCACTGTCAAGGAGTCCATTAAATGTTTGATGGAAAATGTTTACTTCCGCACGAGGTCTACCATCCAGTGAGTCAAAAATTATTGAAGAAGTTATTAATTTAGTGAGTAGTTTGCGCTTACGCCAATAATTAATGGATCTGGTTCTATGTTTCGAGATTTTTGAAATTCCTTCGGTCGGAGATGTGAGACGTATAGGATTAGGTACAGAGGTAGTTACTTTTTCTGGTACGGAAATTTCTGATTTTGGTCTATCCAGGTATTCATGGCTGTTGTTTCTTTCGTTGGAGTGGGATTCGTTTGTACAGTTTTCGGTGGATTTCCTCCCCCAACAACAAGATCCACCTTTTGCGAGTTTCCCGAATATAGTTTACACCGAGGACACATAATCTCATCTACGTTCGGTAATCCACACTTTTTGCAGAATTTATGTAATAACGTTCCAAAAGGACATTTTGAAAAGTAATGACCTTGTGCAGCACAATTCCAGCAATACATCGTCGTTCTAGGTGTGTTTATGTTAAGTGGAAGTGGTATAGATTGAAGATTCGACTTTTGGTAGTTCTTTTGAAATACAGCCGCAACATTTGAGATGGGGGTATATGATGATTCTGCGGAAGTATTTGTATCTGCAACGTTCGAATAATACATGGTCGGCAAAGGTGGTAAATTTTCATTTGATACATGAACTTGTGGAATATTGGAAAACGTTTGAGATGCAGTATTTTGAGTCTGCATCATCTCGTGTACCTCAAATTTTCGTGTATCTTTACGCAATGGTTGTTTATTCAAACCGAGTTCGGGGACAAACCTCTCCTCATTCCATAATTCTTCGAGAGATCGACATCTTGCAATTATTTGGTCTATGGTCATAAAAGTTTCATTGTTGGTAAAAATTTTGAGACCGGGGCGCATATTTTTGCGAACAATTCGAATAAACTCCAGGTCGGAGTATGGGATATGTAAGGAACTAGACAACATATACATATCACTAAAATAAGACATAAATGACTCGTTCGTTTCCCATTTCTGTAGACGACGGTCTAATTGAGTTTTGATGTTGTCATCCGTTCTCGAGTCTTGAAAATATCGCTGCATTTCACTTCTCAGGTGTTGCCATGTAATAACTACATTAAAATTTTTGCGAATGAATGCCCAGTACCATTCAGAGGCTTCTTTTTCAAGAATAAATCCGAGTTCTTTAACCAATCGATACTGTGGTATATTGAAGCTATTAGCTAGATATTCTACCTGGAATAAGAATTTGTCCACCCCTCTACCTTTCCTATCGCCATTATATTTCAGATTCCAATGCTTCAGAAACATTGGCTTTGTATTATCATGTCCGTATGATAGGTTCACATTTGGTAAATTATAATTTGACATAGCGGGGACGTTGGGGATGCTATTTTGCAACAAATGTGGTGGCAACGTGGGTATACTTGTTGGTTGCGTTATGTTTGCGTATGGGGATGAATTGATAGTCGACCTCGGCAGATCCGATTGGTTTTGTTGGGAAGGAAGGTTATAAAATGGGTCGGCATTGTGATTATAAAGTGATATTTCAGAAACTGGTACCACCGATCGGTCGTTATTAACATGAGTTTGCGGAATTGTATCATGACTTTGATTTCCTTTAAAATACTCTAATTGCTGGGTTAATTTTTTAATTTGGTTTGTTATTCGTTGAGAATCACTTGCATTACTATCCACGGATTGTTGAGATGTACTAGGTATGCTAGGCGGTTTTGAGCTTGTTGCTAAGATATTTGATTTTAGCGAATCATCAAAATGAACCTTCCTCGTTGGTTTAATTCCCATTGATTTTAATTTCTGGAGCATTGTTTCCATATTCGCCACCTCTTGATTCAAATGCTGAGTAGCCAACTTATCGGTCTTTAAAATCAGGTCAGTTTGTTTCGCTAAACTCGAAGTGCTAGGTTGTACATCCATACATGGACTACTAGTTGAACTTGAACTATTAGAATGCATTGAAGCATCAGCTACATCGGAACTATTTCCTACTGTAGAAGTATTTATTTGGGTCGGAGACACAGTTGGATCGACCTCGTCATTATCGGAATCATCGTCAGGTAAATCTTCGATGGAAACATCGTGTGCAAATTTTTTTATTGATTCTTCGTCTAAACTAGAATTATTAGAGTTTGCTTCTTGAACAGCGAGAAGCTTTTGACAAGTATCCATTGCAGACAAAGATGCATCTTTGGCAGCCTTCGACGAATGAATACGATTTAGTCGTCCTTGGATATGAAGCAATCGTGACTCTGCTTTCGAAATAATTTCCTGCTCATTATACTGTTGCGCAAGTAAAAGTTGAACCTGCAATAGTTTCCTATTGCACAAGTGAACTTCACGTAGCGGGTTTTTCTTGGCATTTTTATGAGCACGGTTCGGTATTAGTACAGGGACTTCAACCTCTTTTGGTAAGATAGTTTTCAAGGTTTCATATTGCTCGATTATAGAACCCTTCAAATCTCGAACCTCACATTCAATTAAAAACTCATCATGATCCAAGTGATCAATATTCATGATTACTGAGTAATTTAAGAAAGATTTAGATAATTTAGAAAATATACTTAATGTAAATAATGTGGTTATTAAGAATTATAATAATATTTTTTCGAATATATATATAAGAATGTAGAAATATAACGGGGGTAGAAGGTCTGAACAAGGAAAGTTCGGTAATGCAAAGCTAAATTTGTTAATAAGAAATAGTAAATCAAATAAGCTACAAGATTCACAAGCATGATGTCTTACCATCTATTCAATCATTCCTACACGAGTAATAAGGATAGATGGAGAAAAGAAAATCATACCTTGAATTAATAAAAAAAAAAAAAATAATGAAAATACTAATCGTTAATTTAATTGAAACTAATTATACATATTATTGCATTGAACGCCAATATTTACATTTGATTAGCATAGAAGAAAGAAAAAAAAAATATAATTTGTCAAACGTTTTATTTTCACAACGGTAAAGTTATATTAACTCCAGTAACTAAATGTTACAGCGGTAAATTCGAGAAGGCATTCAACATAATTTTAAGAATATGCCGACTAATCTTTTACCTTTCCTAGAACTTAAATACAACTAAGTATCAACAACAAGTTTAACTCTTATCAACAGTTGAGACTGCGTTAAGAAATTAGTTATATCTGTTGCCTAGTCATACTATGCACGGTTAATGCTTCCTGACAACAATAATGTATATAAAAAGTTGAAATTAATTTATGGAATAAACTTGGTAAAATAATCTACTAAATCATTTGGCAAATAATTATTGAAATTTCAGATAAATAAATAGGTTTAGGAATGCGTATTCCAACTAAATTCAACATTTTTCAATGGATATTTAATAAGATGAAACCCGAACATAATTATTCAAAAGTCAACAACGAGGGTTGTTGTATAAACAAAATTACCAAATGAATTTAAAATGGAGATAGCCATTTCCCTTTGGGCGCCACTGTAACGGTACTATGGTGAAATAGCACCGTTAACAGAATGTTGATGAACTTTAATCCCGTAGCAGCCATTAGCCCGCTAACTGAAGTCGGCATGGGAGTGAGTCAAGGGAGTTCAACAACCGTAATCAGCTGCTTTCAAAAATTAATATACAAAAACAAGTCAAGCACTACCATTCTTCCTTATTCAGACCCTCCTTCTAACCCCGTAAAAAAAACACTTCAATTCATTATGACTTCCTTACTTTATTTAAAGAACAAAAGCGACGTATCATGTTACGCAGGTAATCGGAATTCATTTAATTAAATTAGTTTAATTTTTCAATTTCTTAAAATACCCCAAATGATCAAATATAATATAAATAAAATTAAAATGACTTACCAATTCACCGACCGGCAAAGCGCTTTACTGATGGCGACTGTATATACATTACGTATACGCGGCTAGGCTAAATACTAAGAAGGGTAGTTTAAACTTAATTCAATTAATTGAAAAATAATAATAACTTAAATTAACCTATGCCCGTAACTTAAAAATAGGTAGTTAAATAAATTTAATAGGATATTTGAATTAAAAAGTTAAATAGATACGTGGCTTAAATAACTACAAATATTATTTACTAGCAATCCGAAAATAAATAGTTGAATCAATTAAATAAATGTAAACTAATAATGTTATATTAAACTACTAATAAGAGTGCATGCGACATAACGTAACGATACATAATTTTTTAAAATATGGATAATGACACTAAACCAAATTAGATTTGTACGGTGTTTAGATGTGTTGTGATGTTGTTGTTGGTGAACGCTTCACATATATCTCCATAGCACGCATCGCTTTCCAAACTGGAGGTGTTTTCCCAGATGGTGATTGCTTTTAGTAACAGTTTTTTTTTATGTTACTTAAATAAGTAAGACAGTGGTTAAATAAATAAGACGGTGGTTAAATAAATAAGACGGTGGCGCGAATATCAATACGCAAAATCACACCACCGTCATTAAGTCCGCAAAACAATCAGTTGTTCACTATCAAGGCCACTGGTTTTTACGACTCGAACGGTGGTATCAGCTAAAATGTACTAAACAAGTGGTTTTACGTAGTGTATGTGATATCCGTTTGACACACTTGTCGTGCCTTTTATTAGCGAGTAAGGTACAATTAGGCAAATTACATACACGAGGGTAAATGTATGGATCCTGATAACTCTAGGATTATGCACATCACAGTACTATTAGAAAATACGTAAACTTTAATTTATTTTTTTATTTAGCTTTAGGCACTGATTTTAATGTTGGTGTAAAGAAATATCGGATGCAACTGATTTGTTTATACGATACGTCCATCATCATTTCAAGTTTTCAGTGAATCGATTAACTTTGATGAATTTTATGGCAGGACCATAAAATTACTTTTGTAAAATTCATCGACTACATTGTAGACTGAGAATTAGGACTTTGCACCGATAATAATATAAGTGCCCATGAAACACGGACGATCATTTCGTTTCAGGTCAAGAAGGAAATACTGGTGGCTGAACTACCAACCCACGACTTAAATGCAAAAAACAACCATAAAATGGACATACAACACGAAATAGACAGCAATCTACATGAACCCATATGAAATGATGAACCTAGAGCGGGAGTGGTGGAGGAAAGCGGACACCGAAGCGAGCGGACCAAAACCACTCCATCATCGCTCTGGGACTCATTTCAGATAGATAAAGGTTTGGTATTTTTCTCCTTTTTAACCAAAATTAAATAAGCTAAATTTTTGATTACACAAAAAATAACACCCGATTGATTTATATAACTAAATTAATGTGCATGATTTGAGACTCCGGTATGGAGCAGTTATCATAAGAATTGTAAATGTATCGGGTATTTTGTAATCCGCTTGACCCGAGCGTAATTTTTATATATTGACATGTAAATAAAGCCGAGATTCTAAAAAAAAAAAAAATGAGCAATTTGGGATGCAGACAAAGTTGTAATTTAGCCAGTGAACAGTGCAATACAAACAACAGTTTAAGTAAACAGAAAAAGTGATAGAGTGGAATTTGTGAATTGCTGTAGAAATTATAAAGATGTTGGAAAATGAAGTTTGTAAAATAAATCGCTGAGCGTTTTATTTGCAAAATCGTGAACGAGTCCATATCGAACGCCCAAACTTCGTAATATTTTTTGTCAAAAGTGGGGTTTTAATTAAAACTAGATTTTCTAAATTAGGAAAATTTTTCACTTTTTAAAGTTTATGTTTATTTTCACTGGCCGTTGTTAAATCGTCCGGCATTTTCACAGTTTTTTCATTTTTAGCACATACGATTTTGAAGTTTATTTTCACTAATTAAACGTATTATTTTAATATTATTATTATTACAACACTAATTATTATAAAATTTATTAGTATTAAGTTTATTACCGCGACGACCGAATAATTTTAGAAAAAATTTATGTGGCCGATATAAAATTTACGTCTTTCGGGTTATCTTAAATTATAAATTCTATATTGAAAACATTCTCGTAAATTTTTTATTATTTTTCAGAACAATTGATTGATTGATTAGAATGTACGGCCAAGACTAAGCAGGGATCCCGGATACGCCGGGCCTACCGTACACCCCTTTTACATATAACAAGATGGAGGGATAGGAAAGGTTGTTAGATATGATAGACTTGACCCGGTTACAGACACCTAAGTAGTCAATAGTTAGTAAATTGATAAGCACAAGACAGCACAATTATTTTTGGTTTTATGGTATAAAAGTTCGGCAATCAGCATCTTGAAAAAAATTTTAATAATTAATTAAGTACCCATATATAGTAGTACCCATACATTTCCTGCAATAAAACTTTATTATTATGAGTTGCATTTTCAATAAACTAAATAGTTCAATTTTCCATAAACTAAATTAAACTTTTTCTCCAAAAACATATTAAATCATGTAAACTTAATCCAATCCAGAAATCCCCTAATATTATTAAATAATAAAAGAGCAAATTATCTTTCAGTCTTCCACAGGCTTTGAAATCAGCTGAATGTATTTATTTCTAATAAAATAATTTGAATAATGGTTTTAATTAAAATAATGTACAAGACAAACAGTCACTGCCACCCCTGCCATAATTATGCATATTTTTTAAATAAACATATTGTGAAACAACATTCAGTTTCAAAAGCAATTAATCTAGAATCGATGAGGTAATACATCAAACATAATTTTTGACACAGTTCTAGAATCTCATTGCCGAAACGAATTAACAGAATTATACTATTAAGGTAATCAAGAATCTGTAAGATGAGAGAAACAATAACAAGTACAGCTGTATAGAAAACCCAATAACCAAAATGATAATTAGTAACATGGTAACAATAATATTCTACTACATATTCGACATCTGCACATTCTCTGAAATTTAATAATGAATTAATATTTTCCTGCTACATGTCCTACCTAAATGGAAAAATGTCAATAATAGCAAAAAATCATATATATTAGCTATTCAGGCAAAAACTTATACAAATGTTTATTTAAAAACAACAAATAAAGTGACCAAATGAAATCTTGTTCCAAAAACAGCTAATCTGAAATCTGTAAGGTACTATATCAATAATGGATGTTTGGCACGGTTTTAGAGCCCCAATACCTAAAAATTAAACTTTAGAATAAAATTTAAAGCAATCAGGAATCTGTAAGATAACAAAATTAATAATAAGTAGCTAGCACGACTGTTGGATCCTTGATAACCAAATAACCCAATCAATTATTAAACGTTTGAATTATAAAATAAATGATTCAGCAAATATTAAAATAAGACATTCGAAAATTTTGTATGGTCGTCAACTGTATTACCTAAATCATGAAAAGAACAACCAGCGGTAATTATTTATCCAACCTAGAACAAAATCAAAACCTTCACCAATTTACAGTCTCCCACAACAAACTAGAAAATAATTTAATTAAAGAAATGCCATGATCTTTCTACTATCTAAGTATGTACATCAATATTTAACTGCATTTCAAATTTACACTGTAGCTTCCAAGCAATCTTGTCTGCTTTTTAAACTAAATTTTTATTTTTAATTAGAAAGTATTACGGCTACAAAGATCTTCTGTAATCAAAAATGATCATTAGGACTAATATATAAGCTTAATCAGGAACTGCAATGAATAATAGTGTTGATAATAAACATTTTGATAAACCTTGATAACTCTAAATTGCAATTAAAATTAAAACAAATAAATATAATAAACACTGAATAAAATTGAATAAAGGATTAGAAAAATTATTTAATCTCAAAATCAAATTGTGGAAAGAATCATTTTTATAAATAATCAGAGTAAAATGTACCAACAAAATATGTAATGTTTATAAAGGAGCGCTCGATACCCACTTTTCCAAAATAAAAACCATGCGATCTCCTGCTAACATCACTAATCAACAACATTTATGCTTTACAAAGCCGTGATGATTCCACGACAGATTATAAACGTATCGTGGATAGCTCAAAATTTCATCGTATGACTGATCATCCTAAAATTTCAAAAATGATGCCACTTCCGCGATATTGACTGCAAACCTCAACAAACACATCTATAATATTCAGTAGAGACTAATTTGGACATACAAATCTACGCCTCAGACAAGGGTTTTATGTAAACCTGCAAATTTGCGTCCCTAAAGTAAAAATTGATGCCTATAGATCAACTCCTAAACAAACAAAACAATTTAAAATAGCCAAAAATAGCTTATAAATATAGATAACGATAGAGCATATTATATGAATACAACCGTCAGTTGAGAAGCATAATGTTCATTGTGAACGAAACCAATTCAAACTACACTACCATAAATATCAAAGAAAACCAATTGCAATACAGGCCCATGATATCCTCGCGGCCCCTGTGTAAATTGATCACACATAATGAAATCAATGAAAAAGTCAAAAATGCGCATTTGAATAGCGCATTCAAAAATACCTGTTTTAATCGTTCTTTCATATATCCCTTTTGTGATCCACCAACACAATTGTGCGGTAAAAGCACCATGTCAAGAATTTACTTTTGTATGTGTTTTGAACCAACCTACACATTTGCGCATTCCCCTCAAACCCACTTCGTCCGAAAAAAACACTATAACTGTACATACAATTGAGTTGGTTGTACTTCAAATCAAGCGAAATTTCTTATCAAAAACGCCATTACAAACTATGACCTTCCACTCACACATTTGTGTGGTTTGGACCCTAATTTAGGCATCTCCTTATATTTTTTGGTTGAAAAAGGGATATAAAAACATTTACACACAGAAGCACAAAAAGTAAATATATAACAATTATGTAATGATATAAATAAAACAAAATGAAAACAAAAACTCAACAGAACTTGTATTTTGTTCATTCGTAATCAATACATATATACCCAATCATAGTAGCACAGCCAACCCTACCGGAAAATGTTCATCAAGCCTCAAACACAGTAACGCAAAAACTCTCACAAACATACGAATTACATAAATTTTTGATTCAGTATTGAGAAATCTTCAAATTTTATTTGATTGTATGTGACTGAATTTTTTGTAAGTCAAGCAATTGATGACAACATAAGTGAACTTCTCGATGAAATTCTGGTCAAAAGATATGTTGCGATTATTTTTCTCTCCGTGAGAAATTAAAATTATGTATTGGGCGTTCTACTGAATCAACTAATGAACTTGTTAATAAAAGTCATTAGTGGAGAGGCTATTATTACTTTTCTAATGGTAAAATCCAGTTTCACTGAGAGAAACCATTTAATTTTTTAACTTGTATAAACATGTTACTTTAGTAAAAATTGTAGGAGTGATTAAGGCCCCGATTCACGTATTTTGCAAAAACACGACTTTTCGTGGTACCATAGCATAAAAACTAACCAACCGATCGCCAATATTTATGTCTTAAAATTTTAATTGAAGTTTTTTAGGAAAATTGACGGTGGCTTTTTCCATTTTTCCTTCTAGTTTTTCCGCTATGGCATTACAAAGTAAACAATATTCGCAAAAATCGAAAAAGTTTTGGTACCATTGCGACGATATCAGTCAACAAAACTTAGATTATGATATATCAAAAGACGCAGAAAAAAAATCTAAGATGATTGACGGTGGCGATTAGCTAAATTGTAAATATTAACCGAAAAATTAGCAAAAAACCAAATTCCTTTGGTAAAAAAAAAGAAAGCAAAGTAAAGAACCAATCGTAACATTTATTGATTTTATTCCTAATTAGTTTTACCAGAATACAACAGATGTAGTTAGTTTCTAAGGCTTGTTACGATGTATATCTATGTACATATGTATGTATATGGAAGATAAAAGCAAAAGGGCGTTATCGATGAACAGCTGTGAAACTAACAATATTTTTTAGTGGTGTGTATGAAAATGAGATGGTTTGCTTTCAATCGCTAATAAATACCATAGTAAATTGTATTTGTATTTTATCTACTTATAGAGAATGAAAAGATAAGTATTTTAATGAGATATGAATACATATATATTATGTACGTAGCAATTCTGTACAGATGTGTGTACATTTGGAGTAGTATGAATGTCCTATAACAATAGTTGGTGCGGTGATAAACACAAACATGATGAGATTGAAAATTAAACATTGTGTTGTTGTTGTTGATGTAGTGATTTACAATAATAAACCCATTTATCACAATTTTCACGAGGAATTGATTTTATTTTGTTTATCTTGAATTTACATCTCGTAATTCACGATACATAATTTTATACAAGCAGATCTGATCGTTTGTTGGTTAAAATTACACCTCAAGCTCATATTTTTTTCTATATATTCAAGATGTATACTAGGGTCTAATTATATAAGCAGAATAAAGGCTACCATATGAAAATTGTCTACGAGCTAGGTGCAAAATAATAAAGTTAAAAATTTGTGATCGCAAAACGGTGGTACAACAACAAGTGCATTACAACAACAATTACATTATACTCGTACATATATCACACATTTTTAACTATGTTATGTTGCACTTAGCTCGTAGACAATTTTCATGCGGCAGTCTTCAGTACGATTTACGATTATCGACTCAAACTAATTTTGAGTTTTTATTGAAAACAAAAAGATCAATCATTAGGATTTGTGTTTCACATTTATAACCGTCAATCCAAAACACTTTAAATAACGTAATGACCTTATGTTTGCATAATAATACCCCCGATTCCAAATTTTAAAAACCTATTGAATTTGACGGCGGGGATGCCAGATCCAAAAAAACCATCAAACTATCAAAAAATCAAATAAATTTGGGTTTGTAATTCTTGATTAAGTTACCGGTCATTTTGCCGGTCACAAGACGATCAAATGTATATAATAATGACGTGTGTGTTTGTAACATTAAGAACTGCTGTACCAATGTTGATAAAAATTGGTGTATGTTGTATGGGTCATGAGAATGGTTTTTAGCTGAAAGTGACCCACCAGAAGTTGCAGCGTGAGTGTAGGAGCATTTTCGGTCGATAAACTCAAAAACTACTGTATGAACTGTAATAAAAATTTATATATATGTTCTATGGGTCGTGAGCCACTGGAAGTGGCAGGTTCTATGGGAGTTTTTACATATCATTAACAATTGCTTTTTCAGGAATAGCAGGAACATTATTAGATGGCAATAGAACACTCCATTCAGTACTAAAACTCCCATTAAATATGCAAATAATATAAATATCAACATGTAACATACCAAAAACATCAGGAAAGGTATTGCAACAATGCAAAATAATAATTTGGGACGAATGCACAATGGCACATCAAAAATCATTAGAAGTAATAGATAAAACGTTACAAGATTTATGCAACAACCAACAGATATTTGATGGTAGAACAATATAATTATCAGGTGATTTTAGACAGACACTAACATAGGTACCTGTTATAACCCGATCAACTCCAGCTGGTGAATTAAACGAATGTTTAAAACCATATAATTTCTGAAGAAACATTTAAAAATTTAAATTTAACAATATATATGCGTTATCAATTGCAAAACGATGAATCGGCTATAACATTTCCAAAATCATTATTAGACATTGGAAATGGAAAAATTCCAATTGATTGTGCAACTGATTCAATTCCATTTCCACAAAACTTTTGTATTTTAAAAGACTAAAAAGAAAAATTAATTGAAACCGTATACCCAAATATTGTACAACAAAATCAAATCATAATTGGTTAAGTGATCGACCAATATTGACATCATAAAACAAGGACGTTAATGATATACTGCCATTCAAAATAAAAATGTTGGTGAAACATTTTCATACAGAGCAATTGATTGTGGTATAGATCAAAACGAAGTGGTAAACTATCCTACAGAATTTTTAAATTTATTAGATTTAGAATTTTTAAATTTATTAGATTAGAGTACCACCACATATTTTTCAATTAAAAATTGTTGTACTATCATTTTAATACGAAATATTAACCAACCAAAACATTGTAATGCCGACTTGCTGTTAAAAAATTAATGACATATTTAATTGGAGCAACCATATTAACTGGCAAATACAAAGAAGAAGAAGTTTTAATCCCAAACTTTCCTATTATAATTCCGTCAGATATGCCATTTAATTTTAAAAACATGCCCCATTCGTCTAGCTTTTGATGTGACCATTAACAAATCACAAGGTCAGTCACTTGAAGTTTGTGTTTTAAATTTGGAATATCCATGCTTCTGACTTTGCCAATTATATGGTAGACGCTCACTTGTGAAAAGCCGTCATCATTATATGTGACCGCATCTGAAGGAACAACAAAATATATTCTATACCAAAGAGCATTTGAGTAAATTAATCAATTTTTATATAAATAAAATATGTTTGATTTCATTTTAATTTTAATTTAACATTACAAAAAATAAAAATAATTTTTCATTTAAAATCATACGGCTGGCAAAGCGGGCAGGGTATACAGCTATGTAGTTTTATATAAATATAACAAATTTTCTAACTACTTCTGACTACTAGACATCTGGAACCGGGCCAATTCTATAATTATTACAAACATGTCCTGTCCCTGTATCTGGTTATTTGTAAAACCGTTAGTCTTAATCGCACACTCTAAATAATGGTGAATCAATAATGATTTTGGCTTCTTAATTTGCAACTCCAATTCTCCGGAACTTGTCAATAAACCTCCAATCCTGGTGTGCCAGGATCCATCCATCCTGACACAAGTCGGTGCAAATACCCGAAATTTGAACGAGGAACGAATGAACGAGGGATTCCATCTCTCATTTTAAGTTGGTCCTCAACCGGCCATGAAATGAAGAGACCAACCACCAGAAGTTGGTAACCAACCTCGTCTATGGTAAGTCAACATCAATTAACATTTTGTAATAAAAAATTACTTATGGAAATGTAACAAGTACAGCAATTACCAGATTACTAGCAGTGAATACAAGCGGGTCAATATTTATTGCTATAAAATTAGTAATATACAGATAAATCAAGAACAGCCACCTTGACAGACAAAAGACGTAAACTTCAGGATAGATCTTATATAAACTATCGGCTATCATAAGCTATCTTACCTTCGCAATCCTCTCGTATTCTAAAGAGTTGAATCAGTCGGTATTCCCATGAAAATTTGATTCGTATCAACAGACTCGTAGTGAAATATGGCGTTATCAGCGCTTTGTAGGTTCTTTGTAGTTTAGTTTTTGGTTAAACATTAACAAATTTAATGAAATTTGCTTAATCCGGTAATGTAATTTATCCATGCGATGATTCTTGCTCTATATAGAGATTATATTTTGATAATTGAACTATCTCATGCTTCTCATTTGCCGTGTGCTTGCTCTCTAGTAACTGATATTTTTTTGTTCACAACGCTGAGATGAAGCTCATTTTTTGGACGGTTTCGAAAACGAACTAACTTGATTTATAATATAAGGAGTTGCGCTACTCTATGTTCTGTCGAATAATATTCTCTAATGACAGGATGAAAAAGTTTTAGCTATTTGATTTCATTGCAGAACATTATGTTATTTTAGAAGCCTCATACCCCTTAAAAAGTATATCAGAAGATTTTATTGTAATAAAAAAGTCGAGATCCTATATCAAAAAATGGGAACTGCTTGGATATTTGGGATTTCGCTCCTTACGAATGGGCATCTTCATTTAAAATGGAGTGTGGGGTGTTACTAAAGGTTTATTAATGAATAAAGGGTTTCGTTCAGCCTAACCAATCTCATCAATTTAAGTACCTTATGTTTATTTTAAGATGGGCTTATAATCCCACCATAAAACTGAGGTTGATTAGAATTGGTTCAGGCATTTTCAAATTCCATTAGATATTTTAAGCTTGTTACATTTCAATTTGTTTATTAAAGAGATCGATTAAATTGTAACATCTATATCGTAGCTTTGTTAAACACTGGTTGGCTTAGAAAACATAGTGACCAGCAAAGTTATTTACAGCGATCGTATCTTAGCCACGAGTACCATTATGGACGACCGACCAAATCGTAATTTTGTAGTTTATTGAAAAACTTTCAGTAGGCGTGCGACAGCATCTGATATCTATGTGCAAATTACTGAGAACTCTTAATTCAAGGTATACAGCAAAGATAAACTTTCGGCAACATTTAAAATTGCATCGTGAGTATGAGAAAGAAGTAAGATGATCCTATCGGCCAAATGCTTTTCAACTTATTCTTATAAAACGTCATACGTGAGCTCAATATAGGCTAGAGCAACTGACATTAGCATATGTTAATGACATTTGGGGTTTAAGTCGCAACATTGTTCTCCTGAGACAAATCACTCTGCCATTATACTTCCCAGCTCATTAAATCGATCTACAAGTGAACCAACAAGAATGAAATGTTAACAATTTATTTGGGGAGACACGCGACACGAGAAGGTAAAAGGGTTTAAAAAACGATTTAAAATGTTTATTATATTATAGTTTCCGATTAAGTATCAATTAAAACAGAAATCAAAGGTCTGCCACGATCTTGATGTCAAGCTCTTGTTCTTGTGTTAAAATAAATATGTATATATAGGAAAGTGTTTCGCAATGGGCATAATTTTTTATTCAACTGAACTAGTTTCAAAAATAAATATTTATTTGCAAACTGTTAAAGGATTCGCTGCGTTTTGTTGACTCGTAATTTGCAAACAATTTCCGTAAATCTTCTCCTTGATTGAAGATATTTTTATCATAACGCGTCATTCACTTGATGTGCAATGCCGTAGACAAACACAAAATTTATCGCGATTTTCATTTATCTAGATTGAAAATTAAATTATAATAATCGTAATAAACAAATTGTTGTGACTACATAATAGAAACGCGATTTTTGCGAGTGTGCCTAATTTATCGGGATGGATTACATTTATCTAGTTATGAAAACTTAATAATTCTGTTTTGAAAAAATCGAGTACAGACAGACAGGCAGAAATAACTTAATATTCTAAATAACGAGGTTATCTAGTTTGTGTCTGTCAACGGTATAACGCGCGATTTTTAATAATCGGGATTGTCTTTTACACATTTATGAAGGCATTCTAAAATTAACATCTGAACATTGCGCTGGTTACATCAGTGGTCGCTATGTTAATTGCGAGTGATTCACGCTAACCGCATACGGTTAAGAGACTTCCAGAGGCTTGTTGTACTTGAGCGGTTGAAAAATTACCATTCATTCGTAATTCGGAATTATGATTGAATTACGAGATACGACCCCATCTCGGAAAAGTAGATATGTTGAATTGGATTCTTTGAAAATTCATTAAATTCTGGTGCCAGCAAGTTAAAACTCATTTAATGGAATGTATAGAACTGACTGAAATTTACCAGACTTCCAGCCAACACCGAAAGTGTAAAACCAGAAACAAAAGAAGTATTTGCGGGTTAAAAATTTAAAGCAGCCAGTAGATATTATGTATTACATATATACATACATACAAATAATTTAATCATTCGTGGAAAATGAGCAATACAGTTTTAATATCCCCCTAGGGGATACGATCAGTCTCTTTAGATCTGTCTTTAGATATTTGAGTGACTAAAAAACTTATGTGAAAATGCACCCGAAATATTAATAATTTAAATCATTACGTTAAATCGAGCTCAATGAGGTCAGTTCCTGAGTTTAGGTGACCATCTACTTTGCTTCTCGTTGTGCGAGATTTCTTTATAAAATAGTTAAATTATTTCATTATGATTGTAATATTGTAAAAACAAACAACAAATACCCGAACGCCTCATAATAAGAACTGAAAATTAATAAAAATCAATTTATAAATATGTTTGTTGTTGTAACTAAACCATTAGGTATTTGGACAAAAAAACCTTTTTCATTCTTTCGTTTTATGTTTATTTTCGATGCACATGTCTCCAAAAGATAAAAAATGAAAAATTACGAAAATACAAAATTTGATGAAGATTTCAAAATGGTACTGTACGCTCCATCTACTAGAAAAAATAAACCAGTGTTTTGTGTCTTAGCTTTGAAAATCGACCACGTGTTACCTTGAATCGGGGCCTTAATTTACTTGGGTAATTCTTTAGTTTAATTTTGGGATGCTATTTTAATAACATAAGAAAATAAAAGTAATTCAATATGTGTACCTGAACTAAAAGTGACAAAGTGACGTGTTTTATTTTATAGTTAAAACATAAAATATTAATCACAAATCATAAAGAACCATTCAAAATGCCCCTTAATAGATTATAGCACACTACTTACATGAATTTCAGTAAAAACTGCCTTATTACTATATCAATGACTTCTTTACAAAAATCGTCGATGAATTCATCGATGCGTTATACAGCAAATTACTTATGAACATCCTTCATTAGATCACGTAAAACTTCATTAAATATATAAATGACTTTAGTCCCGGGCACAGAATAAAGTTCATTTGAGACTTCATTGAATGACTCATGGTGAACTCATCGATGAGTTCATCGATTCCCTTCCAGTAGGGAAGAGCACATAACAAGCTATGTATACACATCGTAAAACCACATTTTCGTATATAACGCTATACACCTCCAATACTAATCTCCATGCAAAATATAATGTACATATATACGTCACAATAAATGCACAAGTAAATATGTACATAAAAGAAAACGTAGGTTACAAAATTACCTCAGAAAAAACGAAAAATAATCGTCGGTCATCAAACCGATTTACTCACAAAACAACAACACAAATTTTTAACTAGTTAGCAAAACAGAATTGAAAAAACCCTTTCTCGCCTCAACAATACTCGCAACAACCCTCTACATGAAAATAGTATTGTCTTCCACCTTTATGTGTTATAAAACACAGTTATAAGTTTATATACTTAAATTTTTACAATAAAAATTATGTTTTACTATGTAATAACAAAATTTAATACATATTTAACAGTGAAAAAATGAAAAAAACACTTATCTTGAGCATCCTTTGAAATTAAAAAAGTTCTGTACATATTGGAAAATTGCATACAATGCGTATGACACATTATACCAACGGCATCAAAATACATATGAACGAAATTGTTATATACATATTCTGTGCCATTTCAAGCGCATCATACACAATTACAACTATTCAATATACATATGCATATAACTTATCACTTTACTTAAAACACACAAATTATTATTATTATTATTTATTTATTTATATATTCACATTTATTAGTAATTGATTAGTTAATTGAACACATTTTAAATTATTTTTTATTTATATAGAGGAAAGACAAAAACACGTCTTTCCTCTACGACGTTCAATCGCCCATCATCGCGATATAAGCAAATATGATGAATGAAAAATTATAATTTTTGTCTTGCTGAGATTAAGAGAAATTTTGTTCATATCAAAAAATTCAATCAACATGTTTAAATCAGTATTTAAACAAACCTGCATTTATGTACAATCATTGAATTCGTAAAAAATTGCAGCATCATCCGCAAACATCTTGATTTGTCCAGAAATGGGTAATTGTGCTATATGTCATTAATGAAAATTAAAAACAACAGAGGCCCCAGGACGCTACCCTGCGGAACACCACATTAAATATTTAGTAAGGCGCTTTTTATTCCGTTCAATTCAACAAATTGTTTGCGGTTAGTAAGATAACTTGCCAATATATCATAAGACATACCGCGGAAACCATACATATATAACTTCTTAAGCAGCAACTCATGATCTATGGAATCGAAAGCTTTTCTTAAATCCAAAAATAATCCACACACATACTTTTGATTATCAAAAGCTCTGTAAATTAAATCAGTTATTTCAATTATTGCGAGATCAGTACCCGAACCCTGTCTAAATCCATATTGATATTGGTAAAAGAACTTAAAACTATTTAAAAATTCAATCATACGGCTAGCAATCAATTTTTCCAATATTTTGTCAAAAACTGATAAGATAGATATGGGCCTAAAATTATTTATTAATTTACTGTCACCAGATATAAAAATGGGTATGTAAATCCCGGTTTCTAGTACAACATTAAACAAAACAGACAGTAATTCAGAGAAAAACGATGATTTGCGTTTGCGCCAATTCTGTCATAACCACAACCCTTACTACTCTCTAAACTGCTTATAATATTATAGACTTCAGATGCTGTGGTCAATGATAAGAAACATGAATTAGACATAGTTCTAACTGTTCGAAGTTTATTCACATTGCCGTCAGATGCTAGCCTACTTGGTGTAACTTTTCCAGCATCAACAAAAAATTTATTGAATATATCAACAATAATATTCGTGTCGCTATATTCAACATCATTATAAATTATAGTATACGAATTCGAGCAAACGTTATTTTTCATGAAATTGTTGATTTGCTTCCAAACTTCTTTTTGACTCAAATTATTGTACAATTTATCAAACTAGCGCTTTTTTGCATAATATTTCTCGGACTTAATCTTTTTTTTAGCAATTCCAATCTGTGTCTTAACTGAGCACTATTCGAATTTCGCTTAAGTCTTTTGAAGATACGATTTTTGTCTTTAATTAAATTCCAAAGATCATAAGACATCCATGGACAATTACTGGAGTTTTTTAAGTTCATCGGTGTATGCTTAATTGTAGTAAAATTATCAAGTAGTTCCCTATACTTTTCAGTAATTGATTTTAATGTAGAAATTTTAATTATTTTTCAGAACAAGAACTTTAAATAAATACAATTTAGATCTCGACTCGATCACGTTTTAAAATCAACTCCTCGATCTTTGTTTTGCGTCCAACCAACTCCTTTCCAAACCAAAAAAAGGATCTATATAATATAATTCCTAAATATTTATATACAAAAAATAATTGTACATAACTAATTGTATCGAAGAATTGAATGAAATATGGTTATATTAGAACGAGTTTAACTGAGGTTACCAATCATTTTAAAATGTTACTTAACATTAAGAAAATTTTATCATTACAAAAATTATTTACCCGAACCAGAACTATTTTGCAAATTAAAAATTTTAGGTCAAATTGAAGACAGATGTAAGCAATTTAATTTTTTTTTGAACAGCAATATGCAATAGTTACACAAGCATATGGTAATGCACCTGCAGATGTGTTGAACGGACTAACAATGAACGCCACGTTTATCAATGCTGTCAAGGACGACCATATGAAACGTCGTTTAAGAACTAACACCAGAGGTAAAATCATGAATGAAATATTTACATTGGCGTTAGAATATGGGGCAGCTAGAAAAAGTTTAGCCACTGATACAGTAAAGTTGAGCAGACTGCATTTAGAGGATATTGCGGAGATAAAGGATATAATAAGAAAGTAGTTAAGGAAACTAACACAAAGCTATTGGTAACAGAAAATTACAACAGTCAAGTGGTGAGCCAGTTGACATCAAAAGTAAAAAAAATGCGTCAGATGCTGGGTTACTATACCCTTCTCTACAATCTCAAACTCAATTTCCATTTTAGATGCGGCTTTAGATTTTTCAAATCTACTACAGAACTTTGTTTGTTCAATTTCAACCTCCTCCACCTTCTACCGTTCCTTCCTCAACTATTTAATTTACACACAAATAAGTAAAACTAAAAAATTGTTTCTTACCAAATTATGAATTGTACGAGTATTTTGGTAAATGACTAATTTTCGAAAATACATTAAGAAAATATTTTACAATTTAAGGATAATTGGTACGACAATTTTAGTTAGGAAATCAACAAACAATTATAGATCGTAATCACATGAACATCATTTTCAAATATTATTCACCCAATTTTAAATTTCTCGAAAACGACTCTCGAAAAACGAAATTTTTATGAATATATAAATAACATCCGTGACCTTACCCGATATTGATTGGTACAGTTACAGATATCGTCTTCTATATAAGAAAATAACATCATTTTATAATAAATTCAAATTATTATTTGCTTAATAAATTTTCTAAAACCATTTACATATCTTTCGTTCGTTCGTTCTTCTGTTCTCAATTCCGTATTTTTTTCATCATAATCATCACCATCTCTAGAAATCTACAGCTTTAACAAACATGATCAAAATCGTATAGTAATAATAATAATAACAATATAATACGAGTGTATATAGGAACGAAAAAAATTATTCAAGTAACAAATATAAAAGTGAGATAAAATTGTCGCCAATTCAAACTAATTTTTATTTTTATTTTGTTTTTCAGACTAATGGTCGCCCGAAAAACAGGAAACCAATTAAATTTTAGAATTTTTTAGTTTAAATATTTGATATTTTATCGCACTATCAAAATTGCTTTTTTTTTTTTGTTATGTAAAGAAATATGTTTTCCAAAATAATCGAGCTTAGGCTCTAATACGACTCTAGTTGTGCTAAAAATTAATACATTTTATACAAAATTTCCCCTTAATGTTCTTAAAATCAAAATGTTTACAAACCTTTAAGTTACATTTATCCTAATTTAGTAAAATAATAATTTTTGGCGACCAAGTCTAAGTCAGTTCTCAGGCTCACAAATTTTCTAGTATTCAATCGAATGCCGGTTTACGACTTTTATAAGTATAAAAATTGAAGTTGGTATAAAAACATGTGCATATTTCGTAAGATTAAGTTATTCTGTAAGTGATCCTAGCCAAATAAAGAATAAAGTGCAATTTTAGTTAAAAAAATGGGAAAATTTAGTGAGCCGTGTAAAAGCAATATGTTGATTTTGGCGGGAGAAAATTTAACCACGCGTGAAATAGCAGAAAGATTAAACGTTCAACTGAGATGGGCACTACACAAAGAAAGAAAGGCTCTGGAAGGCTCAGAAAGACAATGCCAGTGGAAGATCGTTTCATAATATTACAATGTCGTCGGAACCATTTTAAAACTTCATCGGACATAAGACGGGATGTTGAGCAAGCAACGGGAAAACAAATTTCAGCCAGTTTAGTGAGAAAAAGACTTGTTAAAGCTGGTTTGAGAGCATTTAAACCAGTTCAGAAGCCTGAGTTCACATTACTAGTGAAAAAAAAATTGTTATGTGTTCAGGAGTATGTTTCTTGGACTCTAGAGATGTGGATTGATGTGATTTTCTCCGATGAATCAAAATTCAAACTGCATGTTAGAGATGGAAGAATTCTCGTAAGAAGAAAACTGGGCGAAAGGCTTAGCAACGAATGTCTTTTAAGAAAAATGAAGGAGTTATGGTCGGGGCTGCTTTTCTGGAAATGAAACCGGTAGATTGTGCTTCCTTAGTTCCAGCATTACAGCTGCTGTTTATCTGCAGGTCCTACATAACGAGTTTCAGCCCTCTGTGTTAAAGCTTTTCGGCGAGACTTTTAAATTTATTTTTCAACAGGACAACGCTCCTTGCCATACCGCCAAAGTTGTGAGTTATTAATTTTGAATTGTAGATAGAAAAAATGGCTTTCAGATAAACAAAAATAATTTGTTAAAAACTTGTTTTTATTCTTATCTCTTCATTTAAAGGTAAAAAAGTACTAAGTACGAAGAAACAAGTATCGATGTGTTGAGTTGGCCCGCGTATAGTCCAGACTTAAATCGCTTTCAAAATATTTGGCCTATGATGAAGCTAGAAGTAGCAAGAAAGCGACCAGAATCGATTCAAGCTTTAACAAGTTTATTGATGACGATTTGGGAGTCCATACCTCCTACGACTTTGACAAATTTATCAAATTCAATGAATTGGAGGTGTATCGCTGTAATAAAAACAAAAGGCGGCCCAACAAAATATTAATATTAAAGATAGAACTTCGGCAAAAGAATAAAAAACAAAAAAAAGTTAAAAAATAGATGTTTAATTTATTCGCTTACTTTAACTAGAATCAGTTTTGCCACTAAATTGCAGGTAAGTTTTTTTCCAAAAAATTACGTCATACAAAAGTTTTGTAATTTTAGCAAAAAAAGACTCCAATTTGCAATAAAATTTGTGTGACCATTTTTTCCCCAGAACTGTAAATTTAATTACATATTTATGTATTATTGTATTAGAAATCCAAATCTTCAAACATTCAATATAATGCAATCGGAGCCAGTGAAATGTGTCATTGCCAAAAACGAGTTTTTATGAAAAATGATCTGGTTTCTGAGGAAAAACAAAAAGAGTATATGCTTAAACTTCTCGAAGACGAATTCTTAAAATGTATTTACACATTACATAATATATCTCGTATATATGTACGCTAAACTAGTTATCTATATTTTTAGTCACTGGTGATTCCGAATTAATTTTTGGTAATAGACGAACAAGACCTCTACAATTGGTTGCATCTGGAGGTCATGAGGTAATCACATCACTACTCCAACACAACGGCCTGTCAAAATATGTGCCACAAAATTTATTAAAAATCCAGAAATCGGTGGCCGGATCTGTTAAAATTTGTAGCTCTACTAAAGCACAAACGAGTGGATCTTGGCTGGCAGAGCGTAACCTGCAAATTACCGGTAGCATTTCACATGCTCTATTTAGGTATTCTTACAATACAAAATCAAACTGGGAAAAGAAGCTTATCTCTATTGACAATGGCACATTAAAGAGAAACAAGGCGACCAGGTACGGACAATATGCAGAGAAAGTAGGAAATAAACTCTTGCGAATCATTTTAAAATATTGGAAACGAGCTTAATGATTTCTCCTGAACTGCCGTTTTTGGAATACAGCCCCGATGCGCTCTCATTTGATGGAGATCAACGGAAGTTGGTTGAAATAAAATTTCCAGTGAAAGGACGAGAAGTAGAAGCTGAATCATTAATTTCAGAACTAAAATATTTGTGCAATGAAACGACACCCCTACTATGGCCAGATCCAGCTAAGATTGGCAACCACAAATTTAAATTCATGCGATTTAATTATATTTGCAACCAAAAATAATTCGTTTGAAATAATTACTGTTCTAAGAGACCAAAGTTTCATTGAAACATATATTACTTTTGTAAAGTTTTTAATTAATAAAAACAATTATAGATTTTCCTTACATACAATGTATTGGTTACCTTTTTTGAACCAAACATAGTTTTATTTATTACTACAAAGTTGCTAACATTTTGAATTAAAACCTTTCATCAGATAGTATTGGACATGATATATTTGGTAATCCACACAACACGCCAACAATGTCATCAATGTAAAGTATATCTGAAACCGAAATTGTATCTCTTAAAATCCGGTATTGCTTAAGTCGAGAAAAGCGCCTTACTATGTGCTCGCTCTAAAAATTGCTTTTTTCGGATCACCGTCCCGTTGATACTCTGCTGACATAATTAATTAAGCCAGATGGTTGTAATGAGAATATAAAGGTAGCCACGTTAATCTCAGTACAAACGAAAATCGTTCTAAAGCTTGGAAACCGATCAAGGCATTTGGATAGACTTCTTTTATTTTCGTCGCGCGTTTGCCAGTATATCAAGCCTTTTGTGGCTTTTTTTTTTTTTACTAGATAAGTTAAATTACATTACCTATTTTACCTACTTATTAATAAATACAATCTTTAAATTCAACTAGTTTATAACTTCAATATAATAAGAGATATATACTTTTTTTTTTTAGATAAGAGCTGGACGGTATCCGCCAAATTCAGCCTTGACGGTCGCTTGTTTGATAACAAATGGCCAGCTCAGCAAAGGAACAATTGCATTTCGATTTAAGCATTGTCAGAAATATTAGTTCTTTCGAGGGTATTTACATTTCTCCGTAGGTCGTATATCTTTGCAAATACTCACCAGCACATCTAAATTGGTCATGCTACGAATGCCAGTAATAGTATTGCGTTTCTTATCCGCATCCCATAGCGAAATAATACTTAACAAAAAGCTTTTCACTAGCTTGCACTTCTCTCTTTGTGGTTATTGCAGTACATTGCACACCAATATCGACAAATTTATTTTCCTCTACAACGTGTCGACCAACATTTAAGAACGTATCCTCTTCTTCGGCAATACTAATTTCATCCACTTTAGAGCTATGCACAAAAACCAAAATGTTAGTTTCTTAAGCAAATGTAGATATTTTCAATTTAAATATTATCTCCTACGTTTTCCTGATGGTTGGTAACATTGAGGTTTTGGCATGGAAATGCCGTTTCTAGTAGCGTAGGATTGACCTTGGCGTGTTTTGAAAGCGGGATTAGTATAGATTTGGGATCAAAGTGCTTGTAGCAAATGCAAAACTGGATGGGAAACTTTTTTCCAATCCTTAATGCGGCTGATCATTTCCTTAATGTTGAAGGATTTCTTTTCCTGGATTTTGGAATGTGAAACAAAAGTGTTCTAGGTTGCCGATATGTGTTACACCACAATAACCAAATTATATGAATTTTTCATAATTAAAATTTTATAATTTTAGATTTCTCACTTGAATTGGTTGACACAGAATCTTCAGCACCTTCCCTTTGATCAGCTTATGATGCACTAAGCGGTTGGTACATTTTAGAATTATGTAAACATACAAAACAAATTATTAAACAAAGTATGCAAAATGCCTCGTATATTTTGATCAGTATATGATTAAATTAATACTTAAATATTCAAATTACAATTTATATTTGTAGACAACACCTTTTATATTAAAAATAAATACCACTAAGATAAAAATTGTGACATTTAATAAACAAAAAAATTATTTTCACAGTAAATTTTCATACTTTTATATTGAGGTCAAATAACAAAATTGATAAACGTCATAGTAATACAACCGCCTTGACATTTTTCCGCTAGATGGAATGCTTCAAGATGGAGGGGGAAAAATTTTCGAAAAATTAACCAATATATGGCTGCAAAAAATGTACTTTCCCACCATTAAACACGGCGGTGGCAATGTAATGGTTTGGGGATCTATGACTGCAGCTGGTGTCCCGAATGTATGTGAACATATTGCGTGTAATTTACAACCGCCCGTCGAATGCTTAGTACTAGGCAACTAGTGGAGCTTATATCAAGATAACGATCCAAAACATACGGCGATGGCAGTAAGACAATGGCTTCTATACAATGTGCCGAAACAACACCATCCGCCGAAATAGAGCATACATGGTATGAACTTGAACAAAGGGTCCTAAAAACTAAAACTTAAAAAGTGTACTTTCAGGTGCAGGCGACTAAGCGCTGTTATGGTGTGTAATGGTGACCCCAATTAAATATTAATTTTAGTTCTTAAGTGTGTCTGAACTGAACATGGTCCTTTTGGGTTTATTTACTGTATGTAGACTTTTGTATTTTATGAATTTTTTGAAAATTATTTTTTTTTTAATTTTATTTTTTGTCCACTAACAGTTTTCTTTGTTTAAATATATAATTTAATTAATATTATTTATCACAATTTTGCAAATTTGAGTGATGTATGTAGACTTTTGTGACTGACTGTAGTTAAATAGTTCATTTTCATTACTTGGAAATTTTCTTAACCGGGATTTCCTTTCTATTTTTGACTGTCTTTAATAATTAAAGAAAATTTCATTGACTAAACTTGTTAATTCAACTGAACAAAAACATTGTGACTGTACTAGATGTTTGGTTGATATTAAAGCTCATGACTTGTTAAGCACCGAAGCCCAAAATCAAACTGTCTGTAAAACTAAGGTAACAGCTACAAAATTTTTAGCAAAAGCTGTTTTATATGTATTAAATATATAATTATGGGCAGATACACTTTACTCGTATATGCTACTTGGGTAACTCCATAGTTGGATTGAGATATGAGTGCAGTGGCATAAGCCATAGCCACTAAGGCTAGAATACCAGATTTTATTTCAGAAATTATTTTAATCATCAGGAAAGTTTATGCAATTTTTGTATGAAAGGACGTCGTTATAGCTTATGGTAAATTAAACGAATCTCAGAGATTGGCTCCCATAGTGGCTATATAGGTTTAAAAGGACAAACATTGTGGAATTTGACAAGGGGCCACAGGTGTATTTTGATTATAGGTTTGTGGTGGGTCTGATGTGATTATATAGGGGTTAAAATTTGTTTTCCTTTTTGTTTGGTCGATAAAATCGTTTGTTATTTAAGATTTTGCGCGATAGACACCAATCTGACTATGCCAATTCGATGGCCCAAGACAGGTAGATTTTGATTATAGACCTGAGGTCAGTCTGATGAGGTCATAAGGGTGAAATTTTGATTTTCTCGTGTTTTGTCGTTAAAATTGTTCGTTATTCGAGACTTTGCCAGATAAACACCAACCTGACTATGTCAATAGGTTTGGGGTAAAGTTTTGAAAGTTTGATTTTGTTCATGGTTTTACGATAAAATTGTTCGTTATTGGTGTTTTTGCCAGGTAGACGAATTCGATGGCCGAACACCACAGGTAAATTTTGATTATCAGTGTAGGGTGAAACCGATGAGGCGATAGAGGTGAAATGTTGGTTTATCCCTTGTTTTGTTAAGAAAATCGTTCGATGTCTCATCACCATTGATTGTCGGTTTTATCAGGTTTTATGGTGAAAGTTTTACTTTCTCCGTGTTTTGTCGTTAAAGTCGTTCATCATTCGATAAAATCGTTCAACATGCGAGCTTTCGTCAGCCAAACACTAATCGGTTTTAGCAATTTCGATGCTCCATGAACATAAGTAGATTTTGATTTTAGATTTGAGTTGGGTCTGATGAGGTTATATGGCTAAAATGTTGATTTGTCTCATGTTTTATCGATAAAATCGGTCATCATTCGAGATTTTGCGAAATAAACGTGGAATAGTCAAATCAGGCAGATCGAATTAGCATACTCACATCGATGTTTACCTTGCAAAACCTCAAATGACAAAAGATTGTATCAACAAGACATGGAGCAAACCAAAATTTCATCAGAATAGTTTCGTCATACCCACCCCAAACCAATAACCAAAATCTTGCTAGGGACATAGGCTAATCGAATTCGCATAGTTAGATTGACGGTATCTATCTGGTAATATGTACAATGAGGAACGATTATATTGACACAACCTGGGAAAAATAAATGTTACTCCTATAATATAACATCATTATGCCCCAACCACGGTTATCTGACAAAACCTCGATTGTTGTGTGGGTAACTACAGCAAGGAAACTTTCGAATTTCAAAATAAAACTTTGCATACCGATTAAGTCCAGTTTGTGCTAATCAGTGCTCACGGGAAATAATCAGTGCTAGTCCAGGAGCCGAGAAAACGGGGAATTTTTTTTTCAAGTTTCGCCTGAAAGACGATACAAATAAAACCTGATTTCTAGAAAAAAAAGGGAATAATTTAAGCCTAATTTTAACACTCCCCAAAGGCGGATACACTGAAAAAAATTTGTGCGTATCATTGAAATATAATTTTTATACATTTCCATTCAAAAATTGAGGAAAACAAACTTGCCCCTATAAGATACTATAATGAACAAACAAAATCCAGAGGTATACCGTTCAATAATAATTGTGCTGAACAACGAATTATAAAAGAAGTAAAATGTTCTTAAATCAAAAAATAAGCGACTCAGATAGCATATTTGAGTGGCATGTTCATTGCCAATATAGTGGCCGAATTTGTGCTAATCCAGAATTGGCCCAACAAAGACCATTGAATTAACGTTTTTCTGACTTAAAGTGTTCTAGAAACCAATGAAGTTGGCGCTTCTCATTGCATATTCCTATCAGGTTTGCTTCAATAGGTATTACTGGCAATTTTTGGTGGTTAAATATTGAAGTTGATCTTCATCCTAATTGGATCTGCATTACCGACATTTTTCCGCTGAATACTATCGCCCAACTTTAACATTATCAGTAAAATCAATTGAAACGGTTCTGTATATACTTACTTAAGATTACGGCAAATAAGTAAATAAGTTTTCAATATGCGGTTACTCGTAATTCTCTCGGGAATCGAGAAAATGAAAATTGGTACGAATTGTTGAAAAATCGATGAAAGGAATTCTCAACAACAACCTCTAGTAGTACCCCTTAGGGGTAGTTTCTTGAAGATTGAACTATTCCAATGTATTGTTGTAAATTTGTAAAAAAAAATCCAGTACCACGAATCAAAAATTCGAAAATTATGGTACATCTTTGTTCATTGACAGCCCACACAAAATTGTAGCTTAACAGGATCTGTAAAAAACGTTTTAACTGTGTAACAAATTTGTATGGATTGTGCTACAAGTTCCGTGCAGCATTAGGACATAAGAATATAAGCAAACAATTCTCTAAACAAGAAAAAAAAAATTAACTTGAGAATTAAGTTCACGATTTCAGAATATTTTCAGAGCGAACGTATTTTCTCAAAACAAAGAAGAAAAATATAGCCTGAAAAATAATAAATTGAATCAACATCGGATCAAATCATACTTTTTTTTAAAATACAGTGCGTAACAAACATGTATCACATAAACTCTTATAATGAGTGATTCATTTAAAGGTACTATTTTCAGTAAGGATTTTATGATAAATCACGTCTGAGTCGTTCAAATAGTTATGGTATTTTTGTTCAGTATTGTTTGACATTTCATCATGAAAATACTTAGCCCAGCACAGCGTCTACAAGCGGCGGTAGCTGAGAGTGTACGCGATGACCATGATGAATCGATTCGGCGCCGTTCTCAATAGCTTGGCTTGTCGTATGCAACAACTTGGCATATTTTACGTATGGATCTTGGTTTAAAAGCATTCAAATTTCAATTTCGGCCAATCTTCCAAATCGACACCGTTTTAGTTTTTGGGCTCGTAAAAAGCTTGAAGAAGATCCACTGTTTTCGACCAAAATTTTGTTCAGCGATGAGGCCCATTTTTGGCTAATGGCTAAGTTAATAAGCAAAATTGTCGTATGTGGGCTAAAGAGCAATCCGAAGAGGTTTAAAAGTTGCCATTATATCCAGACAAAACAACGGTTTTATAAGATTTATGCGGACTGGTGCAATAACGTAACTGTGAATGGCGCCCGTTATCGCGCTATGATAACGGACTGTTTACTGCCTGAAATTGATGCCCGTGATCTCGGCGACATTTGGTTCCAACAAAATGGCGTTACTTGCCGCACAGCTCGTGTAACCATGGCTTTATTTCGAGAACAATTAAGTGAATAGTTAATTTCACGCTTCAGACCACTGAATTGGCCACCAGATCATGTGATATTACACTTTTAGAGTTTTTCCTTTGGGGCTACGTAAAGTTCAAAGTCTGCATGGATAAGCTGGTTACGATTGAGGAATTAGAAGCCAACGTTACTACCACTCGAAATGCTCGAACGGATTAACGAAAATTGAAACTTCAGAATGTCAGCCGCAGTTACGGGCAACATTTGAAAGAAATAATCTTTAAAAATAAATGTAGATCCTGTTTCTTTTTTATGATAATAAAGATCACTCGATAAAATAGAATTTTTTTATTTTTTTTTTATTTTTGCCAAAAGTACCTCAAAATGTGTCAAAAAAGGTTTTCTTGATTATAAAATGTTAAATATATTAAACAAAAACCCTTTCTGAAAATACAGTTTTGATCATAATCAGGTCGATTCAATATAGATCTTCTATTCTCAATATCTTCTATTCTTCTATACTTGTGTATGAAAATTATTAAATGTCGAAATAGAAGGAAAAAATAGAAGAATTGCTATTCCATATTAAAAATTAACATTTTTATTTATTTTTTCGCTTAGAAGATTTGTACTAAAAATAGAAGACATAAAAATGCGACTTTTATAACAAGAAGAACCCGATTTATTTGATTTTTATCAAAAGCGGGTTGAGTTCTGATTAAATTAATTAATTTAAAAATGAATTTTTTGTTTAATGCGAAGTGAAAGAATCCGCCATAATACAAAAACTAAAAACGAGACTGAAGGATATAAGAATAAACGAGAATCCGTTTCAGCTTCCTGATAGTGTACTCCACTAGTACTTTCGATCGCCAAAGGGAAATGTTGTGACACTGGTAATCGGTTTAGCAGCAAAATCGCGCTTCAACTCAATACCATTAAAAAAAATTTACATTATAATTTTTATTTAAAATATGTATTAATTAATCACAAATTACGTGTGGTCAGTTTTGTTTCTGGGTAATAAAAACGTTTTTGACATTACAGCAAGAGCAAATAGAAGATAAAAATTCAATTTCACACTTTCGATATTAAAAATAGAAGATTAGAATCCCACTGCTTCACTGAATAGCAAAACAGAAGATTCTTCTATTTTTGATTTCTTCTGTTTGTGTGAAGAAGATTTTTCAAGAAGAATAGAAGAATTCATTGAATCGACGTGAATGCCTCAAAGTAGTCAAACAGATTTGAGTTGATTACGAGTACGTTAGATAAAAATAGTAAAGAGAAAACCATTCACATTTTGTAGTGGATTGAAATTATTCCATTTAGCCTTAATTTTAGAATATAAATTTATAATGACATGCGACATATTCTTAAACGTTTATCTATTACGAATTCGTGTTTGCAAGAAATCAATTTCGTGTATATGGTCCAGACGGCGCTCATCTAGTCAATCTGGTCCGACACAAGTTCCTAACATTTTACATCCCGAAGGGCACGGGTGATAATATGTACAACTGAAAATTTTATTAACTTCTATAAAAAGTGGTCCTTTATTCTGTTGATATGTACTCACGAATACAGAGTTTTACAGACCATTGTGAAAAACAAAAGATTTGAAAAGAAAAATCTCCTTTCAACATTGTTTACAATGTTCGTTGCTTTTCAGCTCTCATGTTTAAATTTGATTTTCTTTTTATAGAGTGATTTACACTTTATATCCTTATATTTCGTTCCAAAATGTTTTAACCTGTTCAAAATAAAGCAAAATGTACACACACACACACACACACACACACACACACACACAAGGTGTTAATGTTACAAGTATGAGTCCAATAAAATATATTCAGGTTCAGTGATTTCTGTAGCACCCTGTACACGTACTATAATGTAACATATTATTGCTATTATTTATATTTCTTCCCAGACAAAGTAGTAAAATATATAAAAAATAAAAATTTAGATATTTTCACCTTTTCTTCAAACTAATTTTCATATTATTTCGGGCGAAGCATATTACACACACAATACATCCTGCCAGAAACCAACCGTAGAAAGTTGGTGCAAATTTTTCTCGTATTTTGTTGTAACATTAATTTAAAGGTTTTCTCTTTATACAGATATTTTCGTTTTTCATGAATAAAAACCAGGTAAAAAATTAAATTTAATACGAAAGAAAATTAGATTTTCGTTTTTGGTTGCTGGCTGCTACTTCTGTGTTGTGCCGTTTCAAAAATTTATTTACTAAAAGTAACCGGAAATTTAAATATAACGAAATGACAAGAATAAGAATTAATTTAAAGTTTTTTGTTTTTTCTTTTTACATTTTTGGATAAACTGAATATTTATCATGCTTTAATTTCTGTTTTGGGATTTTCATTTAAAAATCATTTCAAGTACTTGGGTTTGCGTGTCATAATTTTTAATATGTGTGTTATGCAAACAAAAAAAATCTTACGGTATAAGTAGGTTAATAGAAGATTTTCATTAATTATTACCGCATATTTATGTAGGCGTAAACGTATACGAGTTCATTGTACACATTAGAAGGCAGTGCGGAGTATTACGGTTGGGACGGCGTTGCAAGGTACTAAGACTGTTCGTGTAAGTACATTTTGTGATGTTTGTACCCCCGCAGCATGAATATTAGCTTGTTTTGTTAAAACGTGAGCATGGATATACTGTTTCCAGAAGGGTATTTGGTCTTATCCTCTAGTAATTCTCTCGTTAAATAAAAAATTCCAGCAAACATTCTCAAATATTTTTTTCTCAGTTTAGCTGAGGTGACCCCGACATTTTAAACGCGGTGGGTTTTCCTTTTCAGGGTAGCTCGTACTTGGTCAAAATAAAAGTAAAAGTAAGCAAAAAATAGTCTACTTGACCATGGAATATCAATGAGGATACGAACACTAGTGCTGAAAAATCTTAATTTTTAAATTATGGGAAATTATGTATGGGAATCACAGCACACAATGATCAACTCGGCCTATGAGTAGAAAAATATTCCTCAGTTGAACGTGTATTAGAGAAAAACGTGTCTCAATTTTGAAAATCTGACAACTCGCTGTTCCACTCGAAAACTATTTCAAAATTTCTAGAAAACGATCAAAAATTTCTAGATCCATGACAAAAAATATGTTACAAAAATTATAAAGATTCAGCAGGCAAATTTGGAAAACGTGTCTTGGAGGAATTTTGTTTTCATAATTTGAAGAATAAGCCTTATGATACTGGAAGTAGAAAAATATTTCTTTGATGGACACAACAGAGTGAATTACAGAGGTTTCCCAGTTTATATATTGAAAAGGAGTAATCTTATAGACAGCGAGCTAAAGTTTAAGGGTACCGTTTCAAAAGTGGAGGCAAGTGAGGAGGGAAACATCTCATCAGCTTTAAACAAGCTATCTGGCGATGATGCAAAGCTTCATGGCGATGATGCAGAGAACTAGGATCTATAATGATGCAGAATATGAACACCCTGATACAGATAGTTGTTAAAAATAAAAAATGACTCTCCTCAAAATAGGGATATGGAATGCAAACGGCATAGCGCAGCATAGAGCGGAGATACAAGCATTACTCTATTTAAGACACTAAGCATCCGGATGGCAAATCACATGGTGGCACTGCTGCGTATTGATTAAGAGAAGACTAAAACATTATGAACTTATGAAATATGAGAAAGACCATCTCCAATCAACGAGCATCTGTCTGCAGGGATGGGACTGCAGGATACCAGCAGTGTACTGCCCTCCAAAGCACGCTATAAAAAAATTGCAGTTTATTGATTATTTTAGTCAGCTGGGTAATAAATTTCTCGCGGGGGTTGATTAAAATGCCAATCATACTCAATGGGGTTCAATACTAACAACGCCTAAAGTTTTATGAAGCGATAGAGGAACAGCCCCTGAATTTTTTATCTACCGGTCATCCTACTTACTGGCCCACGGTTAAATAGAAAGTACCTGACCTACTTGTTTTCTGCTTTACCAAAGGCATTGCGCGTACGTATGTTAAGGCCACCGATTGCTATGATCTGTCGTCTGATCATTCACCGATAATAGTAACAATGAGTAATGTTGTCTTAAAATCAGAAACACCGAAACGTCTGGCAAACAAACGAATTGATTGGAATCAATATAGGAGACTATAGTCGAACAAAATTGTCATCTTGAGAACCCGCTAAAAACACCAGCAGATGTTGATGTGGCTGCAAAAAAGCTAAAAGAGGCACTGGAAACATCAGCTGAAAAAGCTTCACGAATTATCAACAATTCTGAAAAAATTAATAAATTATCACATAATATCCAGTCACTAATCCAGGGAAAGCGGAAAAATCGACGGCAATGGCAACAAACAAAATCACCATTATTGAAATGTAAATTAAATCGAGCTATCCCTAAATTTGCACTATGCAGGAAGAAGAAAACCAATGGGTCTAGAATTATTTAAGTGAACCCTCGGCAACAGAGAAGACTGAGTATTCTTTATAGAAGGCAACAAAAACCTAAAAATGTCTACAAAGTCGAATCCACCGATTAGACTACAAACTAGATATTGGGCGAAAAGCGATGAAGAAAAAGCCAAAGCTTTCGCTGCACATCTAAAGACGGTCTTTTCACCACACGAAGAAACTAGCAGGGTGATGATTAATCCTTTAAACCTATTTTGCTTGAAGGGAAGAAAGTTAAGAACACAATCAAAACTTGCATTAGCCCGAAAAAGGTGCCAGGACTTGCCTTATTAATGGTAAAATGATAAGGGAGTTACCAGACAAATCCATAAAACTAATAACCTACATTTTTAATGCGATCATGCGAACTAATCATATTCCTCAAACGTGGAAGATATCTTTGATCACAACGATACATAAGCCTGTGAAAAACGAATCTCTAATCTCGTCTTATCGTCCAATGGCTTCCTACAATCTCAAAGCTGTTTGAAAAAATGTTAATAACAAAACTGAAACCACTATTATAAGGAAGGAAAATCATTCCAGACCGTCAATTTGGGTTCGGAAACCAACATGGTACCATATAGCAAGTGCATAGAATTGTAAATGCAATCAGACAGACCTTTGAGGCAAAGTAATACTATTCTGCTGTCTTCATGGATATAGCACAATAATTTGACAAAGTTTGGCACGATGGACTAATATACAAACTTAAAGTACTCCTGCCGAAGAATATTCGATGTAATTTTACTTTACGTATACATCGAGAAAATCAGGTAAAGAGTGGAGTATAAGTTTTGAAAATTTTTAAATGCAAGATTGTTTACTATCAATTTTTAGAAGAAGGAAGCTAAATTTTTTCGGAAATTTTTTTGGTTTTCCTGAAAAATTTTCCCTTTTTTTATTTTTTCAATATGTATTTTTATTTTTATTAATAATAATTGCTTCGTCAACCTTGCAGACACAGATCAAAGAGTTTTTATCGCTCTTATCGCTTCTTCTGATACTGCCACAAATGTTAAAAAAATCAACTTTTGTAAATATAATTTTTTTTAATATAATTTTAATTCGTTATCTTAGAGGATAGGGACTGCCGCCCCCAAACCGCCGCTTTTCCAGAATTTATACAATTCTTCAAGTATCAAATTTTATTTATAATTTTAAACTAAGTAAACAAAAATTGAAAAAAATTCAAAATTTTCATGGTAAAAGTACAAAATTTTCCCGGAAAAATTACTTGTACTGCCGAAAAACTCTTAACATACAATCCTAATACCAAAACTTTTATAAAAATTACACATTTACACGTATTTTGAATAAAATAATACGGATTTTTTTTTAATTGAAAATTTTTCCGGAAAATGGGGTAATTTTTTTTGGAAAAATTTAGCTTCCCCCTCTAAAAACTCTTGATAAACAATCTTCATTTAAAAATTTTAAAAATTTATATTCCTTACATGATTTTTTCGATGTGCGTAAAGTAATCTTTAGCCGAATATTCGCAATCTGGGACCTATTTTATATTTGTTGTAAACGGCAGACTTACCTGTTACCGACAATGTAGTAATATCAACATTGACCCCTATTCTCCTAGTCGCATCACTTCAGGTGACGTGACTACTCATCTTCCTGGTTACTAGATCATTAAATCGAAACTTACAAAATAATTGTTCAATAAAGTCGTTCTGGCTGTTTTTTAAATCTTAGTATGCTGCTTTATAAATATTTCCTTGCGACTACTATCACTTCAAATGACAATTTCTATCACTTGAAATTTTGACGTGACAAATAAATAAAAAAAAATTCAAACTAATGAAGCCAACTAAGATTTGAAAAAAATTCATTGAGAGCTTTGCACAAAATTATTTAGTAAATTTTGATTTTAAAATCTAGTAACCAGGAAGATCCATAGTTACGTCGCACGAAGTGATACGCCTAAGGGAATTGAGCTGATTATTACTGATGATAGAGTATCCTGGTATCATACGAAACCCCGCAAACAGCCTCAAGAGAAGTGCAAAGTCATCTGAGCAAACCAGTACAATTAAACGGTGTATATATCCCTCAACCAACCAAGGTCAAATACCTAGAGGCTTACACCTGGATAGACGGCTAACGTGCGGAACGAACATATTGAAGCAAAGCGCAATCATTAGACAATAAGGTCTTACTATAAAAAGCGTTGATCAAGTCATTATGGACATATGGTATTCAGTTATAGGGATCCACCAGTGCATCAAATAGAGAACTCCTGCAACAAACTTTAGCGAAAATACTCCGATGTATTGCTAATGATCCATGGTATATCCGAAATATTAACATACACGAAGGCCTTGGTATTAAAACCGTTAAAGAAACAATCAAGGAGTTCAATTCGAAATACTACTCAAAACTTAAGGGACCCAACGAATTGGCCCGCGATATACTAAAACAGCCGTATTTTAAACGACTGAGAAGAGCACATTCACTCGGACTAACGGTTCTTTAGTCAAAATCATTAAATGTGTAGATTACGTTTATAAGTAGGATCTAATTTAAATTGTGAACACTAATATTAAGTATTATGATTGGTTAAACTTTAAAAATGTAATTAGCTTAAGATTTGAACACTTCTTGTTAGTTTCTTATGTAGAAAAATTCAAGAATAAAGCCATTGGCAATCTATAAAATAACGTGAATTAGACATCAAGATGCAATTTTAGAAATCTGACAGAGCTACTCCACTCAAAATACTAAATTTTCTAGAATACGATCCAAAATGTATAGATCCAGGACAAAAAACTTATGTCGCAATAAAACATGAAGGCAACCGACACGGCAATTATCAAAAAATCAAGGGGAAATTTTGTTTCCATAATTTGACAGGATACTGCTTATGGTACTTATACCAACATATTGGATAGGTATTAGAATGGAATTTATGTACAGAAAACACACTACTCCTGTGCCAAGTAATAATCAACGCGGCTTGGAGGTACAAAAATATTCCTCCTTATCGAACGTGAATTAAAGACCATCGTGCTTCAATTTTGGAAATCCGACAACGCTGCTCCACTCAAAATACTAAATTTTCTGGTATATGATCAACAATTTGTGGAACCAAGACAAAAAAATTATTTCATTATTTATTCAGGCAAATTTGCAAAAAATGTTGGAGAAATTTTGTTTCCGTAATTTGGCAGGATAGGCCTTATAGTACTTTTACCGATATATTGATCAGTTGCAATTACGTATGGGAAGCGCAGCATTCCTATGGTAAGCAATGGTCAATTCAGTCTGGAGGAGGATAAGTATTACTCATTTGAACGTGAATTAAAAACTTGCAACGTGACACAATTTTGGAAATGTAACAATGCTAATTCCACCCAAAATTCGTGCGAATTGTGTCCGAAAAATTGTATTCCTTTATTAAACGTAAAAACAAGGAATACATTTTTGAGAATTCTGATCTAATGAAATTTAGAGAAAGTGCTAGAATATTCAAAATGCTCAGTATTAATTTAATTGCATGCTGACTGACATGGTGGATGAAAAAACTGCGACTTCCACTTGCCACGCTGCGGAAACGAGACGAATAATAAAATAAGTAGCTCACAAACTGGTCCAAAACAAGAAGCTACGGAACGTGGCGTGGAAGGTACTGATTATGAAAAATATGTATTTTTTCAGCTAAAAACCCCAAAGACTCCAGAAGGATCTAAGATGTGGCACTTATCAAGGAGCCTTTCACCAAAAGTAAAAGGATTCTTCAAATTTCAACTATAAGTTATGTTAGTTTCCACCATGAGTTCCACGTAATATTTTCTCAATAAGCCAAATTTAATTTCAGAATTTTAACTATAATCTCGTTTTCGAAGCATTTACCAAAAAAATGCAGAAACTTCTAACAGGATGATTCTCCACTTCTACAATTTTATAAAGTTACATCAATTATCATAAGAAGCTATTTAAGAAGCGAGTAACTTTTAGTGAACATTACGATAAAAAATACAGGGAATAATACAATCTTCCTGTGCCCTATCTTCCTTTAAGATTTAAAATCGATTTACCAGAAAGAGTTAAAACTTTTAAAACATAAGTTAAATGTGGGTTTACACCGGCAGACTACAATAAAATGAAACCGGTAACAAACCGACATTAATAGAATTTCAGAGAACGACACTGCAAATATTTTTTGACCGAGACGGAACAGTTCGTAAACTGTTTGACATGGCCAAGGGAATAAATGACAGGAGAAAATACTGGACTTTGCTCATTAAGCATAACACAGCACCAAGGAACACCAAAAGAAATATCTCTAGAAACATTGGCCAAAATATCGAGCCAACTCCCGTCGGCTCATGAACTAAGCAACACTACTCCTTAGAACAAAAAAAATCCACTGTGATCAGTGAATGAACCTATTTAATGGAGAATTGATTACTAAGTTTTCGAAAAATATTAAAAAATAACAAAACATGGCGGACTACAAAATTTGTCGAAATAACAAAAATGCACATGTATTAGTAAAATTGACAAAAGCAATGTTAGGATTATTTAAAGTTTTGGTATAAAAAGCAACTGGTCGTTATAACGCAATTAGTAAATTATTCCGATGAAGTAGACCCATTTTTCTTCTGACCCCGAACTTGATCAATTTTTTCAAAGCTAAAATAAGTGGAATTTAGGCATTCACTGTATCGAGGATTGGCCAGCTTACTGAAATTTCCGACGGACATGGTATATAGGTGTAGTTAGCTTAAGACATCCTTAAGAAACAAAAATTATCCCAATTTTAATACGATGATGTAGACCCATTTGTTATTAAAATTTCAGTGAGCTGGCCAATCCTCGATACAGTGAATGCCTAAATTTCACTTATTTTAGTTTTGCAAAAATTGATCAAGTTCGGGGTCAAAAGAAAAATGGGTCTACATCATCGTATTAAAGTGAGGATAATTTTTGTTTGGTCGAACATATATCGTATTTCGTTTTAATATTTTTTCTTTTATTATCATTGCCGAAGTCACTAGTTTACTAATTGCGTTATAACGACCAGTTACTTTTTATAACAAAATTTTAAATAATCCTAACAATGCTTTTGCCAACTGTTTTACTAATACAGTCCGCCATGTTTTATTACTTTTTAATTTTGTCGAAAACTTCACAGTCGTACTTCAAAGTAGGGGTGTGTGAAAGGTTATTTTATTGACTTCGAGGAATCCGTTTAGCTATAAATTTACCCCCCCTCCCCTCAAGGTTCCAGTTGGAGATAGGGTCAAACGCATCAGATTATACAGGCCTACTTTTACTATATTACCTACAATACGCTCTCGTAACCCCATGAATGACAACAAGAACAAGCCTATCAGACTTGAAATTAAATAGAAACTGCTCTTTGCGAGCTGACAACAAAAATCTAAATTACACTTCGAATAAAGAAATGATGTTGTGTGCCTTTATTGATATACAACACTCTTATATGAACACCAATTTTGAACTAAGTCAAACACAAGCCAGAGATTTGTCTAGGGGCTGACCTAAAAACGAGATCATATAACCTCTTTTGTGGCAGCTGGTGATGGATGAATTATTCACCAGATTTCAAAACACCCTCATTTCGAACATTAGCTTTGGTAATGGCCTAGTCCTGATTGTTCGGAGCAAATTTGATAATTCTTTAGTGTAGGATAAGCCACATGATTGCTGGAGCGAGTACGGAAATATCAGAAAGTTCGAAAGAATGTAAAGTGATTTAAATACGATTAGTCGTGTTGTAACGAAATCGGAGGTTCAGGTAAGAAAGAAGACATTTTACATCCGAAAATGTTGAGGTATCGAATTGCCCGATGTTGTATTGGTGTATGTGTCATTCGATGTTGTGTTAGTGAAGTGTGTTTTTAACGTATATAGCTTGGAAAAAAATCGAGCGTAAAATAGAAGTGTTTTAATATTTATTGAAGTTTTAGACTAATCTTCATCATATAGCTCACGCCTATATTTCCGTCAATTTTATAGACGTTCACTTCTATGCCTTTCGGAATTTAAATAGAAATCTCTCTCATCAAGTACCCCGTGAAAGCTATCAAAGCCGCTGGCGCCCTTCAACTCATTATTTTCAAAAGAATCCGCAAATTTGATTTTCCGTAAAAAATTAAGATCGGGAGCGGCACTAACCGTGTTCCAATAGAGGATATCCACGATTAAAAATATACTGAATAATTTCAGAGAGAAATAAAGAATATAAAAATGAAGCAACGCACTCTTACCTACGATCATTAACATATGGAAAAGATACTGACTTGAGGAAGACAACAAAACGAACAAAAAGTCAAATAACTAAGATTCCACATTTAAGAACAAGTAATGGAAGCTGGACAAGAAGCAATAAATAAAAAGCAGGAGGCTTTGCTGATCGCCCAGAGGGTATATTTCACACTAATGAGAAACAGGAGAGCGAACAAATACAAGAAAAAGAAGTAACTGAAAATCAAGAAATCATCCTGAACACTGCTTCGGAAGTGATTAAAGAAATAAAAGAAAAAATTCCAAGAAAATCGTCAGGGTTTCAGGCGATAACAGGAAAAGTCCTTAAACAGCTTCCTAAATTAGACATTAAAAAATTGGTTATCCTAATCAACGCAGCGTTTAGAATCAAATATGCACCAAAGGTATATGTACTCAAGCCAGGAAAACGATGAAACGAAATAACGACTCATAGACCAGTATCACTGTACCAATGCCAAAATTATTTTGAAGACTCCTACCAAAACGAATGAAAGCGTTAATTGAAAGTAAAGAACTCATACATCAATATGGATTTCAAGATAGACATAATAGAAAAAACACGTGAAGGAAAAAGGATCTGCTAAGCAGTTTTCCTTGATATAGATCAGGCTTTGACAAAGTTTTGCACGACGATGAAAAGTTTATTCACCACGTTTCTGCCACCTTCTCGAACCATACACTAAAGCCACACACTTTCATGTTAACTTTCAATTTCGTATAAAATCCATCAGATCCAGAAACTTGGGATAAATGACCCAGCAACTTGGGATGGATGACCATGAAGAATTCCGGGTGTTCGCTCGTTGCGACTCTGAAACAATTGAAAGTTGACCTAAATTTCGTCCAATAAAACATCTTCAGCGGCGAGGCCTATTTTTCAATGAATGAATATGTGAACAAGCAAAATTGTCCGATTTGGGACGGTACCAATCCACATGAGATACACCAGGACCAAATATTGTATACATTGCGAGAAAGTCACTGTTAGGCGTTGATTTTTTTTTTCGAACACTGTCTTAACCGTCAACGAAGAGCACTGCAAAACGTTGAAAAGCAAATTTTGTGGCCTGAACTGGATGATATGGATACAGATGACAAATGGTTCCAACCGGAAGGCGCTACGTTAACGCCTTTAACCGTCTCCTTTTGGGGATATCTTAAATCGCAGGTCTATGCAAATAAACCGCAAACAATTAATGCCCCCAAAGTCAATATAGCGAACGTCATTCAGCAAATTCAGCCAGATGTATGCGATTAAGTCATGGAAAATTGACCTCCCGAATACGTGCCTGCTACCAAGCAAAGCCGCTGCTGACATTTGAACTACTTTATATTCCGTACTTCTTTAATTTGCATTTAAAAACCAAGCATTCTTATTGAAATATCCTTTATAACGGGTGATTTTTTTGTGGTTAGGATTTTCATGCATTAGTATTTGACAGATCACGCGGGATTTCAGACAAGGTGTCAAAGAGAAAGATGCTCAGTATGCTTTGACATTTCATAATGAATAGACTTACTAACGAGCAACGCTTGCAAATGGGCTTGTGAATGGGCCCTAGAAAAGTTGGCAGAAAATCCGCTTTTTTATCGACAAATTTTGTTCAGCGATGAGGCTCATTTCTGGTTGAATGGCTACGTAAATAAGCAAAATTGCCGCATTTGGAGTGAAGAGCAACCAGAAGCCGTTCAAGAACTGCCCATGCATCCCGAAAAATGCACTGTTTGGTGTGGTTTGTACGCTGGTGGAATCATTGGACCGTATTTTTTCAAAGATGCTGTTGGACGCAACGTTACGGTGAATGGCGATCGCTATCGTTCGATGCTAACAAACTTTTTGTTGCCAAAAATGGAAGAACTGAACTTAGTTGACATGTGGTTTCAACAAGATGGCGCTACATGCCACACAGCTCGCGATTCTATGGCCATTTTGAGGGAAAACTTCGGAGAACAATTCATCTCAAGAAATGGCCCGGTAAGTTGGCCACCAAGATCATGCGATTTGACGCCTTTAGACTATTTTTTGTGGGGCTACGTCAAGTCTAAAGTCTACAGAAATAAGCCAGCAACTATTCCAGTTTTGGAAGACAACATTTCCGAAGAAATTCGGGTTATTCCGGCCGAAATGCTCTAAAAAGTTGCCCAAAATTGGACTTTCCGAATGGACCACCTAAGACGCAGCCGCGGTCAACATTTAAATGAAATTATCTTCAAAAAGTAAATGTCATGGACCAATCTAACGTTTCAAATAAAGAACCGATGAGATTTTGCAAATTTTATGCGTTTTTTTTTAAAAAAAAGTTCTCAAGCTCTTAAAAAATCACCCGTTATAAGCAGATATGAGCGCTTTTTGAAACTGCAGAGATTTACGGAAGAAAATGCTGAAACAAAAGGGCGTAGATCGATAGCAGCATCACTAATGCCAGTACCATCAGGAATGCTGCCAATTACCTCTGAAGAATGAGCAGAAAGTCCGGAGCGATGGATGAAACAGAAACAACAATTTCAGTACAACCGCCTACTGCTGAACAACAGGAATCATCCTTGGACATGGGAGATATGTTGAAGGCGCTATTACTTCAAATGAAGGAAGGCGCAATTTGGTCAATCGTCTGAGCTATGTAAGGAACAAAATGCGAAATTTGATCAACAAAACCTGTAACTCGATAACATTCAGAAACTGAAGAAGAAGTGGACGATAATTTAAAGGAGTTGGAAAACTATATGAAGTAAGTCGAGCCCGCCTTGAACCACAGACATCGTAAACTATTAAAAATGACCAGCTTAATAAAACGTTCTCAACCGAACCCGTCGCCAGATGCCGGGATTTGAGAATTTTATAGTCCAGTTCCAAGCGGCGCAGTACAGCACAATTGCTAGGGACCAGCCGAGCAGCTGTACGCACTATTTTTGGCTCTTCGTGGGAAAGCTGTAGATGTCTTGCAAACTGTATACGCAACAGAAAGGAGCTATGAGCGAGTCATCATGACTGAGTTGGAACTAAGATTCGGGCAGTCACACTTCAGAGAATTATGCAAGATTTAACTCCAAAGCAGACCTTTAGTTGTGTAGAACAGACTAACAGTCGACGCGTTTATCAATGCTGTCAAAATGTGAATGAAGTATTGGCGTTGTCTTTCGAATGGAGGCAGCTAGAGTAAGTTAAGCTTCTGGCACAGCAAACTAGCGCAAGCTAGATTCAGAGAATATCGCAGAGATAAAAAAAAATAATAAAAGAGGGTTGAAGATCCTAACACAAAGCTTGATGAAACTTATGGTAACCTTGCCTAATGTTCCAGTACCGCTTGATGAGGGTGAGTTTAACAGTGGGGTTGATCGCTAAAAAGAGAGCGATCGGAGAGACCACGAAGGAGAGACGTGTGAAAACGTCCGATTTTTCAAGAAATAACTGGCCGTGAAAGAAACGTAGCTAATCTACGACAAAGAGAGATCGAGCCGCAGTATGTATAGACAGCAAATTACGGACGCCAGAAATAAATCGCTGACAAGGTGAAGTAGTGTGGCTATACAATTTCAGGAATCGAGAAAATCAGATCTCAAAATGCACAACGAGATTGGAAAGGCATTTTTTTTATTGAAAAACTGTTTTTTGTTAAAAAACGTCATTTCCGCTTAAATTTTTGAAAAATTATTTGGTTCGATATTGTTACCAATTTAGAATCTTTTAGATCGTAATCGTGTTTCTCGTAAATGCGTAAATAGACAAACCGTCTGGACTGTATGAGAATGAGGACACACACATTTAGTCTGTTCGTAGGCGCAGATATACACAAGCACACAAAGGGATTTTTAAAAAGTTCTTTTTTTTACTTCGGCGGAATAGCGAACTGAAAATATGCAAAAATCGCGAGGTCAACATTTTTCTTGATTACTATACTTACTATTGGCCTGTTTTTTATTACACCGGAGAGATCAGAGAGATAAAAAGAAAGCCTTTTCCGTTTTTTTATTTTATCGGATCGATCAGATAATTTTTTTCCATTTTTTTATTTTCTCTGATCAATCTCAGATCGTCATTTTTCTATCTGAATTTGTTTTCAGACAGTTCAGAGAAAAAACGTATTTGAAAGATTTAAACAGAAAATATGGCGGACGTAATCTAAAATGGTAATTAATAAATTAATTTGTAATTAAAAATAAATTAATAGTAAAATTAATAATACGCTAATTTATTATTTGTTCGTGGTAGACACCCAAATTAAATGGATAACAACAAATATATTATTTTTATTAAATGAAATAAAAGCGGAGTTCAATAATTTTCAATATGGTACAATATTGTATGTGTTTTTAACTATTTCCGTCAATACTAACATATTTTACACCATTTTTATTATAATTTGTACTTTTAAATATTACTCGTATAATTTGTTTTAATTATTTTGACGTTTCACAACTCATAACTTCGGCTGAAATGTCAGTCGATTGTCTAATGCTCAGTGGTCTTTACCTATTTTCAGTACAGCGTATAAAAATCGGTAATAAGCCTTTTCATATAAAATATTATCAGATTTGTCAGATAAATTATCTCTCCGATTTATCTGATACCTTGGACACAATAAAAAAACAGGCCATATGTAAAAGAAACTAAACACTTTAACGCTGCTTAAATATCAGAAAAGCGAAAAGGTTAACCCTTGTTCAGGTTGAAAATTTAAGCTTTAAATTTATTTAAATCTTGTAATTCTTACAAGGAAGGGGCGCGAAGTGCCCCTCTCCGATTTCGCTGAAATTTGAATATGTGAAAGTAGACTGAAAAATAAGGAATACATATTTTTTTTTATCGGCGGAAAAACACTCTGAGGGGGTGAAACACCCCTCGGAAGTTGGGGGTAGAAAACGGACTTTTGATAATTTCGCCTAGAAAAATCAGTGAAATTTCGAAGAAACTTATTTAGGAATGTGTATTTTAATGACCTAAATAATATACTATTTTTTGAAAAAAATTCGGAACAATCCAGTGGGTGAAACACCCTCTAACAGGGGTAAAAAAATCAACTAATTGATGTAAAATTCTTACATTAAAGCGGACAAATTTGAAAAAAAATATATGTTACTTAATAAAAAAAATCAAGGTTGACGTGTTCGAGGATTTTTTGAAACTACCCCCCGTATGGGGTAAACTACCCCTACTCTGAATCTTTGAATTATGGAAAGGAGAAAATTTTTTTCTCGACGCAAGTTTCTTATTACCCTTATAAATGGTTAATACTAACCTATCTCATTAATATTAATAATTTTTAGGGTTCGAAACATCCCCTAATCGGCGTATAAGTTGAAAAATTACGAAATATTCAGAAAAAAGTTCAAAATCTTCTGGAAAAAATCTAGAAAAATTGTATAATGTTGCATTTTTAACAATACCCTTGGTTTGTCCCAGAATATATCGTAATGCCCCTACCTCTACTGATAGGAAGTTAACCACCCCTTTAGCGAAACGTTGAATTTTTCGATTGGGAAACATTTGTTCCGGCAAGAAATCTTTTATTCTCCTTGAACATTGTTACTACTATCATCCCTTATCAACAACAATGACCTTCAAAGTTTGAGGCCCCTCACCCCCCCCCCCCCCTTCCTCCCCCATGGTGGGTGAAAGTAGAAAAAATTCCGAAAATATATTTGAAACGTTCTGAAAAAAAGTACGGTTTTCGTTTATAAGTGACTTTTTATTCTCAAGGAATTTTCGGAACCACTCCTCTGTAGCGAGTTATTTACCCCTTTAGTGAGTCCTTGAAGTACTCTAGTCTATGTGAAAATAACATTAGTGAGAACTAGAACAATTGCAATAACAATATTTATTGCTGAGAAAAGAAATCTGTACTGTTACTCGATTCTTGGAGTGGCCATTGTTCTGACATCGAAAAAGATTTTACGGATAAAGAAGTAGATATAAAAAAAATTTCTGGAGGAACTACAGGGAAAATTCAACCTCTTGACGTTTATGGATTTCGTATATGGAAAAATTTCGTTCGGCATTTTTCAGATATACGGTTATTTTGTTAAATTACGACATTAACTTACATTTAATGAATAACATCATCAAATTGCAATCATTAGTACACAATCAACTGTCTTCCCCCCGCTACATCGATCTTTTTAAATATTCTTGGTATAAAAGCGGATATATCGATCCCGTTTCTTTCAGCTTCGAGTTCGAAAATCCCGTTTCTTTCAGGTTCGGGGATTCTTGTGAAACAAACTGTGAAATAGAAGGATGTAAAAATGTAGCAATAATTCGCTGCGGTTGGTGTAAGAAGTCACTATGTTTCAAGCATTTTTTTGATGATTATCATTACTGCAAAAGATATGATGAGTGAAAAATAATATGTAATAGCTTTAACTAGACCTAAATTGAAATTTGAATAATAATTTTACTCTCATTGTCAGATAAGTATATACAGTAAAGCCTTGATTATCGCAATTAATATATTCGAATTTTATTAAATCATAAAGCAATAATTGGGATAGCATTCAATACATATTTGCGTGGAATTAAACTTTATTGTACATTATAGGAGGAATTTTCCTTATCATGGTTCCGTCAAATTATTATTGTTTTTTTGGCGGAATTAATCGGATAACCGGTCGTTCTATAACCGACATTCCGATAATCAAGGTTCTACTGTACTCATGCGTTATTACATGATTTCATAATTCAGACTATCCCATTTACTGGATATTAAACGATTGTAGTTGACGTATAATATTATTCATATTTTATTGTAATAAAAACCGTTGGCAACTGAAACCTAGTATGAATAATATTTTGTTATTCACCATACTAAATGTAAATGTAAATATGCTCATAACCAGCTGAAGATATATATCGATATGTACCAAGCCTTGTCAAAGATATGAACATATCCGAGATGTTCGGATAATTTTTTAAAATTTGATCCTTGATGGAAGATGTTTTGAATCCCTAAAAATCGTTAACAGTAATAAGAAATAATAATGGAAGGACCCAGGGAAAAAACATCTGGATAGAAAAAAATGTCCCTCACACTCACTACTGAGGTTCCGAAAATTCCTTGAGAATAAAAAGTCACTTCTTATAAACCAAAACCGTACGTTTTTTCAGAACGTTTCAAATATATTTTCGGAATTTTATCTACTTTCACCCACCATGGGGGGGGGGGGGGGTGTAAGGGAGGGGCCTCAAACTCTGAAGGTTATTGTTGTTGATAAGGGATGATAGTAATAATAATGTTCAAGGAGAATAAAAGATTTCTTGCCGGAACAAATGTTTCCCAATCGAAAATTTCAACGTTTCGCTAAAGGGGTGGTTAACTTCCTGTCAGTAGAGGTAGGGGCATTACGATATATTCTGGGACAAACCAAGGGTATTGTTAAAAACGCAATATTAATACAATTTTTCTAGATTTTTTCCAGAAGATTTTGAACTTTTTTCTGAATATTTCGTAATTTTTCAAATTTATACGCCGATTAGGGGATGTTTCGAACCCTAAAAATTATTAATATTAATGAGATAGGTTAGTATTAACCATTTATAAGGGTAATAAGAAACTTGCGTCGAGAAAATTTGTTTCTCCTTTCCATAATTCAAAGATTCAGGGTAGTTACCCCCCATACGCGGGGTAGTTTCAAAAAATCCTCGAACACGTCAACCTTGATTTCTCTTATTAAGTAACATATATTTTTTTCAGATTTTTCCGCGTTAATGTAAGAATTTTACATCAATTAGTTGATTTTTTTACCCCTGTTAGGGGGTGTTTCACCCCCTGGATTGTTCCGAATTTTTTTCAAAAAATAGTATATTATTTAGCTCATTAAAATACACATTACTAAATAAGTTTCTTCGAAATTTCACTGATTTTTCTAGGCGAAATTATCAAAAGTCCGTTTTCTACCCCTAACTTCCGAGGGGTGTTTCACCCCCTCAGAGTGTTTTTCCGCCGATAAAAAAATACATATCCCTTATTTTTCAGTCTACTTTCACATATTCAAATTTCAGCGAAATCGGAGAGGGACACTTCGCGCCCCTTCCTTGTTAGTCGTTTTTTTCATTCCCGTCAAATTTGACATTTGTGTACGGTCTTGGTTAGCAAATCACCATGGAAAGAGACGCAGTTGCATGGTGCTTAGAAAAACGTTAAATGGCTTTGTAAATAAACAGAATTGTCACATTTGAAGTGAAAGCCCCTCTCAGTGAAAATTAACAGTTTGGTGTGGTTTATGGTCCGGAGGTGTAATTGGAACATTTTTTTTATTGAAAATGTAAATGGCATTGCAGTTACCGCCAATGGGAAATACTACAGAGACAAGATTGCAGATTTTTTGTGACATGAATTAGATGATTTCGACTTAAACCGTTTGTGGTTTCAACAAGATAATGCATACATCTCATGACACAATCAATTTATTGATAGAAAAGTATAATGACCTTGTAATCTTCAAAACTTCCGATGTGAATTGGCTAACAAGATCATGCGATATAAGTCCATTGGACTTTCTTCTTTGACGCTATGTTTACTCCATAGTAGCCGCCTCTGGCCATAGGCAAAGGCATGTTCTTTTAAATATATTTTCATAACATTTTTCAGACTGCTGGTGTTATTTCTGCACATGTTGTCCTTAAGCGGTTGTGGGTGGTTTATTGGTGTACAGCTTTTCCTTCAAGTACCACCTTAGAAAGAAATTGGAAGGGGTCAAATCAAGAAAACATGGGGCAGTCGATATCACTACTTCTGACATTATTTGGATGAGCAAATGTACCCACCAAATTTGCATCGTATTGTTGTGATACAAAATTAACATATACAAAATCAGTATATACAAAGTATACACAATTTACCTTAAAACAAAGTATTTAGGGCGGAAATATAAACATTAACAAAAATTATAACACAAATCCAAAACTAGAACATTAAAATAACAAACAAAAAAACTAACACAAATTAAAACCTAAACCCAAATTACAAAGTAAAGCAAATTATCACCGGCAAGTTGAACAAAATTATCAAATTACAAATATCATGACCCAAAATACAATGTACTGGGCATGAAAAGCCAAATCGGCAAAAATTCAATTCAACAAAAATTAATTATGCTTAAGCGCCAAAAAGGCAAGAAATGAATTTCGAATGAAAAGTCTAAAAGAAAAGTAGAAATGGTTATTCATTAGTTCCGTGACTTTTAAGAAAATAAGAGCAAAAATAGTTCCGTGGTTTTTAAAACAAAAGATTTCAGTTCCTTAAATATAAAATTAAAAGTTATAAATCATTTCTATATAAAATCATAATCGTGTGTTATCTGTGTCATTTAAACATAAAATATACAAATATAAATTAATAATTAAAACCATTCTATATTAAATTTATGTTATAAAATAGTCCAATATAAAATTAAAAGTTATAAATCATTCCTATATAAAATTATAATCGTGTATTAACTGTGTCATTAAAACATAAAACATCCAAATATAAATTAATAATTAAAATCATTCTATATTAAATTTATGTTATAAAATAGTTAAATATAAAATTAAAAGTTATTTATCATTTCTATCTAAAATTATAATCGTGTGATAACTGTGTCATTTAAATATAAAATACCTAATTATAAGTAAGAATTAAAATCATCCCATGTTAATTCTATGTTATAGAAACATTTCTGTGAAAAATTAAAAATTATCAAATATTCCATACTTAAATAAACGATACAATATTCAGTGCATAACTAAAATTAATTTCCAACCGTATTATGTACTCACAAGAAAGTAGAGACATCACAATAAAAAAAGGGTAAGTTTTCTTTTGAGTTAATTACAACACTTTTCTATATTCCATTTCTTGATTACAAAATTCCAATACCGAATAGTTAATATACAACAAACATAATTTCAAGTTCATAATTAGCACGTTCTTTTATATAATGCATTAAATATAATATAAAGTAATCATAACAATTGTATATCTTTATATATACTTTATTCATGTTACATTAGTGAATAAACGACCTTGCTTATTCAACATAAATTTGATTGTATATCGCGACGGCACAATACTAAAGGAATAAAATTACAACTTATATTATCAACTAATTATATATACAAGTAATTCGATGAACCTTATATAACTTATTCAACTAAATAAAATATTTTGAACTTGCACAGTTATGTAATTCATGCAGTTAGTTCCGCGAACCAAAATTTATATACAGGGTAGTACGTAGATTTAACAATATAAAATTTCATACTCGATAAATCCAAACAAATTATATAAATATAAAATTACATTTATTTTCCAAATACACATATCTCATAAGCAAAACACACAAAACAAATATAAAATAATATAAACTAACATAAAAACATAAAGAATATACAATAGTATGGTGAATTGTGTGTGATAGTGCACCGTCTTATTGGAACTAGCACAAAGATGATGCCGCCCCAAATGAAGCACCATACAGTTACTTTACGAGAATGTAGTTGTCTTTGGTGCATCAATTGAGGGTTTTCGGACCAAAGAATGGTTCTTGATAAAAACTAAAATGTTTCAATAATTTTAATACGTTGTTGCGGCATTAGATACTCCACAAAAAAATTATTATCGACCACTCTTTACTACTGTCAACCGGCCTTCGACTTACGTAAAAGTTTAAGTATGAAATTTCATTTTGATCAATCAATTCGGCTGGGATGTTGAGAACGTACAGCTACACACACAGAAATTTTTTTAAAACCCACTTTGTTTGACCTTGGCAATATGGCATGGTAAACCTGCCAAAAACGCGAGATCAAAATTTTTCGTGATTACTATCCTTTTTTTTACTACGTAAAAGACAGTAAAAGGGAATGTCAGAAAATATTATTTTTGCCCGATGTTACGAAAAACGTTCCTTTGAGGGTTAATTAATTATTCCCATTTATTTATTCTGTAATTTTACCACTATTAATTCTGTTGTTTTATATTTAGAGATGTGGCTACGAAAACGGTTAAAAACACAAACCCGTCCATAACTCAAAATGTTCCACACCACCACAAAATAACAACAAAATATCTTTTAAACGTTTTTTCTATTAAAACTTTCCGCGCTTTTCTTTCTTTAGCCAATTAAACTGAAGTACGAAATAATTACCGTTTAATAAAAACTTGTCGATTACTTTATTCTACTTCTAGATCTTTATATCCAAGAATCTAACTACTTAAGATAATTACTAACAGTTCAGCTTAAAAAAATAAATTCTCCTTCTTTGTAAAAATAGCATAAATAATTTTTTTTAATTTTATTTTATGTAAACCAAAAAGTTTTCCTCTTTCTTTCCTATACGCCTTATAGTGGTCTCCCTTACCTATGTACGGTACTGCTTAGTTGTCTATTAAGAAAACTATACACAAACGTTTAAGGAATAATAATAAACTGTAGTAAAACAATTAAAGTCCAATTAGAGAGCAATGAAAAATTTCTTAGAAAAGTAAAGTTTTCAGATAATTCTTTGAGTTTCAATTTTTTTGTGAGATGTTTTAAAGTTTTCCAGTCCCCCGTTTAGTTAGAAGTATTTTAAAAAAATTACCTTCTTAACTAAGCATGTAACTCTTATTACATACTCTTGTAGTTGCGCGGATGTTACGCCCTATCAGGTTTCGAGTTCGGATGCTTAAACTACGGTATTCACTCCAAAATCGAAGATTTATATTAAACACAAATAAATCGTTACAAAATATGTTTAGTACCATGGCGAGTAGTTTTCCATTTGCAGGTAAATTTCCTTGTTAAAAACTATAAAAATTTTAAATTGCAAAATAATATATTTTTATAGCAATTTTATGCAATTTTAAAATAAAACCAAAAAATAATGGTCGTAGTATTAATAACAATAAAGGATAGAAAAAAATTAAATTTTATTAAGAAAATTGTTAAATGCTACGTCTGAAATTTTATTAAATAACTTTTTTCCCATAAACGTTTCGTTTTGTTTTTTTTTTTTTTGCCTGGTATGGAAAATTGATTGAAATTACACAGGTATCTTGCTTCAACATACACACAAGAAAAATTTATGTCTTGGCCAAACATAAAATTTTATTACCGTAAATGTTTGCCCTAAATGTAGTAAAAATCAATATTTATTTTGCAGAAATTCGTTCTGTGATGATAATTTTTTTACTTTATGTACGTACTTTGGCCATTTCAAAATAAATTTATTTTCGGAAATTTGGTACAGGAAGTATACATTAAATGGGAATTACTTGTAACGATGATTATGAACCATTATTATGACTATCTGGAATAACTAGCCAACTGAACATTTCACATTTCAAAATCAACATACTGACATCAATTCCAATGACGGTTACATTTTCTAAATTAGCGGTTTACCGTCGAAAAAAATATAATAAAAAATATTAAAGTTTTCTATCGAGCGACTCTTGCTCTGACAACATGCTGTATAAAGTAGCGGAAATTTGACAGCGAAAAATGAGACATTACGCTACTCGCCGCAAGTGGCAACAATATCACAAAAGAGATATTTTTTGTTATGTAATCACCAGCGGAAATTTATTATTCATTTAAAATTTAGATGGAAAAATGGTATCTCTACATCCTACTCGATTTAAATGTTAAAATCCATTGGAGAAAAAACAGGTATTTCTTAATTAATAATTGTAAAATTTGCGTTGCATGCACGGACAATTCAGACAAAATTAGAGTTTTCACTATAATTTTTTCATTTTCTGCAGCCATATAAGTTATTTTTAGTTTTTGGACAATATTTCAAGAACTTCCACTAGTAGGGAGTTCGATTTGATCGTCGTAGAAGAAAGTCGCGTTTTCGTCTTTCTCTGTGTAGTGAAAAATCAAAAATTTATTTTAATGTGATGTAATCGTGTTATAATAAATAATATAATTTAAATGATGTGTTAATGATTAAATAGTTAAATAAAAATAAATTATACTAAAATTTGTTTAATTAAAATTTTAGTGAAAAGACCCTAATATTGAAAAAGATAAATTAAAAATAGATTGTGAAGTCGATAACTAAACGGCAGCGTACTTAAGTAAAAATAATACACCTTGCCTCCTTATTACGACGGCAATAAATTTCACAAACTTAACAAAAATCTAAATTATTATTTAATAAATTATGAACAATTTAAGTGTAATTGATATTCTTAATTCATAAATTGAATTTTTCATATCCATATTCAAGAATTTAGTGAGAATTTAAAGAAATGCGCCTATTTAGATAACGTAATACGAAGTTTTAGTGTATTCCACTACAAAAATATAAATCCAACCATAAGAGCGCACAGAATATTATGTGATCATTTTGTTTATATCCCTTTTGTAACCAAAAAAAAAAATGGCTCAATTTAAGGCCAACCACACAAATGTGTGAGTAAAAATCTAAGTATGTGATAGCGTTTATGATAAAAAATTTCGTTAGATTTGGAGTACAACCAACACAATTGTGAGTTTAGTCAAAGTGTTTTTTTGGGACGAAAATAAGTTTGATAGCAAAACACAAATGTGTAAGTTGGTTGAACACATATACCCCTGTGTGGGGTTTGCTAGTACCCCCATCAGGCGCCTCCCTAGGTGGCGGATAGGGGAATGCTTGTCAGATATGGTAGGTACCGGGGAAATTAAATACTCGGGGCGGACCAAAAACTAGCACACCAAAGCTAAGGTGGTACTACATGCGCCGATGGCTGCGTGGCTAAGAGGGTGCTTAGTCGTTAGTATGTGAACTCCGAATTTGGCGTCATTCGGTTTAAACCCATAGCCTTCCTATGATAACGCAGAGCTCTGTCATAGGCGACCGTTAATTTCTCGTACTACTCGTGGGAATAAAATAAAAATTTATTATGAAAAAAAAATGATGAAAATAATAGTCTAATAATATTAGGAAACGAAACGGATGCGTCTATAGAAGCATCAAATCAACCGGGCCGCTGGCTAGTACCATAGATTCTGGGGGGAACCAACCCTTGGCAAAGAAAGGGAACAACTTTCCTAAGAGCATGAAAATGTTGAGATCACCACCTCCAAATGTAAGTAGACGTACACTACAATTAAAGACAACTGTGCCAACAGAGACTGCATCCACAGTGACTGCAAAAGACGCAGTCTCCACTGAAAAAGGAACTTCATTACAAATGCCGAGTGCATCAATAAACATTAAAAACAGCGAGGATATGTTAACCAAGTTTCAGAAAATGGAGAAACTAATCGCGCAGCTGAGCAATGAAGTTTCTGAACTTAAGAGAGAAAACTCTGCATTAAAAAAGGTTAAAAATAGTAAAGCTGAGAATTCAGCACGAGCTAACAATCTGCCTGTCAACCATTTTCAGCCTTCAACCAGTCAACATCATTCAAATAATTCCAACTGGTTGCTGCAGTAATTTCCAGTCTCTCAACAGAATAATAGATTTAATGCTCTGAGTATAGAGGATTATTTCACAGATGAGGAAGAACTGGAAGAAGAAGTTTCCAGTGCTAAAAACAGAAATCCTAAGAAACGTAGGCGCACAAAAACGAAAACTCCCCCAAAAAATAATACACAAAGTGTGAGCAGTAACACTGAACAGAAAACCCCAAAAATACCACTGCCTTCACCCATTAATGTGAGCAATATCAACAACTTCGAACTTTTCCGATAAAAAATAATAGAAACCGCTAGTGAATCAACTAATTTTAAGGCGCTCTCAAATAGTGACATTAGAATTACCTTTCAAAATGAAAATGACTACAGAAATGTCAAAAAATTACTGGAAGAATTAAAAAATGAATCTAGTAACCAACTGGGAAATATCCAATATCACACCTACCAGCTGAAAAGTGAAAAGGCCTATAGAGTGGTTATCAGAGGCTTACCTTCTTCTATTAGCCACGATGAAATTAAAGAAGACTTAGAAAAAATGTGACATGAAGTCGAAGGTATTACCAACATATACAAAATGGTCACAATTGATGGCGTAAAAGTCAGGAAACACTTTCCATTATTTTACATCGACTTAAAACAAAAAGACAACAATAAAGAAGTATACAATATCAAGAAACTTGCGTACTGAATAGTTAAAATTGGGGAAATAGGGGAATTCCACAATGAACGAATTGTCATCAACTTGGACATACCAAGAGCTTTTGCTATCGTCAAACCAAATGCGTGAAATGCGCTGAAAATCACCACACGACAAAGTGCAAGAAAACAACAGATATAGAGCCTTCTTGTGCTCTTTGTCAACAACAAGGGCATACTGCAAATTATAAAGGATGCCGTGTATATCAGAACAAAATTAAAAGTCAACAGAATAATAGAATAAGCGCAGTGCAGCGATTACAAACCAAAGTTGCTAAGCCACAAACAACAATCACACCATCCACAGTTGGATTATCCTGTGCGCAAATCACCAACGAGTCTAATAACATTGAAATTCTTAAAATGCTTAGCCAAATTCAACAGTCACTTGGCCATTTAGCAGAGAGGGTGGCAAAACTGGAAATCAATATATATCCACCAAGCGAAAAAGTCAACATACTTACAAATGATTAACTCGTTCCTACGCATTGTAGCTTGGAACGCTAATGGGCTCAACCAACGAGCCCAAGAACTAGAAATATTTCTCCATACAAACAAAACAACACTGATATTGCGCTGATTTCCGAGACGCACTTCTCCAACAAAAGCTTTATCAGAATGAGGGGTTTTAATTCCTACTGGACAACATATCCTAGTGAAAGAGCCAGAGGTGGTTCAGCTGTACTAATTAAAAATAATAATCAACAAGAGGATATTCGTGAAAACTATATGCAAGCAACTGTTATCTCAATCCAATTTAATGGCGCAGATCTAAATATTGCAGCAGCGTACTGTCCTCCACGGCATACACCAACGAAGTTACAATTTAATAACGTCTTCAATAAACTCGGTTCAAGATTTATTATTGGAGGGGACTACAATATAAAACATACAGCTTGGGGTTTCAGGCTTATTTCTCCTGGGAAAGGAAACACCTTATTCAATGCCATTCATGAAAACAAATGCGAATATCTGTCCCCAGGGGGGCCAACGTACTGGCCAACGGATGCAGGAAAAATACCAGATCTACTGCATTTCTTCATCATAAAAGGTATTCCATTAAGTTACACTAGAGTCGAAGGAATTAACGACCTAACATCTGACAACATTCCTGTACTGTTGTCAGTAAGCGCTATAGTAATAAAGAAACAGAAAAAGCAAAACCTTACTAATAGATTCACGGATTGGGACATCTTCAGAGATAAATTGGAAGAGCTAGTTGAATTAAAAGTTAGTATTAAAAGCAATGAAGAATTGGAACAACAAACAAACAATTTCATTGAATACACTCGATTGGCTGCCAGACTAGCTACTCCTGAATTAAAGGACAAAGCGGAGATTGAAGTCAAATACCCGGCTGAAATCAGAGTACAAATCAAGGCAAGAAGGGCGAGGAGAATATGGCATCTCACCAGAAATCCCGCTGACAAAACAACTTTTAATCGAATAAGTAACAAAGTCCATAGGCTAATCAAAAATTTCAAACAAAATAGCCTCGATAACTACTTAAGCGGGCTAGGTCCAGAAATGGATAAGGACTACTCGTTATGGAAAGCAACCAGAAGATTTAAACGACCTGTAGTTCGAGTACCACCTTTAAGGAATGCTCAAGGCAGTTGGGTTCGACAAGACAAAGAAAAAGCGGAACTCTTTGCTCAACACCTAGCAACAGTGTTCCAACCCCATGACATTCAATCCAACATTGATGTAACACCTGTTTATCAACCAAATCAGGACTTTAAAAGGGTCACGCCAATGGAAATTGCTAAAGAAATCGACAAAAATCTTAATCATAAAAAAGCACCAGGAATTGATGAAATATCACCGGGTCTATTCAAGGAACTTCCACGTAAAGCAATCATCTTGATCACATACTTATTTAATGCCTGTATGAGATTGAAGTATGTACCCAAATGCTTCAAAATGGCCCAAATCATTATGCTAAAGAAACCGGGTAAACCAGAGGAAGAAGTAACATCATACAGACCAATCTCACTGCTTCCGACCTTATCAAAGCTGTTCGAGAAACTGCTACTAAAACGTCTAAAGCCAATGGTAAACGTTCCTGATTTTCAATTTGGATTCAGGAATAACCACTCCACAATAGATCAAGTCCATCGAATAACTGCGGTAATAGAGCAAGCGTTAGAAGAAAAGAAATATTGCCCCGCCATATTTCTGGATGTATCCCAGGCCTTTGATAGAGTTTGGCATGAGGGATTGACATTCAAAATGAGTAAAATGCTAATGGTCGCCTCCTCTACCTTCTTTATACTGCGGACATACCTACAACGAATAAAACATTCATCGGCACGTTCGCAGACAACACTGTAATTATGTCAGTAGACGAATCTCAACCAAGAGCAGTGGAAAATCTAGAACGTGCACTGGACAACGTTACTAAATGGGCAATTGACTGGAAAATCGCACTGAATGAGCTTAAATCAACCTATGTGACATTTACGCTCCGACATAAAAATAACACTCTTCATATATTCCTCAAAGGGGTGCAAGTGCCGCAGGCGGAATCGGCAAAATACCTTGGTCTGTATTTAGATTCAAGGCTCAACTGGAAACATCACGTGAGACAAAAAGCTGAACAGATACGATTGAAACAACGTCAAATGTACTGGTTAATTGGACATCATTCCAAATTGAACCTGTATTGCAAAAGACTGGTATACCAGACTATCTTCAAACAAATATGGATGTATGGTGCGCAGCTATGGGGATGTACACATAAATCAAATAGAGACATTATACAACGAAGCCAAAATAAATTTCTTCGAATGGTCACCAACGCCTACCGATTTGTGACTAACAAGGAAATCCACAATGATTTAGAAATACAATTGATAGACGATGTTATCCGCGAATGTGCCATAAAACATGAAAAGAGACTTCTTACTCACACCAATCTTGAGGCCGTACAACTACTGGACAGTACAAACGAAGTAAGGCGGCTCAAACGAATCAAACCACATGAGCTAACCGTATGAAAATTATAAACCAAGGGAACTGGACACTGGTCCAGCAAACCCACACAAGTTTATGCTTATCTCATAAGTACTAATGTCAACCCTACTAATGAATTAATAATGTTTAAGATTGTAGTAGCCATATCAATACAGTTGTTACAAAAAAAAAAAAAAAAAAAAAAAACATATACAAATATAAATTTTTGACATGGTACTTTTGCTGTACCAACACAATTGTGTTACCGGGCAGGAAATGGGATATTTTGTGTATTATTTTTAGTGTCACGTAATTTATTGAAGACGTCCGTATTTTACATAATATTCGTACTTTTTTTTGATATTTTTATTGAATCTACGTACCAAACACAACAATTTCGAATTGCTTACAAATCGTTTATGTTGGATAAAAATGAAAAAAAAATGCCAAAGTTCGAACTAACAACAAAACAACTGGGGGGTCAATTTTGTTCAAAGTTTGACGAAAGTTTGATTGACGAAAAAATACACGCAAGTATATCCCTTTTCCTGCCCGATAACACAATTGTGTGGGTACGGCAAAAGTACCATGTCAAAAATTTATATTTGTATGTGTTTTCAACCAACTTACACATTTATGTTTCGCTATCAAACTTTTTTTCGTCCGAAAAAAACCCTTCAACTATACTCACAGTTGTGTTGGTTGTACTTCAAATCAAACAAAACTTTTTATCAAAAACGCAATTGCATACTGAGATTATTTACTCACACATTTGTGTGGTTGGAACTTAAACTGAGCCATTTTTATTTTTTTGGTTGAAAAGGGATATAAAAAGGGATAAAATTTCCATTTATAATTTAAAATTTGTAAATGCAAATATGCTTTAAATAAAACCAAATTTATTTATTTATAGGGTTTTCCAATAGGAATGATATGAGTTTTAAGTGACGTTTCGGCCATTTGTAATATGTATCTGTCATTTTTTGTTTCATTGTATTCAGTAATGTTTACAATTTCATCATGGTAATATATACGCAAGAACAACGTTTACAAATTATTCAGTTTTATTATCAAAATAATCGTTCTCCAATTACAACTTTTCGTGCGCTTTTGCCATTTTTTAGTCGTAATAATCGTCCAAGTGTGCTCGCTATTCGTCGATTTGTTGAAAATTTTGAGCGTGCATTTTCTTAACATAATGTTCAAGTGACAATAAGATAAAGAAACGCCCGAAGTAATGCAAATATTGCTGCCGTTCAGGCAAGTGTTGCTGAAGACCGCAATTTGTCGATTCCAAGACGTTCTCAAGAATTGGGACTGTCTCAAACCACAACCTGGTGGATTATGAGAAATGATTTGGGTTTGCATTCGTATAAAATTGTACTCATGCAAGAACTGAAGCAATTGAACCACCGTAAACGTCGTGAGTTTGCTGATTTTGCCTTGGAACAACTTGAAAACGATAACGATGTTTTTAAGAAAATCATCTTCTCCGATGAGGCTCACTTTCATCTGAATGGTGCGGTAAATAAACAAAACTGTCGATTCTGGTGCGAAGAAAATCCACAAATTATTCATGAAAAACCATTACATTCACCTAAATTGACAGTTTGGTGTGGTTTTGGTCTGGTGGTAACACTGTTACTGTCTTAATAAACACATTTTTATTAATCACTTGTTTTTGTTTCGCAGAATATTTTTCAAAAAGTTTAAAAAATCACTCGATCGATTTCGACTTGTTAGGTCATCATCAGGAGTATCTACTTCATCATCATCAGGAGTATCAGGAGTAGATACTCCTGATGATGACCTAACAAGTCGAAATCGATCGAGTGATTTTTTAAACTTTTTGAAAAATATTCTGCGAAACAAAAACAAGTGATTAATAAAAATGTGTTTATTAAGTATAAGTGTGTTTCGCCAAGTGCCTACGGCAAATAGCGTAAAAGGTATATAGATCAATGATAACCAACTTTTTATGGCCGAAATTGAAAGAAGTTGATCTTGACAACAGTTGGTTCCAACAAGACGGGGCTACGTGCCACACAGCAGGTTGCAACAATTGAATTTTTGCGAGAAAAGTTTGGAGATTCGATTATTTCAAGAAATTGTGATATTGAATGGCCTGCAACAAGTTGTGATTTAACACCATTAGACTATTTCTTATGGGGTTATTTGAAGTCATTGGTCTTAAGCAATAAACCAAACTCTCTTCAAGCTTTACTTTACTTTTACTTGATTTAGTGGAAAAAGTGCTCGAAAATTGGGTTCATCGAGTTCGTTCCTGCAGAAGAAGTCGTGGAGGCCATTTGAATGACGTTTTATTCAGAACTTAATTGTATCGATTGTACTTCACATTAAATAAAAACATTTCAATTTCCTTAACAATTAGTGTTTTTTTTAAGAAATCATATCACTCTTATTGGAAAACCCTATATTTGATTTTAGTTTTAAAATAATTGTGATATTACTTTGGGAAAAACTAGTCCTATTCGAATAGGAATGAAACTTGTGCCCAAAGTAACAGCAAAGCGATTTTTTTTATACTTTTATCGGTTGGTACATAAATTTAATAAAATCAAACGAAGCATGCGATTCACTTTTATGTCATAGCAAATATTTATGAAAATATAAAATGCGTTTTCGACGTAAATATGTCTTATTTTACAGATTAATTTAGTATCGGAGTTCATTTTATGTATCGTTGATTTATGTCGTTTGGTCATTTGGTTCTTTATACTTTATGCGATAAAAATAATACAATACTCCCAGAGTGACAACTCATAAAAATAAAATAATTTTACTAATTAACCGGGCGGTGAACATTTGAACTACACGAAGAATGGAATAATTCTAGTCCTACTTTTAGGTGGAATGAAATTATTCATTCAGGATTGAAATTTATATGGGATTGTTGTTGTAAAACTCTTAAAGTAAGACGCTTAATTTCTAATTATGTGTTTCTGAAAAAACAATTAAAATATGGGCAGCTAAAATTTTTTTTCCTTACCTGAACCAATGTTTTGATGATGGTGTTATTCATTCCGGTTAACCTGTCGTGTGTAATAATTTCATCAGCCCCATTTCTAGCATCGGGGAAAATCTGTTTGACATGCAAAGATTCATTTGTACGAATTTGGATCATAACATTATTTTCGACTTCAATCTATTGAATTTTAAAATTAACTAACTGAAAGAGTTTCGGTTTCGACTGGGCCTTTTCACAACAACCATTTGGTTGATGTATGACCATAAAATAATGTTTGGCGCAAAGTTGTAAATTTCAGCAAGCTTACCAATAATGTGATCTTTGTTTTTTTTTTCTCAATCGAGATTCCCGTTACAAATATTTCTTGTACAAGTTGTTGTTGTTTTAGGTAATTCGCTTCAGCGGATAATGATCTCACTGTTTTACTTGTAGTATCTGCAACAGTATCCACATTCTGAACACGGGTGTCGATTTGTTTGATCTTAGTTTTGATTATCGGCTTTTAATTCAGTGTGGTCTAGTTTATTGGATTGCAACAGAAAACCAATAGCGGACATGATATCTGACAATCTGTTTTAAGAAATTTTCGAGGCTCATTTCTACAGTTCTGTTAAACTTAAACATTTAGTTTGCTTATGAAATGCAGCCTTCACCACTTTATTTTACACAGTAGCCGTTCTAAAATTTTAACCGTGATAAACGTTTACTAAATAATATTATCACTTGCAAACATTATAGAAACAACAAAATGACATTCACATTTATATATCTTCTTTTTAGAAACAGTTCAGAACAATCATTCAGCACTATTTGTTTTAATAAACATTTTTCACAGATAATTTGTTCAGTTTTATTTATTCCAGATTAAGTTTGTAAGCTTTTTATTTGAGATTTAAACAAAAAGTAAAAAATAAATGAAAATAATCCGGAAGAGCAAATTAATGCAAACTTCGCCATTTTGAAAACATTGACATTTTATTAACGAATTTCGATGAAATTTGGATACTAGTAGTATTGATCAGGGATTCTAAAGTAATTTCGGGTAAAATGATGATCATGTTGGAATAAACTTTGCCATTTCATAATGAAAATTGTTTTCTAGATTGATTTATTATTGAAAAATAAATTTTAGATGAATAAAAGGTATCTCTAGATTCTACGCGATCTAAATGGATTTTAAACTGGAGAAAACTCGCCTATCTCTTAACTAATAATTGTATTTGCATCGCATGACAAAATTAATTGATTAGAACTTTTCTATGATTTTTTGATTTTCTGCGGCCATATAAGTTATGTTCATTTTTTGGCCAATATCTCAAAAACTCCACTAGTAAACGAGTTTCAGCTGTCTTTTTATTAGGTTAGGTACATCCATAAATCTATGAATCTATGAATTTTACCCGAATTTCCCATGTAGTCTCAGTATGACCTAAGCTAATAGAAAAGTAACCGAATGTATTGGTTAGTAGTGGAAGTTTTTGAGATATTAGCCAAAAACTGAAAATAACTTATATGGCCGCAGAAAATCAAATAATCATAGGAAAGTTCTAATCAATAAATTTTGTCATGCGATGCAAATTTTACAATTATTAATTAAGAGATAGGCGAGTTTTCTCCAGTTTAAAATCCATTTAGATCGTGTAGAATGTAGAGATACCTTTTTTCATCTAAAATTTATTTTTCAATAATAAATCAATCTAGAAAACAATTTTCATTATGAAATGGCAAAGTTTAGTCCAACATGATCATCATTTTGCCCGAAATTACTTTAGAATCCCTGATCAATACTACTATCCACATTTCATCGAAATTCGTTAAGAAATAACGGCTGGCGGAATATTATTAATTTATCATTTTAAGGATCACTTTTAATTTTTAATCCGCTGGGATGCTTTATTTAGTGAAAAAATTAATAAAAAATTTCCGCTGGTAATTAGTTAACAAAAAAATCTCTTTTGTGATAGTGCTGCTCCTTGCGGCGAGTAGCATAATCTCTTATTTTCTACTGTCAAATTTCCGCTATTTTAAACAGCATGCTGACAACTCCAATTATGATATCAAATCGTATTATTGACCATGTTAAAAAAATTCTACCAAAAACTTACGAAAGTCCAGGAGAATTGAAATTTAGATACCCGCTCTAATAGAAAATTGACTAATGAATAGATTTTGAAGAATCTTTCCACAAAAGCAAGATTATTTTTTTTCATTTTTCTAAGTCAGAAAATGTTATTAGGTTATCAACGAACATAAAGCACAAGAACACAGTACAGTTAGAGATTACGAGCTAGTTCTTTCTTATTTTATAAATAAAGAAAGGATTTATGTTTTGATAGGAATCGTTAAAATTTTCAACCTCGAGATTTTGTAGATTTACCATTATCGCTGATGTGAATATGTGATTTTCAAGAGGTTTCTCAACCACTTCAGCACATATGTTTTTTTTTAAAGCGATGAGAACTGCATCCGCAAAAGATGTCTGCTTGTTCTTGAAAACTCAAATTTCTTTTCATATTATTTATCGGAATCGATTGTGTCCGATAACACCCAGCAATTCAATTCTAAACTAATTAGTGATTTATTTGAAAAATATGGAACAAATCACGTTCACCAAATACAGATCCCAATCGAAGTGAGTGTACAAATAGATTATATTATATTAGCGTCACTGTCTAACAGTCCTCGAAGCGTGACTCCTGATAAAGTTACCAAAGTATTTTCCAACTCTACTAGCTCTAGGTAAACGTATACTCTCGTAAGTAGGGCGTTAGAATTATTAGAAAAGATTATAAGGTGCTTTCAACTCCGGGTCCGTATTGGAAACTGAGCCCATCCTGATCGGTCTGTGTGGAAGTGTAGTAGATTGACGGAAATGATAAGTCCCAGGAGATGATGCTATCTGATGTGCTACGGCTGTTACAAGTAAACAAATCATGTACTAATTGCTCATGAATTATACCGTGAGTAGATGCCAAACGTTCGATCCGAAGATGTTCCATCGTAGGAGATATTCCATTTTGTTATATTAGATGTGATTTGGTCTATTCATATTGGTTGTCCAACAAGGCATGAGATATTTTGGGGTTTTTTCTTCTGTTTGTCCGATAATTAACAAATTCTGGGCGTGTTGGCGTTGCCGTATTAGGAAACATAAGAGGTTGTGCTATAGATTGAACATTAGCTTGATGTTGTAGATAACTTAGCATTAATGGCTTGCATTGTTGTGCGTCGACGCGTATTTCGAAATAGTTTACATTGTCGGTTGTCGAAAATAGTGTAAACAATTGATTTTTGCGTAGACAATGTCAATAATTAGTAGAGTATTAGACAATTTGTAGAAAAAGTAGAATATGGTTTTTTGTAGCTGTTCTCATTGTTTTTTCAGTCTATAAATTTCTCGTTCAAATTGGCTTTGTCAAAAAATTTGGGAGTTAATATTCAATTTTTACAAAACAAATATTCATGTATTTAAAAAAAAATATTTTCAACTCCATCAGTTTTATAATTCTTGCCACATAAGTCACTATTTGGAAAATTTCTTTTCGGATTAAAAAACATTAGTTCCAGTAATTTAAATTAAGAAAGAATATTTAGTAGAATACAATAACTTGAGCCGACAAATTAATCTGTCGGCTTAAATCTGTTTAAAATTTAAACGTTTTCTTATTTATTCAGTCTTCCAAATTTGTATTTTGGTTGTATGGTGCAATTTCCAGCACTAAATTACATTCGATATAACCACCTGTACGCGATCCTGAAAGAAATTTTACTAGGACCACTGTGTACTAAAATTTGTTTACGTCCATTGATTGTGTGTGCATCTTAAATTTAAAAAAAAAAATCCAAAATTCCGCCTTTTAGAATCCAGCTTTTTAAAATCCCAATTTTGAAAATACAAAGCAAATTGTTCGACTTTTCAAGGCAGTACAATGTAGAAAATGTATAAAAGAAATTTGGACCCCAACCAAATCAAGATGAATCGGAATTCTAACATGATCGATTATAAAAAATTTTTTGGTCTAAATAAACGAAACGGGTATTTCTTAACAGATTAGTTGTAAAGCACTCAGTTATAGGGAATGAAACTTAGCCATCTTTCAAACGAGATAATTTTCAAATTAGTAAAGCTGTAGTGAAATTTAAATATGAATTTTAGATAAATTTCTCGAAATTTTGATTATAGATTTTTGTTTGGTTTAATACAAATATTTTATCGATTAGAAAAGTATTCTTTTAAGAGGTATTCTTATGGCCGTGTTAAATGAAACGGCAATTTTTAGTTTAATATTTACGTCATTAATTTGTTTCGACATGGTCAAAATTCAGGACTTAGTTCAAAATTGACGTTAGGTTTCCAATCGTGCTACACAAATCCAATTTGACTGTAATTAATAAAGAAATAAATTGCCTAGTTCACAGTACAGAATGGTTGAATGCCAGAACTTCGTTTAAAATTCCCGTTAAAATTCCAATCTAGTTCTACATACCAAATATAACCATAATTTAGTAAAAAATGACCTAGTTCAGCATCGCCGAATTCCAGAACGGGCAGGGTATGGCTCACCTAATCCAAAAAACACAATTACTATACAAAATACCAAATTAAAGAAATTCGTATATACAAAATTTGGTAAAATTGTTTCAGTACTTATTTATTTATGACTGTACCATTGTACATATCCATACTAGAGTAACTTGAATCCGGTAAATTCTTCGTTTTTTCCCCTTACTTACAAAACCGGCGTTGTCGTGGATTCTTTTTTAAACTAAAAAGTTTGTAGATTCAAAAATTTCAACACCCCAACACAAACAAAAATGAAATAAAAAAAAAAATCTCAAGGTCATTTTATTGTATTTTTTTTTAGTTTGATTTTGTTTTTGAGCCGCACGCATCACAAAACAAAATTAATTTAATTAAAAATTCGAATTCTAATAATAATAAAATAAAATAAAATTTAATTAAATGATTAATAAAATGAATTTTTTGTTAGAATTTTACACAAACACATAGAACATTTAAAAGTTACCGGATTCAAATAAAATGTGTGTGGACGTAGAGTGTAAGCCATAAAAGTTACCAGATTCAAGTTACCGTAATACGGATATGCACATAAACAATTTTGTAAGTTTGTATATGAGTATAGGTATTTTTGTATTGCAACAGTTCGGTATTCCAAAGAAACCCAACACTGTTTGTAGAATCACGACAACCGATATACAATCTGGTAAAAACTGGAATTTTGTTTGTGTTTTAATTTGTGAAAACAATTAAATTAAATAATTTAAAAATTTTGAAACTAATATTAAACTGATGAAATAAAATTAAATTTTGTAAATTGGAATTTCTTTTAAAATAAACAAATTTTGAGATTTACAATATTGGAATTATGAATTTTTATTTTTATCTAACAGTAAAATAAAAATTCAAAGTTCAAATAGTGTAAATCCCAAAATCGATTTTTTTTAAATAAATTGCAATTTACAAAATTACGGAATTTAAATTTTTTTATAAAGCGTGGTTTTGGAATTTAGGCCGGTTGGATTTTTCTTAGGAATAGCGAACCGCTCTCTTCTAAATAGAAATAGAATAGCAACAATAGAATTCCATTCCAATTCTGCATATCAAAGTTAACAATTATTGGTTGAGGAGTGCCTAAGTCCCTTTGACCATCGTAGAATTTTTTAAGATTTCAGCAAAAGCGGAACTTTGAAAGGCGAGATTTTGAAAAAAGCTAGATTTTGATAATTCGGGATTATGAAATTCGAGGTTTCAGGCCGATTTCATTTGTACTTTTCCATCGTATTAGTATAGTATATAAACTAAAATATTTGTCAAGTATATAATTCTCCGACAACTTTTTTAACCGATTTTAGAACAACCATTAGTAAAATTATAAGTTTATTTGTTTACAAATCTAAGAACATTACCATAAACCATTTTGCAATAGTATTGCCTCGGCAATATTTGGGCTAACATAAGCTTTCACACAGTCGATATAGTTAGATCAAAATGTATTTCCCGCATACCTATCGTCAAATTTGTGCACACCGATAGATTTATTAATCTTAGGGGTATCTGAACGCGTATTTTGATCCAGAATTGGGAGACGAAACCACAAATGTGTCTATACGTATACGACGTATAATACACAACTTTGAATTAGTGTGCTGTCGTTTGTTACGCATGTATGTGTGTTGTTTTTGTGACCATGCTCATCAAAATTTATCGAACCGGGTGGAATCGGTTCAAATGTTTGTTGCTTCCACTCCTGTTTTGTGGCATCCCAATATGAAATGCCGACGGAATTCCATTTACATTCGCGTTCTAAAACCGCACTGCTTCTATGGAAAGGACCATGTGTAGCACACGGAAATTCATACTACCAGCCACAGAAAAGTGTCACAAAAATTCCGGTGTCGGTGTGAATCCCAACTAAAAAGAGAAAAAAATCACAGAAACAAAAGGCACGTGCACGGACAAAATATATTTTTTTCTGTTTTGCTTTTTTTCTGTCTTCTTTTGTGATGCATTTTTTGTGAGGAATCCCAAAAATAAAATAATAAAAAAGATTTTTAGTACATAAATACAGTTTATGCTTGGTTTTGTAATAGGGGGAATCCCAAAATAGTTATCAAACGTTCTTACGAATTAGTATTTGATGGTATGCGGTATAGTGCAATGTTAATTTATGTACGCTCTATATTTTTAATTCAATTAAATTTCTTTAATATTGCTAAAATGTCTGAAAAGCGAACAGCAAGCATCGACGGAAAGCATGTAAAAAACGTGCGAAAATCAATAACATTAGAATTAAAATTATATATTTTAAGACGGTTTGACGCGGGCCAAATAAATAATGAAACCGCCAAAGTTTTGGGCCTAGCTACTTCAACAATTAATACAATAAAGGACAACAGAGATAAAATTTTGTCAAGTGTAAAAGGGGTAACACCCCTAACCGCAAAAAATGTATCAAGACAAAGAAGTGAGATCATGGAGGCGATGGAACGACTGCTTAGTGTGTGGATAGACCATCAAACTAACAGAAACGTACCATTAAGAACGATTGTAATACAAGAGAAAGCTAAGCATCTCCACGCTGATTTGGTTACTAAACATGGTGAATCATCTCGTGCGGAGCCTTTTTTAGCTAGCAAAGGTTTGACCGATTCAAGAAGCGGCATTCTTTGCATAATATAAAAGCTGTAGGGGAAGCGGCTAGTGCATATGTCGAGGAAGCAAAAGTGTATAAAGAAGAATTTTTAAAAATTATAGAAACCGGTGGATACACGTCACAACAGGTGTACAATGTCGACGAGACGGGGCTTTTTTGGAAGCGAATGCCTGCAAGGACTTTTATCTCTAAAGACGAGAAATCCGCTCCAGGTTTCAAGGCAGCCAAAGATCAAATTACAGTTTTGATAGGAGGAAACGCTGCTGGTGATCATAAATTAAAACCGCTACTCATTTATCATTCAGAAAGTCCACGGGCCTTCAAAGGAATAAATAAGTCACAGCTTGGAATCACTTGGTGCTCAAACAAAAAAGGCTGGATGACAACACGCATTTTTGAAGAATGGCTAAATAATGATTTCCTAAATTCAATTTCGAAATTTAACGCTGATCAAAATATTTCAAACAAAGCTTTGTTAATCGTTGACAATGCCCCCAGCCATAAACTAAACAAAGTCCCGGAAAACATCAAAGTGGTATTTCAACCCCAAATAAATACAACACCATTACTGCAGCCAATGGACCAGGGCGTTATTGCTAATTTTAAGGCCTACTACCTTCGTCGAGTTTTCAAAAACCTAATTGAGTCTATTGATGTATTGAACCAACCCTCAATTAAGGAATTTTGGAAAAAATTCAATATAAAGGATGCAGTAGATAACATTATAAAATCATGGGAAGAGGTAAAGCGTGCCACTATGAATGACGTGTGGATGAAATTATGGTCCGAGTGTACGGATAAATTTCAATCTGCTGGTCTCTTACATGACAGCACATTAGAAATTCAAAATGAAATCGTCGCCATTGCGCATGAAGCTGGAATGAGTGAAGTAGACACTGCAGGTATATCAGGGCTCTTAGAATGTGCTGATGAAGACATTTAAAATGAAGAATTGTTAATGCTAGTAGAAGAAACCACCGATGTGCGACAGACGGAGAACTCTACTCAGCATGAAAACTCGCGTATTTTGACAACAAATAAAATGTCAAAAGCATTTTCTCTTATTGAAGAAGCCATGGAAATTTTTTCTGAGAATGATCCGTCTACAGAAAGAAGCCTTAAAGTACCGAGACAAATTGAAAATTCCCTTCTAGAGTCTAGGAAACCAGCAAAACAAACCTCTCTAGACTGTTATTTTTCCAAAGCAACTGAAACATCTACTGTTGAAGAATGTCCTGATGGAAATTATAGCGACAGCTCTGGTAAACTATCGACCAGCTCAGAAGACCTCTGAATTACATTTAATAATTTTAGAGTTATAAAATTTAAACTGAACTAATTGAAAAACTGAAAAACTGAACTATTTATTGAAAATGAATAAATGGTTTGTGTTTTATTGAAATTCATTCATTACTTTTGTGTTTTTACGGTTTCCTTACTTTAGAAAATAAGGTTTCTTATAACAATGTTTGAAAACCCTGTATTTTCCCATTATTAGTGTGAATCTATAGTAAAATTGGTTTCTTTTACGGGTATTTTCACTAGTTGGAACGCATTTATCACTTTCCAATAGGATCTCATAGTAATAGCGGTTTCGTTTAACGGTTTTTCGATTTACGGACAGTTTTTTAGGAACGTATCCTGTCCGTAAAGCGGGGGATTACTGTATTTAAATTTCATAAATTGAGTTTTGTATTGCATCCGCCACGTTGTATTGCATCCGCCAGCATATTGAGATCTTGAAAAAAAAAATCATTGAAAATTTACTACGTAAATGTATTTCGCGACGACGCCATTGTGAGACAGATCTCTATTACCTTTTTAGTCCAAATTTGCACATCCCGAAGTTAATAATTATTATTATATATTTAAATTTAAAATTATTTACTTTAACAAATCGAAAAACATTATAATGAAACACAACACTTTAAAGTAAAAAAACTAATTATGTAGTGCAACCGTGCACGTCGACTTGTCAGACGAAACTGAAAATAAAAGATACAATCGAAACTTATAAAACGAAAATAATATTACCGCGAAATAGAAAGAGAAAAACAATTATTTTCTCCAAAATCAATATTTTTGTGTCTTTGATATTTTGTAGTACGGAATTTTGTACGACATTTGAGCAGTTTTTTCCACACAGTGGAATAATTTCATACTGGGATTTTCCCATGGTATCTAGATGGGGAACAAATTTGTTCGGACGTAACGCCACACCATTCCCAATGTTTTTATTTTAGGTTAATAATTTTATATTTTGTAAATTAACAATTTTTATATTTTATAAAAAAACAATTGTAAAACATTTCGTGTTCAATAAAACGACACGTAAAAAATAAATTCACTTTCCTCAAAATTTAGCATAGTTTTACTTTTGTCACTAACCATCTAACCATCTGTCTTTAAATTTTTTGGAGCGGGGAACTCCAATTGGATCTTGCAAGAAGATGACGATCCAAAACACCAAAGCACACTTTGTTCGAAATTTAAACTCAAAAAGAGCATCACATAACATTGGATTGACCATCTCAGGCACTTAATTCCAATCCGGTCAAAATTTATGGGCACTCATGAAGATTAAGCTCAAAATGTAGCACATAAAAAATTTGAGCACTCTAGTGCGAGTGGTCCGGAAGATATAGAAAAGTTTATCTCCACAGTATGCAGAAAAGTTGGTTGATTGTATGGACAAAAAGAGCCTGGAAATTATTAACAGTAATGGTGACTTTACTATGTATTAGTTGATAGCGCCCTAGAAAGTACAACAAACTTTCATAATAAAAACAAAAACAAATTCGTAGTTTTATTTTACTTAGAGTTTTGCCGTACACGCTCTTGTTGCACATACTGTATGTGCCGCTACAACACGCCTAATTTAAGTTTTCATTTGCAGACATGTCGGAAGGAATATTGGAACAAACGGTGTTAACCGGTAAATTCAGTAATACACTAAATATTTATACTAAAACTTATTAAATCAGTTACCATTTCTATCTTAATTTACATATGAACGATGCACAAGATTTAACTGAAGTAATCGATGAAGAGGATAGTGAAAACTATCACTTTAAAATTTTGAAAACAGAACGTCATCTAGCAACTAGCACCCAAAAACCATTGCATGAAACACTTATACCACCATACAATATTCAAAACCATTCTAGAAATATCTCAGAAACTATAATAAAAAAAAATTTACAAGACAAAGCATTAAATACAAATATCAATCAGAAACTCACCAACTGCTCCAAATGTGACCTGAATGAGCAGCTTATTTTGGCGAACACTCTTCTATTTAAAACTTTTTTAAAAGAAGTTAAATATTTAAGAAGGGAACAACAAAACACAGAAACACTCATTTTCATGTTGTGGCGCATAAACGTACGAGCAGATTCTTTAGAAGGAAATCTTTTATCAAGTAGAAGGAGCGTGCCTGTAAAACGGTTATTTCTGCTACAAAACTTTTTGGGGCTTCTAGCCGTTTTACAGGCACGCTCCTTCTACTTGATAAAAGATTTCCTTCTAAAGAATCTGCTCGTACGTTTAGAAACTCTATTAGCTGGCTGAGTGTAGGGAAGTCATTTTCGGCTGATTCTCGTAACCATAATTGGCGGCTTTCTTCATCGAGCTTGTTGACCATTATGTATATTAGTACGTTGATGCGCCACATTAAATTTTATATGTGTATCATTTAATTGATCCACTGTTTCTGTTCTTTATTTACATATATATATATTTTTATTTTACTTATGTACTTAAATTTTGTAATGCATTTATATACGAATGCAATTAATGTTTCTCACTTATGTACTTATTCTTTGTAATGCATTTATATAAAAATGCAATGATTCTCTTGCTCTCGGTACCAAATTATTATGTATTTTAAAAAATCAAAAGTTTAATGAGTTAGTTGTGTAAAACGAGTGGCTGAGTAATGTCTAAATTATATAATAACTAAAAAATAAATTATAACGTTTTGTGAAGTGATTTTGTTTATAATTGAAATAAGAGATTAACATCCGAAATCCAGATTGCTGCTTAAATCGCAACTTACTCCAACCAAAACCAGCGGGCGACTCAAATCCAACCTACTCCGACAAAAATCTATCGTGCTGTTTAAACCTAGCCTGCACCGCTTAAACATATGGTCCTTCGATCCAAATAAGCCAGAAATTTGGAAACGTGTCATCATTCAACTCTCAACAAAAACCGATAAGTATCACTTACATATACAATTATATTAATTTTCGGGATTAAAAAGCTATTTCAAACCCCATTAACATAAACCGATTTGTTCACTTAAGAAAACCTAAACGCAAAAATCAATAGTTTAGTTGCTATTTATTCAAAGTAAGAGTAATAATTTAGTATAAGTGATTGTGTTAAGACATTTTATTGAAGTATACGTAGATTATCTTTGAATAAAATTGTTGCTGAAGGATTTGTTAGCCGTATCACCAACATTCTAGAAAGTTATCCGTTGTGCATTTTAAAGGTCGTTCAAAAAAACGCTAAATCCGTCATAACAAGATATTGTTAAAATAATTGAAGTACATTTTTTTTATTTAATTGTTCCAGTTTACTGTTTATTCGTAATTTCAAATCAATATCAAAAATTATTTAACGTAACATTCTTTACTTAAATTGGCTTAATAAAAGTGTGATTGTGTTCTTAAAAATTGTCGAATCAACTTAAAATGAATGCACTAATAAAACGTAGAGGTATAATCAAGGGACAATTAACAAAGCTTGTATCATATGCCGAAGCTCTAACGGATGGGCACAGTTATGATGAGGTTAAAGCACGACTTGCAAAAGCAATAGAGTTGCTAAATTTGTTTATAGAAACGGAAGATAAAATGTTTGCTATTTCTACTGAAGAAGAATCCGAGCAACTAGATTTTGATGAAAATTATTATCGCGCAACATCAATGTTAAATGAATGGCTTAGACACTATAATATACATAATGTCACTCCAAAGGATGCATCATTGGATATGGATACATCCGTAGCCTTAGGGAATTCCACCAGTTTTAAATTACCTCGAGTCAATATACCTACCTTCACGGGGGATTACAGAGAATGGCAATCATTCTTTGATTTATACAATGCCATGGTTCATTAAAATGCTGCGCTTTCAGCTGCACAAAAGTTTCAGTATCTGAAAGGGCTTCTCAAAGATGAAGTTGCATCGTTGGTAAGGCATTTTGCAGTTACTGAGCGAAATTATTTGGAAGCTCTCAAAAAACTCTGTAAACGATATGACAGGAAAAAACATATAGTGAATTCCTTCATTCAAACCTTTATGGAACAGGGAGTCATACGTCAACCTAACGCCGCAAATATTCGTAAATTCACTGATTCATGTGACGAAGTTACGAGGGGACTTAGAGCACTTGGTACAAGTGCTGAATCCCGTGATCCCTGGCTAATATACATAATGGTCAACAAGCTCGATGAAGAAAGGCGCCAATTATGGTTACGAGAATCAGCCGAAAATGACTTCCCTACACTCAGCCAGCTAATAGAGTTTCTAAACGTACGAGCAGATTCTTTAGAAGGAAATCTTTTATCAAGTAGAAGGAGCGTGCCTGTAAAACGGTTAGAAGCCCCAAAAAGTTTTGTAGCAGAAATAACCGATTCAGGCTGCCCAGTTTGTCAAAATACCAACCACCATTTGATGGTCCGAGCAGATTCTTTAGAAGGAAATCATTTATCGAGTAGAAGTAGCGTGCCCGTAAAACAGTTAGAAGCCCCGAAGAGTTTTGTAGCAGGAACAACCGATTCAGTTTGTCCAGTTTGCCAAAATACCGATCACCATTTGATTGTAGAATGTTCCAAGTTTAAAGGTATGGGCGTCGATGCACGTAGAGAATTTATCAAAACCTCTATTCGCTGTTTTAACTGTTTCGGAAGGAATCACTCCGTCTACGATTGCCGATCAAAGAAGAGATGTCATGAATGTCGTTCTAAGCACCACACTCTAGTCCACAAGGCTCCAACAATCAACATGCCATCTACTAGCACTGCAACCAACGATTATAAAAAAGAAACCACATCAACATACACCACTTCAATCAACGAATCTTCATTAGCAGCACACAATCCAGACACTAAAAATCACTTAAGCACAAACATTTTAAATACAGAGCCCTGCACTCAGCAATCAAATATTAGTCCAAGATCAGATCATTTAAGTGATCCACAAGTCAAGGCCTTACAAACTTTAAATGTATATTCACAAACACTACTACCAACAGCTCTCGTTTATGTGAAAGATAAATATGGTTGTCTACAAACATGTCGTGCACTGTTGGACTCTGGATCCCAGAGCTCCTTTGTTACCGAGTCTCTAATGCAAAAATTGCAAATCCCACGGCAGAATGCCCGCATTTCCGTTATCGGCCTTAGCTCAGCTGGAGCTGGTACGTCGAGAGGAAGAACATTTATTGAAATACACTCTCGTATCGATCCATCCATAAAAATAATCGTCAATGCCTTAATTTTACCCAAACTGACGTCCAATTTACCGATTACCAATATAGCTCGCTCAGAATGGATCCACCTAAATGGTATTGAAATGGCCGATCCGTTATTCCATCTTTCGAACCCTATCGATCTCCTAATTGGCGCAGATCAATTTTTTAATATAATCACCGAAGGCCGTATATCTGGAGAAAAGGGAATGCCTATTGCTCAACGAACAATTTTGGGTTGGATAGTAGCCGGTCAGACACATACCCAGCAAAACTCAAATCCTCATGATCAAACAACTAGTCTATTCGCTGAAGTAGATATCGATCGAACCTTAAAGAGATTTTGGGAGTCTGAAGAAATAATTGCACCGAAAATCCTCACCGAAGAAGAACAAAATTGCCAACATCATTTCGAAAGAAACTTCATGCGTAGTTCCGATGGAAGAATCGTAGTAAAACTTCCGTTTAAAATCCCAACACCAAGCATCGGAAATACGAGAACGAGCGCTATCAAACGACTCCATGCCATGGAACGCAAATTTAGAAATGATGAACATTTTCGAGTAAGTTACGTTGAATTTATGACCGAATACGAAAACCTACGACACATGGAACTAATTCCTGATAGTGAAGTTGATGTCAAATTCGGGTATTACCTTCCACATCATGGCGTACTAAAGCAGAGCAGCTCAACGACTAAATTACGCGTGGTCTTCGACGCTTCTTGTAAATCAGATTTGGGCACATCATTGAATGATTGCCTAATGGTTGGCCCAAATATTCAATCAAGTTTGGTGTCTATTCTACTTCGGTTCAGATGCCATAAATTCGTGTTATCAGCCGATATAGAAAAAATGTATCGGCAAGTGCTGGTTGAAAAGTCTGATACAAATTATCAACGGATCGTTTGGCGATCGACTGAATCTCAACCAGTCAAGCATTACAGGCTTCTCACAGTCACGTATGGCACCTCTTCAGCCGCATTTTTAGCTACCAGGGCCCTCCATCAAGTAGCAGTTGACAACAGAGAACAATATCCGGAAGAATCTAAAACTATTTTGCGGGACTTCTATGTGGATGATCTAATGACCGGAGCACAAACGCTGGAAGAGGCACGCAATATCCAAGTTAATATATCTAATGTTTTGAGCTCGGCTGGTTTCAGGCTACGTAAATGGGCCTCAAATGATTTAAGGTTATTAAAAACCATTCCTGAAGAGGACCAAGAATTAAAAGCGCTAGAAATTACGGAAGAATCAAAATCTGTAAAACTTCTGGGTGTCGAATGGAACCCAAAGAGTGATCATTTCACCTTCAGAACTAATTTTGCTGAAAATCCGAAATTAACTAAAAGAAATTTACTATCAGAAATGTCGCAAATTTTTGACCCACTCGGTTGGCTTTCACCGGTAATTGTAAGCGTCAAAATCCTCTTTCAATGTCTATCGTTACATCAGCTAGAATGGGATGACGAATTGCCTGCAGAAATTTCATCGAAATGGACCACAATACGAAATGAAATATCCCAGATTAGGGATATTAAAATCCCCAGATGGTTGTTCACTCGCGGTAATGCGGTTGAGCTGCACGGATTCGCTGACGCATCCGAAAGTGCGTACGCTGCAGTAGTTTACTGCCGTGTGAAAACTGAAGATGGAATTATAACCACTATTGTCGCAGCCAAAACGAAGGTTGCACCCATAAAAACAATCTCGCTGCCTAGGTTGGAACTCTGTGCAGCAGTGCTATTGACAAGATTACTGAAACTGATAAAGGAATCATTAGAATTTGAAGATACTACCATATATGCGTGGACCGATTCAACAATTGTGTTGGCCTGGCTTTCGGAGCATCCAAGCAAATGGAAAACGTTTATAGCCAATAGAACGTCCGAAATACTAAACACAACTTCTAGAACTCAATGGCGACATGTTACTTCACAATGCAACCCAGCAGATTGCGCTTCTCGAGGCTTAAATCCTCGCGATATTGTCCAATTTCATTTATGGTGGTACGGGCCAGCTTGGCTTAAAAAATCAGAGTCTGCATGGCCTAAACAACTTACGACAACGAAAGATACTCAAGTCATCAACCAAGAGATTCGTCCTAAATCAGTTCTAGTGCACGTTGGTACGAAAACGTCTAGTTTACTTGATCGCTTTACTATATTGTATTCTTCGTTTTATAAGTGTAGTAAAATATTAGCCTCTGTCATACGATGTAGTAAAATATTTCAACGGTCACGAAAAAATTGTCTACCAGCCTTCACCATTAACCTGACACCTGATGAATTAAACCAAGCCGCTGCTACCCTGATACGATGGCTTCAAAGGGTATCCTTCCCGGCGGAAATTCTTAAACTAAGTTCTGAATTGCAGTTAGATAAAAATAATAAGCTTTCTTCGCTGACACCATTTATACATGATGACGGATTATTACGAGTAGGCGGCCGAATAGAAAATTCAATGGCTTCATTTGAAACAAAACACCCCATAATATTGCCTCCGGACCACATTCTTACAAGACTTATCATACGAGACGCACATCTGAAACATCATCATGCAGGGCCATCATTACTAATGGCTATTTTGAGACAAACGTATTGGATAATTGGAGCTAAAAATATGATAAGGCAAATCATATTTCATTGCCTGCCTTGTTTTAGAAGAATGAAGATGTCACAAAAACAGCTAATGGGTTCGCTTCCTCAACCAAGAGTTACCTTTGAAAGACCCTTTCTAAAAATAGGAGTCGATTACGCGGGACCACTGCAAGTTTGCTTGCGGAAAGGAAGGGGTCAAAAGTCTCAAAAAATCTACGTTGCCGTATTTGTGTGCTTAAGTACAAAGGCCGTACACTTTGAATTAGTGAGTGACCTTACCACAGAAGCCTTTGTAGCAGCCATAAAGCGTTTTGTGTCGCGTCGCGGTTTATGTTCGGATGTATACAGTGATAACGGCACCAATTTCGTTGGCACAAAAAATTTATTATCTGATCTTTTTTATTTTTTATCAAAAAATTCTAATGCCATTTCCAATTTACTTTTAGAAGACAAAATAACTTGGCATTTGATTCCGCCAGCAGCTCCACACTTTGGCGGCCTCTGGGAGGCCGCAGTTAAATCTATGAAATTTCATCTTAGGCGAGTGGTTGGTAACACTATTTTAACTTTGGAGGAAATGTTAACACTCATCATTCAAATTGAAGCGGTTCTGAATTCGAGGCCGATCTGCAAGCCAAGTAGTGGAGAAATAGATGCATTGACACCCGCACACTTCATCATAGGTCAACCGCTTACACTAGTTCCGGAATATGACTTGACCGATATAAAATTGACCTCGTCAGCCCGATGGTCTATGGTTCAGAAAATGTTACAACACTTCTGGTTACGTTGGCATAACGAATACCTAACCACTTTGCAACAAAGGTCGAAGTGGACTACTAAGATGCCCAATTTAAAAATAGAGGACATAGTCGTTGTGCGAGACGATCAAATGCCTCCAGCCAAATGGATGTTAGGAAGGATAACCAACGTATACCCAGGAAAAGATGGCTTTGTAAGAGTTGCCACGGTACGAACGAAATCCGGAGAATTCAAGCGACCAACTCACAAGCTTGTATTATTACCTATAAATTGAATCAAGCGATTCAAGGCGGCCGGTATGTTGATGCGCCACATTAAATTTTATATGTGTATCATTTAATTGATCCACTGTTTCTGTTCTTTATTTACATATATATATATTTTTATTTTACTTATGTACTTAAATTTTGTAATGCATTTATATACGAATGCAATTAATGTTTCTCACTTATGTACTTATTCTTTGTAATGCATTTATATAAAAATGCAATGATTCTCTTGCTCTCGGTACCAAAATATTATGTATTTTAAAAAATCAAAAGTTTAATGAGTTAGTTGTGTAAAACGAGTGGCTGAGTAATGTCTAAATTATATAATAACTAAAAAATAAATTATAACGTTTTGTGAAGTGATTTTGTTTATAATTGAAATAAGAGATTAACATCCGAAATCCAGATTGCTGCTTAAATCGCAACTTACTCCAACCAAAACCAGCGGGCGACTCAAATCCAACCTACTCCGACAAAAATCTATCGTGCTGTTTAAACCTAGCCTGCACCGCTTAAACAAGCTCTTTAACCATTAAGAGTTTCGTTCTGCTTTCTTAAGCGAAGTTGTTGCGCAAGCCAAGACAAACAACTTTGCCGAATATATCAAGACCGAAAAACCACATCTACCTTCACATTTTTGTGTTTTTTTTTCTTTCATTCCCACGAAAAACACTTTTTTATTATTTTTTTTGGCCATTTATCGAAATTAAATCGATTGAAATTGATCGAATAACTATTTAAAAGAAAATTAAATCGATTCAGTTGATTTTATGGTGATTTTTCTTAATTTTTTAAATATTAAAATTAGTTAAATATTGTTCCGGATGCGCTGTCACGAGCTGTAGAAACGTTGGATACTAATTGTGCGGAACAGGACGATCTCACCAGTAATAAACTAGTCAATGAAGTAAATGAGCACTATGAAAAATACCCCGATTTCCAAGTCAAAAACGATAGATTGTGGAAATACGTACAAGTGAAAACGGGGTTTGGAACATATGAGAGTGTATGGCGATTGTATGTACCATACAGTTCGCGTCGCGAGGTAATGAACCGGTGTCACAATGATCCCCTAGCCGCACACATGGGATACTCCAAAACATTGGACAGGGTGAGACAAAATTATTATTGGCCTAGAATGGCCCAAGAAGTTGCTCGGTACGTTAAAAATTGTGAGGCGTGTCAAATAGACGAGCATCGGAACTTTACATGTCGGGTACCGATGGGCTCACCTAAAACGCCAACGCGTCCATGGCAGATGGTCGCCATTGACTACATGGGACCTGTTCCAAGATCAAAACGGAGGAACCAGCATTTACTCGTAGTGATTGAAATATTCTCGAAGTTTGTCATGTTATATCCGAATCCGGTACGACATGCTGAATCAGGCTCTCTGATAGATTACATGGAAGGTACAGTGTTCTTTGTCTTTGGAGTTCCTGAAATTGTGATAACAGACAACGGTAAAAAATTTACATCACGAAACTTCAAATCATTTTTGGAACAATATGAAGTCAAACATTGGACTAATGCATCTTATCATCCTCAAAATAACCCGGCCGAGCGGGTTAACCGGAGTATTCTTTCCTCAGTTCCGAGTTATCTGGGAGATGGTCAAAGATACTGGGATGACAATATCAGTAAGATCGCATGCGCTCTGCGAACTGCGGTTCATGACTTATAAAAGTTCACCCCATTTTACGTAAATTTTGGTCGCGACATGCATTTTAATGATAGACCTAATAGCGATGGTGGCGAGGTTGAAGGGAAAATCCATGGCGCACACATGAAACGAATTTTCACGAAGGTACAGGAAAATTTGGATAAGGCATATCGGAGGTATTCCCACACGTATAACCTTAGGTCGAAGGTTAGAACATTTGACGTGGGAGACGTAGTGTTAAAGCGGAATTTTAAACAATCAAGGGCGATTGAGCAGTATAACGCTAAGTTGGATCACATTTTTGGGAAGTGCATCATTAAAGGAAAGATTGGATCGAATACTTACGAGCTGGAGGATTTAAATGGAAAAGCCGTAGGAAAATTTCATGCCAATGATTTAATTAAATATGAGGAATATATTGCAGACATTCCAAAACTCTTTAATAACCTGAATATTTCTATGGCAAAAGTTCACTAATTGCCGGTGGCGTAGGGCCAATTTATACGAAGATTATTTAGATTAAAAAAAAAAGGGTGGGTCGACTTATCAGTGAGTATCGGGTGTTTACCAATTTATAATTTTCGATAAACATGATAAATTGATCGGACTAAAATTTCAAAATGTTATAATATGGCAACGGAGGGGGTAATGTAAACTGGGGTTTTGTTTTGAACCAAGTTCATCACGAAGATATGCCTTTTTATTGGGGTGATAGTGGTTACATGATGGCGTGGTTGGTTTGGAGAGAGAGACACATTGGTTTGCTACGATCCAATCCCAAAATTTCCGGTTAACCAAACTCCAAAACCTATTCTCAAGATTCCAACCATGTTAGTTGCCGGCTGTTGTTAGATTCATGGTAGCGGTTGATGCGACAAACGAAACGCGAACAAACAACAAGAAAAAAAAGAGAGATAACAACATGATGTACAACGCGATACCATACAAAGACAAAATCTAAAGGCGAATGACGAGTTTATTTGAGAGATTTGTTTTTGAGTCGGTTTTGATTTTTGGTTTTCTGGTTGAAAGCTAGTGGACGTGAGGTTATTTTTATTTTATTTTGGATATCGTGAGAAATGGTGTATCGTGTGGGGAGAAAAGATTCACAGCGGGAAGGAAGACTACCGAATCGTAGCAAGATTAACGATTAATAGCAAAGTAGCTGGGACACAAACAGGATAGTGTTGGGAAAAACAGAAAAACAACAGCACACACACACCTCAAGTGAGGACCACCATCGTAAAATAAATAAGTTTTTTTTATCCGTTTTGAAGGACGTTTAATACGTTCATAGTGGCAAAGCGGAAAAAGTACGGGATACAAAATCGAGTGTTATTCGGCCCGATATATTGAAACGGGTAGACCTGGTTCGAGCGCGATTGGCAGTGTCAAAGCGGAGTTTTAGTGCGGGTGAGCAGAAGAGGAGGTGCTGTGGAAGTTCGCGAGAAACCGAGCGGCGAATAGGTAAGTGAGTATACGTTCCTTTGCTTTCTACTTTTATTTTCCTAGCTTATTTTCCACACGTGGGTAGCCAATTGGTTTGTCTCCCTTAAACACCCACGCCGGAGTGGACCACTCGACTGAGCAAGCACGAGCATCCACATACGCGTTAGCAGGCTTGCCAGAGTGGCACACAACAGATTAACATGTACTTAGCCTGAAGGGAGCTGATCATGACATTTACCTTTTCTTTTTGTTCTGTTTCTTATTTTTTTTTTGTTTATTTCGAGCAGTCGTCACCAAACACGGGGATAAAACCTAACAATCACCAAAACCACAATTTAACCAAACAAAAAGGAGGAAGATAAAAATTGTAATTAAGTCTAGAAAACAATAAAGGGAATGAGATTTGTTATAGGCCATGTGGCTGAAATCAATTGTTTTTTTTATATAAGCATGCCCAATTTTGTTACTGCTCTGGGTAGATCAGTTAGCGCGTTACAATCCTCTGCGCTCTCGTTGATATTAGGATCCCCTTCCATTTCTATAGGTCGAATTTCTAGTACGCCTTTCTGCAAAGCATGTTTAAGTTCGTTATCAGTTTCAGATTCGTCTAAGAAATTAAAAGTTTTTTTGCCGCTACCAGTACCGTTTACGATTGAGAAATTCTTTGCAATCGCAGATTTATGTGTCATAATCGGGTAAGCATATAATCATAATCTAGATGTTCTGGACTTTCAGTGAGACTTTTTTGGATGGTACAATGGATGATGCGTATTGTGTATGTTGATAAAATCTATTATAGAGCTTAGTTTAGTCAAATTCAAGATATTCACCTAAATGACCTGCAACAGCAATAATCCATTAGAATCAATATAAACCAATACACCAAATAAATTCTCCAGATTTATGTCATAATTAACAAAGATTAAAAATCCATTTATCTAATGTTGTCATGTTGTCTCCCATTCATTTAGCCATCACCTGTAATCCACATTCCCATCAGGATCAAAATGTATGAGGGCTAATAATTCTCGATGACAGCATAAAAATCTCGATTCAATAATTAATTTTACATAATATTTCAAAGAGTTGCACAATCCAAATACAAAAAAAAAGTAATTTCACATTTACCAGATTATCTTTTCTTTTTCCCAAGCTTTCGATGGGAATTGAAAAATGGGATATGCCATTTACGAGAGTACAGAAAAAACCGTCAGTACATATTTTTTTTTTTTTGTCTTAAATTTAGCTTTTGAGGTACAGAGTGGTTGTATTGTATATGGGAAGGATGATAAAAGAAAAAAGAAAATCAAATTCAATTTTATTTAGATAATAAATCAATTGACAATAACAGATATTGTTTTGTGGATTGGAATTCCACATGAGGATTTAACAAATTTTCCAGTTAGTTTTCGTTTCAAATTTAATTTTTTGTTCAAAGCATGAGCAAAATCTGGTAGATGTAGTGAAATTTGGTTAATTGATTGGCAATAATAGGCGAGGAATTCCGGAATCCGTTTATAATATGATCAATTAGTTTTATAAAAATCAACTCAATTGGGTGTTACTGCTGGTTTGATTTGGGTATTTTGGTTGAAGAATTTTTATTTTCTAAATTAGGGTGTACCGAATTATAACTTAGATTTACCAACCAAGTTATCTTTTGGTATTTTAATGATTATTAGTCTTTGTATATAATCAACTTTAGACAAAATATCGTATATCAAGGAATATTTCCGTTTTTATGAAATATTGAAAAAGTTTATTTACATTTTGAAATGTGAAAAGTTAAATTTTATAACTTTACATTTGCTTGACGCAAGATTAGGAAATAATCTTAAAATTTTTGTTGCCTTCCAAATATTGAACGCGAACCCTTAATAAAAGTATAAAACCTAATTTTACGTAAATATTGGCTTTGTAAGGGAACCATATTTATGTCAAGTCATGACTTATAAAAATATTTATCAAAAATGTGGAAGAGACATATATAACTCATAAATTTTGCAGAAATAGATTTATCTGAAAAATTGAGTGAATTATAGGATTTATCGTATAGGATTCGGGATACAAAAAATTTACTAGTCTACTATTAACCCGCCTTATTTTGTTTTCACCACTGTGTGGATGTGGATATGTACATGTGAAGTACAAGTAGATGATATCCTACACACATTTTCTCCAATAATCATCTTAAAACGTTATATCCAACCTATTTTTTAAGAATCTATATAATTTTTTATATCATAGCTTGTCGGAAAAAATTCAAGTGGTTTGTGCTATTTATGGTGCGCTTTTCGTGTATATAAAATAAACAGAAATAGATCGGTTTTTTTTTTATAGACCAAACCCAAAATAAGAACAATATGTATTTATATAACCTTGTATAATAGAATTTTTAAAATCATCAAATTTTAAACACAAACATTTCGATTCAATTTTCAATTTGATCTAATAAGCAAACAAACTTTCGTACAATCACATTATGTTGGTTTTAAGTTTGTGAAGTGTTTCATATACCAGTACGTGTGTACATTGTCTCTGTATACCCAACCCACGTACTTTGAACATAGAAATATTGTTTACTGGGTATTCGGTGTCAGTCAATAAGATTAATCTAAAGTTAAAAAAAAGTTGATAATAAAGTCGAAAGAAATAATTGCACAAGATGTATAAGGACTAGTGGCGCAGGAGGTGTCCAACGCTTCTAGACGTCATCAAATTTTCCGCATTGAATCCGAAATTTGTATACTATAAATTATGATTAATTAATGAATGGCAGTGCTTATTAGTTATAAAACTATAGGAGTAAAACTATACGAATGAATATGTTGTGAGAAACACCCGCCTTCCTTTTATCACGAACGTATACATTGATGTCGAATACACCTCGCTTTCTAAAACGAAAAAATTTACCGTACTTTTTTTAAAACAGGTTGGTAATCAAAAAATATTCCAAATTTCAGAAAACCAACAAGGGCAATTCTTGTTGGTTGAAAATTTAATATTTAAATTTTTTTAAATCTTTTAATTCTGTCGTTTTTGAAAATTATAAACTTTTCAACATCATTGAAACAATTGTAAACGCTCTCATTGAAGCTGCTACTTCCGGTACACAGATTATCACCAAACTTAGCAAAGATATCCCAATTAATTGAAATAGTTCAAGTATTGATTGATTGATTGATTGATTCTGAATGCACGACCAAGTTCTTACACAGGAGCTCCCGGGTGACGCCGGGCCCACCGTGCACTCTTTTTTACATATAACAAAACCGAAGGATTGGATAGGTTAGTTAAATGGGACAGAATCGGCCCGGTTACAGACACCTAGGTATAGCCGATAGTTAGTAACACAAAGACAGCACAAAACTAATCTACTTGGGGAAGGATAAAGGTTTAATATGTTAAATGGATAATGATGGTATTGGTCATCAACAATTGCTTCTTTAAATCAGCAACCTAAGAAAAAATGTTATTATTTTACATGTATCTGGAACTTACCTGAAAATGAATACTATATTAATACTTTTCGACATTCTAAACAAAACTGATTGTTGAATCGGCCTAATTTCATACACCTAGGTAGAGACGTTAAACTACACAATCAGCAATTAATTTTATAGAGAAAACTTATTTCACAAGCAATATGTATAATTCCTGAAAATTAATACTAAATTAATATATTGCTGCTTACCTAAATAATATGAACATTTATAATTTAATAAAAACCAAAAAAATGTAATAATAATAATTAAGAGAAACGACGCGTTTATTACTTTTACGGAAAATCTCGAAAATGCACACTCGATATTGCTCACAAACAAATCATAAGAAAATTCTAAAACTTTCTGAATAATTTCGTAAATGGATTTTCTTTAATATAAAATCAATTTCATGTCCGACAAAGTTTTAAAAAAGCCCAGCACGAATCGATTTTACTCAACCAAATTCATGTGCCGGTTTATAAATTTTGAAAAGATGGAATCCTTAATTAGGATGAATTATTGAAATCAAATGAGATAACCGCAGTGATCAACAATCAACTCTGAGGAAAATGGGCGGTTTAATTTTTTTTTTTTTTTTGGTGTGTTTGTTGAGGACCATGTCAGTTCGAAAAACTAATCAGGGCTTTCCATCGAGGGTTGGGGACAATTTATAGAATTTTGTATTCTGACCAAATATATTAATAGACTTCTTGGCCAATTAAGATATCCCTAGAAATCCAAATACAACCTCAGGTATATGCAGTGTTAGGTAGAGACCATGTTATTTTGACTGATTGATTAATTGATTGGAATGTGCGACCAAACCTAAGTAAGATTCCCGGTTGACACCGGGCCCATCCACACGTTCTTTTACATATAACAAGATGGAGGGACAGGAAAGGTGAACTAATTATTATGGAAAAAGACCCGGTTTCAGAGCACAAGGCAACATAATTATTTAATATATTATGGTACAATACCCAGCAATCAGGATCCTAAAATTATATTAAATTATCTGCAATATAACTTATACTATATCCAGTGGTCGTTTTTACTATTAGGAATACATACTAATAAAAAATGGTAAATATTGAAGTATTAAATAATAAAATTAAAGCAGTTAAATGTAATGATTAGTATTAATTAATCCAACTCAATTCTCCTGACAAATATTAAATAAAATTAATTGAATTCAAACCACCAAACAATTAGTACAACATAATAGTACTCGACACTGCCGTCATCTGAAAGTCCAGCTCAAATCTAAATATAAAGACTAAATAGAGTCAAAATTATAATTTCTGGAACTTTAACTCTTCTAAATACTAAACAAAGTAAAACATTAAAATATATATTTAGAATTATTAATAAGTTTAATAAGTAGCAAATAAATTTCCATTCTACCGAATAAAACCTGTTAAAATATAAATCAGTAATAATTAGTACAACTTTTAAATAAATTGTGATAAATATAAATGAACTTAGATCTCGGCATAATTAAGACTTAAACCAAAATTAACTTCCCCAGTAAAATAAATTTTTGATTCGAACCATAATCAAAACCACTTGCAAAATACTATGAAGGCCTTCACCCAAAATCTTGATTAGTGAACTTAACTCTTTCGCGGACACACAGTTATTTAAAATGTTTGTAGAATACAATGAAAACAGTAACGCTTCCTCTGGGACAAGGAAAACCACATTCAATATTAGTAACCTACATTGTAGATTTTCTGAAATGTAATTCTAAATTAATATTTTCCGGCTTCCTAAATAATAAAAACATTTATTAAATTTATCCTCCTGCAATTCCACATATTACACTATAAAAATTACTCTAATATCCATTAGTATTTAACAAAAAGCAGAATAGGTAAAAAAAAATGAAAAAGTTGTAAAAAATATGTGAGGCATTCCAAAGGCAAGGGATCGCGGAAAACTATCAAGATTATTCAATACCAGATTAACTACCGGATTGGTTATTTCAAATAAATTTAGCTTATTTCGCAAACATTTCAAATGATTTATTAATTTTGGTCACTAACGAATACTCGTTTCATTACCAAGTAAATTATACTGCACCGAACATATTATGTCATGCTCAATGAAGCTTTACAAATCCTCAACCAATTACTGTCAAATGTGGTATGCAGAATTCGATTGACACTCTAGAATAAAGCTCAATGGAACTAGATTATCTCTTAACAAATGATGGCCAAATTCGGTGCGCAAAGCTGAATTTGACGAAATTTTGGGATTCGGATATAATGATGAACCTAGGTCGTTACCTAACCGATAATTTTCCGTTTTAGTTTGTAGAGCTGGACTAGGATTTTAATAAACTTAGATCAACTTGTATTGGGGTTTTTACGTGTTTTTTTTCTGTAGTCAAACAGTTCGACATTCTGAATGGAAATAATTAAGTTCCACCCCAAAAAATTATTGTCAAATCAGGTATGCAGAATTAGGTGGGGATTTGAAAATGGATTTTAAAAAAGTTCTGGAATTCGGCCAGGCTAGGCAATTTCTTAACTAATTATGTTTAAATTTGGTATATTGAGCTGCATCGAGATTCCAACATAAATCCTGGATGAAGTTCTGGATTTGTCTTCAAAATAAATTTGAAAATAATCAGCCAAATAAATATCTAGTTCCTACATTCAGCATTGTTGAACCAGGCCCTAACCCGCCAAGAGACGACTAAGTCTAATTCAGTTTTCCCAAAACTAAAGTTTGCTCGAATTCCAATTCAGCCCAATTCGTCCATATGTGGAAGGCTTTTTACATAATTGGTGCCTGAGCAAGTTGAATAGAGTTTAGAACTGAAATCAATCGATATTCGTGTCTGACGTTCCCATGTAATTGCGAACCTGTTTCGAGAAATATTATTGAACCAGAGAGATTATTTTACAGAAAATAGCGCTAGCAGTAAGCAATCTAAAATAAAAGAGTCAACATAAAAAAGCCGAAGGATATCACATGAAACATTTACTCGTCATTAAAAACGAAAATGAAAATTAAAAACCATTTTCCCTTTGCCATACCGTAACACATATGAGGTCTCGCCCTTTTAAACCATTCTACAAAAAACGTGTTACTTGTATTATTTGAAATTTTTATCATGCATTATTATTAGTTAGAGAGAATATTAATTTAAGTAAACAAATTATAAACCAATTAAATAAACAAAAAAAATCAGTTAATAACAAATAATAATAACGCCTGTATGTACATGTTATATATTTACAAATTAATTGAAACAGTTCAAGTATGAAATTTTATTCCGAAAAGACAATCCACCTGGACTGTAGAGATGCCGAATTTTGGTGAAATATTTTGTCATTTCGCTCATTTTAGTTTTCAATCTAATTTTTTTTTTGTAAATGCTATCTACTTTTCAAAATATTTGCAAAAAACAAAACGGCTACCACTTCCGGTGGACCGTAAGAAAAAATGATTGGGATCACCCAACTTATGAGAAAAGCTAAAGTATGAAGTTTCATCCAGCAGGTCGATACTGGCTTTCCTATAGGAAAAAGGAATTAGGAAAAATATTTGCATAGTATTTTTGACGCAAAACTTTTTTTAAACAGTTGGTGTAAATTTTATTAAAAACAAAATGAAATTGGGAATATTTTTTCTATCCAATTTCGATACGAAAAAAATTATAAAAATTTAGATCAAATAAGATTTCTTGGCAGGCCGGAAAATGATATTTTTGACAAAAATGTTATGTTCACGCTGCTTGACCTAGCAGTCACAACTGGTGGACCATCTGCAATTCTCACTCGCCTTGGCCGGTTTCTTCTCGAGAAACATTTCAAGGTTGTATCGAATGGAACTTCATCCGATCCTAAGACGACCGCTCTAATAATCCGATATCGATCTGGCCAGCATTTGTTCAAGTTATGTCTCTCTATCCCGTCTAAACCTGGCTGTCATAATTGCTCTTCGGTATCATTCGAGAGCATCGCCGAGTACCTGCAACGAGTGGTTTGATTTTTCTGTAAGTCATCCTTACCGACATTATCCATGCGTTAGCACTTCAAAATCCCGAGTAGTTCGTTTCTTTCTAGAACTGTGGCAATATCCCGGTTGAATCGTTCATCATTTTCGAGCTGACTCAGCTGATTCTCTTTATCTATTGTGTATTTCTTCTCGATGTTTTCGTTGTCTATTTTAATTTTTTTCTTTCATTTTTCGCGTTAAATCTTTTATTGATTGTTGCATCACTTTACTTTGTTGATCAAATTTTTGATCCATTTGTTGAGTCAAATTTTGCATTGTTTGTTGCGTGTCTTTACTTTGATCATAAACTTTTTGGTTTTGTTGATCTAAGTTTTGATCAAACTTTTGAGTTATAATAGCCAATATTTACGTCGTAACGAAGAATCCAAGTTGACCGGGAACTACCTCCATCATCTTGTGTTTATAATCTGGTTTTCCCTCTATTACCTCTTCTTCCATGGCCTCACATAGTCGCAATAATAATACAGTTTTGCAACCACTGGATTGTGAATACAACTATAGAATTTCACGGTTACAAAAAAACAACAACATCTCGTAATTCTCACTACTTCCGGAATATTCGCGAAAATAATATACCGAATATTGTTACGGATGGCTCACAGCCAACCCGGTGATGTTTTTCCAGCTAGATCTTAGGGTAGTGGCATGAGTCGTGGGGGCATTAGAGGCTTGTGTGCTCCTGGCCAACACCGTCGAACAGAAAAAATCAAAATCAAAAACAAATAATAATAAGAACTGAAATTAAATTAAGTCAACCAGATTTTGTCGAACAAAACTTGAGGGAACGTAAGAAATTTATAATAAAAGAGTGTGTTCATCCGGCGGCGACCGGATCAACCCGATTGGCAAGTACCCAGTCTACTGAAGAGACTCCCCAGAATCCATCAACCCCGAAAGGCTGATGTCCAGCCACAACAAAGCAGTATTAGAGGATAGGGACATCTTTTCAACAGACCAAGCCTCTCTTCACCCGGAGAGACCTCCAGCTAATCTACCACAATTCACACTTCGACAGCATGAGATCGCCCCGAATGGACGACACAAACGTTTTACTGACCACTCCGACAGTCTGGAAGTCCTGCCAAGGGGATGATGGGGAGTGATAAGCTCAGCCTGTAAATATGGCACCGACACAGAAAGAAAAACTCCTCTCATCATACCTACCCGAAAAATTATTTAGACTGTGTGCTTGAGAGCGATTTTTTCGATTAAATTGTCGACTAAACTAAATTAATGACTGATTCATATCATTCATTCAAAGGTGGCACTAGTATCTTTTAAATATGCTGTGCCGCCGATTGTAAACTAATGCTGTGTGCCTGACGTCGATTTTTTTGTCTAAATTTCCGAATCACTAAATTAATCGTTATTTCAACCAGCCATTGTTAGATGTCTTTAATATTTATAAACCAAAATCTACCCGATATTTAATTGTAAACTGCAAACTTAGTTTTTATTTATCAATTACTGATTAGAAATGTTTTGTAGAATGTTAAATTTAAGTTTATATAGCAGATTTTAATTAAACATCAAATGCGGTTGTTTTTGTGCCACCTTTGAACGATTGGTATGAACTAACCATCAATTGGACAAAAAAATCGACGTCAGGCACACAACATTGGAAAGTAGTTCAAATGAAAGGACTTAGAAAAATTTAACGTCACTTTGCGATAGAAAGCCTAGAGAAACTTAAATTAATATAACGTACAACCGAAATTGGAAGATTATTAAAATTTAAAAATTTAAAGTGTCATGGGCTGGAAGCACTTGGAAAGAAACTATTAGTGATAATAAATCCTGAAAAAAATTTCAGACTAGTCTTCATGTGGAAAGCCTAGAAAAACTCGTTTGAATAGATTTTTACGATCTCGCCTATCGGTTTAATGGACAATTAATTCAGCATGGACGAGACGGGTCGGCGATTGATCGTTGTCGAGGAAAGGCGTGTTTTGTCTCTCCTCGAAATAAATAAATAATTTAATTTAAATGTGTTGTAGTTAACTAATAAATAACTAATAATTATATATGTGTGAAATAAATAATAATAATATAATAATAATTTGTGTAAATTAATAAGTAAAGTGAAAAGTTTTACATATTGTATATTTATATAAATTTGTGTGTGTATGGTGTACTTGCATTGGTGTAGAATATGTACGTAACAATTTTCACTTCTATGTACATATTTTGATACCGTTGCTTGAATACATCACCACACGCGTTGTTATGTAAACTTTCAATATGTATGACTTTTGATTCCAAGGGATGCATAAGATAAGTGTTGTTCATTTATTCATTATTTTAATTATTAATATATACTTTTTCTAAATAAATTTTAAGTATACATATAAACATTTTATCTGTATTTTATAACTCATAAAGGTGTAGAGTACTATTACATATTCTCATCTTGTGGGTTATTCGAGTATTGTTTGCGCGAGAAAGGGTTTTATAATACAGTTGTTCTGTTTTTATTAAACTCGATTAACAGTTTTTGTTGTTGTTTTGCGACGACTACTTTTCGTTTGTTTTTGCTGGTAATTTTTTACCTTTTGTTTGGTTTATTTATTTACTCGTACATTATATATTTTGCATGGAGATTAGTATTGGAGGTGTATAGCGGGATATGCATTTCAATAGCCACCGAAAATGTGGTTTTGCGATTTATATAGCTTGTTATATGCTTTTAACTTTATCTATGTTGACCGTTGGGTATGTATGTATTGGTTACGAAGAAACAATTTACAAGATCATGGGAGTTTTTGTTTTCATTTTATTTTATTTATGTCATTACATAATTATTATATATTTGTTATATGCATATCTATTTACTTTTTGTGCTTGTGTGTGTAAATGTTTTTCGATATGAAAAGACACAAAAACAAACGATCAAATCATAGATTTTAGTTGTTGTTTTCCTTGTTTTTTCGCCTTTTCGTTCGTGTGATCAAATTACACAGAGGCGGCGAGGATATTGCAATAAATTTTCTTTGATATTTGAGGTAGAGTGCTTTGAATGGGTTTCACCCATGATTACAGAAGATCTTTGAAGTCGTAATACTTTCTAATTAAAAATAAAATTTTAATTTAAAAGTAAGAAGAGCAGACAAGGTAGGAATCATAATGGCTATCGGATTTCTAATAAATTAAATTTTCAGCGGATATTTACTTTTTGAAATTGCAAATATCTTGGAAGCTACAGAGTAAATTTGAAATACAGTTATTGTAAATATTGCTGTACTAGATAGTTTTTCAGGGATCATGGCATTTCTTTAATTAAATTATTTTCTAGGTTGTTTCGGGAGACTGTCATGGAGGGGTTGTTTTGGGAGACTGTAAATTGGTGAAGATTCTAATTAGCTTGTTCTAGGTTGGATAAATAATAATCGCTGGTTGTTCTTTTTATGATTTATGATTTATTTAATACGATTGGGTTATTTAGTTATCAAGGATCCTACAGTTGTGCTAGCTACTTATTATTAATTCTGCCATCTTACAGATTCCTGATTGGTATTATTGATGTATTACCTTACATATTTCAGATTAGCTGTTTTTGAAACCAGATTTCATTCGGTCATTTTTTTATTTTTATAAATAAACTTATTTGTATTAGATTAGGGATGGCAAGGACAAGTGACCTTAACATTATATAATTTTTTTATTTAGCTATTTTTTGAAATAAATCCATTAAATTAACAGATTCACAAAGATTCTGTCCGTTGAAGATAAAAAGGTCGTGCCTCCCTCTTCTGCTTTGATACGAGTACTACAATATTTGGTAATTTCTCGATTCGATTTATTTTATTTTAATTTAATTTGAGAACCAAATTAATTTAGTTAATACTAATCATAACATTACATTTATTTTATTCAAGTATAATTTAACTCTTAATAATGACTTTTTATTGTAGGAAATTTACTGCAACTTAATTAATTATAAATTTTAATTATAATTATAAATTGTTTTAGGATGCTGTTTGCTTAATATATCCAAAAAAAGAAAAATCAAAAATATTTGTATTGTCTTGTGCTAACCGTCTTATATTACATTTCAACTAACAATTTACTAACTATTGACTACTTAGGTGTCTGAAACCGGGTCAATTTCCATAATAATTAACAAACCTTTCCTATCCCTCCATCTTGTTATATGTAAAAGAGTGTGCGGATGGGCCCGGCGTCAACCGGGAATCTTACTTAGGTTTGGTCGCACATTCCAATCAATCAATCAATCAATCAATTAATTCAGCATGGACGAGACATTTATTCAACGAAAATTACACATTTGAAATTTAAAAAATTTAAAAAAAAAATTGAGTGATATTAGTGACATCTAGGTTTAAGTAGTAGCATCAGAGATAGTTTTCTAACAGTTTTGTGATATCACAAATTATAGCATTATTAGTGCGGAACAAATATGAAACTCCGCGACAGAACTTGACTATTCAGGTGCAATGAACAAAATGAGTTAGTCATTTGGGAGATTCGGTACGCGATAGAATAAAAGCGAAAAATAGTAGCTGGAAAATAATAAGTGATGTTAAGTGGATGTAGTGGTGTAATTTGAAAATAATTGTTAATGGTAAATAGTGAATTAATAAATAGGTCTGAAAATCATTTGTTGTGATTTGGGCCCTTTGCACACTATAGCTATGTTTTTTGACTGATGATGTTTTCATGTTAAGGCATCCCGTTTTGGTTTACAAAACTCAAATGAGAGAAACATTATAGATAAATCTCAGGGTCGACTCAATCTGTAAAGCACTATATTTTCATGTTTTATTTTGGCCTTGGAGATAATTAATTAGCTCGCATTGCCCAGAAAATGAGCGATGTGAGCTCTGTTTCTATCCTACAGGTTTAAATAAAGAAATGAAATAAATTGGGACATACGAATGGCTTGAGCTAAGCTTCGCGAATTCAGTTTCATTTATTTACGCTTTGCAAAGTAAATTGAGAAGCTGTGATCTCAAATATAGCTCACTTTGCTAAAAAAACATAGCTCAAGTGTTGGCAAAATTGGGGTGAAAAAATTATTGTGGGAATATGTTGGTAATATTCCACTAGTAGCGTAAGTATTTCGGGAAGCGGTGTGACAGTGTAAATCCGTAACAATTGGTGACAGCGGTGGGATTGTAAATATCAAGGAATAGATAAAAAGAAGTGTAGAATATTTGACGGTTGCGGAATTAAAATTTCAGTTAAGGCAGCGTAATTTACCGAAAAGTGGACACAAAAAATAAGGCGTCCATTCAAAATCTCGAATTACAAAACACCGAATTATCAAAATCCCGATTTTCGAAATCCCAATTTTGCTGAAACCTTAAAAATCCCGACAAAAGAATTTTTAAAAAATTTAAATATTAATTTTCTTCATTTTTATTAAGAACTCGGTCTTTTTTGGTCGATCTTGGTTAAGTTTGGGTTATCGGATATAATTTGCATTTAAATGTGAATTATTCTAGAATTTTTGGAATTGAGCCTGCTCAATTGAACTTGGTCATTCCTCAATCAATTGGATGGTGAATAAATTGTATAAATGTGTTCGTTTAATAAAATTTATTTTTGGTAGTCCTGCAAAGAATGTAAATAATTGCATTTCAATTTGTTGCATTTACCAAATATTGCTTTTCTTGTTAATCTTGCAAAACCATCAAAAACTAGGAATTCGACTTATTCTAGAGCGGGTGTCAATATATGACACTGTTGTTGTAATTTTACAAAAAAATGCGAGTTCCGTTTTTCCGACTCCGACTCCGATAAAATAGCACCGACTCCACGAAACCGACTCCCGCCTCTGACTTCGCAGCCTTGGTTTTTTCTAGTAAATTTATGGGCAAGATACCTTATTTTTATGTTAAAATATTACTTAGTCCGGCCGGCCCGAATTAATAAAAAATATTTTTTTCAAAACTAGAAAAAAATAAAACCAGTTTTTGTAAAACCGGGATTTCGTAGTATGTACACCCTAAAATTTCCAAAAAGAAATCCAATTTATACCCATGGAAATTTTTTGGAATTTTGCTTTTTTGAAACTATATTTTTTGAAAATGTTTTTACGGGAATTGCGGTTTCTGGAACTTTGTTTTTTGGATTTTCGGTTTTAGAATTTCGTTTTAGGAATTTTAAATTTGACGAACGTTACCCAACGTTACCCATTACTACATAGCACTCATTACAAAATAATTTTTAAAAGCCCGATTTTTTAAAAAAACATGTATGAATTTGGGCTTTTGAAAATCGGGATTTTTAAAATCGCGGTTTTGAAAATCGGGATTATGAAAGTCGGGATTTTGAAAGTCGAGATTTTGAAAGTCGGGATTTTAAAAGTCGGAATTTCGATTTCAGGATTTTGGTTTCGAGATTTTGAAAGTCGGGCAAACGACCCCGACCCAAACAATAACTAATACAGCGATTAAATGAGCATATCGAAAATCAAGGGTTAAAGCAAGATAAGTATGAGTTCAAAGAGGTCTTAAAGGACAAACTAGATGATTAATGTGAGATGGTGGAGGCAGTTCCCTGTTCATCTGTAAGCTGCGTTATGACGCAAATAATGCTAGCGATCTGTCGTTTGATGCAACAAATATATCAAAAATTTGATCAACAAAATCAGAACCTTGGAGAAATGAAATAAGAAATTAAAACCAGCAAACGACAAACGAGTTGGAGATAAAAGCGATATGGAGCAGGAGGTCGAGCATTTAGTAAACGATAGGGAGCAGATGTTGAAAATGACTTAAGTGTAATGATGTGGGACGATAAAGTTCATGTAGTGGGTGCCATTGGCAGTAAGGAACCGTCACTTGTATCAGTATATAGAAGCACTATTATCGCACCCCAATTTCTAGAAGGATTTTGAGTTAACAACAGATGCCTTCGATTACGCCACCGGAGCCGTGCTCATGCACGAATGATAGGCTGATAGGCCTATAACGCTCTTTTCGAACTCTGACTTAAGCTGAAGAGAATTACGCCACGAAAGAAAAGGAAATATTTGTGATAATCTAGCCACTCAATTCTCTGAGAAACTATCTCTATAAAGAAAGAAAGTGAAAGTTGAAATTTTCACTGATCATCAACCTTTGGCCTGCGCTCTTAGTAGTTAGAACTCAAACTGCAAGATGAAACGCTGGAAGGAAGTATTAAAAAAATATATAAACGAGATAGCGTACAAGTCTAAGTAGCTTTGTGGGCGACTCTTTAACGCGACCGCCAAACCCTCTTCAAGTGAATGGTCTATGATCCACCTAAAATTTAATTCCGACTGTAGAAGCTCCAGTAAATGTATTCCATAACAAAGTAATTTTGAATGCCAATGATTATGAAAAAGCTATCGCAGATACAAACCTATTTTTCTTCAAAATTGAATCTCATTCAAATTTTCAAAAAAAAGCTCAATTTAAGTATTATTAACGGGCTCTTTAAATCAGAGCTCATACTAGCAAAGATTCAGGGGATTTATCCAGATCATTTCAATGACTATAGAATCCGCTTCATGATAAGTTTAATCGAAGACATTGAATATGAAATGTTACCTCAGAAATTATCTCACTCTTGAATACGGACGAATACAGAAAACATCACCTTTTCCCTTACATACCCTATGGAACCGGTGTCAAGTTTTTAACGAAAAGTGTAGCTCCACAAATTAATGAAAAGTGTAGCTACACAAATTAATGGAAAGTGTAGCTACACAAATTAACGAAAAGTGTATTTTCTAAAAAGTGTGGCAATTAAAAGTGTAAATAGCACACCTTTACTAAAGAAGATCGTCAATCAAAATGTATATTTCATGTAAATTCCGGGATCAAACTTTATCATAATAATTCTAGTCTAAAAGTTAAGGTTATTACGAGTAAAAAACAAATTCTCTAAATGTCTGAAATGATATACATGGCCGATTACAAAAATCGACGACACTATGGCCGATTAAAAATATCTCGGAGATGTTATACCAAGTAAAGGCATATTACATCTATTAGTAAATAACTGGAGCTGTTCAAAATAGTAAACCACATTAAAATAAAAAGACCTGGGGTTGCTTAACGTCAACTTATACATCGGTAATTTTAATGAATATTCTAATATTCGTCAAATTGCTTGCTGCACTATGGCCGACTCCAGAAAACTCAGAGATGTTATCAAGTGTAGGCATATATTTTCTAAAAGTGGGCGAATTGTCTTGTTCAAAACAGTAGCTACACTTTTCATTAATTTGTGTAGCTACACTTTTCGTTAATTTGTGTAGCTACACTTTTCATTAATTTGTGTAGCTACACTTTTCGTTAAAAACTTCACACCGGTCCCTATGGACTAGGTCAGATACAAAATCTAATTGAAAATTTAAATCCTCAAGATCACTCAATATCATCGGAATCGCATGGAGGTGGGTTGCGGGAAGTCCCGACCATTAGGAATTTGTCATGATCAATCAAAAATTGCCAAACGTTTCAGAAACTAATAATAAATAGGTAATACTCTAATCATCGACAGGCTGAATAAGTTCACGTTAATAACCAAAGAAATCAAGAACGTGCCGAAGCATGATGAGCACTTAGTTTTTGCAAACAGTATAGAAAGAAGAACTACGAAATATTAATTATGCGATAAACTGGGTGAAGTCCGGCATAATCAATTCATTACTGCCATAAAACTACCAAATTGACCTTCAATAAGGAACATTTACCTTTCTCAACAGTTGAGGAATATTCCTATCACAAATCATAAGATATATGGCTGGACATTTCATATTTCATTGGAATGTCTAAGAAAATTTCATGCCAACATAAAACACCGACATACGAGTACGACACCACATATTGCATTCTGCTACAAGCTTACATAAATAAAATTTTTGTAAGTTGATTAATGTTGTTGTTTTAAGAAGTAAAATTAAATTAACATTAAAAAAGTTGAAATATTTTGTTATTGTAATTCCTACGAAGTCACACGTATGACGAATTTCATTGCTTCCAAAATTCGCCTAATTATTTCTTGTTGATTTTTCCGCGAATTTTCTCCCCAATATACTGAATAAAATATACATCAACAGCTGGAACATAAATCATTTGCAGAATTAAAATCCCCAAACACGGCAAATATGTAGAGGGCAAATCCTAATGTACAGTGAAAATTTGTTTAGCGTATAGGAGGACATCGATACTGAAACGATTCGTTACCAAACACCAAGAAGCTGCGCACAAAAATCATCAAAATTTCGTTTAACATTTTAATGAGAGCTATAATTTATATATCGTAATACTTTGGAAAAGGTGAAAAAATAATAAATCATTTATCTTCTAGACGGTACGGTATACCTGAAAATGTACGACTGTACATTGGTTTTATGCGTTAAAATTTTTTGTTGTTGGATTTTCTTTATTTCTAAATATAAATTACGTGTTTTTAATGTTTTTTGTTGTCGTTGTAAAGGTAACGTACAAATTTCCTAATTATTCATTTTAAAATGACACTTGGTTGCTTAGGGGGGTTGTTGGTAAAGACATATCATTTAATTTTACCATGCTAATCATGCAGTGTTGTGACAGTGGAATGTCAACTACAACACTTCACATGGAAAATATCTAGAAATGTTTTAATATCAAATCCTTTAATTAATTGGATTAGTAATTAGATTATTTCGAAATGAAGACGAATTTAATTATCATTTTGGATATTTCTGTTTTATGATAATAAATTAAATATTAGACCCATTGTTGCGAGATTTTTTTTTTGTTGCTTTATTCTAATTGAATTAATGTGAAATTGGTTAAGATTATTTTTCCCTTGTATCGTATTCTTTTAACTTAAAGCAAATCGAAAATAGGGCTTTTGACGATGCCGGGGAACGAGAAACAAAAAATAACTAGCTAAACGCTTTTCTTTTATTTTATGGAATATTTGGGCAATAATTATAGATTTAAATATTTTAAAAGTGGGAACCATCGTTTATTTTGCCGATTGAGCAGAAAAGGGAATCATAATTTAATATTAATTCAATTAGGATTAAATTTTTATTATTTTGATTATTATTTTTAATTTTTTTTTGCGTTAACTTGAAAAATATCATAAAGTTCTAAATCTCATTTAAATCTCAAAATGTGGATTAATACCTAATGGAATTATAATAAAATATGTTTTTTAAGGGAGAATTTGTTCCACAATATAGGGTTAATTATATATTTCTCAGTCGAGCATGGTGTGCAGTTTTCTAGTTGCTAAGGAATTGGTAAATCGAATATTTTGGGATATAGAATTTGAAAAATATTATTCAGCCGTCTGAACAGACCAGTTGATATCAAAATGGCATACATCTAAAATTGCTAAATAACAAAATTACGAGCACATGAGCAAATTAAACTCCTGTTTATAAGCTTAAACCCAATTATTTTTGGCGTATATTCCTGTTTTTTACAGTTCCAAATGGAATTTGCACCTTAGTGCTATTTGTTACTAAATATAGTTCTCTGGCATTTTTGCTGGCTCATAATTCTAAATAAAATAATTAAAATGAACTCATTTTGTTTTTTGGTATAAACTCACGAATAAAATTAACTCATTTATGGCCCCATTCATTCAGCAGAACATTACAAAATACTAAGGATAGATGATCCCTTAGAAAAAGTTTGCAGAAACCATTAGAAAATTAAACTGGAAGTTACAATATAAATTTACTCTACAACTCACGCTGCAAGTGACAATACTAATTTATTCTAAAATTCATATATGTAGACTAAAATAAAAAGTACCACACTTGTTACGAATATCTCGCAGCCAAACCGCAGTTGTCAACTAAACACGCCGGTGATGTCTTGTCGGCTAGATTTAAATTAAGTCCACCAGAATTTATCGAATGAAATTTGAGGAACTGTGATAAATTAGTAATCTCCCCGAGTGACAAGTATCCAGTCTGCTGAAGAAACCCCCTCCCCCGAATGACACATCGAGCCCGAAAGGCCGATACCCAGCCACAACGAAGCAGCATAATAGAGTAGGGACGTCTTTTCAACAGACCAGGCCCTCTTCACTTGGAGAAACCTCCAGTGAATCTCCCACAATTCACACTTCGACGCCATGAGACCGCCGAAGTGCCATGGGGAGACTGCGTGAATTTTACGGTCGTCCCTGAATGGACGACACATACGCTGGACTCCAACCTTGTGGATGTCCTGCCAAGAAGATGAAGGGGAGTGGTAAGCCCAGCCTGTAAATAAGGAACCGACACTGAAAGAGAGTCCCCTTCTAATGATACCCAACCGAGTGAAATTTAGCACTTCATTTTATGATTTTCACAGTACACAAAGCTAAAATTTTGACAACCAGGAAATTAATCGAGACGGAAAGGGTCAAAGGGGCAGAAGCGAAAGAGAAAAGAAAATAATACGAGAAAATAGAACCTCAAAAAGTAAATGATTAGGTGCGAAAAAAATGTGCAACCTCGCGCGCGTGCCAAGCAACAACCGTTGTTTGGTACTCGATTATACATAGTTATATACAAAAAATTGAAACAAATTGAGTAGCAAAAGAAAAAAAAAATTGTAAATAATTTGAAAATTGAACATAGACAAGATAAATGAAAATGAAATATATATAAATATATCAAAAAAAAAATTAACCATAAAATTTAACAAAAAAATCTAAAAAAAAATCGTGGTCCGCCTTCGACCTTGGGTTGGGCGTTGGATCGCCTTGAACAGTTGAAAAATAGTGGTTGGGCGCGGACCCGCCAAAACCCGTATATATTTTCTTTGTTGGGCGACCTTTTTTCCGTCTAAATTGATTTGGATGACCTCAACTGGCCACCCTGTATTGTAACGTTGCGACACTTGCGGTATCCAAAATTCGTTGAAAATAGGATTTTTTTTTGTTTAGTACTTTATACCACCCGCACAATACTTCGTTCCAACCTCACTCCACCCTTTCAACACTCTGTTGTTATTGTAAGAGTTAGTTCTGGTTCGAATTTTATTTAGTTTTGTGAAAATTGTTTATATGATGTATTTTCTGTTATTACTTTGACACTAAAGCACGTGTAACAACGAAGAAATCAGATTATTGAAATTTGTCCACGAAAGTTTTTTTTCACACAATACCTTTTCAAAATGCTGTTTCGTCTTCAGCAAAATACCTAACACTATTCACACACTCCCTGAACTACTCAACATCTCCCGATATTTGCCAGACTTATATTAAAACACTTTTACTAAAGAAAATCATAATTTTTGTTAATTTTATATTATTAAATATTTTTACATATTTTTACATATTTTATCTAATTTGAAAAAATATTTTCGTGTAATCTTAATGACGATACCAAATTGAACTTATTTTTTCACAAACCAAGACGGGGCTAAAGAAAATTTGTAACGAACTTGACCGACAGTACAATACAGTGGGTTACGAAAACCAAAATTTAATGTCGTTCGCCACGGAATTATATCAACCATCCAGAGCTTCGGGGTGGTACTTGTTTTGCCGGCTAAGGCTCAGGGATCAGCGTGGGATTTCCGAAGATGGATGGAAGCTGGTTGAGACCACCAAACAAAATTAGCATGAAAAAGAGAAAAAAAAATTACACAACAGATCTCATTACCATCTCAAGGCATATCGAATTAAGTTACCCCATCCTAATGCAACCTACTAGATTTAATTATTCATCTTTTAACATAAAATGAAAATATATCTGAAAATATTTCAATGGATGTAGGTTACTCATTACCATCTTAATACTCTAATGGTATATTGAAAAGAAAATGTTTAATAATTAATAACAAACTGAAAGCCATACGTAAACTCAAAAATGTATACAGATCATTTTGAGTGGTACAGAAATGAAATGAATTGAATTACAAAAAATATATAAAATCTAGAACCAGAACAAAAAAAAATTCTTTAATTGCAACAAGCCTCAATAGAATTCTAAATAGAATATTACGATCTAAGGTAATTTAATTGTAATAAAAAAAAAAAAAATTGAATTAACAGTTGGCAATCAAATTCAATAAATGAGACAAAAAATATAACCCAAGTGATGAAAATCCAATTGCGCAAATTCACACCCGTAATTCGCTCAGATAACTAAGTACACCTGTGATCACTACGTATTATATACAACGTCGTACACCGTGGTTTATTGTTGTATACAGCCGAAGATCCCGTAACCGAAACAAGGTGTCTCTGTTGATGACAATACTGTGGTCTAGAAATATCTATCGGTGTACAGGCACATGAACTATCGCAGTACCAACGGAAATCACTATTGACGTTAATTCATCATGTGGTTGGACCTATGACGCGAAAAAAAAAACAATTATAAACCATGCAGAAAAAAAATACCTGCTGAGATATTTACACATTTTGCTGTGTAAACCCAAATTTGCAATTATTACCAATAATCTTTTAATAAAGTACGAGCCTTGTAAAATTTGCAGTGCAATATATGCAGTGCATTTTCAAATATTAAAATTATTGCTGAGCAGCGTCTGATGACAAATTAGATTAATCATATTGCAATGCTGCTAGGTAATTTTGACCTGCGCAATTTGAATATATCATTTTCAATGCAAAGATAATAAAAATTAAAAAAAATTATTTTTTTCGTTGAGAATAAATTACAAAGCGGGTTTTAAATGTTCAAATACTTTTCAAAATTTACTTTGCACTTTGTAAAATATTTTTTGCGGAGAAGTTATAACCAATCAAATCATTTATTCTATCCGACTTTGCATTTTGTTCTCCAAATTTCATTTAAAATTTCAAACAAAGATTAGTCTTAAAGTTCTCGCTCTCTCATTTTTTTTCTTGTGGAAGTTGTCGTTTCTTTCCTTTTCTCTTTTTAATTAATAAAATAAAAAAATTAATTCTTAATTTTCTCGGTTGGGTATGATGAGGGGGGAACTCCCATCCTGTGTTGGCGTAGGGTTGGCGGTCCCTTGGTGCCCACGTCCGAAATCGAAACCGGTGCCTGGAAGCGTTTGAGTTCGGACGGTTGCGCGCACCAAGGTACCTCTCTTCCGTTATAATTTTTTTTTTTTTTTCGGCGGAGCTCGAATTTATTATTATTATTATTTGCGTGTTTTATTTTTATTTTTAAATCTTTGTAACGGTGTAAGCCAGGAGCCATGCAAGCCTCAAACCCCACGACCCATAGCACTTCTCCCTGAGTTGTAGCCGACAGAAATCACCGTGGAGGCCTCTGCATGCGCTTAGATGAAATCTGCAGGATGGCAGTAGCCATCCTGTAACATGGTTAAAGCTTTGACGTTTGGATCTGGAGGTACCGGGTTCGAATCCCGATAGGGGCAAGGTGCAAAACGGAATTGCCATTATCAGATTACGATCGGTGATGAAATGGAATACCACTATGACCCCCTGTCGAAGTGCAGAACTCATGAGCCGGCCCATCTTCCATGTCAGTAGGCTGGCATGGTGCAATGTAATGTGCGGTTCTACGAAAATCGAACCTGGCAACTACGTAAAAGTAAGGACGGGAAAAACGAAACCCAAAAGAGTTGGTAGAGCCTCGGCCCCAGACCAGATTGCAATAATAATAAGCAAAGATCCAGACGTCTAGCGCTCGACAAACTGAAATTTCTGGGACCTCTCCTCTTAAATGGCGGGCCTCGGAAAAATGAATGTCAAGAATATCCCACGTTTCGTTGAGAGCTCAAAATAGTTCGATGAGTATGTGAAGAAGGAAAACAATGTAGCACGGCTACGGACTTTATCTATCCTTTAGGACAACCACTCTAACCTAAACATTTGGATTGCAAAAATATTGTAAATCACAACTGAAACTTTTCAGAGTTATATATGCCCATGACGGAAAAAAGGCAAAATTGTGAAAATCTTTCTGGACATTAGAATTTGATAGATCTAACTGGAAAACATAACGGGATTGATGAGAACAGGTCGAAATCTTGATTATTATAAATATGTGAATTACAAAATTATTTCAAACCTAACTCAACCGTCCCGAGACCATATTTTCCCACGCTATATTGCAAAATTCCGAAAATCATCACGTACATTTCATAGATCTATCATAAAACCATGGCGAGATCAATAATCACTTTGCAAAATCTTGAGTAGTAGCCGAAATATGTGTACAATCATTAATACACACACAATTTTGACTCAGGATGTTTTAAAAATTATTTCATGTTGATTAGTCATGAAAAACGGATCCCGACCACCGAAAAATTGGAATATTCGTTAATATAAAATATTTCCGCGCTTAAACTTTAAAATTAACCCAATTCGTAAATGAATTTAAATTGTCAAACATATAACCATTAGAATTCATTTCCACACCCAAGACCATTAGAAATAATTTCCACTTTGAGCGCGAATTTGTGACCAACTTTAGGATATAGATGGTAGAGAATTTTAAAAGAAAAATACCCACTTACATTTTTCGTTTTGGAAATTTAGGAGGTATACACCGGAGTGAAGTATTTTAAAAATAAATTCAAGACAATTTGCTTATTGTGATTGACGATATGGCCCTACACGTGGAAGCATCTTTGGCCAAACTCGCTTAATTTTTTTAACAATTCAAAAAAAAAATAAAAGATTTAATATAATTTGGTCTCTAAAGGCGCACCCACGTGGAAGGCTATGCCGCTAATCATAAAATGCAAATTATCTTGAAATATTTTTTACAAATGTCAGACGCCATCTACGTTGAGAACCATTAATTCCACACTGGACACTCATTGGTCGCATGATTTTTTGAATTTAAAAAAAAATTAAGTTAATTTGGCCTCTAAAGACGCTCCTTCCTGGTTTGTCTTGAAATTTTTTGTACAAATTCCAGGCACTAAAACAAATAGAAAACACTAATGATGATTTTTTTAATTAATAAAGAATTAAGTGAATTTAGCCAAACCCGCTTCCACGTGTAGAGCCATATCGCTAATCGCAGCATGCCAATCACAAATTGTCATGATTTTTTTTTTTTTATCTCAGACACCAAACCAAAACAATGAATTCCCCAATCGGCACTCATTATTTTTTTTACAGATTTCAGACCCCATCATAAGTTGAGAACACTAAATTCCACACGTTATATTGTTTATTTTTATTAATTTTAATTGAACCATTGTTTCGAATTCCAAACTATTCTTCTAAATCACTGAAATTTATTTCGCTGGCACTACATTCCATAGACGGATTGGGTCGCCTCATTTCTAAGGATACATAATCAGTTTTTATAGACTCCAGCTCTCCTGGATGAGGAATACTAGTATACCGAGGGGTATAGGTATTTCCATTCCATTCCGTTTTTGTGTATTCTTCTTTGCGTTCGTCCAAATTTGTTCTAACTGTAGCACTAGTTGCTTGGTGCGGTGCTCGCCCCCCATTGAAAAATTTGTTACGGCAAATTAATTCCATTCCATAAACGGGTAAAATTCAAATAATTATTTTCCCTTTACGCAAACATTTTTACATTTTAAATTTTATTACATCTTTTAATTTCAAAATTTAATATTCATTGCTTAATCGATTATTTTTATTAATTTTATTATTGTTTGTTGTAAATATAAGAAAAATGTTGTTACTGTACTTGTATAGTACAAAAAAAATGGTCTGCTGCTCGGTTCTTTTAAACTTTGGGTTGGATGGATATAGAAACATTTCGTTGTTGTTGTTGTTGTCAGGATTTTGGTCTTAGAAAACAAAGGGAGAACTAAGCAGAAAAAAAATGTAATCATAATAATAATTCAATTTGTTTTTAAATTTATAAAAAGAAAACCAATGAAAAACAATAAAAATTCATTCAATTGGATAAACAAGTATATAGAAGTGGGATGAAAATTTATAATCAAATAAAGCAAATCCTTGGTGTAAGGGAAAAAAGGTTTAAAATGTATATTCTTGATGTTTTTTTTAAAAGTTACGTAATAAAAATTATTTTTTGAAGGATGTGAAAAACTATAAAATACATCTGGTGCGTTATACTTCGAAACAACAAAAATAAATTTATTATAAAATATTTACTAAATTTAGTAATTACTGTACATATTTCATATTTTGTATAAAGTAGTATTTATGTACATTTGGTGCTGCTCTATACAAAAAAGAATACTAATTTGCAACGTAATTAATCAATTTTAATTGAATTTTTATTACATAATTTGCAGGTTATTAAATTAATTACGGATTTTATCGCACCGGTTTGAATGATAAATATATCAGGCCAATTCAATGGCTAACAAGAAACTTCTGGCAGATTCAAAGATCGAACAAATGTTTTTGGATTATGACGATGTTACAATCGTTTGAAGTGAAAAAAGCACTAAACAGGCACAGATCAGCGTTCACGCGTTACCTATACTAGATTTTAAAGAGCATCGACAAATACATGTAATTTACGGTAGTGGCACTATTCTAGTAATTCTCTGGGTATAGTGAATTGGGGAAATAATTTATACAGCATTTTATCTAAATCATTTTTTCTGGCCTTCTGTGATTCTTAAATTATGAATAAATTTTTCATACCGAAACTGGAAAAGTAAATTATTCGAATAAATTTTGTTTTCAAAATATTTACCACTAAGAAGTTGTATTAAAATTTTTCCCCAATTCCCTATTTCCCTGGGAATTACCAGAACAGTGCTAGTGATTATCTAAATATTTTAAATTTTTATTTCCAGAAATTAATGTTTAAAATAGATTAAATTAATTTAGTCAGTAATTTAATCCAAACAATTGGTGCAGGCACTCAGTATTAGAATATAAACAAAAGTTTTCTGTACATAATCGCATAACATAAAATAAGGGAGGGGTGTAATTATCATGAGATTTGATAAGAAAACCCTGGCTATCAAGGTTACCGCATATCACCTCTCTAAACCAACTTAAAGAAACAGTAATCTAAAATGTTCTAACCAATTGATTCACATACAAAAATTGTATAGGCCAATAAACGAAATCGCGCGGACCAACAAGAAAACGCCAGAATATCAGCACCTCACAACAATAGTTACTCAAGGTCAAATTCATCTCGTACAGTAAACCATCCAATATGTTGGTACCACTACAGGTTTGGTCATTCCGCTTTTAATATTAACCTTCGGACTTAGTCGAGAACTTCGACTCCCATTCATTGTAGCTTCAGTCTAACCACTAACAGTGTATTCCGTTAGTTTGTCATCACCACGAATTTTTAATGTCGAAGGTTTACATGGTTCATTGCTAATAGAATTTCCTGAACTGACACAGGAACAAAGGTATATGACTTACCTGTAAGGCCAACTTCCTTTCTGTAAACCACGGGATCTTGACTCCGAAAAATTTGCATTAGTTTAAGATGCCTTTCAACATGCTCTCTTCTTCATACGGTTCCTACAAGGAAACAAAATGATTGGAGATCATGTGGTTGTTAAACGCCGTCACTATTCCCGACAGATATTCACTTCCTCACATTCATGATTTTTCACGTTATTTACATGGATGTAAAATTATTTCAAAATTTGATCGTTACCGTGAATCAAATTCCGTGGCAAAAGAGAATCAATTTAAAACAGCAATAAAAACCCCGTTTGGATTGTTCGATTTCTGTCGCATGACTTTTGGTCTGAGAAACGAAGGCCAAACATGTCAACGATTTATTGACGAAATAACCAATGATTTTTGCTTACGTCGCTTATATCCTATCTGGCTAGGTATGACGATTCCCTTGTTTAAATGTGAGTCTGGCGTTCCAAAACTAAATTTCCTGAGCCATGTAATATGGGATGGTAAATTATTATCATAGATTTTTATCCAACTTGGAATAAGAAAGCTATATTCTCTTTGCCAACAGAATGTCAAGTAGTTCTGGAGACAGTAAAGAACTCCCTCGCTAACTACACGTTACTTGCACATCTCTTAGATAATTTAACTTTCAGTATTAGAGCTGACGCTTAAAGTATAGCGTGTCTTAGAACAACTAAACAGTAACAATCGGGAACCTTTAGTATTCTTTTCTAAAAACGTCTCGACCACAGAACAAAAATATTCAATGATATGATAGTGAAAATGATTGATCGTGAACTCCTAGCAGTTTTCACACCAATAAAAAAACTCCGTTATTTCCTTGAAGGCGGTTGAAGGCATTTATTCCACGACAGAAAGAAGTCTGAGATAATTCAGTACGAACATTCGTTATGTAAGTGGTGCAGATAACGCCGTGACTGACACTCTCTCTCAACAAGGTGATATTTCCGCTAAGACTGTCATTGGTTCCGATATCGATAAACTAATTTTATCACAGGAACAGAGTGTAGAACTTAAAGCTTGTTAAGATCGCAAAATTATAATAAATAAAAGATTAAAACTCGAAAAGGTGTCATCGGATAACGACTCGAGGTCAATATGGTGTGAAATGCCCACCACGACTTCTCGACCTTATATTCCGGAACCGATGAGACGTCAAATCTTTGATAACATCCACTAACACATCCTGGAGTTAGAGCTTAGATCATCAAGGAAGAAGGTAGACTAAAAATACTTTTTGCCATCAATGACCAAGGATAGTGACAATTGGACTAAAACTTGCATTGACTGCCAAAAAATCAAAAATAACAAGATACACACGATCCAAAAATTCGAATTACTATCGGAACGATTCGAAAAAGCCATATAGATCCGATAGGTCGATTAGCACATGCTGTATAAGATAGCGGAATTTTGACAGCGGAAAATAAGAGATTACGCTACTCGCCACAAGTGGCAGCACTATCACTAAAGATAATTTCTTTTGTAATATAATTACCAGCGGAATTTTTTTATTCATTATGTATATATTTTTTCACTAAATAAAACATCTCAGCGGAATAAAATATTAGAAGTGATCCTTAAAATGGCAAATAGATTGATTTCCGAAGTAAAGGAACTCGGTATATTAAATGTTAAAATTTAACAATATTCCGTCTTTCCGGCATTTCGTCAACTAGTAACCAATGCTTTCGGTTGTTTTTCTAATAGCTTAGGCTATACTAAGACTATATGAAAAATTTTGGGAAAATTCATGAACTAGAATTTTCACAAGAATTTTTTGATTTTCTGCGGCCATATAAGTTAGTTTTAGTTTTGGGCCAATATCTCAAAAACTTTCACTAGTAACCAATACTTTCGGTTGTTTTTCTAATATCTTAGATCATACTGAGACGAGTTGGAAAATTTAGGGAAAATTCATGGACTAGAATTTTCACAAGAATTTTTTGATTTTCTGCGGCCATATAAGTTATTTTCAGTTTTGGGCCAATATCTCAAAAACTTCTACTAGTAACCAATAGTTTCGGTTGTTTTCGTAATAGCTTAGATCATTCTGAGACTATATGGAAAATTTGAGGAAAATTCATGAACTAGAATTTGGAAAATTCATGAATTCATGAATTTTCACAAGAATTTTTTGATTTTCTGCGGCCATATAAGTTATTTTTAGTTTTTGGCCAATATCTAAAAAAATTTCACTAGTAACCAATAGTTTCGGTTGTTTTTCTAATAGGTTAGGTCGTACAGAGACTATATGGAAAATTTGGGGAAAATTCATGGACTAGAATTTTCACAAAAAAATTTTGATTTTCTGCGGCCATATAAGTTATTTTCAGTTTTCCATTCAGTATGATCTAAGCTATTAGAAAAATAACCGAAACTTTTGGTTACTAGTGGAAGATTTTGAGATATTGGCCAAAAATTGAAAATAACTTATATGGCCGCAGAAAATCAAAAAATTCTAGTGAAAATTCTAGTCCATGAATTTTCCTCAAATTTTCCATATAGTCTCAGAATGATCTAAGCTATTAGAAAACTAACCGAAACTATTGGTTACTAGTGGAAGTTTTTGAGATATTGGCCAAAAACTGAAAATAACTTATATGGCCGCAGAAAATCAAAATTTTTTTGTGAAAATTCTAGTCCATGAATTTTCCCAAATTTTCCATATAGTCTCAGTATGATCTAAGCTATTAGAAAAACAACCGAAAGCATTGGTTACTAGTTGAAGAAATGCCGGAAAGACGGAATATTGTTAAATTTCAACATTTGATACACCGAGTTCCTTTACTTCGGAGATCAATTAATTTGCCATTTTAAGGATCACTTCTAATATTTTATTCCGCTGAGATGTTTTATTTAGTGAAAAAATATATACATAATGAATAAAAAATTTCCGCACAAAATAAATTCTCTTTAGTGGTAGTGCTGCCACTTGCGGGGAGTAGCGTAATCTCTTATTTTCCGCTGTCAAAATTCCGCTATCTTATAAAGCATGATTAGCACCATCCTATGGAAATATTTATATACACCGACTAATATTCACAGGAATCAGTAAATTTCCACACAAAAAATACACAAATACACACAACGAACCAAATAAATCACATAATGACCGACAAGGAATTGTTCACGTCATTACAAGAAATCAGGCCAATGAGGGTGGTAACATACTAATTAATTAACAAAATATCACAATTAAAAATAAGGAATGTCGCTGTAAACCAGATCAAAAAAATGTACTGCCGGCAGATTAAAAAGATGCAAACACAAAAAAAACCCATTTTGTGAAGCCCTAAAGCTTACACTCACAAAAAACTTGGGTCAAAAGGAACAAAACTCTGAGTCTGTCTATTTTGCAAAAATCTTGGTGATCTTCGATCAACCAAACCTCAGTTAAAAAAAACGAACAAGATCTTAGTTGAATAAAATTTTAATTTTAAATAAACAAATCGTGGTTATTTAATTTTTAATTTAGTTAATTTAACCAAAAACATATGGTTATTTTAATGGATATAAGTGGAAAAAACTTGGTAACAGTGGCCAACTATTTTATTAAATCAACCAAGGGAAGAAATTATTTTACTAATGACTTGTTTAATTCTACCAAATTCTCTTAGTAAATGTAACAATATTGGAGGTTAATGTTGAAACGGTTTTAGGTTGAAACAACTAATTATTTCTTAACATTGAAAAAATTGTTTTTAAAATATACAAAGTAGTCTTAAAGCGGAACCAGTAAGGAATAAGAATGCGATAAATGGCATTTCAATGTTTTACCCAGTCAAACTTAATTTTCATGTAAGAAACCGAATTTCCCCTTCGTTAAATTGTAGCTGTCACTTAATAAAAAAATAGTGCGCGCTATTTCTCGCCCAAGAATAAGAAAAACTTAAAAATACGATTTGTTGTTGTGCAAAAGAAGATAAATTTTTGATGCGGGTGGAAGCCATATTTATTTTGTGTACTTTTTTTTGTTTACTATTTTATTTATTAAATAAAATTATTTTAATCATATTATGTTTTAATAATGTGTGATAAAGTAAAAATGGTGTTTTAGTGGATTTTGTTAAAAATTAATTTGTTAATGGTACGATATTATAGTCGGTAGTGTAAACGCTATTTTACTACTATAATATTTTAATTTTGTTTAGTTTATTTCCTTTTTTGTTTGCGATGTAAAAGCATCTCGAGTATGTGTACATTTTCAAATACGAAATTTATATATAAAAATTTATAACAACATGAACAAATATGAAATTTCTCTAAAAGACATTTCACAATAAAAAACAGCTGTTTGTAAACGAACAGCTGTTACTTAAAATTATTATTTTTGGCTGGTTGGAATGTCAAAAAAAAAAGAAAAACAATTGGTTTCGTTAAATTCGTATTTTTTTGTTAAGTTCTTATTCCTGACTGGTTGAGGCATTAGTAAGTAAAACTTTATATTGTTAAAAACGGTAATTTTATCAAATGTTGGAACTTGGAAGTTTGGTTTCGAGCTAATGAAACATTGAATTCTTTAACTTAAAAAAATCGGTTGTCTCATCAGACTGCAGTAAATTACAAAAATATTGAAAATAACGTCGTAAATGGGGCATTTGATTAGCCCAAACCGAGCCTAAAATTATTCGATTGTCAATAGATCTTGTTTCGAGTTCTAATTTCGGTTTTGGTCAGATTTTCGATTTGGGTTCTGCTAGCTTTAGATTAAATGACCTGAAGCTAGGTCAAAAACGGATGGAGCGCAAAAATTTTTAATGGGCCATTTGATGAGCCCATAATGAGCCTAAAATTATTCGATTGTCAATAGATCTTGTTTTGAGTTCTAATTTCGGTTTTGGTCCGATTTTCAAATTGGGTTCTGCTAGCTTTGAAATGATAAAGCCTTTTGCATTTTCTAGATCGGGCAGAATAAACAAATTTAAATAGGACATTTAATTAGCCTAAAATTAACTTTTATTTTCCCAATTGTTTTTAAATCATTTTTTAATATGGGTTCTGCTAACTTTTTCTAAAGCTAGCAGAACCCAAGCTTTGGTTGGTAGGGATGGAGCCCAAAATGTTTTAATGAAGCATTTAATTAGCCCATAATTAGCCTATAATTATCCTATTAGGCAAAGTTAATTATACTGTAACCAGCAAAGGAGTAATACAAGGATGCATATACCCTAGCCACTATTCTGATCCAAATAGAAAGCTTATACCTGATAAAGAATGGTACATGTAATAAAATCGGGAGATGTTGTAATAAATTATAATAATGTGTAAAACATTACAAATAACAACCATAATTCACCACAAGCAAATCGGTTTAAAATTTAAACTACACTCGGGAGCAACTAAATCGACTCAAACCTACAGCGCTCATAGAAAGGCGATTTTTTAAAACGGCTTAACCGATTTTCACAAGACATTATTTATTTGAAATTTCATAAAAAATTGGTTTAGTACATTTTTTATAATGAATTTTGAATGGAAACGCTTCTAAATTTGATGAATATTAAAATAAATATTAGGGATATTTAAATTTAAATTAACAAAGGTTTTAACAAAGGCTTGGGGATCGCACCATTCCTCATCCAACGCAATCATGAGGTCACTCATATTAGATGGTTGGAACCCGGATTTCTGGCTCGAACCACCCGTTTTAGTTCGTTCCATAAATGCACAATTGGATTCAAGCCTGGACTGAGGGCTGACCACTTCATAGTCTCGAGTCCAACCTCATCCATGCACTGCCGAGTTGTTCGAGCTGTGTGACATCCTCTCTATGTCCTGTGTAGGGCACTACCAGATTCAAGAGGATGTCATCGATATATCTTTCAGTAGCCAGACCTCCTCTACGGCCCCCACCAGGTACGAAAACATGATCTATTTTCCCTCAAGCGATATACCAGCCCAAGTCATACACGACCCGCCACCGTTCGAAACTGTTTCAACAAAACAGCACTGCAAAAATCACTCTCCTGGACAACGGTAAACTATTGATACCATGGAGGCATATTCTGTACTCGTCAGTGAATAGAACGGACCTCCATTGCTCGATGATCCAATGGATGTACCAGTTTCCTGAAACCTACTGGATACTCTTGATACAGCAGATTAACTCATGTTTAACTGACGAGCGACTTCTCTTTGATTGCGTCCTTCTAGCAATACAGCAACAACTTGTGCGGCTTTTTCTGCAGTAGTATCCATGATTTTGCGGCAACAACGAATGAAACTGGTAAAGAATTGTTCCGGTCCACGACTGATAAGTGACTGACGGCAAAATCGGTCAACGTGGTATTATACAGGAGATTGCAGCACGCCAATTGTTTACACCGAAACATCGCATTTTGATACCGTATGGAATAGAATACATTTCGTTACTGGCCACACCAGGTCAGATCCTTTTTAGGATCCATTATAGAAACTCGATGTTATTTTTGTTACATAATTTTAATTTCGATTTTAATATTCAAAATTCGAAGTCAATTTCTGGGCTAGAATAAAAAATCGAGATTGGACGAAATTGCTACATTAAATTGTGGGCTGAGATATCAATGCAGTGTTATCCAATAACTATTTTTTTATTTTTCAGGGATGAAATTCAAAGTTAACTTCACACGCACATATTGTTTCGATGGACATGAAACTTTCACAGAATGTGTACCTCGGAGGCAAAGGCGTCGTCGTGAGCATAGTGCGATTTTTTTTACAATAGGTAAGCGAACCGCTCAACCGATTGCCTTGAAATGTTAGCCGTGTATACGTTGTATACCCAGAACTAATTTTACGATATTTTTAAAGGGGTTGAACTCTAGGGTCTAGGGATTTCGGTACAAATATATCTAAAAGAATACCAAATATCGCGGACCGACCGTCTTGAAATTTTGACCGTGTATAACTTGCATGTTCAGAACCAACCTTACGGTTTTTGAAGGGGTTTGAACCAAGTGGCCTAGAGGCCCCGGTACAAAATTGTCTAAAACACTACCAAATACCGCGAACTGCTCAACCGATCGTCTTGAAATTTTGACCGTATATAAGTTGTATGTCCAGAATCAACCGTACGATATTTTTGAAGGGGTTGAATTCCGGGGCCTAGGGCCTTGATACAAATTTATCTAAAATTTTATATTTTTAATTCTTCGACGGGAAAGAGTTAAATAAAAGCTTATATGGAGTTAGTGGCATGCTTAAATCCGAGGGTCTATTCCCTAGGTCAAGAGGCCCTTTTTATAAGTTGCCACACTTTATACCAATGAGCAGGGTTTCATAATTTTTTTGAAGATTACGCAAAAATTGCATTGCAAATTAATCAGAGGGATCAAGAAATTGTATTTTATAACAATTTGATTGGTCTACACACTTCTATCTAAAATATAGGAGCCCATATAAACGATTTATCTCGAAAAGGATGTAATCGTCAGTAATTCGGAATAGAATCGCCTCAGTGAACAGAAGAGCATTCTGTTGACCTTTAAATATTGTACGAAACGAATTGTGTTATCAATCAATTGACTAGATCCGTCTTTATAAATTGATGGACTCAACAATTATTTATTAATTTGAATTTAAAATTAAATGTTTGCAATTTTTAAGCTGTTTTCTGACATTTAAAACCGTGAAGCTCAATCAAATAAATGAAATAAAAATAATAATACTTGAATCGAAATCGAAAAAATTTCATAATAGGCCCCCTGAAATAGGTTTAATTAAAAAATTAAATCGGCTTTCAAATAAATGATATTTTTTGTATTTTGTTTTAAAAATTACGATTCAAGCTTTGTTTATACGACGGATAAAAATCTCGGATTTTTCTATCCCATCGTTTAAACCAATTACATCATGTAAATTATACAACAGACACGCCTCTTTTCATACAAAAGAGTTGAAAAAAATTGAAAAAATATCTCGGATAGCAAAATCCTGTCTTGATAATGCTTTCATTCTCTACACCTCCGCGTTTTCTGGATAGGAGTCTCTCAAGTGGTTCATTTTACCGGACTGTTAAACAATTTACTACTGACAAAAGTGTTCAACCGGAAAAAGGACTCGTCGAGCAAAACAGTCACTGAGGAAAGTAATGAAATTGCTGTATTGGTTGCAGTAACTCATAATCCTCATATTAGTACACGAGAAACAGCTAGCGATTCCGGATTGTCCCAAACCAGTATTTAGAAAATTTTAAAACGTCATAAGTATCATCCGTATCATGTGTCATCACGTGTCATGGCGTTGATTTCCAAAATCGAGTAGCTTTTTGTCAGTGGGCACGTAAATAAATAAAGCAAAATCCCAATTTTTTTCGCTACGTATTATTCTCTGACGAGTCATCTTTTACAAATCATGGAACGTTTACTCGACACAACATTCATTACTGGAGTGTTAAAAATCTGCACTGGCTTAGCTTAGTTGAAGATCAGCGCCCTTGGACTGTCAACGGGTGGTGTGGAATAATTGGTAACAAACTCATCGGCCCTTGAAGGCTTGAGCTTAGAATTGCGACAGAATATGTGGTTTCAAATGATGGTTGCCCAGCACACTAATCGTCGGTAGCACGTGAAGTACTTGGTCGTCATTTCAATGGTCGCTGGATTGGTAGAGCTGGTCCTGTAAATTCGCCTGCCAGATCACCAAATCTTACTTCGCCAAATTTCTTTTTGTGAGGCTATCTCAAAGACAAAGTTTACCAACAAACACTAACAACACCTTAGAATATGATTGAGCGAATCAGAAATGCTTGTGCCTAAATTCAAGCAGACACGCTTTTCAGTACATTCTGTGCATGGAAGTTGAAGGCCATCATTTTGAGCACTTAATTTAATTAAAATATGATGAGGCGAGGGAACCCATGTAAATCAAGCACCATGGTACATGAGAGGCGAGGAAAATCACGTTAATCACGCGTCTTGAAGGGAACAGCCAATTACAGGTAACATTTTCCCAGTTATTCAAAAATTTTGAAAACAAGATACAAAAAAAAAAATCATTTATTTGAAAGCAGATTTAATCGCATGTTCGGATTATGATAATAGTAGGTTCTTGACAAGTCAATGTTCAGTAATTAAAATTTAAGAAATACAATTTGTTTAATACTAATTTTGAGTATTTACATTGAAAACGTGTTAATTTTAATTCAAACATATTGCAGAATCGCATGCATAGGTTCTCAGTAGGAGAAATCGAAAAAAATGTAATATAGTTATTACAGCGCCATCTATCATGAATCGAAAAAATGTTTCAAAGAAATGCCGCACCCCCCTCCCCTTCCTACCTACAGGAAGGGGCGGAGGGGCACTAATTTTATTACTGAACATTTTTCTCGTAGAGTGCTAATTTTCCGAGATATTTGAAAGTTTCAGCTTAAAAGACTCACCCGATAAAAGGCGTTGCAGCTAACGCCGGGCATCCGCTAGTGTATTATAACATGCAATGTCTAGAAGTAAAAATAATGAGAATTAAGAAATTAGTTTATTAATTTTACACATATTAACAATATAAGTAAAGTAAATTAAATTAATTGAACGAAATTTGGGTATTCAAATTTATTAAAGATACAAACCAGTTTAGACACATTATTGAGCATTTAAATATTTAAATAATTTGTGTTCTGAGTACAACACAGCCTTAAAGCAATGTTATTCACTAGCAGATGTAGATAAATTATTTAAGATTGTAAAATAAAATTTTGAAGGATTAAAAGAAAACAACGTTTTATTTTTGATAATAAACAAAGATATATATTCAAGCATAAAATTTAATAATAAATAGCGCAAAACTAAATTTCATAGTAAATTTTTGGCTATTCACCAACGAGATTTATACTCCCATAAAAACAAAAATATTTGGCAATAAATATTTATTTTATTTGCTAATTATATGAAAAATAAATAAATTATTTAGGTGTTTAACAAATTCGCCGAACAAAATTATAAAAAAAAAAGCCTTAGGTAGTAAATCTAATTGTGCGATAAAACTGTTGATTTTATGAATTTAATTAAATTGTATTTTAAATCCGTATTTGTTTAAATTATAACAATAGATTTATTATTTCGACATCGGAACGTAAATAATATACACAAAATGATATATAAAGGGTGTCCCGACTTGGGACGATAATCCGTGGTAATTTTGTTGATTTTTTTCAATTTTTGATATACCGCTTTTAACAAAAAATTTACAAATTAAATTTTTCTTTGAATATTAAGGAAACTTCATTTAAAAATAAGCTATTATCAATACCATTACGTCTTTTAGAAAAGTTCATAATTTTATAATTAAAAACGTTGAGACAATGCTTATTCAAGCAAGGTACACCATTCAAAGAAACTATTTAATTCCTGTAGAAGATTAAACACTAACGTCATCAGCATAAATTAAAAACTCACAATGTTTGAAGCACCGTTTTTTATCATCGATGAAATAAATAAATAAAAGAGGTCCAAGATGGCTACCGTGTGGAACGTCAGACCAAAAATGTATATTTCTAGATAAAATGTTATTTAAAAATACTTTTCGAATTCGGTTCGTCAAATTTGGCAAGATCCACTTTAAAAGAACGACATCAATCTTGAACTGTTCCAGTTTTTTAGACAAGTAAGACGTGATCTATTTTATCGAATGCTTTACTAAAGTAAGCACTACTAACAGTATGATATCCTTCTATGTTAAAGTCAAAAAATTTTGGAATAAAACAAGATTTGTCACAGTGGCGTGCTAAATTACAGAGATGGAATTTTTATTTAAGAAAAAGATACTGCGGTAATTTTTGATACCCTTTTTCCGTCTTCTCCTCTAAATTGGCTTAATGAAACTGGATTTTTTAATTAAAGGAAAAACACCACTCGCCAAACTAAAATTGAGGAGGTACGTGAACCAAGCCACAAGCACCCTCACATTCCCATTTGCATTCAACAGAGCTGCTTCAGAGTAAACTGAAAAATCGTCATTCTCTTTCGAAGAAGGAACAGACACATTTTCAAAAATCCTGAAAACATGTCAATCATTCTTTGCGGATCACTAACAATCAAGAAATTTAGAGACATTTGCGAGGGAATATCTCTACAGTTCCGTTTCGAATCAACATAGATCCAGAAACATTTAGGGTTGTTTCAAATATTTGATTCAACAATAACAGTACATTAATAGTACAAAATACGAATTTAAAAATTAAATTAAGATCTGAGAGCACTAATTATTAACAAATTTTATAAAACGTCATTATTTTATAAGCGTCCAAGCTACCCGTTTTAAATCGACCGAATAATATTTTCCAGAAACCCATTTGACGTATCTCAGTTTCTCTTTTTAATTTAACGATTACATTACCACTGGACAAATTAGATTCAAAAATAAGAACATTAGCCGACACTCTACCTGCTGCCAGTGCAATTATCAATCAGGCAGCCTAGACTTTGCGAATTCATGTAACGAGAGTTTGCCATCTATCTGCAGATATATTGGAGACCATATAGCTGTCCAACTTCACGATTGCTTTGACCAGACATCCTCTGCATCGAATTGACAGGCTACGTACTCATCCGAGACTCACTGCCAAATATTATCAGGATAATTAAACCAAAGTTTTGCATTTGTCGCAATTCGATTCAGCCGTCAACGAAACTGACATTGTCAATTTTGTGAATGATACCCTTAATATATTGAATCTTGTAGTATCCAAACTAATTCCATGTGAGCGTAAAGTGAACCGTCGTTAAATCACCGAAATTAACGCTGATCTTAAAGGGGCGATTATGTCCAAACATGATTGACCTAATAGTGTGTACGTCGTGTGTGTGAGACCTATTAATAATAAAAAATTTCATCAGCGTCATTTAAAAGAAGTAATGCATAATAACACCAGTCTAGGGTATCAGAGGTAAAGCCAAAAGTTTTCGTCTTGGGATACTCTGCTTGCACTCGGAGTGCTGTCAATCTGACTATGTCGTTCACACGAACGACAAATATAATTTTGATACAAACCGTAAAGGCGGCGAAATACTGATTGCCGTAAAGCCTAATGCCGTCACTACCTAAGGAGATCACAGCTAGTTCTTTAATTGTAGTTGTCGCTGTATGGTTCCGATTTGGATTACTGCAACGTAATTATCAGTTTCATCGATTTCGCTGTGTTACCGGTACTATATCCCTTTTTCAACAAAAAAAAATGCCTCAATTAAAGTTCAAATCACACAAATGTGTGAGTAAAAAATCATAGTATGTAATGGCGTTTTTGATAAAAAATTGAACTTGCTTTGAAGTACAACCAACACAATTGTGTGTATTGTTATAGTGTTTTTTTCCGAACGAAAATAAGTTTAAAAGGAATACACAAATGTTTAAGTTGGGTCAAAACACATAGAAAAATAAATTTTTGACATGGTACTTTTGCCGTACCCACACAATTGTGTTAGTAAAACACAAAATGGATATGATTCAACCACCAGCTTATCAGGGTAGTTGATTTTAATTATAGACTGAATAGATGTTGACGGCATGGTTACACCACCTTCTACGGGCACAAAAGCATTATCAACTACAGATTACTTTGCTAACGTGTCGAAAACTCAACTAAATCATAGCAACATCCGAGGTAAATTCCTAGATCTGATTTTTGCAAATGGTGCTTTGTATTCTAAAGTTTTTAAAGGTGCACTAGTTCCAATTGTACAAAATGTTTCCATACAAAAGTAAGGTTAGAACAACCCACAGTAGTACTGCAAATGCATCAAATGAAGATATTCAACACAGCATTAATGAACTGTCCATTAGATATGGCGGTTTAGGAAACTCAACAGTTTTTACCAGCACAATTGAACAGCTGTGTCTCGATTTTAAACTGTGACTACGCAGTTCAGCAAAAACTAGTAAATAATATTGTTATCGCTGGAGTTTCAACAAATAATTTTGACAACACAGAATTGGTCACGAACATTTTATCAACATTGCAACCGGATTTAGTTAAATCACTTATCACTGAAATCGTTAAAAATTAAAACGGATAATTTACCAGCTGTTTATATATCACCAACAAAAACTTCAACAAATAAAATAAATAAAACAAATACCGATAAACACATCGTCAAGCTATCGTCTCTTGAGATAAAAACAAGAATTCTGGAGAAAATGAAAAGTTTAAAAATTCTATCGTCAGACACCCCGCACATTAATTTCAAATACCGAGTCGAATTTTTATTATGCATAATCTATCAGCTTACCGGTCGATATTGTATAAAGAAGCGAAACTAGTGCAGCAGCAGCTCAATTCTCACTTCTTATGGATCAAGGATGGTGTCATTATGCGACAAGTTGTTGGCCAGAGGGCATTTTATATACGTTCGCCTAACAATCTTGATGAAGTTAGACGAACCTTCCGATTGTGGTGCTCTCTCGGTTTAGACATAAATTGACGTCTTGTGCGAAAAATGTGAGTAGTAAGAGGCCTGTAGTTTAGGATGCATTGGTTATATACAAATAAAAATAAAAAATAAAGTAAATAGGAGAGAACCAAAACAAGCTGGTGCCGGGTGTGCAAATTTTATTTTGTGCCCTCTCTCTATGTACTTTTTTCTCACCTACGATATCAATTAGTGAGTGTAATATGCTTTAATTCCATGGAAAAAAAATGCTGACTGCAATTTTTTGCTGATAAAACGCAAAAAAATCCTAAAATTCCATAAGAGTGACAAAGAACAGAAATATTTTTTTTTTTTTCATTTTATAGTAAAATTTTATGGTTTTACATTTTGGCATAACTTAAAAATTTCATAAAAATTTTATTTTTTGTACATTTTCGTACAATTCGATTTTTTTTATTTATATTATTTAATTTTAATATATATACCACAAAAAACCGCTAACGTTAACAAATTTCAACACAAAAAAAAACAAATCGTCATTTCACTATAAAAATGTCGAACGACTTATTTTGTATGATAGTGAAAAAAAATTCTTATCTTTACATACAATTTTTGTAGATGAGTGAAAAATGCTGCAATAAAAAATACTCCAATTTACATTTTTTATAGCAGCATTATGGCAGCAAACTAGCACCATCACAACTATTCTCTCAACCAGTAAAATCTATATTTTTTTCTCGCTTTTATTTTTGCTGACAGCAGATTTTTTCTATGGAATAGGGTCAATATTTTAAAGATTTTTATTCCAGCATTAACAAAATTTCATATCAATTTTTTTATTTAGTATTAACAAAATTTTACCGAACAAATGGCACAGTGGTTAAAGCTTTGGCGTTTGGATCGGAGGTGCCGGGTTCGAACCCCGATAGTGGCAGGTGCAAAGTAAAGTTTCATTAACAGATCATCGATCTGTGGTAAAGTGTAACATTTCTATGACCCCCTGCCGGTGTGCGCAAAACCCATGGGCTGTCCATCTTCCAGTATGGCATGGAGCTTGCAATATTGCAGATGGTCTTAAATCGGTGATATAGCCGTACTTCCTCGAGTTGGCCGGGAAGCGTAAAGTAAGGACGTAAAAAGCATAACAGCGGAAGAGCAGGGTGAGCCTTGGGCCCTAAAACAGATCGCATAGCTAACAATAGAAAAAAATAAAACAAAGTTTAATAGCCAAAAATCAATTTTTGGGCTCAAACTTTTTTATTTTTAGGTTTATATAAATACAAGTACTCTAGCCCAAAACAACTTAGTAGGCTTAAGTTTTTTTAATTCGGGATTAAGCAAAATTTCAAGTCCCATCTTCGATGTTTACATTTTTAGCCTTAGGCTCAAACTTGGGACTTTTTTATTACTTATATTGTTTTCACTAAATGTTGTTTATGTTTTTATCGTATCATTATTATTTTTATTAGTGCTTTCTTGCAATGAACTTTGTAGTGGCATTTTGATTTTTATATTACCATTTCTTAATTCAGGAAATTTTAACAGTTTATTTTAATATTAATTTATTTTTTAGTGCAAGGAGATTTAATATAGACTTTTTATAAAAATACTGATATCCCCAATTTACTAGATGTGCTATCAGCAAATGGCCTAGATATTCTGGGTTCTGAACCTATCAGAATTTTTAAATCTTCAGCAACCTGTATCGATAACGTTCTCTGTAGGTTTGATCAGAGGTACTTCCGAAGTCCCTCATAAAATGTTTTAGACTTAGACATATGAGATCATTGTTTAATAGAAACTTTTTTCTTTTGTGCTCGCATTTCTAGGCCAGTCGTGAGAAACTCTGTTCGGATTGTCCGCATTGACTATTGCCAACTGCAAGAACTGCTTCTATGGGAAATGCATCTTAGAAGCTGCACGAAAATGCCTGATCACTTTTTAAATGGATGGACTGTCTGATCACCTATTAAATAATATACACAAGAGAAACAAAATATGCCAGCCTTCAAGATAAAATCCAACTGGCAATAGGCTTGCTAACTTGATAGTCGCAAACTATGTGACAACGTTAATGCCAAAATAAGTCAGAGTAAAAAATCAGTACTATGTTGAACAGTTTAATTCCGATGGCACTAATGCCCGGAAAAAGTGGTAGTCAGTAAACGAATTGATACATGGACACCCCGAGTCTGCTGAAATTAAAGAATTAAAATGTAAGTCGAGTGGTGTTATCTCTGATTCAAGTGTCATTGCAAATGGGTTTAACAACTTTTTTGTGCGAGTAGGTGAATCCAGTTGTTCGACTGTTACTTTAGATGGGTTGGTAAAACATAGATTGGTGACAAAAAACTAAGATCATATCGAGAGAAGCTTTTATTTTTCCCCGATCTTCCCGAGTGAATTATATGCTATTAAATCCGCTTAAAAATAATTCATCGCCTGGATTAGATGGTGTTTCGGATGTATTAGTTAAAAAGATGGCTTGTTACCTTGTGGATGCCCTAAGTTTCATCATGAATCTAAGTGCCAATACAGGGGTTTTTCTGTTAGCCCTAAAGCAAGCTTTAGTTATCCCAATTTTAAAAAAAAAATTGATAAATCGAGTTTAGACAACTACCGACCAATATCGCTTCTTTCCATTTTTTCCAAAATCTTTGAAAAGTCCATGAAAAGTAGGATGGTACATTTTCTAAATAAAAATAATTTTCTATCTCCGCTGCAATTCGGAAAAATATGCCGACGCCCTTTCGCTGGTACACGCAAACAGATTAACATATCTTTACTGGTGGAATGGCTTAAACCTCATAACTTACTTTGGAAAACTAAAATAAAACATTTTAGCGATAGCCAGGAACTACCGGATGCTCTTTCTTTCCATGGTTTTGGCTGTAACAAAGCTCAGACTTGTACTTCGACTGGCTGTTTTAAGATTAATGTAGTAATTAGATATTTAAGTATTTTAATTAATGCATATATGAACAAGTCAGGTGCTTTATGTGCTGTGCCGTCATGTAAGGCATCTAGAAGAAGTCATCCAAATAGGAAATTTTTCTGGTTTCCTAAAGATGAAAAAATATTTGATGTGTGGATGGAAAAGTGTGGTATTAATTAAGATATGGAATTTGAACAAACGACCTATGATATGTGAAAAATATTTCGATCCTAATTCAATCGGAAAACAGAAGTTAATTAAAAGTACAGTTCCCGAATATTTCTTAACTTATCCGAATTTAAAAATATCAAAACGTATTCTAGTAAATCAAAGTACGTGTGAACGCTTTACCCAACCCTTGTAGAAATATTGATGTTTTACCCAACCTTTGAATTATAAGTTTGTCTTTTTCCTTGTACCGTTTTCTTTTTGTTTTTATTTAATGTAATTTCTTGTTTTTTAAAGCAGTCGAGTAAAAACCTTTAACGAAGAAGTATACGAAGTAGCAATAATGTATAAAAGTAATAATAAACATTAAATCGAAATCAAAATTTCATTTATTTCATTGTTGTTTGAAAAATAAAGGCTTTAACGAACAGAACCTTTAGCTGTGTTGCTTTCAAAATTTTACAACAACAATTGCATTGTATTAAAGCCGATTTTCTTAGAATGTTAAGAAAAAAAATTTTAGGATTAGGGGAAATAAAATCATTTTATGGTTATGGTGTTTACCGCAAGGCATTATTTTTTCTATTTTTCTCGAAAAATTTATCTTTTAGTAAAATTTGGCATTTGTTATTTGATAGCAAAATACCGAATTTAATTTGATCTATTTCATAAAATAAAAAAACTAAAATAAATATTAATAAAATGAACCAACACAGAAAAATTAAAACGCATTAAAAATTAAAGCCAAAAGTTGTTGCTTTCACATTTCTTAGCTAATCCGATTAGATTAGTGAAAGCAACACTACTTTTATCATCGAAAGATAGCTGATATAACAAAAGTCGTAATACAGTCCACATCGCAACATTTTGGTCCTTCGAGCCGGATTTCCTCGTAAGTAGTTTGGAATAAATATCGTGGATTGGTTTATTGAATCGTTTAAGTGAGTCTATACAAATTGAAATAGTGCTGACATAACGGGTAGTCTGTGTGATTTGTTAAATTGGTGGTTAGGTATAGGCTGGAAAATAACAAGTTATATTCCATTAGTGTGTCATACAGTGTGAAATTTATGCGGTTTCTCGGTCTCGTGTATACATAGGTGTACAAAGGAATAAAATCGAAAAAATATATAGAAGAACCAATAACGCGTAGTTGCTCGTCAATACAATTTTATAATTTCGATGGTTTGGGATTTACAAATTTGATTATAGTTTAGCGATTATCGATTTTTTTTTTATTTAACGGGTAAATTGTTCAAGGTAATTTTTAAAAGTAGTTATTGAAATCGAAAGCGAATTTGGGTTGCTTAAAAATGGCGGACGAGCTTATAAAAAACGTGGTTACTCAAAACAAAAAATAACAAAGCATCAGAAATATATAGAAAAATATGTCGAGTTGAAATCGGATAGTGTGTATGTTGTGCGTGCGAGGTTGCTAGATCTAGAAAAAGCTTATATGGAATTTTGTGAAATTAATACGGAAATTTTAGAGGCTACCGATAATGCGGAATGCCATTGTGAGGAGGGTGATCAAGTGGAACAGCAATTTTATCAAATTAAATCGCTATTTCTGAAGTGTATGGATAAAGTTAAAACTATTATATTAGATGAAAGATCGAACAATCATAATGAAATGTCCCAAGTCGCAGTCAAGTTGCCACAAATTAAAATTCATCATTTTACTGGTGAGTACAACAAATGGATTACATTTCGCGACATGTTTACGCGCCATATTCATGAAAATTCTGGTTTACCTGATGTGAGTAAATTTCATTATCTTATTGGATATCTCAAAGAAGATTCTGAGCCTTATAATATTGTAATTAAGTCGCCAATGTCGGATGCGGGATACAAACGAGCCTGGCAGGACTTGAACGATCGGTATAATAATTCACGAATGATTACTAAAAAGTATTTGGATGAATTTTTCGCGTTGCCTAACGTTAAAGTATCAAACTCAGCGGATTTGAGAAAACTTGTTCAAGGTGCTGCTACTATTTTGGCAAATTTGAAATTATTGGACCATCCGACTGAACATTGGGATACCATTGTTGTTCACGTAGTGTCATCCAAGCTGGACATCGAGACCATGAAAGCTTGGGAGTTAGGTTTAGGTAATAAGAGTGATATCAAATGGGATAATATGTTTAAATTCTTGACAGGTCAGGCGCAAGCTTTGGAAAATGTTGAAAAGCTAGGTTCCCAAAAAACACAAGATCATAATAGAGTGTTCAATAAAAAATCAAATGTGGGCACCAGGGCGTTTATTGTTTCGTCAAATAAAAATTCTAATAATTCACGCGTCAAAGTATTTTGTAACATTTGTCGATCGGAAAGCCATTTTGCAAGTCAGTGCGGACCATTTCTTCAATTGTCACCTGACCAGAGCTGAAGTTGTGTATAAATTGGTTACGATCCGGTCATAATCTTGAAAATTGTTTCTCGTGTAAGTCTTCTGTATGTAACCAAACCCATCATTCTTTGCTTCATAACTCGGCTCTGGTTCAAGATCGCAAGGCATCAGGAAAATTGTCAAGCTCCGGTTCAGTTCAGGTACAATCATCTAATACCCTTCATGTGACTCAAAGTAAGGGTAGCCTCACTGAAATGAGTCCGGATACAAGTGCTCTCAGTGAGCAAATCAGGAATCGAACCCGGGACCTCCGGTCGCTGGAGCAAGCATGCTGACCACTTTGCCACCGGGGCGGCAATAGTAGGGGCGGCAATAGATCTGTATAGATCAACCCATTTTAAGTTTTACCGAACTTGCTTTTTTCTCGCTCTATCTCGCTGTATAACACCAATCAAAATTGTAAATTTTGTTATTTATTTATCTGGCATCCTATTTAGGATTTGGCCGCCTCAAAGGAGGTCACAACAACATGTTGATCTCAAATTCCAAGGCCGTTGGTAGGAGCAGACTGACGCTGGATGATACATAAACGCATATAGGCATAACGGGAGGCGGGATGATCTCGTTTTCTCCTTATATTTTACCCACTACGCATGTGCTGTTTCCATGCGGCCACCCTAATTTGTATTTCATTTGGCATTAGTAATGTATGGTTGTTTGACGTGTATGGTGAAGTGGTTATCACATTTTCTCTCTTTACTACGCGCTGACCCCCCAAAATACTTTTCATCAAAATTATACAATCCCCCCTTTCCCTAAACGACTGGTGGTCGTACCGATCATGCAAATGGTTCAAAAGAATATAACTTAAACTCTTGTGTGTTCTCTGGTTGGGACAAAGCAAATTGACAAAAAACGATTATGCGGATGCGAATTTTATAATTTTACGCGAGTATAAACCGTGAAATCACTCACCAATGGAACATGACCTCTAACCGGGACACCCTGTCTAATTCCACCATAACACGTATTTTGGAAAAAAAATGTTTTGTTTTATATCCTTACATAAATACTCGTATACCTTAATAATATTTTGTACAGATTTTAATTTTTTGTATTCTTTTCGTATATAATTTATTCTCGCAGTATTCTCAAAATACAAAAATAAAAAAAATGTTACATCATAAAATACAAAATAATACGTTAAACATAATCCGTAGAAAATTTCTTGACAAAGCACTTTATTATTTTTTGTATTTAAGATAACTTTTGCATAATGAAATAAATTATTTTATTTAATTTTTTAATCCTATAACAAAAATTATACGAAGTATTTTTACTGTAAGTTAATTATTTTTTGCCCACCCTCCCCATGTGCAATTACACGAGTATTATAATCTCTTCTAAAGTATCAACCAAAATGCTTTTTTTTTTTTTTTTGGTGGACTGACAAATCGTAGCAGTATGCTAAGCTAAACAATTTAAATATCAAGAGTTGTGGGGGACATTTAATATTTATACGAGAACAGTGTGATTTTCTGCACAAAAATATTTATTCAAACCTGCTAATTGAAAAACCTGCCAACTTACATAATTTTATTCCATCTATAAAAATTACAAACGGGTATTTGGCGGTACACCTCTGAAGTAAATTTACAATAAAACCCTTAATTGATTCCAAAATTCGAATGTTATTATCGAAGTGTAAGAGGCTAACAAATGCGTAGCAAAATTATTGTAGTTTGGTTACTACAGCGACTGTTAACAGCTGCGATCTTAATCCAACCTCTCTAAAATAGATCTGTGTTTGGTTTAGTTAAAATGGCTTTGTTTGCAGCGCCTGTGTTACAGAATAAGCCAACAAATTTATTAAAAAATGCTTGCTACATATAGAAATAAAAACGAAACAAACCGTTATTTAAAGCCTAAACTCTGCATGTGACGTATGTTCGACATTAAAAGTAAAAAAAATATTCAAACGAAACTTCGTTCAACAAATGTACAGGGAAAATGGAAAAATTGAACCACCTTAATTTTTCTTTCAAACTCTGTTGGGATATATGTTTACACCCAGTAACCAAACAATACAACATAATTTTGATTTATTCACGTAGACAAATTATGTGAATACAAATTACATATTTGCAGCCAAACGTTTATCGTAAATAAAGTAATTATGTATAGTCGTAGAATTGACAAAAAAAAAATTCAACACGAAAGTACGTGACAAAATAACGATTTCAAATTGAATATTAATTTGTGACAAAAAGTTTGAATTTTTTTTATAAATTGGCCGAAATGACGTTGCTCATAAACCGCATATGTATGTGCAAATCGCATGCTAGACATATTTTATTGTTGTAGTCAGTAACCCTGAGCCAACCATTGCTATTCCCATTCGATCGAAGTTCAAAATTAGCTAGATCACCACCTAGACAAATAGAGTTCGCAACTCAGCAGGAAATCGAAAATGTTGATTTACGCAGAAGACTGAGTGAAATAGAAAAAGTCGCATCGCAACTTAGCACTGAAATCGCTAAGTTAAAGAAAGAAAACGAGAAGAAGCCCAGTCTTACAGAGGTTGTGGAAACTCCTCTTACTTGCTATAACGAAATCAGCACACTTGCCCGTACTGACGCTGAGTTTCACACAGATGAGGAGAAACTTGCAAGAGAAACTGATTGGATACACAAACAGAAGAAAAGACCAAGGAAAAAAGGAAGAGCAGAGTTTTCGCCAGAAGTTAAGGAGCTCTCGCAAGCAAAAGTTAACGAAACTGTCAAACCAGTGCCTGTACACCAACATCACCAGCGACACGAACAACGCCAGGTTGCAATGAAGACCAAGGCACCACCGCCAATTAATGTGATAGGCATTACTGAGTTTCCGAATATCCAAGCTCTAATGAAATCAGTGTCCACAAACGACTATAGAGTAGTTGCACTAAACAATAATGTTTGGAAGAAAACACAAGTGATCCCGAAGCATACAGAGCTTTAGCCACAAAGCTCACTGTAGAAGGTAAAGAGTGGTATACATATAAAGACAAAAATAACCGAAAAATGTAGGTTATTGCCTGAGGTCTACATCTCACCTGCAAGAAGGAGGATATAATAGAAGGTCTCAAAATGAAAGAACTGCAAATTGAAGACGCAGTAAATATCCTTAAACGGGAGAATGTTGAAAATAGTCAAGGAACTGAGATCGTTAAAAGAGGGCTCCCGCTATTCATGCTTATACATTCAACAAAAACGAAAAAATTGAAAATATATTTAATATCAAAGCAATACTTAATATGAGGGTCAAAATAGAACCACTGAAAAAGAACACGAGATTAATACCTCAATGCAAGAAATGTCAAGCTTATAACCACACCCAAAGATATTGCTGGAGAGATTTTAAGTGCGTAAAATGTGCCGGTAGACACAACGCAAAAGACTGTTCTTTTAGTCGAACCGAACCTGCAAGGTGTATAAACTGTAAAGGACAACACCCAGCCAACTATAAAGGATGCGAAGTAGCAGTACAACTGCAAAGGTTAAGAAATAAAACACGCCAATCGACTCAAAACAGTAATGTTAGAAGAGAAAAGATTCCAACTACAACTAGAGCGCCGACACAACCAGAGCCCATAGGGCCAGAGAGGAGATCCTACTCTCAGATAACGCAGCAGAATACTATTAAAAAAAATCCACTAGAAAGGATATTTCGAAGTATAGAAACGATAAACGCACGTCTAGCAAAACAAGAACGTGGTCTAGAAGCTATATATGGCGGCTGGATAGACAAAAAGCTTCGGAAGCTTGGAACGCAAATGGATTACCACAGCATGTTCCAGAGCTAGAAATTTTTCTAAACTTTCTAACTTTATTTATTAAAATACGTGACTATCAATGCTACCATGCTATTCATCCAGGAGGAAACGCTAGAGGCGGGTCTACCGTAATTGTTAAAAATAATATTAAACATTATGAAGTGCCCGGCATTGAGGAAGAATTTATGCAAGTTAAAACCATAAAAGTTGAATCAATCAATAATAGGGAAACTCAGCATCTCCAAGAAGACTACAGCCGACTTTTTAAATCATTAGGACCAAATTTTATCATAGGCGGTGATTTTAATGCGAAGAATACATATTGGGGATCTAGACTTACAATCTCCAACGGGAAAGAGTTATTTAATATGCAGCTCGCGAGAACAACTGTGAATTCCTCTCTGGCGATAAACCAACTTATTGGCCTGCTCATCTGACCACTCACCTGTGATCATGACACTGAGTACAATGATAATAAAAAAAGATAACCCACCTTAGTTAACAAACAATAAAACCAATTGGGATCTATTCAAGAAATTAGTAGAAGATCGAACAAATCTCGGCGAACCAATTAGAACGAAGGTGCAGCTGGAAGATGAACTAGAAATATTTATTAACAATATCCAACAAGCGGCTTGGGAAAGTTCGCCGATTTCTCATACCAACGCTACAATGAAACATAACTATCCTCTTGAAGTCAGAGATCTACTTAAAGAGTAACGGAAAGCTCGCAAAATCTGGCAGCATTCTCGTGCACCGCAAGATAAAACTATTCTTAATTTTTTGTGCAACAAATTAAAACAACTAATAAAGGAAGTAAATAACGAAAGCATAACTAAGCGACTACAAGGTCTTTCTGAACTAAAGGATGCCGATTACTCGCTTTAGAAAGCAACGAAGGGACTAAAATGACACTTAATTAATGATGGAGTTAAAAAAATTCTGAATATATCGCCCATACAAAATTACATGAGGAAAGTCAAGAAAGATTCAAAGAATTTTTATTGGTGATAATAACCTCCGAAAAAATTGCAGGCCAATTTTCCTGTTGGGAGTTCCGGAAAACTTATTTGAAGATATCGCACATTCAAAATTTGAACATTCCTAAAACTGAACGTTCAAAGTGTCATGGCTGAAACATGTATTATTTGAGAGTTATAATGGTGGTTTCCATCAGAAAAAAATACCTGAAATCAAATTTAACGTACGGAAACTCCGGAAAAACTCATTTAAATAGCTCGCACAACTAAAATTATCGTTTAAAGTGTCATGACTAGAACAGGATTGACATGAAACAGCTTAGTGTTAATTACTTCCACGCCAGAACCTTTCACTTTAATTATTTTCTAGAAATAAACTCCTCACAGAAAACCCACAAAAAAAATGTTCAGAGATTCAATTCTTTTCAATTCTGCTATTTCCCGGCCATGACAATTTAAAGATAATTTTTTAGAAACATTCAAACATTCAAAAGGGTGATATATTCAAACGAGTTTTTCGGGACCCAACTCTTGAAAATTGACCTGAATTGAATTTTGTTTTCAGAAATACCCACCACTAAAACCTTTCAATTGAATTCTTTTCTATGATACTTTATACGGTCAATTTTAATAAATTTCCAAACTTTGTATGTGTGATATATTCAAATAAGTTTATCGGTACTCTCCGCATGCAAGTTGACCAGAAATCTTTCTTTTGAATCCTGTTCCAGCCATGACACGTTGTTCAAACAGTTTTTAGAAATTTTGAAATTTTTGTGCGATACCTCGAAATACGTTTTCTGGATTCCCCACATGAAAAATGGACTGACATTTTTTCCAGATGTAACTTACCCTTGCGCGTGGCGGGCTGCAGCTATCGGAGGGGTCACAGGTGGTGGATAGTGAACGGCCTATCGATAGGTATGCTAGCGGTGAATTAAATAAGCCGTCCCCAACCGCAGCTCTGCTGGGAGGAAAGTCTCAGAGAACGGGGGAGTGGTTAACCTCTGTTCACTAAATTCTGAGTGCCTATATGATACCCAGTAGGGAAGGGCGAACTGATGGCGCCATAAAACCATCGACCACTAACCACAGTGAACTGAGCGTCACGTCTCCCTGCGCTCTCGGGTCTCCAGGTAGTGAGTGGGGAGAATGAAATGGGTCCCATTGGTTTGGGATATCCATATGAATGGTTGAATGGGTGAGTGAATGTGGGGGGAGGGTGGGATGTGGAGGGCAGGGTGCTCGGTGAGCCAATGGGCTGGATTAAGGTGTTATGCGACCCGTGCTGATGATCGGCTAGACCGGGGGCCCATTGAACAAAGCCCAGTCGTGAACAGAGACCTATGGATACTTGGAGACCCCCAGTTGTATTTAGCCTTACCTGCGTATTCGGATCTCTGCGCAGGTTGTAACCAGGTTTCAGAACTTTAGCACATTAGAAAAAAAAATTAAATACAAAATATATGTATGTGTAGGTTGAAACCTGACCACGGAAAAAAAATACCAGTACAGGGACTTCATGCGGTAATTTCTTAGCCGACTAGAGCTCAAGGTTGGGGGTGGGGTTTTTGAAGTATATATTGGTGCTAAACTTATACCGCATAATAATAAATATAAAAAAAAAAACAATTGTGGGACAAACATTATTCACAAAAATAATTAATATTTAAAAGTGAATTTAAACTTAATAAATGGAACAAAATAAAAATAACGATATCCTTAACACACATAAACGCAAAAATCTCATCCCTTGTCGTTACCTCTTAATCTTTAACACAACATATTAAAACAATAAAATAAAATCACGAATATTTACAATAACAAAAAAAACTAAGTATATTATTTATAATTAAGATTTAAAAAAAAATTGAAATTATATGTACATATATATAAAAAAAAACGTTGGTGCACTTAGCTGACGTGTCTCTTCTGGTGTATCTCTTACTAATGCTGTACCGTAAACTGGATGTATCTCCTCCCGGTTAATATAACGTTGGTTACTTTTTTATATCTTTAATGAAGCTCTGGATTTCTTGCTTTTGAATGAGTGTTGATTTCATGGACTCAAATTTTACAATGATTGAGTTTTTAAAGAAATTTTTTTTAATATAATTTAAACTTTTCTTTTGATATTTTATACAAATTATTGATTTATAAAAATAATTTACACATATACATTAGATATTTGTGATTTTTTTTTTTATTAATTTACAGTATAATTAAAATACTTCGACCGTTTTCTTTCAGGTCTTATAACAAACTCTCCAAAATAAAAACAATTTTTTTCAATCCTTTTCAATTTTTTTAAAGTGCCTACCACTAGATTCCAAAAAAAATGTATGTTATTTTTATGTAACCCTTTCCGCATTTGTACTAAACACAGTAAGTATAAAATATTTAGTACTACCGTTGTAATGAAACAACTCGACCTGTTTCAATCGTGGGGACGATCTACACCCATGAACAAGATGTCTCAAAAACCGGGCCTACATGTTTTATTCATTAATATTTACATAATTACAATTTAAAATATTTATTATTAATAAAAATATTACGTTGCGTATTATAATAAATATTATATCTTTTGCATGGTACGTTCCAAGAATTTTAACGTTTTGATCCTTAAGCTCATAAGCTACATTTCCAATTAATTTATTTATAACAGCTTTTCGAAATTTTGGCATTAGTTTAGCAGAAATTTTATTTGCAGCATTGCTTAAAAAAAATGTTCTCACATAAACCTTTTGACCAATATGAAATTTTCGAATGCGTGTCCGTAAATTATAAATTTCCTTATTTCGTTCGTAAGCATTTTCTAAATGCCCTAATATGTCTTTTTGGATATCACTAAGCCGATCAGTGTTCGATACATGTACTTCACGATCATTCAAATTTGTTAATAATTTTAATAACTCGTATTCGGAACCATGATTAATATGATGCTGACCAAAAGCAATAAAATAAGGTGATTGGTTAGTGCTATTGTGAACAACATTTCGAATTGCAGAACCTATTGACTGTAAATGTTTTTCCCAATTACTATGATTTTCACCAACGTACGATCTTATTGCAGACACGATAGATCTATTAACTCTTTCAGAAGTGTTTGACTGTGGGTGATATTTTGGTGTTAAAATATGATCAATACCATATTTATTTAAAAAGTTATTAAAATTTATACTTGTAAACTGCTTACCATTATCACTAACTAAAAATTCTGGAACCGAAAATGCATGAAAAATACGATTTTCCAAAAATTTTATAACGTTATCAGAATTAGCACTACGCATAGGCTCTACAAACACAAATCGATAAAAATGATCTAACACAACCAAAATAAAACAATTACCATTCCTTGATCTAGGAAACGGTCCAATAAAATCAATATATAGCTTTTGCCATGTTCTAACTATTTCATGATATTTGCCCATTGAAGGTCTCATTACACTATTTGCCGCCTTGCATTGTTTGCAGATGTCACAAGAACTTATAAAATTTTGAACATCTTTTGCTAAACCTGGCTAATGAAAATAACGACGAATAATTTCAACACATTTGTCAATTCCGCAATTCCGTCAATTCTTGGGTTGAGAATAAGTAGTAATGGCCGAAACTTTTCCTGGATTTACTTTTAGTACTCCATCTCCTACTATGTAACTATGTAATATTCAATTTCCTTCAAAAGAAATTTGCTTTTCTCAACATTAATGGTTAATTTGGCTTTGTTTAAATAATCGGCAACCTGATCTAGCAAAATCAAATGTTCTTCAAAAGTCTCGGATGTTATCAAAAGATCATCTAGATACACAAAGATTTGAGTATGCAATTCATGGGGTATCTCGCGATGCATAAATCTGCAAAGTGTTTGGGGTGAATTGCAAAGGCCAAACGGCATGACTGTGAATTGATACAAGGATCTGCCAGCTACAGTAAAAGCTGTCTTATCCCTTGACCCCTCATCTAAAGGAATTTGCCAAAATGCGTCTTTAAGATCAATACTAGATATATATCTGGTATTTTTCAAACGTCCTAACAAACCGTCAATAATAGGTAAGGGATAAGCATCCTTCACCGTAACCTCGTTCAGCTTCCTTGCATCAAGACACAACCTTACTTTACCGTTAGCCTTTGACACCACTGCTATCGGTGAACATTATGAACTACTACTCTCCTCTATGACCCCTAGTGACAACATTCGATCTAACTCTTGATACATAACTTTTTCAACTGCAGGAGGCACAATATAATGTCTCTGTTTAATTGGCTTAGCGCCAGAAACATCAATACTGTGAGACAAAATAGACGTCTTACCCAAACCTAAAATGTTAAACGATGGAAATTTTTTTATAACACAATCGAGTTTCTTTTGCTGTTCAATGGATAAATTATGTTGATTTGGATTTTCTGGAAATGGAGCTTTAACTAGATCTGATATAAAATTATTTGAATTAAATTTGGAAACAATATTTTGGTTTGATATGATATCAGATGATTTAGAAATTGAAATTTTTAAACCGAATTCTTGCCAAAAATCAACTCCCAGTTATAAATGTTGACTTAAATTTGGAGCTAAATGTAAAATAATAATTGAAGTTTTCCCCGCAAACGTAATTGGTACTCGTATATGACCAAGAATTGGTTCACAATTGCCATTGGCAGTCTTAACAACCGAAGGCAAATTTCGAAATTTTATTCGAGGATCGTTAAGAAATTTTTCACAGCCTTTACCCAAAATAGAAATGTTAGCTCCGCTGTCTAATAGTCCAGAAATAGAAGTTTCAAAAATTTGTACTTCTGCGTATGGCCTACCATCAGTACCATCAGATATTAGAGATTCCATAATTTGTTTTTTTAATAATCTGCGAAATTTCCAATATTTATTATTTCTGAAAGTCGACCTACTTAACTGATTAACTGAATGTGATTGTTTTAAATGATTTATTGGCTCCTGGCCGGCCTTCGTTCGTGTAACTCCGGATCCGTGTTGCACGCCGAATCTTCCAATATCGTTGCTATTCTGGGGGGGACAGTCCTCGAATTCACCCCCTTCTGAGAGTTTTCCGAAATTTTTGTTTTGCATCTAAAACATTGTGGTTTTAATACGCCGTGATACCCACAACCAAAACAAAATCTGTGAGTAATTGGAATAATAGATTCTTTAAAGAAATGATCTCCTTTATTACAATTCCAACAACTTTGCTTGTTTGAAAATTTTTCAATTTTAAATTTAGGTGTACTAGTCTGATTTTGCGGATTACTAATATGCTTATTAAAATGTAAAGCAGATAGTTGTTCCTCTTGCGTTAACTTTATTGGTGCGTTAGAATCTATTTCATTAATATATTTACGCTGCTGTTAGCACAAAAGCTCCGGAACAAAACCTGTTCTTTTCCACGTATCTTCATAAGCGATAAATATACGTACCATTTCATCAATTGTCGTGAAATTTTGGTTGGTTATTTTATCCTGAAGACCTGCTCGAATATTTTGCCGCATAAAATACATTAACTCGGAATCTAACATAGGTTGTTCAAGTTGCAAAGATATAGACAACATTTCATTATAACATGCATTAAAATTTTCGTTTTGCTTTTGCTTACAATTATCAATTTGACGACGGATGTCCATATCGGTTCGTCGGTCCTGAAAACGTTTTATAAAGTCTTGTTTGAACAAACTCCAATTAATATTGTTGTTTCGTTCAAAATACGTCCAGTACCAATCTGAAGCAATGCCTTTTAGAAAATAATTAAAATCTTGAACTAATTGATCCTCTGAAATATTATTTGCCTTTGCCAGATATTCAACTTTAAAAATAAATTGTTTTGCGGGAACATCCTTTACAGTTCCATCAAAAGAAATATTCCATTTTGAAGGAAAATCTTTATATGATTTTTTTACGTTATTATCGTAAAAGGAACATGACTTTGAAATTTGAATTTTGGTTGATTGTTCTGGTAAATTTGGAATTTGGTTGTTACAATACGTTAAGCTATTATTGTTTATTTTTGGTTCTGGTGATGCAATAAATTGGTGATTTCTTTCAGATTTATTTTGGATAAAATGTTTATTACTTATTTCAGAAATAGTTTCAAATGAATCAGAATCATCTGAGACATCTTCCTGTTCAATAGACAATTGTAAAGCTTTTAATTTAACAATAGATTCATCTAATAAGTTATCGTCTTCTAACGTATGTTTGATTAAATCTAACAATTGATTACATTTTGTTATAAAAACTTTAACTTCAATAGCTACTGTTTTGGAATAACTTAACCTTTGCAATCGACCATGTAAATGAAATAATTTACTTTGAAAATGAGCTAATTGTTCAAAATTCTTGCTCGTTAGAGCTTCATCCACAGATTCATACAACAAATTGAATTTATTATAAATTTTTTTAAGTTCACTTTTCGGATTTTTACGCGCTGCTTCGTGAGCTTTTATAGGAATTAATGAAGTATGTAGCGACTCTAAATTAAATCGTTCTTTCAAATTTATTAATTTTTGACTAAATGAAATACCTTCTATATCTCTAGCAGCACACTCTAACTCAATTTCGTCAAAATCTAAGTGTTCCATCAACATTTTGAGATTTAATATATTTTTCTTAAATAATTTAATATATTTTTCTACCACTAAACATGCGTCCAGATTTTAATTTATTTCACTATGATGCTACATAAAATATGGCCTGATTTTTGGCACAGGTGTTCACTGTTAGTGGCACAACTCAAATTCATAGCCATCTAACACGATAAATTATAAATATTTTATCCAGCAGTTTACGTATTGGACTTATTTCACCCAGTTCATATTACCTTTAAACATTCGAATTATGTGAAGTTGATCTTGAAATTGAGCTTTAACTTCAATTACATGTAATTTTCGGCTCATAACAGCAGAATTTTTTACTACCACCTGATACAAATTACGTCGATAATGCAGATATTTTTTCGGCTGAAATTTTCGACTAACTTCAGTAGCATATTCCTTGCTGATTACTTGGAATGTAAATTATAGATATTTTTCGGGTACCAAATTTTGTTTGTTACAGCCGAATCTGCCGTATCGACATTTTTCAACTGCAAGATCTATCTTTAAGAGTATTCGTAGACAAATTATATTTCCTTAATTATGTTAATTATACTGGTGACCACGGATTGCTATTTATTCAAGGTAAGTTATATAAAGTTTACTTACCAGAATTCGCCCAGTCATTCAACTTTTTCTGTGTGTGTCCGATATACTTCAGCTTTCGTAATTTCTGGTTCAACTTCAATCAAAAGTCTCGTGTGTATTCTTTAAAAAAAAAAAAAAAAAAACTATGAACGTATTTTCTATAATTTCCGCAAATACAAACAAAAAGGAAAATTGAGGTTTAACATTTTTAAATTAAAAGACGAAATCATTTTAAATATACATATACATTTTAAAAATTTTGTATTTTGCAAATACACAGGAAATTATCAAACCAAAATCATTTTCCTTTAATGGGAATTTTACTAATTAAAATGAAAAAAAGAATGAATCTTGATTGAGATACAAAAGGTGTACGTGTATACTGTATCTATATAAGTACATACGTACCTTACTAACATATTCACTTATACGTGGCAAAAGAAAATTCGAGATAAAATCTATTTTAATTTAATCAAATAGTTTTTTTTTTCTTCTACACCTGTCTTCCTATATATTTCACATCACTTATATTAACCTGTTAGATTATATAAATTTTATCTCAGTCTCAAACTACTTATCCAACTATTTTTTATGTTACGGGAGGAAGAGAAATTTTCTATTTTTCCGCCAATTTTTATACAGTTAAGAGTACAAAACGTCGATTTTAAAAATAATTTAACGTTAGTTAAATTTTATAAAAAAAAAAAAATTTTTTTTTTTTTTTTGCTATAACCACAAATTTTTTATCTTCATGTTTTAATGAACTATATATGTGATGATTTAAATAATTTGTGATAAAAGTTTAAAAATGGTTTATATAATGTTCAATCTGTAGAGATTTAATCGGATGTTCAATATTGATAATTATATATATTATGTATGCAGATAACGAAGCTTTCCAAACTTTGGTTATTCACGAAATAGTTAGAAATATTTAGTTGGTTTTGCAAAATAATAATGATGTGGTGAACAAGTGGGACGGATTTGGCCAAAAATAAACAAACATTTTACCTCTTTAAATGCCCAACTATTTACATTTGACACACAATATTTTAATTACTATTTAAAGGAATAGTTTTACGTTATGTGTAGTATGTCTGCACAAAATAGTTTGTCTTATCCTAATTTATTTATTTTTAAAAACCGTAAAAATTGGTAAACTATTTTTCTACTCTAGATCTAAAAAAAAAAAATGGAAAAATTAATTATAAAATAAATTGTATAACTATGTATTGCTAAAATATAAGGAAAGCACAAAAACCATAACAAATCCTTTAAAATTATAATAAAATATATAAATGGATTTTATTGTTTAGAAATTGTGTATAACTATTAACTTTACTTGTTTATTATCTACTTGCAGAAAAATAAATTTCATTTTTAAATATTTTGTTGTTCTAAGCTTTTTATGTTAATTAATCGTTTAGAAAAATTCAATTATTTTGTTTTAAATGAGTTTTGAATTAAAATTACCAATTCATTTTAAATGAGTTGATAACAACTTTTAAGATAACTAAAGTGTTTTTATTGTTAAATCTAATTATAATTAAATCAAAAATACTAGTTTCATTAGACGAGAAAAATATTTACTCGATGAGGTTCTAGATGACGCGTTAATCGAAAAAAAATTTATTTATTTGTAGGCTTAATAAACATTTTTTATTAAACACTTGTTTTTTATTTCGCAAAATTAGATTTTTGAATATTTTAATTAAAATTTTTGTTCAAAAAGTTTAAAAAATCACTCGATCGACTTCAACTTGTTAGGTCATCATCAGGAGTATCTACTGATTTATAAAAGTAAAAATTTTGTTATATATAGTAGAAAAAAGCAAAAAATAAATAAAAGAAGGAGGGACAAAAAATAGGCAATAAAAGTAGGTGAGCAGGTAAGCGATTAGTCATCGGCTGAGTAAGAAAATTCAAGGTATATTGAAGTAGATTTAATTGTTTTATGTTTAATGGAAATTATTTTAACTGGATAACATTCAGAGACATATTCACACAGATTGTACATTGTAACAAGGATTTACCAAACGTAACGAAAATGCAATACCTAAAAAGCCATGCAACAGATCAGGCTACTGGTTTATTGAACTCATTCGTTTCAATTTACTGATGAAAACTACATGACCGCGTGGAACAATATCCAACAACGATACAACAACAAACGATTACTAGTTTCAACACACATCAAAAAATTGTTGAACATCCAGGCGAATCACGAAACTGGTCGTTGTTTCGGCTCAATTTAAACGGATTATTATTAAAAATTAAATAACCTTTCAAAATTGGTACAATGCCGCCCCGGTGGCAAAGTCCGGAGGTCACGGGCTCGATTCCCGGTGGTGACAATGAAAAAATTTTCATGGCTGGCTTATTTATTTATTTATTTATTTTATTTATTTATTTTATTTTATTTAATATAAATGTGTGAAGTTCTTATGAACTTATACCATTAGTGGCAAATTACTTAATTTTAATTTATTTCTAATTTTATTTATAAAATTAACCTATAGGTGTGCAGCAACATACTAGCGATTCATTAACTTGAAATTGGTGAAAAAATGATTTAAAAAAAAAAAAAATAGAATTTTGATATGATTAAGCTGAAGAAAAGTATTTTTTCCGAAACACAGCAGGGGATTTAGATTTCTTAACGTCATTACTTAACGAATTCCACATGCTAACTCCCTTCACAAAAAATGATGAATTCATCAGATTACATTTATTAATAGCCGGAGTCAAAAGATGAATGCGACGATTGGAAGACGAAACTAATTTCTCTATAATATAGGTAGGCTGTTTATACTTTAAGAACTTAAAAATGTATAAACAAACTCGAAACTCATAGAATTCAGCAAGAGAACAACCAAGTAATGAATTAGTAAAATTCGAGATGTGGTCGTACTTTCTCAGCCCGTATACGTATCTCACACAACAATTAAATATCAATCGAAGTTCATTAAAGTACTTCTTCTTTAATTCAAAGAAGACAATATCTCCGTACAAAAAATGTGGGAGGATGTAAGATTTCACCAATTGGAGTCTAAGATTGGTATTAAAGCACTTCGTGGTAGCCCATAACATTCTTAATAAAAAAATTACTCGATTACAAACTGTTTCGATGTGGTAACTCCAGCATAAGCATTTGTCAAAAGTTAAGCCTAGATTATTCACGGAATCAGAGAAATCTACCTCCTCTCCTAGTACGCTGATTTTAGGTAGGTTGTGCGTATCACGAATTGTAGAAGATATAATAATAGATTTTGTTTTTCCACCATTAAGTTCAAGATTATTTTCTATAGACCATTTTGTAATCAATTTGAAATCGAAATTAACAGTTCCGATAGAATTTGTTATCTCGTTCGGCCTACAAAATCTATAAATTTGCAGGTCATCCGCGAAAAGGTGATATTTGCATTGAGTGATAACTGTAGGTAGGTCGTTTATATACATCATGAATAGAAAAGGACCTAATACCGATCCCTGGGGAACACCGAAATTAGTATAACAAGAGCTTGAGATTCCTGAATTAGTTCTAACCAATTGTGATCGATTTGATAGATATGACAAAACCAAACGACAAGCCGACATTGAAAATTTAAAACTGTTACGAAGTTTGCTAACCAAAATCGAATGATCAATTTTATCAAAAGCTTTACTAAAGTCTAGAAGAACCAGCGTACAAAGATAACCCTTATCTATGGCCCTGCGGATGTCGTCATTGATATGTAGTAAAGCACCATTAGTGCTGAAATGACGTCTGTAAGCAGACTGGTACATTGACAGTAAAATTTCCGATTCAACGTAAGTTAATATTTGTGATTGTAGTATTTTTTCAAAAACTTTAGACAGAGCAGGAAGCAGACTAATAGGGCGAAAATCAGATAAGCATTTGGGATTTTTATTCTTGGGAATGGGAATAATAATTGATTGCTTCCATTTCTCTGGAAAGATAGAAAATGTTATTAAGCTATTGAAAATATGTAGTAAGTAGCAATCAACCTTTGGTAAAATAAGTTTAACGAACTTAATTGATATTTCGTCAACTCCAACAGCGTTTGATTTAACGGAATTTAAAGCATCCATAAGGTCAATGATATCGATGTTATTAAAACTAAAGTTACCTTCCATCGAACTAGAGTTCATTAATTCATCAAAAGCTAGTAACCCCGCTAAACGTGCACTGTTATGAGAAAAATAATTATTGAACTCATTTGGTGAAAATTGAGTAGTTGGTTTTTCAATGGATGATAGAAAAGAACCAACAGATTTCAAATTTTTCCAAAAAACTTTTGAAGGAAGAGATGGATGCAATATAGAAGAAAAATATTTGGCCTTTGCGCGTTTTATAATATTATTACTCCTATTTCGTATGGCTTTATATTCTTGGTACAGTTCAACTTTTCTAGTACGCTTCCATCGACGTAGAATAAAATCCCTGAAATTTATGGTATCCCTGATCTCATCATTAAACCAAGGCGGCTGTTTAGGTTTGGGTGATATAGTCCTTAGTGGCACAAATTCCTCAAACAAGTCTACAACTAGTTCTGTAAAGTATTCTACTTTATCAACAGGATTGTTAAAATTGTAAACCATGCTCCAATTTAAATTATTACATTTAACAAGCAAATCTGATAACTTAATGCTATTATAGTCGCGAAATGAGATTTTAGGAATAGATCTCTCGTTTTTAATGGCATAGGAAAAGTAAAGAAGATCGTGATCACTAAATCCAACCGAAATTTGGTTATGAAATACAATTTTGTCCGTATTAGAAATAATACAGTCCAATAATGAACTAGAGTGTGACGTGAAATATGTAGGCTCGGTGTTCACTGGAGTGAGAGAAAATTCAGTTAGCAACCTTTTAAATTTGTTCGTTGTCGATTTAGTTTCTTTGAGGTCACAATTGAAGTCACCGCACAATACAATATCATTATAGTTAACACTATAATTTTGCAAGAAGGTCCCAAAATCTTCAAGGAAACGTTTATTCGGCGGTTTATATGCAACAATCAACAACACCTTAGCAGCTCCTAGTAATAGTTCTATGAGAATTACCTCCAAATTAAGTGCACAATGACCATGTACCAGTTTATATCGAATGCCTGATTTCAGGAAAACGTAAATTCCACCCCCCGTTTTTTTGCATCCAAATTTCGGTCCAATCTTGTGAAGTATACTACGAATGTTTAGAAAAGAAAAATTCAGACCTTTGTACCTATTAATTGAAGATTTGAGAACCAAATTGTTTACTATTGAGGAGGAAGCATGTGAATTAACACGTAGATGATTCGTGTAACATCCCAGTATGTTTCGGAAAAAATAAGATGTATAAGAGACGTATAAATCAAAATGGAATTCATATCAAAATCAATGAATTGCCTGTCGCTGCACACACCACAGGTAACTCTAACACTAGGAACTAACTTACTAAAACTATATATATTCATTAAATTTGCAATATTCTAGTCTCAAAAAACAAATGTAAGAAAAAGTTGGAATAAATTCAAATAAATACAATTAAATTTATAATATAAATTGAAACGTTGTACAAAATACATGATAAAGAAAATAATTCAAGCGCAAATTCCCGCCACCAAAACAAAACATAACATTTTAATGGAATGATAATATTAAATATTTAAACCAGTAAGTTTCTATAATATGAGTGTCAATTCATGTTAAATGACCGTACTGAATGAAAATAAAAAAAAATAAAATAGAAAATAAAAAGAGATCGACGTCACGATTTATAGAAAAAATACAACAGAGATTGACGTCACGGAACATCCATTCACGATTAATACATAATTGCAATAACACTTCAATCCACAGTTAGATACAACTTGCATAAATAATATTTCGACGTTGTTACGTAGAGGTAGTAGACGATGATTTCGATCTGAATGAGTAACCACGTTGGTTAGTATTTGTGATAACACCATCACCTTCAAGTAGCATAGCTGGAACAGGAATATTAACCGAAGGTTGAAGAGTAGATGGTTGCGTGTAATATTCATTGTCAACCATAATTCTCAATTGTTGTATACTACTCACTGAAGTTGGCACTGACGTCTTAGTTTTTAGAATGTATACAGCTCTTGATTTAATGAACGTTTTATAAATACCCCCAGATTTGTAGATTTTCTTATGCTTATGATCAATGAATTAATCACTCATTATCCGAAATGAAATTATGATTATGAAACCTCGTTTGAGGTGGCCAAATCCCTTAATGGGATACAGTGCCAGAGAGAAAGAGAGAGAAATTGGTACAATATTCCATGATTTGAAACAAAAAAAATTTTGGTTTGAAACAAAAGTTCATTTGTCCTGGTAAAAATACAGTCGATTTCAATCGACGATTACACGAAAACTGGTCGTTGTTTCGGCCCAATTTAAACGGATTATTATTCAAAACTAAATAACCTTAGATATATGCACACTGCCCATTTGGTCGATAAAAAGTTTTGTCCCATAGTAAAATGGTTGGGAGTAGTGGACTTAGCTCAAAACTGATTACATATTCGTAATCAGCGTTGAATTTTACATGGGAATTGATTATCATAATAATTTTTTGAGCTCTGGTTCGGTTTTTGGATTCTTGGACTTCTTGGATCCATATGAGTCCTTCAATCGGGCCAAAAAGTGCACTTTTAAAAAACTATTGTGACTTCCCTAACGTGACTATGCATCCATATGAGTCCTTCAATCGGGCCGAAAAGTGCATTTTTAAGAAACTATTGTGACTTCCCTAAAGGAACTAGCAACCTCAAATTTCAGTAAGTTATAGTATGAAAACTCAATACTATTAAAGTTAGCCGAAAGATCAAAAAAATCGATAATGCAGATAGTGTTTTCGGTTTATCAGCCGAAAATATATAAATACGTCACCGTTGATACACATTCTTCAGCCGAAAGCTATCAGTCGAATAATTATTTCAACAACACTTCAACAGAAACCAATTTGAATGTTTTAGTATGCGAAGGTTATTGCAAAACCTAATTCTATTTAAACTTGAGAAATACAAATTCTTACATCAATCAATTATAATTTGAAAAGCAATATTGTTAACCGTGGTTCAAATGAACATAAAGTAAGGTGGGGATGCCGCTATGGCCATTTGATATGTCATGATTATTGGTCAACTTCGGCCTAATTATGTAGAAATTCTGAAGGGGATACAGAGGTGTAATTTATCAAAATTTTGCTAATTCAATATATCGAAAATGCATTGAATGGCATGCGGTTCTAGGTTAGCATACCTTGTCATTGATGCCACTATGGTCACTTGATAGGCCATCATGCTGGTCAACTTCGGCCTAACTGGGGAGACATATTGAATTAACGAAATTTCACCCCACAAAATTGGACTGCTGTTAGCAGGCATTAGGGTCTATCAAATGGCAATAGTGGCATCAATGTGGATTAAGGTGAAGCAAGAGCGCCAGGCCATTAAATGAATTTTTCAGAAATTGGACTATGGATTTTTTTTTAGATTACGATACTGTATTCCTTTCAGAATTTCTTCGAAATTGGACTGTTGTTAGCAAGTATTAAGGCCTATCAAATGGTTATAGTGGCATCAATGCGAATTAAGGTTAAGCAAGAGCACCGCGCCATTCAATGAATTTTTCAGAAATTGAAATACGGAATTTTTTTTTCAAATTACATCCCCGTATTCCCTTCAGAATTTCTTCAAAACTGGACTGTTGTTAGCAGGCATTAGGGCCTATCAAATGGCCATAGTGGCATCAATGCGAATTAAGGTGAAGCAAGAGCGCCAGGCCATTAAATGAACTTTTCAGAAATTGAACTATGGATATTTTTTCAAATTACACCCCTGTATCTCTTTCAGAAGTTCTTCAAAATTGGACTGTTGTTAGCAGGCATTATGGCCTATCAAATGGCTATAGTGGCATCAATGCAAATTAAGGTTAAGCAAGAGCACCGGGCCATTAAACAATTTTTTCAGAAATTGAAATACATACAGAATTTTTTATTTTTTTCAAATTACATCCCCGTATTCCCTACCTTGTTAAAGTTAGCCGAAAGATACCAGCCGAAAGATAATGCAGATAGTGTCTTGACTATTTTTACACTCTCTTTATACTCTCGCCCCTATCGATTTTTAAATTCCTGTAAACTGATAATTTCTCCTTCACCCGAATGATGTAATTCGATCCTAAATTCTTCTAAATTCGAGTTCATGACTGATTTTTGCTGAATTCAAGACACTATCTGCATTATCTTTCGGCTGGAAACTTTCGGCTAACTTTAACAAGGTGAAAACTCATCTGTCCAAATATGCAAGTGTTTTTGCGGTAAGTGACTATGAGCGGAGATATGGGCAAACTGCCCATTTGGTCGATAAAAAGTTTTGTCCCATAGTAAAATGGTTGGAACAGTCAAAATCTCACGGCGTCGGTAGTCAAGTTGAAACGCTCTTTAATTTGAACACTTTGTCCTTTGGTAAGGTTTGTCAAAGGTTCCTGAGATCAGTCCTAATGCATGGGTTCGTGATAATATAATCTAGGAAATCGATTTTTCTTTTTTCGTTCCGTTTTGAACAGGTTGGCCAGTAGGTTGACTTTCTCAGGTTTAGAGAATATTTTCTTCTTGTGGCGGCATTTAGATGTTCAAAATCAATAACCATGTACTTTTGTGAGGTTTGCACCCATTTACCAGAAGTTGACCAATTTGTCCCTCTACCTTCCGCATACTGTTTGGATAGCGGAAGGTTTGCAGAGGTTTGCCAGATGGCTATATCGGATTTCTGTATTAATGATCTCAGATACTTGGTTTTCGTGAAGTGGCATTTTAATATGAGCGACCTAAGAAATTATCTGGTAGTATATGGCACTACTTGGATTTTTTTCTAAGACTGGCGCCAGAAAATTTGAAATATCCCTGGATAAATTGCAAGACCACTTACACAATGAATTATAGAAAACTATATCCTGTTCTTGATATAATCGTAACCGTCGCTCATACGGCGTGGCCATATTACAAAACTTTTCCCAAAAAATTCGATTTAGAACTCCATTTCCATCCGACAAATCCAATCCCATTAGAAACGGTTTAAAAAAGTTCCGTCCCAGGTGGCCATATACGAGAACTTCTTCGAAAAATAATTTCAAATTCGCCTTATCGCCGAAGTAAAAAAAAAGTAGTTTTTAAAAAATCATGCACAAATCATGCTCATCGAAATTATATTTCGTACTTAAGCCTTTCCATAAATAAGGAGTTGCAAATGATTTTTGGCAACGGAAATGCCGGCCTCCTCAGGAACTTTTTCGGGTTTCTGCAAATATTTTGAAAAATTCTACTCGGAAATTTTTTTCCATAAATTGGTTGAACCTTGCGAAATTTAATGGAATCCTGTGTACCGAAAATGACAGCTTTCAATGCAGCTTTTTCAATTTTTGTAATGGTGTTGAAAAGTTTCCCGTTCACAAAAACGGCATAGAATTAAAAGATTTAAATAAATTTAAATATTACATTTTCAGCAAGTTTTTGCCTTGTTGGTTTTCTGAAATTTTAGCAGGTATAAAGTTTTTTAGGCACTTTGCTCGTTTGTGTGCTTTTCTATTATAAATACCCCAAATTTTTGCAGACAATTTTTGTGTAGCATAAAATACGTATGTGAAGTTATCACCGGATTCTATCCCCGAAATTTAAAAGAACTGATCAGGCAACACTAACATAATTATATCTCTCTGACTCTTGTGTGAAGTTAGCCACGCCCCGTTTTATATTATATTTTATTCCAAATACACTTCATATGTGAAGTTAGCCTCGAATTTTATTATATGAAAAATAAAAATGTCAGTAATTTAATAAAATGTAGCAAAATAATTTTTAAATTGGCATAATTTGGTTCTAAAATAGAAAAACACATATCTCATATTTAAGAAAACAGGAAAAAATCGTACCGTTGCAACCTAGCAAAATTAGGCTCCGAGCAAAATATTTACATGTATAATACATTTTTGACCAAAAATAATATTTTAATTTGACATGTAAAAAGTATTAATTTGTCGGATCAGAGCTATATAGTTTTGAGATAGCTAGACCCATACTTCACTTTTGGCAAAATATGAATAAAATCGCTAGGTTCCAAAGGTACGGTTTTGTTTATATTTTCCCAAAAGTGACGTATTGTTCTGGATATCTTAAAACCATATAAGAATTGGGAATTAGAAAAATAATATCTTTGTAGCACATTTTCCCAATTTTTTCCCCCAATTTACTAAAAGTGTATTCTGGTAGTGTTGGGAATAAATGTGTCAGTCACAACGGTATTTTAAAAATTATTTTAAAGTTGCCAAAAATTATTAACGACATTTTCGATATTTTTGTTTGTTGAAACAAGAACAATTAACATACAAATAATTTCAGGCTCATTAAATGCCAAATTAAAAATTTTTAGGCTTCACTCGTTTTTGACCAAATTTCAGGCCATTTATCTAAAGCTAGCAGAACCCAAATCGAAAATCTAAAAATTTTTTTAATGGGGCATTTGAATAGGCAATAACGAGCGTAAAATTATTTGTTTGTCAATGGATCTTTTTGTGCGTTCTAATTTCGGTTTTGGTCCGATTTTTGATTTGGGTTGTGCTACCTTTAGATTAAATGACCTGAAGTTTGGACATGAACGAGTGGAGCCCAAAAATATTTAATGGGGCATTTGATTATTCCATAATGAGTGTTGTGTGTGGTAGTTGGCGAATTTAAAAACACATCCAAAATATTTAAATTATTTTATTATAAACCAATAATTATTTTTAAGTTTTATTTTTTATTAACAACAATATTTTGTAATTTATTATTATTTCACATAGAATACCCTTATTTTATGTTTATTTATTGGTTAAAGATCAATCGCCAAATTCACACTGACTCTCCAATCCCATCACTCAAAAATAAAGTTATTCTTATTTTCAATACTTAATCAAAAACAATAAATTAATCTATTACAATGATCATAATAAGGTCTCGTTCCTAAACATTACGATCTGATAGCATGTTGTGCGATACTACACCTAAACACCATTTAACGTCGTATCACACAACATGAGTGCTAAAATTATTTGTTGTCAATTGATCTTGTTTTGCGTTCGAATTTGATTTTTGGTCCGATTTTCGATTTCGGTTATGTTAGCTTTTAAGTGATAAAGCCTTACTTTTCTCCTAGAGCGAGCATAATAAAAAATAAATAAATAGGACATTTAATTAGACTAAAATTTACCTTCAATTTTCCAATTGTTTTTAAATCTTTTTTTGATGTGGGTTCTGCTAACTTTTTCTAAAGCTAGCAGAACCCGCGTTTTAGTTGGAAGGGATGGAGCCCAAAGTTTTTTAATAGAGCATTTAATTAGCCTATAATTATCCATACTATCTTGTAATGTTCTGCAATATGGGTTCTGCTAGCATAAGGGACGTATGGATCTAACGCGTTCCGTTATCGGTTTCTCAGCAAACGAATAAACTCTTTTCTTTCGTATTAGTCGTCAACCAAAAATCTCAAAATTATGCGATTACTCGTATTTTAACAAACAAACAAAAATATCGAAAATGTCGTTAATATTTTTTGGCAACTTTAAAATAATTTTTAAAACACCGTTGTGACCGACACATTTATTCCCAACACTACCAGAATACACTTTTAGTAAATTGAGGGAAGAAATTGGGAAAAGGTGCTACAAAGATATTTTTTTCCTAATTCCCAATTCCTAGTTACCAGGGAAAGACAGAATAGACCCACAGAGCTATATGGTTTTAAGATATCCAGGCCTATACGTCACTTTTGCGAAAATATAAACAAAATCGTACCGTTGCAATCTAGCGATTTTATTCATATTTTGCCGAAAGTGAAGTATGAGTCTGGCTATCTCAAAACAGTATAGCTCTGATCCGACAAATTAATAGTTTTTACATGTCAAATTAAAATATAAGTTTTGGTCAAAAATGTATTATACAAGTAAATATTTTGCTCGGAGCCTAATTTTGCTAGGTTGCAACGGTACGATTTTTTCCTGTTTTCTTAAATATGAGATATGTGTTTTTCTATTTTAGAACCAAATTATGCCAATTTAAAAATTATTTTGCTACATTTTATTAAATTACTGACATTTTTTTTTTCATATAATAAAATTCGGAGCTAACTTCACATATGAAGTGTATTTGGAATAAAATATAATATAAAACGGGGCGGCGCTAACTTCACACAAGAGTTAGAGGGATATAAATATGTTAGTGTTGCCTGATCAATTTATTTTAATTTCAGGGATAGAACCCATACTCAGTTCACTTAATCACTCAAGCTAATATAGAAGTTTGAATAAATAAAGATTGGTTGATGGATTTAAAATTGAATCAACGGAAAAAGAGAAACATTACCTGCCATAATATTGTATTTCATATAATAACATGCTATAAAATGCACGCTAAAATGTAATTTTAAATTCGTAAAAAGTTGTATATCATAAAAAAAAAAAATTACTTTAGGATATACTGGTATCTACCGATAAATATAAATGTACGTCATATGTGTTCCATACTCTTATGCATCAACTCAAATTCTAGATAATTTAGTTTTGCTCATACGATTTTTTCTATCATAAAATTTGGGATTTACTAGCAACTTTACGAGTTATACAGGAATTTACTTAGAGTACATCCACATATTCCACACATAAAAATATGCATTGAAAAAAAAAATTAAATAGAAAATATCTAATATTCTTGTTGGATTGGTGTGATAATTTTATTTCCTTGCATAAAACGACGAGCACATAAATATATGGAGTGCATTATTTATGATGATGTATCAGCAAAGTATACCAGTTAACAACTTTATTCAAAAATTGTATAACCAAATTATGTTCATATAACATTATTTATGAAAATGCAAAATTCTAGTGGTTTAACATAAAATATTTCATTTTCTAATAACATTTTGAGTTGACAAATTTATCGTTCGTACGGTTTTTCGTGTGTTTTTTTTTTGTATTTTTGAAGCTGCATACAATATGAATACTTGTGTCGCCACACATCAGTTACGTAGATTACAGTAAGTTGAAAATTTTCTTTTATAAATTTCCTCATCTACCTTACACAATCGTAACCGTATCGACGTAATATTAAATATGCTAATTATTCATCTTTAATAAGCACGTATCAGCGAATTAATTAATTTATTATTTATAATATGGACCGGTGTGAAGTATTTAACGTTAATTAAAAGTGTAGCTACACTTTTTAACGAAAAGTGTTGACTCAAAATGTGTAGCTACAGAAATTATTAAAAATTGTAGCTAGAAAAGAAAAAAAAAGTAAGAAACTCGAAACACGTGGTTTAATTAAAATTACTTATTAAAAATAAAAAATAAATATTGAGAATCACAGTAATACAAAAATAAGTTTATATACATATTTTATAAAAAAAATTGGTTAAAGTATTTTAATTCAAAAAATCATCGCAACAATGATCGCCAAGTGTGGAATTTAGTGTTTTTAACTTGGGATGGTGTCTGGAATTTGTAAAAAAATCTCAAGGCAAATCATCGCAACAATGAACACCATCACAAGTTAAAAACAATAAATTCCACACTTGGCAATCATTGTTGCGATGATTTTTTGAATTTTTTAAGATTTAAGTGAATTTGGCCAAAGATGCTTAAACGTGTACGTGTAGGGCCATATCGCAAATCACAACATGCAAATTGTCTTGAAATTTTTTTTACCAATTCCAGACACCATCCCAAGTTAAAAACACTAAATTCCACACTTGGCGATCATTGTTGCGATGGTTTTTTGAATTAAAATACTTTAATCAATTTTTTTTATAAAATATGTATATAAACTTATTTTTGTATTACTGTGATTCTCAATAATTGATCTTATTTTTTATTTATTAATGGGATTTATTTTTTATTTTTAATAAGTAATTTTAATTAAACCACGTGTTTCGAGTTTCTTACTTTTTTTTCTTTTCTAGCTACACTTTTTAATAATTTGTGTAGCTACACATTTTGAGTCTACACTTTTCGTTAAAAAGTGTAGCTACACTTTTTATTAACGTTAAATACTTCACAATGGTATAATATGGTCCTTTTACATTCCATACATGCAACTAAACATTATTTACAATACCACATTTTTAAGTACAAAAATATAACTGAAAATTTAATTAATTATATATTGACAACAATGGGCCAAAATACAATTGAAATTTAACAAAAGAACTTAATAATTTAAAATGTTCTGCCCCTTTCTCAACTGAATAATTTTTTACAATTTAATTTTCTAACCAGACTGTCGTTAGGTTTCAAATTGGCATTTTATTGCATTAGTATTATGTTTGGCTGCAACGGATTTGAAGTTTGTCCCAAAAACCAACAACAACGTTTCCTGTTTCAGCATTAAAAGTGCTTTGTCTTAAAATATTTCTAAGAGGTTACTAGACGTGGACGGTTATAATTACAAAAGAATATCCCTCAACATATCCACGAAACCTCCTTACACTCAACACAGCAGCATAACACTCTAATTCGGTGATAGAATAATTATGCTGAGCAGCGTTCAATTTCTGCGACATATATACTATTGGATGATCCTCGCCGTCATCTCCTTGATGAAGCAACACACTTCCGACACCAGTAGTACTGGCATCACACTGGATCACAAAATGTTTACCAAAATTCGGATGAACAAGTACAGGAGCATTTGTCAAAGCGGTTTTAACCTTTTAAAATGCTTCCTGAGTCTTATTGGTCCAAATAAATTTGCTGTGCTTCCTGGTTAATCGGAGTGAAGTTTATGAAAAAAATAACAAAATATACACTGTGTCCTTTAAGTACTTAGAATTTAAAAAACACTCAAATTTTGAACATTCATAATAATATCTGAAATTTTTTTTTTGAGTGTAATATGAAAATTCTTAAACATTTGAAATTATTTATCTCGGCCCCTACGGATTGCCCAGATACGTTCGAAGTGGTTTTGAACTAGTAATTGATGTAAGAAACCAATCTTATTCATCCACATGCTCGGAAATCTCTGAGTTTTTTGTTATTCGAGGCGAAACATAATTGAGTGTAATATGAAAATTCTTTAACATTTGAAATTATTTATCTCGGCCCCTACGGACTGCCCAGATACGTTCGAAGTGGTTCTGAACTAGTAGTTAGTGTAAGAAACCAATCTTATTCATCCACATGCTCGGAAATCTCTGAGATCTTTGTTATTCGAGACAGAACATAATTGAGTGAAATACCAAAATTCTTAAACATTTGAAATTATTTATCTCGGCCCCTACGGATTGCCCAGATACGTTCGAAGTGGTTCTGAACTAGTAATTGATGTAAGAAACCAATCTTATTCATCCACATGCTCGGAAATCTCTGAGATCTTTGTTATTCGAGACAGAACATAATTGAGTGTAATACAAAAATTCTTAAACATTTGAAATTATTTTTTTCGGCCCCTACGGATTGCCCAGATACGTTCGAAGTGGTTCTGAACTAGTAATTGATGTAAGAAACCAATCTTATTCATCCACATGCTCGGAAATCTCTGAGTTTTTTGTTATTCGAGACAGAACATAATTGAGTGTAATATGAAAATTCTTAAACATTTGAAATTATTTATCTCGGCCCCTACAGATCGCCCAGATACGTTCAAAGTGGTTCTGAACTAGTAATTGATGTAAGAAACCAACCTTATTCATCCACATGCTCGGAAATCTCTGAGATCTTTGTTATTCGAGACAGAACATAATTGAGTGTAATATGAAAATTCTTAATAATTTGAAATTATTTTTTTCGGCCCCTACGGATTGCCCAGATACGTTCGAAGTGGTTCTGAACTAGTAATTGATGTAAGAAACCAATCTTATTCATCCGCATGCTCAGAAATCTCTGAGATTTTTGTTATTCGAGACAGAACATAATTGAGTGAAATACGAAAATTCTTAAGCATTTGAAATTATTTATCTCGGCCCCTACGGATTGCCCAGATACGTTCGAAGTGGTTCTGAACTAGTAATTGATGTAAGAAACCAATCTTATTCATCTACATGCTCGGAAATCTCTGCGTTTTTTGTTATTCGAGACAGAACATAATTGAGTGTAATATGAAAATTCTTAAACATTTGAAATTATTTATCTCGGCCCCTACGGATTGCCCAGATACGTTCGAAGTGGTTCTGAACTAGTAATTGATGTAAGAAACCAATCTTATTCATCCACATGCTCAAAAATTTCTGAGATTTTTGTTATTCGAGACAGAACATAATTGAGTGAAATATGAAAATTCTTAAACATTTGAAATTATTTATCTAGGCCCCTACGGATTGCCCAGATACGTTCGAAGTGGTTCTGAACTAGTAATTGATGTAAGAAACCAATCTTATTCATCCACATGCTCGGAAATCTCTGAGATATTTGTTATTCGAGACAGAACATAATTGAGTGTAATATGAAAATTCTTCAACATTTGAAATTATTTATCTCGGCCCCTACGGATTGCCCAGATACGGTCGAAGTGGTTCTGAACTAGTAATTGATGTAAGAAACCAATCTTATGTATCCACATGTACTCTATGTATGTACCTCTCTCTCTCTCGTTTTCACATCCCATGAAAGAATTTTGCCGCTTGTACGGGGTCCTCCAACTATCTCGGTTCATTGCACCCTCTTTCCCGTGTCGACACGCTATTTGCCGCAAGTTTTGTTCGACATGTCGCGCCAGTGTAGTGTCCGTCTTCTCCTGGAACGTCCACCGACTGGTTGTTGATGAGACACTTTTGTTGATGATGGTCGTGATGATGGTCATTCGACGTGGCCCAACCATCTAATTCAGTTCGATTTAATGAATCTTATAAGTTCACAATCTCCAAGGAGACGTTTGATATCGACATTTATTTGACTGGATCATAACTGGGTCGTTACTTAACATTCTACAATCGTTAATTGTCAAGGGCCAATTTCCGCTTTAAAAAGTTGACACAGACTGCGCGTAGAAGAACCTGCTATGCGGTCTTTATTATTATTTTTTTTTTAATTACTGCCTGGACATCATTTGTTGACGTCCCGATTTATTTGAAGTCTTCCACGTCGTCAAAGTTATGTTCGCCCGTTTTGAGATTCACCGTATGGATGTTCCTTATTGTTGATAGACATTTAGTTTTACAGCTGTTCACTTTCGGAGGATAAGCGTCGTTTCGCGTGGAGGATAAGCGGTATTAAATTGTCCTTGATATTATTAGGTCTCCGGCCAAGAAACACGATGTCATGTCTTTTATAGATGCAAGAATTTAGCCTGACTTATTGAATATGCAGGGTGAAGTTTCAATGCAGCTTTTTCTTGCCACGCGCTCGACCGCCAGATTATAGGTCATATTCAATTTTTTTTATTTCATTTACAACTTTTTACAAGTCAACCTCAATTTTTTACAATTCAAACTCAATTTTTAATACTTCACTGTCCATCCAAGTATTGGGAGCACTGATTTTTTTTTGCAAAGAGTTGCAAAAAATTTACGAACTTGAAATATTAAAATTTGAATTTGCTCTGAATTTAATTGAAGTTAGTTTGAAAAAACACGAATTTGCTTTGCAAAAAAATTGAAGTTGATTTAGAAAAAATTGACAAAGAAGTATAAAAAATTGAGGTTGAATTGTAAAAAATTGAAGTTGACTTGATAAATTTGAGAATGAAATCAAAAAAAATTGATATAATTTACAAAATCGTGAATTTGAAGTGCAAAACATATAAACAGCACGGGCAAGCAAGCATATCACCAAGTCGCACACCTGATGTTATCTCGAAGAGATCAGACACAAGCGCTTCTACTACAATTCTACACAACGAACCAGATGTTGTTAGTTTACAAAGAGAAAAGCTTCTCTTGAGTTCCGTGACATATGAGCGTGGCCCACGTCATCCTCAATGTGAAACGTTCGTCATTGGTTGATCGATTTTTGGGGCAAAAACCACATTGATAGCTGTTTGTAGACGCTGTTTAGCGCAGCTTTCGTTTATTTTTAACGATTTTACGGCACTAATCGTCTAATCAATCCTTCCGGGCTCTTGGTGGTCTTCGTGTAATACTTAACTGGGTAGCTCCTGGATAGGCTTGCCACCTTTTACAAATTCCAATGGAGGACAAGTACAAATTTTTTTTGTTATTTTATATTAAAATTATTTTTAATATAATAATGTTTTATCAAATGTCATTACCATTATTTCATCCCAAACCACATGCAAGTGCATGTTCCAAAAATTAAAAAAAAATAAAATAAAAATCACATTTTCAATTAATTTCAAGCATTATCCTCTGAGTAAGACTAAAAAAATAAACAAACTAATTTTTTTCAGTATAAAATAAAAATTATAAATAGAAAACTCAATTCTTAAAAGTATATTTCTCCTTTTCTTTTGCTAATTTAATTCCATATTCTAGAATTGCTTCCATCATTTAAGAATCTCATTTCCAGCCAACATACTCAATCCCATCAAAATCGGCTAAGAGTTGGTCGACTTCCGCACCAGGTGGCCTAATTCCAGAACTTCTTCCAAAAACCATTTCCATCCAACATACCCAATCCCATCTTAATCGATTAAGAATTGAGAGCACTGAATTTATTTTGGTAAAAGTTGCAAAAAATTTACGAACTTGAAATATTAAGACTTGAAAAATATTTGAATTTACTGACGGGTGGCAAGCCTACTCCTGGATATTTGGTCCAGTTTCGTAGTTTTAGTTGTGTTGGTTTAGATATTGATAGCGGAATGGAAACTTTTCAGAGAATCTTTATTTTTTAATGAATCGATATTCCAGTGCACGGTTTTCTTTGCGGATGATAATTTGCACTTATATTTGAACGGAACAAGCATATGACTAAGACTAAGGCTTTGATATTATTTGATTTGCCGTCAGTGGATGCATGAGCATTGCCAATCTGATATTGAACTTGTTACTGCTGAGCTTGCCGGTGGATGGAAAAGCCATCTCCAAATTCTGCTTCGTTCTGGTTGCTGCTGTAGTGGAGAGTGTAACCACTGGCGGAATTACGGATTCCGCTCCCAGACCATCTAAGCTTTTGTAGTGCAAGAATGTCTAATGTGTAATGTTTCACATTTCCAATGTTCCATTTTACAGATGAGGAAAAATGTAGAATCGTTATACTTGCATCTAATTTGGCAAAAAGTAATCATAAAGTGGATTTTTTTTAATTCCCGTCTATTAAGCGCTTTCTAATACGCGCGATAATTGTAAAAGATCATTTTCGCTGCCTAACTTTTTGATGATTCTCACATTCTAATGATTATGATACCAGTCATCAGACATATTTTATTTTCCAGCTGCCTAAAAGAATAAATTTAATCGTTGGTTAAATGTGGAAAATAAATAACTTAAGCGATTTTTTGTTCTCAGCTCCGTATCGTTAATCACCTTTTTTTTAAAAATCAACAGAATAAAATATAACGTGAAGAAAAATAATAATAATTGTAGTAATAATAACAACAATAATAAAGTGGAAAAATGTGCTTTGAAATTTTCATCTCATTTAACCAACGAACATTATTTTATTTATGCTTTATCACTATAATCTCGCACTTTTATATAACAAATCTGTTATTTGCTTGATTTGCGAATTAATCACAAAAATGGATTGGCTGTGTTTGTGCCATTTTGCAGTACGTTTTAATACTTTTGTGGTTGATAATGTAATTAGTATGTATTTAGAAAAATTAAATAACGATACCAAATTATTGATAGAGTGTAACGAACGTCTGGATGTTTTCAAAGGCTCAAATATATGGGTTGAGGTTCGATTGGTGCTGAACTGACTGTTTTTTCTGCTGGAAGCACGTTCATCTGGTTGTTTCTATTCCGTAGTACTATACTAAAGTATGCCCATCCATTCCAATGCTTAATTTTACACAAGAGTGTCGATTTTGTACCAGAAAATTAAAGCGCGAGCTGGCGAGGTGAACAATTATTTTGTGTACATATACAGTGTATAATATACAATTCTATATTTGTATTGTATTTTTCTCTCATGTGTCTGTGCATTTTGTTCGTTAATTTTACAAAGGCAAGTAGCAAAATAAAAAGTTCCGGTTGAACCGGTTCAATATTTATTGTGATGACGTTTACCTCACCTCTTCTATTCGCTTGCTTTTGAATAGTGGATTCGATTGTTTGCTATGTGACTTGATTTTTCGATTAAATATTTGGACAACACGAAACCGCATTTGACACATCAATTAAAAAATATATATAAACAAAATGACGCGCATGTGCTCAAGCAAACCAATATTAATAAAATAACCACTATTATTTTTTTCCGGGTTGCTCACCTCGCGCTCTCATTTTTGGTACAAAATCGACACTCAGGTTTCTGGTATTTGGTATTTTTTTCAAGGTCAATTAGTCGTACGTAATAGATAGTGTATATATGTATGTGTGTTTTATTTTGTTTTGTTTTGCTCTCTCGAAAATAAAATGAGTCAAAAATGTCCTTGAAACATTTTTTATTTCATTTATGTTTGTTGTTGTTTCATTTATGTTAGTGTGGTTGCACCGAAAATTTGTTTAAGTCGCAATTAAAACCGGTATCATAGGTAAACGGGGAAAGAAATGAAGAAAAATACGGTTTCTGTAATACTTCCGTGTGCCATCAGCCATTCCCAAGTAACGATGAAATTTTTTTCAGCTTTCATAGCAATATTTTGTCACTTTTTTGGTCACAGTGACCAGTTTCTATGACTTATAGTTAATAGCAATTTAGCATTATTCATATATCAGAAAAACGGTTTTTTGGCCAAAAATATAGCTAATTTTCGGGTATAACTAAAAAGTATTTATACGGGCAATTTACCCAGAAAAAAATGGCAGTGTAGTCACTACGACAACCAGTTGGCTTAATAGCAAATAAGTCAGCATAAAATTTAGTATGCCATATTGTTGTTAATTTGCATGTATGCGGACAAAATCATCTCAAAAGATGGTACGCTATATATTATTACTTTCATGGCAACTAAACAGCGAAAATGACTATATAGCGTTGATAGAAATAACTTGGTTATTTTGGCAAATTAGCCGTTTAGAGAACATAATTTTTTACATCAATTGTAATTTCTACATTATATTGAGATTGTTGTTTTCCGTGATCATTTAGAATGCAAATTTTCATATTAAGATCATCATATTATGCAAATTTTCTCTGACTATTTTGCACAATTATAATTTTCTCCAACGAAAAATTAAAGGTTGATAAATAAATAATTAAAGATCAATTGCATTTTATTGAAGTATATATTAATATTTTTGGTGTAGATATTATTTCATGTAATATTCATAATACCATTTAACAGAAGAAGTATTATGATTTGGACCGTTATTTACATTTAGTGCATACGATTTTGAAAGTAAATTATTCCAAATAAAAAATGTATTACGCAGTGGTGCGAGACCATTAGCCCAAGGTATTCTGCCGAATGGCAGAGATCATACGTATATTGAATTTTGCTCCCGGTCTTGGTGTCTGTTGTAACAATTTGCTTTCATAGTTTTGGATTTATTATTTCCATTTAATGCAATGTTAGAGTTTGAACTTACTCGCATGCAGAGATTATCTCTCTCCTAGAATTGAATCGAAAACAGATATTAACCGATATTTTTAATGAATTTAATACCAATATGGTAACAATTATAATTTACTTAGGATGGGCTTTACCCCCGATTTAGGATGGGCTTGCAATACGATTAATAGCTTTACGATGAATCGACTCTACCAAAATCTAACTCACTTTGCCTTACATTTTCGATTTATTTTTATTTTCTTTTTTAAAGTTAAATAAAATTTTTATTCACTCTTAGTTAAATGTTTTGTTTTAAAATATTTAAAATGAAAATGTATATCATTTCAAAATTGGCAGAGATTGATTATGAATTGAAATAAATCACACCATCCGTAATCTTATTATAAATTATCATACGATAATACTAATTTGTTATATGGATCACCTAATGGATCCGACAAAGGTTCACTAGATTCCATTCTATCATAATTGCCGTAGAAAGTGGAATTACAATCATTTAAATATGCAGGATGAAGTCTCGCTATATTTTTAGTTGTACATCATTCTGCTAATATAAGTTTGCAAAGAAATCTAAATTGATTAACTTATAATTTGTGATTTTATTTCATAAACGACTTATAATGACTTATAATGGAAATCGAATAGAAGGTTTAGCTAGTAATCATCCTATTTCCCAATCTTCTTTGATCGTAGCTAAATCGGTTCAGGCGTTCATGATATCGTCTTTACTGGAGGTAGTTGCAATTATTCAGAAAATTTTCAGTTACTGGCGAACTTCCAGCTTTTATTAAGTCCCCCTATTTGGATGGTAAACAATTTTTTTTTTATTCAATACGGTCCACCTATTGAAATCAATTAGAAATAATTGGCTAAACAATACACAACGAACATTTATATTTCCAGATTTAAACAATTCCGAATTAATTCTTACTGCCAAATTTAATCATTTAGAAACAATTTATTCGAAGGAAAAAAATTTTGAAGTAAAATTAGCACCGGCCCTTTCACCAAAAGTACTTCACCCGAACAGCTTTGAAAGACAAAATGTTGTATTAGCTACTCGCGTATTTAACGATAAGACAATCTGTGCCATAAATTATTACAAACCACTATTAGGCGAAGATTCGATTGGCACAGCTGAATTTCTAAAAATTGTGAGAAATTGGTGGACTGCGATAAATGTTAAAACTCCGTCAAAAGGGTTTCAATTTAAGAGAGGAATTAGCCTTACAAATTACTCTAAACAATCGATATGGTTTGCAATTTTTAATTAAATTTTGTCACTGGTTGCAATATTGGGAAGATCTTAAAAGCCCAAACCATTTAACGAACTAAACTAATTCTGCGTTGTTGCACACTACAGGTACACTTTGCCTTATCGCTGATTGTTTACTGACAAAGCTGCAGTTTAAATATGTTTTGTTCGGTAAATTTCAAACTGATAAATTAGAAGCTCGTTTCGGACAATATTGGCAAATGAGTGGCTGTTGTTATAACGTGTCGGTTCAAGAAATATTGCAAGCAGAGAAAAAATTGAAAATTTTGGGTTTATTGAAATTGATGAAATCGAAAAACGATATTATAAATTTAAAATCAGAATTAAATTTTTCTAATTCGGAGAATATGGATCTAATAGATTACTTAGATCTGGAAAACATACTCTCGTACGCCGAAAATATTCATCTAGAAAAAAAAGGTTTCCTCGGCTATGATGTATATATCAGGATACGTTGGAAGAAAAGTGACCAATAAATTGAGTTGTATTGGATGTGTAAATAAATTAATTACAAAGGAAGATTTGTGCTTCGAATTTATTGTGGAAACTCAATACTTAAAAGATTTAGATCGTGGAGGCTTGAAATATCCAACAGAATTCTCTATATCAGTTGGTATTTCAGTTTATCAAATATTCAAATCTTTGACTTCTGAGGAGTTCGTGGACATTTTTTTAGGTTCGTCATGTCATCGAGCATATTTAATTGCTGTAGTCCTGGAATACTCCGAACGTTTATTAGTAAATGAAATTTGCCAATCATGTGGTCTTACGAATTTTGACATATTAACTCTAATGTGAGTGACGTGGGTATCCGGGTACCTTTTGCATTTTTACACGTCTGCTTTTGTATGTTTTACTACCAATAAAAACTTTAAATTTTATGAGAACTTCTAGTTTAATATGTGTAGATTACGATCATACTTAAAAATGAGAAATGTTACAACTTGGACGATTGTGGAAAATATAAGTTAATCATCCAAATTAAGATATTTTTTCTTCACTCACATGAGGGTTAAAAAAATGTTCCATTATTTGGTGTAACATTTTTCTTAATAATTATTGCAAAAATCAAAATAATACTCTGCAATCTAACAGCCTTTCTAAAAGACGTAAACGTAATATCCAGAACGTTTAAATATAATTTTTTTTGTAATATTGATAGCGAATGTGTTAACGAGTGAATTTTGAATTCATCATGGCTACAACATTAAAAATATATTTTAATATTATAGAAGCTTGTCAGTATATAGCTGTTTTAATGACATTACCTTAATATCAGATCAACTAGGCGCTTTATTGAGGGAAGCCACAAATATCACGAACTTTAATACGGATGGAATGTGGTTTTAAATCGCAAACTAAATTCAGTAGGTATATTAATTTTTAAATCCTACGACGATTGATACATTTCAATTAATATGCAAACTATGAGCTAGCAATCAAACACCTCATGTTTCGCCAAATCCATAAATGTCTGGCCGAACCTTTTCAACTTTAATTTGATGCCAAACCGAAAACCATTTTCATGAGGTCAAATCTGAATGTTAAATGTCAATCTGAATGTTAAATTATTACATACAATTATATTAAATGATATTACAGAAATGTAAGTAGTAGTTCTTTTATATATTTATGTAAATATTACAAAAACAATTTTTTTTATGTGCAACACAGCCCAACCAATATCTCATGTTGTTCATCTGAACAAGATCATCGAAAAAAGCGGTTATAAAAATTTAAATTATGTCCAAACGGTATATGATAATTATGATTAAATTGTTTAATGAGCTTATAAGTTTACAAATTTAAATAATGGTTATTTAGCTCTTTAAATATTTTATTTATTAATACTTAAGCTTTCGGAACCATTTCGGTTCCATTCTCAAAAGTAAGTAAATCAATTTTACAAAAAAAAATATTTTCTATATAAAATAAAATCGAAATCAAGGCTAACTAAAACGTAGCTATTTTCCTGTAGATATCGCTCGCTACTAGAAAAAATATATTCTTTATTTTAGCAAAGCAACAAAAATTGATATCTACAGAAAAAACACTTTACAAAATAAAATTTGACTAAAAACATAAATTGAAAACAATTATTTTATCCATCTTAAATAATATTTGAATTGTGTAAAAGCAAAAAATCAAATTATAAAAATAGATCATATGAATTGCCAATGTACGCGAAATCGTTAATTTTGTTAAGAGAATTTGAACTAGATTTTATATGTAACATTTCCAAAATAGATCGTTTTCTGTAATTAGATTGTTTTTCCAAAATGTCTACATCTTCATAATATTCATGGAACATCTTCATAATATTCATGGAACAAACAAATTAGAATTAGAAGAAACAAAAAATTATTTGAATTTACTCCGTCAACAAATTGAAGATGTTCTTCCGTACTGTGTACGAGTTTGGCGTGTTTTTTATTAAGGCGAATGAATATTTCGTTTACCATTTTAATGAAATCAAGGTAAGGCAAAAAATCAAATTTGATAAAATTTTAGTAGATAGTTTAAATGAATTGTCTGGAAATTTAGTGAACACTGTTGATAAATGGCTAGTGAACATCTCCAATATAGATCTTCCTTTTCATGTCAAAATTATTTTAAGTTTGGGAAACAAATTTTGTCCTCCTTCAATTGGTCATTCAGTGCCTTATTTCAAAATTATTTCTGATGTCGAAAGTGCAATTTTTCATTTGAACGATAATGATCGTTATACTATTCGGAACCGTTTTATAAATATTTTGACAAATTTTAAATATAAATCTAATTCAAATATATTAACTCCTTTTGAAAATCGTATTTTAAGTTATGTCAAACAATCTAAATCTTTTTTGAAAGCTAATCCAAATATTGTGGTAACTCGTGCGGACAAAGGTAACGTAACTGTTATAACATCGCGAATTGAATATGTTACAAAAATGGAAAATTTACTCAATGATAACACAACATATGTAGAATTACCAAAAGACAATACAGTTCCGATACAGAAGTCAATTAACACAATGGTTAAAGATTGGAAAAATTCCGGTAATGTGGATGAAAAAACTAGAAAAATGTTAACCAAATATAATTCGGTGATTCCAAAATTATATGGATTACCAAAAATCCACAAACCTGGTTTTCCATATTATCAGTTCAATTAATGGTCCAACACATAGTTTATCGTCTTTTTTGGGTAATATTTAAAATTTAGTGTTGGTAATACAAATTCAAATATTCTAAATTCGGAAGATTTTAAACAAAAAATTCAGAATGTTACTCTTCCTCAAAATTACCTTTTAGTTTTTTTGGATGTTACGTCTTTGTTCACTAACGTTGATAATAGACCTGTGACTAACATTATTAAAGATAACTGGAGGAGTATTAAACAAAATTCAAAAACTAAATTGACTAAAGTTCAATTTATGTCTGCATTGCAAATAGTTTTGAATAATTCTGATTTTTCTTTTGGCAATAAAATTTATAAACAAACTTTTGGTTCTCCAATGGGTTCTCCTATTAGTCCCATAATAGCAAATTTAATGATGGAATTTTTGGAAAAAATGGGATTAAACTCTTTGGATTTTCAACCGTTATTTTACTTTCGTTATGTAGATGACATTATAACGGCAATCCCTGAAGACAAAATTGAAATTTTTCTGGATGTATTTAACTCTTTGGATAATAGAATAAAATTTACTGTTGAAAAAGAAATTGACCACAAAATTTCATTTTTAGATTTACTTTTAATTCATGAACCGGATGGTAAAATTTCTTTTGACTGGTACCATAAAAATACCTGGTCCGGTCGTTATCTAAATTTTAATTCTTGGCTTCCTATTTCTTACAAAATTAATACAATCAAAATTTTAACTCAAAAAATTCTAAAATTGTCCGATACTAAATTTCATTATAATAATTTCAAACTTTTGGAAAACACTTTGGTAAATAATCAGTATCCTAAAAAATTAATAAATAAAGTGATTTGGAAACAAAGAAGTTATCAAAATTGTATATTAAATCCTGAAATTGAAAGTACAAATTATTTATCTTTACCTTACATAAAAAATCTTTTCGAAAAATTAAAACATTTTTTAAAAATTATAATTTCAAAATTATTGGTCGTTCAGCTATCAGTTTAAATGATATTTTGTTTTCAAAATTAAAAGATCCGATACCATTAAAGAAAGAATCTAATCTTGTCTATTGGATTAAATGTAATGATTGTAACCTAATTTACACGGGACAAACTAAACAGTTTTTGCGGGAGCGGTTTTTTCAACATTTACGTGGTGCTTCGGGAAATTCAAATTCAAATCAAATAAGTGCACTTTCGGAACATATTAGAGATACCAACCATAATATTATTTTTGAATATGTAAACATTTTGGAAAAACAATCTAATTACAGAAAACGATCTATTTTGGAAATGTTACATATAAAATCTAGTTCAAATTCTCTTAACAAAATTAACGATTTCGCGTACATTGGCAATTCATATGATCTATTTTTATAATTTGATTTTTTGCTTTTACACAATTCAAATATTATTTAAGATGGATAAAATTGGTTTCAATTTATGTTTTTAGTCAAATTTTATTTTGTAAAGTGTTTTTTCTGTAGATATCAATTTTTGTTGCTTTGCTAAAATAAAGAATATATTTTTTCTAGCTACGTTTTAGTTAGCCTTAATTTCGATTTTATTTTATATAGAAAATATTTTTTTTTGTAAAATTGATTTACTTGTGATTTACTTTTGAGAATGGAACCGAAATGGTTCCGAAAGCTTAAGTATTAATAAATAAAATATTAAAAGAGCTAAATAACCATTATTTAAATTTGATAATTATGATACTTGAATATTTCGAGACTGATGTTGTACCACCAAAATGTTGTTAAAAACAATTTTGGTAAATGACTAAGAAAATTTTTTACTATGTAATTTTCCTTAAGAACAAAATATTTTTAAATTGCATACAAGTATTATGTCTTTTCGGTGGCCGCTATAGTGTTCGAACGATGTTACAAAATCAAGTACATACTGTAAATGAAAATTTTATAGTTTTTATGACGCGCATAGGAAGGAATCATTGTTTCATAATTTTTTAATCACGTATTTATACATATATGTGATTGAAAAACATTGTCACTCGCATGCTTTCACAACCACATTATAGTGGTGGTGTGGTGACTGACTGAATTTCGTTATTTATAAATAATAAAAATAAAAAAAAAATCCTGTACAAAAATCAGTTTTTTGTTTCCATTGCAATCATGTTTTTAGAAAGAGAATGGAAAGAGACCATATTATGATTTGAAATCATGACGCGATACAATCACAACATTAATAAAAGCTCATTATTTATTCATTTTCCAAGTCAATTTTCACACAGTTTGAAGGGTTTTTTTGAATTCTTTTTTGAACTAACTAAAGTTCGAACTTTTCTGCATTTACCCGTACAAAAATATAAAGCTTATGGTTTAAATATACTTGAAAAGAAAAAGAAAATTAGTCGTTTTCCATACATTCCTATAAGAAACTAACATTTATTATATCCCGTATTTTAAGTTTAGTGAAAAACGCTCGAATAGGGAGGCTCTATTTATCTAGTTGCCTCTGGCATAGCCCTTTAGTCATAAGTAAAAGCTACTTTGCTTTTCGACGACTAATTTGCTATAAACGCTATTTGTAAATCCTTGCCCAGTATGCAATTTTTCCACTGTGTGGAAAAAACTGCTCAAATGTCGTACAAAACTCCGTACTACAAAATATCAAAGACACCAAAATATTGATTTTGGAGAAAAATAATTGTTTTTCTCTTTCTATTTCGCGGTAATATTATTTTCGTTTTATAAGTTTCGATTGTATCTTTTATTTTCAGTTTCTTCTGACAAGTCGACGTGCACGGTTGCACTATACATAATTAGTTTTTTTACTTTAGTGTTGTGTTTCATTATAATGTTTTTCGATTTGTTAAAGTAAATAATTTTAAATTTAAATATATAATAATAATTATTAACTTCGCGATGCAAATTGGACTAAAAAGGCAATAGAGATCTGTCTCACAATGGCGTCGTCGCGAAATACATTTACGTAGTAAATTTTCAATGATTTTTTTTTTTAGATCTCAATATGCTGGCGGATGCAATACAACGTGGCGGATGCAATACAAAACTCAATTTATGAAATTTATTTAATAAATTTTCTATGTTTTTTTGTACACAAGTAAAAAATAATGTGAATAAAATATTAATATTTATTTTATTATGAATGGAAAATTTTGTTTTATTTCGGATAAGAATTATTATTTATTCCAATTGGAAAATATATACAAACACATGCCTTTTGTTTCTGTGATTTTTTCCCTTTTTAGTTGGGATTCACACCGACACCGGAATTTTTGTGACACTTTTCTTTGGCTGGTAGTACGAATTTCCGCGTGATACACATGGTTCTTTCCATAGAAGCAGTGTGGTTTTAGAACGCGAATGTAAATTGAATTCCGTCGGGCCATTGCATATTAGGTGGTGACAAATTAGCACTTTTTCACTGCATTTTTGTCCCCAGAATAAATAATTAGCTGTAGAATAAATATTTAGCAATCCACGTGAATATTATTATAAACTATTGACATTATTGCTTCTGCTAAAGCTATTATGTCATGGCTGCCATCATTTTCCGTTATTATGCGAGGGCTGCCATTTTTCCCATTTTTGCGTTATTTATTTTCTTAATTTTCGTCGTTTTCCTCTATCGTTCATAAAAAATAAATACGTTTTCATTTTGGAATTTGTTCAAAAAATCTATTATCTATATACAATGAATAAGACGTATTTCTGCGGGGCGTTATGCTTTTTAGACCTACCTTTAAAAACTACCTGATGAAACTTTCTTCCCAACTCATCTTGGGTCGACTTATGCTCGTATTTATTAGAATATACTATAATTATTTTTACATTACGTATAATGTCTCCGTTATCATAAATATTTACAACAGTGTTAAAAATAATGTAAAGTGTCAAACACAAAATAACTAGATATTTTAAAAAATATGATTTTGCAAACGTTGTTTTGTAAATTTTGAACACAATTTAACTTTCTTATAGCCATATGGTCATTTTAAATTCTTAGCCATGTAAAATGTTAATGCTTCTTTGACCAAATGGCTACATGAAACGCTATTATGCAAAATAATTATTTTGCGTTTCAAATGACTAGTTTACCATAAATTATATTTTGTTCTGGATATTTCAAATAAGCTATAAAACTTATTTGGCTGTGTAAATGCCTATTATACTTTATAATAATTTAGATGAGCACACAGCATTATAGCCCAAAAATTTTAGCATTTGAGAAAGCTAAAATCATTCCCCACTTTGATCAACGTGACACGTTTTTGTCAGTCATTTTGACGTTATCTTGACTTTTTAGTATTCATAGCAATGCTAGTTAGCCCACAAAAACTGGTCAGCGTGACCAAATTTTGAACACAAATTGTTACTTGGGTTGAAATCTCTTTGCATCTCATCCGTGTATATACATAACTCCAAATTTTTTTATCTTATTTCATGAAACTTTATTCATGGAAAATCCTATTTCGCATAAATGTGTTGGTTAAGAAAGTCAATATAACTCTAATAGCCTTTTTGGCTATATTTTTATATTCATCAAATATATTACAGCAGAAAGTTGCTAACGGCACGGCACCTCTTTGAAGTTAGCGAGTATCGGAACTAATTTCAATTAAATTCTCATATTCTTCTGCTAGTAGTCCCGTTGGCTTTTCATTGCTTGTGAAATGATTTTGTACCCAATAATTATCGTTATTGTTTAATTTTAGTATGTATGTATGAAATGTAGTGTGTATGCATGTGTGTATGTATGAAATGAAAGCTTATGGCTTGGATTTTATCTGGTACTAGCTCGTGGAACCCCTAAAAATTGCCACGGAACCCCGGGGTACTGCCGAACTCACTTTGGGAAACGCTGAAAAAAGTGGCCTTGACATATTTTTTATTTCATTTATGTTTGTGTTAGTGTGGTTGCACCGAAAATTTGTTTAAGTTGCAATTAAGTTGCAAAACCCGGTCATTGGTAAACGTGGAAAGAAACGAAAAAAAATACGGTTTCTGTGATACCCCTTGTGGCATCAGTGAATTGAATTGACATTGACATTGACATTTTGATATTGAGATTGAGATTGAGGTTGAGGTTACTGAACTTGAACTTGAACTAAAACTTGAACTTGAACTTGAACTGGTTTTATGTGCATAACATGATTCTCAGCTGTAAATCTAAAAATATACACTTTAGAAAGAACATTTTAAATTTTTTTTTTTTCTTATATCGCTCGTTTGAAAACTTTACATTTCTTAAATTTTATTTTAAAGGGTCCAACATACCACGAAGCTCTTCATTTACGTGTTGATAAATACGTTGTTCATGTATTACTGCTAGTTTTTTTATTTCTTCTTGGACCATCGGGATATTTAGATCCCTATGAAGGTCATCATTCCTAATGTACCACGGAGCGTTAACTATACCACGTTGCACTTTGTTTTGAAAAGTTTGAATTAGTTTGATGTTGGTTTTCTTTGTACAGCCCCAAAGCTGTATTCCGTAATACAGGCTTTAGCAACTGTTGATATAATAGCAATTTATTTTCGGTTGACAATTCCGAGTTTTTCCCGAGCAGCCAATACATTTTTCGATATTTGATATTAAGTTCTTCTTTTTTCTTTTTAACGTGCTCTTTCCATCTGAGCCTGGTATCTAGGGTCATTCCTAGATATTTAGCCTTATTTGCATACGGAATCTGCTGACTGTTAATGATTACAGGTTTGTAACTGAGTTTTAGATTAGTAAAATTCACATGCGTGGATTTCGATTCATTGAGCCCGATACGCCACTTTTTTGTCAATTTTATGATTTTGTCACATGCTTCCTGAAGTTTCCACAAGCTTATTGAAATTGAAATTGAAATTTAAATTGAAATTGAAATTGTAAAATTGTGAAATTGTGAAATTCAAATTGAGATTGAGATTGAGATTGAAATTGAGATTGAGATTAAGATTTAGATTGAATGATTGAAATTAAAATTAAAATTAAAATTAAAATTAAAATTAAAATTAAAATTAAAATTAAAATTAAAATTAAAATTAAAATTAAAATTAAAATTAAAATTAAAATTAAAATTGAGAAATTGAGAAATTGAGAAATTGAGAAATTGAGAAATTGAGAAATTGAGAAATTGAGAAATTGAGAAATTGAGAAATTGAGAAATTGAGAAATTGAGAAATTGAGAAATTGAGAAATTGAGAAATTGAGAAATTGAGAAATTGAGAAATTGAGAAATTGAGAAATTGAGAAATTGAGAAATTGAGAAATTGAGAAATTGAGAAATTGAGAAATTGAGAAATTGAGAAATTGAGAAATTGAGAAATTGAGAAATTGAGAAATTGAGAAATTGAGAAATTGAGAAATTGAGAAATTGAGAAATTGAGAAATTGAGAAATTGAGAAATTGAGAAATTGAGAAATTGAGAAATTGAGAAATTGAGAAATTGAGAAATTGAGAAATTGAGAAATTGAGAAATTGAGAAATTGAGAAATTGAGAAATTGAGAAATTGAGAAATTGAGAAATTGAGAAATTGAGAAATTGAGAAATTGAGAAATTGAGAAATTGAGAAATTGAGAATTGAGAATTGAGAAATTGAGAAATTGAGAAATTGAGAAATTGAGAAATTGAGAAATTGAGAAATTGAGAAATTGAGAAATTGAGAAATTGAGAAATTGAGAAATTGAGAAATTGAGAAATTGAGAAATTGAGAAATTGAGAAATTGAGAAATTGAGAAATTGAGAAATTGAGAAATTGAGAAATTGAGAAATTGAGAAATTGAGAAATTGAGAAATTGAGAAATTGAGAAATTGAGAAATTGAGAAATTGAGAAATTGAGAAATTGAGAAATTGAGAAATTGAGAAATTGAGAAATTGAGAAATTGAGAAATTGAGAAATTGAGAAATTGAGAAATTGAGAAATTGAGAAATTGAGAAATTGAGAAATTGAGAAATTGAGAAATTGAGAAATTGAGAAATTGAGAAATTGAGAAATTGAGAAATTGAGAAATTGAGAAATTGAGAAATTGAGAAATTGAGAAATTGAGAAATTGAGAAATTGAGAAATTGAGAAATTGAGAAATTGAGAAATTGAGAAATTGAGAAATTGAGAAATTGAGAAATTGAGAAATTGAGAAATTGAGATATTGAGAAATTGAGAAATTGAGAAATTGAGAAATTGAGAAATTGAGAAATTGAGAATTGAGAAATTGAGAAATTGAGAAATTGAGAAATTGAGAAATTGAGAAATTGAAAAATTGAGAAATTGAGAAATTGAGAAATTTTTGGCAAGCTAAATACTCTGCGTTTGAATCCAATTAAAATACAAAATATTGTGACAATTTGACATGTGCTTGTAAGGATAACAAAAAATAAATCATATCCGATAGTGTATAACCGCAAAGACGAAACGAAATGAAATTGAATTGAATCAATTCTTCCCTCTATTTTCATTTCGTTTCGTTTCCCTTTAGTCAGATGACATTTCGGTCATTTTACTATTTCAGAAATATTTGTAGTCCTGAATTTATGAAGTGCCTATACTACGCTTTAGTTGATTCTCACCTTCAATATCGAATTGCATGTTGGGGTGGTATTTACTTATCCAATATCAAGCCTTTGAGCTCAGTCCAGAAAGAAGTTTTGAGAATGAATAATTAACTTCCTGCCAAAAACTTCGCCACCATTTCCGTTGTTTGTTAAATTAAAAATTTTGCTCCTTCGATACATTTACGTCTTCAAAATGTTAAAAGCTTTCTATATAATCAGCGACAACCGTATGGTTAATTATTTGAGTAGCGTAACATAAAATCTACGCAACACAAATAGATTAAGAATTTCCATTTCTAATAAGGAATATTTTAAAAGATTCTACATATATACAGCCCCGAAATTCTATAGTCAATTACCACCCACAATTTTTGCAACAAATAATCTTCATAAATTTTGTAGATTATTAGTAAAAGATTTGTTACTTACAATTAGCAACATTGAAACTTTGTTTTAAAATTTTTCTTTCTTTTTTGGGAACTTTTTCTTTCTTCTTTTTTTAACCACAATTTGTTTCGGGATTGACTACTATCCTCTAATTGTAAACAGTATCATGATAAAAGGACGCCCACAAGATGCAATTGCCCAAGAAACCAAACTTGGTTGGATCATAATGGGCAGCACAGGCTATAACCAGGAAGATAAGATGTTGTCAATGGTCACAACCAAAACAATTAAACAACAACTAGATTTATTAATAGAAAATGATGCTATTTCAAAAGATGTTCCGGCAAATCTGGTTGCATCATGGTCATCAGAACTTATTGTGGCGAAAAAATCGATTACAACCAATAGGAAAATACAAACCAAAAATGGTTACCTATGGAACAACATTAATGCATTTGGCAAAAGATGATCATGGAAAGAGATTTTTACGTGGATGATCTAGTGACAGCGTTGGAAGGTCGTAATCATTCAACAACAGATGGCAAGACTTACACAGAGCAGAGCATTTCCATCGTAGAAATGCGCGTAGAATTCAGCTGAAGTCATGATTAACATTCCTGAGCACCTACGAGCAAAAGGAATGTTTAACTTAAAAATTAACCACATCATAGCAAGACACTTAGAGAGCTGATACACGCAATTGAAGAAAAATGGAAAAGTATAAGATCGAATTAGATGAATTAACCAAAATAAAGGTACCAAGATGGGTTAAATTCGCATTGATATAAACGAGAAGCATATAACAAAAACATTTTTCTAAAACGTTTTACTTTACACACACTCGGCGGTCTCGCTCTCTCGTCATTCTTCTTACCCCTGAGCCACCACACGATGAGGTACAAAACAAAACGTCGCGAGTGCGTTTAGCGCACAATAACCAAACAACTCCGAAAGCGAAGACACAAACCGAGTGGAATATAAAATACAAATATTGAGCAATCAATGGAAAGTAAAGACACCAACCGGGGGGAAATATAAAACATACAAAAATTGTGATTGCGACCACACAGTCGTAACAATACAACATGAAGTTCCTTAATAAACTTACAATGTACACTGCACATATACGAGTATACATTCTTATTTATTATAATACAAAAAATAAATAGAACAAATAAAGCGAATGAATTGACTTTTTTTGTAAGACATGTTACTTTATTATATATATATTGTAAAGATATAAAGCAGAGAAGAATGAATGAAAAGCGTATCATCATCATCATCGTGGCGTGGCATACAAAAGAAAAGATTATATTAAGGAAAATTAAAAAAATATCAAAATTGTAACAAATTTCTGTTTGTTGATAAATTATACGTATTTAACCTATAAACACACATATTTGATTTTCTTAAAGTCAAAATCTTTTTAGCTTTAATAGGAAATGTGCTGTGCCATACAAATTGAGGGCGGGCGAATAATAAGCCTAAGTGTATTTGGACAGATTTTCAACATTTGTTATAAGTAGTTTTAGTAGGTTAACATAACATTGTGCTATATATATATAGCTAGTTACGAAGATGGTATATAGATAATCATGCGAAATTAAATGTAGTAGCCACCTGCGGCTATTCTTCCTCAACACGAAATTTTATCCCATCTTATTCTTGTTAAAATGAAAATTAATCATTAACCCCAGTGTTTATTTTTCCGTTTTTCGTATATAAATAGATAATTTTCATGTACTTTATATTACCGTAACAATTGTTAGAATTTTATCGTATATCAGTAGATTTATGTATTTTTAATTTGTCTTAAAAAAGTTTTTTAATAAATTTTTCTCATAAAATTCTTATAACAAAAAGTTAATGCTTAAAGTTTGTAAAACATTTTTTGTACCAGAAAATTGTTATTGGCTTAGTTTTTTTTTTTGTCAATTAGAAATTATGATGAACTCATCATGCTAGATAAACAAACCGATGCAATTTTGAAAACTACAAAAATTAATCATTTTTTTATTTAGTCGTAAATGGAATGCTGGTAAAATATTTTAAATTATTAAGTTTTATTTAGTTTTCCGGTGACTGAACGAAACAATTTTATGAACAAAATTGTTTTATGGTTCTTATTTTCATAAAAATAATTATAAATGTTCTTTGAAGTGTAGCAGACTGTATATAAATGGCATAATATGTGCGCTTAGAAATGTAATAAAATCTGCCTACGTCACTGTCATCCATTTCATCCCCAACATTGTTCTGTCATTTATGAGTTACCATAGCCGAATAATTCGGATTTTATGAAGTTGTTCCGAGAAAATATAGAAATTTTATCAGGCAAATCTAATAAATATGAAACCACACTTCTTGTGGGAAGCATAGCCAAGCTCATAACTCATTTAAATTGATTCTAAATAGTTAGTAATTTATAAGCTATTTCGTTGTGGTCGCCTTATGATCATATATTAGATCAACTAAAGAATAGCCATTGGATTGTGCCCAATGGTGTACAATAGTTCAGCTGGTGTAATGTTGTTGTTGTACAATTATCCAAACCCTGCGATACCAGTGGTTTAAACATGCACCGACCAAATTAGCACGCCTCAATGAAACCTGTACTATAATTTGTTACACATTTATTACAACAAATCCCGATTTTATTACAGTTACCGTTTTCCAGAAACAAGTGGTCAGTCTAGCTTGCATTTAAACCTGCACTGCCAAAATTGTAACTTTTGATGTAGCTAGTAAATCGCAATGGTTCTTGGACCACAATTTATTACAACTTAATTACATTGAATAAGTTAGTTCAAGACCACCGCTATAACTTGCCTAAGGATAAATTTAACCCCAACCAACTAAATAAGTTATTTTACACATGACTGCCACCAGAAAAAATTTCATCAAAAAATGCATGGGTTACAATAGGATTGAAATGGGACTCTTAAATGATTTTCTTCCAAAAACTGTTTATGAATCTCATTTCTATCCAACAAACAAAATCCCTTCATATCGGTTAAGAGATAAACGAGTTCTGTCCTAGATAGCCATATTAAAGAACAAGTGCAAAATTTATAGTCGATTAAATTTAAAAACATTCGGGTTTAACGGACATTCGGATTTAACGAACTCCCCAATTAATCAGATACAATGTTAAACATCTCAAATCAGCATTGAAAAAATAATACAATTATATTTATTTAATAATTTTAACATATAAATCACAATTTTGCAATTTTACCATTTCTAGAAACGGCAACTAACCCAAAAATCCCAAGTTTGAACCTAAGGCTAAAAATTTAAACATTGAACATTGAGCCGACTGATTTGTTTTGGGCTAGAGTACTTGTATTTATATAGACCTAAAATTATTGGGTAGGGTAAAGTTCGTGGCCTTTTTCCCGATAGATGGCTTTACATTCAGATATCTCAGTAACCATTGATCGTATCGGGCAAATTCTTATGTGTGTTTTAAAGGTGACATTTTGACATACAAAACATTAAAGTCGGTGAAGTGAATAAAAAGATACAATAATTTAAAACATGGAGATAAATAATGAAAAAATTCGATATATTTTACAATTTTATTATGACAAAGATAAAAACGCGGCTCAGGCTTGGAAAAATTTGTGCTGTTTATGGAAAAGGTGCTTTATCAAAATCAGCAGCAAAGCAGTGGTTCGTGCGCTGATGTTCTGGAAATATGGATTTCAAACATGCACCTCGCTCTGGTGAGCCAACCACTGAAAAAGTCGATGATATCATGCAGCAAATTGAAGAAGACCAGCATATAAGCAGCCATGCAATTGGTAAAGAGCTAAATATTGATCACAAAACAGTTTTAAACCATTTGAAAATGGCTGGATACCAAGAAAAGCTTGACGTTTGGACACCCCATGAATTAATAGTTAAAAATTTAATTGCCCGGATTTCTATCTGCGAAACGCTGCTGCAACGGAACGAAATCGAGCCATTTTTAAAGCGAATGATTACTGATGATGAAAAGTGGATAAGATACGACAACGTTGTGTGAAAAAGATCATGGAAAGCCAGGATTGACGCCAAGAAAGGTAATGGATAAGGTAATGCATGTTTGGTGGAATTAGAGAGGAAACGTGCATTATGTGGTGCTGCCACCGGGCCAAACAATTGATTCTTATCTTTACTATCAGCAACTAATGCGTTTAAGGCAAGCAATTCAGTTAAAACATCCAGAATTGATCAGCAGAAGGGGCGTTGTATTCCATCATTATATAACGCTAGAGAACACACATATTATTGATGACCCGGCAGAAACTGAGAGAGCTTGGCTGGGAAGTTTTGAAACACCCACCATATAGTCCTGACCTTGCACAATCGGACTACCATTTGTTCCGGTGTCTCGATGTTTCACCTCTAAACCACAGAAGTTCTACAGTGATGGGATCATGGCTCTACCAGAAAAATGGCAAAAGGTTATCGATCAAAATTGCACATATTTGGTTTAATAAAATTCATTTGAAATAAGAAAATTCTTTGTTTCAACGTCACCCAAAAAAGGCTACAAACTTTTTGCTCTATCTATTAAAAAATAAAAAAGTTTGAGCCGAAAAATTGATTTTCTGCGCACAATCGTGTTTTGGTTCTCTTGTATTTACTTTATTTTTTGTTTTTTTATTTTTATTTGTAAATTACGCTCACTAATTTATATCGTAGATGAGAAATGGGTGCATAGAGAGAGCACAAAACAAAGTTGGCACACCAGCGTGTTTTGGTTCTCACGTTTTTACTTAATTTTTATTTTTTTTATTTCGTTGCATATTCTTGGGACAAAATTTCGTTGCATTTTTCTATATAATGCGACGCTAAAAACATCTTCGATGTTAAAAAATATTGTCCTTTTATTAAATTGATTAAACATTGAAAATTAATTATTTTCGATGCTAATATGTGATATTTTACATTATAGCTGATTAATTTAATTGAAAAATATGCAGCCAATTATTCATAAATGAGAAATCTGTTAAAACATTCAACATATTGTGGCAATATCGTTTCATAATCTAAAAATTCTCCTTTCATTCCAAAAATCTAATTAAATTGAAGTTTAGTCATTTAGAATAATCGTTACTTATTTTAATCTATGTTGATCGAACATTAATAATTATATTTGTACCTAATTTATAATCGTTTCTCAATTATTTGTAACCGATAATCATTCAATATTTCTTAAACTACATGAAATCTATTTATAGTTGCATACGTTCATATAATAATCGAGTTAACCAATTTATATGTCGAGAACAAAAATATGTATCTATATCAGCCATGCTACACGAAAATTTGGTTTCTGGATTCAAACTAAGTCGTAATCAGCTATGCTACACACAATTTTGGTTTCTGGATTCAAACTACTGTGCAATAGATTTTAATTTTTAATTTAAACCCTTATTTTAAATTAAATCATTAAATTTTTTTGTCTTGTTTTGTTCTGTTCTCTCGAAAATAAAATTTAAACAAAAATCTACATCTCAAAAATGTCCTTAATTTTTTTTATTTTCATTTTAATTTTTTTCATTTCGGATTCACGGACAAAAATTTTATTACGCAGTTGCGACGTAAAAATTTTGACCGTGAATCCGAAATGAAAAAATTTGAAATGAAAATAAAAAAATTTACGGACATTTTTGAGATGTAGATTTTTGTTTAAATTTTATTTTCGAGAGAACAGAATAAAACAAGACAAGAAAATTTAATGATTTAATTTAAAATAAGGGTTTTAATTAAAAATTAAAATCTATTGCGACTTAGTTTGAATCCAGAAAACCAAATTATAGTGTAGCATGGGTGAATAGATTTTTATTTTTAATTTAAACCCTTATTTTAAATTAAATCATTAAATTTTTTTGTCTTGTTTTATTCTGTTGTCTCGAAAATAAAATTTAAACAAAAATCTACATCTCAAAAATGTCCTTAAATTTTTTATTTTCATTTCAATTTCTTCACTTCGGATTCACGAACAAAAATTTTATGTCGCAGCTGCGTAATAAAATTGTTGTCCGTGAATCCGAAATGAAAAAAATTGAAATGAAAATAAAAAAATTTAAGGTCATTTTTGAGATGTAGATTTTTGTTTAAATTTTATTTTTGAGCGAACAGAATAAAACAAAACAAAAAAATTTAATGATTTAATTTAAAATAAGGGTTTAAATTAAAAATTAAAATCTGTTGCGCAGTAGTTTGAATCCAGAAACCAAAATTGTGTGTAGCATGGCTACACACAAAAGGAATGAATCGAAAACCCAAAAAAGAAAACTACGCAAATATATAATATAAAGCAAAATATAAATAAAAAAAAACTCGTGTACGAGTTCGTGCGATGTTTATTCGGCTATACAACAAAAAAAAAAATAGAAATACAGGAATCCCTCCAAGAACACGATTAATGGGCCTATTCCATTCAAAAATACGAGATTTTGTACAAAATTAAAAAGAGAAGAGAATAAAATATATACATGAGAGTGACTGAGACACAATTTTTTTTTATAGTAGAACATGTAGGGGAATTTTTCGACTACGATACAAACATAACCTAAAAAGTATTTAAATACAATGAAAAATCGTAGTTTTTAATAATTAACGATGTATTTTACATCCTATAAATTATTTAAAAAAATTAATATTATTTTTGAAGTGGCGAAAATAGTCTTGTTTTATTTTAGTTTCTTTAATTTGGAGAAATACGTAAAAAGTACTCTGCTATAAAAAATGTGAGGGGAAAATTTCAACAAGTTCCGGTATAACCTAAAAAATCAAAAAATTATGATACATATAATAAACCAAAATGGCTGCAATAGAGAAACCTAAAGTGAAGATAATTTTTTTAAAATAAAACGTCTTTTTTAATAATCATAAACTAATTATATTTGTGTGGTTTATAAAATATGTAGTTGATTTGTTACCGTTTTAACAGTAAATGTTATATTAAAAGTGTAAATCCATTGCTATTAAAAGTTTTCGGTGTGGCATCAAAATCAGCTGTTTCGCCTTATACTGGGTATCACAAGTTTTATTGTTTATTATTTTTAATATCGAATTTTATTATGTAATTCGATTACGTTTTAATTTCTTAAGAAATAGTCAAAAAGTCGAGTAATGACTAGGAATTTATTAGCTGAATTGGAAACCGCAATAATATTAAGCTGAATGAAAACTCATTGTGGAAAGTTAAAAGATATCGCCACTGGGTCGATCTCCTGTAGTTGTGATACAAGGTTTAATGCAAGTCATAAATACTCGTAAGTTTCCAGAGTTATAATCCTGATTAAATTTCTATTTTATTCTTGTATGTGTTTATTTATTTTAATTATTCTAGATTATTATATTTCGATGAAGAAGCATTCGCGACTTCGAAATTAAAAGGCTTAATTGAGAAAGCATGAAAAGATAAAACATTTTGGAACTATTTAAAGAATTGGCTTAAGAAATTACATATTTAGTTTAAATATAAATGTGGCTACATGGCAAGATCATATGTTTTTGCTGTTTCATATACATAGATCTCTATGAGTTAAATTCCAGATTTATTTGCAGACGTTTTGAGGTTTGTTTTTTTGCGAGTAATCGTGTTGATCATTGTATAACAATATTAAAAGTAATTCTCTTATCAATTAAACAGCGTAATGAACTTTTGAAACAGCTAAAGCTGGAACATGTTATTGATGTACTCTGTGAAAGATGTCGTTTGAACCATTATTGATTCGGATGGCGAAGAGGCATTACAACAAATAGTGAATGCATAGGACAGTCGAATTACTTAAGCAGCATTACTTAATCAAATTCCATTTGAAAATTAAACGTATATTAGTGCAAGCGTTGATTGAATACATATATTGAATATATGTTTCACACCGAAACTTATTAAAGTTGTTTGCATTTTCAACGAGTTTAGTTAAAATTTTGGGCGATGATCTGTTGACCTACAACACAGAAAGATAACGTCATTTTGCAAAACGTTTGGGGCGATTGGTTCATGTTGTTTTATACGTAAACGAACTAAATCAATAATGAAAATTTTGTAGACAAGTTCAATGATGTTACAACTGAAATAGATGACAGCCAGATGACATATTATTTGTTGCAAATATTTTGTAATATGATTTTATGGAGAGAACAGTCTGACCGGGAATTCGAAGGACTGTATAAAAGATATTTGAGGTAGAAATTTAAATTGCTTCTTAATTCCTTCCTATTCCTACTAATTAAATTTTCTATTATTTTTTTCTTAGGTTGGATTCATTAATCAGCCGAAGATAGTTCGTGATCTCCTTTATAATATTTCGGATAAATATCCTGAATTGATGTCCAACATTTTATGGCGTGTTAAAGTATCCTTTGCCGAGAAGATTAAATCATTAGCATCCTATTTATTGAAATCGCTTCCGCTGCACCGGGGGAAGCCTTCATTTGATGATTTTGAATTTTTATTAGCGTGGCTTATAAATTTTATAATTGCATTAAATGAAAACTCAACAGCTCGAGTTGTTATGTCATATAAATTGGAGATTTGATGAATATTATTGATGCTTACTTTTTTTTGTTAAATGTTTTGTTAATCTATGGAATGTTTGAATGATTTTTAATAAAATATTTATCTGCCAATTGTGTAATATTTTGTTTATTTTGTTTACGCCTACCGCCCAACTCGAGGACGTACGGCTATAGGACCGATTTAAGACCATCTGCACATTGCAAGCTCCATGCCAGCCTATACTGGCATGGAAGATGGGTCGGCCCATGGTTTTTGCACACCGACAGGGGGTCATAGATGTGTTACATTTCACCACAGATCGTAATCTGTTGATGAAATTTCACTTTGCATCCTGCCCCTATCGGGATTCGAATATTTTGTTTATTATTTTATTATTATTTAATAACACTTTAAATCGAATTTATTTATTTATATTAATTATTGGAAAGTAAAATTCACCACCACACGAATCTTTTTATCAAGTTCTTTTTGAAACAAAAATTGAACTTCTAAAGTCACGTCGTCGTATATCTGTTCACTATATAAATTTATAAAAAATAAATTGAAAAGAGAGTGGGGGATATTTATTTTAGATTTTTATATTTTCTGCTATAAAAAATACTCAGCTTGATATTTTTCAACAAAAAATATTGTTGATATTACTCAACAAAAACAAAAAAAAAATCGGAATATCTTTCTCACAAGTAGAAATGGTTTATTTCCCTCTCATTTTAATTTTGTACAAAATCTCGTATTTTTGAATGGAATAGGGCCATTATACAGATGATTATTTTATAAGCTCTCGCTCATTCTCATCAAACGCATGTGTCAACAAGTGCTATATCCTAAAAATTAAATTAAACAGTTTGTGCAATTCATATTTTGTGATAAAATTATAATTAATTTCATTTTACGATATTCGATTGAAAAATGGATTGTGAAAATCGGTGTAATTTGCAGTAGAAAAAATACGAGACCACGGTTTTGGATCACAACCATTTATAACAAAACGAGAAATTGTGTCATTAGGACCACCAAAGCCGAGATTACAAAAAATGTTTACTACAGGTAAAAGTTTTACGCGACATTTTTCTATGGATTTATACGACAAGCATTGTTGGTTAGCCGGCTGTGATTTTTTAATTAAATTTTTTTGTTGGCCTTGTTTGTTTTTTGCAAAAGATAATGGTGTCTGGCGAACAACTGGTTACAGTGATTTAAATAATATACACAAATCTATTAAAAGACATGAACAGTCATTACATAGACAATTTGAGAGCTGTTCTAGATTTACAGAAATTCGGAAAAAAGCAAAGAATTGAAAATTCTCTGTCTCAAGCGTTTACTGTAAATACCGCCAAGCATAATGAAAAGGTACGTGCAAATTTTAAAATAGTAGAAAAATTAATCGACGTTACATGTTTTATATGTGAACAAGATCTGCCGTTTCGAGGTCATAACGAGACAAGTTCATCAATTAATAAAGGCAAATATAACTAACTTTTGGATTTGATTGCAAAATATTTCCCTCTAAAACGACAGTTGGATGACTCAAATGTTTTTACAGGCACATCTAGTAACATTCAAAATGATTTAATTGCAAGCATTGCAATGGTGCTAAAAATCAAATAAAATACGAAATAAGGTCAAGCAAGTTTTTCGCCATCATAATGGATGAATCATCAGACATATCTAAAAAATCCCAGTTGTTAATAGTCCTGCGATATATCGACTTAAATGGAATTATTCAGGAACGTTTCTTAGGATTTTGGAATGTATCGGCGGATCGGTCCGCTTCTAATTTATTCGAGGTCACTAAACAAGTATTTCTGGAATATGAGTGTATGGATAAAATTGTAGCTCAGAGTTAAGATGATGCTGCAGTAATGAAGTTTAAGCTAACAGGTCTACAAGCTCGAATTAAACAAATTTGAGAATGTAAATCGTTTTTATGGGCTTATCAGGTTTTAGCATTTTTTTTTGAAAAAGTCATCTAAACGAACTAATGCCTTAGATTTTCTCATTAAAAACGAATTTCAGCTTCAGCTCCTACAAGATGGCAGTATAACGCCCGAATCGTCCCCGTAGTATTTGAGTTTAAACAGGAACTATGAGAACTATTTGAAAATATATTAGATAATCCCCTTGATTGGGGCAGTGAACAATTAATTCGGCTCGCTGTTATCTTGCATGCCTGTGTGATTTTAAGTTTAATTTTTAAGTTTTTTGAAATTTTGTCATATTCAGATTTGGTTTTCGATTGTTTACAAAAGCAAAATACGGATATAAATTTGGCCAATCATAAACTCAAAAATTATCAAAAAATTATTTGTGTTTTTCGCGATAATTTGAAAACATTTGGGATAAAACAAATGAAATCATTAAAATTGACAAAATTTTGACTATCGTATTAAAATAGATTTCGTCCCAGATATAAAAACTTCATACAAGCGGCTTTTTGTTGAAATAATAGATAGCATTTCAACAGAATTGGATACAAGATTTCAAAATATTACTGAACTTACGTTTTTGGAGCTGTTGAATTCAAAATGTTTTGGGAATTTTAAGCTAAACTTTCCGGAAAATCAGTATAAAAAGCTCTAGGAATTCTACGGGAAAAATTTTGAGTTCTCTAAACTATGATCAGAATTAACTGTAATAGTGATGCTGATTTTATGGATAAATCAATTTTGGAGATGCATGGGTTCTTTAAACAGAACGGTTTAGTGTGTCTTCTGAACGAAGTTTTTCTGCTTTACGAAGAATTAAAAATTAAGTACAATGAGCGATGATCGCCTTTTATATGTTTCTTTAATTTCTGTTTAGAAGAATCTATTGTCTAAACTAAAACAGTCACAAGATTTTTATAATTTGGTTATAATGGAATTTTAAAAAAAGAACCGTAAAATTGAATTAAATTTTAAATAAAACTGCTGACCTTTAAAAATTAAAATAAATCTGAATAGAATTTTTTTATGTTTAAATTTTTAATAAATTTTTATACTGAATAAAGTGAATAAACTGTTTGTAATTTTGACAGACATTACTGAAAATTTTTTTTTTGGTTTAAAAAATTTAACTCAGCTTCCCTTGCTTCGAAACTCACGCCTCGCCTATGCCTAAATCCTAACTAAAATCGAAAGGAAGCAGTTGACTGAATACCACGTCGCCGAACCACCTATAAAGCGTACGGCTACCAGTGCATCCAAAAGGGATATGCACTAAGCGCGGTCCAATATTTTAGCGATACACGAAAATAACGATGCCATTGAATCTCTATGTAAAGGGAATTACTATCGTTTTCCAATTATACAAGGAAACGGATGATCCGTGCCCAGCTAGAATTCTTGATAAGTAGTCGAAATATTTAATGTTTTGTGGAAATTTTGTAGGATTAGCGCTGCTGTAAGTGATTTGGCATCATTGTTCACCACGTTGTGAACAAGAAATTATTTTTGGTAAAGGACGTAGATTTTCTCGTCCGACTAATTACACAATCATGTAGTATATTACGTTATAAATTAAATGTTTTAATTTGTACAATTTATTTATATAGATATTTATATATTGTAAATGTATATACATTCAACTTTTTTTTATTAATTATTAATTATTTATAAATTATAAACTTGTAGTCCTGCGATCAACTACGACAATTTTCGCGTTTTAACACCAACGACAACTGACCAAAAACAGTGCAGTACAGCAATCTATATACCCGCAACAGCCGTGTTTTTAGAATTGAAATTTATGTTGGTAACCTTGTTTTGAATCGAAATAATTTTAGTAGACAAGTTGATTACAGTAGCTACACTATTGTTGGTAAGTTCTTAAGTTTAATTGCTTATGTTTTCTAACAGGTTTTACTTTTAATAGATGATTTTTTTATAAATATTTAAATTGTACGATTCATTAAATAGAATATTTTCATTTTAGGAACAACGATTAGAATGACGATCAATTCTCGTCTAACATACTCCCCGAGTTAAGAGAAATATGAACATACGTAATTATCTTAACAATTAACAGTAAATTTAATCAATCGTACATAACATACATAATAACTACTTTTACTTCGTAAAATTTTAATTGGAATTATACAATTACAGGTATTAATTCGAATCTTTTCCGATTGGTAACTTAATTAATTTTACTACTAGTCTTATTAACTCTGTTTGTTTTGTTTTGATTTTTACAACTCGCACGATTTCGTCTTTGCCTGGAAACACAGCTATTATTCGGCCCAACATCCACCTGGCTGGTGGTAAATTTTCATCTTTCAGAAGTACTACATCATCTATGTTATATGTCGGACCCTCTTTGCACCATTTCATTCGTTGTGTAAGTGTGTTTAAATAATCCCTGTGCCAGGTCTTCCAAAATCCTTGGACTCTTTTTTGAATGTTTTGCCATATGTTTGCCTTGTTATCTGGAATTTGGTCAAAATTTGGTTCTGGGATACTCATCATTGGTTCTCCAATTAAGAAATGTCCCGGCGTTAATATCTGAAGATCATCTGGACTGTCATGCAATCGACACAGTGGTCGTGAATTTAATATAGCTTCAATTTGAGTTATCATAGTGGTTAACTCCTCGAATGTAAAATTAGAATCCTTTGTAACTCTTCGTAAATGAAATTTCACGGATTTCACTGTGGCCTCCCATAATCCTCCGAAATGTGGAGCGCTAGGTGGGTTGAAACGAAATTCTATATTTTTCTGTGAACAAAAATCAATAACATTATTAGAATTTTGTTGTTGTGTCAATTGCTTATTAAGTAATTTAAGTTCAGAGTTAGCGGATACAAAATTTGACCCATTATCGCAACAAATGAGAGCGGGTAGCCCGCGTCGAGCTATAAACCTACGAAGTGCAGCAATGAACGATTCAGTATCTAAGCTACTGACTACTTCCAAATGAACAGCTTTTATTGCCAAACAGACAAAAACCGCAATGTATGCTTTAGTCATCGGAGTCTTACGAAGTTTACTCGTCTTGATATATATAGGGCCCGCATAGTCGACACCACTGTTTCGGAAAACTCGAGTTTCAGTAACCCTCTCGGCTGGTAAGTCACCCATTCTTGGGCATCCAGATTCTGCACGAAATCGTATACAAACAACACAGTTTTTGATGAACTGTTTTATATTATTTCGGGCGTTAATCATCCAAAATTTTAACCGAAGTGTATTTAACATTAGCGTTAAACCCCCATGTAACAATGAGTGGTGTAATTCCTTAATTATTAAATCATTTACCGGATGGCTTTTCGGTAATATGATCGGATGTTTGATGAGTAGTTAAGGTTAGAATTTTTTAATCGCCCACCTACTCTGAGTATTCCGTTTTCGTCCATGAAAATATCGAAGGCTTTTAATTTCGATTTCGACTTGATCGCTTCTCCTTTACGTATACATGTTAATTCTTCGTTGAAATTCTGAGCTTGAATAAAGCGAACGATATGGTTTTCAGCTTGAACTAATTCCTTGATTTGTATAGGTCCGCTCATTTTGACCTTTTCTCCAGTTGAAACTCGACAGAATCTCATTACAAATACTAAACAACGCTTAACCTTTAAGTAAGATGAACATGAATTAATTAAGTTGTTGATTATACTCGTGGATACATTTTGATTTGCACAGAATAGTGTGTTTGCTCTTTGTTCTAGAATGGTAGGATTTAAATTTGTCATTGGAATATATTTAACTGGCCAAGTTGATGAATGTTGTATGAGCCATGGAGGACCTTTCCACCATAGCTTCATTTGACATAATCGATCTGGTGATACACCTCTAGAGAGTAAATCGGCTGGATTTTCCTTGCCATTTATATGGCGCCAGTGTTGTGTTGGAATGACGTCCAAAATGTATGACGTCCGATTTGCGATAAATGTTTTCCAGCGTCTGGGTATATCAGCTAACCAATGTAATACAATGGATGAGTCACACCAAGCATACACCTCGGTGGGAACTTCTTTAAATATGCAACTCTTAAGATGTTTTATTAGTTTACTCAAGATGTAAGCACCACATAGCTCTAACCTGGGCAAGCAAATTTGCTTTATAGGCGCCACTTTCGTTTTTGCACATATTATTTCAGTACTAATGATGCCATCAATTCCTGTCGCACGTAAATATACCACCGCACCGTAAGCCTTTTCAGAGGCATCAGAAAATGCATGAATTTGTACATACTTTAATTTTGATTGATTGAATTTGTGATATGAACGCTGGATGCTAATGTTATTTAGGTAAGTAAGCCCTTTATATATTGCTTGAAATTCGTCGTTTAACTCTAGTGACACTGGAGAGTCCCAATCCAGTTGGCTAACCCACAATTTTTGTATTATCATTTTGAACAATATGACTGTTGGTGCAAGCCATCCAAACGGATCATATAATTTAGATACTTCTGACAATATTTTACGCTTCGTCCATTCGTTAGTTTCCGCGAGTTTGGTTTGAAATGAGAATGTATCCGTATTTGCGTCCCATCTTAATCCGAGCGTTTTCACAATTTGATCTTCTTCAAGTAACTTCTGTTCCATTGTAGACTCAATATCCGAAAATGACTTAATGATCTGTTGGGAATTGGATCTCCATTTACGTAGATGAAATCCGTGTTTATCAAGTAATGAGACTATCGCATCTTTCAATTTCAAAGCAGCTTCTTCGGAGTCAGCTCCCGACAAGAGATCGTCTACATAAAAGTCGTGTAATATAGCCTGACATGCGTTTGGATGTTGAATGGCGTTGTCACGGGCTATTTGTTGAAGTGTTCGGACTGCTAAAAATGGGGAGCAGTTCATTCCGTAAGTAACCGTTCGTAATTTATAGATATCGTTCTCCTTTGATTTATCATCGCGCCATAACACTAACTGATAATTGCAGTCATTGTCACTTACTAAAATTTGTCGGTACATCTTTTCTATATCACCAACAAAGACAATTTGGTGCATCCGGAATCGTAGTAATATTTCAAACAAATCTGACTGAATTTTTGGACCAACATGCATGATATCATTTAGGGATACTGAATTTGACGTCTTAGCCGACGCGTCGAATACTACTCGAAGCTTAGTGGTGCTGCTACTCTCCTTATACACTCCATGATGTGGTATAAAATATCGTTTATCATCTTCTTTTGGGATTTGTGTCCAGTCTACTCGTTCCATATGATTCAACTGGCAATACTCTTTCATAAAAAATTTGTATTGCTCGTAGAATTCTTTGTTTCTCATAAATTTCCTCTCCATTGCTAGCAGGCGACTTTTTGCAATAAAGTATGAGCTTCCCCTAAGGTCAATCTAGGTGAAACAAATGGTAGTCTCACTTCAAAACGGTTGTTCTTGGTTTTCACAGTTTCTGTGGAATATAGCTGTTCGCAATAGTCAAGGTTAGATCTTGATTCTGACTGTATTGAAGGTTCTTCAACCTCCCAAAATCTCTTCAACAATTCGTTTAAATCTTCGTTTTCTACTTTCAATGACTTTACCATAAGTGATACGTTACAATCTACATGCTTTTCTGAATTCATACTACCTGCTACCAACCATCCAAGCTGCGAGTTATATAAAGGTGGTAATCCAGGAATATGTAATCTTTGGTTCCCAATGATATCGAAAAAGTGTTCTGCTCCAATCAATATATCAACGGGACCAGCTTCATTAAATTTCGGATCGGCGAGTTCGAGTTGCTTCAATTGTTCGTAAGATTGTAAACTAAAACTAGTCTCAGGTAAATTAGACGATATCGATTTCATGATCTGAGACGTAATAATGATGGTATAATTTTGATTCCATTTTGATTGTATAACTAGTGTCGCTCTACCTCTTGTCGAGCCGACAGCTGAAGCTGCTAGACCGATTATTTTTAAGTTTGACTTACAGCGGATTAGGCCTAGGCGTTTTATCAATGATTCGGTTGCAAATGAGCATTGAGAACCCGAATCAAGGAGTACACGAGCTTGTACAAACTCACCACTGCGTGATTTCACTTTGACAATAGCAGTGGGTAATAGAATGCTTGTAGAAGATTGTAGATAATTGTTACTCGACAGTAAACAATTTTGTGTTGGTGTGTTTTCTGTTGTTAGTTGAATGGCAGGAATCGGTTTTGCTAGTAATGTTGAATGTTGCTCTTGTGTTGCGTGTGAATGTTGATGGTTGACTAATTGTTGATGGATGATTTAATTTTGGTTGTTCGACAAATACTGAATGTGCACTCGATGGTGTTTGTTGGCTTGAATCATTGTTGGACATTTGGTGTAGAAGTGAATGATGTCTTCGTTTACAAATCAAACAAGAAGTTTTTGAATAACATTTAAGAGCGATATGTCCTTTTCTTAAGCAATTACGACATAACCCGTGTTCGTTCACCAATTGTATACGATCTTCTAGACTGCTGATTCGGAATGATGGACACTTAAATAAGAAATGATCACCTTTACACGCACAACATGTATCTCTTGGAGTTGCTTCACCTGTTTGTTCTACAAGAAATGACTTTGATGATGATGGAGTAACATAATTCTTTCTGTCTTGAATAACACATGACTCGAGCGTATCACACCATACGTTGAGGAATTCTAAAAACTCTGAAAATTTAGGATACATGTTATTGACTGATTCTCGTGCCCATAATTGTTTGGTATCGTTATCAACCTTCTGCAACAACAAATGTATTAGCCATGGATCCCGTGACTCTTCTGCGTTCCCAAGACTTCGTAACGCACGAATGATTTCGTCGGATTGATCATATAGACGGCGTAAATCTTTATAGTTTGTGGTTTTACAAGGTTTTTGCTCTAGAAAGGTTTGAATGAGTGTATACGCAATCGGCTTTGGCTTATTATAACGCACTTCAAGTTTTTGCCACGCTTCCTCATAATTCTGGTCTGTGGTTGTAATGTGACGAATAAGTCCCGCTGCTTCACCTCGCAATAAACTCTTTAATTGTTGCAGCTTTTGAGATCCTTTCAGGTTTGGATGGTTGTGTACCGCGTTCACATAAAGATCTCTGAACGATGTCCACATTTTATATTCGCCGCTAAATGGTTCAATAGTTATTTTAGGAAGCTTCGCAGTCGAGGTGGTATTCAATGCCTCATAGAACGTTCGCTGCTGCGTTACGAATGTGTCCAATGTTTCATTTAACTCATCAGCCACTTTATACTTCCTTGTATTTGCACCCGTTCGTTTGAATAAAGCGTCTTCTAAAAGGGCTCGAGCTTCATAGTAGGTCAAATCCACCTTTGTTGTGATTGGTTGGTATCCTTCGAATTCTGCTAGTGATATCTCCGTATCATTGAAATCGTCATGTAATTTTACTAAGTCATCTATGCGAGGTCGAATAGCATTCTCCGTTATGACATCATCAATGTTTTTAGCGAACGTTAGTATAGCATCTATCTGACTGGTTATGCGATTCCGAATTCTAATGTGACGTTCCATTGTTGATTATTATCAAGCAACTATTGAAGAAATTTAAATTGGTACAACACAAATGCACACCAGTATTTGTTAGAACCGTAATATACAAATTAAATAAATTAGATCACTTATATTTGATTTTAACAGTTAGCTATGTTATGTCCTTGAGTTCACTTTGAGTTTATGTTTTCTTGAAATTAACTCTAACACTAATAATTATACTCAACGTTGGATAATTATCCACACATCTATAAACAGCTGTGGTTTTATCAGTAGAAGCTTAAATCAATCGAACGGAATATAATAAAATTGATTCAGATGACCTTATAAATTAATGTCACCGTTAGAAAATGTGTTTCTTAACATTCACGCGGAAATATTTCGAATTAACAGTTTATAAGTGTGATAAGAAATATAGGAATAAAATTTATACTTATCTGAATTCTGCTACTTATGATTATCAAGATGGATGAAATTCTCTTGATGCTACTGCAGTTTGTTGATAAATGTTTTTATTGCATCATATGGTTAATTTACCAAGCGGCTAATAGTAACTGTCAATGACATGAAATGAATAATTTCCGACAAATATTTCGCACACACACTAGTATTCAACGACTTATGAATTATCTCGTCAATTTTCATCGTATTATTTTGACTTTAATCGTCTCGAACACACTGTTTCAAATTACACATTTTCCATATAAACTTGGTTAATTGATTTGGTTACGTTTTTTAAGAAACACACATCACAATATAAACTTTATGTTTGAAATTCACAGAACCGATTGTATTTGTTTAAACAACACTTTGTTATTCCCGTAGTCACTGTTATTTACACGCGAATGTATGTACTGATAGTTCATAAATTTTGATAAAATTCCCGGGTTTCGGCACCAATAATGTTCACCACGTTGTGAACAAGAAATTATTTTTGGTAAAGGACGTAGATTTTCTCGTCCGACTAATTACACAATACACATAGTATATTACGTTATAAATTAAACGTTTTAACTTGCACAATTTAATTATATAGGTATTTATATATTATATAAATATATACATTCAACATTTTTTTTTATTAAGTATTAATTATTATATAAATCATAAACTTGTATACTCCTGCGATCAACTACGACAATTTTCGCGTTTTAACACCAACGACAACTGACTAAAACAGTGCAGTACAGCAATCTATATACCCGCAACAGCCGTGTTTTTAGAATTGAAATTTATGTTGGTAACCTTGTTTTGAATCGAAATAATTTTAGTAGACAAGTTGATTACAGTAGCTACACTATTGTTGGTAAGTTCTTAAGTTTAATTGCTTATGTTTTCTAACAGGTTTTACTTTTAATAGATGATTTTTTTATAAATATTTAAATTGTACGATTCATTAAATAGAATATTTTCATTTTAGGAACAACGATTAGAATGACGATCAATTCTCGTCTAACATCATTATCTCCACTTATGGTTCAATATACAATATAAAATAAATCTTGATGCTACCGCTATCAAAATAATATTTTTTTAATTGGAAAACACAAAATCAACCAATTCTCATGAAAAAATTCTTATGGTGTTTTTTAACATTAGTTATGGGTTTTTTTTCTCAGTCATTTAACAGGAATCGCTTTTCTGGGTTTTTATACCAATTGCATATTTTCGACTAATAAAAACCATAATGGTAAATTTACCACCGAACAATAAAACGCAATCAGTAAGGAAAGCGAAACCAATGAGGATTGTGGCATTAATTTATACCATTATGTTTGTAATGACCATTTCACGAGGACACCTCACCAATACAACTGACAAGGTACACATTCAACAATTCAACCAGCCAACTGGGGTTTATCTGAAAAACATCGGCCACGTAAAAGTAATTGCAAAGGAATTTAATTTAATAATCCGTTACCAATTGACTAACTGTTGGGAAGAAATAAAACAAATAAATGCGATTCATACGGAACTGGCGGAAGCCTGTAAAAGAACACCAGGCATTAATTGTGCCTTGATACTACACCAATTGGATTGGCAACTAGAGGTTGTACGAAAGAACAATGAGTTCTTAATGTCCAGTAATAAGGAGAGACATCGCCAAAAGAGGGGAATTGGAGATACTACGGAGATCCTGCTTGGAGATATATTCGGAATACTAACTCAACGGGAAGCAAATCAATATGAAAACCATTTTGAGACGATTAATGAAAACGAGCGGCATCTATTAGATCTTTTTAGCAATCAAACCAGCATTATTGATAACACCATCAAGTTATTCAAACATAACACGAACCTGACATTGTTTGAAGTCGGCAGCCGGCCCATCGTGGGCTTTACCAACGGCTTCTCCCATTCCAGCTGCAAGGACTTCGCGCCCCAGGATGTTTAAACACATAAAATAAAAACGTACACAAATTTCTCCATTTAAATCGATAAATGTGCATTAGCACATTTTTTGTGCTACATATAGCACCCACCAGTGGTCCACTTGGAATAAAAAGCAAGAATATTTTAGTTCAAGCAGAGGCTGAACCAACAGGTCTGATGTGGTTTATTTGATTGATTTGATCTAAGAGTTCGTTCCATTACTCGCCAATCCATGCACCTAATTAAATATTTCAGTGGTGAAAATAAATCGCTGCAACCTTTATTTCCCGACACAATCGTTAAAGCTTCGACGTTTGGATAGGAAGATACCACTGTCAGAGCGCAGAAGTCATGGGCCGACCTATTTTCCATGTCAGTATACGAGTACCACTCTACCAAAATGATAACAAATAACGCGACCAAGCACCGTGATACACCGTATACGTAAAATTATTCTGCAATATAAAAGCGATATCAAGTATTGACCTCCTTAGCTTCTGTAATGTATCATGCACATTTTAATATTGTTTAGCGATTATCTCAATTTTAAAAATATATTTTATTAAAAAAGTTTTCTGTGGTGAAAAGGAATGAAAATTGTTATGAAAATTTATGTTTAGTGCTGAGAAACAACCCCAGCCACAATCTAAAGTTATTTATATCCCATTTTGTCTCTTGATAATAAAAACTATTTTTATGGTACACCCATTAAATATATATGTACTCAAATGCTTTAAACAATTTTATTTTTCATTTAATATTTTATTATCACATTATTTAACAAAAACTATAAATCTTAAAAATTTTAATGGTAGCTATGTCTCAACATATAATTCACAGACTCATATTCGCATTGTTCTCCAATTGAAGTATAACACTTTGATAATTTTTATGATGAACAATTCGCTCCATTACACACGATGACGACAGTCTAGCCTCTGTATCATGGTCCCAGCATTCCTCTATTGTGTCACACATTGCACTCACACCCTCATGATTTCGCCATGAATTTTCAATTTTTGGACGAAGTTTTTTTACTGCAACACTTTCTTGCATTTCTTCGAGCGTTGCGTGCAATCCAAGTTCAGATTCGAACGGTAGCGTATAGCACGGTAATACATTATGGTGTGCCGTGCATCGTGACACCAATTCCCAAAGTACTAATCCGCAGGCATAAACATCGATGCGTAAAAATGAATCACGTGTAAAATTAATTGCGCCCTCTAAAACTTCCGGGGCCATATAGCGTCGCGTTCCAACTTGTCCATGAATATCGCCGCACGCTTGCCCAGGCTTAAAGACGAGAGCCAAACCAAAATCTGCTATGCAAGCGCTCAAATCATGTTTCAATAAAACATTTTTGCTTTTAAAATCACGATGTGCTATTGCCGGTTTTGACGTTTCAATTGTGTTTCCTACTATTTCTTCGTGCAAATACATTAATCCGCGCGTCATACTTTCTGCGATCGTACACAACTCGGGCCACGTAATCGTTTTTGCTTTTAAAAAGTCGCATAACGATCCGTTGCTGTGATAAGCGGTAACCAACCAAAATTCTGCTGTTAAATTATCGGTTGAATGTTTTTCGGCCGCTATAAACTCCAAAATATTTGAATGCTTCATTCCAACTAATTTATAAATTTCATACTCAGCGCCCCACGAATCTTTTTCTTGGGCTGAAAATATTTTTACGGCCACCTCGACGGGTTTCATCTGGGCGCGCCACACAGCACCAAATCGTCCTTTAGCTTTCATTTCAAGTAGCTCGATTGGTCGTAACGTTAAGCTTTCTATGTTTTCGTTCGTTTCCGGATCGGTTGTTTCGGGGGCAATTATAGAATGCGTCTTTTTGCGTAAAATATATATAAAAAGTGCAACTGCTATAAATGCAAATATCACGGTCATGGAAATCACTACGTAAATTATATAATGTTGAATAGAACCTTGTGATATATTTCTAATATCACTTTCAGTTATCTCCGACGGAACCCATTTATGATTGCGATTGCATAAATTACCCTCGCAGCAACAAAAATTAAGCTCGCCATTTTTTTTATGGGATGAATTATCAATACACTCCGTTTGATTGCATACCGTGTTGTAAGTGAAACAACCTTTCATTTGAACTGAAACTTCACCAGTCACATTATTCGTCCGCCATAGCACAAAACAATGATTGGGTTTATCACTAAGTTCACATTCGATTATTTGCGGCTTGCATCTGCCCTCGTTTTTACACAGCACTTCCTCATATTTTTCACATTTCACTGGCTCCATGAACGATAAACCTCTGCACTCTTTTATTAAATATAAGATCATTACGATTACGATAATTTTATTATTGTTTAACATGATTTCAAAATATTTTTGTTAAAATTAAAAAAAAATATTTGCACTGCACACTAAACTCGTCGAATTAAAGAACGAAACTGAACTGATCCATCTATAAATTAAATTTTCAATTTTTTTGACCTGAGTTTATACATAAGACCATTCCCTAATTACTGCCTCATAAAAACACTTGAAAATTATTTTAGCAAAATAAAAAATTTTATTGTCCTTAATTCTTTTTTACACTTTCGATCTAGATTGGCACCAAAAATTTTTTTTTGTTTAGAAACATTCGCTGTCATTAAAATTATGAGGGAGTCAAGTCTCTTAAAGTCATAAAAATAATCCTCAAAGATTCTATACAAAAAAAAAAAAAATATATTCAAATTGACCATTAAACCTTTAATAGACAATGGATATATGTATGTAGAAATTAAGAAAAAATGGATTAACATATCTAATTATATATCAGGTACGCGATGGTGCAGAGTAGCAGTCCTAATCAGACCCGAATTTAGTCTAGTTCCGCCAACAGAAATATTTCCATTCCACCGCGCCTCATACGAATAATAATTATTGGTATGGGAACATTCGGTTTTATGCTTTAATGCTTTAATTCCATGGATAAAATTTGCTGACAGCAATTTTTTTGCTGATAATACGCAAAAAAAAAAATCATAAGAGTGACAAAGAAAAGAAATATTTTTTATTTCATTTTATAGAAAAATTTTATGGTTTTACATTTTGGCATAACCTAAAAATTTCAATAAAATTTTTAATTTGTACACTTTCGTACAATTCGATTTTCTTTTATATGTTTTAATTTTTATATATGTACCACAAAAAACCACTAACGTTAACAAATTTCAACTCGAAAAAAAATAATTAAATCGTCATTTGACTATAAAAATGGCGAACATCTATCTTGTATGAGTGTGAGAAAAATTTCTTATCTTTACATACACGTTTTTGTAGATGTGTGAAAAATGCTGCCATAAAAAATACTCCAATTTACATTTTTTATGGCAGCATTATGGCAGTAAACTTCCCCTATCACACTTCCCCTCTCAGTAAAATTTTACTGACAACATGTTTTGTTTCGTACACAACCAGTAATATTTATATTTTTTCTCGCTTTTGTTTTTGCTCACAGCAGATTATTTCCATGGAATAGGCCCATTAATGGGCCTATTCCATGGAAATAATCTGCTGTGAGCAAAAACAAAAGCGAGAAAAAATATAAATATTACTGGTTGTGTACGAAACAAAACATGTTGTCAGTAAAAATTTACTGAGAGGGGAAGTTGCGATAGGGGAAGTTTACTGCCATAATGGGGAAGTTTACTGCCATAAAAAATGTAAATTGGAGTATTTTTTATGGCAGCATTTTTCACACATCTACAAAAACGTGTATGTAAAGATAAGAAATTTTTCTCATACTCATACAAAATAAGTCGTTCGCCATTTTTATAGTGAAATGACGATTTAATTTTTTTTTTCGAGTTGAAATTTGTTAACGTTAGTGCTTTTTTGTGGTACATATATAAAAATTAAAACATATAAAAACAAACCGAATTGTACGAAAATGTTCAAATTAAAAATTTTATTGAAATTTTTAGATTATGCCAAAATGTAAAACCATAAAATTTTTCTATAAAATGAAATAAAAAATATTTCTTTTCTTTGTCACTCTTATGATTTTTTTTTTGCGTATTATCAGCAAAAAAATTGCTGTCAGCAAATTTTATCCATGGAATTAAAGCTTAAAGGCTTTATTCCACAATGAAACATATTTTTTCATGTCAATACCACCACAAGATCGACCGAAGGTCGGTATATTGTGAGATTACCATTTACGAAGGCACCAGAGTCACTTGGTTATTCGTTGCATAATGCTACCAAGCGACTATTAAGTATGGAACGCAGATTTGCCAAAAATAAAGATTTCGCTAATGAGTACCATGGTTTTATGAAGGAGTACCACCAACTGCGACATATGGAAGTAGTACCAGCGATTGAACTAAACCGTCACAATTTTTATCTACCGCACCATGCTGTTGTCAAGGAAGCAAGCACCACAACGAAGCTCAAGGTGGTGTATGATGGGTCATGCAAGACAAGCCGTTTAGTCTCATTAAATGATATACTGGCATGCGGTCCAACGATTCAAGGTGATCTAGCTACCATCATCTGTCGGTTTCGGACTCCGCAGATTGCAATTGTGGCTGATATACAACAAATGTATCGCAAGATACTAGTTCATCGCGATGACTGTGACTACCAAACATTAGTTTGGAGGGACCACGCGAATCAAGATTTAAAACATTTCCGGTTGTTGACAGTGACGTATGGAACATCCTGTGCACCCTTCCTCGCAATACGCACGTTGCATCAGCTGGCTGAGGATTATAAGGATCAGTTTCCCCAGGCATCTGACATAATGAAACGGGAGTTCTATGTCGATGATCTGATTACGGGTAGTAACAGTATTCAAGGCACAAGGAGCATATACCATCAACTGTCACAATTAGTTGTGAAGGGTGGCTTTACATTGAGAAAATGGGTATCAAATTCGAGGGATCTTATGCAAGCCATTTATCCAACTAGTAACGAATCCAATCCGGTAGAGTTTGAAGATTCAGCAGCAATAAAAACGTTGTGCTTAATGTGGTGTCCGAGACGTGATATGTTCCAATTTAAGGTGCAGTTCAAGAATAGGACGTACCACACAAAGAGAAGTTTGCTATCGGAGTCAGCGAGAATTTTCGATCCTCTTGAATGGCTCTCGCCGGTCATAGTCAAAATTAAGATGATATTTCAATGTCTATGGGTCAACAAGGTTCAGTGGGATGAGGTGTTGCCTACAGAGTTAAATGCTCAGTGGCTAACACTGAGGTCGCAGTTAATAGATTTAGAAGAAGTTGAAGTTCCCCGTTGTGTTATACCGTTTTTCAAAGATACTCTCAGATGCAACAGACAACTGCACGTATTCACGGATACGTCTGAAAAGGCTTATGGAGCTGTCGCCTACATGAGAACGGTAAATGGGAATGAAGTTCAGGTTCGAATGATAGTTGCCAAGTCCAAGGTGGCACCAATCAAGCAAGTGTCATTACCACGTTTAGAATTGTGTGCGGCATTATTAGGAAGTCAATTGGTTAAGTTCATAAAACGAGCAAGGCAGGATGACGAGATGGATCACGCCATCATCTAAAAAGCGCGAATGTTTCGTTGGCAACCGAGTTACGAAGATATTACATACAATTCCTAGGATTAAATGGTCACACGTTGCATCAAAACAGAATCCGGCGGACGTAGTATCAAGGGGCGTTAATCCTGCAGTGTTGTGGAAGATACGTGCAGAATTTAAAAAGAGGCAGTCGTTTAAGAAACAAGAAACAGATTTTGAAAACAAGATATGGATTATTACTGACCAGAAAAGCTGAAATTCAACAGCTGCTCCAATCAGCGGCTCAGGCTGACGTGACCGAACTTGATTGGGCAGAAAGGTTCTGCGTCAAATGGGCCCAAACCGATTTCCACCAAGGAAAATCCCAGATAGTAGTAGCTTATCTTTACTAACGCCACTTCTTGATGAATACGGAGTGTTACGTGTTGGTGGACGTTTGGAAAATGCGCGATGCTCATTCGAAACAAAACACCCTGCCATTTTACCAAAGCGGCACATACTAAGCAAATACCTTATTGATGATTACCATATGCGGTATTTCCATGCTGGTTCCTCGTTACTTATATCACTATTACGTCAAAGATTTTGGATCCTAGATTGTAAAAGATTAGTCAGAGCCTATGTATTAAAGTGTCTTACGTGTTTCAAGGCCAAACAACATCAGAATTCCCAATTGATGGGAAATCTGCCGAAATTTCGAGTAAACCCAAGTCGACCATTTCAGTATACAGGCGTCGATTATGCGGGTCTGGTGCATATTCGAAGTAGAGAAGATCGTGGAAAGTTAAAGGTGATGAAGGGGTATATTGCGCTATTTATATGTATGGCTGTGAAAGCCATTTATATTGAAGTGGTCACCGACTTGAGTACTACATCATTTATAGTGGCGTTGCGGAGGTTTATATCAAGAAGAGGTCTACCCACCGAAGTGATATCAGACAACGGCACGAATTTTGTGGGCTGCAAGAAACAATTAGACGAACTCTTTCGCTTATTTGACAACGAAAATCATTATAAATTAATCACACAATTTCTATCTCCACAGAAAATTGCATTCCGTTTTATACCAGCTCGATCGCCACAATTTGGAGGCCCGCGAGAAGCGAACATTAAGTCAATGAAACAACACTTGAATAAATCAGTCGGATCGACAGCTCTGACGTACGAGCAATTATACACTATGTTAACCGAGATAGAGTCCTTAATGAATTCGCGTCCGTTGGGTGCCATTACTGAAGATGTAAACGACTTTGATGCATTAACGCCTGGGCATTTTTTAATCGGCGCTCCGTTAGTTGCCTTATACCTGAGCCTGATTTGCAGCAAATTAAACAATCAAGATTATCCAATTGGCAAAATCAACAAATGCGAGTGCAGTCGTTTTGGAGAAGGTGGTCACTTGATTATCTTACACTACTACAACACATACCTAAGTGGAAACAAGAAAGGTTAAACCTCAAGGTGGGTCCATTAGTGGTAGTCCGCGAGGATAATCTTCCAAAATCAACGTGGCTGTTAGGACGTATAGCCATAATTCAACCAACCGATAACCTGGTGAGAGTTGCATCCGTTAAGACGATGAATGGCATATATAAAAGACCAGTAATTAAGTTAATTCCACTGCCATTAGCTGATGAACAACTAAAGCTGCAAGGAGATTCGAGTGAAACAAACTAATGTTCCATATTATAGTCTTTTGTACATCTAAATTAGTACTTACTATTTAACTTTTTGTAGCATAATTATTATTAATTAATTATTTTCATCAAATATTGACACGAATTATCCCAATTTTCGGGGGCAGTATGTTTGCGCAACAACTTAAACGTATGAATTATTCTTAAAAAAATTGTATTGATTCGTGTCAACAATACTATTGCTTGTCTGTCAGATTGGAACTTTAAATTAGTTATCTGGTGCACTGTACATCGTAAATATTACCAACATACGAAAAATACTTTAATTCGCACATTTATCGGTAGATGGTGTGTGGTAGAATTTATAGCACAAGTATTTTTTAAGTGTTATGTATTTTTTACCCGTGGCGAGCTGCAGCTATCGGGGGGGTCACAGGTGGTGGATAGTGAACGGCCTATCGATAGGTAGGTTAGCGGTGAATTAAATAAGTCGTCCCCAACCGCAGCTCTGCTGGGAGGAGAGTCTCAGAGAACGGGGGAGTGGTTAACCTTTGTTCACCAAATTCTGAGTGCCTAGGATACCCAGTAGGGAAAGGCGAACTGATGGCGCCATAAAACCATCGATCATAACCACGGTGAACTGAGCATCACGTCTCCCTGTGTTCCCGGGCCTTGAGGTAGTGAAAGGGGAACCCTATAAACGGTAATCCCATGAATGAAGTGGGTCCCATTTGTTTGGGATATCCATATGAATGGGTGAATGAGTGAGTGAATGTGGGAGGAGGGCGAGGGTGCGGGGGGTGGGGTGCTCGGTAAGCCAATGGGCTGGATGAAGGTGTTACGCGACCCGTGCTGATGATCGGCTAGACTGGGGGCCCATTTAACAAAGCCCAGTCGTGAACGAAGCCCTTTGGATACCTGGCAACCTCCAGTTGTATTTAGCCTTGCTTGCGTACACAGATCTCTGCGCAAGTTGACCTATATTTCTCCGATACTCGTGGGAGAAACATGGAAGAAACAAAAGAAATTAAAATTAAAGGGGCCGGCACCCTTCAAAAACCGGAAGAAGTAAGCAACTCTAACCGTAAAGGTGGGGCTTCATCATCAGGGTTAAGCGACACTTTGGCATCGAAGCCAGGTGGAAGCGGAACCGCTAAAGGATATAAGGGGGAATTGAGGGAGATCCCTCAGTCGAAGCGTCGATACAGGGAGAGACGGTCGGCGTATAGAAAAACTGGCTACGACCCCTGAGGGGCAGCTTACAGTAGAACAACGAGGATCTGTGGCATGGGCTAAAAAAACTGTCGGCCGTGACAGCTCGGAAAGGGCCCTTGTGTCTAAAAGACAGAGGTCCCAGGAAGAGCTGGAAACGGGCGAGAGTAAGCGAGCCAAGGTTCAGGTAGAAAAGACGTCGGGTGCTTCTAGGGATGAAAAACTGAAGCTATTCAGTGAGATCCTAAAAGAGCACGTGCTGGTGCTAGTCGTCATTGACAGAAGTCAGGAAGATGGGAGCATCACGTAAACTCCATTTTTCTGCGGATCCTGAGAGAAAATCCGGGATCCCCCCCTTCCTGCAGAGATGCGGGATGGTACCAGGGGCGCGTGAAGTTGACTGCGTGCACGGATCAGAGATCGGTCGACCTTTACAAAAGGGGAATTGCCGAAGTAGGCGAGGTGTGGCCGGGCGCGAGGCTTGAGGCAGTCTGCAGGGAGGAAATCCCGAACAGGCCGAGGACACGTGTTTGGCTACCAACCGAGCCGGATAAAATAGAAGAGATCCTCGTGATCAATCAGGCCAGTAATCCCGATCTTCCAACGGAAGACTGGAGGATTATAAAGCGAGAGGAAGCTAAGGGAGGCTTTAGATTGGCAATCACGCTGATCAATACAAAATCCCTGGCTTCCCTTGCAAAATTAAAGGGAGTGATCAACTTCGGGTTCGGGTCGATCACTCTCAAAGTATATAAAAAGGACGAGACCGACGCAACTGCGAAAGACCAGCCTGGGGGTGATGGCGAACGGACTCAGCAGGACGGCCGGGAAAGTAATGCTTCGGCTCTGGGGAACATAGTCGGGGGAGGTAGCCTCCTCTCTTTGGAGCCTGATGGGGGCATCCTGTCAGGCTCTCGACGAGAGAAAGACAGCTTCCGGAACAAATAGATAGATGGCACTATCCTGATGCAGGGAGTGCAGGAAGAAGTGAGTAAGGTCGACTACAATGGTTAACATTGTACAAATAAACCTACATCACACGAAGGCTGCCTCGGCAGCTCTCGTGCTCAGATAGATGAGGATTTAGTGTTAATCCAAGAACCTTGGATTAACAATAACAGGATCTGTGGCCTCAGAATGAAAGGGTATAAATTACTATACTCAAGCAACTCTGAGAAGATCAGATCGTGTATTTTAGCGAAAAATAATTTGGCTATTTTTCTTCTTCCACAATTTGGTAGCGGAGACGTTACAGCGGTGAGCGCTGAGGTTGGCTGTGGAAAGCTATGGCTAGCCTCAGCCTATATGGATCGCGAGAAGGAGGTTCCACCGGACAACCTGGGGGAACTGATCCGGGAAGCAGATCAAAGAAGGGTAGGTGTTGTACTCGGATGTGATGTAAATGCGCATCACACAATATGGGGAAGCACAGACATCAACGATAGGGGTGAGTTTTTTTTTGATTACTTATTAAATACCAACCTTATAGTTTGCAATATTGGACGAGAACCGACATTTATTGTTAAAAATCGACAGGAGGTTTTAGATGTGACCTTTGCGTCGGAAACGATCTTTCATATGATCAGAGGGTGGAGAGTGGCAAAGGAGCACTCATTCTCTGATCATCGATATGTAATTTATAACCTCGACATTAAACCTGTTACCCGGAAATCCTTCAGGAATCCCAGAAGGACCAACTGGAACAAATATGGAGAGGTGTTGAAGGAACTACTGCCGCTGGAGGTTCCTGGACTTCCGGCGACAGTAGAGGAATTAGATGGCATGGTTGATATTGTCACAAAGGCATGCAATCTTTCATTTAATGCTGCGTGCCCCCTAATAAAGCCAAGGGGTAGGCAGAAACCGATATGGTACCAAGGAGTTGGGAACATATCAGAGTGTGTGTAGGAGAGCTTTTAATAAAGCTAAGAACACAAGGAAGGTTCGGGATTGGGGCTCTTATAAGGAGGACCTCAGAAAAGACAAAAAAGAGTTGAGGAAAGCACAAAGAGGGTCTTGGAGACTCTTCTGTTGTAGAATGGAAGAGGTCTCTGAGACTTCTCGTCTTAGGAAAATTCTATCTACTAACCCAACCAGTCCTAGTTATTTAGTTAGACCAGACGGGTCATGGACAACTTCAAGTGCGGAATCTTTGGAGCTCCTCATCGAGACCCATTTTCTGGGAAGCTTTGAAGACACGACAGAGATGGAGGGCATCGCGGATAAGGAGCGAATCCGTTGGGCGCTGAACGGGTTTAGACCTTATAAGTCGGCGGGCCCGGATCTGATTATACCAGCAGAGATCCAGAGGAACTCAGCAGTCATCCTCCCCTGGCTGGAAGGTATCTTCATGGGATGTCTGAAACTGGTATATATTCCTAAAAAATGAACGGAGGTCAGAGTGGTCTTTATCCCGAAATCGGGAAAAAGCACGCATGCCTGTCCAAAGGATCTGAGACCTATAACTCTATCATCCTTTCTGTAGAAAACCTTGGTAGATATAGGTATTCGATCAAAAATTGAGCCCAAGAGTTGGGCAATGTCGCAGCATGCGTACTGTAAGGGAAAGTCGGTGGACACCGCTCTGCACGATCTAGTACGCATGATTGAGAAGTCAATTTACTCGCAAGAGTTCTGTATGGTAGAATTTCTCGACATTGAGAGTGCCTTTAATAATGTAAAAACGGAGGCGATCATGGAAGGATTGTCATTTTTGAACGTGGACTACCCCATAAGTAGGTTGATAAATCAGATGCTGGTAAGCAGGATTATTACCTCGAAACTGGGTGAGACCACCATTAGAAGGCGGGTGGTTAGAGGAACCCCGCAAGGAGGTGTAATGTCCCCCTTTCTTTGGAGTGTTGTGAGGAATGGTTTGCTGTTGGAACTGGAGAGAGAGGGGATAGGGGTTGTAGCATATGCAGATGACGTAGCGATAGCTGTCTCAGGCAAATATCTGGGCACGATTAGAGATGTTATGCAGAATGCTCTCCTGATCGTTACGAAATGGGCCAGCAAATGTGGATTAGGGATCAACCCTTCCAAGACAGAGCTGGTACTATTTACTAAGAAATATAAAATTCCGGTAGTTAGCCCTTCTAATGTGAACGGCATTAGACTGGCTTTTGCTGATAGAGCGAGATTTTTGGGCATAATCTTGGACAGTAAGCTGAGCTGGAAGCGTAACATTGAAAAAAGGGTGAATAAGGCTAATGTAGCCATTTACTCGTGCAGGAACGCCATAGGTAAGAAATTGGGTTTGAAACCAGAGCTGGTTCACTGGCTCTATACCGCAGTGGTAAGACCTGTTCTGATGTACGGGGTGGGCGTGTGGTGGCCACGTAACCTAACCGAGGACTACCAGGATATTTTAGAAGATTCGTGGAAAATTATGCATTGTTAGCAAGACCACTTAGTGATACTCTGCGGAAAGATGTTAGATTCAACTTTAGTTTAGAACAAAAAGCTGCGTTTTCTAGATTAAAACAATGTTTGACCAGGCACCCGGTATTAAAGATATACTCAAGTAGAGCAGAAACAGAACTACATACCGACGCTTGCAAGATGGGAGTAGGCGCTATTGATGCAGAAGTCTGATGATGATCAAAATTATTCAAAAAAAAACTTCCAAGTGTCAGGAGAAATATACCAGTTATGAATTGGAAGTACCAGCGATTGTAGCTGCTCTTAAAACATTACGGGTTTACCTCCTCGGTCTTAGTTTTAAAATTATAACTGACTGCGCAGCGTTTAAAGATACGATGGAGTGGAAGGAATTAAACTTGAGAATTACAGGATGAGCGCTCGCATTACAAGAGTTTGGTTTTCAATTGGAACATCGACCAGGGTATAGAATGCGACATGTGGAGGCACTCAGTAAAAGTCCATTAGTTCTACCAATTGTTGATGATATATTACATCGAGTTAGGGCAGCTCAGAAGGAAGATATCGAGTTGCAGTCGATTTTTGATTTGCTGAAAATCGGTAAGTTTCATGATTACTTTGTTAATAATGATGTTTTATTCAAGATGCAAGACGGAACGCCACTACTAGTCGTACCGAGAAAAATGGAACGCGAAATTATAAAAATCTACCACGACCAAGGGCATTTTGCTGTTCGTAAAACAGATGAACTGATTAAGCGGCAATTCCACATCCCGAAACTCACCGAAACGATTAAAGGTTGCATTAAAAATTGCGTTCGATGTATTGTCGCAGAACGAAAGATGAGAAAGCAGGAAGGATTTTTAAATCCGATACCTAAAGGAGATAGTCCGTTGGTAAACATACCATGTTGACCACTTGGGAGGCTTGTCGCCGACTCGAAAACTGTATCGGCACATATTTTGTGTGATGGACAGTTTTTTCAAATTTACTTGGATCTACCCAACAAAGTCCATAAATGCCAACGAAGTAATCCAACGACTGGAGGGACAAAAAGCGATTTTCGGAAATCCCAAGAGGTTGATAGCAGACAGAGGTGACGCTTTTCGGTCAAGTGCTGTGCTAAGGAAGGGATTGATATCCAATCCAGTTTTATCGAAATTATGTTCTAACAACTCAGAAGAATGGTACCCACGAAGAAACACTGACACCAACCTTTTACAAGCCGATATTCTCAGAACTAAACTACCCTATTCGGGATCTGGGTGTTATCTAACCCAGTTCACACAAAATTCACTGGGTTATCCAAAATTGTGGAAAAAGCTTAAATATGAAGTCCCGATCACTCAATCAGTTGGGGCTGTACAGAGGCCGATGTTTTTTAAATACAGTTTTATGTCAAAACTCGTTATTTTCGCTTAAACTTTAGAAAACTGATTTCAACAGGAATTGTTGCAAAAATAATTTAGAATGGTTTAGTTCTTAATCATTTCTCTTGTAAATGGTACATCATTTTCAAAATATTTGCAAAATATGCCGCTTCCGGTGGACTGATTTCAGCCAAAAATCATTGAGATCTCCCGTGGTTGCCGTGGAATCTTGCGTTTTCTTATACACGTGCTAAAGCGTGACCGGAGTGCTTGTAACGTCTTTAACGGGGAATTTTCAATACGGGTACACACCGTTCTTTCACGATTCTTTTATCTTAATCCCGTATTCACAAATTGTTTATAACGGTGGGTCTGCGAATATGCAAAAATTACCGCGCACAATATCACGTAATATTATCACGGATTTTATTAGTAGTTTATACAAACACTACGAGAAAAAAAAAATCACAAGTTCACTATTATTGTGCCAGACTGTACTAACAATAACTTTTGAACAATTAATTTTTATTTTAATAATTTTTATTGAGATTTATTTTCCACGGCGGACACTATGCAACTGATTATGACCGTAAGGTAGATTATTTAAATTGCATTCAGGCCACAAACAACACAATAATAAGGCAATAAAAAAACCGGAACCTAATCAACAACATTACAAACACAACGTAATACAAAGATAATACATAAATGAAGTTTATCTCAATTACAAAGAAGAATTATGCATTGCTTGAGAATTCCGAAATTCAACAATATATACAGTGAGTCACAAATTGTTGTTGACAACGTATGTTTTACATCAAACAATCATGCGTCTTGTTAAATTTTTGAAACGTATGGAATAGACTTCGACTGTTACATTCGTGGGGACGACCCACAAGCATGAGAAAGTCTCAAAGCTGGGCTTAAATATCCTACACCCAGAAAAATGTAAGACTTTCAAATAAATAATTCATCGGATTTGAAATAAAGTTTTCAAAAATATTTTAGTTAGAAGGAAAATCCATTAGTATTAATGATTTTAAGGCATTTAATTTAAAGAAATCAAATGGTTTAACACAAAGTCAATTAAAATCGTTATTCTAAATAATAAAGTTATTTAGAACAAAGAATAATATTATGAAATATAACTTAATGAGAATTAACCTTTAAACGAATTAATATTATGTTTTAAAACAAAGGAACGCATTCTTTATTTATTAGACTACGCATTTGGAATGTTAGTACTAAATAATTCTTCATTTATAATAAAGAAAAAAACATTTAATTTTTATTATTTCTAAAACATAACGGTAAAAATAGTTCTTTTTTTAATTTTTATATAATCGCATGATTTTAGTTCATATTATCATTTCGCTTGTGGTGGTTGAAATTTTAGTTTGGTGAATTATAACAAATAGATTAAAAAAGCATCATTGTACATTACAGAGCATATATTTGTACGAGCAGTTTCTCAGTGAAGTGAATTTTAAATTATTGGTATCGCTGTAAGATCAATGTTATTTACGCCGTTTTGATTGTATTTAGGATACCAGTGGTGCTGAGTGTAGTGACTGTAGTGAGAAAATTTCGATTAAGGTATGTTCCCTTCTCTAGTTCAAGGTTAGATTTAGATTTCATATAAATGATGTGCAAGTTTAATTAGCGTACAATAGTTTTTTCACGCGTTGTTTATTTAGTTTTTAATTAGTGAATATTTTATTGACAGTGAACAGTTTTATAAAATGTCGTATGCAGATCCTAATGTTGATTTAGGAAATAGTTCACGTCAAGGAAATCTTATTGAGGAATTAGTTACTTGTGAGTTAGATAAAACTATGATGGCTGTTATATCTTCATGGGGATTATCCAAAGATACTCATAACCTCTTAAAACTTCATCGATATAATACAAAAACGTTAAAGTTAATGAATCTAGACGACGTGGATGAGCTTTTCGACAATTTTTTTTTAAGCGAAAAAATATGAAATTCATTTATTCGGTCTTTTATGTGATTAATGTACCGCATATGTTTTCTTCGTTTAGGATTGCCCCTTACCTCAGTCATAAGCCACTCGCACAATGAATAGCCGAATTAATAAATGGATAGAGGAACATGATTTTTCCATCCCTAGCCCTAATCCATGCGATTCACCAAACAACTTTCAAACGTTGTAAGAATATAAAATTAGTGATTTAAATAGATAATTTATTATTATACCCACAGTGATAGTTCGAAAAATTTACCAGCTAAAACAATATTCTTGAAATTTTGGATCTCAGTATAAAAGGTCGATTTGTTAAGGAATTTTATCGTAAAAATCAGTTATTGGATAAAGGGAATCGGAAAAATCTAGTACATTGCCTTATTGATTATTATATGGCCAACAAAATAAAAGTAAATGCCGAAGATTTTGACAACATATCTAAAAGTATAGCACATTGTTTTCCTTCTGAGCATCCTGTTAGTATATTTGTAAAAATATAAATTTTAAATACTTTGTTAAACAAATTGCATTTATACAGAGTGACTACCATTTACCACGCCAAGGTAAACGGAAGGCATCGGGAAAATTATTTGATAGATGGAGCAACCAAAGTTTTGGGACTAAATATCTAAAAGTGAGCCGTACAGCTAGCAGTACTGTTACACAAATCGGTGGGGATACGGATGTGCTTCCAGCTACTCAATTAATTGTTGATGGTAATTTTACATAAATTTTTTATTTCTCTTGCTTTAGTTACAACTTATCAAAAAATAAAATTTTTAATATTTCAGATAAGTTCGATGAAAATAAAATTTGGCTAAAAAATTATTTTGAACCTATTGAGATCGTCCACGAGAAATGGAAGCAAACCTCAATTGGTAGAATCAACGCCTTTTACAATTCTGGGGAGACCAATATTGGATGCTTTTTGAACGAGTGGCCATTATTAAAATCACATCTCGGCTATCAATTGGTAATCTTATTGATCAATTATTTTAAATTATATTGTACTTGATGATTCTATTGAATAATATCAGCACATACTTATAATAAAAATTTTCTTCATTTTTACTTCAAAGATTGATATTGATTTCCAAATTAAATTCGAAGGAAAAGAAAATCTACTAATTGATAAATTTGATTCATTTATAAATGCCGCACTTAAAATATTAGAATCCGAAGTGAAAGATACTAAAAACAAGGAACTATTGGGAGAGATAAATAACAACAAAAATCTTACTCAAGGTTCGCCGTTAAATTTAAGTATTTATTGATTTTTCTTTTATTAATTCACATTTATATCTTAAATTTAGATGGAAAAGATGCAATTATAGTACTCCTATTACATTCGATCATTCAGCCCAAACGATGCAATCCTAAATTTAAGCCAAAGATATCCGACGCACAAGAAGATTTTATTTTACGTATTACGAATTTAAACGAACTGCAATCTAAATTGGAACATATCACAAAGAAATATAGAGGAACAAAATCTACAGTGCAACTGTAGAGACTTGTTATAGTGCAAGTAGTGACAAGTTCGAGAATGTACAAGAGGCTTTTGTGTGCTGCGACGAAATAAAATATAAGTGTGGGTCGGTAAGAAAATGTATAGACATTTTAATTAAACTTACATTCATATTTAACTTAAAATATTCAGAAATAAGCCAACAAGTGTGGTATTTTCTGCAAGAATATTTTTACGGAATTGATTCTGAAGAACCTCGTTTAAAAAAATTTATAAAACAATTTGCATCATAAAAATTATAATTGTTTTTCAATCATTTTTTTAATTCACGAGTCATATTACGAGTACGTATATACCATGCTTGTTTGCATTATATGCTTAAATAATTTTAAAAACGTTAATGATATAGTTTGCCATCTCAAAAAAGCTCATGGTACCCCATCAATTTACAAATTTGAGTGCGTTCAAACCGGATGTCATCAAATATTTCAAGTATTTATAAATTTAAAACTCATTTAGAAAAGCATATTAATGAATTTTCTGAAATGTCACCGAATAATAAAATACTCGAAAAACAGCAAATTCTGTATAATGAGGGGATCTGCTATTCAAACGAATTAAACTCCCTTTGTGGTGTAGGTTTATCTAATTTAAGTTTTCCAAATACAAGAAGTACTGTTTCTTGCAGTGTGTTAGATGGAAAGAAGTTTAATATTGATTATTTAGAAAACGCGATTATAGAATTTGCTTTAAATATGCATGATGAGGCAACGTTGCCTAGACAAACAGTATTTTTGATACAGGAAGCTGTTAAAAAATTATCGTTAATCCTTTACAAAATTGCTTGAAACAGTTTTTTGGCGATATATCCGAAGAACGCAAACATGATTATGAGGTTGTGATGCTGTTTCTGAATAATCCTTTTCACAAATTAAATTCGGAATTTAAATTTTTTAAACATATTCAATAATAGGTGTTTATTCTAAACCGAAGGCATATTTAATAAATAACGATTTAACAGAAGTATTTATTAATGGTGTGCCAACTTTAGACAATAGTAGAGTACAGGGATGCCTTTTATATATATATCTTTTCAAATAAAAAAATACTTTGAAGCACAAAACGTTTTGGAATTAACATTAGAAAATACAACAAAATTAGAACAAAGTGAAAGTATAAAAATTTTTATAAACGGGTCGCTTTGGAAAGAAAAGATTATTAAATTTAGCGGGAAAACAGTAATTCCTTACCATATTTATTTTGATGATTTCGAAATCAATGATGCTCTCGGGTCTCATGCAGGAAAACATACAGTATGTGGGGTTTATTATTTTTTCCCGACTAAACCATTGCACCATATTTCAAAATTAAATAACATTTTTGAAGCAGGATTTATTAAGACTAGAGACATCAAAGATTTTGGTACTTTTAGAGTGTTACGTCCCTTAGTAGATGCAATTATTGAATTAGAGCGGGATGGGGTACTAATCGAAACGAAAAATTCTAAATTAAACATCCATTTTGTGTTGGGTCAAATTTTAGGAGATAATTTTGGCCTTAATCATATATTAGGGTATACGAAATCGTTTAACTCATTTTCATTTTGTCGGATTTGTAAACGCAATAAACTGGAAACACAAAAAGACGCTGTAGAAATACCCGACTCACTACGCAACAAAGACAATTATGAGATCGATTTAAGTACCAATGATATGAGCAAAACAGGTGTTAAGGAAAATTCGATTTTTAATGAAATCGAGTCTTTTCATGTAACGGATAACATTGCCTGTGACTTAATGCATGACGTTTTTCTAGGCGTATGCAAATACAATTTGTCCAAAATATTAACCGATTTTATAAGTATATAACAAAAAGTATTTTACTTTAGAAAGTTTTAATTACAAAAAACAGATTTTCAATTATGGTGATATTGAAATTGGTTCGTCCGAAGAACCAGTTAATAAAAACCAAATAATAAATGCGACATTCAAAATGACTGCTAAAGAATCTTGGACCATGTTCCATTTTCTGCCTCTAATTATTGGTGACGATGTGCCTACTGATGATAAAGTATATAGGTTTCTGTTGACTTTTATCGAACTGATTGATGCATTGCTTCGCAGCGATTATAATGAAAGCGAGTTAAATAAACTTAAAAATTTAATTGAATTTCATAATAATTCATTTGATTCGCTATTTCAATCGCTAAAACCAAAATACCACTTTTTATTGCACTATCCGCGAATTATTAGACAATGTGGACCAGTAAAATATCTGTGGTGTTTTAGACTAGAAACTGAGCATCAAGAGTACAAACAGTACGCGAGAAATATTATGTCGCGTGTAAATATTCCAGTTACATTATCTATAAAAGCTTCACTACGGTTTTCTAAATTAGTATATAAAGAAGCATTTTTTGAGAGTGATATAACGTTATTGACTGATCCGTTCACTTGTGAAGATCGAAACCGTAAATATTCATCACTATTTAATTCGTCAGAAGTTGCGGCTAGGTACACGAATCAGATTACTTTTCGGGGAACCAAACTTAAATTAGGTTACTATTTTAGCCTGAGAGGTTATGACATACAGTTAACATTATTTGAAATTCTTGATCTTGTTTGCATTGAGACGAAGTTCTTCGCAATTTGTAAACGCCATTCTGATAATACATACTTAGCCCATTACCATTGTCACATGCTAGGAAATAGCTCCGATCAATACTATTTAATAAACTTAAATGATGCGGGGCCGCCTTTAAATTCAAGGCATTTAAGGGATGGTATAAAAATAATAAGAGCAAAACAATTTTATTAACGTTTTTAAGTTTAATATTTAACTAAATTGAAATATATAATTACTAAGTTCCTCGTTTAACCACTGTAATTTTTAAAAACTTATAATTTCTTTAAAATGAAATTTATTTATTGTTTTGTGGTTTATGAAGTACCTGTGACTATAATAAATATAGATATTATGTAATTTAATGAATTTTTATAAAGAAATATTTTTCTAAACTGCAAATATAATGTCTTTAATTACTTTTATTATTGATCCAAAATCCAAGATCCAAACCAGTACTAAAACATAGCAGTCATTTGCGAAAGGCCTTTGCTAGTAAGTAAATTTTCTTTAAATTTAATGATCCGCAACTTCCATAATAAATATTATGATTCTTTTATATAAAGAATAATATTTTTAATATTAAGTACACATTCAAAAACCTAAAGAATTATGGACTTACAATTAATGGAAACGTCCATTTAAGATAAATGATAAATAACTTTCTTTTGGAATAAAATTAATCACTGTTTACTTTAAATTAAAGTTTTTTCTTATTTTGTTTAAAGTTCTTATGTGTAATTTAAACTAAATGAAAAAGTATTTGATTTAAAGAAAATGAACTTTAATCGTTGAAGTTTAAAATGAAAGAAAATAGATCTTTTAACATAAAGAAATATAAGTTTTGCTCAAAATCTATAGGCCAAATTTCTTTATTATAAATTGAAATTTCATTAAATCTAAGTTATATTATTCTGAGTGTAAAAACCATGGTTAAAGCAAAAACAAATTTAAAACTATCTATGTATCTTTTATGCAAAGGTCATCCATCTAATGTCTTTGGCATGGCATACACCCAAAGATTTTCCATCAACATTCCCAATCTCGTAAGAAACATTCCCAACTTTTCTCAACACTATATAACTAACTATTTCAGCCAAAAATCATTGAGATCTCCCAATTTATGAGAAATGCTTAAGTATGAAGTTTTATCCCGATCAGTCATTCAGTGTGGGCTTTAAAGAAGCTACAGACGTTTAGTTGGCACGGCCCCACAAGCGGACGCCCACACAGAAATTTTTAGAAACCACTTTTTGACTTTGGCGATACAATGAATGTATTGTAAATCTGCAAAAATCTCTAGGTTGAAATTTTACATAATTACTATACTTTATTTTACTACGCTACGTAGTAAAAGGTTGAAAATCACTAATCTGCACTGAGTGTGGATCGAAACAAAAAACCTAAATCGTTACTATATAGCAATACAACTTGAGTTTGACCCTGTCTATATATTTATCGTGCACCCAAAGTCAATTGCTCAATTATCACAATCCACTTATAGACAGACGAGAGCCCCCACAATGATTATTCCTAATCTTATCACGGATTTGATTCACAACCGATATTACCACAAACAATTTTCCAAATTAGTATCTACTCGTACAGTAGTTTACTAACAGTGCGTGTGAGTGTTGTAACAAGCTACTTGTGCCTATATAGGAGTTATCAAATAATAAAATGATTACTGCAAAAGTGTACAGAGAATTTTTAGTAACCTTCGTTGTAAATATAGCAAGTATTGCTTGTGGTACCGCTATAGCATGGACGTCGCCAGTAATACCCAAACTTGAGGATGAATCGTTAGAAGATACACCACTCGATCGAGTACCCAATTCAACTGAAATATCATGGATTGGACCACTTGTTCCACTCGGAGCAGTATTTGGTAATTTAAAATTAGATCACTTTAATTATTTCGATTAATTTATTTTTAATTTATTTTAGCACCATTCATTACCGGACCACTTACAGAAAGATTTGGTAGGAAATGGCCGCTAATGAGTATCTCAGCATTTTTTATAATTGGTTATATAATACTCGGAGTAAGCACCGGCATTGAAATGATTTATTTTGCAAGAGTGCTGCACGGCATCGCAGTTGGAATTACAACAGCCACCGTGCCATTATATGTGGGAGAAATAGCATCGGTAGCGTATCGCGGTGCCCTTGGATCATTTCTCGTATTGTTACTAGTCCGTAAGTTAGATACAAATCGTGAACATAATCACAGTTAATTAGACAGTGTTTATATTTTTACAGTTGGTATTGTTTTTACATACGTTGTTGGACCTTTTGTGTCATACGTAGCATTCCAATTTATTAGTATGGCCATCCCAATTATTTACGGAGTAGCATTTTTCTTTATGCCCGAGTCACCCCTCTATTATTTAACCAAAGGGGAGAAAGAGAAAGCCGTTGCTGTTTTACAATATTTACGGGATGAAACAGCGGAAGGGGTAGCGGATGAAATAAATCAAATGCAAATGGATGTGGATGAAGCGGGCAAAAATAAAGCAACCGTTAAAGATCTTTTCACAAATAAAGGAAATGCATGGGCGCTTGGTATATGTGTCGGTTTAATGTGGATTCAACAATTCTCCGGCATAAATGTGGTGCTCTTTTATGCACAAAGTATTTTCGAGAAAGCGGGCGGATCTGTTAAATCGGAGGTTGCTCCTATTATTGTTGGATCGGTGCAGTTAGTTTCCAATGGTGTTACACCATTCGTTATCGAGCGAATGGGGCGCAAACTTATACTATTGATTTCGGCCGGTGGCATGGCCGTTGGAATGGGACTACTCGGATTATATTTCTTTTTGGATGATCAAAAATCGAAGGCGGCTGAAGATCTCGCATTCCTTCCAGTTGCGGCGCTATTAATTTATTCAATAGTTTATAATGTTGGATTTGGCCCGATACCATGGTCAGTGCTAGGCGAATTATTTCCGGCTAATATAAAAGCAAAGGCATCTACTGTAACTTCGGCTGCAAGCTGGTTATTTGCCTTTTTGATCACGTTATTCTTTTCGTCGGTGGATGAGGCGATTGGATCTCACTGGGCATTTTGGATATTTGCAATTTGTTGTGTAATTGGTTTCGTCTTCACTTATTTCGTAATGTTTGAAACAAAAGGACTAACGGTTAAACAAATTCAAGATAAATTACACGGTGCCTAATTAGGCCCTGGCCGGAAGTTATTGTTAATTGTGAATTATTTATTAATAGAATCGTTTTTTTTTTCAATGAATATTATAAAATTGTGTTTCTATACCACATGTTGCAACACCAATATTTGTAAACAATATAGCCTCAAAATATTTGTGATAGTATGATATAAACAATTAATCTTATCATATCACTAGACAATTAACCTGCGTACTTGCGCATATCGCTACCTTATCATTTTTTATTTACACTAATCTTCACTGCTACTAGTCTTGAAGGGTCTCGGTTCATTCATGTGGGCAAAGTTTGAACATTGTCATTTTAGAATTTAGTTTATATTAGACAATTCAAAAGTCGATATCAATTATATTTTTATTGCACTCAGCTAACATAACGGTGCACATTCCACACTTTCTTATCAATCATTTTGAAGAAGATAACTCAATTACCTACATTTGAATGGTTTTATATGGGATGATGACATGATTACAAAAAAAAGTTTAAGCACGCGATGTTCGATTAATACAATAAAATAATAAACGTTAATTTAGCATGATGGCAGTAAAGGATGTACCATAATAGAAAATTATACAGTGCGCGCAAAAAGTATTTGAATTTCTACGTCGTGCAGAAAATTTAAATTCATCAATTTTTGGCAAAATTTGATACGAGTGATAAATCGCGAAATTATCCATTTTAAAAAATTGCCGAAAAACAATTAGCGAAAAACGTAAATTCACCGAAAACATGCAATTCACCGTAAACGACAATTCACAAAAAAATATGCTAGATGAGCAGTTAATCAGGGCTTATAGCACATGCCTTTTGAACAATGATGATTGCAGATAATGTGAAATTCTGTTGAAACTCGTTTCTGTACAAATTCTAGTTTATTCTTGGCCTAGTGTTTTTTTTAAATTAGCTCCTCGCAAGTAACTCGGATTTTATGACGAGAATTGAATTCGATTATGAGTTCTGAATGATTTCTATTTCCGGAACTAGGCTATTTACACAACCGATCATGCTGGATTTGGAACTTCTAGAATACTAAAATATTTTTAAGGAAGTTCTAAAATGATCAATTGGAACGGAACTACATAAGCCATTTCTTAACCGATCATGATGAAATTGGGGGTGTGTATATGATGGTAATGCGAATCTAAAATTAATTTTACAAGAAGTTCTGGAATATGGCCTACTGAAACAAAACTACGGCAGCAGCAATCATAGCGATTAAGCGTGATAGAAATTAGATTCTGAAATTACTTTTGGGAACAGTTCTTTAATATGACCAACTGGAGCGGAACCAAGCGATTTCATAACTGATGATGATTAAATGATTTTTTAAAGAAGCCTGGGATGTTTTTGTGTTGGCGAACTCAATCAGAACTAAGCAATTTCATCACCGATAAAAATGGAATTGGGTTTGTAGAATGGAAATGGAATTTTTAAATTGTTGAAATTGCATGGGCAGTAGTGGAATCAGATTCTGAAGTTACTTTCGGGAAAAATTCTCGAATATGACGAACAGGGACGGAACTATTCCAGTTCATAGCCGATTGTAAAGTAATTATGTACGAGTGTAGGGTGAAAATGGGATTGGAAATTTGGTATGTTAGACCAAAATTGAACTTTAATATTATTTTTGGAAAGAGCTCTGGGATATGATCAACTGAGCTCATTGGCCTTGAAGAGTTCAGGTCAAGGAGCTTCTGTTTGCAAAATTCTCGACAGCATGTTCTCAACTTTGTCATAGCAACGTCGAAAATACGTTATTCTGCATGGTATCGTATCAACATATTCACGAATTTTCATTAAAATGTCATTTCCATCCTACTCAACCGATTTCATCGTGATCGTTTAAGGAATGGCTTAATTCCATTCAAATTAATTTCCAGAACTATACATTCGGAACTCATATTCAAATTTGATGAAATTGGATGGGCAGTAGTGGAGAGACATTAGTTAGCAGTTTTAGACGGTAGAGAAATTTTATATGGAAAAGCAGTCACACTTCTATTTAGTCTGTTCAAAAAACCTTACAAATTCTTTCAATTACTATAAAGCTGACGAACGAATTAAATATTTTATGCCTTGCAAAATTTTTATGTTTTATCGAAAAAATGGAACAAAACCGGTAAATTTGTTGCTGTTTCCCATATAAAATTTCAGTACCGTTTAAATTTTTCGTCCGGCGTTTCATGATTCCGCCCAGACTTTACGGGTTATATTGTTCCAAATTTTTAAATTGTGGTGGATATGCGTAGATTTGAAGGCGACCCGACAAGAACTTGAGAATGACTTGAACTCAATTATCGTTTTTGATGAATTATCGTTTTCGGTAAACTGTAGTTTTCCATAAATTGTTTTTTCTGTGAATTGAGAATTTTGATGGATTGTTGTTTACAGTCAATTGTTTTTCAATAAGTTGTCGTGGAACCAATTTTGACACCAATGAGATTTTTTACCTTTGTGTGCTAGCCATAGAAAAATAAGTTTACCATAGATTCCCCATTTTGCGATTTTACATTATGCGCAATGTAAGGTCACAAATACAATCAAGATATTGGAATTTAATTCGTTTCATACAAATGAGAAATCCATGTTAAACTTATTTTTCTATGATGAAGCGTATCAAATGGCATCAAACAACTTTAAAAAGGCAACTACGGAAGGTTATTCAGAGTAATGCCGGAAAGCAAAGAATCATGAAATTCTATGAACTAACAATTTAAGATATTTTAAAGAAATTCGTAGCCACGTGGTTTCAGGTAAGAGAAGCTTGGAATTGATTGTTCCCTCTAACGAGGTTTAAAAATGATTTGGTGGAACAGCGTCTTTGAGGTTTAGTTACAACTACAGTAAAACCTCGATTTAACGGACGCTCGATTTAACGGATAATTTTTGTATTTTCCATTTTCTGGTTATCGATTATGATAGGATTTTGTATGTTGGATGGAAATGGGATTATTAAAAGATTTTTGGAAGAATTTCTGGAATATGGCCACCTAGGACAAGACTCGGCCATTTCTGAACCGATTATGATGGGATTGGGTATGTCGAATGGAAAAGGAACTCTTAAATGATTTGTTCAAGAAATTCTGGAATATCGCCACGAAAATCGGTAATTTAAACTAGGGCGGAACTCGATAATAAGCAGGCGTTTTTCTTGAAATAAGCGGCTCGTGATGCTAACATGTTTCTGGTAAGGCAGGATGCCTTAACTTCTATCACCAGTACGTAACCCACTCATTGGATTAGTGGGTTGAGCGCAGGGCTGGAAACCAATTTGTATTTTAGGTTGGTTTGGTTTCTGATTCCTTTCCAAATTTTTGGTTTTGCTTTTGGTTTCGGTTGTATACATTTTAAAATTTTGGTTTTGGTTTTGAAACAACAATTTAATAGTTTTGGTTTTCATTCTTGAAAAAATTTAAAATAAGAATAAAACTAAAAATTATAAATAAATAAGTTTTATTCATTAATTCAAATAAAAAATTAAATAAGGTATGTTTTCTCCAAACATAAAAGAATTCACCAAAAAATAAAATTAAAAATAATAATTAAATTTTTTAATTTAATTATTTAACTTAATGAAAAGGATGTATTCCAATCCAACACATCCTCGTTTAAACCATCCCTATTATCTGCTAGAATAAACTTCAAGTTATGAACCCTACACAAAGGGCCCGGATAAATTTATATTATTCTTATCAAAAACGACCTCGAAAACTGTTCACGGGAACATGGAGTCTGATGTCTTCTAAGATCATGAAATCTACAGAACTTTTAGAACCAAGCGAAAATTTACACTTGTGAGGAATTTGCCGCCCCGGTGGCAAAGTGGTTAGCATGCTTGCTCCAGCGACCGGAGGTCCCGGGTTCGATTCCCGGTGGTGACAAGGAAAAAAAATTTCACGGCTGGTTTAGGATCAATGAATTAATCACTCATTATCCGAAATGAAAATATGATTATGAAACCTCATTTGAGGCGGCCAAATCCCTTGATGGGATATAGTGCCAGAGAGAGAGAGAGAGAGAGGTATTTGCAATACAAGAGCGCATAATTCATATGGCCATGTTCCAGAACTTTTTCCAAAAATTATTTGATAACCTCATTTCATCCACAATGCCCAATTTCTGTCCTAGGAGGTTATATTCCAGAAATTTTTCCAAAAATCGTGTAAAATTTCCATCCTACATGCCCAATTCCAACATAATCGATTAAAAAATTAAAGAGTTCCGTCCCAGCACCATATTCCAAAACTTCTTCCAAAAACTGTTTATGAATCTCTGTTCCATCCAACAAACAAAATCCCATCATAATCCATTAAGAATTGATCGAGTTTCATCCCAGATGGCGATATTCCAAAACTTCTTCCAAAAATCATTTAAAGGGAGTGGCCATATTCCCGAACAAGTGCAAAATCTATAGTCGATTAAATTTAAAAAATTTCCATTCGGATATAACGGACATTCAGATTTAACGGACTCCCCAATTAGTCCGTTAAATCGAGGTCTTTCTGTACTTTAATTCTAGACTGGTTACTTCCGGTTTGGCTTTCGATGGTTTGAGTAAGTGTTAGAGACGAGGCCAAACGACTCACGACACTCGGAAGTAACACATATCTGTGAGGATCCTATAACCAAACATTGAATATTCCAGTGCGATCAAGTCAACCCTCTTACATTCGGGGAATGTAAGAAACCCAGCTTGGGCTGGGTTTGCAACAAAACACATCACACAATGCTACACAATTCGAACCCGAATGGTAGCAAATAGCGAATCATCCATCATACGTTGAATCATAATCTCAAACTCAGGTCACCGCGACTCACATCGCATCGCCATTTAGGGACGTACTGCTCGCCACAGCAACCACTACCATATCGCTCTCAAAACTAATCAAAACTTCATTGTTCGAGCTCTGTTGGATTTGGGATCACAAGTCAGCTTCATATAGCAAAGTGCAGCAAATCGCATCGGACTAGCGAGAGGACCAGCCGTAGTCGCAATCAGTGGAATTTGTGCGGATATTAGTGTATCAACGAAAAGAACAATATATTGTCACAGGCCTCCAAGATATTAGATCCGCTCGGCTGCGGATCTCCTATACCAAAATTAGCCCCAAAATCATACTTGAGAAGAATTGTGGGTACTCGGCGTGGGTACTATGACTCACTTATCGAGATAGTTCGAGATATTTAAGGCTCTCAGAATCGATCGCTGTATGCTCGTACAACGTGCCAGATGGATCTATCAAAATCACAATACTGACATCCAAGACAAAGGTCGCGCCACTGAAAACAATTATTCTACCACATCTAGAGCTTTGTGCCACAAACTTAATATCACATGGTAGGCGGGGATCTGTGCCAAAGAGTTCTATGACAGGAAAATTTTCTGTTGTATCATGCACTGCATGATAGGGTTATCCTGGTTAGCGTTGACTTCTTTCTGCAGATGTTCTTCCAGTGTCCGGTTAAACCTCTCTACCATTCCGTATGATTGTGGATGTAGCGATGTGGTATGAGTTTTGTTAATGCTAAGATATTTGCACAGTTCTTGAAAAACGGACGAGTCGAAATTTTTACCTTGATCCGAGGGTAGATGTTGCGCTACGCCGAATCTCAAAATCAAACTGTTCACAAATGTGTAGGATACTCTCCGGACATAGTCAATACGGTATGTAACGATTACCATCTTTTATTTCTGAATCCGGGCCAACGATGTCCATTGCTATTCGTTCGAATGGTGTCAAAACATCGCCGCATTCTTCCTTTCGCCTGGGTTTGTGGTAATTGATTCAAAAAACCTGTGCCTTATTTTATCCAAGGTGTTACAGACGGCTAGCAGCCAACCCGCAGTTATCAATTAATCATGCAGAGGCCTCACGCACGGTGATTTTGCCGGCTAATACTCAGGGTATTGGGCCGTGGGAATTTGGAGTCTTGCATTACTCTGGCTTACACCGTGTTTACAGATAGTTTAAAATAAAATTGCAAATTAAAAATAAATCAAAAAAAAAAAAACCGGATGTTCCGCAGAAATTCGTCCGACGAAACTTGAGGAACGGATAAAATAATTATAACCGGGTATACCCTTCCGATGGCGACCGGATCTCCCCGAGTGTCAAGTACCCAAACTGATGAAGAGCCCCCCCCCCCCCTCGAATGACCTATCGACCCCGAAAGGCCGATGCCCAGCCACAACGAAGCAGCATTAGAGGGTAGGGACGTCTTCTCAACAGAGCAAGCCTCTCTTCACTCGGAGAGACCCTCAGCGAACCTCCCACAATTCACACTTTGACAGCTTGAGACCGCCGAAGTGCCACGGTCACCCCCGAATGGACGACACATTTACTGGACTCACCACTCCAACCCTGTGGATGTCCTACCAAGGGGATGAAGGGGAGTGACAAATCCAGCATGTACATATGGAACCGACAAAACCGACAACGAATGGAGTATCCTTTCTCATCATACCTACCCAAAAATAACTTTAGTAATTCATTTAAAAAAATACGACAAAAAAAAGAAGAAAAAAGAAAAGAAAATAAATAAATCTGAATGCCGATGGGAGTCACGGTGCAGTTTTTTTCAATAAACATCAAAAGAAAGAAATTATTCACAAGGAAAGAAAAGGGTTGCGGATACCCCCATGAAATAAACCAAACCTGGAAACACCAGAAATATTATTACGGAAAGAGAACAATTTGAATAGCGAGACCAATGTGCGACACCGGTCGCGTGCGCGACCACCGTAAGATGGTGCTCGATTACACCCAAATAAATTTAATAAAATAAAAAATTTGAAAATTTAAAAATATTAAAAAAAATATGAAAGTTTGAAAAATTGAATTTGAATGAAACAAAAAAATAAATGAAACAATTTACATAAAGAAATAAAAAATTTAAGCGAAAACAAAACTAAAAAAAATTTTGTGCCTTGAAGTTGCGGCCTTAGAGCAAATAATTCGGGCTTGTTTCGCCAAACCCGTAAATTAGTTTAACCTCGATAGACCGCCGAAAATGTTGGGCGTTGAATCGCCTAAACCCGGAAAATATGAATGGCCTCAACTGGCCACCCAAAAAAAAACTGTTGGGTGTTGTCTCCGTGACAGTTTTCTCGCCGATTTCATCACTTCTGTTTAAGTTGATTACTTTGGGCAAGTCATAAGTATAGGCGGCCTTACAAAACTAGTTGAGGCGTCCACTCGGCCATATCTTATGCATAAAACTGTGCGACCAGCAAAAAAACAAAACAAAAATCAACACCAACTATTGAATTAACGTGGTACACAGCAACACATCGTTGAAACGCAAAATGTCCAATATTTTACTTGACCACCCAAGTATTTTGCACTTCTAATCAAACTCAATTATATCAAAGACAATTTTAAACTTTTATTTTTATTTTATTTTTTCACCAAACTCGAAGAAGTTACAAACTTTATTTTATTTTCCAGCGCAAAAAAACAAACACGGCTTTACAAAAAAATTCAAAACTCGACTTTTCATTATATAAACCAAAGCGAGACTACCAAACTCAAAAAAAAAAGTCGCATCAAAAACCCAAAAACGCAGAAAAATATTTTTTTTCTTTATACGTCTTCTGTTCTCGCACATGAATGGATGCGTGGTGAAAAATAGAACGCACGATCCGCCAAAAATACAGAAAAAAAGAAATATTCACCTACATCTTAACTGCTCGAACGCACGCACAAGGGCACACATTGGTCTCGCTCCAAAATTCAATATTTGGCAATGGTATAGTGTGGTTAAGATGACATAACACAAAAAAATAGCTCGTTAAATTCCCATCGAACTAATCCATAGTATTGCTACTCATACACAGATGGCAATGCCACAATGATCAATAATAAATTAAAAAATTAAGAAACAATGAAATCGGGAAAGGAATTAAATGTTATGACCAATGAATTGTAACAAAGGTTTTATTGATTCCCGAATATGCTCCAGATCTTCCAATGTGTGGTTTTTATAGCATTTCTCGTATCCGATTAACAGTAGCACAAGATTCTTACTAGTATTCCGTCATCTATCCTCAGCGAGTGCCACAACGCGATCGTCTCCCTTCTACCAGCCATCTCATTACTGGCCCTGGTTTTCTTTCAAATGTTGTTTATCTCAACCATGATCCGATTCAAACTGGGTTCGTGTAATAACTCTGGAACAGTTCGTTCCTTCCTATATCATACACATTGCTTACACTGAACTGCCGCGGTTATGCTTTTTACGTTCTTATTTTACGCCTCCCGGCTAACTCGAGGACATTCGGCTATAGGACCGATTGAAGACCATCTGCACATTACAAGCTCTATGCCAGCCTATACTGGCATGGAAGATGGGTCGGTCCATGGGTTTTACCCGGTGCCTCCCGATCCAAACGCCAAAGCTTTACCCACTGTGCCTTCTTGATAATCCATCAGAATTATTGTGCAATATACCTCGTCGATGAACCTTAAAAGTGTAAGCTTGTAGTCGTTCGATCCATCTAGCCACTTACTTCTCGCGTTTCTTAAATTGCATCAACTATTGATACTGTTAAAGTTAGCCGAAAGTTTTCAGCCGAAAGATAATGCAGATAGTGTCTTGAATACAGCAAAAATCAGTTATGAACTCGAATTTTGGAGAATTTAGGATCGAATTACATCATTCGGGTGAAGGAGAAATTATTTCAGTTTATAGGAATTTAAAAATCGATAGGGGCGAGAATATAAAGAGAGTTTAAAAATAGTCAAGACACTATCTGCATTATCTTTCGGCTGGAATCTTTCGGCTAACTTTAACAAGGTCAACTATTGTATACCTAGGAGTACCGCATGCTCTGTTCAACGAACAAACTCTTGGCTTATATTATAAAGATTTTTGCGGAAATGCTTGGCACAGTTCTTTGCGTGTTACACAATAATTTCGCTATTTTAAAGAGGGACTGGCTATAATATGCAACATTTCGCTCTTCACCCTCTTGCACCTGTAACAACACAGCACCTATCCCCGCGTGTTGGTAGCATATGCATCCAAAATGAATATCCAACCGGTCTGCGGGTATGCCAAAACAGGAGCGCCGCATAATTTTTTCTTTAATTCTTCAAATACTTTCTGATGATTTGTGTTCCACTCAAATGGTTGACTTTTTCCGATAATGCGATGGAGACTTCGTACAACATGTGCGAATTTTGGTTCAAACTGACGGTAGTAGGAGCATAATCCTAGGAAACTTCGTAGTTGGCAAATATCCTTTGGTGCTGGCCAATCCATTGTTACAGAATGGTTCAACACCATTCCGCAGATGTCATCTGAACCAAGCAGAGGCCTCATACATACGACTGTGAAGTTTCCGACAAAATTAAAAAATAACAAAACATGGCGGAACATAAAATTTGTCGGAATAACAAAAATGCACATGTATTAGTAAAACAGTTGGCAAAAGCAATGTTCGGTTTATTAAATTTTTTTGTTAACTGTTTAAATAACCAAGGGAATGATCAGTGTAAAAAAATTGTCCAAATCTCAGAGATGTCTAAGAGAAACGGTATATGTGGCTAGATGGCTTAAAGATAAGAGCTATCAGACGACACCACCCTTATAATATTACGATGACCAGAACCCATTTGGCGTTGACGATGAATTTGACTGTCTTAATAACCAAGAGGATGATCAATGTAAAAAAAAATTGTCCAAATCTCAGAGATGTCTAAGAGAAACGGTATATGTGGCTAGATAGCTTAAGATAAGAGCTATCAAACGACACCTCCCTTATATCAATACGATGACCAGAGCCCATTTGTCTTTAATGATGAATTTGACTGTTTAAATAACCAAGGGGATGATCAGTGTAAAAAAAATTGTCCAAATCTCAGAGATGTCTAAGAGAAACAGTATATATGGCTAGATTGCCTAATATAAGAGCTATCAGACGACACCACCCTTGTAATATTACGATGACCAGAACCCATTTGGCGTTGACGATGAATATGACTGTCTTAATAACCAATGGGAAGATCACTGTAAAAAAAAATGGCCCAAATCACAGAGATGTCTAAGAGAAACGGTATATGTGGCAAAATTGCCTAATATAAGAGCTGTCAGACGACACCACCCTTATAATATTACGATGACCAGAACACATTTGTCTTTAACGGTGAATTTGACTGTTTAAATAACCAAAGGGATGATCAGTGTAAAAAAATGGTCCAAATCTCAGAAATGTCTAAGAGAAACGGTATATCAGGCTAGATTTCTTAAGAAGAGAGCTATCAAACGACACCTACTTTATATCAATACGATGACCAGAACCAATTTGTGTTTAATGATGAATTTGACTGTTTAAATAACCAAGGGGATGATCAGTGTAAAAAAAATTGTCGAAATCTCAGAGATGTCTAAAAGAAACGGTATATGTGGCTAGATGGCTTAAGATAAGAGCTATCAAACGACACCTCCCTTATATCAATACGATGACCAGAAACCATTTGTCTTTAATGATGAATTTGATTGATTAAATAACCAAGGGGATGATCAGTGTAAAAAAAATTGTCCAAATCTCAGAGATGTCTAAAAGAAACATCAATTTCATCAAACGTCAAATTCACCATTAAAGACAAATGGGTTCTGGTCATCGTATTGATATAAGGGAGGTGTCGTTTGATAGCTCTTCTTAAGCCATCTAGCCACATATACCGTTTCTCTTAGACATCTCTGAGATTTGGAAAAAAAAATTTACAGTGATCCCCTTGGTTATTAAGACAGTCATATTCATCGTCAACGCCAAATGGGTTCTGGTCATCGTAATATTATAAGGATGGTGTCGTCTGATAGCTCTTATATTAGGCAATCTAGCCACATATACCGTTTCTCTTAGACATCTCTGAGATTAATTAGATTTTTATTTTTTTTAATTTCTCGTTTAATCTAAATCTCTTGTATCTCTTCCCGTTTAATTTTTTTAATTTTTCGTTTAAAAACTTGTGTACGTTGAACGAGCTTTAAACATTTATTTTGATTTGTTTTTGATTTTTGCGACGTATAATTATCTTTTTCGAAATCTATTACCAAATATATTTTAATAGTATAAGAAATTAGATGTACTCTTGAGTAATTTTTGGTTTTAAAAACCGCATGTTTGGGTTTCGTAATACAATATTTTTACACTTATAGTGAAATGTAAGTATATAACATTTCGAATTTCGTATTAATCCATTTATTTTTATTTGCCATTTGTTTCAGAAGTTGCTAATTTAGTAATTGCGTTACTAACCATTCATAACAAAAAAATTTAATAAACCGAACATTACTTTTGCCAACTGTTTTACTAATACATGTGCATTTTTGTTATTCCGACAAATTTTATGTTCCGCCATGTTTTGTTATTTTTTAATTTTGTCGGAAACTTCACAGTCGTTCATACATTGATATTTTGTCGGCTAGATCTCCGGGAGAAATGCTATAGGTCGTGGGGTTTGAGGCTTGCGTGGCTCCTAGCCTACACCGTGATTACAGACAGTTAAAAATAAAATAAAACGCAAATTAAAAAAAAACCCGGATTATCCGCCGAAATTGGTCGGTCGGAAATGAAGGAACGTACAAAATAATTATAACCGCGTTATTAACCTTGATGCGTGCATCCATGCGAATTCAAACGGCACTAACACTGGTTTCGATATCGGATGCGGGCACTAAGGGACCGCAAACAACACGCCGACACGGAACGGAATCTCCGCTCCCATCACACCAAACCGAAATAATTTAATAATTCATTTTATAAATTAAAATCACAACCACCAAAAAAAATAATTGCGAAAAAACACAAAAATGGCGAAGCGAGAAAATCAAAACGACGAAATAATCAAGAGAGAATGCACCGCCTAATTATTTACGCACCGCGGAAAAATGGTGGAAACGAGACCAATGTGCACACACAACCGCTATTCGGCGCTCGATTACAATATAATTTTTTTTTTAGAAAAAAATGAAAATTTTGAAAAAAATGTAAATGTAGAAAAAATTGAGAGGAAAATAAAAAGTTAAAAAAAATAAAAATAATAATCGTACCTTAACTTTAGCAATAACAAAAACCGTTGCGGTGCCTTTCACCGATACCAAAAATATGACGAATAGCCGGCTGGCTACCCGGGCGTAAATAATTAGGCGTTACCCCGCCTTCGTTGGGCGACTTCCCGCCTTTGTTATACTTTTGCCTAGTTGGGCACTACCAACTGTTGATGAGCCTCAATCGGCTACCCGCACACTAAATTCACTGTAGCACCGTAAATGCCGGTATATCGACCGCGTTGTTCCCGTTGGGTATATATTATGTGGCAAAATAGCTAAGCGTATTCGATCAGCTACGTTGGTATAGTGGTATTTTTAAGTCTTTCGAATTATTTTTATGTTAAACTTGAATTGTAGTTTATCAAATATCCATACGAATATACCCTGGAGTGTTTAAAATATCAACAACAAAATGATATCTTCGCACCATGTCGTTATAAATATAAGAGGGTGGTTTAAACGATCCACCAGTCTCAACTGCCCAACGGTAGCAAAATAAAAATGGAGGGTTTCTTCGTAGCACTATCTACCAACACTAGAAAATTTTTGAATTTTTGTAGCGTGACTTATCACCATGAACAAAAAATAAAAAAGTGCCTTGTAATTTTATATATATTTTTTTTATTGTAAACCCGCAATAAAATTTGTACACGTTTTTTTTATTATTAAATTTGGTTATATCGTAATTTTCTTTATTTTATAATTAGACCAAACGTGGTTTAACAACCAATTATTATTTTAAAACAATATCGTCTTTTGCACTATAATCATACAATATATTTTTTTTTACTTTATTATAACATCAGTAGTCAGCTCAAAACAAAAAATTTCCAACTAAAACTTTATTTAACGTTTTAAATTCAAAACCCACTTTTGTTTTCCGACTAACTAACAACCAAAAAAAAATCGCGCACCAAACCAAAAACGTGTAGATTGTTCTCTTCCCCTTTTACTGTTGTTTCCCTCCAACGCTTATATACACAGAAAGAGAACAACCAAAAAAAAACAAAAAACCATCCCACATCGTCACGCAACTGCACACACACACACACACACACCCGGTGCACATTGGTCTATCTCCATCATCTTTTCCGTCGCACCATCAAACGAAAGGGTGTACAAAAAAAAACAAAATATAACGGAGTGAGATTAGACAAAAACAATCAACCGATTAAGCCTAGGTAGTACTCAGTTCGATTTCACGTGAAATTTCCATACGACCAAAGTGAAATTAGAAATGAAAAATTTCATTTCTGTTTTCGTTTTGTAGTACTCAGTTCTCCAACGAAAAAACCAAGTGTGTTCAATACATCAAAGATGGCGCGCATAAACTCTCCAAACTATTTTCATGTGAAAATAATGTCTCGGCACATTATTTTCACGCGAAATTTTGACATTTGTTTGTTTTTGGCAAAAAACAATTTTTTTAATACCACAAATTCATAAATTTTAATTAAAGTCAATTTAATTTAAATTACTTACGTAAAATAAAGAAATCAATTTATGCATGTATGCAAATTTATACGTTAAAATTAAAAATTCTCCAAATAAAATTTCATTTCTATTTCACGCGAAAATAAATAGATTTTTGGAGACCGCGTTAAAATTTCATTTCACTTTGAACTGAGTACTAAGCTTTACAATGAAATGAAGCAAGGACACAAACCAAAAAATTACAATGAACTAAGATAAAGGGTGTATAAGATAAATGGTTATGACCGTACAGTCGTAACACCATTACAGATACTAACTTCTTTAGATCCGTTCACACATCGTTCCTTGAAACATTACGACCCTGTTAAATAGTTAACCACTTCGTTGTTAACTATTTACTACTTCCCGGAATAGTCTGCATTTCGGATCGCTTGTAGTCAGACATGTTTTCCAATTTAGGTCTCTTAGAACTTGCTCTATTAATCTCTTAAATGTACCAAACGCATTGCATAATCTAAACGGCATTAATCAAAAATTGATAAAAACCGTTGAAAATGTCGTTTTTCTTTAATGATCAGGACAGATTGCTACTTGTCAATATTCGCTTTTCGGTTCCAATGTACTAAAAAATATGAGCCCCCTGACAACGTGTACATAGGTTCGTCAATGTGATGTAACAGACAACTGCCTTTCTTTGTTTAATTTGCGGTAATCAACGCAAAATTGTGTTGTCCCGTACTTTTTCTGGAAAAGAACTGGTGAACTCCATGGGCTGCTAGACTCCTTAATTACTCTGTCACGTTCCATTTTTTTAATTATTTCGGCTATTTTCCGCTGCTTCGCGAGCGGTATTCGTCTTAGTGCTTGCCAGATTGGAGTAGCATTTACTGTGTGGATTCTATGTTGCACAATATTAGTTTTTCCTAATTCATCATCATTAAGAGCAAATACATTGGCTAATTCAATCAGTACTTTCACTGCAACATTTAACTGTTCCCATCTGGAAGATGGCTGCACAGTGAGCGAACGATCTTGTTCTGTCTATGGTTTGGTGATCGACGGCATTGTATCGATTGGTAGTTGGCAATATTCTCTCAGCTATACCGATGGCCACCCCTTTTCTGATTATAAATTTGTTGATGAACTCACGTTCAAAATAAGAACTAGTACTTTCTGCTAGAACTTCAATAAGGTTCTCGCATATAGCACCCCGTTATTTTTAGATTCGCAGACTTCACAATTTCCATCTTGGTATCGCCAAGGTCACCGTCAATTTGGCCATCTGATATGCCTTCATAATATCTAGTCCGATGATACATTTTTCGGTTATTCCAGCTATACGCTAAACCGACGTTTGAACCGCATTCCGTCTAATGTTATTGGACACCGGGTACACGCTCTTTTGACTATCGAAAATCCACCTATTTCTACGATATCGAAGTATCGAGTATAAGGCTACATTCACGCGGTACCAATACACCAATAACAACAACACTTTTGTAATCCGCCCATAATTTTCTGATTTTAACTCAAAATTTGTGCAACTTAGTTTTCCGTATCCATGTTCATTAAATGAGACAATTTCATGAGATTTCTTCACATTCCTTACTTCGTACGTCAGCTTTCCTCGGGTGCAGCACATGGATATGTGACCTTTTTGTCCGGTCAGTCGAAAATCATCCGATTTCCAAAGGAGGAACGAAAAGTATTTCATGAAATCATACTTTTGAGCTGTTTTTCATTTTTTGCGTGTTTTCACGCAGATCCAGTTTCTAGAAATGAAGAACTGGATCTGGAGATTTCAATAATTAGATACTTATATATTATTTATTAAACATAACACTTTTATTTATTCTTTATTGATCCGATTTTTTTATGTTCTATGTACATTGCACATACAGCCTTGTGTCATTATATGCTATCTTATGTACAGTTTAAATATTGTAATAGAACATGTACGTACATACTCATATGTGAATTTGTAGAATAGTAAAAAAATGTATCTCTTTACACATTACATTTGTACGTACATTTTGCTTGCCTTATTCTTCGGTGTAATGCAAACTGTACTCGTTCTCGTATAACAGGAAAAACAAAAATGAAAAATCGAACGTACAATCTAAATTGTAATAAAATTCAATCCACTTCAAAGGAAAAACAAATAAAAAAATTTCCCATTTTATATGGGTTTTATAAACCGAAGAGAAAACGGAATTACAATTTGAGTTTTGACTGTAAAACCATTGTCACTGTTTTGTTTTTCCATTTTCTTACTCGGTACAATCATATTTACTTTTATTTGCTATCTATACCAACCGTACCGTACCTACATATGTACCATGCACCCCACTAGGTACGTACCATGAATTACGAGTATTTAAATCGATACCAAATACCATTTTGGATATGGATACGAAAAAGCTGGAAAATTTATTTTCTGTTCTATTGATCACAAAAATCATGACCATAAAGCTCATACATCGAAACGAACTGCAATTTTTGAACTATTCTATCTCTCGTAGCCTTTAAATAAGACATTATATAGAATGATGGTGGTATATGCTCTGTGGGTGAATTATTTCTTTAATGGTTAAATAAAATTAGTAAGATCTTAAAGCTTTAGAGCTATAAGCTTTGGACTATAAAAACTGACTAAAAACTTTAAACAAATAAATGAAGCTGGTTAACTATTCACTCGCATAAAAGTTTTCGCTTGTCTTAATAATATTCTCTCTTCAAATAAAGGGAGTCTAAGATAGGTTGCCCGACCTAATAAACCAATTATCTTAGGTGTATTCAAAAAATAACAACAATCCTATACCAATCCAATAAGAATTCTTGAAAGTTAAATATGTGTTAGTTTTTACTGGTAAGTATAAATTAAGCGAGACAAACAAGACGCCATGTATGTTTATTCTTATTAGACTTATGTATATATATGGTAATATTGTACGATTTTAGATTTTAATAATCTAGTTTTTTAAATACACACAATCGGAGTTTAATATTAATAGGAATTGAAATATAAGATAAAATATAAATAAAATAAATAACAAATTTCAAAGAAATATAAAAATAATAAAAAGAAATATACCCTATTGCAACCCATTATGGTACTATTCCATGGACAAAACAGAAAATTTTGCTGAACTTCTGAGAAAGACAAGAATTAAAATTTACAATAGACCGAGGCACAACATTTTTATTTTATGGTAGACAAAATTGGGGAAATTTAGAAATCAACAAAAACTAACCTCACATTTTTTAAATAAATAACTAAAAATCTTGATTTTTAAAAATTGACAATTATTTTATATCGTAAAAATTAATACATTTTTGAGATGAGCAAAAAATATGCTGTTTTATTATTTTGATTAATTTACTCAAATATTTAAAAAATGTTCTACTATAAAATGTGGAGGAGAAATTTTTGACAAGCTCGTAAATTAACCTAAAATTTCACAACCGTGCAGCAGTCAAAAGTTTCTCAAACATTTTAAAACCCAAACAAATTATGAAATAAATAATAAATTAGATAAATTTAACAAAAATATTTTATAAATATTTGCAATGATAAATCTATAGTGAATAAATATTTCAACAACAAAGAGATTGCATTTCAAACAAATTTAACCGATACATTGGCCAATTTGGTTACTGGCCATCGTAAATATATTAAAAATTTCCAAGTATTTGATGCCTCATTGGAAGCATCGAGTAAAATTTATGGTTATTGGATCGATATCGTGCACAAGGAAGTGATTCGAATGGCTTGTGGTTCATCGTATGAATGTCGACGGTAAAAAAGACGGTGAAAGAAATAAGAATGGAGGAGGAATCGAAAAGGATGATCCAATTACTGAGAGTAGTAATAATGTGCAGGATCCAAAAGCAAAGGCCAAGGCTAAAGCAAAAAAGCGACGACAATAAAGTTCAACCGTACCAAAATGTAAAGCAACGATAAATGGTAAATTAGATACGGTATCTTTCTTGGATCCCGTATATGACGATATAAAGACCAATTTAAGCGATATGAATAGTTCGAATCGATTTTTCTAAATACGCTGGAATCGAATAACTCGAAAATTTTATTTGATTACTATAATCCGTACTGAACTCCGGATAAAACACTAAATGAATTTATACTCAATGAGGACCCACTCGTTGTAAATGAGAAATTTTATATGAAAAAATATTTAGGGAATACAATATTAGTGATAATACAGTTCGATAAGTCAAAAAATGATTTAAAAGAATTGCAAAGTGTTGGACAAATTTATATTTTTACAGTTAATGTGAAGGCAAGAAACGGGCTACGATATGTTGTTGGATGACGTCAGTTAGACAAGGTAAAATTGAAGGCTGGAACTAGGGTAGCTCTTGATATGACCACACTTACAATAATTGCGGTATCTACCGCGTGAGGTTGATCCCCTCGTTTATAATATGTATCCCGAAGATCCTGGTGATGTAACATATTCCCCTATTGGCGGCCTATCCGAACATACTCGTGAGGTCATTGAACTTCCGTTAATGAATCGTGAATTACCACTACCAAAAGGTTGTCCGCCACTACTCGGTCGTGCGGTGGCATCACAACTAGACGCAAATTTCTTAAAAGTTGTGCCCAGTGCTATCCATCAACCAATCGTGAAATTCAACGTACTTTAATGGAATTGCTTAATCAAATCGTTGGTTTCAATTCGTTTGGCCAGGTTAAAATGATTATGGCGCGATCGAATGGGGGTTTATGAATACAAGTAAGTCTTTGAATAAAAAAATGGTAAAATTTTTTAACTAATAAGAATTTGAAATTTTGGGTTATTCTGGATTGATAGCCAGATGGTACTTTTACATCAAGGTGAGGTTATCAAGACGATGGAAGTTTGGTTTCGAACTAATGAAAACATTGAATTTTTTGTATTAAAAAATTTGGTCGTCTCATCAGGATCAGACTGCAGTGACCAAGCTACAAAAATATTGAAAATACTTTGAACTAATCAAAGTATAATCACAATGCCTTAGCGAATTTTAATGATTCGCTACGCAATTGCCAACCCCTTGGTAACCTCGAATTTTATTGTATAAAGGTATAAACAGAACCAGAGATACAGCGATAAGATACAACGCCTGTCAAATTAAAATACACATAAACCATAGGAGGCTACCACAACCAAAGTCGCTGGCGACAACGACATTGTCGCCGAATTTTTTTAGAATCTATTTTAATTTTGTAGTCGGCGCTGCAGTACTACCAACTAATTTTGATAATATTATGTTGGTATCAAATTTTTTAGACCTGTTTTTAAACGAATTTCAACCAAAACTGTATGTTGTACACAATATTTTATGTAAAAAAAAAATAATTAGGGTCGATAAAAAGATATTTGAACTATTTTATGGTTCATTTGTTATTATTTGTCTTGTTTTGTCGCTTCAACGCTGACGCGCTTGTTGTGTTCACCAAAGCGGCATCGCCGACAGACAAATGTATTTTGTCGATGCATCTTGGCACTGTATCTCTGGTTCTGTTTATACCTTTTAACGCATACATGCGATTTCAAATAGAAATCGCATGTATGCGTTAAATACAATAAAATTCGAGGTTACCAAGGGGTTGGCAATTGCGTAGCGAATCATTAAAATTCGCTAAGGCATTGTGATTATACTTTGATTAGTTCAAAGTATTTTCAATATTTTTGTAGTTTGGTCACTGCAGTCTGATGAGACGACCGAATTTTTTAGTACAAAAAATTCAATGTTTTCATTAGTTCGAAACCAAACTTCTATCGTCTTGATAACCTCACCTTGATGTAATAAGAATTTCGTTTTACTTTAGATTACTTGGCCTTCAAGCCAACTGTCATCAAAACATTGTGGTTTATTCTCACTCATTTTGGCCAAATTAATTTTCGTCTCCAATCTCGAGGCTGTCCAAAGGATTAGCAATTTGTAAGTAAAATTAGTTTATGGTCGAAACAATTTATTAATAGAATTATTTTGTGCCGCCAATAAATTTCGATTAAATTACCAATCTTGGTGACATTCTGTGTCCTATTCATCCGGTTCATATGAACGCTACACGATGATCGAACTAACATTTCCAGAGACTCATTCATTTAACTGATGCTAGCAGTTCACAAGGCAGATGCGGTGGTATGCAACAACAGTCGAAAAAAGTATTTGGCCAAATTTATTAAAAGTATGCGTTTCATTGTTACGCCAATTGCACACGCGGGAATTGCGGCCCTGAATTTCATTGGACGGCACGAGGATTAAATTTACCACTAGATAAACCAACAGATTTACATTTACAAAGAGGGCGACGAGGTCGACGACAATTTCAGATTTGACCACATATTCAAGGTCTTACCCGAGAAGATATTGAGGAGGTGCCACCATTATCGATCAAACAAATTGATCGATTACGATATTTGGAAGAATATTGGGTAAAATAATAAAATTAAATTATTTTAAAACTTTTTTATTTCTTATAAAGGAAGACATTTATTAATAAATTTACACTGAAAGAACTTATTTTTTCTTTGGTGATTTTAGCTTGTACTCTCTGGATGGGCAAATATCATCATTTAAAATCTATCTATCTATTTTGGCTTTGTACAATGTCAAAGTTTATCACCAAGATAAAATGTAAAAATGTTTGATGACACGAAATGTTGTTTGACCTACTACTGTCACAAACTAAAATACTACAACAACTAAAATGCACGTCCCTTTATGTTTATCATTAAAATGTATACATATCAAAATGACTACGAACAAAATCTCGCGATGTATTTATAGAATCACAGGAACTTCCGTTTGATGTATGCACTCACTGAAATTATTTGAAACAACGATTTCATAAATGAGTATTTTACTCCCGATTATGGTTTCTCGAAGGATGGGTTTCCAGCCAAGAGATCGGTTTTTTATCGGTTAATCATTACAAAAACTGATAAAATTGATATACTGGGTATTAAAATTAATATAAAAATCAATAATTTGTTTTTATTTAGTAAAATGAAATAAAAAAAAAAGTCTTCCAAGTTTTAACCCATTAATACCCGATGTATATCATACGCAAATCACTACTTTCTTAACTTCTTCTCTCTTGAATACTATACAAACAATTGTTTTGTTTTTTATCTTAAGTTGTTGAAGATGGTGTATGCTAGTAAAATAATATAAAATCTAACGGATAAAAAAAGGTTTAGTTGCATTTTGATCGATGTGCATTAAGGACAAAATGGATTATCGTTGGAAAGTCGAGACTTTATAAAAAATTAGTTGTGTCATTAACTTTTATTGTGTATTATGTAGTTTTTTTTACAAAAAGGATATACTAATTAATTTAATTTTAAAGAATATAAAAATTAAAACTCGCAATTAAAGGAACTATAGTGACATATTTTCGATGGTATATAGTATATCATATACAATGCGCTATGACGTTCACGTTAAATGGAGCCGTTACTAACAGACGGTTTTGGTACAGACACGCACATCCAACGGTCCCATTCTTATAATTTACTAGAGATTTGGTTCGCTTAATACTTGCAGAGAATCTTCTACATAAACCTCGTTCCAAATTTTTTAAGAGATTTTTCAAATACTTACTTATTGTGTTAAAATTTCTTATTTTTTAATTTTAAATGAATTGTAGTATGTTTTATTTATATTATTATTTGGTAAATTTACCATTAGAAACAGAAATAAATAAATAAAAAAGGTGAAACAATATAAAAAAAATATACTGTTTCTGCCCATTGTATGATATATCATACCAGCTCCAGAGCCCCCATTGACATGACTTATTGGATTTTTTTTTCACAATTACATTTTTCGACTTGAAATATACGTGAATTTTTAGAACATAGTTCGGGTTTTAATGGGTTAATTTTTTAGCGTGTTTATGTTTACTACCATAAAAATATCAAAAAACTAAAAGTTTACTGAGAGTGGGGGAATTTTTTCAGTTTTGCTGCCAAAAAAATACTCGAGTTGATATTTTTTATGAAAAATTATTGCAGCACAACAACAATTTGCGCAGCAAATGCTCAGCAAGCTATATATTCGGATGCGCCATTCTCCCAATAGTCGATCTATATTTTTGTCTCGTTTTAGTTTTGCTGAGATAATATTTTTTTCACATGGAATAGTACCATTAAACGCAATAATTTTATGAGCGTGAAGTTTTTACCAATTAACATACATACGCATGGATTGAAAATCACACTGTTAAAATATTTCATATAGGGATTTAATTTTGTTAAAAAAAAACTCGAACTGAGCAAGTCTGTAATCAAACGGTAGAATCGTTGTTTTATCTTTGATTAGCTAAACCCGTAGGAGTGATTCCTATATCGTTCCATGTGGTGCAATCTCCGTGACGTTTTGTTATTGGCAATGAGATTCACCCCGCCATTTGAAAACTCAAGCCCTAAAAAACAACTTATATATGATTGATTTTTGGTGTAGTCTCCGTGATGTCATTTGCCAGAATTGGATGCACTGAAAATCAAAAGGAGCTGAAAATAGTGTTACTTAAAAAACATTTCTGAACAATGTTAGAGTGTTCCACAAAAAACATCTCTATATATTCGCGCCATAGTATTAGAATAATTAATTTATTAAATATTATTATATTTTTAAATTTTATGAAATTTAAATTTTCACTCAAAATTCCTATAAGAAATATTTTAACAGTGTGATTTCCAATACCTACATGCGAATTTTTGTTAATTGAGGTAAAAACTGCACACTCATATTGATCAATCCTATTTGTAACACCAACCTAAGTCCTCACAACATTTCGTACGACAAATAACAAGACACAAAAAACCTGATTTTGCGTAAAATAATTATCTTTCTCTTTCAGTGGCACTATTCTGGTAATTCCCGGGGAATAGAGAATTGGGGAAAGACTTATGTAATTTTTATTTAAAAAAAACAATTTCTGGCATACTGAGGTAAAAAGTTAGTGTAATTTTTTTTGAAAACAAAATGAATTCGGGAATAATTTTCCCTGCCAATTTAGGTATGGAAACATTATTCCCAATTTATAAATATTTACATCAAACTGTAGGCCGGAAAAAGAAATATTTGAACAGAAATAACATATAAATTCTTTCACCAGTTCCCTTTTCCTGGGGGAATTACCAGAACAGTGCCACTGATTCACAATTTTTTTTTATATTTTATTAGTGTTGTTTTGTATATTCTTCAGTTTCGTGTGGCATGTCGACGAATGAACTTGTACGCAATTACGGTCTTATTTAAAAAAAAGTTATTTTATTTTCGAAATGTTGTATTTATTGAAAATGTGTTTTAAATATTAAAGTAAAATTTTATTAATTTTAAGTGATTTTCACCTCTCATCGCGATCAACAACAATTGACTAAGCCGGTAATAAAATGAATTTCAATAATCATGAACAAACTTACTTTTGATACATACGATTTTCATGTGTTAATTGTTTTAAGATGGATGCGATGTAGTAAATACGTAGATTTATTAAATTTAAATTGAAAAATTATAATGTGTATTGTATATAAAAAACTAAAAATCAATAAATTTTATAAAAAAATGCAAAAAACATTTCTTTAAGTTCAAAATAAAACCACGACGTGAAAAGTACAATGGAAAAATATGTATATGGAATAAACCTGAATTTCCGACGAAATTCCATCTCCTTTCAAATTTGACTTTTGTCTTTTTAGTCGGGATTCACACTCACACTGGAATTTTATACCCCTATTATGGTTTTCGCATTTGACATTCCCGGCGAATCCAACTCACATTTTTGGTATTACCTAAACGAGCTGAACTGGCAGAATGATTCGCCATCTTTTTGTAGGCGAATCTCATAAAATTGGTTTTCTTTTTTCATTTAACAATCAAACTCAAATAATGGAGGTTCACGTGTAAGTAATTATTTTTTTATAACATGAAGAAAACAACAAATGCCAGACATTTTTCGAAATTAACGTAAGAGATGGAGAAAAATCCCGATATTTTCGCATCTGTGCCATGTTAATATTTTCATCTGGTTTATCAGAAAAAGATAGATCGACACTAGACAACATGATTTTTAAACGATTTCAGATTAATTGAAAAAACCGTAATTTATAAACACAACAACACAATTATTGACAAAAAACCACAACTGTCAAAAAAAATTGTTATACAAATTATTATTCGACTAGTATTACTAGATGTGCACTCGCCAAAGTAAAGGCGAAAACCATAAAACGAAAATCCAACTCCCACGGATTTAAGATTCACCGTGAATCGTTCGGCGAGGCGAAAACCATAATAGGGGTATTAGTGACACTTTTATTTGGCGAGCAGTATGGATTTCCATCTACTTTACATAGAAAGAGTGTATTTTCTGGACGCAAATGTAAACGGAATTCCGTCGGCATTGCATATTGGGTGTTGATGATTCTTCGTAATGGGAACAAACATTTAGTATTGCATGATACTACCTAAAGTATATATCTGGTAATACCTAAAATAGCGCGCCATATTTCAAGTTAAATAAATCATTAATCCAACTTGCAAGCTCAAAATAAGACGTCACTCAGGATTAAAATTTCTTTTATCGTATAAAAATTGTTTTTTTTACATTATTTTTAACTCTTTAATTTTCTCCTTCATCTTGACAAACTTTAGTGTCAAAAGTGAAAAACAACAAACAATGTAGCATGAAGTTAGCGAAGATTATTAGTTTAATTTTTTTCATGTTGTCAATACCGACGACTGCACACTCCAATTAGAAATAGAGACGACGAGCAGAATTCTGCATGGCAGGCATGCGTCACACATGTATTTTAATCAATATATACTAGTGTTGTTACGATTACATGATCGTAACAAGCGCTGTTTGTATGTTATTTTCTCGGGTTTGTGCCTCCACTTGCTATGTTTTCTCAATGTTGGTTGTTGTCCCCACTTTTGTGGATGTTGTTTTGTACGTACCTTTTGTAAGGTGGCGCGAGGGTGAGAAAGATGTTGGAAAAGAGAGAGCAATGCGAATCGAGTGTGTGTGTAAAGTAAAACATTCCATAAGAATGTTTTTCTTATATGCCTCTCGTTTACATCAATGCGAATTGATGTAAACGAGAAACAGAGAAGAAAGACAATTCTTCTGGAATGTTTTGCGCGTCGTATGTGCTACGCTCGAATTTTTTTTGGTAAATTTATTCGAGTTTTTGTCTTTAAAAAATAAAGTTGTGTTGAGAGTTTTTTTTGTGAGATTATAGTTGTACAGTGAGTTGAAAGTAATAAATTTCCAAAAGTCATCATTTAATTAATTAAAAAATAAAAAATTATTGTAAACTGAACTTAATATTTGTAATAAATAATTCATATTTCGAATTGATTAAATTAGTGTGTTTTAAAGACAAAATAGAAGAGAAACATCTTATCTCTAAAAATTTATATAAATATTGTGTTGATGAAAAGTACGACAAAAATTCCTATCTATAAATAGGAAAAAGACAAAAAAATTTTGCTGTTTTACAAAAACAACTTATTTTGTGTGAAATGAGTGAATTTTTCTGTGTATGCTTAAAAATCAGTTTTCTGGAATGATTTATGAAATACGATAATCTTCAATTACTTTACGAAAGTTGGATATTTGATAGAAATATTTAAACATTGTCTGTAGTGGAAAAATTAGTAAATTTATCAATTATTAACTTGGAAAACAGTGAATTAAAGGAGTGTCAAATCGTGAACGTGACACTATAATACATCTAATTGCTGGAGGTGTGACATTCATTACATTCGATTGCGAGCCAATTATATCGGTATCGGGGTAAGGCCCCGCAACATTGTGCCCAACCAGGCACGCGCTCGAGCGCAAAGGCGGGGAGTCGCTCAACGACGGCACCAAGGCCGCAACCTTTTTGGTAACGGTGAAAGGCACCGCAACGGTCCGGGGCGGCGACCCTGTGGCATGACGGCCGCGCAAGGCCGCAACAGATTTTTTTTGGTTTTTAAATAATTAAGGTACAATTTTTTGATTAATTTTATTTCATTTTTTTCGGTACATTTTTTTTTTATTTAAATTTTTATTCAAAATTTTTTAAATTTTTATATAAACATTTTTTTGTAATCGAGCGCCGGATAGCGGTCGCGCGCTCGATGTGCATTGTTCTTTCTCTCTCTCGTTCTTTCTCTTTTTTCTTTTGTTTCGCGTGGGAAGTTGGGTTTTTTTTTATTTTATTTTGAGTATAGATTAAGTAAATAAAATGAATTATTAAAATTTTCGGTTGGGTATGATGAGGGGGATTTCCCATCCTGTGTCGGCATAGTGATTGCGGTCCCTTGGTGCCCGCATCCAATTTCGTAACCAGGGTTTAACCCTGTTTGAATTCGAATGGATGCGCGCACCAAGGCACCTCTACCGTTATTATTATTATTTTTATAATTTATTTTGATTATTCGGTTCGTTCCTCAGGTTCCGGCCGACGAATTTCGGCGGAACATCGGGTTTTTATTATTTGCGTTATTTTTATTATTTTAAACTTTCTGTATCATCACGGTGTAAGCCAGGAGCCATGCATGCCTCAAACCCCACGACCTTCGCACTTCTCCGCTGAGAACGTAGCCGGCAAAAATCACCGTGGAGGCCTCTGCATGCGCTTAGTGATAACTGCAGGTTGGCAGTAGCCAGCCTGTAACAGTGTATTCTAATTTTGATGCATGTGGAATTCTGCACGTGTGTTTCCATAAAAGGAGTTTTGAAAGAAGTTCTAAAAATACGGCCACCTTGGACGGAACTATGTTATTTCTAAATAGATTTTTGGAAGAAGTTCTGGAATATGGTTTCCTGGGGTGGAACTCGGCCATTTCTTAACTGATTAGATAAGATTGGATTTTGGTGATAAGGTGGATTAGATAAGATTTGTTGGAAATGATTTTTTTTTATTATCCCTGCAATCTGTTCTGGGGTCAAGGCTCTTCCAACTCTTTCGTGATTTGCTTTTTCCGTCCTTACCTTACGCCGTTATCAGCCAATTCGAGAACGTACGACTATATGCCCAATTTTATCACCTTCTGGCATGGAAGATGGGCCGGCCGATGTTTTTTGCATTCCGACAGGAATACATAGATGTGTGCCATTTCATCACAGATCGTAATCTGTAGATGAAAATTCCCTTATCATCCTGTCTCTATCGTAATTCGGACCCGGTATCTCCCTATTCAAACGCCAAAGCTTTAACCACTGTGTCATTTGACCGGTGATTGAAAATGATAATTAAAAATTAATTTTGGAAGAAGTTTTGGAATATGGCCCCTTTGGACGAAAAATCAATTATGATGGGACTGGTATACTGGAAAAAAATGGAATTGTGAAATGATTTTTAGAGTGAACATGATAGGATCTAGAATTTTTGATGGAAATGGTATTTTAAAATGATTTTTAGAAGAAATACTGGAATATGTCCACCACGGACTGGGAATCTAAAATAATTTTTGAAAGATGTTCTGGAATATGGCTATCTGAGACGTAGTTCGCCTATTTCTTAACCGATTCACTCACATAACGCATTATGTGTTTGTTTGTTTACAAAGAAAGACAAGCTTGTCTCAAAATCCAAGATATATAAACGAGGTTCAGAGGTTTTCACGGCGGATGCTATGTCATATGCCTGTTGAAAATTTATATTGACTTTCTGAACAGTTATGTTTTATTCAAAATATTTTTCCAAGATCATCCTCAAAGTGAAACACTGGTCAGTGGGTTGCAATTTTCACATTTAACACAATCGTCTTTTTTGTGCAGCGGACATATGAAAAAATCGTTTTACCATTCTATTCCCATCTAACGGACGCCTGTGGGATTTGGCGTTAGGTCACGAACAAGGCTGATTTATCGAATACACTCTATTGGAACATGACCCCAGCAAGGGTGGTTCCCTCGTATCACCTTATAAACGAGGCCCAGGAAAATAAGCTGGAAAGCTCTAGCAAAGTTCAGTAAAATTCCGTTGGCGGAAAGACTGGACAGGGGTATGTAATCGCTCTCATGGGGTAAGAAGAATGCAAAAAAAACTAACTAGAGTGCAGGTAACCGTATAACTAGGCCTTTCAATGAGGTGCAAAAAGATCACTTAATTGTGGTTGTCATCAGAAGACCTTAGCTGCCGTACTTTCCTAAAATTATGAGGGAAACCCTTGGGCCAACTCCAGCTTGCTGAGACGGAAAGTGGCACTAAAATCGTGTCAAGTTGACATCTTGTGCCGACCAACGACTGCACAAAAAGGCTGCAGAGATCCTAGGTGAAGTCTGGCCTGGTGCTACACTAGAACTAGTCATAGAGACATAGAGCGTGATTTTGAATCCCAGCTGGCTGCGCTGGCGAGAACTAGTGGTTTAATTAACTATGGTTTCAGCGCAGTCACACTCAAGACTTATATGAAAGATAAGAATGACATATTGAGAGCACTGATACCGGTGGAAGCCCTGGCTTATAAGCTGACGGCCATGTAAATGGGAGGAAGAGGTAGAAACACTCTGTAAAGATGTCCACTTCGATGGGATATGGATATCAGCTTAACTTCAACATGATGGGGAAGATATCCCACCTGTCGTTCTAGAAAGCTACACACATAACTCCAAAACTGCGCTACAACGACCTAGGGGCAACAGAGTCGCAGGCATTGTAAACCAGGTTATACGCAGAAGAAAAATCTTATGGACTATAAAAAGTTTTAGGCCTTATAAGTCGGCAGGACCCGAAAGCATTATACCGGTGAATGACCAACAAACGACTGATTTAACCTTACCCTGACTTAACCTTACCCTGGAAGTTATCATCTCAAGGGCAGCATAGAACACGGCGGGAACAAGTTCTAAATGCAGTTCCAAGGACCTTAGACCTATAAGTTTAGCCTCTTTGATACTAAAAAATTTAGAATGAGAAATAGAAGCACACATTAGGGGTCGTATCGACAGACGAAGCTAAAATCGCAATTGCGACTAAAGCCACTCTTTTTTTACTTTTAGACCAAGTTAAAATGTCAAAATGAAGCCGGGATTTAATAAGTAGCATGGATTAAAATCGTGGATATCGATGGTTTCAACCGCGGTTACAACTGACTTTTGACACCGAATTTTTCATTCCGGATTTTGATCATATTTTCTTATAATACATATATATATATAGCACAAAATTATCAATTGTCAAATACGTAATTTATTTGTTGTGTTTCATTTGAGAAGCTATTGTTTCATTCACTTTACAAATAGAGAAATTTATAGCATTTTTATTTTAGTGCGAACTTTGTCCTTATCAATGTATTCGTACATCCCGTTTTTTCATGATTCTTTTTCGCACAATATGGAATTTCTGTTTTCATCATCATCGTCGTCTGATGACTCAGATTTTTCAGAAAACATAAAATAGAGCGCATAGTTTATAATAATTAATTTTAAAATAATTGGTTTTATTTTGACAGATAATTGATTTTTTTTTTTATTATGTTGGTTTCTTGTTTTCGAAAAGTTATACTTTTACTTGCGTTTAAAAATGACAATAAATTTACGAATTAAATCGCAATTTTAGCCACGTTTAAAAATACAGTTTCTGAACATCATTTTCGAAAAAATCACGACTACGGCTAAAAGTCGTAGTCACATCTGTCGATACGACCCTAGGAGTTCGATTGAGCCAAGTAGGCTATCGAAATCCCAACAAGATGAACCCTGTGGAAATTGATCTCCACTCCCTTATTGCTGATATCGAAATTTCCATTGAACATAATGGAATGCTCCATGACATAACTTTTCGGGATATAGATGGGTTCTTTAACAACGTCAAACCAGAGGCGGTCATGCGTAGGTCCTCTCCTTTCCGTGCGTGGACGAGTCATTCAAAGGCTTTTTAGATCAAATATTAAAACACAAGGTCGTGACGGCCACCTTTGGTGGGTCCTCGTAAGATGGGGTATTATCAACTCTTCTGTAGAACTTAGTCATAAATGAGGTTTAGGGTGTGGCTTGAAGGTGGTTGCTTATGTGGAATATATTGCGATTAGTGTCTTGGTTATCGTTGCACTTTATGAGGACCCATGCAAAGTGCGCTTGGGGCTATCCAATTAAGCTAACAGTAGCGGTTTGAATGTGAATCACAAAACATGAGTTGGCAATTTTCTCTATGAAATGCAAACTTCCTCAGATCGACCCCCAGTTTAAATGGTATTGGATTGAGCTTCTCTGATAAAGCGAACTATATGAGTGTAAACAGCAAACTAAACGGAGAACGTAACATATTAGAAAGAGTAAAGAAAGCTACACGAGCGATTTATTCCTGAAATATTCCATTGAAAAAAGGGGTTTGGAACCCCACGTTGTACTTTGGCTCAAAATTTCTACTATTAGAGCCATCTTCCTCATATAAGGATCAGAGGATACTATTTGGTGGCCAGCTTTATATCCTGACCAACCGAAAATCCTTGATAAGTGTACAGCACATCCACTCAAGTACTGAACATTTTCTTTCATCTCACACCCTTAAGATATCCTAGATCAACAAATGGCCGCGAGCCCCGTTTTAAGGCTCAATTCCATTTCTATGTGGAACTATAATAATACAAGATATGAGTGTCCTGTAAACGAAAAACAGAGAAGAAAGACAATTCTTCTAGAACGTTTTGCGCGTCGTTTTTCGGAGCAAGAATTTTTTTAGTTGAGTCTGGTTTTGAAATTTATAAAGAGAGTCTAGTTTTTGAAAATTAAATAAAATATTTTATACAAAAAGTGTAACGAGAAAATATAAAAATTGTTTATAAAACCTTGTTCTCAAATTTTGTTATGTTTTTTTTCTTGTGTGTGGATTAAAAAAAATTGTTAAGAGTTCTTTTGTTTTTTTTTCGAAATCTAACGTTGTTGGAATAACACTTTAAATAACAACAAGTGAATTATTAACTAAGGTCGTTCAGTTTACTTAAAAACCCAGTGTCGTATTATGTGGGGTAGTAAAAGATTTTGAACTTTTGATATTGTGTGGTTTCATATGAGTGAAAATAATTAAAAATATACATTAAGTAATAACATTCACAAAAAAAAACAAAAAGAAAAATATTAATTTTGTGTTTTAAGCGCATACAAGTCTTCATTTGAGTTTTATTTCGCTCTGTTCCGCCCGCCGCCGCATATCTTTATACAAAAATAAAGTATTTTGTTTAAGAACACAGCACATCATCACAAGAAAAAAAAAACAGGACTATCTTTTCCTAAACGAAATTCGAGAATAGATAATTTAGGAAACCAACTGTTCATTATTATTGTGGTCATCATTATTACGGTGGTTGTGTTTGTTTATTGGAGATAAGAGTGGTGTGACATTCAATGCATTCGATTGCGAGCCAATTTTATGGTAACGGGGAAAGGCCCCGCAACACAGTGCCCAACCAGGCAAGCGCTCGAGCGCAAATGCGGGGAGTCGCCGAACGACGGGGTAACGGCATATATAGCCGCAATGGTCCGGGTGTGGCATCACCTGAGGCATGACGGCCGCTCAAGGCCACAACGGTGAAAATTTTTCGTAATTAAGGTACAAAAGGGTGCGTGCCGCGCTCGGTGCACATTGGCCTCGCTCCCTCGTATTTTGTTTCTGGTGGCAAGTGTGTGCCCTTTTGTGGGAAGTTGCCTTTCCCTTTCTTTTATGTTTCCTTTATAAAACAAAAATAAAATGAATTATTAAATTTTCAGTTTCGACATGATGAGGGGGGAATTCCCATCCTGTGTCGGCGTAGGGTTGGCGGTCTCTTGGTGCCCGCATCTGGATTCGAAACCGGTGTTTACCACCGTTTGAATTCGGACGGATGCGCGCACCAAGGCACCTTTCTTCCGTTATAATTTTTTTAATTTTTTTGCTGTTCGTTCCTCAGGTTCCGGCCGATAAATTTCGGCGGAACTCGGGTATTATTATTATTTGCGTTTTTCCTTTTTTTTAAATAAATATCTGTAATCACGGTGTAAGCCAAGAGCCACGCACGCCTCAATCCCCTCGACCCTTCGCACTTCTCCCTGAGAATGTAGCCGGCAAAAATCACCGTGGAGGCCTCTGCGTGCGCTTAGTGATATCTGCAGGTTGGCAGTAGCCAGCCTGTAACAATGGCGCAAATGGCCAAATTGCATATGATTACATATAAGAATATAAGAAAAGCGTGTGTTCTGGGAATATAATTTTCCGAAAATGATTGTTTACGTTTCAAAAATTCTATGGTGACGACTAACTCTGGCTAGCGGGACAGTACTAGCCGTATTATGGCAATCAGCCAGCTTCTATAAGGCTTATTTTAAAAATTTGTAATTACCATTCTCATAGGAATATGATTTTCTGGAAATGATTGATACTGTTTTAAGTTGGTAATAGTAAGGACCCAAAACGACTAGGAGGACAGTGCCAGCCGTATGGTAGGATTGGCCAAAATGACAGTTTCATGAGGCCTCATATAAGAATATGCGTGAAGCGTGCCATTCTCCTAGGAATATAATTTGTCGGAAATGATTGTTTATAACCAAAAAGCCTATGTTAAGGATTAACTCTGACCAGCGGTACAGTACCCGCCGTACGGCGCGATTCGTGTAATCGGCCAACTTCCATATGGCTCAACTCAATATAAAAATTAATAATTGATATTCTAATTCATGAATGGTCAACCTAAAACAGTATCATGCAATGCTTCTAAAATACAGCAAATAAGGTAATAAATTTAAAAAGGTGTTTCTCATCTTATACGAGTTTGATGTTTAACACAACGAAATTTTTTGTTTAACTCAACTTCAGATACCTATATGCTAAAAAAAATGTCCATTTTCAAATTGCGACAGCTAAACGATTAAAGTTAAAACAACCTGTATCACTACATAGCAACCAGAAAAACAATTTCCAGTTTTATTTAAACAAAGCCATTTGGGAAAAAAGGATCAACACCATACACAATCTTTCGAACCCATATAAGAACTAACCTTCTAAAAAAATAAGGCAAATGAAAATATTACCATGGTTTGGGACGTATTTATACAATTACAAAAATCATTAAACTCATACCATCGGAAAAACCGGATAATAGAGGAAAAATATTTTTGTGTGAATAAATAGCCAAGAACTTAAATATTTTAGGGTTAAATCTCAGGATATTTAAATAACAAAAATACCTATTAAAGGTATTAGGTGTTCTCGTATAGATGTACGTAAGTTTACGCAATATTTTATAATTATCTTTACGATTTCATGGGTTTGTATAATCTCGATAATCGTACAGCAAATATATATTGTGTATCGGTAACAATAGAATCATTTCATTTAACAAAGGTATTTTGGAGAATATCCCAAACCGAGGTAATAAATCATTTTAATGTTGGGATATTAATTCATCATTTTACAAATATTTATTACGATCATAATATTGTTAAAATTTACATATTTTATTGAAATAAATTAGTTGATTCGTTTGCAACTTAAAAAATGTCCTTTACCCCGGATTTTCGATACGATAATAATGTTAAGAACTATGGTACCACCTAGTGTTTAATTGGAATATAACTAGGTTAGATTTTGGCTAGAATGGCTCATATCGCACACTCAACCATCCAGAGCTACTTATGTAGCGAAAAATATCTCGCACTCCACAGTTCGCGAGTTCCGAAAGGCTGTCCATACCGTACACACCAAGTACTTATGCCTTCTGTATGATGGTGCCGGACACGAGCATAGGAAGTGATCTAAAGTCTTTTCCTTTTCTTTGTCCATACAACTTCTACAAAAGTCTTTCGCCTGTAGACCCAGCCTTGTCGCATGATCCCCAAAAAGGCAGTGTCCTGCGGTATCCCTACGACCAATCCTGCATCTCATTTTCCCAGGGATACTAGTGCCTTGGAGCGCCGCAAGTACAGCTTTGGCCAGCCGACGCAGTGCCCCTAACGATTTTCAAACTAGGTTATATAGAATGCACAAATATACTATCCGAAATGTGTTGGTAATGTCTATTTGCGTGAAAAGCCAAGAAGAAAAAACTGCCATTTTCGTATATTGGGGCATACAGTGCCCCGTAAAATTATTAATAAATTTTGTATGTGAAAAGGCCAATTCCTTCATATTTTCTCTGTTTTTGTTTCATTCGACACAAACAAAAATAATTTATATACTTTGCTAAGTTTTTTGTTTATTGGTTACAAGTTACAACAAAGAAAATGCGTTGGAACAGGTAGGTGTTCGTGTAATTAATGTGTGTTATGATAAATTAGTGATTTGAAAAAAGTCGAAGATTGAAAATTTCCGTGAAGCTGAAAATAAAACAAGTTTTGCCAAATATCCTCCAGAAACTCAACAAAACGAAGCTCCGGCAGTTGATCCCAATCGAGGAATACGCTATATCACACAAAACAAAAATTTTCAGCAAATTAACAGAGCAACTTTCGCAAAAGTTGCAAGAAAAAATCACAGTGGATTGTGTAACGAAACATTTCCAAATAAAGTAGACGCGTTTTCGCCATTTCCAATAAAGTAAGAAGATTTTTAAGTCACTATACAGCAAAAACCACTATAAAATATTGCCATAAAAATACTCGGATCGAATATATTTTATGGCAAAACATTTATTTTATGGCAACATTTTATAGTGATTTTTGCTGTATAGTGACTTAAAAATCTTCTGCAAAATTTTGTTGGGATATATTTCTTTTCTTCTCAAGTACAAAAAGTCAATGTTATATCTTTCTCATTTTGCAGAAGAAAAATGTCGGTCGCATGTAAATGCCCCATAATCCAACCTGGTGTACGTCGTCGAAACGCGAAAATTATATTAAAACTCGTTAGTCACAGAGCAGGCAGTCGAACATACATATATTCAAAAGGTTCACTACACAAGTCTATCAAAACAGCTTTGCAGTTAATTGGTTGTGAGACTACGAAAATTACAATACTCCCGGAAATTCTAAACAATAAAATAAAACAAAGATGTGAAGCCTGCAACCAAACATAATCAAAAAAGCAAAAGGTTGATACGAAAACCATTGCAACTTGTGATGACTATCACACCGAAACATGCTCCAAATACTATATTAGGGTATACGAGCAGTGCTCGACGACAAGCGCAGATAAAGTGGCTGAATAGGAAGAAGACTGTAATTTGAATTACTTGTCTGCAAAAAATCGTATGGAAGTGGGGGGTCAATTTTTGATATCCTTTGAGATACAGGGTGGTTAAAAAATTAGGCTCGGGAAAGAAGTACAGGCAAGTATTAAACTGTAACTTACAAAATGCATGTGAAGTTACTGCTAAAGTTTTACTAGTAAAAAAATTAGCAAAAACTTCCCATGTTTATATAGCAGTGTGAAGTTTATGAGATAACCAGAGAAATTATAATCTACACTCGGGTTTAATAGGTGGAATAATAGAATTTTATTAACTGCCCCTCCCATGGATGGGGAGCAATTGAATAAATTTTCTAACTGAAATGGCCCCCAACTAATACCCCATATACCTGAGGTTGTGTTTAGATCTCTAGGGATATCTCAGTTAGCCTAAGAATTTTTATTATATTTTATTATATTTCCGTCATAATACAAAAATTTATTAACTGCCCCTCCCCTGGATGGGGAGCAACTGAATAAATTTTCTGACTTAAATGGTCCCCAACTAACACCCCATTTACCTGAGGTTGTGTTTAGATCTCTAGGGATATCTCAGTTAGCCTGAGAATTTTTATTATATTTAGTCATAATACAAAATTTTATTAAATGCCCTCCCCTGGATGGGGAGCAACTGAATAAATTTTCTAACTGAAATGGCCCCCAACTAACACCCTATATACCTGAGGTGGTGCTTAGATCTCTAGGGATATCTCAGTTAGCCTGAGAATTTTTATTATATTTGGTCATAATACAAAATTTTATAAACTGCCCCTCCCCTGTGGCACTATTCTGGTTTTCCCTGGGAATAGGGAAATGGGAAAAATATTTTCATAGTATTTTTGTCTAAATTGTATTTTTCTGGCCTACTGAGGAAATAAGTTTGGTGTAAATATTTTCGAAATAAAGTTAAATGAGAAAATATTTTTCCATATAAAAATTTTGTGGAGCAAAAGTTTCCCAATACACTTTGTTTTGAAATTTTTTGCACCAAACTTATTTTCTCAGTAGGCCAGAAAAATACAATTTAGACAAAAATACTATGAAAATATTTTTCCCAATTCCCTATTCCCAGGGAAAACCAGAATAGTGCCACTTGATGGGGCGCAACTGAATATATTTTCTATCTATGTTTTCCTTATCATTCCTTATCACGTATGTTTTCCTTATCATTTATCATACTAAGATACTTTTTTAATTATTTGCTTTGAATCCCTTGAATTAAGTCAAAATTGTACAGTAAGTTTGATAATTTGTTGTGTAATGCTCGTTTTTTGAAAATTTTAAATAAAATTTTGAGTCAAGTTAAACATTCATGTAACGGTATGATATCAAAGGGCCGAATGTCGAAGGGCCGAATGTCGAAGGGCCGAATTTCAAAGGGCGAAAATGTCGAAGGGCCGAATGTCGAAGGGCCGAATGTCGAAGGACCGAATGTGTCAAAGGGTCGAATGTGTCGAAGGGCCGAATGTCGAAGGGCCGAATGGGTCGAAGGGCCGAATTTTTTTTTTATTTTTTTTTTTGTTTTTAGAAATATATTTCTTTTTATTTTTCTATTTAATTTATTTATTTTTTTTACATATCCCTTTTAGAAAAAAAAAATTGGCACTATTTAAGTCCAAACCACACAAATGTGTGGGCAAAAAATCATAGTATGTAATAGCGTTTTTGATAAAAAATTTGGGTAAGATGAATTTTTTTTTTTAAATTACGCCAAAAATTTCGCTTGTGTCGAAGTACAACCAACACAATTGTGTATACACTTATATTGTTTTTTTCGGACGAAAATAATTTTAAAAGGAATGCACAAATGCGTAAGTTGGGTCAAAACACATACACAAATAAATTTTTGACATGGTACTTTTAGAGTACGCGCATGACAAAATTTTCCTTCACCAAAATGTACCGCTAACTGGATGCGTGAAGAAAAATAGTAAAATACATAAATTCATAAAAAATTCATTTATGTTTAATAAAAAAAAATTCACAAAATATTCAATAAAACAACAAATTTGAAAAATTATATTTCTAAAAACAAAAAAAAAAAGATAAAAAAGCCCCTGGATACGACTTGATAACGGGGCGAATAATCAAAGCTTTACCAGAAAAAGCACTGTTTCCTTAGTGCTTTTTCTGGTAAAGCTTTGAGCACATAATCAATGCTATCTTTAGACTATGTTATGTTCCAAGGCAGTGGAAAGTAGCGGAAATCATAATGATTCCAAAGCCCAATAAATCACTAAACGACAAAACGTCGTATAGGCCTATTTCTTTGTTAACAACAACATCAAAAATTTTCGAGAGACTGTTTCTCAATAGATTAAAACCAATTATAGAGAGCAGAAATCTTATACCAGAACATCAATTTGGGTTTCGAGAAAGGCACTCAACGATAGAACAGGTACATAGGATTACTGATACTATTGAGGAGGCGCTGGAAAAAAAGAAAGTATGTTCAGCAATATTCTTAGACGTAGCCCAAGCATTTGATAAGGTTTGGCACCGCGGTCTAGAATTTAAGCTCCAACGAGATCTGCCAAAACAACATTTTGAATTGCTAAAGTCTTACATCAACGACCGTTACTTCCGGGTGAGACAGGACGGAGAATACTCTAAACTGAAGAAAACATTGGCAGGGGTTCCACAAGGCAGTGTTCTAGGCCCCGTATTATACCTCCTGTATACGAATGATCTACCAGACATAGAAGAAGCTAGAATAGGAACGTTTGCTGATGACACAGCTGTTATGGCCACCGATGCTAGTATCGTTGAGGCCACCAGGAAACTACAAAATGCTATTAATATAGTGGATAGCTGGACAAAACGATGGAGGATAACACTTAACGAATCGAAATCAACACATATCACCTTTACAAATAGGAAATTAGAATATATTCCGATTAGTCTGAATTCACAACCAATTCCATATTCTGATAATGCTAAGTATCTCGGCATGACGCTAGACTCTAAACTCAGGTGGAAAGCGCACGTTAAAAAGAAAAGGCAAGAACTGAATTTAAAATTCAGAAAAATGCACTGGCTTATTGGAAGAAACTCCGAACTTACAACGCACAACAAACTGCTGCTATATAAACAAATCCTAAAACCTATCTGGACGTATGGTATTCAGCTTTGGGGCTGCGCAAGAAAAACTACAGTGAAGATCATTCAAACATTTCAAAACAAAGTACTACGTAGCATTGTGAATGCTCCTTGGTACATTAGAAATGACAATCTCCATCGAGACCTAAACATGGAATACGTCAGCGATGAAATAAAAAAATTTGCAAGGAGTCATGTTCTGCGACTGCAGCAGCATGACAACGAGGAGCTGCGGAACCTACTGGATCGCGCCAATGGACCAAAGCGCCTAAAAAGAACAAAGCCTTTAGAATTAGTGGTTCCCTGAGCCGCTTAAATCAAAGGACTAGTTTCATGAGCTGGGATGAAGCAATAGGTCTCATTCCATAAGAATAGACTACAAAAATAATAAAACAGTTACTAGATAATCTATATGATTAGTTGTAATATTATACAGAAATAAAGATTTCTTAAAAAAAAAAAAAAATAAAAAAAAATATTTAAATATAAGTGCAAACTATCATCTACGTTTAACAGACAAGCACAAAAGACCGTTCGATGGAATATCAATGCTCTAAAAGACCAAGCGTCATTGCAGAGTTACCAATCAGCTGTCACTAACTATTTAGAGCGGCCCAGCAACAACGAAGAAGCTCCCTCTAACATCGAGGAGCAGTGGCACGCTATACAGTCAGCCATAACCACCGCGGCACAAAACACTATCGGAAGAAGACCTCCGAGATCCCGCAATGATTGGTTCGATGATCAATGCCGCCTGGTCGTCGAAAATAAACAAAAGCTTCGTGAAAAATGGTTGGCTCGCAACACAAGAAGCACTCAAGCAGAATATATACGCGCTAGGAAGGCCACGATTAAATTTCTCCGACAAAAGAAACGTGAACATATGAAATCATGCATTGAAAACATCAGCTTCCAAGCGGAAATAGGAAACTCAAGGGACTGTTTTGCCAATGCCAGGAATCTTACTAAAGACTTCCACCCAAGAAGTACAGCCATCAAAGACGGGAATGGAGAGTTGAGAACAAACGTGGCTGATGTTCTCTCAGTATGGCAAACCTACATTCAAAATCTGCTAAAACGGAACGACGATGTGACCCCCATTAGAGCAATAGCTCCTCCAGGTGAAGCGGTCCTTGTCGAATATCCCACAGTAGAGGAAGTAGACGCAGCTATTAGTAGATTGAAAATGGAAAGGCACCCGGTCTCGATGGAATCCCCGCAGAATTAATTAAACTCGGAGGCGCTACTCTTGCAACAAATTTTTACGATCTCATCGTGTCTATTTGGGACCAAGAAGAGCTGCCTGAAAATTGGAAGACCGCACTCATATGTCCGTTGCATAAAAAAGGCGACCGTCTTAAATGTGAAAACTATCGTGGCATAGCTCTATTGAACGCTGCTTACAAAGTGTTGGCTAATGTTGTACTTGGCAGACTCATCCCTTTCGCCGAAAACATCATTGGCGACTATCAATGTGGCTTTCGTACCAACCGATCGACCACTGACCAATGTTTTACCATGAGGATGATCTTGGAAAAATGTTGGGAGTACAACATAACCATTCATCAACTATATATAGACTTCCGGCAGGCATATGACAGTTTAAACCGCGACAACCTATGGGCTGCGCTCATATGCCTAGGTATTCCAGAGAAACTTGTTTCTCTGTGTAGATTAACAACATCTGGATCTGTATGTAGAGTTGTAATTGAAGGAACTGTATCAGACTCCTTTCAAATCGGGTTTTCGACAGGGAGATGCACTCGCGCCTGTGCTGTTCTATTTGGCGCTTGAGTACGTAGTGAGGAAAAGCAACATTGAAACTTCGCGCTGTATATTCAATAAATCAGGCCAAATTCTTGGATATGCAGATGATATCGTGCTTCTTGGCCAAAGACCTAGCGACATCAAGGACAGTTTCATCCCGCTCAATCGCTGCGCAAGTAGACTTGGTTTGGAAGTGAACAGTACCAAAACGAAATTTTTAACAACACCCAGGAACATCTCCATGGCAAATCTCGAAATTGGCGACCATAACTTTGATAGCGTCGAAAACTTTAAATACCTCGGGTCACTTATAACCTCCTTGAATGATATGCAGGCAGAAATAAAAGCCCGAACGAATCGCTGCCGGACAACGGGTTTTCTACGCCCAATCAAAACTATTGCGATCTAAACATCTTTCGCAGTTGTGCAAGCTCGCACTTTATAAAGCACTAATAAGACTTGTGCTGACTTTCAGAAGCGAGAGCTGGACCATGACCTCTAACGACTGTAGATTATTATCTACCTTCGAAAGGAAGGTCATCCGTTCAATTTTTGGTCCAATTAAAGTTGCGAACAATGAATATCGGATTCGCATGAACCACGAAATAAAGCAACTTCTCGGAGGTCGCGATATTATCGGCTTCATCAAATCTAATCGAGTTAGATGGCTCGGCCACGTTGCAAGGTCTCCACAACAACGAATGATTTACAAAGTGTTTCATCAACACCCAGCCGGTGTACGTCGCAGAGGAAGACCCCGACTGCGCTGGCGTGACGACGTCGAACAAGACCTACTCGCATTAGGATGTCGAAATTGGAGGACGAGAGCGATGAACCGAGACGGATGGAGGACCATAGTGCGGGCGGCAAAATCCCTTCATGGGATGTAAATGCTAGAGAGAGAGAGAGAAATACCTATGCGTGGACGGATTCGCTGATAACGCTTGGATGGATAAAAGGTGATCCCAGTAAATACAAAACTTTTATGGGTAACAGAATAGCTGAAATTCAGTCGCTTATGCAACCAAGTCAGTGGCATTATGTAAAATCCAATTATAACCCCGCAGATGTAGCTTCACGTGGAATGAACGCACGAAACTTGCGAAACTATAAACTTTGGTGGGAAGGACCAAGTTGGTTAAAAAACGCAGCCAACGAGGAACTAAAAACAAATTGCTTATTTATCAACGCACTTCCTTAATCAGAGTTCATAGACTTTTCACGATTTTCATCGGCTCTTAAAATCAAAAAAACTATAGCGTACTGCTACAGATTTATTACTATCATTAAAAATCGAATACATCAAGTTCCTGGAGAGATACCAAGTTTTCTAACAGTAGATGAACTAACCAGATCACACAATGTAATCATAAAAACAATACAAGATTCGGAATTTGCCGCAGACATTAAACTCCTCAAATCAACGAGTAAAGCCAGAAAAAACAGCAAACTATCATCACTAAATCCATTCATGGACGAAAATGGTTTGTTGGGGGTCGGCGGTAGATTAAGAAAAATCCCAGCTTAAGTATGATCAAAAGCATCAACTGATTCTACCAAAAAATCATATTTACTCAAACCTCATCACAATTGAAGCACACCATCTTGTATTACACGGAGGCGTACAAGCAACTCTAGCACAAATACGTTCAAAATGTTGGATTTTGGATGGTAAACGTCTAGTACGCACAACAATCCACAATTGTGTAAAATGTTTTCGATTCGGAAGAGCAGCATCAGGACAGTTAATGGGTATGTTACCGGAAACTAAAGTCACTCCATCTGCCCCATTCTCCAATACGGGCATTGATTACGCAGGTCCATTTGCAATTCGTATATCCAACGGAAGAGCAAACAAGTCCTACAAGGGATATATCGCATTGTTCATTTGTTTCTCTACGAAAGCAATTCACTTGGAACTGGTGAATGAGCTAACAACAGCAGCATTCCTGGCAGCATTTAGAAGATTTACTTCAAGAAGGGGAACGCCTTTAAACATATACAGTGACAACGGTACCAACTTCGTTGGAGCTCGGAACGCGCTAAGTAAGGAGCTACAGGTGGCTATACAACAAGCAAACAACAACGCAGCTCAGGAAGCAGCTAAGCATGGAACAAACTGGCATTTCATCCCGCCCGGTAGTCCCCACTTCGGAAGCATTTGGGAATCTGGAGTCAAATCCAGGAAAGGCCACTTAAAGAAAGTGATCGTTGAAACAACACTGACCTACGAGGAGTTTAGCGCCGTATTAGACCGATTATTTCACTGTCAAGCGATTTAGATGATTTTGATGCTTTGACACCTGGACATTTTTTAATCGGGAGACCACTGATTTCACCCCCTGAGTCAGACAAAACCAACATAAGCCCAAAACAGAGGTGGACTTCCTTTCAAAGATGACTCAAGGATTCTGGAAAATATGGTCTAAGGATTACTTGAACAGTCTACAACAAAGGTACAAATGGAAAGAACCAAAAGCAAACTACAGGATTGGTCAGCTAGTTCTAATAAAGGATGAACAACTTCCACCTACAAAATGGGCAATGGGAAGGATAACAGATACTCATCCAGGGTTAGATGGTCTAACAGAGTGGTATCAATAAAAAGTCCAAAAAACACCATCTTCAAGAGACCGATTACAAAGATAAGTCCCCTTCCAACTGAGGATAGTCACGATCCAACAAGCAAATTAGAATTGAAGATGTACCGACAGACGACAACCTGGTAGGACAACACAAGGTCTGTAGGTCTCGAGTTGCCATGCTTACCAAGAAAATCTATGCACCACGGCTCATATTACTAATTACGTTCGGTTTTTGTAATTCGAGCGCACTACCATACAATATTACAACGTTCGAAAATCAACCAGGGATCTATTTTGAATCCATTGGAGAGCTCAAACTTATGAACAACGATTGGAACATAATAGTGTATTATAATCCAACCAACTATTATGCAGAACTTTTAAGCACCCCATAGCCAGACAAGCTAAATATTGTTCATATCCTGACGACAACTTCACAAACTCGAGTATCGCTAAAAGATCAAGAGAAAATACTTGTGGATTAATAGAACCATCGTTTGAGCAATCTTTATAAGAAATGGAGCACAAGGATGAATTGCTTCACCACCAAAAGGTGAGTTTTGGTAGAAGCAAACGTGTGGACTTTTTAACTCAGGAGGAAATATAGTCAACGAGTTATTTGGGGTGCTAGATGACAGGTCCGCGATGTGTTATGAGGAGGAAATAGAAAAACTCAAGATGAACAACAACCATTTCACGGCGTTATTAAAGAATAAAACGTCAATCATAGACGCGACTATAAACGTCTTCAAAAATAGACAAGAAGATGTCAATAAGCATTGGCTGGTATTCAAGAATCAGTTAGAGGAGGCCATGGAGAACAACGATGAAAAAAGCAACGCATGATTGCATTAAAGGAGATTCAAGATACACTGATAGAAGCAGTATTGGATACGCACAATAGAGTCATTACCATGAGGCTTTTAACGACCCAACAACTTAAAAAGGAAATAGATTTCATGACAAGAAATCTACCACCTGAACTTAATATTTGATATTTGAGGTGAAGCTGCAATTATATAAGGAAATATAAAAAATATATAAGCCCACACCGCTGCATACCCCCAAGAGTCCATCTATATTTATACGGCCACAAATGGAACTTCTTGTAACAGATTTGCATCGGGAAAATGACTTCTTCAATGACAACTTCTCAATGGCAAAACTGTATGAGCACCAACGACTTTAGCATATGCCAGTTAACCCAGACTATGCACCAGAATCAAGAGGATGATGTTTTATGTGAGGTGCTTCTGCTACGACAAGAAAGAGTGAATAAGAAATGCGAGGTGGTCGAAAGGAAGACGAACAGCATGCCCGATACGTGGATCCAACTAAGAGATTACATATGGCTTTATTCAGTACCAGCTGAACATACGATCAGTATCGTTTGTCAACAAGAGCTATTTTCTACAAAGATATCAAAAAGAGGAATATTAGGCTTAGGCTCTGGTTGTACGCTGAAGGGAAGAACCATAAGCATACCAGCGAAGCAATCGTACTATCACAAAGTATACTCCTCAATATTACCAACATTTAATTTCTCAATAGAAACGACCAAGCAACCACAAGGTTACTCCTATCACTTTCAAGATTTGGCAAAGGTAGGAATCAAAGAACTACAGCAAAGAATAAAGGCAGCAACGATGAATACAGGAGAAAGCTTATTTCATCACCACGTGCACCACTATGCACTCACATTTTGGCTCCTTGCGCTCGTACTCATAGGCATAGTCTTTGTGGCTATCAAAAGGAGAATTGATGCAAGAAAAAATATGCCAACCAGAGTCACTCCTCTAGAGGCGCTAGTATAAGGCACGACAATTTTCACATCTTGACCGGGGAGAATGTTATAACAACATTTATGCTATAAAATTATGACATTGAATATATCAATTTTTCCATATACATGTACATCCATTAAATACTGATGACATGGAATATATCGGTTTTTATAATGACTAGGGCATTTACATTTATTTTTACATTTATTTTTGCATAGTCAATAGTTTTATAAATGATTTTTTTTTGTATACACATAAATCAAATAAATTATGGATAAAATATTAGTTATTAAACGTCAACTATCGAATTTGTGATTTGACCAAAATATGGTCAAACAACCGCAGTAAACGATTTACCCGATTATTGGTACGCACGCAGCCATTAGGGACTTTCGATTGACCTGAATTAACAGAATTATCTGAATTAACTGAATCAACTGAAGTGAATTGAGCGTTCGATTCGCATCTCTTCACTTCAGATAAAAAATTAGACTACTGAATTAACTGCTCGTGTAGTTAAATCAGATAGGTTGTTTTTGTTGTATTTTTGACATTTATTGGTTTTGCGTTCATTACGCGTTTTGTTTTAAAAGTGTGTTAGTGTTTTTTAAATTTAAAATGATTTTTGACATATCAAAAATGAAGAGGTCCGATTCGAACACATAATTCACTTCAGTAGCTCAATTAAGTGAATAGTAACTCAATTATCTGAATAGTAACTCAATTGCAGTTCTGTTAATTCAGGTCAATCGAAAGTCCCTATTGTTTTTGCTATTCTCAATGTAAATTTTTTGGTTTGCTTATTATTTTTGTATATTAAGCAACTATGTTCTACCCCAATTTTCATATCAAGGCCAAATAACGGAAAAACATATTTTAGTGGTCAGTTGTTGATGTCAACATGTACACCGTCACGAGTGTAACTCTCAGCATGTACATCGTCACAATTGATTTTATGGAGAAAAAGTGCTAACAATTTGTACTTTGATACGCGAAAGAGGCGGTATCTACACAAAATGCAAATAATCATACCGTTTAAGCTTTCGAGTAGTGCCATCTTGCGTACGTAAATAATAATTGACATGGTTCGTCTTCTAGCTAATAGAATCATGACGTTATTTATGACATCATACTGCAAACAATTTACTTTTGGAAATAAATCATTTTATCGCCCCTTCCAACAAAATATTAATTAAGAGTCACAATTTAGTACCGGTAGCAGCATAGAATAGAGATAAACATCCCCACATTATATAAATAAAACTCCTATAAATAAATAACTTTTAATAATTTTTATTCGAGTATATTAATAATTTAGTTAATATTTGTTTAATCAATATTAATTAAATTGTTGCTTTTTTAATAGTTTATAAAAAAAATAATAATAATGTACATAATTATGAATAAATTTAACAAATTTACCAAAAATTATGGTAAAAAGGTTAATAACAAGTTTTAAGTTAAAAACAAAAAAATTAATAAGAAATAATAATAGGGAGTAGTATTATTTACTTTGAATAAAAACAAGAAAAAAAATATTAATTTTATTAAGGGAGATTCTTACATTTATGCTACGACCGAGATTTTGTATATGGTTTGGTTTGAGATAATGATAAAAATACCGAAATCGTGGCGTGAATTAAACTTAGAGATATAATAATTATGAGATTTAATTTATTCGAGTTTGGCACAAAATATTTTCAGTGTGGTTGAGAAAAAGAAACTAAAATGCTTTATATGTGCGACATTTGTTTAAATAATTACGAAACAAAACCGTTTTATATATATAGAGAGAGTTAAAAATAAGATCGAACCAAAAAAACTAATTTTTTTCTAGAATAATATCGAAACGAATTATTTTAATCATCCCACTCATTTTCATTTTCTGAACTTTCATCGCTATCATCGTCCGATGATTGAATAACGCGAACTCGATCTTGTAATGCCCGTCGCAGAGCATCAGCTAATGCATCTGTACCCGCGCCATCACTTTCTCGATTTGCTGGTGAACTATTTAATTCACGTGCCGCTGCCGGCCTTAATTCAATGCCCTGTCTAATTTCACTTAATAGATTGTCACGCTTATCACCACCACCACCACCACCACCACCGGTTGACAGCGATGGTGAAGCAGTTTGATCAATTTTTCGCAGTGCTTTCCCTTTCTTTATACTGTCCATTAATTGCTCTCTGAGATCCGGAACACCATCGCTTAATGTGTTTGATTTATTGGATACGGCATCATCATTGGGTGTAGGTGGTGGTGGTGGTGCCAATACCATTGGGGGCGGAGGTGGCGGCGGTGGTGGCTAAAATATGATAAATATGATTAAAATATTCGTTTAAGAAAACCAATTGATACACTTACCGCCGTCATTGAATTAGCAACCGCTACCGGGGCTGGCGGTCGACTTACTGGCGGTGGAGGCCTATTTCTCGATGGTGGCGGCGCTGGAGCTGGAGGTCGTGAGGGCGGTGGTGGAGGCGCTATTCTTTGCGAAACATTTGAAGGATTTCGTTGCGGTAAGGGCGGTGCCCTAGAATGTTGCTTAATATTATTATTATTATTATTATTATTGTGTTCGCTTCGCGGCCGATCATTCGTTTTGGGTTGACTCTCCGATTTGACTGATTCCAAAACATTATGATTTTGAATGAAATCGTAAATAAATGCACGCGTTTCGCTATCGTTTAATTGTTGGTCTGATACACCAGCCTTTTGTAGGAACGGTTTCAGTGTTTCAACATCGTCACCGGTTAAATCAAATCCACGTTGTGCTGTCCATCCAACATGTGTTACATGTTTAAAATTTGTAGGCAATCCAATATCAGCTTTAGTTAATCGCTTCGCTCCCTTTTTTTTATCATTAAAATTTATTTGTTGTGGTTGCACCTGTGGTAATGGGGCCGCCGTTACATGGTTGACTGTAAAACATATACAAGATTATAACATTTTTGGTGATAAATAATTTGCATTTATATTACCTGGCGCTATTTGATTATTATTTCGTGGCGGCACATTCTCATCCACTTGTACTTTTGGCGGTGGCGCCGCTGTTGTTGGTCGCGGTGGCGGGGTCTTCTTCACGCGAACTCGCTTTTCTAAAACCAAAGGAGAAATTGAATATTAGAATCAATAATCAAATCAACATGTTCAAAAAACCACAAAATAATAAATAAGCAGCACACAAAATAATTACCGTTGAAAGTAAAAGACTAAAATTTCTTTGAATTCAATCAATTACCAATTACATACTTCTTAAGGTAAGGCATATTAACACTATCATTACATCATACCAATCACTTTCTTTTTTTTTATTTTTGACTAACGCTAATCGGTTATTATTTTGGAAGAAGGAAAAAATCTTATTACATATTTAAGTTGTAAGATTATTAACCACATTAAAAATATGCATATAGAAAGAAATTAAATTAAACGTATAAACCTTTCTGTTTCAGTAAACAATAATCTACAGAATAGGTATGCTATATGAATTAACATTTGCACAAAAGAAAAGAAATTTCTTCTTAACAATAAAATTATCATACACTCATCATCTTTTAATCCATTTATAAATCTTCATTAATTATTTTAATATACATTAAGTTCGAATCAGTCTGTGTGTGTAATTAATGCTATCAGATCAAGGGTCTGCGTTTCTTGTAAATTATTAGTTTTTAATTTGCAGGTTTGCACTGGCTTAATAAAATTCCAATTTACATAAGATTGCGACATGTAGATCGGTTAAAAAATTTTTGAATAACAAATCTTTTTAATTAATTTGAATATATAACACACCCATTTTTTACTCGTCAGATGGATTGCACAAACTTTCTCACAGCACCGACTTTAGTACAGCTAGTATAAGCCGTTTCGCCAATTATTAACAAAGGGGCTCCATAAATTGGTCATTGGACCTTAGCACAAGAAAGCATGTTGGAACTAACTAAGTAAGATTTAATTTTCCAATTCCAATTGTAGACCTAACACAACATAGAGTAGCCGAAGTATTATGAAAAGTATGGTTAACGGGTTTAATCTTAACCTTTGGATGTCCTCAGTTGTGAATTTAACTGAACCTGACAAAATTCAGAAAATCTCTCGTAAATGATACTTTCATCAAACAATAATCATAGCTCAAATTTTTAATTTTCATACACTAGCTTTTGCCTACGACGTCGCTCCCGTGGTCTTAATTTACTGCGATAATATATTTAGACGAGCACTAGGCATGTTTTGCAAAACCACTCAAAGAAAATATTCATATCGTAATTCTGTTTATTGAAGTGCTTTTGAATACACAATATTTTTTTTTGAAGTGAAACTTCTTTGCGCCCGTTGTGCACATTGGGATGGGGTGTTGGTCGAGAAACCGCGTCACACGAAAAATCTACTATTATAGGTTTTTGTGCAGTAGACAATTTCGTTGCGAGATAGCAGTAGCCTTGTTTTATTTATATTTGGATTTGTTATTTTATTTTATTTTATTTTATACACATACGTAGGGCTTCCTTTGGAAAACACATATATGTGATAAAGACGACCAGGAAGAAGATGATGAATTAACTGAGATGAAAATATTGGGATTATGTGGTGTAACTGAGAATCAGCTTATATTTTGTATATAGTGCCATAAAAACAGCGCATCCAACTTAATACCGGCATATTTTTATGTACACGGATATGATCAACGGTCTTGCAAGAAAACATTAAATTATTATGAGAAAACCTAAATCTTAAATATGAATGAAATTTTGCATAATTTGTTATGAAATGATCGGTTATAAGTAGTAAAACTGTGTTTTATGTCCTTGTTATTGTGGGTAAACAGGACGGTTGGGAAAAATGAGATGCAGAGTGAAACTTGATTGCTTATACGTAGTGTTGTGGAGTGGTCTTGAAAACAATTTATTACTTTTGACTTTAACTTATGGGTGATCTCATGATAAGTTGATGTGTGGAACGTATTTGCAGAAGTGTCACTCGAATGATAATTCGTTCATATCAACAAATTATATCATCATATCAAATCTTAACAAAAATCATATCAAATCATATCAAATCATATAAAATCATATCAAATCATGTCAAACCATATCAAATCATATCAAATCGGATCAAATCATATCAAATCATATCAAATCATATTAAATCACTATCAAATCATATCAAATCATATCAAGTCTTATCAAATCAAATCAAATATCATATCAGATCATATCAAATCATATCAAATCATATGAAATCATATGAAATCATATGAAATCATATGAAATCATATTAAATCATATGAAATCATACCAAATCATATCAAATCATATCAAATAATATCAAATCATATCAAATCATATTAAATCATATCAAGTCTTATCAAATCATATCAAAACAAATCAAATATCATATCAGATCATATCAAATCATATCAAATCATATTAAACCATATATAATTATGTCAAACCGGATCAAATCATAACAAATTATATCGTCATATCAAAAACTATACTCAATCATAACAAAACACATCATATCATATCAAATCACATCAAATCAAATCATATCAAATCATATCAAATCATATTAAATATTATCAAATCATATCACATCATATCAAATCATATCAAAACATGTCAAATCATATCAAATCATATCAAATCACAATCAAATCATATCAAGTCTTATCAAATCAAATCAAATATCATATCAGATCATATCAAATCATATCAAATCATACCAAATCATATGAAATCATATTAAATCATATGAAATCATATAAAATCATATGAAATCATACCAAATCATATCAAATCATATCAAATAATATCAAATCATATCAAATCATATTAAATCATATCAAGTCTTATCAAATCATATCAAATCAAATCAAATATCATATCAGATCATATCAAATCATATTAAACCATATATAATTATGTCAAATCGGATCAAATCATATCAAATTATATCAAGTCATAACAAAAACTATACTCAATCATATCAAAATACATCATATCATATCAAATCAAATCAAATCAAATCATATCAAATCATATCAAATCATATTAAATATTATCAAATCATATCACATCATATCAAATCATATCAAATCATATCAAATCATATCAAATCATATCAAATCATATCAAATCATATCAAATCATATCAAATCATATCAAATCAATCAAATCAAATCATATCAAGTCATATAAAATCATATCAAATCATACAAATCATATCAAATCATATCAAATCATATCGAATCATATCAAACCATATCAAATCATATCAAATCATATCAAATCATATTAAACCATATCAAATCATGTCAAACCGGATCAAATCATAACAAACTATATCAAATCATATCAAAAACAATACCCTATCATATTAAATCACATTAAATCATATCAAACCATATCAAATCATATCAAATCATATCAAATCACTATCAAATCATATCAAATCATTTAAAATCATATAAAATCATATCAAATCATATTAAATCTTATCAAATCATAAATCATATCAAATCATATCAAATCATATCAAATCATATCAAATCATATTAAATCATATTTAATCAAATAAATCATATCAAATCATATTAAACCATATATAATTATGTCAAACCGGATCAAATCATAACAAATTATATCAAGTCATATCAAAAACTATACTCAATCATATCAAAACACATCATATCATATCAAATCATATCAAATCAAATCATATCACATCATATCAAAACATATCAAATCATATCAAATCACAATCAAATCATATCAAGTCTTATCAAATCAAATCAAATATCATATCAGATCATATCAAATCATATCAAATCATATGAAATCATATTAAATCATATGAAATCATATCAAATCATATGAAATCATACCAAATCATATCAAATCATATCAAATAATATTAAATCATATCAAATCATATTAAATCATATCAAGTCTTATCAAATCATATCAAATCAAATCAAATATCATATCAGATCATATCAAATCATATTAAACCATATATAATTATGTCAAATCGGATCAAATCATAACAAATTATATCAAGTCATAACAAAAACTATACTCAATCATATCAAAACACATCATATCATATCAAATCAAATCATATCAAATCATATCAAATCATATCAAATCATATTAAATATTATCAAATCATATCACATCATATCAAATCATATCAAATCATACAAATCATATCAAATCATATCAAATCATATCAAATCATATCAAATCATATCAAATCATCATGATGTCGAATCTGGCGATGGTTTCCGCAAAAAGAGAAGGATCAGACATTTTGCCAATATTTTTACGTCTAGTAAGGACTAACATACTAGTTTTAGATGCATTATCGTACAAGCGTGCATCTGACAATAAATCAGAAAATTAAGATATTTACTCGGCAAACAAAGCGAACATAAGCATAGCACTGAGCAGTAAAGCCACAGCTGCAGTTCAATAGCAAATACATACATCAAAAACTAATAACCACAAGAGAGGTGTCAAAACACTCTTTAATATACCTTTTAATTGTGGCGATTCCAGAAAGATTATTGATTTCTTCGCAGAAGTTATGTAATCTAAGAAGGCCTACGAGTGGATTTTAGATGTTACGTAAATAAAATAATATAATACTGAAGTCACTTATAATATATTGAAGAGAAATATATTGAATAACAAGGAAAAATGTGTTTTATTTCATTTATACATCCTGTCTGTCTGCCTGTGTGCGTGTGTGTGAGCGAATGGCCAAAGAAGTCTCACTTCGTACACGAATAAGCTGAAAGCCTGATACCGTGGCAAAGTCGTAGTGGATTGATGTTTCGGAGAAGAATGATAGGCACGCCAATTGTCAATGTTAAAACGTGCGGCAAGAAACCAGCGGCGAATCAAGTGAGTTCACGAATTCCGTTGGATAATTGACAACTTCGTTGATTCTCATTACTGTATCGGTGGACTTATACGTTCTCACTTCAACGTGGCTGGTAGTTTTCGAAAATCACTAGACAATAAAATGAGTGCGCCACCGACATGCTGTTCATTTCCTCTTACATCTTTTAGTATACGATGAAGCTAGAAATAAGTTATAATGAGTTGACATGATTGCAGTACCTAGAATTTTTGTTCAAATTGCATGTTGGGTATCTCGGTCATTTGTATATTCAACGGCAATTTCAGCCCTGAATGCGTTGTTCGAACACTATCCAAAAGAGTTATCGCAATTCCAGATGATATATTTTTTCGTGATCATATGGCTGCCAAAAAAATTAATTGTTCAAAAGTTTTGCTTTCATCGATAGATGCAATTGCATTTCTCACTCCAAAAACTGTCACATCGCTTCCTTTTGTTGACATATTTGCAAATCTACTTGGTCGATTTCACCGAATCTAGTATTTCTGCTGAGACGAAATGTTTAATTTGATCTGATGTGACTTTTTCGATCAACCAAATTAAAATGTGTGCGTGTGGCGATACTGTTTCTTGGTATTCAATGGAATACATCCAACGGCATGTCTCTTTGAAAACATGATGCTTGACAATGAAATCCATAAAACATTTCAATTTTTGTTTGAACACACGTGCAGAAATATCATGTTGAACCAATATCATGATTGTCCAGTTAACAAAAGTTATTTCATCCCACGTAGGATTGCATGTGAATGTAATAAACAAAAATACTAAATGCAAATGTGGCCGGTAAGTATCACACTGCCATCATTAACAACTACATGACTTAAACGAATGCAATCTTTGGAACGCAAGTTTGGTTTAATCGAGCCGTTTGGTTTCGAATTTCACATACATTTCAAGAAATGATTTTCAGCGTTTCCACGAATCATCAATCGATATGAAGAGTAATTCATGGAACTGACTTTTTAATTCGTTTCCTCGGATATTGCATCCGTCGCCTGAGCGATGAGATTCTGAGACTCGTTGGACATCACCATTTCTGCGATTAAAAATTATTTCACGAGAGATAAGGTTCAATCATAATGGCTCCGTTTCGTTATTCAGTCAAAGTAGGAAATGTCACATTACATGTGATTTAAATCGTAAAACGGATATGCAAACACAATGGTCGGCGCGGAACGGTACGTGTGGAAGAGATAGGCCAACTTTCTACATTTTCGGATAACATAACCTAAACATTTTTTTCACAGGCATACAACAAACTTATTTTCAATATTATCGGTGACAAAAAATAATATTATTTTAAAAATGGAATTTCGAATTGTGGAATTCATTAAAAAATTAAAATTTAATATCGAAGGTAAATTTCATGGATCAATTTTACGAAACGGCGCGGAAACATTGTGTTTGACAATCCGTAAAACCGGCTTGACACGGTGTGGTGCGGCGCGGTGCGGTTTCGTTGTGATTGAACCTTTAAATACTTCGCCAACTATAACGATTGCCACTTCATCAGTTGTTCGTGCATTGTACTGCCTTTCGTGTTGGCCGAGAGTGTAGATGGAATAGAATGTGCAATCCAGCAACGATCATTTAATACCTGTCGACAACGTTGATCGGTTTGTTCATAAGTATTTCCCATGAAATAAATTTGTAATCTGCTGTAGGTACTGGTTGTAGTGGTCCTGCAAATGGGTTTACCCATTAAGTTGCCCTTGTACTTTGATTGTTTGGAGATCGATATCAGTTGGAAACTTGAATTGTACTTGCGTATATTTACCACGAAATGTTTCGAATGGTTTGTGCCACCTGATACTAACGTTGATAATGGTTCAAATGATGAATGTAATTCTGGAAATTTCACTTTTCCAAACGCACCCTCAAATTTCAGAATGAAACACCAGGTCATTCTTAAATTTGAGGGCTCTGTGCTACATGCATGATTTAGCCATTTTTCCAATAAACCACACTTGCCATGAGATATGACACAAGACGAATGAAAGCAAAGCAAAACAAACGTATGTTAACAAAAATAAATTTGGTGGCCTCGGTATGGTTGAGCGCTTTCACCACCAAAAGCTCTCAAAGGTCGTGGTGCAAATAACATCAACTGGAGCCCAGAGATATAAAAGGTTCATCTGCTGAGTATAGATCAAACAAATAACTACCAAGGGGATTCTTTGTGCAACACCCACTTACACCCAAACTACCACTACCACTGACACCGTATTAGATGATCGAGCTGCGCTCCATTAGATGATCGAACTCATCATATTTAATACGCGCAAAACAAATCAAAACGACATATACGTAAGAAAGTCACAAACTTGTGACTACATTTTCGTACGAATAGATTAAGCGCACTGGCCTCACTTTATGAAGGCACATACAAAATGCTAAGGCGCCTTCGTTATTGACAAACAACAGTCTGTCTCTATTGATATGCTCAAACCAGCTGGGATTTCCCACTGCCATTCGATTTTCACAGAATGGCACTGAAAACAGAGGGGCAAAGCAACTTGGATGGCAACAACAACAATGCGACCACACCAGCGATAACAACAACAATATTTTTAATTTTTCTAAATAGTAATTTTTGTATTTTATTCCATGGAAGCAAGCAAGTTCCAGGTACTGTTATTCGACGGCGCGGATTGTGTTTCATTTTATTTGAAACACTGCACTGCCACGCACGGTGCATTGAACAACACCAACTTGTTCACACAAGCTTTACTTTTGCGTTGGCATCGATCATGCAACTCCCATGAGCCAGCGGTCCACATGCAGTGAACCCCATCCCCATATCCACTCTCAGTACCCGGAAGTTGAGGATTACCTGATTCCACGAATAAACTAGTTTCAACTCGAAGCTAGGCTTTTTAAGCAAACTTACCATTCCCTACACCAGTTTCTTATCTTGTGCGAGATTTTTTGTGGTAATTTTGGATCGACTGGCTACATAACTAATACCAAGAGACGGATGTCACTCGATATCATAACAACTAGCCGCTTAAACATATAAACAATAAAACTTGGGAACATTCACGCGCGATCGGCTTGACAATTCTCAAGCAAACTCTAATTTTCACCCGAAAACTATATACATTTTTAGATTCGGAGTGTCGGTCAACTTACCGATCTATTACACAATTCGAAGCTATTCACTTAATTTATACATCTTTTGGCTCATATTGAGTATGAACTACTACCTAATACCAACAGGGAATCTAATCTCTACCAAAACGATAAAAGTTTTAAGGAACGGATATCTTTCGATATCTGTGCTGACATGTTCTACCATCACATTTTCGATACTTTATCGTAGATTATGTCTCGCTTCTTTAGAACAAAATGTGACACTATTTCACATTTTATATCATTTACCATGGCACTATTCTGGTAATTCCCCGGGAATAGGGAACTGGGGAAAGATTTTACATAGCTTTTATCTATAAATCAGTTTTTTCTGGCCTACTGAGACAAAAAGTTTGATGTAAATATTAGTAAATTGGGAATAATTTTTCCATAGCTAAATTATCAAGGAAAGTTATTCCCAATTTTATTTTGTTTTCAAAAAAATTGCCACTAACTTTTTACCTTAGTATGCCAGAAAAAAAATTTTTAAATATAATTTATATGTAAATTTTTTCCCCAGTTCAATATTCCCGGGGAATTACCAGAATAGTGCCACAGGTTGCTAGATTGAAAAATTGTGATATTCTACTCCATTTCTATCAAGAAATAATTTGTTTTCGATACTTGAACGAAATTAGAGAAAGACAATTTGTTCGCATTTGTACTAGTAGGTTGTGATAGCAATAGAAAAGAAATAATTCATAAATGAAACAGTTGTCCATTTTAGTTAAGGAAAATGAGAAATAAACTTCGATGAAGTATCGAAAATGTAATGGTAGAACATGTCACCACTGAATCGAACGAACACGCAATCAATCATCAACTAATTCGCAATGGATCGATTATGGACTGACGCCCAATCACCGTGTTGGGCATATCGTCAGAAATCACACGGCAATAGCCTGGATCGACACTCATCTTCATCACTGTATTTCAAAGAAATCTACTGTGTCGTTAATTATTTTACTGGTGAATTCAAGAAAGAAGGTAATGTGACAACCAAAAATACATACTATTGGCTCCACACAAATTCGTGGCACTTCTCTAAATCGCCACTCGACTGTTTTACCGCGTGTAACTGATAAACAACATAATACGAGGCGAATTTTCAAATCGCCACCCATATTGTTTATCACATTTCATGATAAACAACATGTTCACAACAATGAACAAACAAGAAGACATCGGAAACGATACGAGTATCCCAAAACGAAAACAAAGGAACGACACGACGAATACAAGCAAACCAAAATGAACAAATTTATTTTAACAAAAATAAATTTAGATTCATTCTGTAGTCGCGCAAGTAAAACGACCAAAAGTTCTACAATGGGTCTTTTTTTAATTCGATCCGATTAAGCAAGCTTACCTCGAGTAGTGTATACCGAGCAAAGGTTGTACTGGGTAAAATTATCCGGTGTGCACAGAGAAAAAGTGCGTTCATGACATAGTGAGTTAGTTCGGAAAAAATACTATGGTAACACACAAAATGTACTAAAACAACAACAAAGTTAAAACAATTTAAACTCGAGTTCGGAACTATAGCAGGCGTGGTATAAAGCATTTCAAAAAATTTGATTGGTTTTGAGTTCGTTGGCGAGTATGGAAATATTTATTTCCTATGTCATGTACGCGACATAAAGGCGGTGATACATGTACAGATTTTGCCTTTAAGGCATAAAAATTATGAGCGCTGATTGGTTAAAATTCGGCCATCTTGAATCGCCTTATTAAAGGCAAAATCTGTACATGTATCACCGCCTTAATAAATTGTTTTTTACTTTGCACACTCTTCGTACACTGACATTAGTTTCAGAGTAAAATTTGAAGAACCGAGTATGTGCGGCATAAGCACAGTTCACAAACAAAAACGCAGTTCTAAAGCACCGCGAATTCAAACCACTCATTATAACCGCAAAAAAAGGCAATTAAAAAAAGTATATTTATCATTTTCCACATTTATATTAAATTTGAATATTTTCCTACCTGTATCATTACACTCATACCGGAAGGGATCCGTTCCGGAAAAACTGGCCGCAAACAGAAATTCCGTTTATCGAATCAATATTTTTCATATAAATTCGTAATTATAAAGGCGGAATTCATTACTGCGGCTTTTTTTGTGCAGAAAACCAGAAAGAGATGCAATCAAAAATCCCTATGTGTGTGAGGAGCGCAACAGTAAAATTTTTTATACTTAAATTTTTTGTTGTTGTAGCGATTTGGTTGCCATAAATATAAATAATAAATACAAATCAAAGTATTTTTTATGGCAACTAAAATGAAAAATACCCCCCACTTTCTGCAAATTTTTAGTATTCCACTATTTTTATGGTGAGCACTTGGCTCATACATTTTATATGTTGGTGGAGTTTAATATAAATCGCGTTTTCATGATAAATTTATTAATGCCCAAATTAAAATATTTTACCATTTTTCATTTTTATTATTTACTCTGTATTACATAATTTTAATAATAAGATATTATTTAGGTTATGTTACAAACGCGGTCAAAAATTCCCATAACTTTTTTATAGGAAGGCGTTTTCTTAGTTTTTAATTATTGAAAGGAAATAATTAAAAAACGTAATAAAATGAAGCCTACAAATAATATTTAAATGTTCTAGTACTTTAGAGGTATAAATAAAATTGATTTAACAATGATTTTCATTTTTTAACTAATATTGGTTATAATTTCGTAGTTGTCAAATATTCCCCTTGGAATTTCGCTATAAAATAAAAATAGACTGTCTTTGTCGGATTTTGGATTTTATCTCTTTCTGGTTGTCTGCACAAAAAAGCCGCAGTAATAGAATTCCGCTTTAAGCAATCCGTTCCCAAGGCAATACAATAAATATAAGCTGTATTTATTTGAGACATTTACAACAATTGCACTGAACAATTCCTAAATGGAATTAGTTAAATCCAATTCCAATTTTTAATTTTCGTACTTGCCGAAAGATGTCGACGTAGTTGGTATTTTTTATTCTAAAGTGTTGTCACCTGGTAAAGTGATATTTCATATTCGCATCAACAAACAGTGTAATTGCGAGCGTCATTTGTTTTATTTGTTAAATTTTTAATTTAACAAATAAAGACAACTGTCTGCTACCAACCGAATAAACAAAATTAAATCTAAAAATTCTTTTTGCTAATGACTAATAATTATTTGATTGTGTTATTCATTTATTGCAGACGAATAGAAGAAGAACACACACAATGTAGAGAAATCACTTATGAACGTCAAAAGCGCGTGTTCCGACAGTCCAGGTTCGTGAATGGTGTAGAACAATATTATTACAATCGTTTTTTGAACGCACTCCCAACCACCATTTGCGCAATGCGCTCGCCACCAACATGCTGCGCGCATAATGTTGATTTTTGCTGACTGTTTTTTACAATTTGTAAAGTGATCTGTAAAGTGTTTGTACTTACTGTATACATTACAGCATTATTGTATTGTTTGTGTAGGCCGCCATCTATTGAGAAGTAGCTTAAATCGACAGAAATACGTCGATCGCTATGAGACCAATTTACAACAAGTACAGACAGAGTTTGACGTGCACAAATAAACAAAAAAAATCGTAATATTTGACTTATAGCGTAAATCTGAATAACGGGTAAAACCCGTATATGATCCACGATTAAAACTAAACGCGGTACATTGTCCCTTTTAAAATTACAATTAGTTAATTTATTTGTGCAAAGATTCATAATTCAACATTGGTTATCCCAAACCAGCGAAAGCTAAATAATTTTAGCTGTCTACATCAAATGACCCATGTCCTATTAAACTAAAATTCAGACGAGCCGATTGTGTGACATGAATAATATCGATGATCCCGATTCCTCCTAAAACATTCAACCTGAGAAACCTGTAACACAACTGGTGACCCAATTGCTCTCGCCTAAAAACATAGAGGCTATTTTCTGTATTGAGCTTAATCAAAAAATGATTACCCGCCCTTATAACGCCACTTCCATGCGTTTTCAAGTAAACTGCACAACTAAAAACTCCACTAAATTCACAGGTAGCCAAAACTCAAAATGTAAAAATAAGGAGCTCGCAAATTTTATTTGGAAATGTAATCCAATAACAGCGGATTTGTCATCCAACACCAAAAGTTAGTTTAAATAGTTGCTTATCTATATCTGTACGTTTTCATTTGGTTGATGCAATTTATCCGACAAAAAAAGATATATTTGGAACTCTTGTTTGCTGGTGTGAAATGAAAATTTTATTTTATCAACACACAATGTGAAAGCCAATAAATATATTTAATATTTATTATGAATTGCCATGTGTGATATTCGTAAGATATTATAATTGTCATACTTGAGATTTACAATCGAATGAGATATAACATTCTATAACCTCTTCATAAGTGTTGCGGTACATTTTAAACAAATTTTTGCTGTTGGAATTTTCATACACAGTACCGAGAGTTTACAATGAACCAGATAAACAAATATGAGTAAATCAAATGTGATACAACTATTTTTAACATTACTGATTTTTCAGAAATAAACCAATAATCACAATTGTAGTAATTATGTATATATTATATATATTGTCACAATGTTATTTGCCGTACATAAAACATTTTTCATAAAATTTCTATAAAAAGCAAAAAAAAATCATATTTTTAAAATTATGCGGTGCGCATAATTTATCAGCAGAACAATACTAGAATTATTATCAGGTACCTAAATGACATTACATAGAGTATAAATTTATGAGATTCGAGTTCTAAGATTTACAGACAACTGTTGCATAAATTTTATAAAAATCGAAATTATTTAAAATGAATTTAAATGTTAAAATGTAAATTAAAATACATTTGATTTCCAAAGCGAACGGAATAGAGAAAGTCATCTAACGAGTGGAGAAAGGTATTTTAGCAATCAGTACGTCTGAAATTATTTACCTTGATATTGAATAGTCGGACTCTATTAAATTATAAATTTTCATATTACAACATTATTTATTGTAAGACACATCATTCTTGACCCGACCTTGAGTTGTTTAACAGATTTAAAATTTTGTTTAATTTTAGTTAAAGACGTTTGATGCATTCCATAAATTATTCCACCTTAGTCCGTAAGCATTTTTCTTTCTATAGCTGAAGATGTATTCGTTACTTTTGGATTAAAGGTTACCAAATTAAATTTTTCATAGAACTAAAACGTTCCATCCATATCGTCCAAGAAAATTATGAATTCTTATTTCAGAGTAATTTTGATAATACGAACCGAGATATATTTCAATTTGTTTAGAAGTGGCTTGTCGAAATGGGTAAGTTTCATTTAAATTGACCGATCTCCAGCTTATATAAAATCACAAAATTGCTAAAACAAGAATATAACTAAAAATCACAAAAAAAATAGAAACCTAGTTGACTATATTCTAGACTTGCTCTTAAAATCATTTTAGAATCTCATTTCCATCCAACAAGCCCTACTTCATCCTAATCGGTTAATCAATTGCTTAGTTCTGTAATAGCTGGCCATACTCCAGTACGTTCATCAAAAATTATTTCAAAATCCCATTCCCATCCATCATGGCAATTTTGTTTTATTAGAATTCGTAGATTTCTTACTACCGAATAGATTTCAAAAAAAAAATTCCCGGTTTCTAAAATATAGTTTCATACCGTTTACAATTTAGTAAAACCAAACACATCTAAGCAACAGCTTGTGTCTAATTTCCGAATTCTAGCAAAACAATTTTGGTTTCGGAATATATAGTAACACCGCGGATCGCTTGTTAAATGACCTACCTCTTAGTTGGCCATATTCCAGAACTTCATCCAAAAATTATTTCAGTTTCCCATTCCGCACCAAAACCAATTTAATTTTGATGGAGTTCCGTCCGTGCCAATTGGCCATATTCCAGAACTTCCTCTAAAAATAATTTCCATCTACCATCATTAAAATCTTATTGCCATCTACACTACAAAAAATGCCAGTCATACTTGGCCATATTTTAGAACTTATTCCAAAAATAATTTTAGAACCCATTAAATCCTAGTTACAGTTTAACAACCAACGTAACGTGCTGCAATATTATCGACATGATGCAATATAAAGTTAAACATTCAATTAACACAAAGCACATGATGCAACACCGAGGACTTTTAAACGGGATTTCCATCGAGGACTTCTAAACTTATTTTTCTGAAGTCAAAATTCCCGCAATCGCCTCCTGCAACTCGAAATCGCCTCACAAATTTTTGTTAAAATTGTTCAAGGCGTAAAAAATTTTATAAAAAGGCAATTTTTCCTAAATCAAGACTCACTGTAATTTATTTCTGGCACTCGAAAAACTGGACTCACCCATTTTTATCAAAATTTCGAATCGAAATAAAATTAAAAAAAGAAACCCCGGGATTTCATAAATGAATTTTTCGAAATCCGGACCCACCGCAGTCAATTCCTGGCACTAGAAAAGTTCCCTAAAAAAAACTGTAAAAACCCACTGATTCTTGGCACTAGCAACCCCGCTCTCAACAATTTCTACCATTACCAACCGAAAACCTTTGCTGATACTTGAGGATCTCCTAGGGGTTCAAAACCAATATAAGTGGCTTTTCGAGCTTTTCATAGCTTTGAAGCTTTTCATAGAAATTATTGTTTTAAGATTGAACTGTATAATTATATTTAATTACCACTTAAACCTACTTTCTCAGACTACATAAACTACATATTTGCGGTACAGCGTTGTACGAAAAATGTATTGGGGTAAAATTGTATAACAACTAATCGTTCTTAATAAATATGAATATATTCATGTTAAACAAGTACAATACATATTATAATACGGTATGTAAGGAATTGAAGAACAATTATTATAATAATGATGAATAACAATTGCTATTGAATTAGTGACCTTCCCACCATTAACAAGAAAGAATTGTTTGTGCTAATTATAATAAATAACGTAACAAGTACCTTCTTTTATAAATGTTACATGAACTTCAGTTTCAAATTTATTTACAATACATAAATTTCAATAATTGATGAAAAAGCAACCTGTGATGATTCCATGTACGTGTGTGGAAGCAGCTACTACTTACCACCTAGCAATGACTTAAGTAATGTTTGATTGTGACAAGAAGTAAGCAAGGATAGAATGCTACGTGAATGTTCGGGTGAAACTGTTTAATGAAAGTATTCGTCTCACTCCGCCGAAAGCTTTTAAAAGCACAAACGAATCTTAGATACCTCTTAATTCCAAGAGGTAGTTAAGATTCGTTTGAGATTATAATTTTTGTTGGCAACCAAATCGATAAGGTCATGGGTTCTAGGACACTCCACCGGCATATCCGACGCTAGATCTTACGGAGATGCAGAACATGGACAGCGTTGATTTGCTTGTCATATTCCAATATAAATATCAACTGCCATCTACACTCAATAGCCAAGCACAAAAACCGATCGATGGAATGTCGATGCCTTAAAAAGTTAAGCATCGCCGCATAGTTACCGCATAGTAACAACGAGGAAACTCCTTGTTCCACAAAATTTTTATAGGGAAAAATATTTTCCCATTTAACTTTGTTTCGAAAATATTTACACCAAACTTATTTCCTCAGTAGGCCAGAAAAATACAATTTAGACAAAAATACTATGAAAATATTTTTCCAAATTCCCTATTCCCAGGGAAAACCAGAATAGTGCCACTGGTCGCAAAAATATACAAATACATCATGAAAAATAGTTACCACGCAACACTAGACTTTATTGGAACGTAAGTAAGTATCAGAAAAGCTCCAGGTTATGGCTTAATTACTGGGGATATTGGGAAAGCCATTCCTGAGAAAGGTTTGCATAAATTGGTTCATTTAATTAGTGCAGCCTTCGGACTGAAATATCTATATATCTATAATACGTAAATGGAGGTGGCAGAAGTATCCAGCAAGCGATAAAAAATCTTATAGAGTGATAAGAATCTGAATCTAACCTTATCTGACCTTATCTCTGAATCTCTTGTAATATTGAATAATAAAATTCTGTAATGAAATAATTGTATCTGTATCTGCCTGTATTTCTTCCTAAATGGCAAGGTTCCGATGAAAAGATTAATGATGGCAGCAGTAGTATTAAAAAAAAATTGTTTTTGCAATTGTTCTGAACCTGGGGCGGTATGTACCATCACCAAAAAGTGAAAGTTGTATCTTTTTTGCTTTTCGAAAATGATACAATATGCCGCCATTCGACTTTTTTCGAATTTCGATTCGAAGTGATGGTACAACATACCGCTCCTGTTTTTAAAGGGTAGGCCATCGGCCATCTATTGGTTTGCTTTTAGTTTTTAAATCATATGCTATGGCAACACTATTTTGAACGAATTGCTTGAAATTTTGATAGCTCATCAGTCTGATATTTCGCGTCACGAAACAATCACGTTTTCACTGGGGAAGCGTTTCGACATATTGACAACATGTTTCCAAAGTCAGTTTTGTGTAGCCGAAACCGTACGAATTTTGAAAAGAAATATGGGTCGTGAAAGCGCCATGCGGAACCGTTGTAGTGAAATTGGTGAAGAAAGTTCATGAGAAAGGCTTGCCATTGGATGTCAGGGACCACCTGAGCTCGAACAGTGCGCGCACGCCCGAGAATATTGCGGCTGTGGTTTATAGTATAGGGCGGATTCCATTGACCTGAACTCGACACCGACCGCAGCAACTGGCTATTAACCGCAGCAGCCTGAGAAGAATACTGCACAAAGACCTCGGATTACTCGTCTACAAGGTCCAACTCAGCAGTTGAAAGCAAATGATCATCCATCTTTTCAGACAGAGCATATTTCCTTCTCGGGTGCTATCTAAACAAGGAGAACCGCCGGATTTGGGTCTCGGAACACTCACACGTAATCGTAAAGAAGCCAATGCATCCACAGTGATTGTTTGGCGTCGATTTTGGAGTGGTGGCATAACATGCTGCCCAGCTTTTTACGGCCTAAAATGTAAACAATCTGTGGATTCAACAAGATGGCGCCATACATCCCATACAAACCGACCGACAATCGATCTCTCACGCGCCATATTTGACAACCGAATAATCAGCCGTTTTGGAGATTTCAATTGACCGGCGCGGAGCTGCGATTTGAGGGCGATGGATTGTGTTCTATATGGTATGGTTAAGCAGCATAACAGTGCGACAGTTATTCACAAAATCGCAAAGAAATCATTGAAAAAGTTCTTAAAAACTGGACTCACAGGATGGCTACTGTAAAGCCAGCAGAGGGAGCCACATGAACGAAATTGTTTTTCATTCGTACATCTGACTACACAATAAAATTTCCACAAAATAAAGATGTATTCTCATTTTATAGCGGTTTAAAAAAAAAATAAATGGCCCACCTTTTAAAGAAAAACGGATTACAACAAGAAAAATATGTTACTAAATTGGTTCTTATGATTTTTCAAAAATATCCAGCGGGGAATGAAATTTTTTCATTATTGCTAATTTTACCTAAATACTCGTATCAAAATGTTTCATTCAGTTTAATTGAGTAAAAATCTTGATTCCGTAAATTTAAGAGAGCGAAAATAAAAAACGGTACGTAGAAAATTCTTGCAGATACGGACGAGTTAGTTGATCGAAAGAGAAATTAACAATTTAGTTTTCACATAAATTGGGATCCTTTTGTTATTCGATAGATCCCATAGAGATTTGGCCACCCCATTTCTAAGGTAACATAATCCTAATGATTTTATTTTTGAATGTGTGATTGGTTCATTGAATTATATAGCCAGATGCTAGGGTTGCTGGAGTGGGCAAACTGCTGCTCGATGCACATATGCGTCACACGGTTTATACAAGGAAATTTTGTTCTAAAAAACCGGCGACTCGTTTTCTGTCATACTATTAATAACGTCACAAACCGCACAAAATACATAAATAAACCATTTATTCTACCATTAGGCTTCAATTAGCTCATTTCGTGTAAATTTATCATCTGATTTGTGGCCACTCCAGACTAGGGTAGCATCTCGGTCGTGAACGTATTAAAAAAAACAATCCTAAAAAAAAATTTGTCTGATATTTTAGATTAGTTTCAATGCTTATCATAGAAGTGTCCAAATCCCTTCACCTTTATGGCAGCCGAATATACTTTTGTGGTATTTGGTTTCAAACTATTTTCAAATTTATTTATTGCCGATTCTAGGTCATTCAAAATTTTAATGGTAAAACGAACGGGGTTCGGTTACAATGATAATTACTGTGCCATACATGATTTAAAATGTTAATGGATTTAAATAAATTTTTAAATTTTATTTCACCGATCCTGTGGAGATGTTCACGGGGTCTCAACTACATAGTCAGATAACTCAGTCAAAATCCTATTTGTTTGGTGAAGGGGATTTAATTTTTGATGATTTTTTACTTTTACGAAAACAATTTTTCGTTTACTGTTATATCGCTCACCCCATAATTATGCACTGATTCTCTTTCATACGATTATAATCTATATTCGAATAGATCAGGAAATTTTCGGATTTTTTTTAAAATATAATTGAGTAAATTTTTGGTATTATTTATGGTAAGAATTTCACAATCATAACCTTCATGTTAAAAGAAAATTCGCAATTGGCATATATGTACACCGTTTTTGAAAAACAATTTTAATAATAATTTTTTTTAATTAAAAAGTATCCACAGCCTAGGTAGGACCACAACCAGACACACTCGTAAAACCATATTAATGATAATTTAATATCAACCGACTACTGGAAAATATTAAGTAATCAACTCTAAATAGTTTTGATTATTTTTTTATCGTAAAATTATAATTGTTATGATATTTAACAATTACTCATATTTACAATTTAGAGCTAAATGAACAATAATTTTTTATTTTTCATTCTAACTATCTAACTCTAACACATTAAATTAACATTAATTTAAAAATATAAAAAATTTTCACTATGTATTTGGTTTGGCTTAAAACAATTTTACTGTTGATTCATTTTTATGATATTGGAAACCCAGGAAGGAAATACAGTATACTAGTGTTTTAATATCACCCTTATCATTTGATATATGAATTTTACAAAAAAATATTTATAGTAATGATGACAAGTCTATGCCGTTTTCAAGGGCATGCATTATATGAAGTTTGAAAGCGGTTTAAAATTATTTAGTGTCAGCATTATTTTTGATCAGTTCAGTTTAGTAATATTTCATCCTTAAGCATACAGGGTTTCTTGAAGGATAGGTCGGACTAATTTTTAGCGAGTTGATGATAGTTGGCAATTTTAATTTTTACCTTCAAACTTCAACTAATTCTGGAAGTTCATCTTTATTTATTTCGGAAACCGAAAACTTTCTACTTTTCTCCACTTTTAGTGAGTTTCCTAAAAACAATAAAGGAGACAACCTTGGTCACAAAATTTTACTTACTTAAAATTTAATAGCAGGACAAAATATTTGGTCAATTGTCCTGGATTTGTCAAATTCGGTAACAGTCTCTATTTATCCAATCAACCGAATACTAAACCCCAATAATTTCGCAAATTTCCAATTAAATTCGGAATTAAGACAGTTCTGATTTGCTTAAAATTTAATAAGAAATATATGTACTTACGAGTTTATGAAGAAAATTGTTTCTACTAATATAATTACCATTGTACCAACCCGCAAAATTCACATTAACAGGAAATTGAAAATTTTCATTAAAAATTCTACACAATTTTCAGATTCCGATTTTGTAAACATTTGTTTTTAAAAAAGTAAGTTCTTTTAGCGCCTAGTGGTAGTTTTGAGTACTCTTCAATTTATTTTGTGGTGTTCTTCCAGAACTATTCAATGATATGAGATACGTATACATTCCATACCAAAAGAATAATTTGCCACCAACGCCTTTTCATTGAACTTGTGAATTCAATTGATAATAAAAAAAATTCCTTCTTCCAAAATCTTAAAAACTATATCCCACTTGATCGTAACAGAATGAGAAAAAAGCATATCTAAATTTGTGACATTTTATTGGCATGTCACACTTATATATTCAGTGAAAAATCAACAATAAGCTACCAGCGCCAAAACGATGGATTTAACAAGTAAATCCTTAAAATTGTTGCTTTTCCCAACATGCTACATGATTATATTGGGATACAAAAAATTGTTGCTACAACGGTAGTTTTGGATACTATGATGGTTCAGGAAAATTTACGGCATTCTTCAAGACCTTTTCTACAATATACGACAAGTATATATTCTATAATAAGCGACAAATTACATGCCAGCATTTATAACAATTTTGATAAATGCTGGCAGGTAATTTTTGTCAGTATATGGGAAAATTGTAAAGCAATAACGTGGTAATGGGTGGTATTTTTAACTCTCCGAATTATCATCGGTACGGTACAGGATACATCCATCAAGACATCCAGAAGAACGGGCAGTCTTATCAGGATTTCAAAAACTTGGTCCTGGTTGCTTTTCCCAAGACCTTTCAAACGATATACCACATGATTATAGTAGGAGAATGAGACTGCACAACAACGGTAGTTTTGAGTTCTATGTTGCATAACAAAATTTGTGACATCCTTCAGGACCTTTTCAATGATATGCGACACATATATACATATATTCTATAATAATTAAATAATTAGGTACCGCAGCGACAAATATAAAATTGCGCCTTCTTCCAATACCTTCCAAATGATATGCCATTGTCGCAATGGTAGTTGTGAGTTCTAAGAAGCGTCAGCAAAATTTACGGTATTCTTCAAACCCATTTCACCGATATCCAAGTATACATATTATAACAAACAAAATCTCAGCACCAGCGCTAAACCGGTGAATTTCAGAACTAAAGTGGTATCGTCAAAATGTGTGTCTGATTCAAGACCTTTCACACGATATACTACATCAGTATATTACAATAATGTAAAGAAGTAGCGTGGTATTGGGTGTTTTTCTGGGTGATTTACTACTACAGGTACCCGATCCCCTTAAGGTAGGGATATCAAAAGCGTTTCAATTCACCGAATTAAAAAGTAATAAGATTGGTTAAAATAATCGAATGGCGTACGCTGCTCTTGAGATATCATCGGTACAGACATCTATCCATTCAGATAAATAGACAACCTTTCCAATTTTTGGGATCAGGGGGCCTCCGCATAACGTCGAGAAAAGTGGGTTTTGGACCCGTATCATTTTTCATCATTTTTATCAAGATTCCAATAACTTGATCTTACAGACCGAAGTTAAAAACCTTTTTAAAATATAGAGGTTATTTTGCTCAAGAGTAAGGTACAAACAGAACGCAACTGTTCAGTTCCGCCAAGTTTTTTTGAAAAATCGATTAAGTTTCTCGCGTATATTGACAGTTAAGCGAAAGGATACCTTCTGCTTGAATCTGTTCTGTTCGTAGCTGAAAATCGAACATTTTACGCAATTTACTAGGCGCTGATTAAACTTCGGTTGATTGTCCTGGTCGCTAACTACTAGACATGCAGAAACTTGCTTTATTTGAGCGTAAAATTATTCGTATAATGCTTGGGCAAATAAAGGAAAGCGGTGGATGCAGATTGCGAAGAATCATTAGATATGAAAATATTTCGAGAAAATAGAAAAAGGTTTCATCAAATCAAATAGGCTAAGATGGCAAGTGCATGTTATACGCAAAATAAAGCCCAGACTAAAAATCAGACCCTCGAGTCAGCTCCAAAGAAACTAGAAAATCGCGATAGACCTTCGTCGGATGAGGTTGAAAAGGATCTAAGCTCTATCGAATATCGTGCCTGGCGTCCCCTTGATGCGAATCAAAATATTTCAAGAAATTCACTAATAATAATACAGCTTTCAATATCTTTATTTATGACAAAATACAAAAACATACCATCAACAACAGATTAATACCCGACAAACAGTTCGGATTCAGACAAGGCCATTCAACGATACATGCTATTACAAAACTAACATCAGACGTTTGGCGAAACCTAAATCAAAAACAAGCGACGGGCACAATATTAATCGACATGGAAAAGGCATTCGAGTCAGTGTGGCTCGATGAACTGCTCAACAAGATGATCGAGATGAAGTTCAGTCCCGACAACATAAAAATATTACATACATGAATTATTGTACGAGAGACAGTTTAAAACAACAAATGGCAAGGGCATCTCACACAATACATTCAACATATATAACGCAGTACAACAAGGGTCAATAACGGCGCCAATTCTATTTAACCTATACACGAAAGAGCTTGTGGAAAACCAACGGTTAAACACACCCGACATCGAAACAATAGCCTACGCGGACGATCTAGTGATTTATGGCACAAGTGAAATAATCAAAAAAACAACACAAAACATACAGGAGGCGGTAGAATTTACAATGGATTACTTGCACACATGAAGGATAAAAGTCAACCCCACAAAATGCAAAGCTATCCTATTTAGTAAACCTATCCAGCTAGCACAAGGCGACACACAAAAAAATTGGAAGAAATTCCAAATAAACATAGCTGGTACGACCTGTGAGCAAAACCCATCCGTTAAATATCTCAGGATAAATTTGGACAAGCTATTATACCTGGACAAGGACATACTGAAGTAGGTGGTAAAAGCGAAAAGAATATCCCACGCAAACGAAGAATATGTGGAACATCGGACCAAATACAATGGAAAAAATAAGAGTGTTTGAACGGAAGTGCCTACAATACTGCCACGGAGCATTTCGCAAAGCCAGCCCAAACTTTAGACATTACATATCAAATCAAATACAATACAATCATACAATCAATTTAGCGAAGACAGAATCGATTTGCACATTCTAACTTTGGTCCGAAACCATATTAGGAGATCGTCAGCGAACACATATAACTCGTTAATATTTGCACCATATTATACCGAAGATAGCATCAACACGACGAGCTGCGAGCGCCAGAACAACCCGGAACCTGAAACATTCATCTACCTGGACAATATTGGATACATACAGCAGGAGACGACAAGATATCCGCTCATCTACCACCTGGAAAGACGCAGAAACGAAAAAGGATTCAACGATCAGATATTCGCTCACCCAGATGAGTATATACAACATATTAGATATAATTTCTCCAATGTGATTATAGAGCGCCCAAGAAGTGCAACAAACCCCGACAAATATTGGTGACTAAACCAATCGCCTCCCACTACCCCCAACCGCGCAACCGGGAACTACATAAACAATTAGAAAACAACCAAACACAACAAAATCCCCATAAAGAATAATGAGCCGAAAGTGAGAGTGGCGGAGGGTTGCGAACACTGAAGCCAGCAGCCCAAAACCACTCCACCATCACTTTCGGACTTATTCGAATAGAAAGCGTATGGGCTTTTTTTGCACTTTTTTGGCTAAAACACAAGTAAGTAAAATTTTGATATTAAAACACACACTAAAGTAATTGACCTTTTGTATTATATTTCTCTCTCTCTCTCTGGCATTATATCCCATCAAGGGATTTGGCCGCCTCAAATGAGGTTTCATAATCATATTTTCATTTCGGATAATGAGTGATTAATTCATTGATCCTAAACCAGCCGTGAAATTTTTTCCTAGTCACCACCGGGAATCGAACCCGGGACCTCCGGTCGCTGGAGCAAGCATGCTAACCACTTTGCCACCGGGGCGGCTTTTGTATTATATAAAAGATAATAATATACACGCAGGCGAGACCCCAAGGAGCATATCGCGCATTAAAATTGTAAATGAAGAGGGCATTTTATTAATCTGCTTTGCCCGAAGCATATAAAATTATAATATATTGACATGTAAATAAAGCAGTGATTTGAAAAAAATATTTCAAGAAATGTCATTAAGGCTACCAAATCCCTACATAAATTTGAAAACCCAACATAGTTTATAATTGATTAATGCCAAGTAACTCCAAGATTTTCAAAATTCCTATTTTCAAAAGTCCGATTTTCAAAAGCCCGATTTTTTAATTTTTTTATGAATTCGGACGCCCGCGGGCCGGCATTTTGAAATGCAATGATTGTAGAGACTAACGGCTTCGATAATTCTCATGGGCACGCAGGAGGTCGCTACGCTCCCCCCCCCCCCCCCCGCTTAGCTCTCCGAGGGGCTCTAGATTTGAACTTCGGGGGGCGTAGGAGCCGGGATCAGCAAACATCCCGCACTGCGTGCCACACGTAGGAGCGGATTTTATAGAATCTATTAATGACACCTACTCTAGTAGGTAGTTATAAAAAATATTAAGTATTAAATTTTGATTTTTTTAGCTATATAAAAACAAAATTTAATATTTAATATTTAAAAAAAAAACGGAGTTTTTAAGGTTTCAACAAAATCGGGATTTTGAAAGTCGGGATTTTGAAAGTTGGGATTTTAAAAGTAATAATAATTTTGAAAGCCGGAATTTTGAGAGTCGGGATTTTGAGTCGGGATTTTTTTGTCGGGATTTTGTGATTTAAGTATAATCGAAACCGGACACGTGGTGCAGTGGTTAAAGCTTCAGCACTTGGACCGGGAGGTACTGGGTTCAAATCCCATCAGAGGCTAGATGCAAATCGAATTTTCATCATCGATTACAATCGGTGATGTTAATAAACACAACTAAGACCCTCTGATGGAGTGCAGAATTCAGCGCCGACCCACCGTCCATGTCAATGTACAGGTTGACATGGAGCTTACAATGTGCAGGTGTTATACTTTAGTTGTGTGAGTAGGTGAATAGGTGATGTAGCATGATGGTATCACAATGGGCCAAAAAATGGCCTAAGTGTAAACCACTGAAACCTAACCTAAGTATAATCGAAAATCCCCGAAATTTGCACCTTCGAGCAGAGCTCGTAAAGATATAATTGATTGCCTTACAATCCATTTTGTCAATTTCCGGGGACTTGTGACTAACAAAACTTGCACACTTCAACATCTCAAAAGACGCAGGCCCGACATATTAGTACCAACGAAAATAAACCTATCTAATAACACATAGGTACAAGAACAAATTCTACGTCTAGTTCGAAGAAGCATTCGAGTTGCAACGTGGAGTGGCATGTTCGTTAAAGACGTACGCTTCACATCAGAAGAACGAACTTTTCACAAACCCCGTTTAAACTATTGTGCTTAAGATATCCCTCCTCAGTAAGCTCCATTTCATCCCTCAATCAAGCAGATTCAGAAAGCATGAATTTGCTCAATGGATTTACAAATAGATGGAATGACATTTGCAACCAACATCTCTACTCCACATTAATTTTAGCTGATGCCTACAATAAAAAATGGTTGAATCACCAATATATGAATTGTGATGGGCGCCAAGCGGAGAGGTTTGCCGCCTCGCCTAACTTCACACAGATTATTAGTGGTTCAACTTTTGAATGGCAAAATTCTACAAGAGTCCATATTCTGGATATTTGCCTCACAATAACCCCCATTCTAAGGAAGCAATTTGTTACAGCAGAGGCGTTGGGAAAAGTCCAGTGGCCTATCCTTTTTGGGATATTGTATAGACAAATCACGTTCCAATTCAAATTAGAATAATAGGTAGCCAAGGCTGACGACCGATATTAACATTCGATTAGCATCATATTTTTAAAATCACGGAAAGTAAAATTCGATGACAATCTTCTATTAATGATTTGTTCCGAAACACAGTTTCGAAGGTTGGTCAATTCCAAAATTTCGGTTTTGTAAACAACCTTTCCGATTTACTTCATCTTCCAAACATCATTCCACAACGACGAGAATTCTTCCTTATAGCAACTAGAGCTATTGGCGTACGACGGTGGTTCGAAAAATGTGGAGCCTGCCAACAAAAGACTTTTTAATCCAACATTGGTTATCGCAGCGATGCAGAAATACCATCCAAATGATGAGATCAGATACATTCAAGGTGCGCGCGAAATAGGTCATATTGTAGGCATATCGAATGACAGTGTGCATAATAAGCGTGTTAGTTTGGAAATTTTATAACAAAAATGCCTTAAATATCGTCCCAACCAGAACAGTTTTATTCCAAATTTTGGTAAGAATGGGAATAAAATTATTCTACCTAAACTTTTCCTATTTAGCACTAGGGGAAATTTTTGGAAAATTATATTTTATGGATTGGCATATTGGCAAAAGAAGGCAATTTTAAATTTTGTAAACATTGCACTTAATCAGGTATCACATAAACAATCAAATGAAATAAATTAAATTAAAAAAATACACAATATTTAAATTGAAGAACTCAATATGATAAAAAGTTTACCTCGTGGGTGCCGCCGCTGCCTGCTGCAGAACAAAAATGCAAAGTTGCTAAAAAACGGTTCTAGTCCACCGAAGAAGGTAAAAACGATTCTTTCAGTGGAAAAAGTTTCAGCGTCCGTTTATTTGGGATTCTTGCAGTATCATGTTAAACTATTAACAGAAGTACTATGAAATCTGCGGCGATGAAGTGATATACTTAAAGAAACATAACTCGCTTGATGAAGAAAATATTCCTTCCACAATTGCGATGATTACACTTGATTAATTGAAACCTAAATTACATTCCTAGTCCTGCTCTTATTCTCCTATGGCTACATCGGACATCACCTTTTTCCAAATTTAAAATAGTGGCTTAAAGGCCAGAGATTAATATTAGTGAGGTTATTGTTGATGTAGACGCAATTAAGCACTTATCAGCTGGTGTACACCATTCTCGGAATTTTCCTTAATCTTCAACCTTTAAAAATGCGTTAAGAAAACTTAGAGTTCCGCGTATTTCTAAGATTAGTGGTCAATTGGAAAGACTTTGTAGACCACAATTTTGACATTTTATGTAAATCATAAGTATTGCAACGAAATGTGGATCAACACTTTTATCTGTGTTTCGCTCCAATACTATCGGACCCTATGAATTGTGTCATCGTTAAAATTACAATTCAAAGATCACCTAAGTGGTGTGTATCGTAAATATTAAATAAGTATGTTAAAGACAAATTTATTAAACTAAATGATTTATGAAAGTGATATTTATATAATTATAAAACTGAAAGTAAGTAAATGTCAATCAAAATTGTGAACGCTCAATATAAATATTACAAGTGTAATCTAAAAGTACGCTCAAAAAAGCAAGCAAATTCCATTCCATTATTTACCGTTTAAGAAGAACCGCTTAATTGTAAATCTGCTCAATCAAAATTAAGTAGACATTGATAAACTTTACTTGAATTTAATTTAATTTATAAATTGATTAATTTTTATTAAGACTTTTGACAGACTCATCAAAAGCATTTTTTGACCTACTCGACATAGAAACTTTCTAAAATCTAAGTGTTTAAAAATTACATGCTAAGATTAGAAAAAATGTATAAATAAAAAAAAACAAAGAAAGTTTAGAATTGTCAATTACGTAAGTGTTCAGCACAACTACAATATTCAAAGAAAGATGATTCATTGATCCGGAATTATATGACAAGGTTTAATGTCCGAAGGCGAGGCAATATGACTGTTTACCGATAAATACAGCTTTATATAAAACCCCTTCGGTCGTTTATTATAAAATTCGATTGAAATATTTGGATATCAATTTGCCATACCGCTAATTAACTCACCGCGTATTATCTTACCACCGCATATATCTTACATGAATAAATTTACATCAGAATTATGTATAATTTAAACCATGTCTTATAAAACCATTACACGTTTGACCCATTTAATAGAGTGACAACTTAAATACTGTTGATACCGTTCGATAAGAATCAAACGTAAAAAGAATCTATCGGCCAAAGTATGTACTATATCTTTTTTCAGGTAAATATTTTCGAATTGGCCCACTATTTGAGTCTTATATAAACAACTATGTATATAATGAGCCAAAATCATAAACCATACGATAAATGAGGTAAGATAATTGATTGGAGATCATCAAAGCCAGCTGTCAGACTCTCTTTCCATACAAAATTTTATTCTGGTGAAATATTTCATATCAATTTTTGGCCGCTGATTGCAATTGTAATGTTTCCGGATATTTGTTAAATGGAAGATAGACTGTGGTCCTTATATTCAATGCCAGCCGTATGACTGAATTATTCCTTAATCGGAAATAAAATTATTACAGAAACGAATACTAGTAGACGAAATAAAACACTTCAGTAAACACAAATATCGATCAATGAAACCCAGACACGAATTGGAAACTTCGAAATACGAATGCGTGAATTCCACAGTGTAACAATTTTTTTCAGTGAAATAAACATGAGAAAGAAGTATAAATCCTTTACATGTTAGAAACAAACAAAAAAGTTTCAATAAAATTTACTGGCAAAATAATAGAGTAAGCGGGGAAAATGTTGCCAAAAAAAGTATGAAACTGAATTCTTTTTATGGCAATATTTTTAATACACCTTCAAAAACTAGTATACGATAAGAAATATTTTTTGCTAATAACTTTCTTTGAAGTTTAATAAAATCATATATTCTTTCGATAAAATAAAATAGTTTTACTAATAAATACACTTATTATAATGACAATCTATTAGTTATCAAATAAAAACTTCAAATAAAAAATTCATTGATCGGATAATGTTCGTTATTAACATAAACAGATGATATTTATTAAAGTGCTAATTCAATAACTAAAGTTATTACTTTTACAACGTGACTCTTGTCGTTATTCCGAAATAACTTTTATTTATTGTAAATTAATTATGGAATTTTTATTTGAAAACATTGTGATATTTTGAAGAAGTTTTTGATTTGGTGATATAATTCGCCAAATCTATAAGTTCTTGTGTTGTACTATAGGTATAAAGCAAGAGTTGAATTTTTGCAGTTTATTCGTTGCAACCTGATGCGTATAGACCAACTTGCTACCAGTACGAAACAAAGCTGCCAAGAAAGAAACTTGAGGAAGTTCAAGTAGAAGTACTTTGGGGTTAAAAATGAGGAGGGTGTGAATTTTCTACTTTTTGTGGTAAATATATTGTGAGTAGATGGGCTATCTGTATTCATATTGATTTGATAATTCAATCATTCAATCACTTGGTTTAACAAGTCCCAATTTTATAAATAAACATTTTGCTTTATTAGGATTATTACGCTCTTTGTACAAATAAAAAATTTAACCTTTTGGAATAATAACTAAATAACTTCCAATTTAAAACGTCAAGTTATTGAAAAGAGCTAAATACTTATTGGTATTACAATTATTGTATCGATTCAAAGGTAATAAATTCAATAAATAAAAAATGGTTACAACAAAAACTTTATTTTTTGGCCAAAAACAACCTGTTTTTTATTGATTTTGCTTATGAAAATTGTTATTTCAACAACTTTTTTTTATGGATGAAGAAAGTTTGGTACATTAACAAAAACTATAAGGAAAAGAAAATTTCAATTTGAAAGTAAGACAACGATAATTCAGTACTATGCACTATACGAACAGTTCGATGTACTAAAAATGACCGGAAAATTTAAAAAACAAGGTTCAATAAAGTATACTTCTAAAGTATGGAAGTACTAGTCATGATCTTGAGCGAATATCATTAACAGTCAACCCGTAACATAAAAAAAAGAGGCTGACCACAACAGGAAAAGTACTCCGCATAACCATTATCAATAAATTAACAACCGGAAAAGACTATCCAAACTCGTGTTTGTTAGTATGAATTTTCCGAATGCGAATAAAATAATTTTCAGTATTGAATACACGGTAACCGTTCCCCAGGAAGAATGTCCCGAATCATCGAAAAATCTAACGAAAGAAGCTCACCTCTTCAGGAACTTCGAACGCGCAATTAAATTCAGTGGTAGAAGCCCAATCAGGTAGGCCTTTGAAATCAGAATTCCAAACAAAATAATCGAACTCATCAAAAGAAATCTATATGAGTCGGACATCGATGTGCACTATATTCACTAGATTGGACAATGCAATGCACCAAATAAGATAATGCAGTTCCGATGATATCCAATAAAATCCAATGTCATCTCAATAATTTGAGCTACTATCAAAAAAATACACAAGAATGCAACTTAAATGGAGAAGTTAGCAGATTTGGCACAGGAACTCGTTAAAATAAACATGAGAAATACTAAGGTTTTGAGAGTGGCACACAAGTGTCAAGAAATGCAGAGCTATACCAATGTGCAATGGTTATGTAAATCAACTTTGCTGTTAGGATGTGCAACTTTAAAACACACAGAAGATTACTGTCAAATTTGTTGTGAATTGTTCAGTAGGGTATGACAAATGGAAGGTTATATCGTTGAAACAATCTATATGTTGGTTTCTCACAAGGGTCTCGCTTAGACCCATGGTTTATATCCTTATATTTATTGATGACATTGTGACCCCCAATTATATGGGGGTAACACGTATTCCGAATCGAAAATTATTTTATTTGAATTCGCAAATTTCATACTACTCGTACGAATTTTTTTTGAATTCGAACTATATACCCTAGTCCTTAAAAAGCACGGCTTCTGAAACAAAATGAACTAAGGATAGCCCAAAACTGACTTTAACTGTTTGAGTCCCAGGAGGTAATGCAAACGCATTACAAACAACGTAAAACCATTTGTGGTGCAAACGCAAACCACAAAAATAAACTCCAACGCAGATCACAATCGCTTCTTATTTGTTAGGTTACGCAATTCTCGACTTTTTCTCATCGCTCCGTCACGACACATCACTTCATGCGACGTGACTATGGATCTTCCTGCTTACTAGATTTTAAAATCAAATTTACTATATAATTTTGTGCAAAACTCTCAATGAATTTTTTTTAAATCTTAGTTGGCTTCATTAGTTTGAAATTTTTTTTATCTATTTATCAAGCCGAAATTTCAAGTGATAGAAATTGTCATTTGGAGTGATAGCCGTCGCAAGGAAATACTTATAAAGCAGCATACTAAGATTTAAAAAACAGCCAGAACGACTTTATTGAACAATTATTTTGTAAGTTTCGATTTAATGATCTAGTAACCAGGAAGAAGAGTAGTGACGTCACTTGAAGTGATGCAACTAGGGGAATAGGGGTGTAAATCTCAACAGCGCGATCGCGCTTCTTGGGATTCAAAGGTTAAAATAATGACTCATTTCAAAATTGGAGAGATGTCAACGCAATAAAAATTGTTACACGGTAAAAATTCGGACGTTTTTCCTTTTTGGGGGTTAAAATAAGGATGGTCAAACAATATGCAAGAATAAAAGTTAGACGTTATTTTTAACTTTCTTCCAGTATTCGACGCAATAATATTCTTTCTTAGTTAAATTCGGAAAATAAAGTTGTATTATGATAGCGTGACTATACCGAAAAATAATATGTAATTGTAAAATATTTAAGTTACGTTAATTATATTACCAAAATGTTACCTAGATCAATGTTAATACAAGGTTCAAATTTAACAAAAATAGTTGGTTAAATTGGCGACCGAGTAAAATCAAAGATGTTAAATTTGAGTAATTTTAACGATCAAGGAACGCAATTTTTATTGTCATTTTAAAATCACTTGTCTCAATTGAGCAATTTTGTAGATTCTCTTGATTTTTTGTTTTTTTCCGTAAAAAAATAAATGAGGATATAATTTTTTCAGTTGCAGTTCAAATTTTAAAGGTAAAATATCTAAACTCGTGCTAAAATTCATTTATAAAAGAAAAATATGAAATTGGTGAAATTAATATGTAGTGGTTTTCAGTGGATATAGTGGAAAATAAATACTACCTAGTAAAACTGAACAAACTATGCCATCCTCAGCCTAATTCAAATACAGTCGCGTCGATTATAGAATCCGCGTCTATTATACATATGGAAAATTTGTATTAATTTCCACACAAATCATTTTTATGATTCCCGCATAAACGCAATAAAATAGTTGCGGAACGAACATAAATTTTACTTTACTAATTGTAGGAAAATCCATAAGAATTTCTAAGATACTATGATTTAAAATTTGGTTTTTACCATTTTGTTCATATTTGGCGAAAAATGACGTAAGGGCCTGACCATCTCAAAACCATATAGCTCTGATCCGTCAAATTAATACTTTTTACATGTCAAATTAAAATATCACTTTTGGTCCAAAATAAATTAAATGGAAATATTTTGCTCGGAGCCTAATTTCGCTAGGTTGCAACGGTACGATTTTGTTCATATTTTGCAAAAAGTGACGTAAGGGTCTGACCATCTCAAAACCATATAGCTATGATCCGACAAATTAATACTTTTTACGTGTCGAATTAAAATATCACTTTTGGTCCAAAATAAATTAAATGGAAATATTTTGCTCGGAGCCTAATTTGGGTAGGGTGCAACGGTACGTTTTTTTCGTGTGTTTCTTAAATGTGAAATATGTATGTTCCGTCTAATAATTATAATCTGACAAATTTATGAGCCATTTTAAAAATTATTTTACTTCATTTTATTAAATTATAACATTTATTTTTTGTGTTTTCTGAATTAAAATAATTTTAATAAACATTTTTATTTTTCATATAATAAAATTCGGGGATAACTTCACATATGAAGTCTATTTGTAATGAAATATAATATAAAACGGGACGGGGCTAACTTCACACATGAGTTAGCGGGATATAATTATGTTAGTGTTGCCTGATTATTTTTTTTTAATTTCGGGGATAGAATCCGGGGATAACTTCACATATGTCTATAACTGTGATTTTTTTATTTTAAATGCATAAAATGAATTGTTTCCTTTGTGTTTTGGTACCAACAACTATCAATTTGTATGTTCGCTTGCTATTATATATGTATATATTAATGATATTGGTAAGTATTTTCTACCTATAAGTAGAAATGCTTTAAATACATCAAAATTGTTAAGATAAATGTATTTAAAATGGCGTTCAACTGAATTTATAACTAATGATCCGATTAGCGCTAAATTTGACAGTAAATAGTTGTTTTGTTTATCACTTAAAATAATTTGGTTTTGACGCAAAATAAAAATATTAGTACGCATTATATTACTCTAAGGGAGTCAATTTCATGATTAACCAACTACCACAGTTAACATTCTTTGGTCAATAGTTTTCTTATTTTAGATAGTCAATTTTCATTATATTTTCATTTTAAATTTTTTTCGACAGTAATTTTAGCAACATATAGCAAGCTAAATTATTTTTCACGTGCCAAATATTGTTACAAACTACCTACCACGAAAAGCCTTATATTTTTATAACTTTAACGTCTTTAGGTTAAGTTCGCGCTGGTGTAAGCTAATAGACGTTAAAAATCACGTCTAATTTCTAACCGTGTGGTTCAACGTTTGATGACCACATTCAAGTCAACCACCAACGAACGGCTGTAGCCGATCGATGATAGACAATTTCTTGTAGCCTAAAGTGGATGATACATATATACCAACGTTACGAAATTCTAACAGACAGCGCTACACGCCACTGATTTAATGCATTCAGAATTCTTCCTTTGGGTCTATTTTAAATCGCTGGTTTATGCGAATAAACCATAAACAATTGATGCCCTCAAAGTCAACATAACGAACGCCATCCAACAAATTAAGCTAGATTTATACGATAGTCACTGAAAATTGGGCCACCCGGATACATGCCACCGAGCAAAGCCGTGGTAAACATTTGAACGACGTTATTCCATATTTAATTTATAAATGTTTCACGCCAAACCAAATGACGACAGAGAATTTCTGGGGCAGGCAAATCGAAATTGAGCATGACGAAAAGAGACTATATTGGAGATGACTTAACGACATAACAACAATGGAATCTATAGAAAAAGAGGTAATATGAAGATCGAGCTCTTCACACCGTTCATACGAATAATTAGCTATATGTTTGATGTAAGATGTAACAAATTTAATACTGAAATACAACTTAACCAAAACACTTATTGGTACACATTTTAAAAAACCACAGTTAAAATGGCACGCTCTGTTGTTCAAATAATTTTGACAATACATAATTGTTTTGTTTTGGTTGTTAAGATTTCAAGTTGAATTGTAATATTGTTTCGTATTATATACTTAAGAGTTACGAGTATGCGACACACAACAAAAATTTGTGACAAACCACATACTCACAAATACAAGACAACATAATCGACGCAATATGGATAAAATATTATGTAACATATTGTAAGTTATACATATGTGAAGTATAAAGCGATAACCGTTAATTATAATTAATGCACAGTACAATTTTGTATTTGGTAAAGTTGGAAATATTTGGAGTTAGATGCCCATAATAAAATGTTGGTATTCGGTCTTGAACCAATGCATTATAAAGTGTTTGCCAATTAATTATTTCTCAACACTATTGTGTTTATTAATTTTTGACAGAAATTTATAGAGGAAGCAATATTGAATATATAAGCCTATAGCAACATTCTAACATTTTAAGATTACTTGCCAAAACAGTTTTCATATAAAATGTATAAAATGTAATTATGTATTACGAAAGTTAATATAATCGAATAAATGTACATAGTGACAGTTGTAGATCGCCTCGCACTTATATGGTATCGTATTATCCAAATTAACCAAATACGCAGAATTTTTTAACTGGGGGTGTATTATGAAATTTTTTCGACTCGGATTTTTACGTTAACGGAATTATTCTATTCGACACGGATTTATCCTATTATGAAACTTGTATTATCGAGTTTATAATAAATTTTTGGTTTTTGATTATTTAGAATTACTAAAATGTTATCAATTTATTTATTTTATTAATTGTATCATTAAAATATGCATCACTTTTCACTATATTTTGATGAAACATCAAAATAAGATCAATCGAATTCAAAATACGTCAACTATATAGCAGTCGGATTTTTTCTAGTGTGTTCGGAAAAATCCGATTGGATTTTGGTTTTTAGGTTCATAATAGAACGGATTTATCCGTTACAGGTAAAATCCGAGACAGAAATATTTCATAATAGTTTATTTCCGTGTATCGTTTGATTTCAAACGGTATGTTGTCAAAAGTGAAATTGCCTGAAATAGTATCAGTTCGAGTACAATATACACTTGCTAGAAAAACTCTGCGTTCACCTGCTATCTATCAGCTTATATCATTAAAAAATCAAAAACCAACGAATATTTTCAAAACTTTCAACAACGAAATTCATTTATTTCTATTTTACAGTTTTCTAGATAACAGCACTTTTTATAGAAAATATACAAAAGCGAAACAGAAAAATCTGCGTTCACTTGTTGGATTATGGGATTCCCCGAAATACAATTGGTTCTAATGCACTCTTATACGATATTTCGAATTTATCATTCAGTTCATGTTATTCTGTCAGGTGGTCAAATAGTTTTTTTTAAGTTTATTTCATAAATGCATTTTTTTTTCCATGGAAAATAAAAGAAATGCAATTAGTGTGAGTGAAAGAAAAATTATATTAAAATTATGGAAAGAACAGCTACAGAGAAACGGCGAAAATTGTGGGTTATTAATAATTTTAAATTGACACGAGAATTCACCTCCAAGCCTCGTTCCGGCCGTCCATCAAAATTATATTGCGCAGGGAAAGACGGCATATCGTGTCATTAGTAAGAAAAAATCCACGACAGACTGCATCCCCCTAAATTTGCATAATGTATGATTTAATGGGGTAGATACTCGATCGGCTACCAAGTAAGCCATTTGCTAGCCGAAATCCTAGCTGCTCAATCAATTTGAATTCCAAATTATATTTTTCATAAAATTTTTGTGTATTTTGTGTATTGCACAGTAAAATGTACGGCTTCAAAAAATGAACAGCAAATTTTTGTGTTGTTTTACTGCGCAATTGCAAAAAATAAACAAAAATTTTATGAAAAATAAAATTTGAAATTAAAATTTCCCTGGTAAATTTAATTTAGTAGCCAGGATTTCGGCTAGCAAATGGCTTGCTTGCTAGCCGATCGAGTATCTACCCCAATATGTGGCAATTTTAACGAATCTTATATTAGTTCAGAGTTAAAGTTTGGGCAGACTACTAACATAATTTGATCACTAGATATATATACATACACTGTAGTGGTTATGCTTATTCCATTTTATAAATTTTATAATCAATAGCATATTTTTAATTGTAACGATTGAAAAATCATTATAACTTTGGTTTTTCTGTCCCCAATATCTATGTCTAAATTGAAATTTGCGACCGTTTTGAGTACTATGGCCGTGTCCCAAACACCGACTTATTTCAAACTTATTGACTTATTTCACGCCATCTTGAATAAGTCGATCAAGTCGTCCCAAACGATTTTACTGACTTATTTTGACAGATATAGCAAACAACAAATGTTTTAGGAATTTTTTATTTAATAATTAAATAAAAAAATTAAAATACACAAAAAATAATTTATTTTAATTAATTATTTAATAAATAAAAACATAAAAATGTGTCTTGAGTTATTAAAACACGACGAAAATTTATTATTGTAGCTGGAGATGCGCGAAATGCGCAAGCTACAATTTTTGTTACGCAAGCTACACCTCTATTAATCCTCTTTTTATATCTCTAAATTTATATCTCTAAAATCTATTAATTATATTAATTTATTAAGACAATATTGTACTAATAGTTATTAATTAAGTAAAATATCACTAATGTTTGAAAATTATTAATAATATTTGATAATTTGTTGAATTTTTCATGTTTACATGGTCAAATGTATATTTCTTGTTTACATGATCAAATAAGTTTTTTGCTTTCAAAATAAGTCACCTCGATAGCAGACTTATTTGAATAAGTCGGTATAAGCAAATAAGTCGGTGTTTGGAACAGGGCCTATATCCCATATTGCTGTAAAGCGATGATATTAAAAGAAAGCGAAGAAAAGAAAAATAACAAAAACTTTATGAAAATAATTATCAATATGATCTTCCCATCAACTAAAATAGAGATGAGAAGATACACAAAGTTCATAATAAACGTCAAAAAATCACCCTGAAAACGAAAGTTATACTAAAGAAATTTGAGGCGGGATTTTGTACATTATTCTCGGGAGAATTTGTATGTAAACGTATACAAACTCTCACGAGTATTCTCATGAGAATTGCGTACAAAATCCCAGGCCTGATCAGTCTAATGCGTAGTCTGCAAGATCAAACATTTACCAAAGGTATAGAAGCCCGTAGAACTGTCTATGATCAGATAGGGTGGCTAGAACTGCGATATGGGCCCGGTCCCTGCTTTTAAAGGGCCCCAAATTCAAATTAATTCGGATTATTTTTTATTACTTCACAAGGAAAATAAAATTTAATTTTTAAAAGAAGTTTAATATTACAAATATTTTTAGAGAGACGAGTTTATCGCACTGTGAAAAAACTGGATGCCATTTCAACGCAGCTAGAAACAGATGCTGCAGAAACAATTCGCCTAAGGGAACACGCTGATCTAAATTTATGTAACACATGGGCTGAAAAGTTTTTGTTCAATTTTTTTTTGCTCAGTTGGTAATAACCTTCAAAAGACAGCGGTCAAAATTTCATTATATTCTATTCATTAGTTTGTGAGTTATTGTGCTAAGAGTGACGCTACTTTTGTAAAAAATTTTGTTTCATCAAGATAACGCACCGAGTCACAAGCCAATCAAAACAATGGGAAAACTACATGAATTGAACTTCGAATTGCTCCCACATCCACCGTATTCGACAGATTTGGCTCCTAGCGAATACTGACGGTTCGCAGATCTCAAAAAAATGTTCTCCGGTAAGAAATTTTGCTCGAATGAAGAAGTTATCGCTGAAACTGAGGCCTATTTTGAGGCAAAAGATAAATCGTTCTACAAAAGTGGTATTGAAATGTTATCGCATTTCTTAATATAAATGATACCATGCAATTTTTTTTTTTTTTTTTTTATAGATTGACAATGGCTTTATTCTTGAATCTTTCTCAATTCTGATAACTTGGATTTTCTTCCTATTCAGTGTAAGGAAGCATTATTATATGTACTTCGGAAAATTCAACAGTTGGGAAATTATGAAAAAAGTTTTAAAATTGTCATGTTCATTCATATCGACAACAAGATGGTCTGCACAGATCAAAACAGTAAAACTGTTCGCAAACCATTTATCCGGTACAACGGCGGCTGTAGAGAAAGGAGAATTATTTAATCTTTAACAATATTTAGTTACCTTCGAATGTGTTCTATTATCAATGTGGTTTGAAATTCTTAACCTATTAGAAAAACAAATCTAGGTGTTAGAGGCCCGAAATGCAACTTTAAATGAGAAACTGAAAAATTCGGAAGGATTGGGATCAAATACTTTTATAGGCAAAAGAAATATCAGAACGCTCCGAAGTTTCGGCTGAGTTTCAAACAACCATACCATGCTGAGGAACACTATAGAATCAAGGTTTTCTTCTGTATTATAGATTCTGTAATATCTACATTGTTAAGGCGATTTGAAAGATTCATCAAATTTGTAATTTATTTCAAATTATTATTTTTATCAAACGAAATAAAATCTTCAGCGGATCGCACCAAAAAGAAATTTCTATTGAAATTATTGATGAGTTAATATTTTAAATTTTAACATAACATCCTGAAAACTTGCTGAAAAATATATTTGAAGCATATATTTGAAGTTATGCGCAGGTGTTTCTAAATTTAACAATTATTCAAAGATTATGTTTGAGTCTGCCATTTATCTTCATTTTTGAGTCTAAACATTTTGAAGGATGATTTGCATTTGTTTCCGTATAAAATGCAATTAACTCAAAGAATATTGCCGACAGACAGTCCACGTCGTTTGAAATACGGCCAAAAGGTCGCGTCGCTCGAATGGTTGACACTGAACCTGATTTTTGGAAGCCAATTTTTATGATCGACGAGGCCCATATCACACTCCCTGGCGACGTTAATAAGCAAAATTGCCGCATTTGGGGAACAGAGAATCCACACGAGATCCATGAAACGCATGAACGTCATTGCATGACCAAAACGTGACTGTTTGGACCAGCGTTTGGACCAACCCAAAACCATCATTAGGCCATATTTTTTCAGAGAAAACGAAACAGTCAATGGAAATCGATATCGCCTGATGTTGCGGCTCATTATGTCTATCCGCAAATGTGTGAAAAAAGTTTTGATGATTACTGGTTTCAACAAAACAGTGCGATATGCCACACTGCAAATCAAACAATTCAGTTTCTGCAACGAAAATTCCCTGGATGCCTGATGTCAAAAACAGGCGACATTAACTGGCCACCCAGATCTCCAGATTTGACCCCTCTGGATTTCTTTTTGTGGGTTTATTTGAAAAGCAAAGTGTACGCCAGCAAGCCTCAGACCATTGACGAGCTCAAGGTAAAGAGTCGTGCCCAAATCATCGCTATACCGAACGAGATGCTCGAAAAGGTAATGAAAAAAACAGCAAAAAAGGCACATTTTGCTTTGTCCAATAAAGGTGGTCATTTAATTGTTGTTGTATTCAAAAACTAGTCCAAATATATTGCAAAGGACCAAATTGAATAAAAATATCTCATTCATAGAAATTGAATGTTTTTTTTTGAAAGTTATTCAATGTTTGCATACCGATATGAAAGATGACGCACTCGTTATAAATACCGATATCATTACCGATTAGGAAATTATTGGGGAATCTAATTATTTTTAACATGATTGATAGAAGCCGACCCACTTTCGTAGGTTCCGACACGACGGTCTGTTTAGTGGTCTGGTTTTGTGTTCGTAGGATAAGCCCTATCCACCTCACTCTAGATGATTTTCTGAATCGTATTGCATCTATCTAAATCAACCAACTAACACAACTAATAACCGAAAAAGTCATGAACACCATAGTCGCATGTCAAAAATCAGTGCAAGATCGATGCCACAAATGATCACAGCTCCACTGAAAAAACGAGTTGATTGCAGCAAGATGTTTCCGGCGCAATCTAGCGAGGATCCACATAATACAAATTGTCACTGGAGATGAAATATAGGTTCGCCAGTATAAGGCAGTAAGGCAAAAACTGCAAATATTGTAGTTATGAATTCTTGGAAAACACTTCGCCAGCCTCTACGTTTACACTTTTCGCCGCTATCGTTTCTATTCTCAGGACGCTTTTTTGGGTCGGTAAGTGTAAGCCAGCAAATAATTATAGATTTCTCCTACTGAGAACATTATGCATACGATTTTGCAATATGTTAAAATTAACACGTTTTCAATGTAAATACTTGAAATTAGTTTTAAACAAATTGTATTTCTTAAATAAAAAAAAACTACTTTTAGCGTAACACAGGAACAACGACGTGGACATCATCTTTTAATTAAATTAAGTGCTCAAAATGATGGTCTTCGAGTTCAATGCACTTATTAATCCGCATTTCAAATGAATGTACACAACTTAGAAGGAATTTCGGCACAAGCATTTAATATTCGCTCAATCATATTCAGTCGATGAGTTGGTTGCCAATTATTCCACACCACACGTTGACAGTCCAAGGGCGCTGATGTTCTACTTGGCGAAGCCAGTGTGGATGTTCAACACTCCAGTAATGCATGTTGTGTCGATTAACCGTTCCATGGTTTGTAAAAGACGACTCATCGGAGAACAATACATAGCGAACAAAATTGGGATTTTGCTGTATTTGTTCTACTGCACACTGACAAAATGTTACTCGATTTTCAAAATCAACACCATGATCTTGGTGTAAGCTCATATGAAACGGATGATACTTATGTCGTTTCACAATTTTGCAAACACTGATCTGGGATAATCCGGATTCACTAGCTATTTCTCGTATACTTATATGAGGATTATAAGCTACTGCAGCCAATACAGCAATTTCGTTATTTTCCTCAGTGACTGTTGCTCGACGGGTTCTTTTCTTCGGTCGAACACTTCCATGAGCAGTGAATTGTTTGATAGTCCGGTAAAATGAAGCACGTGACTGAATCCTATCTGGAAAACGCAAAGCATAGAGATTGACCGCATTACCAAGACTACGGCCAGCTTCTCCATAAACCAAGACGATTTCAATTTTTTCTTGTACGGTTAAATACTCCATTTTGAATTGTAATAGCCTTACGCAAACAGGTCTTATTCTTTTCGAAATAATCTTTGAACTGAATCGATACAACATATTTAGTCGCAACAAACAAATTTAGTCGCATGTTCCTATGCAAAATCATCTCCGTCGTTGTTCCTGTGTTACGTTAAAGTTTAAAATTTAAGTTTTTTTTTTAAATTTAAGAAATACAATTTGTTTAAAACTAATTTCAAGTATTTACATTGAAAACGTGTTAATTTTAATGCAAACATATTGCAGAATCGTATGCATAATGTTCTCAGTAGGAAAAATTGAAAAAAATTTAATATCGCCTATTATAGTGCCATCTATCATGAATCGAAAAAATGTTTCAAGGAAATCCTACGTAATCCGAATTTGCAATAAAAAAATAAGGGTTCCTATTTTAATTTTCAAGTTGCCCCCCGCCCCTGTTTGTAAGGGTCCTAATTTTAGCAGTAATGTATTTCCCCTGCAGAATGATTTAATTTTGATAATGGTCATTTTTATCGTAGAGGGCTTATTTTCCGAGATATGTATTAGAAAATTTCAGCTTAAAAAACTCACTCGGTATATTTCTTTCCAATTTTTTAGAAAAACGATAGTCATCGCAAAATTAACACCGAATTCAATACTAAGGCCCTGGCTTTTGTTGTAGAGAACTAGGTGACAAACAAACGAGGAATATCCACAATAGTGCCAAAAGGTAGTGCTACTTGTTGTTTAGTAATTTTAAAACCTACAGATAGGTTCCTAAAAGGCAGAGTTTTCCAGCTCTACCAGCCTTATGCGGCATACTAGAAAATTATTTTTGAAAATAATTCGATAGAGATTTTTAAATTAAGCAAGACGGGTACTCTAGAAGCTACCTCGCACCTACCCATACTCTTATATACATAAATGGTTCTTATATATATAAATATAAAGGATCTTACGATAGGGACGCTCGTAATTTGTTAGGTTATAGTAGACATATTGTTAAAGCAACATCTGTCAAAATGAAGGGTTTTGACGATTTTCATCAAATGTAGACAGCGTTGGTTTCTACGTCTACAAGGGAAACGAAAATTGTCAAATTCATTGTTATGACAGTTTAAATCCCCCTTGCTTCATAGCAAACTATAATTTATATTTTGTTCACCAGATGTCAGCTACTTTGTGGGAAATCGCAACGAGCGTAAAAAAAGTGTGCAATTTATCAAATTTTATTTTCAAAATCAGTGCTCCGTTCGAGAATTGTTTCGCACATTACGTGATTGTTAACCTCGAAACAAACCGTCCTACCGAGTCGACTATTCGACGTTTGGTGACAAAATTCGAGTCAACCGGTTCGAAAAATAATCAGCAACACCCGTACGTCACCGAAACGCATCGACCATCGCTGGAATATAAATATTATTCCATTTCTTAATTATGAAAACTTTTTAAAAAATTTCTCCCAAGGTTACATGTACCTGAATGTATATATCATCCAATTAAATATCCCCTCCCAACAAATCTTGCAAAATGTTACTTACATTTAACCGGACAAGTGGTGCAGTGGTTAAAGCTTCGGCACTTGGACCGGGAGGTACTGGGTTCGAATCCCATCAGAGGCTAGATGCAAATCGAATTTTCATCATCGATTACAATCGGTGATGTTAATAAACACAACTAAGACCCTCTGATGGAGTGCAGAATTCAGCGCCGACCCACCGTCCATGTCAATGTACAGGTTGACATGGAGCTTGCAATGTGCAGGTGGTATACTGTAGTTGTGTGAGTAGGTGAATAGGTGAATGGGCTAATGATGTAGCATGAATGCGTGGTATCACAATGGGCCAAAAAAATGGCCTAAGTGTAAACCACTGAAACCTAACCTACTTACATTTAATTGCTTGGTTCCTAATTTATGTTAAGTTCTCGTTTTTGAAAAAAACTACATACTTACAGCTGAGACTAAAGGGCTAAATATTATACTTCTAGAATAACAAAAATCAATAAACTATCATGAAATAAAAATTATGTATCTCTCTTCCTGAGTATTTTTGCCAGAAGACAAATAATATTTGGAACATAATTTATATAGTTAATAAATTGATGCTAAATAAAATTTACATAAACTACATAATTATTTAAAATCAAAATTTATCTAATTCCCAAGACTCAGGTGAAAAACCAGAATAGGGCCCTGGCACTAGATATAAATAAATAATAATTACGATAACCTTTTCCGTAGAAATATAGTTCTGAGAATTGTTCTACAGTAAGCATTTCAACATTATTTTATTACAAACTAAAAATTATGCACATAAAACAATAACCGGTAAATAAGCAGCCACACAGAACTACTTCTCCAACAATTGTGTGACATTTAATGTTTAAATTGAACAAAAAATTGTTTTTAACTTTTCAACCAAATTCATACCAACTAAAGTTGTAATGTCAACACATAAATAAAACTGGTGTTAAGCAACAAAACCATATGTGATGAAATACAGATAAAAAAAAAAAATCTTTTTTAGAAATGAGAAACTAATCCATCCACCTACAATTAAACTAATAAGACGGTATCAAATTTTTTTTTGTCTAATGAACTGTGAATATAAATGATAAACATCGTCTTTTATGTTTTAAGAAACCAAACTGGTGTTGTTTCACCAGTCCACCAATATTTGAATTTCTACTTTTACTTTTCTTTTTCAGTTTTAATTTTATTTGCACGTTACCTTTTCGAATAATCTTCTTACAAAAAGCGCTACAAGACTCTACACGTAAGAAGCCAATTTACTGCATATGACGCGGTTGATAAGTTGAACAACCGGTATTGACGACGGCGATATGTGATTTTTGTTTAGAATACCTACATTGTATGTAGTTAGGTATACAATCACTTTCTATGAATGCAAAATAGCGTGGAAAATCGCCAGATATCGTAAATTTGATTGAAAATTAAGTGAAAGTGCATCGAAATCTCAAAAATTTAATTTTTTATTTTCAATTTTTTTATTAGGCAATTAAATCGAACTATTGATAGATTTTTCATTCTATAAAATTGACTAAAGTTTATTTGTAAACTAGGTACTATTTGTATCAATTATAATTCATACATAAACAAACACGTTGACAAAAAAACACAACCTTGATTTTAATTTTATGAATTGTGATTTTTCATCCGGAAGGTGGATGATCCGAATAATAGCGATAAATTGTATTTAATATTTGTTAACTTTGTATTATTAATATCGAGTTTTAAACAACAAACGTGTAATACCTGTTACATATGAATTGATTAGATTACAATTTGTTTTTAGAAATCAGAATATCGTTAATAAAATCAATTCCATTGATCTATGCAGGTTGATCCGGATTGCTTAAATATCCATCCCGGTGCTTTAATAGATCTAATTATGTTATGAATTCTGTTTCTCACAAAGAAATTCGTTGGCATGATTAACAGGACTGTTGTGCTGAAAATTTGTATAGGTTAGGTTAGGTTAGGGTTTCAGTGGTTGCTATCGCATACTTAGGCCAATTATGGCCCATTGTGATACCACATGATCCGACAGCATTAAACTCCCTTTAAACCCATTTAGTGCTATTCATATAGCGTAAAAGATCTCGCACATTACAGCTTTCGATATCAGAGAGGCTGTCCATAGTGGATTTGCTCAAGTGATAATGTCTTTCGCCAGCTAGAACAAGGAGCGCTTGGAGCGCTTCAAGTTCAGCTCAGGCCATACTTGCTTGAGCCACCTGGCATTTGACAGTGCAACTGCTTTCCTATGGCCTGATGCTTTCAGCACAGACATAAGCCTTCTTCCTACACATTCTCTTTCTGGTTCCAGTTGAAGAGTCGTACCGTATCTTGCTAATTCGTCCGCCCTACAATTTCCCTCAACGTCAGAATGGCCCGGAACTCAGACCAACTGGATATTGAATAGTTCATTCATCTCATTAAGAGATGTGTGACAATCCAACGCCACCCTTGACGCCAAGGAAACTGAATACAGTGAAAGAATAACTACCCACTATGCTTCAACCAGTTCATGACCTCTTCCATCGCTATAACTCTAACCAAGTACACGCTGCAGTAATCAGAAAGACGAAAAGATAAACTTACATTTAATTCCCCACAGAACATACCAGCTCCTACTCTACCATCGAGCTTGGGGCCGTCGGTGAATAATTTAATTATTTAATTGTCCCGGTCTCCATAATGAGTCCACTCTTCCAATGCTCTCTAGAGGGAAGAATCGCCTTAAAAGGGTTGCCAAAGCACATCAGGGGTGTTATATAGCCCAAAATCAAATCACCAGGTCATGCTTCACAGAATTGACTATAGTTAGAAAATTTGTGTAAATGAGCAAACAAATGGCGTATTGTAATTGACCACGGATCTAATTCTAAAAGTGGTGGGTATTGAAACCTTCGATCAATCACAACTTCGGTCCCAAGAAAATAGGTTGCAAAAACAATTTAATAAATATACTACAATACGGTCATCTTAGCAGTCGCTGATAGCATAAAAGAATCCACAAGCAAATTGCAAAGAGCTACTTATTTTATTACTTAATGAAACAAAATCAAAAAATTATCGTGAAAATTCTCACAGATAAATTTTCAACAAATTTTCCAATAGTCTCAGTATGATCTAAGCTATTAGAAAACAACTGAAAATATTGGATGCTAGTGAGTTTGTGAGATATTGGTCAGAAACTGAGAACTTATATGCTGTGTGCCTCACGCTGATTTTTTTGTCTAGATTTCCGACTAACTAAATTGATCGTTAGTTCACCTAGGTATTGCTAGATGCCTCTAATATTTATATACCAAAATTTATCCGATATTTAATTCTAAACTGCAAACTTAGTTCCGATTTATCAATTACCGATTAGAAATGTTTCGTAGAATGTTAAATTTAAGTTTATTTAGCAGATTTTATTAAAACATCAGATGCGGTTTGCTTTGTGCCATCTTTGAACGATTGGTATGAACTAACCCTCAATTTAGTTAGTTTCAAATTTAGACAAAAAAATCGATGTGAGGCACACAGCAAAAATTAATAAAAAATTTCCGCCGGTAATTATATAACAAAATATTTTCTCTTTTGTGATAGAGCTGCCACTTGTGCCGAGTAGCGTAACCTCTTTTTTTTCGAACGCAAATTACACAGAACGCTTACACAGAATGGAGAAAGGGTTACAACCGTCCAAACAAGAATATAAACTATAAAAGATAAATTACTAGATGATTTGTAAATCAGTTGTAATAAATAAATATGATTTTTAAAAAAATATGGAAAACAGAATAAATGGAAATAAGCGGAAAAATAAAATTATTGTAGTTTTTATTCTTTGCAATCTGGAGCCGAGGCATCCCAACTCTTCGAGGTTTGCTTGCTTTTCAAGTCATACCTTACGCAGTTCCCTGCCAAATCGAGGACGTACGACTATAGGTCCGATGTAAAACCATCAGCACATTGCATAGTTCCGTACCAGTCTATAGTACTGGAATTCAGCACTCCGACAGCATTTGGCCGCTTCATATTTTTGATGTTACATAATCAGATTATCTTCGGATTAGCGTGGATCATCCATTAAATCCTATCCAAGTTTCATAGCTGCTGTAAGGTGTCATACTGGTGTTTGCATGAGGCATACTGGTACAAAGATGGGGGATGATCCCGTTTCTTTCCATTTTTATAATTACATTGGATGGGGCTCCCACGGGTTTTTCAAAAATTTGTACTAACTCACGCAACTGTTTGACGTTGTTGGTGTAGTTATTGCCTCATTATCTCGCTCTTTCTCGTTTTCTAAGACTATAATTAACGTTTGCACCAACCCGGAATAATCCACTAGACTTTAATCTATAGCAGAACAAGCTGAACTTAAGATGAGTGATTTCAGCTGAGCAAGAAAAAGATGGATTCCAAAGCAATAAGTGGAATCGAACACAAGCCCCAGTATTGGCCCTACAAGCAGTAATTTGCAGATAATTAAGTCTGTTAACTGTTAGCACCAAACAACAGACGCGTAAGTTAACATCGGTAGCACAATCGACTTGTAAATAAAATACAATATTTTAGGCGGCGGTCTCCACGATTTACCAAATGTCCTGCGGCACTGGGAGAAAATAGCAGAAGCTTTTGTAGTTTGTGCCCTACATTAGCATTCCATGATAGTTTAGCATCAAGAAAGATGTTTAACACAATCAGACTTTTTAGTGGTCCTCCCAAAAAAGATTGGAACGGTAAGGACTCCTAGGTTTCCATGCCTCCACAATGTGAAGAGCTTGTTGCATCAGCTCGAATATGACATTGTGGTGTTTGTCCAGCTCAAACTCGGCAACTCGTGATCAACTCGCCTGAAGTTCTTACAGGCGTCAAGCACTAAGCACTTTAGGAAGGGTCAAGATAGACTGATTGGGCATAAAATTTTAGGATCGATGAAGTCGGACTTATCGGCTTGATCGCAGAACAAAACCAAGCGCCACGCAGAATTAAAACAGATGAAACCGATGCAAAGGAGAAAAGATTCACATGCAGAACATCGTACGTAGTCAGCCTGTTGGCTAAATTACAATAGACAGAAGTATTGAGCTGTTCGGTAGCAGCAGCAACCGGATCGATGATGCATCAAGACGGAAAATAAACAGAAGCAATTCTTTTGTGATAATAAAGTATTAAATTATTTTAACAGGTGGAACAAAACACAAAGTATCTTCTGCTGAAATTAAGTTTCCATCCGGCTAAGGGGTTCAGGAGCACTTTGAAACTTCGGTTAAAAATGAAATTTGGTTGGCTCAACGCCAAGTTTACTAAGTGCGGAATTAATACGCGGATATAGATTCCTAATACGGTAAGTCCTGAAGGACTTTTAATACGTTTGACCTTTCCTTCTTTTCCCAGTATATTAAATTATTTTAACAGGTGGAACAAAACACAAAGTATCTTCTGCTGAAATTAAGTTTCCATCCGGCTAAGGGGTTCAGGAGCACTTTGAAACTTCAGTTAAAAATGAAATTTGGTTGGCTCAACGCCAAGTTTACTAAGTGCGGAATTAATACGCGGATATAGATTCCTAATACTGTAAGTCCTGAAGGACTTTTAATACGTTTGACCTTTCCTTCTTTTCCCAGTATTTTTTTATTTAAAATTTCAGTGTGAATTGCCGATCTTTTGAAAAATGTTATGGTTTTCTTCATTTTGTCTAATGATCCCTTAATATTAGGGCGTTTAATTGTTGTTACGGAATTGATTTCACAAAATAAGTTTTCATCATCATCAAACCCATCTCCATCGCTGAAACTAAAACAAAATCATAATCTAAATTAGATTATGTATCAAATATGAGACAGGAGCGTCTCGGTTAACCGCCAATGTATCATATGGAATGCATGAGACTCGCAAAGGGTTAAAAGATCCAGTTAATTAAGGCAAAATAAGAAAGGAGGACCAAAAGAGAAGCTTTCGAAACGTGATAAGCGCCAAATTATCAAAACTAGTCATTATTAATTTTATTTTAATTTAACTAAAGTGAATTAATTTTTTATTTTATGTCCCCCTATTAACGTGCGTCTATAGTTGTGCACCACTAGAAAACTAAACATTGAATTATTACGGTGAATAAAATAAATACATTTTCCAATTTCCTTTGTAGATTTTGTTGGTTTACTATGCCCTTCTATACTGCACCATTGGCTTTACCTCAAACTTTCTTTTAAACAAAGAGCGTCCTAAAAAGTCTATAGTTCTGCACCACAGTGTTTGAGTTAAGCAAGTAAACAGGATTAGTACACACATATCTCAATATTGCGAAATGCGAAAATTATTTTTCAATATTAATTCTAGTGGATATTTCATTTAACATCGATACAGTATAATAGGGTAAAGGGGTTTAGCCAAACTCTATTAGCTAAAATAATAATGACAAACAAATCTCAGATAGATAGGGACCATTGGTAGTTTTAGCAGTTTCAGTGTCTTATTCTACCGATTATTGAATAGCGAAAATGAATAGTGGGTCTTATGGCCAGAGGCTAGCATTGGCAATTCCTGGGTAAAGAACTTCTAAGCGCAATAAATAACCCAATACGACGACCTAATGATCCAAGGCTAAAAAAATATTTGTATCTAAATAAAGAGTCGCAGTAGTAAGTTTCCTTGATACCAATAATGAAAATAATAATAATAATAATTCCCAACGACCAATCACCCCTCCCTGACCGCACGCGGGGAAACACCATTAACATTATTATTTTTTGAATATAATTCCGGGAAATTATAAACAAGGATATCATTCTACTACATTAAAAAAGAAAGGAAACGGCAAAAATAAATTATTATTATTTATCGAAATAAAAAATGTATTTAAAGAGCTATGATTAGGAAAATGAAAAGGCTGAATCTATATGTACTAAATTTAGGAGAATGATACACCGCCGCAAAAAAGGAGAGACGCTGGTTTGCTTAGAGCAAATAAATTTAAAACTGGAGAAAAGAGGGAAAAAAAGAGAAATAAAAAAAAACAAAGTTAAACAAAAATAAAATTAAAAGAAACGCAATGAAGAGAGCAAAAACAAAAACAAAATGTTAAAAAATATAAATACTCGATTGATGGAGTATTTAAGTCAAACAGATAAAAAGAAAAACAATTAATCTAAAAATACCCCTAATCTAAAAATTGCTTTATCGATTGGTAGCAAATAATAATAAATAAATTTCTTAATAGCGACTTTCCTAATGTGGTAGTAAAAAATTTCGAAATATTTATTAGTCTCGCGCAGCATTCTTGTAATAGGCTCGTTCTGGCCGTAGGTCGTTCTGTGAGGAGCAATTCTAAAAGCTGGTATCGTTCTCAAAGCACGAGCATTTACATTAAGATGTACTTTTTCGAGTAGAGCTGAAGAATCTACACCGCCAGATAAAAGTTGATGAATGAAAACGATGTCGGCAAAGATCGTCGCTTACACTTTGGCTCTAAGTTCGTAAGCTCCAAGCGGTCGAGATAAAGAAGCAAATTATAAACTTCAACCCAAGGTAATCTACGTAGAGCAAAGCGCAAAAATCTATGTTGTACCACTTCAATTCTTCGTATCTGTACTTCATGGTATGGGGACCAAACCTGACTAGCATACTCGAGCAGGGGCCGAACAAATGTTATATAGAGAGCCCTCGTAATTTAAGGGTTCAAAAATTGCTTAGACCAGCGTTTCACAAATTCAAGCGAAGAGTTTGTTCTGTTGACAATAAAATCGATGTGATCTCTAAAGTTAAGTTCGCGGTCACAAATTACCCCTAAGTCCAGTATGACAAATTTCTATAGTACATATAACGAAAATTTTTATTTCGCACACACACACCCGCACACTAACATGAAATCGCATTTAATTATAAATTCTGATGACCTTTCATACTCCCACGAACCAATGAAGGTTGTTATTTTATTTGCTTAATAACAAGAGATAGGCCTAGCAAACAAGTTGTCTCGTAAATTACAACCTTACCTTTGCATTGCGATGCTAATTAAGGAGTTTCGGAAAATAAAATAATAAAATTAAAGCAAGAAATGCTAAATATTTTATAAGAAAGTGAAGCTTAAACTATAAAATTTCATGGTCATGATTACACGTATTTAAAAAAAAATTGATAACGATGACCAAACAATATATTTAATAAGTAATTAAATTTCTGCACCGCGCAACAAAAAATTGAATTAACGTAATGAGAAAAACGAGAATTTTGAAGCATATTTGTAGGAAGTATCGCAGTATCTAATTATTTAATTAATTTATTTGAAGCAAAAAAAAAATCTACGAATCAATAAAAAAAAATTAAAATAACCTACCTTCTCTTCGTCTACTTCGATTTCCAATAACTGTTGTCGCTGTTTTATAAAAATCCTCGGCTTCATCATCAGCGGCAAAGTTTAATGCCACCAAATTATCATGACCTTCAAACGCCAATAAATACGAATGAAGCTGATATATTTTTATATTGTCATACATTTCCTGTTCCCAAACTAATTCATTTTTCATTAAACAATACAAACGGCAGAAATAAGAACGTTTAACACTATCTTTAACAAAACATAATGCACCTGTATAACGTTTTAACCATTGACTGTGTAATGGTGGTTCAGTCGTAAATAATTGGACGACTGCTGAAGTCATTGTCTGCAAGAAAAGATAATAAAAATTTATTAGCATAAAATTAATTAGTTTTCATTTTTGCGTTGAAAGCAACCTTCGTTCAATCGAATTTGATATATAGGTATTTGAAATCATGTTGCAAGTGGGATTGATATGAGATGCATTTTGGGTAAGTATTTCGGTTTTTATAATCTTTCTTCATATTGCAACTTAACACTAAAATAAAATAATCAAATTATACAAAATTCGTATAAAGAGAAGGAAAATAGTCAAGTTTATCTGATCCAAAATATTTGATATTGTTATATTACGTACAAAACTCATAAAATTACGGAACTAAGATAAAGAAAAGATATTAAACTAATGATGCGAAAAAATGTAAGAATTATAATAATAATCGTAATAATTGGGCGGCCCAAATTGCGCAATGTTAGTGGTAGAAAATAAACTTTCACCCAAAAATGTAAAATACGAATGGCAGCTAGCTATTCAATTATTATATCACCAAAAAATTAATTTATTTGATTATATAGCAAAACTACTGTGTAGTGAGATTAGGTAACGAACGTGGAATTTGTCGTCCGCATATTATGTGGATTATCACAACAATGACTAAAAGGTGTATGAATTACACGTTCAGAGCTAATAACGTATATTTATATGACTTTGAGAGCGTGGAAAGAAAAATTAATCATTTTATCTTTATAGAATTGTTCAATGTGACGGATCTGAATTTGAAAGCAGTGATCTGGAAATTACTGGTGAAATTTGAAGTGGGCTTGGTTTTTGCAGATGTTTTTGATTAATTGTTTTATAAGCTGACAAGCGGCAAATTATTAACAAATAAAAAAAGATTAAGCTTCTGTTTGTTAGTTTACTGTTCAACATGCTACAAGTAACACAGCACACGTTCATTCAAACAGACAGCAATGTACAGTTCACGAGAAGTTATGAAGGCAATGTTATAGGTCTAACAGTTTCAAACTTCTATGTTGCACCTGCAGTATTAGGGGTATTGACCCTATTGACAGACCTGCTTCACTTAGAATATTGGGTAGAATGGGGCTCCTTAAACTTGATTAGATTTCCTTGATAGAATTCAGTATAAAGTAGTTCGTAATATAAACCATGAGCCCATTACATATTATTTTGCGTCTATAGCAGCAGAATATGAAGTTTGCATCAAATAACCAAATTTATTTATGTGTAAGAAGTGTGCAGTCGGCGTACAATCTTTATTAGCTAAATTTTTAAACAATACGAAATTTGCGTAATAAATTAATAAATAAATTGCCGCTAACTGTTATTTTTAATTGTTGGGCACTTAGTAGTTGAAGTGCCTAGCAATTAAATGAACAATTTGGGGCACTTTGGTTATTAATTTACGAGTAAAACTACGCGTAAAATAACTAAAGTATGTATTACGACGAGTATAAATATAATCAAAAGTTAGATTCAAACGTGCCTCACAAATCGCCACCGTCTCCAGGTTTTCAATCTTGGTAACAGGAATGGGTGAAACAAGTAACCTAGGTTGGGGGGCGGGTCACCCTAAATGGTAGCGGATGTGTCGGATCAAGATGTTTTGCGAACCATGCCGATGATCAGCCAGGCTGGGGACGGATCTAAAAATAATTGCGCAGTCCTGAACGGAGCCCTCTGGATACCTGGCGACCTCCAGTTGTATGTAGCCTTACCCGTGTACACGGATCTCTGCACGGGCGGACCATCATTTCTCCGTTACTCGTGGGAATCAAATGGAATCCAAAAATAAAAACAATAAAGTCGCCAGCACTTCCAAAATGCTGGGAGAGACGGGGGGGTCTAGGACTCCAGCCGTCGGCGTGGCTAAGACTGGTTCAGACTGGTTCCGAGGCTGGCAAGCCAGGAACTAGCGGTAGCGGTAAAAAGGAGAAGGTTGTTGCTGTTTCGGTTCGGAAATACAGGGCTAGGCGTTCGGCCTTCCGTGTCTTGGACAGACTGGCTAAAGTCCCAGAGGAGCAATGGACGGAGGAACAGAAGCAATCTGTTAAGTAGGCGAAGAATCGCATTGCCGATGTAACTAAAGAAAAAAAGGAGGATCTTGGGTCTAAAAGACAGAGGTCTAGCGAGGAGGAGCATGGAGATTTGGACGCCGAGAGGCAACTGACCAAGCTTCAGAAAGAACAACTGTCGCAAAAGGGGCTTAAGCTCTTCAGCGACGTTGTGAAGGAGGGGGAGGTGGTGCTAGCCGTCATGGACGAGAGCCATGAAGGGAGCATCACCAGGGAAAAATGGAGGTTGGTGTTTAAGGCACTTAACCTGGTTTTTCTTAGCGTCCTTGGACAATATCAGGGACCACCGCCAATTTGTAGAGACGCGGGATGGTATCAGCGAAGGCTGAAGCTGACCGCGTGCCCAGACCAGTGATCAGTCTTCTTATATAGGAAGGCGATCGAAGAGGTAGGTGAGGTATGGCTAGGAGCCAAGCTCAGGGAAATTCCTAAGGAGGAAATACCGAGCAGTCCTAGGGCAATGGTCTGGATACCCACGGAGCCGGCAAACTTGGATGAATCCCTGAGGATAATCCAGGTTTGTAATCCAGGTATCTGCCGACAGGGAACTGAAAGATTGTCAAGCAGGAGGGGCCTAAGGGTAGTTTCAGACCATCAATCATGGTGATCAACAAGGAATCCCTGGCTCCCCTGGCAAAAACAAAAGGGGTTATAAACTTTGGCTTTGGTTTTATTACACTCGAGGTGTTCAGAAAGGACGAAGTCGGAGTAAAAACGAGTACTGCGCAGCCCGAAAAGGGGGAGGAAGAGGTCCAGCCTGGAAGTGGAAGCGCGTCGAGCTTCAGAGGAGATACAGGCAGTGGCGAACCCTAATGAGGAGCTTACTGGCGAACTTCGTCCGACTATTCGTTGGCAGGGGGAAGGGGGACACAACAGCTTCTGTTTGGGTAGATGTGGACCTGTTTAAGTGTAGGGACTGCGAGGGGAGTGTTACGAAGGATTTCGTCGACTCCGTCGGGTCCAATTAATCGACGGAGAACGGCTGCCGTAATAAGGAAAGTCACTGTTAACAATAATCAGGTTTGTGCAGATAAACTTACATAATATCAAGGCTGCTTTTCAGACTTGCTGAGTCAGGGGAGGAAATAGTTTGGATCCAAGAACCTTGGATTAAAAATAACAAGATCTGTAGTCTGCGAGCGAAGGAGAACACCCTTTTTTACGCTTGTGGGACGGAAAAGAGCAGATCATGTATACTGGTGAGTAATAATATAAATGCTTATCTACTTCCACAGTATTGCAATGGGGACATAACTGTGGTCTGCATAGAGACGGAGGGGAGAAGATTCTGGCTTGCAGCGGCATACTTGGACCGAGAGAAGCCAGTGCCGCCAGATATACTGGAGGCATTTGTTAGCGAAGCGGAAAGCAGGAAGGTGGGATCTATCCTGGGGTGTGACGCGAAAGCGATTTTTTTGAAAATATCTGAGGTTTTTATGCCTAATGGAAGTATTTTTTTTTTTGTTGTTCATTTATATTGCTTCCATATGTGCTTTTCCTTTACCAAAATTTTTAATGGCAATGAATAAATAAATAAATAAATAAAAAAAAAATAAAAATAAAAAAAAGAATGCACACCATACCATCTGGGGCTGTCCAAGCTGCTAGGGGCGATGATAGGGGCGAGTTACTTTTCGAATTACTTTTAAGAACTAACCTCACTATTAGCAATGTAGGTCAGGAACCCACGTTTATTATTAGTAATAGACAGGAGGTTTTGGATATTACTCTGGTCTCTGAATCTATTTCACTGATGATCAGGGAATGGAGGGTGGCGAAGGAGCATTCCTTCTCCGACCATCGTAATTTAACATTTAAGCTCAACCTCCAAATTACAAATCAATACGTGTTCAGAAATCCCAGGAGGACAGTATGGCGTCTATATAGGGATGTATTAGACGGCATCATTCTATTTAGAGTTCCAGGACTCTCCGACACGGGTAGTGAACTGGACTCAATGATGGATACTCTTACTAGGGCCTGCAATATCTCTATGAGAGAAGCTTGTCCATTAACAAAGCTAAGGGGAAAGTGAAAACCTGTTTGGTGGCCCTCGGCACTTGCGGAGTGCCAAAAAGCTTGCGGGTCTGCTTTCAATAGAGCGAAAAGATCTAGAGAAATTCAAGACTGGGACTTCTACAAGGAATGCCTCAGAGTTTACAAAAAGGAAACAAGGAAGACGCAAAGGAAGTCGTGGAGGCGCTTCTGTGATAGAATGGAAGGGTCTCGAAAACCTCGCGCTTAAGAAAGATTCTCTTCACTAGTCCAGTTGTTTCAGGCTATCTGATAAAACCGGATGGCAAATGGACAGTGTCTAGTGAAGGGACTCTTGATTTTTTGATGGAAACTCACTTCCCTGGAAGTGAGGAAGAGTCAACGGTGGAGCCTTTGGATGACTGCTGGTCTAGGAATGACTGTGGGGTCCAACTGTTACGTACAGAGGATCTTCTGAATACACTGAAGATAAAATGGGCTAATAAATGGTTTAAGCCCTTTAAGTCAGCTGGCCCGAATGGGATTGTACCAGCAGAAATTCAGAAGAACTCGGAGGTCTTACTTCCCTGGCTAGAAGTTATCTTCAAAGGGTGTCTGTAGCTGGGGTACATCCTGATGTAATGGAGGGAGTTTAGCGTGATCTTCATCCCCAAAGCAGGTAGAAGCTCGCACAGCAACCCTAAGGACTTAAGACCAATATCTCTGTCATCCTTTTTGTTGAAAATTATGGAAAGGCTGCTGGACGTCTATATTCAGTCGAGAATTGTATCCAGAAACTGGGCACAATCTCAGCATGCGTACCATAAGGGTAAGTCCGTAGATACGGCATTACACACATTGGTTCGGGCATTGAGAAGTCGGTGGATTTTCAAGAATTCTCGTTGGTGGCGTTTCTCGATATCGAGGGCGCTTTCAACAACGTGAAGGTTGAGGCAATTAGGGAAGGATTGCTTCCACTTGAGGTCGGAGACCCAGTAACCAGGCTGATTGATCACTTGCTAGGAAGCAGAAGGGTTATAGCGAGGATGGAGGAAGTTTCCGTCAGGAGCCGGGTCGTTCGGGGAACACCCCAGGGAGGTGTCTTCTCTCCCCTTCTTTGGAATGTAGTACCCAACTAAACCAGAGCTGGTTCTTTTCACTAGGAAATATAAAATTCCGGCAATCGTTCCACCAAGCCTGAATGGTACTAGGCTGGTCCTTACTGAAAAGGCGAGATTCCTTGAGATTCTTCTGGACAGTAAGACAGTTGGAAACCAAACACGATAGAAAGAGTGAAGAAGGCTACTGTGGCATTCTACTCTTGTAAAAACGCCATTGGAAGGAAATGGGGCTTGAAACCGGAACTGGTACACTGGCTTTACACGGCAGTTGTAAGGCCCGTAATGCTGTATGGTGTGAGTGTATGGTGGCCAGCTCTGGAGAAACTATCATACAGGAACATGATGGTGAAGGTGCAGCGCACAGCCTGTCTGCTCATTAGTGGGGCGCTGAAAACGACCCCCACTAGTGCCTTAGAGGTCATGCTGTACCTTATTCCGTTGGATATTCTTGGAAAGCAAATGGCGGTCAATACGGCCGCCCGGCTATCAGCGACTTTGGGGTGGAAGCACCTGCAAAAACGGCACTCAACTATAGTCAATTCTGTGAGGCTTGACCTGGCGAATTTGGACTATATAACACCCCTGATGTGCTTCGGTAAGCTTTTTAAGGTGATTCTCTCCTCTAGGGATGATTGCAAGAGTGATCTCATTATGGAGACCGGGACAGTTAAATTCTTCACCGACGGCTCCAAGCTCGATGGTAGAGTGGGAGCGAGTGTATTCTGTGGGGAATTAAATGTAAGTTTATCTTTTCGTCTGCCTGACTACTGCCGTGTGTACCAGGCTGAAGTTATAGCGATTGAAGAGGTCATGAACTGGTTGAAGCATAATGTGATATCGTTAACTGATATCACTATCTATGTGGACAGTCGGGCGGCCATTCTTTCGCTGGATTCAGTTTCCCTGGATCTCTTAATGAGATGTGTGAACATTTCAATATCCAGTTGGTCTGGGTTCCCGGACCAACAACAAAAAATATTTAACTTCTATTTACAAAAATAAGAAATAAAAACAATATAATTTACGTTTAAAATTAATAGAATATATGTAATAGATAATTATAACTACTATTCTAAATTTATTACACATGAATATATTAAAACTTCTTAAAATACTACATTTATATAATTTTTCCTTCTTTTATTATCCGTCCCGTATTTAAGTTATCATTGTGAGAACGTGAACAATTTTTTTAAACTAATATTTGAAAAAGATGATCGACATTTTTAGTTTGATGAATCCATTTTTTAAGGTGTTTTGAAAAACTAGAAAAGCTATCCAAAAATAAATTGTTAAAAATGATTGGTGCAACGATATTAAAAAAGTTTTTCCGTAGGTCTAATGTAAATTTTGGAATATGTTTTAAAAAGGTATGATTCGACCTGAGATTATAACCTGCATGAGTCACAAAATTATTTCCACTTTTAACGTAAAATATTCTTAGAACCTTAAAAACGTATATATGCCGTAGTAGCAGTATACTGAGAGTTTGAAATAATGGTCACGATGGCGAAAAAGATGGTTTAAAGCACATAATTCTGATTAATTGCTTTTGTCGCACGTAGATAGGATGTAGCGTGGCATTGCACGCACTACCCCAACATGATAAGCCATATTGCAGAATTGAGTCCGCTAATGCAAAGTAGATCATTCTAAGTAAATATTGCGAAGCAAAAAGTCGTAGAACATACATTTTTCTAGAGACCAATAATAGTCTAGACTTTAATCCTTGTGTATGCGCTTTCCAATTTAAATCTCGATCAATAATAATACCTATCGAAATTCATCAACTGTGTTCACTAGGAAGCAATCATTAGAAGGGCATTGCATGTTATAGTTTTTGCTACTTTCGATTCTAGCTAGCGGTTAGTCTTAGCCTCTGCCGATAGAAGACAAAATTCCTCAAATTTACCAAAAAAAAAAACGAATGGCTGCCCGATTAATCAGCCGTATACGAAGTGTTGAATCATCTGCGAGGAATGATACAACATCACCTTACGGTACAGCTGCCGTACACAAACATTTGGGGGCAAAATAAGCAAAAATAAAATAAAAAAGTCTTGTGTGTTAAGAGACGGAAAAGGGACGCACTGAAACGGGCTGAAACCACCCTGGTGGCGATACAGACGATACATTCATTGAGGACTCTGTAATTTCAAATTGTTAAGCATATTTCTTTTCAGAAAAGTCTTGGTGACCTAGAGAGTTGCCTAGGCTAAGAAAGCGTTTTAAAGCAATGAACTGCCAACTGGAAGTGGTGACTAAAGAAATCTTACGATTGGGAAGAAGAGACTGCTGGCATTTATCACATATCTTTATAGCTCGTTTGGTTTTAGCGTACACATTACATTTGTGGAGGAAAATAATATGGTCACCTAAGTATCGTATGATCTCACTGAAAGTTTCTACCCTATAAATTTTACGTACACTAGCAGGAAAAAGTCTGCGTATACCGGCCGTTGAAAAATGTTCTCACAAAAGTAAACAAACAACGTAACTTTTTCACATAAATTTATTTTATATTCATTGACCTAATCTATTTCAAAATATATCAAAATAACAAAAGAAAAAAAACAAGCACAAAAAAGACTAACTAAACAAAAGTAAAAAGTAAGTAACAATAGGGTATCCCTTTCACTGAAGAACTTTTTTTAATATTTTACTCATCGAACGGACGAGATTTGAGGTTTCCGCCTCACTGATTTTGGGCCACTCTTTTTGTATACATCCTTACACATATTTTTGGGCGTTATGTTTTGTTGGCGCATTCTACGTTCTAATAAATTCCATAGATATTCTATGGGATTTAGATCGGGTGATTGTGGAGGTGTGTGCAGTTGTTTTGGTGCTTTATATAACAACCACAACTTTAAAATCCAAGCGGTGTGCTTTGGGTCATTGTCAAGTTGAAATATGTATTTGTCATGCAACCCCAACTTGTCAGCACTTCGTTTTAAATTTTGCTTTAGAATATTTTAATAGCCCACTTTAGTCATTGTAGATTCAACAAATTGTAAATGTCCCACACCTCTACTCGCCATACATCCCCAAACCATTACTCCACCACCACCATGTTTTAGTTGGTATTAAATTTTATTTATTTATTGCTGTAAAGGTTTTTCTCCATATAATATACCGAAAATGCAAAATTTGCTCTCATCTGACAAAATAACTTTCTCCCAGAACTATAGTTTGGCAATGATACCCCTCCTTTTTAAGAATTTTTTGAACGGTATCAGGGGGAAGCTGTTCGTGGATTTTTCTTAACCGTTCTCATTATATCACATTTTTCGCGACATGATAATTTCGATGGATGGCCACACGGGGTTTAGATGTAAGAACTCCTGTTTTTTTAAATTATTCACTACTCTCTGAATAGATGGGTTATTTTCACTAATTTTCAAATTTCCCGAAAACTTTTGCCTTCTTTACATAAATCTGTAAATATTTTAAGTACGCTTAAGGAAATTTCCTTTTGGCTCCATAATGGAAAACTTGCACTGGAAATAACTAACTTGCTTCCATCAGCCTTCAAATCGAGACTTAAAGCATATTTAATAACAAAAGAGAATAAAACAACATCTTACGATTCAAACTGTGATGGAAATTTCCTAATTGTATAATCGTACGCAAACTTTTTCCGCTCAAATTTAGTAGTTTTTTTTTATTTTTTTTTTTTTTGTTTCTATTGTTTTTATTTTTGTTTAACTGCGTAGTTTAAAAGAGTATAGAACAATAAATGAACGCAAAATATATTTTTGTTTTAGATTTTTTACTAAAAATGATATAAATATTGTAAAGTGTACACAGACTTTTTCTTGCGAATGTACATAAATAACAAGAAATTCTTACTTTAATTTTTACAAAGCCTAGAAGATAGATACTTTAAAGATCACCATATTGTGTCCTTTCCTATTCATCCTAGACCACATGCCCGGCAATAGGATAAATCTGTTGATACAGTGCTCTTCGAAGTTATCGCGGGGAATTGAAAATTCACTGCACATTAAGGACCTGCCCTAGGAGCATTGCTTGGAATGAACGGGACATAATATATATCATCCAAAAAATTGCGCTTCTAGCCATCCCACTGTTTTTGGTAACCAGAAATCTTCGGTTTCTGATTGGGCGAAGCGTACCTGGCAAAAACACGTTGCAGATAAATGTAAGAAACCAACGCTTATTGAAAAAATTAAAATGCATTTGTGAAATTCATCGGGCTTGAAACAGGAATACATATACTGGTCATACGAGTACGTCACAGTACACAGGCCCACGAAACTGAGACTAGCAGGAATCTATTGGCTCAGTTACAAAGAATGGTTTGCTTGGGAAATCTTGCGGCTATACCACACCTCCTACTGCAGCACTCTATTTTTTATTTCTCTCATCCGCTGCTAGATAGTGGACTATTGGACACCAATACACCATCGAGGGGAAGACACTCGTTCGAGAAATTATTTAGTGCAATTAGTACAGAGACATGAGTGAAACATAGCCTAGTGAATACCGCGCTTATATCTTATTCTGAGATAATGTGTGATATTTTATTGGAAAGTACGCCGAAGCCACTTATTTAGAAATTGTTGCAATGATGAAGGTGGCTGCATACTAAAATGCAGCCGACCATTTGGGCCCTAGCCTTAAGTAATTGGTTCCAACACTTTACTTCGAATGAGGCATATGAGTTAACTAGAGCTTACGGGTCGATAATGCCAACGTTAAGATAGACTTTATCAGCATTTTATTGGACGCTTAACTCTAAACCAGCGCTTGTGTAGAATGCGCTTCACTTGAGAATGAAAAGTGTGAAGTGCGTAGGATCGGAGGAGAAGGTGGTTGAAGGCTTGTTGTATACCCACCCCACTTACTTCGTGCTAGATTACATTGTTTCGGTCCACGTTCCCTATTTTACGATCAATTAACGAGGATATCGGAAATTTTGGAATTTTTCAGAAGGAGAACCTTTCTGGGATTAAGTGTCTTCTATGGGATTAAGTCTGTAATCAGATCAATGGAGATGTTAGATTATAAAATACTTCAGAGGTGTACTGCAAATTACTGATTTGAAATTACATTAGTTACTTCCCGGTTGCCACCTCCAATTTCGCCTTGTCCAGCAATTCTTTGTATCAGTGCGGGAAACGGCATTTTATGTTCTGAACCAAATGATGATGACTCGAAAAGAACTGTTTCAATCATGCTTAGACGATAAGAAATGTTCAATCTGTGGTATTATGGCACGATAAAGTCCCTGACCTGATGAACCTCTATTTTCGGGAGCCAACAACTAATTGGAAAAATATTAACAAATTAACCGAACACGGCATAAATTCAAGACGGGTATTTTCGCGGGCCAAATTATTTGTAGAAGTATGAAGTTTCATTGCATTGGAGCGACCAATGTTATCAAATTGTTTCGAAAGTGGATGCCCAAAGCCATTTAACGAAGAAAAAATTTGAATTTAAGAATCGTCGATAAAACTTGTATTGCTGTTACAATCGAATGTGCCTGTCTAGATTTGTACATTCGACTAAGTGACGTAAATTTTAGTCAAGCTGTATGTGCCGCATATGGAAGAACGGACAGTTTTTGCTGATTTCAAAGCATCTTCAAAAATTGTTTTGAAATTCAACGCATAACATAAAATATTGCGGATGTGGACGGAACAAAAGGGGCTTATTATATTTGTGAAATTTATATTTTATTGGAAATCCTATTAAATTTTACATCAAATGTATTTAATACTTAAATTTATCACCTTCTTAACAGAAGAAAATGCCGCAAAACTTCAATATTTGTTTAGCTTCTTCTAAATAAAAAATTGTCAATTACGTTTGTAATTTTTTAATTTCTATTTAAATAAGTTATAATAATGCTTCACGACTTTTTAAAAGCTCTTGAAAGCTCCGTTAAATGTTTAAAAATTTCACTTTCGCCGACGTCATTTTACTTTGTTTTAATGTGTTACACTCAAAATAGTAAATCATTTTTAAAGAAAAGAAGATGAGAAAATTGAATGATTGAGTTGGGAGATTAACGACTGTAAAAAAGCTACCAGAATTTGTAAAAAATTTTGCAAACAAATTTCGAACTTTAAAACGTAAATCGAAATCAAATTATTCATTTTATACTCTAAAAATGATCAACCAACTTTATCAATTTCCTTTAAGAAATGTAATATTCAGACAATAGTCTACCAAAGTGATGTTCGAAATAAACAACAGTTTTACAAATTATAGATTGACAAATTTAACAATTTGAGCAACAACCGTTAACCAGTTTTGTTTGAAGTATGATAAATGGGAATACAGTAGAGGCTAACTTATTTAAGTTTTCTTTTAGATTAAAAGAAATGTTTCGCAGCCGATATCTTACCACAAAATACTACACATCTAGACAGACATCTAGACTTAAGACAATTATTTATTTAAAAGATTGACATTGGTAAAAAATCATAATCTAAATTTATTGTTAATTGAGAATCAGTTTTATTAGAATTTTACAAATCTGGGTGAATGTTAATTGCACCATACACAAAAAACAAACAGAAAAGTATTATGGCCTAAACACACTCGACGCGCGTATTTCGCGTCTGGCTGTAAAATCAAAGTAAAATATATGAAATTTTATGACCGAATACTTCGTTGCTACGCATCCAAGTGTCATTTTATTTTTAAAAATGTGTCGGATTTTGTTTTTGCAATGCTTTTGATTTATTTAATTTTAATAATCACGAGCAGCTAATTGTGAAAGAAAGTAAAATGTTGTACAATACAAAATCCAGAGGATACAGAAACAGAATTTTATTAAAATTTATAAATACTTTCTTACTTTTCCGAAACACTCAATTTGAAATCAAAATAAACTGAATAGGTATGAGGAAATGTCAAAAACGCGCGTCAAGATTGTATTACAACAAACCTCATAAAATGTTTCACGCGTCTTTGACAGTTACGCGCGTCTCGCGCGTCGAGTTTGTTTAGGCTTTTAAGCGAACCGCATAAGTTTTTCAATTTCGGTAAAATAATTGGAAAATTGATACTAATTTCAGGTTAACATTAGATGTTTAAAAATATTGTATTTTCAAGCCCATTAAAACTCCTTTCTGATGTCTATTATATCATTAACGTAAGTTGGGCAAAACTAATAAGTAAAATTTAAAAAAAAAATTCTTAGGACCATTTTATAAAATCTTACAATATACTTACTGCTCGAAATCCCTTAAGTACGGTTATAGATATTTTTACAAATTATGGTAGCTTGATTCCTAAGTTTTGTGAAAATGTAACATATGCCCGTAGTTTCTTAGCTAACGAGCAATGTTTATTTTATGGCCATGACGTTCTGGATTCTATGTGGTAAATAATTGCAATCCCAGCATTGCGGTTTATATTGGTTCTTGAGAATGAGTAAATTAAGTAAAGGGCTGCTTGATCTTCTCCTTAATATTAAAACGCGTGGTCACAAGTATCGAAACAGAGTTATCTCTTCAATAAGGAGCTGCTAGAGTACATCGTCCACAACGGAATTATTAATACCCACCAATATCCGAAGTACGTTTAGCATCGCTTCACATACTTAGCACCGCTCTTTTAGACATGTTTAACTGGACATATTTTGGGACGCTGTTTTTTCCTCAAATCTGATTCTATTGACTCAAGCGGTATTCACTTTAAGTCCATTAAACCTTTTATAATCAAGGCTTTTTTGCTTTATATAATAAAAAAGACTATAAACCCTCGCTAAACATTGTAATTCTTCTAACGAACATGGAATGTTTTGATCGATTTTAAGTCTGCTGGATGATGAAACAAATGTGGGAGTTAATAGGAATACGAAGGTACCTGGGCCGAGTAGATTAAGCAAACCTAAGCTTGCTGACAAAATACGTAGGTCAAAGCTTCCTAATAATTTTAAAGAGCAAAATTCAGGTCTTAAGATTTATAAAATTGAAGAAGGCTATTCTAAGAAATTGAAGTACAACACCGGGATATGATTAAAGACCAAATGTATGCATCAAATACAAGCATTAACACAATTCCTAAGGTGGAGTAGAATGACGAGAATGGTACCAAAGTACCTACCATATATAAAATTAGGCCCTATAAGAGAGTGATCCGACCAAACTATCAATAATGACATTGATGTGTGCTTCCCATCTAAACTTTATTTTTTACCCAAGCTCAAAACTTTGATTTGGTATGCAACCAGGTATACTATGATTACTGATTTAGAGATCATTAAGAATAATGATAATCATAAGTGGCGCTAACATGGTATCACAAATACTTTTGAAGGAAGGTCAGAAAGAGGACCACCTGTCGTTAATCACTAAGCAAAGAAATTTGCCAGTGAGATATGAACGTTGCAGCGCGGCAGTCGAAAGCTCCTATTAAGCTTTGTATGTAGTATATCGTCATATTGCACGCAAAGAATACTAAATTGCAGGCAACCGACATTCATACATAAACTTATGTTGTCTAATTGGAAATTCCCAGAAATGGAAAATATTATTCCCAATGGGAAATAACCCGATCAGGCCATAGCGATTAGTCAAGAGTTTCCCACTCATTCATTCCTGGGTTCTTTATAAACTGACTAACTAGTTTTTTTATTTATTTCAGGGCACTTATTGCAGGAGCTGGGAAAAGTGGGAGAGGGTTAATAAATCGAAATGTCAATTACTAAAAATTTAATAGCTTTTGAATAAGGACGGAGCGGTTTGAAGGTAACGATGCACTCCGATATCCTCTTCGTTCCTCTCACCTGACTTCGCTATAAAATTCTTAAAATATTCTCCACATTTGAGGTTATTCTTCTAAAAAAAGTCCAAAGCAAGGTATATTCCTATAAACCGAAGATTACTTGTTATTTTGGGTGTATAACTTAGTGTTTTGGATTTTCTAAGAGATGGCGTAACTTTAGTACTAAACATTCTTTTACAAAGACACCTACGGTGTTTTAAAGTGTTGACATTCCACATTAAAATTTAGTTTGTCATTATTCGTGAAAGCGTAAACAGCATTTGCGGGAAAGTATTACTATTTTGCCTTAATCAAGAAGAAAGCTGCTGAAAGTTTTCGTTTGCTTCATGAAACTTATGGTGAACATGCACCAACTCAACAAACTTGCGATAACTGGTTTAAACGTTTCAAAAGTGGTGGTTTTGATGTCAGTGGCAAAGAACGTTCTGCTCAACCAAAAAAATTCGAAGATGAAGAATTGGAAGTATTATTGAAGGAAAACTCAGCTCAAACATAAAAATAACTTGCAGAACAGTTAAATGTCAGAAGATGATTTAAAAAAAAAGGAAAATGGGGTACCACATGAACTGACTGAAGCCAACATTGAAAATCGTTTAATGATTTGCAATTCTTTGTTTACAAGACACCGATGATGGCATTTTTTTGTCTTAAATTGTTGAACAATTGATAGATTTCAACCATTGAACGAAAACCGTCCGATTCCAGCCAACAAACAGCGTAGTGATTTTGCTGCACGACAATGCTCGACCACGTATCGCAAAACAAGTAAAAAATACGCTGGGAGTATGTACTTAAATGGGAAATTCTACCGCATACTCCCTAGTCACCAGACTGTGTCCCATCAGATTATTATTTGTTCCGATCAATGCAAAGCGATCTTCAAGACCAGCACTTCAGAAACCACGAAAAATCAAATAATGGCTCGACATGGATCGCATCAAAAAGCAAACAAGTGTGCACAGTGTGCTGGAATGGGCACTGTCCATATTGCTCCAATCGTTAATGGCACTGTCTGATACACAATGTCGTTTTGACATTTACAACAAGACTTTAGGTTTATTTTAGAGTTTCCTTTTGTAGTGTTCCGAAAAAATTAACATCGATCGCTCTACTCTAACTTACAGAACATCCAAAGTTACCCTTTCTGCGAGAACCTAATCGCACAAAGTCCTTTATACCACAAAGTATGCTGAACATCTTCGAATGTTCAAATATCCCACTTGATGAGGAACTGTAAAGACCGATAAACCTGACGGGGAGAAATTTGAGAAATAGTGGCAATGTATGCTCTTTTCTACTTTTCTTGTAGATAATACTAATCGACTTTCGAGAAAAATTTCATCGTTCAACACCGAGCGTAATAAGGGCATGATTGATCGTTTAAAGAATGCTGCCCTAAACATGCGCCGCAAAGATGAGGTTCTTAATCTGCATCTAATTAATTTATCAAGCATTCTGAATGATGATACATTCATTAGTTGTTACAGCAATTTTCTCAACCAGAACCATGTCATGCAGACAAAAATATTTCGTCATTACTCTCAGGTCACTGTTGATGCCATTTACTACGGTGTTCCAGGACTGAGTGTGATAGAAAAACGAGTTGCTAACCAAGATTTTCTGCCCCGAAGGTCAGTGGAATACTGCGGATACCCACTCTGATCAGTTTACTCAATAAAATAGCGCGATTAACAGTATTGAAGGATTTAGTAATATTAATCACGAGCCCAGCAAACTGCAGATTGCAACCCATGTCGTGTTTTGAAACTAAACCATGGCGTTTTACGTGATCATAAACGGTCAAATTTAATCTGTCAGCAATCTCACGAGTTGTTATTCGGCGGTTTGCATCAATCGTTTATTTTGTCTTCATCAGCTTCAACTGGGCTTCCAGAACGTCGTGCATCTTCAACATCAAAATTGCCAGATCGAAATTTTTTAAATCAGTTTTGACACTAACGTTCTGTCAATACATCTTCTCCATACACATCACACAACTTTTTTTTTGATTGAACAGCATAGCATGCCTTTTCGATAATAAAATGTAAAATATGTCGATAATGCTGTTTTCGATTTTCCATATTTAATATGTCACCAAACAGAAACTATTAGGCAGAATCAAACAGATTTTTGCACAGATATGCCCTGCTATATCAACTGTCAAAATGTATAATAACAATTCGGCTTAAGCTTGAACTTTGCTATGAAACATTACATTTTAGTCCTCTATTGGGAAAAAACGAAATTATTTTCCGAACAACCCAATATATATGGCCACTCAGAACCGTATAGTAAACCAACTAGCGAACCATTCACGCCGATTCGGGGAGTACCCGCTCCCAGGTTTCATCCGCTAGTAATAGTGGGTGATCGTTAATACCAAGGTCACGAGCTTCTACAAGACCAAGTTGAAATTTAACTGAGATAGTTATTATTGGTTGATTCACCAGAGACATCAAACCATGGCAACAGAATGAGAAGATAATCCAACGAAACTCTAGATACAACAAGCAGAACATATGAGTTGATCCAGATTCAGGGAGATTCAGGAACACTCGGAGAGGAAAGGTGAAAGCGACTCGACGAGACGCATTTCAGCGACCATAAAGGCAATGACGATCATTTTTCCAGTTCATTATCTTCAATTTAGATGCCCGTATCAAAAAATAGAGATGAAAGAACCCTCATCACAAGGTTAGGTGACAGATAAAATAATCAAAATAAGCGTGCATACTTCTTTTGTTTTGGTGTACAAAGTGAAAGAACAAAAAATTAAATCTATAAAATCGTATACATTTACCGGGTGGTCCACTTAAAATATTATCGTCCAAATATCTCGAAAAACACTAGCCCTACGAAAAAATGGTTAAGGAGCAAAGTTGGTGAGTAAGATGGGGACACAATATGTATAGCACTGTTGCTTTTGTAATTAATCGAGTTACAATCGGTAAAAAGCTTAAATTTTTCAAATAAACAGACACTATAATTTTTTATGGTGGAATCTACATTAATAACAGATTCAAGTAGTCATAGAAATTATAATAAAATCAAGAAATAAAATCACTTTTCGATTATTACCCATTTGGTCAACATGCATGTGAACAACTTTTTACGAAAGGCATGCCTTGTTATTTCTTACCTTTGTTTCTAAGTGCGTAAGAAAAAGACAAAAAATAAGGTCTGGTCGATTATTGATGGTATGTTGACTAAATGATTTAGTAATGACAAGTCATATTAGTTTCTCATATGATTTGTCTAATTGCAGTCCACGTTCGACGACAATTGTGAGACATGTCATACACATGTCTTTTTACATGAAAAAAATTTCCACTTTCTTACGCGAAACATATATGACAAGTCTTCGGTCTTAGGTCGAGAGGATTGAAATAATTTGCATGTCATTTCATGTTCTTTCTTTGTGACAACGCTATTATATTATTTTCTGTATAAGGTGTCAACAGTTTCTTTATGGAATTCTTAAGTGAATATTTTGTAATTGATTTATTTGAAAAAATTCATTTTTTTCATTTTTTTAGGTAAAAATGCAAAGCTCGCCCATTTGAATTACCAACACATATTCGAAAAGATGACCACTATTTTTTACATAAGTTAATTTATAATTATAATTTATGTATTTAAATAAAATTAGAAATATTAGCCTTCATTTAAATAAAATGTTTCAATGTAAGTATATACACATATTATGTACATACAATAAATTACTTCTACATAACATATATTACGATTTAATTCAGATATATCTGAAACAATACATCTGAGACATGTCATATTCGATTCGTTTATGGCTTCTCACATGCAACTCATCTCAGACATGTCATAAACGATTCATCGCAGACATTTCGTAAACGATTCATCTCAGACGAGTCACAAACGAAAATTAATCCCATTTGTTGATAAATATCTATATACGAGTCATGCTTGACTGTCGCTGATGTGTCACTAGTGTGTCATCAATGAATTTCCTGCTAGGTAGGGATGAATTTTAGAAAATGTATTGCTATGTATTGAAGTTTATGGCCAGCACTTCGAGCATTTATTCGACTAATGTTCTGTTCCTTTGGTAATAAAGTTTAGAATTTAAATGCATTTTGAATATATTAATATTTTATTGTTGTTTTTAATATTCTCGGTATACTGAATGCACTAACAACTTTAAACACTTACATATAACCTCTCATCAGTGGTCGTTATATAATATTTTGTCTAAAACATAGTTATAGTTCCAACTTCCTAAAAAAGTTAACTATTTTTTCACCGACTGTATCAAAATTAATTACAATAGCTATGGTGCCATTCTGTATCCTACTTCCTATAACTCAACTTTTAAACATTTTTTTCGAATTCAAATAAAATTAAAAACGAATTAGTTAACAATTTAACAAAATACTAATGAATACAAGAAGTTCCATAATCATTGTCGCTTCGAGCGATCTTGTTTTACGAATAAAAATGGGCATCCATAAGTTCCGCACTGCCACCCAACTTTATTAGAATTTAAGTTATGATTTATAGAATTTACAAATTTGGTGGTGCTGCGATGATTTCCCTGGACACTTGGAGAGCAGGAAACAGGATATTTAAATTCGTGTGGTCGATGATAATACCGCTGGCACTGAACACGTTAAAACGTAAACATTTTCATTGATCAATAAAGAGTTTCAACCAATATTTAGAAAGCGGTTTCCGATTTGGCAAAAAATTTCGCATACTGCAACGCAGAAGCTTGAAATTGTCATCTCTCTGCATTCAGAAACTGGTTGGAAGTATCTATAAGTACAGGCTCCTCAAACGTATGCCATACACTTTTTATGTCGATTTGTGGTAGTCCTTCTTTAGTGTCGCTGCACATTTCCTTAGCAGCCGCCAACCATCTCAAACTTTATTTATTAGTCTTTAGAATTATCAAAACAAACGGAATTGATATCTTAATAGCCCAGAGGTTAGTTTCTTTGCTTCCAAAGGGTAAATATTAATTCTTTATCGCATTTCACTGCTGTAAAATAGCTCATTTAAAGAAAATAACTCAAAGGAGATAATAATTTAACTTAAGATTAAAAACACTGCAGGCTTAAGTAAGTATTTTAATTTTACAGGTCTTAAGTATTTGTAAGCACCTTAATGGGAACCTTGCAATCACCCTATGCAAATGACAGCATCCAGTTTAGGTACATGGAATGATGATAACTTGTTATATATCAAAAACATTGCAAATTATAGAAAAATTTGTAAACACTACATCGGATAAGCATAAGCGGCATATTAAACTATATTAACTCAAAAGTTTCCAAACATAAGAATTCTAAAAAAAATGTGGTGTGGTGCGACCAACCTACGACATTATAATCGCAATATCTTATCCATATACGGATCGTATTTGCCTATTTTGTAACTTTAATCAAAAAGTGAAAACCTCACATACCACAATCGTTTTTATCACACTCAAAACTAAATGCCACGCTTTATCGGTTTCTTTAGAACAAAAATGAAACCACAAACGCTGTAGTTCAGCGTATTCTTGCGCCCGATATGTCATATTGCAAATCATTATTTTGTTGATTAATTTTCAATGCGTTTTTCTACGATGGGATTTTTTAAGTGATCAAAGCGATGATTCACAGAGAAACTTTCTATTGGATCTTATTGTTACACAAGACAAAATATAATGCAAGCAGTGATTACTGTGCATTCAGTGTATGATGTAGGGGGTATATCAAATATCGAGCGACGAAAACACAATTTAATTATTCCGATGCACGTAATTCAATACGTTTAGAACACATAAAAAAACTTACCAAACATTTTCGTCCCAGTAATTCAAAAACCAATTCATTCTCCTCGTTTGTCAGTAAACCACTAGGTTTATTAGCCTTTTTATCTTGACTACTAACACTTGTTCGATGTTGTTTCATTTTTTAAACTTATTTTTTTTACTAAAATCAAATATATATTGAACTAAACAAACTATAAATTTTCAATCAAAACTTTTTTGAGCAAACAAACACACACTTGGTACAGTTGAAAATTTTTAAATCTAATAATTAATTAAATTAACATACTTTTATATGAATCATTGAGCAACTAAACTTAAAAACTTTTTCATTTTTATTTTTCGGTCAAACATTTTTACATTTGATTTTTCTATTTATCACAAGAGTATAATACGATATTTACTATATTGTTTCATTTAACACTACATATAATATAAAAATAACTCGAAAACTAAATTAATTATTAAATATCCTCATAAGTTTAATAATTTTTTGTGAAACGTCACTTGCCAAAAAATTTTATTCGATTAAAACACTGAAAAAAAAGTCGAACTTTATGATATTTTTCTGTCTCGCTTTTTATTGGGGAACATCTGTTATAGGTACTGCCCGATGTGCAGTTGGAAATTTATATTTTCGAAAATGGTATTTTTCGAAATTACCGCACATATGTGTACGACGATGCGGCATGAATAATTTTCCACCGTTGATTTCGCATCGCTAATGCCCGGTTTACATGAGAAAATTGTTTTCTTCTACAAATTTTTGCAGGTAAATAAGAAAGAATCCGCTATATAAAAATATTCAATATGCCAGAAAGAAATAAACAAATATAGTGTTGGCGTAATTTTTTTTATAGGATCATTATTAATTTATTTTTCTGAATTAAAAAACGAAATTTACATTTTTATCTATGGCGTCTGTTTTTATAATGAATCCTCAACATTTATAAATACGAAATAATTTTTTTTCTTGTTAATTTTAAAAATGTTCCCATAAAAATACTCGGATCGAATATATTTTATTGCAACATTTTCATTTTTATGGTGGTTTTGCTCAAAAATTCTTCTGCAAAATTTTGTTGGGATATATTGCTTTTCTTGTCTCTCATGTACAAAAAGTCAATGTTATATCTTATTCATTTTGCAGAATAAAAATGTTGGTCGTATGTAAACCGGGCTTAAAGGCGATGCCACATACACATTTCTACGGACGACATCTAAAAACAGATTTCGCATTTACGAATTAATTAGAGCATATTTTTGACTCAAATCAATGAGATAATATGTAAAATATCTCAAGTTAGTAGCTAAAATAATAAATTTGGAACTATTTAATAATTTTAATTGAAAAATTATCAATTTTCTATTTAGCAGTTCCTAGAAACGATTTTTTCTCTAAATGGTATAATTTTACACGTGAACGAACGCACAAAAATCTAAAACGATTTCCGAACTCATCAAAAAGTTTTAAACGATTTTTTTCTCTGTTGCCTATGAACTTCAACAAATGTCAAAAAATTCCAAAACAAAATATTTATTTTTTATTAATTTAATATTTTTATAAGGCTCATCATGAATATGGTATGGTAAACTTATTTAATTATAAAATGAATTAGCTGCTTATGTATTATGAAAATTTTATAAAGAATTGTTGTTGTAAAAATCGTCTGTATTTTTTTGGTATGTGGCGAGGCAAAATAAATTTACGCACGAATCGTCTGTTATTACATGTGTATGTGGCAACGTTTTAAAAGCGTTGCCACATACACATCTAATAACAGACGATTCGTGCGTAAATTTATTTTGCCTCGCCACATACCAAAAAAAATACAGACGATTTTTACAACAACAATTCTTTATAAAATTTTCATAATACATAAGCAGCTAATTCATTTTATAATTAAATAAGTTTACCATACCATATTCATGATGAGCCTTATAAAAATATTAAATTAATGAAAAATATATATTTTGTTTTGGAGTTTTTTGACATTTGTTGAAGTTCATAGACAACAGAGAAAAAAATCGTTTAAAATTTTTTGATGAGTTCGGAAATCGTTTTAGATTTTTGTGCGTTCGTTCACGTGTAAAATTATACCATTCAGAGAAAAAATCGTGTCTAGGAACTGCTAAATAGAAAATTGATAATTTTTCAATTAAAATTATTAAATAATTCCAAATTTTTTATTTTAGCTCCTAACTTGAGATATTTTACATATTATCTCATTGATTTGAGTCAAAAATATGCTCTAATTAATTCGTAAATGCGAAATCTGTTTTTAGATGTCGTCCGTAGAAATGTGTATGTGGCATCGCCTTTATAAGGATAAAACACACCAAACAGCAGCAGCGAGCAGCAAATTTAAATATTGGCTTATTCGCTTATCTAATGATACAAAATCATAGTACGGGTGTAAATATAAGTATTTCCAATAAAAGAAATCAAATATCTTGTAATTTTAATAGAAAAATTTAAATTTAAAAATATTATATTGAATAAAGTTTCATCTAAGGATCTATTAAAATTACAAAATATTTGATTTATTTTATTGGAAATACTTATATTTACACCCAGACTATGATTTTGTATCATTAAATAGCGAATAAGCCAATATTTAAATTTGCTGCTCCCCAAGTATAACAAGACGAAACTCAAAATTGAGCTATCGTATTTTCCTTCGAATTATGACGAAAAAGTCGAAAGAAAAATTATTTATGTATGAGGCACTGCATTTTTATTATTTAGAGTGTTGTGTATAAAAACATTGTAGTAGAGATAAAACTAAAGTATCGTGCTATAATTTGTATTCATAAATAAAAATTAAAACGTAATTAAAAATTATAATATACGAGTATTATTTACTAAATTTGTAAATAATAAATTTATTTGTAAACATACAAATTTTTTCGTGTCACCATCAAATTACAAGTTAGAGAGGATATTAAATATTCATATTAGAAAAGGTATATATGACAGACAAAAAACATAATTTAATTCTACAAAATTTTAATTATTTTTATTAATTTGCTATTCTATTTTAAATACATAATTTGAATTTCAAACGTATGGTGCAATTTTAAGTGCAATCATTTAAGCAGCTCATCATTTAGCCTAGTTTTAAAAGTTTTATTTGTTAAGTTGGTGTACTATTTCAGTTTATGTATACATTTAATACAATATTTTTTATATAAATAAAATAAAATTTAGTTTTGTTAATAAAATATTTAGAAATTTCCCAAATCTATTTTGACATTTCATATACAAAAGTGCTCCCGCCAATTTTATTGTAACACACACATGCACACAATTTTAGTATATTGAGTTTCACCGAGTTTCGAATTTTCGCGACAAGTTTCATACGACTTCTTAGAATAACTCGAAACTAAATCTTAGGAATATTCGAATCTTAGTTTCGAACTACTGTTCGATAAAAAGACAAAAAGTAAAAAGTAAAAATACTTGGGTCGTTGCTGCTGTTTGGTGTGTTTCATCCCGGAGTTTGGTAAATTCTTTTTTTTAGAATAGTCATAGAATTTGATTATAGAGAGTGAATGTAAGCAGCTGTCAAGTGAGTCAAACTCGGACTCAGAAGGTAAAAGTGATAGCATATAAATCAACGGGCCGTATTTAAAATTTGTTCGATCGAAATTCAAAATTATTTTTATTCCAATATAGTACGCATTAATTATTTTTATTTTCAGTAAAAAATTCCAAAATAAAAAGTAATTATGAAAAGGAAAGCACATAGTAATATGTACGTAGTAATAAGAAAAATACGACACTGTAATATAACATATGTGTACAAAAAGAAAAAGCCCAACAACAACCAAAAATGTTTAATTAGTTTTTTCTGATTTCTAAATTAAAATATGGATAATTTTTTCACAAATTACTTTCCTTTTAACATAATTTACATTTTATTTTATATAAACACTTACAGATGGTAAGAAACTCCTTTCCGAAATTTTCGAGACGCATTTTGGCAGCATTTCACAAGACACTCCATTTCAATGTTTCAATGATCAAAGTTTTCAATATTTTTTAACAAACGGTGCACTAATACACGATCCACTAACTGTTTTATAATATTTTATTTATTTTAATATCAAGATTTTTGAAGAAAACTTTGAAGCGCCATATGCATTTTTTTTATAACCATCCTGCTCTGACTTGTGACACATCAAATAGTAAATTTTACATTCTATACTATATAATTCTATGGTTTCAGTTGGTTAAATGTGGCAGAATGGGGCATTCACATGCGACCAACATTTTTCTTCTTCAAAATGAGAAAAATACAACATTGACTTTTTGCACATGAGAGACAAGAAAAGAAATATATCCCAACAATATTTTGCAAAAGATTTTTAATTCACTATACAGCAAAAACCACTATAAAATGTTGCCATAAGAATTAATGTTGCCATAAAATATATTCGATCCGAGTATTTTTATGGCAACATTTTTAAAATTAACAAGAAAAAAAATTATTTCGCATTTATAAATGTTGGGGATTCATAATAAAAACAGACGCCGTAGATATAAACGTAAATTTCACATTTGAATTCATTAAAAATAAATTAATAATCATCCTATAAAAAAAATTACGCCATTACTGCCTCAAGAGCTGATAAAATTATTATATGAGAAACATTTGGCTGTTTGTAAACAGAAATTTGAATTTGATAAAAATCGTAATTTTTAGCTATAAACCGATCGTAATTGAAAGATATATGTATTTAAAAATAGTATTAATTTTAGTTATTTTCCATTTTTTCTATTTTATGCGTTCATAATTTTAACCAGAAAATCTGAAACAGATAAAAAGTTAAGTATAAACTTTAAAAAAAATTACTACGAATAACTTTTTATGCGGCATTTAAACCAATTGAAACGCACGCTTACAAATATCTAGAGATGGGTAATTTCAAAAATTAGATTTTTTTGACTCAATTTTTAACGTTCTTCGAGTTTTTTAGACATACACTTTTAGTCACATTTTTGGCACTCGCAGAATACAGACAGAACGAAAATAACTCATTTATATACACATTTTTTTTTTTTTTTTTTTTTAAGTATTAATCATCCAATGGGTTTAATGTCCTTTTAAAAGTCAATTATTATTGACCCAGTACCTCCCGGTCCAAGTGCCGAAGTTTTAACCACTGCACCACTTGTACGTACGTTAACAGGAATATAATATCAAAAATAATTTTCAATGCACTGTAGAATTGTACTTCCCTAAACCTAACCTGAAAAAATTATTTATGGAATTGCGATGATTTAAACCTGCGGCAGGTTTAATTAATTACTCATTATCCGAAATGGAAATTTGATTATGAAACCTAATTTGAGGCTTCCAAATCCCTTGATGGGATATAGTGCCAGAGAAAGAGAGAGAGAGAGAGAGAGAGAGAGAGAGAGAGATGATTTAATATACTGTATTGTATGCAGTATGGGATATATACATAAATATGTTTATAATTAAAACTATTGTAGTTTCATTCCAGATTTTAAGAAATATATCAAAAAAATATTATAAAAAATATATGAATGAACTTAATATTTTAAGTTAACTATCGCCTATCTATTGTTTCTTACATTATTTATTTATTCTTTTTATTCTATCTATGGTTCAGGCATTAGTTGCCCATCACCCCAATAGGCGAGGAGATCGTAATAATAATTGCTGCGAACTCGCTTATTGGGTCGAAGGGTAATTAATTCGGCATTGCGAAACATTTATATTCAATAAAAATTACGCATTTAATTAAGGTTAAACTTATATCGTTTTCACTGGCACAAAAATCCACATTTTTTTCTGATTGAAATCAATTGGAAATGGATTTTTTTAGATTTTTTGTCTTTTTTTTTTTTTGAAAAAAAATCCAAAAAATTTGTTGGATTTTTTTTTACGTTTACTCACACATATACTAAACGTCATGTCAATTGTCAAAAAAGACGTCGCGCCATTTATATTTTATTATATTTGTGATAATTGTTTAAGCAATTTGTGTTTTTATTAAATTAAATTTTGTTTAATTCAAAGTGTTGTTTTATAAAGATTATTGCGTGTGCACCGATAACAATGTTGTAAAGTTATTTGTTGTACCATTGTTATCGGTGCACACGCAATGCAAAAGTTGTAAAGTTATTTGTTGTAACATTGTTATCGGTGCACACGCAATAATCTTTATAAAACAACACTTTGAATTAAACAAAATTTAATTTAATAAAAACACAAATTGCTTAAACAATTATCACAAATATAATAAAATATAAATGGCGCGACGTCTTTTTTGACAATTGACATGACGTTTAGTATATGTGTGAATAAACGTAAAAAAAAATCCAAAATCGTGTTCTGTGGCAAAAAATAAAAAATCCAAAAATTTGGATGTGGATTTTTGTGCCAGTAAAAACGACATTAATAGCTTTTTTTGAAGATTGGTGACATCTGGGGTTTAGTAGTAGCACTAAAGGAGTTTTATAACAGATTGTTGTGTAGCAGATTATAAGGCGCATTCGATTGGATCATCACTTTCATTCGAATATTTCATTAACTTTCGATAGTCGATTCGAAAATATTAAAAGTGGGCATGTTGTAATATCGAATGCGATCGAATTACCAGTGTGGCAACTCTTTTTTTCGAATATCAAACGACAACATCAATTTTATTTTGACGTTTCATTTGTGGTACCAAAAAACAGTAAGAAAATACGTTAACAAATAATGCTAAATTGTTTAACAAAAACTAAAATGAATATTGCTGTAGCAATCGTATTAAGTAGAGAAGATAATCATCCGACGACGCAAGGGGAAAGTGAAAATAGGGCTATAGTAAAGAAAAGGAGGGTACCAAAAAATTCGTTCGGATTGTTTCGTTTGCTTATAATTAAAAATATAAATAAAAACAATTAATTTAAAATATAATTTATATTTAATTTAATATATAATTTAAAATAAAATATTTTAAAAACATATTAATTAAATATTACAGTTTTAAATTAATTATTTTTATTTCTATTTTTAATATAAGCAAACAAAAGAAACCGAACGAATATTTTGGTACCCCCTTTTTCTTTACTATAGCCGAAAATAGTGGTAATTATTATTTAGTAAGGAGATTTTTACGCGATCGATATAATTTAATGGATTTGTCAATTCAAAAGTAAGTTATTTATATTGTATATGATTGTTAATAAAAGTGTCTGAATGTGATAATCTCTGTTTAGATTTTTGGAATCATTTCATATATCGAAAGATATTTTGAATTATTTGCTGAGCCATTTAAGCCGCGGTGTAAGTCTGCGTAACGCGTAACGAAAATCTCGGTAGAGGCGAGGCTAGCAGTGGTGCCTAATTTTTACGCAACGGGATCTTACCAGCGAACTGTGGGTGACGTGGTATTGCACAATATGGATCAGTCGGTTATTTCTAGATTGGTGTCTGAAATAATTCAACTTTTGGAGGCTACAATCCGCCAAAAATATATAAAGTTCCCAGACGGGCCAACAAAACCCATCAACAAACGACTTTTTTTAAAGAAGAAAACTATCATCTCGGTGTGATAGGTTGCATTGATTGCAACCACATTAATATTTTAGCGCCTCGCAAAAATGAACATATTTTTGTTGATCGGCGTGGAAACCATTCGATGAATGTTCAATTGGTAAGAGTACAATTATTTTATTATGTGTATGTGTTGTTTAATTTAATGACTATTTTTTGTTTAAGATGTGCAACTACGACCTATTGATCCACTCATTATTCTGCAATATGGCAGGTTTCAAGAGATCAACGCAACTTGCAAGAAGATTTTGCCAATGGGAAGCGAAACACATGGATGCTTGGCGATTCAGGATATCCATTAGAGCCGTTTTTAATGACACTATATCGCAACCCAAGTGAAAGCCATTCTATTTCTATTCTATTGAGAGTGTATAGGAGTGTTGAAAAATACATTTCGGAGTCTCTTAGGAGAAAGAGTGCTTCGGTACGAGCCAGTCAAAGGGGTGAAAATTGTAAATGTTTGTGCGGCCTTTTACAACATCTGTTTATTGAATAAGCTAGAGATGGTAAATCTACCACGCCCTACGAAAGATAGTGCTCCTTCCAACGAAAAAGAATTTGAATATGACAAAATTATAAATAGTGATCTAATTTTTTGAAATAAAATAATTGTTACGAGTGTATAACAAACAAAATTATTTGTTTTCATTTATATTTTGAATTTTTAGCTTCATTTTCTCCTCTTCCAAAGCTAATAGTCTTTCCGCCACTGCTAACCGCTTTTCTTCAACTAACAATCGTTTGTTATTTATTAAATTTGATTCTTTAATCAAATTAACAACTTCAGCTTGGAATTCAACCTGTTTTTTTGCCTGTGCTTCTTGTTGTTTGCCCTGATTCTTCAATTCTTCGAACAATCGGTTGGTAGCGATGACATGCCGCCGTTGCGTTCGAGGAGTTATTATGGTTGGTGTATGTCTGTTTCCATATTGTGGTTCAACCACAGAATATGGTTCAACTATTTGATCCATCGTTTCGAACTTAAATACAATTGGCTGCTCTGGTTCGTGGCCCTCATCCATACCCTCCACACCGATAATACTTCCTGTCATGCCAGTCAGCTGCACGACACGCTCTTCCAATGGAGAAAGGCTTGTAGTACGTGTGCTACCCCCAGTCAGATTTAAATCGACATGGGTTTTCCTAATTTTCTTTTTTATTTTATTTTTATAATCTGCCCAAACCTAACGAACAAAATAAATAAACGTTATTTCAAATCTGTCTAATAAATAACGTACTAAATGCAATTGCTTATACAGACTTTTTTCCAGGAATTCGCGTCTCGTGTTGGTGGGCCTTCAGAATTTATTATTCTTGCTAATTCCAACCAATTGCCATTTAAACTGGCTTTGGACGTTGAGCCGCTAAAACATCTAGTCACCATATCTGCGTGATTTTCTAGATAGTCAATCATTATTTCAAATTGTTTGACTGTCGTGATTTTTTTTGTACTTAAACAACAAAATAATAAAACAAATTTTTTAACAGATAAGTCAATAAAAATTCAGAAAATTCCAAAATATATATACATATAATAATATATAAAATAAAAATATGTTATTATTAGCAAATAACAAATTATATACTTACGCGCCAGACATCTTTTTATAATTAAAATAAATAATTAATTTTTTTATTTATTTTATTTAAACCGTATACACTTCAAATTATTTGAGTGATAGTAAAGTATCATTATCGCGAGTCGATAATTTTAGCACACACTACGTACATATGTATTAGGGATTCAATCCGGATCAAATCAAGAGTTAACTTTGGATTGAAACTGAATTATGTTTTCTAGCGTATATATTGGCGGATTATGTTTGGATCGAATCGAAACCGAGCTGAGATAAACGTCAAAAAAAAATTTCTAAATACATGGGCGGTATGTTGTACCATCACTTCGAATCGAAAAAAGTCGAATTCAAAAAAAGTCGAATCGAAAAAGTGAAAGTCGTATCATTTTTGCTTTTCGAAAATGATACAACATACCGCCATTCGACTTTTTTCGAATTTCGATTCGAAGTGATGGTACAACCATAGAAAAATAAGTTTACCATAGATTTCTCATTTGTATAAAACGAGAGATAAAAATGAAATTCCAATGCCATGATTGTATTTGTGATTTTACATTGTGCGCAATGTAAAGTCATAAATACAAATAAGACATTGGGATTTCATTCGTTTTATACAAATGAGAAATCTATGTTAAACTTATTTTTCTATGGTACAACATACCGCCCTTCTCTATATTTATTTAAATTAAAACAGAAATAAAAATATTGAAAAATATATATCCCCTTTTCAACCAAAAAAAATAAAAAAATGGCTTAATTAAAATCCAAACCGCACAAATGTGTGAGTAAAAAATCATAGTATGTAATGGCGTTTTTGATAAAAAATTTCGCTTGATTTGAAGTACAACCAACACAATTGTGAGTATAGTTAATAGTGTTTTTTTTCGGACGAAACAAGTTTGAAAGGAATGCGCAAATGTGTGAGTTGGTGCAAAACACATACAAAAATAAATTTTTGACATGGTACTTTTGCCGTACTCGCACAATTGTGTTAGTAAATCACAAAAGGGATATATATATATATATATATATACATATATATATATATATATATATATATATATATATATATATATATATATATATATATATATATATATATATATATATATATATATATATATATATATATATATATATATATATATATATATATATATATATATATATATATATATATATATATATATATATATATATATATATATATATATATATATATATATATATATATATATATATATATATATATATATATATATATATATATATATATACACCCATACCTCGCTTTACGGCCTAGATACGTTCCACGAAACTTGGCCGAAAAGCGAAAAGCCGTATAACGAATCAATTATTCTAATACAAATTCATACAAATTCAATGGGATCGGTTCCAAATTTCTTAAATATGTAACATGGTTTATCATTTAAAATGTATTTTATCTTTCTATTTCATTTAAATCATAAGTACATACATAGCAAGTACATATATTTGTACATAAAATAATAACAGACTCCACAAACCAACAATATGTAATCTATAAACATAAATGAAACAACTTCAGGTTACATAAAATATGTACAACATTTTTTTAAAATGGCTTTAATCTGAAGATGATGAAGAAATGGTAACCTGCAGATCACTGTCATCATTTTTCGCTGGTAAGGATGGACCTGGTTTAAAAAAATTGTCCAACGTTGTTTGTCTTGCCTTCTTGCCTATTTCGTTCTTCAGTGATTTATAACAGCTAATAGTTAATTGCTCGAGAAATTTTAGCGCTACGTTCGACGTCAGGATCGTTTTCAAGGAGAATGTTTATTCCTTGTTCAAAATAGGAAAAAGCATTCGACAATTTTTTTGATGTTAGCTGTTTGGATACAACAGGCTCTGTCTCTTCATCAAATGCCGGTTCTGGTTGCAACTGAATGAGTTAGTCATTTGAAAGGGGTTCCCTATCAGCTTCAAATAGATCAAGCACATCACGTTCGTTCAAACCTTCAAAGCCGAGATCATGTGCTAGATCCGAAATGTTTTGACTAATTTCAGGAAGGAAATTAACGTCTGCATCAGTACTTTTTACACATTTTGGCCATATGAGCTATGAGCACACACTAAATATGCCTATGAGCACACACTAAATAACGCTCGTAAACAAGAGGAAATAGAAAAGAGTGTGCATCGAAATTGTGCTTGCGCAAGATTGGCAACATGTAGATATATCGACAAAAAAAGTTCTTTTTGCCGTTATAGCGAAACATTTTAGGCCGTAAATCGAAAACGTTCCTTAATTGAAGAGGGACGTTATAGCGAAATGCCGTATAAAGAGCGGCCGTATAGCGAGGTATGGGTGTATATATATATATATATATATATATATATATATATATATATATATATATATATATATATATATATATATATATTATATATATATATATATATATATATATATATATATATATATATATATATATATATATATATATATATATATATATATATATATATATATATATATATATATATATATATATATATATATATATATATATATATATATATATATATATATATATATATATATATATATATATATATATATATATATATATATATATATATATATATATATATATATATATATATATATATATATATATATATATATATATATATATATATATATATATATATATATATATATATATATATATATATATATATATATATATATATATATATATATATATATATATATATATATATATATATATATATATATATATATATATATATATATATATATATATATATATATATATATATATATATATATATATATATATATATATATATATATATATATATATATATATATATATATATATATATACGCAAATAATCGTAAACGAAATAAAAATGGCGTTGTTTTATTATTAATATTTTTATAATAATTTGTTGTTGTTGTTGTTTTTCGACTCGATTCCGTATATAACAGAAATTGCGTTTTATTTTGCTGTCACTTAAAAAGAATAGCAGAGCGAAAATTTTCGTCCGGAAATAAAAAACTTAACGATTACAACAACAAAACTCAAACAAAATTTTGTGCGTTTCATGTAATATGCATGTTTATTATTTTATATATGGGAATTTGGGATTATTCGTGTATTCTTTTCTATTTATAAAATATTCAAGTACACATATACTAATATGAATATAAAATCAAAAATAATTTTCACTACACTGTAGAATTGTATTTTTCTAAAGCTAACCTAAAAAAATAATTTATCGAATTGCGGTAATTTAAACCGCAAATAAATAATTTTTATAATTTTAAACACATATATTTGTTGAGATATAATACGTTTATACTCAAAACTATTATGTAGTTTCACTCAATATTTTAGCAAATACATTAAAAAAATATTACAAGAAATATTTGAATGAAATTAATATTTTAAGTGATCTATAGCCGAAAAGTCAAAGTGGAATAATAATTTTTTGTCTTCGTTTCTTACGTTATTTCTGTTATTTTTTTATTGCATCTATAGTTGGCCCGTAACTTTAGACTTTATAAGCTTTTTTTGTAAGATTGGTGACATCTGGGGCTTAGTAGTAGCACTAAAGGAATTTTATAACAGTTAGTTGTGTAGCAGAATATAATATAGTCTACAACATAATTTCCAGAATAATTCCAGGCGAATCTAGAATTTTTGATCGGTGTACATATTATAAATACGAGTGCAACAAACAGCATATTTTGTTGAAAAAGGATTTAAATATATTTATTTGTTTTAGTTTTTTTCAATTATTTGTTTTTGTTAACATATTAATTATTTTATTATTATTATTGTAGTTATAATGACATTTTTCGGACGAAAACAGTTTAACTGGAACGCACAAATGTGTATGTTGGTCCAAATTAAATACAAAAATAAATTTTTGACAAGATCGTCAAGCACACAATTGTGATGGTAGGCTGGCAACAGGATATTAGTCAAAAAAGTCATAAAGAAAACAAAATAAAATAAAACGGATGCCAGTGTCGAAAACAAGACTTGTTTTGTTCCTTCAATTAGAAGCAAAATTATTTTTTCGAAAGGTGTTTTTCACCAAGATACGCGTTCAAATCCGGGCGGTATGTTGTATCATCACTTCGAATCGAAAAAAGTCGAATTCGAAAAAATTCGAATCGAAAAAGTAAAAGTTGTATCACTTTTGCTTTTCGAAAATGATACAACATACAGCCATTCGACTTTTTTCGAATTTCGATTCGAAGTGATGGTACAACATACCGCCCCTGGTTTTTTGGCGGATTGTATATTTTCTTCATTCCGTATTGAAATTTCTTCCTATTTCTTTGTTTTTGTATAAAATGAATAGTATATTTATATGATTATAAAGTGTTTAATATAATTATTGTTGCAATATACAATATAATTGTTGTATAATATGATAATATGAATACATATGCGATATGAAAAAAATTTATTCAGTACAATCTACTTAGCTTCTTTCAAATTTTCAATCAAATATAATTGAATGTGATTAATCTAATTAGTTAATTGGCTTTGGCCATTTTGTTTGTTCGATTTTATTTCATAACATTGCGTAATAAGTTACGTTTAATATTTACACCAAATATGTCATTAATTTTTTTTAAAACAGCAATGCGTTAATCAATTAATAACCGACGATAATCTACTTTTATAAAATAACCGAAAGAGAAGTACTTTTGAACTGCTGATGTAAAACTACTTCAAAAGTAGTTCTAAAGAAGCACTTTTAAAGTACTTTTTATATGTGGAATGATCTTTAGTAAGAAAGGGTAACATATCTCTTTAGGGAATGAGAAGGAAAGGTACAAATCTATAATGTTTTTTTAAAAAGTCATGAAAATTATTATCCCGTCACCCTATCACAAGAAAAGAAATACTTTTTTTCATTACTTTTTTATCACATGCAGAAGTACTTCTTCGTTTACCGGGTTTTGAGTTATTTTCTACGTGAAACTTTTTTTATGCGGCCCCTATTCACCGCATAAAAAAACTTTTTAAATGTGTTGCGAAAACAGGCGCCTTTATGGTTGGTGCTCGTTCGTTCGTTCTGATAATTTTTTCAACCAATCATATTGCTCAAAAATAACGATCTTTGGTTATTACAGATTTTTCCACAAGAGATGATTGGTCGAAAAAATGACCGAACGAACGCAACCATAAAGGCGCCTTTATACCTAGTCGTGAAGTTTCTATTATTGCACAGAAACAGGTTTGACTGTAGTTCGTTATTTTTTTGGAAAAACCTAAAGCAAAAAAAATTTTATTTAAATCTATTTTTCAACAAAATACAGTGTTATTTGTTGCACTCGTATTTGTAAACCTATCGATATTTTGCCTGGGGGGTTATTGGGAATTCGATTCGATAACGAGAGTACTAGATTCTTATTTGATTTGAATGTGACTCGAACGATTCTTGTTTAAAAGCAAATATGAATCTAGTACTCTCGATCGAATCAATCGAATTCCCAAATAGCACCCCTTGGACTTATTCTAGAAGTTATGTTCTAATCTAAACTGTTATAATCCGCTAACAAAATTCTGTTATAAAACGTCTTTACTGCTCTACTAAACTTCAGGGGCGGTATGTTGTAACATCACTTCGAATCGAAATTCGAAAAAAGTCGAATGGCGGTATGTTGTATCATTTTCGAAAAGCAAAAATGATACAACTTTCACTTTTTCGATTCGACTTTTTTCGATTTCGATTCGAAGTGATGGTACAACATACCACCCCAGATGTCCGTAACCTGACAAAAAAGTTAGTAAAGTTCTAAACCTATAAATATCTCACAATGCCGAATTAATTGCCCATCAACCCAATAGGCGAGATCGTAACGATATACATATATCGGTTTTGATGTATTGGTTTATTTTATGTACATACTCAACAATAATTGTATATTTAAGGTTTAGCAATTTATTTATATGTGTTTTTTATGGGATTAGTGACATCTGGAGTTTAGTAGTAGCATTAAAAGAGTTTTGTAACAGTTATGTTGTACAGCGGATTCTAGTAGTTTAGAAAAGAATCTCGAATAAATCTAGGCGATTCTAGAGTATTCGATCGATGTATTAATACGACTGCAACAAACACAATGGGCCAGTCTTGCTGTGACATTTACAAGATTCGCTACGCGAAAAATTAAAAGCGAAACTGAATAGCGGGGAAAATAATAATTGAAAATAGTGGTGTAATTAAAAATGGTTGATGGTGTATTAAACCTCAACCAGTCAAACTTAAGAGATTAAGCTGTGCTCCGTTTTGGACCACTTAGAAAAGCGGTACGACCACCAAAATTTTAAAGGTCAGTTGTTTATTTGTGACGAGAAGCCTATAAAATTTTGGTGATTATAGCACTAACCGAAGTGGTGCAATCGGCGTGTAACTTAAGCTCTTAAGTCAGTTGAGGCATTAAGCTTCACTCTGTATGGGGACAAAAAATTACCCCAAACCAACAAAAATGCAAATAAAAATCTATTTACTGAAAATTATTGAATCTAATTACTAACAATCATTAAATCGGAATCTTATACACATTGGTTTGGTATTTTGAATAAATTAGAAGTAAAGTTAAAATAATAATTTTTATTATAGGAAATAATTTTAGGTACAAAATATATTGGGGTATTTATTTTACAGACAAGGATAATGTTCCACTGTACCATACACAGAGTGAAGAGTAAATTGATACTTTTTTCCTGTCCTATTTACCGCTGAAACATGTACCGATTTTCCCTTTAAAGCCCGGTTTACATACGACCAACATTTTTCTTCTGCAAAATGAATAAGATATAACATTGACTTTTTGCACATGAGAGACAAGAAAAGCAATCTATCCCAACAAAATTTTGCAAAAGAATTTTTGAGCAAAAAACATCATAAAAATGAAAATGTTGCCATAAAATATATTCGATCCGAGTATTTTTATGGCAACATTTTTAGAATTAACAAGAAATAAAATTATTTCGTATTTATAAATGTTGAGAATTCATTATAAAAACAGACGCCATAAATTAAAATGTAAATTTCGTTTTTAATTCATTAAAAATAAATTAATAATGATCCTATAAAAAAAAATATGCCATTACTATATATGTTTATTTCTTTCTGGCATATTGAATATTTTTATATAGCGGATTCTTTCTTATTTACCTGCAAAAATTTGTAGAAGAAAACAATTTTCTCATGTAAACCGGGCATAAAAGGTTTAAAGTAGACCATCTTGAATCGCCTTGAAGGCAAAATTTAAACAATTCTAAATTTTGTATACAGCAAATTTTCGTAAACTCAAAAAAGTGACAGCCAATAAATTTGCTTAACCTCAAAAGTTACAAACAAAACCATCAGACAGATTATTACACGGATAAAGATCCTGATTTAAATAAAATTTATAATTATAATACAAATAATATATAAAACAAAACTAGCTTTGCATACTATATGGTACTATAATTTACCAATCAGAGCGCAAAATTATTATGCCTTAATGGCAAAAACTTATATTATTATCGTCTTTAATTTTTTATTGCTCAAATTTTTTAAATCCAATCTTTTCGCTCAATTTATATTCACCACTGTTTTTTGCAGTCCGACATTTTTGGTAATTATATTTTATCGTATTTGGACAACCCTAAATTGCATCATAAAAAAAAGCAACACAAAATTATCGAAAACAACTTTTGTCATATTTTAGTCAGCATTTGGATAGAAATACAATATTATTTAAAGAAAAATAGTAAAAGTCTATTCAAATGCTAAGTTTTTATTTTAAAATTATAATTGGGTAGACGCGAGTATCAAGTGTAATTTTATTACAAAGAAAATAATACGAAATGAATTGAGTTTAAGGAGGTAAGCAAAAATGATATATTTGTGTAGCACGCCGTTATTTGTCAACAATAAAAATAACAAATTGCCTCCATATTTAATTTTGTACTCCCGAATTTTTTGTTTTAAATTTTATAATGAATTACGCCGTTCTTTCCGAGTTTTTTAAAATAACTGTTATTTATAATAATCACATGGTTAATATATTATCAAAAATGATCGTATAAAATTGATTTGTATCTTAAATGTAGGCCCAACCAAATTTTCAAGATTACACAATACAGTGACGTATTTGTTTACATTAATATTATTATTTTTTGTTGTTTAATTGCAGAGAGCCAAAATATAAGGAATATCCACAAACAAAGCTGCGAATAATAAAATATATAATTAAGAAAAATAATTCACACGCATAACAATTAAACATTAAAATATACGCAATGAAATATCCAGGTGGAAATACCTCGACTCTATTTTGTGAACAAGTTGGTACCGTGACGTCATTGTTTGAACAATGGAATGACTGCGAACGTACGGTTGTTTTATATGCTCTGCTAAAACGTGTTCCATATGCTAATTTGAAATTTTTGCAACTCTCAATTGAATACAACATAGCACAAAACTATAATTCCCAAAGCAAACTACAAATGCTTGAGAATAATTCTAATAATGCTGTATTCCTGACAAAGCTTGTAAGTACGTATAAAAATTTTAAATGCAATGAATCCCAAATACAAAAGGATCCGGTGATTTATGAGAGTGTCGCTAATGGTACTAAAAAGTCGAATTCGCAAATTTATTTGGACAATTTTGGAAAATATGATAAGAAGGAGGATGTATTAACCGATATATTGACATATTTACCGTTACTCAAACCAGGTAACGATGATGCAAAAGCCGTATTTCTATCATTGATTCCTTGTGCTGTGGACGATTCCGTTAGACAACTGATTCCAATGGAGTTAGTACAACAAATATTATCATATCTGCTAATTCACCCAGCAATTTCAAATGACGACCGCAGATCATTAAGCCAGTGGTTAAGACACTTGGAGGAGCATATGTCACTATCGTATGTGCCAAATAAAGCACCAAACTATTTCCTATTACCACCAAATGAATCATCATCCACCTCATCATCGGTCTCAACTCCGTGGCAAGCAGTAGCACCACCCATACAACAAACGAAAATAATTTCAAATGACAATACTGCAACACCATGGGATCTGAAAAATATTCAAGTAACGCAAGACTTTTGTGATGAGGTTGATTTTCGAAAGACAATTGGTAAAAAAATTGAATTTTCGCAAGCAGTCATTTCAAACGGTTCTAGTCACGCAACCAAACAAGCACCAATTATATATGATAATGTCAACGAAGATCATCATGTATCATTTTCGAAGAATGGTACAGAAATATTAGACTATGATTGTGAGGATTACAATAAATCGAATACGCAAATAGCATTTGATCCGGCAACCAATATACAAGAATTTTTAACAGTGCCAAATTTCCATGATAACAGCGCAATGAAAACACGCCGATCGAATAGTTTAACTACTACCACAACAACAACACCACCAAATGTTTGTATATCCTCGTCATCTGAAAATTTAGCAAATATTTCACAAAAGCCTAGAAGTTTCTCGTTATCGATGGAAAGTCCTCGAAGCTCCTTAACATCAAGCGGATCAGAAACACGGCTTGATGAATATAAACCAAACTTTATTAATTTTAATTCATTCAGCATAGGAATGGGTAATATTGGCCAATGGTTGAAAAGTTTACGTTTACATAAATATATTTGGCTGTTTTCGAATATTACGTACGAGCAAATGCTTGATATTAATGAGACATACCTAGAGCGGGAGGGTGTAACAAAGGGGGCGCGAAATAAATTAGTTTTGTGCATACAAAAATTAAAAGAACGCAATAAAATATTAGCCCAATATAAGAAAGATATTTTATCTGGGCATCTTCCATTGAATAATATCTTAGATGATCTTGTAAATATGGTTATTACACCAATGAAACCCGTCGATCAGTATAATTCAGACGATGTAGCTGGTTCACTATTACAGATAATAGATCTTGGTAAGAATAGTATATATGTAATAAAAATCTGGATAGCATCTAATCGTTAGGCATGTTACTTTACAGTGGCAAAAATATTAATAAGCAAACCAATAACAACACAAAGTGACGAGGATTGTATTACGATATTTATGACAATATTGGAACGTGCGTTATACAGTGAAGGTTTTATTGCCATTCCGAATACACATTTATTAAAGGAGCATATATTTAAAATTTCCAAAATTAAATTGCAATTTACACCAAAAAGTCATTACAGTAAATCATCGAATAACAGTGGAAATGGAATTAATAAACTGAGGTGAGTGATCGAAATTATTTATTATTCGTATGCGACTGAAATTAGATTTTTTTCTATTCTATTTTTGTATTGAAATATTGGACAAAGCATACTAAAAATTCTGAGGTAAAGATCATTTGACTCTCGCTCAGTGCACAATACACCGGCTAACTCGCTCGGTTTAAATTATAAAACAGACTGAAGACGAAATTAAGGAAGGTATTCAAAACTTTTAAAGAAATCTTTGGAAAAGTTGGAAGTGTCGAAAAAATATCATTAAATCGTCTATTAGCCCTTATCTTTATCTTAATTCATTTCCAAAATGGATTGATAATTGCGCATGTTACTCCAATTTTTGCGAACATATTCAGTTCATTTTAATAATTGAGAATATTGGGCATTTTAATTAAAAAAATAACCAATTTTCAATCGTAGAATCTTCTCATTCTCTCACTTTTTAAATAAAATAAAATGGTCCATAAAATGGTGAAACATCATCATTTATTAAAGTTTAGCAAGTATGGTGGCTGAATTTTTTGTTGGCAGAGAAGTGCTAAAATTGTAAAAAAAACAATGAATTTTGATGTTGAAAGGATTTAGAAACTCTGTTTGCCTTATGTATAGTGTATTACAGCGGCACTACGCGACCAAATCAATAAAAATGTTCCTTTGAATTGGATAATATATAAAAGTTCCTTTTTATCCAGGTGTTTCTTTATAAACGGTAAATCATATAAAGTGCCATACTTAGTTGAATATATTGCTTGTCATTTTCTACATTATCAACTGTAAATTCAATAAGTTTATTTTACCGAGTGTTCATTTAAAAAACGTCAAAGTGAATAACTCGAAAACGAATTGTGAATTAAAATTTTGTTTTAGGAAAAGTTGTTTGGTTTCGAGAACGGAAACATTTTCCATTAAGTTTGTGATTATAATTTTTAGATTTAGACCATTAAATCCTAGAGACTGAAGGTGGTGAAGATTTTAGTTCTCCAACATCCGCGACGGCCTCAATTGCCTTTGGGGCTCTTTTGATTTCTATTTCGTAGGTATTGTTGTTGTATTACTAGATAAATGAAAAATCCGAATTCCACGAATGTAAATCTTAAAATGTCCGCATCATTATTTGGGGACCTAGAAATCATCAAAAATAGTTTTTTAAAATTATTATATGGAGTTGACGATACGCTGGCCCATGTATAAATTGTCTAAGATTTAAACATAAATAACTTTTGTATGTAATGTTGCGTCGGTCGTCTATGTGATTAAAGGTGTGTTACTATGATTCTAATAATTATAGAAAATAAAAATGAGGCGCAAAAACTGGTTATGGTTTCGACTCCATAGGGCACGACATAATAAACAACTCGCTGCCAAATTAGAAACCAGCTTACAATTTTCATATATTAGTTGTGTTTGTACGATAGCCAAACCGATTCATATTTTTACACTATTTGCCGTAGGCACTTGGCGAAACAAGTTTACACTTAATAAACACATTTGATTAAACACTTGTTTTTTTATTTCGCAAAAATTAGATTTTTGAAAATTTTAATTAAAAAAATTTGTTCAAAAAATTTAAAAAATCACTCTATCGATTTTGACTTGTTAGGTCATCATCAGGAGTATCTACTGATTTGTAAAAGTAAAGATTTAGTTATATATAGTAGAAGAAAGGCAAAAAAATAAAAAAAAGGAATAAAAAAAGAGACAAATAATAAGCAATAAATCGTCCCAGCCAACGGTTGTTTATTCGGAAAAATTAATAGTAAAAACGAGGGGACGAGTATAGCTGGTAAGCGAATAATCATCGGCTGAGTAACAAAATTCAAGGTATATCCCTTTTTCAATCAAAAAAAAAATTGCTCAACTTAAGTCCAAACCACACAAATGTGTGAGTAAAAAATCATAGTATGTAAAGTTGTTTTTGATAAAAAAGTTCGCTTGATTTGAAGTACAAACAACACAATTGTGTGTATCGTTATAGTGTTTTTTTCGAATGAAAATAATTTTGAAAGGAATACACAAATGTGTAAGTTGGTTCAAAACACATACAAAAATAAATTTTTTGACATGGTACTTTTGCCGTATGAACACAATTGTGTTACTGGGCAGTAAAAGGGATGTTGAAATACATTTAATTACTCGACGTATTAGTCATATTATAGGTTTTGCACTTCAAATTCACGTTTTTGCAAATCATATTCAATTTTTTTTATTTCATTCCCACTTTTTACAAGTCAACTTCAATTTTTTTACAATTCGACCTTAATTGTTTATACTTCATTGTCTAGTTTTTGCAAAGCAAATTCGTGTTTTTTTCAAACTAACTTCAATTAAATGCAAATTAAAAATATATTATAATATATTTTAATAAGAATTTGCATTTAATTGAAGTTAGTTTGAAAAAAAACACGAATTTGCTTTGCAAAAACTAGACAATGAAGTATAAAAAATTGAGGTTGAATTGTAAAAAAATTGAGGTTGAATTGTAAAAAAATTGAGGTTGACTTGTAAAAAGTGGGAATGAAAGTGGGAAGGATGTGTATCGGAATCCAAAAAAACAAAATCCAAAAGACATAATTCAAAAACCAAAGCCGAAACATCCAAAATTCAAAAGAGACAAAATCCTAACTTACAAAATCCAAAACGGACAAAATCCAAAAAGACAAAGTCCAAAAAAAAAATCCAAACTTTTTGAAAATATTTTCTGCGCGCGCGGAAAATATTTTCAAAAAACTTGGATTTTTTTTAGGATTTATTGTTTAAAATCTATCTTTAAAAGGTTAATATTAATTAACTTAATTAATTTAATATTAAAAAAAATAAAAGTACAAATATTTAAATTAATTTGAATATATTTTTGTTGTAATGTACATGAAAATGAATGTACAGAAAAATAAGGAAAGTTTTATTAAAAACTCAAAATAATTATAAATTAATTTTAACTGTGATAAAGCGTGTAATAATATTGATAAAATGTCAATACACATAATATATTTTATTTCGTAATTTAAACACGAATGAATTCAAGTTTAGAGTTTAATTATTATTAAAACATATCAATAAATTATTTAAAGAAACAAAAATAAATTTTTTATTAATTATTAAAATATTCGAAATCGCTCGAAATATTTGAATAATACAATATTCGGATATTCGAACTAGAAACCCTAGATCGCACATGTCGAAAATCCAAAAAAATCGGTTAAGAAATGGCAAAAAAAATTGAGTTGAAAGAGTTTTAAATATGTATCTATAAAAATTTTGGATTCTGTCCCTTTTGGATTTTTCACATTTGGATTTTGTACCTTTTGGATTTTTCACATTTGGATTTTATCCTATTTGGATTTTACCTTTTCGATTTTTAAAAAAATTTGGATTTTGTCCCTTTTGCATTTTTTTTTTTGGATTTTGGGTGACATCCTATTTTTAACACAAATTCAAGTTTTAATATTTCAAGTTCGTAATTTTTTTGCAAAACAAATTCAGTGTTCCCAATTCTTAACCGATTATGATGGGATTGGGTATGCTGGATGGAAATGGGATTCTTAAAGGATTTTTCGAAGAAATTTGGGGAATATGGCCACCTGGGACGGAACTCCATCAATTCTTAACGGATTATGGTGGGATTGGGTATGTTGGATGTAAATGGTATTCCTAAATGGTTTTTGGAAGAAATTCTGGAATATGGCCCTTGGGACGGAACTCCATGAATTCTTAACGGATTATGATGGGATTGGGTATATGCTGGATGGAAATAGGATTCTCAAATGATTTTTGGAAGAAGTTCTGGAATTAGACCACCTGGGACGGAACTCGATCAATTCTTAACGGATTATGATGGGATTGGGTATGCTGGATGGAAATGGGATTCTCAAATGATTTTTGGAAGAAGTTCTGGTAATAGACCACCTGGGACGAAACTCGATCAATTCTTAACGGTTATGATGGGATTGGGTATGTTGGGTGGAAATGGAATTCTTAAATGATTTTTGGAAAAAAATCGAGTTCTGTTCCAGGTGGCCATTTTTTAGAATTTCTTCTAAAAATCCTTTAAGAATCCCATTTCGATCCAACATACCCAATCCCATCATAATCGGTTAAGAATCGGGAGCACTGGATTTGTTTTGCAAAGAGTTGCAAAAACTTTACGAACTTCAAATATTAAAACTTGAATTTGCTCTGCATTTAATTGAAGTTAGTATGAAAAAACACGAATTTGCTTTGCAAAAAATTGATGTTGATTTAGAAAAAATTGACAATGAAGTATAAAAAATTGAGGTTGAATTGTAAACAATTGAAGTTGACGTATAAAAAGAGAATGAAATAAAAAAAATTGAATATGATTTGCAAAATCGTGAATTTGAAGTGCAAAACCTATATTACGAAAGTGAGAATAGAACAGGGGCAGGATCCGTAATTGGTGAGAAACGGATTTCTCTCTGTTCATTAAGGATATTTTTTTTGGGGAATATGGATTTTTGAATTTCTGCTTTTGGGTTGTATATAGCTGTATTTATTTGGTAAATTTTCTAAATTTACAACTACGAGGCCAGCCCTGAATATGATACGAAAACGAAAGTGCAAGATTCATATTTGAATTGAATCAGATTCGTACGATTCTTATTTAAAATTGAATAGGAATCTTGTACTTTCGTTTTCTTCTAGTATTCAGGAATAGGGCCCCAGTTTTTAATTTTGCTGTGAATAGAATAGAATTCACTTAGCAAACAAAAATTATTCATCATAGTTGGCCTTTTTACCAGTAGTAACTAAATTCGCGTTGGATTTATGTTAATTTAAAAAAATTTAAATTTAAATAAATCGATTTCGAGTACCAGAGAAAACAGCCAACTATGATGAATAATTTCTTTTTGGTAAGATAAATTCATAAGCATGCTAAACTCAAAATTGGCATAGATTATTTTATTTCCTAATGAAATACAGCTTATGTAATATGTCTGAATTGTTTAAGATAGCTGTATGGTTTTCTAAAGATAAATGATTATGGAAAGTTGATTGATTGCAACCAGATAAATGTTATTTAGCTCTAACTCCAAAATTGTGCCCATTCTGTCCAGCCGATGACTATTCGCTTACCTGCTATACTCCTTCCCTTTTTTAAGACATTGTTGTCGGGCGCTTCGCGTCGGAGCGATATGGAGGGAGCTTGCGATTTTCTGAAAAATCTTCGCGAATTTTGTCGTTACGTAAAAACACTATAAATTAAAAACTACTCTGAATTTTTCATGAAACGGATTGTCGCAGCTTACAATGCTTCATCGTTATTATGAAATATAGGCACTTTATGTATAAATATACAATTGAAAGTAAACGAAAAGAAAAATTTTATAATTTTCATCAATATTATTTATTTCCAAAAATTTTCAATCAAAAAATAACTTAATGCAGTAAATAATGAACACTAATAATGTTTTATAGTGTGATAGCGCTCAAAACATTTACCTCTATGAAAGGGTACGCCGCAAAATTTACAGATAAAACAACTTTCACTTCGCACTTTTTGAGATGCACATATATTTTTGGTTGCCTATTTATGACGTTACCGTCTCATACCTAATCTATTGTGGGAATGTTTATATGTGTGTAGTAGTATGTGTAAATAAACGGCATAACAAACATACATGTAGTAACCCGTATTAGCTACGTTTCCCTCGTTCTACCACCAGTCCATAAAAAACGTATTATTACGTGATCCGCTCTCTATGCATAGTTTGCGAAAAACGTAATTTTACGTGTCCCGCATACAATGTGTTAATATTAATTTTTCCAAATAAACAACAGTTGGCTGGGACGATCAATAGATTAATTTTTATTGCCTATTTTTTGTCTGCTTCTTTTTTCTTTTTCGTTTTTGCCTTTTTTCTACTAAATATAACTAAATTTTTACTTTTACAAATCAGTAGATACTCCTGTGGCCCTATTTTGGTTTTCCCCGGGAATAGGGAATTGGGAATTAGTGACGTATTTCTAGCAGTTGGGAATTTTTTATTCCCCATAGTGTATTCGGTCGTTTGGGATTTTTTTTTATTGGGAAAAAATAATTCGATTTTAAAGCAGTTTTGACGTTAATTTTTCCCCAATATTTTTTTTGGGAATTGTAATTCGTACTTTTTCGAATATCGAAACATTATTTTTTCTAATAAATATGTATTTAAAAATAAATTAAACTTGTAATAAGGTCACAACATGCGTTTTAGTTTATAAAAAGCAAAATAAAAAATGTTTCCCCCAAAAATTATTCCCAGTCTACCACTGGCCCTATTCTGGTTTTCCCAGGGAATAGGGAATTGGGGAAATATTTTGCTGTAATTACAAATTGCAATAATTCCCAAATATTTATTTCCCGTTCCCAAATGTATATTCTGGTAGACTGGGAATAATTTTTGGGGGCAAATTTTTATTTTGCTTTTTATAAACTAAAACGCATGTTGCGACCTTATTACAAGTTTAATTTATTTTTAAATATACATTTATTAGAAAAAAATAATATTTAAAAATTCAAAAAAGTACGAATTACAATTCGCTAAAAAAATAATGGGGAAAAATTAACGTCAAAACTGCTATAAAATGGAATTATTTTTTCCCAATAAAAAAAATTCCCAAACGACAGAATACCCTTTGGGGAATAAAAAATTCCCAACTGCTAGAAATACGTCACTAATTCCCAATTCCCTATTCCCGGGGAAAACCAGGGGCGGTATGTTGTACTATCACTTCGAATTGAAAAAAGTCGAATCGAAAAAGTGAGTCATTTTTGCTTTTCGAAAATAATACAACACACCGCCATTCGACTTTTTTCGAATTTCGATTCGAAGTGATGGTACAACATACCGCCCCAAATTTATCATTTCAGCTTGTTAGTATCGGTATAATAAAATATTATAAAGCAAAGTAATACACTTTTCAATATAGTGTCTCCCATATTTCAATTTTATTAATTTATTTATCACTGTGTAAATAAAATTATAATACTTATGTTCGGACATCGTTGACCCGCCCATTCATTCCAAAAATTTCATTCGCCATATTTCAAATAAAAACATACAAATAATTATGAAACTTCAAAAATTTAGCTTATACTTTTATCGTATCTGCAGATAAAAATGCAGTGAAAAATGTGTAGAGTTAAACAGAGACATCTATATTTTAATACGAAACATATACATTTCACAATCAAACTCCGTACCGCAAAATAAAATTTAGCAGCGAAATTTTCATTTTTGTTTTCAGATAAACGCCTGAGCAAATGTGAAGAACTTTACATTTTGTTTCAATACCTACTAGATCCGCCAAAGCCATCTTTACGACTGGCCTGTTACCTAAAACGATGACGTAACACTATGTCGCCTGTTGTCAAGTCTCACTTAATCGATCGAAGTAAGGGTACATATTTTCATTTCTTGCTTTGAACGTGGATTTTACTTTTCTCCTCAATTTTAAACGAAGAAAATCGAGGAGTGACTTTAGTTGTTGTATAACAAAGGAGAATGTTGAAATGTCGAAATGAATGTTGTCACTGGCCAGTAATTAACTGGCGTTGGTTTCGTCGCCCGGTGGCAAAGTGGTCAGCAATTGACTTGTATATAATTAGTTAGAATTGATTTCGGTTTAGGTTTTCCGATCATGTCGTTCCTTTCATTAGAATGCGGTCGGCTTCAAGAAACTGTATTAATGCTTGTTAGCGAACTGAAGCATTATAGATTCAATGATTTCCATTTTATTTTGTAATGAGTTTTCTACTGACGTTAAATTAATTTTATATTTTAATATTTTCCTCAAATTTATCGGCCCTAAGGCCATTTACTTTTGCTTTCAGATAACACATTTCAAAGCAACCCATTTTTAAACAAGTTATTTGAAGCTAAATTTTCGATGAAGTTTTGTAACAGGTCGTGGTGACTTCAATTTGTTCTGTACTGCTGTATATGCTATAATACAGCACCATCTATCTCCCATTGAGCGAATTTTATTGTTAGCATAAAGAGTGGAAACCAAAAATTGGCTATTGGAGCATCAGGGATTCCATCTCCATCTAGCGGATTTTTAATAAACTTCGATAAATATAAATTTTGAAATTTATGCCTCATGCATCAAGAAATTAAACAATCACCATGATTCGCGGTAATTAATTTGTTTTGCTGTGCTTGCTTGGCTTTTTGTAATTCTTTTTTAAATTATAAATTGATAAAACTAAAAGTTTTATATACCTAATATAATTAGTGATTTTGTGACGTATATAATAAAAAATACTGGCTTGAATTAAACTATGTACATATATCGTTGATTGTGTCAGCGTACCAATCGGGTGTGTTAACGAAATCCCGGTTTTGTATAAAAAAAACTCGATTTTTAGAAAATCCCGGTTTGAATTTTTAAAATTTGGCATGTGGAAAAATGGGACTTTTAAATAATTTTTTGGCAAAATTCAAAAATGAGTTTGCGATAAAGTTCTAGAAAAATGCTAATAGCGGTTTGGATGGATAACTAAGTGCCCGTGAGAGTTATCGAAGCCATCAGCCTCTACAATTATTGCATTTCAAAATGTTGCATTAACAAAATATTGTTTTTTTTTTTATTAATCTTGCGACTACTACAAAATGTTGGAATTACAAAATGTTGTAAATACAAAATCTTGCAATTACAAAATTTTAATTTTGTGCAATTAAAACTAGAAGAAAACAAAACCGGGATTTTGAAAATCGAGATTTTGAAAACCAGGGTTTTGTAGTACATCCGTACCGATAACATGTGCCTTTATTTGTAGTTAATTAGTTGGAATGGGTACAAAGGGGCGAATGGGTCGAAGGGCCGGTTTTTTTTTTTGTTTTTAGAAATATAATTTTTTAAATTTTTGTTTATGGAATATTTTGTAAAAACTTTTTTATTAAACGTAACTGAATTTCTTATGAATTTATGTATTTTACTATTTTTCATCTTTGGATTTTCATGAAATTCCACGTATCCAGTCAGCAATGATGAAGGAAAATTTTGTCATGCGCCACCTGAGCCATTCGGCGCTATGTCAGCTTTCTGATAATAGTATATGTACAAAAAATAAAAAAAAAAAAATAAAAATTCGGCCCTTCGACCCATTCGACCCTTCGGCCCTTCGACATTCGGCCCTTCGACATTCGGCCCTTCGACACATTTGGCCCTTCGAAACATTCGCCCCTTCGAAACATTCGGCCCTTCGACACATTCGGCCCTTCGACACATTCGGACCTTCGACACATTCGGCCCTTCGACACATTCGGCCCTTCGACATTCGGCCCTTCGACACATTCGGCCCTTCGACACATTCGGCCCTTTGAAATTCAGCCCTTCGACATTCGGCCCTTTGATATCATACCAGTTAGTTGCATCCACTAGAGGCGCTTTGATAATTTTTACAGTCAATAGGAAAACAAAAATATCTGCAAGAGAATAAATGAGATTATGGGGTTTGCAATGTGTGGTATTATTACGTTAATGGCAGGGGAATGTTTAAATTGAAATTTATGTCTGATAGTTTATTTTTGGTGTTTCTTATTTTGATTGATATGACTGATTTGGTTGGCCAAACCTAAGTAAGATTCCCGGTTGACGCCGGGTCCGTTTGCACTTATAACTTAAAGATAATTTAAAGTAATGGTTTGGGATGTTTTTGTATTAATCCTGTACTCTACGAGTATTAATACAATTCGTTTAAATCCTTATATTTAGCTTATAATATCAGTATTTTCTGTTACATATATATTTTTATGTAATTTTATAATTTTACCTTGACGGCTTGCAAATGGTATCATTGAGTGATAATGGATTCCCATGTATTAATAAATTTATTAATGATAAATTAATGCGATAAATTAATATGCTTATAGGATTTATTGCTGTACGTAACTTGTTTAATGTTTGGTTATTCAGAAGCCGAAAATACTAGATTAATTTTTATTGTATAATGGCTGAATATAGAAGTAAGGATTGTTTAAACTGACCAACTGGGACTTTTAGATGATTTATTAATTATTGCATTTCTATTTTTTAATTTTAAGTTACTCAATAGTGGAAGTGAAATTACTAACTAAAAATTAAATTTCTAGAAATTCATATCTAGCTTTTTGCCATGTTGCCATTGAATTATTAACTATCTGCTATAGGTAGCGGTCTGTAATCGGGCCGATTCTATCCCACCTAAAAACGTGGCTGTACATTCAGAATCCATCAATCAATCATAACAGAAGTCATCAAGCATGGTGACTGAATATATAAAAAAATAATCATACTTTTTGTTATAAATATGTAAAACACCCGTATATCAGTAACTCTAGTGCATGATAATAACTCACCAAATTGAAGAACGAAGAAGTTTGTTCTTTATACTCATAATAATCAATTTCTATGGTTCATAAAACACCCAGCTTGATAGGTTGTTTAATTTGGGATTTCAATTTTTTGATATTCGGTAAATTTTCTTTGTCCTTTTTTGAATTTTGTTTTCGAAATTTTTCCAATTCTGGACTACACTTCCGGTCAGATCATTTTGTTTCGTTTCGATATCTTTGCTCACTTAAAAACTGACTCATAATTTTTTATTCGTTTATTCAATAACTGTCGGTATTTTTTTGTTTCTAATGAATTTTAAGTTATATTTTTAGCGGGTCTAGCGGGAATAATAGGTTACTCACGTTTTAAATTTTCTAATTCCTAATTTGAGGTGATAATCAAACCATTAAGCAAAATTTGGTGATTAGGTTAAGTGGTCTAGTATAGCATTTTGCTGGCTTAAGACTGATTTTTTATTAACTTTGAAGAATTTAAAGCTAAAATATCTTCGCTGTTTATCGTTAATTAAGCATGTGGTGGCACTCTAACAAATTAGATAAAATATGAATGACGTACAATATTTCTAATTTTAATGTAAATTATATTTTTTACATTTTCAGATGGAATCCAAACGGTCCTAAGCAACATAAGCCGAATGAAAAATCCCAAAGAAAAAATTCAAATTTCTCAATAAATTTACAGCAACAGTCCCATTTGCAACAATACCACGAAAGTAATTGTAATACAAAATTTTATCCAAATAATAGTGGTATGAATAATAAAAATAATATAAACACTAATACAAATAATTTATCGTCAGTGAATAATTATAATAAAAGTTCATCATATCCAAATTTTAATTCTAGTTTATCCAATAATAATAGTAATAGTAGTAAAAATAATAAAAATTCAATTTCTTCGGCATTATCATCAACGTCTATTCACCAAGCAAACGCTTCAAATAATTACCATCGTCATTCACTAAACAATCTAATATCGACCAGTTCAACAATAGTAAGTTCAAATAATAAAATAAATAATCAAAATAATAATTTAAATTCAATTAGTAATAATACCAATAATAGTAGTAATAAAAATCTAATTAGTAATAAGGAAAATAGGAATCATAAAGATGGTATTTATAATAGTAATAGTAATAATAATTCAGACAGTAATAGTAAACATTTATTACAAAAATCAAGTATTGGTGATATAAATAGTCGATTAGAATCATTATGTTTGCAAATGACCGAACAGGCTATAAATTAATTTTAATGTGGGTGATTCATTTTTTTTAATAAATTATATATAAATAATAAATAATAATAATAATTGTGATTTTAAAGAATAAGTTTATCTCGAGATATTTTTAATGTGAAACATATAAATATTATAATATTTAGGTAAATGTTAATCTTTTTTCTTTTTGTTTTTTAATTATATTTAAATTAAACAAAATAGTTTATTTTTTTGTATTTTTAGAATTCTTTTATAATTGACTCTGTAATGTTTTCGATATTTATTAATACGTATTTAAGTTTTGTTATGGACGATAATATACTTTGAATATATGCTAATGTTTTGCATTGAATGTTGATTAATTTTTTATCATTAGAAATATGTATGATGACAAACGATAGAAATCAATTTTAAATAAGTTTTTTAATAATGCGTTTTGTAAACGTATGTATATCTTGTGACAATCTTTTGTGAAAAATTCTAAAAATAGTTGACACAGTTATGTTTAAAATGTTTCACCCAAAATTATAATGATGATGATGATACAAAATTTAATTGGGACAATATTTTAGAAGAAATTAAATAATAAAAATATTCTGAAACAAATTATTGAAAATTACGTTTCTTTGAATAAATTCACAAACGCATGTGGGTTATTTGGAGTTTGTTTCCGAAAACGTATTTAAATTTAATTTAAACAGACTTCCAATTTAAATATGGGATTGTGGTAACGAATTTTTACTGCTCTCGTATATCTAGTGAAATGGATTACTTCCGATTTTTATCGTTATTTCATTCAAAAGAGAAAATTGTGCTCTTACCATTCTGAGTGTTATTAAGCTGCACATGATGATTTTCAATTACACAATAATAAGTAGTCCCAAAATCTTGAAATAAAACTCATATTAAAGAACATTTTTTTTCTTTAAGAATCTATAGTTAAAGTTGGTTCGAATTTCCACGAGAGACACTTGTTTATAAAGTATTAGGTAGTTGTTTTTTTAAAAGCACCATAAATATATACTAGTTTTGTGGAAAATTGCGTTTGGTGTGAATACCGCCTTAAGCTTAGGAACCATATACGAACGCTGATTTTTGGTTCACTTCACTATACCGAGTTTCTGCAAGTGACTTTCACGAATGGTACGGATTTGATCACAACCATTGCAAATTAGAGCTTTTCTACAAGCGGATATACATGGCATTTGTTTGTATTTAGAAATATTTAAGTAGCGACAGAGAATTTTTGACGTTTAACGCTTGCAACATTTTAACTGGGGGCGAAATGATACAAGTAAAATCACCTGCTTTGATCTAGGAATCCACCGTACCAGTCATGTCAGTCACTTGCGGGACACCGTGTATTGTATATTATAAAGTATTTGAAGGGGGATCAAAACTGAAAACTTTTATTTGAGATTTATTCTCTCTATGTAGACGTAGAAACTAACGCTATCTACATTCCAGAGAAAGTGCAATTACGAATTAGGCAAAAGTTTTTTTAACCTTAACCAGTCATAAGAAAAAGTTTTAATTTTATGAGAACTTCTAGTTCAATTGATAGATTACGATCACACTTAAAAATGAGAAATTTTACAACTTGGACGCCATAATAACCGTAATACAGAGTGGGCCATTTGCTGTCCTTTTTTCATTTGGACGCACGTGAGAGCAACAAGTAGTTTAGTTGTACGAATTAGAGTAACAAAGGTACCCGGGTTACCTTTATATATTTTACTCTATATTTAAAGGAAATAGTATGCAAATATTTTATAGTTTTGTTTTATATGTCAATGTATTTCATTGTTTCTATTTCTGTTTATTTATTTCATTTAATTTATGTTTATGTTTATATTTTTATTTATTTCAAAAAAACTTTTTCACTGATTTTTTTCACTGATGTGTTTTACGTTTTTTTACAGAATGTTCGTCGAAAACTGACATGTTGCAGCTAATGCAAAATCGTTTTGAATTTATGTAATTTTAGCAACATCCGTTATACATTTCAAAAATTAGTTTCCTGAAAAATTGCATGTAGGGTACCCGGGTCACCTTAGTAACTCAAATTAAGATATTTTTTGCTTCACTCACATGAGGGTTAATAAAAAAAACGATGTACATTTTTTTTTTCTAAAAATTTATTATGAAATTTTCTTTGTGTATTTTTAAGTTGACAACGTCGAACATGACTGATTATAATATCAAACAAACCTCACCCAGTTTGAATAAAAGCTATGTTCGACAAATATGCATTTTTGATACTGCCGAGAAAATCACCGTCGAAAATTTCATAATAGACGTAGCTTGTCTGTGAAAAGCGTATTAACTTGATTTCTTCCTTACACTATTTCTATTTTAGAATATGAATTTGAATGTGCAGGTTGTTGTATTTTTCATCGCGCTTTTTGTAAATGGGCCTGTTTGTAAGGCCGGAGTTTGAAAAGAATATTTTCCGATTTTTGCAAAGATTGAAATAATCCGAGTGAAAATTTCGCTCTTTTGCTGCAAGAGTGACACAATCCAAAAATTTTAATTTCTTAGTAGAGCGATTAGGAAATAGCACTCAAAATTGTTTGTAAAAACGGTGTTTTTCCAAAGTAAATATTTTGATTAGTAAAATAATTTTTTTTAGGTGCGTTGCTTTCGCAAACCCGAAAACGGTTACAACAACAATTGCATTGTATAAAGCCTTTGCTAATTTGCTTTAATTTATGCCAAAAAGATTTTAGGTTACCGACCAAATGGCACAGTGGTTAAAGCTTTGGCATTTGGATCGGGAGGTACCGGGTTCGAATCCCGATAGGGGCAGGATGCAAAAGTGAAATTTCATAACCGATTACGATCGGGGATGAAATGTAACCCATGTCGGAGTGCAAAACTCATGGGCCGACCCATCTTCCATGTCAGTATAGGCTGGCATGGAGCTTGCAATGTGCAGAGGGTTTTAAATGGGCCCTATTAGCCGATAAAGTAAGACGGAAAAAATAAACCGCGAAAGAGCAGGGAGTGCTTCGGCCCCAAGACAGATGGCATGGATAAAAAACAAAAAAAAAAGATTTTAGGTTTAGAGGAAATAAAACCATTTTATGGTTATGGTGTTTACCGTAAGGCGGTTATTTTTTCTATTTTATTCGAAGGCTTGTTATCTTGTTGTAAAAAAAACATTTGGCGTTTGTTATTTGACACGCAAAATACCGAATTTAATTTGTTCTATTCCATAAAATAAAATATATACATACATATTAATAAAATGAAAAATTAAAATATGTACATGAAAAAAATTAAAGCTAAAAGTTGTTGCTTTCAGATTCAAAAGTTAAGCTAAGCGGGATTTACGAAAGCAATGCAGCTTTTCCCCACATCCCTCAATCGGATCTTAATTTTTATAATCCTTTAATATTTTGCAAATTTTCTTAGAATAATTGTTTTTGATACAAAATAGAGAATGAGTGAATTTTGAGTTATGCCACTGTTGCAGGAAATGAGTGATATAATCTTAAGGTCTTTATATAAATTTAGATGGTCGGGCATTTTTTGGCGGATCAGCCGTAATGCCGTAGACAGACACAAAATTTATCGCGATTTTCATTTATCTAGATTGCAAATTAAATTATAATAATCGTAATAAACAAATTGTGGGGACAGACAGAAATTCGCCTTTTGTGAGTGTGTCTATTTTATCGGGATAGATTGCATTTATCTAGTTATGGAAACTTAATAATTCTGTTTTGCAAAAATCGTATACCGACAGACAGGCAGAAATAACTTAATAATCTAAATAACGAGGTTATCTAGTTTGTGTCTGTCTACGGTATAAGTTGCGAATTGCGAATGCGATTCACTTTATTCTCGAAAATAGTAATTACCGGAAAGTTGTGTATTATCGGAATGTCTGAGATTTTGAATAAAAAAAAATTTAAAATCACCCACGTAACATAGAAATATAAAAAATTCGCGTTTATACTACGAATCAATTTATAGAAAAGCGAATTTAGACAATAGATAAACATTCACTCGCCCTTTACTTGTGAACTATATTTGTATTTATTTAAAGACTCGATGTCTTATATTTTCGTGAATACAGTTACTCACGGACGCAATCCGTTTGGTGTGAATACCGCCTAAATGGCAGATTTTGTAGAAGCAGAGCTGCTGATTGGTTATATCGGATTTTGGAGGTAATAATTTACCGTACAAGTGGCGCAGTGGTTAAAGCTTCGGCATTTGTACCGGGTGGTACTGGGTTCGAATCTCACCAGAGGGATATAAAGCGAATTTTCTTCAGCGATTACGATCGGTGATGATAATAAACACAACTTAGACCCTCTGTTGGAGTGCAGAATTCAGCGCCGACCCACCGTTCATGTCAGTGTGCAGGTTGACATGGGCTTGCAACGTGCAGGTGGTATACTGTAATTGTGTGAATAGGTGAATGGGTGGGTGTGTGCGTGAGGGGAGTATTAATTGACCTTAAAAGGACATTAAATCCACTGGATGATTAATACTTTCTTAAAAAAAAAAAAAAAAAAAAAAAAAAATCGGAAAGTTCTTTCGAAATTCGAATTTTTAAAATACCAAAGGGAATTTATATTTGTGCTGATTATATTGGGTTTTCCCATAATTTCAGCCGGATATGATGATTTAACAATTCTTTTGGCGGTCTATGCGTTTTGAGATCACCCGACGTTAGTTTACAATAGAAGGGTAAAGGACATAATCTTCAAGACAATGACAATTAAGCTAGAAAATTACGTATGTTTTGCAAGTATTTATGTTTTATTTTCCTTTAGCTAGAGACCAAAACGAAATATCAAAAGCAGAGTTTCGATAAAGAATCAATGTTATAATGGATCTTGGCATTAGAGCGTAAAAGTGAACATGTATTATTGAGTATACCACTTCATTTCGCCGACCAATGCGCTGTTAATCTTGACACTTCGTACGGCCTCCTTTAAACACTATCACTTAATATTTTATTATTGTAAACGAAGGAGTAGTCTCGCCAGAGTAAAACCTAGCTTGGCTTTGGTATTGATTTGAAAGCTTTCAAATGAAAGTCACAACGATAAACAAGTTTTTCATTGTTTACAAATCCACTGAGAGCGTGCACGATTGGTGGCTACGAAACAAATACTAAACAACGTAGCACCTACTAACTTAAATCTTAAGATTTATAAAGTTGGTGTTGTCGACCATAATAATTTTTGTCAAACAACTGCCACCTATACGACAAATCTGGTACTTCTGGGACTACTCTAGTATATGATCGCGACTGAATTCTAAAACGTCTGTTTGTGAATTTATCCGGATTGATGTTAAGGCCAGAATCAGTTATTGATCAGTTGCCTGGGTTTTTAAGGATTTACTTTATTGTGGGCAACACCTGGCGAAATTTACCACCAATCAACCTAATTCGTAAATCACATCCGATAGGTTGATTGATTAATGATGATTGATTAAGAAATAGCTGAGTTCCATTCGCTGTATTCTATAATCCCCGCCAAATTTAGTTTTATAGAATACCTATTTCCTTTTATTTTTATTTCCAATTTTTGGATTAAACTTTCTTCAAGTTTAAAAAATGTTCGGACCTATCCATACGGTACGGATTATAAAAGTCTGAATTTCCACACAGATTATAGAATGCGTATCAGTAGCACTGTTCCGCGTTTCTCTGGAAATTTGGAGAAAATATTTTATCAATTTTATTTTTATGCCCTACTGTTGGAATAAGTTTGGTGCAAATATTTTCCAAGTTAAATGGGAAAAATAATTCCCAATTTTGTTTTGTTGCAAAAATATTTGCACTAAACTAATTCCATAGAATATTTGAAACTTATTTCTAAATATTTTAAAACATTAGACATGTATTAGCTGTAACAGACTGTACTTCTTTCTTCCTCGCTTCTGTTTGTTGAATTACATTTTTTTGTATTTGAGTTGCCTCGGAGTAGGTCACGGTCTGCTGGCAGTCATTTTGTGATGCTACGAGACCTGCGGATTTAGTAATAGTTATTTTTTGTTTAATGAATGACCTTGTTAGTTTAGGCTTCCGTTCATTTTAAATTTTTTTAAGGCTTTTCTCAATTAAGCGTAGTGGTTCCCACAACTACTTCCTCTTAGTAGATTTATTTTATGTAGTTATGGATTATATAAAAAAATGTTTTACAATTTAACTTAATTGTTAGCTTCCGGTTATTGTTGAATTTTTGAATACACTATAACTTAATTTTTTCTATCTTCTATGTAATTTTCCAATTCTTATTAGCGTTATGAAGTTATGTCATGTTACTCATTTGATATTACATTCTAGCAAAAAATAAAAAATCACTTATATCAAAATCATCATCATTTTTGAAATTTATAAATCAAAGTAAAGCATTTAAGATGTATTCAAAATACGTGAAATAAATAAAGATAAATCCTATTTAGCCTAACAAATAGCTTTAATTAATTACCTCACTCCAAGTAATAACACTTTACTTCATAGAAGAATTCTAAAATAACCAAAAACTAAAAATGTTTCCAATTTAAAAAAACAAAAATTAGTTAACTATTTAGAAACTAAAAACGGTTTCAAGAACTATATATTTACATATATACAATTAATTATAATTAATTTATTTTATTTAATCACTATGCGTTGTTACATACGAATTAAAAATCCTCGATAAATTTGCTATAATTTTATTGATTAATTTTATTAGTATTATAATCGTAATGTTTTCGTATTAAGAATTTTTTTTTAAATTAGATATTATAAAATAATTAATATTTTTATGACAATCGATAATTTTTCGATAAAAACATTATAATTATAGAAATCGAAATTTACAAACCAAACAATAAATAAAATTAAATCCGTCATGACAGATTATATAAATGTATTAAATCATCTAGTAAATATTAAAGGAATATGTTATTTTTAAATATATACATACGTACATATATACAGAGTGTCCTAATATTCGCTTAAACCGGATGTTGCTGGATTTTTAAAATTACAAGTTCTGACTTAATACGTTATTTCAGCTTAAAAACCGTAATACAGGTTGGGCCATTTGCTGTCCTTTTTTCATTTGTAAATAAAACACACATTTTGGGATGGAAAATCAAAATTTTTTATTGATAAGGAAATGTGGTTCTATGCCATTTCCACAATTTTTTTGATTCTGGCCAACCATTTCTAACTTATCTAATTATTTGCTCGAAAATCGGATCGCGAGCAGACTGAGCCGCTATATCATTTGCTTTGATTAGCCTTTGAAATTTACTTTTTATAAAATTTAAATACGAAAAGTCTCTGATATCCTCTTGCTACCAAAAATAGCCACTAACGGTTTGTGATCCATACAAATTACAAATTTTCGACCTAAAAAATATTGCTTGATCTTTTTTATGGCAAAAGTAGATCGCAAGTGCTTCAAGTGGAATTTATTTATTAGGTGTGTGAATATGACTCCACACTGTTTTAGTAAAATAAAACACATTTGCTTAGTTAGAAAATGAAAGAACTATTTATTGAATGTGGTTTTGCATTGTCTTGCTGAAAAATTAATTTGTTGTACTAATTCACCCATTCTACTCGTCTTTCCTCTGTACTTCGGATCAAACGTATTAGTTATTGCCGATAGATATCCCACTGATAGTTTCACCTGATTCCTGCAGTTCAAAATATACCACACTTTTGTCATCTCACGCTCTGAGATCTCAGAGCATAACCTTATTGCAATGAATATTTCACTTTGGTAGCGATGCACCAGCTTCACCAGAAATTTTTTACGTTTTGGGCCATCATAATAAATCTATGCAAAAAAACCTTTTCTTTGTTGCCTTTGGAGCAGTATTTCACAAATACTTTTTCGACGTTCGAGGTCCCTTGTTTGTAAACATTTTGCAACAGTTGATCGATCAACATATAATGCTACAGCCAATCTAATTGTGTTTGAGAAGAATCTTCAGCCAATAGCTTTTCCCATTCAATATCTTCAAATTTTTTGGATGGTTTGCCATGCTAATTATTTTCAATACCAAAATCATCATTTTTAAATCGTCGAAACCATTCTTTGAACGTTGTATCCGATAGAGCATACTCACCGTAAGTTTCTACAAGCAAACTATAAATTTTCGCTGCATATTTCTTTTCAATAAAATAATATATTAAAACTTTCCGCAAATGATGTTTATTTGGTATGAAATTTAACATTTTCAAGGAGCTAAAACTACTAGCTGTTTACAGTTCAACCAAATGTCGCGTACTGCGTTTGACAGCTGACATCAAGTACTATAGAATACCATTATTGTAAACAGTAACAGAACTACAACTTCGATCGACTCTTAAAAAGTGACTCTACTACTCATTTCAAGTGTCACCATTAAAACCTAAAACTTGATTCAAAAATTAATTTTCATAAATTTTCTAGAAATATTTTTATTTTAGTTAAAACTTAAAACGCCTTAAAACTACAACTTCGATCGTCATATAATAAAATCTAAAATTTGACTCAGAGCTTCGACTTCGACAAAGACGACAACTTTATAATGTAAAATTTGAATCAAAAATACAATTTCGATAGTCAAACTTAAAAATTAAATAAATTAAAAATTCGGATAAAACAATATCGAGGATTAATAGCTACTAAGATAACTAGATAATTTTCTATCTTCAGTCTTAAAATCTAAAACTAATCAAAATTAGCACTTCGAACATTATGTTTTCTTTCAGATTAAAATTTGACTCAAATGTACCACTCTTCGATCATCGCCTATAGAACTCTAAAACTTAAACCAAAAATACGATTTCGATCGCAACTCTTAAAATCGATAGTTTGCTTAAAAATTTAAGACTTCACTCAAAACTGCAACTTCAATTTAAAACTTTACTATAAAAGTAAATGCGATAACCCTTAAAATTTAAAACTTGTTTCAAATAAATTGAAAATAAAATTATTATTACTCATTATTTTAATTGAATCTATAATTTAACTCAATACTACTCGATCGTCACTCCTAAAATCTAAAACTTGGCTCAAATAAATTTAAAATTAAACTAATACGATTCGTGAGAACTTTTTTATTAAAGTTAAAATCTAAAACTTAATATTACAACTTCGATCTTTACTCTTAAAATGCAAAACATGATTAAAGACAAATTCCTATTCTGTTTAAAATGTATATTCCTATTATGTCTTGCCTGCTTTGGTTTGTCCAGTGTATCAATTTTGTCAAAATGACAGCGCGAGTTGACTAGGGGTCTATTTTTTAATTCAAGCCGAGCAAGCAGGCTTACCCCGGGTAGTGTACACCGAGCAAACTTTGTACTGGGTAAAATTATCCGGTGTGCATAGAGTAATTCAGTGTTTATTTTGCACACTCTTCGTACACTGTCATAAATTTCAGAGTAAAATTTGAAGAACCGAGTATGCACTGTGTAAGCACAGTTTAAAAATAAAAACGCAGTGTGCAGAGTAAAATTACACAGATTAACTGCGAGTTCATACGACGGATAAAAACCTCGGATTTTACTATCCCATCGTTTTAACCAATTACATCACGTAAATTATACAACGGGCACGCCTCTTTTCATATAAAAAAGTTGAAAATATTGAAAAAAAATCTGGGATAGAAAAGTCCGAGATTTTTATCCGTCGTATGGACTCGCAGTAAATAAAAAAATTCGAAGTATTTTTTTACAGTGCACTGCCTGCTCGGGATGAATTACAAAATAGGCCCTAGGTGAGCAAAAATTTTGTGTACATATACAGTGTATAATACACAATTTTATATTTGTATGTATTGTGTTTTTCCTCTCTTGTGTATGTGCATTCTATTTGTCATTTTTTGCGATGGTAGGTACCAAAATAAATGGATCCGGTTTTATTTTTTCTTGGTTGTTGACGTTGATATGCTCAATTGTTATTTTTATCGGTAGATGATCTGATGTGCTTATTTTTATTTGGTCCACAATCCAATCTGTTTTTCCTGATATATCTGGGGAGGTTATTGTTATGTCTATAGCCGACGTCCTTCCTTGATGTCCTATCCAGGTGTCGTTCCCGTTGTTTAGCATTACAAATTGCGAGTTCGTGATTACTTGTTATCTTTTTCCCTCTATTGTCTGTTTTATTAGCATTCCCCCGTAATGGATGATGTGCGTGTTCAAAACAGATTTTTGGTATGTGGAAATAAAAACACGGCTATCTCTTGTTATAAGTAAACCGGAAGTGGTGACATATTTTTTTATTCATTTTTAATACGGTGTTGCCTATAACCCAATTTATTATAATTCCCAACTACCAAAACATAAATTCACCCTATAAGCCAACACTCCCACTTGAATTTACACAATTTTAGGCCCATTTCTACTCGATGCTGTTGATGTTTGGACTTGGGAAGTCCCTTTTGGCGGTCATCGAAAACTTTACCATTCTTAGCCATTTGACCCACAGAAAGTAAGTTCGTTGATAATTTGGGCACATACATTACGTCTGCTATGACAGTTGTTTTTTTACAGTCAACGATAATGTCCAGATTACAAGTTCCCTTACAGTTGACTGGCACCTTTTGGTTGTTAGAAATGATAACTTCTTTAGGTGTTGACAATCGAGAACAATTTTTAATAATTAATTAAATAAACGCTGTATTCACCGAACTTTTGGTATCACCGTATACTCACTAATGAGTAATTTTGACTTTATACGTACTCCCCGTTTCAGAGCTTTCCATGGCCATAATCATTGGTTGAAATTTTTCTTTCAAACAACCCACAAGCAAAAAAGTGCCAATCCATTCTTCACTGACTACAAAACCAATGTCGTTTAACTTTTGCGAAGCACAGATAATTGTCGTTATATACCGCTCCATTGACGGACTATTTTCAAGTTTTGTGTTAATCATTTTTCGCATCAAAGCGATTTTATTCGACCTTCCTGAATCGAAGTACTAATCCTCATCATTTAATTTATCATACGCAGCGAATATACTTAACAACTTTTCACTATTTGGTTTAATTTGTAGTTGTTTTTTATTTGGTTTTCTACAATTCGTAATGGCCCGGTTCATTACAATTGTAGCAACGCCTAGGCTTCTTGTAATGTGTTTTGTTTTTCGAAAAAAACGCGGTACATATTTTCTTTGTTATCCACTTTCACTTCTTGGAGTTTTTATAAAATCTCCGGTTATAATAGCCCCCGAATTCTCGATTGCCATTATCATCGGCTTGTATGAATCAGGTAATCCAGCCAATGTGCCTATCCATTCTTCACTTACTGCAAACTCAATATCATTTAGCATCTGTGCAGTTGACATGATGATAGTGACGTACTCCTCCATTGATTTACAATCAATCATTTTCTCGACATGATCATTTTTCGCATTAGACCAACCTTTCTAGATAATCCTTTATCTGTGAATGCATTTTTGAATTTCTCCCAAACTTCTTTTGAGGTACTGGCTGAACGAATATGAACATAGTGCTGTTGACTGACCATCATTATTATTTTGGTTCTAGCCTTTTTGTCCTCTAGCTGCTTTTTTAATTTCATCTTCTGTGTCATCTTCTCCTTGCACACACGACCATAAATCTTCATGTTGAAGCTGTGACTTCATTGCAAAACTCCAATTATTACTCCAATGAAGTTTTCTCGGCCATTCAGCTTCTCGATGAATGGTATCATTGACATCGCCATGATGGATGATAATTTTGAAATTATGTACTCACTTACTTTTATTTTGATAATTATTGGCCCATAACCTGATGGACAGAGATTTTGGTCGTATCGAAATAAGAAACAACTTGCTCTTGCTCTGTAACTAAAGCGGAAGTGACAGAAAGTTCTTTTATTTAACAGACTGAAGATAGTAACAATATAAAAACATGAATGTATGGGGGCCTAGTCGTTCTCCCCCAATATTTTATTATGTATGCAGCTGATCACGGAACCAAATTTCTTGAACGCCTTCGCAATCCACTAAATAAACACAAATGTATGTGGTGTCTCACAGTCGATATAATTTTCTCAATTTATTCAACATAAGCAACTTGGCAATTCTTATTTTAAATTCAAATAATTAAATTTTTATTTTTTTGTTAATATAATTTTGTTAATTTTTATAAATCAAAAAAAAAACGTCTTCTCTTTTTTAATACATCGGAAATCTAATACCTTTTTCTTTTTTTATTTTTTCCTGTGTTTTTTACAAAATCAACGATGCCAGCAAACCCCTCAAAAGCGATGCCCAAAAAAATGTTTTTACGCATAACGCTACAAATGTAACAATACAGTGTTACCAACATTTAGAATACAATATTTACTTTTCATCATAGGTACCAAAATAAATGGATCCGGTTTTATTTTTTCTTGGTTGTTGACGTTGTTATTCTCAATTGTTATTTTTATCGGTAGATGATCTGATGTGCCTATTTTTATTTGGTCCACAAACCAATCTGTTTTTTCTGATATATCTGGGCAGGTTGTTGTTATGTCTATAGCCGATGTTCGTCCGTGATGTCATATCCAGGTGTCGTGCCCGTTGTTTAGCATTACAAATTGCGAGTTCGTGATTGCTTCTGTTATCTTTTTACCTCTACTGTCTGTTTTATTGCCATTCCTCCATAATGGATGATGTGTGTGTGTTGAAAACAGATTTTTGGTAAACCGGAAGTGGTGCCATATTTTTTTATTCATTTTTATTACAGTGTTGCCTAAAACCCAATTTATTATAATTCCCAACTAACAAAACTTAAATTCACCCTATAAGCCAACAGTGCGTTTACATCTAGTATTATTGTATTATTTTTATGTATTATTCTTTATTATGTTGCTATTTATATTAGGTGGAATATATATTCCTATTATGTTTATTTCATTGATGTCGTTATATATTATTTGAAGTTTTATTGTTTCTATCGAATTATGGTTTGTATTATTTTCTATTGCTTTTATTTTGATTCTATTATTTACAATAAATCCTACTCCTCCTCCATAGTTGTCTCCTCTATGTATTATATGTATTTTATTACTCTTCATTTTTATTTTATTCTCGTTCGTCCAGGCTTCCAAGATGAAACCAATACCTATTTTCTCTTTGTTCATGTATTCTTCTAATTCGTCTTTGTTTGGTATTATGCTTCTAATATTTATTTGCACTATCGAGAGGCTGTTCCTCATGGGCGTTGTAATTTCTTGGGTCATTCGCAGGCGAATTTAAATACCCCTGAGTCGTCGCTTGCACTTTTCTATTTAATTTGCTTATTCCCCACATCTGCTGAAATAAGAATTTCGGTTATGTTTTCTAGCAACTTTGTGTTGTCTGCCCCCAGCTTCGTTTTTATTAGGTTCATCTCACGCCTGATTTGGTTTATGTCGTTTTGTTCATCTTTCTGTTGATTCGTGAGAGGGCAAAATCTGCTCTATTTTCTTGTGTATTCTGGTGCTGTTATCATCATTTTGGCATCTCCGTACGTCATTTTCTTCGTTACCATTAGATATTTTATTCTTTTCTGCTTTTTAAATTCGTTACAAATTCTGCTGCTCGTTACATGCTGTTCCCCGCGATAGTAGCATTTGGTCTTATTACTGCAATTCTGTCTCGTATGATCTGCCTCCGAACAATTTATGCATTTTTGTGTGCCTCTACAATGTTTCTGAGTATGTCCGTAAATTAGACATCTTTTACACAGCATTGGTTTTGGAATATAGTATGTTACTTTCCTTTTGACGTTGAATATTGCTATATCATAGGTAAGGAATTAGATCTAAACGTTATTTTAATTGCCGTCGTATCTTCTAATTTTTGCTCTTCATTATTCCATCCCGTGATCCTCTCTACTTTCGTAACTTTCGAATTTGCTTTTATGTTTTCCTTGATTTTATTCAAATCTGCGCTAGCTGGAACTTTACTCACGTACCCGATGGTCTCTAATAAAAAGTTTCTAATATACGAGTTGCAGTGGTGTAGTTTCTTTAAATCCACGTTTTTCAATATCTTGTTTGCTGTCTCCATTTCTCTGTGTTGTTTATTTCTGGTTTGAATGTGGGAAATAAACAAACAAAACTGAAACAATACAACCAAAATAGAGATAATATATACACAGAGGTAGAAAAGCTGGAACGAATTTATCAGAGAAATAAACCCGACTCTAAACACAAACAACTATGACAAAAAATTATGATATTTAATAACAAAAAGAAAGAAAAGTGTGGCATATTCTACATTTTGAAAAAAAATGGAAAAATTTATGGAAATTAATGTACAGGAGTTGTACATAACTCCGCAAAACATACGCGGAATTTAACGCAGAAGAAATAATAAACATCATAAACAACAACAAAAACACAGCGCCAGGAATAAATAATATTACAAATAAAATATTAAAAGAATTACCGAGACAACACATAAATAAATTAACAGAGTTTCTAAATGACGTGTGGGGAAAACAAGAATACCCAACGAAATGGAAAAATATAAACATCATCCCAGTACCAAAACAAAATAAAGGCGCGTCAAGAAAAATTACAGAGGAATACACCTATATGCAACGGTGGCAAAAAATGCTTAGCAAACTGATAAAAACAAGAATATACGAACATCTAGAAAAACACAAAATGTTACCGGACACAACATATGGTTTCAGGAAAGGAAGATCAGCGACCGACTATATTAATGAGTTTATATACATATTGGAGAAAAATAAAGAAGACAACAAATTATCAATAGTTATAGCAACAGGCATAGAGAAGGCGTTTCACAGGGTCAACATAAATAAACTTTAACAATAATGCAACAAATTAAAATACCAAATGAATATTCAAATTGGCTATATAAGTCACTAAACAGAAAAATCATATTTAAGAATGGAGACAAGGCGATCATAAAGACAACGAGCCACAGTATTCCACAAGGGGACCCACTTAGTCCGGGCCTATTCAATATATATACAAGCAAGCTTCATGAGGTGACAGAAGAAAGCATCAGAATTCTGCAGTATGCGGATGATTTCTTAATAACAACTTCGGGCAAAAATGCAGAAGAGGCGGAAGGCAAAGCAAATAACATAGTTGATAAATTCAACAACAAGAACTCCACCTGAAAATAAACCCACAAAAAACTGATCCTAAATATAGTTTGAAGTTTTGTAACCATTTTTTCCAGCGATATCCCACGTTAGAAAAACCTTTCTTGTAATCGAAAATTGCAATTCACTTTGCATCTTGTTTAATCAATTGATAATTGTAGTTCTTCTAATTTGTTATTTATAAATACACAATTGTATTTTGTATTTCTCCTCGACTTGATTGTTATTTTCACCGTTCGATGAAAATTGTTGATGTGTTTTTTTTTTCTCCAAAAACTAATTTTTTATTTCCACGTTTTCTGTTTTTTTAGCCTCACTTTTCGATCAAAAATTTTTTTTTACTCTTTTCACTTTTATTTTATTATTTATACTATTTTATTATTTTTGAACCAACCATCTTGTTCTGTCCGTTCTAACCCAACTTACATAATTTAAGGTGTGCCTATACTACAATATTATTTTTATCAAATGTAAAGTTTGTCGTACACTACAGGACTCAAAATAGCAATGAAAAACAATATGACAGAAGTTACTATAATTACAGACTCACTGCAGGTAGGCACTGGGGAAAAATAGTAAAAATAAGGGGAAATACTACGAAAAGCTGATTAAAGAGAGTATCAAGAGGCAAAATTATATGGATACCAAGCCATATAAACCTAAAAGAAAATGACGAGGCCGATATGGCAGCAAAAATGGTCACAAAATCGAATAGGACTCTAGAGATAAAACTCTCATTAGAAGAAAACATAAGAATATTTAAAGAAAAGACATACAAAAATAGAAGGAAGAGTTTGTGAGGGAAACAGAGACAGAAGGAACACAGCATAGAAAAAACATAAATAACACAACAACAAATAGACCCTGGTTTCACAAAAAAGCAATGAACGTAGGAACAATAAAAAGATTGACGAGGATCAGAACGAACCACACCATATGACCGAAAATACTTTAAACTGATAAAATACAAATAGATAATGACGAGTGTGAAGTGTGCCGAGTAACGGAGGACACACAGCAAATATTGATTGATCAACAGATGGGAGAGTATGAAGATTTAATCAAGTTTTTAGAAGAAATAAAAGGAGACATCTAATAAAGCAAAGAATGGATGGGGAACATTTTCAATATAGATTATTGAGCGAGGGTCGCAAGGTCAAGCCAAACAAAGAAGTTAAAGTAAAAAAAAAGATGAATCCGGTTGAATCGGTTAGTTTTTTTTTGTTACTGACGTCTACTCACCTTTTCTATTCGCTTGCTTTTGAGCGGTGGAACGAAGTAATATTTTATGTTTTTAGGATTTTATATTTTCATATTTAAATGTGTGAATTATTTTCAATTTAATTCAAAAATATGAGAATAATTTGAATTAAGCCTCAACCAGTCAGGAATAAAAACTTAATAAAAAAATATGAATTTTAACGAAATCAATTGTTTTTCTTTTTTTCTTTATGTTTTAGACTTCTGATGTTCGACTGCATAATTTTGAGGCTATTCATTTTGTTGTTGTTATTGTGAATTGTTTCTTGATTTTTTTAAAATTACGTTATTCATCTCTTCTTCCGATGAGATGGGGTCGTTTGCTGGTGCGCTTAAAAATTCTTTGGTTGTAGCTTGGATACTCCTGTTGAGTTGGTTGATTTCCTTGAAGTTGTTTTTTATTTCGACTATGTCATTTCGTAGTTTTAAATTTTCGGTAGTCAGTTGGGTTTATAAAATTTTCATTTCTTCTTTTATTTTTATTGGTATGGTTAGTTTTAGTAGTGGGGATTTTTTTTTTGTTTATATTGAATTTTGGTGGCTTCGCAGTGTTTTTGGCATCTCTATATGACATTCTTTTAGTTATCATTATAGGTTTTTAATTTGTTTCTGTTTTTTGAATTCCTCACAGATGCTGCTGCTGGTGACACGCTGTTCACCACAATTGTATCATTTAGACTTGTTTTAATAGTTATTTTTCGTGTGATTTCCGCGCAATTCAAGCATTTCTGCTACCTCTACAATATTTTTGTTCGTGTCCGTAGATCAGACATTTGACTTTCGTATATAGCTATTTCTTCCGGGAAGATGTTGGATCTAAATGTAATTTTTATTGTTGTAGTTGGTTCAGAACCAATGGTTCTATTTTGTGTTCGTTAAGGTTTCAGCGTGTGAATCGTTCTTTTGTTATTTTTGCATTAGATTTTATATTTTTTCAATTTTCGACGTTCACGTAAGGTTGTATTTTCCTAACATGGTTAGGAATTGATGCGTGATATTTATACAGGGTGCCCCCGATTGAGATGCTAATCCGGTAAGGGGTGATTCCTTGGTTCATTTCATGAAAAAAATCGTATGGTGGGGGGGGGGGGGTTGTAAATTTTTGATATCCTTTGAGATACAGGGTGTTTAAAAAATTTGGTTCGGGATAAAAGTACAAGCGAATATTAAACTGTAACTTACAAAATATTTATCGGACGACAACCAACAAAGCCTCATTTGGCACAGCCCCTTAATGACGTTTTAAAACAAATCAGAAAATAATTTCCAATTGGAAATTGGAAGTATTTTTTTGTAGTAATCCAGCTCCGTCTACTTGAATAGTTACGTCTTCATTCGTATTATATAATTTTAATATAGGAGTGTTTGAAAATGCTTTTTCCTGCACGTTTGTCCAATTCCATTCCACATCTTTTATAATAAGACTTCTTAGTGGTTCTGTTAGCACTGACAAATTCGGTACAAATTTCGCTAAATATGTTGCCATTCCTAATAGTCTTTGTGATTCTTTGACGTTTTGTGGTCTCTTTAGATTTTTAATCGCTGTTATTTTATCAGGATCTGCTGATAGTCCACTCGCACTTAATACGAGTACATGTCCCAAGAATTTGACTTCCGTTGTTCCAAATATACATTTGTCTTTGTTCAATTTTAATCCAGCTTCTTCTGCTTTTTCCAGTACTTTATTTGTGATTGTTTCCAGTTGGTCTCTATTCTCACATGCTGAGATCAGATGAGTCAGATTTTAGGCGGTTTAGAGAATGTAGAATGCTACATGTACGATATTCTGATTCATGATCAGAATGTTATCCATGTAGCATTCTACATTCTCTAAATCGCCTAAAATCTGACTCATCAGATCTTGAAATACCTCGTGGAGTCGATGACAATCCAAATGGTAATCTCTTATATGAATACCTGCCCCATGGTGTTCCCATTGTCAAGTATTTCTCTGTACGACTTGATACGTTTATCTGCCAGAACCCTTTTTTACAGTCTAATTTTGTAAACAACTTGGCTGTTCTCATTCTGGTTACTATTTCCTCGATTGTCTTTAACGGATGATGTCTTCTCACGATATTGTTATTCACATCAGTAGGATCCAGACATACCCGTAGTCTACCTTCTTTCCTCACCACTACCATGGGTGATACGATTGGTGTCATTTCATGAACTTTGGCTAAAACTCCCATTTTCACCATATTTTCCGAACTGGTTTGATTTCGAACTTCGGATTTTCCACTAAAATCTATGTCAGAGATCTATGTCAGATCTATGTCAATCTATGTGTGTATAATTCTTCACGCAGCCTAACCTGTCGAAAATATTATTATTTATTCTCAGTTCTTCTACTCGTACGATTAGCTTTTCCCGTTCACAAGCCTCTTTCCCTAATATTGGTGTGACATCCGCATTGATTATTTTGAATATTAGTCTAGTCATTCTGTTTCTCACTTGACAATCGACCTCAATTTCGCGTATTACATCTATGTTATTGTTTCCAAACCCTATTATTCGTCGGGTGTTCGATTTGACAATTTTGATTCTTAACTTGTCGACTATATGTTTCGGTAATACATTGCACTGTGCTCCTGTATCCAACTTTGCTTTGACCTTCGATTGTTTTATTAGGATTTCTTCGAACCAATTCCTATGATCATCCATTGTACTTTTTACGCTATTTGCCGTAGGCACTTGGCGAAACACACTTATACTCAATAAACACATTTTTATTAATCACTTGTTTTTGTTTCGCAGAATATTTTTCAAAAAGTTTAAAAAATCACTCGATCGATTTCGACTTGTTAGGTCATCAGTAGATACTCCTGATGATGACCTAACAAGTCGAAATCGATCGAGTGATTTTTTAAACTTTTTGAAAAATATTCTGCGAAACAAAAACAAGTGATTAATAAAAATGTGTTTATTAAGTATCATCCATTGTATTGATACTGTCTACTGTCATTTCTTTCTATTTCCATTTCCGTTTCTATTTCATCTACTCTATTATCTATACACATTTTTGCAAAGTGGCCCCTATATTTACACTTGTTGCATTTGCGTTCATATGCCGGACAATTACGTTTGCTATGCTTGGTTCCGCACCTTTTACAATAAAATGTTTCATCACTTTTCACTGGACATTCTGGTTTTCTAGTTTTTACTATCTTTCTCAGCGAAACTGCATCTACACTTTGCGATTGTTTGCGTTGTAACTGTGTTAGCTGTATTACTGTAATTTCACTTGTCTTGCCTATTTTAATTGCATTCTCCACGGTCGGCTCTGTTTCTGACAATAACTTTTCACGTACTGCTTCGCTACGTATTCCTATTATAATTTTGTCTCGCAATAAGCTATCGGACAATGCTCCGAACTCACATTTCTTGCACTGATTTTTTATCTTTGTATAATATTGATCAAAAGTTTAATTTTCACTTTGATACATTTTATTAAACACGTACCTTTCTAGTGTTGTTGATGTTTGCGGTGCAAAATGTTCCTCAAATTTCGATTTGATTATCTCCAACTTTTCCATATCCTCGGTCTTCAAGTTGAATGAATTATACACGTCCAGTGCATCCGCTCGTAACGACGCCATAAATGTCGCTATTTGGATTTGTTCGCATTTTTTTTTCCATTTGTGTTGCAACCACGAACCATTTATATTGTTTGATCCAATTTTTTCATTTAATACCCATTTGATTGGTATTATCAATCTCAAGACATTTTGGTGGTCTGATAAAATTAGTTGATCCCTCGTGCGTCATTTTTTTCACTTACCGAAAATCTTACTCCAACTTTCAATATTTTACTGAAATAAGCCTTGGATATCACTATTCACTTTATATTTATTATTTTTTATTCTAAAATATTCTTTATTTTAACCGATGATTAAAGATTCTTTTATATTTTATTTTTTATAAAAAAAATTTCGCCATTTCTGACACCATGCGATGTTAGTTAAAACACACTTGTTGAGAGTGAAGTTAGAAGTGATTATATTTATTAGTATGTATATCCACATGACATGGTAACTTTATCAACAATGGTAGGTAATGCTCATATGATTACAATGTTACATTCATATGTTACACTGACATCCTTTTTTATCCTAGACTGACATCCTTTTTTTATCCTAGATGTGATTGGTGTAATTGACAACGGATAAAATAAATGTTTGCCAAAATTTACTGTAGTGCTACATTTTCTAACCTCGTTCCTAATTACTACAGTCGATGATGAGCATGGCCGACCTAAAAATTAAAAAATTAGTACATATACCAACTAAAGTTACCAAAGTTTATTAACTTGACTTTGTATAGTTTCACCTGGCGATGTTGTTCGTATTGGCGTGTTTACCAATATATCGGTTATTCGATTTTCTTGTCCCTCGCTTTCATTTGTATTACAGTTGGCTTCAACTAACAGGTACATATAATAATTGTGAACTTAGTTTATAGATTTAAATTTGCAAATATACCAGAAAATGTCTTACCTTCGGGAGGTTCCAAAAACGTATTCGTGTTTGGTTTTGAGGGTCGCTCTTGTATTTTTACTCCATCTGGAATATACATAATATAAAAATCTAAGTAGGACAAATACAATAAAATATGTAGGTATTAAGAAAATTACATGTAGTTGTTAATGTTGCATCTAAATCCGAAGAAAAAAGTGAGTCCAATTCCTCTTCTTGTTTATTGTCTGGTTATGGATTGTCAGATATCGTTGAGCTTATTTTTACTAATTTGCCTCCAATGTTAATGACATAAGTATCCTCTAAATTTTATGAAGTTGCCGTATCTACAGATACAGTCTCCGATGTCTGCAAATCTAAATCTTGTTCTGCCTCCTCTATTGCGTTTAGGACTAATTTATGATCTATCTCTTTTATATAGAGAGCCTTGTTTTAATTGACACAATTATTTTTTTTTTTGTCGCTTGATAGTCTGACTTTGAGAACCGAGTTTCATGACTAGATTGTTCGTATTGCTCCAAAACGTCTTGAACACACTTACTGTAATCCACAGCATCTGGATTAAAGGGGTAAAACCCACATTTTCGAAAGGAGTTTTCAACTACATTCTTTCTATCCTTTTCGTTTAGTACCGTTTGTAATAAACTACAGAAGTTTACCTTCGTAACGGCCTTGCCAACATTTTCTGGCAAGCTTTGCCAGCTTCGAACTGATTTTTTAAAATCACTTTTTAGTCCTTTAAATGACCCTACATCCGAGGGTTGCATGATATGGGTTGCATTCGGAGGAAGCGCGAAAAGGATTATTTGGTTCTCGCTACAATATTCACTTAACGCCATTGATAGATGGGATTTATGCCCGTCGATGAAAAATAATACCGGGCGCTTAATTTCATTCTCGTTCAGCCATACGTTCAGCCCCTTAGCAACATATTCAAAAAATGTTTCGGATTTCATCCACCCGGTATCCGAGCGGCCCAATATCCATTTGGCTGGCATACTATTGACTATTGCTGCTAGCGGCCGTACGTACGGGAAGACTACTATTGGAGGTATTGTTTCTCCATTCGCCGTGAAAACTAACAATACCGTTAAGGTTTCCTTTTCTTTGCTGCAATTCACTTGAAACACATTGCGAGCCCCTTTGGGAGCTAAAATATACCCAGATTTAGGCGTCCTGCAAAATGATGTCTCGTCTCCATTTAAAATTATGTTAGGCTCATTTAAAATATCTTTCCCACCTTCGGAAGAAAGATATTCTTCCAGATTTTGAAACCATTTTCGAATAGAATTTTCTGTTACAATTGCTCTATTTTTGGTAAGGTTTTCCGGCATCCGGACAGCTAATTCAGGGTCTCCCGTTTGTCCTTGATGATTTTCTGCACAGTGCAGAGAAGTTCCTCTCTATTTCGAGGAAAGCTACACTTTGATAAAGAGATTAACCAATTTGCTAATTGCTGTTCCTCTGTTTTTGATAAAACTGTATCGGGACCCATTTTTCTCGGACCTTCGGATACTCTTCCGTGAATTCGGTCTTGTAGAGTGCCGCGAAGGATTTGGTATTGCCGACTTGCCTGCCGGATATGCATTCTATTATTTCAAATTTCATTTAAACCTTGTTCTAAAGCTTCTTCACTATAATTATGGATTTTTCGTTTGTTATTAATTTGATCCGTTGACATTATCTAACAAAAATTCAAAAGTTAAGAAACATTTAAAGAAAATCAGAGATTATAAATTCGACTGCAATCAGGCAACTAATAAATATCCAGTGTCCTAGATTCAGCCGCCAAAACTTTATGTGAAATTTAGGTGGCTGACTATTGGATAGATCGTCAATATTAACATTATTCATATACGAAAGTTGATCGACAACACAAAAGGTTTAAATTAACAAAGTTTGAGCAAAAACAAAAATTTATCGCATTCTCCAGTCGTCAGCCAGGGGGGCTGTAAACCGGACAATCTATTAAAATTAAATTCAGTAACCAGCCCCCGTCAAAACAAATACATTTTGTAGAAAAAACAATATATTTTTGAAGAAAAAAAACGATAAATATATTTTAAAATGATAAAATAATTAATACTAGCTGAGTGACCCGGCGTTGCACGGGAGGTATATATTTCAAATATCTTGATTGTTATGCAAGAATTCTCTCTTTACATCGCTGTAGTTGCAATCACATATGAAAAGAAAATTATAAGTAGCTGTATTCAGTAACGGGTGCATCCGTTAATGCATCCAGGCGAACTTTTGTAATGATATTATTGGACATCCTGTTTGTGGGGATAGTTAATTAATTTTGGTTTGGTATTTGTTACCATTTGCCAAATGATTGTACTCCATTTTTACAAACCTTCAACCAGATCAAAGTTAATAATAAATATAAAGATATTTTAGTTAATAATTTTTATTATAAAGCCTTTTGATAAACAATATTTTTGGTTTTTCCATTTGTTGTGTAAATAAATAAATTTTTTGGCATTCCCACTCTGGAGAAAGCAACATACAGTTGGCCATGTGAAAACCATGAATTTTCCAAAATACCACCAGCTATTTTCAATGATTGCCCCTGGGCTTTGTTGATTGTCATTGCAAGGCGTAATGGGAATTGTAGTCGCTTGAATTCAAACGGCAAATCGGTGGGAATCATAGGAATGCGCGGAATTAGCACATCTTCTCCTTTACTTTTACCGGTAATAATCGTTGCTTCAATCACATTCGGCATCAATTTCTTCACACAAAGCCGTGTTCCGTTGCACAATTTCTTTGGCTCTAAATGTGGGAGCAGTATTATTGGTGAACTCTCTTTTAAAAATAGTAGGTGTGGTGGAATACCAGGTGGCTCCAAAGAATTAAGAAACTATTGGATAATTGATGGATTGATTCACATCAGTAACCGTGTCGGTAGATTTGTATTTCATTAGTGGCCCGGGTAGTTCCGATTGAATTTCATTATTTAATTTATTAACGCCGTCATTTTTGGGACCTAAAGATTGTCTTAAATTTAAATTAATAAAATTAATTTGAATAATTAAATCAATTGTAGTAGAGGTTTGATTTGTGTATAACAATCGCACGCTAGATTTCCTTTTTGGCGTCTAAAATTTTTCGACTAAGGCGCTATTTTGGAACATTTAAATAATTGTATCTATACATGTAAAAATGAATTCTTGATCCAGGGCAGACTTCCGGATTGGAGCATGTCACTAATTTCATATAACCCCTTTCCTAAAGTCATTCCCTTCAAAAAATCTTTAAAAAAATAGAAATTTGAGAAAAAATTTGTACCACAGCCCTTTGACCCCGGGGTCCAGCTCCTTCAAAAGTATCGTGGTCTTGGTCCTGAACATGCAACATATATAAGGCGTTATTTCAGAACAATCAAATAATTGTATCTTTACATGTAAAAATGAATTTTTGATCCAAGGGCCGACCCCTCGAATTCGAACATGTCTCTTATTTCATATAACCCCTTTCCAAAACTCATTCTCGTAAAAAAATTTAATTTTTTGAAAAAAAATTGTACCATGGCCCCTAGACCCCGGGGTCCAGCCCCTTTCACAATATCGTAAGATTGGTCCTGAACATGCAACATTTCCATGGTAAACATTTCATTGCGATCGGTTGAGCGACTGAGAAGTCATTTTGGAATAATCAAATATTTGTATCTATACATGTAAAAATTAATTTTTGATCCAGGGCTGGGCCCCTCGGATTCGAACATGTCAGTAATTTCATATAACCAGCCCCATAAACTCAGTTTCGTGAAAAATTTAAAGAAAATTAAAATTTTCGAAAAAAATTGTACCGCAGCCCCTAGACCCCGGGGTCCAGCTCCTTCCAAAATATCATAAGGTTGGTTCTGAATATGTAATATTTCCATGGTAAACATTTCATGGCGATCGGTTGAGCGACTGAGCAGTAATTTTTGAATAATCAAATATTTGTATCTATACATGTAAAAATTAATTTTTGATACAGGGCTGGGCCCCTCGGATTCGAACATGTCAGTAATTTCATATAACCAGCCCCATAAACTTATTTTCGTGGAAAAATTTAAAGAAAATTAAAATTTTTGAAAAAATTTGTACCACAGCCCCTAAATCCCGGGGTCCAGCCCTTTCCAAAATATCATAAGGTTGGTTCTGGATATGCAACATTTCCATGGTAAACAAATAGAGTTATACTACACAGAGTAGAAATGTTTTTTCCCCCATATAAAGAAGCATATAATATTTGCTATTTCATTTGAGGCACGTTGGTGAAGGATGGTTATATAAAAAAGCATATGGCTTACTCATATTTCAAAACGAAAAACCCCAAATCAGATGTTTATTTATGTGCGCAGTGACAACCTATGATGACGACTTAATTTAGTGATTTTAAAATTATTAATTAAAATAATAAAAATATTATAAAATATTTAGTTGGTTTATATAGTAGTGTGTGGTGTGCATTATTTGATAAAAAAAATTATAAACTTGTTATTGAAATGAAGTGTATTGTCAAAAATTGTAAAAATACGCCTAAAAGATTTCAAAAAGGCGTATCTTACCATCAGTAAGTTTACTAAGTGTTTATATAAAATAAAATGTAAATTATGTTAAGAAAAAAGTGATTTGTGATAAATTTATCCATTATTTAATTTATAAATCAGAGAAAATTAAGTAAACAATTTTGATTTCGGTGTGGGGTTTTTCATTTTGTGTGTGTGTTTGTAAACATATGTTATATTACCAGTGTCGCATTTCTCTTATTACTACGTACATATTCTACGTGTTTTTCTTTTCATAATTATTTTTTATTTTGGAATATTATAAGTATAATTTTTTTATCGAAAATAAAAACAATTAATGCGTACTATATTCGAATAAAAATAATTGGGAATTTGAGAAGTTTTAAATTTCAATCGAGCAAATTCTAAATACGACCCGTTGATTTATATGCTTTCTCTTTTACCCTCCGAATTTGACTCACTTGACAGCTGCTATCATTCACTCTGCAGTATTTAACTTTATGGGTAAACATTTCATTGCGATCGGTTGAGCGACTGAGAAGTCATTTTGGAATAATCAAATATTTGTATCTATACATGTAAAAATTAATTTTTGATCCAGGGCTAGGCCCCTCGGATTCGAATATGTCAGTAATTTCATATAACCAGCCCCATAAACTCATTTTCGTGGAAAAATTTAAAGAAAATTAAAATTTTCGAAAAAAATTGTACCGCAGCCCCTAGACCCCGGGGTCCAGCCCCTTCCAAAATATCATAAGGTTGGTTCTGGATATGCAACATTTCCATGGTAAACATTTCATTGCGATCGGTTGAGCGACTGAGAAGTCATTTTGGAATAATCAAATATTTGTATCTATACATGTAAAAATTAATTTTTGATCCAGGGCTAGGCCCCTCGGATTCGAACATGTCAGTAATTTCATATAACCAGCCCCATAAACTCATTTTCGTGGAAAAATTTAAAGAAAATTAAAATTTTCGAAAAAAATTGTACCGCAGCCCCTAGACCCCGGGGTCCAGCCCCTTCCAAAATATCATAAGGTTGGTTCTGGATATGTAATATTTCCATGGTAAACATTTCATGGCGATCGGTTGAGCGACTGAGCAGTAATTTTTGAATAATCAAATATTTGTATCTATGTATACATGTAAAAATTAATTTTTGATCCAGGGCTGGGCCCCTCGGATTCGAACATGTCAGTAATTTCATATAACCAGCATCATAAACTCATTTTTGTGGAAAAATTTAAAGAAAATTAAAATTTTCGAAAAAAGTTGTACCGCAGCCGCTAGACCCCGGGGTCCAGCCCCTTCCAAAATATCATAAGGTTGGTTCTGGATATGCAACATTTCCATGGTAAACATTTCATGGCGATCGGTTGAGCGACTGAGCAGTAATTTTTGAATAATCAAATATTTGTATCTATACATGTAAAAATTAATTTTTGATCCAGGGCTGGGCCCCTCGGATTCGAACATGTCAGTAATTTCATATAACCAGCCCAGTGCCCCTTTCACAATATCGTAAGATTGGTCCTGAACAAGCAACATTTGCATGGTAAACATTTCATGGCGATCGGTTGAGCGACTGAGAAGTCATTTTGGAATAATCAAATATTTGTATCTATACATGTAAAAATTAATTTTTGATCCAGTGCTGGGCCCCTCGGATTTGAACATGTCAGTAATTTCATATAACCAGCCCCATAAACTCATTTTCGTGGAAAATTTTAAAGAAAATTAAAATTTTTGACAAAAATTTGTACCGCAGCCCCTAGACCCCGGGGTCCAGCCCCTTCCAAAATATCATAAGGTTGGTTCTGGATATGCAACATTTCCATGGTAAACATTTCATGGCGATCGGTTGAGCGACTGAGAAGTCATTTTGGAATAATCAAATATTTGTATCTATACATGTAAAAATTAATTTTTGAACCAGGGCTGGGCCCCTCGGATTCGAACATGTCAGTAATTTCATATAACCAGCCCCATAAACTCATTTTCGTGGAAAAATTTAAAGAAAATTAAAATTTTTGAAAAAAATTGTACCGCAGCCGCTAGACCCCTGGGTCAGCCCGTTCCAAAATATCATAAGGTTGGTTCTGGATATGCAATATTTCCATGGTAAACATTTCATGGCGATCGGTTGAGCGACTGAGCAGTAATTTTTGAATAATCAAATATTTGTATCTATACATGTAAAAATTAATTTTTGATACAGCCCTGGGCCCCTCGGATTCGAACATGTCAGTAATTTCATATAACCAGCCCCATAAACTTATTTTCGTGGAAAAATTTAAAGAAAATTAAAATTTATGAAAAAATTTGTACCACAGCCCCTAAATCCCGGGGTCCAGCCCCTTCCAAAATATCATAAGGTTGGTTCTGGATATGCAACATTTCCATGGTAAACATTTCATGGCGATCGGTTGAGCGACTGAGAAGTCATTTTGGAATAATCAAATATTTGTATCTATACATGTAAAAATTAATTTTTGATCCAGGGCTGGGCCCCTCGGATTCGAACATGTCAGTAATTTCATATAACCAGCCCAGTAAACTCATTTTCGTGAAAAAATTTAAAGAAAATTAAAATTTTTGAAAAAATTTGTACCATGGCCCCTAGACCCCTGGGTCCAGCCCCTTTCACAATATCGTAAGATTGGTCCTGAACAAACAACATTTGCATGGTAAACATGTCATGGCGATCGGTTGAGCGACTGAGAAGTCATTTTGGAATAATCAAATATTTGTATCTATACATGTAAAAATTAATTTTTGATCCAGGGGTGGGCCCCTCGGATTCGAACATGTCAGTAATTTCATAAAACCAGCCTCAAACTCATTTTCGTGGAAAAATTTAAAGAAAATTAAAATTTTCGAAAAAATTGTACCGCAGCCCCTAGACCCCGGGGTCCAGCCCCTTCCAAAATATCATAAGGTTAGTTCTGGATATGCAACTTGTACATGGTAAAAATTTCATTGCGATCGGTTGAGCGGCTGAGACGCCCATTCGGAACAAACAAACAAACAAACAGGAATTCATTTTTATATACATATATTGATAAACTAAGCCACATAAATTGTGTTTAAATTTGAAAAAAAAATCGGTCCTTAAGGGGTTAACTTTAACTCGGTTTTTTCCATATTGTTTGATGTTTAATATTACTTCTAGATTTAAGAAGTTTAATCTATCTGCGATTTCTATATCTTCGATGCATTTCTTCTCGATTATTACAAAGTGTTGTGTTTTGTCTATATGTAATAAAACACTTTATACTTTTTATTATTTATTTAATTTTAAATACAAGATCCAAGCTCTTTGGGCGTTCATCACAAAGTCCTTTCTGAGAAGTCCTTTATCAACCACTACCACTACTACAATATGATTAGTTTTGCCTTATTTTATATTTTTGATACATGTAATCATCATTATTTACATGTTACTTCACAACATAAAGTATGGTCCTCTGTCTCCCGGTGCATATTTATTATTTTTGTATTGTTCTTCCGCCTGAATGTTTTTGCATTCTTGTTTGTTTTTAGTTTCTTTGGATTGGGATCGATTGCCTTAAATGCATCAGACATTTCGTCATCCCCGATCATTTTTTTAGTTGTTTTATTAATTTCTACTGATTTTCTATTTAGTATTAATATTTTTTGTCTGTTTATCTTTATCTTGACAATTACTTCATTTCGGTGTTTATTTGTTTTTCTCCAAGTTTTTCTCTAAGCGTAATGGACGAGGTTCGTTTATTTGTGCGCTGTTTGTTTAATTTTTGCTCCTCAGTAGAAAAATGAAATTTCCACCGATCGTCGGAAATACACTACTGTTCTCTTAAAAATATTATTATTATATTTTCTATCAATGCATTTTTATTTTTTATTTTTTTTATTACACTTTAAACACTTGTTGTTTGCTCGACTATTCCAGCTGGTATGGTGGCTTGTTTAACAACAAATAGAAGTAATTGATGTAATGCCAAATATTTAGCTTGCTTTTCCTGTAGATAACAATGCAGTGACTTGCAGAATTAAACAGAGACATATATTCTAATACGAAAAATACCAATTTCACCAGCTAAACTGAGCACCACAAAATAAAATGAAGCGGAACAACAAATTTTAAATCTTGTTCATTTTGTAATTTTTTCTTGGAATTTCCATTTATATCTATGCACTGCTTTGAACAGTAGATTCTCCGTAAACCGAAACTGTAAAACCACAAAGCATTCCTCAAAAGCGTGTTTAAGAGATTCAATTTCCACATTCACTGCTTTTAAAAACTTTTCATGTGAATCAAAGACTTTCCCCATTCATTACACAGCTCTACAAAAAAAAAAAAAAAAAAACTCCGGCACCCGAGACGAGAATAGGTGTCCTATATGTTTTTGGGGTCGCTGATCACGAATCTGCACTCAGAATTTCTGTATCGCATCAAAATTTTGAATAAATCGCAAAAATTCTATGAAAATCGATAAAAAAAGCCCGCCTGCTCGTCAGCATGCCAGTTCACCTACTCGCATGTCTACCCGCCTGCCTGTCTGTCTGTCCACGATTTTTTCAATCACGTGTTCAATCACGATTTTTCGCAATTTTTTCGGGACTTTAGTCTGTTTTTTGGCGATTTCTTTTTTTTCTTGTTTATATTTCATTTTAGCATAGAAGCAATTTTGAATTTTTTTTTTGATGCGATACGGCAACTCTGAGTGCAGATTCGTGATCAGCAACCTAAAAAACATATAGGACACCTATTCTCGTCTCGGGTGCCGGAGTTTTTTTTTTGTGGAGCTGTGATTGTTATTTTTGGAACAACCGAACCCACAATGCTAGATAGTATAAGGTAATGGTCGAATTACAATTTTCTTTGACAGCACGAGAAGTGCTAGTAAGTTTTAATTTCCTGTCCTTCTAACAAAGGTTTATCGCAGTTTCCAGTTTCAAATAAAACATTTTTATAGCTGAACATAGTTTCATATATACTTATGTACTCGTATTTCCAGGAAATATTGGGTAAAACGTATGCGTGTCGTTTTTGATTGCCTTCAAAATTTGTAGTACCAGTTGATCAGATTTATTAGTCTAGTTTAGATGGTCGCTTAATATTCGTGTCATTGTTTTGGCCGCTAAAATGATTCATCAACCTAGAATAATGGAAACAATTACAAGTGATGTCGCCCACTTCAGTATGCAGTTTGACTTTCGCTAAAAGTTTTTACGGTTTTTAGTTCCCGATGAACCTCGTAGAAAACCACAAATTGATTTTTTTGCCCCTGAACTGACTCGTCCAGCTAAATTGTGTAAATTATTTTATTTGTAGACATTCGTAAGGTTCCTACCATAATGACATTTTGAAATCGAGCGAAATTCTCCTAGCGTAATGTTTGGTGTAACAAACGATGTAAATGAATATTAGGACACCCTGTACGATTCAGATTGGATAATCATTATTAGATGTGGTATAAAATAAATTAATTGTAACAGAACTCATATAAAAATATTAAATTTGTAATAATATGTTTCAATGTAAAAGTAACGTAAAATTTTTTTATATTTTTTGTTATTAAATTTTGTGTAACGAAATAAAATTTGAAATGCAATAGTAAAATTATACGACAAATTCCTACTTTACATAGTTGTATTATTCTAATGTTATAAAAGTGTGTATTAACATACTTTGGAGATCCATTTAACTGAACTATAAAAAACTAAAGAAAATTTTAGTTAAAATTTGCTCAATTTTCAGAAAATGTATTTAGATCCAATTAAGTGGAACATGAATATTATGTTATCACTCACTATCCGAGCAAATATGACTCTAAAACAAAGTACCAAATATAAACACCAATTAAACACCGCAAGGGTTATTAACACTACTGGATAATTTAAGTTAGGAATGATAAATGAAATTTAACTGCAACTTAGCTTTAATCGAAGCCATTAAATTTATTTTGAAATTACAAATCAAATATCCAAAATTCGTAAGGGCTCGAAAACAAAACGAATTTTGAATAAATTTTACATAAATAATATACCACACTGCAAAGAAAAAAAAACTACAAAAGTTTTTTACAAAAATAGTTGTTTTTATTTTTAAAGATACTAAGATGTACAATCAAGTGGAATAAATAAAAAGTCAAATACGAGTATTAAATTAATTATGGTATAACGGACGGAATTTTTAATTTCTCAAAGTCACGAGGCTGACGCATATGTAGATAGCAAATCTAATGAAAAACTTATTTGATTTTTATAAAGTACCAACCTTCAAACGTGTTGATTAAACACTGCTTTTTGATGGGGTAAAATACCATATAAGCAAAGCAATGCTTGATAAAGTGTTATAAAAACTCTGCTCCTTCGAACGTTGGTATGCTGAGTATAAACCTGGCCGTACAAACACCGATGATGCTGCACGCTCTGACTGCCCGAATCCGGCAGTTATTCTGTACGAGATCAAAACTACACACAATATCGTTTTGGAAACCCGTAAAGTGATGTTGCGTGTGATAGCTGACACCTTAAAGATATTAAAAGGCAGTATATACACTATTTTGCGTGAATGTTCGTCCATGAGAGAGCTCCGGGGGGGGGGCCATTATGACTTTTTTTCGATTTCGTAAAATACGAAATCGTAAATTCGATCCGCCGCGAATATTCCTATTAAGAAAATTTTTTTTTGGTCCTAAAATTTAAGAACATCAAGTACGCTATTTTGGGTTGTTTTAGCTAAATAATAAAAAACTTTCAAATTAATTAAACTTACATTTTAAAAAGTAATTAAAGTATTTTATTTTAATAAAAAAATAATAAGTATACACTATAGTCGTCACTACATTCGTCACAAATACGATTTTCGTAAAATTCGATTTCGATTTTTTCTTTGGCTCATAATAGGGCGGATTTTACAATTTTCGAATTTTACGAAAGCAAAAAAATTTCATAATAGGTCCCCTGTTCAAAGTGGGCGCCGTGCTTGCTCACATTGGATTAAAAACAGCTACACGTCGATGATTCAGAGCGCAGTTTGGGAATGTTTAACAGCAGTAAACAGATTTGATTTTTTGTGTTGATATGTGACAATGGATGAAACATGAATCCCCCATTATACTCCGGAATCAAATCGCCAATCAGCTGAATGGATAGCAGCTGCGGTGAGCAGTGCCAAGCGACCAAAAAATGTAAATGTCGGCCGGTAAGGCTTTGGCTCCCCGTATCTTGGGGGAGCGCACGGCAATTTATTCGTCGACTATCTAAAAAAAGGAAAGACTGCCAACAGCGAATATTAATGGCGGTATTGGTGCTTTTGTAGGAATCTTTTTCAGCAAGGCAATGACCGTATCGCTACGATGACAAATTTGCAAGAATTGAAATTTGAATTACTTTCCGGCCACCATCTGGTCTACAGCAACTACTAACTTGTTCGCAGACCTCAAAAAATGCTCCAGACAAAGAGATTTGCGTCAAGTTTGAGGCCAAACATATATCGTTCTACCAAAAAGACAACGGAATGTTAGACAAGCATTGAAATAAATGTATTACTCACACTTGACTGAAACTATGTTGAAATAAAAAATAACTTATAATAATTCATGACCAGCTTAATTTGGACAGTTTTTTAACGTTTCATCGAGATGCTCACTTTATAAGAATTTTTAGGACACGGTCGAGCCCAGCGTTAATCGAAACCCCAATTCGCTACACACTTAAATTAGCCAGCCCAGACAAATCATGCCAACGGCATAATTCAGCATAACTGATTATTTTTCCAGGTTGTGTTTAAATTCGAAGGCAATGAAACCTCACATGACTACTCGAGGTAGTTAAGGCTGATAATATTCATTCTTCCCTTCAAAAACTAAGGTAAGATGTCTCAATATTCGTATCCCGTGGTTATCTCGGTGGTCGGTAACAGCAGGTACCAAAATAAAACGTATGCAAATACCGATTAAACCCAATTTGTGCTAATTAGCTCAAGTAACAAATTACTGCTAATCCGGGAGTCGAGGAAACAGGAAAAGTAATTTTAAATCTCACCTTAAAGACGATGAAAATAAAACTCGATTTCTAGAGAAAACCAGAGTGCAAAAATGACAACGCGAGGTGATCAAACCGGAAACGCATACAGTGATAGACATTCATATAAACGCACTCGAGATAAATAAAACACCAGTAAGAAAAAATTTGGTATTTTATTTATTTAATATTTTGTATGACCTCCACCATTTTGTATTACATCGAAAACTCGATCTGGCATTTAATCTACTAATTTTTCAGAGTTTCTAGATCAATTTTCGCCCAACAATCACGAATTGCACTTTTCAAGTCATTAACATTATCAAATTGCCGAGCATTTGCATAGACTTTGCCAGCCAGGATACCCCAAAGGTTCTCGATAGGATTGCAGTCAGGACTGCAAGCTGGCCATTCAAGGAGAGGGTTGTTTTTCTCGCGAAACCACTGTTTGGATTTATTTGACATATGGATAGACGCATTATCTGGCTGGGATATGCAATTTTCGTGATCAATACCGCCAAGGTAACTGGAGGAAAAACATCTTCCAAAAGATCCATGTACATACGGGAGTTTATCTGAGTCGTTATGACGCGTAGTAAGAAAAGGCTCCCCATATCATTACGCTCCCTCCATCGAAGTTACGTTTCGACCTGTTGACGCCATGTTCTTTCAAATTATGTCAGTAGCATTTGTAGCAGTTAGGACCATCGAGGTTAAATTTTTTCTCGTCAGAAAAAATCACCTGTTGCCAATCTGTTGTCCACGACATGTATTTACGAGCAAATTTGAGGCGGCTCTCCTTATGCACGGCAATTAAACGCGGTTTACTTCTCAATTTAGTCCATTTAATGTTTAGTGGACTTCTCAAAGCATGGGCAATGTGTCGAGTCGTCACAGGAAGGTCTAATTTCTCCTTGTCTCTTTGCATAACAGCCGATTTCGAGTAGCCTCATGTCGAGTCCAGTTTGACGTGCTGATATCTTGGTTCGGCCTTTTACACCATAATTTGGGCCTTTTTTTTTTTAAATTGCAAAAATTGCAGACGATGCTTTCAGATCGCCCAATTTTTGTTGCAGTTTGCCGGTTGGAATATCCTTCCTCCTTATATATTTTTATCGACAAGTGCCCCACCTCAGTTAAACGATTACCTTTAGGCATTCGTTTTTATTCGTTTTTATTTGTTTTTCTTTCGTTTTTACTGACAATAAACTTTTCTTGGTGTAATAGAGGCATTACAGTGCGTGGATTCCACAGTGAAACAATTTTTTCAGTAAAAAGTACTGAGAAACCGAAAAGAGGAGAGTATACATATTAAAATTACGATAGAGTGACAAAGACAACAAAAGTTGCCATAAAAAGTATTGAGTTTCATACTTGTTTTGGCAACATTTTCCCCAGTAAATTTTACTGAAATTTTTTTTTGTTTCGTTTTGGTACATGGCGAAATTATAATTTTTATCTCGCTCTTCTTTTACTGAAAAAATATGTTTCATTGTGGAATAAAGCTTCAATGAGCAAATTTCGTTGAATAAATGGCCCGTTCCGCACTATACTTCTTTTGAAGCTACTTCTTTTTCCACTACGGCTGCGTACCAATTGTCGGGTAAAACGTTTGCTAAGGTAAAAACCAATTTTAGTATAGATTTTTCGATCAGTTTACCATATAGACTTTCAAAAATAATTGAATTACCGAAAAATTTACTAAAAATTAACTTTTACCCGACAATTGGTACGCAGCCTAAGACGTAATAGATTCTTTATTTCTAATTTAAAGCCTTATTTTATATTAGGGCTGCGGGCCAATAGTCAGATAAAAGTCAAATTTAAACTAATTTTTTCGGTAAATTCATTTATTTTTCAAAAAGTGCGTTGCTTTCGCAAATCCCGCTTAGCTTTAATATTGGAGGCCATTTTTGCTTTCAGCAATATTTGTTTGTGAATTTCCAGTAACGGAAAATAATTGTCCATCATAGTTGGCTTTTATATCAGTAGTAATTATAATATGAAACGGTTTTATGAAAATCTTTTTTTGTTTAGTTTTATTTACAGCCAACTCGACTTTAATTACTACTGATAAATACGCAAACAATCACCCTTATTGCGAATGTCGTCTCAATCGACAATCGACACTCATTTGAGTTGTCGTGATTGTTTAGTATTTGTATTGTCTAACTTTATCGAAACGACTACTTAGTATTGCCGTAGATGATTAAAATAAAACAATAGTATTGTGAATAAATTTTATAACTTAACGATTGCGATTTATTCGTTTCATATTTATATGTCAAAACAAAAATCTAGCCTCATATAAATTTGGTGAAAATTGAAAATAAAATATTTTAAATATTTTATGATATATAATAATATATAAAAATGAGTTTCACTAAATTATTTTTTGAAGATGAGGATACATACAGTTCAGTGTTAAACAATTCCCATTTTTTTTTAACTTGAACTCTATAGTCTCCTCGCTGTGTATTAGTTCCCCTGGCTATGTCCATATTTTCTTGCATTAAACGTACAAGACATTCAAATTGGGGCTTGTTTGTGATTTTGTGCCTAATACGTATGATTATAAAAATAAAAAGTTATGGTTTATTTAATTGTTTTCTATTTTCTATTAATTAATTATAAATTATTACTACTAACATTTTTAAAATATATTAACACGCAAAAATATATAACGCAGTCGTTAGTAAAAATGGCATCGACAAAATAATGACAGATCGATCGACAAAAGATAGCGATATCGACATTCACAATCACAATTTTGTCAATCGGCATCATATCGATGTCGATACGACATTCGCAATAAGGGTGTATGGCTGTGTGCCAAAATTAAGGTAAAAGTCAATTTCAGCTAAATTTTTCGGCAAATTCAATTATTTTTCAAAAACTCTATGGCAAACTGATCGATTTTCATAAAACCGGTTTTTACCGCAGTAAATGATTTACCTTAAGTTTTGCACACAGCCTATGATGAAGGATTATTTTCGTTACTGGAAATACATAAACAAATATTGCTGAAACCAAAATTGGCCTCTAATATTAAATCTAAGCGGGATTTGCGAAAGCATGCAGCTCTATAGCAAACTGATCGAAAATCAGTTCTAAATCCGATTTTTACCATAGTAAACGATTTACTCGACTATTGGCCCGCAGCCTAAAACACCAAATTGGTTTGTATTGTTTTATTCTGCTCTCTCGAAAATAAAATTTAGATAAGGCTGCGGGCCATTAGTCGGGTAAATCGTTTACTATGGTAAAAATCAGATTTAGAACAGATTTTTCGAGCAGTTTGCCGTACAGTTTTTGAAAAATAAATGAATTTACCGAAAAATTTACTTAAAATTGACTTCTACCGGACTATTGGCCCGCAGCCTAAAATCTACATCTCAAAATTGGCCTTAAATTTTTTTTTATATTTTTGTTAATGCTAGCTACTAAAAAATTTATGTTGAAAAATGAGTTGCAGTTAAAACCGGTTTTATAGGTAAACGGGGAAAGAGACGAAAAAGAAGTGACTTCAAAAGAAGTGTAATGTCCGGGCCAATAGCTGTTTTGCTTTGGCAAAGTCCGCTTAGCTTTAAATAATCAATTATTAGTGGCCAATTTGGGTTTCAGCAATATTTGCTAGTGCATTTCCAGTATCGGAAAATAGTGGTTCATCATAGTTGGCGTATTTATCAGTAGTATTTAAAGAAGAGTCGGCTTTAAATAAAACCAAAAAAATAAGACTTCCATAAAACCGATTCAGCTTACAATTACTACTGACATGAAAACCAACTATGATAAAAAAATTATTTTCCGTTACTGGGAATTCACAAGAAAATATTGCTGAAACCAAAATTGGCCGCTAATATTTTATTTTTTAAAGCTAAGCGGACTTTGCCAAATCAGAACAGCTAATGTTTCGCCCCTGCTGAATTAATTGTCCATCAAACTAATAGGCGAGATCGTAACAATATTGCCTGCCCATAGACATTTATTCAACGAAAATCACTCATACTTAATAAACACATTTTTATTAATCACTTGTTTTTGTTTCGCAGAATATTTTTCAAAAAGTTTAAAAAATCACTCGATCGATTTCGACTTGTTAGGTCATCATCAGGAGTATCTACTCCTCAGTAGATACTCCTGATGATGACCGAACAAGTCGAAATCGATCGAGTGATTTTTTAAACTTTTTGAAAAATATTCTGCGAAACAAAAACAAGTGATTAATAAAAATGTGTTTATTAAGTATAAGTGTGTTTCGCCAAGTGCCTACGGCAAATAGCGTAAAAAGTGTGAAAATCACTCATTTAAGATACTGTTAAAGTTAGCCGACTCGCTCCAGCCGAAGAATGTCGATAATGCAGATTCGGTTGTAACGATTTAGAATATGAACCGAAAACGGTTGGCAATGCAGATTCGGCTATAACGACTAAGCATAACAGCCAAAAATGTCGATAATACAGATTCGGACGGTAATAACAGAAATATATCAGCTGAAAAGGTCGATAATTCAGATTTAAAGCAACTTGTTATTCATACACATAAACAGCCGAAAAATTTCGATAAAGCAAATAAATAATTTTGGTGTTAAACAGTAATTTCATTTTAAATCAAAAATGTTTATTTCGATTCATTAACGTATATTAACTTTTTTATTAAATGCATTAAAACTATATTAAAAAACTATTTTATTACTAAGGAAACTCGATGGCACAATTTCCATGTGAAGAGTCCGGGAAAATTCAATTGAATATATCGCATACACAAAATTTGAAAATGTCTAAAAATTGCCCGTTTAAAGTGTAATGGCTGAAAATAGATTCAAATTAAAGGTCTTAATTATGCTCATACCTGGAAAAAAATTCAAGTCGATTTTTCCTGGACTTCCAACATGGAAATCGACTTGAAAAATTTTCCAGGTATGAGCATCATTAAGACCTTTCATTTGAATCCATTTCCAGCCATGACACTTTAAACGGTCAATTTTTAGAATTTGTTCCCCGGACTTTCAACATGGAAATCGACCTGAAAATTTTTCCAGATGTGAGCATCATTAATACCGGACTTCCCAATTAACATTTTTAGTTAATTTTTAGGAACAACGAAATAAAATTTTCTAATATAAATAATTATCCAGAATAAAAGTTGTATCCGCAGTATCGAAATTTTTCGGCTGGAGTGTTACCGACCAAAATCGGCTGTCATTTATGTTTGATTAGTTTGAATCGGCATAGTCGACATTTTTCGGCTGGAATCGGCTAACTTTGATAGGGTCATTTAAGGCGGAATTTTTGCAGAAAAACAGAAAGAGATACTATCAAAAATCCCTATATGTGCTAGGCGCAACATGGTGAGCACTTGGCTCATACATTTTATACGTTTGGTGGAGTGCGACGTTCAAATTAAAATATTTTACAATTTTTAATTTTTATTATTTAGGTTATGTTACATCCCGCGGTCAAATAGTTTTTTTCATAGGAAAGCGTTTTCTTACTTTTTAATTATTGAAAGGAAATAATTAAAAAACACAATAAAATGATGCCTACAAATAATGTTTAGGTTTTTTAGTAATTTAAAGATAGAAATAAAATTAATTTAACAATAATTTTCATTTTTTCACTAATTTATAGTTATATTTTCGTGGTTGTCAAATATGTTCCACTTAAAATTTCGCTATAAAAAAAATCTGTCTTTGTCGGATTTTTGATTTTATCTTTTTCTGGTTTTCCACACAAAAAAGAACCGCAGTAACGAAATTCTGCCTTAATAGAATTCCGTTTTTAAAAAATACTGAGAAACCGAAAAGAGGAGAGTATACATATTAAAATTACGTTAGAGTGACAAAGACAACAAAAGTTGCCATACAAAGTATTGAGTTTCATACTTGTTATGGCAACATTTTCCCCCAGTAAATTTTACTGAAATTTTTTTTTGTTTCGTTTTGGTACGTGGCGAAATTATATTTTTGTCTCGCTCGTTTTTTACTGAAAAAATATGTTTCATTGTGGAATAAAGGCTTTAATGTTTAGAAAATTATTATATTTTTTGGGAGATTTTGTGACACTAGAGCTGTGTTCCAAACCTATGGCAAACTGATCAAAAATTCTGTCCTAAAGCCGGTTTTTACCGTAGTAAACGATTAACGATTTAGCCTAAGTTAAGACTAGTAGCATTAGGCATCGAGAAATAAATCTATAAGAAAAATCAAGTAGTGCAAATTTTATAAGCCAATTTTTCCGAGGTTAATCTTATTTTATAGTTTTAATATATTTATATAAACAAATTTAATTTTTTTCTATATTTAATCCATATCGGCATAGTTATTTTATAGTTCATTGTTCTTGTTAGGCTCATACAGATTGCCAAAAGTAAAATAGATTAACCTCGGAATCTCTACATTAGTCCTCTTATGTATATTTTGCTATTTTAGATTAGGGTAGTTTTATAACAGGTAGGTTGCATAGCCGTTTGTAGTAGTCTAGAACAGAACCTTCGAGAATATTTACTTCTGCATAAATCGAGGCGAAACTGGCATGTTCTTTCGGCATATATAAATACACGTGCAATAAACACGGGGAGGTCATTTGGGAAATTCGGTACGCGATGGAATAAAAGCGAAAGTGAGTAGAGGGAAAGTAATAAGTGGTGTGGAAATAGTGGTGTATTTTAAAACTAATTGTGAACGGCGAATAGTGAATTAATAAATCATTGTGGAAAATATTTGTTGTGGGAATATTTCATGTTGGAATATTTCTGTTATATTCGGCAGAATTCCAGTAGTGGTAAGGGTGTTAATTAAGAATTAAATGGTTGCAAAAATGGATTAATATTGCGACTACATGAGGCCTATGTAGAAGCAAGGATTTTACTCGGATAATTATAAGTTCGACGACGTAATAGAGCAAAAACGAAACAATAAACGTGAGATGGTGGAGGTAGCTTCCAGACTACCGGGAACCTTCGATATGGCGCAATAATTAGCTGTTATACTCAAAAGTTTGATCAAATGGAATCAAAATTTGATCAATAAAACCGAAAGGTTGTTCAACAAAATGAAAAGTTGACCAACAAAGTAAAGAGATGCAAATGGAATAAACAATACAAGATTTGACGCGAGAAATGAATCGAAATAACGAAAGAAATTAAAGAAATCAAAATAGGCAAAGAAAAACTGGATGAAATGGTAAACGTAATATTTGGCAGACGAATTTATTATGAAGGTAATAAATACGGAGTAGACGGGTGACAATAGGGACGGTGGGGAAATGGCAATGAGGTGGAACAGAATGATGAGATCATGGAATGGGCGAGACAGAAGTTAACGAGAATCAACTGAGTCAGCTCGAGATTGATGCACAATTCAACCTGGATATCGCAACTATATCGCTAAGGCCTAGTTGAGATTGCAGTTGGTTCACCAATTGTGACTGTTAGAACGGCAAGAGTAATCGGAAGCGGTAATTGGCGATTGGCAATTCACAGTATTTCAATGACCCGTTGATGGAAGAGATAATTGTGCAGAGGTTGCAAATACTAGAAAAAAAAATCTGTGACTCTCTACGAAAGATCAACACTGCTTTTAAATATAGAAGAATAGGACCAGTAGGAATATATGTGGAACATATGTATTTGTCTGGGTTGTTTTAAAAACTGGCACACACAAGGAACGAGTAAAAGCTGCTTGGAAAAAAATCGGCGAGAAAGATGGAATATGTAAGGTATGTACAAACTACCAGGAATTTGGAGGAGCGACAGCGATGACCAGGAATTGAGGGCGTTAGGAGAGGGGCGATGACGGTTTGCAAGGATGATGGTCTATCAATTGTGTTGTGACTGCTGAGGCAGTAAGGGTAAGGGTAAAAGTGGGGTTATGTGGTCATCGTGGTGTTATTTGGTTAGTTAAGTTTTAGAGCGCAGTTTACATCCTGAAATGACTGTTCTGATGGAAAATATATAACTTATAACATCCAGCCAATTTACGTTAAATAACCAAACTTTTTAAAATTAAATAAAATTCATTAAATGAGAATGAAAGCGCAAAATGTTAAACAAAACACCAAAATAACGAATTATTGAACTCCGAACGGGGATCCCCTGTATGTGTACAAAATATCAGTACTTGGTGAGCGTATATTTTGCGAAAAATATTTAGATAATAAATATATGAACCTGAAAGCAGATAATTTATTAAATAATTTTTATTTTATTCATTGTTAAAATTTTAAACCAACATAACGTGAAAAAATACGGTAGTGGCTTTAAAAATTGTCAGAATATTGTGATAGTAACAAGAAAATGTCCCGTGATAAGATCATCACCCACAAAGGATCAATTTTATTGTCGCACAATGAAAATCTTAAAGTGTTCTCTTTAATTGAATCAAAATGTGTGGTAAAGTGAAATCTTGATACAAGTGATTTGGGGGAAAAAACTCTAATTTTGTAATGTGCCTTATAGGCTCTAGCAACATCAATTGTACAGCTTTACACCACGAAACAACCAGAACACTCGTACTGGATTAAACGTGGAGCCGGTGCATTGTGCTTCATTCGAGATTGCAGTAAGCGTTCGTATTTCCTACGACTTTATTGTACCGTAAAGGATCAGTTGATATGGGAACAAGAGCTATACACCACCATCACCTTTAATCGGGTTCGGCCGTATTTATTGACCTTTGAAGGCCATGTAAGTACGCATATAAAATTTATTAAGGCTGTACCGTGTATTTTTATTATCGAGTACTGAATATCAAATATGACCATATGAAAGTCATGATTCACACCACAAACTATAATTGATATGGCACGTAACCCATAAATTCTCACATTCAAACCTACATTTGATTTAAAATAAAATATGTTGTCGAGATTCAGAAAATTGATTGAATTACGATGGCACTTTACTTGTTGTCTGTAATTATGCTGTAATTGTCACAGATGAGGTCTCGCAAATAAAAATTATTATTTTTGCTACGATAATCGCCCCAATACAAACATATTTGTTGAGTTATCAAAACTGTTCTATTTAAAATCAATCACGCAAAACCAACTTTTGCGATATGGCAGTATTTTGATAAATTTTATTCAGTTGCAACATCCACTGATGCGTATTTTTTTATCCATTGACGTGATAGGTTAAATATGTAGTCTTTAGCTAATCCCGTGGTGAGGGACTGTTTTTACTAAATAATTTTCATTGAGTGGATATCCTCAGTGTTTGGTGTTACGGTAGAGCACGCGGAGAAACCCCGAGAGGAGTATCAAAGCGACAGACTTTGTCCATTGAACTTCAACGGCGCTCATAATTGCGCTTTTCAATCTGCGACGCCTATTCGTAACGATCACCGATGGAATCTACTAATCCAAGTTATTTATTAGTGCGTGCGATTCAACTGTTTCCACCTTTGTATATTTAATAGGGGTGGCCTCTGGCTAACGCGTGATTCGATCAATATAATGAGATAGTAGGTATGTCTCTCAGATGGCGGCAGCGGTCCTATCAAAACGATGTGAATTTCAGTAAAACGTCTCGGAGAATATATTCCCGTTTCGTTTTTAACATTCCGTGATATTTTGCATTTTTGACACAGCAGACAACATTTGGCCTAACGTCTCATTTCTTTGTTCATCGACGACGACGGCCAAACGAACTTAAATGCGATTTCTATTTCTCGAAACATCGCATATTATTTGTTTCTTAGTCCCGAATATCAGCAATTTTTCGAATTTTATAGTGTCTGAACAAATATATTCGGTAGGTTTGGCATCGTTCGTCTGTTTTCTGGCAATCTCGACATAGTCGACACCGTGTTTGCCGAATACTACTGTGGCATTATGTTTGACTTTTTACGTTGAATACACGTCGTTATCTCCATGAGATTTGAATTCGGACAGCAAATTTAGAACTTCGGAAGGAAATGCGTCTGCCCTGGCTGTCGTTATAATCACCTGCAGGTCACAGTGAGGCACCTGCTGGTTTGCATAGGAATATCGTTGTTGGCGTCGAAATTACAGGCCTTTAAACATTTTAGTGATTTCGCACCAAGTTAAATGGTGACGTGTCAGCGAAGAATCGTGTCGTGGCCTGAATAGATTTTCTGACAAAGCGTCAATTCGTGTTGTTAACTCGTCGTCGCTAGTTTTCGTAAATCGATCTCTTCCAAACACGACAAAATTGCTTGTGTAAGAACCGATTTCGTGATTTGATTCTCTGATAATGATTCCTATAGGCTATCGAGCTTAATCTTGGCTGAATCGCACAATCGTTCCAATTCAGCCTCTTTGAGAGCCTTAGATTTCCCGAATGTTGGGGGTTTGAAAATCTGAAGTCGCGATTAGATGTCCGTACTTGGTTGCGACGACGGAAACGTCACCGATCTCGAACCTCGAGCCTTCAGTAGCGCAAACCATATTTCCGGGCATCCCAATTGAAAGGCCAATATTCTATCGACACTTTGTAAATGAGAGTCGTATTTAGAGAACCGACTGAGGATTTGACCTTGCTAGTTTCCAATTCGTTCTTTTGTTTTTTTTTATCCTGACCTTGTAAAACGAATAATTTACAGATTTGGACTGTGACAGGATGTTTATCAATGTGGCAGATACTCCACGTCTTGAAGGGCAGGGGTTTCGCCAATCGAAGAACCTATTACGAACAACAATCCACAACCATGCTCGTGGTACAGTTATTGCTGTAGGAATCCTTTTACGTTATTTTGCTATCAACAAAACTAGATCCGGCAGTTCTCAAATTGGAGAACAATCCGAAAACAAAATCAAAAACTTACACAATGAAAACAATCCTTAACTACATCCTTCTTTCATTTCAGATAAATAACGTAGCCGTAAATTTTGCATCGGAAGTCGAAGCACAAGACTTCAATGATAACCTAGTGGGCTATGTAAATCGCTTACCCAGCTGGATAAAGCATCGACCTGTAGATCAGGTCAAAGCATCTGCTCCTAAAGTTATTAAACCAGATTATCTGCCTATTAATATCGGTAGCCCATCAAATGTCGAACACGTAGCGCATATCGGATTTGATCAAGATGGTGTTATTGATGTACGAGGGGGAACTCTAATTATTAATCAAGTTTTAATGATAGCCGGAGTTTATGATGCGCCCACAACAGAGCGAGAAGCAAACTCTGTCGATAATTTTAAGCTAGAAACGAAAAAGAAAACGAAAACAAAAAAAAAATAATTGTACCAAAAGCAACGACGCCTATCATCGCCGGGGCTAGTGTCACTATTTACATAATTTTACCAGAGGGCGAGCGCATTATATGTACATATAAAAATTATCGAAGTATTATTCTGGTTTTGGGGGCGGCCCAACACCTCCACATGCTTAACCTATGGTTAATCTGTGGTATTTAAAGACCAATTATAAAATAGTTTCTTAATTTATTTATTTATTATTTCAACGCTTGTTGAACACTTTACGAGTACAGTCGCAAACTTTTTATTGAAACCACTAAACTAATTCAAAAAACGGTTCAAATAATTTTAATTAGTTTTTATTTTATTTTATTTAACGTTTTCGATCACTGAGTGAACATCTTCGGAATAATTTTAAACTATAACTCAGTTGCAAAATTATTAAAGTGTTCAAAAATACAAAGTTAATACAAGGTGCGAAGACGCCACAATATTTCGATAGATCGAAAATTTAAGAATCTGGAAGAAGTCCTGGATGCACGACGCGATCTTGTAGTTGTTCATAGTATACTTGGTGAAATATCAAAACGAACCTTTTTGCGAATTTTCGTTTCCTCGGGAGGTAATTTAGGTTCGTCAGCCTAAATAATGAGTTCTGGTTCGTGAGTCGGTAAAAGTAATCCAGTTTGTATAGTTGGTGCGTCCGTAATTTCTGATTGATTGTCAGAGTAACACGGTTTGAGTCGATCGATGGATATTTTGGCGTGTCTTCCGTTCAGGTCCAAAGTGTAAAACTGGTCTGTACGGTAGATAACCAAATACGGTCCAGTATATGGTGTTTGCAGTGATCTGCGTCAGTCCGTAAGAAAACGTGTGTACAAGTCAGCAGATCTGGTGAAAATTTTGTCCGTAGTATGCTGAGAAGCCGGTACAGGTCGAATTTCATCAAAGTGTCGTCTTAAATTCGTAATAAAGTCTGATTGCAAAATTTGGTCGTTCGTAGTATCTAAAAATGTTCCAGGAACTCAAGTTGTACATCCGTAAACCAGTTTAGCTGGAGTAGCTTTAAGTTCGTCACTGTAAGTAGTTCGTAGTCCAAGTAAGATTGCAGGAACAACACTAGCCCAATCAGATCGGTAGTTTTTCTCCTGCTTTCAAAACCAGGTAAGTTAGCCAGTTTGCGAAAAAATTGTGATTCGAATTGCATGACCGTGACAATGAACTCGTACACACCTAAGCGAGCTATCCATTGAAACTATACAGCGAAAGCGACGGTTGCAGCAGTTATATCCGGAACTGGAACCGCCTCGGGCCAGCGAGTATATCTATCAATCAATGTAACGCAATACCGCTGATTATCAGAAACTGGTAAATGACGAATGATATCGAGGTGAATAGTCGAAAAGCGTTGAGAAGTTAATTTATAGTTACCAATCGGAGATTTTGTATGTCGAGAGATTTTAGCCTTTTGGCAAGCTACACAACTTTGAGCCATTTTCTGAACGTCGTTTTCAATCGATGGCAAGATGACATTATAAGTCAAAAGTTTTATGGAAGCTTTGACGCCTTGATGCGAAAGGTTATAAAAAGCCTCGAAAACACGTTTTCTGAAATTAAGGGAAATTAATGGTTCCCTCCAGCCTACAAGTTAAAACACTGCAGCTACTACATGATGGACATTATGGGGTGTCACTCGGATGAAGAAATTGGCTCGTTGACATTGTTGGTGGCCAAACTTCGATAGTGACATTGAAAAATCGTCAAAGAATGTGAAAATTATCAACGCACCAGCATCAAACAAAGAATTTTCCGAATGGCCAACATTAGATGAACCTTGGCAAAGAGTTCATATCGACAACGCGGCGCCATTTATGAACAAAATGTTTCTTTTATGTGTGGACGCATATAGCAAATTTGAATTCGTCGTACCAATGACGAAAACAACATCATCGCTCACAATTCGGGAGTTAGAACAAATATTCACAATCGAAGGTTTACCATCGACGATCATAAGTGATAATGGTACTCAATTTATGTCGGCAGAATTCGCTGAATTCTGTCGTATGAACAACATCGAGCATTTGACATCTGCACCATTTCACCCAGAATCAAACGGCGAAGCCGAACGAATGGTTCGAACGTTCAAAACAGCGTACGTACTATTGCAATTTTTATTGTCTTATCGTTCTACACCGCTAACAAAGGTAGACAAATCACCCGCGGAGCTGTTACACGGTAGACAGTCTCGCACTGTGCTGTCATCAATGAATTCGAATTTTCACCGAAGAGAACATTGCACCATATCGACTAAATACAACGTCGATGATAAAGTTTACGCGAAAGATGTTTCAACGAGAAGTTCACAAAAGTGGAGAAAAGCCTACATCGTAAAATTGTTGGGGAGCAGAGTATACCTCGTTGGCACAAATTATGGTTTTTGGAAGCGACATGAAAACTAATTACGATCAAGAATTGCGTCATCAACCGATGGCTATGAAATATCGTCACAGCAACAACAATTGGGAATCAGTTCGAGTAAAAATGTACATTGGTGTAATTTTTCTTGCACCAAGAATCACGAAATGACGTACAAGCACTACAATCACCTGCAAGCGCACAAAAACAAAATTTCTCGACATCGAGTAATGTTCTTCATATAGTATTCTACGAAATCGAACACCAGCGGCATCACCCGTGTGTGATCATGATAAATGGGAATCTCAAACAGTTTCTGCAAAAAAGCACTTATTAGTTTATTCGCTCGTTACGGAGTGTCGCAATCGCCAGTAACAATGGAGCCTGGTTCACATCGCAGGATTTTCAAATATTCTATGAAACGGAGGTAATTAAATTCATTACGTTGTTCCGACTGTGTTGTCTTTAACAAGACCAAATGTTCATTTTATGGATTACATCCCCATTTTTTGTCAATTTTTGTGTTTTGCGTCCGGGTTGTTTTGCGTCCGGGTTGATTTGATGTCTATACGCGGTAAATGGTGGGTGGATTCCTGTGTGTTTCTTTTTGTTTTGTTGGTAACTGAACGAAAATGGGGGAGAGTGAGAACAATGCGCATCGAGTGTGTGTGTAAAGCAAAACATTCCATAAGAATGTTTTTCTTATATGCCTCTCGTTTACATCAATGCGAATTGATGTAAACGAGAAACAGAGAAGAAAGACAATTCTTCTGGAATGTTTTGCGCGTCGGCGTAAGAGTTTTTTTTAAATTGGGCATTCGAGTTTTGAGTTCTTGGAGTCAAGTTTTGGTTCTTTTTAAAAACAGATATAATTGTGAAAATAAAATAAAAAAAATTGTTTTGCTTGAGAAGTGGAAGTAGTTTTCCATATTTTTTTTTTTTTTGATATATTTGTGAAATGGCCGTTGTGGTCGATGAAATTTTGTCAATAAATTGTAATTCTTTGGATATAAAAAAAAGAAATAAAAATTAAGTGCGTTTTTGTTTGGTTAAGTGAAGCCTAACATAGTTGTATAGATAAAAAGTAAAAATTGATCGGGAGATTTGATCTGGGTTCCATGAGTTTTGTTCTTGTGAAAAATCGTGGAGATTGTTTCTAAAACATTTTGAATAACTGTTAAATATTTAGTGTGTGTGTTTACATTGTTAAACCTCATTTTCTGAGGTACACATTTTTAAAGGTCGGGACCTCGACGCTGATACGACCTTACAGGGTGGCGTTGGTTTGGAAATTATTCGACGGGTACCACAATATTTTTTTACTGGTGCCGTATCAACAAGCACCGTATTTTTGAGGGTGGTGTTTTACAACGGGTGGCCAGGTGAGACCATTTGCAACGGTTTTTTTGATTTTTAAGGCAAGGCAACGCTCGATAATAAAATTTTTTTTACGGTTTTTGGCGAGACAACGCCCCTCACGATCGGGTTGTAACGTAAACCCGTTTCAAGATTTGTATCTTTATTTGTCCAGGAATTTAATTACATTATCTATGATCAATAATTCGTATTATACTACGTAATAGTCCTTATTTTAATTTAGCTCAACCCCAATCTAGCATATATCTAAGCTACTGTATAAATTGTACATTATTATCGATGAGTTTTATTTGATTTATAATATAAAATGTAATAGACTAAACCGTTGATTGTGACTGTATGGATTTTGTATGGATGATGGACCAACGAAAAAACGAAAAGATCGAGGAGTTGTGTAAAATATTTCAACCTATAAACATCTTTTTGGTAAAGGTTGAAAGAGGAAAAATAAAACGCGAATACCCATGGTGGTACGGTAAAACTTTGTGTTTTTGATAAAAATAATAATAAGTTAATATAATATATAATAATAATAATAAATAATATAATAAATAATATATAATATATAATAATTCGACTAATTAATAATCGTGAATGACTATAAATCGAAACGAAAATACGTTGATTGATGTCGTGTGATTTGATGTTTTTTTAAGACAATTGGTGTGCAAGTGCAGTTAAGGTAACACAGGTGTACAGTGCGTTAGATAACTGACACCAAACTAGTGTGTATGGACAGTTAAGTTACCGAAATTAGTTAAAAGTTTTCGCGAAACTTATTGAACTACAAAAAAAAATACAGTGATAAAAGTCGTGTTTCGAAACAAAAAACTTTGAACTAAACGATATTGTTCTGATACCGACCAACGTCACACAAATGAATACAACAACAAAAAAAAAAGAAAAAAGTGAAATACATAAATCGTCGAGTATAAATAAATATAACTTAACATAATTCACCATATAAATAAAGAAAATAATTTATTAAAAGTTCCCGTCGTCAAACGTTAAAGTGTTCTCGTATACGAACACATACAGTATACCATCACAGTTGTGCCACACCCAGTTATAGTGGTAAAACTTTAATTCAAATTTGTATGCAACACACCTGTACGTGAATCGAGGATTAACGGCGACCAACATCACCATCTTACGAAACGGATCCGCAACGCTTCGAATCCATATATGTCAGGTTTTCTTATTTTATTATTATACATTTATTTTAAAATTATATTCTTAATTATATATTTAAGTGAATTTCATAATTATTAATATTTTTAAATCAAATTATATATTGATATAAAATTTCTATAAGAATAGTTTTTTTAGTAATTAAGTTTTTCGATGGCCATTTTTTTTTATTCCTGTCTTAATTAAATATTTCTTTAGGTTTAAGTTTTGGTTGTTGAGCTAAATTCGAATAATTTGTTTTTGTATTGGTATGCTATGCATACATATTTCCTTACCAACAATCTTTCATGTTTAATAATAGTTTTAATTGTTCTTATTTTTTTATTATTAATTGGTTTAAATAAAGAAAAATTATTGATGTTAAATAATTTGCTTTATCATATTCAATTTGTTCTCCCTGTATTAATTTAAACGAAATGTCCGCCTAATTTTTTTCCCCTCCACTGGGAATGCTCTCAGTAATCCATTTCTCAACAGCCATCGATCTTTAAATGTAACAACACAGCAGCAAATTCTAGCTCTATCTCGCTCCACAAAAAGACCCCCCCCAGCCACTGAAAGCTAGCCGGCTGAAACATGCTGCGTGGATTAGCGGAGGTAGAGTCTGCAACGGGTGTTAGCTACATTTTATTTTCGAATGTGGATACAACCTGTTACAGGGTGGCCAACCGGCTGGCCCTCGAATTTTTTTTGGTATCGGTGGTCTGCCGCAACGGAACGGTAGCCAACCGGCTATTGTATTTTTATCGGTGGTCTGCCGCAACGGAACGGTAGCCAACCGGCTATTGTATTTTTAACGGTGGTCTGCCGCAACGGAACGGCACCAAGGCCGCAACATTATTTTTTTATGTATTTAAGGTACGATTTTTTTATTATTTTTTTATTATTCATTTTATTTTATAATTCTTTTTACATATTTTATTTTTAAATTTAAATTTTGATTTTTTGTAATCGAGCGCCGCACAGCGGGTGCACGCTCGATGCGCATTGCTCTCTTTCTCTCGTTCTCTCTTATCGTGGTGCGGGTGGAGGGGGAAGGTGTTTCCTTTCGTTTTCTGTGTTTTTCGGTAAATAAAATGAACTATTAATTTTCGGAAAGGGTGTGATGGGAGCGGGGACTCCCTCTGTGTCGGTGTAGTGTTGATTGCGGTCCCTTGGTGCCCGCATCCAATTTCGTAACCAGGGCTTAGCCCTGTTTGAATGCGCGCACCAAGGCACCTCTCTATCTCTCTCTCTCTTATGATTATTTGTGTTGTTCGTTCCTGGTTCCGTCCGACGAATTTCGGCGGAACATCCGGGTATTTTATTATTATTTGCGTTCCCCCTAACTTTCTGTATAATCACGGTGTAAGCCAGGAGCACATGCATGCCTCAAACCCCACGACCCTTCGCACTTCTCCCTGAGAACGTAGTCGGCAAAAATCACCGTGGAGGCCTCTGCATGCGCTTAGTGAAATCTGCAGGTTGGCAGTAGCCAGCCTGTAACAACGTTATCACCGTAACATTGAAAGATGAATGGATTACCCGAGAGATTCGTCCAAACGTTCAAATTTCGAATGAAGGCAAGTGAAAAGGATAACACAGACCTCAGATCTTAGCTCAGTGCATTCATATTTAGTACTACACGCTACAACAGGCAAAGCTTCTGCTGTTTTTTGGGCGATTTTTTTTGTTGAAAAGTCAGCTGTATCACAATCGAGGTAACCTCAAAGAAAGACATTTCAATCCAGGAGAAGACGTATGGGTTCGAACACAATAAGATTCGTATTGGAAGCCGGGAATAATTTGTTTTGCGAACAACAGATATGACCAAGGGCGGTATTTTGTACCATCATTTCGAATCGAAATTCGAAAAAAGTCGAATGGCGGTATGTTGTACCATTTTCGAAAAGCAAAAATAATACAACTTTCACTTTTTCGATTCGACTTTTTTCGTATTCGACTTTTTTCGATTCGAAGTGATGGTACAACATACCGCCCCAACTGCGTTAGTTTTCCAAATCAAACTGTCAAACGAAAACGTACAGATGCTACACTCAAAAAAATATTTACAAAATTGCTGTAAATAAACAGCACACAAAATAATTTGTAAATTTGACAAAAACCGTAAACTTTATAAAAACAAATTCCTGGGAATTTGTAACGTATTTTTGTAATAATTATATGATTTTTTTTGTAATTTAACAACGTCCCTTTCAATTTTATTGTTAATATTTTGTATATTTGACGAAATTTTTATTAAATTTAAAAATTTTATTGTATTTTTTCAATATTTTCAGTTTTATGAAAATTTTATTGCATTTATTAAAACCAATTTGTTATTTTTACAATTTATTTTTATAAAGTTTACAGTTTTTGTCAAATTTACAAATTATTTTTTGTGCTGTATATTTACAGAAATTTTGTAAATTTTTTTTTTGAGTGTAGTCGTCAACGATACAACTTACAGACTGACGAGTCGTATAGGAGTTAACATCAATCACAAAGTTCTGTAACTTTGGGCGCTACAAACCAACAGAGCATAAGCCTTGAAAGTAGACCGGTTCCTGTACCCACATCCTACCCGACGGCAGATCCAAGGCTATCGATATTAAGAAGATTTTGAAACAGATTTTTGTCATGATGTCATGTCATGTTGTCATGGTTCATAATTTATTTGAACAATATTGAATCCCTATAATAATTCGAACATTTCGCGGGAACTTATTGTGCAAGTGGTTGGCTCCAAGTACAAAAATATATGAAAACACGAATACTATTGGAATAAGTTAGATGAATGAGTGATCATCTAATATTTCCGTGATTTCGTGAGTTTTGAAGCCAAATCTCACTAGAAATATGATAAAAAAATCGAAAAAATGTCAAAACACGATAAAGTTTGCAACAAATTGGCTGATTATGGAACAATATACAATTTCATCAGGAGTAATTTTTTTTGTGACAGATTCGAGTTCATCTTGAAAAGCTGGATTTAAAACTATAACACATGTCGCAAAAATTGTGAACCTGTGTTACATCTCTATAAATTCAATTTATCTGTTACGCGTCGGTTCGGTTCAATTTTTAAAAAAATAAGTTTAAATTTGATTTGAACTGTACAGTTGATCAACTAGCCGTCATCAACTAGATGATCCCACATGGATTCACGAACCGCGAAATATTGAAATGATCACTGAGTTAGCAGAAGGTATGCTAATTCAGAAGACAATGAATTCGAGGAACAGGTTCAATCTAGAGACGCTACTGTGACAGAACGACGAAGTATTTGGGAAAATTTAAACTTTACTGGGGTTTCTATATTCATCAAGTGATAAACCACCGACATTGTATTTTAATAAACACTTTGCATTTGAATACTTCAAATCGGGGCTCATTTGTTGATGGGATGTATCCTATACCCAAGATTACAATGGTATTGGAGAAATCGAACTTTTAACGTCAGTCTTCACTAGAGACCGTTTCATCATGCTCAGAAACTTCCAACATTATGTAGATGCTGCTCTCCCAAACGACGTAAAGAACAAATTGTGGAAAGTACAACCAATTAGTAATGCCGTAAGAATTCAATGCAGATCGATAAAAAGAATTGTGGGTCCGCGTATTCGATTGACGAGCAAATGAATCCTTTTTTTGGCCGATATTCATTATGACAATACGTAAAAGGAAAACCATGTCAAGTTGATTTAAAAAATCTCGTCGTTGCTACTTCTAGAAGAATGGTTATGGATTTTGAGATCTGCCAAGGCACCTCCACTCCGTTTAGTGATATACCGTTGGATTTGGAACCAATGAAAAGGTTCATTGATTTCGATTGTCCAGCTGTGGTCAGGAACTACAACAAATTCATGAGTGGTGTAGACGTGTTGATAGAGTACTTTCATCGAAACGAAAAAGTGGTTACTTAAAGTATCATTTCACTTTCTTGACTCCTGCAATAGCTAGTTCGTGGTAGGAGTATCGATATAGGATTGCACTTTTTTCAAAGTGTTAAAGAATCGGGTGAAAGATTTACATGATTTTACATTTTTTTTTTGTCTGCCGTGTGCCAACATTGCAAAACATTGAAGTTCCAGGTAGAAACGCCAGGGCTATGTTGTGCCGATAGCAAAGGTAAATTGCCGGTTTTGACTTCGTCATCGGTAACATTATGTACTTACCTCTATGGAGATACAGCGCACATTTCGATTATGTTGAACGATTGTAATCATATTCAAAATTGTCCTCTATTTTAAAGAATCAAGAGCTAATTTATCATCGGAAGCGGAGCGTTGATGCCCCCAGCGAATGAAGGACCCAAGTTCCTTCAAATTTTTTTCGCTGGAAATTCCGAATTCGAATTAAGTTATCCTCTTGCGCTTTTCAATACGTCAACACGAGAGTGAGTACTTTAATGTCTTTTGCATGAACACAATGCACTAGTTCGTTTGTTTAAAACTGCTTTGGAGACAATGACTTTCGATGATCACAATAAAATCATCAGAGCGCAGGCAAAAGGCTAACCGGAGACCATCTACGTAAGTACAATGCTCCCACTATCGACGAAATCGCAGTTTTGATTGCTGGTGAAAATGTGGAATCGCGTGATATTGTGATCAAGCACACGAAATACGTCGATCATATGACGCACATCAATATCCATTGATGTTTTGACATTGAGAGGATGGCTACCACTTCCAGATAAAATGATAAATCCGTGAAGAAACGACTAAGAAGGTCAGTTCCATGCATTTTTATACTTATCGGTTGAAGATGCGGCAAAGCGTGGACAATCATCTTTTGAAGATCGAAACGGAACGTTTAAATTTCAAAACTACGTTCCCAGTAGTACATTCATCTGCGCGATGCTATCGTTTCGGAAGGAAATGCGACAAACGTCGTTCAATTGACCATTCTCCTGGCGACATTTGTTGACAGCCCACGGCATATGCATCAATATGCGCAGGATGCTATGATGTATGTGCGGCATTACGGACGGCCACATTAGTTCATCATGTTCACATGCAATTTGAAACGGCCTGAAATTAACGGTAATCTCCTGCCAGGGCAAATTTTTAGCGATCGCCACGACATCACGACACGTGTGTTTAAACAAAAACTCAGGACGCTAATGGACTTCATCGTTAAGCAGATGGTTTCGGACCACCACGTTGTTGGATGTACTCAGTAGAGTGGCAGAAGCGTGGATTACGACATGTACACATTCTGCTCTGGTTAATTGAGAAAATTAGGCCAGATCAAATCGATTCAATCATCAGCGACGAAATGTCAGATCCTGAAGCCGACTCGGAGTTGTTCGCCGTAGTCGCAACAAACATAATTCACGGTCCGTACGATAATCGCAATCCAGATTCATCGTGTATGGCCGATGGGAAATGCATAAAACAATATCCGCGTTCGTAGCTGGCATACATAATTAGTGGAAACGAGTTCGATGAATTTGTTCGTGATCATCATAGCGACGTGTCATCCATCGAACGCATTGGAATTGTGAAACAAATATAAGGACGAGTGGACTGATGACATTTTGCATCGAGTTCGCACTGGAACCTCGACTTACGTGCTTGAAATGACGGGATACGCAACGAAGCATTGATCATGATCGAAGACATGTGCGTGCTTAAGTGCGGTAGCCATTTGTCGCAAGTGTGTACGATCGAGATTCGGTGAGCCAAACAGTACGAATGAATGTCCTGCTTTTGAATGCACAGCAAAAGAACGAGTACGACGCATTGATGTAGGCAGTAGACGAAAGAAGCGGCGGAATATTCTTCCTCGACTCTCCGTGGAACAGGAAAACCCTTTCGAATTTCATTGCTTTTGGCCACAATTCGCTCAAGATCTCAAATAGCGCTAGCTGTTACATCATCGGGAATTGCGGCCACATTGCTGAACGACGGCCAGACGGCACATTCTGCATTGAAGTTGCCGATGAATATCCATACAAATGACAAGCCGTTGTGCTCAATTGCCAAGAATTCGGCGATGGCCAAGGTATTGTAAGAATGCAAACTCATCATCTGGGAGGACTGCACAATCGCACACAAACGTTCATTGGAAGCGTCCAATCGAACGATGAAGAATTTACGAAGTGACTCAAGACGTTTTGGTGGAGTGATGATTCTGCTGGCCGGCGATTTTCGCCAAACGCTACCTGTCATTCTGAGATCGACAGCTGCAGATGAATTGAACGCATGTGAAGAAGTTGCGGTCAACTGCGAACATGAGAGTCGCGTTACAGTACGACTCATCAACTGCTGATTTTTCCAAACAACTATATCGGCGCTTGGCATTGATCAAATTCCTGTTGATATTTTGCCCGGATTGATTTCGTTTCCCACGAATTTTTGCAAGTTCACCGTCACGCAGGAAAAGCTTATCACGAAAGTGTTTCCGGACATCCGCCGAAATTATATGAATCACGATTGGCTCAGCGATTTTGGCAGCGAATAACAAGGACAGTCTGACAGTAGACAGTCTGAATTACTTGATTCAAAACCAAATCGCTGAGGAAATTCATTGTTACAAATGCGTTGACTGTGTGACCAATTAAGACGAGGCAACCAACATCCAACCGAGTTTTTGAATGCGCTTGATTTGCCGGGAATACCACCCACCGCATAACTTGATGCTCAACCGAGATTATGTAACGGGACGCAATTGGCTGTGAAGAAACTGAGTTTTTAATTGGCGGCCAGTTGTAATAGCCGCCCTGGTGGCAAAGTGGTGTGGAAGCTTGCACCAGCGACCGAAGGTTTCGGGTTCGATTTCCGGTTGTGACAAGGGAAAAAATTCACGGCTGGTTTATAGGATCAATGAAATAATCACTCATTATCCGAAATAAAAAAATATGGTTATGAAACCTCATTTGAGGCGGCCAAATCCCTTGATGGGATATAGTGCCAGAGAGACAGAGAAAGAGAGAGAGAGAGAGCAATTTTGATCCGTAATTCGGTTTTTCTGTTTCGGATGGAATGACATGCGAAGGAATAAAAGCAAAGTTGGATGCGGTCGATGGAGACAGTGAAATATTGGGTCAACAAATTTAAATGTGGTCGTACATCTGTTTTTGGCGACGAGCGGTCCAGGGAGATCACAGAGGAAATCGTTGAATAGGTCCACGACATTATTCTTGGTGATTGCCGTATTAAGGTGCGCGAAGTAGCAGAGGCCATAGGCGTATCGTACGGAATAGCAATTAATAATTTAAATGGTAAGATAAGTGTCAGAAAAGTGTCGGCCCGGTTGATGAAGTGATTGCCGAAATTGCGATCCAGAATTGTCGCAGCCAAGGAGCTGAAGGAGTCAGCTTGGAGGGAAAAAATTCAGCTCAAACGAGGAGGCTATTGCCGAGACAGAGGCATATTTTGAAGAGTTTGAGAAAAAACTCCTAACACGGGTACTTAGTGATCGACCCTCGTACGCTTGAATTAAAAAAATGCTCGTGTATCAATTAATCAAAAACATTTGTTATTTAACCGTATTGTGCTGCGCACCCTGAGAAGGGGAGGAAGAAGTCCAGCCTTCTGAGGGAAGTGCGAGGAGTGGTATCTCTCCAGGGGAGACACTTCAGCTTGTGGCGAACCCGAGTGAGGTGTAGGCTAGCGACCTTAGGATCGACTATCCCTTGACAGGGGGATGGGGGATACATCGAATTCCGAGGGAGGAGAGGTGGATCTCCTTAATTTTATGGACTGCGAAGGGAGTGGGATGGGGGATACTGTCGACTCCGTCGGGTCCAACTAAGCGACGTAGCACTGCTGTAGCATTAGGATTGTGCAGATAAACTAACATCACCACAAGGCTTGCCTCGGCGGCGCTACTTCTCAGACTGGCTAAGTCAGGCGAGGAAATAATTATGATCCAAGAACCTTGGATCAAGAATAACAATATCTACGGTCTGCAAGCGAAGGGGTACACCCTTTTCACGCTTTTGGGACTGAAGAGAGCAGATCATGTATATTTGTGGGAAATAATATAAATATTTTTCTACTTCCACAGTATAGCAATGGGGACATTACTGCGGTCTGTATAGAGACGAAGGGGAAAAGATTCTGGCTAGCAGCAGCATACATGGACCGCGAGATGCTAGTGCCGGCAGATATAGTGGGGGCACCGTTTTTTGACGCAGAAAGTAGTAGGAAGGTGGGAGTTATCCTGGGGTGTGACACCAACGCGCACCATACCATCTGGGGTAGCTAGGATATAAATGACACGGGTGAGTTACTTTATGAATTTCTCTTAAGAACTAACCTCACTATTAGTAATATAGGCCAGGAACCCACCTTATTATTAGTAATAGATATAGGAGGTTCTGGATATTATTCTGGTTTCCGAATTTGTTTCACTGATGATCAGGGAATGGAGGATGGCGAAGGAGCATGTATCCTCCGACCATCGTTACTTAACGTTTAAACGTAATCTCAACATTACAAAACAGTACATGTTCGGAAATCACAGGAGGACAGTATGGCATGTATATAGGGATGTATTGGAGGGCATCATTCCATCTAGAGTTCCGGAGTCGTGGACTCCGTCCGTAGACTCCAGTTTCAATGGTGGACACTCTGACTACGGCTTGCAATACCTCTATGAGGGTAGCCTGCCCTTTAACAAAGCTGAGGGGTAAGCGAACACCTGTTTGGTGGAACCCGGCACTTGAGGAGTGCCGGAAAGTCTGTGGGTCTGTGGGACTTCTTTAAGGAATGCCTCAGAGTATACAGGCGCTTCTGTGATAGAATGGAAGGGGTCTCGAGAACCTCGCGCTTAAGGAAAACTCTCTCTACCATTCCAGCTGTTCCAGGCTGTCTGTTAAAACCGTATGGTGAATGGACGGTTTCTAGTTGTTACGACTGTGCGGTCGCAACCACAATTTTTGTATGTTTTATATTTCCCCCGGTTGGTGTCTTTACTTTCCATTGATTGCTCAATATTTATATTTTATATTCCCCTCGGTTTGTGTCTTCGCTTTCGGAGTTGTTTGTTTATTGGCCACGTTTTGTTTTGTACCTCATCGTGTTGCGGCGCGGGGGGTAAGAAGAATGTCGAAAGAGCGAGACCAATGCGAATCGAGTGTGTGTAAAGTAAAACGTTCTAGAAAAATGTTTTTCTTATATGCTTCTCGTTTACATCAATGCGAATTGATGTAAATGAAAAACAGAGAAGAAAGACAATTCTTTTAGAACGTTTTTGCGCGACGTTTTCGGTGCGAGAATTTTTTTTTTATTCAGTCTTGTTTTGGGATTTTAGATAGAAAGTCTCGTTTTGAATTATTAAATAGTCTCGTTTGGGGATTTATAAAAATCTTGATTGTGTTAATAATTTAACACAATCCAACCGGCCATTGGTATTTTATTTGGTATCGGGGCAAGGCCCCGCATCGAGATAGGTGGCCAAGCGGCACCCCGTTTCCATTTTGTATTAGTATCGGGGATAGGCCCCGCAACACCAACGGCACCAAGGCCGCAACCCTTTTTGGTATCGGGGAGAGGCCCCACAACAGTAATTTTTTTTTTTGAAAAAAAAAAATTAATAATTTTAAGGTACGATTTTTCTATTTTCTTTTTTTTTTTGTTAAATTTAAATTTTATTTTTCTAAATTTTTTTACATTTCTTATTTATATATAAAATTTAATTTGTAATTGAGCCCCGGACAACGGTCGTGCGCTCGTTGCGCATTGCTCTCTCTCTCGTTCTCCCCCTTTCGTCTTTCTTCGTGGGAAGTTGTGTTTTTTCCTTTTTTTTTGGTCTAAATTGAATAAATAAAAAAATGAATTATTAAATTTCCGGGTTGGGTATGATGAGGGGGGAATTCCCATCCTGTGTCGGCGTAGGGTTGGCGGTCCCTTGGTGCCCGCATCCGGGTTCGGAACCGGTGTTTACCACCGTTTGAGTTCGGACGGATGCGCGCACCAAGGCACCTCGCTTCCGTTATAATTTGTTTTTGTTTTTTTTTTATTATGGGTTCGTTCCTCAGGTTCCGGCCAACAAATTTCGGCGGAACATCCGGTTTTTAATTTATTATTTGCGTTTTTTCTTTTTATTTAAAATTCTCTGTAATCACGGTGTAAGCCAGGAGCCACGCAAGCCTCAATCCCCACGACTCTTCGCACTTCTCCCTGAGAATGTAGCCGGCAAAAATCACCGTGGAGGCCTCTGCGTGCGCTTAGTGATATCTGCAGGTTGGCAGTAGCCAGCCGGTAACATAGTGAAGAGACTCTTGTTCTCTTGATGGAAACTCACTTCCCGGGAAGTGAGGATTTGTCGACTGCGGAGCCTTTGGATGGTTGTGTGTCTAGGGTTGACTGCGGGCACCAACTGTTGTGTACAGAGGATATTCTGAACATGCGGAGAATAAAATGGGATATTAAGGGGTTCAATCCTTTTAAGTCAGCTGGTCTAGATGGGATTGCACCAGCAGAAATTCAGAAGAAGTCGGAGGTCTTGCTTCCCTGGCTGGAAGTTATCTTCAAAGAGTGTCTGAAGCTGGGGTACATCCCCAAGAAATGGAGGGAGGCTAGTGTGATCTTCATCCCGAAGGCGGGAAGAACCTTGCACAGCAACCCTAAGGACTTTAGACCTCATGTCTTTGTTATTTTTTCTGCTGAAAACCATGGAAAGGATGCTGGATGTCTATATTCGTTCAATAATTGTACCCAGAAACTGGGCTCAGTCTCAACATGCGTACCATAAGGGTAAGTCCGTTGATACGGCATTACATACTTTGGTTCGAGGAATTGAGAACACTGCATTTTCAGGAATTTTTGTTGGTGGCGTTTCTCGATATCGAGGGTGCGTTGAATAACGTTAAGGTGCAAGCAATTATGGAGGGAGTCGAACGCACAGTAATCAGGCTAATTATTCATTAGGTGGTGCTAGGTAGCAGATGGGTTATAGCGGGGATGGGGGAAGCTTCCGTCAGAAGACGGGTGGTTTGGGGAACTCCCTAGGGAAGAGTCCTCTCTCCCCTTCTCTGGAATGTAATAATCAATGGACTACTATTGGCACTGGAGGGGGAAGGAATAGGTGTGGTTGCTTATGCCGATGACGTGGCGATAGCTGTCTCGGGAAAGCACCTGGGATTAACCTATCTAAAACAGAACTGGCCCTTTTCACTAGGAGGTATAAAATTCCGGCAGTGGTTTTACCAAGCCTGAATGGTACTATGCTGGTCCTTACTGATAAGGCGAGATCCTAGGGATTCTTCTGGACAGTAAGCTCAGTGGGAAACTTAGCACGATAGAAAGAGTAAAAAATGCCACTGTGGCGATCTGCTCTTGTAAAAATGTCATTGGAAGGAAATGGGGCTTAAACTGACGGCTTGGCAGTCTGGCTATCAGCGACTTCGGGGTTGAAGTGCCTGAAAAAAAGGGCACTAAACTATAGTTAAATCAATGAGGCATGAACTGGTGAATTTTGTCTACGAAACACCCCGTTTGTGCTTCGACATGTTTTTCAAGGTGATTCTCCCCTCTCGGGGGGATTGAAATAGTTAAATTCTTCAGCGACGGCTCCAAGCTCGATGGTACTTTCAAATTTCAAAACGAAACTTGGTCAATGGAATTGGGCCAATTCTGGATTAGCACAAATTCAGCCACTAAATTTTTCGGTTGACAATGAATTAACATGCGTGACAAGAATATGCTATCTAAATTGTTCAGTCTTTGGTTTTACAATAAGTTATTTCTATTTTTTAATTTGTTGTTCAACAAAAATATTATTGAACGGTACCTCTGTATTTTGTATGTTCAATATAGTATCTTTTAGGGGCTAATTTGTTTTTCCTCTATTATGAATGAAAATTTATGAAAATCGCATTTCTATGATAAGCACAAATATCGTTGGTGTATCCGTCTTTCAGGCGAAATTTAAAATTTTCTTTCCCCGTTTTTCCGGCTCCTGGACTAGCACTAATTTTTTCCCGTAAATACTAATTAGCACAAATTAGGCTTAATCGGTATGCAAAGTTTCATTTTGAAAATCGTAAGTTTCCCTGCTGCAGTTACTCACACAGACTGACGTTATAGCGATTGAAGAGGTCATGAACTGGTTGAAGCACAATGTAATATCGTTAACTGATTCAGTTTCCCTGGTGGCTTTGGATTGTCACACATCTCTTAACGAGATGAGTGAACATTCCAATATCAAGTTTGTCTGGGTTCCGGGCCATTCTGACGTTGAAGGAAATTGCAGGGCAGACGAGTTGGCAAGGTATGGTACGACTCTCTAACTGGAACCAGGGAGATATTGTGTAGGAAGGCCTATATCTGTGCTGAAAGCAGCAAGCCATAGGGAAGCAGTTGCCTTGACAAATGCTAGGTTGATCCCTAGTCCAACTGGCAGGGTAGCGAAACAAGTATGGCCTGAGCTGAACTCGAATCGATTCAAGATACAGGGTTTTCCAATAAGAGTGATATGATTTCTTTAAAAAAAAAACACACTAATTGTTAAAGAAATTGAATTGTTTTTTATTTAATGTAAAGTACAAATTCACACGACACGGCGTGTGGATAAGAATGCTAATTTCCATAAAATAAAACTTAAGCTTCTATTCAACAACAGAGCGCAATGCCCACGTTTTTCGCAATAATTCAATTGTTGCACTTGCTGTGTGGTACGTAGCCCCGTCTTGTCGGAACCAAATGTTGTCAAGATCAACTTCTTCCAATTTCGGCCATAAAAAGTTGGTTATCATCGATTTATACCGATCTCCATTGACAATACCTAAAAATCAAAATATTTTTTTTTCGTTGGTATGTGTAATGTCATCATTTAGGCGCTTCATTAAAATTTAAGAAAATATAATGCATATAAATTTAAATATACCGAAGAAGTATAGTATAAAAAGACTGCTCAAAAATAAAATTTAACCATATTTCAAATATATTGAATCCAAATTGGAAAAATTGACGAAGCAAAAAACAGAAAAAAATTAAATCAAATAACGAGCTAGGGACAATAAATTATCACCAGTATGGCACTGGTTTTATTAATTATAACAAAAACTAACAGACCATAAAATTATATGTTAAGTAAGTTTCATAAAGTCCTAATGAATTCTACCTACTCTAATGGTGCCTGGAGTGCATACCGCTCCATAATTCCTTAAGCCGTTCGGTTAGACGGTTACCATGTAATACTAAATGGTGTTGCAGGAATAGCCCTAGATGGTTTTGAAGGGAGTTTAAAGATGTTGGATCCTGTTGTATCACAATGGGCCAAAACTGGTCTAAATGTGCGATAGCAGCCACTGAAACCTAACCTAACCTAACCGTATTGTGACCTAAACTACACAATTGTGTATGTAGTTTTCCAGGAAGGTTAGATATTTTTTTTTTATTTTACTGTTGAAAACATATCCTAATATTAACATAGAAAATGATTTTCTCGATTTTCCGCATAAAGAAAAGGGCAATCGCCTACCACAAACGTGTATGCTCGGTCTCAAAGGGGTTTCAGAAAAAAAAATTTCTCGGTCGGAAAGGGTTGAAAATATAAAAAAATTCGTTTGTGGCCTAACAAAAACGTTGGTACCATGTTTTGGTGTACGATTAACTGATCTTACGATTAAACGCTTATACGATGATGAAGGTAAGTTCACTAGCTCGATCATAAAAATAAAATCGACTTGATGCAAAATATTCTTAGATCACTGGTACGAATGAATCAACAAACCAACACATAACAAAAAATTATTCTTACGTCAACAACGTGTAACAATTAAATCTCCGCAGGTGTGTTTTAGTAATTTTTAACTTTATTGATCATATGTTAGTGCTCGTGACTCATTCGTTCGACCGATCAACAAAATGTAAAGCTATTTCCAATATGGGAAGGAATTTGATATTTATTCCATTGGTTGGAAATTTCAACCAGAATTCCTGAATAATTAGCAAAAACAGACGTTGCGTTAATTAACTTAAGGTAATTCGGTGCATGCTCTTATACGCTCTCGTAAGCGACAAGAATTGAAACGCGATCAAATGTAATTTAAAGCAATCATATTAAATTGCTTATTTAAACACCGTCTGTGCCATTTTTTTCAATGACGCTGTCTGCTATTATCCAATAAATCCGTTTAGCTCGAAAAAGGGGTTAATTCCGTCAGCATATACCAAACTAACTAAAAAGTGTAGCCTCGATTTAAATGTTATCGGACAAGATATTATCACTGCTATCAAGGTTTCATGCCTGATATGCTATCAGGATTTAATGATAACATGTTCGGTGCTACTTCTAGGTATAGGTAGTAAAAATATGATTGGCATATTTATTTGTTGTGTACACTCGAATCATTATAAATTCATAACATATGATTCACAGATTTGTTTACGTTTACGCATAACGTCATACTAACAGATAAATACATAAAGTTGTCGTATACAGTGGAGACTAGACGCAGACCAGCGATTTTATAAAAAAAAAAAAAACTTAAAAAAAGTTAGTGTTTACTTATTGAACGATACCAATACTTGATAACACCAAATTATCTTTTATCTAATCTAATTTTTTGTGTTCGTATTGCGAAAAGTAATTTTGATAACAAATGCGAACAGAGACACTTTATTCAAAAAATTTTATTTTATTCATCGTTAACATTTTACGCCAACATACCGTACAAAACCAAGATAATAAAATTTTATAATTTTATCAGTTTAAAATTAAGGTGTAGTGCTTGAAAAAGTGGCAGAATATTGTGATAGTATATATATATATAATAAGGAAATGTCTCGTGAAAAGGTGATCCATCACAAAGGATCAATTTTATTGTCGCACGACGAAAATCTTAAAGTTTTTTCGCTAATTGAATCAAAATGTGTGGTAAAGTGAAATGTTAATAAATTTAAGTGATTTGAAAAATATCTCTAATTTTGTAATGTGCCTTATAGGCCCTAGCAACATCGATTGTACAGCTTTACACCACGGAACAGCCGGCACACTCGCACTGGATTAAACGTGGGACCGGTGTTCTGTGTTTGATTCGAGATAGTTATAAGCGTTCGTATTTCCTACGACTGTATTGTACCGTAAAGGATTCCGCGATATGGGAACACGAGCTATACACAACAATCATCTTTAATCGGGTTCGACCCTATTTTATGACGTTTGAGGGAGAAGTAAGTAAATGCAAAATTTTTTAAGAGTAATTTATGTTTAAAGTATTGATAAGTGAGTGTCGAATGTGACAAATTTAAGGTCATGATTCACACCAAAAACAAATAAATAAAATTTATATCGTACGTAACTTATCAATTCTAACATTCAAATCCGAGTTTGATAAGCCCCTCTATAGCAGGTTTTGTAGATAATTAATGAAATAATCGAATTTATTAAAATTGGACATAGGTTGACCGAAAAATCAGTTTTATATTGTTTTCTTACTCGTTTCCTAATTTGGCATACTCATGTTATTGTTTTCCTCTTTCGCCTGCAATCCAGGTACGATCGCAAAATATAACCCGATTACAAAATCTGAAAATTTCAGTAACCGCGCTTTGCATATGAAACCAACCGTTAATTCCTTACTCAATATGCTATTTTCATTACTTATAACCATTTTGAATCGGAATAAAATATTATCAATTTTTTTCAAAAAATCCCAGCTTTACCGATTTTGAACGGATAAAATTTATTATCAAGGATTCCAAATTTTTCGTGTATTTTGGGTTATCAATGTAATTATGAGTAGATCAACGTTTAATTTGCTGAAATATGTCGCCCCATTCGCCTGCAATCCAGGTTCGATCACAAATGTGGTCGAATCTCAAAATACGAAACTTGCAATAACCGCATGTTTCTTACGCGTCCTACCGGTAGTTTTGGGCTAAACGTATTACATACATTACCTATAATCATTTTGGATCGGAATTTCAACAAAAAAAAGTTTTCAATTTTTTGCGAAAATCCCTGATGGTTAGCCTTACTGATTTTGAACGGATAAAATTTATTGTCACGGATTCCAAATTTTTCGTGTATTTTGGGTTATCAATGTAATTATGAGTAGATCAACGTTTAATTTGCTGGAATATGTCGCCCCATTCGCCTGCAATCTAGGTTCGATCACAAATGTGGTCGAATCTCAAAATACGAAACTTGCAATAACCGCATGTTTCTTACGCATCCTACCGGTAGTTTTGGGCTAAACGTATTACATACATTACCTATAATCATTTTCGATCGGAATTTCAACAAAAAAAAGTTTTCAATTTTTTGCGAAAATCCCTGATGGGCCTTACTGATTTTGAACGGATAAAATTTATTGTCACGGATTCCAAATTTTTCGTGTATTTTGGGTTATCAATGTAATTATGAGTAGATCAACGTTTAATTTGCTGAAATATGTCGCCCCATTCGCCTGCAATCCAGGTTCGATCACAAATGTGGTCGAATCTCAAAATACGAAACTTGCAATAACCGCATGTTTCTTACGCATCCTACCGGTAGTTTTGGGCTAAACGTAATACATACATTACCTATAATCATTTTCGAACGGAATTTCAACAAAAAAAAGTTTTCAATTTTTTGCGAAAGTCCCTGATGGTTAGCCTTACTGATTTTGAACGGATAAAATTTATTGTCACGGATTCCAAATTTTTCGTGTATTTTGGGTTATCAATGTAATTATGAGTAGATCAACGTTTAATTTGCTGAAATATGTCGCCCCATTCGCCTGCAATCCAGGTTCGATCACAAATGTGGTCGAATCTCAAAATACGAAACTTGCAATAACCGCATGTTTCTTACGCATCCTACCGGTAGTTTTGGCTAAACGTATTACATACATTACCTATAATCATTTTGGATCGGAATTTCAACAAAAAAAGTTTTCAATTTTTTGCGAAAATCCCTGATGGTTAGCCTTACTGATTTTGAACGGATAAAATTTATTGTCACGGATTCCAAATTTTTCGTGTATTTTGGGTTATCAATGTAATTATGAGTAGATCAACGTTTAATTTGCTGAAATATGTCGCCCCATTCGCCTGCAATCCAGGTTCGATCACAAATGTGGTCGAATCTCAAAATACGAAACTTGCAATAACCGCATGTTTCTTACGCGTCCTACCGGTAGTTTTGGGCTAAACGTATTACATACATTACCTATAATCATTTTGGATCGGAATTTCAACAAAAAAAAGTTTTCAATTTTTTGCGAAAATCCCTGATGGTTAGCCTTACTGATTTTGAACGGATAAAATTTATTGTCACGGATTCCAAATTTTTCGTGTATTTTGGGTTATCAATGTAATTATGAGTAGATCAACGTTTAATTTGCTGGAATATGTCGCCCCATTCGCCTGCAATCTAGGTTCGATCACAAATGTGGTCGAATCTCAAAATACGAAACTTGCAATAACCGCATGTTTCTTACGCATCCTACCGGTAGTTTTGGGCTAAACGTATTACATACATTACCTATAATCATTTTCGATCGGAATTTCAACAAAAAAAAAGTTTTCAATTTTTTGCGAAAATCCCTGATGGGCCTTACTGATTTTGAACGGATAAAATTTATTGTCACGGATTCCAAATTTTTCGTGTATTTTGGGTTATCAATGTAATTATGAGTAGATCAACGTTTAATTTGCTGAAATATGTCGCCCCATTCGCCTGCAATCCAGGTTCGATCACAAATGTGGTCGAATCTCAAAATACGAAACTTGCAATAACCGCATGTTTCTTACGCATCCTACCGGTAGTTTTGGCTAAACGTATTACATACATTACCTATAATCATTTTCGATCGGAATTTCAACAAAAAAAGTTTTCAATTTTTTGCGAAAATCCCTGATGGTTAGCCTTACTGATTTTGAACGGATAAAATTTATTGTCACGGATTCCAAATTTTTCGTGTATTTTGGGTTATCAATGTAATTATGAGTAGATCAACGTTTAATTTGCTGAAATATGTCGCCCCATTCGCCTGCAATCCAGGTTCGATCACAAATGTGGTCGAATCTCAAAATACGAAACTTGCAATAACCGCATGTTTCTTACGCATCCTACCGGTAGTTTTGGGCTAAACGTAATACATACATTACCTATAATCATTTTGGATCGGAATTTCAACAAAAAAAAGTTTTCAATTTTTTTGCGAAAATCCCTGATGAGCCTTACTGATTTTGAACGGATAAAATTTATTGTCACGGATTCCAAATTTTTCGTATATTTTGGGTTATCAATGTAATTATGAGTAGATCAACGTTTAATTTGCTGAAATATGTCGCCCCATTCGCCTGCAATCCAGGTTCGATCACAAATGTGGTCGAATCTCAAAATACGAAACTTGCAATAACCGCATGTTTCTTACGCATCCTACCGGTAGTTTTGGGCTAAACGTAATACATACATTACCTATAATCATTTTCGATCGGAATTTCAACAAAAAAAAGTTTTCAATTTTTTGCGAAAATCCCTGATGGTTAGCCTTACTGATTTTGAACGGATAAAATTTATTGTCACGGATTCCAAATTTTTCGTGTATTTTGGGTTATCAATGTAATTATGAGTAGATCAACGTTTAATTTGCTGAAATATGTCGCCCCATTCGCCTGCAATCTAGGTTCGATCACAAATGTGGTCGAATCTCAAAATACGAAACTTGCAATAACCGCATGTTTCTTACGCATCCTACCGGTAGTTTTGGGCTAAACGTAATACATACATTACCTATAATCATTTTCGATCGGAATTTCAACAAAAAAAAGTTTTCAATTTTTTGCGAAAATCCCTGATGGTTAGCCTTACTGATTTTGAACGGATAAAATTTATTGTCACGGATTCCAAATTTTTCGTGTATTTTGGGTTATCAATGTAATTATGAGTAGATCAACGTTTAATTTGCTGAAATATGTCGCCCCATTCGCCTGCAATCTAGGTTCGATCACAAATGTGGTCGAATCTCAAAATACGAAACTTGCAATAACCGCACGTTTCTTACGCATCCTACCGGTAGTTTTGGGCTAAACGTAATACATACATTACCTATAATCATTTTCGATCGGAATTTCAACAAAAAAAAGTTTTCAATTTTTTGCGAAAATCCCTGGCCTTACTGATTTTGAACGGATAAAATTTATTGTCACGGATTCCAAATTTTTCGTGTATTTTGGGTTATCAATGTAATTATGAGTAGATCAACGTTTAATTTGCTGAAATATGTCGCCCCATTCGCCTGCAATCTAGGTTCGATCACAAATGTGGTCGAATCTCAAAATACGAAACTTGCAATAACCGCATGTTTCTTACGCATCCTACCGGTAGTTTTGGGCTAAACGTAATACATACATTACCTATAATCATTTTCGATCGGAATTTCAACAAAAAAAGTTTTCAATTTTTTGCGAAAATCCCTGATGGCTAGCCTTACTGATTTTGAACGGATAAAATTTACTGTCACGGATTCCAAATTTTTCGTGTATTTTGGGTTATCAATGTAATTATGAGTAGATCAACGTTTAATTTGCTGAAATATGTCGCCCCATTCGCCTGCAATCTAGGTTCGATCACAAATGTGGTCGAATCTCAAAATACGAAACTTGCAATAACCGCATGTTTCTTACGCATCCTACCGGTAGTTTTGGGCTAAACGTAATACATACATTACCTATAATCATTTTCGATCGGAATTTCAACAAAAAAAAGTTTTCAATTTTTTGCGAAAATCCCTGATGGTTAGCCTTACTGATTTTGAACGGATAAAATTTATTGTCACGGATTCCAAATTTTTCGTGTATTTTGGGTTATCAATGTAATTATGAGTAGATCAACGTTTAATTTGCTGAAATATGTCGCCCCATTCGCCTGCAATCTAGGTTCGATCACAAATGTGGTCGAATCTCAAAATACGAAACTTGCAATAACCGCATGTTTCTTACGCATCCTACCGGTAGTTTTGGGCTAAACGTAATACATACATTACCTATAATCATTTTCGATCGGAATTTCAACAAAAAAAAGTTTTCAATTTTTTGCGAAAATCCCTGATGGTTATAGCCTTACTGATTTTGAACGGATAAAATTTACTGTCACGGATTCCAAATTTTTCGTGGATTTTGGGTTATCAATGTAATTATGAGTAGATCAACGTTTAATTTGCTGAAATATGTCGCCCCATTCGCCTGCAATCTAGGTTCGATCACAAATGTGGTCGAATCTCAAAATACGAAACTTGCAATAACCGCATGTTTCTTACGCATCCTACCGGTAGTTTTGGGCTAAACGTAATACATACATTACCTATAATCATTTTCGATCGGAATTTCAACAAAAAAAAGTTTTCAATTTTTTGCGAAAATCCCTGATGGTTGGTTAGCCTTACTGATTTTGAACGGATAAAATTTATTGTCACGGATTCCAAATTTTTCGTGTATTTTGGGTTATCAATGTAATTATGAGTAGATCAACGTTTAATTTGCTGAAATATGTCGCCCCATTCGCCTGCAATCTAGGTTCGATCACAAATGTGGTCGAATCTCAAAATACGAAACTTGCAATAACCGCATGTTTCTTACGCATCCTACCGGTAGTTTTCGGCTAAACGTAATACATACATTACCTATAATCATTTTCGATCGGAATTTCAACAAAAAAAAGTTTTCAATTTTTTGCGAAAATCCCTGATGGTTAGCCTTACTGATTTTGAACGGATAAAATTTATTGTCACGGATTCCAAATTTTTCGTGTATTTTGGGTTATCAATGTAATTATGAGTAGATCAACGTTTAATTTGCTGAAATATGTCGCCCCATTCGCCTGCAATCCAGGTTCGATCACAAATGTGGTCGAATCTCAAAATACGAAACTTGCAATAACCGCATGTTTCTTACGCATCCTACCGGTAGTTTTGGGCTAAACGTAATACATACATTACCTATAATCATTTTCGATCGGAATTTCAACAAAAAAAAGTTTTCAATTTTTTGCGAAAATCCCTGATGGTTAGCCTTACTGATTTTGAACGGATAAAATTTATTGTCACGGATTCCAAATTTTTCGTGTATTTTGGGTTATCAATGTAATTATGAGTAGATCAACGTTTAATTTGCTGAAATATGTCGCCCCATTCGCCTGCAATCTAGGTTCGATCACAAATGTGGTCGAATCTCAAAATACGAAACTTGCAATAACCGCATGTTTCTTACGCATCCTACCGGTAGTTTTCGGCTAAACGTAATACATACATTACCTATAATCATTTTCGATCGGAATTTCAACAAAAAAAAGTTTTCAATTTTTTGCGAAAATCCCTGATGGTTAGCCTTACTGATTTTGAACGGATAAAATTTATTGTCACGGATTCCAAATTTTTCGTGTATTTTGGGTTATCAATGTAATTATGAGTAGATCAACGTTTAATTTGCTGAAATATGTCGCCCCATTCGCCTGCAATCCAGGTTCGATCACAAATGTGGTCGAATCTCAAAATACGAAACTTGCAATAACCGCATGTTTCTTACGCATCCTACCGGTAGTTTTGGGCTAAACGTAATACATACATTACCTATAATCATTTTCGATCGGAATTTCAACAAAAAAAAGTTTTCAATTTTTTGCGAAAATCCCTGATGGTTAGCCTTACTGATTTTGAACGGATACAATTTATTGTCACGGATTCCAAATTTTTCGTGTATTTTGGGTTATCAATGTAATTATGAGTAGATCAACGTTTAATTTGCTGAAATATGTCGCCCCATTCGCCTGCAATCTAGGTTCGATCACAAATGTGGTCGAATCTCAAAATACGAAACTTGCAATAACCGCATGTTTCTTACGCATCCTACCGGTAGTTTTGGGCTAAACGTAATACATACATTACCTATAATCATTTTCGATCGGAATTTCAACAAAAAAAAGTTTTCAATTTTTTGCGAAAATCCCTGATGGTTAGCCTTACTGATTTTGAACGGATAAAATTTATTGTCACGGATTCCAAATTTTTCGTGGATTTTGGGTTATCAATGTAATTATGAGTAGATCAACGTTTAATTTGCTGAAATATGTCGCCCCATTCGCCTGCAATCTAGGTTCGATCACAAATGTGGTCGAATCTCAAAATACGAAACTTGCAATAACCGCATGTTTCTTACGCATCCTACCGGTAGTTTTGGGCTAAACGTAATACATACATTACCTATAATCATTTTCGATCGGAATTTCAACAAAAAAAAGTTTTCAATTTTTTGCGAAAATCCCTGATGGTTAGCCTTACTGATTTTGAACGGATAAAATTTATTGTCACGGATTCCAAATTTTTCGTGGATTTTGGGTTATCAATGTAATTATGAGTAGATCAACGTTTAATTTGCTGAAATATGTCGCCCCATTCGCCTGCAATCTAGGTTCGATCACAAATGTGGTCGAATCTCAAAATACGAAACTTGCAATAACCGCATGTTTCTTACGCATCCTACCGGTAGTTTTGGGCTAAACGTAATACATACATTACCTATAATCATTTTCGATCGGAATTTCAACAAAAAAAAGTTTTCAATTTTTTGCGAAAATCCCTGATGGTTAGCCTTACTGATTTTGAACGGATAAAATTTATTGTCACGGATTCCAAATTTTTCGTGGATTTTGGGTTATCAATGTAATTATGAGTAGATCGACGTTTAATTTGCTGAAATATGTCGCCCCATTCGCCTGCAATCCAGGTTCGATCACAAATGTGGTCGAATCTCAAAATACGAAACTTGCAATAACCGCATGTTTCTTACGCATCCTACCGGTAGTTTTGGGCTAAACGTAATACATACATTACCTATAATCATTTTCGATCGGAATTTCAACAAAAAAAAGTTTTCAATTTTTTGCGAAAATCCCTGATGGTTAGCCTTACTGATTTTGAACGGATAAAATTTATTGTCACGGATTCCAAATTTTTCGTGGATTTTGGGTTATCAATGTAATTATGAGTAGATCAACGTTTAATTTGCTGAAATATGTCGCCCCATTCGCCTGCAATCTAGGTTCGATCACAAATGTGGTCGAATCTCAAAATACGAAACTTGCAATAACCGCATGTTTCTTACGCATCCTACCGGTAGTTTTGGGCTAAACGTAATACATACATTACCTATAATCATTTTCGATCGGAATTTCAACAAAAAAAAGTTTTCAATTTTTTGCGAAAATCCCTGATGGTTAGCCTTACTGATTTTGAACGGATAAAATTTATTGTCACGGATTCCAAATTTTTCGTGGATTTTGGGTTATCAATGTAATTATGAGTAGATCAACGTTTAATTTGCTGAAATATGTCGCCCCATTCGCCTGCAATCTAGGTTCGATCACAAATGTGGTCGAATCTCAAAATACGAAACTTGCAATAACCGCATGTTTCTTACGCATCCTACCGGTAGTTTTGGGCTAAACGTAATACATACATTACCTATAATCATTTTCGATCGGAATTTCAACAAAAAAAAGTTTTCAATTTTTTGCGAAAATCCCTGATGGTTAGCCTTACTGATTTTGAACGGATAAAATTTATTGTCACGGATTCCAAATTTTTCGTGTATTTTGGGTTATCAATGTAATTATGAGTAGATCAACGTTTAATTTGCTGAAATATGTCGCCCCATTCGCCTGCAATCCAGGTTCGATCACAAATGTGGTCGAATCTCAAAATACGAAACTTGCAATAACCGCATGTTTCTTACGCATCCTATCGGTAGTTTTGGGCTAAACGTAATACATACATTACCTATAATCATTTTCGATCGGAATTTCAACAAAAAAAAGTTTTCAATTTTTTGCGAAAATCCCTGATGGTTAGCCTTACTGATTTTGAACGGATAAAATTTATTGTCACGGATTCCAAATTTTTCGTGTATTTTGGGTTATCAATGTAATTATGAGTAGATCAACGTTTAATTTGCTGAAATATGTCGCCCCATTCGCCTGCAATCTAGGTTCGATCACAAATGTGGTCGAATCTCAAAATACGAAACTTGCAATAACCGCATGTTTCTTACGCATCCTACCGGTAGTTTTGGGCTAAACGTAATACATACATTACCTATAATCATTTTCGATCGGAATTTCAACAAAAAAAAGTTTTCAATTTTTTGCGAAAATCCCTGATGGTTAGCCTTACTGATTTTGAACGGATAAAATTTATTGTCACGGATTCCAAATTTTTCGTGGATTTTGGGTTATCAATGTAATTATGAGTAGATCAACGTTTAATTTGCTGAAATATGTCGCCCCATTCGCCTGCAATCTAGGTTCGATCACAAATGTGGTCGAATCTCAAAATACGAAACTTGCAATAACCGCATGTTTCTTACGCATCCTACCGGTAGTTTTGGGCTAAACGTAATACATACATTACCTATAATCATTTTCGATCGGAATTTCAACAAAAAAAAGTTTTCAATTTTTTGCGAAAATCCCTGATGGTTAGCCTTACTGATTTTGAACGGATAAAATTTATTGTCACGGATTCCAAATTTTTCGTGGATTTTGGGTTATCAATGTAATTATGAGTAGATCAACGTTTAGTTTGCTGAAATATGTCGCCCCATTCGCCTGCAATCTAGGTTCGATCACAAATGTGGTCGAATCTCAAAATACGAAACTTGCAATAACCGCATGTTTCTTACGCATCCTACCGGTAGTTTTGGGCTAAACGTAATACACACATTACCTATAATCATTTTCGATCGGAATTTCAACAAAAAAAAGTTTTCAATTTTTTGCGAAAATCCCTGATGGTTAGCCTTACTGATTTTGAACGGATAAAATTTATTGTCACGGATTCCAAATTTTTCGTGGATTTTGGGTTATCAATGTAATTATGAGTAGATCAACGTTTAATTTGCTGAAATATGTCGCCCCATTCGCCTGCAATCTAGGTTCGATCACAAATGTGGTCGAATCTCAAAATACGAAACTTGCAATAACCGCATGTTTCTTACGCATCCTACCGGTAGTTTTGGGCTAAACGTAATACATACATTACCTATAATCATTTTCGATCGGAATTTCAACAAAAAAAAGTTTTCAATTTTTTGCGAAAATCCCTGATGGTTAGCCTTACTGATTTTGAACGGATAAAATTTATTGTCACGGATTCCAAATTTTTCGTGTATTTTGGGTTATCAATGTAATTATGAGTAGATCAACGTTTAATTTGCTGAAATATGTCGCCCCATTCGCCTGCAATCCAGGTTCGATCACAAATGTGGTCGAATCTCAAAATACGAAACTTGCAATAACCGCATGTTTCTTACGCATCCTACCGGTAGTTTTGGGCTAAACGTAATACATACATTACCTATAATCATTTTCGATCGGAATTTCAACAAAAAAAAAGTTTTCAATTTTTTGCGAAAATCCCTGATGGTTAGCCTTACTGATTTTGAACGGATAAAATTTATTGTCACGGATTCCAAATTTTTCGTGTATTTTGGGTTATCAATGTAATTATGAGTAGATCAACGTTTAATTTGCTGAAATATGTCGCCCCATTCGCCTGCAATCTAGGTTCGATCACAAATGTGGTCGAATCTCAAAATACGAAACTTGCAATAACCGCATGTTTCTTACGCATCCTACCGGTAGTTTTGGGCTAAACGTAATACATACATTACCTATAATCATTTTCGATCGGAATTTCAACAAAAAAAAGTTTTCAATTTTTTGCGAAAATCCCTGATGGTTAGCCTTACTGATTTTGAACGGATAAAATTTATTGTCACGGATTCCAAATTTTTCGTGGATTTTGGGTTATCAATGTAATTATGAGTAGATCAACGTTTAATTTGCTGAAATATGTCGCCCCATTCGCCTGCAATCTAGGTTCGATCACAAATGTGGTCGAATCTCAAAATACGAAACTTGCAATAACCGCATGTTTCTTACGCATCCTACCGGTAGTTTTGGGCTAAACGTAATACATACATTACCTATAATCATTTTCGATCGGAATTTCAACAAAAAAAAGTTTTCAATTTTTTGCGAAAATCCCTGATGGTTAGCCTTACTGATTTTGAACGGATAAAATTTATTGTCACGGATTCCAAATTTTTCGTGGATTTTGGGTTATCAATGTAATTATGAGTAGATCAACGTTTAGTTTGCTGAAATATGTCGCCCCATTCGCCTGCAATCTAGGTTCGATCACAAATGTGGTCGAATCTCAAAATACGAAACTTGCAATAACCGCATGTTTCTTACGCATCCTAACGGTAGTTTTGGGCTAAACGTAATACACACATTACCTATAATCATTTTCGATCGGAATTTCAACAAAAAAAAGTTTTCAATTTTTTGCGAAAATCCCTGATGGTTAGCCTTACTGATTTTGAACGGATAAAATTTATTGTCACGGATTCCAAATTTTTCGTGGATTTTGGGTTATCAATGTAATTATGAGTAGATCGACGTTTAATTTGCTGAAATATGTCGCCCCATTCGCCTGCAATCCAGGTTCGATCACAAATGTGGTCGAATCTCAAAATACGAAACTTGCAATAACCGCATGTTTCTTACGCATCCTACCGGTAGTTTTGGGCTAAACGTAATACATACATTACCTATAATCATTTTCGATCGGAATTTCAACAAAAAAAAAGTTTTCAATTTTTTGCGAAAATCCCTGATGGTTAGCCTTACTGATTTTGAACGGATAAAATTTATTGTCACGGATTCCAAATTTTTCGTGGATTTTGGGTTATCAATGTAATTATGAGTAGATCAACGTTTAATTTGCTGAAATATGTCGCCCCATTCGCCTGCAATCTAGGTTCGATCACAAATGTGGTCGAATCTCAAAATACGAAACTTGCAATAACCGCATGTTTCTTACGCATCCTACCGGTAGTTTTGGGCTAAACGTAATACATACATTACCTATAATCATTTTCGATCGGAATTTCAACAAAAAAAAGTTTTCAATTTTTTGCGAAAATCCCTGATGGTTAGCCTTACTGATTTTGAACGGATAAAATTTATTGTCACGGATTCCAAATTTTTCGTGGATTTTGGGTTATCAATGTAATTATGAGTAGATCAACGTTTAGTTTGCTGAAATATGTCGCCCCATTCGCCTGCAATCTAGGTTCGATCACAAATGTGGTCGAATCTCAAAATACGAAACTTGCAATAACCGCATGTTTCTTACGCATCCTACCGGTAGTTTTGGGCTAAACGTAATACACACATTACCTATAATCATTTTCGATCGGAATTTCAACAAAAAAAAGTTTTCAATTTTTTGCGAAAATCCCTGATGGTTAGCCTTACTGATTTTGAACGGATAAAATTTATTGTCACGGATTCCAAATTTTTCGTGGATTTTGGGTTATCAATGTAATTATGAGTAGATCGACGTTTAATTTGCTGAAATATGTCGCCCCATTCGCCTGCAATCCAGGTTCGATCACAAATGTGGTCGAATCTCAAAATACGAAACTTGCAATAACCGCATGTTTCTTACGCATCCTACCGGTAGTTTTGGGCTAAACGTAATACATATATTACCTATAATCATTTTCGATCGGAATTTCAACAAAAAAAAGTTTTCAATTTTTTGCGAAAATCCCTGATGGTTAGCCTTACTGATTTTGAACGGATAAAATTTATTGTCACGGATTCCAAATTTTTCGTGTATTTTGGGTTATCAATGTAATTATGAGTAGATCAACGTTTAATTTGCTGAAATATGTCGCCCCATTCGCCTGCAATCTAGGTTCGATCACAAATGTGGTCGAATCTCAAAATACGAAACTTGCAATAACCGCATGTTTCTTACGCATCCTACCGGTAGTTTTGGGCTAAACGTAATACATACATTACCTATAATCATTTTCGATCGGAATTTCAACAAAAAAAAGTTTTCAATTTTTTGCGAAAATCCCTGATGGTTAGCCTTACTGATTTTGAACGGATAAAATTTATTGTCACGGATTCCAAATTTTTCGTGGATTTTGGGTTATCAATGTAATTATGAGTAGATCAACGTTTAGTTTGCTGAAATATGTCGCCCCATTCGCCTGCAATCTAGGTTCGATCACAAATGTGGTCGAATCTCAAAATACGAAACTTGCAATAACCGCATGTTTCTTACGCATCCTACCGGTAGTTTTGGGCTAAACGTAATACACACATTACCTATAATCATTTTCGATCGGAATTTCAACAAAAAAAAGTTTTCAATTTTTTGCGAAAATCCCTGATGGTTAGCCTTACTGATTTTGAACGGATAAAATTTATTGTCACGGATTCCAAATTTTTCGTGGATTTTGGGTTATCAATGTAATTATGAGTAGATCGACGTTTAATTTGCTGAAATATGTCGCCCCATTCGCCTGCAATCCAGGTTCGATCACAAATGTGGTCGAATCTCAAAATACGAAACTTGCAATAACCGCATGTTTCTTACGCATCCTACCGGTAGTTTTGGGCTAAACGTAATACATACATTACCTATAATCATTTTCGATCGGAATTTCAACAAAAAAAAGTTTTCAATTTTTTGCGAAAATCCCTGATGGTTAGCCTTACTGATTTTGAACGGATAAAATTTATTGTCACGGATTCCAAATTTTTCGTGGATTTTGGGTTATCAATGTAATTATGAGTAGATCAACGTTTAATTTGCTGAAATATGTCGCCCCATTCGCCTGCAATCTAGGTTCGATCACAAATGTGGTCGAATCTCAAAATACGAAACTTGCAATAACCGCATGTTTCTTACGCATCCTACCGGTAGTTTTGGGCTAAACGTAATACATACATTACCTATAATCATTTTCGATCGGAATTTCAACAAAAAAAAGTTTTCAATTTTTTGCGAAAATCCCTGATGGTTAGCCTTACTGATTTTGAACGGATAAAATTTATTGTCACGGATTCCAAATTTTTCGTGGATTTTGGGTTATCAATGTAATTATGAGTAGATCAACGTTTAATTTGCTGAAATATGTCGCCCCATTCGCCTGCAATCTAGGTTCGATCACAAATGTGGTCGAATCTCAAAATACGAAACTTGCAATAACCGCATGTTTCTTACGCATCCTACCGGTAGTTTTGGGCTAAACGTAATACATACATTACCTATAATCATTTTCGATCGGAATTTCAACAAAAAAAAGTTTTCAATTTTTTGCGAAAATCCCTGATGTAGCCTTACTGATTTTGAACGGATAAAATTTATTGTCACGGATTCCAAATTTTTCGTGGATTTTGGGTTATCAATGTAATTATGAGTAGATCAACGTTTAATTTGCTGAAATATGTCGCCCCATTCGCCTGCAATCTAGGTTCGATCACAAATGTGGTCGAATCTCAAAATACGAAACTTGCAATAACCGCATGTTTCTTACGCATCCTACCGGTAGTTTTGGGCTAAACGTAATACATACATTACCTATAATCATTTTCGATCGGAATTTCAACAAAAAAAAGTTTTCAATTTTTTGCGAAAATCCCTGATGGTTAGCCTTACTGATTTTGAACGGATAAAATTTACTGTCACGGATTCCAAATTTTTCGTGGATTTTGGGTTATCAATGTAATTATGAGTAGATCAACGTTTAATTTGCTGAAATATGTCGCCCCATTCGCCTGCAATCTAGGTTCGATCACAAATGTGGTCGAATCTCAAAATACGAAACTTGCAATAACCGCATGTTTCTTACGCATCCTACCGGTAGTTTTGGGCTAAACGTAATACATACATTACCTATAATCATTTTCGATCGGAATTTCAACAAAAAAAAGTTTTCAATTTTTTGCGAAAATCCCTGATGGTTAGCCTTACTGATTTTGAACGGATAAAATTTATTGTCACGGATTCCAAATTTTTCGTGGATTTTGGGTTATCAATGTAATTATGAGTAGATCAACGTTTAATTTGCTGAAATATGTCGCCCCATTCGCCTGCAATCTATGTTCGATCACAAATGTGGTCGAATCTCAAAATACGAAACTTGCAATAACCGCATGTTTCTTACGCATCCTACCGGTAGTTTTGGGCTAAACGTAATACATACATTACCTATAATCATTTTCGATCGGAATTTCAACAAAAAAAAGTTTTCAATTTTTTGCGAAAATCCCTGATGGTTAGCCTTACTGATTTTGAACGGATAAAATTTATTGTCACGGATTCCAAATTTTTCGTGTATTTTGGGTTATCAATGTAATTATGAGTAGATCAACGTTTAATTTGCTGAAATATGTCGCCCCATTCGCCTGCAATCCAGGTTCGATCACAAATGTGGTCGAATCTCAAAATACGAAACTTGCAATAACCGCATGTTTCTTACGCATCCTATCGGTAGTTTTGGGCTAAACGTAATACATACATTACCTATAATCATTTTCGATCGGAATTTCAACAAAAAAAAGTTTTCAATTTTTTGCGAAAATCCCTGATGGTTAGCCTTACTGATTTTGAACGGATAAAATTTATTGTCACGGATTCCAAATTTTTCGTGTATTTTGGGTTATCAATGTAATTATGAGTAGATCAACGTTTAATTTGCTGAAATATGTCGCCCCATTCGCCTGCAATCTAGGTTCAATCACAAATGTGGTCGAATCTCAAAATACGAAACTTGCAATAACCGCATGTTTCTTACGCATCCTACCGGTAGTTTTGGGCTAAACGTAATACATACATTACCTATAATCATTTTCGATCGGAATTTCAACAAAAAAAAGTTTTCAATTTTTTGCGAAAATCCCTGATGGTTAGCCTTACTGATTTTGAACGGATAAAATTTATTGTCACGGATTCCAAATTTTTCGTGTATTTTGGGTTATCAATGTAATTATGAGTAGATCAACGTTTAGTTTGCTGAAATATGTCGCCCCATTCGCCTGCAATCTAGGTTCGATCACAAATGTGGTCGAATCTCAAAATACGAAACTTGCAATAACCGCATGTTTCTTACGCATCCTACCGGTAGTTTTGGGCTAAACGTAATACACACATTACCTATAATCATTTTCGATCGGAATTTCAACAAAAAAAAGTTTTCAATTTTTTGCGAAAATCCCTGATGGTTAGCCTTACTGATTTTGAACGGATAAAATTTATTGTCACGGATTCCAAATTTTTCGTGTATTTTGGGTTATCAATGTAATTATGAGTAGATCAACGTTTAGTTTGCTGAAATATGTCGCCCCATTCGCCTGCAATCTAGGTTCGATCACAAATGTGGTCGAATCTCAAAATACGAAACTTGCAATAACCGCATGTTTCTTACGCATCCTACCGGTAGTTTTGGGCTAAACGTAATACACACATTACCTATAATCATTTTCGATCGGAATTTCAACAAAAAAAAGTTTTCAATTTTTTGCGAAAATCCCTGATGGTTAGCCTTACTGATTTTGAACGGATAAAATTTATTGTCACGGATTCCAAATTTTTCGTGTATTTTGGGTTATCAATGTAATTATGAGTAGATCAACGTTTAGTTTGCTGAAATATGTCGCCCCATTCGCCTGCAATCTAGGTTCGATCACAAATGTGGTCGAATCTCAAAATACGAAACTTGCAATAACCGCATGTTTCTTACGCATCCTACCGGTAGTTTTGGGCTAAACGTAATACATACATTACCTATAATCATTTTCGATCGGAATTTCAACAAAAAAAAGTTTTCAATTTTTTGCGAAAATCCCTGATGGTTAGCCTTACTGATTTTGAACGGATAAAATTTATTGTCACGGATTCCAAATTTTTCGTGGATTTTGGGTTATCAATGTAATTATGAGTAGATCAACGTTTAATTTGCTGAAATATGTCGCCCCATTCGCCTGCAATCTAGGTTCGATCACAAATGTGGTCGAATCTCAAAATACGAAACTTGCAATAACCGCATGTTTCTTACGCATCCTACCGGTAGTTTTGGGCTAAACGTAATACATACATTACCTATAATCATTTTCGATCGGAATTTCAACAAAAAAAAGTTTTCAATTTTTTGCGAAAATCCCTGATGGTTAGCCTTACTGATTTTGAACGGATAAAATTTATTGTCACGGATTCCAAATTTTTCGTGGATTTTGGGTTATCAATGTAATTATGAGTACATCAACGTTTAGTTTGCTGAAATATGTCGCCCCATTCGCCTGCAATCTAGGTTCGATCACAAATGTGGTCGAATCTCAAAATACGAAACTTGCAATAACCGCATGTTTCTTACGCATCCTACCGGTAGTTTTGGGCTAAACGTAATACATACATTACCTATAATCATTTTCGATCGGAATTTCAACAAAAAAAAGTTTTCAATTTTTTGCGAAAATCCCTGATGGTTAGCCTTACTGATTTTGAACGGATAAAATTTATTGTCACGGATTCCAAATTTTTCGTGGATTTTGGGTTATCAATGTAATTATGAGTAGATCAACGTTTAATTTGCTGAAATATGTCGCCCCATTCGCCTGCAATCTAGGTTCGATCACAAATGTGGTCGAATCTCAAAATACGAAACTTGCAATAACCGCATGTTTCTTACGCATCCTACCGGTAGTTTTGGGCTAAACGTAATACATACATTACCTATAATCATTTTCGATCGGAATTTCAACAAAAAAAAGTTTTCAATTTTTTGCGAAAATCCCTGATGGTTAGCCTTACTGATTTTGAACGGATAAAATTTACTGTCACGGATTCCAAATTTTTCGTGGATTTTGGGTTATCAATGTAATTATGAGTAGATCAACGTTTAATTTGCTGAAATATGTCGCCCCATTCGCCTGCAATCTAGGTTCGATCACAAATGTGGTCGAATCTCAAAATACGAAACTTGCAATAACCGCATGTTTCTTACGCATCCTACCGGTAGTTTTGGGCTAAACGTAATACATACATTACCTATAATCATTTTCGATCGGAATTTCAACAAAAAAAAGTTTTCAATTTTTTGCGAAAATCCCTGATGAGCCTTACTGATTTTGAACGGATAAAATTTATTGTCACGGATTCCAAATTTTTCGTGGATTTTGGGTTATCAATGTAATTATGAGTAGATCAACGTTTAATTTGCTGAAATATGTCGCCCCATTCGCCTGCAATCTAGGTTCGATCACAAATGTGGTCGAATCTCAAAATACGAAACTTGCAATAACCGCATGTTTCTTACGCATCCTACCGGTAGTTTTGGGCTAAACGTAATACATACATTACCTATAATCATTTTCGATCGGAATTTCAACAAAAAAAAGTTTTCAATTTTTTGCGAAAATCCCTGATGGTTAGCCTTACTGATTTTGAACGGATAAAATTTATTGTCACGGATTCCAAATTTTTCGTGGATTTTGGGTTATCAATGTAATTATGAGTAGATCAACGTTTAATTTGCTGAAATATGTCGCCCCATTCGCCTGCAATCTAGGTTCGATCACAAATGTGGTCGAATCTCAAAATACGAAACTTGCAATAACCGCATGTTTCTTACGCATCCTACCGGTAGTTTTGGGCTAAACGTAATACATACATTACCTATAATCATTTTCGATCGGAATTTCAACAAAAAAAAGTTTTCAATTTTTTGCGAAAATCCCTGATGGTTAGCCTTACTGATTTTGAACGGATAAAATTTATTGTCACGGATTCCAAATTTTTCGTGTATTTTGGGTTATCAATGTAATTATGAGTAGATCAACGTTTAATTTGCTGAAATATGTCGCCCCATTCGCCTGCAATCTAGGTTCGATCACAAATGTGGTCGAATCTCAAAATACGAAACTTGCAATAACCGCATGTTTCTTACGCATCCTACCGGTAGTTTTGGGCTAAACGTAATACATACATTACCTATAATCATTTTCGATCGGAATTTCAACAAAAAAAAGTTTTCAATTTTTTGCGAAAATCCCTGATGGTTAGCCTTACTGATTTTGAACGGATAAAATTTATTGTCACGGATTCCAAATTTTTCGTGGATTTTGGGTTATCAATGTAATTATGAGTAGATCAACGTTTAATTTGCTGAAATATGTCGCCCCATTCGCCTGCAATCTAGGTTCGATCACAAATGTGGTCGAATCTCAAAATACGAAACTTGCAATAACCGCATGTTTCTTACGCATCCTACCGGTAGTTTTGGGCTAAACGTAATACATACATTACCTATAATCATTTTCGATCGGAATTTCAACAAAACAAAGTTTTCAATTTTTTGCGAAAATCCCTGATGGTTAGTTAGCCTTACTGATTTTGAACGGATAAAATTTATTGTCACGGATTCCAAATTTTTCGTGGATTTTGAGTTATCAATGTAATTATGAGTAGATCAACGTTTAATTTGCTGAAATATGTCGCCCCATTCGCCTGCAATCTAGGTTCGATCACAAATGTGGTCGAATCTCAAAATACGAAACTTGCAATAACCGCATGTTTCTTACGCATCCTACCGGTAGTTTTGGGCTAAACGTAATACATACATTACCTATAATCATTTTCGATCGGAATTTCAACAAAAAAAAGTTTTCAATTTTTTGCGAAAATCCCTGATGGTTAGCCTTACTGATTTTGAACGGATAAAATTTATTGTCACGGATTCCAAATTTTTCGTGGATTTTGGGTTATCAATGTAATTATGAGTAGATCAACGTTTAATTTGCTGAAATATGTCGCCCCATTCGCCTGCAATCTAGGTTCGAACACAAATGTGGTCGAATCTCAAAATACGAAACTTGCAATAACCGCATGTTTCTTACGCATCCTACCGGTAGTTTTGGGCTAAACGTAATACATACATTACCTATAATCATTTTCGATCGGAATTTCAACAAAAAAAAGTTTTCAATTTTTTGCGAAAATCCCTGATGGTTAGCCTTACTGATTTTGAACGGATAAAATTTATTGTCACGGATTCCAAATTTTTCGTGGATTTTGGGTTATCAATGTAATTATGAGTAGATCAACGTTTAATTTGCTGAAATATGTCGCCCCATTCGCCTGCAATCTAGGTTCGATCACAAATGTGGTCGAATCTCAAAATACGAAACTTGCAATAACCGCATGTTTCTTACGCATCCTACCGGTAGTTTTGGGCTAAACGTAATACATACATTACCTATAATCATTTTCGATCGGAATTTCAACAAAAAAAAGTTTTCAATTTTTTGCGAAAATCCCTGATGGTTAGCCTTACTGATTTTGAACGGATAAAATTTATTGTCACGGATTCCAAATTTTTCGTGGATTTTGGGTTATCAATGTAATTATGAGTAGATCAACGTTTAATTTGCTGAAATATGTCGCCCCATTCGCCTGCAATCTAGGTTCGATCACAAATGTGGTCGAATCTCAAAATACGAAACTTGCAATAACCGCATGTTTCTTACGCATCCTACCGGTAGTTTTGGGCTAAACGTAATACATACATTACCTATAATCATTTTCGATCGGAATTTCAACAAAAAAAAGTTTTCAATTTTTTGCGAAAATCCCTGATGGTTAGCCTTACTGATTTTGAACGGATAAAATTTATTGTCACGGATTCCAAATTTTTCGTGGATTTTGGGTTATCAATGTAATTATGAGTAGATCAACGTTTAATTTGCTGAAATATGTCGCCCCATTCGCCTGCAATCTAGGTTCGATCACAAATGTGGTCGAATCTCAAAATACGAAACTTGCAATAACCGCATGTTTCTTACGCATCCTACCGGTAGTTTTGGGCTAAACGTAATACATACATTACCTATAATCATTTTCGATCGGAATTTCAACAAAAAAAAGTTTTCAATTTTTTGCGAAAATCCCTGATGGTTAGTTAGCCTTACTGATTTTGAACGGATAAAATTTATTGTCACGGATTCCAAATTTTTCGTGGATTTTGAGTTATCAATGTAATTATGAGTAGATCAACGTTTAATTTGCTGAAATATGTCGCCCCATTCGCCTGCAATCTATAGGTTCGATCACAAATGTGGTCGAATCTCAAAATACGAAACTTGCAATAACCGCATGTTTCTTACGCATCCTACCGGTAGTTTTGGGCTAAACGTAATACATACATTACCTATAATCATTTTCGATCGGAATTTCAACAAAAAAAAGTTTTCAATTTTTTGCGAAAATCCCTGATGGTTAGCCTTACTGATTTTGAACGGATAAAATTTATTGTCACGGATTCCAAATTTTTCGTGGATTTTGGGTTATCAATGTAATTATGAGTAGATCAACGTTTAATTTGCTGAAATATGTCGCCCCATTCGCCTGCAATCTAGGTTCGATCACAAATGTGGTCGAATCTCAAAATACGAAACTTGCAATAACCGCATGTTTCTTACGCATCCTACCGGTAGTTTTGGGCTAAACGTAATACATACATTACCTATAATCATTTTCGATCGGAATTTCAACAAAAAAAAGTTTTCAATTTTTTGCGAAAATCCCTGATGGTTAGCCTTACTGATTTTGAACGGATAAAATTTATTGTCACGGATTCCAAATTTTTCGTGTATTTTGGGTTATCAATGTAATTATGAGTAGATCAACGTTTAATTTGCTGAAATATGTCGCCCCATTTGCCTGCAATCCAGGTTCGATCACAAATGTGGTCGAATCTCAAAATACGAAACTTGCAATAACCGCATGTTTCTTACGCATCCTACCGGTAGTTTTGGGCTAAACGTAATACATACATTACCTATAATCATTTTCGATCGGAATTTCAACAAAAAAAAGTTTTCAATTTTTTGCGAAAATCCCTGATGGTTAGCCTTACTGATTTTGAACGGATAAAATTTATTGTCACGGATTCCAAATTTTTCGTGTATTTTGGGTTATCAATGTAATTATGAGTAGATCAACGTTTAATTTGCTGAAATATGTCGCCCCATTCGCCTGCAATCTAGGTTCGATCACAAATGTGGTCGAATCTCAAAATACGAAACTTGCAATAACCGCATGTTTCTTACGCATCCTACCGGTAGTTTTGGGCTAAACGTAATACATACATTACCTATAATCATTTTCGATCGGAATTTCAACAAAAAAAAGTTTTCAATTTTTTGCGAAAATCCCTGATGGTTAGCCTTACTGATTTTGAACGGATAAAATTTATTGTCACGGATTCCAAATTTTTCGTGGATTTTGGGTTATCAATGTAATTATGAGTAGATCAACGTTTAATTTGCTGAAATATGTCGCCCCATTCGCCTGCAATCTAGGTTCGATCACAAATGTGGTCGAATCTCAAAATACGAAACTTGCAATAACCGCATGTTTCTTACGCATCCTACCGGTAGTTTTGGGCTAAACGTAATACATACATTACCTATAATCATTTTCGATCGGAATTTCAACAAAAAAAAGTTTTCAATTTTTTGCGAAAATCCCTGATGGTTAGCCTTACTGATTTTGAACGGATAAAATTTATTGTCACGGATTCCAAATTTTTCGTGTATTTTGGGTTATCAATGTAATTATAAGTAGATCAACGTTTAATTTGCTGAAATATGTCGCCCCATTCGCCTGCAATCTAGGTTCGATCACAAATGTGGTCGAATCTCAAAATACGAAACTTGCAATAACCGCATGTTTCTTACGCATCCTACCGGTAGTTTTGGGCTAAACGTAATACATACATTACCTATAATCATTTTCGATCGGAATTTCAACAAAAAAAAGTTTTCAATTTTTTGCGAAAATCCCTGATGGTTAGCCTTACTGATTTTGAACGGATAAAATTTATTGTCACGGATTCCAAATTTTTCGTGGATTTTGGGTTATCAATGTAATTATGAGTAGATCGACGTTTAATTTGCTGAAATATGTCGCCCCATTCGCCTGCAATCCAGGTTCGATCACAAATGTGGTCGAATCTCAAAATACGAAACTTGCAATAACCGCATGTTTCTTACGCATCCTACCGGTAGTTTTGGGCTAAACGTAATACATACATTACCTATAATCATTTTCGATCGGAATTTCAACAAAAAAAAGTTTTCAATTTTTTGCGAAAATCCCTGATGGTTAGCCTTACTGATTTTGAACGGATAAAATTTATTGTCACGGATTCCAAATTTTTCGTGGATTTTGGGTTATCAATGTAATTATGAGTAGATCAACGTTTAATTTGCTGAAATATGTCGCCCCATTCGCCTGCAATCTAGGTTCGATCACAAATGTGGTCAAATCTCAAAATACGAAACTTGCAATAACCGCATGTTTGTTACGCATCCTACCGGTAGTTTTGGGCTAAACGTAATACATACATTACCTATAATCATTTTCGATCGGAATTTCAACAAAAAAAAGTTTTCAATTTTTTGCGAAAATCCCTGATGGTTAGCCTTACTGATTTTGAACGGATAAAATTTATTGTCACGGATTCCAAATTTTTCGTGTATTTTGGGTTATCAATGTAATTATGAGTAGATCAACGTTTAATTTGCTGAAATATGTCGCCCCATTCGCCTGCAATCTAGGTTCGATCACAAATGTGGTCGAATCTCAAAATACGAAACTTGCAATAACCGCATGTTTCTTACGCATCCTACCGGTAGTTTTGGGCTAAACGTAATACATACATTACCTATAATCATTTTCGATCGGAATTTCAACAAAAAAAAGTTTTCAATTTTTTGCGAAAATCCCTGATGGTTAGCCTTACTGATTTTGAACGGATAAAATTTATTGTCACGGATTCCAAATTTTTCGTGGATTTTGGGTTATCAATGTAATTATGAGTAGATCAACGTTTAATTTGCTGAAATATGTCGCCCCATTCGCCTGCAATCCAGGTTCGATCACAAATGTGGTCGAATCTCAAAATACGAAACTTGCAATAACCGCATGTTTCTTACGCATCCTACCGGTAGTTTTGGGCTAAACGTAATACATACATTACCTATAATCATTTTCGATCGGAATTTCAACAAAAAAAAGTTTTCAATTTTTTGCGAAAATCCCTGATGTTAGCCTTACTGATTTTGAACGGATAAAATTTATTGTCACGGATTCCAAATTTTTCGTGGATTTTGGGTTATCAATGTAATTATGAGTAGATCAACGTTTAATTTGCTGAAATATGTCGCCCCATTCGCCTGCAATCCAGGTTCGATCACAAATGTGGTCGAATCTCAAAATACGAAACTTGCAATAACCGCATGTTTCTTACGCATCCTACCGGTAGTTTTGGGCTAAACGTAATACATACATTACCTATAATATTCCAAATTTTTCGTGGATTTTGGGTTATCAATGTAATTATGAGTAGATCAACGTTTAATTTGCTGAAATATGTCGCCCCATTCGCCTGCAATCTAGGTTCGATCACAAATGTGGTCGAATCTCAAAATACGAAACTTGCAATAACCGCATGTTTCTTACGCATCCTACCGGTAGTTTTGGGCTAAACGTAATACATACATTACCTATAATCATTTTCGATCGGAATTTCAACAAAAAAAAGTTTTCAATTTTTTGCGAAAATCCCTGATGGTTAGCCTTACTGATTTTGAACGGATAAAATTTATTGTCACGGATTCCAAATTTTTCGTGGATTTTGGGTTATCAATGTAATTATGAGTAGATCAACGTTTAATTTGCTGAAATATGTCGCCCCATTCGCCTGCAATCTAGGTTCGATCACAAATGTGGTCAAATCTCAAAATACGAAACTTGCAATAACCGCATGTTTGTTACGCATCCTACCGGTAGTTTTGGGCTAAACGTAATACATACATTACCTATAATCATTTTCGATCGGAATTTCAACAAAAAAAAGTTTTCAATTTTTTGCGAAAATCCCTGATGGTTAGCCTTACTGATTTTGAACGGATAAAATTTATTGTCACGGATTCCAAATTTTTCGTGGATTTTGGGTTATCAATGTAATTATGAGTAGATCAACGTTTAATTTGCTGAAATATGTCGCCCCATTCGCCTGCAATCTAGGTTCAATCACAAATGTGGTCGAATCTCAAAATACGAAACTTGCAATAACCGCATGTTTCTTACGCATCCTACCGGTAGTTTTGGGCTAAACGTAATACATACATTACCTATAATCATTTTCGATCGGAATTTCAACAAAAAAAAGTTTTCAATTTTTTGCGAAAATCCCTGATGGTTAGCCTTACTGATTTTGAACGGATAAAATTTATTGTCACGGATTCCAAATTTTTCGTGGATTTTGGGTTATCAATGTAATTATGAGTAGATCAACGTTTAATTTGCTGAAATATGTCGCCCCATTCGCCTGCAATCCAGGTTCGATCACAAATGTGGTCGAATCTCAAAATACGAAACTTGCAATAACCGCATGTTTCTTACGCATCCTACCGGTAGTTTTGGGCTAAACGTAATACATACATTACCTATAATCATTTTCGATCGGAATTTCAACAAAAAAAAGTTTTCAATTTTTTGCGAAAATCCCTGATGTTAGCCTTACTGATTTTGAACGGATAAAATTTATTGTCACGGATTCCAAATTTTTCGTGGATTTTGGGTTATCAATGTAATTATGAGTAGATCAACGTTTAATTTGCTGAAATATGTCGCCCCATTCGCCTGCAATCTAGGTTCGATCACAAATGTGGTCAAATCTCAAAATACGAAACTTGCAATAACCGCATGTTTGTTACGCATCCTACCGGTAGTTTTGGGCTAAACGTAATACATACATTACCTATAATCATTTTCGATCGGAATTTCAACAAAAAAAAGTTTTCAATTTTTTGCGAAAATCCCTGATGGTTAGCCTTACTGATTTTGAACGGATAAAATTTATTGTCACGGATTCCAAATTTTTCGTGGATTTTGGGTTATCAATGTAATTATGAGTAGATCAACGTTTAATTTGCTGAAATATGTCGCCCCATTCGCCTGCAATCTAGGTTCAATCACAAATGTGGTCGAATCTCAAAATACGAAACTTGCAATAACCGCATGTTTCTTACGCATCCTACCGGTAGTTTTGGGCTAAACGTAATACATACATTACCTATAATCATTTTCGATCGGAATTTCAACAAAAAAAAGTTTTCAATTTTTTGCGAAAATCCCTGATGGTTAGCCTTACTGATTTTGAACGGATAAAATTTATTGTCACGGATTCCAAATTTTTCGTGTATTTTGGGTTATCAATGTAATTATGAGTAGATCAACGTTTAATTTGCTGAAATATGTCGCCCCATTCGCCTGCAATCTAGGTTCAATCACAAATGTGGTCGAATCTCAAAATACGAAACTTGCAATAACCGCATGTTTCTTACGCATCCTACCGGTAGTTTTGGGCTAAACGTAATACATACATTACCTATAATCATTTTGGATAGGAATTTCAACAAAAAAAAGTTTTCAATTTTTTGCGAAAATCCCTGGTTAGCCTTACTGATTTTGAACGGATAAAATTTATTGTCACGGATTCCAAATTTTTCGTGGATTTTGGGTTATCAATGTAATTATGAGTAGATCAACGTTTAATTTGCTGAAATATGTCGCCCCATTCGCCTGCAATCTAGGTTCGATCACAAATGTGGTCGAATCTCAAAATACGAAACTTGCAATAACCGCATGTTTCTTACGCATCCTACCGGTAGTTTTGGGCTAAACGTAATAACATTACCTATAATCATTTTCGATCGGAATTTCAACAAAAAAAAGTTTTCAATTTTTTGCGAAAATCCCTGATGGTTAGCCTTACTGATTTTGAACGGATAAAATTTATTGTCACGGATTCCAAATTTTTCGTGGATTTTGGGTTATCAATGTAATTATGAGTAGATCAACGTTTAATTTGCTGAAATATGTCGCCCCATTCGCCTGCAATCTAGGTTCGATCACAAATGTGGTCGAATCTCAAAATACGAAACTTGCAATAACCGCATGTTTCTTACGCATCCTACCGGTAGTTTTGGGCTAAACGTAATACATACATTACCTATAATCATTTTCGATCGGAATTTCAACAAAAAAAAGTTTTCAATTTTTTGCGAAAATCCCTGATGGTTAGCCTTACTGATTTTGAACGGATAAAATTTATTGTCACGGATTCCAAATTTTTCGTGGATTTTGGGTTATCAATGTAATTATGAGTAGATCAACGTTTAATTTGCTGAAATATGTCGCCCCATTCGCCTGCAATCTAGGTTCGATCACAAATGTGGTCGAATCTCAAAATACGAAACTTGCAATAACCGCATGTTTCTTACGCATCCTACCGGTAGTTTTGGGCTAAACGTAATACATACATTACCTATAATCATTTTCGATCGGAATTTCAACAAAAAAAAGTTTTCAATTTTTTGCGAAAATCCCTGATGGTTAGCCTTACTGATTTTGAACGGATAAAATTTATTGTCACGGATTCCAAATTTTTCGTGTATTTTGGGTTATCAATGTAATTATGAGTAGATCAACGTTTAATTTGCTGAAATATGTCGCCCCATTCGCCTGCAATCTAGGTTCGATCACAAATGTGGTCGAATCTCAAAATACGAAACTTGCAATAACCGCATGTTTCTTACGCATCCTACCGGTAGTTTTGGGCTAAACGTAATAACATTACCTATAATCATTTTCGATCGGAATTTCAACAAAAAAAAGTTTTCAATTTTTTGCGAAAATCCCTGATGGTTAGCCTTACTGATTTTGAACGGATAAAATTTATTGTCACGGATTCCAAATTTTTCGTGGATTTTGGGTTATCAATGTAATTATGAGTAGATCAACGTTTAATTTGCTGAAATATGTCGCCCCATTCGCCTGCAATCTAGGTTCGATCACAAATGTGGTCGAATCTCAAAATACGAAACTTGCAATAACCGCATGTTTCTTACGCATCCTACCGGTAGTTTTGGGCTAAACGTAATACATACATTACCTATAATCATTTTCGATCGGAATTTCAACAAAAAAAAGTTTTCAATTTTTTGCGAAAATCCCTGGTTAGCCTTACTGATTTTGAACGGATAAAATTTATTGTCACGGATTCCAAATTTTTCGTGGATTTTGGGTTATCAATGTAATTATGAGTAGATCAACGTTTAATTTGCTGAAATATGTCGCCCCATTCGCCTGCAATCTAGGTTCGATCACAAATGTGGTCGAATCTCAAAATACGAAACTTGCAATAACCGCATGTTTCTTACGCATCCTACCGGTAGTTTTGGGCTAAACGTAATACATACATTACCTATAATCATTTTGGATCGGAATTTCAACAAAAAAAAGTTTTCAATTTTTTGCGAAAATCCCTGATGGTTAGCCTTACTGATTTTGAACGGATAAAATTTATTGTCACGGATTCCAAATTTTTCGTGGATTTTGGGTTATCAATGTAATTATGAGTAGATCAACGTTTAATTTGCTGAAATATGTCGCCCCATTCGCCTGCAATCTAGGTTCGATCACAAATGTGGTCGAATCTCAAAATACGAAACTTGCAATAACCGCATGTTTCTTACGCATCCTACCGGTAGTTTTGGGCTAAACGTAATACATACATTACCTATAATCATTTTCGATCGGAATTTCAACAAAAAAAAGTTTTCAATTTTTTGCGAAAATCCCTGATGGTTAGCCTTACTGATTTTGAACGGATAAAATTTATTGTCACGGATTCCAAATTTTTCGTGTATTTTGGGTTATCAATGTAATTATGAGTAGATCAACGTTTAATTTGCTGAAATATGTCGCCCCATTCGCCTGCAATCTAGGTTCGATCACAAATGTGGTCGAATCTCAAAATACGAAACTTGCAATAACCGCATGTTTCTTACGCATCCTACCGGTAGTTTTGGGCTAAACGTATTACATACATTACCTATAATCATTTTGGATCGGAATTTCAACAAAAAAAAGTTTTCAATTTTTTGCGAAAATCCCTGATGGTTAGCCTTACTGATTTTGAACGGATAAAATTTATTGTCACGGATTCCAAATTTTTCGTGGATTTTGGGTTATCAATGTAATTATGAGTAGATCAACGTTTAATTTGCTGAAATATGTCGCCCCATTCGCCTGCAATCTAGGTTCGATCACAAATGTGGTCGAATCTCAAAATACGAAACTTGCAATAACCGCATGTTTCTTACGCATCCTACCGGTAGTTTTGGGCTAAACGTAATAACATTACCTATAATCATTTTCGATCGGAATTTCAACAAAAAAAAGTTTTCAATTTTTTGCGAAAATCCCTGATGGTTAGCCTTACTGATTTTGAACGGATAAAATTTATTGTCACGGATTCCAAATTTTTCGTGGATTTTGGGTTATCAATGTAATTATGAGTAGATCAACGTTTAATTTGCTGAAATATGTCGCCCCATTCGCCTGCAATCTAGGTTCGATCACAAATGTGGTCGAATCTCAAAATACGAAACTTGCAATAACCGCATGTTTCTTACGCATCCTACCGGTAGTTTTGGGCTAAACGTAATACATACATTACCTATAATCATTTTCGATCGGAATTTCAACAAAAAAAAGTTTTCAATTTTTTGCGAAAATCCCTGATGGTTAGCCTTACTGATTTTGAACGGATAAAATTTATTGTCACGGATTCCAAATTTTTCGTGGATTTTGGGTTATCAATGTAATTATGAGTAGATCAACGTTTAATTTGCTGAAATATGTCGCCCCATTCGCCTGCAATCTAGGTTCGATCACAAATGTGGTCGAATCTCAAAATACGAAACTTGCAATAACCGCATGTTTCTTACGCATCCTACCGGTAGTTTTGGGCTAAACGTAATACATACATTACCTATAATCATTTTGGATCGGAATTTCAACAAAAAAAAGTTTTCAATTTTTTGCGAAAATCCCTGATGGTTAGCCTTACTGATTTTGAACGGATAAAATTTATTGTCACGGATTCCAAATTTTTCGTGGATTTTGGGTTATCAATGTAATTATGAGTAGATCAACGTTTAATTTGCTGAAATATGTCGCCCCATTCGCCTGCAATCTAGGTTCGATCACAAATGTGGTCGAATCTCAAAATACGAAACTTGCAATAACCGCATGTTTCTTACGCATCCTACCGGTAGTTTTGGGCTAAACGTATTACATACATTACCTATAATCATTTTGGATCGGAATTTCAACAAAAAAAAGTTTTCAATTTTTTGCGAAAATCCCTGATGGGTTAGCCTTACTGATTTTGAACGGATAAAATTTATTGTCACGGATTCCAAATTTTTCGTGGATTTTGGGTTATCAATGTAATTATGAGTAGATCAACGTTTAATTTGCTGAAATATGTCGCCCCATTCGCCTGCAATCTAGGTTCGATCACAAATGTGGTCGAATCTCAAAATACGAAACTTGCAATAACCGCATGTTTCTTACGCATCCTACCGGTAGTTTTGGGCTAAACGTAATACATACATTACCTATAATCATTTTCGATCGGAATTTCAACAAAAAAAAGTTTTCAATTTTTTGCGAAAATCCCTGATGGTTAGCCTTACTGATTTTGAACGGATAAAATTTATTGTCACGGATTCCAAATTTTTCGTGGATTTTGGGTTATCAATGTAATTATGAGTAGATCAACGTTTAATTTGCTGAAATATGTCGCCCCATTCGCCTGCAATCTAGGTTCGATCACAAATGTGGTCGAATCTCAAAATACGAAACTTGCAATAACCGCATGTTTCTTACGCATCCTACCGGTAGTTTTGGGCTAAACGTATTACATACATTACCTATAATCATTTTGGATCGGAATTTCAACAAAAAAAAGTTTTCAATTTTTTGCGAAAATCCCTGATGGTTAGCCTTACTGATTTTGAACGGATAAAATTTATTGTCACGGATTCCAAATTTTTCGTGGATTTTGGGTTATCAATGTAATTATGAGTAGATCAACGTTTAATTTGCTGAAATATGTCGCCCCATTCGCCTGCAATCTAGGTTCGATCACAAATGTGGTCGAATCTCAAAATACGAAACTTGCAATAACCGCATGTTTCTTACGCATCCTACCGGTAGTTTTGGGCTAAACGTATTACATACATTACCTATAATCATTTTGGATCGGAATTTCAACAAAAAAAAGTTTTCAATTTTTTGCGAAAATCCCTGATGGTTAGCCTTACTGATTTTGAACGGATAAAATTTATTGTCACGGATTCCAAATTTTTCGTGTATTTTGGGTTATCAATGTAATTATGAGTAGATCAACGTTTAATTTGCTGAAATATGTCGCCCCATTCGCCTGCAATCTAGGTTCGATCACAAATGTGGTCGAATCTCAAAATACGAAACTTGCAATAACCGCATGTTTCTTACGCATCCTACCGGTAGTTTTGGGCTAAACGTATTACATACATTACCTATAATCATTTTGGATCGGAATTTCAACAAAAAAAAGTTTTCAATTTTTTGCGAAAATCCCTGATGGTTAGCCTTACTGATTCTGAACGGATAAAATTTATTGTCACGGATTCCAAATTTTTCGTGTATTTTGGGTTATCAATGTAATTATGAGTAGATCAACGTTTAATTTGCTGAAATATGTCGCCCCATTCGCCTGCAATCCAGGTTCGATCACAAATGTGGTCGAATCTCAAAATACGAAACTTGCAATAACCGCATGTTTCTTACGCATCCTACCGGTAGTTTTGGGCTAAACGTATTACATACATTACCTATAATCATTTTGGATCGGAATTTCAACAAAAAAAAGTTTTCAATTTTTTGCGAAAATCCCTGATGGTGTTTAGCCTTACTGATTTTGAACGGATAAAATTTATTGTCACGGATTCCAAATTTTTCGTGTATTTTGGGTTATCAATGTAATTATGAGTAGATCAACGTTTAATTTGCTGAAATATGTCGCCCCATTCGCCTGCAATCCAGGTTCGATCACAAATGTGGTCGAATCTCTAAATACGAAACTTGCAATAACCGCATGTTTCTTACGCATCCTACCGGTAGTTTTGGGCTAAACGTATTACATACATTACCTATAATCATTTTGGATCGGAATTTCAACAAAAAAAAGTTTTCAATTTTTTGCGAAAATCCCTGATGGTTAGCCTGACTTTGCGAAAATTACCTATAATCATTTTGGATCGGAATTTCAACAAAAAAAAGTTTTCAATTTTTTGCGAAAATCCCTGATTGTTAGCCTTACTGATTTTGAACGGATAAAATTTATTTTCACGGATTCCAAATTTTTCGTGTATTTTGGGTTATCAATGTAATTATGAGTAGTTCAACGTTTAATTTGCTGAAATATGTCGCCCCATTCGCCTGCAATCCAGATTAGATCAACGTTTAATTTGCTGCAATATGTCACTCTATCCGCCTGCAATCCAGTTACGATCGCAAAATATAACTGGATTTCAAAACCTGAAATTTCCAATAACTGCGCTTTGCATATGGACCCAACCGTTAATTCCTTACTCAATATGCAATTTTCATTACCTATAACCATTTTCAAACGGGATTGAAAAAATCCTTGATCGTTAATCGGTTATTTTGGATTATTTATTTAATTTTAAAAATTTACACTGATAAATTAGAGATCGTTATACCTATACACCCTCTTGCCTTTCAGAACAACACCGTAGCCATAAATTTTGCTTCGGAAGAGGAAGCACAGGACTTCTATGATACCGCTGCTAGTTATGCGTATCGCATGGCCAATCGAAAAAAACGTCGACCTCATAGCCAGGAGGAGATCAAACCATCGCCTCCTAATATTACTAAACCAGCAGAACCCCAAGAAGAAATATATGAAGAAATTCCACACCACGTTACTTTACGGAAAGCAGAAAAACAGCCTGAACAAACGAATTTTAATTCACTTTTTGGTCCAGACAGGACACGTGTACAAAGGAAAGTTGGATTAAACAAAACCAGTATCGGTCGTCCAACCGATTTCGTCCATGTTGCACATATTGGATTCGATCAAGACCGCGGTTTCGATACAAGAGGCGAAACTAAAATTATTGATCAATTTTTAAAGAAGGCCGGAGTTTATGATGCGTACACAACAGATCGAGAAACAAAAGCTTTTATCGATGACTTTATGCAACAAAATAATGTGCTTGATGAGATTAAATCAGAATATGACAATGATGAAAATGAGTCGACAGTACAACGTAATAATACTAGCACTATTAAATCTACTAAGCATAGCAAATTAAATGCACCAAAAGCAACGACGCCTAGACCACCGCCGCGACAAGGGCCACCTATGCCGAGTATACCTGCCCCAATTTTACCAGGGGCCCAGCGACATGACATCAAAACATCGAAACCAAATTCTGGTGGTGGTGGCGGGCCGGCACCTCCACCGCCCCCTCCCCCACCACCAGCTCCACCTATGATGGATCCATCATTTGCACCACCAATGCCTCCCTCGGCACCGTCACAACAAAGACAACAGCTTGAAGCAGCACAGGATGATCCCCGGTCCGCATTACTTGACAGTATTCGTAAGGGTGCTAATTTAAAGGTAAAATAAACAAAACATTTTTATAATATTTGCTATTTAACCCTTTCTTTGTACATATTCTAGAAAACGGGCCCAGGCGAAATAGACAATCGAGTTGCGTCCACACCACCAGCCGATTCTGGCCCATCTACGAAAACGGATATTCTAGCATCAGCTCTTATTCGAGCAATAACAGAAAGGCGACAGCACATGGTTAATTCCGACAACAGCGAGGATGAGGGCCGCGGCGGTGATGATGATGATTGGGAATAAAATAATTAATAACAAACAAAAATCAAAATGTATTATAATTGTATTCAGAAAACATTACTGTTAAGTACAACATAATAAAATAAATAAATCAATTAATTTCTATAATTTGTTGTGTTTGTTCAAGTGATTTACAATTAATTTTGTAAATATTTATTAATTTTAAATTACAATATATTTAGTTTACAAAACGGGATAATGCCATACAACCGTACCCTGTAGGCAACCTGAAACAAGCAATGGCTGTTTTGGGCTAAATTTAGCACTCACAACAATATCTGAATGTGATTGTACTGTTTTGATTGGGCTCATTTCAATCGCTTTATTATCACTACTTAATGCATTCGGAAGCTCCGAGCATTCCTTATTAAATGCTAGTAATCGTATACCGAAATTGTATGGTGAACAAATTACCCGACCATCAGATGAAAAACATAATTCTTTTATAAATCCTTTCCCCTTATTTGGCTCCTTTGTATAGAATAATAATCGGTTGTTATTTTTGGTAATGGTATTGTAACGTTTTTGATCCGATAATGAGGTCGGCTGCTGAACTGATTGCGGACGAATTATTCCACTGCTAATACCATACACGTGTGACGGACTTGATGGCGTACGAAGTCTATTTGCTCTATTCGTTATACTGTTTTCGGCTGCCCATATATCCGGCGGGCAATTTTCGCGATTTACATTACTAATATTAACGCTAGGATTGGTACTAGAATTATTGTTATTATTACTATTACGAGTCGTACTATTTCGAATTGGTCTAAATTCTCGGGTCACAACTGGCTGACTAACATTTACGTTTGTTGTGTCTTCTAGCGAGGAAGCATCATCTAAATCTCCGTCTAAATCCATTAAGTAATCGATTTCGTTCTCTGAATTTTTTGGTTCCACTTCTTGTATATCATGCACACAAGTCCACTAGAAATAAATAAATAAAGATCGATCCGAAGTTTTAAATTAAATAACAACAAGAGAACACACCTCAGATTCTTCATCGTAACTCATATTTCTACTTAGCGCACACCATCCCTGTGGATGAATTTGCAACGAACTAACCACCTCCGCATCGTTACCCTTTGGAAAATCAATAATAAATTCAACGCGATTCCGTTGATTGTTAGACGTAAAAATGTGCTTATAGCTACCAACACACGGATAGTATTGATTACTCATTTGCATTAAACGGAACATATTTGGTCTAAATCCATCTAAGTCTTCGGCTAACGTCGTTAAGTCTAAATTGTGTATGATAATCAAATAACCACATGTGGTACATATAACAAGTCTATTTGCATCAGGGGAGACGCGACATCGCATTAACCCTAATAACGAAATTATAATTATAAAATGTTAAATAAATATTGTGTGCTATCTAAATCACCTGCAGTATGAAAGACCTTTTGATAAACAAAACCATTTTCGGTCGATGAGTTTATGTCCCACGCAAAAACGCTACCATCAAACCCGGATGTAACCAGAAGTTCATCTTTTTTTGAATATTCAATATTTTTCACCCAATTTGAATGCCCATTTAAGCTTTTAACTTTGGTACGTAGATTTCTGGTATCCCATATCGCTACTGTGGTATCATCTGAACATGTTGCAAACATTCGTTCATCCAGAAATCTGCAAAGAAAAATATAAGAAAATTATTACTTACTTAAGCCCAAGAAGATTTGGTAAACGATTCAATAAATCTAAAATAAAAATAAAATTCCATTAGACTATAAAAAGAATGAACAATTTAATTGACTCACTTTTTGTTTTCCATATTCATTATGTCGTATCTATCTCTAAGATACCTCTTCTGAACAACATATTCCTAATTTACCTCATTCTCGCCTTCAACAAGATCGCGAGATGAAGCTATATAGCCGCAAAAAATCCCCTACAGTCCCTTATTAAATTATACAAAGCAAAGCACTTATATTTCTATTATTGCTTTGACAAGTAAACAAATGGATTCTAATGCTGTCTTACTTTGAGAAATTTACAACAACAATCCCATATATATAATTCCAAATTGGAATTATTTTAGACAAACTTTTCTGCTGGTATATGGTACTATTCCATGTACAAAACAGAAAAATTTTGCTGAACATCGGAGAAAGACAAGAACTAAAATGCACATTAGAGTGACTGAGAAACAACATGTTATTTTATAGTAGAAAAAATTGGGGAAATTTTGAAATCAACAAAAACTAACCTCACATTTTTTAAATAAATAACTAAAAATCTTTATTTTTAAAAATTGACAATTATTTTATATCGTAAAAATTAATAATAAAATTAATATCATTTTTGAGATGAGCAAAAAATATGTTTTTTTATTATTTTGATTAATTTACCAAAATATCTAAAAAAATGTTCTACTATAAAATATGGAGGAGAAATTTTTGACAAATTCGTAAATTAACCTAAAATTTCATAGTCGTGCAGCAGCAAAAAAAAAAAAAGATTTTAAAACCTAAAATAATAAATTTAACAAAAATATATTATAAATACATATTTAGTTTTACATAATACATAATAAATCTAGTGAATCAGTATTTAAGTTTAAAATTTGAGTTGTTGTGATATTTGTAATGGTTACTAAAATGAAAACGTCCTCTCGAAAGTCATTCACATACAAAACACCATTGCCCACAGTACGAGCAAGATTTTGCAACAGTTCATGGAAACAAGACAATGTAAGTGGTAATGATTGACGACCGCTTGGCTAGTCAGTCTTTCAAATTAATCTGTATTTTTTATATATTCGTAGGAAATCAACAAAGAAATTGTATTTCAAACAAATTTAATCGATACATTTGCCAATTTGGTTACTGGCCATCGTAAAAATGTCAAAAATTTCCAAGTATTTGGTGCATCGGTATTGGAAGCATCGAGTAAAATTTATGGTTACAGGGTTGATATCGAGCACAAGGAAGTGATTCGAATGTATGGTGGTTTATGGTGGAATGAAGGGGGAATCGAAAAGAATGATCCAATTACTGAGGGTAGCAATAATGTGCAGGATCCAAAAGCAACGGCCAAGGCTAAAGCAAAAAAGCGACGTCAACAAAGTTCATTCGTACCAAAATGTAAAGCAACGATAAATGGTAAACTAGATACGGTATCTTTCTTGGATCCCGTATTTGTCGATATAAAATCCAATTTAGTGAATGAATAGTTAGTCAATGAATAGTTCGAGTCAATGAATTCATTGTAGTTCGATGAATCTCTCCAAATACGCTGGAATCGAACAACTCGGAAATTTTATTTGATTACTATAATCCGTACTGAGATAAAACACCAAATGAATCTATGTATACTCAATGAGGACCACACGACCCACCCAGAAATTTTATATGACACTATTTAGGGAATACAATATCAGTGATAATATAATCAGTTCGACAAGTCAAAAAATGATTTAAAAGCCTTGTAAAGTGTTGGGCAAATTGTTGAGGAGGTACTCAAACAATTGACTGAGGATAAATGTAAATATGTACCTCCAATATGTCACTGTTTCTGTGAAACGATAATTTATGTTTATCCATATTTTTAGTTATTGTGAAGGCAACAAACGGGCTACGATATGTTGTTGGATGATGTCAGTTAGACAAGACAAAATTGAAGGCTGGAACTAGGGTAGCTCTTGATATGACCACACTTACAATAATTGACCGCGTGAGTTGATCCCCTCGTTTATAATATGTCTCACGAAGATCCTGGTGATGTAACATATTCCGCTATTGGCGGCCTATCCGTACAAACTCGTGAGGTCATTGAACTTCTGTTAATATCGTGAATTATTTTTGCGTGTTGGTATAACACCGCCAAAAGGTTGTTTAGTATACGAATCACTACTTGCTCGTGCGGCAGCATCACAACTAGACGCAAATTTCTTAAAAGTTGTATCGAGTGCTATCCATTAACCGATCGTGAAATTCAATGTACTTTAATAAAATTGCTTAATCAAATGGATGGTTTCAATTCATTGGGCTTGATCGAATGGCGGTTTATGAATACAAGTAAGTCTTTGAATAAAAATGGTAAAATTTTTTAACTAATAAGAATTTTGTTTTACTTTAGATTACTAGGCCTTCAAGCCAACTGTTATCAAAACATTAAAATGTATAATTATCAAAATGACTACGTACAAAATCTCGCGATGTATTTATAGGATCACAGGAACTTCCATTTGATGTATGCACCCACTGAAATTATTTTGAACAAAGGTTTTAACATAAATGAGTATTTTACTCCCGATTATGGTTTTTCGAAGGATGGGTTTCCAGCCAAAGGATCGGTTTTTATCGGTTAATCATTACAAACACTGATAAAGTTGATATATTGGGGTTAAAATTAATATAAAAATCAATAAATAATTTTTATTTAGTAAAATGAAATAAAAAAAAATAAATTAAATTAAATAAAAAAAAATAAAATCATCCATGTTTTATTTTTAGCGTGTCGTCGCACGACCAAGCACAAAAATTTATGTTTTACTACCATAAAAATATCAAAAAAATAAAAGTTTACGGAGAGTGGGGGAATTTTTCCAGTTTTGCTGCTATAAAAAATACTTGAGTTGATATTTTTTATGAAAAATTATGGCAGCACAACAAAAATTTGCTCAGCAAATGCTCAGCAAGCTATAATCGGATGCGCCATTCTTCCTATAGTCGATCTGTATTTTTGTCTCGTTTTGGTTTTGCTGAGATAATATTGTATGCACATGGAATAGTACCAATATGCTGCGTTTTTTTGAAATCTGGTGTTCGAGACCGCGATAAAATACAGGGAAATTTTGAAAGGAACATTTTAGCACAACAACTTTTACTAACTTCAAGTCAATCATTTTGACGTTTAAACAGATTACAAATTTAACAAAAATATTTTATAAATTTTTAGTTGTACTCAATAATAAATCTAATTAATAAGTTTTTAAGTTTAAAATTTGAGTGCTTTGTTGTGAAAATGTAAAGCAACGATTAATGGTAAACTAAATACCTTTCTTGATTCCGTATTTGCCGATATAAAATCCAATTTAAGCGATATGAATAGTTCGAATCGAGCTTTTCTAAATACGCTGGTATCGAATAACTCGGAAATTTTATTTGATTACGATAATCCGTACTGGGATAATACACAAAATAAATTTATACTCAATGAGGACGGTTGTAAATGTGTAATTTTATGTGATATACAAAAGGCTGGACGGAATTCTTATAACCATTAGGGAATACAATGTTAGTGATACGCCGTGCGACATGAATAAGTACGTATTTGGCTGGAAACATCTAGTAAGGGAGCGATTCTTAACGATCTTTTTAATTTCAGAATGCTGCAATCAACTGTAGGTGATAGTAACATAAATTTAGATGACAGCGATAGTGACAATGGATTTATGGATGATGATTTTCATAACCAAGCTGAAATGGATGAGCCATAAGAGTTGCAACTACCGATATGACATTCGCATACGATGCAAATGCCGAAATTGAACAAGTGCAAGAGTTGCGAATAAGTGGCGGGTGCTAAACGCTCCCAAACCGTAATTGATTCATTGCAACCGTCTGTCTGATGCGTCGACGAAAATTGGAATATTCGTATCGACCCCGTCTGGACCATCTTATTTGAAAATTAGACCATTGGCAACGGTTCAGACGGAGAGACAACAGATGAGGCGAACCAGTGAAGCGATAAAAGCAAATTAGAATGCTGCAGCTAAGCGAAAACAAAAAAAAAAATATACGTGATATGCGATCAATATTTAATAATAATACAACACAGGATTCCGATTCATTGGCATTCAGTGCGGATACTAATTCGCTCAATTTAAACAATGCGTATACTGAAGAATATCGTCGAATGGATTATATGTAGTAAGTAGTAATACATCTAAATCAGTTCGAATCAACTTGTATGCTTCATTTTATATGCATATTATAAAGGGAAGTGACAAATGATGATGTTCCAGCACAAAAGTGACTTAATAATTAATTACAAAAGAATTAAATACTCTAATATTTTTTTATTTCTAGTTATATCCCGTTTGAACGGAAGTATGTGGCAAATCAGTAATTCGTATGATGGAAAAATCTGACTTAACGGCAAAAACCTGCCAATATCTGGATCGAAATTTAACTTTTCCGTTGTTGGAATTTTTGTGCGACAAGAAAGTATGTATGATGACAACATAACCTACAAATTATGCATTGAAATATTTTTTTCGATATTATGACAAAAAAGAATTACACGGAAAAATTTTGGAAACCGTGAATCCATCAATGCATTACCGTAAGTATGTTGGTTGATAAAATAAACATAAAATCAAAGAAAGTAGATTGCTGGATTGTGAATTTAATTCGTAATGTTCGACTCGATGCTAAAATTATCTCGAAATTGGGACCAGTTGTAATGGGAACGCGACCTTTGTCATCGTATCAACAGCTAGTTGAAATATCGATTCCTTCTCGGTTCGTTCGGATGCTCCAACTGGTACTGTAGAAAGAACATAAAGTTAAAGCAAAAATGGTGAAAATTGGAAGTACTACTAAACAATCTGTGGAACGCATATGCATTTTTCTTTTTATAGTCACCCCATAAAGTTGAGAATCAAGAAAAGTGGAATTTATGAAAAATAAATTTTAATAAAAAGCCGGAAATTTCCATTAATCAACAGTAGTGTTTTATTTTTTAAATTTTCAAATAAACTACATGTGTTGTTTTGAACACAATAATTGATGATATTTCCGCCAATTTTACTCGATGTGCAGTATATTGGGCTTTTCATTTCTTCGTAAGTTATAAATTGAAGTGCCCCATGAGAAACGCCAAACAATTCAGGAATGAAATCACGAAATATATTGTCCATTAAATTTGTCAATTTCTTATTTAAATTTCATCCGACTCGGCATATCCCCAAAAACAACAGAAAATTTGAAAATAAAATGACAGTTCTGTCTCTAAAATGAAGTAAGAAACAATCAAAAAATTGTGTACTAAAAAATTTCCCTAGTTTCGTCAGTTCAGGAATTATTAAATTTTGTGATGAACTCGGTTGTACTCTACATAATATCAAGTGTAGATCAGAGTTGTTGAGTACAAGCAAATATAAACTTTATTCAACAATATAATACATGATATGGACTTAATATAAGTTCTTTAGGATTCGATACAGTGAATATGACGCACAAATATTTTAAAATTATAGAAATTGTTTAAAAAATCAAAATATAATTTATCGCGGTCTAGTGCAGCATTTTCAAAAAAACGCAGCTATAGAATTATTCTATTCTACCTGTAGTTTTAATGTTCACCACCAGGGCAATTGTATTGAATACTTTTATTTTTAAATGTTGGCAATAAAAATATAAAAGTGATTTTTGTTATTTTGACATCGCATTTTTCTAAACAACACGAGAAATTAGTTACGATTTGTAATAATATTCAATAATGTTCTAGCACATTACTATTTAATTGAATGTATTTAGTTGCATTTTTACGTAGTTTTCAAATTCAAAATGTAATTGTTACCAACTAATAAAATTAAATTAAAAAATATCTTTGGTTGTTACTTTGAGCACAAATTAATTCTATTCCAGAATGGTTTTAACTTTTGCCAAAGTAAGACGGCAAATGTCATTTTAATTCCGAAAACATTCCGAAAAAGTGTTGCCAGCTGTAAATATTTATTATCCATCGAAAAAGTTATAACATACCATTTGTCGTTATTTTCGATGTGATGTTTTTTATCGAAACGAAATACATATGTGATAGTTACAACATGTCACCACTGGTGTTCGAGACCTCGATAAAATATAGGGAAAATACAGGGAAATTTTGAAAGGAACATTTTAGTACAACAAATTATACTAACTTCAAGTCAATCATTTTGACGTTTAAAACAAATTACGAAATTAATAATAAATTTGTTAAATTTTACAAAAATATTATATAAATTTTTAGTAGTACTCAATAATAAATGTAATTAATAAGTTTTTAAGTTTAAAATTTGAGTGCTGTGATATGAAAATGTAAAGCAACGATAAATGGTAAACTAAATAAGGTACCTTTCTTGGATCCCGTATTTGCCGATATAAAATCCAATTCAATCGATATGAATAGTTCGAATCGAGCTTTTCTAAATACGCTGGTATCGAATAACTCGGAAATTTTATTTGATTACGATAATCCGTACTGGGATAATACACAAAATGAATTTATACTCATTGAGGACGCACCTGTTGTAAATGAGAAATTTTATGTGATATACAAAAGGCTGAACGGCCCCGTTAAAATTCTGATAATCTTTAGGGAATACAATATTAGAGATACGCCGTGCGACATGAATAAGTACGTATTTGGCTGGAAACATCGCTCCCAGTAAGGGAGCGATTCTTAACGATCTTTTTAATTTCAGAATGCTGCAATCAACCGTAGGTGATAATAACATAAATTTAGATGACAGCGATAGTGATAATGGATTTATGGGTGATGATTTTCATAATCAAGCTGAAATGGAGCCACAAGAGATGCAGAAATTGAACAAGTGCAAGAGTTGCAAATAAGTGGCGGGTGCTAAACACACCCAAACCGTAATTGATTCATTGCAACCGTCTGATGCTTCGACGAAAATTGGAATATTCGTATCGACTCCGTCTGGACCGTTTTATTGGAAAATTAGACCATCGGCAACGGTTCACATGGTGAGACAACAGATGAGGCGAACCAGTGAAGCGGTAAAAGCAAATTGGAATGCTGCAGCTAAGCAAAAACCGAAAAATATACGTGATATGCGATCAATATTTAATAATAATACAATACAGGATTCCGATTCATTGGCATTCAGTGCGGATACTAATTCGCTCAATTTAAAGTATGCGTATACTGAAGAATATCGTCGAATGGATTATATATATAGTAAGTGGTGATACATCTCAATCAGTTCGAATCAACTTGTATGCATCATTTTATATGCATATTATAAAGGGAAGTGACAAAATTACGACAAATGATGATGTTCCAGCACAAAAGTGACTTAATAATTTATTACAAAAGAATTAACTACTCTACTATTTTTTTATTTCTAGTTAGATCGCGTTTGGACGGAAGTATGTGGCAAATAATCAGTAATTCGTATGATGGAAAAATTCGATTTAACGGCAAAAACTTGCCAATATCTGGATCGGCATTTAACTTTTCCGTTGTTGGAATTTTTGTGCGACAAGAAAGCATGTATGACGACAACATAACCTACAAACTATATGCATTGAAATACTTTTTTTTTTTTTTTTGATTTATGACAAAAAAGAATTACACGAGAAAATTTTGGAAACCGTGAATCTATCAATGCATTACCTTAAGTATGTTGGTCGATAAATTAAACATACAATCAAAGAAAGCTGATTGTTGGATTGTGAATGTAATTCGTAATGTTCGACTCGATGCTAAAATTAACTCGTAATTGGGACCAGTTGTAATGGGAACGTGACCTTTGTCATCGTATCAACAGCTAGTTGAAATATTGATTCCCTCTCGCTTCGTTCGGATGCTCTCACTGGTACTGTAGAAATAACATAAAGCCATTAATCAACAGTAGTGTTTTATTTTTTAAAATTTCAGATAAACAAGATGTGTTGTTCTGAGCACAATAATTGATGATGTACCGCCAATTTTACTTGATGTACAGTAAAATGGGTTTTTCATTTCTTCGTAGGGTATAAATTGAATTGCCCTTTGAGTAACGCTAAACATTTCAGGAACGAAATCACGATATAAACCGGACATATCCATTTTGTCCATTAAATTTGTCCATTTCTTATTTATGCGCAAATACAACAGAAAATATGAAAATAAAATGACAGTTCTGTCTCTAAAATGAAGTAAGGAACAATCAAAAAATTGTGTACAAAAAAAAAATTTCCCTAGTTTCGTCAGTTCAGGAATTATTAAGTTTTTTGATGACCTCGGTTGTACTCTACATAAAATCAAGAGTAGATCAGAGTTGTTGAGAACAAGCAAATATAAACTTTATTCAACAATATAATGCATGATATGGACTAAAATTAGATTTTTAATGACCTGCATATCATATCATAAATGAGCTTATAAGCTCAATATTTGGTGTGTAGATCATTACAAAATTATATTGTAAACAAATAAATAAAATAAATAAATGTTAATATAAGTTCTTTAGAATTCGATACAGTGAATATGAAGCACAGATATTTTAAAATTATATAAATTCTTTAAAAAATCAAAATATAAGTTTAGCAAACCCTCTTTCAATAATAAAATACGATAGCGCTATATTTGTCCGGAATCGGTATAAAACAAATGTCATTGTAAAGTTTGTTTTATGTCAGTGTATTTGTGATTTTCGTTTTTAATATGTAGTGCAAAATTTGATTCCGGTTCTGTTTTTGTTATGTCGTTGATATGTCCTTTGTACCTTTCTGGAAAGCTTCTACCTGTTTGTTCGATGTAAAATTTTGGGCATTCGTCACATGTTAATGTCTATTTTTTGGGGTGTTTCAAATTTGAGTTTCTGTTCTAATTTATTACTGTATTTCGTAGGTGGCTGTGTTTTCGAAAGAGGTTCATATTTGTTTATTGTTTTCTGTTTCTAAGGGAAATTTTATAGTCGGTTATAAGTTATTTATGGGGGTTGTAAGTTATCGTTGCATTTGTTGTTTTTGCTATTACTGTGTCGTTTTTCAAATGGGTCACATATATTTTATACCTGATACTTATATTTTATACTTGATAACTCATTTTCATGAAAAAATCAAAAATAATTCGGAATTAAAAAAAAACAAACTTTGAGCGGGGCACATAAATCCAGGGGTCCGACCCCTTCGAAAATATTGCGAAAAACTGGGGCCCTATTTGCGAATCCGTTTCGAAAAACAATTCGATTCGAACATGATTTGGTATTTGTGAATTCGAACGAAAATAAAAATGTACACCGTAATGGGGCATTTACATGCGACCAACATTTTTCTTCTGCAAAATGAGAAAGATATAACATTGACTTTTTGCACATGAGAGACAAGAAAAGAAATATATCCCAATAAAATTTTGCAGAAGATTTTTAAGTAACTATACAGTAAAAACCACTATAAAATGTTGCCATAAAAATAAATGTTGCCATAAAATATATTCGATCCGAGTATTTTTATGGCAACATTTTTAAAATTAACAAGAAAAAAAAATATTTCGTATTTATAAATGTTGAGGATTCATAATAAAAACAGACACCATAAATAAAAACGTAAATTTCGCATTTTAATTCATTAAAAATAAATTAATAATCATCCTATAAAAAAAATTACGCAATTACTACAGGGTGGCTGAGACCAAGTGTTACCAAATGAAAACGCTGTAATTTTTTTAATTTTGATTATTTTTTATTGAAATTTCTTGGAATATGTTGAAAACATATTACATTTTATGAAAAACATGTTACTGCTCGATATGACCTCCTTTGGCTCTAATTATTTGATTCAGTCTTCCATAGAAAGCATTGCATACTGACCGAACGTGGGCTTGCGGAATTTTATTCCATTCTCGAACAAGAGCTGACTTCAATGCATCAACACTTTCGTATTTTTTAGTGGACACCTTACTTTCCAAAATGGACCATATGAAGAAATCCATGGGATTCAAGTCTGGTGAATATGGTGACCATTCTTTCGACGAAATCAGCCGCGGAACGCAATTTTGTAAAAATTGCTATGTCGCTCGAGCTTTGTGTGACGGTGCCGAGTCCTGTTGGAATGTCCAACGGTTCGTACCAAAGTGTTTACGTGTCCAAGGTAGCAAAGCATCGTTTAGGATCTTTTGGCGGTACACCTCTTGGTTTACCTTGACTCCATGTTCGATGAAAACCAGAGGAGTGCATCCATCTGCAGTCACTGCAGCCCAAACCATAACACAAGCTGGTGATTGCTTGCACATGGCAACTCTTGTGTCCAAATTATCGTTGGACTTGTGCTCTAACCAAACACGATCATTTTGTTTATTCACATACTGTTGAATGGTGAAAATTTTCTCATCAGAAAAGACAATTTTTGGAATCTCATCACGTTCGGCCAAGGCCTTCAATGCTCGTGTTGTGACTGAATCAAATAATCAGAGCCAAAGGAGGTCATATCGAGCAGTAACATGTTTTTCATAAAATTTAATATGTTTTCAACATATTCCAAGAAATTTCAATAAAAAATAATCAAAATTAAAAAAATTAAAACAGCGTTTTCATTTGGTAACACTTGGTTTCAGCCACCCTGTATTAATGTTTATTTCTTTCTGGCATATTGAATATTTTTATATAGCGGATCCTTTCTTAATTACCTGCAAAAATTTGTAGAAGAAAACAATTTTCTACATGTAAATGGGGCATAAAGTAATCAGCAGGGAAATTTAATACGTATATGGTTATTGGCCCTATTCCATGGAAAAAATCTGCTTTCGGGTAAAATGAAAGCGAGAAAAAAATATAGATTTTACTGGTTGTGTATGAAACAAAATATATTGTCAGAAAATTTTTACTAAGATAATAGTTGTGATAGTGTTAGTGTACTGCCATTAATTTTTATGGCCGTATTGTTCACACATCTACAAAAAATTTATGTAAAAATAAAACATTTTTCTGACACTCATACAAAATAAGTCGTTCGCCATTTTTATAGTCAAATGTCGATTTGTTTTTTTTTCGTGTTGAAATTTGTTAACGTTCGTGGTTTTTTGTGGGGTACGTATATAAAAATTAATATTTAAGAAATCGAAATGTACGAAAATGTACAAATTAAAACTTTTATGAAATTTTTAGGTTATGCCAAAATGTAAAACCATAAAATTTTACTATAAAAATGAAATAAAAAATATTTCTGTCCTTTGTCACTCTTATGAAATTTTAATTTTTTTTTTGCGTTTTATCAGTAAAAAAATTACTGTCAATAAATTTTTTCCATGGAATTAAAGCGTAATGTAAAGTGTGGATTACACTCAAAGTGTAAAACTCAAGTGGTATTCGAAAAGATTCAAAAAGATGTGGAAGAACTATCGAATATAATCGTTGTCATCACGATACATCCATTTTTGTTAATGAAAAAATGGGCCAATGAAGACTTTGGAAAAGTGAATGTTCTTGATTATTTTTATCACCTACTTGATGGCAGTCGAGATAAATATGAATTGGATCAAGAATATCGACATAATAGGTGTAAAAATTGATTAAAACTATATGATAAATCATATAAATCAAACCTTTTTGTTTCGGCCGCATCGCAATATACTACAATACATATTTCACATTCAAGGATTAGAAGATTTTTACGCCAATTTGATAAAGAAACGTATGGGGTACTCGACTTTTTATTTAATGAAAAAACTGCCAAAACACCAAATCAAAAATTATTTGATATCCTCAAGGAAAAATTAAATTGGGATGGTAAATTTTTTCATTCATTCCGTGAATCTTAAAACGGTATATTTTGAACATTTTAAGTTTTTCTACGCGTTGCAACGATTTAATGAAGAAAATAATTATAAAAATTTTTCACTAATACCAATATATAATTTTCGCCGATATCATATACGCTATCTCTTTCGCCATTGGTACCGCCACCACACCCACTACATCATAGGATTCCGGAAATGGGCCAGATTAAACCATTTTATGATTTCGCAAGAAAAAATTAAATATAATAGCGAATTCTTTTAAGTTTTTGATGTAAATCAAACTTCCAATAGTTAAATAGAATAAGAAAAAAATTTGATGTGTTTTTATCGTAGTGTGCCTAAACCCGAAAGGGATGGAAACAATAAAGAAAACAATAACAGACCATTTTGAAAAAATTTTGGCGTATTTGACAATATTTATGATTGACAAATTATATGTTTATAAATATGTGTGGTAGTTAAAATGGAAGTAAAAATCTACATTTCCATTTTTTGTATTGGGGGTACAAATTGAAAATGCGGGATTGATAACAGATGGCGTTACTAACGCTATACGCATCAGGCAGTACTGTGACTATGTTCATGTCAAAGCTACGTCTTATAGCTTTAATTTTCAGTATGTGTCAATTTGTCGCAGTGTCAAATTCATAGTTTTTTTGAGCTCTCAATATGTCGAGTTTCGTGCCAACAAAACAGCATTTGCGGGAAGTTTTAATTTACTTCTTTAATTTGAAGAAAAGTGCTGCTGAAGCACATCGATTGGTCTCCGAGGCTTATCCGAGTCATGTTCCATCGGTTTCAACGTGCGAGAGATGGTTTGTGCGGTTTAGAAGTGGTGATTTTGACGTTGAGGACAAAGAGCGGCCGGGCCAAGTGAAAAAGTTTGAGAATGCTGAATTGGAGGCAATACTCAATGAAGACTCGTGTCAAACTCAACAAGAGCTCGCAGATTCATTGGGAGTGACACAACAAGCCATTTCCCATCGTATAAAAGCCCTCGGAATGATCCAAAAGCAAGGACATTGGGTGCCGTATGAGCTGAAGCCGAGAGACGTCGAGCGCCGTTTTTTTGCATGCGAACTGCTGCTCGAACGGCAAAAACGGAAGGGTTTTTTGCATCGCATTGTCACTGGTGATGAAAAGTGGATCCATTACGATAACCCGAAGCGCAAAAAATCATATGGTTACCCCGGCCATGCATCATCATCGACGGCCAAACCAAATATTCACGGCGCAAAGCTCATGCTCTGTATTTGGTGGGACCAGCTGGGTGTGGTGTATTATGAGCTATTGAAATCGAACGAAACCATCACAGGAGCACTATACCGAACTCAATTGATGCGTTTGAGCCGCGCACTCAAAGAAAAACGGCCACAATACGAGCAAAGACACGACAAAGTAATTTTGCAACATGACAACGCTCGGCCACATGTTGCAGCGCCGGTCAAAACATACCTACAAACGCTGAAATGGGAAGTCTTACCCCACCCGCCGTATAGCCCAGATATTGCTCCTTCCGATTACCACCTTTTCCGATCGATGACACATGACCTAGCTGACCAGCGCTTCCATTCTTACGAAGAAGCCCAAAAATGGGTCGATGACTGGATAGCAGCCAAGCCGGCCGAATTTTTTCGCGACGGTATCCGTAAATTGCCAGAAAGATGGGAAAAAGTTGTGGCTAGCGATGGACAATATTTTGAATAATTCATTTGTTACCATTTTTTCAGAATAAACGTTCAAAAATAGAAAAAAATCCCGCATTTTCAATTTGTACCCCCAATAGTTCATCAAAATTTTTTGCCACTTTTTTATAAAAAGAAAACGCTATAAGAAAACTTTTTGAAGTAAGCAAAAAACTGACTGTTTTTTCGGTTGCTGCGCTTTCATAAAAAATTAATATAATAAATTGTAAATCACAGGCTACTTAATTTGTACCCAACTATCTTTAATGGTGCAAGTACTTTAATTTAGTCGATAAGTTTTCTGAAATTTTCCATTTTTCATTCCGTAAGTACCTTCTACAAAGAATTAGGAAACTTAAAAAAAAAGATGAATGAAATCGGTAAAGTCGTTCTCAAGTTGTGACCAAGGAAAATAGGGTTAAATTTTTATATAAAGGGTTTTCCAATAAGAGTGATTTGATTTCTTTAAAAAAAAAACACACACTAATTGTTAAGGAAATTGAAATGTTTTTTATTTAATATGAAGTACAATCGATATACAATAAAACGTCATTCAAATGGCCTCCACGACTTCTTCTGCAGGAACGAATTCGATGAACCCAATTTTCGAGCACTTTTTCCACTAAATCAAGTCGTATGCCATGAATAGCACGTTCAATATTGGCTTGTAAAGCTTGAAGAGAGTTTGGTTTATTGCTTAAGACCAATGACTTCAAATAACCCCATAAGAAATAGTCTAATGGTGTTAAATCACAACTTCTTGGGGGCCATTCAATATCACAATTTCTTGAAATAATCGAATCTTCAAACTTAAATACGGACCTATGATTCCACCAAACCAAAAACCACACCAGACTGTCAATTTAGGTGAATGTAATGGTTTTTCATGAATAATTTGTGGATTTTCTTCGCACCAGAATCGACAGTTTTGTTATTTTACCGCACCACTCAGATGAAAGTGAGCCACATCGGAGAAGATGATTTTCTTAAAAAAATCGTTATCGTTTTCAAGTTGTTCCTAGGCAAAATCAGCAAAGTCACGACGTTTACGGTGGTACAATGGCTCAGTTCTTGAGTGAGACCAATTTTATACGGATGCAAACCCAAATCCTTTCTCAAAATCCACCAGATTGTGGTTTGAGACAGTGCCAATTCTTGAGAACGCCTTGGAATCGACAAGTTGCGGTTTTCAGCAACACTTGCATGAACGGCAGCAATATTTGCATTACTACGAGAGTTTCTTTGTCTTATTGGTACTTGAACATTATGTAAAGAAAGTGTACGCTCAAAATTTTCAACAATTCGACGAATAAAGGCAAAAGCGCACGAAAAGTTGCAATTGGAGAACGATTATTTTGATAATAAAACTGAATAATTTGTAAACGTTGTTCTTGCGTACATCTCACCATGATGAAATTGTAAACATTACTAAATACAATGAAACAAAAAACGACAGATCATGACATATTACAAATGGCCGAAACGTCACATAAAAATCATATCATTCCTATTGGAAAACCCTATATATCGATAAAATACTAAAGGGTGTCACAATAATTGGGTCAGATATGGCATATCGGTTGTTTTGGCTCTGGCAACACTAATGTCATTCTTTCTTTGACAGAAACTCAGTATATTATTTCTAGTTGACGAAATGAGTCGCTTAACACTTCAATAGAAGTGGGAAATTTACTTCCACAACAAAGACAATTAATTGGTTCGAAATCGCAAGAAAATGTCGTACAAAATTTGGTCAAAACAAGGGACTCACATCCAACTATATCAAGAAGTATGTGCATAAAGTGAGTGATACGGGCTACCTAGTCGACAATCAAACGCGTACCTAAGCTCGTCGTGTAATTTCAGCGGAAAATATATGCCGCGATGGCCGAAAATGTGCGCCAACGGCCGAGAACATCAATTCGTCATCGTGCATCAGAAATGAACTTCAGCTGGTCTTCCATGCAACGAATTTTGTGTAAAGATCTTGGTTTGTGGCCCTATAAACTTCAGTTGGTCCAGCAATTGAAGCCTTGTGACCGTCCGCTTCGATATCGATTCGGTATGTGGGCCTGCGACAAACTCGAAATTGATGAGGATTTTGCTCAAAAAATCATCTTTTCGGACTAGGCGCGCAGTTCCATCTCGGTGGGTTCGTAAACAAACAAAATTGTCGCATTTGGGGATCGGAAAATCCACAAGGATATGAGGCCGGAACGACCGTTACAGTCAATGGGATCTTTTTTGTAGCCATATCTTGAAGATATTGTTTTGGACGACCTTCGGTTCCAGCAAGATGGATGCGCCATAATAAACGAAGGACCGTATTGGTGATAGATAATGCACCATACCATAATGTAAAGCTAAATCCAGCGCCAAATTCAATTTCGCTGAAGCAAGACATGAGGACTTTTCTAGACGACAAAGGGATTCAATACACAGAAAATATTTTAATTACGAAATCATTAAAGCAAATAAGGACAAATATACGGAGTTCAAGCTCTGGATAGATTAATGGAGCAACATTGTCACCGAGTACTGAGGTAAGACATTTCAAAAATCAAATATATAAGGAAATTTAATTTTTTGTTTGTTTATTAGATTACCGCCTGATCACCCCGAACTAAACCCAATAGAAAATATATGGGGCATAGTGAATTCATATCAACGAAAATTGAAAAAATTATCAAGGACGAATTTGATAAGGTGTCACCTGAAGAATGGAGAAATAAGTGTCGCTACATTTGGGACCAAGAAAATAAATTTATTAAACAAGAACACGTAATGGACAACATAATCGACGGGATAATAGTGGGAATAGATATTAGAAAATTAATTAATTTTTTTAAATTACACTTAATTTTGAACTATTTAATTAATATCGAATTGGTTTTTATATATTATGTGATTTTATTTTATTTTTGATATTTATGTAATTAAATTAGATTATTTAGACCATAATTATTATGAAATATGTATATAATGTAAACTTGATTTTCGGTACAAATACAATTTTTTTTAATTAAAGACAATTTAATTTATAAAGGCTAAACTTTGTGTTTTAATTGCATCCCAAAATTAATATTCCATTTAAATACAAATACAACATAAAAATGTAAACAATAAATATGAAGTATTATACTTAATATGTACATCTCTGTGTATCCGCCATATTTTTTCTGCGCGAGGACTGTCAGAATTCCAGCGAGATTTGAATACTGTATATATGTACATTGTATAGTTTATTAAAAATGTCGGATAAAAACGGGGTTTCTGTCGATACTGGTCTCGATGAACAATACGGTGACTATGATTGACATTCTACTATAATTAGATCCGGTAATTACTATTAATAGCGTTATAATTGAAGATGAAGGATTATTCGAATTAATTTTTAATTCATTTTAAAATTAATATTTAAGTTACACGTCGGTAAGTCGATATTGATAACTATAGTCAAAATTAATTTCCGTAAATTTAAATGAATGCAACATGCATTATTAAATTAGAATTTAACATATTTATTTAGAATGTGAGGTTAAATTCGATAACATCAAATACTTAAACCATAACGATACAGGACGAATGCTTTCTGGTCGTCAAAATGTTATGATACGTGCAAGACTTCGAGAAAAGAAAAATGTTTTTCGGGAAAAAAGAATATAGGTAACAAAATCTAAAAATAAAAATATATACTATTTCCACAAGACACAGAATTAATCTAAATTTTAATTTTATCATTCTTAGGGCATTTCACAGTGCAGTACATACTGATAGTTTTGTTTTTGAATGACTTGAGAAATCTCGAGAAGTTTTTAAAATTGTTGATTCCCAAACGAATTCATTAAGCTTACATCCTTCCACTTCTTCCATAATAGTAAGTATCGTCTCAATATTTTGAATGAAATTAAAATCAACTTTCATGCTTCAGTCTGTTCTAGAAATTATCCAATGCAGCAACATGGGTCGTAATGTCCTAAACCATGATGAACATCACAACATGCTTGATGAAAAAAACACGTGAAGAGATTATTTCTTGTGTGGTTGAATATTTCTTCGACCCGAATTTAAAAAAATATAAGATGCCGGATCCGAATAGAACATTGAAGGAGACAAAAGATATAATAAGCATTTTTCCTGGGGGAAATCTGGATATATATTATATTCCGAGAGACAAAACCACTAATCCGAAGGGGAAACTTTTTAACAGATTTGTTCACCTTGCCAGAAAATTGAAAACAACAAATAATATCGAAAAAGCCAAGTAATATCGAAAATTGTCAAACTAATTCTTCACAAGACATAACATAATAAATAACATCGACGAAGATCCGGATAGCGATGGGTTGGAAATTTTAAAAAACTCGCGATATTTTAAAAGTTCCAATCAATTGTTTTTGTGGAACATCAATGAATTTATATGATTTATTTGTACTTAATTTAGTATGGTTGAAATTTTTTTAGTATTAAACTGTAATTTTATATTTATCAACTGTTTAATACAATATTAATAATAACAACAATGAAAAATTTTTTCGTTTTTTTAAATATTTATTCCCCTATCATTTCCGCTATCCTCGTCTTATTATTAATGAAAAATCAAAAATTTCACTGATTACCACAACATTTTATAATACATATTTATCTCTTTCTGTTTTTTTGCACACAAAAAATGCTGCAGTAATGGAATTCCACCTTAAATCCCAACCCCTTAAAACCTTTGATATGTTTGTTACTGAAAAGACTTTTGGTCAAAATATCGATACATCGGCTATCATCATTTGTTCCAATGGAAACTATTTCAGTTTGATGAGCATCAACTTTTTCACGAACGTAATATTGTCTTATATCAATATGCTTTGTGTGTGCATGGTAAACGTTATTGGAGCTTAGAACAATTACACCTCTATTGTCATATAATATATTTACTGTTGTTGAAGAATTAAGTTGGAACTAATTTTCAAGATTCTTCAACCACATGGCTTCTTGCGATGTCGCAGACAAAGCCATATACGTCGCCTCTGTAGTAGACAAAGCGACTGCTTGCTGTTTTTGACTATTCCATGATATTGGGCCAACTTGCATCAGAAAAAATATATCCAGTGACCGAATGCCTTTCATCGATGTCAGAATCACAATATGCACAATATTCGGGGTTACCTGCCTTGCATAATTAAGTTTAGCAGATGCTGTGCCTTTTAAATATCAAAGAATTCGTTTCATTGCATTCCAATGAGCTTTTCTTGGATTGTTATTAAATCTACTAACCATATGGATAGCGTATGTTATGTCGGGTCTAGTTCCTTGAGGTGCGTATAGTATACTACACACCGCTTGCTGATATGGAACGTTTTCCATTGTTTTGAATTCCACTTCATTTTTCGGCGACATATTGTTCGATAACTTTTGATTCGAGTTAGAAGGAGTCAAAGCAGACCTGCTGTCCGACATATGAAATCTTTTCAAAACATCTGTTATATATCGCTCTTGACCAACCCAAATTTTGCGTTGGTTTCAATCCCTAGTGACTGTTTCCAAGTTCTTTATTTTAAACCGACATGCGTTCACTTTTGACCGTGTATATCCTGTTAGATTTAAAACTGCTTCTAGCTTCATGTTCCTAGCTGTACTTGCTTGTTTGAGACCATATATTGCCTTTCTTAACCGACACACTTTATTTCCAAAAACAAAACCAGATGATTGAAGTATGTAAATCTCTCCTTGTAATTCTCCGTGAAGGAATGCAGTAACCACGTCCATATGATCAATATCTAGATCAAGTTTTGCAGTCAAAGCAATTACAATCCGACCTCGATAACTTCTCCACTTGGTGTGCAAAGAACAACCTTGATTTGAACGTGAGTAAATGCCAAACAATCACCTACTCTCGAAAACGTGCACAGTCCATTTCTCGCGACTATTACATTAACAGTGATGCCATTACCAGAACCAGTTCTGTTCGTGATTTGGGAGTCATTTGCGACAGTGAATTGAATTTGAGACAACACATCGATCGTATTATCAATCAAACCGGTTTCATCAAGCGTTCGTCGAAATAATTCGATGATCTTTATGTTACGAAGGCTCTCTACTCGTTCGTCCTCTGCTCGAGTATGCTAGCCAGGTGTGGTCGCCATATCATGAGGTTCACATTAAGAGGATTGAAGCAGTCCAGCGAAGATTTCTTCACTTTGCTTTACGGGGGCTACCGTGGGTGGACATGTTCAACCTGCCACCATATCAAGATCGTCTAAAGCTAATTAATTTACAACCACTTAGTAAGCGCCGATTTGTTGCAGACGTGGTTTGCATTCATCAATTACTAACCGGTGGTATCGATTCTCCAGTTCTGTTAGATAAAATTAATCTACATATATAATCCCCAAGATTTAAGAACGGTACCTATGTTAGAATCGACCCTCATCGAACTGATTACGGAAAGAATGAGCCCGTCTCTAGAATGCTGTTCGAAGCTAATCAGCACTGCCATTTAATCGATTTTAATATGACGAAACGCATGTTGAACAAACTATTTTATTTTTCTTGTCAATAGTTTGATGTTTTATTTAACTTATTTGTTTTTTTTGTTTCATTTTATTTTGCTTCACTTTATCTTGTTTTATCAATTTTAAATTTATTTAAATCTATCAAATCTGCTTGTACTAAGCAGACTCGACTCCCGTTTTCCTTCCGTCTGCGACGGGCATCGTTTTGCTTAACTATTTACTTAGCTATTCATTTATAATCACATTTTACTTTTATACTATACATATTTTGCCGTTTTAACATCCAATTTTTCAATTTCACTGGTTAAGCAACTCGATATCCTTGTTTATAATTCACTTGAATTATTCTCAAAAAAATAATAATAATACAGATGGAGACTCCCGCGCGCGGAGGTCGTTGGGATAATAATAATTATTATTATTAAATACCTTACTGAAGTGAACCGAACAACTGGAGCATAAGTTTCATTGTAATCAATAACTTTTCTCTGAGCACAATCTTAAATTACAAGTATAGACTTATGACCAATATTGGTGTTTGTCACGCCAGCCAGAACCTATCAGCTTGAGCCAAACAACTATGCCACAAGTAGCACGATTCATTGTGCATCATTGTACACTAAATGCTTTTTCAGCCGGAACCTTATAATTCCAGCTGGAACCTAATAAATCCAGTCAGAACCCTACATCAGCCAAATCAACTATGACACTAGTAGCACGATGCATTGTGCATCATCGTGCACTATATAATTGTTCAACCGGAACCTTACAAATTCAAAAATATACGATTTTTCGGAAAATAACCTTACAAATCCAGCCGAAACCATACCCTATACAGCCAAACTAAGTATCGCACAAGTAGTACGATGCATTGTGCATCATTGTGCACTATATAATTTTTCAGCCGGACCTTATAATTCCAGCTGGAAATGATGGTATGGAAATGTAACAACTATATCACAAGTAGCACAACACATTGTACATCATTGTGCACTATATATTTTCTCAGCCGGAACCTTATAACTCCGACTGGAACCTGATAAAGCTAGTCAGAACCACACTAAAGCCAAACCAACTATAGCACAAGTAGCACGATGCATTGTGCATCATTCTGAACTATATTATTTTTCAGCCGGAACCTTATAAATCCAGTAATGTACGATTTTTTGGGACAAAGCCTTACAATTTTAGTCGGAACCATACCATTTACATCTAAGCTATGGTACAAGTAACACCACGCATTGTGCACTATATAATTTTTCAGCCGGAATCTTATAAAGTGCACAATAATGTACAAATTACATAGCTGTATAGGGTATGGTTCCGGCCGAATTTGTAATGTTCTTTTCTGAAAAGACATATATTTGTGGATTTGTAAGGTTCCGGCTGAAATGTTTTATAGTGCAACATGATGCACAATGTATCGTGCTACTAGTGCCATAGTTGGTTTGACTGTTGTAGGGTTCTGACTGGCTTTATCAAGTTCCGGCTGAACTTATAAGGTTCCGGCTGAGAAAGCATTTAGTGCACAATCATGCACAATGCATCGTGTTACTTGTGTCGTGTTGTTTGGTTCCGGCTGGCGTGACGAACACGAATATTGCCATATCATCCATAATTCCATACCATTGAAAATATTAATTTTTCTAAAGACCAGAATGCTAATTTTGTTCGAAAACCACGACTTGAGAGTTGGGAGTTTTTTTGTTGTTTCATCAGCACACTAGACGGAAACATAAAATTTAATTATTATTTACATCAATCAATCAATAATAATTATAATAATTTTGTGCATCTAGTAGGTTAATGAAACAACAGGAAAACTCCCAAGTCTCAGATTTCGGACAAAATTTGTGCTCTGGTTTGGTTTTCAATCAAACTATCATATTCGTCTTGCATCGCTTCTTTCCAAAGTTCTGAATCCGATCGGTTTACAGCTTCTGCTACGGTCAAGGGATCTGATAATTTAAGTTTTGGTATGATAAACGATAACACCATCCATATTCTTGGTTTTACGTTGTCTTTTAGAACGTCTTTGGCTGCTATCTTCCGACTTTATAGTAGATTGTGCTGTCTCAGGATCATCTTCGAAGCCCAAAAAAATCTTCGCCACTATCGGTAAACTCTGAAATTTTCTATAGAACTGTTTTTATCGATAGGCTTATTCTCCACTTCGACCGCAAGTGTCATCAACAATGTCGTTCTTTGTACTTGTAATTTCATCATTTATGTTTCCAATAAAAACGAGTTTCGACTTACTATGATTTTTTTTGGTTTTGTTTGATGTAATCGATATCGTTTTGTGTCTAAAGAATATCCAACGAAGATACATTCTTCGGATTTTGAATCCCATTTTTTATGCTTCGGTTTTGGAATTTGTGTCATGGCTTTATATCCAAAAATGCCCAAACTGTTAAGTCAGGACATTTTAATGACCAAACTTCTCCAGGTTTTTATTCATTCTATTCTTTCGTCGGTGATAATAGATCTTTAATTATATTAAACTGCAGTTGAAGCAGCCTCGGCCTAAAAAATCTTTGGTAGGTCCTCATCAAAAAGCATACAGCGTGCTTTTTCTACTACAATGCGGTTCATCCTTTCTGCTACTCCATTCTGTTCGTGTGTAAATGACACTCGGTTCCAATATCGGTGCGTAAAGCCAGTGTTTTATTTCCAGTCGAACGATTTCTGCTCCATTGGACCGCATAGATCCAACACTTTTGTTGTACATTTCCCAACTGTTTTAGTTTAGCTTGCTTTCCTTTTATACACCCTATACAGGGTTCACTTTCACTGTCAGTAAACTCTTTATCACAAAACGACTCACTAATTGCTTGTAACTGTTTTTATCAATTATACCGTGCATAGCAAATGTGTTTATTGACAGTTAACAGTTGACGTATGACATTTATCAGGTTACGCTTCGGACTTGGACAATTTGATACAATATGTCCAATTTATAACATTTCGGGCCCTTAAAATTAAACTTGTTGAAATTCTTCTTATTTCTGTTAAAACTTTTACCGTAAAGAGCCGTCTTGGTCAAAAGTTGAAGATTTATTTTCTATTTTGACATCTTGTAATATTTTTGTTTTGATTAAACCGCCGGTTATCGGAATGCCCGCCATAAAAATGTTCCAACCCATTCATCGGTTACAGTAAAACCAATACTACATAACTTATGAGCTGTGACCATCGTTTTAACATAATCTTCGACTGTATCGCAATTTTCCAGTTTGGTTGTATTTAGTTGTCGCAAAAAACTAACTTTGCTGATCAAACCGGAATCTTCTAATGTTGTCTTGAGCTTGCCCCAGACTTTCTTGGCAGCCTTTGCATCTTGGATATGCGCAAAATTTATGGAGACCGCCATCAAAATAATAACTTTTATAACCTCACAAATTTGTTGAATCTTTCTTTTTTTAACTGAATGTTGTGATCTGCTCCACTTGGGTTCGAACGTACTACTGATGCCCCCAACTTCGCATTTGGTGTAGTTTTTACTATAATGTAAAAGAAAGCAAAATGAGGGAAACATCAGTCACAATAAAACCAAAAATAAGGTTCTACGAAACCCCGTCCTTAAAATTGGTTTTGAGGTGTCAAGCGTTTATTACTTAAGTTAACAAGTAATATTACATTCACTTGAGTTGAAACTATTCCAAATCGAGCGGTTTCTTTTAATGATAATAAATGTATCTAGATCAATCATTAAAATAGTACTTTTTCATATATGTACAAATAATTAACATTTGAAAAACTAAAGTGGTTAACTTAATCATTACCATTCTCGACCACTGTCATGATCATGTACTCGACTTTAATGACGAAATATATATGGAAAATATTACATGAACTCGAATGATTTTTTGATTTAGATATTTTTGACCGGTATTACCAGAGTCCCGAAATACTCGCGTTACTTTGCGAAATTGAGGTTTACGAATGTTAAGATCAAGTTACGCCATTATCAATTTAAAAAACTATAGATATACCGACTCACTGTATCTAGTTTTAGTTTACGATAATTGTTCGCGTCGTTTACTTATGCTACATATGTAGTTACATAAAAACGTATATTTAATAAGGTTAAGATAGAAATGCAAGACAACCTGATTTGTTGTCAAACAATTTTTTGATTCAATCTTTATTTACTTTATAATTTTATAATTAATTATTTCCAATTAATTTTTATTAGACATATACGATAAATAAAAAATAAAAACTTTATTTTCATTAATCACTATCTCGTACACAAACTATTATAATATGTCTTTGCAAGATTGATACTCGTTAACGAATTGGTGTCGCTTAAAATTTGCATAATGTGAATTATGACAAATAGTTCGTTAGATAAATATTTATAATTTCACATACATTATCTTTGAAGAAGAGTACTATGGATGGAAATACAGGTAACTGCACAGCAAAAGCTTTAACCACTGTGGCATTTAAACGGTCTATCTCCATCTTCGAATACTGATTATGTGGGGATATTAACGTGGGCAAACGTAGCTAAGCCAACGAATATCCTCTTTGCACTTGGGAGTTTAAATCTACAGGATATCCGAACGTAATTCTAGACACAAAATATTGATTAAATGAAGCAATACTCTGATGCAACCTAAATCAGAAAAACAACAAACGAAATTGGGAAAATTGTGCATTTAATATTCACAAAACATCAGACAATATCAACGCAGATTGATTGATTGATTGATTGATTGGACTGTAGAACCAAGTACTTGACAGGTGGTCCCGGATAACGCCGGGCCTATTCCTACAGCCTGTTTACACATAACAATAGGAGGGATAGGAAAGGTTTTTTTTTTTTTTTTTTTTTTTTTTTGGGACGGAACGACCCGGTTTCAGACACCTAGCGATCGTACGGCACAACACAATTCTAATCTACTTCTAACTACTGGAGGGAGGATAAAGGCTTAATAGGTTTAATGGATAACGATGGTATTGGTCTTCAACAATTGCTTCTTTAAATCAGCAACCTGAGGGAAAAATTTTATTATTTCACGTACATCCTGAAATTGAATTCTAAATTAATGCTTTTCGGCTTCCTAAACAAGTTGATTGATTGAATCAGCCCGGTTACAAACACCTAGATAAAGTCGATAGTTAGTAACACATTAACAAGGCAATTCTAATCTACACAATCTGCAATTGGATGCTTCATTTGCCAAAACGATTAACTCCGTAAAACAAAAAGTTGATAAAAACTGAGAAAATACGAAAATGTTTTTTTTAAATTCCTCATAAATTGCAACTTTAGTTACTTTTAATTTTGTCATTTAGTGGTGTTAACACTTCTTATTCCAAAAATTTGTTTTGAATATATACCGTTAGGAGCCAATCAAGTAGGTTGATATTAAAATTTACAAATATTCTAAAAATGGAGTTAATCGGTTTGGCTTGTGAACCATCCATTAATATTTCAAAGGAATATTATTTCACCTACATCGGTAGATTTCCTGAAATTTAATTCTAAATTAATATTTTCCGGCTTCCTAAATAATATAAACATTTATTAATTTAATCCTAATGCAATTCCACAACTTAAAGTAGAATTTCCTGAAACCATAATTGTTTAAATTATATTAAAAATTACTCTAAAATCCATAAGTATTTAATAAAAAATATGTAAGGCATCCCAAAGGCAATGGTACATATTCGATTAATTACCAAGTAATTTATACTGCACAGGACATATTATGCCGAGCATGGCAATGGAGCTTTATCGTTCCTCAACCAATTTCTGTCAAATATGGTGTGCAGAATTGGATTGGCACTATAACATTATGCTCAATGGAACTAGGCCATTTCTCAACAAATGATGGTCAAATTCAGTGTGCAAAGCTGAATTTGACGAAATTTTGGGTTTCGGATATAACGAATTAAACCAGGCCGCCTCCTAACCTACAACTTTAAAATTCATTTTGCAGTGCTGGGCTAGGATTCTAATAAGAAAGGTCAGCTTAAATTGGGATTTTAACGTGTCTCTTTGATGAAGTTCTACAATTCGACCATTCTAAATGGAACTTGGGGATCATATTAATAAATATATATTGTCAAATCAGGTATTCAGAATTGGGTGGGGATTTAAAAATGGTATTTAGCGAAGTTTTAGAATTCGACCGTCCTAGGCAATTTATTAATCAATCATGTTCGAATCTTGTATGTTGAGCTAAATTGCGACTCCAACATAAATCCCGGATGAAGTTCTGGATCTTTCCACAAAACAAATCCGAAAGCAATCGGCCAACTAACTATCCAGTTCGTTTATTCACCATAGCTGAAACAAACTTCGCTTAACCCGCTAAGAGATGAACCAGTCAAATCCAGCTTCCCAAAACTGAAGTTTGCTAGAATTCCAATCCAGCCCAATTCATACCCAAAAATTAATTTATGTATCTTCTGCAGTATACTGTCTAGAAACAGATTACTGAGACAATTTCGCACATCTCAGTCATTCAAAAAAGATCAAGGTTTACGTGATGTGGTGGCACGAACGGAAAATAAAACCACGCGGAATGCTTCTTACATAATTGGTGCATGAGCAATTCATTGAATACGATTTAGAACTCATCAATACTTGTGTCTGACGTTCCCATGCAATTGCGAACCTGTTTCGAGAAATATTGTCGAGTCGGATAAATTCTTTCATAGAAAACAGTGCCAGCAGTAAGCAATCTAAATGAATAACCAACATTAATAGCCCGAGGCACATCAAAGATTTACTTGTCGTTACAACGAATATAAAAATTAAAAACCATTTTCCCTTTGCCATGCCGTAACACATATCGCTCATGACATGAAAAAGAGACACAACTCAAAAATTAAAATTTTGCAGGAGAGCAAAAACAAAAAATGCTAATTACGTTATTAGATTCCAAAATCCTAAAACGAAGAATGGCACTTTGTGCTCTATAATTTTCGATGAAGGAAAAATAAAACTGTTTTTATTGAGGGATATGGATACTAATATTGCACATCTTTCTAGTGAATTAACGGAAAAAGTTCATTTGTTTTCAGTTGTGTCACCCGTCCATACCACGGCGATACAAATCTTTAAAACTTTTCAAAATACAAATTTTTACCGCGCATTATTATTAAAAATAATTTAATTAAATAAATTATAAACCATTTAAATAGACTGTAAAAAAAAATAAATAATAATAACACCTATCAATGTATGTACATATTATTATTACAATACATACCTACATGAATTTAAATTACATTGGGGAAATCACACGATGACTCATTTGAGTTGAGACCGGTTTCTAACCTCAAAAAAAAAGCATTCACGCGCACACACGTCACATGAGTCCCAGCTCATCGATAAATTTCTATGTATGTGTAAAAAATTGTAGGAAAAAATCATTTTAAAATGTCTTCGCATGGTTCACCCAATATAACATCGTGTACGTCCACACCGCGGCAACCCCTGTCCGTCTCCCCGATCACCCCACCCATAAAACTTATAATTGTATAGGTAAAGTACAAAGCAACGAAGAAGCTACCGGACTCAAGCAACCGCAATATGGATATGCACATCGAAAATGTTTTACACAATAACATAAATGATAAATGGATTTTACACATATACAATAATACATTGAACTAATTATTAAAATAATTATAAATAAAAACAGTCAATTATATTACATATACATATTATCCACATCCCCTTTCCTGTCTGCCATCACAATTGTGTGGGTAAGGCAAAAGAATCATGTCAAAAACTTATTTTTGAAATGCATTCTGGGCCAACACACACTAAAAAAATAAAATAAAAGACACAGAAAAAAATAAATATATACAGAAGTAAAGCTGCATACAAAATTTTTACGCATATTTTCATAGTAAAATATGGGGTCACGATCCGGTTTTATGTTTACTAAATTTAAAATTACGGTTATAATCTGAACGAAAAAAAATTGAAACAAAAACAATATGAAAAGGCAAAGAAACGCTAAATATTCGAAGAGTTGGATATTCTAAGTTTATTATTTTAGTCGTAAAATGAGTTTGTATTTTGGGGTTACAATCTAAAAAAGTTGTTTCAAAATTTTGTATGCAGCCCCACCCCCGTCCACACTACCCCTCTCTATGTAAAAGATTTGTTTGGCAAGAAAAGGGATATATACATATATATTTTACATATAGTAGTATTCAAATCTCGCTGGAATTCTGACAGTTCTCGCGCAGAAGTAATATGGCGGGTGCACAGTGATGTATTAAGTATAATATTCATGTTTTTTTGTTTACATTTTTACGTTGTATTTGTATTTAAATGGAATAGGAATTTTAAGATACAATTAAAACACAAAGTTTAGATTTTATAAATTAAAATGATATTTAATTCGATAAGTAAAGTATTAGTTCAAAATTCCATTAAATTGAAAACTTAATTTACTTTTTTGTTGTTGTGGTTTTGTGCGATACGAATCACATTTGGTTATTTATTTTCCCTAGTGCGTACCAAAATTAAATGTTGTCATTGTTTCCAAAAGGCGTGCAATATTTTTTTTTTTTTTTTTTTTTTTTTTTTATTTTTTTTTTAGACCTATTAATTTTCACTTGAATCAGACAATATCAACGCAGATATTGATAAAACCTAGCAATAACCAGGAGAGATCATTGCTGTCCATTGCCATTCAATGTAACATCTAATAACGCATGTTCGTTTGTGAACTAAATGCTGATTTGTAATCGAAATCAAATTGATAATATATCAAGTGTAAATTGACGGGTGCCGGACTTGGTGTTTACGAAATGAGCCAAATATTTTCAGTGTATCAGAATCATTATAACTTTTCGTTCTAAATGATGCCCACCACAAACCAGAGAAATTGAAATTGATGTTGTGAGAAATCTCATCTGTTCTTATAAAACGAAGGCCCTTTAGAGTTCTCTTTATTTTTGAAAACAGAAAAAAAAGTCAAATGGCGAGGCGACCACGTCCGGCGAGTATGGAGGCTAGGGTATCATTACAGTCTCGTTTTTGACCAAAATATTACGAATAAGCAATGAAGTGTGAGCAGGTGCATTATCGTGGTGCAAAATCCATGAATTGCTTTGCCACACACCCTGTATTTTTTCGGATTGCTTCAGGCTTGTTGTCATCCGTTGTTGAGGTGCTGGAGCATCCAGTACTCTCGTCATCTTCAACGTATTCACGGCCTTCTTGGAAACGGGTATACCACTCGTAAACCATTGTTTTACTCGTAGTAGACTCACCATAAGCAATATTTAACTTTTTTTAAATTTTGCCGCATTCTTTTCCATTCTTATAGTAAAATTTAATACAAATTCTCTGATCCATGAATTCACCGATCCTACCAAAACACATATTATAACTTTTTGACAGCTGACAACAAGGCCCCGTTCATTCTCACCTCATGTTAAACGCCTGAGTAAAAATTTTGTACTATTGTTTTCGATGCTACATTATTCAATTTTTTTGTTTATTCCAATTTAGTTAATTAAGCTCTTAGGCCGAGCCGAATTCATACTTCTTCGTTCATTCATTCAAACAATATTTTCGACCAATCATATTGCTTCAAAATGACGCTTTCTTTCAATATGAGCATATGATTGTTCGAAAAAATTATTTGAATGAATGAACGAAGAAGTATAAATTCGGCCTTAGCCACATTTTTTATCTATGCTAGTGCTCGTTCAGTAACGAAAGCGTTCGAAAACAATAGCAAAAATTTAACAAACGAAACGTAAAAAAAAACTCGGTCGCTTTCAATAATGCCTAGACATAATGCCCAATTTGACCCAATTAGCCTAATAACATAATTAAGATCAAGATGTACCAGTACTTGGAGCCCATTCCAATGAAAATGTTACTAAATTGAGTTACAAACTAATTACAAATTTGTTACGCAGTTAGAATATTAGTTCCCATTCCATACTTTCCGTATTTCTGTTAAAATTTATTGTATCGTACTAGGAGTGGTACTGGAAATTTTTACAAACTAATTACAATATATTGGCATTGTTCAACCCCGAAAAAACTACCCTAAGGGATAAAACCCTTTAAAAATTCCATTTTCCTTACACTACACGTTTTTTGAAATTTCTGTTAATATTTATTGTATTGTGTAATAAGGAGAGAGATACTAGAATCTTTTACAAACTAATTACAATATATTGGAATAGTCCAATTCTGATGGAGTTAAGGGCCCCGTTGGAGTGAAACTCTTCAAAAACCATAGTTTCCTGTATAATACTAATACACTTCCTATAATTTAACAGTCCCCAAGTTCAAACAAAACCAACTAGATCCAATACAAATACGCCAAATTATCTTCCTGTACAAGTAAAGGGTACCCCTGATTGCGGGTTTCAGTTGTTGTAATAAATTCAGGTTTACCCATTTCTTGCACAGTGTCTCTATTTAGGCTTTCCCTGGGAATAGGGAATTGAGATAAATATTTTCATTGCATTTTTGTCTAAATTGTGTTTTTTGGCCTGCTGAAATCTTATAGGGAAAACTAATTTACCAAACTAATTTCTTCAGTTCATTTTTTGGCCTAAATACAATTTTAAAAATAAAAATATAAAATAATTAATAAAATATTTTTCCAAATTCCCTATTCCCAGGGCAAGCCAGAATAGAACCACAGGAAGGTAATTCGATACATTATGATCGATTTTGTGGGTGTGGTCTGTTGTGACCAGTGACTTCGATGTCGGACAGTTTTGAATTTTGTTGTTCGTCCTTATTTCCGAAATTATTTTTATTTTTATATAAAAGAAATTTTTAGAAAAATGTGTACCATACATAATATTGTGGAGCCGTAAATCTGAAGCCCGCAAAAATATGAAACCTTACGAAACCAACTTGAAAATAAAAAAAATACCGAGAAAATTACGAATAGAGAAAATAACTGCAAGAATAAAAACACGGGGGACTGTATAATTCAGAAACGGAGCAAGAATTTTGCAGCCTATATAAATGAGCAGATATGCTCAAAATTGGATGAGTGACTATCAAATTTATTATTGCTAATAAATAAAAAATAAATTAAATAAATAATAAATTCAGATATACTCATTGCTTGTACAGAAAGATAATTCGATGAATTATGATCGGTTTTGTTGGTGTGGGCTATTGTAATAAATGCGCCCCCACCCCCCTTCCCGCGACACAAAAAATATTTTTCGGGGTCGAACTATGCCTATATATTGTAAATTATTTAAGCGCGAATTTAAAGTTTACCCAGCAGTGACAATGGACAACACTCTAATTATTATTCAAATCCTATAAAGTATAGCTACTTTTAGTAGCCAATCCTGAAGAAATCGGAGACTTCAAAAACCAACTGAAATTAAATCGCAGACTTTTGCAGCTATTTCTACGCCAATGTCATGAAGATTTTTCGGATGGAATTCTCGATTTTATTATAAAATTCATTACTCTATTTTTTAATTTATCTGGGTTGGGTACGTAATCCCAATTACAAAATCCCATATTGAAAATTCCAAAATAAAAATCCCAAAACTATAAAATCCCAAATTTCAAAACCCCGAATTTTAAAATCCCGAATTTTAAAATCCCAAATTATAACATCCCCATTATTACTACTTCATTAAAAAAATTTGAATATGTTGTTGTATAATTTTTGTGTAGAAATTGTGAGTTAAGGTATAACCAGAACCAGAGATACAGCGACAAGCTACAACGCCTGACAAAATAAAATACACGTAAACCATAGGATGCTAACACAACCAATGTCGCTGGCGACGACGACATTGTCGCTGAATTTTTTTTAGAATCTATTCTAATTTTGTCGCCAGCGCTGCAGTACCACCAAAATAAGTTTCAGATTATTATGTTGGTAAACATTTTTTACAACTGTTTTAAAATGAATTTCAATCAAATCTGAATGCAGTACACAATTTTTTATGTAAAAAAAATAAATAGAGTCGATAAAACGATAAATAAAATATTTTAGGGTTAATTTATTATTATTTTTCTTGTTTTGTCGCTTCAACGCTGACGCGCTTGTTGTGTTTACTAAAGCGACATCGCCGGCAGGCAAATGTATTTTGCCGATGTGTCTTGTCGCTGTATCTCTGGTTCTGTTTAAAGCATTAATCTTAAGTTTACCAATTTTACAGTAGTTTTGATATTACAGAGATTGTTCATTTATAGTAGTAGTCTGCATATTTCAAATGTTCAAATCAGATTTCGTTTATTTTTCCAATTTCAAACCAAAATCATTTCTTAGAAAGAATTTTAAAGGTATGTACATATTTATTTGATGCAAATCGAATTTTCATCATCGATTACAATCGGTGATGTTAATAAACACAACTAAGACACTCTGATGGAATGCAGAATTCAACGCCGACTCACCGTCCATGTCAATGTACAGGTTGACATGGAGCTTGCAATGTGCAGGTGGTATACTGTAGTTGTGTGAGTAGGTGAATATGTGAATGGGTTAATGATGTGGCGTGAATGCGTGGTATCACAATGGGCCAAAAATGGCCTAAGTGTCAACCACTGAAAGCTAAAACCTACATATTTATTTTACATGTATGCAAAAAAAATTAGTTCATTACATATTTAATATATTTGTACTTAGGTCTCAAAACAAAATGAAGATAGTCAAAAACCACAAAGGTAGGAATAATTATGACGGATTCTGTTATTATTTGGACTCAGTAAAAAATAATACTTATAAATGGAGATGCGCAAAAAGAAAATTTTTTTCTTGCATATGCAAAATCTTAGCATTTTTTGAGAAAAATGAACACCAAATTATAACTTCGTTGTTTGATCATTGTTTATACTCAACAACGTAAATGACATGATATTTTCAAATTTAGTAATTTTGCTTATTCTAAGCATTTTTATATTTCTCTTTCTAAGAATTTTTATATTTCTTTTTCTACAATTAAATATAATGTGTGTAACACGATAACTCACATGTAATATACTGATTGATAAGCAATTATTGTATTTGCATGCATTACATACATATAATAATTTATAAGATAGATAAAAAATTATAATTGTTAATTATGCTTAAGTAAACAAAATTAATGTATAAATATCAAAGAAAACTTAATAAACAGCTCAGTTGTAAAACAAAAACCATTTAAATCTATTTGTGAGCCCTCATCAGTGGTAAGCCACAAATATTAAATACTACAACGACAAGAACAATCATTCACATGATCCTACAGCTTCAGAGCTTCAGAAATTGATCTTGCTGGCAGTAATGCAAAGCTAAAAAACCAGACTCTAAATAGTTCCGTACCACGCAAATAATTCGGGAAGTCATTGTAGAATGTAAACGTACAGTATGTGCAACAAGAGCGTGTACGGCAAAAAACTAAGTAAAAATAAAACTACGATTTTTTTGTTTGTTTTATTATGAAAGTTTGTTGTATTTTCTAGGGCGCTATCAACTAATACATAGTAAAGTCACCATTACTGTTAATAATTGCACATACAATCAACCAATTTTTCTGCATACTGTGGTGGCAAATTTTTCCGTGTCTCCCGGACAACTCTCGCTAGACCGCTTAAATTTTTTATGTGGAACATTCTCAGCTTATTCTTCAAGAGTGCTTATAAATTTTGATCCGATTGGAATTAGGTGACTGAGATGGCCAATCTAATGTTGTGATGTCCTTTTTGAGCTTAAATTCAGAACAGTGTATGCTATGGTGTTTTGAATCGCTGTCTTCTTGCAAGATCCAATTAGAGTTCCCCGCTTCAAACTATTTAAGGACAGATAGTAATAAACCTCGTGAATAAATTTTATTCATGAAAAGTGCGTTTAGGTTTCGTTTGGAAACGATTAATTTACAAAACCTTCCTTAATGAAGCATCCTCATACATGGAGCTAGGGCGGGCGCTTCACAGTATGGAGTATCTTTTTTTTTGCTTAGTTGGCCAAATACGCCTTTTAACATTAAAACCCCAATCTTTGATTTTATGTTCATTGGCCGATTTTAGTCGTTTTTCCATGTATTTTTATGTTACCATTGGTTTGACCAAAGTATTTCCTTAAGCGTAGACATGCTCCATAATTCTATTTCGTATGGCTGTTTTTGGTATAATAATATTCGTTTTCGCCAATTTTTCCACAACTACATCCAGCGTAAACGAAGAATTTTATCAAATAACTGTATGATGGCCTTACCCTCCTTTTTTGTAGTGGTTCGGACTTTGCCGCTATCTGGCAAATCGTTAACATTTTTATACATTGAATAATGTGTAATCCTCTTCTATATAAATGTTTTTGACTTTTTTATACATTCTGCTGCACTTGCAATTGACATTGTTGGCCCTTTCGGATGCTCACTTAAAAACACCGTTTCAAATCGATTTTTATAAATCGCACTCATTTCTTTCATGCATGTTATCCGCTAAACAGTTGCAGTTAAACTAATGTTTGGTTTAGAGCGTCCAAGAAGAATCAATAGAAAACCGATTTAAGCCCCGCCCATATTTATTCCTATAATTTTAAGCACAGTTATGCCGTACACGCACTTGTCGAACCTACTGTACGTGTTTACCTTCCAAATAAGATGGTACAAAAAAGTAAAATAACCCGAATTCGCTCCAGCTAAATCAAACAGCGCGAAAATTTAGATGAAATTGATATACCGCAGCAAATATTTTTTCTCGAAAATGAGCTGTTTGTTCTCGCAGATAAGAAAGTTGGAAATGGAAAAAATATTCACGTCGATTATAGAACTCGCATCAAAATTGCATTGAAAAATGGATTTATTTTCATATAATTCAGTTTTTGCGATTCGCAAATCATTCGTAATGTTTTAGCTGCGGATTTCGAACGAATGTTTTTGTTTGATTTGTGTAAAATAAAACCAGTTTTACATGCAACCTTGATCGAAATTGTGATTATTCTGGGAACCATAACTAAAATAAAAATATTGTCCGTGTGTTCCTGCTGGTTAATGGATCGAACTTTTTATGCAGTGCCGTCTATAATGGCCCAGCTTTTTAGCATTCATGGGAAAATCGAAAATGAAGTCGTACCCTTAGTGTTTTGCTTAATGACGAAAAAGACCAAGAGCTGTTACTCTGATTTTTTTTTATAAATTGCATCGTATAGCCTGTGGACACGATATTCATTTGAACCCACAAAGGATCATTACGGATTTTGAAAAACCATTTATTTAGTTGGCGAAGAATATTTTCCTAACGCAGAATTCAAAAGCTGCCTTTTTCATTTCGGCCAAATCTTATGGCGACAAGTGCAAAAGTGTGGAGCACCGAGTAAATACGGAAAATATGAAGATTTTAGTCTTGAAGTTAGGATGACAAAAAGCCTCGCATTTGTTCCTGATGAAATGTCTCTTTATTATACTTCATTGTATAATAATCTTAAACATGACAATGAAAAAAAAATTGCTAGATTCATTAAACGTAATTACATAACCAGAAGCAGCCTTAACAAGGAATCACGTTATGACCCTAGTTTTTGGTGCGTCGAAAACGCTGCAAAAAGTAATTTCCCTCGTACTCAAAACAGCGTCGAGGCGTAGCATCGTCGTCTTAAGGTTATTGTGGGGAACCAGAACAGTGGGTTGTACCACCTTGGAAATGAACTTATTGTTTCTAAAACCATCATTGAAAAGATCAATACCGGACGAAGATTTTCGAAAAAGAAACAAAATAATGTTGCTCACAATATTGCTCACAGTATTCCTTTTACACATTAATTTTATTTTAGATATTTACATGTTTTGCCTAATAAATGCTTTACAAATTTGAAATAAATAAGTTTTTAATGTCCGTTCTTTATTAATTTTGAGTATCTTTTGCTTCATTTGGGATTTTGTATCCTTGGATTTATTTTTCTGGGATATCGCTACGATCCCATTTATTTTTGTAGAAGAATATTCCCCAGAAGATGGAATCAGAGTTGTTAAATTACATGTAATTTTTAAAAAACTACATTAACTATTATTTTAATGGACACCCATACGATGTTTACGACTATTTTAGTCGCAGAAACAAAGAGGCCATTTATTAACAATATTTCTACCACAAAAGTAGAAAAAATGCGCTCCCCTCCCCAAACCTTTAACCTCAGGGCAATAGTGTACACAAAGATACACAAACCCTTACAAAAATGAGAAATCCCTTAGGTAACCTCTTGGCAGCTTGGTTTCGTACTGATAAAAAAGTTGGTCTACTCATCAGGTTGCAACGACCAAACTGCAAAAACACTTTTGCGGGAGGGGAGCGCATTTTTTCTACTTTTGTAGTAGAAATATTGTTAATAAATGGACTCTTTGTTTCTGCGACTAAAATAGTCGTAAACATCGTATGGGTGTCCATTAAAATAATATTTTGTCCGAAAAGCCGAAAAAAATTCTTAAACAAATTAAATTCACGGACGGTTAAAAAATTCATAGTTAATGTAGTTAAGTGTAGTTAATGTAGTTATGTGTAGTTAATGTAGTTAATGACGTCAATGTAGTTTTTTATTCGCATGCGCAATTTTGGAGGACTATTATGATTTTTTTTTCGCTTTCGTAAAATTCAAAATCGTAAATTCGATCCGCCGCGAATATTCCGATTACAAAACTTCGCAAAAGTCGATTTTATCGACTAGTCAATTTTTATAAAATAATTGAGTAACTTTCATTTTTAAACAAATTAAAGTATTTTATTTTAATAAAAAAGTAATAAGTATTCATTATTGTTTTCGTAAATACGATATTCGTCACAGGCAGTCGAATTTTGACATTTGATTTTCGTAAAATTCGATTTCGATTTTTTTTGGTTCATAATAGGGCGGATTTTACGATTTTCGAATTCTACGAAAGCAAAGAAATTTCATAATACGAATGTTCGCTGCGGATTGAACTTTACGAAATAGAAAATTTTCATAAAAGGCCTCCTGTTATTTTGGCTTAAATTTTATTTTGTACTATCTTTATATTTTGTTGAACGAATGAAAATTAAATTTGAAATAAAACCTCGATTTTTTGCGAACTAAACGTGATTTGTAAGTTCTTAAAAAAGTGGTTATTTTGATTTTAAAATTTGGGAAATAAATAAACAATTTAATTATATATTTATAATATAATTTATATGAATGAAGGAAGGACGATTATAGTTAACGCATGTAGTTAATGCATGTAGTTATTATGTAGTTAATTCATGATTTTCACCTACGTAGTTTATGGATTAACTACACGTAGTTTTAGAGGTAGTTTTTATCTCCTAAAACAACTTAACAACACTGGATGGAATACTTCAAAAATTACAATCTGTATAAGATGGCCGAAATTTGCTAGCGGTAAATAAAAGGTTACGTTACTCGCCACAAGCGGCAGCATTATCACAAAAAGGTTTTTTATTTTATAACCAGCGGAAAGTTTTAATTCATTTTGTCTCTCTTTTTACACAAAAAGATACCAGCAGAATGAAATCAAAGAGTTCCTTAATTGTTAAATTGGTTGACCTCCGAAGTCATGAATAGGGAATTTTGGAATTTAAAATATTAGTAATACTGAATTAGTAAAATTGTATAGGTATTCCAAAGGGAGAACTTATGAATCTAAATGGAAAATTAAGGAAGATCTTCGGTTTAGAATTCGCTAAGTAAATTTTCAAATTTTTGCGGCCTAATAAATTATTTTTAGGCTATGAAACCTATATGTACAGTTGTTTTCCTAATGACTAAGGCCCTACTGAATTTTCATGGGAAATGTTGGGAAGATTTATCGTTTAGAATTTCCTCTATAACTTTTTAGTTTTTTGCAGCCATTTAAGTTCTATTCGGTTTCTGGCCAATCTCCCAAAAAGCTGCCACAATTGGGAAAAACGTTTACATAACATTTTTATATATAATTATTTTTTTTCGGGTATACTGAGGCAAAAAGAGTGAAAATTGTTTCGGAAACAAAAGATAATGAGCGAGAAATAGATCGAACATTCTACTATGAACCAAACCGCAGTTGTAAAAATAAAAAGAACGTATAATTGGTTTTTTCATATAGCAACAGAAAAAGCAAACTAACAACTTAGATGTAGTTTGACAACAACCAACAAGAAAACCGGTACGTTAATTTGATTTTTAATACCTAAAATAAGTAGGATACAAAAAATTGGTAACTAATCTGTTGGCATTAAACTTTAATTTTAATTAAGCAAGGGTCCCCATCTACACACCCTAGCAGTAAATAACCATTTCTACTAAATTTTTTGAACTAACCGTCCTTAAAAACAAACCAGGTTCTCATACCGGAAGTATAAAAAAAATTAAGGAGTGAATATGTGTTGTAGCCAACATCCGCCCGACTTTTTTTTACCACTAAAGTGTATAACACACACACATAGCAAATTTTTCGGTGATGTAGTAAATGCTACATATGCTAAAATCTGGAGGTCAAAATTTTTCATGATAACTAAGTTATTTTACTACGCAAAAGACCGTGGTACCACACTCTTCAATTCTGTCACTAAGAAATAAATTGCGCCTGCGGTGACCTGCTTGAATATTTAATTTTTTGATGTGTAAACATCTTTACGCGCGCCTACCAAAATTTTTTGTATTAGAGTAAACTTGTAAATGAAACGAACGGAAATGACGTATACCTACTTCGTTTGAAAAAAAAGCAAGAAACTCAACAAAAACAATTTTTACTATACATGGCATGCTTTTATGTATATGTATAATAGTAGGGAAAATGAAAAAATTAATTTAATGAATGAAATAGAAACCATCGACATTTCCATCGATCAGAAAAATCAAAAAAAAATTACGATACGAAATACGAATTACGATTACGAAATTGCATACTCATACGATTAAAAACACAGTCAACAACTGCTGTATATTGCTTTATCACGAGTGACGAGTCTCTATAGGCGCTGTTCATCACGTCGGCTATCAATGATCATGTCTTCTACTGAATGGGGTTATAATGACATCTCGTTTTTAACATTGAACTGCCAGAGTCTCAGGTCACAGTCACGCAGGTATGCTCAATTCATTTTGTTTCCGAGACCTGGCTGCGCAATGACGAACTTGTTAATATTCCTACGTTTGAATGCTGTTTTCAGTTCAATAGAGATGGTCAGTGGGCTGCCGGAGTAGCAATTCCCTCAAAAGATCCATAAAATGAGCTAGTGAACACAAATAATTTACCGTACTTTTTTAAAACCAATATTGACGTAACAAATGGAACTATGGGCTGTCTAAAGTATATCGATTGCATAGGCATTCTAACCAGGGGTGGGATGTTGTAACATCACTTTTTTCGATATTTATCGAATATTATATCTCTTTTTCCTTAAATAAAATTGCTTGCCATTTCGCTTTTCAATTTTGCTTCCAATATTGCGATCGCACGCTACTAGAATAAATTTTTTATTTATCTCTTTTTTGTTTTTCGATAAAGTATCACTCATAAAATACGTAGTGATAGAATAAGAGTAGAACGACATAATGTTTTCTTCGATTAGGTAGAGATCGCATTAGAAACAACGTAATTGATAAATGGATAAAACGTTAAGAAGAAAGAGATATAAATTTCGATAGTATCGTAAAAAGTGATGTTACAACATCCCACCCCAGGACAACGAAAACGATGAAAACGTCGACAGTAAAAAATGTCAAACGACTCTGAATGGATTTCGGTTCAAATTCACAAGTTGGCAAGAAGGTCAGGTGGCTTGAAGCTGGATGGGCGCAGAAAACGAATATCGACCGATGTTTGGTGCCCATTTCTAGAAAAAGCTCAACTATTAATCGAAACAACAATTAATGTTAAGCATAAACAGCAATTAATGTAAAGCGTCGTACCTTCATGTGCCACCACAATTCATGCATCACACGGTGGTACCTACAACGAGATAGTCAGTATATACTCTTACGATAAAAGACACAGTTAACAAATTGTGTATATTGCTTTAGCACGAGTAACGAGTCTCGAAGAACTGTTCATCACTTCGGCTATCGATGAGCATGTCGTCTACCATGGACGTAAAAATGTTATCAATGGGTCTTCTTCAAAATTAGCTATCGCGCCTCACTACAAATCCGCTTTATCCGTTGTAATGGCGAATTTTGTACGAGATAATAATGACGTCTGGTTTTTAACATTGAACTGTCAGAGTCTTAGGTCATACACATCACCTCAACCTAACTGAAACAGTCACGCAAGGATGCTCAATTTTCTTGCTTTTCCAGATCTGCGTTCAGTTCAAGAGAGACGGTGAGTGAGCTGCCGGAGTAACAATATATAAAAATTCAAATAGAATACTCATACCATACAGTCACCTCGCATAAAGAAATCATCTTTGGACAAACAACTGGTATGAGCGTAACAACACAACTCATTGATGATATATATACGGCTAAACTTCAGCTTCTCAATGGGAATAAGATGCTTTCTGTGGTTGTATTAACCTCGCCGAATAAATCTTTCGAAGACATAATGAAGTTCATACATTTCGTCCTTGCCTCATATCCTAAAGAATTTCAAAAATTCTCCAAGGAGACTGTCATCTTTTGCCGGTGATTATGAGCGGGGATTTCAATATTAATGTTGCTGTTCCTCAAGCTGAACCACTTATAAACTTCCTGCGAGACGAATTCGATTTGCACATGAACTCAAATCGAAATATATTTACTACTAGATATGGGACGACCATATTGTACAGTTTTTCATTGAAAATTTTTAAAGTTAGAGTCGACAGTATATAATATATCTTATTTTAGCTACCAAAATCCAATTGCGTCGATTATACCGAAAGAGTAATAGACCAATTTAACGATAATAAACAAATGAAAAACTCTGGTTAGTAAAATTGCATTCCTTCTTCCTTCAAAGTAAACTGTACCCACGTACTATACACGCCATGTTTACACATCTCCTTGAGAGTACTAATGGACTCACTCATTTTTTTTTTTTTTCTAACTGCAACAACGTAGCGATATAAATAAGTATGCATACATATTTTCTCAAGATTGTCAATTACACACGATCAATCTTGAAGAATAAATTAATAACAAGTACAATTAACAAAGAGCAAATGTACTAGTAAAAGTAGTAAACGTTTTATAGAGGATTACGCTGTTACATCGATCGCGATAGTTGAAAAATTTTGTAACCCATAATAGAATCACTAACAATAAATTTTCTGCAAATTAAATATTTGCAAAAAAACAAGCGAATCAGAACAAAAGGATTCTACGTTAAATTTAGGACTAGGATCGACTAACCGGATGATACTATTAGTTTTTTATCTCCATGGATCTAGAGAACAAAGAAACCGATACAAAATGAAAAACAGGAAGGTTAATACGAAAGAGTTGACATGTTCTTCTAACATCTTGACATGTGAGTTGAAGCATGTCGTGGTGAAATAAAGTTGGGTGTTGGCCGCAATCTATATACCCCACCATTTTTACGTTATGCGAAGGAACGTACGTTAGATTAGACCCTTTAATTTTTTTCTAAAGTAAACGTTTAATATTAATAAAGCATTATAGGTACTTACTTTACACAATTAACACAGTCACTGTGTGCATTATAAACTGTTTTAATAGTTTTGGCTGACGTTGGATCCAATAATACAATTGATTTTCTTTCACAAGCCGCTACTAATATTGATCTGTAATAGAAAATTTAAACAAAAAAAATATGTTAGATTTATATTTTGTTACTTATGACAGTTAGTATCAGTATTTCACAGACTCTAATGGTTGTACATATTGACATTAAAATTACCGATTACACAATATTATTATTATTCAATTGCTATTCCCAAACGCCATTAAAATTTACTTGAACTTGAATTCTACAAGTTTTATAAACCAAAAGCCATTTTGTCGTAAAATACAAATATTTATATTTTGTACACTATGCTTTCCAAATGATTACAATCAAGGGTAACGTGTGTATGTGACCTAAAAACGTGATATTAAATAGCCTAACAATATAATATATTATTAGGTAATTAAAGCGAATTCAAGAACATAAACAATTTTATCGATACGTAGCCCTGTGTAAACGGATAAGGATTTCTTACATTAAACATAACGTTACATAATAATAAATATGCTTTTCAATCAGGAAGAACTTCCTAAAACTACAACATTGATGACCAATATTACATAAATTATCAGCTAACTAGATAATTATACAACAACATTTTTTTTTATTATCCCCATAAATTATAAAATGTACATTATGAATATTATATTGCAAACAATGTAGTTTAAGGTCAACCAATTAAAAACAACAACAAAATGATACGTATTTTTATTTACAAGCAACTAAACGTACGTACTGACAATTTTAAAGGTAAGTAATCGGAAAATCTTGATATCAACAGCGCGCAAATTATTTACTATTATGGTATAAGTTGGTTTTGCTAACCAAGTCAACGATTAAAATCATTTAATTAAATATTATATATAAAAGAATTCGTAGTTACATAATAGTTAATAAAGGTAATAATACCCGCGAGAAAACTATTATTAATGATACAATTAACCACATTTAATTGACAGTTACAGCTAATCGTGTAGATTGGTAATTTTACAACTTGTAGTACAACGGATCAGAAGTGCAGTGAACTTTGTGAGTACGAACACAAATTAAAAAAAAAACAATGACATGAATAAATTACAGTAATATTACTAACTATTCGTATACTGTCGTGTATAAGTCGAATTTTGTGTTATAATTTTAAAATTGTAAACATTTCGAAGAGAAAAAGATTTGAGGTATAAAATTTACTAAATTGAAGTTTCCGACTAACTAAAAATGACAAGCAACTTTACAAGAGCCCAAAAAGAAAAAAACTTAATACGCAAAACTATATTTGCCTTAACCATTTGTCATAGCCTTTTTTATGTTTTCTCGAAGCCAACATATTTATGCGGTGAGGCAATCAAAGTTTTTTTTTAATTTTAATATATCGCAATAGTAAGAGAGATGCCTACGCTTAACGGTATATAAAATCAAGTTATTAGACCATTCTCACTATTTTCTAGAAGGCAACATAATTATGCAGTGGGTAAGCAGTCAGAGACTTTTTTGTATTTTAAAATTTTGTAATAGTAAAATTAAACTGCATTCCACATTATTTTGTTGGCTTCTAGAAAATATGAAGAGAATTCTAAATACAGTAGACTCGCGATAATGCGAACAAAATAAAACCAAGCAGATTCACGTTTACGAGATTGTTCATGTTTGCGGGAGTTTATATTTTTCATATGAAATTTGGAACGTATGTGAAGCTGGCCCGAAAACCATCCCGAAAAACGCCTTTACAATTTAGGTGTGTTTCTCCGCTAAATTCATTAAAAGACTCCTCAGCCCGAAAAACTATGGAGAAAATCAAATTCCACCCCGAGAAAATAAAAACAATCTTACGTACACAAAACAAATTTTAAGTTGACAATCTATTACAAGAAGAGATTTACCACACTAAAAATATAAAAAAACAATTCCCTCAAATAAAAGAGATTGAAAATTTTTGAACGACCTTAATGTTTCGGTTCACAGAGTTTGGCAGATATAAAGGTATGTTCCTAATTAATGCACTATCAGCAAGCACACAAATGCTGATTACGTTACAGCAGGGATGAGGAGCCTCCCCAGCCTCTCTTAGATATCGGAATTATGCTGATGGTCAGTGCTTTTTTCACGCACATACCTTTATATCTGCCAATGAGGATAATTCCGATATATAAGAGAAGCGAATATTAAATCAGCTGGGGAGCCCCCTTATCCCCGCTGTAACGTAATGAGCATTTGTGTGCTAAATGCTACTGTGCATATAATACCTTTATATCTGCCAAACTCTGTGAACGGAGAAATTTATGGTGATATAGGCCCCTTATCTCCACTGTAACGTAATGATCATTTGTGTGATTAATGCTGATGCACAATGCATTAATTAGGCATATACCATTATATCTGCCAACCTCCCTGAACCGAAATATTATGGTCGTTGAAACATTTTCAATCTATTCTATTTGAGGGAATTGTTTTTTAAATTTCTTAAGTTTCTTTTTCTTTTAAATTTCGAATTTGATTTTCTCCATATATTTTTTTTTAATTTTTCGGGCTGAAGAGTCTTATAATGTGTTTAGCGGAGAAGCACAACTAACTTGTAAAGGCGTTTTTCGGGATGGTTTTTGGGCGAGCTTCACATACTGGAGTATTTGCATTAGTATATTTATGGAGTCCATTTGCATTAGTATATGCTAGAAAAGTAACGCTTTTTTTCGTTTTTTCTTCCAGGCGCGTTCTTTTCTAATGAAGAAACAAAGGTCTTTTCTGGTAAAAATTTCCAGTACAAGCCTGTTTCATCTGCATTATAAATTTGGTTTACAGACAGACCAAGTTCAATTATTTTGGATGGCAATTTTCTTTTAAACGACCCCATAAGTTCAGGTTGAGAGGAGAACTTCTCTCCAGTGTGGCACTATTCTGGTAATTCCACGGGAATAGGGACCTGGGAAAAAATTTATATGTAATTTCTGTTCAAATAATTTTTTCCGGCATACTGAGGTAAAAAGCTAGTGTTAAATTTTTTAAAACAAAATTAAATTGGGAATAATTCTCCCTGCCAATTTAGACATGAAAAAATTATTCCCAATTTATAAATATTTTCATCAAACTTTTCTCCTCAGTAGGCCGGAAATTAATTCAATATTTGAACAGAAATTACATATGAAATCATAACCCAGTTTCCTATCCCCGAGGAATTACCAGAATAGTGACAGAATAAGTTTAAGGGAGCGCACATCAAATACCTTCTCCATTTAAGGATACCCTGACAGTTTAAGGGTTTTTTTTCTTACCAGTGGCCCTATTCTGGTAATTCCCCGGGAGTAGGGAAAAGTTTGTTGTTGTATCAGCTATTCCCCAGACATTTTCCCCAATTCCCCTTTTTCCAAAAGTTAATTCTGTCGATTGGGGAATAAATTTACGGGAAAATAATTTAATTACACGCGGCCGACATGCGATTACCATAAAACAAGAAAACAAGTGTCCAAAAAAGTTTGCTCTTTGTAAGGGTTTGCATATCCTTTTGTACACAAGTGCCCTGGGGTTAAAGGTTTGGGGGAAGGGAGTGTATTTTTTCTACTTTTGTGGTAGAAATATTGTTAATAAATGGCCTCTTTGTTTTCTGCGACTAAAGTAATCGTAAACATTGTATGGGTGTCCATTAAAATAGAATTTTGTCCGAAAAGCCGAAAAAATTCTTAAACAAATTAAATTCACGGACGATTATAAAATTCTTCTTAATAGTTTACTACGTTTAATTGGTTTTTGTTGATATTATAATCAAATTTTCTTTAAAAAATAAATTTTGTTTTAAATTAAAAAATGGGATATTGATATTTACAATTGATATTACCAGTTTTCAGTATACATTTACGGCTCCCTGAATTAAAGAAAGCTGAAATTAAAAAGGTGGACTCAAAAATGGTGTTTTTACATGAAAAAATGGGACCTTTTTCAAATCATACTTTTAACAAATTTTCTGACTTAACAAAGGTGTTTTACAAAAACAAATTTAATTTTAAAATGAGACAAGAAAGGCATATTTTATGTCATTTTACAAATATATTTTTTAATTCATTTTCAAAATGACTTAAAAAAGGCATATTTTATTTCACATTATATACATAAAATTTACACTTGTTTTTAATACACAGAGAAATGCCTGCATTAGTTCACGTTTTTTAAATGGTTTCTTGTTTTGTTACAGTTTTTTGTTGTATTGTAGAGAAAGATAAAAAACATGCATTTCATAAATTTCATTTGTGAATTATTATTTGTGTATTATTCATGAATTAAAATATGCATTTTTTAACCGGAACACTCAGTTAACCGGAAATTTAATTTATAACTTTTTTTTTTGCTTTTTTCTCTTTCATATGCATTTTTTAATTCATTTCAAATTTTCAATTGTTTTTAGCACATTTTCATTATTGAAAGCATTAGTTGAAAATTTCGAGTAGCTTTAATTTTCTTATTACAGTAAAAGCCCGATTATCCGGCATCCAATTAACCGGAACACTTGTTATTTTTCGTCACTACCTCCCCGTGCTGGGATTGGGTAATTTACGCGCCTGCTGCCTTCCTTAGATGTGGTAGCCGTTTCTCAGGCTTCCTCTCCGGAATCGAACCCTGATTCCCCGTTACCCGTTGCAACCATGGTAGTCCTAGATACTACCATCAATAGTTGATAGGGCAGACATTTGAAAGATATATCGCCGGTACAGGACCATGCGAATTAAAATTCCGGTTAACTGAGTGTTCCGGTTAATTGGATGCCGGATAATCGGGCTTTTACTGTTATACATTTTACGTTTTATTTCGATCTTAAATACACACATTTTATTTCATTTTCAAAGTGACTTAAAAATACACATTTTATGTCACTTATAAACACACTTCTTAAATCATTTTCACAATGAATTATGATATGCATTAATAGCCAGCTTTTTTATTTCATTTTCATTACAGATTTTAAGTCAATTTTAAAATGAAATAAAAACGCTGGTTTTAAGTCCGAAAAAACACAATTTTTAAGCCAGGAGGCTATTATGAAATTGGTCGGAAAATACGACACCGTCGGAAAATGCATTGTCGTAAAATCCGACCCGCGGCGGATATTCGTATTATGAAACATGTATACTCCAAATTTTCAGTATACACTTGTCACATTAAAATTTGATTAAAATAGTTTAATGGAGACATGTACTTACATTTAAAAATTTTATAAATTACTAAATAATTAAATAAAACATAAAAAGTATGAACTACGATCTATTTTTCGTGCGTATACTACAATATCCGTCACCTAACTAGCTGTCGGATTTGACAATTGAATTTTGTCGTAAAATCCGCTAACTCGGATTTTTATTTCATAATAGTATAAAATCCGCGCGGATCGGATTTTTTTAGTTTCATAATATGAATATCCGCGCGAGACGGATTTTACGACGTCGGAAAAATTTCATAATAGGGGCCCAGCTTTTTTTAATCCACGGAGCTTAAATTTACAGCCATAATATTGCTATAAATAAATACAATAAATTTCTGTTAAATCCTATTCCCAGTTAGGTAATCCTTTCCTAAACCAGGTATAGAATAATAAACGTCAAAACAGCTAAAACCCTTTTTCTACTAAAGTAAAAAAAATGGCTTCTTTTAAGCCCAAACCACACAAATGTGTAAGTAAAAAAACATAATATGTAATGGCGTTTTTTAAAAAAAAATCGCTTAATTTGAAGTACGACCAACACAATTGTGTGCATAGTTTTTTCGGATGAAAATAAGTTGAAAAGGAATACACAAATGTGTAAGTTGGTTCAAAACCCATACAAAAATAAATTTTTGACATGATTCTTTTGCCTTACCTACACAATTATGTGAACAGGTAGGAAAAGGAATAATGGGGAATAATTTTTTCCCAAAATTTTTTTTTTCTCAAAAGCCAGAATACACTTTTGGCGAATAGGAAATAAAACTGCTACAAAATTTAAAATTTTCATTCCCCGGGAATTACCAGAATAGAGCCACAGGTCTCATACAGTTGTTGTTCACCGAGTTTAAAATATCATCACTTTTTTGTTAGTTGCACAAATAGTAGACTTAGCAACATTATTTTCTGGATAAATTTCTAACACTTGCCCCTTTACAAAATTGTTCAATAATTTCAGATTTTTAATATAGTGTTAAAACTGTTATTTTTTTACTCATTTTTTAATTAAAAAGTTTTATAAAAAACACTAGGTGATCACTCGCACAAATTATTTTCGGCATAATTTTACTTTGCGTATACAGCCTTGTCCAAAAGTATTGAGCATTCTATAAATTTGGGGCGTACACGATAAGTATAACAGAAAACGACCCCTTTATTTGTTTATTATTTTTTCGACATCTAAAATGAACTAAAAACAGTGACTCACACTGTGTGGCAATAAACCATCTGGTGCAATAAAATTTGTTATTTTTCCATTTTGTATTTATTCATCAGTTCGCTACTTTCGCTCATTGTGTACACATCCAGTGATCTAGTCCGCTTTTGGTGTTTTGATTTGTTAAATTTAGTGATTTTATTGCAATATGCCGAAACAAAAAGAGTTAAGTTTAGAACAACGTGTGCAGATACAGCTTCTGAATGAGCAAGGGAAATCACAAGTAGGGATTTATAAAACTGTCAAATGTTCACGCCGATCTGTGCAATATACTATTGAGCGATTCAACGCTAGTGGATCACACAGTAATAGGTACAAAACCGGGCGCAAACGCATCACCACATACCGGGACGACCGAAAGTTAGTGAGAAGCTTTATAAAATAGGAAAAAAACTTCTTCAAACCTCGCTGCTGAGTTGTCAGTAGAAATTAAGAAACCAATCTCTGCTCGCACCACTCGCATAAGGCTTCAGGAAGCTGGTTTGAAAGGCTCTAAAGCCAGGAAGAAACCTGGCTCTCCGAAAAAAAAACAAGAAGGCTCGGTATAAATGGGCCTTAAAATACCAAAGTTTCACCGAAGAAGATTGGTCAAATATCGAGTGATCATACGAATCAAGCTTTGAAGTAAGTTGACAATTCTATGCCCTAATAATATTAAATAATATGATTTTAAAATAAAATTCATCGATACAAATATTTTAGTTTTCCGAAGTCAACATTTTTTTTATTTTAGAGTTTTGGTACACCTGGTTATGCCTTTTGTGCGTCGCCGGGTAGGCGAAGCATTTAGTCCAGAGTGTGTGGTACCAACCGTAAAACACGGCGGGGCAAACGTCCTATAATCTGCGTTGCTGCCCTCATTTTTAACACGTTTTGGTGATACAAACATGGATAGCGTTAAATTCCAGCAGGATAACGCGCCATGTCATAAATCTGCCCGCACGATGGCATGGTTTCGAGAAAAGGGAATTGAGGTTCTGGAGTGGCCTGCCCAGCCCTGGACCTAAGCCCCATAGAACATTTATGGAATTTATTAAAACGCACAGTCAGGCGCTACAGAATAAATAACAAAGAAGACCTAAAACGCTGTCTGCCCCAAGAATGGAGCGCCATACGTCTTGCAGAATGTAAAAAACTTGCAAGCTCTCTATACCCAAAAGAATTTCTGCCGTAATTAAGGCAAAGGGTGGACCCACAAAATATTATATTTATATAAATAAATGTGAACCTATAAAAATTGTTTCAATTTATTTCAAATTGATACTCCCAAAAAACATGTAAGATATCATGGGTGCTCAATACTTTTGGCAAAAACTGTAGATCGAGAAAATCAGGTAAAGAGTATAAATTTTTAAAATTTTCAAATGCAGCATAGTTTACTTTACTTTTTAGGATGGGGAAGCTAAATTTTTCCCGGAAATTTTTTTATTTTTTCAATATTTTTTATTTCATTAAAGTTTCATTAAATTTGCAAGGAGTCATGTACTGCGACTGCAGCAGCATAACAACGAGGAGCTGCGGAACCTACTGGATCGCACTAATGGACCAAAACCTTTAGAATTAGTGGTTCCTTGAGCCGCTTTAATCAAAGGACTGGCAGAACTGGGATGAACCGATAGGTCAAATACCACAAGAATAGACTACTAAAATAATAAAACAATTACTAGATAATCTATATGATTAGTTGCAATATTATACAGAAATAAAGATTTCTTAAATAAAAAAAAAAATTCAAAGAGTTTTTATCGCTCTTATCGCTTTTACTGATAGTGCGACAAAAGTTAAAAAAATCAACTTTTGTAAATATTAATTTTTTTAATGTAATTTTAATTCGTTGTATACGTTGTAGAGAATGGGGCTGCCGCCAAACCCCCGCTTTTCCACAATTTATACAATTCATCAAGTGTCAAATTTTATTTTTAATTTTAAACTAAGTAAAAAAAAATTGTAAAAAATTCAAAATTTTCCTGAAAAACATGCAAAATTTTCCCGGAAAAATTATTGTACTGTCGAAAAAATACAATCCTAATATCAAAACTTTTATAAAAATTACACATTTGTACGTATTTTGAAGAAATTACTACGCAATTTTATTTAAGTGAAAATTTTCCCGGAAAATGGGGTAATTTTCCGGAAGAAATTAGCTGTTGATAAACAACCCTGCATTTAAAATTTTTTAAAATGTTACCAGATTTTCTCGATGTTTACGTAAAATAAACTTTAGCCGTATTTTCTGTTACTGTTACTGCTGCACTTTCAACTTTACTTGGAATTACAATTAGAAAGACCGTAAAGTGAAGTTGCGTGAGACAGCTGTGTTAGTCAAATTTTGCAAAAACATTTGTCCATGAGAAAGTTGTGTTCGAAGTGGGCGCCGCGTTTCCTTACAATGGATCAAAAACGACAGCGCGTCGATGATTCCGTGCGACGCTTGGAGCTGTTTAAGAGCAATAAAAAGGATTTTTGGTCCCAACGATTTTTTACTTGTTTGCAGACCTAAAAAAAAAGCTCCAAAGAAAGAGATTTGGCTCCAATGAAGAAGTGATTGATTTAAATCCGGACTACGTACTGCTCACTTCATTCATGAAATGTTTCGGTCATGAAACCATGCGGTAATCTAACATCTTCAATGGACAGCATTAAAACATCATCTAGCAGTTCAATGTACGGTTCCGAGTTCATTTATTTATTTCTACATATGATAAAATTTCGTGAGCCACACACCACATTTTGAGGATTTCACCTCATTTAGAATGAAGTGAGCGTTCAGTTAGTTTGGCCCAAATTTAGGCTTTACATTATTTTGTATAAGTCGTTTCATTTTTCATTTTCTAATCCGATACATGTTTCACGTCTTTAGCGTGAATTTACAAATTTTCGGAAATTATTCCATTCGCCAGAATTTGCAAAGGTGGATTCCTCATAATATATGTCCTACTGCCTCCAATTCGTATAGAATTGTTAGTGCAAGGATAAACAAAATATAATTTAATTTAAAGAACAGAGAAAACACAACAACGACTCGACACAAAATTCAAAGCCTATTCGTGTAGATATTCGTGACACAAGGGGTGTTTGCGATGGATGAAAATGCAGCCCATATAATTACAGATACTCCTCTAAAGTTTCTACTCATGAGTGGGGGATTATTGCTCCTCAAATCATGCCAATGGTATGAAAATTCGTCTGTTTGGCAATATTTAGGCGAGCATCGTTATGAGACTGTTGCAAAGGAGGCTTCCTTAACACTTTTTTGTACACGATGTTCGGTGTGTCATGTAAAATTTGTTGTACACGTCGTTTTCGTATTGGTAAGACCATTTTATGCACAATTTGGGCAGCACTTAATTTATTTTCGCGCTTCAGAACGAATAATGTTTTTTTATTCTTGAAGAAACTTGGTATTCCCGTTCGTTTTCCTTTAATTTAAGGTATTTCATATAGCTTTTGTTGATCGATTAATTTTTCTGCCAATTCGGGTTAATGGTAATCCATTTTCATTCAATAAATTAATTTTTATGCGTTCTCCTTTGGACAAATACTTGCAGTAAAATCGACTTTGTGTTAGGATTTCAAAAAAATAAACTTTCTGTGTTTTTATTAAACCTTGTAACGTGCGTTCCATGTACGCATCGCGTATACTAATTTTTACTTTGGTGCCACAGTGTACATCATGGTGTTGCGCCTAAAATGACTGCTGCGCACAATACCCATTGAATTATGGTTACGCCTGCGAGGTCGGCAATTTTGATGATAGTATGCTCTAGGCGGGTTATTACCTGCAGTATTGGTACATGCACCATACACCGTTCACAAAAATCATACGATAACATTTTTTTTTGCAAATTGATTAGCGGATTTTCTGTTTTTTTTCTACGTTTATACCGAAGAATTTTTTTTTACATTTCTTGTAGAGAAGACAAAATTATTTTTTTTGGTAGGGCATTCGATATTAATCTTTCGGGGCATGCACTTGTTAGCATGCAAATAAAGTGAAGATTCTATAATATTTTTTTTTATTGAGAACTACTTGATGGTTCGAAAAGTGAAAAGTTGATTGTGAAAATAAAAAAAAAAGGACCCAACATATAATTCGTTAAGTGGTGATCGACAAAAAGTGTTTTTTTTGTATTTCCCGGTCACGCACAAATCCAAGTTTGGTTTGCGTTAACTGTTTATAGGCAAGTTAATAATATAAAAGTCTAAGTGCAAGTTAATAATATAAAAGTTCGTGTTGTCAACTGAACATCGCAATGTTATGGTGTTCTTCATTATGAATCTGGTGGAAAAAAAAAAAAGCTCCGGTAACGAAGCACAGTGTGTAAGAAAAATGCGATCTAGTTGACTTAAGACAATTCTAGATTGCCAGACAGTTAAGTGCCGCAGTTTGAGTGCATTGCACCTTTATAACTTTTTTTATTACGTTGTGAAAACTTAGCAAATGATACTAGTGCCATTAAGGAGGAACAATTTATCGGTTGCATTGTTATAAGAATATGTTGATAAACCCGGTGCAGTGAACAAAAAAAAAAAAAAAAAAAAAAAAAAAAAAAAAAAAAAAAAAAAAAAAAAAAAAAAAAAAAACTGTTTCTTTGTCATAACATTTGTTATTCAAATGATCGAAAGAGTTCTGCGCAGTGTGGAATATACGTGTAACTACTCATAAAAATAACGAGTAATTTTTGGCAGCGATTTTCGTTATCATCGGTATTTGGAATAATTGGTGTCAATAGGCGATTGTCAAGGTTGGGGACGCGTAGCAGCAGGCGGCGAGGTCGAGTGGATGGTGGGCGTGTTCCGGACAGGGTTTTTTTTACGAGGCTGAGTTTTTTTTTACTTTCTATTATAAATATAGTTATATGGATGTTTATTTAATTTTTTTTCTTTAATTGAAATTTTCTTTGTTGTAATATTACTTTAATCCAAATTTACTGTATTGCCTAGTGACATAGTCTTTTTTTTAAATTGATTAATCATTGTTGTCTTTTTTTTTCTTTTTATATAGCTAAAATACAGTTTGATTACAGGTGCCGTGCCCCGGATGCAGAGAAAGCGCTTTTTCTTCACTCGGAGGAGCCAGGTAACCTTTCGTATACCTATATATATATATATATATGAGCGTCTATTTTGGTGTACCGTTTGAGTACCGCGCTACTATTTTTTTCTATAGTTAAACAATTTAATAGTTAGTAATGTTACTTTGCGAATACTGTTATTGTTCATTATATTTGTGCTTCACACAATTAAAATTACCCCTTTGGTGATTTTAAATGAATTTTCAATAATTTTTATTTCTTATTTTTTTATTAATTAATATTTTGACAATAAATATAAATATGTTTTTGGTTATAAATATAAAAGTTGATATGGGTCTAATTTTGCAAAACGTTATGAGCGAGTGAGTGGCGAGGAACTACAGCGAGATGACAGAATGAGGTAAGTGGATCAGAGTCAGAGTGTTTCCTGTCATTTTTTTTTTATTTTATTGCTGCACGGGTTTTCATGTGACCCGTACCATCACAGCCAGAGCACAACACCCACGACCACACCAATACCTCCACCACTGAGCTAGCGGCTGGAGTGATGGCGTGCTCTGGATATATAAAAAATACTTTATTATTTTTTTCTTGCTAACGCTGGCCGACGTTAAGGCGGGCGTTACAAGAATGGCGCCCAAACTGGAGGAAGTGATTCAGTTCCGAATGTGAGGTCAATAAAGGTTTCGCGATTGCCGAGGAAGTGTATTGACATTCCGTTTAGTTATAACTTGATGATGTCTTAATCATTTTCTCGTTGATGTCATATGATGATTGATCTCATGTTCGAACCTCGAACATTAATTCTAATTAAACTAATTGCTTCTAATCATTATTATTTTTATTTCATTTGAAGTCTTAATTTCAATTTTAATTTTTTTTTGTAGTACAGACATAACTAACTTGGGTCAGGAGTTTTGCTTTCTACTAGTGGTCTTTCCCCTTTCACAAGCATTTCCGTACCGTTGAGTATTAGACGAATGTAGCTGTTGAAAGGTAGAATACCCGGGTGAAAACGCACCGTATGACCTTGTTATTTTGTGTTCTGTACATTTTTCATTGAGGTTTCCAACTAATTATCCCATACGGTAGATTAATTACTAAAATGTTATGCTCAATTCGTAAAGTTAATCCATAAGTCATTCCGATACGCACTCTGACACTCATCCAACCAACTCATTCAAGTCACTCACGCTGGGGTCTCGAAATTATTTACGATATAAATTTATACTATTATATTATATTATTTACTATATAATTTATTTGAAATCCATATATTATAACAAATTATTTTATTATTAATAGCATTCAATTAATAACCGTTTTGTTTTAGCTTATTATTAAATTATTAAATTAAAAAAAAAAAAATTTTTTTTTGCTATAAATTATACTACATATAATCGTAAACTACTGAATACTACTCTTTTTCATTCAAACTTCGTGTTACATCTTTTCTTATTGTCTGCGTCATAATTTCTCTTAAAAACGATACGGCTACGGTTTGAATTCTCCTTTCGTAAATTATCGTCAATAGCGTGGTGTTTCTCTTCCGGTAAAACTCCATAACCACCTTGAAGATGGATATTTCAATTTTAAATCCGGACGAATTTGAAATTGAATGTGTAGTTCGCGACATAAAAGGAGGGTCGATAGATAAACTTCAGGCACTCAAAACAGCAATAACTAACGAAATTGCAAACCCAGTATTGAAGCCATACAAGGCCCATGTGGCAGCTCGTTCTGCACCACAACGGGAATTGAGACGATGTGCCCTCAAAATAAAAGAGCATAGGGATTGGATTACGAGTATCAACCCTGCTGACATTACGAAACAAAAAGAGGTACCTATAGAAGAGTCAAGGAAAAAACGAAAACAACGGAAAAACAAACAGAAAGAACCTTTAGACCAGACCGAGCCTGAGTATACCCCTACACCGAAGGAAATACTTACTGCGGAGTCCAGGCTACTACACGTCCAAGGCCGGTTGGAAAGGTTATTATTTAGTACCAAAACCTATAAGGAACAATGCCGTGAATATTTGGCTTCGCTTGGATTAATGTTGATGGCGGTGGATTCGTTACAAGAAGGTGGTGATAATCTAGATGAAACTTTGGAACAAATTAAGGCGAATCCGCAAGAAGACCCAGAGGAACTCTCAACATCTGAGGACGAAGAGTCCCCCCAAACCCCAAAGAAAACAAAAGCACCACTTAGAACTAAAAGACCTCAATCTACTTCAGAACCACACGTAGGAGGCGACAAAGATATTCAGGATGTGTCTAATGTTCTTTCTAGTACAGTTATTTCTCCTAAAACGCCGGCGTATTCCGCACACCACTTGGACAAATGGAAAATTTCGTTCAACGGCGATTCTCGGGAATTGGCGGTCGAGAGGTTCTTGTTCCGGGTAGAACACCAGGCCTCTACATTTGGAATCGCGCATGACGAGTTGGTGCATCAACTAGGAGCATTGCTGAAAGGCGCGGCGCTGAATTGGTACTGGTGTCATATCGAACGCAACCCGAGTGTATCTTGGAATACATTAAAGGCTAATTTGATCGAACGCTTCCAAGACCGGAGGACCGAACACGATATCAGGAGAAGCTTAGAGTCCAGAAAGCAGAAACCACATGAGTGCTTCCGAACCTTTTATAATGATATCATAGCGTTGTCGCTGCAGTTCCGTACACCACTTCCCGATTCAGAACTCCTCCACATCGTTCGACGCAACATGAGGAAAGGCTTCCAAAACGCCCTTGCAGATCAAGAGATATTCTCCATTGCCTTCCTGGTACGACGATGCTTGGCTTTAGAAGATACCTGGAGCAGGACTGGATATGAGCCCGAAAAACTATGTGTGCGTAAATATGTGGACGAGGTGGATTTAGATGAACAAACACTACAGACGGATCACGTGGACGAATTAAATTGGCGGTCACGAAAGGAATCTTCCCCAGTGCAACCCAGTAAAACTGTACCTGTTGGTAACTCAGGGAACTTGCAAATCTGCTGGAACTGCCAGGACATCGGCCATATGTACATGGATTGTCCCAAACCAATATTGTGTTTCGGTTGCGGCCGTCCTGGTATTGTCAAACCGCATTGTTTTAGATGCTCGGGAAACTCCCATATGAGGGTTCGTTTCGCTGGGAATCCGACACCCTCTCCTCTTCCCAGAACAATAACAAACGTCCACAACGATCAACCGTTGTCACATCCACCCCCGAAATAATTTCGCTACCTTTTTCGTTTAGCCACCACAACCCTTCACTTGCATTACCAACTAAAACGTCTTTACGTGGACTTATCCGAGTCCGTAATTATTGGAACCACAAGCGTGCTCTGCGCGAAATTATTTCCGAAGCCTTGGTAGACGACGTTATTGATACCCGACCTTATGTTAAAGTGGTTTTAAATGGAGACGAATATCTAGGCTTACTCGATAGTGGGGCCACCGTAACAGCCTTAGGTTTGGGAAGTGAAAAGTTTTTGGAAGACTCTCGGTATAGGATTTTTCATTTGCCTACTAATATACAAACAGCATCTGGAGACAAAGCTAGGGTGTTTGGCTATTTATACGCTTCCATCAATTATAATGGAATAGAAAAAACTCTAAAAGTTTTTATAGTTCCTAGTCTCAAACAAAGGCTGTACTTAGGAATCGATTTCTGGCGTGAGTTCAACATTTGTATTAAAAGTCCATCTCAGGTTATCGCTGAAGTTAGTGATGGCTCTACGATTGAACCACAGAATGAACTTCCGCTTCATGAACTTACTCCGCAGCAAACACAAATCCTAAACGATGTAATCAAGGAATTTCCCTCATGTGATGAGTTAGGGCTGGGTCGAACTAACCTTGTGACCCACCATATTGACGTGGGAGACGCTAAGCCTATAAAGCAACGGCATTACTCTGTATCTCCGGCCGTCCAGAAAACTCTATACGGAGAATTAGACAGAATGTTGGACCTCGGGGTAATTGAGGAGTCCAATAGTTCCTGGAGTTCCCCGGTGACATTAGTCACAAAGTCAAATGGCAAAGTTCGAATGTGCTTAGACGCTAGACGACTGAACGAAGTGACGATCAGGGACGCGTACCCCCTACCGATCATCGATGGGCTTCTGAGTCGGTTGGATCAAACCAAATTCATTTCTAGCATTGATTTGAAAGATGCGTTTTGGCAGATCCAGTTGACTCAGGAGTCCAAAGATAAAACGGCGTTCACGGTCCCTGGTCGCCCTTTGTATCAGTTCGTTGTAATGCCATTTGGACTTTGCAACGCGCCACAGACTTTATGTAGACTGATGCACCGGGTGATCCCACACCAATTACACGAAAAAGTCTTCGTTTATTTAGACGACCTCCTCATTACCTCCGAGAGCTTCGAGGAACACATTATATTGCTTAAACAAGTAGCCTTCCTACTAAGTTCCGCAGGTTTAACAGTAAATCTTGCTAAGAGCCATTTTTTATTGAGAGAAATCCGCTACCTGGGTTATGTAGTGGGGGACGGTTGTCTGAAGGTGGATGAAGAAAAAGTAAAAGCCATCCTGTCGTTCCCGGTGCCGAATACCGTCAAAAAGGTACGTAGGTTTTTGGGTATGTCAGGGTGGTACCGTAGATTCATTGCATCGTACGCTACTCTGGCAGCCCCAATTACTGACCTACTAAAAAAGAGCCGCACTTTCAAATGGACAGCAGATTGTCAGAAGTCCTTCGAGCAATTAAAACTAGCATTATCACGCGCACCCGTATTGGTACATCCCGATTTTTCCCGACCTTTTAGCATACAATGTGACGCTAGCAGTACTGGTGTGGGCGGAGTGTTATTCCAAGTCGGTGATGATGGTAGCGAGCGCCCAATCGCTTATATGTCTCAAAAGCTTAATGCAGCACAGCGGAACTATTCGGTCACCGAATTGGAATGTCTTGCCGCGGTGCTAAGCGTAAAAAAGTTTAGAGCGTATATCGAGGGGTACTCGTTTACCATCATCACTGACCATGCGAGCCTCAAATGGCTGATGGGGCAGACTGATTTAAGTGGGCGACTCGCCCGATGGGCACTGAAATTGCAGGGCTTCACCTTTAAAATTATGCATCGGAAAGGGTTGCAGAATGTAGTCCCAGATGCTTTGTCGCGAGCATTTATGGAAGAAGTAAGCGATGAACCACTGCACCTTAATCTAGATTCGTCCGCATTCCATGCGGATGACTACGCCTGTCTCGCTTCCAAGGTGAAAACTAATCCTTCCGCGTACGTGAATCTTCGAGTGATCAACGACAAAGTGTATATTAACCCCCCTAATCGTCGTGATGATCCCAGTAGTGACGTTCCTTTGTGGAAACTCTACGTTCCAGGAAATTTAACAGAACGACTGGTTCAATCAGCACATGATCCCCCGTCGTCGTCTCATTTAGGAATAGCTAAAACCCTTGCCCGATTACAGAGATACTATTATTGGCCAACAATGTCTAACGACGTTAAGGAATATATATCAAACTGCCAAATTTGTAAAGAATCGAAGGCACCAAATTCCGCAATCCAACCTCCGATGGGCCAACAAATAATAGCTGTTAGGCCAATGCAACATTTGTGCATGGATTTCTTGGGACCCTACCCCAGATCTACTAATGGTAACGCTTATCTGTTCATTATCCTAGACCTGTACTCAAAATATATATTTCTTAAGCCTATGAAGCAAGCGTTGGCGTCAGCAGTTGTACAGTACCTGGAAAAGGATATTTTTTCTGTATTTTCAGTACCAGAGACGGTTACATCCGATAATGGTGTTCAGTTCACCTCGCTTGCCATGAAGAACTTGTTTACAAAACTTGGAGTCACCCATATGTTTACTCCAAAGTATTCCCCGCAATGCAACCCATCCGAAAGAGTCAATCGATCCATACTCGCGGCATTGCGCTCTTACATTAAGGAGGATCATCGGAAATGGGATCAACATCTCCACGAGATCGCATCAGCGCTAAGAAACGCTAACCATAGTGCGACTAACTATTCACCACACTATTTGATGTTTGGACAACATTTCATAGGCCATGGGGACGAGTATAGATTATTGAGGGAATTACATGCTATTACCAATAGAGACCTCGTTACCTTAAGCAAAACCGACCGCCTTAGTCTAGCGCAACGAAATGTGCTGGCACATTTAGAAGCGGCATACCAGAAACATGCTCATACCTACAATTTGCGTAGTCAGCGAAGGGAGTTCCAAATAGGTCAGACCGTTTACGTCCGCAATTTTATGTTGAGCGATGCTGTAAAACGTCAATCCGCGAAATTAGCTCCAAAATTTTTAAAGGCCGTTATTCTACGTAAAGTTGGAAACGTTGCTTACGAATTGTGTTCACTGGACGGGAAATCTATAGGAGTGTACCACTGTAAAGACATACGCGTGTAACCTAAATTGTATTGATTTTGTCGACTAAATGATTTTTTTTTCTTCCAGTTGTTGCCCGGCTTATGAGACGCTCAGTGGTCGATGGGTACGTTCCCACGATCTGTAACGTGCGTTCCATGTACGCATCGCGTATACTAATTTTTACTTTGGTGCCACAGTGTACATCATGGTGTTGCGCCTAAAATGACTGCTGCGCACAATACCCATTGAATTATGGTTACGCCTGCGAGGTCGGCAATTTTGATGATAGTATGCTCTAGGCGGGTTATTACCTGCAGTATTGGTACATGCACCATACACCGTTCACAAAAATCATACGATAACATTTTTTTTTGCAAATTGATTAGCGGATTTTCTGTTTTTTTTCTACGTTTATACCGAAGAATTTTTTTTTACATTTCTTGTAGAGAAGACAAAATTATTTTTTTTGGTAGGGCATTCGATATTAATCTTTCGGGGCATGCACTTGTTAGCATGCAAATAAAGTGAAGATTCTATAATATTTTTTTTTATTGAGAACTACTTGATGGTTCGAAAAGTGAAAAGTTGATTGTGAAAATAAAAAAAAAAGGACCCAACATATAATTCGTTAAGTGGTGATCGACAAAAAGTGTTTTTTTTGTATTTCCCGGTCACGCACAAATCCAAGTTTGGTTTGCGTTAACTGTTTATAGGCAAGTTAATAATATAAAAGTCTAAGTGCAAGTTAATAATATAAAAGTTCGTGTTGTCAACTGAACATCGCAATGTTATGGTGTTCTTCATTATGAATCTGGTGGAAAAAAAAAAAAGCTCCGGTAACGAAGCACAGTGTGTAAGAAAAATGCGATCTAGTTGACTTAAGACAATTCTAGATTGCCAGACAGTTAAGTGCCGCAGTTTGAGTGCATTGCACCTTTATAACTTTTTTTATTACGTTGTGAAAACTTAGCAAATGATACTAGTGCCATTAAGGAGGAACAATTTATCGGTTGCATTGTTATAAGAATATGTTGATAAACCCGGTGCAGTGAACAAAAAAAAAAAAAAAAAAAAAAAAAAAAAAAAAAAAACTGTTTCTTTGTCATAACATTTGTTATTCAAATGATCGAAAGAGTTCTGCGCAGTGTGGAATATACGTGTAACTACTCATAAAAATAACGAGTAATTTTTGGCAGCGATTTTCGTTATCATCGGTATTTGGAATAATTGGTGTCAATAGGCGATTGTCAAGGTTGGGGACGCGTAGCAGCAGGCGGCGAGGTCGAGTGGATGGTGGGCGTGTTCCGGACAGGGTTTTTTTTACGAGGCTGAGTTTTTTTTTACTTTCTATTATAAATATAGTTATATGGATGTTTATTTAATTTTTTTTCTTTAATTGAAATTTTCTTTGTTGTAATATTACTTTAATCCAAATTTACTGTATTGCCTAGTGACATAGTCTTTTTTTTAAATTGATTAATCATTGTTGTCTTTTTTTTTCTTTTTATATAGCTAAAATACAGTTTGATTACAGGTGCCGTGCCCCGGATGCAGAGAAAGCGCTTTTTCTTCACTCGGAGGAGCCAGGTAACCTTTCGTATACCTATATATATATATATATATGAGCGTCTATTTTGGTGTACCGTTTGAGTACCGCGCTACTATTTTTTTCTATAGTTAAACAATTTAATAGTTAGTAATGTTACTTTGCGAATACTGTTATTGTTCATTATATTTGTGCTTCACACAATTAAAATTACCCCTTTGGTGATTTTAAATGAATTTTCAATAATTTTTATTTCTTATTTTTTTATTAATTAATATTTTGACAATAAATATAAATATGTTTTTGGTTATAAATATAAAAGTTGATATGGGTCTAATTTTGCAAAACGTTATGAGCGAGTGAGTGGCGAGGAACTACAGCGAGATGACAGAATGAGGTAAGTGGATCAGAGTCAGAGTGTTTCCTGTCATTTTTTTTTTATTTTATTGCTGCACGGGTTTTCATGTGACCCGTACCATCACAGCCAGAGCACAACACCCACGACCACACCAATACCTCCACCACTGAGCTAGCGGCTGGAGTGATGGCGTGCTCTGGATATATAAAAAATACTTTATTATTTTTTTCTTGCTAACGCTGGCCGACGTTAAGGCGGGCGTTACAACCTTTACTTCTATGTTGGTAAAAAAATATTAAAACCCCATTTAATTCTATCGAGCGAATAACGCGTCAAATTACATTGGGCTAAACGTATTGCGCGCACTATTTATGCAGGACGCCTCATCCTGGTCCGTTCCTAAAGATTTTGTCACATACCCAATGCGACTATGCGGATCGCCAGGATGTCTCATCTTAAAGCCCGCTTATTATATCACAATTAGAGGAGGCACACTGTCGATTCGCATATATATGACTGGTATTCTCGTGTAATCGGTTTGCTGTCACAAATTCCACCATGTGTGATTCGCTCCACACATAGTGAACGAGACAAAATGAGGCTGCCAAATCTGTAGAATAAGGCGGATGGCATAGATTCTTTTATTTGAAAGATCGAATTTTTGTTCGACAATTTTATTAATAGATGAAATTTACATTTACATAATTAAGCGAAAAATAATATAAATGTAAATGACGTGGTATAATACTCTCTATACAATCAGTGTGGCTAGAAATCCACTTTGTTTATTTCCATCATTCAACCAAAAAATAATAATGTTAGCTTTGCGGAATTATCGCAAGGTGCCACAAAATGTTTAATCTAGATTGGGAATTATCAGCAATATCTTTGATTTTCATCCTGTGGCTTGTCAATACGATATCATGAATTTTCCGAAGTCGCCTCAATCGGATGGTCAGGGCATCGGATTCTTCATTAAAATGAATATTCGGCCTCGCTTGATTAAAGCAGTATCTGACGGTTGTCGTTGAAGGTGGTGGTATGCAACTTTCTATGATTTCCTTATATCCCATCGAATCACTAACATAGACGTGTCCACTGCAAAGACGTCCGTTGCTAAACATGGCTACTTATTATATTATATAGCCCTTGCATTTACTTATTTAAGTGATACTTATTGGAAACTACTTTCGGACGCTCAAACTCAAAATAGTAGTACTAGGATGTAAATATTCTGAGTAAGAGAAAATTACTCCAGTAACATGTGATTTGCGTTATAATTTTTTTATTATTCAACTGTTTATTAAATCGAAAATATTTGCTGTTAGTGAATTATCGTTTATATCTCCGTTGACCATTAAACAGTGTTGTCAACAAATATGTTCGTAACAAATGTTTATAATTACTCTAATGTGTCGTACAAATGTTCAACATTACCCAGACTTTAATTATGTATTTTCCACGAATAGTCGAAAGCAAATAAATAACTCAAAATAAATAAAGTCAGTTATTATCGTTTAAAATTAAAAATATTTGATCAGCAGTTGGAAAAATACTTGCGTAGGTACATGTTTCCCGATTGGCTGCTTTTGTGGACCAATTGTAAGGTACCTCGATTAGTATGTTAAAAGAGGAATTATAATTTGACTTTTATGGCCGTGCCTTTTTCTCAAATGAATGATATGAAACTGGGCTTGTAAAGGGTGTCCCAAGAAGAGCGCCGGATTTAATTTTAAAGAAAAACACATTTATTTTTGAATTAAGCAAACATTTTTATTTCAACATAAAGAAAAATAGTTCCGATTAAACGTGAAATACAACATCAGGCAAATGGCCACCACGAAACCTCTGGCACAGGGTTATATTTTTGTTGAAATTTTGAATAACGTTTTCGCGTAAATGTGGCTGTATTTCACCAATAACGCGCCGTATTTCTTCTTTAAGATGTTCAACTGTATTATTCGCATACACATTTTCCTTTACATAGCCCCAAAGGAAAAAGTTCATCGGTGGTAGATGGCGGTTCGGATTACATACTTCAATCGACATGGCATAATCTCGAGCACGATGCAATGAATTTGTGATGTCAATAAAAAAATTCTAGATATACCGGGTGAGTTTTTTAAGCTGAAGCTTTCCAATATCTCGGAAAATAAGCCCTCTACGATAAAAATGACCATTATCAAAATTAAATCATTCTGGAGGGGAAATACATTAGTGCTAAAATTATGACCCCTGCCCCTGTTTGTAAGGGGGGTGGGGGAAACTTGGAAACTAAGATAGGAACCACTATTTTTTATTGCAGATTCGGATTATACGGCTAAAAGTACGTAGGATTTCCTTGAAACATTTTTTGTGCATTGAAGTCGAAGGCCATAATTTTGAGCACTTAATTTAATTAAAGATGATGTCCACGTCGTTGTTCCTGTGTTACGCTAAAAGTAGTTTTTTTTTTTTTAAATTTAAGAAATACAATTTGTTTAAAACTAATTTCAAGTATTTGCATTGAAAACGTGTTAATTTTAATGCAAACATATTGCAGAATCGTATGCATAATGTTCTCAGTAGCAGAAATCGAAAAAAATTTAATATCGCCTATTACAGCGCCATCTATCATGAATCGAAAAAAATGTTTCAAGGAAATCCTACGTACTTTTAGCCGTAGAATCCGAATCTGCAATAAAAAATAGGGGCTCCTATCTTAGTTTCCAAGTTGCCCCCACCCCCCTTACAAACAGGGGCGGTGGGTCCTAATTTTAGCACTAATGTATTTCCCCTCCAGAATGATTTAATTTTGATAATGGTCATTTTTATCGTATAGGGCTTATTTTCCAGCTTAAAAAACTCACCCGGTATTTGTTGGATCTCCGAGGGTTCGCGAATATTTAAACTTTCGTATATTTCTGAAAAAATTCCACGGATATGCGGAGAACAACACCACATCCGTGGAGATGCGGCCTATCCATTGAGGGAGTTTTTGTTAACGCCATACAAGGATTATGGTAATTTGACACAAAAACATTCAAACTACAATAAAAAACACAGCCAGATGAGAGTAAAAATCGAAAACGCTTTTGGCTTACTGAAACAAAGATTTAGGCAACTCGTACGTTTAGATTTTTTTGAAGTAGAACGAATGTGCAAATTTGTGTTAGGTGTTGCGTTCTGCATAATTTGAGTATAGAGGATGGTCATCTGTGGGACGAATATGAAAACAATATGATAGAAGTTCCTGTCGAAGCTGCCTTAGAAGAAACTACAGCAAACACGAGCGGAATGTACGAAAATGTGGAAGATGTATCGGAAGCAGTTTTGAAACATTTAGGAGAACTAAAACGGAACACTATTGCAGAGACGTTTTCCCGCGTAGATGATATATCCATCAATCGACTATGGGTGCTAAAAAAAATCAATTTTTCTGTCAAAAATCCGGCAATTTTTTTTGTTTACATCACATTTTTTTGATGTTTTTTGGTAAATAAATAAACACGCAAAACTTTGATAAACTATTGAAGAAGTGGTGGAAGAACATGCCACTACAGATAACTCATTGCACTCTTTGGTGTGGTCAGCCTTGTGGCAGAGTATCTCAGGAAAGCGCTATAACTCAATAAATGCGCTTAAGGCAATGCTAATTCATGCCGGGGACGATATTACAGTCGAAGACTATTTTAAATTTTCGAAACTGCGTAAATGTATTGAGAGACAAAGTTTAGAGGATTTAATTCTGAACATTTGTTGTGATTTTATGATTTTTTTGTTAATGATTTACTAAAATTTTTTTAATCGTTTGATGTTTATTCTGAGAACGAGTGTTCTCCTATTTAAGTATTTGTAAAACTTTTATCACTTCCTGCATGTAAAATTTCTAAATACTTTTAGCAGATAAAGGTAAAAATAAAATAAATAAAATGCGGAGTAATGGTCAAACAGTATTTTAGTGACTCGGAGCTGAGTTCGCTAAAACAGAACCGACTATTCGACTCATTCCACAGCCCTGGTCGTAACAAAAAATGTAAGATAATCGATAAGATGATTTTTTCTAGTCTTAAATTTCAGAAACTTCAGATAACACAATTAAAAATATTGCTTGGCTAAAATTATGATGAACTACTCTGCGGAGAATCCAAATGTTTCAATCATGTCCGTAATACAAAAAATCACTAGCAAAATAGGAAAACAACAAGCCTGAAAAAACAGGAAAATATTAGGAACATTAACTCACGGAATGTAAATAGAAATTTACGATTTCATTTTAGAGTACGTATATCAAACTTTTTCGTAAGATTATCCATAACTTCATTTGTAAATGAAGCTAAAGGTGCTTCCCAAGTGCGATTAATTGGTTCGATCACTGAGCAAAATTGGTCATTTTCTAAGGCTATTGAGCCATCAAAACAAAATTAAGGTGCCGTTTGGTGCGGCTTGCATTAAATTATTTGAATTCAAAACAACTTTCTAATACGAAAGCGATTCTCTATCATTAATTTCACATAAACTTATTTGCCTCTTCTTAATTGGGTTAATTGAGTAATTTCAAGTTACAATTGTTTTTTAGGATAATATTCGAAGGAAGGACATTCAACATTGTATACCAACCTTCGATGGAAATCGAATTTATATTATTATTACGATTGTATTGTTTCACTGAAATTTGTTTGGCGGACACAATTTAAGAGGTGTAACACCTAATTGTCAATTAACACAACACTCATTAGAGTAATGGCTTAAATCCATTTACATCAAACATTTTCCAAATTACATACAACTCACATATACAATATGACAATCCTTCGGCAGGCAAGGAAATTGCCTTTTAAATGGTTTAAGCAGTTTTAACTATACAATCCTTTTTCAAGTTAAAACACCTCTAGTGGCTTAGCTAGGCCGAAAAATGAAGTGTTCGTGAACGATTGAAATCATATATTAAGATTGGCGTCGCATAGCTACCTATCACTCTAGCGGCAAAATTTGAAACTAAAATATTTTTGATTACATATACCTAATATAACTGTACTTCATAAAAATGATTTATCTTCCCTAAAGGTAAAAATAGAATTTACAATTGACTAACAAGAACTCCTACATAGCCACCTACATATCAAGAGGTCGAAATAGACGGGGCAGCGTTCACATACTTGTTATTATTAAATACAAGTGTTCAATATATAATCAATCAAGCAACGTTGCTTAATATCCCGTCGGCTGTGACTGGAAGTTTAATCAGACACAATATCGATGACCATCAACCTATATCCAAGAGTTGTAAACTATGTCAAGGGCTTCTAACAAGGTAAGGAACAAAAACTTAACTAACGTGTTCCACTCATACTCATTAAAGCGATATGTTACTCCTATTTAAAATATACCGCATTAAACAGACGGGAATCCGTCTTCAAGATATGGCCCCGCTAAGGATAGAACATTATCTACCATTGCGATCTGGAAACAAAAAGAGTTACGGGATAGTTGGAAGATAAAGTTACAGCCGCTGAAATGTGAAAATTACTTTAGTATACCTCCAGGGCATGAATTCCGGTTCAATGTCTAATGAGAATCACTTTGTATTTTTTGTCATTCATTTGTTTGTATTTTTATAATATTTGTATTTCCGGTTCCAGGTAGCTTCATTAGCCTGGTTAAGGAACCAAAAACGATAATTATTTGAAAACTAAGGCAGGAATTACCAATAAACAATGAAATTATTACTAAATGTCATTTATCATTAAACCGGAATTTGCGCGCTAAGAATAGCATAGAAAGTCTAATGTTTTGCTCACCAAAATTATTCCACTCCAAAAGAATATTATTGGCGACTATCAATATGTAGTAGTTGAAGTATGAAAAATGAACCGCCGGGTCAATAAAATTGGGGTTGTTTTTAAATATACAAAAATTGCACACCATTTGAAACGATTTATTCATCTGGGCACTATTTGATGTTAAAATATTTGCAGCCGTAGGTGAAGGTAATGACACCCGCCAAATTTGGTTATATTTTTTCTTTCTATTTAGACGTCTTTTTGAGCTGTTTTTCGTTTATGACATCAACATATCGAATATACTCCGTCTTATGCTGAGGGTTAAGATTTATTTATTTATTTTTTTATTTATTCAAAAAATATAACGAATTTTGTGCCGAAAAAACGACAGAAGCAAATTCGCGTAATACATAAAAATACAACATAATCCTAATATTTACAAAATTAAATGATTTTTATCTCATCTTTTATCACATTTTATATGACATCGGTATAAAATGTGATAAAAGCTTACAATAAAATGACTAAGATACTACTACTATTACTACTACTATTACTACCATTACCACTACAACTACTTTTACTACTAAATTTCAACTTCATAACATGTGACTAAATACATCAAGTTTTATGTAATAACCCTGAATAAAAAGGAGATATCAACAGTTTCAAATAGCCATTGTTTAACTTTAGGTAAAAAGGACTTCAAATGAATGTCCTTCCTATTGTAAATTGGTAACGCATTAAAAAAGGTTGGTGCAGTGACCTGAATAGAGCGTAGGAAGTGGTCATTGAAGAATCTTGGGATGTTACAAAGAAATTGATGGTTACCGCGAAAATTGTAACGAAAATCGCTTCTCATTATTTGTTGACCACTTCGATTAAAAAAAACTCTCAATACCTTATAAACATACAAATGTTTCAACGGCAAAATATTCGTCGTAAAGAATAAATTCCATGATGGTTCAGTTCTTGGTTTCTTTAGATATATTCTCAAAATCATTTTCTGTAGAACATATAAAGGATACAAAGTAGCAGCATAACAACCACCCCAGCACGACAATCCATATTGCAATTTAGCCATAACTAGTGCATGGTAAGCTATTTTTAGAACCGACGGAGGGCAATAGTCACGAAGAAGGTAGAAAATTCTAGCAGTTGATGACAGATACTGGTTGACAGAATTAACATGCGTTTTCCAATTAAGGCAAGTGTCCAAGTGAACACCAAGATATTTAAACGAGTCAACTTGTTCGATATCAAAACACTCAGAGTGGCAACCACTAGACGCACATTCATACCTGCTGTGATTAGTCACCCGCGGCAAAATAGACATATTAAAGCTACCAGACAATTTAAACAACATGAATTTAGTGTTCCGGCTTAAGATCAGGCGATGCTTGTCGAACCATGAGAGTAACACTTTTAGATCAGAATTGATCATCGAAATAACGTTGCTGGAAGAATTCCCACAGTAAGCCAGAGCTATGTCATCAGCAAATCCGGTTGAATAACCATGAAGATTTAATTTAAATACGGAGTTTGTATAAATGTGAAACAGCAGAGAGCCTAATACTGAACCCTGGGGAACACCAACGTCAATAAATTTCGGATCGCTTAAATTATCACTAATCTTAACTCTCACCGATCTACCATCTAAATACGATGCAAACCACGTATTTGCCACTCCCCTAAACCCTATATCATACATAATAGATAGCAGAAGCTTGTGATCAACCATATCAAAGGCTTTAGCTGTATCAATAAATAAAGCACCGCAACTATTACCTTTATTTAAACCAACGTTGATTGTATTTAGAAAATATAACAAGGCTGATTCGGTACTCATACCATGACGAAAACCATGTTGATGGATACTCAGCACACCCGTTTTATCTAAAAAACTGGAAACCCTATTTTTAACTACCTTTTCAAGAACCTTCAGGATTACTGGCTGCAAGGCAATAGGTCTATAATTACCTTTATCAAGGCGATTACCCTTCTTGAAAAGGGGAATTATAGTTGCTGTTTTCAGTCGATCGGGTACAACTCCCATCTCAAAGGAAAGGTTGAAAATGTGTGCAAGAACGGGACTAATATGCCCAGCAATGGCTTTTAATATATAATTACTCAGGCCAACGTTATCAATTGAGTATTTAGGTTCTAAAGCACAAATAATTGAAAAAACTTCATTACTAGATACTGGGGTCATAAAAACGTTGTCGGACCGAAATCAAAAGGCAAATCGAAACTAGATGACGTGTTGATAGAGTTAAATTTAGCACCTAAATCTTTAGCAACACTAGAAAAATAACAATTAAACTCATTAGCAATTTCTAGATCACTCGTAAGAAGTTCTCCGTTCTGTGCTAAAATAGATTTGACTAGTGAAGCTTTATGTTTGCGAGTCAGAATCTCGTTCACTAAAATCCAGTTTTTTTTTATATCACCACGGTTAGCAGAAAAACGCTTAGAATAATAGGTTTCCTTTTCTTTTTTGATATCTGCGTTAATTATGGTGCACATTCTATTATAGCTGTCATGAAGTACTGCATTATCAGGACGCCTATTTAACTTAGACCGCAGTTTATTCCTTTTATTAACACGTCGCGCAAGGTCAAAGGAGATCCAAGGCTGCAGGCGTTTAATTTTAGACGAGCAATATGTGTAGCAGCTTTCCAAGATAGTTAAAAGATTATCCAAAAATACCTCAAGAGCTAGCGATGGATTGTCGATGTTAAAAATGAACCCCCAGTCCATATGATCCAACCTTTCATATAACAACAACAGATTGAGTTTCTTTCTACTACTCGTGGAATTTTGGTTCAAATTAGACCTTGGTAACAGTATCTGAGAAGCCTTAAACCGTATCTCAATCAAGTGGTGGTCAGAAATTTTTAAGTCCACAGCCGATGTTCTTATACCTGAAAGATCATTAGACTTAAGTCTAGCAAAAAAGTGGTCAATACACGTTGAAGAAGAAGCAGTAACCCGCGTGGGAGTACCAATCAATGACTCAAGCCCAAAACATGACATAAGGTTTAGATAATCAGTACTGTTGCTTGGAAACCCGAGAATATCAATGTTAATGTCTCCAAAAACAAAAAGGTTTTTTGACCTAATACTGCCCAAAACCTCGGCCACTTCCCGAACATAGACACTCACAGCTGTATATTGAAGTCGATAGATGCATAAAAAGACATATAAATCATTTGAAAATCTCCACTCAACCTTTATGACATCGGCTGATGGTAAGTTATGGGCACTAACTGAGCAATCTAAATTAGAATCAAAAAACACGGCAACACCACCTGCTCTATACGAATCATTGCACGCACCGAACAACGTATAACCATTTAAATTATATGAAGACATTTCATCAGTATGAATCCAAATTTCACTCAAAAATATAAACGAGGGCCTTGTGTTATATGCATTAATATTGGCAACCAGTACGTCAAAATTCCTTCGAAAAAATCCGCAAAATCACAATTATCCATAAAAACTAAACAGATTATTGAACCGTGAGAAATGTACTGAAAAATAAATTACAAATACAATCAATACGTCTAAATAAGCAGATAATTGTAACAAATAAAAAACTGATAGCCAATTAATTTGCAAAGTTAAAGTTATATTCATCTGTTGATATATCGAATTCAAAGTTATTACATCACACGAAGGTAATGAAGATATTCCAAAATGAATACACGGAAGTATCATACAAAAAGAACAGTCTGAATTAACGAATAGAATATTACATGCGCCTAAAAGTCCTAAAAGTGTTAACAAAAAAAGACTTAAAATTATTGAGTTATGAACTAGAAATGTAATAATTATGAAAATAAGGAATAGTTTATGAAATAAAAATAATAGCATCAATAATAATGGTAGTAAGAACAATAAAAAATATTTAAAATTAGGTCGATATAAAATAAAATAGCTAGGATTCAAACTAATATTGTAGAACTTAAGGTGAATAAAATAACATTTGTAGGGTTTTAAAGTAATTTTACAATGAAAATGAATATGAAATGTAAGATTAACATAAAATTCAAAATGAAATCTGATATAATAAAATGTGATAGTGACCAAAAATAAAAACGAAGACATTAATACTCGTAAAAACAAAAGTGTCACTAAATTAAGTTGAAAAACTATATAACTGTTAATAATAAATTGTGATAAATTGTGAAAAGTAAAATGAAATGTAACTGTGGTGAATAAAAACAAAAGTTTGGTGAATAAAAATAAGAAAATGTAGTTGAACTTGAAAAAATGTGGGCTTAAGCTAGTAATATAATTATGCGAGACTAGAGAATGTAAGTTAACAGGTCTTAATAAATAATATAGAGTTATACTTATTTGTGCTTCACAATTAATTTGAGAAATCCTGTGCCTGCTCACTGTTCTGGTGTGATGTTTCGAGTTTACGGATATCGGCTTTTGACTGGATCCTGTTGATGGTAGCTCCTTCAGATTTACGGATGAGTATATTGCCCTCAGAAATCCACGGGTATTTATACTTTGATAACTTTTTGAGTTTAAGTGCTTCGCGAAATAATGTGTGACGTAAAGATGTGAGATGGTCGCGAAAATATAACTGAATATTTTGTTCCGATTTAAATCCAATTTCGTTGGCATATAGTGTAGGTTTTAAACGCTTTTTTTGTTGCATCACCTTAGTTTTGGAAATTTGATCTTTAAATTTCATGATTAATTTGACATCACCAAATTTACTTTTATATGTATTTTGTCTAATAGATTTGTTGGACGACATGTATTCGCAACTCGATATATTGAATACTAATTCCTGGCATTGTAAGTGATTCAATAACTCCTCAGCTACAGCCTTTGGATCTCTCGAATTGTCCGGAAGACCAGCAACAATCAGATTTGAATTCAATTCGCGTTGCTGAAAACCATCACATTTAAAGTCCAGTTCGCAGATACGGATGTCTTGTTTTTTATACTCGTTTTCAAGGCGATCATATTTGTTGGTTAAAATTTCATTCTCCATGGTTAGCTTCTCAATTGAAATTTTTACGTCATCCAGTACTTTGCAGCAGAAACTTACTGAGGCTTCAAGTGCGTCTAACTGGTTTTTCATTGCTTGCAGGATAATAACCACATCGCTTAAATCTGGGGTATCGCTATTAAGTAAATTTGGATTGTGACTGGCATCGCCAATATCATCCAAGATGGAACTGTTGGATTTGCTGCGACAATTAGGGCACAGCCACGAAGTAGAACCACATATAAGCTCTCTGAACACCTCGTCAGATATGCCGGCACATTTAATATGAAATAAGCTCGAACAAACTCCACATTTAACACCAGGAAACCGAGCTTTGGAGATTCCCTTGAGACACTTCTCACAATTAGGACTCATGTAGAATTCGCGCCAAAAAAAAAAAAAAATACGTCAACAAAAATAAACTTAAATTTCTATTAATTATTAAATTTGTTATTAAATATTATTATTATTGTAGTTTAAACTTTTTCTTTTAGAATAAATAATATTAATTAAACTAATCACTCAAATTTTTATGTTTTTCTTTTTATATATGAATTTAATTTTTAATTATTTTTCTATATTTCTCTTGACATTTTTTCTTCTTCGTGCACTTATCGCTGTCAAAAAAAACATTTTCTGGATTTTGTGCAAGTGTATGGCAGAAATACCGGCGAAAATCTATGGTCTTACCCCTCGCACGTTGTATTGAATAATAATACAAAATATGGTTTCGATCTCGTATTATGAAGCCGTATTGAGACTCATAACACCATATTTAATAAATTGACATTAAGTTCTTACAAATGAAGATGATAATATTATAGTACATGTTGGCCGAAGGCCAAACGAGATTAATAACAGATTTGTGCAAAGGCCATAAGTGGATAACCGGATAACCAAAATTTGGAATTTGTACAAAAATTTTGATCAGATCACAACAAATAACCGGGATCTGCTAGAGTATGGGTTGGAAAACCTCTTGATTTTTTACTTAAAGCGGTTTTCATACCCGCATAGGGATTTTAAATTGCTGAGGTTCTTGGCGTTTTATATATCACACGGTTTACATAAATTCGGTTTTACTTAAATGATCATACGTATTATAAAACATTTACTATTCTAAAACCACGCAATGACTTAAATTTTAATTGCTTCATCTTAAAACTCGCTTATTACATAAGGCTACTTTATGCAAACCTGCGATGTGAATCTGCGAATGCATTTTCGTTTTATTTATTAAAACACAGCCACGTTATAAATTTTATATTTGTTAATAGATAAAACGTGCCCCTATACAATGTCATTTTGTGGTTTATTTTTTTTTTTTGCGAGTCATGATGATAAATATATGAAACGAGTGAAGATCATCGAATGAGTCAATGACCAAATGAAGTGTAAGGCTAACTATAACGAAAAGCAAGTTGGCATAATTTTTCGACAAACATTTTAGATTTCGTTAGTAGTAACATACAATTACAAAGATTACACAGATTATAAATATTAACAAATTAATTATAATAAGATTTAAGTGCTATTATTACTTAAATGATTAATGCCTGCAATTATACTAATTACTAGTATATTTAAAGATTGTACATGTATACAGAGTATATACAAAAATAATTGTTCTGATCATTTATGAAATCTACGCTGCAAAAAAAAATTTATTTAAACGCTTAAAGGTTCTTAATTGTTCCCATACTCTCGAATGTCCATACAAGTTTTTTATAGCCGTGATATTGCTACTACGTATTTTTTACATTAAATAATTTGGATTGACCAATGGAAATCTTAAAAATATTAAATGTTCCCCGCAAATTTTTAAGCAATGGAATTCTTATGATTAGATATATATTTCAGAACCATCTGCTCCACACCACACAAGACAAAAATTAATTTGTTATACAATTTATCGAACAAACAAGCAACTTAATAAAATTATTCATACAAAAATATAATTTTAAATTTTTAAACTTCTCCTTACTTACACTATATGTGCATGGAGCAGAGGCCACAAAACATTACAATAAATAATCTTCATAAATATTGCTAAGATATTTTCTTACTTTCATGAACTTGATTTTCACACTATTTTTCTTATAATAAACCCACACCCTACATATTATTCATTATCGTTGCATTTGCAACTAATCATTTGGCATATTGAATTTAATTGGTTTGACTTGCAGTCACCGATCCATTTTTCAATTAATTTTAATTACATATACATTTTTGATTTGATTAGTTGCAACGTGAATTTAACTTAGTATGGAAATGTGGATGATCAGATGCTTGTATATAAAATTAAGTCACGTTTGGATTGAAAATAAAAAAGCAAATTAAATTCGGTAAAGTTGAGTTGGAAAAACGTTAAAATCGGGTTTTCCAATAGGGAAATTACAATTTTGTATTTTAATACGAACGCACTCTTGAAAGTTTTTCATGATCTGCGCTAACGTCAAAACGGCAGTCAAGGTTAACATTTTTACCATCGTGAAGTTCACGAACGAGCGAGCAATCTTTAAAAAATTATTTAAAATTACTACCGAAATTCTGCGTCTAATAACACTGTGCTCGAATTTTAAACTTTTTTTACGTGACAAGCTGGGCACCCGGGGGGTAAACCTAATTTGAGTATGCTGAATTCAATGGTGCTAGTCCCATTTCAAAGTTAGTCCCCATTTTTGAGATATCGCTTTCGACATATTTTGCTTCTGAGTCAAAAATTTGTCAAAATATACACTCATATTCACGTTGATAGCTCCTGAACCATTAAGATTTTCGTTATGCGTTCTTCAGCAAAGTTGTTGCGCAAGCCAAGACATACAACTTTGCCAAACTTATCAAGGCCGAAAAACGACATCTACAATCACATTTTTGTGTTATTTTATTTTTTGCTTTTCATTTCGACGAAAAACACGTTTTTTATCATTTTTTGTCCATTTATTGAATTTAAATCGATCAAATAAACATCTCATCGGCAAATATAGATACAATAGAAGCTATTTAAAAGAAAACTAAATTGATTCAGTTGATTTTATTGTGATTTTTCTCAATTTTTTCCTAAAAAATTAACATTTTTTTTAACTTCCAATTTTAATTTTCTGATTTGCTCATGTCGTCTTCGGGTTCTTCTTCCTCTTGCAAATTCCAACAAATGTCATCCAGTTCCGTTCGTTGTATTGGTCGCCTTTAAAACGAGTATCCCATAAGCACATAAAACACATGTTTTTAGTGTAACCCAATTGCATGCCACTTAAAAGAGCTATCACTTTTCAAATCTGCACAAACTTTCCATTGATGGTCATTGCATTTAATCAAATCGATGATTTTTTTCATTGATGCATAGGTTTCCTTTGTGTTTGTGCTGCGTGCAATTGGAATGGAATTCTTTGAGTTGGTAACGTGAAGGAGAACTGCCTTCAAGCTGCTTTTAGAGGAATCGATGAACAATCGCCAATCTTCAGGATTATATGCATTGTCCATTGTGGATACCAAACCTCGGATATCAGTGCAAAAAGCGAGTGAATTATTCTCAATTAATTTGAAAAAATTTGTAAAATGACGATGACGATTTATTGCTCCATATAACCGAACATTTGGAGCCAAAATGTTCACTTGTTTTAAATCCTTTGACAAAATAATGGCTTGCCGATGCGATAGTTTCAAGCGTCGTACCATAATATCCAAACGACTTTGCGAGATTTCATTGTGATGGGGGGGAGGGGGGTTGGGTTTCATCTTTCCGGAACAGGTATTTCATCTGAATGCGGCAGCGGTAGATGAGTATTTCTCGTTGCAGTGTATGTCAAAGAACCAATTTTGTTTCTGTTTGTACTGAGAATATAATTCATGCACCCATAACATTGAACTGCGTCATGTCCTTGTGGATCAGCCCATATCATCGGGACACCAAATGGCATTGCGGCTCCAGTGTTTTGCCATCTATGCCGAACGAAAATGCATGTTGTCCAAACAAAAGACGGCGTCCAATTAATAACATTTTGTGAAAAGCATAGTCGATTTAAATCAGCGGTTTAATCACTTATTTTGCAACGATTGCTCATAATTGTAAATTCTCCACACACATAACAAAAGCACTTGAGTTTAAAACACCTATCCATATTATTTATTTTACCAAATTTCACAAGACGATTTTCACTTTATTTTTTGTATTCTTTTGTCACTTTATATATTTAGATGAAAAACTTTTTATTTTTAATTTTATATTACAGTTTTTAGTTCTTACTTATTGTGTCAATTTTTTAACTTTTTTAAAAATATCGATTTCGAGAATAATCTCTTCTTCGGTTTACTTTTTGCTACTGTTACATAATTTATTTTGAAGCTCTTTATATACTGTAGCTAGGCGCTGCTGTTTGGTACATCCTTTGTTTTTAAGTTATGGAGGTCGTAAATTTTATTGGGGTTTTGTGTTGATTTTGTCGCGAAGTAAATTGTGGGTGTTTTTGTTTTTGTATATTTTCAGGGTGTGAATTTTGGCCGTAATTTGACTCACGACTCATGAGTCAAATTGGTACACCTGTTTAATTTCAGTCCTTTTTTGATTCTGTGCAAAATGGTTACATTTTTATTGAATTTAGTGTATGGTTTTCAGTTTTTATGTGTTGTACGAAACTTGATTTTATGTACTTGTGATGTGTTCTTTGTATCTTATCTGAGATGAGCGTCTTGATTGGCCTAAGTATGCCGAATTCCAGTTGTATTTAGCCTTACCTGTGTACTTATGTCTCTCGAAAGGGCAAGGTAGGAGCCGGAGTCTTCTGTGAGAAGCTTTTGCCAAAACTGACAAGACCCTTCCTTTTTGAGGAACATGCGAGAAGGCTGGGTCTACAGACGAATAACTTTGTAGAAGTTGCATGGGCGAAAAGGAAGAAGAGACTTCAGATAAATTCCTCTGCTCGTGTCCGGCACTATCATACAGAAGGCATAGGTATTTGGGCGTGCCCAGTGTGACCAGCCTTTCAGATCTCGCTGAATGTGGAGTGCGAGATATTTTGCGGTACATACGTAGCTCCGAATGGTTTTGAACAGGGGTAAAGGGGAAATATGTTTCTCTGGTATCACAACGGGGCACTCCTGGTCTAAGTGTGCGGAAGTGCCACTCCAAGCTAACCTTGGCCTAAGTAAAACACACATATATGGAAAAATAACACAAAAATGTGAATGTAGATGTCGTTTTTCGGTCTTGATATGTTATTGTTCAGCAAAGTTGTTGGTCTTGACGTGCGCAACAACTTTGCTGAAGAACGTATAACGAAAATCTTAATGGTTCAGGAGCTATCAACGTGAAAATGAGGGTATGTTTTGACTCAGAGCCAAAACATGTCGATAGCGATATCTCAAAAATGGGGACTAACTTTGAAATGGGACCATTGAATTCAGCGTACTCGAATTAGGTTTACCCCCCGGGTGCCCAGCTTGTCACATTTTTCAACTAGCACAGTGTAATCATCCCACCAGAAAGGCTAATATAGTGGATAAATTCGAGTTAAAATAATCACTATTGGATGTTCCTGAAGAACCATCCATCACAGGACCCGCTTCACAGGAATTGAGAATCTCTCAAACCACATTGTGGCGAATTTTGCATAAAGATTTTGGCTTATACCCTTACAAGATCAAATTAACTCAAGAACTGAAGCGATTGGGCTCTGCTAAAGTTTGAAGGAAACCCTGAATTGCATCGAAAAATTATATTCAGCGATGAAGCTCATTTTTGGCTCAATACACAATTCCCTTAAACGTGTCACTTCAAGCGTCGTGACTATGGATCTGCCTGGTTACTAGATTTTAAAATCAAAATTTACTAAATAATTTTGTGCAAAGCTCTCAATGAAATTTTTTTAAATCTTAGTTGGCGTCACTAGTTTGAATTTTTTTTTATTTATTTGTCACGTCAAAATTTCAAGTGATAGAAATTTTTATTTGAAGTGATAGCAGTCGATAGGAAATATTTATAAAGCAGCATACCAAGATTTAAAGAACAGCCAGTGGCAGTATTTTGGCTTTTCCTGCGAATAGGGAATTGGGTAAAATATTTTCATAGCATTTTTGTCCAAATTGAATTTTTCTGGCCTACTGAAGGAATAAGTTCAATGCAAAAATCTTCAAAACAAAGTAAGTAATTGGGAAACTTTTGTTCCACAAAATTTTTATAGGGAAAAATATTTTCCCATTTAACTTTGTTTCGAAAGTATTTACACCAAACTTATTTCCTCAGTAGGCCAGAAAAATACGATTTAGACAAAAATACTATCAAAATATTTTTCCCAATTCCCTATTCCCAGGGAAAACCAGAATAGTGCCACAGAACGACTTTATTGAACAATTATTTTATAAGTTTTGATTTAATGATCTAGTAACCAAGAAGATGAGTAGTCACATCACTTGAAGTAATGCGACTAGGGGAATAGGGGTGTTAATGGCTGTGTCAATAAGCATAATATGCGTTATTGGACAGCAACAAACCCAGATGTGCTTGACGAGACTCAAATATAGCCAGTAAAAGTAACCGTGTGGTGTGGACTTCATGGCGGAGGTGTGATTCGACCATATTTTTTCGTTGATATAAATGATCGTCATGTAATGGTCAACACAGTGGTATGTGGTTCCAACAAGATGGTGCCACATGCCACACAGCTGGTCAAACAATTGATCTATTGAAGGGGGACTTCGATCACCGTTAAATCTCGAGAAATGGTTCGGTCGGATGGCTATCGCGCTCATGCGATTTAAGGCCGTTGATATTCTTTCTATGGGGTTACGTTAAGTCGTTAGTTTATGTCAACAGGCCAACGACGTTAAAGAAGTTCAGGAACAATATCGAACGCGAAATTGCCAACGTTCCGTGGTTAAATGTAACATGTGTACTGCACCTGGAATACATTTCAGCCCAATCTCTCAATTATTCTACCGTTCATTAGAGACCAATACCTCCAAAATTAGAATTTTACAGAAGGCACTAAAACTTAATATCTTTTGAAATATTTCGTTTACTGATAAAAGTTTTTCTACGAAATTTTGGATTTTAATTGTTTTGTTTAACTGATAAAGAAAATCTTGGGAATTTGCAATTATAGTGGCAATCTAATTGATAGGAGGTAGTTATCAGTCGAAATATGGGAATAATAGGATTTTTTTTAACATATTTGTTTATAATAAAATGCGAGTATAACTTATTAAGTAATTTATGTGATTTAAATCAGTTACAGTTCATTTTAGCAATTTTCGTACTTGCATGAAAAAATAAATAAAATTGGTTAACTCTTTATCTACAAAAGAAAAATTAAAAATAATAAATTTTAAAATTCATTAACAAAAAGTCTTGTAGTCTCATCACAAATAGCTTCAAGCTTTCATATCTTCACTCACAGTGACCTTACAACAAAACTCCATTGTTTTGGAATCACAACTTTCAGTTCCTGTAAATGTCTCTACTTTGAAAGTGATAGTGGAATTGGCTTAATATGCTGGAAGTGCTGGAAGCATTTTCCAGGTTTCATCATAATCTAATTTGTACTGGAAAATATCATCCTCATAGTGCAAACAACGAATATCAGTTACAACATGATCTCCTGCTTTCCGACTTGCGGTCGTATAGGTTGATATACTTATTTCTGGTAAAGTCGTTAAAAAATGTATAATCGAGGGAAATAACCTCGTATGGCTCTTGCTTTATTCGAGCGCTTCGGGATGCCTGGATATATTCATAAGGAAGAAATATATCTTTATTTTTAGGTTTGCGTTTGATCGTGCTGTGAACAGAGTCACACTATACATTTGAGTGTGACTTTTTTCTAAAAACTTCTGTGTGACTGCAATCTCATGCTTTTTATAGAAGTGAAGTAAAGCATATAAATGGCGTTTCGATTTTGATACGTGCCGCCATTTGAATATATAATTATAGGTAAATTTTGTCCTGCCAATGACTTTCCAAATAATCAATTACCCAAGAAACAAACGTTGATGGATCTAGTGGGGGATCAATTTTCGTAAACCAATAACACGTAGCTTGTAATGATTGTAAATTATACATGGTAAAATTGTGATTGGTTAATTTCGTTTTATAAAAAATGACACTGACTTGAAATGAGGGACATACTTTTACAGACTGTAAGTCCATCGTGAGCACTATGGACAAGTTTTTTTTGCCAATTCTTTAACCTCGAACTTTTGTTCCTGAGCCTTGTTCTTTTTTCGAAGATGGTCTTCATAATTTTCCAATGGAATTTGTTTTATTTCGAATTGCCAGTGAGTGTCACATCGATCTTTTCTTAAAGTGAACAGTGTGATGTTACGTATATCCATGTCCTGTTTAAACACCGTTACTGATACAGATAACTTGTTTTGAATTCGGCATTCCTGAATATAACAATTGTATACGTCCTGTATTGAGTCGAAACTATGATCAAGAAATACTTTCGATGAATTCTGCCGACTATAGTGCGATGGGAGTTTGGAACTTGTTCTAAAAAACTGCGGAGAAATAAGATTGTTCGTGACGTATTACGTCTAAATGACGTGACCGCTTTTTTATTTCCATTGGGAACTAAAGCAGAGGTTGACAAATTATGTTCTTGTTTGCCTAATTTTACCCAACTTTGGACTGTGTAAGAACCTAGCGACAACGTACTAAGGAACATGTTCTTGCTTTCTGCCTCCATTAATTGGCAAAAAATAAAATATCGAGTTTTTCTGCGTGAATCACCTTCAGTCTGTATTTTCTTTGCCGCTTACAAATATCTTACGTTGAGCAAAATCAGTAATAGACCAAAAGGTATCAAATATAGATTTTCTTTCAACTTCTTCAAACAATCCACACTGTCTTTCTTTAGAAATGACGCATTTGGATGAACTAGATGTGGTTCTTAGTTTTCGTTGGTTTCTCGGGGTGTTTTGATTGATATTCCTATATTTTCTAGAGTAGCCCATGTAAGGTTACCCCTCTTATCTCTATATCATTTTTCATCCAAACACAAAAGTGGATCGATTTGATTTGAATTAGATATATCATTGACCATAGAAGCAAGCCCATCGGAATCATTATTGCAAGGATTCTGTAATTCTGTTAATGGTGGTAAACAATAATATTGGCTGATTCGAACTCCAACTCAGAAATAATTGAGAATTCGTCAACTGGAGATAAACTAGGTAGTATCTGTGCCGACAGACTTTGTTTCCATGAATAATTCGATTTCAATGTGACCACTATTTTTGTTTCCCTGAGCAATGGTAACAGGTGCATTCGAATATTCTTCGTGATCATTTGAGATTTGTTCTATATCATAGTATTTAATAGGTTCGAATGCATTTCGCACACATTAATGTGTAAAATACCTCGTATCAGAGAAACAAAATCGAACAATAACGTCTATCAGACAAAATAAATTTAAATCGAAATTTCAATGATAAAAACTCAATAAAACTTAATTTAAGTTGACAATTCAATTTAAAAACAAATTAAACTTTATTTTTAAAGTTATTTTAGAAATCAATTAATTAAATAAAACTAATAAACTTGGAAATAGATGATAGAAGTTGTTGCGCATGTCAATATGTTACGAGGTTTTAGAATTAAATAAAAAGGCGTACTATAATGTTTACAGGAGTTTTTTGTTCAGTTGATTCGATTGGAAAAATGGAGGTAATAGCTATTTCAACTCATTTTTGACAAAAATGGATGATAGGAGGCGCGGAATTCGAAATGTGTGCGCTTACGACAGGTTGTTCTCGAACACAATATTGCAAAGTTGTTTAACAGCGCATCCCCAATAGGATTGCTTTAAGTTTTTCCTTACAGAAAAGTATGAAAAAAAAAACTTTTTTCTCAAGTATTTTTTCATACTTTTCTGTAAGGAAAACGTTAAAGGGGATTCTATTGGGGATGCGCTGTAAGTTGGGATATACTAGATTAGTGGTACTTGAAGGTACCTGTAGTAATGTTAAAGCTAATAGTAAACCCGTTTGCTCACTGCATTATCGACAGCACGTCGTGATTATATTTTGTATAATTTGATGGAACGAGAATTATAAACCATCGAATCTATAATGTCCAATATGTATCTAAACTAAATCGAAGACCTATAATCATACCAAATGCCACTTGGGCTTCCTGATTTCCGACTCGTATGTATTACCTTTAGAAACATTTTATTATTCATCTTAGGCGTTTGGTTTACTGTTGCCATGTTTAATGTACGTGTCGAATTACTAAACGAAATCTGAATAACAAATTTGACACGTACTTTAAACATGTAGTTGTGTGTTTTATATTTCTCGACAAGCCGGACGCATTCCAGATCTTCTTGTAATGCTGTTGGTTGTTTTTTTTCTTTGGTACAATATAAAAGTACGAACATGTACAACACTTCTTACGCATTGGTTGATTGATTGAAGAATTATCTTCAAGAATGACAATTGTTATTTATTTTGTGATATTTGGGAGGGGTACCTCAACAGTTTCTTCGTTTTCTTGGGTCGTTTTCTTTGAAATTGTTAACATTAGCGATCCTTCGATTTTTATTTTTATTCAATATTCCTTTCCTTTAGCTATATAGAAGTGCGGTGTTCCTGCTGTATATTCAATGCAACTTCATCGGGACTACGTAGTTAAGACTACAATTCCTTAGAAATTATGGTATTATTCAAATATGTTCAAAGAAACCAGAAATTTTTAACATAATTTTTTATTTCATTATGCGCTGACCTATTAAGTACAAAACCGACATTAATTAGCAATCATGTTTTCTAAATCTTGAAAAACGTACAAATGTTATTCATAAATATATAATTTATATAAATTTACTTAATGAGTAATTTAATAATTTGCCAATATACTAATATGATGATAACCTTAAACGGAAAATAAATGTGTAGTTTATTTCCGTGCAGTAATGTTAAATTAAAGGTAAATTTATAGTTAATTTAACTATCACAAACCAATAAAACTTACAAGAAAATCGACTTTTCCACGCTCCAATTAACCATAATTAAAATAATTAAACATACTTATTAAAATCGAATTAATTAAAAGTATTTGATTGATATACGCTCATATATGTATAAAGTAGCAATTAGATGTTAATTAGTGAATATTTTACACTAAAAACCTATAACGTGTACATATTTTAATGTGTTAGTTTCAAAAAATCAAGTGCATAGAAATCTTACAGCAATATGATTTTATCATTCACATTATAATTATTTTTAATTTTTATTTTAATAAACTACTCTTATCCTTTACTAATTAAATTAATTAATTTCAAAATAAAATTGACATTGAGTGCAGTTCAATGTCTTAATTCCTAATGCATTATTTACACGATATTTACAGACTCGTAATTTTCCTAAACAGCTATCATTTAGAAGTATGCTTCAATTTTAATAATGCCCGGCAGTTCTATTCTGTAACTTACAAATTTGAGAAGAGTCTATACCTGTGATATGAATTCACGTTTATTATGAGTATTATACCGACAGACACACTAATTATCGTGATTAGATCCAATGACGATTGTACGTCAAATAAACAATATCGCGATTTAAAATATAAACACCATGTAATGAAGAGGCCAACGTTCAAAGAGAATTTTATCGATTTTGAATTATGTTGAACTAATTACGATTACATACTTGACTCTATAAATAATTCTTAAGATCATGTCATCGGCGATTTATAAACATAATAATCCTTAGGCTCTTTCTTGTCCAGTCGTTACACAGGGCCAATGGAAAACTATTCCAACAGGTTTTGCAATGATTAAAGGTTCAACCAATCAGTTAGGGTCTACCGGCAAAACCATAGGATTGTCTCGTTCAGATTTGATAAAATATTCTTTAGTAGACATACACCTTTGTTTATATTCATACAAAGAGGAATACATATCTTGTTTATCATTAAATCTGCAACGAAAACTACAACGATTATTTATTGAATCGAACACATCCAAAAAAAAAATCTTACGAGTACCGAGACATAAAATAAAATATCAATGTCGAAAACCATAATGCTTATGCATGACGCTAATTTTATTGTCTAAATTTTCGACTGATGATTAATTCATACCAGCCATTCGATGCAAAAACCGGTGTAAGTACAAAATAAACCACGTTTGATGTTTAAATAAAATTATCTAAAAAAGTTTAATCTGCAGATCAATCTCTAAAACATTTTTAATCGACTATTGATAAACCTAAGTTTACAGTTTATGGTGTGTCTCAGGTCACGTTTTTCGACTAAATTATGAACTAAACTAAATTGCTCAGTAATTCACAATAAACATTCATAGGTGGCAGTAACATTAACAAAATAAACTGTGCCTGACTTTTCGAAATACTAAATTGTCAACTTTTCGTGGATAAACGAAATATTAAATTAAATTAAAATAATGGAAGATGATATGGTGGATGCATTATTTGCAAATGTTATTATAAACTACGAAATATTTAGAAATAAAAAAAGTGTCACGTAAAAATTTCTATAAATTTATACACAATAACAAATTTGCATTAAATAACAAATAATGACATTTTGACAACAAAATTGAAAAGTTACCTCGCGAGGAGGTAACCTGGCGGCGAATAGCGTAAGGTCAACTCAAAAAGTTTAGGTCATAATTTAGCCGAAAAATGAGCCTGAAGCACACAGCATTAGAACACTGAGAAAAAAAACCAGCAAAAATAAAAAAATATATGTACATATAAAATCAAAAAATATACATATTTTTTAAGGCGAAAAGTCGTTTTTTTAAAATCAAAAGGATAATCTTTTTATTTTTAAAATAAATTTTTTGCCAAATTTGTTTATAAAAATAAAAAATTTTTTTTTATTTCCAAAAAAAAACTTTCCTTACTTATGTCAAATAGTTTTCTTAAATTTTAAGAGATGGCTTTTTAAGAAAAAAAAACTATTGGATAGTTTTAAAAGATTTATTTTAATTTTTAAATAATTATTTTTTAACAAATGTGACACAATTTCATTAAACCAAAGTAATCCTGTAATACGCTCTACAAATACAATGACATTCACAATGTTTGCGAATGTCGAAGTCAGCAGAACAATGAGATCATTTACTCAGTCACAACTAAATATATCTACCACAAAAAGTAGAAAATTAACTCTCCATCCCCAATTTTTAATCGGCAGGGCCATTGTGTAAAAATACCCACAATCCTTAAAAAATATAATGAGAACCTCCTCCAGTTCTTTCTTGGCAGTTTGGTTTCGTACTGATAAAAAGTTGGTCTACCCATCACTTTGCATGTATGTGAAGTTGGCCCAAATGCCAGCCCAAAAAAACGCAGTGGCAACACGAAAACTATAATTTCTGTCACGTATGAACTGTCAGCCAAAAAAAATCGTATATCACGACATTTTAATGATGCCAGCCCAAAAAACAAAATTATTTTTCTATCACTAATCCAAAAAATTAAAATACTGCTACTTCTAAAAATTCAATCTTTAACTAAACTAAAGAAGTTTCAGGAGATTGTGATGCCGATAATATTCAATGGAAGTTGGGATTTTCGGTGTTGGTCATCGGTCTCACTACGATTTTCAGATAGATCTGATTCTAGCCGTTACGAGTAAGAAGTTTCTGGAGGCTGTGATAGGACCCTCATAATAATCTCAATTTCCATTAAACATCACGGTTCGTAAATCGTAAATCGGCCGAATATAGGCCATCCTTGGTATGAGGGCCCCATCACAGCCTCCTGAAACTTCTTACTCGTAAAGGCTTCAACCAGATCTGCGCAAAAATCGTAGTGAGACCGATGACCAACACTGAAAATCTCAAGTTTCATTAAATATAATGGTTGTTCGTAAATCGGCTGAATATAGGCCATTTTCAGCCTCCTGAAACTTCTTACTCGTAAAGGCTTCAACCAGATCTGCGCAAAAATCGTAGTGAGACCGATGACCAACACCGAAATTCTCAAGTCACATTAAATATTATGGTTGTTCGTAAATCGGCCGAATATGGGCCATTCTTGGTATGAGGACCCCATCACAGCCTCCTCAAATTTCTTACTCGTAAAGGCTAGAGCTAGATCTGTCTAAAAACCATAATGAGACCGATGGCCAACACTGGAAATCTCAACTTCCATTAAATATTATGATTGTTCGTAAAGCGGCCGAATATAGGCCATTCTTGGTATGAGGGTCCCATCACAGCCTTCTGAAACTTCCTCCTCGTAAAGGCTTCAACCAGATCTGCGCAAAAATCGTAGTGAGACCTGTATAATTAATAAACCGGTGGTACTGTAACTAGTAATTATTTATTTTAAGTTTTAATAATTTATTTTATTTTAAGTTAAAAGACGATGTTATTCAATAATGGTTAAATTTATAATTTATTTCTTAATTTTAAGCACGACTTGTCGCTATGGTGGTTAATGACAAAGAGAATTTTATTTTGTTTTATAAAATATTAACTACAAAAATGTTGGTCTATTTACCATAGAGGGTTATCAATCGCTTCGTAATTTAATTAATAATAAATAGGAATTGCACTTTATAATAAATAGGAATTGCATTGGTGGTAGTACAATCTATAAGATAATTACATTAGTAATTGTGTGATGCACAAATGTCATAACAAACTGGTAAGAAATATTTATTATACATAATAAACTGAATTTTTATCTTAACTTGATTACTATTTTAGGTAACCAATTATCCTTATTGTTTTAAAGGTAAGTATCTATATGTGTTAATAAATATATAGAGAAATTCTAGTGTATAATTATTTGTGTTACAATATGCATGACATAATTTGTTGTGATTTGAAGATCAAGTTCAAGGACAAATTATGTTATGTATATTGTTTACATGTTTTTGGTTTGTTATCTAAATAATATTTAAACTAATTTCTAGGTAATCAAGATGAATTTATATAATGGCAAGGTAAGTATAAATTAATTGCTAATATTTATGCGATGTTTTAGGTTTATGTGATATATGCGATGTGATCCAGGTGAATTCTGTTTCAGGAAGAGAATTTATTCGGGATTAAACAAGACCGATGACCAACACCGAAAATCTCAACTCACATTAAATATTTTGGTTGTTCGTAAATCGGCTGAATATAGGCCATTCTTGGTATGATTGCCCCATCACAGCCTCCTCAAACTTCTTACTCGTAAAGGCTAGAATCAGATCTGTGCAAAAATCGTAGTGAGACCGATGACCAACTCTGAAAATCTCAACTTCCATTAAATATTTTGGTTGTTCGTAAAGCGGCCGCATAGACCATTCTTGGAATGAGGACCCATCACAGCCTCTTCAAACTTCTTACTCGTAAAGGCTAGAATCAAATCTATCCGAAAATCGTAGTGAGACCGATGAGCAACACCGAAAATCTCAACTCCCATTAAATATTTTGGTTGTTCGTAAAGCGGCCGAATATAGGCCATTCTTCGTATGAAGGCCCCATCACAGCCTCTTCAAACTTCTTACTCGTAAAGACTTCAACCAGATCTGTGCAAAAATCATAGTGAGACCGCTGACCAACACAGAAATTCTCAAGTTTCATTAAATATTATGGTTGTTCGTAAATCGGCCGAATATGGGCCATTCTTGGTATGAAGGCCTCATCACAACTCCTGAAACTTCTTACTCGTAAAGGCTACAGTTCGTCCTGTCTAAAAACCATAATGAGACCGATGACCAACACTGAAAATCTCAACTTCCATTAAGTATTATGATTGTTCGTAAATCGGCCGAAAATAGGTCATTCTCAGTATGAGGATGATTGTATAGTATTATGTATATGTGTATTAAACTATTTATGAGCCTATCGACTAATCGTATAACAAAGACCGACATACGTCATAGATTTTTAGTTATGAAAAATTCCGAAAACCTCGAATTTTTTAATAGAAGTTTACATATTTCGAAATTAGTAAACAGTAGAAGGTTCAAGTTTATTTCGAAAAACGGTAATTTTGGTGTATGTCCATCTTTAAAACTCGAGGTAAAAACTACTCGTAATAATAATATTTTCATGAACCAATTGAAAATAATAAGAATTGCTTCTTGGCTTTTTTGCATTTACATATTATACCGGGTTACAATGATTCCTTCTACTATGAAAATTTGAATTTTGGGCTAAGTGTATTTGACATAAATTTCAATACAACACTAAAATGTCGGGCTGACATCATTAAAATGTCGTGATATCGATCACGACATATCGATTTGGCGAATTATATCACCAAATTTAAACTTTTGGAACAGTGAATGTCATTGTATTTGTAAATAATATTTTGTCTGACAAAGCCGAAAAAACTTTAAAATAAAAAATAAAATATAGACGAATAGAAAAATAAAACAACGGGATTTCTGGCATAAACCATAAATATAAACATTTTCATAAGTTGTCATTATTACCAAAAAATTGTTTTAAAATGCTAGAACTCTTCTTTTGAAATAAATTATTCTGTTTAAATAAATAAACTTTTTAAATTTAAAAAGTATTTTATAAATCATTTTACAAAATATGTTATTAAAATAAAAAAACTATTTATTAGTTTGTAAAAATCTCATTTACTTTCAACAAAATACTTTTTAAATTCAAAAAAATTTATAATTTTTAGAAATTAAAAACTTCGTTTTTTTTAATTTTACAAACCAAAATTTTTCTCAGTGAACTTAATATCAGACACATTTTACGGAAAATACTACATTGTCACTTTCTTCATGTTTGTTTCTATATATTTAACACATTTCTGAATACGACAGACATTTTAGTAAAATTTCTAAATATAAACGACACTGTTAAAATGAATTTTCACTTTAATTTGAAATTTAGGCAACAAATAAAATTAAACTGAAAAAGAGTGGATTATATACCGTATTCGCCTTGTACCGCGTAACGTCTAAATATCTAAGTTATTATTGTACAAAGAAAAAAGATAAAAAAATATTTTAAACAGCGATCTCAATTATTCAGGTGTATGACTTAATTTTTACAGATTTTTCAACAAATTTATTTTATATAAAAAATAAACAGCAACGAATTTAATCTTGGAAATATTGTCCATTGTTTTACATGACCTTGTGCCATCTCCCACGTAACATACGAATACCGTCGCGAACTAAACTTGCAGTTTTAACTGTTTATCGACTAGGTCGTGCTGCATGGGACCAAGTCTAGGGAATAAGCCGCGTGAAGGAGAACTGCTCATCCCAAGTTCGAGTAGGGTATTCTGAGCCACGCGAGCAACGTGAGGTCGCACGTTGTCATGCAACAGTATGACTTGCCTGATTCCTTGCCCAGTATATGGCCTTTTCTGATCAAGTTCTTCGCTCAGTTTGTTCAATTGTCGGCTGTAGTGCTCTGCAGTCACCGTCTGACCAGTTTCCAGGAGTTCGTAATAAAGCAGATGTCCCACCAGCAGGTACACAGGAAAATCTCCTTTAAAATGATGTTCTATTTTGGCGTCGATATACTAGGTGGTCCGGGATCTATCACGGGATTTTGGATTCTCCTATAAAATATACTTTTCTTCACCCGTCACAAGTCTTCAAACTTTCGATGATGTTCAGGGCGCGGCAGATCAGTAAGATCGAAATCAGCCCTTCTAAAACGATTGTACCAATAATTACACGTTTCATAAAATACAACGTCGTCACCAAGAACACTACAAATGGATTCCCGTGCTTTAGAAGCATATTTTCCCTTTTGGAATTCGTTTAGAATGCAGTGCCGAATGTGCTGTTTATCAGTTGCCATTGTAAACTCTGTTATTCTGAGGGGTTATGCAACTCACGTAGACTTCTCGTTCGGTGTTCTGAAACCTTGTGTCTGATCCTGCAAAAACCACAAAATACCGTGAAAATAATTCTACTTATTTTAAATATAATTTTAAACTTGAAGAAAAAATCTGTAAAAATTAAGTCATACAACTAATAGAAATAAACAGAAAAAATCTGCGCTTCATCGCCTCGATTCAGTTAATATGGATTCATGATACGGAAAACACACTGTCTGGTATACACAAGCAGCGCTCTTACGAGGTCCAATTAAAGAACCTTTATAACATAACGAGATCCCTATAAATCATTAGAAACTTGAAATGTAGATTTAAATTTAATTCACTGTAGCACGTAAAATTACACCTTTTTAAATCCTGAATGGTACCACGGTTAAATTCATGATAAAATAGTGATGTAATTACCCACATGTTTTTGAGGGGCGTGTAACGAAATCCCGGTTTTCAAAATCCCGGTTTTCAAAATCACGGTTTTGTATAAAAAAATCCCGATTTTTAGAAAATCCCGGTTTGAATTTTGAAAATTTGACATGTGTGAACACAGGACTCTTGACAAAATTCAAAAGTGAGGTTGCGATAAAGTTCTAGAAAATGGCTAATAGGGATGGAATTTGGCCAGGCATGTAATTTGGGCATTTTTTAACAGATTTTGTTGAAATTCTACATGTACGATGGAAATGGATTTCTAAAATGATTTTTTGATAAAATTCTGAAAATGGCCATTGCTATGGAACTAGGCCATTTTTTAACCGATTTAGTTGAAATTCGACATGTAGACATGGGTCTAAATGGGATTCAAAAAAATGACCCTAATGCTGCACCAGCATTTGTAGCACAATCCAATGAAAATGGTACTGGAATTTTTTACAAATTAATTACAACATATCGGTATATAGTTCAAGCCCCAAAAAACTACCCACGATATTTTTCGTTACAACATGCTTATCGCATTTCTGTTAATATTTACTGTATCGTACTGGTGGTGGTACTGAATTTTTTTCCAAATTAGCATAGTTCAACCCCCAAAAACTTCCCCTAAGGAGTGAAATTTGCATTTCTGTGATTTTTTATTGTATAGTGCTGGGGTGGTACCTTACTGGTATATACAAGATGTTTTTACTAAATAAATTACTATATATTGGAATAGTTCAATTGTCAAAAATTGCACCTAAAAAGTGCCGCTTTTTAAAACCATATTTCTTAAGAAATTTTAAATTCGTCTGTATTAATTACTTTAAAGATTTTCGGCTTTTTTATAGACAAATATTATTTTCTATGACATTCACATTGTTTGAGACCTTTCGGGCCACCAAAAAATGAGGTCATTTACTTACAATACTCTACTAAAAAGAAGTAGAAAATTCACTCAACCCCCCATTAACCCCAAGGGAATTTGTGTGTACAGAGCCACACAACCCTTTACAAAAATGAGAACTTCCTCAAGTTTCCTCTTGGCAGTTTGGTTTCGTACCGATAAAAGTTGGTCTACTCATCAGGTTGCAACGACCAAACGTTGTTTCATACTATAGGTGTGAAGCAAGAGGTAAATTTTTGCAGTTTGGTCGTTGCAACCTGATGAGTAGACCAACTTTTATCGGTACGAAACCACGGTACGGTACTTTTTCTACTTCTTTTTAGTAGAGTATTGTAAGTAAATGACCTCATTTTTTGGTGGCCCGAAAGGTCTCAAACAATGTGAATGTCATAGAAAATAATATTTGTCTATAAAAAAGCCGAAAATCTTTAAAGTAACCATATTTCTGTGTAAAGGGTTTTAGCACCCCTCAAATAACTACCCATGAATTTATTACAACCGCCCACACCCACGAAAAACGATCAAAAAGTATCGAACTTACTTTCTATGCAAGAAATAGATACCAATAAATTTATTACAAAAGCCCACACACACTAAAATCGATCATAGGTACCCATGGATTTATTACAACAGCCCACACCCACAAAAAACGATCAAAAAGTATCGAACTTCCTTCCTATGCAAGAAATAGGCTGATTGATACTTTTTGATCAACTTTTAAGGGTGTGGGCTGTTGTAATAAATTCATGGGTACCTATTTCTTAAATATTAATTAAGTTCGATACTTACTGATCAATTTTTGCGGGTGTGGGCTGTTGTAATAAATTCATGGGTACCTATTTCTTACATATAAATGAAGTTCGATACTTCTTGATCGTTTTTTGTGGGTGTAGGCTTTTGTAATAAATTCATGGGTATCTATTTCTTTCATAGGAAGGAAGTTTGATGCTTTTTGGTCATTTTTTGTTGGTGTGGGCTGTTGTAATAAATGCAAGGGTACCTATTTCTTGCGTACGAAGGAAGTTTGATGCTTTATGATCGATTTTTGTGGGTGTGGGCTGTTGTAATAAATTCATGGGTGCCTATTTTTTGCGTACGAAGGAAGTTTGATGCTTTATGATCGATTTTAGTGGGTGTGGGCTGTTGCAATAAATTCTTGGATTTCTATTTCTTGCATATAAATGAAGTTTGACGATTTTTGATTGATTTTTGTGGGTGTGGGCTGTTGTAATAAATTCATGGGTACCTATTTCTTGCGTACGAAGGAAGTTTGATGCATGATGATCGAATTTTGTGGGTGTGGGCTGTTGTAAGAAATTCTTGATTTCCTATTTCTTGCATAGGAAGGAAGTTCGATACTTTTTGATAGATTTTTGTGGGTGTGGGCTGTTGTAATAAACTCATGGGTACCTATTTCTTAAATATAAATGAAGTTCGATACATTTTGATCAATTTTTGTGTGTGTGGGCTGCTGTAATAAGTTCATGGGTTCCTATTTCTTGCATATAAATGAAGTTTGATAGTTTTTGATTAACTTTTGTGGGTGTGGGCTGTTGTAATAAATTCATGGGTGCTTATTTCTTGCATACGAAGGATGTTTGATGCATTATGATTGATTTTTGAGGGTGTGGGCTGTTGTGATAAATTCATGGGTACCTATGATCGTTTTTGTGGGTGTGGGCTGTTGTAATAAACTCATGGGTACCTATTCCTTGCGTACGAAGGAAGTTTGATGCATAATGATCGATTTTTGTGGGTGTGGGCTGTTGTAATAAATGTTTTTCCTATTTCTTGCATAGGAAGGCAGTTTGATACTTTTTGATCAAATTTTAAGGGTGTGGGCTGTTGTAATAAATTCATGGGTGCCTATTTCTTGCGTACGAAGGAAGTTTGATGCATTATGATCGATTTTTGCGAGTGTGGGCTGTTGTAATAAATTCATGGGTGCCTATTTCTTGCGTACGAAGGAAGTTTGATGCATAATGATCGATTATTGCGGGTGTGGGCTGTTGTAAGAAATTCTTGATTTCCTATTTCTTGCATAGGAAGGAAGTTCGATACTTTTTGATCAACTTTTGTGGGTGTGGGCTGTTGTAATAAATTCATTGGTATCTATTTTTTACATAGGAAGGAAGTTCGATACTTTTTGATCAACTTTTGTGGGTGTAGGCGGTTGTAATAAATTCATGGGTAGTTATTTGAGGGGTTCTAAAACCCTTTACACAGAAATATGATTTAAAAAAGCTGCACTTTTTAGGTGCAATTTTTAACAATTGAACTATTCCAATATATAGTAATTTATTTAGTAAAAACATCTTATATATACCAGTAAGGTACAATGATTTTAAACTGTTGCTCTCATTTGGGGTAGTTTTCTAGGGGATTTAATTATGCCGTTTTATTGTAGTAAGTTTGTAAAAAAAATCCAGTACCACTCCAGCACTATACAACAAAAAATCACAGAAATGCAAATTTCACTCCTTAGGGGAAGTTTTTGGGGGTTGAACTATGCTAATTTGTAAAAAAATTCAGTACCACCCCCAGTACGATACAATAAATATTAACAGAAATGCGATAAGAATGTTGTAACGAAAAGTATCGCTTTTGAAGAATTGCACCCCTTACGGGTAGTTTTTTGGGGGTTGAACTATACCGATATGTTGTAATTAATTTAAGGGCCGAATGTTTCGAAGGGCCGGGTTTTTTTTATCAAATATTAATGAAATTGCTAGATAAAATTGTCCTTCACCAAACTGTATCACTGACTGGATACGTGGAATTTTGAAATTCGGCTTCCGTTGATTACGGAAAGAATCGGTGGAAGCGCAGTGGCCCGACCTTATATAATCCGATCCTATACTCCCGCTCCTATCGGTTTTTAAACTCCTATAAACTAAAGTTTTTTTTTTCTAATTAGGGAAAGAAGCTACGGAAGCGCCGCGACTCGACTTATATATCCCAATTCTTTACTTTTTTACTGTGTACGAGTTTTACTGTTTTAGTTTTGTCATAGTCATTTTTTATTTTTCAAGAAATTGAAATTGCAATTTCAATTTTCGAAAACCATCAGAAACTAGGAATTTGACTAATTCTAGAGCGGGTGTCAATATGGCACTGTTGTTGTAATTTCACAAAAAAGTGGGATCAAGTTTTTTCCGACTTCGATAAAATAGCACCGACTCCACGAAACCGACTCGCGCTTCTGACTTCGCAGCCTTGGTTTTTTCTAGTATATTTTTGGGCAAGATATCTTATTTTTATGTTAAAATGTATCGCCCGAATTAATAAAAAATATTTTTTTCAAAATCAAGACTTTAGAGCTAGAAAAGAAGAAAACCGCGATTTCAAAAACCGAGATTTTAAAAACCTGGATTTTGAAAACTGGGATTTTGAAAAGCGGAATTTTTAAATCCGGGATTTTGAAGCCGGGATTTTGAAAACCGGAATTTCGTAGTACACCCGTTTTTGAGCAAAGTTGTTTAGATCACTTTAAAGCATTGAAATTCTATTCAAAACTATGCTTTCCTAAAGGTATTCTTATCATCCATCTGGGTATACTCGAATTTTTGATCACGATTCGATATCGATAATTGATGAGATGAACATATCTGGCCTCCAAATGACGACAAATTGTTGCACCAGATGCCCCTGTAATAGCTAAATTTTGATAATTTCTAAAGAAATTCTAATAAGAATCCCATATAGGCCGGCCACACACCTACAGTTTTAAGTGTCAGTTTTAACTGTGTATAGCTATATCTGTCTGTTTTAACTATGAACTGAGATGCACACACACACGTTCAGTCTAATCCTTCAGTTATTATCATGGATTTGAATGAGCGGAACGATTTGGCTGCTCGCGGTATATGAAATTTCGACACAAAACTGAGAACTGTGCAGTCAAACCCCCACACACGTTCAGTTCAGTTAATCGTTTCAGTTAAAAATTTTAAACCCTGGTAAAGTTCTAAGTTAAACTGTACAGTTGAGTTTAACTGTACTGAAATACCCCCACACGCAGAGTTTTAACTGACAGTTTTTACTGTACAATTAAAACTGTCAGTTAAAACTGTACGTGTGTGGCCTACCTAAGGTAGGCCACACACGTACAGTTGTAACTGACAGTTTTAACTGTACAGTTAAAATTGTCAGTTAAAACTGTACGTGTGTGGTTATTTCAGTTCAGTTAAACTCAACTGTACAGTTTAACTGAGAACTTTAATTTTTTTATATTTTTAACTAAAACGATTAACTGAACTGAACGTGTGTGGGGGATTAACTGCACAGATCTCAGATTTGTGTCAAAATTACATACACCGAGAGCAGCCAAATCGTTCCGCACAATCAAAGCCATGATAATAACAGAAGGATTAGGCTGAACGCGTGTGTGCACCTCGGTTCACAGTTAAAACAGACAGTTAAAACTGTATGTGTGTGGCCGGCCTAAGATATCATATGAGAAACAATAAAATTAAATTTTTTTCTGTGAAAATCTGCCAAACGGTAAAATCGGCGACAATCACATCAACATAATTTCCCGGTTTGATATCGTTTATAGCACGTGAAAATAACTAAGACTGCGCTCCGATTCGGGACTTATTTTGTGGAGACTGGCTTATTTGAAAGTCTACAATAAGTCTTCTGTCGAATAGACATTATCATTTCACAGTTAGCCATTTCGTTAGCCACAGTTTATCATTTCGATCATCATTTCACAGTTAGCCTGAGTGGAAATGTCAAACCATTTTATGAATCGGTTCTTGAATGAAGTAAAAAATCGGCTAAAAAACCATTATAGAGAGCGATTTTAAAAAAATACCTGTCAGACCCCCCTCAAATTAATCTTGCAAGCTGTTAATTTTAACGAATACGATTAGCAATAAGGTTAGGCTGATATAATCATAACAGTTGAGAATGAAAAGGTCAAATTAGTTTCCATAACGGCAATATTATTAACATCAGATGAAATCACCAGAACGAGTTGATTGTGTAAATTATTTTTGATGTTACAACTATAAAATTTACATATTACCCGTAAAACGTTATTTGATTTCGAGTATTTGCATTTGTAGCAACATAATGAGTATTGTCATCTGATTGCGTCCATCCGAAAATTTTGCCATGCCCGAAAGAAATTTTACAGAATCAATAGAAAGCTGATAGGTCTCAATAAATTAGGTAATTTAAATTCAAGAATCAATACCACATGAACGAACCAAGACCTTCCCTCCCAAACATATTCCATTTTGTACCCGTTGGAATACTTATTGTTGTTAAAGTCGCTATTACAATTAGTTTCCGTTGAAACATGTATATCAAACTGAAATTCTTGCGATTTTAAAAATAAAAATACATCAAGGGTCTTTAATGCGCATAGTATTAAAGTTGTTGTTGTTCTCAAATGTATAAATACTTGTAGATATGGTCAATCAGGCCAGGGCTGGTGTAATTTTTTTATTTTTTTTTTTCTATTTTATGGAGAAAAGCCGACAACTATTGCTTGCAATATATAGGCAATACACAGTGTAACACATAACACATAAAAAACGCTCATTCGTAACTTTTTGTCACCACCAGAAATCGAACACGGGACCCCCGAATAACAGAGCAAGTGCTCTACTTACTTAATCATTAAATCTAAAAATATTTTTACATTTGATCATCAAGTTGAATTATAAAGATCACGAATATTGTGCAATAACAAAGAAGCCTGTGTTTGGTTGTTAGACGAGATACTGATGGCTATGTAAATTGAAAGTGTATCAAGATGCAGTGAGTTAAGTTTATTAAGTTGACTTGATTACTACAGCTATGCATCTTTCGTTATTTGCAACTCATCGTCCAAGTCGAATTCGGGACTCGTCGATAATATCGACTGGATTTATCTTTAATTATGAAGAATGGTGATTGTTGCGTTTAATATACGATATGTTAGTGCTACGCTTAAAAGAAACAAGGAATATCCGATGGAATTTGAAATTTGTATATGGTGATATCCCTAATGATGAGTCAACCACCAGCTGAATTCCGGTTAGCTGTTTAATTACTCATATGGGTTTTATTAGTCTAAAAAATTTATTATTAGTTTAAAGATTTCTGCTTGGTGGCTGAGAATATTTAAACTCAGAAAGACTGCCAACAAATGATAAGCCGTTTTGTAGAGAGGAATCAATGATTTTTTGTGTGACAGAAATCCTTAATCTAGCAACAAATAATATTTTATTAGGTACCACCAGATTAAGTGATAGAGATTAGTATGGTAATCTGAAATCATACAATTTTTGTTTAGTACTTTACAAATTTTTATGCAAGTTATAACAGTCAGTTCTCATTATACAAAATTTATGAACTTGGTTCTGTTATAAACTTTATAACACCAAAATGTTGGTATCCATGGTTATTTGTGACAAAAAAAATTCAATGTTGTTGAAGAATCAAATCGTTCGTAATTTATTATTCATTTCCATGGTCGAGGTTGGGTAAAATTTGTCTTTGAACTAATATGAACAAAAAAAAAATAAATTTTTGACAACAGGGAGTTGTCATTGATAGCAATACTAGAAGAAGCGTAAGAAAAATGGCATGCATTTTTCAATGAAAATGAATCAAGGATGAATATTCTGTAATTTGGAAGATTAATAATACATAAAAAAAAAAATTAACAAATTTCAGTCATAATGGCTTATGCCGCTACATCCGGTGCTCACTTCAACCATGGATTCGCCCAGTAGCATATACGAGTAGGGGGAAAGATACCTTGTCGATTTAAATAATAGTCTGCTATTATTGCAACTACCTCATAGTATAGTAAGCAATTTGGATAATGAAGAACTGAACTGATGCAACTAATATTATTTTAGTTGTTAAATATCGTGTGAAAAACAAAACAGAGAGCAGCCTCAATGACCTTATTATAGAGATAATGTTTTAAGGCACTTTAACCCTAATATGCTAAAATGATGGAAAAAAGGTGTCGAGCAGGATATGTTCACAGGCCAGACCACCTGCACACAATGGTTAATAACAGTGATCATGGGTGGAAATTAGAAGAGGAATTTCGTTATTTTTACTCCATATATGTACAAGAAGATAAGATGTTAGGTTGGCAATTCTATTCGAAGTTGATGGTTTGATCTTAGAACATTTTCGCTGTTTAAGTATTAGATATACGTCGATCGGCATTTAGTCAAAACAACTATAGAGAAAATAATTTGGGGAAAACAATTGCAATTGCTAACCAATCTTAGACTCTCATGTGCTTAGTAAATTTCATGTAAACAATTGTAATCGTAACCCACTGAAAACCCTACGTAAACCAAATGCCGGATAAAATGTGTAGAGTAGAATTTTCAAAACATATTTTTAATAATCTAGATATTAGTGATATACACTAAACACCGGATTTGATTTAGTAGGCGAAGTTCAACAACTTTATTAATCCTACCTTTCAATCCATTAAAATTTAAATTTATTACATGTATAGAACATATCTATAAGTACGAGTAAGTAGAAATCCAATAAAATTAACCGGTAAACTAGAGATAATTGTATCAATATACCATAACTATAGTATAATGACCGTGTACGTGCAGCGGTTGCTATAATGTGAACTAATCGGCACATAAATATAATTTATACATTTCGTTTAAATAATTAAAATTAATTAATAATTTGTGTGTGCATATTGAAATGAAACACCGTACTGTATACCGGGTGTTTCTTTTAAACTGAGACGATCAAATATCTCGAAAAATAGCCACTCTACGGAAAAAATGTCCATAATCAAAATTTAATCATACCGCGGGGGAAATACATTAGTGCAAAAAAATAGTCCCCGACCCCCCGCTTTGTAGGTGGGGCGGGGGTAACTTTTAAACTAAAATAGGAAGCCATATTTTTTATTGCAGATACGGATTCTACGACTAAAAGTACGTATGGTTTGAATGAAATATTTTGTTCGGTTCATGATAGATGGCGTTGTAATCGACGAAATTCAATTTTTTCAATTTCTTCTTCTTAGAACACACGCATTCGATTCTGCAATACACTTGAAATAAAAAAAATCACGTTTTCATTGGAAATACTCGAAATTCGTCATCAAAACAATTTATTAATGTAAATGGCAGGTGAATAAAATAATTTTAGCTTAAAATAAGTGTTCAAAATGATGGCCTGCGACTTCAATGCACTTATTAATACGCATTTCCAATGATTGTACACAACTGAGAAGTGTGTTTGGTTGAATTTCAGCACGCGCATTTCTGATTCGCTCAATCATGTTCTCACGTGTTGTTGGTTCTTGTTTGTAAACTTGTCTTTGAGATAGCCCCACAAAAAGAAATCTGGCGAAGTAAGATCTGGTGATCTGGCGGGCCAATTTATCGGGCCAGCTCTACCGATCCAGCGACCATTGAAATCACGATTAAGTATTTCACGTGCCACCACCGAATAGTGTGTCATGTTGAAACCACATGTTCCGTCTCACTAAGTTCAAATTTTCAAGTAATATTGGCAGTTCATTTTCCAAAAAGTTTCGGTACATTTGACCATTCAAGTTGCCTTCAATAATGTGGGGGCCTATGAGTTTGTTGCTAATTATTCCACACCACACGTTGACAGTCCAAGGACGCTGATGTTCAACTTGACGAAGCCAGTGCGGATTTGTAACACTCCAATAATGCATGTTGTGTCGATTAACCGTTCCATGGTTTGTAAAAGACGATTCGTCAGAGAACATTACGCAACGAAAAAAATTGGGGTTTTGTTGTATTTGTTCACGTGCCCATTGACCAAAAGTTACCCGATTTTGGAAATCAGCGCCATGAAGATCTTGGTGTAAAGACACATGATATGGATGATACTTGTGCCGTTTTAAGATTCTCCAAACACTCGTGAGGTACAATCCGGAATCGCGAACTATTTCTCGTGTACTAACATGAGGATTATGAGCCACTGCCAATACAGCAATTCCATTATTTTCTCTAGTGACTGTTGCTCTACGAGTCCTCTTTTTCGGTTGAACATTTCCATCAGTAATAAAGTGTTTGATAGTACGGCCAAATGAAGCACGTGAACGAATCCTATCCGGAAAACGTTGAGCGTAAATAGCAACAGCATTTTCATGATTTCTGTCAGCTTCTCCATAAACCAGAACCATTTCAATTTTCTCTGGCACATTTAAACGATCCATTCTAAAGTATTTTATCGTTTATTTTGCAATTACGAAAAACATGAAGATAATAAATAACACAAACGTTAAATGTTATTTACAAAACTGAATAAATTGTTTTGATGACGAATTTCAAGTATTTCCAATGAAAACGTGTTTTTTATTTCAAACGTATTGCAGAATCGAATGCGTGTGTTCTAAGAAGAAGAAATTGAAAAAAATGAATTTCGTCGATTACAACACCATCTATCATGAACCGAACAAAATATTTCATTCAAATCATACGTACTTTTAGTCGTAGAATCCGTATCTGCAATAAAAAATATGACTTCCTATCTTAGTTTAAAAGTTACCCCACCCCACCTACAAAGCGGGGGGTGGGGGACTATTTTTTTGCACTAATGTATTTCCCCCGCGGTATGATTAAATTTTGATTATGGACATTTTTTCCGTAGAGTGGCTATTTTTCGAGATATTTGATCGTCTCAGTTTAAAAGAAACACCCGGTATACCTAGATCACTTGACAGCCTAAAATTAAGTGTAGAAAAGTACACACGAACCCCAGGGCTGAAACTCGATCGCAAGCTTTATGAATAAGAGACTTGGACAGTTCATTGCGTAAATAATTTCATAAAAGGGTACAACGTCTGTATTTATACATTAAACTGTTAAGATTACAATCATTAGCATAGTCGCAAGCGGCTAAACGGAATTTGGGAGCTTAACTAGAACAATATGCAATATACAGAAAAGCACCCATGAGATTCTCTTTGTAATTCAGCGATCTTTCAATCCAAATAATGAGTTCGTGGAGCACTGTTTTGCTGGACCTAGCTACTCTGTAAGCATGAGGCATGATACTGAATAGAGTTGTTGGGCGACACCTATCGGTGGGCACCATATAACACATAAATCACACCAAGACAACCCTAAATAATACAACATCGGTACGAAATTCGTTATCTTATCAACAAAATTTGGTGGTGCAATGTCAACTCGTCGCTACAGTAGGTCGTTGAAGGAGCAGTGAGGAAGAGCAAGGAGCTCTCGGTCAACAAGCCAGGAATAAGCAACGAATCCATACAGATCACGTGGTGTCCCGATTTAATGAATTCTGCGGCGTATAGAACCAGATCGAAGCTTTGTGCGGTGAAGAGGAACTCGAGGAAGATTATGGTATCCGCGATTAAGCGCGGCAATTCCGGATTTGAAAACCATACAGACAGTTAACATTCACGATTGAGAACCCGTAAGGTGACGCCTAGCTAACGCCCGCACAGCAGTCGGTCGGTGCTGCCTTGGATCACAGTATCAGTCTTCGTCGGCGACTAAACAAACTGGACCGAAATTGAACATTTTATTCGTCGACCTCAGTCATGATCGCAAACAGCTGACCAATTCACAAAAGCTACACTATTTAATGGAAAACTTAACTGGAGATTGGCAGAGGAGATGGCAACATTACTGGTGATGATTTCCATGTCCAAAGCACAATTGAATCCACCACATTCGCATAAAGAGGTTTCGCGGATTTAATCAAGGTCCAGAAGGAAATGGCAGAGCTACTCAAATGTGGTGGCTTCGAAATGTGGAAATCCTCGAACAGTCAGCAGCTTCTCAATGAAATATACCATGAATTTAACATCATTGCGGCATCAGATGTTCGTGCACCAATCATAAACGACAATATTGTCGCAGGCATCAAGGATATTCGATCCGCTCAGCTCCTATAACAATCATACCAAACGTTATTCTACAAAAATTGTATGTACTCTGGATATTGTGGGATGAAGCGGTCCCAAAATCAATTGCTCAAAGTTGGCTCACATATCGGGATAGCCTGAAATCATTGGAGGCTGTCAGAATCATGCACTGGATACATCATTCGAAAATTCGCAATCGTCTTCAAATTCGACCAAGGTTGCACAACTGAAAACGAACAGTCTGCCACGTCTGGGGCCGTATTCTTGAAATCGGTGGAAATTTCCCCAATCGAAATACAATTTGCTATGGAATTCTTTATATTATTCTAATTTTTTGTAAGCTACTTCATTTCCAACAATCTCTTTAAATTTCTTTTTTTTTAATTAGGAAACATAATTTCTTCCCCCTACTAATGCTATAGACACATTACTGGTTTCATAACTATGGTTTCGAGTTAACCTTGGTTTCGCTGTAATGTGTCCAACCATAGTTTGCAACTCGGTTTATACATAGTTTCGGAATGAGATATTTTTTCCCATCCCGAGGCTATTTTGTGCTCCCAACGCTCCCAAAAATGGAGATTCCGGGCACTTTTTTATTTGTCATTGAGATATTTGGGTGGCGGGAACAAATTTTTTTCTGTTCTGTCCTTATAAAAGTCATTTCTGACAATTTAAACGTCAATTAAATGCCAATCTTGACATTTTTGTCAATGCCTGCTCCATTTCAATTTAAAATCAAACGAAAAGACAAAAGATATTGTAGTGTGTCTTGAGTTCTCATTTCGCAAATCACGTCGGATAAAAATCCGGGGTTTTTCTATCCCATCGTTTTCACCAATTACACACGTAAAATATACAACAGACACGCCTCTTCTTATACAAAAGAGTTGAAAAAAATTGAAAATCTCGGATGTAAAAATCCCGGATTTCCATCCGACGTATGTATACGGCTTCATAGTTTCAGCTAGGCTTACACTAGCATTGTCGAACGAAAAATAAAATCAATGATCGCAACGAACGCGGAAACCGTAACGTCTCACAATGACTTATATTACCTACTCGCTCGATTCTCATCGCTTCGAAAATTAATTCGTGTCACGGCCTACTGCAGACGTTTCACCCAACATCGTCATCTAAGTACAACAACACATCTGGGAGACTTCATCATCGTGCCCAAGCTCTATTAGGCATTTGAGTTTTGGGTCAAGCTGATTCAAGAATCACATTTCGCGAAGGAGATATCAAGATGCCAATCCGGTGAAAATTTATTGGGCAAGGACCCACTTCGACCTCTGAACCCTTTCATCGGCAGCGACCTGCCATTCACACGGAAGCATCCGATCATTCTTCCCAAGGACAGTCAGCTTACCTTCGGAAGCACTACTGGATTCTAGGCATCAAAACCTAGTCACACGTACATAAACGTGTTATACGAAACCGTTTCCGTACAGTGACATGGACTATGCAGTGCATCTACGCAGGGCTACATTTGCACTTTCGCCTGCCTATCTACGAAGGCATTACATATGGAGCTGGAGTCTGAACTCACTTGAAACGCGATCATCGCATACATCGTATACAAGCGACCAGTGACAAATATATGCCTGCTGCCTAACCCATCAAAAGATACTCCGCAGAACATCGTATTATAAACAATCTGTTGGCTAAATTCCAATCAGTAGAAGTTTTAGGATGTTTGCGGCTGAGAGGCTGTCATTTACAAAATTTTGAGATAAGATCAAATTAAAGGCTTATTTTTCTTGCTACGATTTTAAATCCAAGCATTTTTCCTTAACCTCTTAAAATCAGAGCACCAAAACTGACTTGCTCTGAAGCATTTGGTTGCGGGTTTTAGAGTAAATTTATATTGTCGCCTCCAATGTGACATACGAGTGCAAAGGGTTAAACCATCTTTCCGTGTTTGGCTAATTGATTATGTTAATGACATTTTGAATTTAGCAAAAGTGGCGAAATATTCCACTTCTCATGAACAATCTTAAAATAACCCCCAATACTTTGATACCTGTTTGTTTTTTGTTTGTTAGCTAGAAATCACCTCAAAAGTTTAATAAAACGATAAAATAAAAATTATAACCTTGCAATAAGTATAACACGTTTTAAATCAAACCCATCGTTTTATACACGTATAATGTGTATTCATATTGAAATCACAAATTCACAAGGTAGAATTGAATATTTGATTTTTTTTAATTGTTCATGTTTATTTCCTGGTACATATATAAGTAACATTAAAATTGGGAAATCCGGCAATCAATGCTACGAATGCCCTTTGGTGGCCTTTTTTCCTAAAAAACATAAGTTACACCCACATATTTCGTAAAATCTTAAACCAAATTCCAGACAATAATTTTCTGGCAGCTTGCATAATTGTCAAAGCAATATGTTTAGGTGAGCTGTAATCTCTTTAAAAAAGATGATTTAGAAGATCAGTTGACTGAGCATAATTAGATTTTTTAAGCTTAGAAACAAACATCAAACGACATCATGGGATTATGCTGCAGACTCAAATGTCATAGCCCAAATTTTATTAAATTTGGTGTGTGCTAATTGTAGTACTGTCGTGTAAACGATCTCTACTTTTTTCACGTTTCAACCATTTCGACGAAAAAATAAGTTGCCCGACATATTGTAGCTAAACCTTTATAGCTGAAAATTGAAGCAGTGTCCGAAAAAAAGGTCGGAGCCGAATATATTTTACAGTACTAAGCCATGAACATTTAGTGAAGAAATCAGGATGTTATGAGTATTGCAAAAGTTTAAGTTGGCCAGTCCCATAATCCCGGGAAGAAGTTACCAATCGCGTAATTTAACTACCTTCCTCCTTCCTACGAAAATTTCCTACTTGAAACAGTGTGTGGTGCGTTTACAAAATGTATTGAGTGGCTTGAATTATATTTCACAGAATTTAGAGAATTACAAGAATTATTTCATCATGAATATAACTTAAATGGAAGCGAGTGACAAAGAACCATTTGCCAGTGCATTGGAATACAATCCATTTGTATCATGAATTTGGAATTCAATATCAGTTTCGTGTGTGGATCTGAAAAATGGCTAATTTTAATTAAACAACAAATTTCTGAAACGATTTGGGATGAAAGGCAAGGATAACTGCTTAAAGTGTAGTTAATTTGGTTTATCATAAGGACATTTTTTCGAAGAAGCACTAACGCACCATGTCAGTTAGGTTTATTCGGCCAGTGTATGATAGGCATCAGAGCCCGGGAAAATAGTTTTGATTGATTTGTGAAAAGATGTTATCATCCCACTATTTTCATGTTTAGACAATGGTAAAAATAAAGATCAAGTAACTCACGCCAAAATTAATGTCCCGAACTCTGCACCAATGGAACCTAAAATAGTTGACTAAATAGTAGCAACTGTTAAACGAAAAGCAAGATAACTTCCAGACCCAGATACCAAATCAAGAGTTCAAGACTCTCCTATAATTTTTAGCATCCCGTCTCGATCTGTAATAACCCAATGTACTATTAAGTATCAAACGCAATATTTTATTATTTTTCAAACTAATAGTGATTAAGTGTTTTCAATTGTACATTTGCATAAACCGACGAATTATTACTAGACGAACTAATATACATTCAATTGTTAATGACCGTCGTCAACTTTTTCGAAGCGCTATTTCGTAGAATGAGCACCTTTAGGAATCACGATGGACAAATGGAAAATGAACATCTAGTCGGAAGCTATGGCTTCCTCCATGGGCTTGTCCGATGAAATATTATGTGTAGAAATTAGTACGAAGTAACCTTATTGCTAATTGTATGGCTTTGTAAAAGATTTCCTCAAAAAATTAAAATTTACAGATCGTCGAACGAATTTTGACATTCGTGACAACACAAAAACAGAAGCCGGACGAATATTTCTGTCATGTTTATCATGATGTTTGGAGATTGAGTATAGGTTAGGTTAGGTTAGCGTGGCTGCTGTCGCACACTTAGGCCAATAATGGCCCATTGTGATACCACAGGATCCAATCTCTCCTTACTCCCGCTGAAACCACCCGGAGCTACTTATGTAGCGTAAAATATCTCGCACTCCACAGTCCGCGAGTTCAGAAAGGCTGTCCATATTGTACACATCCAAGTACTTATGTCTTTTGTAAGCCAGTGCCGGACACGAGCATAGGAAGTGATCTAAAGCCTCTTCCTCCTCTTCGTCCATACAACTCCTACAAAAGTCATTCGTCTGTAGACCCAACCTTCTTGCATGTTCCCCAAAAAGGCAGTGTCCTGTTAGTATCCCTACGACCAATCTTAACTCTCGTTTTCCCAGGGACACTAGTGCTTTGGAGCGCCGCAGGTCCAGTTTTGGCCAAACCTGTTTTGCTACCCTGCACGTGAGAGTGTTGGTTCACCACTCATCTGTCAAGGCGATTTCCTTTTTACTGAGCGCTAATTTGAGCGCTGCTATAGGCCTCCCCAGACCTGCCCTTTCCGGCTGCATCTGGAGAGTCGTACCGTACCTAGCTAGTTCGTCTGACCTGCAGTTTCCCGTCACGTCCGAGTGCCCAGGGACCCAGATTATCTGGATACTGAATTACTCGCTCATCTCATTAAGAGATGATCGGCAATCCAGCGCCACCTGTGAATTCAAAGAAACCGCCTCTACCTGAGTGCCGCTTGACTGTTCACATAAATCGCGATATCCCTCACGAATACCACGTTATGCTTCAACCATGTCACGACTTCCCCTATCGCCACCACTTCAGCCTGGTACACGCTGCGGTAGTCAGGGAGACGAACAGAAATATTAACATTAAGCTTCTTACAGAAGGCTCCTACTTTGCCGTCTAGCTTAGAGCGGTCCATGAAAAATTTCAGTGCCTCGTTTTACAGTATTGATCCGTTCCTCCAGGAGTCCCTCGAAGGACAGATGATCCGGAAAAGTTTATCGAAGCACAAAGTTGGTTTAATGTAATCTAGATTCACCAGTCCTTCGCTTAGTGATCTAACTATCGTCGAATGACCCGCCTGAAGACACTTCCACTGAGAGACAGCCGAGAGCCTCGTAGCCACCTTTGCTGCCATCTGCTTACCAAAAAATTCGATTCGAATAAGGTGAAATTTAAACCCTAAAGCGCGTGTAGGTGTTGTCCTAAGCGACCCCGTTTATAAGCATACAGGCCGTTCTTTGCACCTTCTCCAACATCCTTGTGTAAGTTACCATTTCCAGAGCCGGCCACCACACGCTCACCCCGTACATCAGTACAGGTCTTAAAACTGCGGTATAGAGCCAGTGTACCAGCTCCTCTGTTTTCAAACCCCATTTCTTGCCTATGGCGTTCCTGCACGAGTAAATGGCTACATTAGCCTTATTCACCCTTTCTGCAATGTTACTCTTCCAACTCAGCTTACTGTCCAAGATTATGCCCAAAAATCTCGCTCTGTCAGCAAAAGAAGTTTGTCTAATGCCGTTCACGGTAGGGGGGCTCACTACCGGAATTTTATATTTCTTAGTAAATAATAAAAGCTCTGTCTTGGAAGGGTTAAACCCTAATCCACATTTGCTGGCCCATTTCGTAACGATCAGGAGCGCATTCTGCATAACGTCCCTAATCGTACCCAGATATTTGCCAGAGACAGCTATCTCGATTGAGTATATAATGTCAAACTTCTTATAACGATGAATAATTAATTCAAATGCTAATAAAGAATTCTAACATTATTGCTTCTCATAACACTGTACCTAATGTTACTTCTTCCATTTACTGTAATCTTTATTTTTGACCGGCGGCTTCATATTGCGGCGGCATTGAATTTGCCAGCTTGTTCTATTGCTCAAGTGTCCTTCATCAAGAGTTCCTCAATATACCATTTGTCCAAATTCAAGCAATCACTAAATTGTCATAATACTGTTACGAATTTGCCTTATCAAACCGATTCATGACACTGATTGTGACCATTTTTAGTTCCTCGCGCCAATATTTATATACCGCCGTCTAGATCAACTTCCAGCATGATTTTACCCGATGTAGGCCGAAGTATCAAATGAAACAAACTGATATTTTAACGATAAAATCTACATGACAGGATATGCCGATCTCATATCCAGTCACGTAGATAGTCATGTCGCCTTTGAAAAACATAACAAACACTATAGGTGATTCAATTTCGAAATAGCAGCAGGTTAAAAGGTATATATATAATACACCTTGGCAGCCAAACTTCAATCCAGTTAAATCTTTTTTCCATTAAATCATATACTTGTTGTCGCTATATGGAGCAATGAGGTTATAGACGAAGTTCTCTCTTTTAGAACTTCCTCGTGTTGGGTCATTTGTAATGTTTATTGAATCGTGCAGAAAGCAGAAGACGAGCATATCAAATTCGGATTCAATTATACGACACTACTTGTTACGGCAGTTATTGGCGCTGCGAAATCGACATAAACAATCGGCTGAACAACACATTGGGCTTGCAGATGACAAAGCAGAGGATTTTATAGAAATATTATTTATTGGGCTGGAAAACGGTATCAACAACATCTCAAACCACTTTTATATTATGAGCTCCTTTAATGATAATGCTACGAAAGCAGAAGCAATAGCAAGTAGAATTTTTGACTACAACAGTTTACAGTCCAGTAAGCTCAACACGGAGAACAACACATACCTAACATGCAGAATAATCAGTCTGAAATATGGCCAGACACTCGACACCGATGCAGTAAAAGCTAAATTTTAAAATTTTTATATTTTGTCGATTTCATACAAACTGTTTAGACAGTCTTATTTGGACCTCACCAGTGGCAATCCAAATAAACCTACAATAAAATCAGAGCGGAGGCCTAAATTTTTTTTGGTCCTACGAGTTGGATCATAAGCTAGTTGGCCCCCACCCGTGGTAAGCCAACTAAGCTTGTAATCTCGACAAAGGCATTACAACTCTGCCACAAACCGAATCTGCTGACATACAACAACCGTTCGATCTGCATGCAGTCCATTTGAGTATCAACGCCGCCACGACAACCAACAATAATAATAATCCCAGCAAGATTTTTGCGATAACTTTTTATTTGCGACATGTCTCCCGAAAGCATAAATGCGATACGCTATTCGCAATGTGTTTTATAAATATCCACATTGCGGCAGATATTCAGAAGATGTACGCAATTCAATTGAAATTGAACTCTTTGCGTTCTAAAGAAATATGTACTTTTTACGCTATTTGCCGTAGGCACTTGGCGAAACACCCTAAAACTTAATAAACACATTTTATTAAACACTTGTTTTTTATTTCGCAAAATTAGATTTTTTAAATATTTTAATTAAAAAATTTGTTCAAAAAGTTTAAAAAATCACTCGATCGATTTCGACTTGTTATGTCATCATCAATAGTATCTACTGATTTGTAAAAGTAAAAATTTGTTATGTATAGCAGAAAAAAGCAAAAAATAAACAAAAGAAGGAGGGACAAAAAATAAGCAATAAAAATTAATTTATTGATCGCGCAGGTGGGCGATTAGTCATCAGCTGAGTAACAAGATTCAAGGTATATTGAAGTACAGTTAATTACCTGACGTATTAGTCAAATTATAAAAAAAGCGGGGCCTGTAATTGGTGAGAAACGAATTTCTCTCTGTTCGTTAAGGATATTTTGGTTAAGAAATATTGATTTTCGAATTTCGTAAGACTCTAAGATATCTAAACGTCTACCTTTAGGTTGTATATGTAATATGTCTAAATTGTTCAAGCTAGCTGTATGATTTTCTGAAGTTAAATGGTTATGGAAAGTTGATTGATTGCAACCAGATAAATGTTCTTTAGCTCTAACTCCAAAATTGCGCCCAAAATTTCTAAAGAAATGACGATAAAAACAAAATTAGTGTGAGAATTCGCAGAGAATTACTATTCGCAGTGAGTTTTAAAAGTTAACGCTGTGCGATATAATTTCAGAAATTGTAATCATTAAAAGTCGCTAAGGCATTATGATTATACTTTGTATGTAAGTTTACAGTATTTTTAATCTTTTTGTAGTTTGGGTACTGCAGTCCGATGAGACGACCGAAATTTTTAATATAAAGAATTATTGTTTCATTAGTTCGAAACTAAACTGCCAACCTCATCTTGATGTAAATAACACTATGTATCTGGTTATTATTCAGAATAACCCAGAATTTCCTACTACTTTTCAGAATAACCCAATTTTAAACTTGGGGCGAATTAAAGTTAATCTAGCGACAACATTTGAGAATTATATGCGATACACGGGCGAGAATACGCACGTTATCCTCCGAATTTACGAAAGTTTCGTTCTAAGTTGTACCAGCGGTATACTATTTACTATTGTCAGATTCGGTTAAAGTTAATTTCGCAATAACGTTTAAGAATTATATATGCGATATACTAACGAGTACGTCCAGAGTATCCTTCAGTTTTACGAAAGTTTCGTTCTATGCAGTACTAGCGATATGCCACCGATTGTCGTTAGCTCACCTCGGACCTATGTAAAAAAGATAAGCGCAAGATAAATTAAAGATAAACTTCATAGTTTTTCGTGCGTGGAGTCAAAGTTATTCGTGCGACAATATTTGCGAATTATAGGCGCGATATTGCGATTAGCCACCAGATAATGAGGTTCCAAGATTCAATCTTCCACCATTTTAGGCTCCGGTATAGTGGAAACGTGGCCAGCTAAGTTTTGCTCAGAGGCTACATGCTCAGAGGCTCTGATGTTCAGATAACTGCTAAAGGCCCAACACAATATCAACAAATCTCACCATTCAACTCATCTAATGCATGATGCCAACCACTTATGAAGAAATTATTCCCCATCACCAGAACGTTCATCATATTCACCATTATGCGATGATCCAGATATAGCCTGGGAATATGTTTACATAAGCTCAACAGGGCCACAACACATTCTCAACATGTCAAACTACATACAACATGCAGAATAATCAGTCTGAAATATTACCAGACACGCGACACCGATGCAGTAAAGATTAATTTTTTACATTTTTATATTTTGTCTATTTCATAAAAACTGTTTAGACAGCAGAAATTTTATGTGTAAATAAGACTTTTTAGATAAAAATAAAGCAGAATTAAAAATAATTTACAACTGTATAGTTCTCATTATTTGAACCTCACCAGTGATAATCCAAATAATCAAATGACGTAAGAATGGAAATTCAAAATGATTGTTGTCTCGTGGTCTCTATAGAGGAACATTCCACAAGCATGTCTGATGTTACATCTTAAAGAGCTGTCGAAATATAAAACGATCATATTATACTTTTATCAATCAGAAGTAGAAATTATTATAAACATATCAGATAAGCAAATACACTTAAAGCGGGTACCCTTGAAGATAATGAACTTAAAGATAACAAAATTTACTACTGCACAAATTATTTGTCTATTGTAAATAATGAAAAAATGTATATCACCAGCAAAACAACCACGATCCCTCGAGCAGCAATTAGCGCAAGCAACTGCCAGGAGGGAACCCATCAAAACCACGTATCGACAGGCTCGAACCAGTGCTTTCAATATATCGAAAACTAACGCTGTGGAAAATTTAATAGAACTAAACATAGATAAATGAAGCTGTAAAGAACAACCGAAACAAATCGGTGTTGTTTTGAAATTCGACTAAATATTAAATTAAACATAAAATTTAAAATACTTTCGTATTTGTTTGAAATTATTTAGATTAAATTTCTGCCATCGTTGAAATATTCAATAATGGCGAAATGTTTGATCAGAAGAATAAAACGCGCAAAGGCTGGTGTGCAAGTAATTTACTTAAGTCGAATGTTATAATAAAGTACAAAATGAATAAGTAAGTTTAATTATTTAATTAGTTATCGACTTTTTATTCGTCTATTATAAAATGAATAATTTAATTCAATTACATTGCATACAATAGCTACTATAAACGATGTAAGAATTCTAAGACAAATTACGTACTTAGCCAATTAACAGTCCATTAATTAATGAATAGAGATTATCAATCGGATGATTTAATAAAAAAGATTTACTCCGCGATTTAAATCACGAGTAATTTAAATCAGAATTACATACTGCTTTCTTGAAGGATTAATTCATTCATATTTAAAGCGATTTATTATCCATTATACTGTTAAACTTGATATTTTATTTATTGCACTTCTTTATGCATTAAAAATTTATTGAACCTGAACTTGAATTTTTATTATTTAAAGCCAGTGCCAATATATAAAACTAAATAAATATTTTCAACCATAAAATGAACACACCAACAACTTTCACACATATTCATATATGTAATATATTTCGATGTCTTTTATTTATGACTTGATTGCGAGCTCATTTGAATTGAATGCTACTGAAAATTGCGGTCAATTTCATTTAATTATTGTAGTTTTGTTGCATCTTTAAAAATTATTAACTCGCAAAAATGCGGGAGGGAACTAAATCTAATTTGTAGATATGAAGGCCAAACTAATTTACTTTTAAAAATATTTTACCGATTTAATTAATTTTATTTTATAATCCATAATTAATAAATTGTTTTAGTCTGACGACAAGCTTGTTCCGCATAGTTTCAATAATAAATTAATCATTTTACCCGTCGTGTTGTCTGCATTACAATCTGCGGTATAAATATCCGGATCAATTTTCAACATAAGCAATTTTTTTTGCTGAATAAAACGTTATACGATACGACGCACTCTATATAATATATTTCAAAGTTGGACATAAAAATCATGAACAAGGCTGAGTCAATCAAAAAATTGTATTTAATCCTTGAGTAACGAAGACACTGGTTAGTAATTTTATAGATGATAATAAAATGTAGAAGAACGAAAAATATTAATCAAAACAAACATCCTTGTATCATGGATATTCAAATTATAGGAAATTGTTTCTTTTCAGATTTAAAAACGGTATAATATCAAAACATTCAAAAATTATCAAATTGATGACTATAAATTTGACCTATAATAGCAAAAATAAAACGTGCGAAATTTGTGTCATTCAGTTTCTCAAAGCCATGTAAGCTAAATGACACCATCTTTTAAAATACACACATAAATACTTAAGACAGCTTGAAGTATGCTAGTATTAGATGGATTGAAACCTCTGCATAATGTTAAATAGTGGGTTGCTGACTTTTAAACACATACAATGGACACTTTCGGAACACCACAGTTTTCAACATGGCACTATGAAATTTTTAAATTAAATAGGCGATGATTTCAATAATCATGAAAGGGCACCAGAACGAGCCCCATCGCTACGTTTATTCCACAGTTAAATTAGCAATACTAAACACAAAATGACAAATGTAGCATCGCTATAAACGCAGCATTCGCAAAACTCAGCCAGCTAAAATTTCGATTTTGTATGAAGATTACATATATAACAGCCATTTAGCTGTGGAATAAAGCGATTGATTCCCAAATTTAAAGATGTATACTAAACAAAATAGTTCGTTAACACGAAAAATCCTATTGACGATAATTGTAAAAGTTGGAAAACGCAGCTAGCGGAAAAAATAAAAATTAAATTAGCTATCCTTCAATGACATTTCGTAATATAAAAATTACGTGTATTTTCAAATTGGCATAGCTGGATTATTTACGTACTGTCAAATTGGCATAGCTCGTTCAGTTTACAACTTTTTCCGCTACGTGCAACTTGTGATCCTACCATCGTCAATTGAGTGAGACTTGTACCCCTCTGCTCTCGCGGAAAAATTTATTACTACGGAAAAGGGTTTAGTCATGCTTTTCTATGAATTATCTATGAGAAACCCTTCGCTCTAGCTCATCCTTCGCTCTAGTTCCAAAATATTCCTTCAGGTGGATGACTTCTCAAAAAACTAGTTTTAATGTAATATAAACTTCATAGATGACTATAATATGACTGGATATTATGTAAAATGTTCGATTAGTTTACAATTAATGTAACAAATGATGAAATAATAATAAAATAGAATGAGGTTTTTTCTCGTATAAACAAATATCGCCTTTCGCTCTCATAGCAAGTGGCGCTAACTACGCGATAATTAAAAAGCCAATATCACATTTGTGATATAAAAAATTGCCGTAGCATGCTACGAGTTAATTATAGCTGAATTATGCATGAATTTCGTCATGTCGTATATGGTTGTGAATGAAAGAGACCACAACATTTTCTGTTTTGTCTCCACAAGTGTAAATTTTTTTATTACATCATATGTTTGTTAAACGCCATTCCAGTTTGTGTTTTTTGCTTATATCAGTGATAATTAATAAAATAAATAGCTGTAAATAATTAATTTGTGTAGCTACAATAATAATTAATTACTTAAACAAAAAAATTATTTTAAAAAATTGGCTCAAATATTTTTATTTACATTTACTCCTCTTGTCAAAATTATTGTAAGTAAAAAACAATCGTGGTTTTATTGATTGTGTTTACCAATAATAATTTTAGTTGATTCCAGGTCATGGACTCCAGCAATCCGTACATTGCATTTGAGTACTGGCATGGGCAGCGTAAACTCAACAAAGAGCAAAGACGACGATCCAAATTCTATGAGATGAAAAAAGCAAATTTTAGGGGCTATTCTAGATTCACCCAGTAACCAACAGTTTGCTGAATTTTCCTAATTTTATATAATTATAATTTATAATCACACACATATAATCAAATTCACAATTATAATTCTTACTTTATCGCATACGTTTAATCGCATTTTATTTACCTACTTACCATTTTATTTGAAAAAAATTATATCACAACCTTTTCATGCTCTTCATAAAAAAGTTCATATAATGCATTTTTTGTTTACATAAAAACGTCAATATATCACTTTTTGTTCATTATTTCCCCTCAAAACTCATTCTGTAAATGGGTTTATGACTTCCTTTAGTGGTCTCAATAAAAAGATTGGCTGAACTAGCGAGGAGACCTAATGAAGTACCATTTTCATTGGATTTGTTGTGGTATAAATTGGTGCCAATGCTAGCAGGATTATGTTGAGAATATTTTGAATGAACGTCGGCGATTACATTGAGGTTTGAGATGGAACATAGGCAGAGATAAAGAGGATTTCTCCTAAATTGGGTAAATGTCCGAGTAGCGTAATTATTGACCCACAGTAATGTTTAATATGTTTAGCACGAAAGGAGGATTTTTTTCTAACTAATATTCCTACGCCGCACCGTTTAGTGTGACTAATGTTAGATAAGTACCATGTATAATTCTCTGAGGAACACATGCCTGAACTCATATTGATCTCCTGTATACTACAAATGTCGATATTATTTTATAAAAAAATTGAGTCAATTTGATCGCGCTTTTTGGTATGATTAATTCCGCGAACATTCCAGGTACCAAAACAAAGAAAACTGGATATATTAGAGATTGGTGAATGACTAGGTTGTGTTATATTAAGTATGTAAGGATTATTTTCAGTGGCTTGAATGATTCGTTCTGTATTATGAGTATTAATTAGATGATGTGAAAGTGGTGGAAATGGTTTCCGGTGTATAATAAATTAATTTCAAAATTGTATTCTGGAGTTTCAGGAATAAAATTGACTTGGTGTTGGGAATTAAGGTAATGCACATTAATTTTTATGTTTTTTAATTTTGAAATTACTGATAGACATTCAGAACCACCCCAGAAACCATCTTGTTGTAAATTAGTTAAATATTTTGTTACTAAAACATTTTCAGACAATTTAAGATTAGATGAATACATATAACGGCAATAATCCAGCAAATTGGAATATAATCATTAAGATTATTCCTGAGGTACTCAGTTACGATAGTCCATAGCTGATTAACACTACAGGATGGTTACTGGGGTTCTTTCATTTGTAGCTTATGGAGAATAGCATTAAAAAGGCAATTTGCCATCTCCTGGAATTTTATAAACTTCCATAACTTAAAGTATTACCAAATTAGTTACAAATAAAATATACTGACAAGATGAACACTAAATGTAAATTAATTTTAATTTTATCTTAATTACAGTGTTGTGATGTTATTAAGAATAACTCTTGATGGACGATTAATTATTTACTTAAATTACTGAGTCTTAAGATGTTTGTGAAATAATACTTCTTTAAAATATTAATTGATGATTGTGTAGTTTACAATTGGTGACAATTACAATAGGTGACTGTATTCGGAGTGATTTAATCAATCGGTTTGGTATGATTCGCACCAATTCCATCAAATACTGCCCCCTATTCCTGAATACGATATGAAAACGAAAATGCAAAAAACCTATTTGAATTGAATCAGATTCGTACGATTCTTATTTAAAATCGAATAGGAATCTTATACTTTCGTTTTCGTATCGTATTCAGGAATAGGGCTGCTGAGCAAAGCTGAAACAAGTAAGTATTGAATCCATCAATAGGTGAAGGTAAGACAGCCTGAAAAAGGTTGGAAGGCCTTTAAAAAATCTTGTTAAACCGATAAAACTCAATATTTACTTGATTAAAGCTTCACTTATTGTTCAAAATTTTCTATGTCAAACCGATCGAAAACTTGTTCTAAAATTAGTTTTTAGCGTAGAAACCCAGTTGAAAAGTTGTCAAAATGCATTTCTTACCTTTTTTCTCAATGTTCACGAAAAAGAAAGCATATAATTTTTTGACGATTTTTGATGGTGACTAATTTATGACAAGTCACATTAGCTTTTGAAATGATTCGTCCAATGACTGTCAACGTTAGACGACTAGTGTGAGACATGTCATATACATTTTTTTCTTTCATGACACTGTCCGAAGTGAAACATGTATGACAAGTCTTCGATGTTTCTCATTCTGTCACATAATTTTTAATATGTGTAAGGTAAACGATATGGAAATATTTTCATTTCGCTTCATGTTCACTCGTTGAGACGACATCGATATTATTTTTATTTTTTGGATTGGGGTAAATTTATTTAACATTTTGTAATTTCGGAAAATTCTGACATACTTAACCAATTTTTTGTGCTGCCAAATCCACACTCTTCGGAGGCTGGCCCAATGGATTCTGGGGTGACCCAAACATGGATTAACCTATTTGGACGAAGGCCCAAATTATCAAGATCACCGATGTTCAACTGGAAATATCTTTCAGTACGGGAAGGAAATCGCAGAACTCCGTGAACAATTAACAGAATAAAAGGAATTTACAACTAATTGAAAGAAGAATTTACAATTTTAAAGAAAGAGAATGAAAAATTCAAAAAATCAAATTAAACATGTGCAGCACTTCGGACGACACCTAACCCTGCAATCGATGATGAGATTACTCCATTCCGTAAGGATGAAGATGAATTACAAAGAGAAACAAATTGGATGTCGTACCGGAATAAAAGACCGATTAAAACAAGAAAATCTCAATACACACCAGAAATGGTAAAAACTTTACCATCAACTTCAAAAGGTTTCTAGTTAATCATCAAGAAACAACTAGCTCTAGAACAACCAGCTAAACCAAAAGAGAAATCATCTCCAGCAATAAATATCGTTGGAATATCAAATTATTCTATTATGAAATTGGTTGTGGTAGCCGAGTACAAACTCGTATCTCTAAACAGATCTTTCAGATTCTGAAACCAATAGAGCTTTCGCTACAAAGCTTAATTCCGAGAGGTATCAATGGTTTATCTACGAGAATTAGAATGATCGTTCAATGAAAGTTATGGCTAGAGGTCTTCATCCGAATCGCGCAAATGAGGAAATTATTGAGGATCTCAAACAAAAGGCTTACCAAATAGAAAATACTGTAAACATTATTAAGAAAAAAAATTGCAACTGAACAAGGAATTCACATCAACAAAAGAAAGCTTACACTATTTATGCTCACTTTTAATAACAAAAAAAAAGGTCCAAGATGTATATAATATCAAGCCAATACTTAACATAAGAGTTAAAATAAAGCCATTGAAAAAAATAGCGGTCTAATACCGCAGTGCAAAAGATTTCAAAGGTTTAAATCATATGCCGAAATATTGCCAAAGAGAGACTAGATGCACGAAATGTACCGGAAAGTAGCCAAATCCCGCAAACTACAGGGGATGTAAAATATCGAAGGAGCTACAAAGATTAAGAAATAATATACCAGAAAAAAAGTATCAAAGTTTCTATAATGAGAGTTGAGAACCGGACAAGTGGTGCAGTGGTTAAAGCTTCGGCGCTTGGACCGGGAGGTACTGGGTTTGAATCCCATCAGAGGCTAGATGCAAATCGAATTTTAATCATCGATTACAATCGATGATGTTAATAAACACAACTAAGACCCTCTGGTGGAGTGCAAAATTCAACGCCGACCCACCGTCCATGTCGTCACAGGTTGACATGGAGCTTGCAATGTGCAAGTGGGTATACTGTAATTGAGTGAATAGGTGAATGGGATGATGTGGCGTGAATGCGTGGTATCACAATGGGCCAAAAATGGCCTAAGTGTCAACCACTGAAACCTAGTGTGTTATTAAGGGTCAAGAGTTTTGAAAAATGACCTGCGACTTCGTACTACTATTCAGCGCAGTAAAATAAGTTCCGTGTTCAGTTTGGATCTTCAATAAATTGATTTAAATGGAGAAAGCTTACTGAGAAAAGCAAAAATCAGTTTTTTAATTACATCTCCAAAAATTTCGCAGCTACATTCCAAGGAAGAGATAAGAAAGAAATTAATGTCAACTGCCTCAAAACTTTGTAGGGATCTATAAACGGATTTAAAAACTCTTTTAAGAAAAGATTGTTTAGAAATAAAGTAACAACATTTTTACAAAATATAATACAAGGTTATATAATAATTGCTTCCTCCGACAGAATACGTAAGCTTATCGTGTTTTTATATGCATACGTTTTTGAAGTTCAAGGTTGACAAATCTTGTGATATGCCAAGTAAAGTAAAACGGCAAGCTGTTTTGGCATACTTTAGACGAATTCGAAAAATTCCCATTTCCCTATCCTTCTTTTATAATGTTCTAATCAACAATGAGTCCTCTGTAAACTCATAGGCGAAGGGTCAATATATGGCTTACACTATATCTGCTGCCTTATTTACACACAGCGTACCGTGTTTGTTGTTCCCTGTATTTGATTTCTAAATCTCTAATGATTAATGAATAATATGTAATAAATTTAGGCGATTATATCTGGGAGGCTTAAACGATTTACATTCAGAATTAATATGTAAATCGATTAGTTTAAACTAACTATAAATTTCTTTGCATAAATTTTGACTAAAACATTTTTATAACAAAGATCAAATACAACATTTTACCGGTAGCGGATATTTGGCATAACCTAATGTAAAGTAATCTATTATACAAATGAATTCACAATAATCTATTGTATTTAATGAAACAAGTAACGTGTATAAAAAAATAAAACTTACCCATCAAGAGAAAATTCCAAATTAAAAACTCCTCCATGCTCACTACCACCGAAACTGCAATCATTCCAGCTATCGTTTGATTTAAACGAAGTATACACAGTTTTATGAATATTATCAATAACACCAATATTGTTTTTTAATCCAATTTCACGTCCTTTTAGCCACGAATATAACACCATGTTTTTTTTAATTTTTTTTTTTAATAACAACACTACCGAAAAAATATAACCACAAAAATATTTTGACAATTATCCAAAATAAAGGAAGTTTGGAAGTGAGATAAAAACACTATGAACTGAGACCGATATATGCTTCCACAATAAAAAAAAAATCAAAACACAATTCACATGTTTAAATTTATGTAATAAACAAATACATTTGTATTCACTGTAAAAGAAAATCACAAACTAAAGTATATATATTTGTCTACAAAAATAGTCGCGGCAACTAATCGCAAATAATTCACTAGTAAATTATCAACACGATTTTTGAAGGTTAATTAAAAATTTTGTGATTGCGATTTGCGAATGTTGCGCTGGTGTGGCACCCTGTAAGCACAACAACTATACTGTGCGATCATAACACCCAAGTAACCACTTGTCATTACGCGATTCTAAATTTCGACAAAAACTACTTGCCCAGTGAACCTTTTGTGCAGCAGTGTACATTTTAGTGCGAAAATATGTTTTTTTCTCCTTTTGGCCTGCAATCACAATTGTGTGGGTGCGAAAAACAATCATGTCAACAATTTATTTTTGTATGTATTTTGGTCTAACATACACAGTTGTGCATACCTCGTTTTCGTCCGAAAAATAACACTTAAACTATAATAATAACAAAATAATTAATGTTACGAAAAACAAATAATTAATATCTTATCAAATTATAATGTTTTTTTCAAAAAGAATTCCAATTTAACTAAGATCCGTTAACATCCAAAAGACATTACAATCTGTCATTTTTTACATACACATTTGTGCTTGGTGGTCTTATATTAATGAAGAAAAAATTCTGACCAGAAAACGGCTATGGAAAAATGCACTACAACAAAAACCAATGTAATAGTATTATGACACTAACTATTTCCGACTTTTTGACGTCTGAAAAACAAATAATGTGAGAAAAATAATACGTATATCCCTTTACCAGCCAGACATATTTTTTTTTCAGTTCAACCCACACAAAGTGTGTGTGTGTGTGTGTGTAAAAAATGACAGGTTGTAATGTCTTCCGAATTTCAAAAGATCTTAGTTAAATCGAAATTCTTTTTGAAAAAAAGCATAATTATTTAATAACATTTAAATTATATAAAATATTAATTATTTTATTATTATTATAGTTATCTGGTTATTTTTCGGGCGAAAACGATTTAAGTGTTAAGCACAAATGTGTATGTGTATGATCTAAAATACATAAGTGTTAAGCACAAATGTGTATGTGTATGATCTAAATAAATTTTTGACATTCTCTTTCGTCACTTATAGTGTTTCCATGACAGAGTTAACCGGAATTATCTCGGATTATCTCACCATGGAAACAAGTCGGATTTAGAGTTTTCGTTAAATTACTTAATCCTCCTTAACTCAACGAAAGTAGTTGGGTTAAATGAGATTCTATCTGTCAAAAGAAAAAATATAGTATTCTGGAAACATATATATGTAGTATTATTATAAAATATAATTATTATAAAGAAAAAATATAGTTAAAATAAATACGGGTTAGTAATCAAAATATTCACAAAACAGCTAAAAATATAATAAAACTGACAAAAATATAACACCACCTGAACTGTTTACCAATTTAGCATTTTATAATTTTTCCATGTGGATTAGCCATGTTATTAACTCAACGAAACACAACGTAACTCTTAACTCGGTTTATCTAAATATAAAATAGTATTTATAAAGTTATTTAATATATGGTTTATCCATGTCCATGGAAGCGTACACAATTGTGATGGCAGGCGGGTAAAGGGATAAACCTTAAAACTTTTCGTATTATTTTTGTGTTTCATTTTAAGCTTGTAGGGTGTTGTTTTTTTTTGCAACTCATATACCAAATGTCAAAACATTTAAAACAAACAAAATTTGTTGCATACGAGTCTCATAACGCTGCATGAAAATGGTTGTTCCAGATTCTGGTAAAAAAACAGAAGTTCTTGAGCTGATCACAAAGAAAGATAACATTGAAAAGGAGATAAATGGGTTGGGAAATGTTTTAGCTGCTGTAAAGACTACTTAGTCCAATGGTTATGGTTTTTCATTAAAATATTTGTAAATGTTAATATTTGTAGAATCATGTCGGAATGAATGAACCTCTTGTGGATGAAGATGGCTTTCCGAGAAATGATATTGATGTTTATCAAGTTCGGACGGCCAGACATCGCATTATTTGCTTACAAAACGATTTAAAAACAATTATGAAGGAAATTGAAAAAGGATTAGAAATTATTCATTCAGAGGCTAGCTCGAGTGGAACAGAGCCAAGATCTAGGAAATTTGAAAATGAGGGATCACAAGAGGCTGCTCCAAATGCGTTACATTTAAAACCATTCTTGAAAGTGGATTTAATCAGCCCAACATCACCAGCCGAGTTGGCCGTAATTATTTATATAGACACCATTTGAATTATTAGTAACTTACTATGTACCTTTAAAATTGTGTTTTTAGGGACTTCAACTTTTTGACGAGATTGTCGAATTTGGCACTATTAACATTACAAACTTTAAGGAGATCACTCAGATAGCTGAACTTGTAAAGCATCGAGAAAATCATCAAGTAAATGTTAAGGTCAAGCGCAATGAAAAACTATTTGATTTGGTTTTGGTCCCACAGAAATGGTCCGGTAGGGGACTTTTAGGATGTAATATCGTAATTAATTTTGATTCTGTTGAACGTTAAATTATATACTGTTTATCTAACAAATAAAAATTTGTTTTTTTTAATTAAAATCTAAAAACTTGTATGTATTTATTTCCAATTTAGTTTATAAACTTTCTTAAATTAAAAGTATTTATAATGATCAATCTGCGATCTTAAACCAATTTATAAGTTTTGTATGTATATTATGATTGTTTTAATAATAATTTCCAAAATTATTCCATTGGTATGCACCGCCTTGTGAATATTGGCCCCATGAACCGGTTCCGTAGTCACAATATGGTTGATACCCAGACTGATTATTTCCGTAATAGTAGCTAGAGTTTTGATTACCGCTATACGGATAAGAATTTGAATAGCTTGCTGCGTTTCCAGTCGGCTGAGGTAATGGTGGTGTCTCCTTCGTTTTCTTGGCTGGCGGCGGTGCGGTTACTGTGGTGGTGGTTGTCTCACTAGTATTTATATAAGAATTATAATTAGTAAAATAATACTCATTGTTTCCGCAAATACTCACCTCTGTTTCTTTTTCGCTTCGCTAGCTTTATTTAATGCTACCTGAAGAGATCTTTGGGCATCTTGCAAACCTTTTGTTGTACTACCAAAATCTTCTAGAAATTCAACTTTCCTCTGAGCAAATAACACTTTCTGGTCGGGTTCCATACCTTCCCGCGCCATGAAAGTGTCCATCATGGCAACAACCTCAGTTTCATCTACCGTTTTCCGCTGTAAAGCCAAATCGATCATTTGTAAAACGACACGTGCATTCGATGGATCTTTCTCCAGTGCAGCCTTTAAAATTTTCAGACCTTCTTCAATATCATCTTTAATTTTATGCATAAATCGGGCATATTTAATTGCCAGACTGCTGGCAATGTTTTTATTTTTAGCGCTATTAATGTAGTGCTCATAAAATTGAATACATTTATCATAGTCCTGCCTTCGTCGCTCAACATTTATGCGACGATATGCAATTTGCAATAAATTTGGGCAAGTTTTTTCAATATTTGTAAGAATTTCAGCCGCCTTATCAAAATTATTATGCAGTTCCTCAAAAGCTGACCACATCAAGTGTAAACTAGGTTTATCAGGATGATGGACGGTGCAAGCACGTTCAAAAGCATCGCGTGTCGTTGATTCTAATGTAATATCGTTCTGGGACTCTAAGTACCGTATTAATTTTAACCAAAATTCATCGTAAAGAGCGCATGCAATGAGACATCGTTCAAAAAGAACTAAAATTCGTTTTCGATCACCTTTCTCAATTTCGAAATCTAAATATTCCTTCCAATTTTTCAATTGGCAACGTTCCAATGGTTTTACATGGAAATATGGACGCTTAATTCCTTCCTCAAAGGTCCAACGTTCACTGACAGCGGTCACTGTTTGTTTATGTACTTTTCGACGAATCGATAAAATTTTGTCTTTCACTGCTGGAATTTCTTCATCTCTTAAATGATCGTCTGCTTCAGGCTCAGGTTCCGGTTCAGCTTCCGGTTCTGGCTCAGCAACAACTACCGGTTCTTCTTTTTTCTCTTCTTCTTTTATATCAACTTCCATTGCATCTTCACTCTTTGTTTCTCCTGCGACATTTTCGACTGCTGGTTTCTCTTCTGGTGCATCACCTTCCTCTCTTTTTATTAATTTATCCTCTTCTGTTGGAGCTTTATCCGCTATTTCTTCTTCTGGAACTTTATCAATTGTTTCCTCATCTTTTGAAGGCTGAACGATTTCTTTAACTGGTTTATCTTCTTTTACTGGCTTTTCTTCCTTTGTAGGTTTTTCATCTTTTAATGGCCTTTCTTCTTTGACTGGTTTTTCTTCTTTTACAGGTTTTACATCTTTTACTGATTTCTCTTTCACTGGCTTTTCTTTAGGGCCTAAACTATCCCGCACCTCGGTTCGGAGTCTTTTTATTTCCTCACTGCTAATGAGAGACGCAACCGGATTTACATTAACAACTTCGGAAAAACTGAAATATAAAATGTACCGTGTTAACTCGCGATATTCAACAGCAAGAATTTATTTTAATTTTTACCTATCAAAATGGCTGTTGTATCCTTGAGTTGGTGTTGCTAATAGCCGATCATATATATCGACTACCTTCAACCAACGCTTACGATCTGATTCCCATTTGATATATGCTTCCCAAAGTTTATCGGAACGAAATTCCAAACCACAAGCTTCAATTGCACGTTCAAATTGTACGCGAATAAACGATTCATCATCATTATAGTTGGTCTTCACATGCGATAAATAGTGGATCCATAAATCAACCGATAATGGAATTGCTTTGAGACCTCGTTCAAACACCTTCGTGGACCAATACAAATTGGAAGAAAGAAAAAAATACAGATAAAAAATAAAATTGCTTTGGAATTATCGCTTGGCAATGGCTCTGAAATAGTTTAACGTATATTTCTTTGTTCTCGGTAAATATTATTTCTAGTCTCCGATTTTGATGTTTGGCTATTTATAAAACATGAAGAAGTACATTGGTTTCGAGCACGATTTATGAACAAGTACATCAGATTTAAGAGCCCGCTTAAGGTGTTGCGATCAAACGGATTATACGTCGATGCCTACCGAGCACATCTGTTCTGAGGTGTTTTATAAATTATTAGCGGTTAAGTATGGTTAAGATTACCAAACAACCTCGCATAAATAATTTTTTGTGTATTTGCACAATAACACGACTCAAAATTTCAACAGACATTTCATTTGTGGTGACAAAGTCCCTTCAAAAACTACAGCTCAAAAATTTAACGGAATTTTGAAACTTGCAGCTCTCAAAAATTCTAAAAACCTAAACTCAAGTAAGTCATTAGTACAACCAGGATATACAGGCAGTCTTAAAACCTCACAAATTATTTCCTGGTTCCAGATGCCACACTACAAGACTAGTCTCATTTTGATCTTGTCCCTGCCTTGTGAAGGTCAAAGGAACTACACATTCGAGCCCGGTCATGATAATTTATGAACTTGCTAGAGCTGGATCATGATAGTAAACGTAACTCTATTGTTTAAACGAAAACTAAACGGTTTACAATCTTAGGCCAACTTGGTAATCTCAGGGTCGTACGACAAATTGAGTACAGCGTTACAATCTATTCACAGAATAATACTTCTATCTGGTATAGTAAGTTTAGTAGATATGCCAGTAGATTCTGAATCTCACAACAAATTGAGGGAAAGAACCGGCAAATACGAGCTACCTCAAACTGTTTAGTACAATGTTCAAAAGGGATAAAATATCAATATTTCAACTAGAAGGGATAAAATATTGAAAAACTGATGGAACTGGAGCTGGTTCAAACATCGAATTCAAGCAACATTTTGGCATTAACCAACCATTTCTCATATACATGAATCTAGGTAAACAAAAAATTTGTTGACTACAATTAAATTGTGAGTGTTCCACATCTTAATACGGAAAAGTCGCAAAGATAATTGAGTCACTATTTAAATGTGTTACCACAATTAGGTTATGATCCAATTATCCACGATTAATTAACACGAAAATAAGACTACTTATGCTCTGCGCAGACAAACAACTTATTAAAATAATATCTGGGAATAAACCTTTCTGCGCCAAATTGTAGAGAAAAACTTGCGTAGTTATAAATCCAGGAGAAAACTGTTTTTCAGTAAAAAAAAAGAATAGCGATGAAAAAAACTGACTGACCGCAACTGCAGACGAGGTTGATATTTATCAACGCTACCGGTAAAAAATTTGTATCGTACGATAAACAGAGCCTTTAGCAGTGAACTAATTCATATTGATAATCGAAACAAAGTGTCAAAAGATTGGCTTTAAGAAAAGGGACGAGCGGTATCGCGAAATACAATTATTATTAGTTTTTTTTATTTATTTACTATGCAATCTGTTTTGGGGCTCGAGGCTCATCCCGCTCTTTCGCGGTTATGCTTTTACTGTCCTTACTTGACGCCTACTCAGCCAACTCGAGGACTTATTAAGACCATCTGCACATTGCAAGTCCATGCCAGCCTATACTGGCATGGAAGATGGGTCGGCATCTACATTTCATCACAGATCGTAATCTTGTTGATGAAATTTCACTTTGGATCCTTCCCCTATCGGGATTCGAACCCGGTACCTCCCGATCCAAACGCCAAATCTTTAACCACTGTGCCATTTGGTCGGTCGAAATCCTATCTAATGATGGACACAACAAAATCAATATTCATTGCTTTTTTAAGAATAATAAGAATCTCATACAAAATTATAAACATATCTCCTTCGATTTGTTAAACGCCTTAAGAGAAATATAATGAGATTACCATGTAAATCGGAGCTTTTGAAAATTTGAAGAATGTGTGGATTATGCGAATGCGTTTTGTTGGTAGTAGAATTTGTCCCAAGAATCATTCTAGGTAAAATTTTCATAGAGCTTTATTATATTGAAAATAGATCTTAGTCTTAAACCCCTCGAATGGAAACAGCCTCAATTTTTCCAAATCAAGTTTGCCACACCATCAAACAATTCATTTACGGCATAGTCGGAATTTAGGAGACATCAGAATACGAAAATGCGGACTTAGGTATTAAGGAAAAAATTTACTATTTTGAAACTTCTTTTGGTGTCTGATCCTTTGATTTGGAGCAATTTTAATGGCTCGTGAAATTTCAATGCATTTTTAAAACTGCCATAAAATGCGATAAGTTCAGTCCTTGGCCTGTCAGCTTATATTTTTAAAAATTTTGAAAGTTTTCAATTTTCACGAGATATGGCCACGAGGTTAGTAATCGTAGGATCGGGGAAACAGGAATGTACAGTCTCTCAGTTAATCTGCCTGGTTCAAGGTAACGACGAATCATATGCGTGTAACACGATATAGTTTGGTTGGCGAGGCTTATTTTACCAAATTTTGCGCAAAATTTTAATAAGGAAAATTTACTAACCAAAAAAATGGTTTTGTAATTTGCTGCGGAGGTTTTTATCTTGATCAGTCATGCATGCCGAACATCAATTGTGGTTAGATAAATTAAATACACTAACCACTTAATAAATTTAATTTTTCTTTGCGTTATTGGACACAAATAAAAGCTTTTTACAAGAAAAAACAGTCTTAGCAGATACCATCTCTGGTATATGTTGAAATGAAAATTTCGAAAAAAATGAAACCAACATTTTAGTACTACCACTGTTGGAATTAACGTTTCAAATGCGACCGTGATGATTATAGAAAGTGCTGAGCTTTTTCTGGCTAATCTCAGTTGCGTGGTAAAGTACGCCGTGGCAGTGAGCAGTTTTATTTTAATGACGAACTATAGATTAAACAAAATAGGAAAGGCACCTGTTAAAACCATGGTTAAGACAGATAATGGCTTTAAAATATCAGAATTAGGTCTTGTTTCTTGTTCCGGGTGATTTAATGGGATTACAGCAAAGTGGCGTCCTTAATCTAAAAATAGCTAACTTATCTACAGATGCGAATATCTTAGAAGCAGCTCGTGAATAAGCTAGAAATTTGGAGAAATTTACTGGAGTACCATCCCCCTTTTTAAGTTGTATTCCCTTTTTAAACAGATTAATTGATGTTGTTGCATTAGAAATTTTTTGAAAAGTTTAATCACATTCAACTACTTCGCAAAATAGAACGTCTTTTAGAATGGGATCAACGAACCTATATGCCTAGTGGTGCTGTTGAAATAAAAGCCAAGATGCACTGGAACATATGATTGATATTGAAACAGAAAGTAGAGAGAGTGTAGGGATTTTAAGCGGATCATTAAATTACCACAAAATTTTAATAGTTTTATACAATAACCACGCAAGCAACGGAGTTATGGAAAGAAGCTTAATTTTTGTTGGGTTGCCTCACAGCAGATGATGAAGTTCAAACATGGAAAAGTGATTGACGAAAAGTCGAAACTAAATAGTGACCGGGATTGATAACTCTGCTATGTACCACGTAAATGAGTTAACTCAAATACGAACAGAGGAGTTGCATCTCTTAAGAGAAATTATCAAGAGCCAAACAGTTACTAAAGTGGGCAGATCATCACGAATGAGTTGATTTAAATCGAAGATCCTAATATTCGAAAGGAAGTGTCATTTTCAATCGTCACATTTCGTTATGAATAATTTAATATTTACTCTATCTTCAAGATAGCGGCCTTCAAGCGGCCTGTTTGAAGAGAGAACCGTTGAAATGTTGTTCTATTTTGCACTGCGATTTTCAAGGAGATTTTAGAATCGACTCGTTATCTATCTGGGGGCCTATTATGAAATTTTTTCGATTTCGTAAAATTCGATCCGCCCTAATGAAACAAAAAAAAAAATCGAAATCGAATTTTACGAAAATCAAATGTGAAAATTCGACTGCTCTATAGGTGACGAATATCGTATTTACGAAAGCGATAGCGTATACTTATTATTTTTTAATTAAAATAAAATACTTTAATTACTTTTTAAAACGTAAGTTACTCAATTATTTTATTAAAATGGATTTATTACAATTTATTTGAAACTTTATTATTGTGTTTTTTGTAGGTCAATTACCAATGGTCACCAATTTCACATTTTAATTTCTTTTATGGAAAATATGTTGGCGTAGTCAAACATTTTTTCAATATAACAAGACTACCCAACATTTGTGGAGTGAAATTACAAACGAATTAAATTCGGTCGACCCATCTGAAAAATCTGTTGATGGTTGAAATTTTAGCTAAACCAACACAAAAACAGCAAACCTGGTCTTAAATTTTACAATGTATGTTTACAATGTACAAAATAGGTTACAATGTTTTATAATAGGAATATTCGCGGCGGATCGAATTTACGATTACGAAATCGAAAAAAAAATCATAATAGCCCACCTGGTGAAATGCGGATCCGCTCGAAACGCGATATTTCAAAACGAGATATGGTACAAAACGAGATATGGTACAAAACGTGATATTTCAAAATACGATATTTCAAAACACGATATGGTACAAAATGTGATATGGTACAAAACGCGATATTTCAAAATGCGATATTTCAAAACGCGTTATGGTACAAGACGCGATACGATACAAAACGCGATATTTCAAACCGCGATAATTCAAAACGCGATATGGTACAGAATATGCGTTGCGAAGCGGCGGGAGCGCAGCGACCCACCTGATACCGATCCTATATACTATCGTTCCTATCGTTTTTTAAATTCCTATAAACTGAAATTAAATTTCCCCTTCACCTGCCTGATATAACCTGATCCTAAACTCCCGTTTTGTACCATATCCCGTTTTGTACCATATCGCATTTTGAAATATCGCATTTTGAAATATCGCGTTTTGTACCATATCGCGTTTTGTACCGTATCGCGTTTTGAAATATCGCATTTTGAAATATCGCGTTTTGATAATTCGCGTTTTAAAATATTGCGTTTCAAATGGGACCCGGTGAAATGTATGATTCTGTCCAACTATTTCCAAATACGCGGTGGATTCGTCAAGTAAGTGAAGTTATTTTTTTGAATTGCTACCACAACGCTGTTTCAAATTTTGTTAAGAGCCAGTTATTGTGAACAGAGCAGTATAATTCAATGTTCAGCAAGAAGATGCTGTCTCAATACCCTTTAATTTTATGTTGGCATACATTTTTCGTAAAAGAGGAATATGTCAGGTCAACGATTATCGGCAGTTAAATCAGGTGCTCTCATATTACAGATGATATCTCAATTATTGAAATGAGAATACAAGTAGAAACTAGAAAAGTTAAGACCAGAAACAATACACTGTGTCTTAATTGCCAAATCCCTATATGAAGGAGTTTTGAAAGTTCAAATATAGGTATATGCTTTCTTACCACTCATGACATAGATTTAGGTGACGATACCATAGAAAGATTAGAACGGTACATCTAGAAGTTACTACTAAAATCTAGATCCGTCCGAAGGCAGAGGAGAGAATTTGCCCGTGACTTTCGAGCCAAATAACAACTAAAGAAGGCTTTCAGTTGTTCTTTAAGAGAAATCGTAATTTACCGCACTAAATGCGACTAAAGTTAACAAATCTAAAGTACAATGAGTGCGGCAGATCTGCCAGGTTCTCCGTACTAATCTTGAGGCATGATGGAGCGATTCCTCAAAGGGTGAGTCACTTTAAAGCAAGCGAAGAGGTCGTTTTGGACTTTTTAGTATAGATAAAAAGATGCCAACAAGAACAAGGTTACTGGATCTTCCGATAATTCGGAAGAATTCGAAAGCGGAACCATCCGTTGGTCAGTTTCAGTCAGTTTCGAGCAAATAAAAATCAATAAAATACTAAATAATCGGAAAATGCATGAAAATGCTGTATGTGCCTTACGCAAATGTCGTTTTCATACATAATGTTGAAATTTACCTACTCGTATTTCTGATATGAGACCTAAGTCTAAGTAAAGAAAAAGACGAAATGTAGGGCCAAAAAGACAAAGATGTTCGATTTCACGTATCTTTCGTGGGTTTATGGATTTTTCGTGTTTCTCAAATATTTTTGTTGGTTTCCCACAAACTATTAAAGACCGAATGACACACATTAAGAGTGAGTAATTAGGATCCTTTCTTAATTGTAATTCAAAATTAATGCAAAACCCAAAAGAAACCTCTCGTTCTGAAAGACATTTTTCAAAATGACATGAAAGAAAAAAGTATGAGCTTTATATTTTTCAAATTTAGTTATCCCAAAACACTGAGGACCAGACACTTTCTCAAGTACACCAACCACCTTACCAAAATGAAATTTTGTAACGGGTTGATGATTTGGGGATAATTTCACTTAAATTAATGAACAACCAATTTCGCTAGTCGTGTCAATTATCGAACCTTGTAGCGACTTGTCGCTAATATATTCATACACAAATTATTCAGTTACTTTGTTAACAAGTGACTTAAGGCGAAAGAAACAATTAAAAACTTCCATTTGAGTCGTGTGAAATTTTTGGATGACTCACATCCTTCTTTTCACGACTGTCGCCACACAATGAATCTAGAACCAATCCCATTCCAAATAAACCGTTTGTCATGAGTGTCTTAAAATGACAAATGCTATGAATAGGAGCGGATCCTTTATTATTCATTGTTTATAATGTAACAACTGTCATTGTTGAGTGGTGGATTTGAAAATTGTATGCACGTCAAAAATAAATAAATGAAGTAAGTCGGTCGGCGATAAAATATCCAAGAAGGTAAAATAATACCAACACTTTTTCAGCGAAACTTTGCACGAAACTGACAATTATTAAAGTTAGCTGGAGCATAAAAAAGCGAGGATTCTACTGCTTGAGCCTAAAGACACTTATCTACATTAAATATTTAAAACCAAGGGGCAATTATGAAATTGGTCGGAAAATACGTTGTAAAATCCGATCCGCGGCGTATATTTGTATTATAAAACATGTATCGTACTTACATTTTAAAATTTATTAAATTTTTAGATAATTAAATAACGTATAAAGCGTATGAACTACGATCTATTTTCGGTGCGTATACTACAATATCCGTCACCTAACTAGCTGTCGGATTTGACAATTGAATTTTGTCGTAAAATCCACTAACTCGGATTTTTATTTCATAATAGTTAATATCCGCCCCGGTGGCAAAGTGGTTAGCAATAGCATGCTTGCTCCAGCGACCGGAGGTCCCGGGTTCGATTGCCGGTGGTGACAAGGAAAAAATTTCACGGCTGGTTTAGGATCAATGAATTAATCACTCATTGTCCGAAATGAAAATTTGATTATGAAACCTCATTTGAGGCGGCCAAATCCCTTGATGGGATATAGTGCCAGAGAGAGAGAGAGAGTTAATATCCGCGCGGATCGGATTTTTTAGTTTCATAATATGAATATCCGACGTGAGACGGATTTTACGACGTCGGAAAAGTTTCATAATAGGGCCCCAAGACACTGTTAGCGATCTTCTTTAAGGACGTGAAAGGGCAAGTAGCTTCCTCATCATTATTAAAGGTCGCAAGCGGTGGTGATACAAGCCAGAAGAATTCCATATATACTTTTCTTGGATAAGTACATATCAGCTTTCAAATTCGCAAAATACAGAACATGAACTTGAAACTATTAGAGAAGACTAATAAAATATTTACATTCCTTTATCAAATCAAGCTTCGATCTGGGGTAATATTCTTGAAATCGGTGGAAATCTTCGTAATCGGAATACATTTTGCTATGAAATTCTTTACATGTATTACTAACACCCTTAAGGTGCTATTTCACTAGAAAAATATAGAAGAAACGAAACGATTTTTTTGTTATCCTTACTAGCACTTACGTCAAATTGTCAAAATATTTTATATTTTTTATAAATTAATATATTTCTATTTAGTTCGCCATGTATAAAATGGATTTTCCAAGCTAGTTTTCATACACACGAGAAGTAAACTTCAAATAATATAAAATTAAAAACAAATATGAAAATGCCAAAACCGTTTCTTAATTTAAAAAAAGATAAGAAATTTAAAAAAATGATTAAAGTAGCCGGCGAAAAATTTTAGTAATATAAAATTGCAAACTGTATTCCTAATACGAAAATTTCCACCGATTTCAAGAATAACGCCCTGATCAAAAAATTCCGTACAGAACTGTGCAGTTTTATTTACACAGAATAATATTTCCGCCTGGAAACCCGTGCAGGACCCTATTACAAAGAATTGAAAATATTTTTTTACCTTGAAAAGCGATTTAATTTGGTGATAGAATTACGTTTTTTGGCCGAACAATATTTTTTGTATGAATGATACGATCATTCATTTGAGTAGCGGCGGCAGATATTGCAATGCTGAATGCAGATTGAGAGCTGGCAGTAAAAATATTAGACTTTCACACTCGTTTATTGAAATCTTGAGACATTCATAGGTTTATCGATGGGCAAATGACTAAGGAAGAAGTATTGAAGTCAAATTCTGCAAGTAATTTGTCAGTAATCATATTTGTTTCTAAGCTCTGAAATCAAAATACATGTTCTCCACAAAATCGCAATTCCTAGATTGAAAAATTCTAGCGTTTAATAGTCGTGCAAGCCATACTCTGTAAACTGCTCTGTAAGTCTCTCTACAGCGATATTTGAGTTAATCGCCGGCTACCAAACAAAAACCAGCATCACATAGCACCGACAGTTTGTAAATAAATATAAGCAATTTTGGAGCTACACCTGACTAAAATTATGAAAATGCTCATCTAGATTGTTAAAATATGGCAATGGCTTTGTTATTCCCAAATGGAAAGAAGAGAAGAGGCAAAGGCGTTCGCCAATAATTCTTCAAAAACTAGTGAATTGGATCTAGATGAATTTACGCATCACACTTACATAACTTTAGAGTTCGTTACATTAAGTGAACGGGACAAATGGTGCAGTGGTTAAAGCTTCGGCACTTGGGCCGGGAGGTACTGGGTTCGAATACCATCAGAGGCAAATCGAATTTTTGCCATCGATTACGACCGGTGATGTTAATAAATACAACTAATACACCCTCTAATGGAGTGCAGAATTTAGCGACAGGTTGATATTAAGCTTGCAATGTGCAGGTGGTACTGCAATTTTGAGAGTAGGTGGTGGTGGTGATTATGTGACGTGAATGAGTGGTATCACAATGGGCCTAAGTGTACGATAGCAACCACTGTAACCTGATTCGTGTCACGGGACATATTAAGTCCATGGCCAAAGACGTCCTGCCGCACCTCAGACTTTAAAATATTATCTATCGATAAATAGATGTGTTGGCTCTATTCTTGGATTATCTAACAGTTTTCATTAGTGTTTTTTAAATCTGCTCTTCATGTTATACAGATAATAGTTAAAACAGAACGAGTCCAAACAATTAGAGCTCATGATTTGGAAACAAAATTACACGGGCTACAGTTTTGATCTATCGATCGAAAATAAAAATAAACATTTATCAAACCAGTCCTAGGCAGGCTGATATATAATTCTGAGAAATCAAACTAAAAAAAAATAATAGAAAAATATTTTTAATGTGTGCAGAATCCAAACCGTTATCTGTCGCAGAAGATGTTTTTGGTCAACTGTAGCACAAATGACATGTACGTGAAACAAAAATTTGAAAATTTTACTGGGTGGTCTACTACGGAAAACTAATTGAATGATTGGAAAACCATTTTCTAGACAAAATTTTTGGGATAAATCCAAAAGAAACAGTGCTCGTAAAACAATAATCATGTTTTATGATAATTTGAAAATTAACAGCTCAACAATACAGAAACTAAAAACAACATTTTCCTGAAATAAAAAATATAATTATTATAATAAATTATTGTATTTTAATATATTCATATTTCACTTATAATGTATAAAATATTTGATGCATTAATTAATTTATATTTCATCTTCCTTACAATATTGTCGAATCCATCGTTGACACACTTATGCATTTTTAAATGTGTAATTTTCAAGAATCGTTACTATTTGTTTTTTGTTCACTACGAAAGTATTCCAATATAACAAAAAAATTGTTTCCAAAAAAGCGAGGGGACTAGCTCGATAAGTACGAATGAAACACAATTTCTTTAAATTTTACCCGAAATAATTAAAAAAAAAAAACGTAAAAAGGGGATATCCTAATACGGGAACAAGTTTTACAGAAAAACTCGAATTATTACCAAAAAAATAAATTATTGAATTTTGCGAATGATTTGATTATTTTTTTTGTTGTATAATTGAAAATAATAACAATAAATGCAATATATTTCAAGATGTTTTATTATATCTCAACCATAAATAATTATTTCAAATGATACTGTAATACCCGTACGAACTCGCGACTCAATTTTTAATCCCATTTTGCAATCTTTTTTCCTAAAAATTGCCTCAAAACGTATCAAATTGTAAATCATTAATTACAATATCATGAAATAATAATTTCATTGAAATTTTATATAACATTATATAATAATATATAATAAATTTTTTAATATCATGTAATATATTATATATAATAATTATGTTATGAAGGCAATAATAAATATAATCAAGAACTACTTTGTCTAGGAGCTCATGTGCAGAAATACAGCAAACAGTGCCCCTGAGCGTTAGCTGTTGGAATTGAAGAATTTTTGATTTTTATGTGAAATTTTATATTATATATCATAATATATGTACTTCATTTTTAAAAATATATATAAAACATTAAATTTATAAAAAATTAATTAAATACACAAGTTATGAAATACAACACATAAATACCTGACTTGAACAAAATATTAGTTTTCTTACCTCTTCGCATTTCTTCTTGTTTCCTTTGCGTTTTTCGTAGTCGGCATATTTTCTCCAATAGCCATAGCAGTACGGATAATGTGCCAAGAAAGCATCGTACGCATCACGTGCCGCATCTACATCATTCTAAAAATATTAAAAATATTTAGTAATTACATTCCATCTTGATGAAACATGTTGCCAAACGAATACCTCTTGGTCTACATATTGCAATAAATAAGTCCATCCAGTGAAGTCGGCTGGATCATCATTCACAGCTTTCCAGTACTTATCGAGCTCAGGAAGTTTCTTTTTCTTCTCTACTTCCGGATCTGGCACAACTGTAACAAAATTATAGTTATCTTAAATGAACCTACACATCAAATGTTTAAAATTACCTGCTTGCTCCTCAGTTTTGGCTTTCTTTTCTGGCAAATCAGGTGTCTCTGTTGGACTATTAGGATCATAATCTTCAGCTTTCCTTTTATTCGTGTCTTTTTTAGTAGATGAGGGCAATTCATCTTCTGAAACCACTTCCGTATCGGCTGGTAACTCTGCCAATTTTGGCCCTGGTAATTCTTCATCAGAAACTTCTTCAGTGCCTTGAACTTTCGGTTTTGTTGGCGTTGGTAATTCATCCTCCGAAACCATTTCGGTGTCTGGTTCAATTTCGGTGGCATCTGTATTTCCACCATTTGGTAAATCTTCTATAATTGCATTATCATCGCTTCCCGAAATTTCGTTAATTTCATCTACAACAACACTGTTGGCTATAATTGCCGCCTCATCTAGGTCAACTTCTGTTGTTCTTTCGGCAATCATTTCAACATCGCTGACATCCATATTTTCCTTTACTAGTTCCGGATCCACTAATAGCATTTCAATATTTTCATTATCAGCGCCTTGTCCGCTATCTTCTCTTGTATCGTCCGTTGCCGAGGGTAAACTATTGGCATTTTCTTCGGCTGCCAAATTAGCAAAAAATGAATTGTCCTCTTTATCAGCTGATGATTGTTCAAACAAAGTTGACGTTACTTCCGAAGGAATATCGCCAAATGGAAATGATGAACTTTTTTCATCGTGCTCATTAATATTTTCAATCTCCTCATTAACATTTTCAACTTCCTCAGAATTTTCAATTTCACCAGAAGCGTTTTCTATGTCTTCGGCGGCATCTTCTGGCACATCTTCATTTTCTTCAACGAGATTTTCAATAACTTCATCCAATTCAGCATTAGCTCCATTTTCTTCTACGCTCTCATTATTGGGATCGCTCTCTAATTCAGGTACTGCATCACTTTCTATAATGTTCTCTAAACCCTGTACAGTACATAAACAATTAAAAATTATTAATATTTTATTCAATGAAGTTTTCCTATATTTTTAATCCATTTTTTTATCAGTTGGCCCTTGCTTAACAATCATACTGTAGTCATAGCCGAATTGAACATCGCGCCAAAACAACCGACAGCAATTCCATCATCACCGCAAAAAAAATGTAATAGAAATGGAGTCCAGCCAAATACAATGGATGGTGCAAAAAAAAAATGTTCTTACCTGCTCATTTTCATGTACCTCATCAAAAGCATTTTGCAATTTTTTACTTGTTCTACGTGTGCTTCGTGTTGTGGGGACAACCACCGGTGTTGGGGCCGATGCTTTTCGACCGGATCGCGTACGTCGTCCTAGATAAAAAATAAAATAATAGCGGACACGCCAATTAATTATCGCAAATAAAACTTGATTTATAGTATTAAGCTTTATGTAAATAAAACAAATTTATGTGAATTCCAACAATATAATACTTAAAGTAAATAAAGAAATATATAATTATGTATAATTTAGATAAATAGTATTAATAAAATTGAAAAAACTTACCTTGCACTATATTTTCATCCTCACTTGTAGAAGCCATTTTTATTGACTGTATAAACAAAATAAAGAAGTACTAGAGAGAAAAAACGTATGGCTCATGTTTATTGGATGCGTCCAAAGTTGAAAATCAATTTTACCCCAAAAGCAAAATTCTGTCACTGAAATTTATCCGAATATGAAAAGGTTTGAGTGGTTTTTATTTGCGAAGCGAATTTTTCGCACTTTGGCCAATATTCAGTGGATGGATGATTCAAGCAAGTTCAATAGTAACTATTTTATGTTAAAACAATTGTTTAAGTTAAAACAAAGTGTAAACAAGTGTGTAAAAAATAAAATAATTAAATAAATAAATTATGTATTATTAAATGATTATTTTGAAATATACCGAATGTTTGGAATGGATAAAAGAACCATCTGTAAGGTGATGTCCAAATAGAACCAATGAACCAAAAAGAACGAAAGAACCCAAGCTATCTAGAAATTTCAGTGCAATCCACAAAGTTACAAAATATTTATCATAACAAGCACCCTAGGTTTAAAAACACTTTTACTTCTGGTTTTGTTTATTAGTTTAATTGAATAATTGTTTTGGTTGGAACATGGACAGGACAAGTAGTTTAAAATTTTGCTGAAAAGAAAACCTTATTTTCTCAATTTAATTTTTTAAACTTTTGTGGATTAAACGTAAATTATTGGTATCGTTGGCAATGTTGATTTTTTCTTTTTAGTGTAGTTATCGGTCGCTATTGCTTAAAAAGGCCATAGCTTTTCCCCCAAAAACGCTCGATCACTACGCTAGGACAAAACTTGAAAAAATACACTATTGATGTGAACAACAAAATGGACAGCAACTAAGACATTGAGCATTGGTAAGCTATTTTGGCATTCTATGAAACACAGCAACCGATCTCTGCGCGATATCACCTTCACTAGCAATTATGAACTCCAAAAACCACTAAAATAGATGAATTATGGACTGGGTAAAAAGGACCATCGAAGCAGATTGAGGAATTCACTTGGGATGAGACGAGCTAGAAAGATTCTAAGTTTCAACATCCAACGTCTAGGAGGAAGTATTCAAGTTTGACTGTTAACCACTGATATCCGTAGTATTTCACAGGGCCCATTTAATGGTTACTTAGAAAAAATATAAAAATGCCAAACGAATTGCTGCAGAGTGCAGATTCTGTAACACAGCGAGACAAACTCGAGAGATTTGCTTTGGCCAATTTATATTATATTTACAAAATACGTTTAAAATATTGATAAGATTATGAAATATGTAAATATACATTTCAACTTACTAACTTTGAAAGCCAAAACTAAATACGCAAATGACTGTTGGTTTGCAAAAAATTTTAAAAATCCAATTTAGACAGTATCTTTTCGGAAACAACTTAATATTTTTCGTCTCGAAATTAAATTTAATTCCATGTAACGTGCTTACTGGATTTTGCACACACAAATAACTCCGAAAACTAAAAATCAATTTGGCTGCGTACAAAACGAATTTTTAGTACTAAAAAAACTGAAACGTCAAAATCGTAAACTTTAAATTTTTATGTCAAACATGTAAATTTGTGTATACATTTGCAAATTTTATTATTATTTTTGTATATTTTTAAATTAAAATTGAATAAAAAACATGAAGAAAATGTGGATTAAAAAGGATAATTTATACTACAGACCATTTTATAAACAAAAATATAAAATGACATTCTTAATATTCGTTGTAATGGGTTTCGTATTTTTAGCCTATCAATTTTTTTGGATGAATCAACTAACGATCGACACAAAAAAGATTTTCACGCAGTTTATTATGAACGAAACAAAAATAGAAACTAATTTAGCTGTGATAGATAAATTAGAGATTATCGATAAAAGGTCGACAGCAAATTATTATATAAGGTAAGTGGTTTCGCATTATTTTTAATTTTTATAGTCGGCCAAATGCGGACTTCGTAAGGATGAAGATGTTTTCCGAATAATGCCATTTCTTGATGCACTGGTTGGGGATGAAACGTAAATTGAGTAGTATTTTTTGTTTGCCTATAAGTTTACAGTGTTTTTTTAACCATTTTCATTATTAAATTTGATTGTCTCGACCGGGACTTAAGAACCGGCATTATCCTTGCTTATGTTCTGTAGTGCTGTGAAAGTAATTCAACAATTATTGGCGGTAACCTCTACTTCAATTCTTATGTCAAAAACTATTCCTTCCGTACACAATAATAGTGCTGTGGGGGCTTCTTTCATAGTTAATTGCATTTTTCAAATCACGTCACGCGAACAGGCTGAAATCGTTATTGAGAACTTAAATTCCGAAGTTTTCAGAACTCAGGCTTGGTCATATTGATCTTGCACCTAACGATTATTTACCTTCATGGTTCAAAACTTAACTATGGTACTACAGCATACAACGGCTAAGGCTGTTTTGTTATCAAGGATGGTCTCTGCATGTATAATTTGAAGTCGTATATAATTCGGATCGAAATTCCGATTTCAAAGGTTTCATCGAATAACCATTTATGGTGGCAACCGCCACAGAGCGAATAACATTTTCAATGTTAAAACGATAAAATGGTGTTCCGCAACTGTGTGTGCCAGAACCATTCTAGCTTTCGGGATTACCATAATAGTGAAGATTTTGGATATTACGGAATTTACTTCAGATAAGATTTTGATAATGATGGGACTACTGGGCCGGAATGTTGTATCGAAAGGTTGAAATCGCGAAACCTTCCGTGTGCGGTCCTTGGATTTCAACAAGGCATTTGAAATCTTCGATCATCTGTTCTAAGTGGATACCAGCAATTTTCATTTTCGCCTTCAGCCTTCGTAAGTGGTGTTCTCTTGCCTGTACATAAATGTTTTCTAGCGTTAGCAGCCCATTTTCACTTGACTCTTCGAAGGTTTTCCGCAATAATAATTTAAAACTATATAGTGTGTTACCTTTATTCTATATCTTTGGGTTTTATGCTGGCTGCTCGTATAAACTCGAATTGTGTCTAAATTTTGCTATAACATCAATTATATTCTTTAACTTGATATTTGAAACGTGTGTAGTTACGAAAATAAAAAAAAAATTAAATTATATTTCCAGAAGAGGTGTACATTCCAATTTTTACAATTTATACGCGGACAATTCTGAAAAAGTATTTCGTTGCATAAAAACCAAAAAGCAAATACCATACGAGTGGTTGAATGATAATTATTGTGATTGCTTCGAAGATGGAAGTGACGAACCAGCAACGAATGCGTGTGCGAACGGAATATTTTATTGTTCTCACCAAAACTCGTAAGTTTTAAAATTAAGCGAGCGAAATATATTTATTTAATTAAATTCGTTTAAAAATTTTCGCAGCGACTTTAAAAAATCACAAAAAATTTCAACAAATCGTTTAAACGATGGAATTTGCGATTGTTGTGATGGTTCTGATGAATGGGTTCCGACTGGATTGACTGATAGTTTAGTTAAATGCAAAAATACTTGTAAATAAGGATTCATAAAAAAAAAATTTAGCACTAAAATAAATTATTTTTCTATAAAAAAAATTTGTTTTTTTTTTATTTTCTTTAGAGTATCTAGTTTGTTTTTTATTAATAATGTTTACTTATTATTAAGAACAATATGTAATGGAAAATGTGATAAATATAATTTTTTTTTATTAAAAAAATATTACAAATAATTACAATCACAACAACATACATTTTATTATGTCACTTTTATGTCGGGTTCTCATTTAATTATTTTTATTTTTTAAATTACAAAAAAAAAAAAAATGCCGTGAATTTGTGATTGGCAGGGAATTAAATTTAGCTCAGCTAGATTAAAAAATTAACGGAAAAATAAATATATGTATAATTATCATATTTAAAAAAAATGAGAATAATTCCAGTGATTGTCTCTCCTCTTCGAAATTTATATAAACTTCAAGAACATTTTTTGGGTGATGATGGCGATTTTAAACATTCAATTTTTTTTAATTATTTACATAAAATCACAACATTACTTATTTTTTTACAACTATTATTCATCAGTATTTCAATCACACGTTTTTTTAAATCATACATTGACGATTTACTTTGAAAATACGTTCGCTGACACTTGAATTTACAATTGAATTATAATTATATTCGGTTATTATTTTATTTAAAAATAAATATACACAGGATGTTTAACAAATTTTAACAGGAAATTTTCGGGAGTTGCAGGCGATCAAACAACTATGTAGCTGTAATCTTGGGTTCATTTTAAAGAAATCAAATATATCGGTAACGTACTACAGATTAAAATTCGGAAAATTAGTGGGGCCCCTAAAACTCAAATATAAAATTAAGGGACTTCCAATATATTTTGCACAGCAAAATAATATTCCTATAATGGTAATCAAACCAACTAATTTTCGGAATTTTCTTCCTTTCTATAATATATAACCGAAATCTCTGTATTATAGCATAGTTTTAGATTCAATACTTCTCGAAATTTAATCCAATTTTAATTTGAGATCAACCGTAAATATAGATCTTATATCATATAATTTAAAAATAAATTAAATTTGATTGGTATTTTTAATATTTTTTGTTTATGAAGTGAAATTTAATAAGGGAAAATTATATCTCTATTTTATTCTAAGTAGGTATATAATTTATAAATATTTACAAAAAAAAAAAAAATATTCACATTACACGTACGCAATTTGTCATTAAAAACACATTTACAATAATTTATAAATAATTATAATTCTCCATTGACGCCAATTTTTCACATTTTTTATTATTGATAAAAATAAATTAAATTTTGCGTCTCTTGAAATTTTTTAAATTTTGTGTTCGTTTCAATTTTTTGTGATATTGTTTTAGTTATGTTTTATCAAAATCTGAAAAGAAAAGCAACACAATTTGTGATTAATTAATAATTAAATTGTTTGCTGGCTCATAACTTAAAATTATTGCTTATAATTAATTAATGTCTATAAACATGTTGGGGAGAACGGGTGGCGATTAATCATTTTGTTTAGTTCATAAACATCTATAATAAATCTAAAAAACATCTAAAAACATAATCTATAAAACAACAATAAATCTATAAAACATCTAAATTAAGGAGGAAGCTGATGTGAATCAGGCAGATCTTGTTGAGCCAATTGTAAAGCAAAATAGGCTAGATAAGGCGAAGAGCGGATTTTGCTTAAAAATAGTAAAAGTGGTGGAGAATAAAAGATTTCGGAACATAGACTTGGTCTTGGAAGTAGATCCGGAGACACACAAATGGATGTTGAGTAAGGGCGAGGTATACTGCAAGTGGAGCTGTGCCGAGGTAAAGGCCTATGTGTTTGTGAGCAGGTGTTATAATTGTTCGAGTCTAAAGCATATAGCCAGAGAATGCCCCAGTAAAGGAAAGACATTGTGTTGGAAGTGTGGAGAAGAGGATTACTTGGCTAGTAACTGTAACAGGGAGCCAAAGTGTGTAAACTGCGCGGAAAAAGAAAATAAGGACTACAAGCACTCAGCATGGGATGATAAGTGTCCAGCGTGTGTAGAGAGAATAAGGAGAGTAGTGAAGATTGGATGAGAATGCAGAGGTTGTGAAAGTTTTTAAAATATCTGTGTTATGTGCAACAGAAACCCATGTTTTATAACAGATGATGGAGATGGTATTTTGCGAATTGAAGGGTATAGTCATTATAGATGTGATTCTAGCTCCAGGCACACAGGTGGAGTTCTAGTGTATGTGACCGAGAAACTAGGGAATAGGCTGATAAGTCAAGTTAGTAAGCCAATGGAGTACTGGATTATAGCGGTAAAAGTAGGACGAGCAAAAAGGATTGATGATATGGGAATGATAATATGCTGTTACAGGTCACCAAGCGCTAGTGTAGTACAATTCTTAATTGCCTTTAGTGAGTGGCTATAGGGATTGATGTTATTGGGAGCAGTGAAGATAATAATTATGGGTGATTTCAATCTAGACTGGGAGAGATCGGAAGAATATTATATTAAGCGTCTTAAAGAAATTACAGAATATTTTGGACCTAAACAGTTCGTGAAGGAAAATACCAGAGTAACGGATGCATCAAGATCGACAATTGATTTAGTATTTTCAAATAAGGAAGTGAATTGTATTGTTGTGGATATCCCAAAAATTACAGACCATACGCTTATAATGATCAAGGGAGAGGAAGTAAATGGGAGAAAGGTGATCAAAGGAAAGATAGATCTAAATGTTGTCGAAGAGGAACTTTTAAGAACAGAGGATGGTGTACGAAAAGCACTGGGAGCATTGAGGAGGAGTGTGGGAAATTAAATTTATTGGTGGAAGAAGCAGTCAAAAGGAGAACAAGCGAGTTAAGGATAGTGGACATAGCTAGAAGTTATCTATGGTTCACCAACAGAGTGAAGGAGGTTAGGAAGGCTAGAAATGAGGCGTATAACAAATTTAGAGTGATGAAGGAGAGAGAGGGAGAATTGGGGATTGAGACAGTTAAGGAAGGGTGGGTGGATTATCAAAGGAAAAAAACAGATTTGTTGCTGTAATTAGGAGTGAGAGGAGATTGTATTATGGGAGAAACATTGATCAGTGCAAAGGCAACCCGGGAAAGATGTGGAAAACATTAAAAAGGGTAATTGGATCTAAGGGAAAGAGTGATATAAAAGGGGTGGATTTTGATGGAGTGATGGTGTACGAAAAGATAGACATTGCGAACAGGTTAAACAAGTATTTTGTAGATAGTGTAGAGGATATTATAAGGGAGATACCGGAGGAGCAAGACAATATGGATATAGCATATGATGGAGCAGTAATTGAGCATGTGGGCATGGTGCAGGAGGACTACCTAGATAAACTAGTTAAAACGTTAAAATTGGCAGGATGCGAGGGGGTGTTAAGCTGTAAAATATTTAAAGATTTATGGGGGTTTTAAGAGGATATGTGAGCCGCATAGTAAATTTGTCTTTGGAATATGCAGTAGTTCCTACAAGTTCGAAAGTAGCATATGCAGTTCTCGTGCCTAAAGTTATGAATAGTTGTCGGATGTTGGATTATCGTCCTGTAAATATTTTGCCAATCTTGGACAATGTACTGGAGTCAATAACTTTGGATAAGTATGCTCGAGCACATCGCTGAGAATAATATGCTATCTGGGCAGCAATCTGGTTTCAGAGAGCGACACTCTACAGAGACAGCGGTACAGATGGAGGTGGAGGATTGGAAGAGAGAGGGGGAGGATAGAGAATCGACAGTAGTAGTTTCCCTGATTTTAAAAGGGCATTTGAAACAATTGTTAGATCAAGGTTGCTAGGAAAATTAAACATATGGTGTGAAGGGCGAATTGTTAAGTTGGTTGGATAGTTATTTACGTAATAGAAAGCAGTATATAAAAACAAATGATGTAAGGAGTGCCACAAGGAAGTAAGCTGGGACGATTGCTATTTATAGTATATATACAATCGTGTGCAATATAATAGGAAATTCTATGAAATTTTTAAATAATACATTTTTTTTAACAAAATCATCAATATCAAAAATTGAAACATGGTTTTTTTAATTGTCAGTCTCTTCTAGGAAGCAAAACATTTATTACATTATCGCGTCATTGTGATCATAGATCGAACTATCGTATTCAATTTTAATTCATTTACGCCATCTGTGCAAATTAATAGGGAAATTTAAGTAATCTTGTTAAAAAAATAGTTATTCGTTGGAATTGATTGATTTTCACATAAAATATTAATATTTGATAATGTACCCGTAATTTTTAAGCACCACATTACATCGCCCCCCCCCCCCATAGAATTTATCAGTGATTGACATCATTCAACTGGGATGCTCCATCAACCATTTTGAACATTTTCTCAAAGCTCAATTATATTTTTTGGCCTCGGAAATTTACTTAAACCATGTTTTAACTCACTCCACCGGCTTTCTATTGGGTTTAGATCAGGAGACTGAGTTGGCCATTTCATTATATTAATTTTATTTGCAGCAAACTAGTCTTTTACCAAATTCGCCATGTGCTTCGGATCATTGTCCTGCTGCAACACCCAGCGCAAGGGCATGTTTTCATCACCATATAGAAGCATGATATCTCTTAAATGTCCTCCATATAAATTTTTTTACCAAGATTTTCATAGACCCAGCATATAGATCCAACAACACCATACAAGACCATTGCCCATTATGGAATGGCCCATAACAAAATGGCGGAACGTGTTATGGTCCAAAGAAACAAAAATTAATTTTTTCGGATCGGATTGCACCAAACAATATGTCCGACGACCTCATAACTAAAAAAGTTCGACCCGCGCTGTACAGTAAAAACTGTCAAACATGGTGGAGGAAACATTATGCTATGGGGGTGTTTCTCGAATAGTGGTGTAGGGCCTATATTCTGGGTCCACGAAAATCTTGATAAAAAAATTTATACGGAGGACATTTAAGAGATATCATGCTTCCATATGTTGATGAAAACATGCCCCTTCGCTAGGTGTTTGCGCAGGACAATAATCCGAAGCACACGGTGAAGGTGGTAAAAGAGTGTTTTGCTACAAATAAAATTAATGTAATGAAATAATCAACTCAGCCTTCCGATCTAAACCCAATAGAAAACCTGTGAGGTGAGTTAAAACGTGGTTTAAGTAAATTTCCGAGGCCAAAAAATATAAATGAGCTTTGAGAAAATGTTCAAAATGGTTGATGGACCATCCCAGTTGAAAGATGTCAACCACTGATAAATTCTATGGGGAGGCGATGTAATGTGGTGCTTAAAAATAACGGGTACATTATCAAATATTAATACTTTATGTGAAAATCAATTAATTCCAACGAATAACTACTTTTTTAACAAGATTACTTAAATTTCCCTATTAATTTGCACAGATGGTGTAAATGAATTAAAATTGAATACGATAGTTCGATCTATGATCACAATGACGCTATAATGTAATAAATGTTTTGCTTCCTAGAAGAGACTGACAATTAAAAAAACCATGTTTCAATTTTTGATATTGATGATTTTGTTAAAAAAAATGTATTAGCTATTTAAAAATTTCATAGAATTACCTATTATATTGCACACGACTGTATTAGCTAAGTATAAAAATTTGTTATCACACACATATCACATATTGCAGTACTATACTGTTCATTGTAAATAAGTCTGATATCGATAAAATACAAATTATCGTGAATAGAGCTGAGGATTATGTTAAATAGAGATAGATATGCAAGAATCTGTGATATGTTGCTGGAGTTAGAGTTGTTAATAGTGGAAAATACGCAATGAACGTAATGACTTTTATTTTTAGGCTTGATAAAAATTTGTTACCACAATATTTATGTCAGTTGTTGTGTAGGAGACAGGATGTGCATAATCATGATACTAGACATAATGATAAGTTTTATTTAGAGTTTAAAAGGCAATCTAGAAGCAAAAATCGATATTTGACAAAGGTATATCGATGTATAATGAGTTACCGGAAAATATAAGAAATTGTAGAAGCATAAAGAATTTTAGGCCACAACTGTTAAAAGAAATTTTATAATTATTAAGTAGATGATGTATATATATATATTGTATTGTAAACTGGAAAATTAGCTTTAGAGCTATTTGAAAAATAAAATAAATAAATAAATAATAAGCCTTTTAGACGACTGCGGCCTTATTACGAATCTATTACGATATAAGAAATGCGATCACTGCGAAATCACATTCTTCTTAAAAAAAATTGTATCTGAAAAAATGGTTAAAATATAATAAGCGGATTAATATTTTTTGGTCTTTCCTAATACCAAAATGCGAAATCGCATTTTCTTACAATAGGTCCCTGGGCCTCAAAATAACAAAAAGTGACAAGAACAATATCTTTAGTGGTAAAAATCGAAAAACTAAATTCAACTACATACTTGATGTGGATGTCTAATTAAAATTTCAAAAGGAACATTCAGGAATAGTCCCTAGACGGCATACAACAAAAGTGGAACGGATGCTTAGTAATAAAAATTTTCATTTCTTTTTAATTTAAAATTCTAAAATGGGTGTACTACGAAATCCCGATTTTCTAAATCCCGGTTTTCTTTTCTGCTAGTTCTAATTGCACCACATTTTGTAATTGCTACATTTTGTAGTTAAAAAGCAACATTTTGAAATGCAATAATTGTAGAGGATGACGGCTTCGATAACTATCACGGCCCTCCATCCAAATTACATCCCCATTAGCCATTTTTTAGAACTTTATCGCAAACTCATTTTTGAATTTTGCCCAAAAATCATTTAAGAGTCTCATTTTCCCACATGCCAAATTTTAACAATTCTAACCGGGATTTCTTAAAAATCGGTTTTCTTTTTATACAAAACCGGGATTTTGTAAACCGAGATTTTGACAAACCGAGATTTCGTTACCCACCCAGTTCCTCCAATAAATCAACGAGCCAGGAGGTCTATTTGGGAAATCGAATTCGATCAATCGAACGACTTTTTCGCATCATCGGTATATAGGAATTTGAAATCGAATTTTATTTAAACGAAAACGTATAACAAGAAACGATCGAAAATTTCCCTGATCGGTCAATTCGATTACGAGCAATAATTCTACAATCATGAACGAATTTTGATTCGTAGTTAGTTTTGTTACGAAGGTGAATACAACGAGCAAAATTTTAAAATATAAGTACATACGTTGATTTTATTTATGCACCCGCCATTTTTAAAATAAAAATATCGTTTATATATATATCGTTTATATATATGTACATAATAAAATAAAAGATTTTTTACATATCTGTTGAACTTTGCTTTAAAAAATGTATAATATTTTAGGAATTTAAAATGTAATTGTTAACTAAAATTTATTGAATATAATTTAGTACAGCGAAAAATACGACCTTAAACAAATTTGACATTTTGGTCACATTTATGGAAGAACATTCGGACTTCGCGAAAGATTACAAAGTAACTGCAGATGCACGTGTATCAAATAAGCGGCTCTGCGATGAAATTGGAGCACGATTGAACAGTCATGGGCCGCCAATCCGATCCTTTGATGTTTGGAAAAAAGTTTGCTAACAAACACCAAACAAAAAATATTATTGCAAAAAAATGCCAAAATATCGCCAAGATCTAAATTATTATTACAGGTATAATGATTAAAAATAATTTCCTTAGTCTTTATTTGAGAGTGTAAGTTTTTATTTTCGGTCGATTTCCCAAATACCAAAACATGTTCGAATCGAAATGATCAATCTAATCGAAAACCAATTCGTATCGATTTCCCAAATAGGCCCCAGGTTTGTAAATGAACTGGTATTACCAACGCAAAACAGTTTTACCGATGTAAGAGACCCGTGACATCTACCTAGTTATTAGAAAGAAACGATTATAAACCTGTTATGAAATTTTCGACCGCGTATTTTTTCGACGTCGAAAATTTGGTATTATGAAATATTTTCGACCGCGATTTTTTCGACGTTGTCGCATTTTTGTATTATGAAATATTTTCGACCACGTTTTTTTTCGACGTTGTGGAATTTTTGTATTATGAAATACTAGACGCGTTTTTTTTAGATAACGTCGACTATTTTACGACAGCTCTTGAGGTGTCGAGTACATAAAAGAAGTGTTGTGTTGAGAAATAAAAAAAGTTTGTTAGTAAAAATAAAATAATAATTTAAACTTATAAAATTTTAATTACCTAATAAAAATTAATTACTTTAAATTTAATAAAAAATTACTTAATTTAAATTTAATATTTTTGACAATTTCCAACAATAAATATTAAATTTAATAATAAATTATATTTTTTTTATCAAAATGTGAATATGATTTAAATTTTGTAAATTTTTATATTAGTGTTTTAGTTTGTTATATTAACAATAAACTTTGTGTTTTATATATAATTTTCCTTGTAGGACCGGAATAAAATAGAATGAAAGAGAAAAATTTTATTTTGATCGGATTTTTTTGGTATTCACTTTTTACTATTTTGTCTTTTGAGGAATAAAGTAAAAAATTAAAAAAATATGTTTGCGATTATGCTTTTGGTCCCTAATTATATACGAGTAACACAATTTTATTTTTGAACGGATTTTTCTTTTTGTGTTAAAACCAAAATTGTATACTAAAATATGCATTAATGAAACCCTCAAATTTACAAATAAAATGTATTTGCATAAAATTTTCAAATTAATGTACCTTTCTTCTCAAAACACCATAACGAAATAAAAATGATTTTACGCATACATAAGTAAAATGTAATTGTGTATTTTGCTTCAAAATTATTCATAATACCGACTTTCGATGTTGTCGAGTTGTCGACATCGTCGAAAAAAAAATCATAATAGCGATTTTCGACGTTGTCGACTGTCGACGTTGTCGAAAAAAAAAAACGCGCGTCGAAAATTTCATAATAGACAATCAGGCTTCTTCTTACCAATTCCTAACCAGTTCAATCGAAGGAGTTTAATAAAATATTGGACTCGTTTCCTTGATTTGGAAAGATTAGGATAGGTCGACTAACGGTTATTAAGCACCACATTAACGTTGGTGATAGCAAATCAATCAAGCAGAGACATTATGAAGTCTCGCCGGCGATCGAGGAACTGACGTACTGCAAGCTGGATAGAATGTTATCACTAGGAGTAATAGAAGAGAGTTCGGGCTCTTGATCATCGTCAGTTGTTCTGATCCGGACACCGAACAAAATAAGGTTATTTCTAGATTCATGAAAGATCAATGCTGTGACGAAAAAGGACGCGTACCCTTTCCCACTAATTAACGGTTTATTAGGCGGATTAAACAGCACAAAGTACATTTCCAGCATTGATCTTAAAGATGCCTTCAACAGATACCACCTTCTCCTGCCTCTAGAGATAAAACCGCGTTCACAGTTCCGCTGTATCAGTTCCGTGTGATGCCGTTTTGGGCTATGCAACTCTCCACACACGATGTGTCGTCTGATGGATAAAGTGATTCTGCATTGCTTTCACCAGCAAATATTTGTGTACGTAGGCGATCTTCTAATCACATCCGCGACTCTTGAAGAGCATTTTAAATTGCTACAGCTTGTAGCTAGTCGTCTTTCAGATACGGGTCTAACCATAAACGTAACAAAAAATAATTTCTTTTTGAACACAAATAAGATATTTAGGCTACATAGTGGGAGAAGGTGGACTGAAGACGTACCCGGAAAACGTGAAAGCTATAAAAAAATTTCTCCCTACGTCAACCGTAAAGCAAGCTCGAAGAGCTTTTTTTGGACCATCGACGCTCAAAAGGTTCAAATTTTGGAAAACAATATTTTGTCTCAGAAAATTAAAATATTGTAGTAATTTAATTGAAACCAGAGGCGGTATGTTGTACCATCACTTCGAATCGAAATTCGAAAAAACTCGAATGGCGGTATGTTGTATCATTTTCGAATCGCGATAAATGATAAAATTTTGTCATTTAAAACCAAAGTAAATAATAAATGTAGCTGACATTTCATTCTAGAAAAAGTATTGCAAGATTAAAAAACGATAAAAGTCGAAAATGATACAACTTCACTTTTTCGATTCGAAGTGATGATACAACATACCGCCCCAGACCCTAAATTCTGATCAAGTGACAAATGAAAATTTTTTGTGACATTGTACTAAAAATTCTGCTGCAATTTTGTGACAATAATTGTGACTTTTCCGAAATGTCACCAAACATAAGCTGAAAATTTTAATAATATTTGCATTGCTTTTTATTATCGTGACTTACAAGTTTACATACAAAATATGTGTGAGTATTTATAATTTTAAAAACCTTATAATATATCTGACTTAACTTAACCCTCATGTGAGTGAAGAAAAAATATCTGAATTTGAGTGATGAGGTTCAATTATTACGGTATGAAGGCGGATTTTTACCTACCAGTTGTTTTTACATTAAATAACTTGCTAAATATTACTGTTATTAAACATTTTTAGCAATCCTGTTAACTTTATTCACCGTAGAATTTAACAAAATAACCCAAAACGCCATACATAAAACTTTCAGTTGACTCGAATATAAAATAGCGTTTAACAACAAAATACAACAAAAAATCACCGTCATGCAACGATTACAACAAATTTTACAAACAAGAAGATCATCTCTAACACGATTTAAAGAACATATCAATGACATAAATCCAACAGATTTAAAATCGCACTATGAACAACACAACAAAACAGAAAAACATCCATTCACAGACTTTGACCACAATTTAACAATTTTGCATAAAGCGAGGAAAGAGACTTGAAGAATTCGAGATTTAACTTTTAAGAAAAATATATTATTGGTGCAGAAGAAATTTATTTTCGAAATCTACATTCCAACAATAAATAAATATTGTCACTAAAAGAAAATTTACAAGTGTTTCATTAAACCAATTTCATTCAATAAATATTTTTACAACAATATACTAATGCTAGTCAGATCGGATTGGTTGCCGCAAAATATTAAAATACTTGTTGTTTACTTATTGTTTTTCTTTCTAAATGCAAAACAAGCGTTTCAATCCAGGGCAGACTTTAAAATCATTTGTCTATTGAACGTACCAAAATGTTATTCATGTTTCGTTCGATTTCTAATTCCATTCCTGCCCATCATTGACACTATTATGGCTTTTCCTGGGAATAGGAAAATGGGAAAAATATTTTCATATCATTATTTTGTCTAAATTATATTTGGCCTACTTTTGGAATTAGTTTGTTGTAAATATTTTTGAAACAAGAATATATTGGGAATTATTTTTCCATATAATGGATTTGTGGACAAAAGTTTCCCAATCAACTTCTTTCGAAAATGTATATATGTATTTTATAAATCATAAACTAATTCCAACAGTAGGCCAGAAAAATATAATTTAGACAAAAATGCTATGAAAATATTTTTCAAAATTTCCAGGGAAAGCCGGAATTGTGAAACTGTTAACCATTTTCAAAACTTCAAAAATCATTTTAGAATTTCATTATCAAGAAACATTCCTCGTTTTACTTTTATATATGATTTTTATTGTGAAATTAGTTTTATGCTTATTCGATTACTCATTAAGACATTTCTGTTAATTTAACTTCTCCTACCTACATTATTTCATACTACTGCGATTTATTTATTTTTCCTCCTCCTTCAAACCGTATGATTAACAATTAAAAATTTTATAACAGTAAAAACTCGCACCGTTAAACGGCTTATAATTTACAATTTTTAATAATAGAGTTAATAGAAATATATCTGTGGCAATTTAACATAATCACTAAGTCGAGATAAGGGGTTATGTTGAACTAATTCTAATCGATAGTATTCCCCGTTTCTCCTTTCCCTTCAACGTTTCATCAATTGGTATTTAATGAAAACCACGTAATTGATAATTTTTGATATTATAGCATGAAATAAGTGATATTTAAAATATTTTATTTGTAAATTCAGAAATCAATTTAGAATAAACACTTATCTTGAAATTAGTTTTTATTTTGAATTTAATTTTGCGTTTGGTATTTACTTAAATCGTATGTTTTTTCTAAATGCTAATTAAACATTTTGGGAATTTCCGGTGAACCCAGAGCATGGTAACAAGTGCGTGAAGATATCAATAAACAGTTTAAAAAACCTGATATCATGGATAATTTTTTCACAAATTAATTTAAAATTTAAATTTGGTTCCCTGAAAACTAGCTAAAAGATAGATAAGTGGTTTTGTTGAATTGCCACAGATATATATAATGCACCTGCAGTCGACGTAAAAAAGGCACCATACGAATAAATTTTGTTAAACTGCATTTCTGAATTAATAAAATAACATATTATAGAAATTAAGATTACTCACTTATTTTCTTATCATCATTTTCGTTTTTCTGTTCTGACGATGACCCTTGTATTGTAGTTCCTGTTGATGTTGTAATAGTATTAGAACTAACGTTATTTGTATTATTATTATTTTGTTTAAACACCCTAATTATATCGAAATGTGAATATAAATCGGCCACTTTTGATTCAAAGTGTAAATTTCGCGTCAAATTAGCACCCAAGCGCCGCAGTAATTCTGTAAATATTTTCTCCTCTTTTTTAATCCACGGCCTTCTTTCATCGAGCACTTGATATGGCGTTACATGTACGTGTATATTAATATTTAATCGTGTTAGCGTTTCTAATAAACTACGCGATGTTATCCATACATTTTTTGTGCCCCCATGCCCGCCATCCAACCAATAAATATCTTTTATTCGCGAAATTAAACTCATCATCGAGCTGTCATCAGGCGTAAGCGTTTTTAAATAGTGAAATTCATAAATAAACTGTAAACAAAATAAATATATAAAACATTAATAATACATTCCGTTATTTACATATATGTTAGATTTATTACCTGATTTAAAACGACGCAACCTTTACTAAATCCAATCAAAATTAAATTAGTCTTGTCAAAATTTTCTTCCAACCACCATAGTGGTTCTGTTAGTAATGTTCTTATATCAAACATCGATGGTGATATAGGACTCGGTGTTGATACATCGTCTGGCTGAATATCGTGATTATTATCTTCCGACCGAAACTTTTCTAGTAATTCACAAATTTTTTCTAACATTTCAACATCGTCCATGGTTCTTATTCGTTGCGATAAATTTTGTAATAATCTAAAATTTAAAAGTGAATTATGAAATTCTTTTCTCAATTTTAAATACAATTATATTGTCAAACATGATGAACAAACAGTTAATTTACTTTTCAAAATGTTCTAATGCATAATTCATTGGTGTATGATCTGGTACACCTACATTATTTCCTCGTACAAAATTGTCGAAACAACTAAATGCATTAAATTCAACTCGTGTCGGTCGAATTATTATTATGTGTGATTTTGGAAAACTGTTTCGTAATAAAAATGCCGTATTTTCTAAATTATATTTTATATATGCTTTACTTTCGAAATTTGTTTCCATATTTTCGGGAAAATCCTGTAAAAATAATTTTTTTTTGTGAAATTAATTAAATTTCCTATAATAAACAGTATAAATAAAGAGAGGTAATCGATCGCAAATTCAACGTAAATGCAATATTTTTTCCATTAAGTTGCTATTAATAACGTAAAGTGCCTATTTATAGACATATTTTTAAGAAGTTCTCATCAGTAATTTTTGGATTATGTCCAAAATAATGTAGCCCTCACCTCAATAAAATTATAAAAACAATTATTTACCTGTATATCACCTCCAAAATACACAACAGCTGTTTTCTCTTCATCGTCACTCGGTTTTTGCATTGGAAATGAATATAAAATGTCATTGGTTCGTCCATCAAATCCGGTCACAGACCGAAATCTCAGTGAAAATCCATGCACATTTACATAAGCAGAAAACATTTTTTTTAAAATAAAATTTTTATTTTGGTTTACATAAATTGCTAGAAATGAAAAATAAAAAATATATATGTAGTTAGAATAAGGCCGTAAATAAATAATTATCAATAAAATCTTATGAACAAGCCTAAACATACAAATCCTTGTGGTATGTTAATAAACTGAACAAAGAATAATGTTATGATTTGGGTTTGCTTGACCCGAATGTAAATACATTTTTTATAAACTGAAGCGAAATATCTGATGCGTGTATCAATAATTGAAATACACATGTTTTTCATTTTAATGCTTCATTTCATTACAGTGAGAAAAAATATATCACTTGGTCTATTTATAATATTTTTTAAAAGATAAGTAAAATTGTTTTTGTTTTCTTTAGTTTTAAAACTGAAAGATTAATGTATTATTAAATTTTGGATGAATCTACTTGATGAAATCAACTCAGCAATAATACATAATTAATTTAGAAGACATTTTTATCGCCCGGATTCTTTTTGACGAATTGTACAGCAACTCTATGCAAGTAGCGCCTTACATCTCCAAAGATTCCGTTTTAATTTCCATTTGTCAAAAGTACCGTTGCTGTGTCTTAATTAAGTATCATCTAAGCGTGGAATGCGAATGCAAATTGCACTTGAAAAAATTGTAACTATAAGTTAAATTAAATAAATCGAGGTCGTATAAACCCCTAATAATAATTAGCGCTTGAATGATTGTTATTTCGAAGAGTATTATCCAGGTATGTTTCTAGTTCCCCGAAATTCATTCGATTGGTCTTGAAGTATATACGTTTTTTAATTTGTATAAAACACATAAATTAAAATATTTAATTTGTATAAAACAAATAATAAGATCTCATATAAAAGGAAGAATCGCAAACTCATGTTTTATCAATTAAAAGAGAAATCACCGCCACCAGTAATGTTGTAGGAGTACTTCTTAGAAAGCTAAACTATAATGAACTCTGTAATGAAACATGAGCTGTAATGAAAAACAAGCCAACGGATTAGCAACATCGTGTCCAATTGCACCAATATTAGTTTTGCATTTTATAATAATAACACAATAAAGAAAATGTTTTTTAACAATAAACCTAGAGTTGATCGCCTTTCCAACTCTGGTGTTTATAGGATTAATTGCAATGATTGTAGTTTCTCCTATATTGGCCAGACTGGGCGCAATTTTGGAGTTAGAGCTAAAGAACATATATCTGGTTGCAATCAATTAACTTGCTATAACCATTTAACTTTAGAAAATCATACAGCTAGCTTGAACAATTTAGACATATTACATATAAAACCTAAAGGCAGACGTTTAGATACCTTAGAGTCTTACGAAATTCGAAAATCAATATTTCTTAACCAAAATATCCTTAACAAACAGAGAGAAATTCGTTTCTCACCAATTACATACCCCGCCCTTTTCTATAATTTGACTAATACGTCGGGTAATTAAATGTACTTCAATATACCTTGAATTTTGTTACTCAGCCGATGACTAAACGCCCACCTGCGCGATTAATTTTTATTGCTTATTTTTTGTCCCTCCTTCTTTCGTTTATTTTTTGCTTTTTTCTGCTATATATAAGAAATTTTTACTTTTACAAATCAGTAGATACTCCTGCTGATGACCTAACAAGTCGAAATCGATCGAGTGATTTTTTAAACTTTTTGAACAAAATTTTTAATTAAAATATTCAAAAAATCTAATTTTGCGAAATAAAAAACAAGTGTTTAATAAAATGTGTTTATTTAGTATTAGTGTGTTTCGCCAAGTGCCTACGGCAAATAGCGTAAAAAGTATGACACACAAACGCAATAAAAAGCATCTAATAGATCTCTTTGTTACTAAGGAGATATCGGAATCCTACACTTATTTAGAAAATGAGTGAAGATGAAAGTTTAATATCTGATGGCATTGAAACGGTAATAGAAAAACGAAATCCACAGCTAAAAACAACAGAAAAACAAAATGGCTATATTTTTTTAAGCTGCTAGTGCGCCAAAATACCGAACTACAAGTGCCCAATTAAAAGTCACAATGAAATAGAAGAATTAGATAAAGGCCATAGATATCATACAATGGACGACGGATGATATCTATGAGCTCAAATATATTACTTAGATAAAAAAATTAGTAATATTTCCCATAGACGTAAGGAAACTACACTTGCGAGCAAATACATTGACTCAAACTTCAGCGCTCACAGAAAGGCGGTTTTTTTAAAACGGCTTAACCGATTTTCACCATTTTGAAAGCCTGATGTTTTTACATTAAATTCAAACTATTTTCATGATTCGTTTAGTACATTTTTTTATAATTTATTTTGAATGAACCACACAACCAAAACTGATGATTATGATAAAAAATATTGAGGATATTTAAATTTAAATTACAACAAAAAATTTAAGAAAAACAAAAACCATTTTATTGGTTAATACGTAATATAGCCTTCTGCGTCTTCCCCACTCTTCATCCATCGCAATTTTGAGGTCACTGAAGTTAGATGGTACCGGATTTCTGACTCGGACCCTCCGTTTTAGTTCGCTCCCGAACCAAGGAATATCTTCGATATATCTCTCAGCGGTCAGACCTCCTCTACGGCCTCCACCAGGTACGAACACAAGATATGTTTCCCTCATGCGACCGCCGCCGTACGAGACTGTTTGGCTGAATGCTGAATGGCTCTGCGAAAATCACTCTCCTGGAAGCCGGTAGACCCCGGCGGCCCAATTTTGGTCGAAAAACGGGAATAAAATTTATGAGTTACTTTTATTTCACATACGTACTAGGCACAAATATTGAATTTTTCCGCTGTATGTATCAAGCAATTTTTTGATTTAAATTTTAGGTCTAGTAGGTAAATAAAACAACTGTAAATCTCTATAACTTTTTTCCCATTTTTTGGCCAAAATTCGACCCCTGGCCTCTTCTATCGCTACCATGGAGACATATTCTGCACTAGTGAATAGAACGGACTTCCATTGCTCGATGTGTTTGTGAACAAATACGAGTCGCTGTTTGAGATGTTGTGCTGTTAATTTTGGGCCTCTAGCGGGCCGCCTTGGAGTGAGGTCGGCTTCATCCAAGCGTCTTCTTACCGAACGTTGACTAACAACTCCATCTCGAACTTGTCTTAGCTCCTGCTGCATATCGGCTCGCGTGAGATGGCGATTTCGAAGTGAAGTTAGAATGATAAATCGATCGTCTCTCTTAGATATTCACCGATACCGGCTGGCATGTGATCTCCGATTAAAGTACCAGTTTTCTGAAACCTTCTGGATACTCTTAAGTCAGCAGATTGGCTCATGTTTATCTGACGAGCGACACCTCCTTTTTTTTTTTTTTTTTTACTTCATTTATTTGTATAACTATACATATTAATTTACTGTTTAATTCTATTTTATATACATACACTAACTAATGTGTTTCAATTGCACGAACCACAAAGGGTTGTAGAGCAATTGCTAAAATTATACATAGTATAATACATTCATACTTTTGTTTTGCGTTATTTGATTTTATATAATATAATGAAATTAATTAATTTTGTAATTTATTACATTTAAAAGTTATTACAATATAATTTATATTTAAAAAAAACAAAATATTTAATACTTTTCATTTAATTTTAACTAGTTCTTTCCAAATATTTCAATAGTTTAGTTTTAAATATATTTACATTTGTGTGAAGTTTGATTTCAGATGGAAGTTCATTATATAATCGGATCCCTCGATACAAAACATTATTATTACTCGTGGTTACTTTAAAGAAAAAATCTATTTGAAATTCACTTACACGTCGAGTATCGTATTGATGCCTTTCGGCAATTGTGACTAATTGAAATCTATGCTTAATAAGATTATTAACAATTTTAAAAATGAGCAAAATAAGTTCTCTTTTAATAATAAACGATAAAGAGTGGAATTCTTTAAAAAGCTTCATGGTCGGATAATACACAGATACGTTCAAAATATATTTAAGAGCTCTCTTTTGTAGAACTTCTAGCTCACGAAGTTTGTAATTTGCTGTCCCACTCCAAATGGGGTTTAAATAAATCATTCGAGATTGTACATATGCATAATATATTAGCATTAAATGTGTTTTTGGAATAATATGCCTTATACGTTTAATCACAAATATATACGGTATTATTGACTTTTTAACTATTTCAACATGATCAAACCAGTTCAAATTTTGGTCCAGATTAAGCCCAAGATAATTATACACATTAACTTTCTCGATATTTTTCGAATCATAGTGAAGTACTTCATTATTATATTTATTATTCAAATTTCCAAAAAGCATGAATTTAGTTTTTTCGGCGTTTAAAATTAAATGATTCTTATCAAACCATAACTTTAAAAGATTTAAGTCACTTTGCATTTGCCGAAACATATCGTCTTTACTCTTTGAGGAATATATAAGTATACCGTCATCAGCATATAATTGCAACTCACCATTAAGCCTTAACTGGAATAAATCATTAATAAAAAATAGAAATAAAAGAGGACCTAAAATGGACCCTTGTGGTACACCTTTTTTCATTTTTCCTAGGCTACTATTTATTCCGTTAACAGATACTAAATGCTGTCTGTTCGCCATATAGGATGTAATTAGCCGCTTCTGTGATAGAGTAAGACAGAGTTTTTCAATTTTATACAGCAAAACATCATGATCAACCGAATCGAAAGCTTTTTTAATATCTAAAAACAAACATCCACACAGCTGTTTTCTATCCATTTCTCTACTTAAGTAATCTGTTAATTTTAAACAAGCTGCCGTAGTACTAGATTTAGTAGTGAAACCAAACTGATTATCATATATAATTTGATTGTCTGCGAAAAACTTTAACAATCGACTTAAAATAACCTTTTCGTATACTTTCGACAAAGAATTTAAAACTGCTATCGGCCGATAATTATTGATATCCAATTGGTTGCCAGACTTAAAAAGAGGAACTAGCTTGGCTATTTTTAATATATCTGGAAATATGCCTGTTTTTAAACATTCAGTAATAAGTTTGGCTAGCACCGGTGATATATCCTCAATTAAATGCTTCAATACTTTCGTAGATATATGGTCTATTCCTGTTGATGCTGATGAATTTAACGACTTGATTATGGTTTTTATTTCATTTTCATCAACAGCATTGGTGTCTAATGAAAATTTGATATCATACTGAATATTATCAAAATCTAACGCACTTGACCTCGCGATATGCTTAGTAATATCTTCAGCAACATTCGAGAAATAGGTGTTGAACTCATTTGCCACATCATATTGATTCATTATTTTACGTTGGTTATCGTACAAGTAAATTTCATTTTTCTTTGAAGCCTCTTGATTAAAGATTATTCGTTTAAATTGTATCCAAAGGTTTTTAGGGTTACACGCATATTTCTCTATTTTGCTTCCATAATACGATTTTTTAATATTTTTAATTTTAGATGCAACAAGTTTCGAAATTTCTTTATGTCTCAGAACAAAATAGTTATTCGTCGGATGTCTCTTTTTCAATAGAAATAATTTGTCCCTTTTATTTATTAACTTCAAAATTTCTGAAGTCATCCACTCATTACGGGACTTTTTCTGACAAATTTTTGTTTCTGTGCAATCTAAAACAATTTCCCTTAAAGTACAACTAAAATCTTCGATGTTATTTGAGGTAAGTATTTTTGGCCACTTCTCATGCTTTTGAATTTTATCATATTTCAAAACTTTCAATTCTATAGTAGTAGACAATTTTCCCAATTTTAGTGTGCTCAGTTTTGTAATCATCATCTTGTGGTCAGAAACATGAATGTCTGTTAAAAATATACTATATTTATTACTAAACAAATCTGTAATAATATGATCTATTATCGATATGCTTTCATTATCAACGCGGGTTGCATAATCCTTATTAACTTTATTTAGTACACCATAACCATTCGAGTTTATAATAGATAAGTAATTTTGTGTATTTACACTATATTGTTTTTGTAAGTCGATATTGAAATCACCTACGATAAAACTATTCGGATATTGCACTAACAAATTTTCTAAAATACTAAAAAAGTCGGATAAATTTTGTTTCTGCGAGCGATAAATTGCAATTATATTAAATGATGCCTTGACTATGTTAATACATAAAATCTGCGTGAATTTTTCTTCCAAATTATAAACTTGTGCTGCGCAAATATTTGCTTTGGCATAAATCGCAACTCCTCCATAACCACCCTCTCTGTTGGCGAAGAAAGAATTATAATTCTTTAAATTAAAAAATATATTTTCTTTTTCGGTCAACCAAGTTTCGGTCACTACCACAACATCAAATTTCATTTTATTTGCTATAATTTCAATGTCATAAAATTTATTTCGAACACTTTGTGCATTTATGTAACCGATTATAAAATCTTCGTTATCGACAGAATAACTGTAAACGTTATTGTAATATTTGACATTTTGATTAATAATATTATTTATGTTGATAGATTCAATTTGTGCCATCATAATATTTAAAAAAAGTTATAATTAAACTAACCACAACAACTGAAATAATAAAATATATTGTAGTGCGTTGTAATATACCGTTTGTATAAGTTATGTTATCTGTTATATGTAAGATTAATTTATAATTAATATAAAATAAATTGTTTAGTACATTTACAACCAAACACAGGGTGGATATAAAAATGCAGATAATCATCGTTATAACAGCTGACAAAGTAATCGATGAGCACGGATTAATTACACAAATGTTGGAAATTTTTAAAACAAAACTATCAATAGGAGAACATACATTAATAAAATTATAATTGGAATTGATTAAGTTTAAATGATTATACGAGTAAGCATTAAAATTTTTTCTATGTACGTTACAAAATTATATTTAAATGTTAAATATATACCTGAGTTAAACAAAACTAATGGTTTATTGCGAAATATTTTTAATCCCAAATTTCTCCTCCAATTCAGCGATATCATTCCAAGAAGTGATTTTATATACCTTTGAGTTTTCTTGTTTGCGAAAAAGTATAGTTCCATTTTTGACCCATAAATATTGAAATTTTAGAACCCTTTTTAACTGTCTAGCCTCATAGTATAGCTTCATTTGGTATGCAGTAAGATGATCTCTCAAATATATTTGACAATCGCCTTCACCTTCGGCTACAAATCCAATTTCACCAGCTGCAAGATATTTCTTCCTGCTTTTCTTTTGCAGTATGTTGTGTTTGACTTCCGGGGATTTCAGTTTTATTAGAATTTTAAAATCAGTTTTAATCGAAGTATTCTGCGATTTTTGGAAGTAGGTTTTTTGTGGTAAGTATTCTGCAGACAAAATATGATCATCCGTTACATTTACATCTAATGAATTACAAACTGCTTTAACAACTGCGTTTGCGTTGCTCGAATTATTTGGTAATCCAGCAATAATAATATGGTTTTGTTGCTCTAACTGGCGCGAACTATCTGCCGCAGCTTCTAAATGATTGAACTTGATTTGAAGTTGGTGGTAGTTGGATTTTAAAAGGTTTACTTCTCGATTCAGACGTTCAGTTTGCTCAACTATCTTTAAGTAATCTTCATTTAATTTATCAAATTTATCAGAGAGGAAATCCTGTGAATCCTTTACTTCTGCTAACAATCCTTTAACTTCTCCAAATTCAGCGGACATCTGATTCATTTTCTGAAGTAGTTGATCCAATTTATTACCACTATTGATTGATTGTTGAACTTCATTAGATATGTCATGGCTTCTACGATTTAATAACACCTCACATTCTGTTGAGCAAACCCATCTTTGGTTATCTGCTAATCTTTTAATATGCGCACCAAATATCATTTTGCATGACGGATGGTAACATTTTTTACAGACGTAGCATTCGAAAATTGCATGAATCGCAAATGAATTGCAAATGAATCCTTGATTGCGTCCTTCTTGCAATAAAGCAACATGTGCGGCTTTTTCTGGAGAGGTATTCATGGTTTTAAGAAGACAACGAATGAAACTGGTAGATATGTATGCAGCTCAACGCCTGAGAAAATCGGTTAAGCCATTTTAAAAAAAATACGCCTTTTTGTACGCGCGGAGGTTTGACTCGATTTAGTTGCTCGCGAGTGTAGTACAAGCCTCTCTCTCTCTCTCTCTGGCTTTCACATCCCATGAAGGGATTTCGCCACCTGCACAATGGCCCTCCATCCATCCCGATCCATTGCTCTCGTCCTCCAGTTTCGACATTCTAATGCTTGCAGATCTTGTTCAATGTCGTCACGCCAGCGTAGTCGGGGTCTTCCTCTACGACGTACTCCGGCTGGTTGTTGGTGAAACACTTTATATATCATTCGTTGTTGTGGGGACCTTGTAACGTGGCCGAGCCATCTCACTCGATTGGATTTAATGAATCCGATGATATCGCTGCCTCCGAGGAGTTGCTTTATTTCGTGATTCATACGAATCCGATATTCGTTGTTCGCAACTTTAATTGGACCAAAAATTGAACGGATGACCTTCCTTTCGAATGTAGATAACAATCTACAATCATTAGAGGTCATGGTCCAGCTCTCGCTTCCGAAAGTCAGCACAGGTCTTATTAGTGCTTTATAAAGTGCGAGCTTGCACGACTGCGACAGATGTTTCGAACGCAATAATCTTGATTGGGCGTAGAAAACTCGTTGTCCGGCAGCGATTCGGGCTTTTATTTCTGCCTGCATTTCATTCAGTGATGTTATAACTGACCCGAGGTATTTAAAGTTTTCGACACCATCAAAATTGTGGTCGCCAATTCCGAGATTTGCACTAGAGATGTTCCTGGGTGTTGTTAGATATTTGGTTTTACTGCTGTTCACCTCCAAACCAAGTCTTCTTGCGCAGCGATCGAGCGGTATGAAACTGTCTTTGATATCGCTAGGTCTTCGGCCAAGAAGCACGATATCATCTGCATATCCAAGAATTTGGCCGGATTTATTAAATATACAGCGCGAAGTTTCGATGTTGCTTTTTCTTACTCGTAGTACAAGCCGGTAGCATAGAAAAATTACTAACGCCAGTTAATTGTGTGCCAGTTAAATGTTTTATATGAAATCTGCTTTGCAGTCAGAAAAAAATCAACAGAAACTTGGTTAAATATATTTTATTGCATGAAAATATTAGAGCGATTAGTTAAAAATTATATTTAATCAAAATTGACCGTTTAAATATTTATACGCAAGCAAATATAATTAACCAAGCTTGCGTTGATTTTTTTCTGACTGCAAAAGCAGATTTCATATAAAACATTTAACTGGCGCACAACTAACAGGCCGTTAGTCATTTTTATGTGCAACTGGCCATCAGTCAAAAGAATTAAAACAATCAAAAAAGCAAATACCCCAAATCAAAACAAACAATAGGAAATTATATCGTAATTTATGTAGATAAAAAAATTATCCTAAGAACTACTGTTCTGCCATCCATGTTGTCCAATACTAGTATGTTTGTTAGATTTTTTGAACAAATGGCGATAGCTGGATCGTGACTCTACAGATTGTAAAATTCTATCTACTTTTCAAAGGACTCTGCGATTTCGCCAAAGATGAAATGAATAATCTTTAGCGAAATCGCAGAGTGCCTTGCTTAATAATCTTTAGCGAAATCGCAGAGTGCCTTGCTTTTTTTATTAATTTGCTAGTTGTTACATTCCCTACTTTAACAGTCATCAACATGAGGTGGATGAATTTTGAAAATGTAGAATGCTTCTTCCACAACATCAAGAAATTCTCCAAAAAATTAATAAAAATGTTTTTTGCAACCAAACTCACTAATATTATTCAACCGATGGATCAAGAAATATCACGAAACTCAATATGTCCGACTAACTATGCTTTTTGTAGAATGATTATTCTTTTATTGGCTGCTGTCCACTCAGCTGACTGACGTCTTGATTCTGGAGTGTAGGGTTGCTTCCATGATTCATTCATTGTCACATATTGACGCAAAAAATCCTGTTTATTACGGTTAGTTCCAAATATCACACTGTATCATCGATGCGTTGCTGTTCTTCATCCAACGTAAGCAAACGCATCATCCACTTTGAACAAAACTTTCTCATTGACAAATGTACATAGTGTCTTCTGATATCTTTAAGGTGTTAGCTATCTCGATCTCATGCAACTTCCCATTGCGCCCAAAACGATTTTGTGCACTTTTTATCTTTTCTGGAATGACTGCCGAATTCGGACGACCGATTCTGCATTTTATACACGAAATCCATTTTTTTCTATTGTTTTGAAAATAACAAAATTAGCGTTACTACTACGTCAGCCTTGGAGCTTAGTGAGTGATGTAATAATGGCAGCTTTTGACGCAAATTATTTTAAAATGTACTTCAAACGTAATCGATAAAATAGTGAACATATTTTAATAACAGGTTGTTTGGAGAAACATGATTTAAAAGAATCCATTCAAAACATAGGATTGGACAGGATTTACATAGCCTGAAGTAATCAACTATGAAATGAGATACAGAAATGTGGCATGACAAATTAATGAAAAAACAAACATTGATCGGGATGGGGCCTAAGCAGAAATCACTATATATGAAGCCAAAAAGTGCTAAAATAACCTATTAGTTCTTCTATTTCAGACTAAAACAAATTTAAAAAAACAGACTCTGTTCTTAGAAAAATAAGAGAATCTTCCAAACTCCGATGTCTCAAGATTAGTACCAAAGTAGATTAATTTATAAAACAAGGCTAACTAAAAGTTGCGCTGATGGGAAGACTTTCGCAAGTCTTAAGAGGTCATATTCCACCTTCCTCCGGTCGATATTTTTTATTAAATAGTTCGATGGAAAACTTTAAACAGAACACTAGGTGATATCAATTCACGACGAGCAGAAGACGACCTTGATTGTACAGTACCAAATTCTGGAAGAGCAGTTTGAACTTTTTTATATGAACTTTTATATGAACTAAGCAAAATAATAAAAGAATAAAAGAGCAGTTTATATAAAAAAAAATTAAAAAAATCATCACTAATAGCAATAACATACTTTTTCCAAACCAAATTTTGATCTTAGATCAAACAAATGACTGTCAATGCAATGCATTTCAACGACATTTCGCGCAAATTTATTGCATTGTCAGTCATTTTTTTGATCTAAGCGGTATGCTCTGTCACCAAGTCGTGACTTCTAATTAGCGTCTTACTTTGGGAATTTTACAACAAAAATGGAATGAAATGTAATTCTAACCAGAATAGTTTCATTCCAAGTTTTTGTTGGAATAGGAATGAAATTATTCTACGCAAACAAAGTTAACCTATTGACCACTAGAGCAACTTTTTCGAAAAATATTATTTTATGGGTTGGCGTCTTGACAAGAAAAGTCAATTTTAAATTTATCAACAATAAAATAAATTAGATTTTTTTCTTTTGTTATAAAGAACCAAACGACATAAATCAACGATACAAAAAATGAATTCCGATGCTGAATTAATCTGAAAAATAAGATATATTTATGTCGAAAACGAATTTCATATTTTCATAAATGTTTGTTATGACATAACAGTAAATCGCATGCTTCGTTTGATTTTATTAAATTTTTGTATCAACCGATAAAAGTATAAAAAAAATCGCTTGGCTGTTACTTTGGGCACAAATTTCATTCCTATTCGAATAGGAATAATATTTCCCAAAGACCCAGCCATTTCTTATGTTTAGAAACAGGAAAGAGTCGCAGGGGGCTAAATATGGAGAATATGCTGGATGGAGTAGCAATTCGTAGCCCAATTTATGGATTTTTATATAAATTAATTTTTGTAAACATTTTGGAGTGTGAGCAATTGCAGCACCCATCGCGCGGATAGCTGTTTCATGTCGGTACGACCACAACGGAACTCAGTAAACCACTTGTTTAACCTTGAAATTGAAGGTGCAGCCCCCATATTATTAGTCAAGACTTTCCTTGTTTTTGGTGATGGTTTTTTACGCAAAAATATAGTGCGAATTCGGCACACGAAATTTATTTTCTTCCATTTTCGTTCAAATTCTTCAAATTATTATTATAAACTTTAGATTTTATTAGACGATGTTGATCGCTTGGTGGTTGATATAAGAGAGATTTTATTAAAATATATTTCAAAATTGTGTCAAATGGTACCGGTTATTTTAGTACACCGATTGACGGTTATACCATTATACAGCATTCAATGGCTGTCAAACAAAAACTAAATGACGCAGTTTGCTCAAAATTTGATGGTAGTTTATTAATAGATGTGAGTTGATGAGACTTAACGCACGGGGAATTTAAAAAAAGCCACTGACTTACCAAACTGCCCTAGGCCAAATTTATACTCACTGGACGTTGTTTTGATTAATCGATTCAGTTGTGAGTTATAGCATGTTAAGGATGGAGTTAAACAAAAAGACAATTCGCTATATTTTACAATATTACTTCGATAAAGGCGAACACGCAAGTCAGACAGCGAAATTGTAAACGACATGGTCTCTATACTATCACAGCCAATCACGCGCAATTTTGGTTTCGGCGATTCCGTTTCGGTAATTTCGATATCAAAGATGCACCACACACTGAAAGGCCTATCGTCGAAAATGCCAATAAAATTCTGAAAATTATCGAAGGCGAGCTGTCGTAGCATCTCCCAGGAGCTGAAGATCAACCACAAATCAGTTTTAAACCATTTACATAAGACTGGCTTCAAAAAGAACCTCGATGTTTGGGTGCCGCACGAATAGACGCAAAACCAACTTGGTGGACTATAATTTCATCTGCGAATACTTGGCCAAACGGAACGAAATCGAGCCATTTCTGACCAATCAATGGCGTCGAGAAATGGGTCTCATAGCGGAAACGATCACGGTCCAAGGCCGGCGAAGCGGCCCAAACCAGCATTGACAGCCAGGAAGGTTTTACTTTGTATTTGGTGGAATTGAAAGGGAATCATCTACTATGGGCTGCTACCCAATGGTCAAACGCTCAATTCAGACCTCTACTCTAAGATGAAATTTTTTGGCCAGTTTGTAATGATTGCTTCTAACCGACATTGTCGAAACATTACAATCATCTCATTTATAGAAAATATCGGAAAAGTAGAACCTCTTGAAAAAATGCAAAATACCTTTTGATTGACGGCAATTATTCGTTTGTTATTAGACTAACGATGAAACAAAATGAGCCATAATTTTGACATAATTTTGTTAATCAATTCCCTCTTCAAAACTTTGATATGACAACTTTTCGGATTTTGCTCGTCTTAGGCTGATTTTTTTAATTCTGAATTTGTGAAATACATATTCTCCTTCCTTACAAAAGTACTATTTCAAGTTTTGGTTTTAATTTGGAGGTTTCAAGTTCAAACCAATGATTTATCTATTATAAATTTTAATAACCGGGCCTTTTTTGAGCCTCTGAGAGTAAACAATTTAAATTATATTTGCTAACCAACGATGATGATTCTGATGGAAATTTCAATATTTTGGCTAACAAAACTTCGACATGCGAAACACACAGAACACAATTTATGAAGGTTGGTCACTGAATTTACTTACATGTCTGATTTTCATTTTAAAATTAAAAATACGTGATTCACTGAGAATTATTTATAAACGATTTTTAACTATGTGACACTTTAATTAGAGCAAATTCACGTTTTTAATTTTTAAAATGCGAATTAACAAAATGGAATAAAAATATTATTTTTTTTATTTATAAAAACTGAAATATAAGTATTTATGTACTTTAATAAATTCTTTTTCTTAATTTTTGTATTTTTAAAATGGAATTATTTATTTTCTTTAAATCGTAAAATGTTAATGGATTTTTTTTATTGTTAGTTTATTTATAATAATTGTTTTTTAAATAAATTCAATAATAAAGTTCTTCGTCTCTATCACCACAACACTTTGCAAATCGTGATTTTAAATCGTCAAGGCACAATCGTATATCCTCTCGCATTTCTTGCATTTTAACCCGTACATCTTCACGCATTAAATTATAGCACATAGCCACTATGCTCATTCCAAATAACATGTAGACAAAATTTATCGCTAATTTTGATTGTTTTTCACTTTTTGAATAGTCTAATATGCTAGCGCCGGGCACAAAATCCCCAATACCTATTTTACACAAACTTGTCACACAAAAATACACAGAGTCTAGATAGTCCCAGCCTTCCCATTCGGCGAACATAATTGTACCGATTGCAATATACACAGTTATAACCCAAAGGCATGCTGTAGATGGTACAACAATAGTTTTTTTTCGTTGCCTTATTTCACCATCTTCTAAACTATAATCCTCCCGGTCGGTTGTGCACTGCTTCACCCAAGTATAAATCCATTTAAAAGATTTTGCCAAAACTTTACCTATATTTAAGAAATATAGTATGTAGAGTGGTATTCCAAATGTTGCGTATATAACTGTTGCTGCTTTTCCCCATTGCGTTCTCGGCACCATATTGCCATAACCAATCATGGTGAATACGGATAGGCAAAACATTAATGCAGCTGGGAATGTCCATATATCCTCTGGTTTTCGCCCGTCATATCCTTTTTTCATCAATACAGCCAATTCATCTTGTAATTTTTTCATTGCACTATCGGTACCATTTCTCCAGGCTGGATAATTAAATGTATTATGCTTTTCCGTGAGTATCCATAGTTCTTGAGCACAATTATTACGTAAAATAGCCGCCTTTTCAATATCGTTATTTGGCTGTTGTGTCTCAATAGACATAAAACTAAACGCACCAATAATTGAATAACCAACAATTAAACCACCAACCCCAACTTGAGTGCACATAAATGCCGTGACTTTACGACACATATCTTTCATTTGCTCCAGTTTCTCGTTACTTTGACTCGTTAGTGACGATTCATGGCTACGCATTGACGCCCGCTGGCGAATCATTTTGACAATATTTAATATAGAAAATGTCTTTGTTTACACTTAATTTTTGACTTTCCAGACACTCGTTGACATTTATTAAGAGTTGCACTTCATAGTTTTCGTTTTTTTGTGTATGCTAAAATATTAGTAATTTAGACATTTAACCATTTTAATAATATAAAAAAGAGAGTAAGTATGGCTTTAAACGCGAATATACAACTATACTAGAGTTTAAAATAGTTAAAACTGAAAATAAATTTTTTGTTTACGTAATTTTCATATAATTTCGGAAAATCTTTTTTCATTTTTTTTCAATTTGTGAATCCGAAGCGAAGCACACATCAAATTAAAAAATCAAAGAACATCGTAAACGAATATAAAAATATATTTTTGATGTGTGTAAAGAAAAAATTAAGATGGGAAAACAAACAAGAAAATTTGTAAAAAATTAAAATAATGAAGCAAAATACAGTATAAAATAAGTGTTGTGTACCCTTAAAGCGCCGGTCTATTTACGTCTAAATACGTGGCTAGTTGATCATACATGCATGCAAAAAGAAATAAATTTTTTATAGTTTAAGGTCGTTTTACATACATAATGCTCTTCATATACTTTTAACTGTCTATCATTCATTAAAAAATGAACTATAAGAAAGTTGTCAAATGTTATTTCTTTTTAAAAATATTTTTGATTGAATTTTCTTTTTATGTATGTATCCGCAATCATTACGGAAAACTAGCTTTGTTGTCGACGGAAGTTACTACAACGTAGAAAGACAACCAATCTTTTAAAATTTTTTTAGAAAAAATTGAAGATCTATTTTGCCTATATTATGACTTATGAGTTCAATCGGATGATATTTTACAGAATACCTTTAAACTAGAGATGATCAGAAAGCACATACAAAAGTTGTTCATGGTAACGTATAAAAATTAAGAAAATTTCGAAAGAACAAATAAAGAATCGGACCCTAATAAAGAATTGTCCTTTAGATTACTGAATGTTCGGTATTACAAATTAAGGTGTCGGTTTTCTTTTTGTTTGTACTCGTAACAATTTATGGTGATGCAATTTATGGTGATTGCATTTACAAATTTCGAAGATTCTGATAATGACATGAAGACCGTGAAAACGTCTGAAATCCGGTAACAAACTTATTTCTCTTTCGTGTAATAGAAAAATAGTATTAAAGTGGGTTGCCTTTCTTAAATCGGGATTGGGTATCCCTAGTGTGCTGCCACCTGGTAACTGACGTCTCTATCGTAAAGTTTGACATCTTAGACCGTATATTTACTCAGAACGTTTTCAAAATTTAATTTCAGTGCAAAAAATGGAACTAAATCGTGAACTCTTTTGTGCGAATTTTTTTTACCAATTTCGGCACTTTTGGCAATGAAACACCATCAAGGACCAGTGTTTATCGATGGTTTACATACTTCAATCTTGGCCGCAGCTCGCTCAACGACGAATTTCGTGAAGGTCGACCAAAATCGGTTGCTGTTCCGAAAAACATTGATGCTCTGCATGAGCCGATACTGCAAGATTTGTTCGCTTTGGACTCCACAAATTTGACAAATGCGAGTGTGTCAATTGGTTGAAAGAAATGCTCAAAAAATATGTTCGCGTTGCTTCAATACATGCGTCTATAGCATCGGGACAGGTGACGAATTTTGAATCTCTGCGTATGAGCCCGAAACCAAACGGCAATCGACGGTGTGAGTGTTTCAATATGAGCCAAATCCAACACAAATTTTTAGCACACGAAGCACTTCGAAGCAAATGGTCATCTGTTTTTTTCGGAAAAACTGGAATGCCGCAACTGTACCATGAGAGAAGAACGGCTAGTTTTGAATGGTACACAACCATTTGTTTACTAGGTCTTCGGCGAAAGAAGAAAAACCAAACGCGGACGACAGATCATCGGCACAAACAACTGAATATTTAGCGGTCAAAACGGGATTAATGGGTCATCCGCCATATAGTCATGATTTGGTTCCCAATGAGTTTTTTTATTCCCGCAAATCAAAAATAAATTGCAAGGTCGACGTTTTTCGACATCTGAAGAAGCGATTGATACATGTTTTAGAGGTACCTCAATCGGAGAGGAAAAAATGATTTGAAAATTCGTTCAAACGCATGCAAGTGTTTTGATTTTCATGGAGAATAATTTGAAACAAACTAAAGCCATTTTTGATGTAATATATTTGTATTTGTATTTGTTCTCTAATCCCGAAATATAAAAGGCAACCCTTGTAACAACAATCATTCACTTCCCGTCATTGCCATACTATCAAAACGATCAAAACGAAAAAATATTAGAAGGCCAACGAAATCGGCGGGATTATCGTACTTTCAACTAATAAGCTCCAGTGTCGACATTGACTAGTGGTCAATTTCAACATTTTCAAAGAATCGTTTTAGATACAGATTATAGAGATCGATCGATACACGGTCAACCGTTAAAATTTCCTAAATAAAAACAACAAAACTGTATTCTGGGTTATATGATTCACCGATATGAAAAATAACGCTGAACTAACATTTACAGTTTACAACTATTAAATTGAATATTGCTTTGTTATTATTTATAAACTCACCGGTAAATCCTAACACAACCACAAAGTTCGTTCGGATATGATTGTAATTTTATCTTGAACTTGAATATATTTTAAATTTTTATACTGGTCTTATTTAAAATACAGGGTTTTTAATCTTTAACGTGTCCGAAATAATTGTTGACTTTTAAAATTTGATTCAAATATTTTTTCATAAATCCTATTGCTAATTCGGATAGAAAACTTGAATAAAACTCTGTATTACCTAACTATGGCTCGTAGTCTGTCAAATAGTCGAGAAAAAATCTACATAGAATGAGATTTTAAATAAATTCTATTATTTTTCAAAATTGTTAAGACTTACTTACAGAAAATTCTGCTTTAAACTGATTTTACTAGTAGTGATTGGCCGCCTATTGACAATACGTTCGAATCGTGAATTTTATTTGAATGTGACCCGTGCATACAAGTTGGAGGTATTAAATTATCAGAAAAATATAATTTTAGGAGATAACCTAATTTGCAACGAATTCAAATTAAATAGTTGGCTGGAAAAACTCGAAATTCAAAATTGCGAAAATACAGAAACACAGGGTGTTATAAAATTAATCACTCCATTTGCTTTTGGTATATTTTAATTTTCTTTAAATATATTTTTAAATTTCGTTCAATTAAATTAAAAGTTTTAAAATGAATCGATTCACACCTCAGCAACGTGGCGCCCTAGTCTTAATATACGCCCGAAATAATAACTCAAGTATCGCTACGCAACGAGTATTTCGAAGAATATACCGTTTACAAAACGCGCCGACTAGACAAACCATTTGACGTTTAGTGGCTCGACTTGAGCAGGAAGGATGATTAATTTTGGAACAAGCTAAAAAACAGACAAAAACATCCAGAAATTAAAAATTCTAAAGTTGCTAGAAAAAGCGGCGCAATACATTTCAATTTTCAACAAAAATTTGAAATTTTGCAAATTTTTTTGAAATGGAAAATGCGTGAATGCCGCCCGGCGACAAACTGGTCAGCATGCTTGCTCCAGCGACCAGAGGACCCGGGTTCGATTCCCGGTGGTGACAAAGAAAAAAAAATCACGGCTGGTTTAGGGATCAGTGAATTAATCACTCATTATCCGAAATGAAAATATGATTATGAAACCTATTTGAGGCGGCAAAATACCTCGATGGTATATAGTGCCAGAGACAGAAAATGCGTGAATGTATGCGTGTAATTATACTGTAAAATGATTAAAAACAACTCTAGTAATTAATTGCGATAAAAATAAGAACGAAATAAACCATGACAACAACTTATACTAACAGAGTTACACAAACTGTACTTTTGAAAAAAAAAAAAATAGAATTTGGTTATTAAATGGAACTTGTCCATTTCTTAATCGATTGTGGCAAATTGAAGCATGCATTTTAGAGACAATTGAATTTGGACATTTCTTAACCAATTTTATTTAATTTTAATTTATAGAATATTGTTAGAATTCTAACATGAATTTCGAGCATTTGGAATTAGATCGTTTCTACCCGATTTTGATCAAACCAGTATTTTGTCCAATTATGTGATCAAACTTGGTTTACAAAGCTGCATTGGGATAGCATAAATTTTGGATAACCTTAAGCCAAAAATTAAAAATTTTGAAATATTCGAACAAAAATCCGTTAAATATAACAATCATTTATCTGGTACAGGAATAACGTCACAACTCGAAATATGGTTGTTGGAGCAATAATTTTATTAGGGTCAATTAAATATTTTAAATGCAGCTTTGAAAAAATTAGTTACTCTAATTAAATCGTACATAAATAAAAAAAAGTTGCATAACAAGACAATTATATTTATTGTTCAATTTTTTAGTAATAAAAGAATTACTACAAAAACAAAAATCAAATCGATTTCCTTAAAAATTTGCTTTTTTGAGATGTGACACTGTTGCACCAAACCGACGCTATATAGTGTATTTCAACCGTCAGAAACTCTAGCGACTATTTTAAGAATAAAGTGTTTCCACAATTTATTGTTAGGATTGATCACACATTGTTTGGTGCCGTTATATGAATTTCACAAAATCAATATGAAACGAAATTTGCATCATCACGAGGGCTGTATGATAAATCACCCTTGTTTAACAACTAATAACACCGCACTGACTCAAAATCTGTGTCATTGTTTAAGGCCATTCTTCGAATGGCATCTGTCAAAATTAATGATAGATTTATTGAGTAACGTTGTTTTGTTATCTGGTGCAAGTGAACGAGTTTGTGTTTGGTTGCAACCATGGAAAAGAGAAATATCGGCCAGAGATTCGACTCTTTTTTACTTTATTTTGTAAATATAGTTATAAATACAAGAAAGATATTACGTATGCAAACTTTTGCAAATTTACCATTAGCTATAACCGCCGTCCGAAAAAATGATTTTATAAGTAGTATCTGACGGTCTGCCGGCCTGTGTCCTCGATAGCTTCCATAGGAGTCTTTTCGTTTTTTTCACATTTTTGCAAATTTTTTAAAAAGTATCGCACCTGTAAAAAATCGATTAGGAAAGTTAATTGATGGTGTGGCCCTATTCTGGTAATTCCCGGGGAATGGAAATTTTAAATTCTGTAGCAGTTTTATTCCCTTTTCCCCAAAAGTGTATTCTGGCTCTTGTGAAAACATTTTTTGGGAAAAAATTATTCCCCATTATAGCAGTTTTGACGCAATATTATGGAGGTAAAATTTATAGTGAAAACTGCTAATATCAATTGGAAAATATCAATATCCAATTTTTAACTTTGATAAACAAAATTTATCTTTTAAGTAAAATTCGATTAAAATATCAACAAAAACCAATTAAACGTAGTAAACTATTTTTAGACATTTGTTTTCTTGTTTTATTGCGATCGCGTGTCGACCGCGAATAATTAAATTATTTTCCCGTAAATTTATTCTCCAATCGCCAGAATTATCTTTTGGACAACGGAGAATAGCTGATACAAAAATAAAATATTCCCTATTCCCGGCGAATTACTAGAATAGGGCCACTGGTAGACTGGGAAAATTTTTTTGGTGAAAATTTTTTTATTTTGGATTTATAAACTAATAGCAATTTCTTTCCAAAAAAAATTGATTTATAAATCAAAAAAATTGATTTGAGATCAAAAATTTTTGATCGAAATACCGTTGCAATTTCTTTCCAAGTAAAAAAATTGATTTTTTTTTTGATCGCAATCACTTTTGAAAAATCTCAACATTTCGTTAGATTTATTTTTGACGTTTACAAACACATAAATATGTTTACGTTAAAAATATAAACATAAACACTTTAAGAAATATAAACATAAACATTATAATTTTTTTGACTAGTTGACCGTGATTTTGACAAACTCAAGTCAAACTGGAATGTCATTTTTTTACAGATACACTACCAAAAAAAATCAATCGTGTATCGTGTTCTTTGACATACAAAAAAATCAATTTATTTTTTATTTTTGGAAAGAAATTGCTATAAAACGCATGTTGCGACCTTAAACAAGCTTATTTTTTTTTAATACATATATTATTTATTAGAAAAAATAATGTTTAAAAATTCGAAAAAATACGAATTGCACAAATTCCCTAAAAAAATGATGGGGAAAAATTAAAGTCAAAACTGCTATAAAATGGAATTATTTTTTCTTAATAAAAAAAATTCCCAAACGCCAGAATACACTTTGGGGAATAAAAAATTCCCAACTGCTAGAAATACGTCACTAATTCCCTATTTCCGGGGAAAACAAGAATAGGGCCACAGGTTATCAAAACTACAGATGAACTGAACTTAGTATGTTGTTGGTGTGAATAGCAGAAAATACATAAAACATATTGCCATAACAGACCGAAAATATACTAAAAAATTGATATTTTTGATATAAATATAAGTTTAACCGTTTGAGTCCCAAGCAGCGCGATCGCGCTGATGAGATTTTATGTCGAGAAAATAAAATAAATTAAATGTGACCGAGCGATGAGAAAAAGACTTGAATCGCGTTTCCTAACAAATACAAGAAGCGATTGTTATCTGCGTTGGAGTTTATTTTTTGTTGTTTGCGTTTGCACCACAAATGGTTTTACGTTGTTTGTAATGAGTTTGCATTACCTCCTGGGACTCTAACAGTTAATTTATTATGGAAAACCGACCACAATTCTTCCACTTTGTTACAAACGTAAGTTAGTCTTACAATGTACCAATTTCCAAGTGGTTTAGAGATAACCAAACCTGGCCCTAAATTCTGATCCATTTCCCAAATAACCCTGTTTATTTAGTACTAAAAACTATACTATGTTAAAGGAACAATAAATGTGTGAGTACATAAAGCGGAGGCAATATATCCCTTTTTCAACAAAAAAAATGGCTCAATTAAAGTCCAAACCACACAAATTTGTGGTGAGTAAAAAATCATAGTATGTAATGGCATTTTTGAAAAAAATTTTCACTTGATTTGAAGTACAACCAACACAATTGTATGTATAGTTATACTGTTTTTTTTAACGAAAATAAGTTTGAAAGGAATACTCAAATATGTAAGTTGGTGCAAAACACATACAAAAATAAATTTTTGACATGGTACTTTTGCCGTACCCACACAATTGTGTTAGTAAATCACAAAAAGGACATATGTATAGGGACGAACGGTAATTATAAATTTCTCCTAATTCCACCTCTGTATACTTTTTTAAATTTACAGTTATTTCTGTGTTTGTATTTTATATATAATATGAGTAACAGAGAACAATCTAGTGCAGTTCATTTATAAATTTTGACTTGAAAACAAACGTTAAAAGGTAAAAATTATTAAGGCCGAAAGTGAAATTTAACATAATTTTTTTTTAATTTTGAGTAAAAATGAAAAGTTTCGTAATATGTACATATTTTTATTGCAAATAAATTCGAAATTTTTATAAAATAATGGCTAATATATTTTATGTAGGTTATAATTACAAAATGCCACGAGGAAAACAATTAACCTTTGCGGAGCGCGGCAAAATTGATGCTTACATGAAATTGCTAGCAGAATATGTAGAAGTAAAAATCTTGTGCTTAATTACGTAACATTACGAGATTTGCTGTTTACCAATTTAGGAATGAGGAGTGGCATAATGTCATATTTAGCGATGAGAAAAACTTTTCTCTTGACAGCCCTGATGGTTGGCAATGGTATTGGGGGGATACTCGTCAGAACAGGCTTACTCGTCAATCACGAAATTTTGGGGTGGCTCGCTGATGGTATGGGGAGCATTTTATTACACAGAACGTGCTCCAATTTGTTTTGTATCGACTAAAATGAATGCTGCCAAGTATGTAAATCTGTTGGGAGACGTTTTAGTTGATTTTGGGGATAATACGCTTGGTCAACATTGGGTATTCCAGCAAGATAATGCTGCAATACATTCAGCCCGACATACAAAGTCATTTCTTGCAGAACGTGGTATTGATATTTTACAGTGGCCTGCGATTAGTCCTGCCCCCTATTCCTGAATACGATACGAAAACGAAAATGCAAAATTCATATTTGAATTGAATCAGATTCGTACGATTCTTATTTAAAATTGAATAGGAATCTTATACTTTCGTTTTCGTATCGTATTCAGGAATAGGGCTGCTGATCTTAATCCAATGGAAAACGTTTTGGCATTAATTTCTAACCGCGTTTACCATAATGGCCGCCAATTTGAAACGGTTACCCAACTACGTAAATCCATTGTCACAGAATGGAAAAATGTTGATCAAAGTTCGCTGCAAAACCATATTAACTCGATGCCTCGTCGCCTCCAACAAGTTATTATAAAAGCAGGAGGTAATATAAGAGTTAGAATAACAATAAGATGCTGATATAATACAGATTAGCAAACTGTCCTTAGAAATATTGCCTTCAGAAATTTTTTGTTTTATTTTTTAGTTATAGTTCACTCGAAATCCAAAATGTAGCATAATTATTTGAAGTTCCTTTCTTATGTATATAAACTAGAATAAAAAGTAATATGAATTCTTATTTTAAATATTCAATTGTTTAAGAGTATAATATTTTGAAAATGTCATAAGATAATTTGTGTCATTTTAAAGAAAATTGTCACCGAATATAACATCAGTGACATTGTTAAAGTTGCTTAAGTGTTTGCATTATTTTTTAGTAATTTTTAGAATACACATACTATAAATGTAAAATGCAGTTGCTATAAACTGCTATAAATAACCACAACTTATGCCGAATCCAAAGAAAGATGAATTTATTCAAAACCGCTAACAGAGCGAGGTCACAAATAAATAATGTTACAGTAACGCTTTCGCTGACACGTCCGTATATACCGACGCTTCAATTGACCTACATAGTGGGACACGTCGGTATATCCCTTTTTCAACCAAAAAAAATAAATTAAAGTCCAAATCACGCAAATGTGTGAATAAAAAATCATAGTATGTAATGGCATTTTTGATAAAAAAATTCCGCTTGATTTGAAGTACAACCAACACAATTGTATGTATAGTTATAGTGTTTTTTTCGGACGAAATAAGTTTGAAAGGAATGCGCAAATGTGTAAGTTGGTTCAAAACACATACAAAAATAAATTTTTGACATGGTACTTTTGCAGTACTCGCACAATTGTGTTAGTAAATCATCAAAAAGGATATACATACCTACACAAACAAAATATCAAAGAAAAACACGTCAGTAATAACCGTGGTTGTTTTCATATGATTAATATTGAATGTAGTTTTCTGTGTCCCAGATGAAGCGTTTCTCTTGTCATTGTCTCCTGTAACAAACACCCTTAAATAATTGTGCGTCCGCGAAAGGGTTAAGAAAGTTTAACCTATATAAAACACAACAAAAAATGAAAATCCCATAATGGCATCAAAAAATCTGCAAAAACATTCAGAAGAAACAGTTAAGTGACTTTCAACATGGAAAATTAAGGCGAACCAGCATCGACATTCACCCTTATAAACAAACCTATCCTTCGGTGAAGTTAAATAACATAAATCTAATCCAATGCGAAAATATTAAATATCTAGCTCTTCTAGATACAAAATTGAAACAAACCGCAAACAAATGAACTTTAAAAGAGTTAAATCAAATTTGCTAGCCAGAAAACAATCTAAATTAGCTCTTAGTTGTAAGGTCTTGCTGTAGTATGAAATGATTTTCTTTTGATGATACTTTTAGAATACAATTTTGGGGCTTAGCTTTTACTTCAAATACATTAAAATTCTGACGTAAGCAATCGAAAATACTACGAAGGATGATAAATGCATCTTGATACTTTCATAACACAAATCTCAACATTAGTCGAATTTTATTGGGGTCAGCAAAGTACCTGCATGCACTTGTGAGTAGATGTTCAATGGCACGAACATTTGTTAGATAGAAATAAATCATTAAAAAAAAAATTTATTGACTAGTTATGAATGAGTACCAGCTAGAAGTACTTGCGAGTACTTTGCTAACGCCAATAAAACCCGCATATTGGTACAGTATATCAAGTTACAATAATATAGTTTAGCAAAACATTCCATACTAGAACATCTTAACATATTAGCCCGCGAAATATTTGAAGGCCTAGATATCGCCGCATTAAAAGAAGATATCCTCTGGAACTAGCTACCAATATAAAAAAATAACCAATTAAATATATTAATGTCCCTATTTCGATCCTCATCTCACCTGAAATTACCTAAATATTGCAGAACTTTTGCATTGGGATTTCCCGCATCTATACTGCCAATTTTCCATCAAACATTAAAATTAAAAATCCAATTTGTGTAGTTGTATCAAAAAATATTATTCATATCGGTTAAAACGAGTAAACATAAATAATTATTTTTCTTTAATTAATTTGAACGTGACCTCCAGTTACTTAAAAAATTACTATGTATATCGCTCTGCTAAGCTACGTCTAAGATTCGGATAGAGCTAGTAAAATAAAATTACGAATCTTTTAATCGATTACGATTAGCCAAATATTTCGCAGAATCCAAAACTTTTGCCCTAATTCTTGTTATCCTTCAACTTTGCATTTTTTACTTACCTTTGCATTCTACAAAATAGTAGTTTCTTATCTCCTTGCAATGTTTCCCGAAGAAAATCATTTCATGCAAATTTCTTCTAATTGCAGTCTTATATGAAAATGTTTTTCCAATGGGTTTAAACCGAAATCATAACATTCATATCGATAAGTAATTTTTTTGTCGGTTTAATAATATTAAATAGTTCGATAATTAAAATTATAATAATTATTCATTCCAAATTAATTTTAAATTTCATCAAAATTAAGAAAATGCAATAAATTCTCAATAACATAAAGTTGACATTTAATCGATTTTTTCATTAGCATCGAAATGAACAAAAAAAAAATTTTTTTTCATCTCACATCAAAATCTAATTAAACACGATAATTATTTATCTCGATTACGATTAAACGCCACGGAATTTTTTTTAAATCATTATTTTAATAAACAATAATAAATTTAATGTTTATATAAAATCATAAATACACAATTGTTAATTTGAGGTTATGTTATATATTTTTTTTTTAACTTTGGATGAACGAAAAGCAAATTTGTAAAGCACAGAATAAAAAAAAATTAACTTACCTTTTTAATTTTATAATATAGTTATATATAGCTTAAAATACACTTTATGTAATAAATATCACAAATTATTTATTAAGTATTTTTTTTATTTATTAATATTTTAAATTATATTTATATATTTTCACTTAAAATTTATCAACAATTTTTTTTTCTATTGATAAACATCGACATCTTGGAAAAAAACAAAACTTCTGCGAGAAATTTGAGCGAAAGAGAAGAGCCGAACAGCCGTATACAGCACCCACAAACACAACAATAATTTTTTTCGACATTTATTTTTGTTTTTGGAGACTTGCGTGTATTTTGCTTGTGTAGAGAAAAATAAAAAACGAAAACAAAATGACAGTAAATATGGCGGGATTTTTTTATATTATTTGAAATTTTGGTTCATTCCTTACAAAATGTGGAGACTTTTTAAAAAATGTAAATTTCCGTTTTTTTTAGTTTAGTGAATTTTGGTTTTTTACATATTTGATTTTTTTTTATATATGTATATATAGTGCTTGAAATGCATTTTAGATTATTAAACAAAAAATTTAATAATATATATTTTATATATAATTTAAACATATACGGTTTTTAATCATTTTTATCATAAAAATAATAATTATTTGTTATATTTTGTACAAAAATATAGAAAAAAGCATTAGGTTTGTTTGTTCTTTTTATGTAATTAAATAACGAAATTTTAATTAATTTTTTGTTTTTATTTTATTTATATCTATTTTAATTAATTGTATTTATAATATCAAATTACAGATTATTAGGAAACAATATTTATATATAGCTTGGAAAGAAATAATAAATAATTATATAAAAAAGGAACTAATTTTGTAAAAAAATGTAAATTTTATATACCCGTTTTAAATATCGCTGTGATGTACTTCCGGTTTATTTGTTTTATTTGTGATTTATAAAATAATCCATTACACCGATGCCATTTTCCTTTTTCTCACCAACGGACCAGAATTCGGTGGCTGGACTGGATCAGTTTTTGCTTAAGTTCGGTAAATTTACGATTTAATTGTCATTTACTTATCTAAGTAGTTTCATGTAAATATTAATTATTATCTAATTAAAAAATTATATACAAATTTATATTCTGTACAGAGTGTCCCACATCCGAGTTGCGTACTTTGAAGTTTAGTTTAATAGTGCAGTAAATTTAAGGTCTATGCAAAGTATAACAGTTTAATTATAAGCCTTTAAGAATAGAGCCTCTACTGTCTTGGAGATAAAAATATTGTACGATATGGTTGAATAGATAGCCATATGCAAGTAGATTTGTTAATTAATTTTTGAATTGAAAAGATGACGAGAATTTACATTTTATTTTCGATTTTAGTTCAGCATCATTTTGAGGGACATTTATTGAAATTAACGAGAAACGTTGGTTGAGTATATGCCAGGTGAAAAAGACCGCTAAAACCAAACACTATCTTAAAATTTCATCAAAATCGGATGATACGGTTATACGGTTATTATTTAATCATGAATAACTAAAAATGTTGATAGTTGCAAAATATTATATTGCTAAATTTTCGAACTTAGCTCGAGAAGAGATCTCACGAGTTTCCAGATAAACTATAACGTGTAATAGTTAATTATGAAATTTTTTATTTGAAATTAGATAACGGATAGGTTCTGAAATTCTTAGACACTAACCATAATATAATATAATTTTAATTAAACTTTTAGCTTGAAATACAGACCTTCTAGAAATTTGTACATTTTGAACATTTTCATTTTTCATATGAAATAGAATCATTTCAACTGATTCTTTATAGATCATTTCCAAATGCTTACCAGGATCTACTAAACCTTCACCTTGTTGAAGAATGGCAAAGAATGAAATTTGTTTTTATTTAATTAATTAATTTTTTTAATAAACAACCAGAAAATGTATTATCATGTAATATTTATTTAAATGACACTTGTACATTCAGTAAATTTGAGCATATACCGCTAGCCCCCAAGGGAAATGAATTTTCTTATCAGAATTAGAATATTCACAGTAAAATAAACGAAATATTTCAGGTATATTGAAATAGTTAGGTTTATTGAAATAGGCTTGCAGGGACTTAAAGTCGCCCAAGGTTCTAAAATGTGGACATGGTTAGTGTACTTATAGCTAATTTAAAGTAATAACCTTTGAAAGTGTTATTCAATTTTCATGTGCTGTTTCTTTGGTTCACCCTGTATGTTACTGAAATAAGTCTACATTTGTTTACAGAGTTCTATCCTTCGCATGAAATCAGTTAGGTCTCAAGTTTTAAATTTAAAATTGGTATAACAGCGTTTCAAACCTTCAAACTTTCCACATCAGACAAACAATTTTACAATATGTCCAGTCGTGAGAAAGATTTTCGTATACTTTCAAATCTTAAGAACTAGAATTAAGAATTGGATCGCACATGACTATTGGAAAACACTTATTCGTTTTACTGCTGAAGAAAAACTATTAAAAATGATGAGTAATATTTCGTTGGAACAGAGAACCATAACTCTTCTGTCGAATAAATTTATTATAGACTTGTCTACCTTTTATGGGAGGCTTTTAACCAAATTGATAATTCTTCCAATAAGCTAAATAGGAATTCTGTAGTATTTTAGCATGAGTTTTTTTTTCTAAAATAAAAAATAAAGTTAGCTTTTCCAAACCTTCTACTCGACAGTGAATATAGCATTGGACCCGATTCTTGTGTCATAAAATTGCTGTTATGTTACAAATAATCGTTACGATTTGTGTCTCGAATTTATAAAAGTGTACGAATAAAACAACAACAAAAGGCCGTAATTACGACAACTCAAAATGCTTTAAAATAAAAAAGGCTTTTGACGTCATGTCGTAGGTCGCAAGTCATAAGGACAAAAAACATAGCTCAAGTGTGCAACGGGCCTAATCCTTTCATAATCCACTCGTTGGGTGTGGATTATGTAAGTATTACGACTTTGACGCGACAAATAAAGTCAAAACGCTTTTTAATAAAAAGGCCTTTTAGGTTGCCGAGTTTTTGTGCTTGTTGTAGTCGTACACACTTATAAATTCGATACAAATTTAGTTTGAGTCACAAGTCACGGGTACGATGATGCTAATATATCAACTCCCACATCTACAATAAGCCTACTCGAGAGAAGGCTTACTGTAGGCAGTATGTAGTATGTTGAAAAGGTCTTTTAAACCAAATTGAACGATACCAATCCGTGTTATAGAACATTGGGATTGCCTATAAATATTGTATTGAAAAATTGCAAGAATAATCCTTTTCATGTTAAATTAGTGTCCCCGTTAAAATTTAAGCGGACACAAATGTTAATTTCACGATAAAACAAATAAACCTACCAAAAATACACCTCAAAAATTGTATTTTACGATAATAAATTATTAACCAACCAAAAAATAATTTTTTGATTAATTAATTAAATTTTTTTGTTAAAATTAATTCAGCAAAAACGTTAAAAATATATTATATTATATTTTCAACATCTTAATAATCTGTAATTATTATGTATATTAATTAAATTTCATTTCTTTTGTAATAATGAGTTATTTATGTATAATAATTTTCATGTTTTTTTTTTTAAATATGTACACAATATTTAATTATTATTATTATTATTTTTTTTTTTAATTTATGATAAAATTTACCCTTAATTACATTTTATTATTTTATATTATGTTACGCACATTAAACATTTTGTTTTAGTTTTTTGTTTCGTTAGGTTGTTTTAAAAATTAAACTATTTAAGTTTTAATTTATTTAACTATTAATTTTTTGTTTTGTTTGTTCATAATATGATTTTTAGGTACAATTTTATCATCAATATCACATAAATGTTTTTTTTTATAATTTTAATTTATTTTTTTACACCAAAAATGTGTAGCATATGATTTCTTACATTTTTTTTCATTTTATTATTACATTATTTATTTTAAACTTATAAAATAATTATAAATTAATAATAAAATTAAGTTTTCCCACGAGCCTAGAAAATGTTAACTACTGAGTATTTTTTTTTAGGATTAATGATTAAGATTTCAAATGATCGTGTGTATGTGTGTGTGTGTGTGTGTGTATTTATTTCTGGAGCAGATTAGTATGGATTTTTTTTTGTTTGACTAGAATCAGAAATTGGATCTAAAATTTAAAAAAAATGATGATCCCAAATTTTTTTTTTTTTGATATACGTTTTTTCTTTGTACTTCGGGTGCTCCCTTTTTTGTTTTTTTTTTTCGGTATTATTCGGAAATGTTCAACTGCGTAGACTAGAAAACAAAAAATTGTGTAATAGAAATTTTTAGAATATGTATAAGAAAACATTTTTAGACGTGGAAAACTTTACCTTATTATATATTAGTAATAATATTATGTTTGTTTTACAAACATTTGCAATTAATTAACAAATATACATGCAATTTATAAAATTTGATTATGTTGTTTTTGTGTATGTGAAATATTGTGTATGTGTTGTGAAAAAATTTCCAATTTCTTGAAATATTTATGTTTAATATTATTTTTTGTTCATCATGGTATGTATAATATAATTTTTAATATTTATTTATTTTATTACAATTATTTAAAAATAGTTTTGAAATATTTTGAGTATTTGATTTAATTTTAAAAAATGTATATATTTTATAATGAAACCTGCATTATTCCTTTGTAAAATTTATGTTTTTATGTTCTAGTATTTTTTTTAAAAACTTTTTATTATTTTAAATGAAAAGGAAAAATGAATATTAAATATGAAATTTTTTATTGATTTATGGTTTTGTAATATTTATATTTTAAAAGAATAATTGAAATATATTTGAGGAAAAGCTTGGTTGGTATAAAGACATTTAATAGCATTTTTTAAATATTGATAATGTGTGTATAATATATCTCTTCAGTTTTCTTATTTATTTAATAATAATTATAATCATATTAACTAATTATTTTGGCACAGAATAAAAAAGAAATATATATATATATATATATATATATATATATATATATATATATATATATATATATATATATATATATATATATATATATATATATATATATATATATATATATATATATATATATATATATATATATATATATATATATATATATATATATATATATATATATATATATATATATATATATATATATATATATATATATATATATATATATATATATATATATATATATATATATATATATATATATATATATATATATATATATATATATATATATATATATATATATATATATATATATATATATATATATATATATATATATATAAATATATATATATATATATATATATATATATATATATATATATATATATATATATATATATATATATATATATATATATATATATATATATATATATATATATATATATATATATATATATATATATATATATATATATATATATATATATATATATATATATATATATATATATATATATATATATATATATATAATTATAATAAGAATTAAAATAATTATATTTTATTATTATGTATAATCTATATTCTGATAAAAAAAATATTTACATTTTATTTATTTCTAAGATAACTTTACAAGTATTTATAATTATTATAATAAACAAAAAAAAACTAATGTTAAATACAAATTAAAAAAAAATATGTATATATATATAAATATATTACCCGTTTTAAATCAAGAATGATTTTGTTTATTATAATATTACACGCAATATTATAATAACAGATACTATATTGTAACTCTTTAAAAAAAAAAAAATATTTTAATATTACAAAATAGTGACAGTAGTAGCAATTTATCAATAAAAAATCAAACATTGTATTTATTGTTTGTAAATAGTAACGAAATTAATTAATATTTAGTGTAATATAATTTTTTTTGAAGCTCTTTGATATTTTATGTTTTATTTAAATTGTGTATCGATGTGAATTTTTTTTTTAATTTAATTAATTAATTATTATCTGTATAATATTATAAAATATAATGTTGCATAAAATAATAATTTTAATTTTTAATTAAACGATCAGCATGCTTGAGCCGTAAATGTGATCGTAACGTATCGATACGACTGTATGTTGCTGGACAATAAGGACACATAGAACGTTGTGATGTATGTGAATGATAGTGATGCCAACGATTAGTAACTTCTTTACCGCATGATGTGCATCGCCACATTGTACCCGGATCCCCGGATGGTGTAAACATATTTTGATAGGACATCTGATGACAGTGATGCAGTCCGCTATTTAAATTTGTCAGCGATCCGCGATGTGATGATTGAAGCTGATGCTGTAGTGATGATGTATGATGATGAAGCTGCCCCCCCGGCCCTGCAACCAACAAACACACCATTTTTGGGCAAAATTGAAGCCGCCCGTTGAAGTTTTCACAGACAATTCAAGTATTTTTAAGAGTAGTTTAATTTTTTTTTTTATAGAGGAAAGTAGAGGTAAAAGTTTTTTTTTTGCTTATCAAGACAGAAGACAAAATTTAGAATTTTTTTTTTTTAATAATTGTTGGTGAATATAATATTATTTTTATTTTATGTGTGTGTAAAAAAAATACGTTTGATAGCAAGAAAAAAAGTTATGTAAAATATAAAATTTTAGAAATTTTCTAAAAAAAACAAAATAAAAATTATTTTAGAAAATTTTAAAAATTTTTATAAGTTAGATAGAAAAAATAAATAAATAAATTTTTCTTAAAAAAAATACATCAAAAAGCAGATTTTTGTCTCAAAATTCAATTTCATATATATTTTTGTATCATTTTCGGTATATTTATATCAGGCAAATAAAGAAGGCATATTTTTTAATATATGAAGACAGAATGTTGTGATAGTTAAAAAAAATTATTTAGCTTGATTTTTATTATTATTTATATTTATATATATAACGTATCTATCTATAAAAAGTTTATATATACATATTAATATATAAATATATATATATTTGAGGGTGGGGGCCGGGGAGGAAAATTAGACACATTTTTCTTTTTTGTGTACAAAATATTCTAATAATTTTGTTCCGGATGTTTTGATCGTGAATGCATCAACAATGTATCGCTACGTGTATAAACGGCTGGACATAAATTACACGAATATTTTCCAGGAAAATGAACATAGTAGTGATTTCGTATGTTGCATACAATTTTTCCACAGAGACGGCATCGTCGCCTTTCATCTAAATGGCTCACCTTCTCGAATAGTTGTGTTATACGCCATGTTTTTAATTCTGCAATTTTCGGTATTTTGTTGATTTTTTAATTTAAATATTAAAACAAAAAGTGGAGGAACAAACATCCGGAATATTATTTATACTAAATTATTTTTAATTTTTTTTTACTTTAATTTTGTTTTATTAATTTTCAAATTTCAGTATTTGTATTTTGTTTGATTTATATTTTTAAAAAAATAATTTAAACGTAATAATAATAATAATAATAAAAGGATGGTTACGACTTTGTTAAATTTTTGCGATTTTTTTTTTCGAAAAAAAAAAAATTAAAATTATATAAAATTCATTTTTAATATATTTTTTTGTAAACATAATGTATAAAATGTATAATATATTCGCAAGCAAAATACAAACCAAGCAAGATGCAGGCAGGTATAATAATATTAAGATATTTGTATAATAATATATAGAGGTAAACGTTTTTTTTTTATTTAAGAATACTATTTTTTTAAATCGTAGGACGTAGAAACAAAATAAAATTTTTTGTTTTAAATAATAAAAACACATGTGTAATAATAACACATCAAAATATTTTTAATTCCTTGAAAATTTGATCTTTTTATCTATTTTTTTTTAAATACAACATTAAATGCACAATTTTTTAAAAATAAATAATATAATCGATATAAGGTTTTTTTCATTATTTTTTTAATTTAAAATTTAAAAATATAAAATTTACAGTATAATATTATTATTATTATTTTTATAAGAACAAAATAGTAACATATATAATTTTTTTCTTGTTTAAATAATTAAAAGATCATCATTTTCAATAATATATATTTTTATGAAATAAATAAATAAATAAATAATAATTTTGAAATGATTAATTTTGGCACATTCATAATATTTTTAAAATAACATGGAAGAACAGTTAATATTATATATTAATACTGCGTAATGACGAAATAAAATAAATAAAATACATCCTTAAAAATAATAAATAATATAATTTTGAAAATAATGCACATAAATCACATGTAATACTAATAAAATTTAAAGCATTAAATAATTACATTTATATTACTTTAAATTTAAAATTATTTGTGTAAAAAATAGCTTTTCAACCAGACTTTGTATAAAAAAATTATTTAATGAGGTATAAATTGAAAACTAATTTAATTCGTCAAAACACAATGATGATCTTTTAAAAATACAATGTAAATAAAAAAAAACAAACAAATAAATTTTGCAAAATTTTATATAGTTCAATAGGGTGTGTGTGTGTGTATGTTTTATGTTTTGCATATTACCTCAACCAATTTAATTTAAAAAAAAAAGAAAGAAAATAATAATAATTTAGATTTTAAAATAATTTATATGTGTTTTTTGTTTGTTTAAATCTATACATTAATTATTATAATATATTATATAAATTGTAATTAAAAACTAAAATTAAAAAAAATCAGGTATATTTTTATTTTTATTAATATCCTTTACGGTTATTATTTTATTTATATATATATTTATTTAGTTTGGTTATTAATTTTTTATTATGATCTTGAAATTTTTTATTTTTAATATGTTTTAAAACGTATTACAAATTATAATATTATTATTTTTAATTATTTATTTATTTATTATATATAAATTAAATAACTAGTAATATTGCACGTTCGGTTCGTTATATTTTTATTTTTTTTTTATTTAATAATTGTTTGATTTAATTATTATTAAATATTTGGGTTTAGCACCATACCATTTCTATCACAATCAAAAATGTTTTTCTTTTTTTTTAATTATTCTAATCATTATCTAACTGTTTTTTTTTAATTAAACCGTACCATCATTTTTGTTTTTAATTTTTTTTTATTATACTGGTATATTAATTTTAATAATATTAAATTGTTGGATTAGCAAAAAAAAAAAATCGAATTAAATAATAGAAAAAAATATTTATTAATTAAGACTGTGTCTCATTCCCAGTTTTACTGATTTTTATCACATAAATTATAAACGTAAAATAAAAATAAAAATTGTTTGTCCATCACATAATACCAAAACTAAATTTTTAAACAACACAGCCTGCCATAAAAATAATTTTAAAATAAATATTAAGCCAAATTTTTCATTTCTAGAAATCCCCATAATATTTCTCGTTGTATTTTTACCACAAAAAAAAAAAAAATCAAACATATCGATTTTTTTCTATTATTCAATTATTTATAAAATTAATAAAATATTTTTTGTTTTGTTTTATATTTTAATTACAATTATACGATTTGATAGAGGTAAAATGTCTATATTCTTAATTCTTAAATTCAATATATTAATATTTTTTTTTATATAACTTAACTAAAAAACAAAAAATTATAACATAAAAAAACAATAAACAGTAATAAAAAAAAATTATA